>CM061539.1:131134685-135934685 GCA_030864215.1 Capsicum pubescens | reverse complement strand
CTTCTACTAACACTTTGTCATTTTTCTCCTTAATGCATTTTCCTTGATCCAGGTCACACGTCTTTCTCTCTCCCCTAGACGATCTATACAACTTTTTATCTTTTCCTTTATTCTCGAGTTCCTTATACAAATGCTTAAAAGTTGTCATAGTAGTTGTTGTGTGCACTATCTTCACTTCCTTCTTTGTCGGCTTATGAGCTCTCTCCATTCATCCATATAACCTTAACTTGTGATGGAAGGAAAATCTCTCAGCATATCACATATAATAATCTAGTCGGCAGATTGCTATTCAGTTGATTGTAAATTTCGTGAGATATTAGTGAAAGAATTCTAATTCTAACTAGTGGCAGGGGCGGCTCCATAAATCCGATGGCTAAAGCGAAACTTCAAAATGAAGCATTATTTTTTATTTTTTGAAGTCTATTTCTATAGCTATTTGAGATGCAAAAATATGAATAAAATTATTTTATAATAGACTTCTATCAATAAATTTTTTTTCAATTGATAATATGCGTAATTCATTCAATTTCTCCTGAGATTTTGTTGATAGTAAGATTTTAACAATTTTAATTTTAGAAAGTTTTGGTTGAGGCATTTTTTGTGGGAACTCTATAAGCACTATACACATCAATATATATATATATATATATATATATATATATATAAAGGAGGGTTATAGAGAAGGTGATGTGGCACCTCTCTATAATATTCATTTCGATATATCTTTTTTCTCCTTTTTTGACGGTTTGTTGAGCTTTCTCCTCATTTTTAATATGTAAGTGTAAAAGGAGAAATCAAAAGTCACTCTCCTTAACTCCATATATTGATTGTGTAAAAATTAATGTGTCAATAACTATGTTCTTATTCATTAAAAATTAACGTGTCAATTACTACACTTTTATTCATTTTTATTTTTCATTGTCTATTTTTAATTAATACTCCATTCCTGTTTTCTAATTTGAAAATGAAATTTCAAGAATATAAAATGTGTGTTTCTTACAAAAAGAGGGAAAGATTTGTTTAGAGTATATAATTATCATAATATGCTCTTGAATAGGTACTTTTTATTTTTTATTTGTTTTCTAATTTTCACATTCATAACTCATTAACTATTAAATTTCTACTCTTAATAATATTATTAACTACATGACTTTTTAAGTTTAAAAGAGAAATCAAAAGCCACTCTCCTTAACTCTATACATTGATTGTGTAAAAATTAATGTGTCAATTACTATATTTTTATTCATTAAAAATTAATGTGCCAATTACTATATTTTTATTCATTAAAAATTAATGTGCCAATTACTACACTTTTATTCATTTTTATTTTTCAATGTCTATTCTTAATTAATACTCCATTCCTATTTTCTAATTTGAAAATAAAATTTCAAGGATATAAAATGTGTGTTTCTTACAAAAAGAGAAAAATATTTGTCTAGAGTATATATTTATCACAATATGCTCTTGAATAGATACTTTTTATTTTTTATTTGTTTTCTAATTTTCACCTCCATAACACATTAACTATTAAATTTCTACTCTTAATAATATTATTAACTTCATGACTTTTAAGTTTCATAGTCATAATCTTCAATTATTTAATTATAAAATTAAGATACCTTTTGATATTCCTACATTTTCATCTATATAAAGTCACAATTTTTGTTTCATGAGACCATACTCAAGAGTATCATTTTTGTATCGCATTTAAAATAGTGTTCTTTATATTATTATTTATAGTATCAAATTCAAGCTTGTAAAGAAGACTTTTGAAGGTTGATCGTTTGCAAGAGGGATTATGTAACAAGAGCTTAAAAAATTCTACACTGATTCTGTATTTATTATTTCATCTATTTTCTTACGGTTAATGTCCAAAAAAAAGGTGTGTGCGCGTGAGCGTGCATGGGTATGTTCTATATGTAACTTCTACAATATGAATGTTTATGACTTTTGATTGTTGTAAATTCTATTTTCGTTTAAGCAATAGCTATTGTAATTTTATTGGTGCTAATTACTAACCAAGCTTCAAACAATACTATTGATGGTTTATTATTAATTAATGAAATACATTATTCTTTATATATTTTTTACGATACAAAAAAATAATTTATTTTTTCTTTAACGATTTGCTTATTTCTTTTTACTTTAATAGCCAAAAAGAATTTGATAGTAATAAGTATAAATACTTGGGTTAATGATATTCATTTTAATAAATTAAATTAGTATGCGTTTATAAGAATATCTACAATATCTTACGTTATTCTTGATTGCAGTTGAGATCATGAAGCAATTATAATCTTCCATTGTCATGTCATTAATGAGATCAACAATTATAATATATCATTGTCATGTCTTTTTTTTGTCTGAGAAAATCATTGTCATGACATGAGATCTAAAGGCACAACTAAAAAATAATATTAAATATTTTTGTTGATACTTTTTTTTTGCTTTTTCTATTTATTTGCCCCCCTCCTCCCCCCCCCCCCCCACATCAAGATGCATTTTTTTATTTGTAAAATGATGCAAATATTGAAATAGCAATAATTTAGGAGACTCCAGAAAGTTAAAAAATAAAAAATAAAGATTCGTAAGCTTACATTTCTTAGAGTAATGATAGGATATATAAAGAAAGAAAAAGAAAAAAGTAATAAAGAAATATAAACAAATATCATAATAGAGGATAGAGACAAAATTAGCAATAGAAAATTATTTAGAGGATGATGAAAAGTTAAAAAAGAAAAAGATAAGTATGAACTATGGAAGGAAAAAATGTCAAAATATATATAGAATCGAAGAAGATTTATCCAAATAAATTTTTACCGTTTAGTGAAAGCAAGAAGAAAATTAAATATTTAAATACATAAAACGAAATTAAATGCTTAAATACATATATTTGAGTTGTATTAGATTTTAAAAATTGTATATTAACCTCTTGATATAGGAAACTTTTTCTTACTAATTTTTATTTTTTAAAAAATATATATAAAAAAAAAAGGACTAGCAATAAATTAGATCGAGGGGTTTTTAGAATATTGAGCTCTCAATATTTTTATAAATTATTTTATTAATTTAACGAGATATTTTATGATTGCAAGAACCGCGATTAAATTCTCTAGTTTAAAGAATAATATTGAAATCTTTGTATCTTCTTGAAATATTGCTTAGCTTCTACTCCCTCTGTCCCACTTTAACTATTATTTAATTCTTTTTGTGTTTAGGCAAAATAATAAATATAAGGTTTAGTTTATTAAGTTATCTCTATTTTATTTTATTTTAATAATTGAGCATTATTAAAAAAGAATATTCTTTAATATTAAAGATAACGTTGAAAATAATTACCAATTTTAATCTGAATTTTTAAAGTGATAATTTTTTGGAACTAAAATAAAATAAAAAATATTAAAAGCATTCAATATTTTTTAATGAAAAAAATCTATAAAACTATCTCTATTATATTAAAAGTGTGAAGGCCTTATAATTGGCGTTTGTCATTTTTACCCTTCATTAAAAGTCTCCCCTTTAAGCAAAATTATCTTTTTGCAAAGTCCTATATTAATTTTTATATTTATTTGCAAAGTCCTATATTGATTTTTTTTTTTAAAATAACGTCCACTTTTTTGCTTGCAAAAGTCCTATACATGGCAAAATCATGCCAAAATCCTTCTCTAATTAAATTAGGACAATCTGACCTAAAAATAGCAAATTCACGTACTTTTTTTTTCAAAAGTCCTATACGTGGCAAAATCGTGCCAAAATCCTTCTGTAATCAAATTAGGACAATCATTAAAATAACGTCTCATGTTGGACCCAAAAATAGCAAATTCACGTACTTTTTTTATACAATCCAGATTGAATTAGGACAAGCCCTTCTATAAATACAATTGTAGTTTGCTATTTTCTTCGTCGTCTCCTTTCTCGCTCCTGGTCTCGTGTTGTTTTCTTCATCACGATCAAACAGTTTCCTGCATCACCATTAATATCTTCACCATCAATTTCTTTTCAGTTTTTTCTTGCTATAATTTCTTTCAACAATTCACCTTTTCACTTTCCTTACACAAAATATTAATTGTTATGCCAGCTTAAAAGTTATTTTGTTTCGTTTGTTTGTTTGAGGTTTACTGTTCCCTTACCATTGCTTACATTTTTAGTTCATCTACTTTTTTTGTTCCTGTTTGAGTCTATTTAGTAACTCTTATTTCTTACTACTATTCTGCTAATCTACCAACAAGATTCATATATTCAGGTAAAATTATCTCATCTCATATAATACATTTAATTATATAATCATTTGTTATTGTTATCATAACTTTAATTTTTAAGGGTATTAGTGCAGTGGACTCAAATATCGAATTAGCGGACTCAATGACTATAATTACCGAATTAACTGATTCAATTACCAAAGTGGTGCCTCTTAGCACTGTGAAGCTCAATGATCGCACCTCCATAATAAAGATTTTGGTTATAGGATGTCAAGCAACAAAAGAATTTACTCGATCAACGAGTGATACTCGAAAAATTTTCACATTCGTCGATGAAGAGGTACTTAATTCATCAACCACTACACTTATTTATGGTTATGTTCTTCTACTGTTCTACTTATCAAGTTAATTTTCTATTTGTAAGTCATATTATTGATTCATCTTATTTTTTATTTCTTTTCAGGGAACCAAAGTTAATGCCACCCTTTTCAATGGACATATTAAAACATGGAAAAAGCTTTTACATCAAGGCAATTTTTGCTACATTATGAACAGCTGCATTGGTCTTTCCAATCCTAATTTTCTTTCGGTCAATAAGGACATTGAGGTTGGATTCCTTGATGGCACTATAGTTCAAGAATGCAAAAGTCCATTCTCTACATTATATTTTTCGAACAATTTTGTTTCGTTCGAAGATGAAAAGCTTCATACCGCAGGAACAATTTTGGGTAATTTTTTTGATTCTGTTATGTAATCTACTATTTAACATAAGTTCAATATTTATTTCCATTTATCTAATAAATCATACAATATTTTTTAGATATTGTTGGAATCTTCGTGTCTTCTAAGATTTTCACAAAAGGCAAAAAGCGTAGAGAGTTGGTACTTATGAATGAGAAGTACGTTTGCCTTCTTTTAAAAAACATTTTTTCGCTTACTTCTGTATAAATTTCAAAATTTAACATTATTTAATTCATCAAAAATTTAGGTGTTATCGGAAAACTCTAACATTGTGGGGCGAATTCTCAGAAATAGATGATGAAATCCTGGAAAATCTCGATGAAGAAAAATTTGTTATCGCATTCTGTGATGTTAAGACTAATCTATTCCTAGGTACTATCTTACAATTTGCGTTTATGTTAAATTTTTGATCTTTTTTGAACTTTTAATTAAAATAAATCTTTGCAGGTAATTTTGGAATAGGTACTACATCTATCAGTAGTATGTGGATAAATCCAACTTTTGAAAAAGCAAACTCTCTGCAAAACTGGTACTATACATTCTCATATTCAAAATAATGAATAGTATAATATAGTTATTTTACTTCACTAACTAAATAACATGCAGGGCTTCTTTGAAGAAGAAGAAACACACATATATTACTATGTTTCCCTCTTTTCAAATTAAATTAGCTCAAGAACTGAAAATTGGAGCTCTAGCACGCAGTTCATTCGATTATAATGAGGTACTATTTTTCACCTATCTAATGAAATTTCATACGTGCTCCAAAAGTCTTAATCCTTGCCTTTTTTATGTTTTTATATGTAGGTTAAATATTGTAAATTTACTGCAAAGATCGCAAGCTTCTTAAATGAGAATGAACCATACTATGCATCTTGCAACAATTGCTACAAAAAAGGTAAACTTTATTGGTACTATTCCAACATGTTCTGGTTGTCGTGGGAAAAAAATACTTTATGAGGACAGGTAATACGCATGCAAGGTTTCATATTACTTCTTTTAGAATTAATAAATAAGTTAATTGTTTACTTTTTGTTTATTCTGTAGGTTTCGCCTAATACTTGACGTGTTTGCTAATAATGAGCATTGTACTGTTACATTATTTGAAGCCACAAAATACTTGACTGGTTGCAATATTACAACGTATAAACAATCAATATCAGAAAAGGTCATATTATACTCTTTTTTTACATTAATGATATATTTTATTACAGTGTCTTCCCTCCGATAACTTATCTTCTTTTTTTCTTTTAATTAATACATTATTTTCTTTGATACGGAAAGAAGAATCCTCCTTTTATCGTAACTTGCTCCTAAGTATTAACAAGGAATACACATTTCTCATCAAAATTGAAGCAAGAAATGAAGGAGATTGAATAGGAAGACTCTTTATTGCAGATGAAGTACAACCAGTTAAAAAGTCTATTTCAATTGACATAGTAGATGAAGAAATCACCTCGGAGACAAGGACAGAAAACGGTGTTGGTGACACAACACCACAGAAAAAAATCAAGCTTGATAAGGATTAGTGATGCTATTTTCTCAAATATTTTGAGCGTAGATAGTTATTAATTAGTTATGTTAGCATCAAATAGATTTAGAATCTAGATAGTTATTGGTTAGTTAAGGTTTTATTTTTTAAACAATAAATAACTTTTGTTGGCATATCAAATAATATTGGTCGTTTACTTCTAATTTGATCTACTCATACATTATTTGCTTTTGTTTATTTATAATACATTATTAATTACTTATTATTCTATGTCGCAGGATATATATTCATTAAACACATGGCACAAGGTACCTATAAAATTAATTTAAAACATTATATTTTAACTTTTTTTTGTGTGCCCCACTTTAATCACAAAAATTTTTATTTTATCTTATATAGATCAAGACAAAGTTACTCAAGCAATTCAAAAGGTTAACACCTATATTGCTTCAACTAGAACAAACTTAAATGTTGAAATCAACCATACTCATGAACTAGGAACTTCAGGTACTTGCTTACTATTGAAATCTATTTTTTCACCTTAATATTTAAAAACAATCACCACACTATTTTTTAAAATAACTTATTCATTTATTTATATCTATTGTTAGTTTATAGCAGATCGTAGCTTTCTAGAAAAACTATAAAGCATAAGAACATGATTGAATCAGAATGACTAACCTGTAAATCTGTAGAAAATCTGAAAGACAATATATGCAACATATTAGTTTATAGCAGCTACTCCTTATGTTTTCAACCCAATTAGTAAAACATCTTCTAGCATTGGTTCATGATCGTCTTTAATCAGATGAATCTCAAATATCTAGATAAATGAGAAACATTATTCATTGTTAGTTTATTGCATGAAAAAGAATATAGTAGTAGATAGCTAAGTAACAACAATATAAATATTGCTCAAACTAGAATTATACCAATAGAAACATCACAATCGATCGATGTTAGAGGATCCATCCTGAGGATAGAAAATCACACAGTATTCATCATTAGAACTTCATTAATGAATTAACTCTGAAACCATAATGACAAATGTCAAACTCACTTTCCATGCTTATGTGGCTTCACCAGCTTTAATACTATAAGAGCAGCATCTTCATGAACTTGCCTGCACATTTGTCTCACCAGCAAGTCCTATGAGTTTGGCCAGACCTGCGTGGAAATACGTATCCATGTATAAATATATCAACATATGAATAAATGAAAAAACAAAGCAAGGTAGAATAAATATTCAGTACACAAAAACGACTATTTAATCTCTTTGAAGAGACAACTTCTCATAACTTTTAGACTAGCCCCAAGATAGATAGCAATCAAGTCTTCCAAAATTAAACTCCAAGAGTTATTTTTCCATACATGTTCAAATAAGACTTAGCTCCAGCTTGCCATTCATAGCAAGTAGGATAAGTCATTCAATGTATAGCCATTTTTTACGGAGAGACAGTGGAAGTCCTCACATCACATGACCAGTTTATTGCTTAAGAAAAGATGAACTAATAATTAGCTATCTAGCAAAGTATTCCATGTCAAATAAAGAATACAAAGTAACACCCACAAGTTCTGAATAATTAATACATGACATGTTTCACAGTCCAGAAACCAATTGATTTGACTCAGCACTCTCTCAATACATGACGCCTTTCACAGGGCATACCAAGAAATATACCAGTAAAGGTACAAAAGCAAACCTGGAAATAAGCATAAGCCATTTCTGTTGTACGACCATCTTTGTTGTCCATTTAATCCTGTTCATTTAGAAAGATACTTACATATTCAGTCATAGTCTTCATTGGACCTTTTCTATTACTAAGTTGCACGTATTACATGGTTTCAGATAAAAAATTTAACCTTGTATGACATGATATTTAAGTTATTTCAGCTAATAGCCCAGGTCCGTTGTTGCTATAACATTCCAGTTTCAAGAGTTCTAAATGGGAGAAGTTCATAGACTGATCACTTCTGGTGATGATAAGGACTTTCTTTGACATACAGTTAGCTATATTTTATTGGATTTTGTTAGTTCTAAGAAAACACATAATACCATGTAGGCTGTAGCATTGAATATGAAAAACACAGCAGATTATAACTTTTGCAACCACTTTTTGTGTGCATTTAGGTGTGTGTTTTTCTTAGGCACTCTACTCATGTTTCATAGACTACAAAGATTGTGTACTAAAGCAGTTTGCAAACTTCATTTCTGCAAGTTACAAAGTTCTTTCATCCTTTGTTTCATATATTGAGGGAGAACCAAAGGGTAATGCTCAAAAGGAGTAACTTCATCCCTTTAAAAAGTCCCATTAGATATAGTAAATAGACAAGATCCTCTTTTAGAGATTCCTTAGCTTAGAAACTTCTCAAAATATCAGTTAATCGGTTTATTTTCTTCTAGACTTTTTTCAATAAAACCCCTCCTAAGCTCGGTTTCAATCTCCGAGTTTGCAGCCTGTGCTGCATTCAACTCCTCAGTGACAGAAGTTACCTTTCTGCTACTTTATCGACTTCCTCGGTCAAATCTCCCAAATATATCAGGTCTTCTCAAATAAATTGAGAATTGAAACTAATTGCCAAATTATTTCAAAAACGTTATTGAGTGAATTCGCTTACTAAAATAATAATTATTCAAATTCTAATTATCAAACTTAAGTATATCTTGATCTTCTCACATTTTTTATGTGTAAAAATTGAAACAAGTATTGTTTATTTTTATTTGTAGCGGGCAAAAGGATTCAATCCACAGAAGATGTTGATGTCGAAGAAAGAAGACCAATAAAAAAAAACTTGGTTCCTGAAAGCTCTATCCGAAAAGTGTGATATTGAAGGTAATGCAATATTAATTTATTTATTATAGTTACTTCTACTCTATTTGTTCAATATTTATCATTTATTAAGTTTTATAACATATAACTATATAAATTTAGGTCAAGTTGATTACATACCATTAATATCGCCTCTTCATGGGTTGGAAAAGGTTCCCAAATGCATACATTGTCATGCTGTGAGATTTGAACATGAAACTCCAACATGTTGTTGTGATGATGGATCAATCAAACTTGCAATTACTGATGTTCCAGCTCAACTACATACGTTATTTCTCTCAGATTCTGAAGTAGCAAAAGAATTTCGCAAACACATTAGAGGATATAACAACATATTTGGATTTACATCTTTTGGTGTAAAACTCGACAATGAACTAGCATCTTCAAGACAAGGAGTTTATACCTTTAAAGCACAGGGTCAAATATATCATGATCTACCCTCATTAATTCCACATAATGATAATCCATGTTATTTTCAAATGTACTTTTTTGACACAGAAAATGAGGTGTGCAATAGAATTTCAAAACTGAAAGAAGCCAATTTATCTAAAGAAGTAGTGGCAATAATTAAACAGATAATGAATGTCAATCCTTATGCGCAATTCTTTCGCCAGCTAAAAAATTGTTCAAGTTTTCAGAATTTAGAAATTCGGATTGCTTCCAATGCTAAACTAGATCAACGTGTCTACAACAAACCATCCGTAGATCAAGTTGCTGCTATTTGGAAAGATGGAAACAACCCCAATGTGCCATTTGATCGAGAGATTATTGTTCATGAGCATTCAGGCAATATGCATAGAGTTAAACATTATTATGGTTGTTATGAACCACTTCAATATCCTTTACTTTTTCCAAATGGTGAACCAGGCTGGCACCAAGGAATACGAAAACAACATAAAATAAAAAAAGGTTCACAGAGAACAGAAGTTGACAGCCTCAACCAGACTATTCCAACATTTGCATCTGCTAATGAAGTGTTTGACAATGAGCAACAAGGTATGATTTTTAAATAAAATTACACAAACCCTTATATTTGGTTATTTAAAATTCTCATATCAATGTGTTTCAAATTTTTTTGTAGGTGTACGACTAGGAGGTAAACATTGTGTCTCTTGTAGAGAATACTATTGCTATAAACTACAAATATGCGAACAAGACGGCACAATAATTTTATTATGCGAAAGATTATTTCAACAATTTGTAGTTGACATGTACATCAAGTTAGAAACAACACAACTTGAATATTTTAGGCTAGAGCAATCAAATCTTAGAAGGGAAATATTGCAGGGTATATTTGACAGTATCCTAGCTGGAGAAATTAGAGGAGCTAAAGTTGGTCAAAGAGTAGTACTTCCTGCATCATTCATCGGAGGTCCTAGGGACATGCGTCGCAAATATATGGATGCAATGGCTTTGGTTCAACATTTTGGAAAACCAGATCTATTTATCACAATGACATGTAATCCCGATTGGGTGGAGATCAAAGAAAATTTGATTAAAGGATAACTTCCTCAAGACAGACCTGATTTAGTGACTAGAGTCTTTAGAGCAAAGTTACAGGATTTAAAAGATCAAATCTTTAAGAAAAATATATTTGGTTCCATTGCAACACATGTTTTTGTGGTTGAATTTCAGAAAAGAGGACTACCACACATACACCTTTTGTTAATACTTGAACAAGGATACAAGATAACATCACCGGATGATTATGACAAGTTTATTTCCGCTGAACTTCCTGACAAAGAAGAATTTCCAATCTTACATGGTTTGGTTGTCAAGCATATGATGCATGGTCCGTACGGAAAAAATCATCCAGGAAATTCATGCATGAAGGATGGACAATGCAAGAGTCATTATCCTCGGCCATTTAATAATAAATCAAAACAAGGAAAAGATGGATATCCTATTTATAAGAGACGAAATGATAGAAAGAAGGAAAAGTACGAGGCATGACAATGAACAATCAGTGGGTCATTCCATATAATCCTTATTTACTAACTAGATATAATTGTCACATCAATGTTGAGTCTTGTGCAGGGATAAAAGCAATAAAGTATCTCTACAAGTACATATATAAAGGACATGATAGATGCGCTATTTATATCGAATCAGATGATGGAGAAAAAGTCATTGATGAAATTTGAAGCTTTCAAGATGCACGTTGGGTGACTACACCAGAAGCACTATGGAGACTTTATGAATTCAATCTCAGTGAAATCCAACCTCTGGTCATTAGCCTTCAGTTGCATCTCCCAAATAGACAATCAGGTAAACTACTTATAGCCATCATTTAGCTAATTTATGTTTATAATGAAACAACATAAAATATATATTCATATCATCGATGTTCATTGCTAACACGCAGCAGTTACAAATTTGTTACATATTTATAAATAGCAAAGAATTTTGAGCAAAGACGTATGCTGAAATATGTAATAGTATTTGCAACAAGCAAATGTGCTAAATCTATTACTCTTAAAGTGACGATAAGCTTCTGCATCATATCAAGAGTAGTGATAATGAAAGTACAGCAGACATACCTGGCATAGTTTATCTGCTAAAAACATTAGCAATGTATAATTTTACTCTTCTATATATAAGATGAAGTCCTCTTCTACCTATGTCACAGTTGAAAAGATAAGATTATCCTAATAATATATTTATATGGAGAGAGAGAGAAGAAAGAAAAAGATACAATGCAGATAAAGATTAAACAGAAGTCGTGCTTATACTGACTAAATGATATCCTCTTTTTTCTACCATATATACAAAATTTTGATACCAGGAGAATGTCCATATTTTATTCCAGCTTTTGGATAATCTGGTAAAAAGGAATAAGAGATGTTTTGTAAATCAGAAAAGTAACGTCTTCTGTAAGAAATAGATGGGGTAGATAATATTTCTCAATACTTGGAGTTCATGGAGTCTCAGAGAATATAGCAATTGTTGTTATATTACTAACCACTAAACATGTCGTACGTTATTGTACAACATCACAGTATATGAAATCAATCTTAAACGTATGAACAAACCTTCCATGGTTTCAAAAGGATCTTTTGTATGTCCACCAATTGAAATGACCTTATTTCCTTGCCAAGGTATCTATAAAACACAAAGAGAAAACCCAAATGAAAAAAGGAAAATTAGAAAGAGAGATATGAGTGCAACTTGATTAGGTAAGACTCTAAGAGACATTTCAAACTTAAATGAGCTGAATGCACTGATAATAAACGGGTGTGACTACCACTCTATTAAACCAATATCTGAACTAACCAGGGAGTGACCAGCGAAGGGAGCTACTGGCACATGATAAGCCTCACCAAATATTTTAACCTCTACTTTCAACCATGACCAACTTCTCAAGTCCAAACTGTAATGACCCTCAAACATTATTAGAGAATTTGAGTACACAGAAATCAAAGAAGAAAAGCTAATCACGAAACAAGAAATTATAGAATAGAATGAGATATAAAAATGCAAACATCTACAGCTTTAAACTTAACAACAAGCTTACAATCACAACCACCAAAAGATATAGCCAAAGTGTAAAAAGTCCGCTCATTCATGATAAAAACTTGAAAACTAATAATCAAGGTATCATTGATGATCTCCAGACATACCAAAGACCAACTTGTGCAGACAGCTCACCCACCTGATCATTCACCATAGATAGAATTGATGTAGAACACTAGCTTTACATTTCACAATCACTAATCTGATTTCACAAGAACCAAATAACTTTTATTTATTATTTTGATAGATTGCAACTCATCACTGGTACTATGATATTACAGACTGATGGGGCAATGTAGGTTTAGTTTACGATCATCAAACATAACTCAAAGAGAGGGAATAACTTCTATTTCATGGTACACTTGATCAGTAGTGAAGACTGGAGTGTTGTAACTCAGTACGACCAAACACAAGGTACTGTACAGTACTGACATGACAAAATAAACCACGGGACAAACAGAAAGATAGAGCATATGCTGATTAGAAAAGAATAATATAAGTAATTAAAAATCTCTGCACCAGACAAATGGTTGCACCGGCAGAGAATCTGATTCTAACATATCAGAAGCAGTTGGAAAATTTCAAGAAAGGCAAACTGCACATTGGAAAAGAATGAGATTGCAATCGTAACTCCAATGCCAACTAAAACTCAAGCAATTGGTACAAAGTGCTCGAATAAAATCATTACATATGAGTAAACGGAAACAAGTCACGATTACTTTATTAGGAAAATGCACTTATATTTCAGGAGTTGATCTAGAAAGTCTTCTTTTTTCCTCTTGGTGACTCGAATCCACAACCTTAATTCTAGCTCGACAAAAGGGGATGCTAGGGTAGTAAACGGAAACACATAAAATTAAAACCAAGATCACTAAAGAAAACATTTTCTTTGGAAAATAAACCTTTTTAGTGGAAATTTCTGCTCAGCTAAACATAAATCACATGAAAATCTACTTATTAATCTAAGCCCACAATCTTTACAGAAATCCCAATTCAATAGTTAAAGATAACTTTTGTCAGTTACAATAATTCCTATATCAGTTATTTGCATAATTATTGATATGGACTTTACCTGCTTTCCACTAACGACCCACTAGCATTAGTTTTACATTGTTTACTTAACAGTCATCAAATTAACACAATTCGTTAATATAACTATTTATATGTACTGCAATAAGGTAGAGATTAACTTGTGTAGGTAGATTTTTTATCTAACACCTTTCCGGCTTTCATATCAAGGGTAGTGACAGTGAAACATGTATGAAAAAAGTGTGTGGCAGGTGATCAGTGAAATCTTTAGTTATACTCCCTCGGCTTCAATTTATGTCGTATTTTTCTTTAGTCTGTTTCATAAAAAATGTCACTATATACACATATACTAACACTATAATTCCCACATTCCACATGGTGTGACTAATAATTTCATATATTATAACTGCCATCAATTAAATTGAAAACATATGGAACATACTTAGAAGAAATGAACATGTAATCACACAGTAAAGTTGTGAACTTAAGCTTATTTAATGACGTGATGACTTCTCTTGAACACGAGAAAGGAAAAGATAAAACTTGCAGAGGTCCTAATGAAAAGCTATAGTTAAAGATAACTTTTGTCAGTTACAATAATTCCTGTACCAGTCATTTGCATATTTCCTGATATGGCTTTACCTGTCTTCCACTAACGACCCACTAACATTAGTTTTACATTGTTTACTTAACAGTCATCAAATCAAGCCAATCCCTTAATACAATTATTTATATGTACTGCAATAAGGTAGAGATTAACTTATGTAGGTAGATTTTTCATCTAACACCTTTTCGGCTTCACATTAGACATTAGACTTTCAACAAAAAAATGTGCTAAATCTACTACTCTTAAAGTAACGATAAGCTTCAGTTTCATATCAAGAGAAGTAGTGACAGTAAAAGTGCAGCAAACATATCTGGCATAGTTTATCTATTAAAAACGTTAGCAACGAATAATTTTACTCTTCTATAGATGAGATGAAGTTCTCTGCTACCTATTTCACAGTGGAAAAGATAAGATTATCCTAATAAATTTATACGAAGAGATAGAAGAAAGGAAAAGACACAATGCAGATAGATAGAGAGTATAAAGAAGTCGTATTTGTGTAGAGAATTTGACATGAAACTGGAAATGCGCAGAAAGTATCAAACCAAATTTGGTTGCCAGTTGGAAGACTACCACCACCCACATATTGTCAACCAGACTCCCTCTATACATCCAGCTTCTTCTGATCTTCTCCCTACAATAAGAAATCCAACCAAGAATTGATAACTCAACTAACATTACAGATAGTTTGAACAAAAATCCAGTCAGATGTGGACCTGCAGGTTCATAGGTTCAAATTGACAGTAAATTTTTTGAAACTACCACTAACTAAATAATTCTATAATATCTCCTTATCCATATAATTAAGTATATTTATTCATTATTATTACTCTTCTTAATGTTGTTGTTAACATTTTAGTGTGCTATTGGAACGATCAAAATTTGAGAAATGTTGTTGCATGGGAAAACGCCTCGCATACCATGCTCACCGAATTTTTTTGAAAATGTTCGACGGATAGTGAAGCACGAAAATAACTATATGAGGAATTTCCAGAGTATTATGTGTGGAACCCTCAAGGTAAGATTTGGACCTCAAGAAAAACAAGAGAAGTTATTGGTCGAATTGTTGTTCGTAAGACATTCACTACAACCACTCTTACTATTTACATATGTTTAATTTGATTAATTTTAACTTTTATTTTGTTACAGCTAATCCAGCAGAAGGCGAGAGATATTATTTGCGATTATTATTGAATCATGTACGAGGACCAACTTCATTTGAATCTTTATTGTCTATTAATGGAAGGCCATGTCAAACATTCAAAGAAGATGCAAAAGAAAGAGGTTTACTGGAATCAAATAATAGCATTTCTAAATGCCTATGAGAAGCAGTCGTCTTCAAAATACCATCAGCTTTGAGAAATTTATTTGCAACAATTCTGGTTCATTGTAATCCTACGAATGTTAGAAAGCTCTGGGATACATATTATGATGACATGTCAGAAGATTTTAAAAGAAATACATGATAATTCTCCTACTGCTCAACTTCAATGCACGCTGAAAAGCATAAATCATTTCTTACAAAGCATGGGGAAGAAAATTGAAAATTATGACATACCTAAACTTGAACAGAGATTGGATGATGGAATTATATCAGAATGCAGAGAAATAAGGGAAGAGGAATCTATAATAGTGCCTTCAGAAGATTTGGATGCACAAACAAAGCTAAATCCTGAACAAGAGGAAACATTTAAGATTATATTGGAAAGATTAGATTCTGAAAAATTGGGATTATTATTTATAGATGGACCTGGTGGGACTGGGAAAACATTCCTATATCGCGCAATACTTGCAAATACCAGATCTAGAGGCATGATAGCTTTAGCAACAGCAACAAGTGGTGTAGTTGTAGCTCTTTTACCAGGAGGTCGTACAGCACATTCTAGATTTGAGATACCGCTTCAGAAAACTGATACGACAATTACACGTATATCAAAGCAAAGTGGTGTAGCTAAATAGATTAAAAAAACTAAGCTCATTATTTGGGACCAAGCTCCTATGGCAAGCCGTCAGACAATTGAAATGGTTGTTAGGAGCTTCAGGGATATACTGGAAGTTTCTGAACCCTTTGGTGGAAAAGTAATTGTTTTTGGAGGTGATTTTCGCCAGGTACTGCCAGTAATTCCAAAATCAACAAGGGCTGAAACAATAAATGCAAGTTTGGTCAAATCGTAGTTGTGGCATCGCATGGAAAGGATTAAACTAGCAAGAAATATGAGGGCACGAATAAATCCATCGTTTAGTGAATTTTTATTACGTATAGGTAATGGGGAAGAGCCTACAACAAGAGATGATTTGGTACTTCTTCCAAAACAACTGGGTATTGAAAATCAGAGCAATAGTACTGCTGAAGATGCCTTAGTAGACCAAATATTCCCATCCCTTGATAAAAATGCAAGTTGTGCAAAATACATGGAACGGGCTATTCTAGCTAGCAGAAATGAGTACGTTGATCAGCTAAATGAAATGTTAATTTCCAGATTTCTTGGTGAAAGCAGAACATTTCTTAGTTTCGACTTTGCAGAGGATGACACCAACAATTACTATCAAGAAGAGTACTTAAATACACTAACATCAAGTGTTCTACCTCCGCACAGGTATACTCTTGACTATTAAGTAATATAGAAATTGTATTTTAGAATCAAATTTCTTATTTCATATGACCATAAAAGTATGTATGGTTACTGTAAACATATAGTTGTAGCTCTATTACTTACATAATTTTTATTTTAAAATATTTTCTTAGAAACTTATTATTCAAATTCTTTACAGTATGATTCTAACAACATTTTATTGATTTGCAGATTGGTATTAAAAAAAATGCACCAATCATGTTACTAAGAAATTTGGATGCTTCAAATGGTCTATGTAATGGCACAAGAATGATATGTAGAGGTTTTGATAAGAACGTCATACATGCAGAAATAATGATCGGGCAAAATGCTTTTAAGCATGTGTTTATCCCACGAATCCAGCTATCACCTCCCGAAAATGAAGGTTACCCATTCAAATTTATTAGAAAATAATTTCCAGTGCGACTATGCTTTTCAATGACAATAAACAAAGCACAAGGACAAACAATACCAACAGTTGGATTGTACTTGCCACAACACGTTTTTTCACATGGACAGTTATACGTTGCATTGTCAAAAGGAATATCAATGTCAACGACAAAGGTTTTAGTCATGACGGAACAACCAAAGTGAAAAAAAAGGAACATACACCAAAAACATTGTCTACAAAGAGATATTGGGTAAGACACAACACATCAAATTACCTAATACAAATATTTTTTTTACAGATAATATATTATTACTGACTCACCTTAAATAATTATGTTTGCAGGGTCAGGAGATACACAACTACATTAGATTCAGCTATTGTGACAAAGTAGTGACATTAATTCTTTTTTTAAACCAACATTAGTATGGCGAGACTCATAAAGAGATATTTAGTTGCATCATTCAAAAATTATGTTTTGTTTCTATTATGTTCTTAAGTTTTACAAATTAAGCACAATTCTTATAAAATAATCAACAACAGAGCACTTTACGAAAATGGAAAACACAGCCAACCATAAACTTGGTAGTTAAGTAAAAATACGAAAAGCAATTGACCTTGAGACAAAAACTTGACCTGGAATATACTTATCATACTTCCAGCCTGCAAAGAAAAGCATATTACATCTCACTGGTTGCTGGGTTCTGGTTTAGATAGTTAATATTACTAGCAAGTGCAAGTCCCTGAGCCCAGTCCCTCTTGATTGGGGTACCTATAACACTGCATATTTTGGAGATCTCATCTGTTTCACTGCACCCAGAAAAATAAAAGCATACAACCAACCGTCATCAGAAAATATAGGGGTTACAAATGACACTCCACAATCCAGCAACCCTCCCTCCTCTTCTAGATAAATTTCTATGCATGTTGTAAAGCACTACATATTATAACCGCATATGCATACCTTGTTTGCTTTAGTACATGATTAACCCATCAATCGATGTCGAAATCATGCAAAGCAGCTGCAAGCCTACCAAAACATCTCAATAGTATTTTCTTAGTATCAATATATTTATTTTGATACATTAGGGCTTTGAGATAACTTCCTTCACATGGAAAGAATAAGAAATCAAGAAAACATACCTAAGAAACCAGGTTTTGCTCAGCGACAGATTTTGTATAGTCAATCGCTCTCCTGCCGGTGATTATCTCCAGAAGAACGACCCCAAAGCTGTAAATATCTGACTTGAATGTTAGTTGGCCAGTCATAGCATAATCTGGTGCACAGTATCCATATATTCCCATCACTCTGGTGGAAACATGAGTTTTGTCCCCACTAGGACCAATTTTAGCCAAACCAAAATTGGATAATTTAGGGTAGTACTCCTCACCAACCAGAATATTAGAGGATTTTAGATCTCGATAAATTATAGGAGGTGTAATCTTGTCATGTAAATATTCCAGGCCTCTTGCAGCACCTGCAGCTATCTTCATTCTAATGTTCCAATCAAGAGTTTTCTGACTTGGCCAGGCGTCTGCACATGTTGAAAGAAGCAAAGCAAATGGACCCATTACAAAGTCGAAAGAGATAGGCATATTTATCAGATGGACGACGCGTAAGACTGGAAGAACGTAACATGAAATAGACAATTATAACATAACAAATGGATGATCTTCCAGTGAACCAACAGCCATGTACTCATACACCAATAGCCTTTAATCTCCCTCGGCACAACAACCAATTAGTTTAATAAGATTAGGATGGTCAGCCTTACTTAGTGTCTGTACTTCAACAAGTTCCCTAACTCCTTGACATCCATTTAGATCGAGTTGTTTGATGGCTACAATCTGCATTAGAAAATGAAAATAGACTCAGGCCACCAATTATTCCTAATGTTAAACCACTCACTGTAAATGACCCCGCAAAGATTGGAGGGCGTATAAATTCATAAAAGAAGGATAGTATTCAAATATAAATACAACTTTTACAAGCCTATCTACTCCACTAGACCAACAACACACATTCTTTATGGGTTCCCAACTTATAACTCCTATATAATTAGATTTCTCTATATAAATATTAGTTTCGTACAAAAGTTACTCGATTTCCGAAACCCCCAGTCGGCACCCTGAATCCGTCTCTGGTGCTGACCACATAATTACTGAGGAACATCATAGCAAATTCTTGACTGAGCTAATGATTTTGTACCCTTTGAAAAATTTTCAAAAATCTGCAAAATTGAACTTTTTTCTTTCTTTCTCCTCTTTGTTTAATTTCTTCTTGATTTAAAGTTCAAAATTAAGCTCCTCATTATAGAAGTTGAACAAAGAGATGGACTGATCATGGCTTTGAACAATAATGGATTCAAATTATTTGCCTCCACCGTATCAACTATTCCTCTGTCTGGTTACTCCCTCTCTTACTATCACTCTTTTTCTAAAATTTCATTATTTTCTATTATTTACTTAATTCCAATAAAGACAATAATTGGAAATTAGGAGGGGAGTGTAGGAGCAATGATAAAGTTGTCTCTGTGTGCTATAGGTTAGGGGTTCAAATCTGTGCACTCAATCACTGATGCTTACATTAGGATAGACTGTCTACATCACACCTAAAAGGATGCGGCTCTTCTCGAAACTCTATGTGAATGTGAGATGTTTTTTGTACTGGGTTAACCTTTATTATAGAAGGACATTAGCCATACCCATTGGATACTCTGCAACTTTAACCTCTGAGTCTAAAGTATTATGCATGGACTTATAAAATGTATCTTTACAAACAGGTTAGTTATAATAATTATATCCAATAATTATTTTCTTCAGGATAATCGCATGATCAGTCAATAGATTACTTCCCACACTGAAAAGAAACTGATTAATTCTCTTCAACATGACAAAAATAGATGATCAGTCAGGAATAACACTTTGAGGACAGAAAAGGAAATTAATTAGTACTCCTTGTGTCTTAATTTTAGTGTCTTAGTCTGATTGGCAAGTAGCTTATGAAATAAAGAGACTTCTAAATCTGTGGTCTTAAATTAAAATGTTATGTTAGTAAGTTAAATTTTGTAGTTTTAATCTTTTCATAGAGGGTGTTGGAATTGAAAAACTAACAAGATACAAAAGAAAAAAATGTAAAACAATTAAATCGGGATAGAGGGAGAAATACTATTTTGCAACATGATTGCTGAACTAAGCTTCTAGACATAAAAGTATCCTTTTGCTCAAAGAAACCAATAAATGTTGTCTGCATTTGCTTCCAATTACTTAAAAGCTAATTAGTTTCATTTGAAATGTACGTATACAATAAAAGTCCAAAAAAACAAGAAACGATGTTCTCAAATTGCAGCTAATCCACCACACTAGACAACAGCTTAATCAGATTATTAAAAAAATTCCTTTTTACCCCTCCCTAACTCCTCCGTTTTATGCTCTCTTGGTGACTCGAACTCACAACATAAGAGGTGAAGGCGAAGGGTGCTTACCACCCGAGCAACCCCTCTTATCAAATATGAACATTCAACCTTCTTATCAGGACAAAAAATTAAAACTTTCGATTCCTTCCATGAACATCTCCAAAACATCAATCATTTCTTAAGAATTCGTTCTTTCAGTAGGGACACGGCCAGTTAAAGAAATAAAGGACGTGAATCGGATCTCAATTCATGGTTCTTATCCAATAAAAACACTTTCCCCCTTCTTCATACAAAAAAAAAAAATCTCTCATTCCCTCCGATAAACACACCATTAAGACATTCAAGGGTCGTTTGATGCAATTTTGAATATGAGCTGACATGCAAACATCATGACATTAACAACTGATAAGATTGCGCATACCTGACACGTATTTTATGTAAAAATCAAGCAAATCACACATGAAACAAGAAATTAAAGCAAAATGAGTTTTCAAAAATTAAATCTTCAAACATGCAAAGCAAAAGGGGTAACAAAAAATCAAAATTTAGGACATATAAAGCAAAAGTGATTTTAAGAAAATCAAAACAAAAGAAATCTAAAACAAAAAGGGTTTAAAAATAAACTCTTCAAACGTTTTAAAGCATGGAAAACGAAGGAAAAAAGGAAAAGAAAAATTACAGGCGAAACTTGATGATCATCTCCCAGGACGTTTCTTCTTGGTGCTCCAAGCACCCATCTTCACTTCTCCGTCGTCGAGGTTCATCTTCCAAAAAGAAACAAAAAAATGAGAGTGTGAGAAGAAAACAATCTTCTGGAGAGTACTTGACTTTCCCAATTCCTTTTTTTGTTTCTTTTTTTAATTGTTGACCTTTTGCTGGTTTGGGAGTTACTTTATCATTTCTTTTTTTTTTGGTTAAAACTTTATCATTTCATTCTTAAACATGCATGTTTAAAATTTTATACTAAAGTATTTTAAATGTATATAAAATTTTCAAATTAAATATATATGGAAAGTAAAGTTCTGAATATATATATACTAAAGTATTTTAAATGTATATAAAATTAAATTGTTTCAAATATAATTATATTTTACATAAAGTATAAATATATAGAATTTCTAAAAATAAAAACAACTTTTTTTAAAAAAATAAGTATAATGATTAAATTCTCCTTTAATCAACTACACTTTTTATATTAAAATTTTACGTTGTTTTATTATTTTTTTCTACTTATTAAAATAACATAGTACAACTAACATATTTTTTATTACGTTCATTCTTAAAAAAAAATGAATACACGTGCAACGCACGTTAATTAAACTAGTAACCTATAAAAATGAAATCCCGAAAAATTAAAGGCCTAAAGGCTTAGTTTTGATGGCTTCATGATAAAGTCGGCCAGAGCTATATATATTTGAAAATGATACTTCATCTATTTTCTATCAATCAATGTTGATTGGTCATACTTCTTAAGGAATCTTTAATTAGAGGTATATTTTGTTAAATAAATTTTATTATTATTGTTTGAAAAAATTAAATTTGATACTAAGAGTAGTATGAGAAAAAAATAGTAAAACTTTTTTTTATTTGAAAAAATTCACAAATAAATTAAAATAATTATTTTAATATAGGGGTTAAGTAAAATGAAACCAAGAAAATAAATTATATGGACCAAAAAAAACATTTGTATATCTATTAGAAACTCTTTATTCTACAATATAATATGGAAAAATTACACAAAACAACAACTTAAGTATCACTCATTACACAAAATTTCAACTCTCAAAAATATTATAAAAATTCTACTTTTACAATTTCCCTCTCTAAAAGTACATATACATAACTTTACCAATTTTTGTACAGTTTGTTCTCCTTGGAAGAAGCCTAAAATCAAGGAGCAATTATGTAGCGGTTATCATTTTTGAATTCATTACCATTTGATTCAAACTCTTAGTGGCACTAAATTTCTTAGTGGCACTAAATTCTAACAACGACGCCATTTAAAACATTCTGTAATTTTTAAGATCTGAGGTTAGTTATTCTTTTTTCTGACTTTATTAAAAAAATTATATATTCTGATTGAACAATTTCTTGCATGATGTTTAGTCATTAGAATAAGTTCAAACTCTTTTTTTTTTTTACTTTGAGTAAGATTTCTTGTTCTACTTTACCAAAAGGATAAATACATAGACAGGCCCCTGAATTTTTTGACTTTTTCCGTATTGGTACCTCAATTAGTCCATGTACCTACTGAACCCTTTTATCATTCACAAACTGTGTTAATTAAATACAATTCCTGACATGGCGATGAATGGCATGGCATGTGTAATACACTCTCCACTAGGAGAGTGAGAAGCCATAATTTATTATAATTTTTTATGTACCTTTTGCACTTTTTCTTCTAATTTTCTTGGTTGGATTTGGAGTGGTGAGGGAGAGGACAGTTGTTGCCTAGAAAAGATTCATATCTGTGAATATAATATTTTCTTCAATTTCTTCTAATTGATTGTTAGCATATTTGTGATTTTTTGATATATTTTTCATTCAATTGAAGGTAAAAAAATTTCAAACATCAAATTCAACATCAAAATTTGAGTTCTTATGTAGAAATTCAACATCAAAAATTTAATACCGTGTGTAGATGTAAGACTCCGCAAGTTTTCCTCGTTGTCTGAATGTTTATAGCATGATAAAAGAGGCCTTATGCTTAGAATTTTAGCTAAGTGTTCAACACTTAGTCTCATTTTGAGCCTTCAAACTTTGATGAATTATTTCGCAACCTTTTCGACCTCCGTTTTTTATTTTTGTTTTTGTTGATACGCAATGAGGCAAGTTAAAAGTACATCTCGGGTGAGTTATGGAATTTTTAGACGAGCCTAAGTGTCACGACCTGAACTAGGGCCTGGCCGTGACGAACATCCCGAACCATGAAGGCCCGAAACACCCTTCTCTATCTAGTAATCATGCACAACATTTATATAATAAAAGAAGATGTGAAAACATAATCTGCTACGAAAACATAGTCAATTCTAAATTCAATATAAGTATGGAAACTGTAAATCAACTACATCTAAATAACATCTGACTCGGTCTTGGAAGTCTCTACTACATGAAAATATGACAATTGTCTAAAACTGGGACTAGGCCCCCAGTAGACCAATAATGAAATAAGTGACGTAATCTGAAAAGACAGGCCTTCTGGAATAGAGAAGGCTCACCACTGCACAATCTGATCAGCTGTCTGAATTATCTACTGCTTATCTGGACCCCTAGACTGAGTCTCAAAACCTGAGAGGTAGGGGGAGCGGGTCAATACAGATGTACTGGTACGCAGAGCATATCCAAAATAATCATTTATTATTCAACATATATGAGAGCAATTTAAAACAGTTCATAAGTATATCATATAGTAAGAATTCACATGGGAATTTTAAAGAATCTGTAAAAATCATCTCAATTCTGAGAAATCTGTGCTACTTTTGCGCTAGGTGGTATACCCTACAACTCTAAAAAATTTCATGGGCTATATGGAAACTGCCATTAACTCGGCAGCGAATCCCCCAACCCAAGTGTGCCGCAAGGATCGGAGTCTCTGAATCTACTACGCCACACGGCCATCGCCAGCGTACAATAATAATCTACCCGTATCGGCAAATACGGTTTCAGGCTAAGAGTTGCTTGAACTCACGCCTTCTTCGAGTAACCACCTAACCCTCTTTAAGCCCCTTTTTAAAACTCTATCAAAACATACAGTCTCTGAAAACATAATCTGTTATGGCATAAATACATATGGTATCGTCATACCATTGACTTGCAAGTCACATCTCTGAGCCATTGTTAGTCTATCGTAAATCTCTATTTTCAAAACACAAGTTTTGGGACCACTATTTCAATAATTCAATTCAAAGAAACTCTTTTTCAAACCTCATGTAAACATATGCAAGGAACTCATCTTTGTCAAGCATTTCAGTAGTACAGTACAAGGTGGTCATGTCAAAGTTCTCAATTCACATGCAATTCTTTCTCTTAAACACAAGAACACATTTATATCAAGAAACACCCTCTCAACAATTTCAAATCATGCTCAAATGCTATAATATTGCGAAAACATCTTTCAAATCACAAAACCATAATCTTTAATTCAATAACGAGAGGGAGTTCATAATTTATGCTCTCAACGATCTTAAATCTCAAATTTAATACATATACGCATACATGTAAATCAATTTAGGGGATAGGACCACAAGGTCAAAACGATAGTAACATTAAAACATTAGGATCGGAGTACGTAATTTAGAACATAGATTCCAAAACCCCTTTAAAATTCATGCATAAAAGTCTAAAAATCATGCTCTAATGGTTTTAAGCCCATGTAGATTTTAGGATAAACCCCACGTACCTCGATTACAAAGAATAAGGGATGATTCTTGAAGCCTACGGTTTGAGGATTCCAAATCTTCAGTCAATTCTGAAAACCCACAGTTGAATCTTGAGTTTCTTGGAGGAGAAGTATATGAACTAGGGTTTTTGTTTTGAGAAAAAACTTGAGAATGTCATATATGAAGTTCAAATTACCCTTGTTAACTTCTGAACGAAGCTCAAAAAAAAATAAACTAGGAACTCGATTTTATGGTCCACCGCGACTCGCCACTATCGCGGTGGCTCACTGGAAATTGATGAATGGGAAATTGGGATCCTCCGCGACGCATCACTATCGCAAGGTCCCACTGGAATTTGACAATTGCTAATTAAACCCTCTCCGCGACGTGCTAAGCACCAGAATAATGATGTTTTACGACTAGCACATAAAATAGCCATAACTACTTCACCGAGCATCCGTTTTGGACGAATCTTATATCGACGAAAAGCTTATTCAGTCATCTACATAATGAAAAGTTGAAATCTAAGGGATTCCATAGGGAAATAAGTATAAATCATTCTAGAAGTCAATGCTTGATATTTTAGGGACAAAATTTAGCTAAGAAAAACTTCGGGGCGTTACAATATCCCCCCTTGGGAACATTCGTCCCCGAATGTTGACGCGGAAAACAAACAAGTATAATTTAAAGCATACTAAGGCATAGAAAGAATAAGGCAAGGATTGTACCTTCCATTTCGTCATCCATTGGATCAAAAAGGTTTAGGTATCTAGCTCTCATGTCAACTTCTGATTCCCAAGTCACTTATTCAATTTTTTGGTTTCTCCACAACACTTTAACTGAGGCTATCTCTTTGTTCCTCAATCTTCTAACTTGGCGATCCAAAATCTCTACAGGCTCTTCTTCATAGGATAAGGAGTCTGTCACTTTGATTTCTTCAATAGGCAATACTAATGAATGGTCCCCAATACACTTTTTCAACATGGATATGTGAAATACCGAATGAACGGAACCCAAACTTGCAGGCAACTCTAACTCATACGCAACTCCACCTATCTTTCTCACAATCTAGTCTGGTCCTATATAGAAAGGACTCAGCTTACCTTTTTTCCCGAATCGCATGACTCCCTTCATGGGAGAAACCTTAAGAAACACCCAATCTCCAACCTAAAAATCTAGATCTCTTCTCCTAACATCGACGTAGGACTTCTGACGACTCTGATCTATCATAAGTCGTTATCTAATAACTTTCACATCCTCTATTACCTGATGAACAAGATCAGGCCCAAAAAAATGAGTCTCGACCACTTTATACCACCCTATAGGCGACCTACATCTCCTCTCATACAAGGCCTTAAACGGAGCCATCTTAATACTGGCATGATAGCTATTATTATATGCAAACTCTATTAGCGGGAAGTGGTCCACCCAACTACCCTTGAAATCTATTACACAGGCTCTCAACATATCCTCGAGGATCTGAATAGTGTGTTCAGCTTGCCCATCCGTCTGAGGGTGAAACGCAGTACTTAGGTTCACTTGGGTACCTAAACCCTTCTGAAAAAATCTCCAAAACTGCGAAGAAAATTGCGTACCTCGGTCAGATATGATAGAAACAGGTGCTCCAACCAAACGAATAACTTCTGCAATGAATAGCTTAGCGTAATCATCTCTCGAATAGTTAGTCCTGTCAGGTAGAAAGTGGGCTGATTTGGTCAGCCGATCCATAATTATCCAAATAGAATCATATTGATTTCGGGACCTCGAAAGTCATGTAATGAAGTCCATATTAATCATCTCCCACTTCCACAAAGGCAAAGCTATCTCTTGAGAAGAACCACTTGGCCTCAAATATTCCACTTTAAATTGTTGATAATTCAAACACTTGGCAACATAGTTAGCCACATCACACTTCATATTATTCCACCAATAAATGGTTTTCAAATCCTGATACATCTTAGTAGAGCCAGGGTGAACAACATACCTCGACGTGTGAGCTTCGTCAAGGATTCTCTTTCTCAGACCATCTACATCTGGCACACACAACCTACCCTGGTATCTCAAAACACCATCACCACCAATTTCAAGAGATAATACCTTTTGTTGACCCACATCTTTCTTGATCTACATCAAGATGGGATCTTCAACCTGCTTCTCTTTGACTTCTGCACAAAGGGAAGATTTAGCTATCTCATGAACAACCACTCCTCCATCCTCGGAATCCAAAAGTCGCACTCCTAGATTTGCAAGTCGGTGAATATCCTTTACCATCTCCCTCTTCTCTTCCTCAACATGAGAGAAACTGCCCATAGACAACCTGCTGAGGGCATCGGCTACCATATTTTCCTTGCCCGAATGATAGTGCAGGATCATGTCATAGTCTTTTAAAAGTTTCAACCACCGCCTCTACCTGAGATTCAATTCTTTCTGCGAGAAAATATACTGTAAACTCTTGTGGTTAGTAAACATATCAATGTGTACCCCATAAAAATAGTGCCACCAAATCTTAAGTGCAAAAACCACAGCCGCTGACTCTAAGTCATAAGTAGGGTAGTTCCGCTCGTGCACCTTCAACTGCCTAGATGCATAAGCTACTACCTTACCGTGCTGCATAAGAACACACCCAAGTCCCACTCAAGACGCATCACAGTATACAACAAAACCTTCTGTACCCTCCAGAAGAGTCAGAACAGGAGCAGTATTCAACCTATCTTTCAACTTCTCAAAATAATTCTCACAAGAGTCAGACCACAAAAACTTCACCTTTTTTTGAGTCAACTTAGTAAGTGGTGCAGCTATGGAAGAAAAAATCTCGACGAATCTTCTGTAATAACCTGCCAAACCCAAGAAGCTCCGAATGTCGGTTGGAGTCATGGGTCTGGGCCATTTTCTCACTGCCTCAATCTTTTGGGGATCAACCTTAATCCCTTCACTAGACACAACATGCCTCAAGAACGCAATAGCATTCAACCAGAATTCACACTTGGAAAATTTTTGCATACAACTTATGATCTTTAAGGGTTTGAAGGATGATTCGAAGGTGATTGGCATGATCCTCCTCGCTCTTAGAATATACCACAAAATGTCATCAAAGAATACAATGACAAACAGATCCAGAAATTGATGGAAAACCCTATGCATTAGGTCCATGAAAGCTGCAGGGCGTTAGTCAACCCGAAGGACATGACTAAGAATTCATAATGGCCGTATCCGGTTCGGAAAGCTGTTTTGGAAATATCTGACTCTCTAACTTTCAACTGGTGATATCCCGAATGAAGGTCTATCTTTGAAAAATATTTAGCATCTTGAAGTTGATAAAAAAAATCATCAATCCTAGGAAGGGGATATTTATTTTTAATTGTGACCTTATTCAACTGGCGGTAATCTAGCACGAATGGAGCAAGTCCATCCCTAAGATGGCATCAAAATCAACCATATCAAGTTCTATGAGATCTGCCTTAGTATCCCAGTTGAAAATAGAACACAATTTATATACACCCTCCTAGCCACAACAGAATCTCCCACCGGGGTGGAAACCGAAAAAGGTTCAACGATGCTCAAATCCAAAACCAACAGCCACGTATGGGGTCACATAAGATAAGGTAGACCCGGGATCAAGCAATACATAAACATCACGAGAAAATATTTGCAACGTACCGGTGACTACATCTAGTGAGGCCTCTGCCTCCTGGCGATTGGTCAAAGCATACAACTGGTTCCGACCATTTTTGGCGGCTGAAGTGGCACCCTTCTGAGGTGGTGGTGCAGATGAATTCGCCTGCGACTTGGCTCCTCCAACATTACTCTTTGTTGTCGGACAGTCTCTCTGGATATGGCCTGGCTGGCCGCATGAATAACACACCAAAGTACCAAACTGACATCTCCCTAGATGATTCCTCCCGCATCTCCCACAGCGCGGATAGGACCGAGAGGTCTGGGCTACACTTCCATACGACTGCGTACCCTGTATCCTCGGCCCTTGACTAGATTGAAAATTCCAGGTGCGCTGCTCAGCTGTGGGTCTGGACAATGGATCACTAGCTGCCAACTATGCATTACCTCAATTCTTTTTCTTTTGCCATTTGCCGCCCCAATTACCGCTCTGCTACTGACTGACTCTGGTTTGTCGCTCTGGCTCTCTTTGTCTGCCTGTCCTTTTCCCTAGATTCGACTACCTTCTTCTTCTCCTTCTCCTCAACTTTCTGCATGTGGACTAATAGTCTAGCAAAGTCCATATCCCTATTCAACATAGCTCCTTGACACTCAAGCACCAGATTATCTGAAAGGCCGGAAGCAAACTTCCTCATTCGGACCCTCATACTACTCGTCATCTCAGGAACATAACGGGCCAGCTGATTAATCTTTAAAGTATACTCCTGAACACTCATTTTACCCTGCTTAAGGCTTATGAACTCCTCTGCTTTAGCTTCCCTCGGCTCCAGAGGAAAGAATCGGTCAAGAAAAGCTTCCATGAACTCATCCCAAACTGTGGGCTCAGCACTGTCACCCTTCGCATCTTCCCACTCGTTGTACCATTGGTTCACTACATCCTTTAGCTGGTATGCTTCTAGATCAACACCCTTCACCTGATCAACATGCATTACTTTGAAAATCTTCTCTATTTCGTCTACGAACTCCTGCGGGTCCTCTTCTACCTTAGCGCCAGAGAACTTGGGCGGGTTCATTCTCATGAACTGGCCCACTCTAGTAACTTCAAAACTAACAGACGCAGACCCAGTATCCTCCAACCTCTGAGTCTATACGGCTACCAGTTGTGCAAGCATGTGAATAGACTATCTGAATTCAGCATTAGAACCCTCTTCTTCATGAGGCTGAGTGCGATTGGCCCCCGTCCGGGGAGCTCAGGGAGGACTGGTCGGTACAGGAGGTACTCCCAGAGTAGGAACAGGTTCTGGGTATGAGCTCTGTTATGGGTCCGGTTATGGGTGGGACGGACTTCATCATCCTGAGCATTAACGTTGGTGCGACGGGGAGGCATAGCTAATTTTTCGAAAAGCAAGAGGTCATTGATTAGGGGAAAGATTAGACTCTGAAGCACGAACTAAATCACAAAGAAGAGAAACATTCTTAAACGCCTAGTAGTCTCCTGCTTATAAGTGTGGTGCGCTACACACCCATAAATAAGATTCTACCCGATGCGATTTCGCAGACACCCTAGGACAATGAACCGTGCTCTGATACCAAGTTTGTCACGACCCAAACTAGGAACTGGCCATGACGGACATCCCGAACCATGAAGGCCCGGAATTCCCTTCTCTATTAGGTAATCATGCACAACATTCATATAATAAAAGAAGATGCGGAAACATAATCTTCTACGAAAACATGGTCAATTCTGAATTCAACATAAGTATGAAAACTGTAAATCAACCATATCTAAATAACATCTGACTCAGTCTGTGAAGTCTCTACTACATGAAAATCTGACAACTGTCTGAAACTGGACAAGGCCCCCAGTAGACCAAAACTGAAATAAGTAACGTAATCTGTAAAGACAAGCCTTCCGGAATAAATAAGGCTCACCACTGCACAATCTGATCATCTGTCTGAATTATCTACTGCTTATCTGGACCCCTAGACTGAGTCTCAGAACGTGAGAGGTAAGGGGATGGGGTCAATACAGATGTACTGGTACGCAGAGCATATCCAAAATAATCATTTATTATTCAACATATATAAGAGCAATTTAAAATAGTTCATAAGTATATCATATAATAAGAATTCACATGGGCATTTTAAAAAATCTATAAAAATCATCTCAACTCTGAGAAATTTGTGTTACTTCTGCGCTAGGGGGTATACCCTACAACTCTGAAAAAATTCCATGGGCTATATGGAAACTGCCAGTAACTCGGCAGCGAAGCCCCCAACCCAAGTGTGCCACAATGGTCAAAGTCTCTGAATCTACTACGCCACACGGCCATTGCCAGCGTACAATAATAATCTACCCGTATCGGCAAATACGGTTTCAGTCTAAGAGTTGCTTGAACTCACACCATCTTCGAGTAACCACCTAACCCTCTTTAAGCCCCTTTTTAAAACTCTTATCAAAACATACAACCTCTGAAAATATACTCTGAAAACATGCTCTGAAAATATAATATGTTATGGCATAAATACATATGGTATCGTCATACCATTGACTTGCAAGTCACATCTCTGAGTCATTATTAGTCTATCGTAAATCTCTATTTTCAACACACAAGTTTTGGGACCACCATTTCAATAATTCAATTCAAAGAAACTCTTTCTCAAACCTCATGTAAACACATGCAAGGAACTCATCTTTGTCAAGCATTTCAGTAGTACAGTACAAGGTGGTCATGTCAATTCACATGCAATTCTTTCTCTTAAACACAAGAACACATTTTTATCAAGAAACACCCTCTCAACAATTTCAAATCATGCTCAAATGCTATAATATTGCAAAAACATCTTTCAAATCACAAAATCATAATCTTTAATTCAATACACAAGAGGGAGTTCATAATTTATGCTCTCAACGATCTTAAATCTCAAATTCCATACATAAACGTATACATGTAAATCAATTTAGGGGATAGGACCACAAGGTCAAAATGATAGTAACATTAAAACATTCGGATCGGAGTACGTAATTTAGAACATAGATTCCAAAACCCCTTTGAAATTCATGCATAAAAATCTAAAAATCATGCTCTAATGGTTTTAAACCCATGTAGTTTTTAGGATAAACCCCACGTACCTAGATTGGGAAGAATAAGGGACGATCCTTAAAGCCTACGGTTTGAGGATTCCAAATCTTCAGTCAATTTTGAAAACCCACGGTTGAATATTGAGTTTCTTGGAGGAGAAGTATATGAACTAGGGTTTTTGTTTTGAGAAAAAACTTGAGAATGTCATGCTCTAATGGTTTTAAACCCATGTAGTTTTTAGGATAAACCCCACGTACCTAGATTGGGAAGAATGAGGGACGATCCTTAAAGCCTACGATTTGAGGATTCCAAATCTTCAGTCAATTTTGAAAACCCACGGTTGAATATTGAGTTTCTTGGAGGAGAAGTATATGAACTAGGGTTTTTGTTTTGAGAAAAAACTTGAGAATGTCATATTCTTCTTGTAGAGGTCTTAAATCTACTATTTGGACGTTTTAAGAGGCTTGGAAAAAATCCAAATTACACTTGTTAACTTCTGAACGAAGCTGGAAAAAAATTAAACTAGGAACCCAATTTTATGGTCCACCGCGATGCGCCACTATCGCGGTGGCTCACTGGAAATTGACGAAAGGGAAACTGGGATCCTCCGCGATACGCCACTATCGCGAGGTCCCACTGAAATTTGACAATTGTTAATTAAACCCTCTCCGCGACGCGCTAAACACCAAAATGACGATCTTTTACGACTAGCACATAAAATAGCCATAACTTCTTCTACGAGTGTCCGTTTTGGACTAATCTTACATCGATGAAAAGCTTATGCAGTCATCTACATAATGAAAAGTTGAAATCCAAGGTATTCCATAGGGAAATAAGTATAAATCACTCTAGAAGCCAATGTTTGATATTTTAGGGACAAAATTTAGCTAAGAAAAACTTCGAGGCGTTACACTAAGGGCATATTTGGGGTGCAAAATAGTAAACCTCCGTGATAATCATGTGTCATCCAGGCTATCACGTTGTCTTAAGAGGGGCGGCACCTTGCTTAGTCCGGTGAATTAGGCGAGACGGCACCTTGCTAATTCCGACGGACTAGGCAGGGCGGCGCCTTGCTAAGTCCGTCTGGGTATAAATTTTAGATCCTTCTCTGTCTCATTAAGGGTAATATGGGTATTTTCTATCCCCTCTTCAGCTTTAATACGGGATTTAATCCCTAAATCATCAAAATACATCATTTTTCTCACAGATTGCTCAAGAACTCATCCTAGGGTTTCAACCCAAAATCAAAGAGAACTTAAAATTCAACCGTCACTTTTCAAAAGTTCTTCAAGAATTAGAATCCCCATTGTGAGAGCTACAAGAAGCACCTATCAATTGTACGAATAAAGTTCCAAACGAAAGAGTTCATTCAATGTTTCTAATCTAAGGTATGTGGGGTTTGAACAAAAAAAATTCTTCCGTGCTTGTGCCCAAAGTATTGATTTTTATTAAAGAATTTCATATTTTAAGTGTGGTTTATGCTTAAATTATCTTATTTTGAAGTTGTGAGTTTAGTAAATGTTCAAGTCTTGAAATTGCATATTATTTCACCTATTTATGATTGAATTTGTGAAGTTATTTTATGAATTCTACATTCCTACTATGAATTGATGATTCTAAGTGTTCTACTGAGATAAATGTCAAGATTTAAGCTTTACTATGAAAGTTTAGTCATTTGAGTATATTTACATTGAAGCTTGATAGTCAAGAATGATATTTGATGTTCTCATGAAGCTTATGGTATTGGTATGGTTTATGTTTATTGAACAAGCCTTTTTTGTTCTGAAAGATTGCTTTTGATCCTAAGCTAAGTTAGAAATCCACAAGATTTATGAGTTATGATTTAAAGATAATCGAAGAAAAGTTAGGATCCATTATACACACTTATACTATTTGAAATGGATTTTTCCTAAAGTTCTAAGCCTAAGTATGGGAGTAGTAGTTAGCACCGAGTCGATCTTGATTCTAAGGTCTCATGCCCCAGAACTACGAGCCACCGTAGGATTATGATATGCCCCTAGTGGGTTAAGATAGTGATCACACATGGGCAAGATGATGGACTCCATGTTAACTCACAGTGTTTATGTCGGTTAGAAGAAACTCCCAAGTTCCAAAGGGCCATAATCTTTAAGTTTCCAAAAGAAGTTTCTTATTTTCATAAGATTGACGTGTATGTCCCGGAAGTTGTTATTTTAAGATTTCATCTATTTTTACAAGTTTGAGGACAAGAAGAGGATACAGATTCTAGAATAAAGTGTAATGACTCACGAGTTTTATATTACAAGCTTCCTCAGTCATGAGTTATGAGACTTAGATTTTATTTTTACTCAAGCTATGTGAGTCATATATGTCAACATGCATGATTTCTATAAAGATTAATGATATTGTTTAATTATTGCATACACCCCCATATACTCAGTACATCCTCAAAGTATTGATCCACATATATGTCTATGTGCTACATTGTCTCATAATATAGGTTCGGGTGCTTAGTCTCAGCAGCGACAGTGATCTCCGAGTACCTTTGTCTACATTTTGCAGTTGGTGAGTCCTCATGGTTCGAGGACCTATTTTCATATTTTTAGTCTTGACAACAGTTATTATCATTTTCAGTTTAGTTTGAGTCAGTTGGGGTTTGTCCCAATGACTCTCTAGTTATTGAGTAGTAGAGGCTTTGTCAGACTAGACTATCAGTATATTTAGACTTTTCAATATTTTAACTGTTCGAACAAGTACTTCTTCGTAATTCAGTTCAAATATAATATGAAAGTGCTATTATTTGCTTTATATACCTTGAATTAAGATCTAGATTTAGTGGCAGACTCAAAGGGTTAGCTTGGGGCTACTTGTAGCCTTAAACACCGTGTGACGTCTCGGGATGAGATTTCGGGGCGTTACAAACTTGGTATCAGAGCCTAAGGTTTAAAGAGTCCTAGGGAGTCTGACAAGTCACGTTATGTAGAGTCTTGATTATCGGTGTATAGCACGCCACATCTATGATCAAGGGGCTACAGGACATTCTAGGAAAAAGTCATCTATTTCTTTCATAACCTCTCGTGCTTACAATTGTCTCTCTGCTATTAATTTATGCTCTTTTATGACAAAAAATGCCTCCTCACAGAGCTAATGCCCATAGGAATAATAACCAGCAACCTCAGCCTGTAGATCCCCTGAATGAGAATGTGTCTTATGCTGAGTTTCGGGCAGCTTTTCAGGCGTTAGCCCAAGCTATGACCGCAAATGTTCAGGCCAATAACTAGGTTGGAGTTCCACATCAGCAAGAAGGTGATTTAGCCGCAGCCAGGATTCGTGATTTTATGAGAATGAATCCGCCAGAGTTTTATGGGTCGAAGGCAGGGGAGGACCCAAGTTGTATCTTAATGAGGTGAAGAAGATCACCCAGGTTAGGCATATTTCTAAGAAAGAAAGTGTAGAGTTGGCATCTTATAGACTTATAGACTGAAAGATGTTGCATATGACTGGGTTGTGATGTAGAGGAAGAGTAGTGGGGAGAATATTGCTCCCATGAATTAGCAGGTGTTCCAGGATGTATTCTTAGAAACGTTCTTCCCACTTGAGATGAGGGAAGCAAAGATAGAAGAATTTACGAACCTGAGGCAAGGATCCATGACAGTAAAGGAGTATTGCCTCAAGTTCAATCAGTTATCTAAGTATGCTCCTGATTTGATGGCTGACCCAGAACCAGTATGAGCAAGTCTGTGACTGGTGTGTCTGGATTTATTGTTAAGGAGTGCAGGACTGCCATGCTTAATAGAGATATGGATCTTTCCAAATTGATGATGCATGCCCAATAGATAGAGGCAGACAAGATAAGGGAGAGAGATAGAGTAAGAGGAAATAAGATGGCTAGATCAGAGTAGCATGAGTATGGTCAGACTAAATCCCATGGAGGTAACAGCCCACAGTTTCAGATTTATTCGTCTATGCCAGTACCTTCATCAGCTAGTGCTCCCGCACCCAGAACTAGGCAGGAGCAAGGGAATAAGTCTACTATGTCCAGGTCCCAGAACAGTGTGAGTAACAGGCCCAGTTATCCCCCATATGCTAAGTGTGGTAGGACCCATCCTGGTGAGTATTTGGTTGAGCAGATGGGTTGTTTTGGTTGTGTCAAGTTGGGCCACAGACTTAGAGATTGCTCATATACTAGGCAGGGGAAGGCTACCAGTGCACCAGCTCCTTTAGCCCGTTCAGCTCCTCCTCAGGGCGCTTCATCCAACACAGCTGGCGGTCAACGCCAAAACCAATTCTATGTTTTCCCATCCCACCAGGAACATAAGGATTCTCCAGATGTTGTTACTGGTATGCTTCGTGTTTTTCACTTTGATGTTTATGTTTTGTTTGACCCTGGGTTAAGTTTCTCTTCTGTGACCCCGTTGGTTGATGTGAATTTTGAGATAAGTCCTGAAAATATCTTTGAGCCTTTCCTGGTTTCTATCCCAGTAGGTGAGTCAGTTGTTAAATAAGTTTATAAAAAGTGTCCTATCGTTGTTCTTCATAGAGTTATATTCGCAGATTTGATAAAGTTAGACATGGTTGATTTTGATCTTATTTTAGATATGGATTGGCTTCATTCATGTTATGCATCTATAGACTTTCGTACCTATGTGGTTAAGTTTCAGTTTCTCGGTGAGCTAGTCTTTAGTAGTCCAAAAATTCTGTATCTCCCAAGAGTCATTTTATATCCTATCTCAAAGCCAGAAAGTTGATTTTCGAAGGTTGCATTTATTATCTAGTTAGAGTTAAAGACACTAAGTCTGAGACTCTAACTATTCAGTCCGTCAACATAGTTAATGAGTTTCCCGATATTTTTCCAAAAGATCTTCTAGGGGTACCTCCTGATAGAGAAAGAGAGTTCAGGTTTGACCTTCTTCCCGATACACAGCCTATTTTCATTCCTCTCTACCGAATGGCACCCGCAGAGCTTAAGGAGTTAAAAGAGAAACTCAAAGATCTTCTAGATAAAGGTTTTATTGGGCCCAGTATTTTTCCTTGGGGCGCACCCATTCTATTCGTGCAAAAGAAGGATGGTTCTTTGCGTATGTGCATTGACTACCGTCAGCTGAATAAGGTTACAGTCAATAATAAGTACCCTCTTCCTAGAATTAATGATTTATTTGATCAGTTGCAAGGTGCAAGTTATTTCTCAAAGATAGACCTTAGATCCGGCTATCATCAGCTTAAAGTAAGAAAGTGTGATATTCCAAAGATAGCCTTCCAAACCCGTTATGGTCATTTTGAGTTTCTAGTCATGTATTTTGAGCTAATCAACGCTCCAGCAGCTTTCATGGACCTCGTAAACCGAGTGTTCAAGCAGTGTCTAGATATGTTTGTCATTGTATTCATGAATAATATCCTTGTGTACTCTCGAAGTGAGAATGACCATGCGCATCATCTTAGAATTGTCTTTCAAACTCTTCGACATCATCAATTATTCTCCAAATTTAGCAAGTGTGAAATTTTGCCGAGGTCAGTAGCCTTTTTGGGTCATATTGCTTCCGCCGAAGGCATTAGAGTTGATCCCCAAAAGACAAAAATTGTAAAGAATTGGCCTAGACCTATCTCGCCGTCAGACATTAGGAGTTTCTTGGGTCTAGCTGGTTATTACCATCATTTTGTTGAAGGTTTCTCTTCTATTGCATTTCCCATGACCCGATTGACCCAAAAGAAAGTTAAGTTCATGTGGTCATATTCTTGGGAGAAGAGTTTTCAAGAGTTGATGACTCGACTCACTTCATCCCCTGTGTTGACATTGCCTGATGGTATGATGGTTTTGTGGTGTATTTTGATGCCTTTAGAGTTGGTTTAGGTTGTGCATTGATGCAGAGAGGTAAGGTTATAGTCTATGCCTCTAGACAGTTGAAGTCGCATAAAAAGAATTACCCAACACATGATCTTGAATTAGCTATTGTGGTTTTTGCTTTGAAAATTTGGAGACACTATCTGTATGGTGTTCATGTTGATGTCTTTATGGACCATAAAAGCTTGCAGTATATGTTTACTCAGAGGGAGTTGAATCTTCGTCAGAGGAGATAATTAGAGTTGTTAAAAGACTATGATATGAGTGTTTTGTATCATCCGGGCAAGGCCAATATAGTGGCAGACGCCCTTAGCAGGTTGTCTATGGGTAGTGTTGTACATGTAGAGAAGGGTAAGCAAGAGTTAGCTTGTGAAGTTCATCGTTTGGCTAGATTAGGTGTTAGATTGTCGGATTCTGCTAAAGGTAATATTTAGGTTCAGAGTATTTCCAAATCCTTTTTAGTTTTGGAAGTAAAGGAGAAGCAAGACCTGGATTCTAGTTTGGTCAGACTAAAGGAGTCAGTTAAGGATCAAAAGGTAGAGGTTTTCTTCCAAGGGGGAGATAGCGTGTTGAGATTTCAACGTAGATTATATGTTACGTGTGTTGATGATCTGAGGCAGAGATTTATGGCTGAAGCATATGACGCACGATATTTCATTCATCCCGGCGCTACCAAGATGTACCGCGATTTGCGGGAAATCTATTGGAGTGGTATGAAGAAAGATATAGCAAAGTTCGTGGCAAAGTGTGCAACTTGTCAGCAGGTTAAGGTAGAGAACCAAAGGCCTGGTGGTATGTTGCAAGAGTTTGGTATCCCCACTTGGAAGTGGGAAGAGGTGAATATGAATTTTGTGACTGGTTTACCCCTTTCGCGTCGTCATTATAATTTGATTTGGGTTGTTGTAGACAGACTGACTAAGTCAGCATATTTCCTGCCAGTGCTACATCTTATACAACTGAAGATTATGCTAAGTTGTATATCCGAGAGTTAGCCAGACTGCATAGAGTTTCCTTCTCTATCATCTCAGATAGGGGTACTCAGTTTACTTCCCAATTTTGGAGAGCTTTTCAAAAGGGTCTTGATACCCAAGTTCACCTTAGTTCCGTTTTTCACCCGCAGACATATGGTCAGGCTGAGAGGACCATCCAAATCTGGAAGATATGTTGAGGGAAAAGCTCTTGATTTCAAGGGTAGTTGGGATGAACATTTGCCATTGATTGAGTTTGCGTATAACAACAGTTATTATTCTAGCATTCAGATTGCCCCATTTAAGGCTTTGTATGGAAGGAGATGTAGATCGCCCATAGGTTGGTTTGAAGTGGGTGAAGCATCTTTGCTTGTGCCTGATGTAGTGTTTGAGGCTATGGAGAAAGTCAAGTTGATTAGAGAAAGGTTAAAGACAGCGCAGAGTCGTCAGAAATCATATGCAGATATGAGGATAAGAGATCTTGAGTTTGAAGTTGATGACTTGGTGTATCTGAAAATTTCACCCATGAAAGGGGTGAAAAGGTTTGGAAAAAAGGGGAAGCTTAGTCCCTGTTATGTTGGCCCTTATAGAGTTTAGAGATATGTTGGGAGAGTAGCTTATAAAGTTGAATTGCCTGCAGAGTTGTCAGTTGTTCATCCTGTCTTTCACGTCTCCATGCTTAAGAAGTGTATTGGTGATTCTGTTGTTGTAAATCCTTCAGAGAGCCTATATATCCAAAGCAGTCTTTCATATGATGAGATTTTACTTGAAATCTTAGATTAGTAGATCCGTAGACTAAGGAACTTAGAAGTTCCCTTGGTCAAAGTGTTGTGGCGGAATTAGTTAGTTGAGAGCGCTACTTGGGAAGCTGAGACAGACGTGCGAGCCAAGTACCCGCACCTCTTCTCCACAAATTCAGATCTAGCAGAAGGTATTATTCTTCCTTAATTCAGCCCTTTTGATCAAAGTTTCATCTATATAGCTATTCTCATTATGAGTTCATACATTCTCGAAGTATTAAAAGTTTTGAATGAGATAGAGTCAATTTAGCAAGTTGTTGTAGCTGTTTATCTCTAGTTTTCTTCAATATTCTTAGTCCAGCTAGTGACATTTGAGGACGAATGTTTCCAAGGGGGAAATATTGTAAGACCCCGCAAGTTTTCCTCATTGTTTGAGCGTTTATAGCATGATAAAAGAGGCCTTATGCTTAGAATTTTAGTTAAGTGTTCAACACTTAGTCTCATTTTGAGCCTTCAAACTTTGATGAATTATTTTTAAACCTTCCCAGCCTCTGTGTCTTGATTTTTTTTGTTGATACGCGATGGGACAAGTCAAAAGTACATCTCAGGTAAGTTTCAAAATTTTTAGACAAGCCTAAGGGCATGTTTGGGGTTGCAAAACAGTAAGCCTCCGCGTCGGCTTAGGCGGGGAGACGCCTTGCTTAGTCCGACGAAATAGACGAGGCGGCGCCTTGCTAATTCCGGTGGACTAGGCAGGGCGGCGCCTTGCTAAGTTTGTCTGGGTATAAATTTCAGCTTTTTCTTCATCTCATTAAGGGCAAGATGGGTATTTTCCATTCCCTCTACAGCTTTAACACGGTATTTAATTCCCAAATCACCAAAATACATCATTTTCTCACAAATTGCTCAAGAAATCATCCTAGGGTTTCAACCCAAAATTCAAGAGAACTCAAAATTCAACCGTCACTTTTCAAAAATTCTTCAAGAGTTATAATCCCCATTGCGAGAGCTACAAGAAGCACCTATCAATTGTTAGAATAAAGTCTCAAACAAAAGAGTTCATTTAAAGTTTCTAATCTAAGGTATGTGGGGTTTGAACAAGAATAATTCTTCCGTTCTTGTGCCCAAAGTATTGATTTTTATTAAAGAATTCCGTGTTTTCAAGTGTGGTTTATGCTTAAATTATCTTATTTTGAAGTTATGAGTTTATAAGATGTTCAAGTCTTGAAATTGCAAATTATTTCACCTATTTATGATTGAATTTGAGAAGTTATTTTATGAATTATACATTCCTACTATGAATTGATGATTCTAAGTGTTCTTCTGAGATAAATGTCAAGATTTAAGCTTTACTATGAAAGTTTGGTCATTTGAGTATATTTACATTGAAGCTTGATAGTCAAGAATGAAATTTGATGTTTTTATGAAGTTATGCTATTGGTATGGTTTATGTTTATTGAACAAGTCTTTTTTTCTGAAAGATTGCTTTTGATCATAAACTAAGTCAGAAATCCACAAGATTTATGAGTTATGATTTAAAGCTAAGCAAAGCAAAGTTGGGTTCCATTATACACACTTGTACTATTTGAAGTGAATTTGTCCTAAAGTTCTGAGCCTAAGTATGGGAGTAGTAGTTAGCACCGAGTTGGGCTTGATTCCAAGGTCTCATGCCCCAGAACTACAAGCCACCGTAAGATTATGATATGCGCCTAGTGGGTTAAGATAGTGATCACTAAAGATAAGGTTCTATTCTGATGGCAAGGGTAGAACAGCTCTCCCCAACATGGACAAGACGTTGGACTCCATGTTATCTCACATAATTTTTGTCGGTTAGAAGAAACTCCCAAGTTTCAAAGTGTCATAATCTTTAAGTTTCCAAAAGAAGTTTCGTATCTTCATAAGATTAACGTGTATGTCCTGGAAGTTGTTATTTTAAGATTTCATCTATTTTTACAAGTTTGAGGACAAGAAGAGGATACAGATTCTAGAATAAAGTGTAATGACTCACGAGTTTTATATTAAATGCTTCCTTATTCATGATTTATGAGACTTAGATTTCATTTTTACTCAGACTATGTAAGTCATCTACATTAGCATGTATGATTTCTATTAAGATTGATGATATTGTTTAATTATTGCATACACCCCCATATACTCAGTACATCCTCAAAGTACTGATCCAAATATATGTCTATGTGCTACATTGTCTCATAATGTAGGTTCAGGTGCTCAGTCTCAGCAGCGACAGTGATCTCCGAGTACCTTTGTCTATATTTTGCAGTCGGTGAGTCCTCATGGTTCGAGGACCTATTTTCAGATTTTCAGTCTTGACAACAGTTATTATCATTTTCAGTTCAGTTTGAGTCAGTTTGGGGTTTGTCCCAATGACTATCTAGTTATTGAGTAGTAGAGCTTTGTCAAACTAGACTATCAGTATGTTTAGACTTTTCAATATTTTGACTGTTCGAACAAGTATTTCTTCGTAATTCAATTCAGATATGATTTGACAATGCTATTATTTGCTTTATATACCTTTAATTAAGATCTAGATTTAGTAGCAGGCTCAAAGGGTTAGCTTGGATCTACTTGTAACCTTAAGCACCATGTGACATCTCGAGATAAAATTTTAGGGCGTTACAGTAGGCCATTGCGGGTGTTTTAAAAATTTGCTGAAAAACACAGTAAAAGTTGTTTTGGGTTTTTTTGTGGTGGTTTAGTGGTGTTGGAGGGTGGTTGGTTATGTTGGGATGACATTTTTCGGCGAAATTTTGGCCAAAAAAATTAGAATCGCAGGGGTCTTTTCTTTGTTGTTGTTGCTTGTTGTTGCATATCAATGTGTGTTGTATTGTTATTCATTTTCTTCTCTAATGGTTGTTTGGTGTTGTTTTGGAGGGAAAATGGAGGAATAAAGGTTAGCTTTAACAGTGGAAACAAATAAAAGACTAAAATCTAAGTTCCTAATTTTGGATACCCAAAATCAACAAAGAATTAGATCGAATTCAATAAATATAGCAATAAAATTTAAAGTGGAAGAAGATATGATAGAGGTAATAAAGGTTTTTTTGGAGAAGAAAAAGAACATGTTTTTTTGGAGAAGAAGAAGACCCAATTTTTTTCCCTTTCATAAAATATTTTTGGCATTTTTTTTTACTTTTAAATTGGATTATTTGTGAACAAAATGAATTGTCTTTCTCTTATTGGTGCATTTTCCACGTCACCAGCGTGTGAAATTCACGCACTTCCATTTTTTTTATATTTTTTTTTGAAAAAGTGCTTAATAGACATACTTAATGAAAGGTTCAGGGGTTCAATAGGTACATGGCCTAATTGAGGTTGTCAATACGGAAAAAGTCAAAAAGCTCAGGGGCCAACTCATAAGCCACATCACCAACTGTCTAAAGAATCTCAAATGGATCAATTTACCTTGGGATAAGCTTCCCCTTCTGCCCAAACCTCATCACACCCTTCATAGGTGAAACTCAAAGAAAAATACAATCACCAACACCAAATCTCAAGGCACGAAGTCTACGATTAGGATAACACTTTTGCCTACTCAGAGTCGCTTTAAGTCTATCCTGAATTACCCGAACTCTATCCAAAAAGTCACGAAGCAAGTCTGTACCTCGAGGTCTCACCTCAGAAACATCCAACCAACCCACTAGGGAGCGACAACGCCTACCATACAATGCCTCAAAAGGAGCCATATAAATGTTGGAATGGTAGCTATTATTATATGCAAACTCTACTAAAGCCAAACGCTGCTCCTACTAACCACAAAAAATCCATCACGCACATGTGAAACATATCTTCCAAAATCTGAATAGTCTGCTCTGACTGGCCATCATTCTAGGGTGAAACGTCATACTGAGATCCACTGGAGTACCCAACTCATCCTGAAAAGTCTCCCAAAATTGAGATGTAAACACAGAACCTCAATCTGAAATAATGGACATCGGCACACCATATAGACACATAATCTCACGAATGCAGATACAGGTCAATCTCTCAGCACTAAATGAAACCTAAATTGGAATAAACTGAGCTAAATTGGTAAATCGATCCACTATGACCCAAACACAGTCAGAACTATGAGATCTAAAGTAAAATCAGTCACAAAGTCCATAATGATCCACTCCCACTTCCACTCGGGAATGGGTAACCTCTGAAGCAACCCACCAGGCCTCATATGCTCAGCCTTCACCTGCTGACAACATAGACAACAGCCACAAAATCTGCCATATCTCGCCTCATACCACCCCACCAGTAATGTTGCCTCAAATAACGATACATCTTAGTTAGTCACACTTGGATGGATAGAATATCTAGAACAATGGGTCTCCTCCAAGATCAACCTAATCCAATCACCCACTCTCGGTATAAAAACTCAGCCCCCAATTCTCAAAACTCTATCTGAATCAAGTGAGAATTCCTTAACTTCTCTACTCAATACCTTATCTCGAATCAACCTCAATCCAACATCATCAAACTGATGAGCTCAAATCTACTCCATGAAAAAAAAAATCTAGCCTCCACAAATGTCAAAACACGCCTAGGTATTGAAATATCAAGTCTAACCATCTGATTAACTAAAGACTGAACCTCTAAGGACAAAGATCTCTCCTAGGTCAAAAGATGCACCAAACTACCATGTTAGTCAACTATCCGCTCAAGGCATCCGCAACCACATTAGTCTTTGCCTGAATGGTAGAGAATAGTCAAGTCATAATCCCTAAGCAACTCAACCCAACGATGTTGTCTCATATTAAGATCTTGATGGGTAAAGAAGTACTAATGGCTACGATGATCCGAGAAGATCTCAAAACGGACTCCATACAAGTAGTGTCTCTATAACATTAAGGCTAACACAACTGTGCTCAACTCCAAATCATGGGTAGTATAATTCCTCTCAGGAGGCTTCAACTGACGAGATGCATAAGCAATCACCTTGCCCTTCTTCATCAACACAATACCTAAACCAACAACTGAAGTATCACAAAAGATGGTAAAAACCATGCCCTCCCTAGGCAAAGTCAATGTAAGACTCTGTAAGATACTAGCTCAATTCAGCTTACTATTGCATATTAAAGGGGTCCAAGACTTAGAAAATTTCACAAAGTGTTAGGATTTCATCATGTATAAAGCCCCTAACCTTTGATGATTTTATTTTTGACCTTTACAATATCGGAATGTTAATTTTTAAGTTGATTCATGATCGGGGTAGTTAATAGTACATCTCAAGTGAGTTTCGAAATTTTTGGACCAGCGTAAGGATGTGTTTGGACTTCCAAAATAGTAGCTTCATCGAGATAAGCCCATGGCGACCACTGTACTACACCACAGTGGAGCCTGCAGTGCCCGCTCCAGTGCACCGCACCAGAGCCTACGGAGCCCGCTCCATCACTCGCCCCCTTATTTTTCAGCTTTTGATTCCATTTTTGCAAGGGTAATTGGGTCTTTTCCTTTCACCTAATAGGCCCATAACACGGGATTTAGGGTCTAAAAAGAATAATTTACTATCTTATTCACAAAATTCTCTCAAAAGATAGTCTCTTTTCTCAAGAAACAAACCCTAGCCTCTTCAAAAGAATCAAGGAATTCAAGCTTAGTCTTTAAGAAAATCACCAAGAATTTTCACAAATTCATCAGTTAAGGTATGTTAGATGTTCATCCATGGGTCTCTTTCACTCATGGAGTCTAAGAACTCATTTTCAATATTAAAGTTATGATTTTGACTTGTTATTGTGAGTTATCTTTCATAAAGCTATTATGAACTTAGATTTCTAATTATGTTTATCATGTGATTTCATTGGAATTACCCTTGACACGATTTGATGGTGATTATTCATTTGATTGATCTTAATCCATGATTTTAATGTTGAAATTATGCTATTATTACATGATTAAACTATTTCCATGCTTAAGCCCATGAATTCCAAGTGTTTGATGAAATGCCTAAATGAATGAGTTTGAACAATGACTATTTATTATTGTTTTCGAAGATTTAGTATGTCCAATTGTTTTTGTTATTAAGTCCTGGGGTTATGAATACTCGAAATTTAGCTGTTTATCTAGTTTTCAGTATCTACAGAATAATTTTAGTCATACCATGAGCAATATCATTCAGATAGTTAATAAGGTCAATTGTGGGTTCAATTAAGCTTAGTTTCATCCTGTAATCAGTGTCAGTTCAGTTGGGAGAAGGATTCAGCACTGAGCGAACCTAGGGATGAGGGATCACTCTTTAGTTAGGACTGGGTCCTTAGAAGCAATTCAACAAGAATATGTTTAAGAGACGTTTAATGAGGAGTTGAATAATAGAATTATAGTTAGAGTCATAGTTGATATATAATTTTTTAAAATATAAAAGTTTCGTGTAAGTTTTAAAACTTTAAAAGTACCCAAAAATAATTTTTTGCTAGAATTTGAAATTTTGAAACTTTTGTCAAAACTTAGCTAGCTTTTAGCCATAGATTTCTAAGTATTTTTGGCAAATTATTTTTGTTAGAAAAGATTTAAGTGAAATTTCACCATCTGTTTGTCCATAGTATTTAAAAATATATTTTATCTTTAAAAGTTTATAAAAATTAAAAACTAGATTATTTGCCAAAAATATGCAAATAGTATGGACAAACATTATTTTCCCAAAAATTGCTTTGGGAAATTTTATTGACAATTTTTCCGAACTACTTTCAATATCTGCGACCCCACCGTAAAAAGAATCTAAATTTCATATTAAACAAATGTAAAACGACATCGTTAGTAGAAAAAGGAGGGATTTGGGTTAAACCCCTACTACTTGTAAAGCCCTCCCTCGTACACTTTCTTACTCTGCTGCTGTCGGTCGATTGTTACCGTCGCCGTTGCCTTCCGCCTCTCGCCGGTCTTCATTATTATCTCCTTTCATTGCTTCCTCTGTAAGTTCTCAGTTCCCTTCTTCTTCTACCTTTATAAAATTTGATAGAATAGAAGATGCAAAGTTTGATACTACTCTATGTTGATACCTTTACTACAAATCTTACTAATTGCTTGCATTGTTTTCTTTTGTGAATTTGAAATTAAGCTTTGGCTAGTTAGCGACATTGAAGAAGTTTGAATGTTCTCATCTCCTATTTCTTCTTTTTCTTTGACTCCCACTTTCCAATTACTTCTATTATTTCTGATCATCGTCTTTCTTCTTTGGGAAAATGAAATTAAGGTTGCGGCATTGCGTTTAGCCATAGATTTAGTTGAAGCTTTGAAAAAAAAAAAGAGATTTGGAAGTTTGTTGGGATTTGAATTTGTGTTTGGACATGTATTGTCCTCGGAGAAAAAATTGAAGCTTTGTGAGCGGAAGTGAAATTTCACCCTAAAATCCTAAAACGAGTCTGGATTAGTCTTCGAAGATAGATTTTCAAAAACTGGTTCCTCCAAAAGTTCGTACTTTCCTTCTTTTTCTATTTTCTTTCCAGACTATTTGGTAATCTATGCAGAAAAAATATAAACTAGTTGAATAAGACCAGTAGTAATATATTACGTTGAAGAAGGCTAGTAGTAAGATATTAATTTATTAGGGTTCATGCTGCTATGCCAATAGATTTTCTACAAATCTTCCTAATTGTCTGTGTTGTTTTCCTTTGTTAATTGAAACTAAGTTACCGATATCTCCACAGATTTAGGTTTGAACATGAAAAATTAAGGAGTTTTGAAGTTTGTTGAAAAATAGTTTTTGTAATTTGAAGTGTGTTTGAACATATATTGTACTTGGAAAAAAATTGAAATTTTGTTAGTCTATGCAGACAGGAATATAAACTAGTTGAAGACGACTAGTAGTAACATATTAAGTTCTTAGTTCCCTTCTTTTTCTACCCTTTTGTTACTATTTGATAGAATAGAAAATGAAGAGACGCAATGGTAATACTACTATGCTAATTGCCTGCATTGTTTTCTTTTGTGAATTGAAATTAAGTTAGCGATTCGGCCATAGATTTAGTCGAAACTTGAAAAAGAAACAGAAGGGTTTTTGAAGTTTGTTGAAAAATATTTGTTGTAGTAGGTAGGGGTGCATTATCTTGTTGCCTTTACTAGTAGTCGTTGGGATACTCTTATAGTTTCTTCTTATCGGATTTTTGCTACATTCTATTGTTCGTACTTCGTTGTAGTACTGTTCTGCAACTATCTATTGTTTTTACTACAATCTATTGTCTCTTGTATTTCCGTTACATCTTTTTCTAGATTGTTTCTGTCTTGAGCCGGGGGTCCTTGTGAAACAGCCATAGATTCAATTAAGCAAACTAACTGATACGTACATTCTCAATCACCCATAGATTATATGTTTACCATAAGTATCCGAGTACCAAGGCTGTCCAAGGTAAACAATCATATCACAGATTCAGCATGTTCCAACAAGGAAAAACAAATCTGTCACTAACCCAAAGTGAGTCTACCACAATTTTGACTTAACGTATATACATTTTAGTATTATCCAGTCAAAGACATTTACAACACTGTCAATCCCTCGAAATGATTTTAGAGGGATGATTGAGAATCAAATTTCACCGGTTACTCACAAAGACATAAATCGATCAGATAATTAGCACAACACTAATAAAATTTAAGCAATAAAGATTGGCGTTTGACATATAGGTGTCTAAATACATAAACAAACATGAAACAGGTAGAACCAAACAAAAATTTAATGCCAAATTGCACCTATTTCGAATCTGAAAATTAATCAGAGAAAAGGATTAAAAGAAAAGGATTTAGATGAAGCAACAAACCTGAGATGGATTCAAAGAATCTGTCATAAACTTTACTCTTTTCCGGTGTCAATTGATTAGAATATGGAGCGGCTAGGCGGCGGCAGGTGATGGTCGACCGATTGGAAGTGGTGGCGGTGGAGACGGTAGAGGAGGCTAAAGCAGAGGCGGATGGCGTGCTAGCTGGTTTCTAGGGTGGAAGGCGGTCCGATGATGGTGGCGTTGGTAACTGGGGGCGACTGTCGTGGTGCTCCGTCCATCGACGGCCGGAGAGGATAGAGGCAAAGAGATCGTAGACAGAGCGAGAGATAGCTGATGCGGCTATTTTAGATCCAAAATGGAGACATTAGGGTTTGCTTTGGTTTTAAAAGGAAAGAAAGGGTCTTTTGATCTCAGCCGTCAAATCAGTTTTTGATCGACAGTCGCGATCTAAAGGTTTAGAATTTTATTAAGATTTGCCTAAATTTGTAAAAAATTGAATCACAGAGTGGCTATAATTGTAATAAGTTGGCTAAAATTGGATAAAAATTGAGCTATAAGGTAAATAAATTAGGCAAAAAAACTTAGAATTAGGCTGTTATTTAAATAATAGTAGTAATATTAATAATAAATATAATAATAATAATGATAAATATAATAATGAAAACTATACAATGTATTTGGAAAAATGATTTAACAAATATTAGTAAAATTACATAAAATATCATATTTGAGTTTAAAATTTATAAAAATGATACTAAAAGGTAATAAAATAATTTATGCATTTTGTGACACGTCAAAAATATGTTTGATGCAAGAAAAAATATATAAAAAATACTAACATTTAAAATTAGTAAATTTTGCTAAAATAACAGCTTAGAGGAGTATCAGGCGATCAAAATTAGGTGTCAACACACATAATGAAGGCTTTTGTGGTCTGTGAACACATCTACATGCACCCCGTACAAATAGTGCCTCCAAATCTCTAAGGCAAACACTACTGTTGCTAACTCAAGATCATGAGTCAGATAGTTTTTCTCATGGGGCTTAAGCTGTCTGGAGGCATAGGCTATGACCTTACCATGCTGCATGAGTACATAACTCAAACCTACTTTGGATGCATCACAGTACACGACAAACTCATCTGAACCATCCGGTAGAGTCAAAACTGGAAATGTTGTGAGTCGAGTCTTTAACTCTTAAAAACTCTTCTCACAAGAATATGACCACTGGAATTTGACTTTCTTTTGAGTCAATCTGGACATAGGGGATACAATAGATGAAAATCCCTCAACAAACCATCGGTAATAGCCAGCCAAGCCCAAGAAACTCTTAATATTTGTTGGAGAGATGGGTCTGGAACAGTTTCTTACGGCTTTGATCTTTTGGGGATCAACTCTAATGCTATCACTGGAGACGATATGTCCAAGGAAAGCTATTGACCTTCGCCAAAATTCACACTTACTGAATTTGGCAAACAACTGATGGTTTCTGAGAGTTTGTAATACTATTCTGAGATGGTCTGCATGATCATGCTCACTACGAGAGTAGACAAGAATGTCATATATAAAGATTATGATGAATATGTCCAAGTACTGCTTGAACACATGGTTCATAAAGTCCATGAAAGCTGACGGGGCATTGATAAGACCAAATGACATGATTAAGAATTAGAAGTGACCATACCGAGTTCTGAAAGATATTTTCGGAATGTCACATTCTCTGACTCTGAGCTGATGATAGCCTGATCTGAGGTCTATCTTAGAAAAGTAACTAGCCCGCTGAAGTTGGTCAAACAAGTCATCAATTCTGGAAATGGATACTTATTTTATACCGTGACTTTGTTCAACTGACGGTAGTCTATGCACATTTTAAGAGAACCATCTTTCTTGCGCACGAATAGAACTGGTGCACCCCATGGGGACACGCTGGGTCTGATGAATCCCTTATCTAGGAGATCCTTCTACTATTCTTTTAATTCTCTGAGTTCTGTTGGTGCCATTCTGTATGGCGGAATAGAGATGTGTTGAGTATCTGGGAGAAGGTCTATTCCGAAGTTGATTTCCCTTTCGGGAGGTACTCCGGGAAGATCTTCGAGAAACATATCTGGGAATTCACATGCTACTGACACTGATTCAAGATTAAGGGTTTTTGAACTAGAGTATTGGACTCGAACGAGATGGTAGACACATCCCTTAGATATCATTTTCCTAGCCTTGAGGTAGGAAACAAGATGACCCCTAAGTGTTGACGTACTACCCCTCCACTCTAGGATGGGTTCATTTGGAAACTGGAACTGGACAATTCTGTTTCTACAGTCAACTGAGGCATAGCAGGAATGAAGCCAATCCATGCCTAGAATAACATCAAAATCGATCAGCTCTAATTTGACTAAGTCTGCTGAAGTGACTTTCTGAGACACCATAATCGACAGTTCCTATATACTCGTCGGGCTATAATTGATTTACCTACTGGGGTAGAGAATGAGAAAGGGTCTGTTAGGATTTTGGGACTGACTCCCAAATCAACTGTTATATAAGGAGTTACAAAGGACCAGAAAGCTTCTGGATCTAGCAATGCATATACATGTAAATGATAAACTTGTAACATACCAGTGACCATATCAAGAGAATTTTCTTGATCTTGTCGAGACTGAAGAGCATAGAGTTTGTTTGGGCGTTGCCCACTGGTGGCACTGGAAGTGGCACCTTGCTGATTCGAGCGATCGGACTGAGCTGGGGATGGTTATACTGACCCTGAGAACCTGACTAATGACAATATCTGACTTTTTAACCTGGCTTGCCACATCCGAAACACACATCGCTTCCATATCTGCAGATACCCGAGTGGTTTCTACCATATTTTTGGCAAAGAGGGTTAGTTCGGGCATAATTAACACTGCCCTGGGGTTTAGGGCCTGATGCCTTATCTCTATTACCATTTCTGAATTTCTACACTGGAGCACTGGCTGAGAAGGGAGCTAGAACTGAAGATTTTGGGTGGAGCTGAGAACAATTCCCACCTTCTGACTTAGGCTGAGCGAAGTTGAAACTACCTGTTCTCGCTCTCGTATTCTCCCTCTCCTTCTTTCTATTCTTAGCCTCCTCTATCTGCTGAGCATGGACCATGAGCCTGGATATATCCATTTCACTGATCAGCATTGCGGTCCTGCACTCCTTGACCATACTACTAGACACCCTGGACACAAACTTACTCATCTTGGATCTACTATCTTCCATCACATGAGGAGCGTATCTATCTAGTTGAGTAAACTTGAGAGAATACTCTTTCACTGTCATATTGCCCTGCTTTAGATTTATAAACTCCAACACCTTAGCTTTTCTCAACTCTAGTGGGAAGAACCTATTAAGAAAAGCAGTGGCAAACTCATTCCATTCTATGGGATCTGCATCTGCGGCCCTTTCTACTTTCTACTATTTAAACCATGAGTGAGCCATATCCTGCAACTGATATGTAGCTAGCTCAGCACTCTCACTAGCTGTCACCCCCATAATATCTATAACCTTCTTCACTTGATAAAAAATTCCTGAGGGTCTTCATCTAACTCAGACCCAGTGAAAGATGAAGGGTTCATTCGGGTAAAGTCCCAAATCCTGGCAGCAGCAGCATTGACCACTGGGTTGGCCGGAACGACAACTGGGTGTTCGTTCTTGGCTGTCACTGAATTAGCTAGAGTAGTAAATGCAACCCTAAATTTTGCATGGGAGATATGTTCGTCATGAGAATCTGTCTGGAATGGCTGAGGGGCTGACTAATCTCTTATTTCTCTTCCCTTAGTCCACTTTGGAGGCATATTCTGTAAACGGAAGAGAAAAAGGATTATACTGAGAGTTTATTTTGAGATTATGTTCATTCGCACAACATGAATACTAAAAGAAGGGAAACTTTTCCTAAAACATCCAGTAGCCTCTTGTCCATAAGTGTGACGCTCAACATACCCAAGCACAAGACTCAATTAGGTGTGGCTTTCAGACTGCCTAGGACTCTGTTGAACCTTGGGATTTGATACCAAGTTGTAAATCCCCGAATCTGTACCCCGAATTCTACACGATGCTCATAATCTTGAAGGACCACAAGCTAACCCATGACTGGTTCCTGCTGCAATAACTGAGTAACAATACTGTAATTATACGAAAATTAGGCAAAAATCTTCCATAAGGTTCAAAACTAAAATAAATCTGAAATATAGTACATCAATACCAAACTGAAACAACTGTTTGAAAATACTCTAGTCTGAAATAGCCTCTAAATTGTCTGTATAAGGAGTTGATAAGACAAGTCCCTAACTAACTCCAACTACTAAAATTAACTAAGTGCTGAAATACTAAAATATAACTCCATCCTCGAACTATGAGGACTCATCACTAAGTCTGTTGCTGTTAGGTTGGGCTACTAAGTGCGGTCAGGAGCCCGAGTGCCTGAACCTATGGTATAAGACACCATAGCGTAAAAGAAAAGTATGTGTCAGTACTTTGAATGCACTAGTATGTTAAGTGAGGTAGGCTGAATACATGGGTTCATATGTATGAACAATAACTGACTGAATAGCATGAATATAACTGAATGAGAGTATATGCATTAATATATAAACTGTAACTGAGGTTATGATAACACTGAGTACTGAGTTCTGAATACTGATTTACTGATATCTGAGTTAACTGATACTATAATACTGATAATTGAGTGACTATATCTGACAGTCTTGTTTCTGTGGAACTATGTTGAGTTTCATACTGAGTTGAGTAACTGTGTCTGACGGTCTTGAATCTGTAGAACTAAACTGAGTTCTATGCTGAGAGTGAATCTGAAATTGAGACTATAGGAGGTAATCATCTAACCGATATGCTCCTTTCTGAATAGATGGGGGTCCAACCTGTAACCCCAGTTGGAAGGGTGTCAGTACCGTGCCACAGGTAAATACACTGAAGAGTTACCCTCATCTGGCAGGTCATCTAGTAAGAATGGTGGAACCCTCATCTGGCATGTTAAAACACCTCATCAACCCTCAACTGCAGGTTGATGTCTCAACATATGCTGGCTATGTAGTTTTGGAACAAAAGGACTGCTTCTAAGGATCACACCCTCTGCTAGCAAGTGAGTCCCCATCCTTGGGTTCACTTGGTGCTGAATCCTACTCCCAACTGAAATAGACACTGAACTGATTTCCTAAACTAAATTAGGCTAGACTGAACTCTTACTGATTTTACTATATAATTGAACTGAACTAAGTTCACTGAGATTTCGTAGGCTGACAAAATACTACTGAATTCTGTTCACTGGCTGTATACTACTAAAGTCTAACTAAATACTCTGACTGATTTTCTGAGTACTATTGAGTTTTTCTGAGTTCTGTAACTGACTGAATTTTACTGATCGTGACATGACTGAACTATTCTATAACTGACACTGACTCTAGGTAAGCAGCTAAATTGTCAGGTATTAAATACCCCCAGGACTCGATAGCATGAAAATAAAGCATCACATGTTCTTGCAAGGCATAACAATGCACATTTGTTAATAATGCAACTATAGAGGCATTTTATCAAACACTTGAATGGCATGAACTAGTATACATGTTTACATGATATAATTTCTCTTATTTAACTCACATGAACAATTCATCAAATACTTGGAAGGCATAGTATATGCACATAGTATAAATCAACACTGGGCATCTCAATTTCAAGATCCTAGCATGAATTTACATGATGCTTCACATATAATAGTTGATTTCACATGAATCTTGCAATTAACCAAGGATTAATAACCCTATTAACATAATAGACATGAATACATTCAAATCAAACCATCGAATTCACCAATTCGTCAACTTAAGTTTAAAAAGGTTTCTTGAACTCCAAGGGTGGAAGGAAACCCTTGGATGAACACTTAACATACCTTGGTTTCCAAATTCTTGAAGAATGATAGTGGGTTCTTGAGTTTTTGAAGTTGAATTTAAATTTCCTAGGGTTTGTTCTTGAGAGCAACTTGTGAATAATCAATGAATTTTGCTCTTAAAAGGGCTTAATTTCGTTTTATTAGGTGCTGAAGAGCATAGAAAAAAAACTCAAATACCCTTAAGGACGCATCCTTTTAATGATTGAAACCCATCCTACCAATGCTAGACCGACGTACCGCATCAATGGGATCGACGCGATGGAAGACGCGTCGCGTTGAGTCTGCATCGATTTACTAGAATTTGCCACTGGGAGCCAACAAAATATTGATCGATGCGATAGACGATGTGGCGCGTCGAGATCGCGTCAATACACTATTTTAGGTTCCCAAACGTGGCTCAAACGAGATTCAAAAAATTCAAAACTCATCCGAGAATACCTACTGGCGTTCCTGATCATGAATCAACCTAAAGATCATTACTTTAAGGTCATAAGGGTCGTGAAAAGGAGTCGCCAACTTACGAAGGTAAAAATAGCACTAAGTCTGGATAGTTAGCTAGAATTTTCTAAGTCTGGAACCCCTCGACAAGCTTTAAAAAGGTTGAATTTAGCTTATAATTTTACGGGGTCTTACATATAATTTCTTAGAGGAAGTTAGAAAGATGTTTGGCAGATGGCATCATAGCACTCAGTAGGTTGGGACATCCACACGCATATCTATATGCGAGAAATATAATGAACTCTTTGAGTTTAACGAGGCCAAGAGTACGTGAATGAGGGTAATTATTTTATTAAAAGTACATGATGCATTTGTTATTTTTTGAATACGTAAATATATATAACTATATATTCATTGCAGGTTGTGCAGGCTATCATACCTGATTTTTACCTAAGGTCAAAACGAGCACGACATTATGTTATCTAAAATAATTAATTTTGTACAGAGTCGCCACCTAATTTTAAGAAAAAATAGGAAGCCTATTTATTTATTAACAAGTATAACATTATTTAATCTGCGAACCAATTTAGATTATAGGTAAGGATTCAAATTATTTCGAAGAAAAGGAATTAAACACCCTTCAAAATCCACAAATGTGGTTCCCAATCAAACTTAGATTTTTTACAAAATGAAGGAAAAAATCAAGGTTTATAAATACAAATCTAAAATATAAATTAAAATAATATAAATAATTTGCATATAAAGAATGTATAAATTACATAAATTATTGTATATAAAAAATGAGTGAATATGATCGAAAGTATATAAGAATATGTATGCAAAGAAAGAAAAATTGAATAAAGAAAAATTTATTTTAAAGAAAAAAATTACGCGATATTTTTTAATGCATAAGTATGAATTAATTGATTAACTATCTAAATTAATTTAATTTTTTCTATAAATATTAACGGCCTAAATTTTCTTAAACGCGCGGTAAAGATTGCATAAGTTAAAAAATATCCCACTCAACACCCAAAAATAAAGATTTCACTATAATTAATATTTTTACAATGATAAGAATAATAAAAAAATACAAATACAAAAAATTCAAGCTCTTCTTTGAATGTCATTTCCGTCGAGTATTCCCGAGAACCTATACAAACACTCGTAATAAAAATATTCGTAACGAAATAATTTCAAAAAGGCAAGTGCACATATATGTATTTAAAAAAATATAAATATTATTAAAAAACAGGCTCAGATAAAGTTTTTTTTAAATATAAAAATTTCATCATTGCTCGAATTTATTTATTTTATTACGTATTTGTATACGTAATATCCATCTTTTTATTTGCGGAGGCCTCAAAATTGACGGAGATTTTCTTCATAGGCCAAGTGTCAACCCTATAAAATAATAACTTTGATAAAATAAAATCCGTCTTTTGTAACAGGGTGACCTCAAATATCCAGACGAAGAGATAATTTTATTGGCCAAGCGTCGGCCCTTAAGATAAAATAATAATTTTGATAAAATAAAGTCCATCTTTTATAATAGGGTGGCCTCAAATATCCAGACGGAGAGATAATTTCATTGGCCAAATAAAAAAGTTAAATTTAAAATAAAATTTATCTTTATAATAGGTAGACCTCAAAAATTCAACCGAGATATTTTATCATTATCAATTAAACTATTCAATATCCAACTAAAATAAAAACTAATAACAGATCAACGAAACACAACTCAAGAATTACAAAACAGAATGATAATGTAAAAATTATAACAAATACGTAGGAAAATGAGAGTACAAAAACTAAAAATAAAAATTAAATCAAATATCTTTAAAAATCATGAAAGAAGTTGCAACAACACTAAGAGACAATAACATTCTAATATTAACATTAAACTTCGAACAAAGAATCTCAAATTAAAAGGCATTAACATTGTCATAGACATAATTGATCAATTCAAGAACAATTTGAATATATGTAGACCCACATGTAATAATACGAAAAATAAAAGTTGTGGAGGTCAAATCTCGACGGGATCTGAATTTTACCGGATTTATGACTTGAGATTACCGAATTTTGTACTTCTCAGGTGTTGTTGTTGTTTGCCGTGGAGGTTGTTTGGGGATAGATAAACGGAAAGAAAGGAGGGATGGGGGCGGCAGTGGGCTGCCGGACTTGAAACAGTGTGCGGCGGCGTTTCGGTTGCTGGTTCGTCGGAATCACTGGTTCGTTGTTGTCTGTAGCTCGCCGGTCATCAACTCCGGCGAGCTAATGGTGGAGCAGCGGGTAGAGGAGAAAGGACGAGCAGTGGTGGTGTTTTGGTAGTTTTCTGATGGAAATGAAGGGGTGTAGGGAAGAAAGAGAGAGAGGAGTAAGGGGTGTGGTGGTGGTGCTATCGGGAAAAATCCACCAGAGCGGCAGTGACGGGAAAAGGGAAAGAGAAAAAAGGAGAGAAAGTGATGAGAGAGAATGGGGATTTGGTTTGTGTGTCGGTGTGTTAGTGTATATGTTAGTGTGTGTATGTGTGGTGAATGAGTATTAAAAAGGAAAACTAATATTAATATAAAAAAATATATTAAATTTACTTTTATCCAATATATCCCTTAAATTTGGGATAGTAGGTGAAAATAAAGTTAAAAAATTTAAAAGTGATAAGATTTTAATTTGATTAATTTGTTACTTTGTGTATTAAAATAATTAAATCGACTCACATTTATAGATCGTATTAAATAATGTACAAGATAATGAATGTTGATGTATAATTTCAAAAAAATATAAATAATAAATAAATAAAAATATAATTATCTTTAAAAAATATATTGCGCTATAAATAATTAAAATTATATTGTGCAGTAAAAATTACAATGTTGTGTTGTGTACGTATGCAAATGACTGTGCAAAAATATTAAAATAATAATAAATTGATAAAAATTTTAAAATTTACGAAATTAAAGATAATTATCAATAAATTATGTAAAATTAAAATAGGACAGTAAATGAGTAAAAATTTTTAAAATAGTGATGATTATCAACAATTTATTAACAATTGTAAAAAATATGTGAAAAATTGCATATTGTGTCATTTAACGATCAGGAGGCCTAAAATGCCTTAATTTTAAGTTTGGGGAGCCAAAATTGAGTGTCAATAGTTGTACCTTTTCGTTTGAAGATAATGTAGAAGTCTTCAAACGAAAACGTTGACGTGTAGCTAATTTTACTCGACAAAAAAATATTTTTGATAAAAAATTTGGGTGAACTCCAATTTAGAGTCACCCACATATTTCGAGTTTGCATGAGGATCAGGTCGGGTATAGTTGCAAAGCTATCCCAACATGTCTTATTTTGGGTTAGACAAACCCAAAACGTCCTCGAATTTTATGCCTGCAAAATTTATAAAACTAAAAAACAGAAGACAAACGAGTAACTAAGCTTAATTATTTTTATTTTGTTTTTTCAAGAAATTCCAAAAAAATGACATGTAGTGCTCGAACTAATGTAAAGATAAATAAATAAATAAATAAATAAATAAATAAATAAATAAATAAATAAATAAATAAATAAATAAATAAATAAAGGCATTGCACAATTTTAATTGAAGATAAGCAAAATATTCAATTGAAGATAAATACGCATAAAGGTCTTATTAAAGAGCAGACTAACTCAAAATGTCTTATTTTATGGCGGACGAACCCAATTTATCCTCAAATTATATGATTGGAAATGTGTCAATCTAATAAGTACTGCTCAATAAAACACAAACGGAAAATTAAACAGGATTTTTTTCTTTATGTTTTTTTCTTTTTCTTCTTTTTTTTCGAGAAATTAAGATAGTATGCAATGCTTAACTAAATAAGAAAAAAAATAGTATAGACAAAAATAACATTCAGTACTTAAATAATAAAACAAGTGCATTGTGATATGTGCAAGTAAAAACAAAGCATACAATGCTTAAATACCAAAGTAAGTGCATTCGGTGTGCAAGTAAAGGCAAAGATGGAATGCGGTGCTTAAATGATAAAACAAATGCATTGCAATATTTGGGAGGCGTGCAATACCTAAATGCTAAAATAAATGCATTGCAATATATGCGTGCAGTTCTTAAATAATAAAATAAATGCATTGCGATATGTGTTAGCAAAGGCAAAATGACATGCAATGCTTAAATGATGAAATAAATGCATTGCGATATTTGCGAAGCATGCAGTGCTTAAATAAAAAAATGCATTAAGATATGTGCGTGCAGTACTTAAATGACAAAATAAATGCATTGCAATAGTTGTGAGACAGCGGTGCCTAAATGATAAAATAAATTTATTGTGTTATGTGCATGTAGTGCTTAAATGCATAGCAATATGCGTCGATAAAGGAAAAAATGACATGCTATGCTGAAATGATAAAATTAATGCATTGCAATAAGTGCGGGCAAGAATGACATGCGATGCTTAAATGATAAAAGGAAAAAGACTCAAATATGTCATTGAACTATCAGAAATGACTCATTTATGTCATCCGTTAAAAGTTAGGCTCATTCATGTCATCGTCGTTACAAAATTGGCACATCCATGCCATTACTTTTAACAGTCAATTTTTAGAAAACAGATTTGCCATGTGACAGCATATTAGAAGTCCATGTCATTTTTTATATTTTTTTATTAATTTTAAAAAAATTATTATAAATATTTTTTAAAAATAAAAAATAAAAAATCCCTCAACTTCCCAACCTTATACATTATATATTTATAAAAAAAAATCTTATCCTAAAAAAAACTACCCCAATCATCCCCACCTTTTCCTTAACCCCCTCAACTCCCTCAACTTCCCAACCTTATACATTATATAGTACACCCACACAGACACAAAGGGGGACATAAAAAAACACAAAGATAAGGAAAACGAATAGGGAGGATTAGGGAAATAGAAAGGACAAAAACAGGAAGAAAGGAAGAGGAACCTTGAAAAAAAAATACGAACTGGGAGAGAAAAAACAAGAAAAGAGAAGAGTTAAGAAGAAAAGGGAGTAACATTTGACAGAAACAAAAATCAAATAACATAAACGGGTAGACAAGGAGTTGAAGTTTGAGGTTTGGTTCGTGGTTTCGAGCTCGCAGCTTCTTCTTTCTTTTGTTGGCAACTATTTTTCCCAAAGGTAACCCTTTACCTTTCTTTGAATAATATAATATCGCGATTATGAGAAATTCAATTTCAATATTATGAAGTGGAGTTGCACTTATTTTACATTTGTTGTTGTAATACTAGAGTATTCAAATCTTTGTTATGATTAAATTTGAAGTGAGATTTGATATAATATATGATCCATGCATGCATACATATAAATGATTATAAAAAAAGAATAAATGATAACGTACACATCCACGCATAATACTTTACTACATACATTTTGCATGCATACACACGAAGAGAGAGAGAAAAGTAAGTAAAAGAGAATGCACCAACAGAAGAAATTGTTCACATTTTTGCATTTTTTTCTTTCTCTATCATGTACTTTTCGAAGTGTTAAGAAGGATTAGCCATTTAAGGTCTTTGAATTGATCATTTTAATATGGTCACCTTTTTCATTTGGCAAAATATGACAAGAATACGGTTCTGTCCTTTATTATCATTGCATATAAGGACTAGCAATGGTTATGGTGAACTAGAATTTCAGGTTTGAATATTTTGGGTTCATGTATAAATAACTACCTAGAAGATTGGTCAAATATATATGTATAATTATTTTTAAAATAAGAATCCAGAAAAAACATGAACATTAGTTATATGCAAAATTTATTATTCGTTATTTGATAAATAAAAGCATAGAAATATGTAATCTATAAACTTCATAACCAACACCATTTTTTAAAAAAATTAAATAAAAAATTACTAAAAAAATTTATAAATATTTTTTAAAAAATGACGTGGACCTCTAATATGCTGCCACGTGGCAAAGCTGTTTTCTAAAAATCGGTTGTTAAAAGTAATGGCATTGATAGGCCAGTTTTGTTACGGCGATGGCATGAATGAGCCCAACTTTTAACGGATGACATAAATGAGTCATTTCTGATAGTCCAGTGGCATATTTGAGTATTGCGATATTTGTGAGGCATGCAGTGCTTAAATAACAAAATGCATTGTGATATGAGCCAGTAAAGGCAAAGATGACATGCAGTGCTTAAATAATAAAATAAATACATTGTGATACGTGCAGATAAACGCAAAGATAACATGTGGTGCTTAAATGATGAGATAAATGCATTGCGATGTGTGCAAGTAAAGGCAAAGATAGACTGTAGTGCTTAAACTATAACATAAATGCATTGCAGTGCGTGCAAGTAGAGACAAAGATAAAATGCGATCGATAAAAAAAATGCAGCGCTTAAATAATAAAATAAATGCATTGCGAGATGTGCAAATAAAGGCAAGAAAAATATACAGTGCTTAACTAACAAATGATAAAATAAATACATTGTGATGCGTGCAAGTAAAGACAAACATAACATTCAGTGCAAAAAGAAATAAATAAAGTGCAATATGTGCAAGTAAAGGCAAGCAAACATAAATACTTAATTGAAGAAAAACATGCATAATTGTCTTATTGGAGGGAAGACTGGCCCAATTATCTTATTTTAGGGTGGACAAATCCATGTAAAAAAAAATATTGAGCAAAGAAATATTTGGGAATGAAAGTATTCACATATTCCTGATGCAACTTTCAAAATTGCCCCAGTATCGAGCTGTGAGATGCTTGGTAATGCAAGATCGTGTACTTGTTGGGGAGAAAGAATGATTATGAGATTATGCTGACCAAACTCTACATAGAGCTTCCTCCATATCTCGAGTGTTACGAGAATCAGGTCAATATAGTTCAAAATAAGAAAAATAGAGTAAATTTTGAGGCGATCCTCAAAATTTGCCCCAGTGTATGATTTATACTAACACTGACTTCTTCTAAGAAAATCAAATGAGGGTTGCCTACGTATTTTATAAAAAAACAAGAATCAGGTCTGCGTAATTCAGGCAAATTTGTGAATTTATATGTAACATTTATGATTGTAAATAAAAAATGATGGTCATCCTTGAAAATAATATGAAAGATAGACAGAAAATAACTGCTTGTAGCATCAAAATTGTTTCGATCAGACGATCTAAAGGATATAAAAAACCTCAATATGTTGATAAGATTGAAAAAGTCAGACATCGAAGGAGTTATGACATTATTTTGCCACAGTTGGCAAGATTATTATAACTGAAAAAATATTGAACTCTTTCTTTTGAAAGTGGGGATCGATACACTATAAATTTAATGATCTACGACATTCGAAAGAAGAAGCTAGGTGCAGGTGAGGATCTGAAGGTAGGCCGGTTAGGTACTAATGTAATTAAGATTTGAATTTGAGAAGCTATCAAATTGCGCTCTTGAAAAAATGTCTTTGAACTGTTTCAGAAAATTATCCCAGTTTAAATACCGAAGAAATTATTCTAAAACAATGAAGAGATCGAACCCTAATACAGGGTTGCCTACGTATCTTGTCAGGATAAGAATCAGGTCAAAACGTAGTTCAAATCTATACGCAGCTACTGGCGATGTTGTCAAGGCGCATTTTTTAACTGATCACTAAGCAAAATAAAGGTTAGACTACACCTTCTCACTAAAGCATAATCAATTTAGAGCAAACAAATATGTACAGACACAATAATCCTTCAAATATGTACAAAGACTATGATAATGCGTCACTTGGATCGTGAATCCTTCGGACATAAAGTTAACTAAGGATACATGCACCTAAAAGGTGTTGTTTTAGTTATATCCTATATTGACTAAGATTGGGTAGACACAGCCTTGAATTTTCTATATGAGAAGACACGTAGTCCCACAACAGTAAAACTCCCGCTCACCCACGCATGCGCCAACTCTCTAAAATAAGGTGATTTGAAAGAATTTTGGGAAAGTATAATGTACAATCCTCGTGTACAATGTGTGTGAGTGTCAGCTTTTCAAAATAGAGGAAATATGAGCAAAATGTCAATTTATATAAAACAATAAATAAATAATCTATACAAAATAATAACAAATAAATAATTTATGTTATACAAACAAGATAAATCAAAACAATTAGAAAAAATAAATAACAGTGTATAAAATATATGAATATTTACCTAAGCCTGTAATGATTAGAACCTTGCATTCCCCAGCAGAGTTGTCAAACTGTCATACCCAATTTTACCTAAGGTCAAAACGAGCACGACATTATGAACTCTAAAATAATTAATTTTGTATAAAGTCGCCACCTAATTTTAAGAAAAAATAGGAAACCTATTTATTTATTAACAAGTATAACTTTATTTAATCTGCGAATCAATTTAGATTCTACGTAAGGATTTAAATTATTTCGAAGGGAAGGGATTAAACACCCTTCAAAATCCACAAATGTTCAACTTTATTCACCTTTTTTTCTTTTTTTTCTTCACAGGTTTCTCGGTGAGATCAAATAATGGGATTTCTCCCTCAGACACCTCAACTGCCAGATCAGCAGACACCATAAATTGGTGCTACCTTAGCTTTCCAACCTCCACTTTTACTTTGTCTAGGTTAGATCTAAATAATGCCATCTCTGGGGCTGACCTCTCTTTTGACTGTGCATTAAAGTTGTTTTCTAACTCATCAATCCAACCCAGAAGAGCCTTGTAGGGCTTAAGTGCAGCCTTAACTCTCTTGTCCACTGCAGCTGCAAATTGTTTGGCAAAGAGTTTAAGCTGAGCCTCGCACCACTTGAACTGGTTTGCTACTCTCCTGAAATTCATAGGACTGAAGGCAAATTCTGTTGTAGGCACTGCAACTGGAGGATTTATCTCAGTTTAGGGCACTTATGATTCTGCCATTGTTGTGGATGTTGGAGGTACAGCTTCAGAATCCGGCATCTCTACATTAGGAACCGAGCTGGTACCTGTAACTGGTGGATCAGTTGGCATCTCTGTGCCCCTATCAAGCATTAGCCTCGGCTAATTTTCCTCATTTCGGATAGGATTGTGGGTCTTCTTAACAAGGAGTTCTTCTTCTAACTCGACAATCTTAGGCACATTGGCTGCCCTACATAACCTTGTAATTAAACAAGGAAAAGGGTATGTTGTATCAGACCTTGAGATCTGAATTTTTATCTCTTCGGCGATGATCTCTCCAAAGTTCAATTTAAGGTTAGCCATAAAACTTGCAACTAATATTGTTCTATCATCCCCTAGGATATTATAACCATCTGTGGGCATCAACCAGGTACGAATAATACCCCACCAAAATCTTTCCTCTGAATTCAGGGAGGCCTTGAAGATCCTTTCACTAGGATTAGTCAATCATTCCGGTTCTCCATCAGCTATGAGTGTTCCCAACCAAGTCTTTTGATTTTCCCGATGCTTTAACCGAGCATAGAAAGTAGGTAAAGTGGCCTGGGGAGTAAAGCTTGGGACATGAAGGAACCTGCTGATTATCGCTTCAGAAACATCTACCATTACACCCCGTACCGAAACTTTATCTAGGAAAGGTTGGTCTGCTACCTTCTCCCCTTATTTATATATATTTTTCAAGTGAGCTTGGTAGTTCGCATAGAATTCCCCAACTAGTGTAGGGAAAAATGAATTTCCTCCTCGTGTAGTCCATCCCAAGTCATAAGCATGAAATTTATGCTCTACCTCCAGATACCTGCTCAACCCCTTAATGATGATTCACTTCTCTTCAAAGAGTAGCCTCTTCACATCTCTTCTGTTAGTTCTGCGAAGCCCATCAAAAAAGATTTTTGAGCTTTAGGAATCTGCCACCTAGTGTTATCTCGGACTTCAGGGTTTTTGTATTTGACCATAGTTCCCCTAATCGAAGATTCTTCATCATCTTATGGCTCAACATAAGGGGACTCAGTTAATAGCCCCTCGGATTCAGGTTGCTCAGACTCATGCTCCTCGAAATCAGGATAATCTGAATCATGCTCTTCAAATTTAACATGTTCAAACTCTTGATGCTCAAAGGCCGACTGCTCAGAAGCTGTACGTTCAGACGTTGTTGGCTTAGTACCACTATCTTTACTTTTCTCCACCTCAACTGGTAGGGGTGGTGGAGGATTTTTAGGGCTTATCTTCTTTCTTTGCCTTATGAGCAGTGGCTCTTCTTCCTCATAATCAGACTCTTCATTGAAGAGTCTCTGAGGTACACTCTTCTTTTGCTCCTTCTTTGTAAGTTTGGGGTTCTTTCCTTTAGGTGTCATAGCAAGATCTGTAGCAAGAGAAAAATCATTAGTCGACCCTCAAGAGTATAAACACAAACACATTGATCATTGAAATTCCACACCCCTTGAAAGGTTTTAGTAATGCTTCAGGTCCCAGGTATGACGACATTTCTTGATAAGCCGTCATAGCTGTGATAGCTTATCACGAATGTCGCCAGCCCTAAACAGAACCCACATCATTCTTAGCAACCTTTGACGATATTTCTGATAAGCCGTCACAATTGTGATAGCTTATCACGAATGTCGTCAACTCTAAACAGGACCCCAACTCAATTTTTGGTCCCATTTTTTCTTACAATCCGCTCGATTTTTTTTTTTGAGCTGAACTTTTAAACGTCAAGATTGCACAGCAAACCCTAGTTCCCATCTTTCCTACTTTTACAAGTTGAACTTGGTTCAAGCTCCTTGGGAACTTGGGTTTTCATCAATTTATCACTTACCAACTTAAAAAAAGGACTAGGTTTCGAGCATACCTGATGGGAGATTTCACTTTGATTATACGAGCAAGAGAGAGTAGAGGGAAGAAGAATTCTTGATTTTTGATTTCAAATCCCCACACACAAGGAAGTTTTCTTCTTGTTTTACTTGGAAAGAGTTTAAAGAAGGGAAGAAAATATTCTAAGTATGGAGGAATTAACACTTAAGGGAAATAAAACAAAACACGCGAGAAGGTGGAAAGTCAACATTTGGGCCGAGTCGGATATTTTCACCTGGGCCCAGAATTTCAGCTAAATTTTAGGGTTTTGGTGACGAAATTTCTGATAAGCCGTCACAAGTGTGATAGCTTATCACAAATGTCGTCAGCCTTAATAGACCCTTCTTCAGAGCTAACATCTCTGACGATAAATCTGACAGCTTGTCACAATTGTGATAGCCCGTCAAAAATTTCGTCAGGGGCACTAGGCTGAACACATCAATTCCACCTTCTTTGAACTAAATTCTAACTACAAAAATAAATAATTTACTGGAATATAAAAATTTTGAGTTGCCTCCCAATAGTGCCTGATTTACTGTCACGACACGACTTGGTTATCTTGACTACTCAGACTTCGTCAAGATAACCTGTTGATACCCCTTTACCATCTTCGTAGAATACGTCAACGATTGAGAAACACTCATCTCTTTTTGCTGAGTCATGGATGAGTATTTTTGAAGCATGCATCTTTGTCATTGAGCCTGAACATCAGCTCATTCAGCTCCACGTCCACGATCACTCTCCCGATGACAAGGAATGGTCTACCCAAGATGATGGGGACTTCAAAGTCCCACCTCGCAATCCAGGACTACAAAATCAGCAGGCAAAATAAAATCGAACACCTTTACCAAAACATCATGTAATATGCCCACAGGCCGCTTCACAGACCTATCTGTCATCACCAACCGCATGTTTGTTGGGGTAGGATCCCCCAAACCCAGTTTCTTGTACACAGCAAGTGGCATTAGGTTTATACTGGCTCCCAAATCCCATAGTGCTTTTGTGAAGTTCAGGGAACCAATAGTGCACGGGATGGTAAATGCTCTCAGATCTACCTTTTTCTGCACTAATGACCTTGTGGAGATAGCACCACAATGAAGGAGATGATCCTCCGGCTCATGAATAACCTTTTGTTTCTTCGTGACAAGGTCTTTCATAAACTTCGCGTATCCTAGCATTTTCTCAAACGCCTCAACCAAGGGCACATTTATTGTCATCTGCTTGAGCATTGCCCTGAATTTGCTGAATTTTGCATCATCAACCTTTTTCTTCAACCGCTGAGGAATGGGAGGTGATGGCCTTGGGATAGTTTTCAACACTACCTCCTTCTCCTTCTCTTTTTTTTTCTCTAGAGCATCATCAAAATTATCCAGCTTCTCAGACTTCACTGGACCTCCTTTTTTTGATTTATCATCAACTATCTCATCAATAACATATTTTCCCACAGAAGGGCTAGGTAATATCTTACCACTTCTAGTGGTAATATCCATACATGAGCCACCATTCTATGAATTTTGGATTGTATCACTTGGTAACATTTTGTTTTTCCTCTAGTTGAATGCGATGGATAGTTGGCTCATCTGCTTCTCCAACTGTTTGATTGCAGTGAAGTGTGAGTTTACCAACTGACTGATGGATGTCAGATCAGTCTTCATAGTGGTCACACCATCGTTGGTAGCCTTCATTCACTTTAACAACTTAGCCATCATATCCTCCATGGACATCTTTTCAGAATTGGTTGTAGTAGCCTCACGATTTCTAGGAGGAACATATAACCCACTCCTGTCATTGGTATTCCTCCAATTTCCCTGCTCTCTATCTTTATAACCAGGCTTATCATAAAAGTTCCAACCTTAATTCCCTTGGCTATTGCCTTGGTAACCCCCTGATTATTAATATAGTTCACCTCTTCTTCAGCATCAGCCTCAACTCTATCCTGAGATCCCACAGTTTTCACTTTCTCCACCTTTTCCTGATAACAAGTGCTTGGTTAGAAAGTTTATTTGTGTTTTAAGGTGAGCCATGTCTTGGTCACACTTCTCTTATCTTCTGCATTGTTCCGCAGTAGTACTTACAGAAGCAGTGGGGATGGCCACCACAGAGTCTCTGGTATGCCATGCCCGACTCTGTTTGGTCATTCTTTCAAGCATCTCTGAAGCCTCTGGAAATGTAAGATCAACAAATGAACCACCACCAGCATTATCAACAATTGGCTTTGTAACAAAGTTTAGAGCCTTGTACAAAGTCTCCATCAAATGTATGTCCGTCATATTGTGGTTCGGATACTGTGTCAGCTTCTTCTTGAATCTCTCTCAGGTTTCATGCAAGGCTTCAGTAGAGAGCTGCCTGGAGTTACTGATCTCATTCTTCAACTGTACCCTCCTCGAAGGCAGAAATAACCTTTCTAGGAAATCTCCTTTCAACTGCCTCCAGTTGGTTATAGAATCGGGTGTCAGTTCATTCAGCCACAATATTGCCTCCCCAGACAGAGACAACGAAAACAATCTTAACCGGATAACATTCTGTCCCACTCCTGGGTTATTGAAAGATTTACAGTTGGTGATAAAATTCACCAGATGCAAGTTCGGATCATCCCCAAGAAGGCCACCAAACAACCCTTCAGATTGAGGAGTTGGATCATAGTAATCGTAATGTTGAAATTTGCTCCAGGTGCCAACGGTGGAGGAATAATTGCACCTGCTCCGTCTATTCCATCGTCATCATCATTTAGATCATACTGGACCTGTTGATATTCTTTTCTTTCTCAGAATGGATGGTTCCTATTAACATTACGCCTTATTGATGCAGCTACTTGTTCTGAACGGCTTGGGTTACCAGGATTTAGCAACTCTTCATCTCCCAAGTCTTTATCCTCAGGGTTTGGATGTCGTACTTGTTGACCGACATTCTGTACATTCACTTGAGCTCTAGCTAAGGCTACCAATCTGTCAGCCTTTTGCTGTTCTGTCATTCTTCTAATTCGTTGCGGTTCCGGATTAAGTGGTAATAGTGGTTCTCAAGAACTTCTGGTTCTTGGCATACACTATAAAGATCCTGCAATAAACAAAAACAACAAATAAACGTAAACCTAGGAAAATTGACTAACAGTCAATTAGCGCACACAAACTTCAATTTACAACCGTATTCCCCGGCAACGACGCCTTTTTTATAATGCTCAAACTACACCTCTTTAATGAGAATGTAAGTGATCGTTGTCAATATAAAACCCAACTAGGTTGGGGTCGAATCCCTCAAGGAATATGGTGTGAACTCAAGTCGTTTGCGATTTAATCAACTGATAGCTGAATGTTTCCTGAAATGGGGGGTTTGAGTTTAACAAGTATTGTTGGTCACTTTACTTTCAGTGTTTGTAATCAAGAGTTTATGGAATAACCAGAATTATGTTCACTAGGATTTTTGGTACTCGACAGATACTAATAGTGGTTCAAGATTCTCACAGTAGATAGGACAACAAGTTATCTTTATCGAAGTTATGCCTAAATGTCTCTCGACCTACTTCACCATTTAATTACCTAATCCTCTCGGACTTAGGGAATTTATATTCACTGACCAGATTTTACCTTAGGTTAATCAACCTTGTTACAGCGTCGATTATTAATTGGAAGTTTGGTAGCTTCCAAGTCCCTGTTGATAATTCACGTCCTACTATAATTGATTTCTTTCTCAAGCAAATCAAAGCAGGTGTTATCTATCGTTTGCAACCAATAGAAGATAATTAAAATCACAGAATTATCAAGAAGTCCTACTACCTTTTGAATCTTGAACACTTAGCACCTTATCAAGACTTAACCCTAGATCCCATAATTCAGGTTAAAGTGGTTTAGCCGCTCATGACGTAATAATCGAAGCAATTAGTTGAATTCATGATTTGAAAGATAAACTTACCACAAGATGAATAGAAACTAGAGATTCTCAGATTAGATCACAAAGGAAATCCCAAAATAATGATAATAATCTCTTCAAAGTACTTGCTTTTTCAAGCCAAGAAACTAGAGAGAGAAAATAAAAATATTGTGTCTCAAAATCTCAAGTGCGGAACCTCCATAAAAAAACTAAACAATGCTTTAAATAGTTAAGCCTAAATAAGGAAACAAAATAATAAAGTTCAGAAATTTCTCGAATTAGGTGACGCCATTTGTGATAGCCTATCGGGAGGCTGACAACTTATCACAAATATAGTCAGCTCCTTTTTGCTCTTGATACTCGCTGCCTTAGGCTGACAACAAATTTGATGTCCTATCAACTCCTTGACGACGTATCATAGATGTCGTCAAGGCTCTACCTCAGCTCACATGTTCTGCCTTAGGCTAACGGCATTCTTGACAGCTTATCAGCTCCTTGACGACCTATCACAAAATGTTATCACATACTTCAACTTAGGCTAATTCTCTATCTACGGCTGACGATGAACTTGACAGCTTATCACAGGGCTGACGACTTATCACAAATGTCGTTAGCCACACTTTGCCTCTATTTACTTCCGATTTCAGCTCGTTTGCTTTCATTCTTGTTGCCTCTCTAGCATCTTAACTTCTACTGCAAAATCAAACATAAAACAATCAAAAACGATAAAAGTTGCTTAAGACTTTACAATTATTCTCGGTTAAAATCCTTAAATGTGTTAGCATCTGCTCACACATCATTGAATACCTCTTGTCAGTCTCCTATTAGGTGTTTCTTTATCCATTTAAAACAAGTAATTGATAACTTGAAACCCTAATAAATAATGCAAAATAGTTGAACAATGAAGACATTTATCGACTCACTTACATAATATATAAAAATCAAAAAAAAATTAAATCTAACATAAAAAATACTTAAAGATTACCTCAAATCTTCAATAAATATCCTAAACGGATTTTATGTGGTGACATATCCGCAAAAAAAGGTTCTTCAAAATAAAATCAAGGATGATATTTTGTGATATTAGGGTGATTTTGAGAGAAACATAAGGAGAAAAAAATTGAAGAAGATCTCTTGAAGAATCATGTATTTTGATGTTGTCAATGTTGGCGTTTCTTCAATGTAAAATCAAGGATATTATAGTGATTTTGAGAGAAAAATAAGGAGAAAAAAAGTTGAAGATATCTTCAATAATCGCGTGCTTTGATGTTCCCATTGTTGCCATTTTTTGAGCCAATAGAATAGCAAGAGAATAAAAAGAAAATACCAAAAATAAATACATGAGAGAGAAATTTGGTATATACAAATCTTAATATATTTGTATATAGGGCCCCACAAAAAAACTGATTTTAAACTAGCAAATGACTATGAATTGTAATTTTTTAAAACATTAATCATGTCATGTAATTAATATAATATTTTGTCTATAATATGTAATTTTTTTCTTAATTAATCTCTAGATAAGCGCGTAAAAAATAGGGTATGTTAAATTTAGTTCAGAAGGAGATTGTTGTATTTTTAGACAAAGTCTCACATTTATAGCAAGTAGGAAATAAAAGGGGTAACTTATATAAATCCTTGAATCTTTAAGTGATATTACATAAAATCCTGACTATTTTGTTAATTATATTTTATCCCGATTTTTTGAAATGGTGATACATATATTATATGGTGATACATATAAAAAAGTGATACATTTGAAATTAACAAGATATTTATTTAAGAAAATAATAGATTCTCTTTTATTCATTGTATTCTTTTATTTAAGAAAAGATATCTAATTTTTCTCTTTTTTTTTAGATTTAATTTAGGTGTTTTAATTATGTTTTCTCTTTTTTCATCTTTAATTATGAAAGATATGTTTTTTTGGTCTTTTTTCTCTTTTTTCGTCTTTAATTTTAGTCTACTTTTTATAGATTTAATTTTAATTATGTTTCAATTCTACTTTTAGTCTTTTTTAAAAAAAATATTATTATTTTTGTTTCCTAGACTACACAATTACCTTTCATTAATAACATATGAATCTCTCAATAATTGAAATAAATAATTGTATCTACCATATGAATCACCATAATACCATACATATCACCCATTAATATCATATGAATCGCCCAATAATTGAAATAAATAATTGTATCTACCATATGAATCACCATAATACAATATGTATTACCCATTAATATCATATGTATCACTCGTTAACATCATACAAAATGTATCTATCGTATGAATCATCCTAATACCCATAATGACATCATATTTATCATTCATATGAATGACCATTAAAAAAATAAACATGTATGAATAACTAAATAAATTTATATATATATATCAATAGATTTAAAAAAAAAAAAAACAGAGAGATTTTAGGAGAGGAAAAAAAAGTTGCATGCATTAATGGAGGAGAAAAAATCAAGAAGGAAGATGATTTAAGCATTAAGGGAAGAGAAAAAATCAGGAAGGAAAATGATTTAATTGTTGATAATTAGGGAGATATTTTAGAAAAGGAGATCTTGAATGAGTTAATGCTGCAGTAAAAATAGGATGTGGGGTTTTCTTGATATGTATCAAGAGTAAAGTTGAAAAATGGGATTTTATATAAATTTTAAAAAAGTAAGGGATATTAGGTTAATATGGTCTCTTAAGTATGGGATTTGTGTAATTTATCAAAAAAAAAGTTATACGGTATTGAATACTCTTTTAGTGACATTAGACTTTTTTAAAACAATCGTGCCACAATTTAGTTTCAAAATGGACAATATCGTACTATGTCAAGATTCAACAATAACATTTTCTCCTTTGAGATAATAGTGTCCAACTTACTTATTTTATTCTTGTGTTGTGGTCATGTTAATATTTTAATTTTTACCAGGATAATTAAGAGATGATTGTTGATGTTTTTAGTTTTGAAGTTTTTAGGCAAAAGATAGTTGAGAAGGTTCTTATTGGCAATTATTTTTCTTTATCCAACAATGTAAGCAGCGGGGGTTGGTAAGTACAACTTTCTTCAATAATTCAGGGTAGGGAAAATGTGCTTACTGCACCTTGTTGACATGTTGGTTTTGACCATTCATGACTGGACAACATTTTGTGGCTTAAACGCTACAGCAACAAAGTTTTCTATTATTGACTTGAGAGGTGCTCAACCTAGAGCTATTGGTGTTGAATAAACAAATCATTGGTTGACTATAGTATGACGATATATTCATACAAAACTTCTACCCCGGGCACACGTAATAGAACCGAAGATGCCAAGTGAAATTCAATCCACGAGAATAATTACATTCCGTGGATTAGAGTTTAAGTTGTTGCTCTTAATTTTACTTGTGAATGCACAAATTTTGATCCAACAATAGAGGAGTTGACATAGAATCGAGCTTTTTCTATTTTTATTTTTTGATTTATTGGATCGCTTCACAGTTTCTTCCCATATTCATGTATTCTATTTTGCTCATTTTTTATTTTATATTTTGCTCATTAATTTGATCACAAAAAGCAAATAATTCAATTACTTCGTGTTGATTTTGCAACGAGATAAGAGTTCAATCAAGTAAAACTATTACCCACTTCTAAAAATGGAATGAAGAAAGTTAAAGTTGATAATTGACATTTTTCAAAACGTTTTGTATCAAATTGAACCAACCTTTAAAGTTGACCTACGAATATATTACAATCAAACCTCGTTATGGGGGCATCTAACTAAAAATTTTGCGGTTGTTATAAAGCTTCTGATATATATTTATATTGGCATTTGACGCTTAGATCGCAATTAGTAGTTATAAACAAAAATACGCAAAAAAATAATTTAAGAATTTTGTATACCAAGGAGAATAATATATTTGTTAACCAACTTAACTGAAAACATAAAAGACAAAAAGCCAGTAGCCTTTCCTGATGAAGTTACGAGCTTAACCAAAGAACTCATTTAAATTTTTAAGTATAAATAACATAAATACCAACCCTTTTGGAAGTAATTACACTCTCTCCTACTTTTTTAAGCACTTTTTTTTTTTAATGTATTAGGCCTTCAAAAGAATCATCAAATACATTGTTGACTATAGTAGATTCATGCAGTGAATGTATTGATACACTAATCCAAAATTAACACGTTCAAATCCTGATTTCAGTTTCCACATCAAGTCGATTACTTCTACCGAACATTAAATCGAAAATTAGAACTAATAAAATCTAGTTCTGGAGAAATTATTCATATTGTTCAAATCAGTACACAATGGAGAAAGAAAAGACAGGATATGGTACAGGCATGGGATGATCACAAAAATCAAAACCGTTCAAAAGAGAACGGACTTAACAATGATTCTTCAAGTTCACGAAAACCTCGATAGACGGCTTCAGTCTGATTTTGTGGAAGCGGTAATCTTCGCACTTCTGTCATATATCTGCTTAAACCGGGGGAAAAAACATGAACGAAGTTAGATATGCACAATAAACATATGTAATGACAAAACGAGATAATATGCAAATCCTACTACATGTAAAGTATTACTCCGAGTGCTTGAGAAACGTAGACGTCCTACAACAATGCCGCGTACCCAATGTCATCTCACAAGTGTGGAATGCAGAAGGTAGAGTAAACATTTCCGTCTCTCGAGACCCCCCCCCCCCAAACCACAACCGGCAAGAACAACAACAATAAACCCAGTATATCCCACAAAGTGGGGTTTGGGGAGGGTAAGTGTACGCACTCCATACCACTACCTCAGGGTAAGATAGAGAGGTTGTTTCCGATAGACCCCCGGCTCAAGACAAAAACAGTACAGAAAAGAAATAGTAAAGGAACATGAAACAACAAAACACACCAGATAATAACATAAACTAGACTAGCACCAAGTAATACGACAAACAACACCCCCCGAAACAAGACTAGCACTATGACTACTAGCAAGGACGCACTCCTCCCTACTATCCTTCTACTCTATACGTAGGGGTGGCAATGGTACGGTGCGGTGTGGGTTTTTTCTAAACCCGCAAATTTTAAAACCGCACCGCATCACATCACCTTTAAACCCCGCATAAACCCGCCCCACACTCATACCCCCACCGCACCACCCCACAGTTTTGCTTTTTTCTTTATTGAAAATTTTGTAACTCCACTGGAAACCATAATATTTTCAATACTAGGAAATAGTAACAACCTATTTCTATTATATCACTTTTCACAAAGAAATTATCATAAAGTATCACGTGTACAAGTAATGATCAAATATCAAATTTTCATTAAGATGAGTAAAGATAATGAAAAAGTTATAAAATTGTTCATTCGTAGTGTTATACATGTTGGCTCAAGTATCATAAAATTTTAAGTGAAGAATACAAACAATTTTAGGTAGATTCACGAGAAAAATACTAATTTTTTAACTTTTTTTTTTAATTTAAACCCTCATACCCGCAACCCACCCCGCCTCGCACCATTTAAAAAAAAACATACTTAAACCCACCCCGCACCCACATAGTCTAAAATCCACACCGCCCCACATAGCCTAAAACCCGCACCGCCGCGCACCCGCACCGCCCAATTGCCATCCCTATCTATAGGCATCCTCCAAACCTTCCTATATAGGGTCATGTCCTCGGTAAGCTACACACACTTACACAAAGAGAACAGTCAAACAGAATAAACAAGAGAGATTCTCAGTTCCATCACAACACTTACAGTAGGCGCATGTGAATCAAAGATTAAGTTAAAAGTAATGATCTAACAACTTTTCTCTCCTACGCCACCCAGAAAAGCAGATAAAAAAATGCTGATAAACTGGCACATCGTAAAGCATTTAATAAATTCTAATCTATAGCAAACCAGCCAGATTAATAACATGCAGAAGATAACAAGAGAGTTGGAAAGCCTATCTAGGATACTGCTGAAATGAGTGAAAAGACATATATTAGTAACCTCAGATGGAAAACTAACCGATTTGCTGCACTTGTAATTTTATCGCGAACACCTTGATTAACAACAGTGTTCTGTCCTAATGATAAAGTCCCACCAAGAATCAGAGAGGCTCCAGTAACACTTGTACCCATTCCCTGTGCGAAGACAGAAAGTGCCCATTCACGAAGTAAAGCCAGCACGGAACGCAGGAGACGCAATCTAAGATTTGGAGTTGGCAACACCGCTCCACCGGATAACAGCTGGTCATAAGTATTTAATACAGGCTCTACTGCACCCTTGCAAGCAGCTAAAAGAGCCCTAGGAATATCTTCATATCCAACAGATTCAGCACCAGAAACCACTTGCTCCTTTTAAGTATTAAAGAATCAATTAAGTTTAGATTCCAAAAGTGAAGCACTGAACTAGTTGAAAGCACATGCAAAGGAAGAATCAATTAAGTTCAAATTCCATAAGTGAAGCATTGTACTAGTGGAAAGCACATGCAAAGGAACTAACAGAATCAAAATGGGCAAGTACAGCTCAAAAGGGGAAACAGCCGTACCAGCGCAGCCTTCTCAAGATGAAGACAAAGAGTATCAAATGGTAAAACAGCTCCATCTCCGGGATACACATGGGAACCAACCCTCTTCAGTACAGCACAAGCTTCAGCAATCCCACCTCTCATAAGAGCTTGATCAATGAGCCTAGCCCAAGTTTCTCGCACTATGCTGCTATCAGCATCACCAGAGTAGCTAGCGAAATACAACATTTCCAGACATAACTATAAGCCAAAAACAAGAAAAAAGAAACTTGGTTAGGTTGCCTGAAATTGGAGATTGAATATTGACAACAGAAATGATCAATCTCTTAATGTTCGAGAGATGAAAGTAGTTCATCATGCCCTGATTGCTAATGAATGTCTGAACTCTAGAATGAAACATGGTAAAGTTGTTACTCTATGTAAGCTAGACATTGAAAAGTTTTTGATCATGTGAACTGGAGCTTTCTGGTAAACATGCTAAAGAGAATGGGTTTTGGCAATAAATGGGTGAAATGAATTCGATTTTGTATTAGCACCGTTAAATTTTCAGTCCAATCAATGGTGCACCTGAAGGCTTTTTCACTCACCACCTGAAGGCATTTTCACTTCAAGTAGGAAATAATAACAAGGTGATCCCCTTTCGCCTTTCCTTTTCCTGATTGTCATGGAGGGTCTAAACAACATATTGCTCACAGCTCACAGGAACAATTGGCTCAGAGGTTTACAGTCAGTAACAAACAAGAGGACAATCTGGAAATTACCCATTTGTTATACGCAAATGATGTAATTATCCTTTGTGATGCAGAGGATGATCAGATGAAGATTTTGAGAGCTATTTTGACCATCTTTCCAAGGGTCTCTGGGTTAAATGTAAACCGGAGGAAGAGCCTCATATTTCCAGTTAATGAACCTCAAAACTTTCAACTTTGTGTGGATACCCTAGGAGAAGTAGGCACACTGCCCACAACATATCTTGATATAACCTTGGGGGCACATTGTAGATCCATTGACATCTTGAATGGAGTGCTTGAAAAATGTGAGAAAAAACTCACTAGATGAAAGAGTCAGTACCTATCTTTAAGTGGCAGACTTATACTCAATAACAGTGCTCTCGATGCATTCCCCACCTATATGATGTCACTCTTTCCTATACCGCCACGGGTTGAAAAAAGATTGGACACACTGAGAAGCAACTTCTTATGGCAACGCAACAAAGAGAAGAAACTTCACTTTTGATGCCGCACCCGTGTCGGATTCTCCAAAAATACACTAGGTATGGCGAATCCGACATGCACCCGTTGACATTTTTGAAGCATCCGAGCAACACAGCTGGGAATAAGGAACTTAAAAAAGCAAAACCAAAGCCTCCTTTATGAAATGGCTCTCGAGATACACAAATGAAGATCAAGCACTATAGAAGTAAATGATTCAAGGAAAAATAAGGAGAAGAGGGTGCCTGGAAAACCAAAGTTGTAAGCACTGTGTATAGGGTTAGTGTCTGGAAGACCATCAGAAACTTGTGGAACATTTTCAGCATCAACTTCAACTATAATTAGAGAATGGGCAAAGAATCTCTTTTTGGGAAGGTAACTGGTTAGGCAATGGCCCTTTTAAAGCAGTTGTATCCTGAAGTTTACACGTTGAACCAGCAACAAAGGGCAAAAGTTAGTAGCCTTTTGGCCATAGAAATTTTTTCCTATTTCCCGGAAAATTATTTCACTTTATTGAATAAAGTGAAAACACATTGAGTTTGGCCATGAATTTTCCAACTCCAATTCCGGAAAATTCTTTGGAAAAGTGAAAAAAAGTTTTACTTGTTTTCACTTTTTTCACTCATACTTCTCTCACAAAATTTCAAAAACAACTTTAATTTATATTCATGGCCAAACACAACTCCAACTCCAACTTCATCTTCAAATCCAACTCCAACTCCAACTCCAACTTCGGAAAAAAGTAGTTTTCATGGCCAAACGGGGCCTGTGAGGTATGGAATAATCAAGGATGGAACCTCACTTTTTAGAAGACATTTGAATGATTGGGAGCTGGACAAATTCATTGCATTTTTCAATAGTCTCAACCAATTCAATGGAGTGTCACTGGATCACGATAGATTATGTTGGTTGGGAGACAAAACAGGAGTTTATTCAGTAAGGGCAGTATATCATTCGAGAAATTACAACAACACACAGATACAATGGCCCTCGAGACAACTATGGAAGGCAAACATACCATACAAAGTAGCATGCTTTGTATGGTTGGTGGTAAAGATAGCTTGATTGACACAAGACAGGATGCAAATAAAGGAGTACACATATGCTCTATTTGCCTTCTATGTGGAGATTATGCAGAAACAAATAGCCATCTATTTTGCATTGCAGGGTGACCTCTCAGTTGTGGGACATCCTTCTAGCTAAGACTGGATTGAGTTGGGCAATGCCCACCAATACACTGGATGTGCTAACTAGCTGCAACAGGAGAGGAGGATCTAAAGCCCAAAAAAAGATCTGGGAAATGATTCAAGGACGCATTTGGTGGACTATCTGGAAGGAGAGAAACTCAAGAGGTTTTGAAAACAAAAGCAACTCCATCCAGATGATAAAGCATAACTGTATTTAAATTTTGCATTTCTGGTGTTTCGGAATGTTCATTGATACAGGGACATTGGCACAGTTTTTAGAGTCCATATAAAAAAAATTGTTTTGCTAACCGAGCCTAGATGTAGCTTGTATCTATAACCTATATGATTTTGTTGGAATCAATACAAATGTTATCTTATTAAAAAAGAAAAAAAAATAGAGCACATGGTGAGAAATGTGTGTTGATTGTTCCATACCTCCCAAATCTCAAAAGGAACAGCATAGTCATTATACAGCTGAGTAATGCTCTTCAATTCCATTGATAACTCCTTGGCTTTTTCTCGAAGAATGTTACTCATATCAGGTGAAGGTGAAGTTTCTCCGGAACCAGATTCAGATGTGCCTGTAGATGCCTCTAACCTAGAAGCCATGGCCTCCAGTTCATCTTTAATTTTTATTTGAAATTGAAGAACAGCAAGCTTTCCTTCAAGCAAATCAAGCAGCCCATTGTCAAGGGCACCCCGGGCAGAACCACTCATACCATCCGTGTCATGGGCACTCTTTGCTTGCAAAACAGCATTACTCAAGTATTGCCGCCTGTCATTACACAAATTAGACAGCAAACTCTGGTCTCACAACAAATTTCTATTAAATAAAAAGAAAGTTCCTCCACCCAATTATGTATAACATTCTTTCATCTTCAATACATCCCAAAAGTGTTTGGTGCCATTTCACTAACAATATGATTTGATACAACTTTAAGTCTCTCACAACAACAACTATGCCCCAATCCCAAGCACGTAAGGGTCGGCTATACAAATCATCACTAACCATGTTGTGCCATTTAAGCTCATCTCAATAGTTTTCACAAGTTTCAAGAATTTAATTACAGTTTACTAACATATTTAGACTTTGTATTTAAACTTTACAATGATGTTTTATTTATCAAACGAAATTTTCAACCGCTATATATTTTCTTCCACTACTATCAAGAAAAATTTAGAACACTATCAAATAGAGTGATACAAAATGGGACAGAGGAAAACAAAATGAGGTCCACTCTGAGTAAACATAAACAGCTAAAAAATGACAAGAATCCCCCCTGTCCACTACGGAACAGCAAGTCTGGTTTTCTGATCAAGATCAAAGAGAAACAGCAACTATTTTCTCTCTTTCTATACCTCTATGTTTGAAAGAATCAGTAATGGTCTCACCCTCAATAAACCCAAAAGTACTTTGTCACAAAGCGCTAACAGCACCTGAACTTATGAGATTGCTATTAACTTAATGAGCCGCCATTTCATCTTTCCTCTAAAATTATGGATTTGCAACAACAGGGAACTGCCATGCTAGAATAACCAAGACATTCTTAGGCCCTCATTAAAATGTTGAAATGAACGTGAATATTACATCAGAATTTAGATCACAGAACTGCCAAAGTCCTTGAACTTACAACACAGGTTATAAGGGTAGAGTGGCACCAAAAAAAAATTTTGTAACACCGAATTGAACATTTCAAACTCCTTGAGCAGTCAAATGGCAATGAATTATTTTGGATAGATGGAGTACTAAAAAATATAAGAACCGCTTCACATAAAAGAACTAGTAGTTTGTGAAAAATATGCTTAGTCAAACTACCTTTACTGTAAATTTAGAGAAAGAAAAAAAAAATAACTCTACAAAGTTTGCAATACAAATTCATTAACTCTAGTTTAAAGGTATATCTCCTGTGCAAGATTCTTTTATCATACAATATATTGCAGCACTATGTCAAGACATAAATGAAACATTCAAGCAAGATCATGAATCAATAACATTAGTCTTCTACTTCAATTTCACACATCTAGACACAAAGTGCTGTCCGCACATCCATCCTTCTGGGAGAACGGAAGCAGCAAAACAGTGTAATCTTAAGAATAAGTTTCTCCTTTTCTGCCTTTGCAGAATTAGCTCGCACCACAATTATGCTCAATCCTAAAAAATAGGCGAAAATATTTGTTATGTCAGTTGGAATAAGAACCTTTGCTCTAAAGGAGGAGCATCCCCTGCATCAGTGGAGCACCTTTCTGCTAACCTCACCAAAACATGAGCTGCAAGAACGTGCTGCCGTTTCAAAACATAATAACGAGCCAAAAGCTCAAAATACTTTGCTTGGTTGGATGGTGCAGGTACTCTAGCATGAGCTAATGGTGAAGTTGGAGATGCCACTGAAGAGGCAGCAGTATGAACCTGTGAAACCAAGTGAAGAAAATGAAGAAACTTGAAGAACTGATGGCTCAGGAAATTGGTCGCATAAAACGCCGAAACATTAATGCAAGACTGACTGCATGCTAATAATGTGTAGGAATAAGTGGATTTCTTAATTATTTTTCTTGTGCGTGTTCCGTACGTAAGAAAAAAACATAATTCTAAAAGCATTAGCATATGATCTAGACAAATACTATGGAAGGTGGTCGGCTTAGGGGTGGGGTGGGGTGGGGATGGGGACTATGGGTCTAGGGATGAAGATGAGGTATGATTGAGAGTAAAGATGATATAGAGCCTGTTTGGATAAGATTAAAATCTGGTCAAACCAGCTTTTAATCTCTTTTTTAGCTTTTTTTATGTATTAGATAAAATAAAAAAGTACTTAAAAAGGAAAAAGTGAGAAGCTGGGTACCCCAGCTTTTTACTTTTTAGATTAAAATTCTTTTAAGTTTGACCAAGACATTTACCTTTTTATCCCTTACATTTTCCTCCAATTCCAACAATACCCCAAATTTGAAGCCCTTAAATATATTGTTTTCCTTCTTTTTCTCTTTGCCGCTTCTCTCAGTCTCTTACCTCCAGTTTCCTCTTCATCTTTCTCCTTTGTTTTTGAATTATTAGAACTAAAAATTATATATAATTTAACTTATTTATGGTGTTAATAGCTTTAAGGACATTTTACTCATTTTGACAACAAAAAGGTGCTTAACAACACTTGTTTACCAAACACATCAACAACTTTTTTTCAGCTTCGGCACTTCTATCCAAACACTTATCTACTTAATTTATAAGCACTAATTTCCAGCTTTTAAGCACATAAGCTAAAAAGTTATTTTTTTAATCCTATCCAAACGGGCTCATAGTCAATATGGAATCACTTGTGGAACTTGCTTTCCATTCTTAAAGCCAAGGATCACAGACGAGAAACATAAGCAGTACAGAAATAGAAAACCACAATAAACGAACCTCATTTGTTGGTTCACGACCTGAATTTTGCAGAAAAGGAACCAAATCGGGGCCACCATATCCCAGTAGTTCATCTTCCAGGCCCAAATCAATTAAAGTTCGATATAAATGCTGATGAAAAACTCTGTCTGAAGATTGCACACCAAGTTGGACAATCTGGCGTATAAACTTTTTCCTAGAAGTTTGATCAAGAGTAGATTGAGCAATTGGTCTGATAGGAGATCCAAATTCCCTTTTTGAAGCTTCACCTTTTAAGGAATGCAAAGCACTAGAAATAATCTCATAGCACTGCTCGCGTTGAGCAAGTGCAAGCTCTCGAATTCCAGCATCTATTTGCTCATTGAAAGCATCACCAGCAGGGTCAAGAGCTTGTGCCTTTTGCAGAGGTAATAGGACCACAGCTTCATAAAATCTGCAATATTACAGCATGCTAAGCACGAAACATTCTAGGTAATGAACAAAACGGAATCTAAGATGGAGAATATAGTTCTAAATGAACGAACCTTAGATCTTCAAAACGTTTACATACAGTCCGCAGATCTGCAGACTCTGGAACTTTGCTTAGGTAACTGAATGCCTCTCTCGCAAGGTTTTCTCTCTCACCTGCATCTAATGTAGCAGCTGCTCTTTCAAGAGATTCAACTGCTAAGTAGAACTTGTAATCGGACTCTTTGTAATAACTTGGACAACCATCTCGTAATCTACCACTTATGTCGTCAACAGTTCCCCTTCCATCTGGACCAGTGTAATGCTGGAGCAGCAGATAAACCGCACTTGATGAAATATGCCTTTAGTGCAAGCAATAAGCATACTAATATGGAAATCTAACAATTTTTCCTTTTGCAAGCAAAAAACAACTACTTAATACCTAAGTGGAAATCACCCGCATTCGAAAAGAATTTTATCGTGATTGTTAAAGTACCTCCATAAGGGAAGATACAAGTCTCGTAGAAAGTCTATCTCCCTCTTCCGAACAAACTAGTTGACGGAATGTCAACTGAACTAAGGCTTGCTTGATATTTGCATCAAAATTCTGAATCAAGCGTGTCACATGATGTTGTGCAAGAAGTTGCAGCAAAAATAGGGCCTCGCCACATCTAAGGAGTAATTGCCTTATGCACTCCATTGCTCTAACCTGTAAAACAGTCCGATTGACTTTGCAAGAGAGTTGTGTCTTGGAATAAAAGAGAACCAATTCTTTAAAACATTTACCTCCATGGCAGCAAGTTCTGCAGAACTATAAGGAAGTCGTCGCCTTTTGTTTGATGATCCACCTTCATTGGATTCAACATTGTGAGCATAAGATCCAAATAGATTTCTTACCATACTTCTGTCACCAGCCCCCATATCCGAGCCAGTTCCAATCAAAATTGAACCTGTCAAGTCACCTAGGCCAGCAACACAACCATAAAGTCCCCTTCTCTGATTCCTCCTAGATCTCAGGAACTTCTCCAAAGAACGTATCTTGTCTTCCAGGATTTGCATTGACTCACCAGGAAGTCGGCAGACAATTACTACATTGTCAAATGCGTTTGAAGAAGCTATGCTTCCTTTCGAGATGAAAACAGGAAGCTCCCACAAAGGTAGAAGTAACCTTGATGAGCACAAGCAAAGACCTTCATGAGCACCGGAAAAAACAGGCTCAGCTTCCTGCACAACCTGGCCCATGCTAAATCCTCCAGCTGGAGCTCTAGTATTTGAAAATGCACCACTACCTTCTAGCTGTGGTACTCCAACAAGTCTTGGATCTTCATATGCTTCAGCTGCCCTCTCAGCAGCAACATTACTTACTAAGGTCTCAGTATAGATTATCCTCGCAGCAAGCATTAAACACATGGCAGCGGACTCTCCAGATCCAAAACGACTGAAGAAATCCTCTAATAATGACCTAGGCGAATTGGATTCCAATAGTCTCCTGAGTACATCGACTGGTCTGTTAAAAACTACTTCCATCATACCCATAGTGCTGAATATGACAATTCTCCTTCTTGGTAATATATGTTGGGTTGAAAGATCACCTCTAGCCCAAAGTTTACCCGAAGTTCTTTCACAGGATTCCCCTGAGTTATCATATCCACAGAACTCCAGCTGTAAATAAAGTGATTGCACCGCAGCTGCTGTATCTGGTAAGGGTAGAACATCTGCCACAAATAGCATCCTTCCTTCAATGGGCAGGGATGACACCAATTCACGGAGTGGGCGGGAACTCCTAGCACCTGCTCCCAAGCTACTTGAAGAAGATTGAGCACTTGAATCCCGATTTACAATAAGAAGAGAAGAAACAGTTGATGGAGATGAATCAGAAAGGACAAGGGTCCCAGCTGAATAATAGGCTGATTCTATCTTCAGTGACATATCTTCACTCTGTGATCTACTAGCAAGAGATACAGCTCCAAATGGAAGCCCACTACCTGCCCCTAGAGGAGGAGCTGGCCTGGTCGTTACAACTTTTAAGCAGTTTGGCTTCTGATGGTTAAGGCCACCAAAACTTCCAGCAGTACTATTGTTTCCGCCAGAAGAAGAGGTGGAAAGATACATCCTTCTGCCATCTGATAGAACGGCAACAAGGTGTAGCCACTTCGATTCTAAGAGAGATAACGGTGCGATGGAAACAATGGTTATTTTGGCTGATCTAGGAGCCCTTGAACCAGCTGGTTGCCTACCACCATAAGAATCCCTCTGATTTATCAAATTTCTCTCTTCTGCTACCTTTTTAAGGGGTCCATCCCCATTTTCTCCAAGGGAAAACATTTGAATTTTCATCTCTTCGGTACGTGCATATAAGATGTGTCTCTCATTATCAATGACCATTTCAACAATGGGGTCTACGGCTCCAAACTTGAAAACATTTGGCACCACCCACCTGCAGGAAAATAAAACAGCTATTATTCTTACACCTCACTCCACACTCAGGCTCTTCAATTCATAGTTCTTAGAAAGCAGGCAAAGTTGGGAACTAGATGCTTATAAGACTCCGGAAAACCATTGATGACTATGCAAATTGCAAGACCTAAGAAGGGGAATTATAAAAGAGTTTCACGTAGACAACTGAAACAACCCCCACTACCAAAGACAAAAGGAATACCTAGATATAACACTTCCGAGACCTGCAGTTAGGCAGAGCTTGCGGCATCGTTTCTGCCACCCCGAACCAGTTGAGTACTGCAATTCATAAATGTGGCCATCACGCCCCGCCAGGAAAATGTGACCTTTGTCTGTGGAACTGATACATGTCATGGTCACTCCATCAGATGGAATTGTATAATCTGGTAACGGCTGAAGTGAGACTTCAGCATATGGATCAGTTCCATCACTGCTTGCAGAACAACATACACCTACAAGGATCAACTAAGTGCAATAGAGCTAGAGGTAAATGAGAGGATCAAAGGTAGAACAAGTTTATATTGTTATAAGATAAGAGAGGAAACATGGACTAGAAACAGACATCTAAAGTTCACCAGTAACTAAGCAAATTAATGCCTACATCACAAATCCATTTGAACTTTGATATTGTTTTGATAGAGTAGTAATTATATTGATGTAGAGAAACTCCCTTATACAAGTGGTATACAGAAATGCGAGGAACCTACACAAAAGTATGGTTCTTTACAAAAAAATTAATAATCAACTTTTCTATACTAATAGGGATCTTATGGGTAAAATTAACTAAAAACTGGAGGATATTGTCAAGACGTACAGTTATTCTCTACCAGATACTGACGAGTTAAATAATATTTCCACTCTTCCATGTAAGAGATCCAATATCTCCAGATTTATAGGCAATGTGGTGTGGGCCCACAAAAATGATTGAAGACAAAGACAACAAACGAAACAAAATTTAAAAGTTACATCCTTAAATTATTAAAATACAGCTGTAAGAAGCCCAACTTTTGAAAGCTCAAAGCTGAATTACTTAAAGTCCATCCTCAATCTTTGTAACCATGTTCCGCGGTCAAAAGAATCCCTTTAGGTTCAAAGAGAAATTGTTAACAGAAGTTAGAATTATAGAATAATAGTACTGCATTAACTAAAACATCAGAATGTCTATCAAAGAAACCCACATCTTCAAAATTTCTAGGATAGATATGGAATGAAAATCTCAAATAGATGGAGATGTGGTACCAACACAATCCCTCGTTTCAAGTTATAGCATTCTGTTTCATGTTTTGAGGTTCCCATAGATCTGTGTCATGTTTTGGGACTTGTCAATGTGGTTTGGGATAGGATCCGAGGTGCTCGGATGAGTTTGGCATCTAGCAGAAGCCCAAAATAGTCCCATGTGTTGGATTTTTGAACCCAAATCATCCTATTCTATTATATGAAGCACTAATAATCCTTGTAGTCTACAATATTAGTGCAGATTTAATCCTAAATCTATTGGCACATTAATTTTAATGGGACCTTTCAGACTGCTCACATGCATTAGTCCCATTCAGAGAACATCACTCACTGCTATCACTGCTATACTGCAACCTTCTCTGTCTGGGAGATTCCTATATTTGTGAAATCAATGAGGGATAGCATAGCAGACAATAATATATATTCCTAACAGCGTTCAAGGTCTAGTTCACCACTAAGCAATACAGTATTAACACACTAGAACTCATCATCTTCAGTTTTCACCAGTGTTCAGAGATGCGACCGCATCATCGCATTATGCGCTGATGCGATGCGATGCGGACTCCCACTGAATCGCATCTTTGCTGCGGTGCAACCTGAGAATTGCGGGTGCATCAAGCCATGTTGCGTGACGCGATGCGATCACATTATGGATTTTTTTATTTTTGGGCAATTTTTAAATTAAAAAAACGGTTGGAAGTGGATTTTTTTTATGGGCAATTTTTAAATTAAAAAAAAGGGGGTCAGAAGTTTAAGAAAAGACCGATTAAAAATTTTAGGGTTTTTTTTTACCTGCGTTCTCTCTTCTCCACTGTGTTCTCTCTTCTCCACTTCTCCACTGAAGCTGCGCTGCAACAGCTCTTTCTCCATTGAAGCTGCGACCAAGTACCAATTGGTGAGGTTCTTCTTCGTCTTTCTTCTTTCTTCATCCTTCTTTTTTTTTTCCTTCTTCTCCTTCTTCCTTTTTCTTCTTCTGCTATGTTTTTTTCATACACTAATAACTTCTTTTTTTTGAATTTTCAACCGATGCTCTATTTTTTTTCTCCACTAAAATTGTATTTTTTCAACAGAGCAGCTGCTTCTTCTTCTTCTTATACTCTGTTTTTTATCTACAGTGATAAGACTTTCATCCGATGCTCTGTTTTTGTTCTCCACTGCTGTTTTTTTTTTTTTCCCCAACCAATGCTCTGCCTATGTTTTTCATTTTAATTGTGATTTTTATATGATTTATTTTTTATGTTTTCCTTACAGCAATTTAAAAATGTCTGATCCGGCTTGGAAATATGGTAAAAGGGCAAGCGAGACCAATAGGAATAGTCACATGTATTTTTTGTGGCTTGACGTTTAATGGCGGAATTTCTCGCCATAAACATCTTATTGGAAATAGTAGTGACGTGCAACAATGCAAGAAGTGTCCAGATGCGGTGAGACAAGAAATAAAAAACTATGTCGAGCGAAAAAAGGACCTGAAACGTCAAATGTTAGCTCCTCCACAAGTTACTGATCTTGATAATGATGAAATGGAGGAAGGAGAAGCTGCCGATTTGTCACTTCCTTCAAAATCACAAAAACACTCACAAAATGCATCAGTTTCTTCACGCTATGGATCAACGGGTACAAAAGGTCCAATAGATACTTACTTTCCGTGGAAACCAGGAAATGATTCGGGAAAAAGTGGTAAAAATTTGCAGGTTGTGGCCAAGGGAATTTTGAGGGATCGTGTTGTTGCGGCCTTTTCAAGGTGGTTGTATGATGCAAGGCTTCCCTTTAATTGTGTCAATTATGAAACTTTTGCAGACATGATCGATGCCAAGGCCAATATGGTCCGGGGATGAAGCCACCCACTTATCACGATGTTAGTGTCATTTATTTAAATAAAAAAGTGGAAGAAACACAAAATTGGGGAGGATCATCGGGCGGAATGAAACAAGTTCGGATGTTCCATTATGATGGATAAGTGGAAAGCAAGAACCGAAAAAATGATCATAAATGTGTTGGTCAATTCTCCGAGAGGAAGCTTGTTTCTTGAGTCAATTGAGTCAATTGATGCCAGCGACTCATCAACTGATTCCATCAAAATGTTCTCTTTGTTTAAGAGTACCATAGAGAAGATTAGACCAGAGAACGTTGTTCAAGTGGTTACAGATAATGCATCTGAAAATGTTAAGGCAGGTTCTATGATAATGGGAGTGTTCCTTCCCATATATTGGACTTCATGTGCAGCCCATTGTGTGAATTTGAATTCGAGGATATTTTCAAACAAAGGCCTTTTCAAGGTGTTTTCACCAAGGCAGTTAAGGTATATTCTTACATTGTTCAAAGGCCTTTGTTGTTGAATATGATGAGAAGATTTACTAATCAAAGAAACTTGGTGAAACCTAGCAAAACTAGATTTGTTACTGCTTTCTTGACCTTACAGAGATTGTTCAAGCAAAAGTCAAATTTGAGAAGCATGTTCATTTCAGAAGAATGCATTAAAAGTAAGTTTGCAAAAGAAGTGTTGGGAAAAGAAGCTGCACGGATAATGCTTTCATTTCACTTTTGGAATAATGTTGTTTATGCTCTTAAAATATGTGGCCCTTTGGTTACAGTTCTTTATTTGGTAGATGGTGAGGCAAAACCATCAATGGGTTACATTTATGAAGCAATGAGTAAGGCTAAAGAGGCTATTAAAACTTTTTCACTGAGGAGCATAAATATGCAAAGATTGTTGATAAAAGGTGGAGTGATCAACTCCACAGACCGTTGCATGCAGCTGGCAATATCTTGAATGCATCACTTTATTATAATCGTGAGGATGATTTACAAAATAAGAATTTGATGACGGGATTTCATACTTGCATTGTAAAGATGATTGTTGATGAAGATATGCAAGATAAAATAACCGATCAAATTAGTTCTTATCAAAATGCTGAGGGACTTTTTGGTATAGCAACCGCCATAAGACAAAGAGACAAGAAGTCACCAGGTGAATGACTCTTATGTAGTTATGTTTCCATTAAATTAACACTTTTAAGTTTTTTCTTTATGGTTGCTAATTTTGAATAATTACTTTACTTTAATAGTTGAATGGTGGAGGCTTTATGGTTCAGAAACTCCGGAGTTGCAAAAGTTTGTCATCAAAATTTTGGGTCTAACTTGTAACGCATTTGGGTGTGAAAGAAATTGGAGCGTGTTCGAACACGTAAAAGTTAAAAGAAAAACTTTAATATATTGAGATAAGTATATTATATATCAAATGTCTTGACTTTTGACTTGCCAATATTTATTTGCAGATCCATACCAAAAAGAGGAATAGACTAACTCTAAAGCGCCTTAGTGACTTGATGTTCATAAAGTACAATAGAACTTTGAGGCGTCGTTACAACGTTCGCAATGGATTTGATCTAATTAGCTTGGACAACATCGATGATGCCAATGAATGGCTAACTGGAATTGAGAATGTTGAAGATGAATCAGTTTTTTATGGAGATACTAATTTCACTTGGGGTGTTGTTGCTAAGGCAAATGGAGTTGATGAGCGTCGTTATGGTTTAAGGTAGTACTTCAAGTTCATACGATAAGGAAAAGAAGTTGCTACTTCAACAGGAGATGAGGAAGTTGAAGATGATGAGCATTATGTTAATACTCAAGGAATAGAAGAATTGGACAATCTTAATGAACTAGAAGGGTTTTAGATTGAACCATTATTAATTTAGATTTGATTTTTCTTCTTTTTTTGGTTTGTTTTGCTTCATTGAACTGATTTGTTAGTGTTTCATTTGAACTTTTGCTTCAATATATTGTCTTTATTGTTGATTATATAGTTGTTGCGGTCGTTTCAGTTATAACTTACTATTTGAATGCTCTATAGGTATTTTTTTTATTAAATTGCGCTTCACTTCAATGATGCGGTCGCATCGCATAATGCGTGATGCAGAGCCTTGTTGCTTTTTTCTGCATCACGCTTCCCTAAACACTGGTTTTCAAGCTGCAGGATCAAAGGCAACAACCAGGCAATATGAAGAGTGAACTTCAGCCAAGAACTACAATGTTGACAACCATATTCAAGATCACAAAGTATGAAGGAATCATGAAGCATAACAATCTTAAACACTGGTTGCCTTCTCCTTTTTTTTTTTTGGTAAAATCAGACACAGCTTCTGGTCATTTGGTGTGTGGGTGGGTGGGTGGGTGGGTGGGGGGGGGGGGGCACTTCATAGCTAAGCGATTAGTGATCATCTGTGGAAGTCAAGTCGTTTGTAATATAATTACACAAAATGTTTGCCAAGAAATGGACAGCAAACATATTGGTTTTTATTTTCTTTCACATAGTAACTATTTGTCAATGTCCACCTTCTTGTAGTTGGGACAAAGACTGCACTAATTTTATGTATTGCGAGGACTATTAGTATTGATGCTCCATTAAATAAAACACGGATGGTTTAGGTTCAAAGCCCAAACATAAGGGATTTTTGGGCTTTTTCTCTTGTGGCATCGTTACAGCAAATTTGAAAAGAAACTTGACAGCTGAAACAAGGCCAAGTGCGGCAAACTGCACTGCACTTGGGGGATTTTTTATCTGTAGCTTGGACAATTGCAGGCCTCGAGTGCGGCCAGAACTAGGCAAGTACAAACAGCACTGCAGAATTTCATATTTTTGTACAAATAGTCGGGTTTCGTGATTTTATTTCACTCTTCATCATTTTGAGATTTGAGGAGCCCAACTTTGAGAGGGTTAAAGCTAAGATTTCAAGTACAAGCTCAGGATTAGTGAAACTTTAGTTCAAATCATGGATTTGTCTCTAGATTTAACATCTAACTAGATGGGAAAATTGGGAATTTGAGACATAAACCCTAGAATCACTAACTTGAGGTTTTCGGCATATAAATGACTTGAAATGAGAATCTAAGCATAGATTTGAAATCCTCCTCTAATGGATAACCCAATTTTGAATTTTGTTTCAGGTTTATACTGAGCTGACTCAAGGGTGACTTCTTAGGTTGACTTGGCTTTGACCAAGAGTTTAAAATATGAAATTGAGTCCAATCCCCTTGTTTGTCATTGTTGATATTGGAGTTATTTGGGAACTCAAAACATGGGAAAGCTATTTTGGAAGGTTAAAGTTTTCTTAAACCGAGATAAGTTTAGACTTTGACCTCAATGAGAAAATTCTTTCAAACTGATTTTGTTTTACATATACTATGTATATGGGAGTGTCGTATATATGAGGTAACGGGTACTGCAGCTATACCTATGGCCTATGGGTTCTCTATATGCTATATCTTTGTTGTAACATGTCATGACTAAGTTATGCATTCTCACATGCTATGAAAGTTTGCGAACAATTGTGTTTCCTCTGTAAAGTCCTTTTATGAGAAGCTTCTGGTGAGGGTGGAGGCGGCTTTTCCTGTAAAGTCGATTTGGATTCCTAAGATACCAAGGAAGGTGTGTGTTTTTCACATGGTTAGCTGCTAACGGGGTGATCTTGACGGCAGAATACCTTAGGAAAAGAAAGGCTCACCTGATGGGTTGGTTAGATGCCATCACGGCTTAGAAAAATTGGGTCATGGCAAATGCCTATCATAAAGCTTGGATACATAAAGTTTAACATCCATAAAGATATACTACCTCAACAGGAGTTGCCAAGATCAGAAGATACTGAATGGCCTCCACGAAAATTCCAGGTTTGACTTTGGCTAGGCCAACAACGCATATAGCTTGTTCATCTCCGCAATATTCAGGACAGTGGCCATCCCTAAGCAAAACATGATACCATCAGCAGAATAAGAACCCACAAAATATATATATATATATATATATATATATAATGAGATAACAAGCCAAAAGAAACTAAAGCTTTAGTTTTAGTTTACCACTTTTTTTGTTAGGCAAAGTAAGGATTGTATTGGTAGAAAGGGCATCATAAATGGAATGTTGTTAGGAAGTACATCCCAGAAGAGGACATTACTAACTAGATAACAATAACAATAGAACAAGATCCCGCACATCATTGCCCATATGAACAATAGACTTCAATATTTTGAACTTTATTACCACAAAATAATCCCATTCTGAAATTCTCAATACATAGCTCGTTACATGCATAATGAAAGAACAACTCTAAAAGATCTCATTTGATACAAACAAGACGTTGACTGTGGATGACTTAAAGGCTCATGCTTTTCGAACTTGTTAGATAGTTTGGGGCTTGGAGGCTAACGCAGAAAAGTATTTGATACCACAAGGACTATACTATATTCAGGTAAAATTAGATCTATCAATGCTCAAAGATAGACTCCAAACAATTAAACTTGAAAGACAGTGTGAAAACTCAAACAATGAAACTTAAAATTGTTCTATGTAAACAGTCACAAACTAAGATATACGGATTTAACACCTCGGGAAATGCAAATATGTTTTGTTCTCGGCATAGTTTGGTAGATGGTTATTGCTGAATTATTCAGAAGTTTTGTGCACACCTGGTGTGATACTAACTAATAATAGTTAAGCCACGCCTATAGCTGATGGGATATAGAAAATCCCGAGCTGGTGTAATATTAATTAAATACTAGTTACTTGTCGAATTTTGTTTATTCTCACCACTTATCGAACCGCCAAAGAAACAATGTGTTGTCCACCGATGCCCAAGCTCTACGTATTTCAGGAAATATTCCACATAATGCAGTTCCTTCTCCGCTGGATGCATTATATCTCTCAATCAATTCAGATGGCAACTCCCAAGAATCCACGACTTCCACTAAAGGAGGCCACTACAACAGTGACATGAATGAACAGATTTAGTGCCTTCCCAAAGCAAGAAAGAATAAAAGATGTTTGATGTAGATAAAAATTGCAAGATGAAATCATAACAGGACTGCAAATGTTAATGTCAAATAATACAATTTAAAGCTGTTAAATAGAGAAATAGTAACATAGGAAACACGATCAGTATTATTGCTAAGTGTGATTATGATGGTAAATAATTGAAGCCCCGCAAATCTTACACATGCTACAATCACTTCTTCGGTCAGTTGTCTGAGATTAGATTAAAGCCATTGTTACAGAATATGACATTTGGAACATGCACTATTGGAACTACCAATTATGAAATTACTCCATTAACACTCTTTCTTAATAAATAAAGCCTTGAGAATATATCCTCCCATATATGTTTTTCTTTTATTTTCTTCTTTAATACGCCTCTGTAAAATAATATGTTTCAAGGATAATCTACTTTTTCTACTTCAAACAGACCAAGACATCAATGGACATTGCTAAGAGAACAAGGAATTTATATTTTTAAATTTGCAAATTGCAGGTAACATCAATTGTGACTCCTGGATTTTCCTTTATGTCTGCAGTGCTTCTTGCTTCCTCTTCCATTTCAGCATATAGTAATATTACTTCAGTTTGACACTCTCCTTTTTATCTTTTTCGTTTGTACTTTATAATATTACATTTTTTTATTCCTTTGAATTGTATACTTTGTATCCCTTTCCCGATGAGCATCTAACTTTCATTGTTACAGTTGTTACAAAAGGATAATTCACGAGATAGAAACTCATTAGAGAGAGGAAAACAAGAAAAAGCAATGTTAATAAAGAAGAGAAGGAAATATAGTGTAGCTATGCAGGTTACGCCTGCTTTGTCTGGGGTGGCTTCCCCACGCCATTCTCATCCCTAATTCTATGACGAACCATACTTCATAAACTGACAAATAATATCATAAGGATAGACTCTTGAGAAACTAATTTAGAATTTGAGAATAGACATTATAAGCGTTTTTATATCTATGGCATTTGGATGGGAAAAATGGTTGCAAATTCTTTTTTCCAACTTTGTCTGTTTTGGTTGTTTTTTGAAAAGAACGGAACTCTTTGTCCAAGCTCTGTAATAAAATTCAACTTCTTCTAAAAATTGAAAAACTACAATAACAAGAAAAGGCTTCGCTAATAAACTAAGTCCACAAAATTTGAAAAAACTCTTTCGCAAAAAAATGTTTCACCACCTCTCCAACCAAACCCAAAGAAACTCTTACTCCCTATATTTTAAATTTAGCTTTCCACAAAAAATGTAGAATCTTCGAAGTCCGAAGATAATGGTGACAACTGCCAACATAAGCAAAAAAACATTTAAAAATCAAACCAATAATCTCAATAATTCACATGCTTATAATGAATTTCATTGGTGGTTACCTCACGGGGTTGAGCAGTATAGGGATGACTGGCATATCTAGAAGCTTCCAAGGCGTCTTCAAGATCGATTCGCAAAGAAACATCACGGCCAATGCGGTCACTAACTACAATTCCCGCATTAATAACGTCACGCATCACAATCTCATTGTCCCCAGACATATTCTGAATACCTCAAGAGCTCAAAAAATTCAAGATTCCCTAGGGCTTGAACTCAGCTTAGCTGTAGTACTAATCCAAGCCCTAGATGGAACTATTGTAAATCCTACAACCTTCTTAATGCAGTGAGCAACTGGAAATTTGTACTGGAGAGTATGAAGGCTATCAACCTTTGCATCTGCTAATAGCTTAATTTGTTACTACTAGTCTTCGTCAACTAGTTTATATTCCTGTCTGCATAGAACATCGAAACTTCATTTTTTTTCTTCAAGTACAATAAATGTCCAAACACAAATTCAAACAACTATTTTTCAACAACATACCAAGTGTAGTCCCACAAAGTGGGGTCTTGAGAGGGTAGAGCATATACAAACCTTACATCTACCTCAGGGGTGAGGTAGCGAGGCTGTTTCACATAGACCCCCGGCTCAAGACAGAAACAATCTAGAAAAAGGTGTAACGGAAATACAATAGATTGTAGTAAAAACAATAGATAGTAGCAGAACAGTACTACAACGAAGTACGAACAATAGAATGTAGCAGAAATCCGATAAGAAGAAACTATAAGAGTATCCCAACGACTACTAGTAAAGGCAACAAGATAATGCACCCCTACCTACTACAACAAATATTTTTCAACAAACTTCAAAAACCCTTCTGTTTCTTTTTCAAGTTTCGACTAAATCTATGGCCGAATCCCTAACTTAATTTCAATTCACAAAAGAAAACAATGCAGGCAATTAGCATAGTAGTATCAGCCTTGCGTCTCTTCAACGATTTTCTATTCTATCAAACAGTAACAAAAGGGTAGAAAAAGAAGGGAACTAAGAACTTAATATGTTACTACTAGTCGTCTTCAACTAGTTTATATTCCTGTCTGCATAGACTAACAAAATTTCAATTTTTTTCCAAGTACAATATATGTCCAAACACAACTTCAAATTACAAAAACTATTTTTCAACAACCTTCAAAACTCCTTTTTTTTTTCATGTTCAAACCTAAATCTGTGGAGAAATCGCTAACTTAATTTCAATTAACAAAGGAAAACAATGCAGACAATTAGGAAGATTTGTAGAAAATCTATTGGCATAGCAGCATGAATCCTAATACATTAATATCTTACTGCTAGCCTTCTTCAACTTAATATATTACTACTGGTCTTATTCAGCTAGTTTCTATTTTTCTGCATAGAGTACCAAATAGTCTGGAAAGAAAATAGAAAAAGAAGGAAAGAACTTTTGGAGGAACCAGTTTTTGAAAATCTATCTTCAAAGACTAATCCAGACTTGTTTTAGGATTTTAGGGTGAAATTTCACTTCCGCTCACAAAGCTTCAATTTTTTCTCCGAGTACAATACATGTCCAAACACAAATTCAAATCCCAACAAACTTCCAGATCTCTTCTTTTTTTTTCAAAGCTTCAACTAAATCTATGGCCAAACGCAACGCCGCAACCTTAATTTCATTGCACCAAAGAAGGAAGACGATGACCAGGAATAATAGAAATAATTGGAAAGTGGGAGACAAAGAAAAAGAAGCAATAGGAGATGGGAACATTCAGACGGAGAGATAATTTCATTGGCCAAGTAAAAAAGTTAAATTTAAAATAAAATTTATCTTTATAATAGGTAGACCTCAAAAATTCAAACAAGATATTTTATCATTATCAATTAAACTATTCAATATCCAACTAAAATAAAAAATAATAAAAGATCAACAAAACACAACTCAAGAATTACAAAACAGAATGATAATGTAAAAATTATAACAAATACGTAGGAAAATGACAGTACAAAAACGAAAAATAAAAATTAAATCAAATACCTTTAAAAATCATGAAAGAAGTTGCAACAACACTAAGAGAAAATAACATTCTAATATTAACATTAAACTTCGAACAAAGAATCTCAAATTAAAAGGCATTAACATTGTCATAGACATAATTGATCAATTCAAGAACAATTTGAATATATGTAGACCCACATGTAATAATACGAAAAATAAAAGTTGTGGAGGTCAAATCTCGACGGGATCTGAATTTTACCGGAGTTATGACTTGATATTACCGAATTTTGTGCTTCTCTGGTGTTGGTGTTGTTTGCCCTGGAGGTTGTTTGGGGATGGAGAAACGGAGAGAAAGGAGGGATGGGGGCGGCAGCGGGCTGACGGACTTGAAACAGCGTGCGGCGGCGTTCCGGTTGCTGGTTCGCCGGAATCACTGGTTCGTTGTTGTCTGGAGCTCGTCGGTCATCAACTCCGTCGAGCCAATGGTGGAGCAGCAGGTAGAGGAGAAAGGACGAGCGGCGGTGGCGTTTTGGTGGTTTTCCGACGGTAATGAAGGGATGTAGGGAAGAAAGAGAGAGAGGAGGAAGGAGTGCCGTCGTGGTGCTATTGGGCAAAATCCACCGGAGCTCCGGTGGTGGTGGGGCGGCAATGAAGGGAAAAGGGGGGAGAGTGATGAGAGAGAGTGAGGATTTGGTCTGTGTGTTGGTGTGTTAGGGTGCATTTGTTTTTTAAAATTAAGAAGTCAATTGACGATTAAGCTCATTGCACTTAATTCAAGTCTGAATCTAATGATTTAGATTTCAGATCATTAAATGTATTTATTTTTTATTAAGGTTTTAACTTTTAATAGATTTGAACACATTTTAATCATTCAGATCTAGAACCAAGTCTTAATAGGTCTGAGGGATATTTTGATGTTGAATAATATTCACCATTCTATTCATAATCAGCAGTTTTCACCACTAACCACCTCTGTCATCGTCACCATTGTCAACCAACACCCATCACCATCATCACAATCACCATCGATAAAAATACCTCTACCAACCATAATTGTCAATCGCTACCACACGTACTACCTCTTTTATTCTATTTATATTCACCACCACCACTGACGTCAACAACAACACAATCAACAACCACTACCGGTCAATCCCTACTACTAACCAACTCATCTATCACAACTAGCACCACCACTAATACATCACAACCTCTACACATTCTTTGACCGCCACCAGCATTGTCACTAGTAATTCCACTTCTACCACTACTTCAACTAGTACCATCGCTACAATTTATCTCTACTAACAACAATTTCTACATCACAACAAATAAAATCTCCAACTAGCACCAACACATCGTCAATCATCATGCATTCATGTTTCAGCCAACACAATCAACACCTTAAACTACTAACATCAAACAACGCCACATCACAACAACCATCACCACCATCAATCGTCACCATCATAACAGTTACTATAATACCAACCATCATAATTATCACCACCAACAATATTAATCACTAACATCAATTATTGTCACCGCAACCACCGTTATAAGTCATCTCCACTATCACTAACAAACATAAATGTTTTTTCTCAATCAAATACTAATAATTTTATTGTATTAAATTACATACTTTTTTAATAGATAATTAATTTTTTATTTGAATTTTATTTTTTATTTTATTATGTATACAAATAATTTTTTTTTACACATTCAGATGTTGAAAAACAAACAGTCTTAATCATTCAGTTTTCAGATCTAGAGACAGCATCTTAATCATTCAGATTCAGACGTTTGAATCTTAAAAAAAAACAAATGGAGCCTAAGATATTGTATCTACATCTGAATAATAAATGATTAAAATTGTTTATTTTTTTAATATTTAAATATATGTAATTTATTTATAATAAATATGTAATTTAAAATTAAAAAATAATAAAATATTATATTATCTAAAAAATATTATATCATACAATCACTTCCAGTTTCATTCCAAAATTATCAATTTAATCAATGTCTTTTGACGGAGTAGTATGAAACTCCACAAGTAGGATACTTTTGATAGACCCTCGATTTAGAATATTGAGAAGCTAAAATAATGTAATGATCCTTACAGTCATTTTCCTGTATTTTTATATAATTTTAGTATTATCTAAACGTTTTGTGGTTTATTTAATTTAATTTGGCATTTCGTAGAAATATAATTTAGTACCCTTCTAGAATATTTTCGATATTGGTAAAAGCGTGACCGTGTTATTGCGATGCATCTGGTGTTGGTTTGGGGTCCGCTGTGAGATTTACTGATCACCGCAGTTTTCAGTATATTATGACCCATAAGGAGCTTAATTCAAGGCAGCACAGGTGGATTGAGTTGCTAAAAGACTATGATATCTCTATTCTCTACCATCCGGGCAAAACGAATGTGGTAGCGGATGCCTTGAATCGGAAGTCAGTAAGTATGGGTAGCTTAGCTTTCATTTCAGCTTCTCAGCGGCCGTTGGCTTTGGACATTCAGTCTCTAGCTAACATGATGGTTCGTTTGGATATTTCTGACCCTCAAAGAATCATTGCTAGTGTTGAGGCCAGATCCACCTTGTTGGAGCAGATTCAGAGTCGTTAGTTTGAGGATGACAGGCTTCGCAGCCTTCGAGAGCAGGGTTGAGAGGTGAGTCTCAGCGGGCTACCCTAGATTCTGAGGGTGTATTGAGTTTTGACGGTCGTATTTGTGTTCCAAGGATTTGAGATTTGATCCAGTTGATTCTTCGTGAGGCTCATAGCTCCAGATATTCTATTCACCCCGGGACAACTAAGATGTACAGAGATTTGACGCAGCATTACTGGTGGAGTGGTATGTGGAGAGATATAGTAGGGTTTGTGGCTCGATGTCTTTGTAGTCAGCAGGTAAAGGTCAAGCATCAGAGGCCTGGTAGACTATTGCAGCAGCTACCCATTCCCGAGTGGAAATGGGAGCGAATTACTATGGATTTCGTAGGTGGATTGCCTCGTACATCGCATGGTTTTGATAACATTTGGGTCATCGTGGATCGATTGACCAAGTCTGCACATTTTATCCCTGTTCGAGTTTCCTACAGTGCCGAGAGGTTAGCTCATGTTTACATTCAGGAGGTGGTTCGCCTATATAGGGTCCCTGTGTCCATTATTTCCGACCGAGGCTCTCAGTTCACTTCTAACTTTTAGAGGGTATTTCAGGAGGAGTTGGGGACCCAGGTTGACCATAGCACAACTTTTCATCCCCAGACTGATGGGAAATCAGAGCGGACTATCCAGGTTTTAGAGGCTATGCTCCGCGCTTGTGTGTTAGATTTTGGAGGTCAGTGGGACCAGTTTTTACCTTTGGCAGAGTTTGCTTGTAATAACAGCTTTCACTCGAGTATTCAGATGGCCCCGTTTAAGGCATTGTATGGTAGGAGATGTCGATCTCCTGTTGGTTGGTTTGAGACTTCTGATGCTAGACCTCGTGGCACAGATTTGCTTCGTGATTCGTTGGATCAGGTTCGAGTGATTCAGGATAGGCTACGAGCAGCTCAGAGCAGACAGAGGAGTTATGCTGATCGCAGACGTCGTCCATTGAGTTTCAGAGTTGGTGATAGGGTCTTCCTGCGAGTATCACCCATGAAGGGCGTGATAAGGTTCGGGAGGAGGGGCAAGCTTAGCCCTAGATATATTGAACCTTTTGACATCCTACAGAGAGTTGGGGAGGTAGCTTATGTGTTGGCATTGCCACCTTCCTTCTCAGCCATTCACCCGGTGTTTCACGTATCTATGTTGCGACAGTATATCCCAGATGAGTCACACGTACTTTGGTGGGACTCGGTTCAGTTGGACAAGGAATTGACGTTTGTAGAGGAGTCAACATCTATTTTGGCAAGGGATGTCAGGCGGTTGCGCTCCAGGGATATTCCGGTAGTTAAAGTTCAGTGGAGTCACCGTTCGATTGAGGAGGCTACCTGGCAGATCGAGCGTGATATGCGCACCCAGTATCCCTACCTGTTTGAGTCTTCAGGTATGACCTTATCTTATACTTTCGCGGACGAAAGTCATTTTAGTAGTGGATGTTGTAATGACCCTTACAGTCATTTTCCTATATTTTTATATAATTTTAGTATTATTTAAACATTTCGTGGTTTATTTAATTTAATTTGGCATTTTGTAGAAATATAATTTAACACCCTTCTCGAATATTTTCGATATTGGTAAAATTCTTTAAGTCATGATATATTTATATTATTTTATAGTAGATTTTTTACATGATTTATTAATATTTTATGCGGAGATAGTAAATTTTAAAATATTATTATTATATAATATAGGTTTTATTAAAAAATAATTTTCTATTAATTATGATATATTTAAAATATTATAATTATTTTATCATGAATTTATGCAATACCCGAATATATACGAAATAGGATTAATTTAATAAATATATGTATCTATATATGTGGTGCAAGTTGCTTAAATAGAAAAGTGGACCACGTGCTGCCACTTGTCTCAACCATAGCCTAACTTACTTTTATATATACATGGTACCTTTTGACCTTTTAAAGGGAGGAAAACTTTCTAATGGTATGCATATGCACGTCCATATTTTTATATTGTCCTTTCTCGATTTGCTTCTGTTTTTTTTTCAGTTTTTCTTTAGAAAATCAATTAAAGTTCTTGGTTAGTTTCATAAAATTTCATATAAGTTAATTATTCAAATCAATTATTCAAGTTCGGGTTCTACTAGTATTATTCGGAGGCTTCACGGACAGATATTCTAGCTTTGGCGTCCAGGTAGGCTAGGTTTGCCCTACTTTTAGATTGAGCTTATATACCGAAATTGTGAACTATTATGCTAGCTTTGAATAAATACTTGTAGATGCATATTATTTGATTTATATAAACTGTCTTGTTTATTGGGATTAGGACCCCGTTCTAGTAAATATTGAAAAATTATCTTTTAACATAATATAACATCTATTACTTTAGAACGTGAAGCTAAATTGCAAAACCTTGAATTTATCCCTTTTTGATTAAGATTAACGAATGATTATTTAGACATTGACATTGTTAGAATATGGAATGAATTTTAATATTATCGGTGGGTTATGGTTACTATAAGTTCCGGTTCGAGTCCGACAATTGATTATTATGATTACTATGAGTACTGGTTCGAGTCCGGCAATTGACTATTATTGTTACTATGAGTTTCGGTTCGAGTCCGGCATTGGATTATTATTATTACTATGAGCTCCGGTTCGACTCCGACATCTGATTATAGTTGGGGTTACTCTGAGTTCCAGTTTGAGTCCGGCATCTGATTATTTATATTTGCTTTTATCACTTGTGTATCCCACCGGCTTATGGGGGGTATGGTTGAGTTAATTGTCTTTTTCAGTGTACAAACGGGCTTATTATCACGATTCGAACCGGGGCCCTGACCGTGACGAGCATTCCGAACCATAAAGGTCTGGAACTCCCCTATCTGTTTGGTAATCATGCACATGACTTATATGATAATGGAAATGCGAAAGATACACAATATAACGGAAACATGGTCAAGAATCATATGAAAACAATAATGGGGAATAATGTCCCACAATCTCAATCAATATCTCGAAAACATCTGCGAAATCTCTACTACATAACTGAAATAAATAGCTATTTGAAAACTGGGACAAGGCCCCCAGCAGACCCAAAACTACAAAATGATAACTGTAATAGCAGACATCAGGCCTTCCAAAAAATAGAAGGCTCACCACTTGATTCTGTGATCTGTCGGAAGGAATCTACTGGTTATCTGGACCCCTAGAATGTGCCTCCGAACCTGGGAGGGAAGGGGGTCAATACAAAAGTACTGGTACGCAGAGAAATAAAAAACAGAAATATAATATTTTTACAAAATATAGGTGAGAGCCATTATAAAGCAATTTCATATCTAATCATTTGAAAAGCATATGGGCATAATGCAATAGTTTTTCAACAACAATGCAATGCAGCTGAGCTAGGTGGAATACCCTACATAATTTACACCAACTGTCAAACCTTGGTTGCCGTCGAGATTAGAGTATACGTGAGGGGAAGACACACAAGATCACACAACAGGGTGTCTCGACCCAATCAAGTATGTTTGTGCCCAAGATCACTTAGCCTGGGCTCCTAACCATAGTCCCAATTTGGGAATGACATAAAGTCAAGTACACAAGATCACTTAGCCTGGTACCAAATTTTCGTGTCGGCAAACACGGTTTCCAGCGATGAGCCCTTACACTCAAATGCCTTCTTCGGGCACCCACCTATCTCATGTAAAATCAATGCATTCAACTCCATTTAATTCAATCACATATCATGTTCTGTAGGGTATCGTCATACCCAACTTGCAAGCCATCAATATCACATCATTCTTTCATGCAACCATTATGTTCATCATATTTCAACATAATAATCCTCTTCTTGTAAGTCAAAAATCATATTCACTTTCAAAATATTTCATGTCATGCTTGTCAAGATGATTTCAAAACAATTCACATCATATGAAAATTCAAAACAATTTCATATCAAGAGAGGGATTTCATATCATTCATGCTTTCAATTTAACATCTTTTTGGAATACATGTATATACATATATCATATATCAAAATATTTTGGGAATAGGACTAAAGACCAAATCAATATCATAAAACGTTTAAAACATAATCATATTCGTAATTTCAAAACCCCCATTTTGAAAACATGATTTTTTAAAACCCATGAGATTTTTAGGATAACCCCACGTACCTCTACATGCGAAGATGATAGGTGTTTCTTGAAGCCTACGTTCTGGGGATTTCAAATATGCAATTAGTTTCAAAAATCCACGGTTGAATCTTGAGTTGCTTGGGTTTTTATTTTAAAATCCTAAGGAGAGTTCTTTAATAATTTTGATGAATGAAGGTGTATTTTGAGGTATTTGGGGTTAAATTCCGTGTTAGGGGTGATAGGGGAACAGAAAATTACCAAAACACCCTTAATGAGACGAAACTTAAAAGCTGAAAAATTCCCAGGCGTGAACAGACCATGCGTCGCATACTATTTCCCACAGCAGTGGAGCATGTGACGCATGTTATATCGCATGCTGGCACCATGTGATGGAGCATGCGATGCATGCTTATCGCATGGTGCTACTGTTTTGAAATTCAAACACGCCTTAAACGATGTTCAAAAATTTTGAAACTCACCCGAGACGTATTACGACCTTGCCCCATCGCAATGCAACAAGAAAATCTAAAAATAGACGTCGGGAAAGTTGAAAAGTTGTATCCCGAAGATTGCCAGCTAAAATGACTCTAAGTCCTCATTACACTTGGAATAAATTTCAAGTTTTTAAGTCTAAGAGCACTCTATTAAAGGCTAATACATGCACGAATTTTACGGGGTGTTACACTTATGGGGGCTCAGTTAGGTTATGTTTGATTTAATTGTTATTACTGCATTATTATTTTTCTGTATCGCGCAAGTTTATTCCTTTACAGCCGTTGCATAGCTTGATAGTCGTTTACTTTTCCATCCTTCCTTGCATTGTAGTTATACCTTTTCTGTATTAAGCTTAGTCAGCCGATGATGCTTACTGAGTACCCGTGGTTTTTGGTACTCATACTACACTTCTGCATCTTTTTCATGATGCAGATCCAGGTACTAGTAGTCGTCGTTGACGTGGTTCCTACCTTTCAGTGCTGGTTTAGAGCGGGGTGAGTTTACTGTCGTCTGAGGCTGATCCTCCTCTATCTACTTGAGTTAGTCTTTTTCACTCGAGACTACTTGTGTACATTTTAGATTTTTGTCTAGTACTCTGGGTACCTGTTAGTAGTGACTCTAGTACTGACCTTATTAGGTCTTGAGAGGAATTCATTTGTATAGTTGGTCCTTTTTCCTCCTCTCATTTCGATATAATACATATGCTCTTTTCTTAGTTTTCACTTATTATTGTGGTTGTTATTATCATACGCGATCTTTTATTTTGTCTCTGTCTATTAGCCCATTACCTATCATTTTGGGCTATGGTTTGGCTTGCCTACTAGTGGGATAAGGTAGGATCCATCACGACTTGAAAAATCGGGTCGTGACAAATAATAATACATATTATAACGGCATCAAAGAATGTGCTAATAGGACTGTACAAAGTAGAAAACGAATAAATTAAAGTGTTCCACTTCTAATCTTAAACGAATTCTAATGTTTGTTATTTCATTAATTTACATGTTCTATCCTACACGATGATCAAAACAACAATATGCGTCTATGTGTATTCTTGCAAAAACTAAAGTGAAGCAAAACAAGCTACATGTCGATCTTTTCCACCTTTATTTTATACAGGATGAATTAGGAAGATTAAATATGATTTCAATTGAAGATCCAATTATATCTTTTGAAGTAGAACATGGATATAGAGCAGCAAATAGTACATGCTTAAATTGATAATAAAAATATTTATAAATAGTTTTGGTGAACATACCTGAAAGAGAAGGAAAATAATGTGAAGAGGAAGAGGAAGAAAGAGAGAGAAACGTGAGGAGAGAGAGAGCGATATGAAGAGAGGATGGGAGAACAACGTATTTAGAAAAAATAATAAAGTTTGAGATTTGTGAGGAAATAAATTGTGTTTAAACAGAGTTTGAATGTCATTCAGACTCTTTTCCATATCTGACTGATTCAGAGGTTTTAAGATGTTTTAAGGGGAAAAGACTCGTTTCCACCCCAAACTATACAAGAAAATCTGAATCCACACCTAAACTATATAAGTAACCTATTACACATCTTAACTATATAAAAGTGAAACTTCTTACACCCTGTAAAACATTATACCACTTGCATTTGGTGTGGTGTTGCACACGCGCCTGCCATGTCAGCGCCACATCAGCATGATACGAAAAAATTAATAAATTTATTATTTTCATAATTTTTTCTTGATTATGAAAAACTTTTAGTGATTTTCATAGGGACGGGTTCAGCAAAATTGGAACAGAAATATGATGCTAAAAGTGCCTCAAAATGGGGTGTTTTTGGATGACTACTTAATGAATGCCAAATCAAAGATCAAACAATGTAGAAATTGTACCACAAAATGCTGAGGTTTTTTTGACATGGGAAGATTAAAAATTGTGAATTTTGAAATCTTTTGTACGTATTTGTAGCTCCGACGGGGCGATAATTAATTTCGATGGTTGAATTGAATTGGGGGAAGAAGAAGAAGGAGGAATTTCACCCATTGTTAATCGTTCGAAATTCATTAGCAACTTGAAATTGAAATTGGAATTTTCAGTTTGGGTATTTTTGAATTTGGAGAAGAAGAAGAAGATGGATGCTGGGGACTTTTGAATTTGGAGAAGAAGAAGGATGTTTAGAAACCTTCAAAAATTCTAAACATCTTTTTTTTTAGTTTGGGGATTTTTGAATTTGGAGAAGAAGAAGAAGATGAATTTGAATTTTCAGTTTTAAGTTTTTTTTTTGTGTGTTATTTTTTAATTTAGACGCGCCTATTTTTAATTAAATAATTATATTTTTTCCACGTCAGATTTAGGGGGTAAAATTTTTCACTTTTAAGTAGTTTAGGTATGTATTAGGTCACTCCAATAATTTAGATGTGTTTTATATTTTTTTCGACTATAGTTTAAGGTGAAAACGATGTCTTTTTCCATGTTTTAAGAGGCTTTAAAATAAATAAATACATTTAATGGGCTGAAATCTGAACTATTCAGATTCAAACTTCCATTAAGTGCAAACAAATAGGGCCTTAGTATATACGTTAGTGTGTGTATGTGTGGTGAATGTGTTATTTTTTAATTTAGACGCGCCTATTTTTAATTAAATAATTATATTTTTTCCACGTCAGATTTAGGGGGTAAAATTTTTCACTTTTAAGTAGTTTAGGTATGTATTAGGTCACTCCAATAATTTAGATGTGTTTTATATTTTTTTCGACTATAGTTTAAGGTGAAAACGATGTCTTTTTCCATGTTTTAAGAGGCTTTAAAATAAATAAATACATTTAATGGGCTGAAATCTGAACTATTCAGATTCAAACTTCCATTAAGTGCAAACAAATAGGGCCTTAGTATATACGTTAGTGTGTGTATGTGTGGTGAATGAGTATTAAAAAGGAAAAATAATTATATAAAAAAGATATTAAATTTACTTTTACCCAACATATCCCTTAAATTTGGGATAGTAGGTGAAAATAAAGTCAAATTTTTTACAAATGATAAGACTTCGACTTGACTAATTTGTTACTCTGTGTATTAAAATAATTAAACTGACTTACATTTGCAGGTCGTATTAAATAACGTACAAGATAATGAATGCAGATGTATAATTACAGAAAATATAAATAATAAATAAATAAAAATATAATTATCTTTAAAAAATATATTGTGCTATAAATAATTAAAAATATACTATGCAGTAAAAAATTATAGTGTTGTGCTGTGTACATATGCAAATGGCTGTGCAAAAATATTAAAATAATAATAAATTGATAAGAATTCTAAAATTTACGAAATTAAAGATAATTATCAATAAATTAGGTAAAATTAAAATATGGCAATAAATGAGTAAAAATTCTAAAATAATGATGATTATCAACAATTTATTAACAATTACAAAAAATATGTGAAAAATTGCATATTGTGCCATTTAACGATCAGAAAGCCTAAAATGCCTTAATTTTATGTTTGAAGAGCCAAAATTGGGTGTCAACACGGCAACGAACTACGTTTATTCTGTGCTTCATGAAAATCGATGTTTTATTATTTTACTAGAGAAGAAGACATGTTCTTGCCATAGATTTCAAATTGATGAACTTTCGTGTGCTCATGCTTATGCAGTGTTAAAGAGCAAACATTTTGAACCTGATGATTATTGCTCTAACTTATACAAGCCAATATCGTTGTTGGGTACGTATGAGATTTCAATATTCCCTCTGCCTGATAAATCTACATGGGAGATACCTGATTATATATTGAGCGAAACTGTTCTTCCGTCAAAATACAGACGTCCCCCTGGAAGGTCATAGAAAAGTGAAAGAGAAAAATCCGCGGGAGAATTTTATGAGACTAAGTCGACAAATTCATGCAATGCTTGTGGGTTAAGGGGACACAATAGGCGTTCGTGTAGAAAAGTACGCTGAGTTGAATAGTTTTTTACCTTTCAGTTACTTTATGTTTATTTTATTTTATTCTAAATAGTTGATAAGTATCAGTTATGATTTATGTCATTAGTTATTTTGAAGTACTTATTAAAAACATGAGGTGTTATGTATTAAGTTAATTTTCTATTTATTTATATATATGCATTTTTTGAACTTCTATGTGCATAACTTATAACTTCACTTTTAATTGTATCCATGTGCAAAAGTTATTATAGGAGATGAGGTATCTGTAAGCATATTAAATGTAAACACATATGTCTTTTTGTATTTTAATATTTTTTTATTATTATACGTGTACATCATTATATCATCAGTTAATCATTTTGTGTATATATATATATATTTGTGTTCAGCGTTAGTTTATTTATACATGTGTTAGTAATTCATTATGAAAAGTTATATTAACTAGTGGATGCAAATTACATGGTAATGTAAACTATTTAGTTAATTTGTATATAAAATAAAATATATTTTTTTATTTGTATTTATATTATTGTATGTGAATATAAGAATACAATATGTATTACATATTTATGTATTTGTATTATGTATTTATGTAGCTGTCTTTTTTATATGAATATAAGTATATAATGTGTTACTACTGTATATGAACATAAGTATATACATACACAACATTCTGTATACTGTATACAAACATAAATACACAAACTTTCTGAATACACAGTGTATATGAACATAAGTATATACATACACAACATTCTGTCTACTGTATACAAACACAAATACACAAACTTTTTGGATACATAATGTACATGAACATAAGTATATATTTATGTTAAGCGATAATTTATTTATACAAAGGTTAGTTATTCATTATGAAAAGTTATATTAACTGGTGGATGTAAATTACATGATAATCTAAAGTATTTAGTAAATTTGTATATAAGTTGAAAAGTATTTTCTTTATTTGTATTTATATAATTGTATATATATAATTGTAATATATAATTGTATTTATATATTATTGTGTATTTATGTATTTGTATTATGTATTTATGTAGTTGTCCTTTTTATATGAACATAAGTATATAACGTGTTACTACTATATATGAACATAAGTATATACACACACAACTTTCTATATACTGTATATAAATACAAATACACAAATTTTCTGTATACTTTCCTTCATACGAGAATATTCATGCACAACACATAAAATTTTAAAAATACATTCATCATATGTGACTCATATTAGTTGATATCAAAATATTGTATATATATTAAAAACAACTGCAAAATAACACTGTGTTGTTTTAAAAAAAAGTATTCAAATCACAAAACTGTTACAATAAATCAGCTTTAAAACCACCTTGCTATAACAAAATTAAAATTTCAAATAAATTTGCTATATCAAAAGCTGGATTCAAGAACAGATTGCTATATCAAAAATAAGATTCATAGACTAGTCTAATAATACCAATTGAACTGTCTACGGAATAACAATCATGTCTGTATTATTACAATCAAACTGTGACCTCATTGACCTGTTCGAACTCTCATCATCACTCATGGCATTGTCCTCAATCTTCTGAGTCCCGTGATGCCATAAAAGGACAATATATCGGGTGCACAAAGCTTCAACGTCAAAAACTCTTGGTGGTACACCTTTTTCATAGCTAATATACTCTATATATGTAGCCACAAAGACTCCACGATCCCTGCATATTCATATTTTTTGGAAGTAAGTAGTAAACTGAATGAAAAACTATGAGTTTGTAATGATATTAAATAATAAAATTAGAATATGTGATATATCAACTTACAAATAATATCTCTTATTTGTGTAGATCTCAAAAGGAATAAATAAGAAAGCATGACTTCTTATGAGCCCTATACACAAATATATTAAGTTTTATATATACGAAATTTCTCTCTCATGTAATTACTTTCCAAAAATATATGAAACTGCATTCAATCAAGCATATTCACCACCATCACATCTCATAGTTGCACCACACGGCCTCTAAATAGACTCTTCGAGTAAAAATCCAACTAAGATGACTATTTCAGTTTGCCAAATTCTTACATTTAAGTCCCTATCACTTTTCAGTTATGCCCCGACTTTCATAATTCAAGCATACAGAATCAACTTTAGGCACATTGTTAAGAAAATCACTTATACAACAAAACATCTTTAAAAGATAAATCACATACATCACATTGTAAAAACTGTATATACATATATGCACTCTAAAATTATATATATATATATATATATATATATATATATATATATATATATATGCATATGAATTATTCTACAAAAAAATATATGTATATACATTTATTGAAACAAAAAATATATATTGAACAATAATTTTATTTCATGAAAATAAATACGAAACTACCTCATAATCATTGTCAACTTCATTGCTCCCCCTTTAGATTGAGATACCTTAGAACCTTTTGCCCTTTCTTCCTTGCTAGAAGATGCAGAATTCTTTTTTTTTCCCGATAAATCAACCTTCAATATTTTGGAAGTGCCTGTTAAATCATCTCTTGACTGTGAATGTACCATGATATTATGATTATTGACATGGTCATTGCTTTTTTTTGTTCATGACACTGCTCCCGACTTGTCCACTTCCAACTTCGCTAAAAAATTTGTATTTTCACTATCTAATTGAGAAACACCCAAATCAAACGATGGAGCGCCGCAATTAATCGTGGGTACATGTTGAATAGCTCTTGTCAATCTCCTATTAGGTGTTTCTTCATCCATTTAAAACAAAAAGTAATTGATAACTTGAAACCCTAATAAACAATGCAAAATAGATGAACAATGAAGACATTTATCGACTCACTTACATAATATATAAAAAATCAAAAAGAAATTAAATCTAACATCAAAAATACTTAAAGATTACCTCAAATCTTCAATAAATATCCTAAACGGATTTTATGTGGTGACATATCCGCAAAAAAAGGTTCTTCAAAATAAAATCAAGGATGATATTTTGTGATATTTGGGTGATTTTGAGAGAAACATAAGGAGAAAAAAATTGAAGAAGATCGCTTGAAGAATCGTGTATTATGATGTTGTCAATGTTGGCATTTCTTCAATGTAAAATCAAGGATATTATAGTGATTTTGAGAGAAAAATAAGGAGAAAAAAGTTGAAGATATCTTCAATAATCGCATGCTTTGATGTTCCCATTGTGCCATTTTTTGAGCCTATAGAATAGCGAGAGAATAAAAAGAAAATACCAAAAATAAATTATATACAAATCTTAATATATTTGTACATAGGGCCCCAAAAAAAAACTGATTTTAAACTAGCAAATGACTATGAATTATAATTTTTTAAAACATTAATCATGCCATGTAATTAATATAATATTTTGTCTATAATATGTAATTTTTTCCTCAATTAATCTCTAGATAAGCGCGTAAAAAAATAGGGTATGTTAAATTTAGTTCAAAAGGAGATTGTTGTATTTTCAGACAAAGTCCCACATATAGCAAGTAGGAAAAAAAGGGGTAACTTATATAAATCCCTGAATCTTTAAGTGATATTACATATAATCCTGACTATTTTATTAATTACATTTTATCCTATTTTTTTGAAATGGTGATACATATAAAAAAGTGATACATTTGAAACTAACACGATATTTATTTAAGAAAATAATAGATTCACTTTTATTCATTGTATTCTTTTATTTAAGGAAAGATATCTAATTTTTCTCTTTTTTTTTAGATTTAATTTAGGTGTTTTAATTATGTTTCTCTTTTTCATCTTTAATTATGAAAGATATATTTTTTTTGGTCTTTTTACTATTTTTTCGTCTTTAATTTCAGTCTGCTTTTTTTAGATTTAATTTTAATTATGTTTCAATTCTGTTTTTAGTCTTTTCTTAAAAAAAATATTATTACTTTTGTTTCCTATACTGACTACACAATTACCTTTCGTTAATAACATATGAATCACCCAATAATTGAAATAAATAATTATATCTACCATATGAATCACCATAATACCATAAATATCGCCCATTAATATCATATGAATCACCCAATAATTGAAATAAATAATTGTATCTACATATGAATCACAATAATACAATATGTATTACCCATTAATATCATATGTATCACTCGTTAACATCATACAAAATGTATCTACCGTATAAATCATCCTAATACCCATATAATGATATTATATTTATCATTCATATGAATCACCATTAAAAAAATAAACATGTATCAATAACTAAGTAAATTTATATATGTATCAATAGATTTTATTTTAAAAAATGGGTGACATTTTAGGAGAGGAGAAAAAGTTGCATGCATTAATGGAGGAGAAAAAATCAGGAAGGAAGATGATTTAAGCATTAATGGAAGAGAAAAAATCAGGAAGGAAGATAATTTAATTGTAGATAATTAGGGAGATATTTTAGGAAAGGAAATCTTGAATTAGTTAATGCTGCAGTAAAAATAGGATGTGGGGCTTTCTTGATTGTATCAAGAGTAAAGTTGAAAAACACGATTTTATATAAATTTTAAATAAGTAAGGGATATGAGGTAATATAGTCTCTTAAGTATGAGATTTGTGTAATTTATCTAAAAGAAAGTTATACGGTATTGAATACTCTTTTAGTGACATTAGACTTTTTAAAAACAATCGTGCAAATTTAGTCCAAAAATGGACAATATCGTACTATGTCAAGATTCAACAATAACATTTTCTCCTTTGAGATAATAGTGTCCAACTTACTTGTTTTATTCTTATGTTGTGGTCATGTTAATATTTTAATTTTTACCAAGATATTTAAGAGATGATTGTTGATGTTTTTAGTTTTGAAGTTTTTAGGCAAAAGATAGTTGAGAATGTTCTTATTGACAATTATTTTTCTTTATCCAACAATGTAAGCAGTGGGGGTTGGTAAGTACAACTTTCTTCAATAATTCAGGGTAGGGAAAATGTGCTTACTGCACCTTGTTGACATGTTGGTTTTGACCATTCATGACTGGACAATATTTTGTGGCTCAAACGCTATAGCAACAAAGTTTTCTATTATTGACAGTGTACATATTTGTGTTAAGAGGTGCTCAACCTAGAGCTATTGGTGTTGAATAAACAAATCATTGGTTGACTATAGTATGATGATATATTTATACAAAACTTCTACCCCGGGCACACGTAATAGAATCGAAGATGCCAAGTGAAATTCAATCCACGAGAATAATTACATTCCATGGATTAAAGTTTAAGTTGTTGCTCTTAATTTTACTTGTGGATGCACAAATTTTGATCCAACAATAGAGGAGTTGACATAGAATCGAGCTTTTTCTATTTTTATTTTTTGATTTATTGGATCGCTTCATAGTTTCTTCCCATATTCATGTACTCTATTTTGCTCATTTTTTATTTTATATTTGCTTATTAATTTGATCACAAAAAGTAAATAATTCAATTACTTCGTGTTGATTTTGCAACGAGATAAGAGTTCAATCAAGTAAAACTATTACCCACTTCTAAAAATGGAATGAAGAAAGTTAAAGTTGATAATTGACATTTTCCAAAATGTTTTGTATCAAATTGAACCAACCTTTCAAGTTGACCTACGAATATATTACAATCAAACCTTGTTATGGGGACATCTAACTAAAATTTTTACGGTTGTTATAAAGCTTCTGATATATATTTATATTGACATTTGACGCTTAGATCGCAATTAGTTGTTATAAACAAAAATACGCAAAAAAATAATTTAATAATTTTGTATACCAAGGAGAATAATATATTTGTTAACCAATTTAACCAAAAACATAAAAGACAAAAAGCCAGTAGCCTTTCCTGATGAAGTTACGCGCTTAACCAAAGAACTCATTTAAATTTTTAAGTATAAATAACATAAAAAATACCAACCCTTTTGGAAGTAATTACACTCTCTCCTACTTTTTCAATCACTTTTTTTTAAATGTATTAGGCCTTCAAAAGAATCATCAAATACATTGTTGACTATAGTAGATTCATGCAGTGAATGTATTGATACACTAATCCAAAATTAACACGTTCAAATCCTGATTTCAGTTTCCACATCAAGTTGATTACTTCTATCGAACATTAAATCGAAAGTTAGAACTAATAAAATCTAGTTCTGGAGAAATTATTCATATTGTTCAAATCAGTACACAATGAAGGAGAAAGAAAAGCCAGGATATGGTATAGGCATGGGATGATCACAAAAATCAAAACCGTTCAAAAGGGAACAGACTTAACAATGATTCTTCAAGTTCATGAAAACCTCGATAGGCGGCTTCAGTTTGATTTTGTGGAAGTGGTAATCTTCACACTTCTGTCATATATCTGCTTAAACCGGGGGAAAAAACATGAACGAAGTTAGATATACACAATAAACATATGTAATGACAAAACGAGATAATATGCAAATCCTACTACATGTAAAGTATTACTCCGAGTGCTTTAGAAACGTAGACGTCCTACAACAATGCCGCGTACCCAATGTGATCTCACAAGTGTGGAATGCAGAAGGTAGAGTAAACATTTCCGGCTCTCTCGACCCCCCCCCCCCCCCCCCCCCCCTCTACTACCACAACCGGCAAGAACAATAACAATAATCCCAGTATATCCCACAAAGTGGGGTTTGGGGAGTGTAAGTGTACGCACTCCATACCACTACCTCAAGGTGAGATAGAGAGGTTGTTTCCGATAGACCCCCGACTCATGACAAAAATAGAACAGAAAAGAAATAGTAAAGAAACACGAAACAACAGAGCACACCAGATAATAACATAAACTAGACTAGCACCAAGTAATACGACAAACAACAACACCCCCCGAAAAAAGACTAGCACTATGACTACTAGCAAGGACGCACTCTCCCTTACTATCCTTCTACTCTATACGTAGGGGTGGCAATGGTGCAGTGCGGTGTGGGTTTTTTCTAAACCCGCAAATTTTAAAACCGCACCGCATCACATCACCTTTAAACCCTGCATAAACCCGCTCCACACTCATACCCACGGATACCCCCCACCGCACCACCGTACAGTTTTCCTTTTTTCTTTATTGAAAATTTTGTAACTCCACTGGAAACCATAATATTTTCAATACTAGAAAATAGTAACAACCTATTTCTATTATATCACTTTTCACTAAGAAACTATCAGAAAAGTATCACGTGTACAAGTAATGATCAAATATCAAATTTTCATTAAGATGAGTAAAGATATTGAAAAAGTTATAAAATTGTTCATTCGTAGTTTTATACATGTTAGCTTAAGTATCACAAAATTTCAAGTGAAGAATAAGTACAATTTTATGTAGATTCACGAGAATAATAATAATTTTAACTTTTTTTTTATTTAAACCCTCATATACCCGCAACCCATCCTGCCTCGCACCATTTAAAAAAAACATACTTTAACCCGCCCCGCACCCACATAGATTAAAATCCACGCCGCCCCACTTAGCCTAAAACCCGCACCGTCCCACATAGCCTAAAACCTGCATCAACGCGCACCCGCACCGCCAAATTGCCATCCCTATCTATAGGCATCCTCCAAACCTTCCTATATAGGGTCATGTCCTCGGTAGGCTACACACACCTACATAAAGAGAACAGTCAAACAAAATAAACAAAAGATATTCTCAGTTCTATCACAACACTTACAGTAGGCGCATGTGAATCAAAGATTAAGTTAAAAGTAATGATCTAACAACTTTTCTCTCCTACGCCACTATCACGACCCAAATTGGGGCCCTGGCCGTGACGAGCATTTCGAACCATAAAGGCCCGAAACACCTTTATCTGTCTGGTAATCATGCACATGACTTATATGACAATGAAAATGCGAAAGATACACAATATAACAGAAACATGGTCAAGAATCATTTGAAAACAATAATGGGGAACAATGTTCCACAATCTCAATCAACATCTCGAAAACGTCTGCGAAATCTCTACTACATGACTGAAATAAATAGCTATCTGAAAATTGGGACAAGGCCCCCAAAAGACCCAAAACTAATAAATGATAAATGAAAACTGCCAGATATCAGGCCTTCCGGAATATAGAAGGCTCACTAAGTGACTCTGCAAATCTGTCTGAAGAATCTACTAATTTTTTGGACCCCTAGACTGTGCCTTCGAATCTGGGAGGGAAGAGGGTCAATACAAAAGTACTAGTACGCAGATAAATTAAAACAAAAGCATAATATTTTTACAAAATATAGGTGAGAGCCATTATAAAGCAGTTTCATATCAAATCATTTGAAAACACATGGGCATATCATATCTCATGTAAAATCAATGCATTCAACTTCATTTAATTCAATCACATATCATGTTCTGTAGGGTATCGTTATACCCGCCTTGCAAGCCATCAATATCACATCATTCTTTCATCCAACCATTATGTTCATCATATTTCAACATAACAATCCCTCTCTTTGCAAGTCAAAAATCATAACCGTTTTCAAAATATTTCATGTCATGCTTGTCAAGATGATTTCAAACATTTCACATCATATGAGAATTTAAAACAAAACCATATCAAGAGAGGGATTTCATATCATTCATGCTCTCAAGTTAACATTTTTTTGGAATACATGCATATACATATATCATATATCAAATCACTTTGGGAATAGGCCTAAGAACCAAATCAATAGCATAAAACTTTCGATATATAATCATATTCGTAAATTTTCAAAACCCCCATTTTGAAAAAATGAATTTAAAGACCCATGAGATTTTTAGGATAACCTCACGTACCTCTATATGCGAAGATGACAGGTGTTTCTTGAAGCCTATGTTCTGGGGATTCCAAATATGCACTTAGTTTCAAAAACCCACGATTGAATCTTGAGTTTCTTGAGTTTTTATTTTGAAACCCTAAGGAGAGTTCTTGAGAAATTTTGGTGAATGTGTGAAATTTGGCTCTTTAGGGATTAAATCCCGTGTTTAAGTTGATAGGGGATTGGTAAATTACTAAATTGCCATTAATTTCCCAGATAAGGCTGAAAATTAAGCCTGGCGTGATATAGTAGGCGACGCGGGCCTTAGTGCATTGCGGGCTAAGGTTCCATGCACGCGATCCAGCAGGCGGCGCGGGATAATCACGCGCTGCCACTGGAATTTAAATCCAAACTTGTCCTTAAGCTCGTCTAAATTTTCGAAACTCTTCCAAGACATACTACAACCTTTCCCCATCGCAACACAACAAGAAAAACAAAAAATGGATATCGGGAAGGTTGAAAAGTTATATTCCGAAGATTGCCAGCAAAAATGACTCTAAGTCCTCATTACACTTAAAAAATTTTCAAGTCTCAAGTCTAAGAGCACACTATTAAAAGGCTAATCCATGCACGACTTTTAGGAGGTGTTACATTATCTCCCCCTTGGGATCATTCGTCCTCGAATGATGGGTAGGATCTTGTTGAAGCCTTAAAGGTATGGAATAACACGGGCATGATGCATCCTCTAATAAGGATACACTAATTTGCAACATGATTGTATGACTGGAACTATTGCTATTTAGAATTCTTATACCGGACATGCATATCTGTTGTATGAAATACGCGACTGAGTCGTTCTCATGAACGCAAGACTGAATACACTGACAAATTGAACTTTTTTTTTTCTACTGAACATGCATTTCTAATGCATGCATATCTGATTGAACTGGCGTCTGAACGTATGACTGAACACACAATAATGACTGAAGCAAAACTTGTAATAAGAATCTATGCATGCAACTGAATGAGGTATCTCTCCCTTGGGACACTATGTCCTTCTATGAATGCTCAATTCACTAAGATACTCGATAAATTGAGGCGATGCACTAGGCACCTATAAATTGAATCATAACTGAACATCTGGAATCTGAATCTAGTACATTACGCATGAACTGAGCTATACTAGCAACTACTAATATACTCTATCTTGGAATAGTAACATATCTGAGATTTTGGGTAGCATGATTAAATGAAAAAGACGGGAGAATAAGTCATGCGAATCTGACTGCTAAACTGATTTACTGGCCACATAGACTGAACTATACTGGAAACTTATACTCAATCTGGAGTATCTTATCAACACTCTTCCTAACGAAGTCTTAGTAGCATTAGGTAGCAAAAGATCTTGGGCATGAGTCACACAAGATATCCAACTATAGGACCCCAACATTGACATTGCTCTGCAGATTGGAATATAGACATATATCTCATAAATCAGTATAGAATTGCCAGGCCTTAGTCAATGCGACTTCTTACTTCCAAGATTAGCACACTCCTCGAATACTCCCTTAATTGTACTATTTCCCGCAGATACCACATTCATTCGATTCAACTTATTTGTTCTCGTATTTGCATTTATAAGTCTTTCTACTAATGTCTATAGTAACTTAAATCCATTCACCGTGATCAAGCCTAACTTTAAATAACAACATACAACATGCCACACCACTTCAATGGTTAACTCTGAACTATTACTATGAATTCACTAGCATATATTGCATCCCTCCACTACAATCCCAACATGTCATTCGAGCCTATTTCATAACCACATGTGAACTTCAAGGCAACACCCATAAAGACATACTACATAGATTCACGCGCTAAGATCTTCCATTATCCATTATCCACGCGCTACCCTCATAACATACACACACAAATTCCCACTAACCATCACACATATCAAAGATTTGGACCCAATCTTACTTCATACTTATGGCCTTATCTAAAACAAGCATACTATGATCTTCCATCAACAAGAAAATTTACTCCTCACAACCATCCTCACATAAGAAGGAGTCACAAAAGGCCAGAACATAAGATCTCGAAGCATAGAAGGATATTATATGAAACTTGACATATAACTGAGGCCCGAGGAATAACAAATCAACATCCGGGATTTATCAAAGAAAAATCTGAATTGGGGCACACATGGCTATGAACTTTATTTCGCCCGTCATAAAGAGTATAACATGAATTATGGGAACTGAGCACACTATAAAGCGTGAATACATGAGTCATGAGCTGCATGACCTCAATTTAGAGTTCATAATATATGGAATGTGATTCCGACGACTGAATGAACTGAAGTTCCTCATTTAGGAATCTAGAAGAGCACGTGATTTTCTATCATATACATGAACATGAACTATGATCATGGAACTGAAACGTGAGGTATGAGTAGGTATTAGGATAACTGAAAAATACTGAGACCGGAATGGGTTGAGCCTCACTCTTCCCTTTTGATGTTCTATGTCATACTGACATCACTACTAGAATCTGAGGGCCAAACTTGGTTACTTGTTCTATCATCTCCCCTTTGGCTTTAAGCCATCATCTTAAGTTTGGGAAATCCCTTACTAGACTTTAAACTTAACCGCACTCACTGCACTCTGGGGTCTGAAATATGATAATACGCAAAATTAATAGAACTTAACCCAAAAGATCACACATGAAAGTGGAAAGCCCACTGCTAATACTACCTTCTGAGATACACTCTATATTTCGATAGCCCCAATTGTCATAGTATAATGCTTGCACACTTATTTCTATCGGTTCAACCTTCAAAACTCAAACTTAGATTCGATTCTAACACTTAACATGAACATCACTAAGACTTTGGTGAACCATACCACTTTCGACATAGTGTACCAATATCGCGGCTTCAAACTTATGTCTCATTTCAATGAGAATCAAGATCACATAAAAAAAAACTCAACACTATCAATCAAAACTCTTTAACCTGGCTATTTAGAACCCATATAACATCTACTAGTCTTTCTCCATCTAGCAACTCAGCGGTACTACTAGCCATACACAATATGTAATAGTCTTAGAGAAATGCCACAACTCCCTATCACCTTAGGTATACTTACACACCATACCTACAACATTATACTTCATTACGAATCAACTTAAACTTAAGCCATTTCATACATCGTTCAAGCCTATTAGATCACTTCCATATAACTAGCATTATTAACCAAGAAATCATCACATCCACCTTCATGGACTTCGACTGTTCAAAACTTAATGTCTAGTGCTAAACATGATTTTACAACCCAACCTTACACATAATTCTCACTTGGATTCCATGAAATAAACATCAAGAAACACTAGTACACTAGAACTTCCTAACAACAAATAATTGATATTAACCTTACGGTCTTCTTTATCATAACTCATTAGCACGTACTATTTCAACACATCTAGCCTACTAATTTATTCCCACAAAACATACATCATTAATCTCATGCCATTATTTTTACCACCACATTCTACATTAAATTTAAGTATATAGTCCTGTACCAATCATATATCACCACTGAAAAATGCAACATAATATGCTAGTCCATAAAACTTGGGACATACTATACAAACGCCTCAAAAATCACTATATACCTTCTCACAAGTAGTACTAGTTTACAACTACCAATGAAAAGAAGGTCAAGGGGTAAATTTACATAATAGACATGATCAACCTTAATCTTATATTATAACCCCATACAATCTTTTCTACTTTACGGATTTCTCACCTCATACTTACTTACCCAAGCGTACATTTAGATTACCTTCAAATTCCACAAACAACCACGAGTCTATAATTATAACTTACTGGCTAATATAGCTATTTTCACACTTCAAGCAACTGACAAATCACCCTGACTAACAACTCCTTCTCTACTTTCTACTAAACTAACACACAAGGACGAATCATCTCTTTGCCAACTCCATCTCATGCAAACAAATTTAGCTACACATATATTAAACCAACACAGGAACAATAAGTTGGACAACAAGTTGCTAGTGAATCAAAATAGGCCTCACACGGCTTCACTAGACTTCGATTTTTCAAAAACATCGTGATAACAAGATTACATATTACAAGAGATAGAAGGTTGACACATAGTATTCAATGATCTAAGAATACACCTCTTACTTAGCGTAAATAAAAATCTGAGTCAAACACTTCACTCATAGACTACTATGTAATCCACACATGTTACTAGCTATCACATTAGCCTATCACTATAAAGGGGTAAATCATTCTCAAACATCGGTTATTCTACAGAAATATTTATTTACACAAAAATCACCCTCACTCTGACTTCTAACTTTGGGACTTTACATCACCAACTTCTTGGTCCAATATCACTACCAATAAATCATGACAACAATACTTTAACTCATACTACTATTAGGGTGGAAATACAGTTCCAACATTCTACTATACATTGTTCACATCTATGACAAAAATTTACAGGGGACTAGATGCAATTAATACCTTAAGCTGAAAAGCACGATTCCATCAGGATCACTGTTTGCATCAAAATCAATAAGCACTGAGGCACTAACGGACTCTTCTCAAGTCCTTCCACAAATTTTTAACTCTTATATGGTTCAATCAGAAAGGACCATACCATTTAGATTCTAAACTTCTGCACTTGAATCACCTCAACAATGAAACATATCTGAGGACGTCAGAGTAAGAAAGGATTTAAGGTAACTTTACTTTCTTAAGGCCGACACCAATAACACGAATTAGAGTACGAAAGAGGAGCCTTTTGACTCTATTGCACGAACTAGAACATGAAGAAAGAGAGACATTCCTAAATACTTAGTAGCCTCCTGCTTATAAGTGTGGTGAGCTACACACCTATAAACAAGACTCTACCCGACGCGATTTCGCAGACACCCTGGGACCATGAACCGTGCTCTGATACCAAATTTGTCATGACCTGAATTGGGGCCCTGGCCATGACGAGCATTCTGAACCATAATGGCCCGGAATACCCCTATCTGTATGGTAATTATGCACATGACTTATATGATAATGGAAATGCGGAAGATACATAATATAACAGAAACATGGTCAAGAGTCATATGAAAACAATAATGGGGAACAATGTCCCACAATCTCAATCAACATCTCGAAAACGTTTGTGAAATCTCTACTACATGACTGAAATAAATAGCTATCTGAAAACTGGGAAAAGGCCCCCAGTAGACCCAAAACTAATAAATGATAAATGAAAACTGGGACAAGGCCCCCAGCAGACCCAAAACTAATAAATGACATGAATACTAAAGAAAAAGGACTGTTCCTACAATATCTTATAGAATCCTGTACATAAATATGGCACGCAACACACCCATGTACAAAACTCTACTAGATGCGGCTTTCAAACTTCCTAGGACTCTATTGAAGTAACACCCTGATTTGCTAAATCGGAATGCTACACGGTGCTCATGACCCCGAGGGACCACAAGCTAACCCATGACTAATATATGTACCTGTATACTGCAAATCATGACATAATAATGCAGAATACGTAAAACTGTAAGGCCATAAGGTTCAACTAAATAAAACCATGTCTGAAAATCATAACGTCCATGTGGGTGAAAATACCCAAAATAACTCAATCTGAAAGCTAAGTCTGAACGTAAATCTGAACATAAATCTGAAAGCCTCTAAACTATCTGAATAAAGAGTTGAAGGAACATGTCTCCAACTAACTCCATAAGACTGAACTAAAGACATAAATAAATGTATCAAATCATATTGTCCTTGAATCAATGAGGACTCACCGTGTCTCTGCGACTGGAATGCTACCGCTATTGCTGGGCTGAAGCTCGTGTCTCGGAACCTATGGTGTAACATGAAAAGTAAGCACCATAGCGCAAATGCGTCAGTATAACTGGAGTACTAAGTATACGAGGAAGGTAGGCTGAACATAAAGGGTTTCATGCATGAACAACACAACTGACTAATATGAACGTAGGAGTGCAAACATACATATATAGAAACTGGGACCGTGAATGCATAATAGCAAGACTTGTAAGCTAATACATGGTTTATTGATAACTGTCATGACTGATACTACAAGCTGATAACATGGACGACTGTATCTGACAGTCTTGTATATAATGAAATCTGAAGAACACCCTGAGTTCTTTTACTGAGACTGATACTGAAACTGTGGGAGGTAGTGTTTAACCGACATGCCCCATGTATGCCATTATGGCTAAGCTAGGGTCCAATCTCTGCCCCGACTGGAGGGGTGTCAATACCGTGCCACGAGTAATAATAGCTTGTAAGTGACCCTTCAGGTACTCAATGAGAACGGTGGGAACCCTAAACTGACAGGTTAAACCACCTCATAAACACTAATTTGACAGGTTAAGATGTCTCAACCTACGCTGGCTATGTATTTCTGGAACACAAGGATGACTACTAAGAATCACACCCTGAACTGGCGGGTGAGTTCCCATCCTTAGGTTCACTCAGTGCTAATCTCTACTCCCATATGGAGGGACTGGACATGAATAACTGACTATACATGACTTAATCTTACTGAATTCCATTGACCGGCGAAATGTTACTGATATGTGACAACTGACTGAGATCATGAGGTTTTCCTGAGTCACATGACTGACTGAAGTCTATGGAATCATAGCTTGAGTTTGGATATCGTGAAACATGACATGGCTCTAGGCACACAACTATAGTTTTTAGGTACGAATACCTCCAGGACTCGATAGGAGGAAACTGACACACATGACATGACTTGATCACAAGATTTGAGTCCACAATTCACAATATCATAAACAGGGGATAGTATACTTCATGTATTTATTCAACATTTCAAACATGATAGAAAAAGTATGGATATATTTTGTGTACATAATTTATATCTCCATTATCATACATGCTTTATACCACAACAATAACAACCCATAATTTGCATGGAAATTCATATTGGAGTGTATGGCTAACATGAACTTGTTATTTAGATATCTTGAAATCATGTAAATATGAAGTTCTGACATACTAGGCATTTTATCGAACACCTTGAATTCATCCTTTAAGGCATAGGTAGATTTCATACTTGCATTTTATCAATCCACCTAAATATCATGTTTTTCAACTAACAACATAACTTTCATGAGATATACAGTTTTGATACTATTATATAGCAAAACAAACAAGCATCAATATGGGTATGATCATATCACCACAACCAGCCAAGCTTTTGTATTTTAAATATTGATTCTTGAACTCCACGTATGAAAGGAATCCGTGGATGAACACTACGCATACCTTGGAAGGGAGGTTCTTGATGATTGACGGAGGAATTTTCTTAAAATTTGATCTTCAAGCTTGATTGTGCAACCCTAGTTGTTTTTCTCCTATGGTGCTCTTGTATAATGAACTTTGAGATGTTAATAGGGTTGTAATGTGTTTAGAAGCTATAAATTTCGTGAGGTTAAGTTTAGGGACATGTAAGGAGTGTTAAAAGACTTAACTACCCTCAAAATAACTCAAAAACTAAGTGTTTTTGTGGCTGAAATCATAGATGTGCGCCGCATATGATATCGCCTATATTTACATAGGCGCCGCATATTCTATCGCATATGCTTTCTAGTGGCCATATGCGATTGGTTAGGCGACACATTCTACTTTGAAAGGCCATAACTCCTTGCTCGGGTGTCAGATTTTGATGAAATTGGTATCGTTGGAAATATAATTCGATTCTCTAAAATTTGGTGGGTCTAAATCTGCAAAAATGTCACATATCAATCACGTTATTCTTGTTCAAAGATGACCTTTGCAAAATCGAACACTAAGACTTGATGGATTCAAAAACTTTTAGCTTGCATAACTCTAAGCGACTCATATGAGCATGCTTAAGACATCGCAAGCTATCCTATCGCTAGGATATTCATTGTAAGTCATGCACTAAAATGCTACTCACATGATAGAAGGTTTCATACGTAGGAAAACTTATTCACTTCCTAGCTTAGAAACATGCGGGGTATTACAATATCTCCCCCTTGGGAACATTCATCCTCGAATAAGAATTTACTGAGAGGGGATACAAGACAATTGAACCTGAACTGAACATGATGAACTAAAATTTGATCTCATGAATGACATGCTAAACATACTAAACTCATGCATATCTGATGCACGAACAACTGATACATGAATGCATGACTGAGTATGCAACGGTTAATAGGTTCCATGTTTATACTGGAAACATGAATATAAAACTGAATAAGCTTAAGGAGAACTGTTACCTTGAGCTTGATCTGAATTGGCGGGGAAGAGGTGAGGATACTTGGTACGCATATCTGCTTCTGCTTCCCAAGTAGCTCCCTCATGAGACTGATTTCGCCAAAGAACCTTGACTAGAGGGACTTCTTTGTTCCTCAATCTACGAGTCTGATAATCTAAGTTTTCAACTGGAATCTCTTCATAGAAGAGGCTGTTCTGAATGTCGATGCTCTGAATAGGGACAAGAACTGCTGGGTCACCTATGCACTTCTTGAGCAAAGAGACATGGTAGACTGGATGGACTGAGGCTAGATCTGAAGGCAACTCAAGCTCATAAGCTACCTTTCCAAAGCGACAGAGAATTCTGAAGGGACCGACATATCGAGGACTGAGTTTCCCTTTCTTGCCAAACCTCTTCACTCCCTTCATGGGAGAGATCTTAAGATAGACATAGTCATTGACCTCAAACTCGAGATCCTTTCTAAGAACATCTGCATAGGACTTCTGTCAGCTCTGAGCAGCCCGGAGTCTCTCTCTGATCAACTGAACTTTCTCTAAGGCATCAAATACTAAGTCAGGACCTATGACTGAGGCCTCACCAACTTCTAACCAACCAATCGTAGATCTACATCTCCTACCATAAAGAGCTTCGAATGGAGCCATCTAAATACTAGAATGATAGCTATTATTGTATGCAAACTCAATCAAAGGTAAGTGGTCATCCCAACTTCTCTTGAAGTCAATTGCACACACCCTTAGCATATCTTCAAGTGTCTGAATGGTCCTCTCTGCTTGACCATCTATCTGAGGATGAAATGCTGTGCTGAGATGGACTTGGGTATCGAGACCCTTATGGAATGCTTTCCAAAAGTGAGAGGTGAACTGGGTACCTCTATTTGAGATAATAGACAGTGGAACGCCGTTTAACCTGACTAACTCCCTGATATAGAGTTTGGCATAATCCTCGGCGGAATAAGAAGTACGACCAGGAAGGAAATGAGCTGACTTGGTCATTCTATCTATAATGACCCAGACTGAATCATGCTGATGACGAGTTCTAGGCAAATCCATCACGAAGTCCATGTTTACTTCTTCCCACCTCCAAGTAGGAATGGTGAACTCTTGCATGGAACCACTAGGTTTCTGATGCTCTATCTTAACTTGCTGACATGCAGAGCACTTAACCACAAACTCTGCAACATCTCTCTTCATCCCACTCCACCAATAGATCTCCCGCATGTCGCGGTACATCTTAGTGGACCCTGGATGAATAGAGTATCGCGCACCATGCACTTCTGCAAGAATTTGCTGCCTCAATTCATCTACACCTGGAACACATAGATGACCTTAATAACGAAGAACACTATTTCCCCTTGGGAGAAAACCTTGACTTTCTGATTCTGAACTGACTCTTTGAGCTTGACAAGGCTAGGATCCCTGTCTTGCTTCTCTTTCACCTTGGAAACTAGAGATGACTCTGAACTACTGTGAACACGTGCACCACCCTCTGAAGAATTGACTAAGCGAATACCTAGTCTGGCAAGTTGATGGATCTCCTGAGCCATCTTTTTCTTACTACCCTTAACGTGAGAAATACTACCCATGGAGAGTTTACTGAGAGCGTCAGCCAGAACATTGTCCTTGCCCAGATGATAAAGAACACTCATGTCGTAATCCTTCAAGAGCTCTAACCACCTTCTCTGACGAAGATTGAGATCTTTCTGGGAAAAGACATACTGAACTCCATAGAGATAATGCCTCCAAATCTTCAAGGCAAAAACTACCACTGCTAACTCAAGATCATGAGTAGGATAATTCTTCTCATGTGGCTTTAACTGTCTGGAGGCGTAGGATATGACCTTACCATGCTGTATGAGGACACAACCTAAACCCACTCTGGATGCATCATAATAGACTACAAAACCATCTGAACCATCTGGAAGATCTAGAACTGGAGCTGAGGTGAGTCGAGTCTTCAACTATTGAAAGCTCTTCTCACATGAATCTGACCACTGAAACTTAATCTTCTTCTGAGTCAATCTGGACATGGGAGATGCAATAGAAGAAAATCCCTCGACAAACCGTCTGTAATAGCCAGCCAAACCCAAGAAACTCCTGATATCTGATGGAGATACGGGTCTGGGCCAGTTTCTTACTGCCTCGGTTTTTTGAGGATCTACTCTAATGCCATCACCGGAAATAATATGACCAAGGAATGCTATTGATCTTAGATAAAATTTGCACTTGCTGAACTTAGCGAATAACTGGTGATCCCTGAGAGTCCGAAGAACAATCCTGAGATGGTCTGCATGATCATGCTCTGTGCAAGAATAGACCAGAATATCATCTATAAAGACTATGACAAACATGTCTAAGTACTGATTGAACACACGGTTTATCAAATCCATGAAAGCTGTAGAGGCATTGGTAAGACCAAATGACATGACTAAAAATTCGAACTGACCATACCGAGTACGGAAAGTTGTCTTCGGAATATCATATTCTCTAACTCTGAGATGATGATAGCCTGATCTGAGGTCTATCTTGGAGAAGTAACTGGCACCCTAAAGTTGGTCGAATAGATCATCAATCCTGGGAAGAGGATATCTGTTCTTGATCGTGACCTTGTTGAGTTGACGGTAATCAATACACATCTTGAGAGAACCGTCTTTCTTGCGCATGAATAATACTGGCGCACCCCATGGGGAAATGCTGGGTCTGATGAATTCCTTATCTAAGAGATACTTCAACTGATATTTCAGTTCCTTGAGTTCTGCTGGTGTCATTCTATATGGCGGAATAGAAATAGGTTGAGCATCCAGAAGAAGGTCTATGCCAAAGTCTATTTCCTTTTCGGGAGGAATACTTGGAAGATCTTTGGGAAAGACATCTGAGTATTCATTAACAACTAGGACTGTTTTGAGACTGGGAGATTCAGAACTGGAATCTTTACCATGCACGAAATGATACACACACCCCTTAGAAATCATTTTCCTTGCCCGAAGGTAGGAAACAAGTTGACCCCTGAACGATGAAATGCTACCCTTCTACTCTAGGACGGGCTCATTCGGGAACTGAAACTGAACTATCCTGTTTCTGCGGTCGACTGTGGCATAGCACGAATGAAGCCAATCCATGCCGAGAATGACATCAAAACCAGTCATCTCTAACTCAACTAAATCTGCTGACGTGGATTTCTGAGATATCATAACCGGGTAGTTCTTGTATACCCGCCGGGCTATGATGGTTTTACCCACTGAGGTAGAGACTGAAAAGGGCTCTGCTAGAATTTCGGGACTGATTCCTAAATCTCCTGCTATGTATGGAGTAACAAAAGACAAGGATACACCTGGGTCTAGCAAAGCATAAACATGAACATGGAAAATCTATAACGTATCAGTAACGACATCAGGAGAATTTTCCTAATCCTTCCAGGACTGAAGAGTATAGAGTCTATTTGGGCGTTGCCCACTGGTAGTACTGGAAATGGCACCCTGCTGGTTCGGGCGACCGGACTGAGCTGCAGAATAATTTTGCTGACCCTGAAGACTTGACTGCGGACACTCTCTAATCCTGTGTCCTGGCTTGCCACAACCAAAATAGACATCACTACCGGCTCTGCAAATGCCCTTGTGGTTCTCACCACAAGTCTGACAAAGGGGATTCGTTCGGGAACTGCTAACACTGCCCTGAGATTTAGAGCCTGGCGCTTTGTCTTTGTTTCCATCTCTGAACTTCGGCACTGGAGAACTGGTAGAGAAAGGGGCTGGAATAGCTGACTTGGAGCAAAACTGTGAACGGTTTCCTCCATCTGACTTGGGGTGAGCAAAGTTGAAGTTACCTGACCTTGCTCTCTTATTCTGCCTCTACCTAGTCTTAACCTTCTGCTCTTCTACTTGCTGGGCATGGGTCATGAGTCTGGATAAGGTCATAGCACCGATCAGCATCACAGACCTACACTCAATTACCATGCTATCGTTGACCCCTGACACGAACTTGCACATCTTAGCCCTATTGTCTGCAACCACATGAGGAACATACCTAGCTAGCTGAGTAAATCTGAGAGAATACTCCCTAACCATCATATTCCCCTGCTTGAGGTTGATGAACTCAAGAACTTTGGCTTCCCTAAGCTCTGGGAGAAAAAATCTGTCTAAGAAGGCCATGACAAATTCCTCCCACTCGATAGGGTCTGCATCATCTAACCTCTCAGACTTATACTATTTGTACCAAGCATGAGCAACATCCTGTAACTAGTAAGCGGCTAACTCGACACTCTTAATAAAAGTAACACCCATGATGTCAATGACCTTCTGGACTTGGTCAATGAACTCCTGAGGGTCCTCATCAGACTTAGACCCATGGAAAGATGAAGGGTTCATCTGGGTGAAGTCCCGAACCCTAGATTCTACGGGATAGGCCACTGGATTGGCAGGAATTACTGGTGGCTGTTCATTCTGTGCAGCCACAGACTGAGCAAGTGTGGTAAATGCGGCTCTAAACTCCGCATGGGAAACATGTTCTCCCAAAGGATCTTCGGGCTGAGGAGCTGGCTGGTTTCTTCTCTTTGGGGCCATGGTCTGAAATAAAAGAAGAACGGATTAGACTCAGAGTTTAACTTGTGATTATTCTCACTAGCATGACATGAATACTGAAGAAAGGGGACTGTTCCTAAAACATCTTATAGACTCCTGTACATAAATGTGGCGCGCAACACACCCATGTACAAGACTTTACTAGATGCGGCTTTCAGACTTCCTAGGACTCTATTGAACCTTAGGCTCTGATACTAAGTTTGTAATGCCCCGATTTGCTAAACCGGAATGCTACACGGTGCTCATGACCTCGAGGGACCACAAGCTAACCCATGACTAATGTCTGTACCTGTATACTGCAAATCATGACATAATAATGTGGAATACGTAAAACTGTAAGGCCATAAGGTTCAACTAAATAAAACCATGTCTGAAAATCATAACGTCCATGTGGGTGAAAATACCCAAAATAACTCAATCTGAAAGCTAAGTCTGAATGTAAATCTGAACATAAATCTGAAAGCCTCTAAACTATCTGAATAAAAATTTGAAGGAACATGTCTCTAACTAACTCCGTAAAACTGAACTGAAGAAATAAATAAATGTATCAAATCATATTATCCTTGAATCAATGAGGACTCACTGTGTCTCTGCGACTGGAATGCTACCGCTATTGCTGGGCTGGAGCTCGTGTCTTGGAACCTATGGTGTAATATGAAAATAAAGCACCATAGCGCAAATGGGTCAGTACAAATGGAGTATTGAGTATACGAGGAAGGTAGGCTGAACATAAAGGGTTTCATGCATGAACAACACAGGCTGAATAATATGAACGTAGGAGTGCAAACATACATATATAGAAACTAAGACCATGAATGCATGATAGAAGCTAATACATGGTTTACTGATAACTGTCATGACTGATACTGCAAGTTGATAACATGGATGGCTGTATCTGACAGTCCTGTATATAATGAAATCTGAAGAACACCCTGAGTTCTTTTACTGAGACTGATACTGAAACTGTGGGAGGTAGTGTTTAACCGACATGCCCCATGTATGCCATTATGGCTAAGCTGGGGTCCAATCTCTGCCCCGACTGGAGGGGTGTCAATACCGTACCACGGGTAAGGACAGCTTGTGAGTGACCCTTATCTGGCAGGTACTTAATAAGAACGGTGGGAACCCTAAACTGACAGGTTAAACCACCTCATCAACCCTAATCTGACAGGTTAAGATGTCTCAACCTACGCTGGCTACGTAGTTTTGGAACACAAGGATGACTACTAAGAATCACACCCTGAACTGGCGGGAGAGTTCCCATCCTTAGGTTCACTTGGTGCTAACCTCTACTCTCATCTGAAGGGACTGGACATAAATAACTGACTATACATGACTTAATCTTACTAAATTCCATTGACTGGCGGAATGTTACTAATATCTGACAACTGACTGAGATCATGAGGTTTTCTTGAGTCACATGACTGACTGAAGTCTATGGAATCATAGCTTGAGTTCAGATATCGTGAAACATGACATGGCTCTAGGCACACAACTATAGTTTTCGGGTACAAATACCCCCAGGACACGATAGGAGGAAACTGACACACATGACATGACTTGATCACAAGATTTGAGTCCACAATTCACAATATCATAAACAGGGGATAGTATACTTCATGTATTTATTCAATATTTCAAACATGATAGGAAAAACATGGATATATTTTGTGTACATAATTTATATCTCCATTATCATACATGCTTCATACCACAACAATAACAACACATAATTTGCATGGAAATTCATATTGGAGTGTATGGCTAACATGAACTTGTTATTTAGTTATCATGAAATCATATAAATATGAAGTTCAAACATACTAGGCATTTTATCGAACACCTTGCATGCATTCTTTAAGGCATAGGAGGATTTCATACTTGCATTCTATCAATCTACCTAAAGATCATGTTTTTCAACTAACAACATAACTTTCATGAGATATGCAGTTTTAATACTATTATATCGCAAAACAAACAAGCATCAATATGGGTATGATCATATCACCACAACCAACCAAGATTTTGTATTTTAAATATTGATTCTTGAACTCCACGGATGAAAGGAATCCGTGGATGAACACTACACATACCTTGGAAGGGAGGTTCTTGATGATTGACGGAGGAATTTCCTTGAAATTTGATCTTCAAGCTTGATTGTGCAACTCTAGTTGTTTTTCTCCTATGGTGCTCTTGTATAATGAACTTTGAGATGTTAATAGGGTTGTAATTTGTTTAGAAGCTATAAATTTCGTGAGGTTAAGTTTAGGGACATGTAAGGAGTGTTAAAAGACTTAACTACCCTCAAAATAACTCAAAAACTAAGTGTTTTCATGGCTGAAATCATAGATGTACGCCGCATATGATATCGCCTATATTTACATAGGCGCCACATATGATATCGCCTATATTTACATAGGCACCGCATATGATATCGCCAATATTTACATAGGCACCGCATATTCTATCGTATATGCCCTCCAGTGGCCATGTGCGATTGGTTAGGCGACGCATTCTACTTTGAAAGGCCATAACTCCTTGCTCGGGTGTCAGATTTTGATGAAATTGGTATTGTTGGAAAGCTAATTCGATTCTCTAAAATTTGGTGGGTCTAAATCTGCCAAAATGTAACATATAAATCACGTTATTCTTATTCAAAGATGACCCTTGTAAAATCGAACAAGAAGACTTGATGGATTCAAAAACTCTTAGCTTGCATCACTCTAAGCGACTCATATGAGCATGCTTAAGACATCGCAAGCTATCCTATCGCTAGGATATTTATTGTAAGTCATGCACTAAAATGCTTATCACATGGTAGGATGTTTCATACGTAGGAAAACATATTCACTTCCTAGCTTAGAAACATGCGGGGTATTACATCAGGCCTTCCAGAGTATAGAAGGCTCACTAAGTGACTCTGCAAATCTGTCTGAGGAATCTACTAATTTTCTGGTCCCCTAGACTATGCCTCCGAACCTGGGAGGGAAGAGAGTCAATACAAAAGTACTGGTACGCAGAGAAATCAAAACAAAAACATAATACTTTTACAAAATATAGGTGAGAGCCATTATAAAGCAGTTTCATATCAAATTATTTGAAAACACATGGGTATAATGTAATAGTTTTTAACAACAATGTAATGCAACTGAGATAGGTGGAATACCCTACATAATTTACACCAACTGTCAAACCTCGGTTGCCGCTGAGATTAGAGTATACGTGAGGGGAAGACACACAAGATCACACAGCAGGGTGTCTCGACCCAATAGAGTATAGTAATGCCCAAGTTCACTTAGCCTGGGCTCCTAACCATAGTCCCAATTTAGGAATGCCATAAAGTCAAGTACACAAGATCACTTATCCTGGTACCAAATTCCCATGTCGGCAAACACGGTTTCCAGTGATGAGCCCTTACACTCAAACGCCTTCTTCGAGCATCCACCTATCTTATGTAAAATTAATGCATTCAACTCAATTTAATTCAATCACATATCAAGTTCTGTAGGGTATCGTCATACCCGACTTGCAAGCCATCAATATCACATCATTCTTTCATGCAGCTATTATGTTCATCATATTTCAACATAACAATCCCCTCTCTTTGCAAGTCAAAAATCATAACTGCTTTCAAAATATTTCTTGTCGTGCTTGTCAAGATGATTTCAAACATTTCACATCATATGAGAATTTAAAATAAAACCATATCAAGAGGGGGATTTCATATCATTCATGCTCTCAAGTTAACATCTTTTCGGAATACATGCATATACATATATCATATATCAAATCACTTTGGGAATAGGCCTAAGGACCAAATCAATGTCATAAAATGTTCGATACATAATCATATTTGTAAATTTTCAAAACCCCCATTTAGAAAACATGAATTTAAAGGCCCATGAGATTTTTAGGATAACCCCACGTACCTCTATATGAGAAGATGATAGGTGCTTCTTGAAGCCTACGTTCTGGGGATTCCAACTATGCACTTAGTTTCAAAAACCCACGGTTGAACCTTGAGTTGCTTGGGTTTTTATTTTGAAACCCTAAGGAGAGTTCTTGAGCAATTTTGGTGAATATGTGTGAAATTTGGATCTTTAGGGATTAAATCCCGTGTTTAAGTTGATAGGGGATTGGTAAATTACCAAATTGCCATTAATTTCCCGGATGAGGCTGAAAATTAAGCCTAGCGCGATATAGCAGGCGACACGGGCCTTAGTGCACTACGATTAGGCAGGCGTCGCCCGCTCAATCGTGGGTTAAGGTTCCATGCACGCGATCCAGCAGGCGGCGCGGGCTAATCGCGTGCTGCCACTGGAATTTAAATCCAAATACAATTTTAGGTTGATTCATGAGAATAATACTAATTTTTTAACTTTTTTTTTTAATTTAAACCCTCATACCCGCAACCTACCCCGCCTCGCACCATTTAAAAAAAACATACTTAAACCCACCCCACTCCCACATAGTCTAAAATCCACACCGCCTCACATAGCCTAAAACCCGCATCGCCCAAGTGCCATTCCTATCTATAGGCATCCTCCAAACCTTCCTATATAGGGTCATGTCCTCGGTAAGCTACACACACTTACACAAAGATAACAGTCAAACAAAATAAACAAAAGAGATTCTCAGTTCCATCACAACACTTACAATAGGCATATGTGAATCAAAGATTAAGTGAAAAGTAATGATCTGACAACTTTTCTCTCCTACGCCACCTAGAAAAGTAGATAAAAAAATACTGATAAACTGGGACATCGTAAAATATTTAATAAATTCTAATCTATAGTAAACCATCCAGATTAATAACATGCAGAAGATAATAAGAGAGTTGGAAAGCCTATCTAGGATACTGCTGAAATGAGTGAAAAGATTTATATTAGTAACCTCAGATGGAAAACTAACCAATTTGCTGCACTTGTAATTTTATCGCGAATACCTTGATTAACAACAGTGTTTTTTCCTAATGATAAAGTCCCACCAAGAATCAGAGAGGCTCCAATAACACTTGTACCCATTCCCTATGCGAAGATAAAAAGTGCCCATTCATGAAGTAAAGCCAGCACGGAACGCAGGAGACGCAATCTAAGATTTGGAGTTGGCAATACCTCTCCACCGGATAACAGCTGGTCATACGTATTTAATACAGGCTCTACTTCACCCTTGCAAGCAGCCTAAAGAGCCCTAGGAATATCTTCATCTCCAACAGATTCAACACCCGAAACCACTTTCTCCTTTAAAGTATTAAAGAATCAATTAAGTTTAGATTTCAAAAGTGAAGCATTGAACTAGTTGAAAGCACATGCAAAGGAAGAATCAATTAAGTTCAAATTCCATAAGTGAAGCATTGTACTAGTGGAAAGCAAATGCAAAGGAACTAAAAGAATCAAAATGGGCAAGTACAGCTCTGTAAGACCCCGCAAAATCTTTGCATCCGAATTCAGTTCTCTTGGCTTTACAAGCCTCAAGACTTAGATATTTTCGTAAGTGTTCAACACTTAGTCTCATTTTAGTCCTCCAAACTTTGGAGATTTATTTGACGACCTTCCCGATATTCATTTTTCTATTTTCAAGTTGCGTTGTGATTGGGCAAGGTTGTTGTACTTCCCGGGTAAGTATAGGAATTTTCGGACTCCGTTTAGGGCACGTTTGGATTTCAAACCAGTAGATCTCCACGATTAGGGGGCGCCGCCCAGCTTAGAGAGGCTCTCTAAGCAAGGTGTCGCCCTGCTTAGAGAGGGGGTAAGAGCAAGGCGCCTCCCTGCCATTCCGGTGGGTACCTAGTTTTTCAAAATTCAACCTCCGTGTTTTAAAGGATATTTGGACATTTTTCCTACCCTATATATACTCTTAAACACGATATTTGCCCATAATTCAGCCATATACACCTATATTTCTCAAATTCCTCTCAAGAACACATTAGGGTTTTCAATTGGGGATTCAAGTTCAAGTAAATTTTTTCGTCAATCATTAAGAATCTTCCATCTAAGGTATACGTGAGTTAATTCATGTACTCCTTTCGTTCATGAAGCTCAAGAACCATATTCTAAATTTTGTATTATGATGTTTATTTTGTTGATGGTTGATGATCATGTTGTTGGAGTTTGTTGATGCCCAAGAAGGTATTTTTGTATATTTGTGTGATGCTATGGTGATATATGATGTATAAACGTGTGTAATTTGTGGTTAAATACTTGAAATCTTGATGAATCTACCTATGCCTAAGATGTGCATGTAAGGTGTTTGTGAAATACCTAAGAGATTAGAAATCATGTTTTTATGACATAATAGGTCCTAAATAACTATTCCATGCTCTAAGTTTATGTTCGATATGATTCCCAAACTACTGTCTTGGATTGAAGATGTTGTTGAGATGCTCATGATATTGTTGTGATATGGAATGACCATGATATTGAAGCCATGGAAATATATACATATTGTATGCATTCTCGTTTATGTGATAGATTGTTGAGAACCATGCTTTGTATGAAATCCGTATTTATGGTATTATACAAAGTTTTATGCGATCATGCTTTGGATTGTTCATGAACTAGTTTTATGCAATCATGCTATGTTTTCTTACAAATCCTACTTATGTATGAGATCTATGATAACCATGTACTTCAAGAAAATCCCCAAGTTATGATATTATGGATTGTTGACGTTGGTCATGTAATCAAGTCATCATGTGTGTCAGTTTCTTTCCATCGAGTCCTGGGGGTACTTGTACCCAAAAACTATAGCTGTGTTCCTGGAGCCGAGTCATGTTTCACGATATACTCAGTCAAGCTATGTTCCATAGATCTCAGTTAGTCATGTGACTCAGGAAAACTTAGAAATCTTAGCAGTTCAGTAGTCTCAGTAATTTCAGTACTCTCAGTCAGACCTTAGATCTTAAGTAACTTTTCTGTCAGTTAATGAAACTCAGTAAATACAACTTAGCTAAGCTAAGAAAATACTATCAGCTCAGTTAATCAGTTCAGTTAGTCAGTTCAGCTCAGAAACTTATGTTCACTATCATTCAGATGGGAGTAGGATTCAACACCGAGCGAACCTAGGGATGGGGGCTCACCCACTAGAATAGGACTGAGATCCCTAGAAGCAATCCCTAAGTTCCAGAACTACATAGCCAGCATAGGTACGAGATGTCACCCATTATATAGGAATGACATACTCAGGGATCACCCATTAGCGTATTTATATGTATAGGACTGGTCCTAGAAGTCACCCGTTAGATTAGGACTGACTCCATAGCAGATGTCTTTACTGGTGGCGCGGTACTGACACCCTTCCAGTCAGGGAAGAGATTGAACCCCAGTCAGCTTAGTATGGGGTATGTCGGTAACATGAATATATCCCACAGTTTTAGATACAAAAATCAGGACTATCAGATATAGTCAACTCATCTTAGTAGTACAGACTCAGGACTGTTAGACCCAGTCAATCCTTATCATCATAAATAGACTCCAAGATCACCCATTAGACAGTACTGATCTCAACTACCATTTTAATATCAGTATTAGTAGACTTAGAGATCACCCATTAGATAGGACTGATATCATTTATAGTCAATTAGTATTAGCATTATCAGACTTAGAGATCATCCATTAGGTAGGAATGATCTCAGACTAAGTTAATTCATTCTTCTTTATCAGCGTAATCAGAGATCACCCGTTAGCTAGGACTGATCTTAGACTCAGATATTCAGATACAATATGGAACCCAGATAGTTTCACCAGAATTAAGACTATTAGATACAGTCATTCAAGTTATCAGTCTCTCAGTATTAGTAAACTTATGTTGTCAGAATTCAAACTCAATAGTCAGTATCTCCACTAGTTCAGTATCAGTTATGTATATATATATGTATGTATGTATGTATGTATTCTCACGTTCATATTAGTTAGCATGTTTATGCATATAAACCCCATGCATTTAGCCTATCCCCACGTATACTCAGTACTTTAGTTGTACTGACGCATTTGCACTATGGTGCTTTCTTTTATATTACACCATAGGTTTTGAGGCACAGGTTTTGGATCAGCAGTAGCAGTTCATTAGCAGTGAGTTCTTATCTTTCGAGGATGATACAATTATTACTTCATTTATCATTTCAGTTTATTTTCAGTTTAGGGAGTTAGTTGGAGACATGTTCCTTCAACTCCTTATTCAGACACTTTAGAGGCTATTCAAACGATTACAGAGTTTTCAAATTCAGACTTTAGTCTTTTCAGTTTTGTTTTGGTACTGTGATACCACCTTAGTCAGATGTTTTATTGTTCAAGATTGAACCTTACGGCCTTTTAGTTCATGTTTCCACATTTTATACGTATATTATGCAGTAGACAGGTACAAATATCAGTCATGGGTTAGCTTGTGGTCCATCGGGGTCATGAGCACCGTTTAGCATTCTGGTTCAGATAATCGGGGCGTTACAAGCTCAAAAGGGGAAATAGCCATACCAGCACAGCCTTCTCAAGATGAAGACAAAGAGTATCAAATGGTAAAATATCTCCATCTCTGGGATACACATGGGAACCAACCCTCTTTAGTACAACACAATCTTCAACAATCCCACTTCTCATAAGAGCTTGATCAATAAGCCTAGCCCAAGTTTCTTGTACTATGCTGCTATCAGCATCACCAGAGTAGCTAGCGAAATACAACATTTCCAGACATAACTATAAATGGTGCACCTGAAGGCTTTTTCACTCACCACCTGAAGGCATTTTCACTTCAAGTAGGAAATAATAGCAAGGTGATCCCCTTTCGCCTTTCCTTTTCCTGATTGTCATGGAGGGTCTATACAACATATTGCTCACAGCTCATAGGAACAATTGGCTCAGAGGTTTACAGTCAGTAACAAACAAGAGGACAATCTGGAAATTACCCATTTGTTATACGCAAATGATGTAATTATCCTTTGTGATGCAGAGGATGATTAGATGAAGATTTTGAGAGCTATTTTGACTATCTTTCAAGGGTCTCTGGGTTAAATATAAACTGGAGGAAGAGCCTCATATTTCCAGTTAATGAACCTTAAAACTTTCAAATTTGTATGGATACCCTAGGAGAAGTAGGCACACTATCCACAACATATGTTGATATAACCTTGGGGGAACATTGTAGATCCATTGACATCTTGAGTGGAGTGCTTGAAAAATATGAGAAAAAACTCACTAGATGAAAGAGTCAGTACCTATCTTTAAGTGGCAGACTTATACTCAATAACAGTGCTCTCGATGCATTCCCCACCTATATGATGTCACTCTTTCCTATACCGCCACGGGTTGAAAAAAGATAGGACATACTGAGAAGAAACTTCTTATGGCAAGGCAACAAAGAGAAGAAACTTCACTTTTGATGCCACACCCGTGTCGAATTCTCCATTAATAAACTAGGTATGGTGAATCCGAGATGCACCCATTGACATTTTTGAAGAGTCCGAGCAACACAGCTGGGAATAAGGAACTTAAAAAAGCAAAACCAAAGCCTTCTTATGAAATGGATCTTGAGATACACAAATGAAGATCAAGCACTATAGAAGTAAGTGATTCAAGAAAAAATAAGGAGAAGAGGGTGCTAGGAAAACCAAAGTTGTAAGCACTGTTGTAACGCCCCGTAAAAGTTGTGCATGGATTAGCCTTTAATAGTGTGTTCTTAGACTTAAGACTCAAATTTTTTTTCTAAGTGTAATGAGGACTTAGAGTCATTTTAGCTGGAAATCTTTGGGATACAACTTTTCAACCTTTTCGACATCCGTTTCTGGATTTTCTTATTGCGTTGCGATGGGGCAAGGTTGTAGTACATCTCGAAAGAGTTTTGGAATTTTAGAGGAGCTTAAGGGCAAGTTTGGATTTCCAATCCAGTAGCAGCGCGCGATAGGCCCGCGCTGCCCGCTGGATCGCCAGCCCTGGGCTGGAGCTCGCGATTGAGTACGCGATGCCTGCCTAATTGCAGTGTACTAAGGCCTGCATCGCCTGTTATATCGCGCCAGGCTTAATTTTCAGCCTCATCTGGGAAATTAATGGCGATTTGGTAATTTACCAATCCCCTATCAACTTAAACAAAGGATTTTATCCCTAAAGAGCCAAATTACACACATATTCACCAAAATTGCTCAAAAACTCTCCTTAGGGTTTCAAAATAAAAATCCAAGGAAATCAAGATTCAACTGTGGGTTTTTAAAACTAATTTCATATTTGGAATCCCCAGAATGTAGGCTTCAAGAAACACCTATCATCTTCGCATATAGAGGTACACAGGGTTTTCCTAAAATCTCATGGGCATATAAATCATGTTTTAAGAAAGGGTTTTTTGAATTCATGTACATATTCATGTTTTAGAAGCTTTAATGATATTGTTTTGGCCTTTTGGCTTCCCCCCAAAGTGATTTGAAAGTTATATGTATATGTATTTATGTGTTTGTCCTGAAATATGAATTGAGAGCATGATTATAATAAATTCCTCTCTTGTTATGAGTTTTCCCATCTTCATATGGCATGAATTGTTTTGAATGCATTTTGAAATGCATGATATGAAATACTTTGGCTTTTGCTATGTTTTGAATATGTTTTGAATACCAAATAAAAAGGGTTATGAATGTTGAATATGCATATAATGAAAGAGTGCATGATTTTGCCAAAAGCACATGACCACCATGTGTTTGATGAAAGTTTTTGCATGGTTTTGACTTGAGTTTTGGAACATGAAAAATTCTATGAGAATTACATATTTGGGTGGTCTGAAACTATATTCTTATGAAAGATTATGCTTAATGCATTATGTCTTAGAAAGAGTACTTGCAAGTCTTGGTATGACGATACCAAGTTCAAAAAATGTCATAACAAACACAGACTAATAGAGAAATCAGACTTTATCAGATTTGCATATTTTAGAACTTCAGAATGATACATGTTCAGAAAAGGTTAAAATTGGGCATAAAGAGATGTTTGGTGGTCCCCGAAGAACGCATGAGTTCAGACAACTCATTGCCTAAAACTGTGATTTGACAATCCGGGAATATTATTATACGCTGGCTTAAGTGCCGTGTGGCGTATCAGACTCACACACTCCAACCCTTGCGACATACTTGGGTTGGGGGCTTCCCCGCCGAGTCAATGACGGATTCGATATAGCCTATGGAAATCAGACTTGTAGGGGAGTGCCACCTAACTCAGAAGTAATACAAAGATCAGAAATTGTTTGACAAAAATGTCTCAGAATGATTCAAATGATGCCCATGTGTTTTTCAGAAACTATTTTCTGTATGATGTTTAATGAAAACTTTTCTCTCATATTATATATATATATATATATATATATATATATATATATTTATTCAAATACTCTATTTTGGACTGCTTCACGTGCCAGTACTTTTGTGCTGACCCTCACTCCTTCCAGGTTCTGAGGCACAGTCTAGGGGTCTAATAAATCAGTAGATATTTCAGGTCACAGACCAGACTGAGCAGTGGTGAGCCTTCTATGATCCAGAAGGCTTGATTATTATAGATACTATGTTTAGTGATGTTTTGGTCTACTGGGGGCCTTGTCCCAGTTATTCAGACAACTTGTTTAGTTCATAGTAGAGATTTTCACAGACTGTGTCAGACATTATTATTCAGATACATTTACAGATTGACCATGTTTCCATACTAATTTTTATTTTTCCGCATTATCTTTTATATGAATGTTGTGCATGATTACCAGATACAGAAGGGTGTTCCGGGCCTTCATGGTTCGGGATGATCGTCACGGCTTGGGCCTTGCCTCAGGTCGTGACAACTGTGTATAGGGTTAGTGTTTGGAAGACCATCAGAAACTTGTGGAATATTTTCAGCATCAACTTCAACTATAATTAGAGAATGGGCAAAAAATCTCTTTTTGGGAAGGTAACTGGTTAGGCAATGGCCCTTTTAAAGCAGTTGTATCCTGAAGTTTACACGTTGAACCAGAAACAAAGGGCAAAAGTTAGTAGCCTTTTGGCCATAAATTTTTTTTCCTATTTCCCGAAAAATTATTTCACTTTAGTGAATAAAGTGAAAACACGTTGAGTTTGGCCATGAATTTTCCAACTCCAATTTCGGAAAATTCTTTGGAAAAGTGAATTTTTTTTTACTTGTTTTCACTTTTTTCACTCATACTTCTCTTACAAAATTTCAAAAACAACTTTAATTTATATTCATGGCCAAACATAACTCCAACTCCAACTTCATCTTCAACTCCAACTCCAACTCCAACTCCAACTCCAACTTCGGAAAAAAGTAATTTTCATGGCCAAACGGGTCCTGTGAGGTATGGAATAATCAAGGATGGAACCTCACTTTTTAGAAGACATTTGAATGATTGGGAGCTGGACAAATTCATTGAATTTTTCAATTATCTTAACCAATTCAATGGAGTGTCACTGGATCACGATAGATTATGTTGGTTGGGAGACAAAACAGGAGTTTATTCAGTAAGGTCAGTATATCATTCGAGAAATTACAACAACACACAGATACAATGGCCCTCGAGACAACTATGAAAGGCAAACATACCATACAAAGTAGCATGCTTTGTATGGTTGGTGGTAAAGAGAGCTTGATTGATACAAGACAGGATACAAATAAAAGAGTCCACATATGCTCTATTTGCCTTCTATATGGAGATTATGCAGAAATAAATAGCCATCTTTTTTGCATTGCAGGGTGACCTCTCAGTTGTGGGACATCTTTCTAGCTAAGACTGGATTGAGTTGGGCAATGCCCACCAATACACTGGATGTGCTAACTAGATGCAACAGGAGAGGAGGATCTAAAGCCCAAAAAAAGATTTGGGAAATAATTCAAGGACACATTTGGTGGACTATCTGGAAGTAGAGAAACTCAAGAGGTTTTGAAAACAAAAGCAACTCCATCCAGATGATAAAGCATAATTGTATTCAAATTTTGCATTTTTGGTGTTTCGAAATATTCATTGATATAGGGACATTGGCACAGTTTATAGAGTCCGTATAAAAATTTTTTTTGCTAACCTAGCCTAGATGTAGCTTGTATCTATAACCTATATGATTTTGTTGGAATTAATACAAATGTTATCTTATTAAAAAAGAAAAAAAAGTAGAGCACATGGTGAGAAATGTGTGTTGATTGTTCCAAACCTCCCATATCTCAAAAGGAACAACATAGTCATTATACAACTGAGTATTCTCTTCAATTCCATTGCTAACTCCTTGGCTTTTTCTCGAAGAATATTACTCATATCAGGTGATGTTTCTCCGGAGCCAAATTCATATGTTCTTGTAGATGCCTCTAACCTAGAAGCCATGGTCTCTAGTTCATCTTTAATTTTTATTTCAAATTAAAGAACAACAAGCTTTTCTCCAAGTAAATTAAGCAGCCCATTGTTGCCTACTAGTGACATTGGAAGTGACACCTGCTGATTTGGGTGATCGCACTGAGCTGGGGGATGATTGTACTGAACCTGCAAACTTGACTAAAAATAATCTCTAATTCTATGGCCTGGCTTGCCACACCCGAAACATACATCACTGCCAGCTCTGTAGACACCCTGATGGTTTCTGCTATATTTATGACAAAGAGGATTTGTTCGAGCACTTCTGACACTACCCTGAGATTTAGAGCCTGACGCCCTATGTTTGTTACCATTTATGAACTTAGGTGTTGGAGAATTGGCTGAGGATGGAGCTGAAATTAAAGATTTTGGATGAAACTGGGAACGATTACCGCCTTCTGACTTAGGCTGAGTAAAATTGAAGCTACCCATTCTGGATCTCTTGTTTTTCCCCTCTCTTTCCTTATTCTTAGCCTCTTCTATCTATTGAACATGGACCATTAGCCTAGATATATCCATATCCTTAATTATCAACGTAGTTCTGCACTCCTTGACCACACTCTCCAACACCCAGATACAAACTTGCTCATTCTGGACCTATTGTCTGCCTCTACATGGGGAGCATACCTGGATAACTGAATAAACTTGAGGGAATACTCTTTCACACTCATGTTACCTTGCCTAAGATTGATGAACTCTAACACCTTGGCTTCCCTCAATTCCAAGGGAACGAATCTATCTAGAAAAACAGTAGCAAACTCTTCCCATTCTATAGGCTCTGCATCTGTACTCCTGTCTACCTTACACTGGTTAAATACGTATGAGCCATATCTTGTACATGATACACAACTAACTTAGCACTCTTACTGGAAGTCACTCCCACAATACCTATGACTTTCTGAACCAGACGAGGAACTCCTGTGGATCCTCTTTAGACTTGGATCCAAAAAATAGGGGAGAATTCATTTGGGTAAAGTCTCAAATCCTGGATGCAGCAGTATTGGCCACTGGGTTATCATGAACATTTGCTTGCCATTTATTCTGGGCTGTTATAGAATGGGCTAGAGTAGTGAACGCAACTTTGAATTCTGCATGGGAGAATGCTCATCCAGGGGATCTGCCTGAATGGGCTGAGGTGCTGTCTAGTTTCCTGTTCTTCTTACATTGTTCTTTTTGGGAGACGTTTCTATAAATTGAAGGAAGAAAAGAATCTAACTGAGAGTATTAACACGAGCTCATGCTCACTCGCATGACATAAATACTGAAAGAAGGGAAACTTTTCTAAAAATATACCTCGTAGCCTCTTGCCCATAAGCGTGGCACACTACACACCCATGCACAAGACTCTACTTGACATAAATTTTAGACTCTTTAGGACTCTATTGAATGTTAGGCTATGATACTAAGTTTTTAGTGCCCCGAGTATGCACCCCGGATGCCACACAATGCTTACGACCCTGAAGGACTACAAACTACCCATGACTGGTACCTGTCGTGAGCACTGAATAATACTACTGAAATAATGCGGAGGTTAGGCTGAAATGCCATAATGTTCTTAATCTTAATACTATTTAATATAATATATGATAATAATATTTGAAAACTGAATATTTTCTGAACTAAACTAGTCTGAAAAGCCTTTACTGAACTGTCTGAATGTGGAGTTAATGGGACAAACCCCCAACTAACTCCTACTAATATAATACCAAATCTATTAAAATACAAAAAATAAAAGAACATCCTTGATAGATGAGGACTCACTACTGAATCTGCTATTGCTGATTGAATCTGGCTAAGCTTGGTCAGGAATATGAGCGTCCGAACCTATGATATGAGACATCATAGAACAAAGAAAATGTATGCATCAGTACGTGAAATGTACTAGAATGCTAGATGAGGTAAGGCTGAATGCAAAGGTTCATTTGCATGAATTGTAACTGACTGAATGATATGGAATAACTAAATAAGAGTACATGGAATAATGAAACTACTGTAAATATTGAGTATGTAATTCTGCATATACATATATATACTGTATCTAAGATCATTACTAAAATCGAGTCTATATTTTGATAACTGAGTAACTGATATCTGAGGTTTCTGATAATTGAATTATTGATAACTGGGTGACTATTTTTGACAGTCCTAATTCTGTAGAACTGAACTGAGTTTTATGCTGAGACTAAAACTGAAACTAAAAATATGGGAGGTAGTCATCTAACATGTTCCTATATGAATGGATTGGGGTCCAACCTGTAACCCCAGTTGGAAGGGTATCAGTACGATGCCACGGGTACAAATACTGGCTATGTGGATCCACTAAAATAATATCCTGAAGGACTAAGGTTCACCCTCTACTGGAAGGTTCCCTAATAAGAATGGTATTACCCTCAACTGGCAGGTAAACACCTTATCAACCCTCAACTGGCAGGTTAATATCTCAACCTATGCTAGCTACGTAGTTTTGGAATACAAGGACTGCTACTAAGGACACACCCTCTACTGACAGGTGAGCCCCTATCCTTGGGCTCGCTCAGTGCTGAATCCTACTCCCAACTGAATTACACTGATTATTAAACTGAACTGAATTAGACTAAGTTTCACAGAGTTCTGTAACTGACTGAGTACTACTGTTTGTGAAATTACTGAAACTATTTTGTAACTACTATGTCTCTAGGTATATATCTAGTTTTCGAGTATTAAATACCTCCAGGACTCAATAGCATTGGAAGTAAAGCATGGAATGATATTAAAAGCATAACAATTGTTGCTTGTTAATAATGCATTCATTTAGACATTTTGACAAACACTTGAGATACATGAATTGTGGACCACATAATGACAAGTCATGATTTCACTATTCAATTCACATAGGACTTTTATCAAACACTTGGGGAGCAAGGTCATTTCACATAATAATAGTCAACACATGAAGATCATGGATACAATACTCAATGGTAAATTCAAGCTTTAACATGCAAATCGTCTAGTTTATCACACATGCTACTTTAATTGTATGAAACTTGAAATTAATCATGGATTAAAACCCAAATAATATCATGAACATGGATGAAAGGTGTGATGACGTTTTGGAAGAAGGTCAAGCTTAGCCTTAGGTATATTGGTCCATTTGAGATTCTTTACACTGTTGGTGACATGGCTTATGAGTTGTCTTTGCCCCCTGATCTAACAGCGGTTCATCCAGTTTTTCATGTTTCTATGCTTCGTCGCTTTATTCTTGATGATTCTCATGTCATTCGTTGGGATTCAGTTCAGTTAGATGAGTGGTTATCCTTTGTTGAAGACCTAATTTCCATTTTGGCTAGTTATGTTAGGCGATTGCGCTCTAGAGTTATCCCTGTAGTTAAGGTCCAGTGGTGACATCAACCTGTAGATAAAGCTACTTGGGAGATCAAGTCTAATATGCATATTTCTTATTCCAGATCCTTATTGATTTAGGTATTTCTTTGCCTTAGTTCGAGAACGAACTAGATTTCTAGTGGTGGATGATGTAACAATCTAAAAATTTGATGAAATATGTGAAATTTATGATTTGACTATTTTACCCCTCCCTGTAGTTGCATTATGATATTTCTGGGGTATGGGAGTGACTGACATGATTTTTGATGCATTTTGTTACCATTTATACGATATTGTAATTTTTGATGGTTTCAAGAGCCTTATTTTAGACTTATGGAGATATCTTATGATCCATGCAATGGATGGCCGAATGGTCTGCGCCAATAATTCTAGAATATTGATTTTAGGCTAGGTAGACCTTTGTTTTGGGTCTGGTTCACCCAAGCTTATTTCGACCTATTGATTGAAAAGTTGAAAAATTAAAAATATAGGTGTGAGACCTACATTTAGTCTAAACGCTCTCAAATGGAAAATCTGACTTTTCCAGTAGATCCAAAATGTCAATTTTAGGGTGTTATTATATTTGGTACGATTTTACGACTTGTTAATATCTAATTGATACATAGGCCATTTTCACTTTACAACAACAACCACCAAGGTTTTCACAGTAGGCTTCTTCACAATCGGGGAAAATGTCTCATAGAAATCAATACCCTCAACTTGGGTATCATCTCTAACCACCAGTTTGTCCTTATCACCCCTCAACTTGTTAATATCTTGATTAATTTCTCAAAACTCAAAAATCTTAGGGCTTTATTTTAAACCCCAATTTTACTTTTTTTACTTGAACAATATTTTTATCTTATACTTACTAGTTTTTCATCAATTTAATCCTTAAAATAATTTTGATTTTTGATTTTAATCCTGATTTTAAAGAATTTTATCTGGTAAAGCTTAAAATTGATTTTCTTCAATTTGAACCTCGTTTTTTACTCGATTTGATTTGGATTTTTATCTTTAGATTCCTAAAAATATGAGTAACATGTTTTTGAAGTATGAGAAAGAGATATTAAACTGTCAGCCAACTTGGTATGTATAAAATGGCAGTCAAGCTCACTGTGTTTGGTCCGTTCATGGAAGACAGGGTCCTTGACTTTGTTTCCTCATATCACTCTGCAGAATGTGCTTTATGTACCTACTTTTCAATTAAATTGATCTCTATTAAAAAATTGTTAGACCAGTTGAATGGGGTTGTTTACTTTACTAGAACTTTGTGTGTTTTACAGGGCCCTTTTCAGAAGATGCCTCTAGTTCTTCGTAAGGTAGACAATGGTCTATACAAACTACTCTTGTCATCCAGTACTACTGGGAGTTGCCTTTTATATTTTCCTCCTCATATTCCTAGTTGTTGTACTTCTGATGTATTTGCACCTCCTGATGTATCTGTGCCTTGTAATTCTTTTAGTCCTTTTTCTGTTAATATTAAAAATCATGTATCTGTCATGCATAATTCCATGCATAAAATAGATGTTATTTGGTATTACAGACTTGGTAATATTTCTTTCTCTAAAATGAAACACATTCCAAATGTGCAACCTTTTGTGAGTCCTAAACAGTCATTCCCTTGTCCTGTCTGTCCATTAGCTAGACAAACAGGACTTCCTTTTCTTGATAGTTCCATAAAGTCAACTTTACCTTTCCAATTACTCCACATTAATACTTGGGGTCCATATCATTCTCTCACATATGATGTGGTTAGATATTTTCTCACCATTGTTGATGACTTTTCTAGAGCTACATGAACCCATTTAATGGGAGTAAAAACCAATGCCTTTGATCTCTTAAAAGCTTTTATCAACATGATAGACACTCAGTTTAGTTCTAAAGTGCTTTTCATTAGGAGTGACAATGCTCTTGAATTAGGATCTAGGAATGCTGGTTCTGCTTTCTTTTCATCCAAAGGTATCCTTCATCAAACATCATGTCCACATACTCCACAACAAAATGGGGTGGTGGAAAGAAAACATAGGCATTTACTCGAAGCTACTAGAGCCTTACTATTTCAAGTATCTGTCCCTATAAAATTTTGGGGAGATTGTATATTGACTGCTACATATCTGATTAATAGGTTCCCTTCTCCTCTACTGGCCAATAAAAGCCCCTATGAGGTCCTGTATTCCCAACCTCCTTCTTACTCTCATCTAAAATCCTTTGGATCTTTGTGCGTCTCTACTGCCACTACACCTCACAAAGATAAGTTTACCCCTAGAGCTGTTCCTTATGTATTTTTGGGTTACCCTTTTGGTAAGAAAGGTTACAAATTATATAGTCTTGAATTCAAGTTGTTTTGTGTCTAGAGATGCCATTTTCCATGAATATATTTTCCCATTTTTTGCTTCTCCACATCCTTCTTCCATACCTTGTCCTTTTTTTTCTTTCTAATTTTATGACCCTGTACCTACCGCATTTCATCCATCCACTCCACATGTCCATCCACTCCACATGCAACTCCTGAGGGTTCATCCCTGCATGAACCAGCTGAGATTGCTACTCTTCCTTTCTTTCCTACCTCTACTGATCCTGCTATTCCCCTATTTTCCCACTTCTTCCTTACCACTTTTGAGTCATTCTACTAGATCACATTCCATTTTTAAATACCTTCATGACTACTCCATTTCCTTTTACCTTAAGCATACTGCTGGTCAAGCCTCTAGTTTTTCTATTATTCTAGATTCTACTTTTGGGAGACATGCTGTGGTTGAGCCTCATTGTTATTCTTAAGCTGTCAGCATCCCTGCTTGGCAGGATGCTATGAAACTTGAATTTGAGGCTTTAGATGCTAATGGTACTTGGTCCATTGTCCCTTTTCCTTTTGGTAAAAAGTCCATTGGTTGCAAGTGGGTATACAAAATTAAGTATATAGCTGATGGCACTATAGAGAAGTATAAAGACAAACTGGTGGTTAGGGGTGATACCCTAGTTGAGGGTATTGATTTCTATGAGACATTTTCCCCAGTTATGAAGATGTCTACTATGAAAACCTTGCCGACTGTTATTGTAAAACGAAAATAGCCGATGTTTCAATTAGATATTAACAATGCCTTTTTGCATGAAAACCTTACAAAACGTGCTTATTTACTCTTATTGGGAGTTGTTTCCCCTCCAACTTCCGGGGGGAGGTGGTGTTGGAGACTGATTTTATGTACTCATTTGGGTCATTATACAATTTTCTCTTTTGTTGATGTATTAGGCTTGGCCCATTAAGTTTATTGTCCATAATATGACCCGGTCCATATTACAATGTATATATATACATAGGGTCTGAGATATTTTCAAGATAACAATTCATTTCACTCTTTTCAATAATAAGAAAATGCTCCTACTTCTCTCTACTTTTCTCTCTCTAGAAGCTTCTACTGATTTCTACTATTTTTTGTCAATTTGCTCGATCTTCATCTTCTCCTTCGAATGTTAACAAATCTCTTAGTTCTATTATTTATCAAAGGTTTCTTGATTTTGATTTCTTTAGTCGTGTCTTGAAGAGAATAAGAAAGACCCGTACTTGGATCCTACCCTAGAATCATTCAGTTAGATTTGTTCATAAGATAAATCTATTTGCATTAAGAAAGTACAATTTATATCTTGCATGTGAAATCATTTTCTAACTAGGATATTATGTTTCTCGAACTATGTCAATGAGTGCATGGCAGATTCTCTGAAAATAGTGTATTTTTGAAGAATTTGAAACAAGTTCCACAATAAGAAAATACATGTGGAATAGATGCCCACAGTTATGTTGGATCATCAATGTTATGTAATTTTGATCTTGAGTAACATCATGGGTGCAACCTATCTTACATATTTAAGTAGACCTTCAAGTATTGAAGGCCCCAAAAAATATTATGCATAATATCATTATATTCAACTTGTACTTATGTAATTATTATCAACAAAAGATTTTAAAATTTAATGTCCTTTTAATTAGGTTTAAGTGATGTAGATGAGTAAGTGAATATTTTTTTTTTCATTCAGTTGTTAATTCTACTCAGTATATTTATCTTTTCCTCTGCTTTAATTTTTTCTTCTCAATGTGCATTTTTTTCTTGTTTTTATATGATTAAGTATCACTAAATAGAGTAACTCAATAATTGTGCTATAGAGGTGACAAATAATTAATAGACGATAGAATAGTCAAGCCGTTGAAGCATTTGTAATAGGAAAAATGTCATAAGAACTTTTTTTCCTTTATCGGATGTCTCCAAAGGGACTAATGTCATCAGAATTTAATTGGTTGGATTCAGCTGTACTCAAAATATTCACCCGAGACCAAGAACTTATCTCTTTATCTATGACATGATTTCAAAAATTTTAATTTGATCAAATTATTGACGCCTTGGTGTTTTCAAACACATCAAAAACCTTTATCCAAGTTTCTATGAACCTGTGGTTGTGGACCATCATACGTTGAAACATATACTATATGAGAAGCTTCTTTGAAAGTCTTAGTTGACCGACTCTGACTACATGCAAAAAAAAAGTTCCTATGAAACTTTCTAGTTGACTTGAGTTGCATCATGACTTAAAGACCTCAACAGGCTTGTGAGGAAGTGAACAACTTCAATTCAAAAGTGAAGGAGGACAAAAATGCAATAAGGTTCCTACTTCAAATTCTATAAGTGTATGTATATAGAGTTTGACATGGAAAGCATCCCAAAACTAAAACTGGAATGTACGCTTTCAATTTCAACATGCTTTCCACAGAGAAGCTCAGTACCAAACTCTACAATATCAAAAGGGACTTACAAAAACAATGATACAGGAAGCTTTTGTTCACACAATGCTGTCACAATTCAATTTAATCAAAGAATTGGTCAAGCTGAAATACTTTCCTCTCCTATTCAAAAGGAAGTAGCCCATTTTTATTTGCCTTGGTGATAGATATTTTGACATGACGTATTCAAAAGAAGGTATCTTGGTGTATGTTAATTGTTGATAATGTGGTACTGATTGACGAAACTCGGGGAGGATTTAATGATAAGTTGGAGAATCGGTGACAACCCCTTGAATCTAAAGGATTTTGGTTGAGCAGGATCAAGAAAAAGTACAATGAATGTAAGTGTAGTGACTCGTTGCAGGAGGCTGACGTGGTAGTAAAACTGGATTCTCAGGTTATTCGGAAGAAGGGTAGTTTCAAGCATTTGAGGTGTAACGACCTAAAAATTTGATAAAATATGTGGAATTTGCAATTTTGTGTGATTTGACTATTTTACCTCTCCCCGTAGTTGTATTATGGTATTTCTGGGGGTCTGGGAGTGATTGAAATAAGTTTCGATGCATTTTGAACCATTTATGTGATATTGTGATTTTTGATGGCTTCGAGAGCCTTATTTTAGACTTATGGAGATATCTTTTGATCCGTACGATGGATGGCTGAACAGACTATGTCAGCAACTCCAAAATATTAATTCTAGTCTAAGTAGACCTTTGTTTCAGATTCTGGTGCATCCGGGCTCATTTCGACCTATTGATCGAAAAGTTAAAAAATTAAAAATATGAGTGTGGGATCCATATTTGATCGAAACAACCTTGGATGGAAAATACAACTTTGTCAGCAGATTCAAAATGTCAATTTTAGGGTGTTAACATGTTTGGTATGATTTTATGACTTTTAACTCTCATTTTGACCCTCGATTTGGAAAATTATAATTTCGGGTTTCGGGGATCAACTTTGTGAAAATGGTACTTATTAAAAAATATGCCTTCACCAACGCGTACGGAATGTCGAATTTAGTATACTTGCATAGTTCGTTTGTGTATATCGGACTCCGAACGAATCCTGATCATCCCGTTGAAGTTCGTTTCGACTTACGGGAAAAATCTGCACTAAATATTATAGAATATGTGCAATATAACAGTTTTCTTTTTACCCCTTTAGTACCGTTTGGTTCATTTTTCATCTTGCCTCTTGAGAATTAAACCCTAAAATAGTGTGAGAGCTCAAAAGTAAGGTTTGTAGGAGATTGGGAAGCTAGATTAATACCTATTTCTTGATTTTATTACGGATTTAAGATAACACTCACCTTTTTCTTTGTAATTTCTTGATTAATTTCTCAAAACCACAAAAATCTTAGAACTTGATTTTAAACCCTAATTTCACTTCTTTTCACTTGAACAATACTTTTATCTCATAATTATTAGTTTTTCATCAATTTAACCCTTAAAACAATTTCAATTCTTGATTTTAACCCACATTTTAAAAATTTTTACCCGGTAAAGCTTAAAAATAGTTTTCTTCAATTTGAGCCTCATTTTTTACTCGATTTGTCTTGGGTTTTCAGTTGTAGATTCCTAAAAATATGAGAAATATGTTTTTGAAGTAAAGTTTTGATTTTTCCTTTTTTATTGGAAACCCGTTCTGGGGTCTGTTTTAACCCCGAACCAAAAGTAGTCAATATGAGTGTCGTTGCTTTTATTTTGATGCGTAGATTTCTTATTTGATGTTTTTAGTGGAGTTCGGATCATTCGTGAAAAGTAAGGTCGTGGGTTCTAAGTGTAGCAGACTGGTTTTGGCTTTTGAGGTAGGTTATGGCTTAACTCTTTCAGACTGTACTGGATAGTAAACGATGATACAAAATGCATATTAAGGGTGTGAACTAATAATGAACAATGGATATCTATGTGTTGTGCCGGTATGGGTGCCTATATGTGATGTAATTGTCAAAATTAAGATATTATGTGATGTGTGTGACTGCGTGGAGTCCTATATGATGTTGATACCCCTAAATACATATGAATAATTATACTATATTGTTGAATTACCTAATATGGTACCATTGTTGTATTGTGATATATTCATACTTATTGGTATATAAGACACAAAAATTCATTAATGAAACAGAAATAATTAGTGGATATTGACACACATGGTTGTGAAAATACATCATGTGGATTGGGTGTGGAAATACATCACGAGGATTGGTTGTGGAAATACTCATTTTGAATGGTTGTGAACATTGCATCGTTATTCTCATGTCATCATATGCATAATTTCACTTGTTAGTTTTACTATTTTATATATACTTGTTGTCATGTAGGTGTACTTGATTTATGTCTTATGTTATGTATGCGTCTTCAAAATACTGGAAATACTGGGATACTGGATATTTAATTTTATGGACCATCTCCAAAGGGTCGTGTCGGAGAAGAGTTGCGGATATTGGTGATCTTGAGGCTGTGTGCTAAACTTAAGGCTATGCGCTAAACTTGAGGCTGTATGCCAAACTTAAGGTTCTGTGCCAAACTCGAGACTGTGTGCCAAACTCAAAGTTGTGTGCCAATACCATGCATTATCATCATCATCATCATATACATTGGACCCACTTTATTGTTATTATGTGTTTCCATATTGACTTGTCATCTACCTATTTATTCTTTATCTTGACTTGTTAACGTCTAATTGTTCTATCTTCTTTTAATTATACTTGATGATCTTAATTATATATTTTTCTCTCTTGTTCGACTTGTATGTGATATTGTGTATATTAGTATTCCTATCGTGTGTGTTGTTGTATTATATATGGTATTATTGAACTATTTGTACAAGTGGTGTGGGCTGCCGTTGTGGGATATTTTTTTGATTGCAGGTGACATGCCCTTAGTATATATTTTTTATGCTTTATTTTCTACTTTTCTCGGTTGGCCTATGATACCTACTGAGTACAAGTAGATCGTACTCATGCCTATTGTTCCCTTTTGGTGCAGGTCTTAGCTCGAGTGTGCCTCAGCTTGCTTGACTAGAGCGATTATTGGCGCTTCCAAGGTAGCAGTTTGTAACGCCCTGAGTGTACATCCTGGGAGCCACATAGTGCTTACAGTCCCGAGGGACCACAAGCTAACCCATGAGCTGGTACCTTCTATGAGCACTGAGTAAAACTGATAAAAAGGGTTATATGCAGAATTTAACTGAGGAATGCCATAAGGTTTTAAGTAATAAATCTGATAGAATATGTAAACCAAACTGATAATCCTTATAAAATATCTGATAATGACAATTGAAATCTGAGAACTGACTAATTGTCTGAGATATCCGAAAGCCTCTAAATTGACTGAATGGGAGTTGATGGGACAGACCCTAACTAACTTCGTCTAGCAACTGAACTGAAAGCATGATGATAAAATAGTTTGTCCTTAAAATATAAGAATTTACCACTGCTACGGTTGATAGTCTGGAAAGTCTATACGCGATCCAGGAATTGGGGTCCAAACCTATGATATGATATATCATAACACAAGAAAAGAGTATGCGATCAGTACTATGAATGTACTGGTATGCTAAATGAGGTAGGCTGATATGCAGGGTTTCATAAACATGAATAATAATTGTCTGAATATATATATATATATATATATATATATATATTGAGAATGCATGACCAACCATAAAATATATTCTGAATATAGTTTGAAAACTAAAATACTGAGTACTGATAAATGAGTAACTGATATCTGTATGTAATAGTAAAGCAAACCTGAAATTGAATTACTGAGATGAATACTGGACTAAGATTGTGGGAGCTAGATATAACCGACATGCCCTAATATACTATCAGGGTCCAACTTGTAACCCCAGTTGGAAGGGTGTCAGTACTGTGCCAGGGTACTAACACTGGCTGTATGGATCCACTAATCTGAAGTCCCAAAGGACGAGGCTGTCATGCCTAACTGGTGGGAGACCCCTCAAAATCTATGGTGACACCGTAGGTCTGGAACCTAGGGACTACTACTAGTACCTCATGCCTAACTAATGAGGGAGACACCATCCCTACGCTTACTCGGTGCTAACTGTTACTCCTAACTGACTGACACTAATTATTAGACTGAACTGAGTTTAACTGAATGTAATAAATGATCGAACTGATAATGCTCAACTATTCTGAAACCATTCTATAGATACTAAAAACTAGGTAAACAACTAAATGTAACACCCCGAGTCTGTACCCCGAGTGATACACGGTGCCTACGACCCTAAAGGATCACAAGCTAACCCATGACTGATATCTACTATGAGCACCGAATAATAATACTGAAATAAATATGAAAAATAGGCAGAAATGCCATAGGGTTCATAATCTGAAATACTTGTAAATAATATCAACTATAATAATAATAATCTTCAAAACTGATTATTGTTTGAAAGTCTAATCTGAAAAGCCTCTAACTGAACTGTTTGAATGTGGAGTTGATTGGACAATCCCTCAGCTAACTCTGACTACTGAAATACTAAAGCAACTGAAAATACTGAAATAAAAACATATCCTCAATAGATGAGGACTCACTACTAAATTTGATACTACTGCTGAATCTGAATCTTTCTATGCACGGTCGGGAACTTGAGCGTTTGAATCTATGATATGAGACATCACAACATAAGAAAAAGTATGCATCAGTACGTGAAATATTTTGGTATGCTAGATGAGGTAAGACTGAATGCAAGGGTTTATATGCATGAACAATAACTGACTGAATGATATGGAATAACTGAGTAAGAGTACATGGATAACTTAAACTATTGTAAATACTGAGTATGCAATATTGTGCATATTTATGTATACTGTATCTAAGATTTTACTAAAGCTGAGTTATGAATTCTGATAACTGAGTACTGATATCTGATATTACTGATACCTGAGTTACTAAAGATGATTGATTGCGTCTGACAGTCCTAATTCTGTAGAACTGAATTGAGTTCTATACTGAAACTAAAATCGAGACTGTGGGACGTAATCATCTAACCGACATACCCTAAATAAGATAACTGGGGTCCAACCTGTAACCCCAGTTGGAAGGGTGTCAGTACCGTACCACGGGTAAAGACAAGCTGAAGAGTTACCCTCATCCGGTAGGTACTCTAATGAGAACGGTGGAACCCTTAACTGGTAGGTTGATGCCTCAACCTACGCTAGCTATGTAGTTCTGGAACACAAGGACCGCTTCTAAGGATCACACCCTCTACTAGCAGGCAAGCCCCCATCCTTGGGTTTACTCGGTGCTGAAACCTACTCCCAACTGAGTGACACTGATTATTCTGAATATCCCCAGACTCGATAACATGAAAAATAAAGCATATCATGATCTTGAATGCATAACAATGTCCTTTTGTTCATAATTTATTCATAGAGACATTTTATCAAACTCTTGTAGGGCATAAGCTTGTACATGATTGAGACCACATAATGACATGCCATGATTCCACTATTTACTTCACATAGACATTTTAGCAAAAAATTTAGGGAGCATGAATTATTTCACATGATAAAAGTCAACACATAACATCATGGATACAATAATCAATTTTTGAATTCAAGGGTTAAGCATGCAATTCATATAATTCCCCATAAATACTATTCTAATTTCATGAATCTTATAATAATCATGGATTTAAAATCCAAATAATATCATGAATGTGCATACAATTAATTTCAGGCATGGAATTCATAATTCTATAAACTTGTAGTTTTAAAGATGGATTCTTGGACTCTATGGGTGAAAGAAACCCACAGATGAATATCTAACATACCTGAGAAGATTAAATCTTGAAGGTTCTTGGAATCATTCTTGAGTTTGTTTTTGATTTCTTGAAGCTAGGTTTTCGCCCTTTGAGAGAGAATGCTTTTAATTTAGGAAAGAATGAGTGAATTATGACTAAATTAGGTTATTTAGGGCTTAATCACGTGTTTAATACTGACTTGAGTCATGGAAAAATACCTAATTATCCCTGAAAAAGATTTAAAAATTGTCATTGGAAAAACCCAATTTTGGGCCATGGCACGACGCGGCGCTATCTCACCGTGTCACTGGAAAATGACAATTGGGAACTGGATTGATGGCGCGATGTGGTGCAATCACAGTACCTCACTGAATTGGGAATTTAGGACTCAACGCGATGCGGTGAAATCACGGCTTCACTGGATAGGACAATTATGGAAATGAGCCTTGGCGCGATGTGCCGTTATTGCGATGGAACACTGGATTTTAAGAATTGCCAATTGGCACGTCTCCGCAATGCGGTGAGATTTATTTTGGCACACTGCTTTACAAAACATGCTATAGCTTCTCACACGGGTATCGAATTTGGGTGAATTTTACATTATTGGAAAGCTGACTGAATTTCCTATGTAATGGAGAGCTCTAAACTTAAAAATACAAAGTATTTTAAAATTTTTATGTGGGATCACTCAAGTACTGAGAGTTAAGTTAATATAGGGAAATACGGGGTGTTACAATATCTCCCCTTGGGAACATTCGTCCTTGAATGAGACTGATTAAGCTGAGGAACACTGATGGACTGAGTTTACATACTGAACATGCATATATTATGCATGAGTACATGGATGAAGCTACTGATTAGCTGTGTTTTCATATTGAACATGCATATCTAAAGCATGAGTACATGACTGAGCTGATTCATGAATGCATGACTGAATATGTAACGGTAATGGATACCAAGTTTATAGCTATATCTGAACATGGAATTGAGTAAATCTAAGAAAGACTATTACCTTAAGCTGAATCTAAGTCTGCGGAGAAGAGGTGAGGATACTTGGTCCGTATATTTGCTTATGCTTTCCAAGTAGCTCCCTCAACGGACTGATTCCACCAAAGAACTTTGACCAAAGGAACTTCTTTGTTCCTCAGTCTGCAAATATGATGATCGAGGATTTTTAATGGAACCTCTTTGAAAGAGAGATCATTCTGAATATCTATGCCCTTTAAGGAAACTATGACTGCTGGGTCGCCAATGCCTTTCTTTAGCAAAGAGATGTGAAATACTGGGTGCACTGAAGCTAGATCTGAAGGTAACTCAAGCTTATAAGCTACCTTTCTAAAATGACTGAGGATTCTATAAGGACAGATATATTGGGGTCTGAGCTTTCCTTTCTTGTCGAACATCTTTACTCCCTTCATGGGAGAGATTTTCAAGAATGTGAAATCATCGACCACAAACTTGAGATCATTTTTCCTCATATCTGTATATGATTTCTGTCGACTTTGGGCTGCCCTAAGCCTTTCTCTAATCAATTGAACCTTCTATAAGGCATTAAACACTAAGTTATACCCTACTACTGTGGCCTCACCTACCTTGAACAAACTAATTAGAGATCTACATCTCCTACCATAGACTACCTCAAATGGAGCCATCTGAATACTAGAATGATAACTGTTATTATATGTAAATTCGATCAAAGGCAAGTGAACATACCAACTACCTTTAAAATCAACAACGCATGCTCTTAGCATATCTTCTAGAGTCTAAATAGTCCTTTCTGCTTGACCATCTGTCTGAGGGTGGAAGGCTGTACTGAGGTGGACTTGGGTACCAAAATCCTTTTGGAATGCCTTCCAGAAATAAGAGGTAAACTAGGTAAATATATGTGAGATAATAGATATTAGGACTCCGTGTAACCTGACCAACTCTCTGATATAGATTTTGGCATACTCCTTGGCTGAATAGGAGGTATGGACTGGCAAGAAATGAGTGAATTTGGTCATCCTGTCTACGATAACCCAAATCGAATCATGCTGACGACGACTATGAGGCAAACCCATCACAAAGTTCATGTTCATTTCTTCCCATTTCCATGTGGAACTACTAAACTCCTGCATGAACCCATTAGGCTTATGGTGCTCTATCTTAACTTGCCAACACGTAGAGCACTTAGCTATAAACTCCACAATATCCCTTTTCATCCCACTCCACCAATAGATCTCCCGCAAATCATGATATATCTTAGTGGCCACTGGATGAATAAAGTAATGCACACCACGTGCTTCTGCAAGAATTTTATGCCTCAATTCATCTATACTTGGCACACATATCCGACCCTGGCCATACAACACACTATCTCCCCCTTGGGAGAAAACCTCTACTTTCTAATCTGTGACTGGTTCTTTCAACTTAACAAGACTGGGATCTCTGTCCCGCTTTTCCTTTATCTCAGAAACTAGAGATGATTCTGAACTATTGTGCACCCACATACTACCCTCTTCTAAATCAACTAAGCGGATACCTAGTCAGGAAAGCTGATGAACTTCCTAAACTAACTTCTTTTTACAATTCTCAACATGAACAACACTACCCATAAACAAACTACTGAGAGCATCTTCCACTACATTGGCCTTGCCCAGATGATACAGAACACTCATGTCATAATCTTTCAACAATTCTAACCACCTTCTCTGATGCAAATTCAAATCTTTCTAAGAGAACACATTCTGCAGGATTTTGTGATTCGTGAACATATCAACATGCACCCTATACAAATAGTACCTCCAAATATTTAAGGCAAACACTGCAACTACTAACTCAACACTATAGGTCAGTCAAGATGGTCAATTAACTGCAATCGCTGAATTTAATCGCAGTCACATAGCTGCAGCCGTAGCCAGACCTGCACGATTGTGGTGTGGCAAAAATGTTCAGCCTAAGGGGAAAACTGTAATTGTATGTGCTGATTCTAATTTTTAGAAAGGACTCAAACCCTAATTCTATGTATCATTCATTCCACCACATCCCTTCTTCCCTAATTTTTTAGGTTTTGGCTTGAGACTTTGTAGCCTCTATTTTTGGGGAAGAAAATATTATGTAATCTTTGGGTGAAGAACACATTGGAGAGTTTCTAAGTGGAAGATTTTCTAACTTCTATTATTGATATTGTGGGAGAGATAAGTTTGAATTAACATTCTCTTAGATCTTCTAACAACTTTAATTCAAAGGTGATTATAGGTATATCTATGCCTTTTTATCTTATGTGTAGATAAATCTCCCTCTTGGGGTTATATGTGAATAGGGGTTAAAATGTGTCTACGCTATTATTGTTAGCATCTATTTGGTAGTTCATGTTTATGGATTCTATTATTGCTATGCTATTTTGATTAGGATTTGATGGGTGGAAGCCCCAAATACCCACATGGGTTTGATGAGTGAAAGATCCAAGCTCTCAAAAGTTTAATACCATCTTTGAAAGAAGGGTTTTGGGTGAGCTTTAGGAATCTATATCATCCTCGAAAGAGTAATGTGGGGACCAAAGCAATGATAGACAATTATGTGTGTAGTTTGCCAAATTTTTACTATCTTAGACATAAGGGTGACTGTGAGGTTAACTATGCTATGGGTGTCATCCTAGAAATAAGGATGCCTTGATTGAGGTTGTGGTTGCTAATTGTTGAACACACCCATTAGGTATTCAAAAGGATCAATGGGTGAAAGTTTGGTATTTTGTTGAAAGGCTAACATCAAAACCTATAACTAAGCCTACCCATATTTGTATTATCGAAGTGATGTTGATAATTAGTTCCCACATGTAAACCCCTTAGTAACACATAATTCCAAGATTCATGCATAATTTTTAAAACTCTAATTATTTGTAACCCCGAATTTACACTAGAAAATACCAAAAAGAAACATTAGTGTAGGATCTCACCTTCCCCATTTTATCTTTTTGTAACATTTTCTTGAATTTGACTTGTATCTATCGTTTTAAATTAATTTGATCGCTACTCACATTATTCCTTGTGGATTCGATCCCGACTCCAAAGTTGGGTAAATATATTTACGATGACCGCCTCACACTCAATTTCCGTGTAAATTGACTGTTATTAAAAATGGCTCCATTATCGGGGAACAATTTGGCGTATTAAGTTAGTTTGGAATTTTAGCTTACTTTCTTAAATTTAAGCTTGTATATATGTGTTTATCATTTTTCTTTGTAGGTAGATTTTATTTTATTTTTACTTTTCTTGATGGAATCTTCTAACAAATATGAGCTGAATGATTGGAAGTCATATTGTGACCCCCATGTTCGTATTGTTATGGACCACACTTTAGGAGAGATTGTAAGTATGCTTCCCGGGGAGACATTTTACCATCTCAATCTATTTGGGAGTATGGTTGTCCTATGTGTGTCCGTTTACAAGGACATTGGGACGTGTTTCCAAACACCATATCCCCCTATTATACTAATCGAATTTCTAGTTCTTCCTATGATTTTATTAGGTCATATGATGAGAAATCGGAAAAACAATGCACCTAGTCCAGTAGCTATAACCCAAGGTTACTAGCCATATTGGATTGGGTGGATGAAATGAGGGAGAATATGGAACATATGTACAAAGAATGGACAAATTTCAAGAAAGAGCTATTGGGCAAAGAAGAAAAACTTGAAACTATCACTACCTTTCCCACTGCTCTACAAGAGTGTTATCATGAAGAGAAACCATTCTATGGTGATGATCTTGGTAGCGAATATTCCTCAATGACTTTCCAATCATCCTACTCATATGGGAGAGAATAAGCCATAATAAAGGAAATGATACTAGAGTCAAAAGAAAAGGCAAAACAAACCTCTTATGATGACTCTAGCTCATTTTGGGGTGACAATGCTTTAGAGGAAGCTAGCCCAAAGGTAGGTGTTAGACCTTATTCAACCTACTCTTCAACATTTGGCATTGAGGATGTGATGAGGATCCATCATTTCAACCAAATGGAGGATTGTGGGGAGGTGGAGCCCAACTTTTGCATTTTGGAGTTTGTTATTCTGGAGGAGTACATGGAGCCCCGCCATCAAAGGACAAGATGCTAAACGTTTGAAGTACAAGGATTGTCTTATTGATGCGTTTACTCTTACCCAAGGAGCAAATCCAAAATATTGATGTGAAGTTGGGTAAAAAGTTCAAGTTTTCAAAATGGCAAGATCGGATCCTTCTTGCCATTTTACCACCCTTCCAAGTTTCATCTTGGAAGATTTGAATTTTTTGTCCCTCAGCCGCTCTTTACATATTGAGTGAAAGTTGGGAAGAAAATTTAAATTTTCTAATGGAGATATAAAGGGAAGAAGTGCAACCTTTGTGTTGCGATGTTAAACTAAGCGCTAGATAGGAGGCAACCTATTACACCGTAAAAAATGCTTCGTATCCTTTTATTTACATATGCTAGGGTATATTTTGATTTTTGTTGTTGTTTGTGTGCATTCATAGTCCATAAAGTATTAGTACTTAGGGGCATTTAGATTGAATTTAGAAAGAAAAGATGTGTGAATTTGGCAAATGGACTAAGCAGGATGCGTAGGAACCCCGAATGCTTGGTATTAGTTACCATAATCGCAGTCCGTGCCTCCACAATCTCAGAAACCATATGACTATGATCGCATAACTTGGACCACGATCGCGGTTAATTCAGATTAAAAAGACCACCCGAATGACATGCACCCATGCACCTTAGTTTTAAATTTTCTCATAATTTCCCTCAAGTTTGTGGCCTCTCAAGAGTATCCAAGGTTTCATTTCAAACCTTTTGCATTAGTTACCTGGTATGTAGTCTCAAACTCTCTTACATTCATTGTTAATTGTAGGCTTAGGACCTGTAGCTAGAAATGAGTTTAAAATAGTGTTATAATGCTAAAATTGTACTTATTTGTAATTATAATTGTGGTTAGCAACTGTAGGGTGTATATGCATCATTTGGGGAAGTCTTAAGTACCCATATTCTAATCTAGACTGGTTATAATTGACGTGTACAATAGGTGTCCATTCATTGCCCAAATGAGTTCAACATAAATTTTTTCAAATTTGAGTCTGTAATCTTGCTATCTAGGGTTATTTTATCTGTTCATGATATTGTACACCTAGTTGGAAGACAAAGTTGGTGTTAAGCTCGGGTCTATTGAGGAACAATAAAACTATTATCTACTGCGGTCCTGATGATCGCGACCACAGTAGCATGATCGTTGTAAATGCTCTACGATTGCCATACCTGAGGACAGCTTCCTAGAAAAACCCAACTTTCTGCACATCTATTTTTTACCCCAGAATATCCTATAACAATGCCACATGTTCTTTTCTTGTTAATCTAGTATATATTTTGCTTTGAAAATATTAAAAATGGTCCAAAGTATCCTATACACAAGTACTCAACTACAAAATTAGAGACTTAGACGAATCCGTATCCTTGCTTCTAGAAATCCACTACCAGTATTACAAGAACCTCCCAAGGTATAAGCTACAACTAAAATGGAGTATTACTATGGACAAAGCCCCAGTGAAGTTTCCAGAATTCCTTGATAGAATTTCTGCTATCAGGGAGCATGCTCCAAGACTACCCCATGGGTCAGGAGAATCCTCCACTACTTTCCATTCATATGTGGCTCAGTATGACAATGTAATATATTAGGAGGAGCTAAATAACCAAGGTTCTAGGGTCACCAAATTGGAAAAAGCATATTCAACCCTGGCAATATCACACAGGACCTTCGGGAGTCACAGGAAAGGTTATTTAAGAGGAAAAAAAAGAGAGAACAATTATTCACCAAGCTGTGGAGAGTGGTAAAAGACATCTTCAAGGTACTTAAGCCCACTGAACATCTACCTTTATTGAGGAGCGACATTGATGATGGAGCCATTGCTGAGGAGTCTGGTGCTAATAATGGTGGAGATGATGTAGGGTATACCAGAGATGATGAAGTTGATTCAGGGAGCATCCTTTACTCTTAACTTGCTAACTAGGTAGTGGGGGCACTGCCAACTTTTCAGTTGGGGGTACCTGTCACTATATTTGTTCTGCTTGGATGTCCTTGGGTAGCTTTTTTAGATGACATTCTGGATATTATTTTTTATTGTGTTTTGAGATGCTATATTTTTGGGTACTCTGATGGTCACCACATTTTATGGATTATCGTGTTTTTCTTTTATTTTTAGTATTCTTTTTATTTAATTTTATTTTAATCTTGTTGATGAACCATTAGCTTTACCCTATAATGGATTGAAAGACAACATTCTTAAGGGAAAAGTGTCGTGTTTGGGTATGAGACACAGGTGCAGGGGCATTCTGAATACCCATAGCATTAAGTGTCATTTAATGCAAGGGAAGCCTGAGTGCTTGTAGCATTATACTTGTTAAGTTGGGATCACTTTACATACCACTAGCGAAGTCTGAGTAGCCATATGGTTAGCTCGCCCATGATTGAGCCTAAATGTGAGACTAAGGCTTTGGTTGTAGCCATTGTTTAGCAATTTGTGCACGGTGCTTTTGCAAATCAAGAAACCCCCTCCATCCAAAATTTTTGAAAAATCAAGGGCATGGACGTGAGCAATGTTGTAACAAATCTTTTCTCTTTTATGGTTCCACAACTTTTTGACTTATGAATAGTGATAAATACTCCGATTATGTCTCTCGTGGGAGGGACATTTGAGCTCCCTTGACAAACTTTTGCATGCCATGTGTGGTGAGCTACTTGATATTCATCTCTTGTAGATTTGTGTTATCTAGAACTTGCCACATTGGTCTTTCAAAATTAATTTTGATCGTACTTGGTTGGAGAAATGATCTTAGGTGCTTTTTGTAATTGGAACTCACTCTAGCCTAAAAATCCACCCCATACATAATGGAAATCCCTAGTTACGCACTTTGAGCTTTTGGACCTTTCTTTGGCAAACACATTACAAGCCGTGAACCATTCTTTTACCCCTAGTTTTAACCATACCCTCCTTGAACTCAAAAATGCAATTTGAGGCTAAAATCCTAAGTTAGGGTTGGTAAAGATCGATGAAAGTGAGTTTGGGGCCCCGAAGTATTAGTAAAATGCCTAATGTGCCTAAGTGTTGAAAATTAATGTTTAGAAAAAAGAAAGGATCCCATAAAAGAATGACTTGCACAAAAATGCAAGAAAATAATGGTAAAAAAATAGTGGTGAACAAAGGAAGCAAAAAATAGTCTTTCAAAAAAAAGGGGAAAAGAAATTAAGAAAAGTGGTCCTTAGTAGAAAACGAAGGGTTGTACGCGTGTTGTGTTGTTCCTAAATGATATCCTACCCTAAACCAACCCTTTGTTACAACCTTAGAAAGTCCTTTGAGATCTCCGACCATTTATTTTCTTTGTAGTGGTGATTGAAAATAGGGGGCAATCCTATGTCATGACACTTGTTGCATTGAGAATTCTTTTATGAGGGGAGAGTTCTTGCACTTAAAATTTCTTATTGCTTATTTGGTAGTTTGGTGTGCAGAGATTCTTTTTCTTATGAGAACAACATATAAACAAGTTGAGGTGAGTGACTTTTGTCAACTCCTGAACAATGAGACCAATGGAGTATAACTTGATTGTAGTCAAGAGAAAGCCACCTCTAGAGTATTAGCTTTTGTTTTTTGATTGCTCTTTAAAAACTTATGCATCCTTTGAGAATTGCATTTTAAAAGAAAGAGTGTTGTGAAATTTGTCTAGCACATATGCAATGAGCTACTTATGGTTGCGATCCAAGTTGAAGTTGTTATGACCTTTAAGGCATAAAATTTGGGCATAAACGTTAGTGTGTCTTAGTGTAAGATAGCGTTGCTTGAGGACAAACAAAGGCTTAAGTTGGGGGTGTTGATGCGTGGTGATTTTACCACTCATTCACATTCATTATTAGTGCATATTACCTTATTTTAAATTAGTAAATGAGTCATGAGTGTGATTAAATGCACTAATATCCTCTCTTTGTAGGTGTAAGAGTTAAAAAGACAAAGAGATGTGGAGTGGAGCTTGAAATGATAAAAAAGGAGCAGAAAAGTGTTGCTGAAGACCTGCAGTGTAAAGCCTCAATTACCACATTCGCGGTCAATAAAAATGGTCAATCAACTGCGATCACAGAATTTAATCGCGGTCGCAGATAGACCTGCGTGATCGCGGCATGGCGGAAACGTTCAGCCCAAGGGCAAAACTATAATTGCACGTGTTGATCCCAATTTGAACAAAAAGACTAAAACCCTATTTCCATGTATCATTCATTCCACCACATCCCCTTTTCCCTAATTTTTTAGGTTTTGGCTTGAGACTTTGTAGCCTCCAATTTTGGGGAAGAAAATATTGTGTATATTTTGGGTGAAGAATACATTGGAGACTTTCTAAGTGGAAGATTTGCTCACTTCCATTGTTGATATTGTGGGAGATCCAAGTTTTAAGTAACATTCACTTAGATCTTCTACAAGTTTGATTCAATGGAGATTATGGGTATATCTATACTAGTTTATCTTATGTGTAGCTAAATCTCCCTCTTGGGGTTATGTGTGAATAGTGGTTAAAGTGTGTCTGGGTTGTGATTGTTAGCATCTATTTGGTAGTTCATGTTCATGGGTTATATCATTGCTATTCTATTTTGATTGGGATTTGATGAGTGAAAGCCCTAAATACCCACATGGGTTTGATAAGTGAAAGCTCTAAGCTCTAGAAAGTTCAATGTCATCTTCAAAAAAAGGGTTTTGGGTGAACTTTAGGAATCTATATTATCCCCAAAAGAGGAATGTGGGGACCAAAGCAATGATAGACAATTATGTGTGTAGTTTTCCTATCTTAGACATAAGGGTGAATGTGAGGTTAACTATACCATGGGTGTCATCCTAGAAATAGGGATGCCTTGATTGAGGTTGTGGTTGCTAATTATTGAACACACCCTTTGGGTATTTCAAAGGATCAATGGGTGAAAGTTTGGTATTTTGTTGAAAGGCTAATATCAAAACCTATAAGCAAGCCTACCCATATTTGTATTATCGAAGTGATGTTTATAATTAGCTCCCATATGTCACCCCCTTAGTAACGCATAATTCCAAGATTCGTGCATAATTGTTAAAACTCTAATTATTCATAGCCCCGAATTTACACTAGAAAATCCGAAAAAAGAAGCATTAGTGTAGGATCTCATCTCCCGCATTTTATCTTTTTGTAACATTTTCTTGAATTTGACTTGTATCTATCATTTCGAATTAATTTGATCACCACTCACATTATTCCTCATGGATTTGACCCCGACTCTTAAGTTGGGTAAATATATTGATGACGACTGCCTTGCACTTAATTGATGTGTAAGTTAAACGTTATCACATAGGCTAAGCAACCCCAAACTGTTAGATATCCCAATTTTTTCTTATGAACTTTTCACAACTCAAAAGGCATTAATTTTTTTTATTTATGAGGCATACAATTCAACACATAACAAGCAGTCAAAAGAGTCACCCCAAAAACTTAAAGATGCACAAAACTTAACTAACATGGCATTAGTTCACTCAACCAAAGTTCTATGGAGAATAAGGAGGAGTATTTACATGAATTATACCCAATGATCAAACAAAATAATTGAATTCATGTTACTCATATTCACGGCCTCTATCATTTCTAATTCTTACTATTTTTCTTCCAAACTGATTTTCAACTTCATGGAGAAAAAGTTTAAAGTTCTCAAAAGCATCACTTTTATTTTTCATTAAGTAAACATATTTAAACTTAGAAATATCATCAATGAAAGTGGATCAGTACTTTGAGGATGTACTGAGTATATATGGGTGAAATGCATAAGTAAAACATAATATCATCACTGTTTATAAAATCATGCATGCTAAATGTAAATGACTCACATAGCTTGAGTAAATCTGAAATCTAAGGATCATAAATCATGAATAGTAAAGCATATAGTACAAATCTTGTGAGTCATAGAACTTAGTTCTAAAATCTGTATTTCTGTTTTGTTGTCAAATCATATAGGCTAAGTGAAAAAAAGGGCTCACATTTTATGTATGAAAACTAAAAGCTATAATTCTGTAACTAAAATCTTCAGTAAAATAATATCTGATTAAGTTTGTGAGCCTTTACATTTAGTTTCTAAAATTTGGAAAATACGTTATCTTAGGGCTTAAGAATCTTAAACCATAACATCCAAAACATATACTTTTATCTTAAAACTTTAAATCAATAGACTATTGAAGAGTGGGGGACATCTATTTGGGAGGTTCTTCTAATCGACATACACCATATGAGCATCCATGGAGTCCTATGTCTGGACCCCGTTAGGTAGGGCTATTCTACCCTTGCTATCGGAATAGAACTTCTAATCTGAGCGATTATAATCTGAGTCATCCACGTAGAAGTGAGAATAAATTTGAATCTATACCTATGGTGGCACGTAGTTCTGGGGTATGAAACCTTGGTAACATACCCAACTCAGTGCTAAATACTACTCCCAATCTTATGCTAAAATTTTTATGAAATCCACTTTAAAAGTAATCTAATGGTTTATAATAAAACCAGCTATTAATCTGTAGAGCTAAATCTGTAAGTCTGAATCTATAATATGGATTTCATATCTATTCTGAGATCAAAAGGTCAAATCTTTATCAGTAATCTAATAGGAATCTTGTCTTAAGGTGCTTGTAGCACAACAATTCTTAAAATAACAATCTTTAATTAGGGCTTAATGACCCATGAATCAATTTCATATGAAAACATCTTAAAATTCATGCTTGATAATATAAACATTTATAATTCATCATAAAATCAGGAAATTTCAGCAATATGCATGAAAATATAAACATACTCATGTAATTCAACTTCTAATTCATTGGGAATACCTTAAGCTTGTAAATAACAACAATGGGTATAAACCAAAACTTGAATTTCATGGGAAAATCATATATATAATTCAGAAAATTTATAATTAAAATAAGTCTTTGGGTTCAAGGATGAAAGATTTATCCTTGTTCAAACCCCACATACCTTAATAGGCTTTGTTGGATGTAGAGAATTTGACTTTGAAACCCTAGGAGATGATCTTGAAAACTTTCTTGAGATTCTTGAATTGTGATGCTTAATTCTTGGTTTCTTTCTTGAAGACGATGACTTGAATTTCATGTTTTTGGGAACGTTCTTGAACTTCTTAGATTAGAAAGCTTAGATTCTTGCTTATCTCATGGAGTTTTGAAGTTCTTGGAAGAGGATCTTAATTAGAAACCCTAATATGTTCTTGAGGATGAAGAGGTTTAAGGGTGTTTAAAATGATTTATGATGGTTAAGTACGTGTTTTTGATGTTATAGGTCATGGGAGGTGAAGGAAAATACCAAAATACCCTTCCAAAATTGTTAGGGAATTGCTGAATTTTAAGGGTGATGACTTGGGATGATAAGTCGTCACATAATTGACGGCCTATCAGCTTAGGTCGTCATTTAGGATCTTAATTTGATGGGTTTCTAGTTTGGGTTGACGACTTGGCTGATAAGTCATTACATAGTTGACGGCTTATCAGCTCAGGTCGTCACTTAGTTGATAGGCGGAAATGCTAAGTAAAATGAGTATAACTTTTCTCTCCGATATCGAATTTTGGTAAAATTAGTATCGTTGGAAAACTAATTCAATTATCTAAAATTTGGTAGGTCTTGAGATGAAAAATTCCATGTACATAAAAAGTTATACACATTTGAAGTAGACCCTTGTAGAATCAAATATCAAATGTTGGACGAATCAAGGATCTTAGCTCCACTTGGCTCTAAGTGACTTCTATGACCATTATTAACCTCAAGAGCACTTCACACACTAGGATAAATATCATGAAACTTATATTCACATGAGAATCACTTGGATTATAAATTGTACACGTGAGCATGATGGTTCATAGACTAGCCTAAAAATGCGGGGTATTTGTAATGCCCCAAATCTGGCACCCAGAATGCTACATTGTGCTTATAACCCCGAAGGAACACAAGCTAACCCTGACTGATATCTATACCTGAGCATTGCATAATAGTAGTAATAATATCTAAAATACGAAAACATAAACTAAAAGTCCATAAGGTTCAATACTGATACATACTGAAACATAATAGCTGATAAAGCAATGTTTAAACAGGATGTAGAAGTACCAAAAACTGAAATAACTATTTGAAAACATCTAGTCTGAAATCTAGTTTGAAAGCCTCTAACTGACTGAATAAGGAGTTGATTGGACATATACCCAACTAACTCCATATACTGCAATAGCTAAGTACTGAAAGAAAATAAAATTATCAAATAACAATATCCTTGAAGGATGAGGACTCACTGCTGACTCGGACTGCTAAAAGTTGGAATGCTATTGATGCTCTGGAGCTAGTGATTCTAAACCTATGGTAATAAAACACCATATCACGAATGCGTCAGTACGATTAAATATACTGGTATGCAAGTGAGGTAGGCTAAATACAAAGGGTTCATATGCATGCACAATTCTAACTGACTGTATAACATGAACATGAGAATACATGTATGAATATGTTACTGTAACTGAATTCGTGATAGTGTTGACTACTGAGTTCTGACTACTAAGTCTACTAATACATGGATTTACTGATATCTGAATTTACTAATACTGGAGTACTGAGTATACTAAATATTGAGGGACTGATGTTATCTTACTTATATAGGAATGACAATTTCTCACAATTCTAATTATGAAGAATTGGTTTGATTGACTGTATCTGACAGTCCTGAATTGAATACTAATAACATGAGTTACTGATAGCTGATATAGCTGATACTGAGTGACTCTATCTGACAATCCAGGTTCTGATAAAACTATTTGAGTTTTGTACTGTACTGAGTTGACTGTATCTAACAGTCCTGAACCTATATAACTTAGCTGAGTTCTATTACTGAGATTTAATCTAAAACTTAGACTATGGGAGGTAATCATCTAACCGATATGCACCACACTAAGATAATTGGGGTCCAACCTGTAACCTAGTTGGAAGGGAGTCAGTACCATTCCACGGGTAAAGACAACTGCTGTGGAGTCAGTCCTAACTAATAGGTGACCCCTAAGATTATTCCTATCTAGTGGGTGATCTCTGAGTATGCCAGTCCTATATAACGGATGACATATCATGCCTACGCTGGATACGTAGTTTTGGAGCTTAGGGGTTGCTTCTAGGGACCCAATCCTAACTAATAGGTGTGCCACCATCCCTAGGATCGCTCGGTTCTAAATCCTCCTCCTAACTTAAAGACACTAAACTGATTTCCTAGTTCATACTAGGCTTGACTGAACTGTTACTGACCATACTATTTAGCTGAACTGAACCGAGTCTGCTGACTGGCAGAATACTAATTGATTACTACTGAGATTACTAAATTACTGAGATTTCTGAGATTTCTGAGATTACTGAGTTTACTGAGTTTTCCTGAATCACCTGACTGACTTTGTTCTATGGAGCATGGTTTGACTGAGAGTATCTTGAAAACATAACACTGGCTCTAGGAACACAACTATATTTTTTGGTTATAATTACCCCAGGACTCGATAGAAGGAAACTAACAAGGACATGACACTTCTTGAATACATGACCAATATTAACAATTCATATTACAATAGTTGGGGATTTCATGAAACATATGGTTATCATAATATTATTCATGAATGGAAAGGGCATATAAACACATCATACTTTCATCAACCTAATCTCATGAACATTCCATCAAACATTCATAATGCACACAATATCATGGAAGTCATTCTTGGTCATAGGGTAAAGCATGCATTAATCACTTGGGTCATAATTAAGCTATAATGCATAATTTCTATTCTCTTAGGCATTTTATCAAACACCTAGGATGCATGAATTAGGGCATAGGCATAATCATCAAGTTGACACATTATAAACAACTAAATTCATGGATTCAAACTCACTTACTAACGTAGTTTCATGAAAAACACATAAGGATTCCAACTTGGGAATCATACAATAATATTATCATGATTTCAATCAACCCACAACATAAACATTGGAATTTATAGTTTAAAAGAAGATTCTTAAGCTTCATGGATGAAAGAAATCCATGAATGAACACTATGAATACCTTAGTTCTCTATTCTAAAAAGATTGACGGAGAGATTCTTGAATTTGGATCCTCAATTGAAAACCCTAAGCTTGTTCTTAAGGGAGTTTAAGAGAAACAATAATATTTTGGTGAAATAAGGGCTAAATCCCGTGTTAAAGGATTATATAGGGGTAGGAAATTGACCCTCTTTCCCTTTAAAATACGAAGCTGGAATGCTGAAAAATTTGGAAGCATGCTATGGAGCATGCATCCCATGCTCCAGTACACCAAAATGGAGCGTGCATCGCATGCTCTATCGCACCCCCAGGGGTGAACTGGAGAGTGAATCTCATGCTTTAGTGCACCGGGATGGAGCATGCATTTCATGCTCTACTGCACCCCTCGGGGGTGAACTGGAGCATGCGCCATACGCTAATCGCACGGTGCTACTATTCTGAAATCCAAACATGCCCTAAACAGGTTCCAAAAATTCCAAAAATCACCCACTATGTACTATTGACTTGGCCCATCCTAACACAACTTGAAAATTGAAAAATCAGAGGTCAAGAAGGTTGTTAAATAAATCTCCGAAGTTCAGAGGCTTAAAATGAAACTAAGTCCTTAACACTTTGCTAAGTGTTGGAGCTGTTGAAGAGCTTTAAGGAACTTAATTTGACTTAGACTTTTATGGGGCATTACAATATCTCCCCCTTGGGAACATTCATCCTCGAATGAGACTGAATGAAAAGGGAGAGACGATAAACTAAAGTACGTACAAAACACACACTACTGAAGTATGATTTCATGATTGACATGACTGATAAGATGAATATATATATATATATATATATATCACACTGAACATCTATATCTAATGCATGAGTAACTGATCCATGAATGCATGACGGAGTGTTCTGATGAACTGAGTTTATTATAATGAGTATGCATATCTGATGCATGACTGATAAGCTGAATTCATGCATATCTGATGCATGATTATATGACTGAAGTGATACATGAATGCGTGAATGAATACGCAATGGTACTTAGTACCAAGTTTGTAATAGAATTCTGTGACATGGAACTGAGTATGTTCAAGAAAAATTATTACCTTAAACTGAAAATATTGTTGAGCCTTGGATTAATTACTAGATATGCTTGAGCGGAAACATAAAAACGTGACTGAGACTGAAACGTGATGCATGAACTAAATTTCATGAAATGAACTGAGTCTTGAATACATGGCGTACGACTGAGGTTAGAGCTTGAGAGTCAACTTATGGGTACCTCTACTCCAACCTGGATTTATTACGTGAAGAGAGAACGAGATGCTTTTGTTATGAAAGTTTGGGGGATTATATCGTATCTCTCCCTTGGGACACTAGGTCCCTCAAAGAATACAAACTTGGGTGAGCTACTGAGGAAAACTGAGGCGATGCACAAGGCATCTAGGAACTAAATCGTGAATGATTATCTGAGATCTAAAACTGAGGCATGATACATGAACTGAGCTGAGCTTGTATCTACCTGATTGGTTCATCTTAGAATGGTTATATTCTTTTATGAGATTTCGACTAGTGCAAATAGATGGAAAGATAGGAAACCAAACTGTATGAACTTATCTGTCTGACTGCTAGATTGAAGTACTAGCTGTTTAAACTAATTGCCTACTGACTGACTCATCTGATCTGCTGATCGATTAATGGTTGAGTACTGGGTATGTAGGACTGAACGGTACTTAGTCTGAATAGTTGGACTAAGAATATGGAGTTTCTATGAACATAAAAAGGGACTGACTGAGTAACATGAGATAGATAAGCATGAATTCATGAAATATTGTATTATCTGAGAATGCAAGATGAGGCGAATAACATGATTCAAAAACATTCTGTAAGCTGAGGTACTGAAACACTGATGACATACATAACTGATAACTGCACGCTATGGTCAAGCAAACCTAAAATTGGACTATGGTACTGATCTAATTTTTAAGCTGAGGCTGACACCATATCTAGGACTATAGTAGAGACTATAACTGTCTGTAATTGAGACTCATACAAGGACTGAATACTAGTAACTAAGGCAGATATTGATACTAAAGTACTTAATTCTAATGGCTAAGTAACTGATAACGGATAACCATGGTCCTATAGGACTATATGAGTCCTTTACAGAATATTAATTACTAAACCGATGCTGTAACTAAGGCTTATACTTACTAGAATGTTACTAAAACATCTCATAGCCTCCTGTATATAAATGTGGTGCACAACACACCCATGCATAAGACTCTACTAGATGCGGCTTTTCAGTTTTTCTAGGACATTGTTGAACCCTAGGCTTTGATACCAAGTTTATAACGCCCCAAATCTGGCACTTGAAATGCTACATGGTGCTTATGACCTCGAAGGACTACAAGCTAACCCATGACTGATATATGTACCAGCGTACTGCATAATAGTAGTAATAATATCTAAAATATGGAAACATGAACTGAAAGGCCATAAGGTTTAAAACTGATACATACTGAAACATAATAGCTGATAAAACAATGTTTAAATGGGGTGTAGAAGTACCCAAAACTGAAATAACTGTCTGAAAACATCTAGTCTGAAAGCATATAACTGACTGAATAAGGAGTTGATGGGACATGTCCCCAACTAACTCTATATACTGCAATAGATAACTACTAAAAGAAAATAAAATAATCAAATAACAACATCCTCGAAGGATGAGGACTCACTGTTGACTCGGACTGCTGAAAGTTGGAATACTACTGAAGCTTTGGAGCTCGTGCTTCTAAATCTATGGTAATAAAACACCATAGCGCGAATACATTAGTATGATTGAATATACTGGTATGAAAGTGAGGTAGGCTAAATGCAAAGGGTTCATATGCATGCACAATTCTAACTGACTGTATAGCATGAACGTGAGAACACATGCATGAATACGTAACTTTAACTGAATTCATGATAGTTTTGAGTACTGAGTTCTAACTATTAAGTCTACTGATACATGTATTTACTGATATCTGAATTTACTAATACTGAAGTATTGAGTAACTGAGTATACTGAATACTGAGGCACTGATGTTATCTTACTGATAAAAGAATGACTATTTCTGACAGTTTTGATTATAAAGAACTGGTCTGATTGTCTGTATCTGATAGTCCTGAAACTAAATACTAATAACATGAGTTACTGATAGCTAATATAACTGATACTGAGTGACTGTATCTAACTGTAATGCCCTGATTTTTTGAACCAGAATGCTACACGACGATCATGACCCCGAAGGACCATAAGCTAACCCATGACTGATATCTGTACCTGTACACTGCATAATATGTGAATATGAATGCGGAAATAAAGGCTGAAAGGCCATAAGGTTCAAATCTGATAAAAGCATAACATCTGAGTGGGGTATGAAATACCCAAAACAACTAAAATACTGCTTGAACATACTGTAGACTGAAGGCCTCTAAAACTGACAATCTGGATAAGAAGTTGATGGGACATGTCCCCAACTAGCTCCATCTACTAAAATAAATAAGTACTAAAATAATAAAGTAATCATCATATCATCCTCGAATGAAAAGGACTCACTACCACTCTGAATACTAAAATGCTACTGCTAATCTGGGGCTCGTGTCTTTGAACCTATGGTGTAAAATAAAAGAAACACCATAGCACAAATGCATCAGTACGTTTGAATGTACTGAGCATACAAGTGAGGTAGGTTAAATGCATGGGGTTCATATTCATGAACAATAATAACTGATTTACTAACATGAACGTGAGAGTACATGTATGCATACATAATTGTAATTGATATCGTGATAGGACTGAATACTAAGTTATGACTACTGAGTTTACTGATATTGACATCTGAGTTACTGATGAGTGAGGAACTAATACTGTATTATGGAATACTGAGGGACTGATACTATGTTATTGATACATAAATAACTGTGTCTGACAGTTCCGATTATAAAGAATTGGTTTGATTGACTATATCTGACAGTCCTGAAGCTGAATATTGATAACATGAGTTCTGATAACTGATATGACTGATAACATGAGTGACTGTAGCTGACAGTCCTGAATCTGATGGAACTAGATGAGCTCTGTACTGTTTTTGAGTTGACTGTATTTGACAGTCCTGAAATCTGAAGAAATATCTGAGTTCTTTTACTGATACTGAGACTAAAAATGAGACTGTGGGAAGTAGTCATCTAACCGACATGCCCCATATATGCTATTATAGTTGAGTTGGGGTCCAATCTCTTCCCTAACTAGAAGGGTGTTAATATCGAGCCACTGGTAAAGATAAGCTGTGGGTAACTCTCATCTGATAGTGTCTCCAAAAGAGAATGGTGGGGCCCTCATCTGATAGTTCTTATCCACATCATAAACCTGCATCTGACATTGTTGATGTCTCAGCCTATGCTGGCTACATAGTTCTGGAATGCAAGGATGACTGGTAAGAATCACACCCTCATCTGACAGTGTGTGTCCCCATCCTTGGGTTCACTCGGTGCTAATTTCTACTCCCATCTGAATGGACTCTGAACATGATTAACTGAACTGTACATGGACTGAGCTTACTAAATTCCACTGACTGATGAAATGCTACTGATATCTGATAACTGACTGAGTTCATGAGATTACTGATCTTACTGAGTACTGAGTTCATGAGATTTCTGAGAGTACTGAATTACGGATATTACTGAAGTTACTAAGTACTGAGATTACTGAATTTAACTGAGATTAACTGAGATTTCTGAGCTTTCCTGAGTCACATGACTGACTTAATTCTATAGATCATGTCTTGACTGAGAGTATTGTAATAACATGACATGGCTCTAGGCACACAACTATATTTTTTGAGTAAAATTACCCCCAGGACTCGATGCAAGAAAACTAACACAACATGACTTTCTTGAATACATGACCATCAATAATAATCCATAATACATGAGTGAGGGATTTCATGAAGTACATGATCATTATACTATCTAACATGAATGGAAATGCTTGAAATCAAGTCATAAACCTCATGCTCTAATATCATGGGTATTCTGACAACATATACTTTTCATAATGATAGAATGGAAACCGTTTAAACATAAGGGAATGACAAATATGTAACATTTAGTTCATATTGTAATAATTGGGGGATAACTCATGTGGTACTTCATAATCATGATCTTGTACATAACAAGGAATGCATATAGACACACTATGAATCCATTCTCCAATCATCATGTACATTCCATTAAACAATATATTGCACGACAACAACATGTGAGCCATTTGAACATAATAGACTAGCATGAATTTATCATATAGTTCATCCCTTATCCATAATACATGATTTCAATCATTCTAGTCATTTTATCAAACACATTACATGCACACTTTATGGCATAGGCATATTCATCTCATTAGTGATTCAAACCACCCAAAATTCATATATTTCAATTTATATGTCATCCTAGTTTCATAAAATCACATAAAGATTCTAACTTGGGAGTTGTATAACAATCAATCACACAAACATAATCAAACCACAACATAACTTCATGATTCATAATTTAAAAAAGGGTTCTTGAACTCCACGGATGAAAGGAATCTGTGGATGAACACTACACATATCTTAGACGGAAGATTCTTAATGATTAACAGAGATATTTTCTTGAAATTGGATCTTCTATGAAACCCTAGCTTATGTTCTTGAGAGTTTTTGAGAGAAACTATCAATATTTGGGTGAAGATATGAGGAATCTCATGTTAAAGGGTATATATAAGGGTTGGAAGGTTACAATTTTGCTCTTGGAAATACGGACTGGATTGCTGAAAATTAGCCCAGGGCTATAGCCTGGGCTGCACCCTGCCTAGCCCGGGGGAGAACTCTGGGCGGCGCCTAGCTGCAGCGGTACTGTAACCAGGGCGGCGCCTAGGCTACAGTGGTGATGAAAGCTGGGCGTCACGGGCTAAACACCTTTTGCTACTGGTTTGGCACACCAAACGTGCCCTTACGCTACTCTGAAAATTCTGAAACTCACCCGGGATGTACTACGACCTTGCCCCATCACAAAGCAACCCAAAAATCTAAAAATGGAGGTCAGGAAGGTCATCAAATAAATCCCCTAAGTTTGAAGGTCTAAAATGAGACTAAGTGTTGAACACTTAGCAAAATTTTTCTAAGTCTTGGAGATTGTGAAGCCTAACGAGCTGAATTTTAGACTTAGGATTTTATGGGGTATTACACTGACGGTCTAGGTTCTGATGGAACTAGCTGAGTTCCGTACTGTACTGAGTTGATTTTATCTGACAGTCCTAAATCTATATAACTGAGCTGAGTAGTATTACTGAGACTGAATCTAAAACTAAGACTATGGGAGGTAATCATCTATTCGATATAACCCATACTAAAATAATTGGGGTTCAACCTGTAACCCCAGTTGGAAGGGTGTTAGTTCCGTGCTACGGGTAAAGACAACTATTGTAGAGTTAGCCCTAAATAACGAGTGACCCCTGAGATCAGTCCTATCTAGCGGGTGATCCCTGAATATGCCAGTCCTATCTAACGGGTGACATATCATACCTATGCTGGCTACGTAGTTTTGAGCATAGGGGTTGCTTCTAGGGACCCATTCCTAACTAACGGGTGTGCCCCCATCCCTAGGCTCGCTCAGTGCTGAATCCTACTCCCAATTGAAAGACACTGAACTGATTTTCTAGTTCATACTAGGCTTGACTAAACTGTTACTGATCGTACTGTTTAGCTGAATTGAATCGAGTTTGCTAACTGTCAGAATACTGATTGATTACTACTGAGATTACTGAATTACTGAGCTTTCTAAGATTTCTGAGATTACTGAGTTTATTGAGTTTTCCTGAGTCACCTGACTGACTGAGTTCTATGGAGCATGGCTTGACTGAGAGTATCTTGAAAACATGACACTGGCTCTAGGCAGATAACTATATTTTTCGGGTACAAGTACCCCCAGGACTCGATAGAAGGAAACTAACAAAGACATGACACTTCTTGAATACACGACAAACATAAATAATTCATACAGCCATAGTTGGGGATTTCATAAAGTACATGGTTATCATAATATTATTCATGAATGGAAAGGGCATATAAACACGTCATACTTTCATCAACCTAATCTCATGAACATTCCATCAAACATTCATAATGCACACAATATCATGGAAGTCATTCTTGGTCATAGGGTAAAGCATGCATTTATCACTTGGGTCACAATTAAGCTAAAATGCATAATTTCTATTATCTTAGGCATTTTATCAAACACCTAGGATGCATGACTTAGGGCATAGACATAATCATCAATTTGACATATTATAAACAACTCGATTCATGGATTCAAACTCACTAATGTAGTTTAATGAAAAACACATAAAGATTCCAACTTGGGAATCATACAACAATATTATCATGATTTCAATCAATCCAAAACATAAACATTGCAATTTATAATTTAAAAGAAGATTCTTGAGCTTCATGGATGAAAGGAATTCATGAATAAATACTATGCATACCTTAGTTCTTGATTCTAAAAAGATTGACGGAGATATTCTTGAATTTGAGTTTTGAATTTGGATCCTCAATTGAAAACCCTAAGTTTTTTCTTGAGGGATTTTTAGAGAAACAACTATATTTTGGTGAAATAAGGGCTAAATCCTGTGTTATAGGCTTATATAGGGGTGAGAAAGTGATGCTCTTTCCCTTTAAAATACGGAGCTGGAATGCTGAAAAATTCGGGAACGTGCATCGCATGCTCCAATGCACCAGAATGAAGCGTGCGTCGCATGCTCTATCGCACCTCAGGGGTGGACTGTAATGTGCATCGCATATTCTAATTCACCGGGATGGAGCGAGTATCGTATGATCTACTGCACCCCCCAGGGGTGTACTGGAGCGTGCGCCGCACGCTAATCGCACGGTGCTACTGTTTTGAAATCCAAACATGCCCTAAACGGGTTCCAAAAATTCCAAAACTCACCCAATATGTACTATTAATTTTCCCTATCATAATGCAACTTAAAAATTGAAAATGAAGGTCGGAAAGGTTGTCAAATAAATTCCCAAAGTTCGGAGGCTTAAAATGAGACTAAGTCTTAAACACTTTGCAAAATTTTCTAAGTGTTGGATATTTTGAAGAGCTTTAAGAAACCTAATTTGACTTCGAATTTTACGGGGTCTTACAATTACATACATCTTGGATCCTTGCCTCTTCTTTCATGCAGATTCTCATTATCAAAGTCTCAAGTGAAGTTTTTTTTTCTAATGGCATATAGTTTTTTGAAATTCCTTCCACGAAGGTGCAATATTATCAATTATTCATCAAACAATAAGGTCATCTCTAATTTTGACTTCTTTAGACTTAAGCTCTCAACAATCATTATGAAGTTCCGAGCTTGGTATACCACTGATTTGTTGTCCACCATTTGAAAATGAAAAAAATCTGCTAGCAGCATATTTTTTCACTTTTTTTCTCCCACCTCCTTTGTGTCATACTTACTCTGCAAGGATTTTCACATTTTCTTTGCATTAGAGTAAGTTCTATCATAATTATCATAAAATGTTATCAGATAAATAATTAAGAAGAAAATACTTTTAACTTTCTCTTGAAGAGAGATAAGTTCATCATCGGTCATGGAATAGTTATCGACTTTGTTTTGGTTTTTCTTAGTTAACATATAAGAAACATTGAGAAGACATAAGTAGAAAAACACTTTACCCTTCCACATCTTGAAGTGAGTACTGTTGAACTAGAATGACTTGTTGAGATCTCCCATCTTGACATCCATGGGTTTTTCAATTGTTGCCATTGAATCTCGTTAAAATTGTTGGTGAAATTACAATAAAAATTACAACTGAAAATTACAAGTGAAGAAAATAAAAGACTATCTTCTTCTTCTTTGGCTGAGACGCGTATATCTCTCTTTTTAAGGAGATTCAAGTCATTACAGCAAATTGTTTCACTTGTCCAGCAGTAATCTTCTTGACTTTTCCCCTCAGGATACAACAACCTTCTCACAAAGAACAAATCAAAAACTCTAGACAAGAGTTGAGCTCAAAGCTCCACAAAAAAGAACACCTCCCTTCAGTTAATAAACTCTCTTTTTACTATCTTTTGGGAACTCTATATTATCTTATGTGTCTCAAAACCATGCAAAATGACCTCTATTTATAGGTGAAGTAATATTCAATGCAATGAATAAGAAGAATAAATAGAAAATAAATAGAATAGAAGTTACAAATATTACAAGAGTTACAATACATAAATAGTAGGGTAATGGATGAATACAGAGTGGTGGTGGTTACATGAACTTCAAGGAAAATAGTGGCAAAATTCATCCACCATAATCAAGAATCAAATAGTCTAAATGCAAAATCACATTCACGTAATATTAGTGCCTATAATGTCCTTAAAGAAAATGAGAATTAAGGGCATTTAGGGTAACCATTATGGAGTATATTAGCAGCCACTTAAGTGAATAACAAGAACAACAAAAGGAACACAACGTCCATATTTCATAATGGCCAATAATTTTAGTGTGTGATATGCAATTAAATAAGACGTTAACTGAATAAATGTAACATGTTTTGTAATCTCCACCACCACTAAAGAAAGAAAATGTAAGACCCCGCAAAAAATATTGCGTCCGAATTCAGTTCTTTTGGCTTTACAAGCCTCAAGACTTAGAAATTTTCATAAGTGTTCAACACTTAGTCTCATTTTAGACCTACAGACTTTGGGAATTTATTTGACAACCTTCCCGATATTAGTTTTTCGATTTTCAAGTTGTGTTGTGATAGGGCAAGGTTGTAGTACATCTCGGGTAAGTTTCGGAATTTTTGGAATCCGTTTAGGGCTCATTTGGATTTTGAAACAGTAGCCTCAGGCGATCTGCAGGCGTCGCCTGGCCTATAGCAGTGCTATAAGGTAGGCTCTCCCTGGTCTATATCAGTGGACTAGGGAAGGAGCCACCTGCTAAGTCCGGTGCTTGCCCAATTTTTCTGCACTCAACCCCGTGTCCCTAAGGGCATTTTGGTTCTTTTGCCACCCTATATATACTCTATAACACGGGATTTGGATCCAAAATCACCAAAATATACTAGTTTTATCGAAATCCTCTCAAGAACTACCAAGAACTCAAGTTAGGGTTTTCATTGAAGCTCCAAGAATCAAGAGATTTCACCGTAAAATTTCAAGGAAACTTCCAAATAAGGTATGCGTGAGTTGATTCATGGACTTCTTTCATCCATAAAGCTCAAGAACCATCTTATAAATTATGTATTATGATGTTGATGGTTGATGATCATGTTGTTGGAGTTTGATGATGCCCAAGATGGAATTTTTGTATGTTTGTGTGAAGCTATGGTGGCATATGATGTGCAAATATGTGAAATTTGTGAATGAATACTTGTAATCTTGATGAATCCATCTATGCCTAAGATGTGCATGTAAGGTGTTTGTGAAAATACCTAAGAGACTAGAAATCATGATTTTATGACTTAATAGGTCCTAAATGACTATTCCATGTTCTAAGTTTATGTTCAATATGATTTCCAAGCCATTGTCTTGAATTGAAGATGTTGTATGAGATGCTCATGATATTGTTGTGATATGGAATGACCATAATATTGAAGCCATGCAAGTATATACATGTTGTATGCGTTCCCGTTCATGTGATAGATTGTTGAGAACCATGCTTAGTATGAAATCCTTATTTATGGTTATAAATTGTGAATATTGTTGGTTTGTTCATGAACTAGTCTTATGAGATCATGCTATGTTTTCTTGAAAATCCTACTTATGTATGAGATGGATGATAACCATGTACTTCATGAAAATACCCAAGTTATGATATTATGGATTATTGATGTTGGTCATGTGATCAAGTCAGTCATGTGTTCAGTTTCCTTCTATCGAGTCCTGGGGGTACTTGTACCTGAAAACTATAGTTGTGTGCCTAGAGTAGTGTTATGTTTCACGATGTCCTCAGTCAAGCTATGTTCCATAGATTTCAGTTAGTCATGTGACTCAAGAAAACTTAGAAATCTCAACAATTCATTAGTCTTAGTAATTTCAGTACTTTCAGTCATACCTCAGATCTTAAGTAGCTTTTCCGACAGTTAACGGAACTCAATGAATTCAGCTTAACCTAGCTAAGAAAAATACTATCAGCTCAGTTAATCAGTTTAGTTAATCAGTTTAGTTCAGTTAGTCAGTTCAGCTCAGATAATCACGTTCAGTGTCATTCAGATGGAAGTAGGATTCAGCACCTAGCGAACCTAGGGATAGGGGCTCACCCGTTAGATAGGACTGAGATCCCTAGAAGAAATCCCTAAGTTACAGAAATATGTAGCCAGCATAGGTACGAGATGTCACCCGTTACATAGAACTGACATAATCAAGGATCACCCGTTAGTGCATTATATGTATAGGACTGGTCCCAGGAGTCACCCGTTAGATCAGGACTGACTCCACAACAGATGTCATTACTGGTGGCACGGTACTGACACCCTTCCAGTCAGGGAAGAGATTGAACCCCAGTCAGCTTAGCATGGGGCATGTCGATTACATAAATACATACCACAGTTTCAGTTACAGAAATCAGGACTATCAGATACAATCAACTCAGCTTATTAGTATAGACTCAGGACTGTTAGACCCAGTCAATTCTTATCATTATAAATAGACTCCAAGATCACCCATTAGACAGGACTGATCTCAACTACAATATCAGTATCAGTAACATTAGATTTAGAGATCACCCACTAGATAAGACTGATCTCATTTATAGTCAACCAGTATCAGCATTATCAGATTTAGAGATCACCCATTAGGTAGGAATGATCTCAGACTAAGTTAATCCATTCTTATTTATTAGCGTAATCAGAGATCACCCATTAGATAGGACTGATCTTAGACTCAGATATTCAGATACAGTATGGAACTCAGATAGTTCCACCAGAATTAGGACTGTTAGATACAGTCATGCAAGTTATCAGTCTCTCAGTATTAGTAAACTTATGTTGTCAGAATTCAAACTCAGTAGTCAGTATCTCCACGAGTTCAGTAGCAGTTATGTATGTATGTATGTATTCTCATGTTCATATTAGTCAGCATGTTCATACATATAAACCCCATGCATTTAGCCTACCCCCACGTATACTCAGTACTTTAGTTGTACTGACGCATTTGCGCTATGGTGCTTACTTTTTATGTTACACCATTGGTTTTGAGGCACAGGTTCCAAATCAGCAGTAGTAGTTCAGTGGCAGTGAGTCCTCATCCATCGAGGATGATATGATTATTACTTTATTTATCATTTCAGTTTATTTTCAGTTTAGGGAGTTAGTTGGAGACATGTTCCTTCAACTCCTTATTTAGACAGTTTAGAGGCTTTCGAACGATTATAGAGTTTTCAGATTTAGACTTTAGTATTATCAGTTTTGTTTTGGTACTGTGACACCACCTTATTCAAACGTTTTATTGTTCAAGATTGAACCTTACAACTTTTTTGTTCATTTTTCCGTATTTTGTTATGCATATTATGCAGTATAAAGGTACAAATATCAGTCATGGGTTAGCTTGTGGTCCTTCGGGGTCATGGGCACCATGTAGCATTTCGGTTTAGAAAATTAGGGTGTTACAGAAACCAACTCAATGTAATTAGCTTAATGCTCTAGGTATTTTTACAGTGACCAAAAGAGAATAAAGAATAATATATTAAAAAATTATAATGTTAAAATGCTAAAACAAAATCATGTAATGCCCCGAGTTAGCACCCCAGATTTCACACGGTGCTTACAATCCCAAAGAACTACAAGCTAAGCCATGATTGGTACTTGCTGTGAGCACTGAATAATAACACTGATAACATATGCAGAAGTATAACTGAAATGCCATAAGGTTCTCAAAATACTAAAATAATATCTGAGTATATTGTAAATAACAAATGAAATACTGACTGTGCTAGTCTGAAAGCCTTTAACTGTTTGAATATGGAGTTGATAGGACAAGTCCCCAACTAACTTCGACTACTAAGCTAACTGAAATATTGAACTTCTAAAAGAAAATAATATCCTTGCTAGATGAGGACTCACTACTATAACTGTTACTGATATCTTGAGCTGCTAAGTACGATCTAGAACTTGAGCATCCGGACCTATGATATGAGACGTCATAGCACAAAGAAAGAGTATGCATCAGTATGTGGAATGTATTGGTATACTAGATGAGGTGAGGATGAAATGCATGGGCTTATACGCATGATTAGTAACTGACTAAATGATATGAACATAATTGAATAAGAGAACATGGATATCTAAAACTGATGCAAATAATAATTATGCAATACTGCGCATATATATATATATATATATTATATTTGAGATCATACAGAAACTAAATACTGAGTTCTGATAAGTAAGCAACTGATATATGAGATTACTGATAACTGAATTACTGAAAACTGGGTGACTATTTTTGACAATCCTGATTATGTAGAACTGAACTGAGTTCTATATTGAGTCTGAAACTGAAACTGTGGGAGGTTTCATCTAATGGACATGCCCCATGTTAAGATGATTGGGGTCCAACCTGTAACCCAGTTGGAAGGGTGCTAATACCATTCCATGGGTGCTAACAGGCTAAAGAGTCACTCTCATCTAGAAGGTGCCTTAATGAGATAGGTATTACCCTCATCTGGAAGGTAAGCACTTTATTAACCCTCAACTGGTAGGTTTATATCTCAACCTACACTACCTACGTAATTCTGGAATGCAAGGACTACTACTAAGGATCACACCTCCAACTGGCAGGTGAGCCCCCATCCTTAGGTTTACTCGATGCTGAATCCTACTCCTAATTGAATAGACACTAAACTAATCACTAGACTGTGCTAGACTTAACTAAACTGTTACTGATCATGTTAACTGACTGAACTGGATTGAGTTACTAAGTTTTGTAACTGACTGAGTACTATTTTTTGTAACATTATTGATACTATTCTGTAGATACTGTAATTCTAGGTAAGCAACTAGATTGTCGAGTATTGAATACCCCAGGACTCAATAGCATCAATAATAAAACATGGCAAAATATTGAAGACATTACATTAGTTACTTGTCCACCATGCATTCATTTAGACATTTTGTCAAACACTTGAGAGGCATGAACTTGTACATAAATGGGACCATATGATAACATGCCATGATTTCACTATTCAATTTGCATATGTACTCTATAAAATACTCGGGGAGCATAATTAATGTACATGGGATTCATCAAGATATAAACATCATGTCTACAACATTCAACTTGCAAATTCAAGGGTTTAATATGAGGATCACATAATTCTACGTACATGCTAATTAATTCACTTGAAACTTGTAATGAATCATGATTTGAAAACCATACAACAATACATACAGGAACACAATCCAATTCATACATGTAAATCATGAAATCATTAAACTTGTAGTTTTAAAAAGGGTTCTTGAACTCCAAGGGCGGAAGGAAACCCAAGGATGAACACCTAACATAGCTTGATTGTTAATTTCTTAAAGATTGTAGGAAATTGCTTGGAACTTGATCTTGAATTGATGTACTAGGGTTTGTTCTTGAGAGAATTTTGAAAATAAGAATGAATTTTACCTTTTGGGTAGCTTAATTTCATATTTTAGGGCTGAATAAAAGTGTGGAAATTAACTTAAATACCCCTCTGGATACAGACTTAATTACACAAAAATGTGTCCAGTGATGTGCAGGCCGACGCACCACGTCGATGGTGCCGACACACCACGTCGATGGTGCCGACACACCACGTCGATGGTGTCGATGCAATGGCCAACGCAATGCATCGCGTTTATGTTGGCTCACTAGAAATTGCACTAAAGTCTGACGATATTGTCGACATGATAGGCGACGCGTTGCTTTGAGATCATGTCGACTCACTATTTTGGACATCCAATTAAGCTTTTAACGATGTTCAAAAAATCAAAAACTTGTACGAGGACATCTATTGACATCCATGATCATGAATCACCTTAAAAATTGACATTTTACGACTGTAAGGATCGAAAATAAGATCATTGAAATATCGTGGCCAAAAATGAGACTAAGTGTCAATACTTAGCTGAAATTTTTCTAAATCCGAGACCTCTTTTGGCATGCTATAAAGGAATGAAATAACTAGGATTTTGTGGGGTTTTACACATCACTTCCTTTAGATGTCTCTGTTCATTTGCAGAATAGATCAAGTAACATGTCTAGCGGTTCACAGAAAAAATATAAGACCAATGGTATGTAGTATATTTGTTCCAGTTGAGACATTTATCTTCACTGCAATAGCATTTCTACAACAACTGATCATAAACATTTTAGAATTGTAGTTTAACTGTTCATCACAAGGGAAGTTCATCATCTACTGGAAACATTAGGTATGGCACATATTTTGTAGTTTTAAGTTCTTGATTATTATTCTCTGTACCTATCAAACTAATTACCTAATCCTAAGTTTTTAACACTAAGAGTTAGAAAAGTTCTGGAGAGAAAATTAATGCACTTACAAGCGCTTGAATTGGTAAAACATTCATGGAAAAAAGTTCTCTTCCTGAATGATTCACAAATTGAGAACTTATTTAGAAATCCTTCTTGGTCACTGTTTATAGCAGTGAAATTTTGAGTTTATATATATAGTAGTGCTTATTCAGTCTTATCCAAATCCCATCTCGAAGGTTGATAAGGAAAGTCGAGCATCTTTCACATTGCTATCATTCACAGCCAAGAAAAGATCTATAAACTAATCTACAACATAGGATCACACAAAGATATAATTACAGCTTAAAAAAGCACAAATTATGAGACCCTTTGACACTTGGATGGAAAGTTGGCTCCTACAAGTCAACTTGGTATTATTTCAGGTATAACACTCCAGACACAATGGGTGTTACTGTAGCTTAAGGTAATTTCCATGTCCGGTGAAATGTTGCTTTGCTTCAAGTGCAATCTCTTTTGATATTTCATAAGATATTACTACTTTTGCATGTCCAACAAAAGATAGAGACAATTGTTCAAGCCTCATACAAGGAGATGAGAGACTCAAGGGGTCAAATACCTGGAAAGCTGTTCACCGAGGAACACAAGGAATTGGTCAAAGAGGGAGAGAAGTGGATGAAAGAAACTACATCATCTTGCGTGCTTGTTGCTAAACTAATTACAACAGTAATGGTTGCAACAATCTTTACTGTAGCATGAGGGAACAACAATGATACAAGCACCCCTATTTTTCAAAAAGAGAAAACATTCATTCTTTTTCTTATGATGGATGCACTAACACTACTTTATTCAGTAATCCCTATACTGATGTTCTTGTCCATCCTCACTTCATGCTATACTGAAAAAGACTTCCTGTGTACTTCACCAAAAAGGTTGGTCATTGGCTTCTATTGAGTTTTTTTAGAGGTGTGAATGGAAAATGAATAGGTTTTTTTTTTGAAAAGACACCAAGAGAAATGATGCAATTTGAATAGACACCTTTTTGGATTGAATGATTATGACCTTTCTAATGGGCTGTGACTTTTTTCGAAGAGTTGCACCTTTTCTAAAAAGTTGCACTTTTAGGAAGGGGTGCACCTTTCTGAACCATCTCTTCTCTTCACGAATCAACACCTTGATGACTATGAATACCTGAATTTTTCCTCAACTAAAGATAATTTTTTTCATTAGAAAAACAATTTTCTTCTTCTTCTTCTTCTTCTAAAAACCTCTCGTGTGATCATCAAATCATCGAGTGTGTTCAAAGTTTTTGAAATTTGAGTTACCTCTATTTTTAGAAATAAAACCATTTTATTTTGGGGGGAAAGATTTCATAACCTCGGTTACTTGAGGGGAATAAATTCCTTAAGGACGCACCATGTAGTCGGTGTACTTGATTCTATAATTTTCTGCTTCATCTTCTTTATTAATGTTGATAAACTCTTCATTTTGCTAGTTCATTTGATAATTCATTTGGACTTATATTTGAAGTTGATGTAACTTTATTGTAGTTCTTGAAAGTTGTTCTTGAACTTAGTATTGAAGTTTGGGTTGAAACATATAGATTTTTGTACCCGGAACAACAATCTTAAGGAATTTAATGAAAAAATATTTTTTTGTGCTTGTTTGGTGATTTCTTTTATCATTATAAATAAAGTACTTTCATAATTTGTATTGTTTGGCTTCTGAAGATTAAAACTTGTTGCTTTCTACTCTGTTTGAAAATAGTGATTTGAAGATATAAAAACTTCATCACGAGTTAAAGTTCATTCGACTGACAATTACAAAAGCATAAAAATTTATGTCAAACTAAAAAAAATTGGTTTTTAAAGTTTTTAAAAATTTATAATTAGTATTCTAACATACTAAGTTGGTTTGCTTTTTGAGACAACAAAATTGTAACACCCCACATTTTCTGGATAGAATTCAAATCGTTGTTCCTATGCGTACAGACTTGAACACAATTATTCTATTTAGATATATGTGGGATTATCAAATATATTATGTGAGAATATCTTTGTTTATTTATCGAGGTCATAATACCCTCCTAACTCATAGACAAGTTGAGGACTTTTCTATCGATAGAGTTTTGATGAATTCTCCCACTAGGGTCGTCCACTTTAGATGAGTGTATCTCCTAGAATATATTGATTCAGGTATCCTACTATGTATCAAATGAAATTTCTTTGAGTTGTCTTTCCAATACATCTGGTTTCACCTTAATTCGATATCAGAGTGAGAAGTTATGGCCATTTTACCTCAGCATATCCTTCTATCAGCAAAGAGATGACTAGACTGATAGGTTATCAACAAGTTGATGACCCATCAACCAAGTCGTCAACCTTAGGCAGAAACACTAAAAAAGGTGCCAACTAGGCTGATAGGTTATCAACAAGTTAATGACCCATTAGCCAAGTCGTTAACCTTAAGTAGAACATGAAAGGGAGTTGACGACTAGGATTATAGGTTATCAACCAAGTTGATAAGCCATCATCCAAGTCATCAACTAAGGAAATTTCAGAAAATTTTATTCAGCTCTAGAGGGGCATTTCGGTCTTTTCCTCACCCCTAAAACCTCCCCACAAATTAAATTATTCCATAAGCATTATTATTCACCCCTAATCAGTTTTAAACATCTTATAATCCTCTCCACTCTCAAGAACAAGAAAAATTAGGGTTTTCTCCCAAGACTCTCACTTCCAAGGCTTAGATTCAAGATATCTCAAATTTAATTTATAATAAAAGGTACGTGGGACTATCCTAAGTTTCATGGACATGGATTTACTATTTTAAACAAGTTTCAAAAAGTATATATATATATATATATATATATATATATCATACGAAATTGGTTTCAAGATTATTGAAGAACATGCATTGAAAATCCCATATTTTATGAAATCTAGTAGTAATTGTGGTGTGATACCCTAAGTTTGAAACTTTACTCATGATTTCATGTGATATAAAGTTTGTGAAGATAAATTTGAGCATAATTTATGTAAAACCCTCTCTTGTTTTGAAGTTCACTATTTTTACATATTGTAGGTTGATTATAAAGATTGCTAAAAATTTGAGTTTGAAGGTTTACCATTTCGTATGAATTATACTATTTTTATGAGATAATGAGAGGGTATTTTACTTTCTTTATAAGTGTCCATGTTTCCAATTGAGGTTTTCCATGTATTTGATGAATGAAATGACCACTGTGAATAAAATATTGAAGAGAGAATGCTTTGTTTCTATATGTTTTGAAATATGAACTATCATTGGTTTTTAGAACCTTTCGGTGGTCAATATTACTTTTTTGAAATAAGAAAAGGGAAATAGAGATGTTGAGACATGGCTTGCAAGTCAAGGTATGATGATAACCGGTTGTGAAATGTCCTTAATAGAATAAGAAGAGAATGGTTTGTAAATATGATGCATGTTTTTTAATAAGAGGTTAAAAACTGAGCTTAAAGAGGGTTAGATAGTTACTCAAACAAAGCACGAGTTGAAAAAATCTATGATGAAACCATGATTTGTCGACATGGGGTAATGGTACCCTGCTTTTTTATCTTGTGCACCTTGATTCATGTCATCCTGAATTACGACTATGGTTAGGAGCCCTGCTTTGTGATCTTTAGCACTACCAAGACATGTTTATTTGATTGGGGATTTTGGCACCCTTCTTTGTCATCTTGTGTGTCCCCCTTTACTGACACTCCAATCCTGGTGGCAAACTTGGATTATGGGCTTGGCCGCCAAGTCAAGAGTAGATTCCATATAGCTCGTGGAAGTATGAACTTATGGGTGTACCATCTAGCTCAGAAATGCAAAAACGAATTCAATCAAAATTAAAAAAAATGTTTTAAAGCTCATAAGCTGTGCCCATGTGTTTTCAAATATTTTATGTCGACATATTTTCATGAAATGCTCTCACCTATGTTGTATAAAACTCTATTGTATTTTTGGATTGTTCTGTATACAAGTACATTTTGTGTTGACCCCCTATATTTCAGGATCTGAGGATCAGTCTTGGGGTCCTTCAAAGAAGTAGATCATTGTCAGATATTCAGAGTTGGTGAGCCTTCCTTATTTCGGAAGGCATTTTATTCTTATGTGATGATTTCATTTGGTTTTAGTTCATGGTCCGGTCGGGGGACTTATCCCGATTTCAGACAAATGTTTTCAGTTTGGTAGAGATTTTGCAGAATTGTATTAGATGGTTTTGAATCTTTATGAGCCCATTTCCATATTGTTAGTTGAAATATGAAGATAACCATGTTTCTATTTTGTTTTCCACATTTATATAATATATGAATTATTTTTGTGATTGCCAGTTAGAGAGGGTTCTCGAGCCTCTATGGTTTGAGATTCTTGTCGAGGCCAGGTCCCCAGATCGGGTCATGGCAAACTTGAATGCTAAAAGTCATGAAAATGAGTGACTGACAAGTGTAGCAGCAATAACTGGTGCTACGACAAGCCGTACAAGTGTTGTGCCCGCAATGGCACCTGCGGAGAAACCCAAAAAGTTTTGGGTGTAGATTTCAAATACTGGTAGCAAAAAATATTCTTATGTTTGGCGACTTTATATCTTCAAAGGGTCATCTCTGAAGATGCTCCAAAATTTCTCAAAGATACATCGCACAAGGAGCCGTTTGTTGTAATGGAGGCATGGAAATACTTAAATTTCTTATGCAAGAATTATATCCTAAGTGGCCTCCAAGATGACCTATACATTGTGTATAGTAGTATGAAGACCTCGACGGAGTCGTGGAATGATTTAGAATGAAAGTATGTAACTGAGGATGCAGGAACTCAAAAGTTCTTTATTGCAAAGTTCCTTGACTACAAGATGATTGACAGTAAAACTATCATCTCTCAAGTACAAGAATTGCAAGTAATAATCCATGATATCCTATCAGAAGGTGTAGATATAGTAAATACCTTATTTGAACATGTTAAATATGTTCTTGATAATCACGTGACCTTTGTTGTAGGTTAGATTATGAATGAAGCTTTCCAAGTAGCGACCATAATAGAGAAGTTGCCACCTTTGTGGAAGGACTTCAAAAACTACTTGAAGCATAAGAGGAAGGAGATGTCAGTTGAAGACCTCGTAGTGAGGTTACGTATTAAAAAAGATAATAAAGTTGATTATAAGAGGTCGAAAGGGAATTCTACAATCAATGGATCTAACATTGTGGAGGATGACCCTAACAACTCAAAGAAACATAAGAAAGCGTGGGACAACAAAGTAATCCACCAAAGAAGAAATTTAAAGGGAAGTTCTTTAATTGTGGCAAGGCTGACCACAAGTCCATAGATTGTCGGTCCCCTCAGAAAGGCAAGAAGAAGCATCAAGCCAACATGGCTGAATCCAAAAATAAAATAGATGATCTATGTGTCATGCTTTTAGAATGCAACTTGGTGGGTAATCCTAAAGATTGGTGGATAGATTCTGATGCCACCCGTCATATCCGTGCCAATAAATAGTTGTTTGCTTCATACGCTCTGGCTTAAGATAAGAAGAAGATTTATCTGGCTAACTCCACAACAACAAAGGTTGAAGGAACGGGAAAAATCTACTTAAAAACAACGTTAGGAAAAGTGTTGACTCATAACAACGTCCTTTATGTAGCATAGTTGAGAAAGAACTTGATTTCTATATCACTTCTGTCCTAAAATGGATTCAAATGTGTATTTATTTCTGATAAGGTTGTAATTAGCAAAGGAAAAATATATGTAGGAAAAGGATACCTCACTGAGGGCCTGTTTAAGATGAATGTAATGACTGTTGAGATCAATAAAAGTTCTATTTCTTCGTACTTGCTTTATTCTAATGAATTGTGGTATGAACGATTAGGACATGTCAATTATAATACTTTGTAGAAATTGATTAACTTAGAAGTTTTTCCAAACTATGAGTGCAATAAATCAAAGTGTCAAACGTGTGTGGAATAAAAATATGCTAAGCATCCGTATAAGCCCGTTGAAAGAGATTTCAATCCTTTAGACTATAAGACCCCGCCAAAAATCCTCATCGTCTAAGCCCTTTATAGCATGCCAAAAGAGGTCTCACACTTAGAAAATTTAGCTAAGTGTAGGGACTTAGTTATTTTCAAAGCCTTCAAACTTCGAGGAATTTAATTACAACCTTCCCGACCTCCGATAGTTGATTTTTAAATTGATTCATGATGGGGCAAGTTAATAGTACATCTCAGGTGAATTTCAAAATTTTTGGACCCCGTTTAGGGAATATTCGGATGCCCAAACCAGTAGCACCGTGCGATTAACATGCAATGCATACCCCAGTCCACACCCCCACCGTGCGATAGAGCATGTGGGGCACGCTCCAGTTCGGCAGACCAAAGCATGTGATGCACGCCCTATAACACGCACCTGAAGTTTTTAGCTTCCAAATCTGTGTCCAAGAGGGGTAATTGGATAATTTCCCACCAGTTATTAGCCCCAATAAAACGAGATTCATCCCTCTATATCCAAAATATAGTCACTGTTTTCCTCAAATTCTCTCAACAACAAACGTTAGTTTTTCAATCCAAGATTCAAGAAATCTCAAGGTTCCACCATTACTTTTTCAAATCTCAAGTCCATATTCAAGAGCATAAATAGAGTCTCAAAAGCAAGTTGTTCATCTAAGTTCATCATCCAAGGTATGTGGGGTTTGAACAAGGACAATCCTTTCATCCTTGTGCTCAAAATTATGTTTTTCAACAAATTTGTTAGGAATTGAAGTTGGGGTTTACGTCCAAAGTATATTATTGATGATTTTGAGCATGATATGATTGAATTATGAAATTCCATGTTTTTCTTGAGTTAAAGAATACTCTTTTATGATTTTGAATACCATGAGCATGACTTGAAATATTGTTTACAGCTTTTCAATTCAATTGACCATGATATTAAGATTTTTTATTTTACTATCTTGATATTATTAATGATTTTTAAGAAGAATATTAAGCACGATGATTTACTATGAATTTACATGAATTTTAAGCATGGGTTATTTTAACCTAGTTTGAGTATTGATATTTCAAGAACTTGTGCTTTTAAGCACCCTGAGATTAACATATTTTCAGTTTTCAGAAAGAGCTTTGATCTTTCGATCATTGGCTTAGCTTTGGAATCCACATTTCAGATTGCTATAGTTTACGGAGCTCAGAATAATTTTATTTTACAAATTTTAATTAGATAAGTGCATAATTGGTTTCAGATAAACCGTTATGCTAGCTTTTAAAAAGTGGATTTCCAATGGTTTGAGAATACAGAATTAAGAGGGAGTAGTATTTAGCACCGAGCGGGAAGTGTGGAATTAGCGTGCCCTATCTTCCACAGAACTATGTAGCCAACGTAGGTATAGATTAAGATTATTCCCATTTCTATATGGATGACAGATTTAGCTTGTAATCGATCACCTGGATTAGGTTATACTCTCTGTCAAGAGTATGACACCTGATGATAGGCGAATTTACACGCCTATAGTGCTATATTTTACCCATATTTTAGCCATGTTTTGAGGACAAATTATATAATTCATGCACTTTTAGTCCTTTTTCCTGTAAGTGAGCTAACAAACATGATTAGCAAGTTTTCAGGTATAAATGATGCAGAATTCAGCATTTTATGGATAACTTGATGCCAAAGAAAGCTTCACGAAAGGAGGAAACCAAATCTTGGACGCCAAGGACCAAAAGTGGCGCATGGAAAATCTGTCCCAGGCAAAAACAACAATTCTGAAGACTTTAGGGACTAGCAGTAACTTATTAGGATTAGGATAATGATACCTTAACCTAGTAGGATGGGTTAAGTAATTCATTAGCTTAGTAGGAATAGGATATGGGTATTATAAATACCCTATTTTGCTAGAGATTTTAATACTTCGAATTACAATTCTAATTCTACTTCCGCAAGACCTTTTCTATTAATTCTACTTTTTATTCTTCTTCTATTCATCTAATCAATTCTTAATTTCCGCAACAAGAGAAACGTTACTTTGCAAGGAATTCACGCCTAACGCCTACCACACTTTGCTACACGAAATATTTATTGTGGTATAATAACAATGCCTATTATGATTTCCTTCGCACTCATGGGTAACTAAACTTCTCTGTTGGGGTTATGGAAGCCATATGAGATACTATCTATTGCTATGAGTTTGTGAATTCGTGACACGTATATTGCTTATATCATTATTCTCTTCATCTTAATCTAAATTCCTTGTGGTTGCAAACGCATAGAATACGCCAGTATAGCATTAACTTGTTCGAAAGAAAGGTTATATGTCTGGAAAAGAGATAATGTCAAGGTAATAGGGTCCCATCCCCTATTAAAAAGTTAGTGCCGTAACTGGATTAACCTCTTGGAGAATTTGTACCGTTAGATACGCTTTAAGCTCGAAAGAGTTAAAGTGAAATAGTCCTTGTTCAGGTCGAAAGACGCTTGGATTTACCATCGAATACAATTCTCTATAAGCACATGCATGTCTGAACTCCGCATAACTCATAGCCAATAGAGACGTACAACTTATAAGGTGGACATAACCCCAACTTCTCAATTCTCATCGTTTACATCTTACTAAACATTCTTTCTTTTTACTTTGCTATTTCCATTTTTTCTCTACTATTTGGTTACATTACTTGCACAACAAGACTCCCCCCTTTTTCGAGACTTTCACTAAAAGTTTAGTAATCTTCGCTTACTTGCTGACCAAGCTATTCCCTGTGGGATCGATATCCAACCCAGTTGGGTTATATATTTGACAACGACCGCTTTACACTCTTATGAGAGCTGTAGATTGAGCGTTATCAAAAATTGGCGCCGTTGCCGGGGAATACAAGTGTCAATTAAGTTCGTAATAATTACTAGATCCTTTGGTCAAAGATTCTCGTACTTTTACTTTTAGTTTTTGTTTACTGCAGGTTTTTATTCAGTGTATGCCCCATACCCAAAGTTTTGGTCAACCATTATTACCTATCAATCCTGAACCACAACGTATTCGCAGAATAGAGGCACAACACGCAATTAAAAGGATGGCTGCTCAACAGGAACAGGCGAGACTAGCTGCGCTAGCCGCCGCTCAAGTACATCAACAGAATATTGATAACCCTAGGCGAGCAACAAATCCTGACGATGAAGATCTAGGTGATGACGAGCTACTAAACCCTAGGTATGCCGCTGAGATTGCAACACCTGCTAACAGAAGAGATCGTCAAGCTAGGTTTAGGCCTGAACGCCAAGCTATGCAGCCAGCTTTCGACGATGATGATGATGATCTTGATGGAGCCGGAGCCACAGGAGCCATTATTCCTCCACTATTGGCACCCAGAGCCAAGTTCAACATCACGAGCACCATGATTCAGTTATTGCAACTCAAGGGATTATTTGGTGGACTAGCAGGCGATGATCCGAATATGCATCTCATCAACTTTATTTCTACATGCAAGTCGTTTGACAATCCTGGAGTTGGTCAGAATGCAATTCGGTTACGCTTATTTCCATTGTCTCTGTCTGGGGAGGCAACTCTATGGTTGAATGGGATGACTCCTGATTCTATTACAAATTGGAGGCAATTGAGAGACGCTTTCCTAGAAAGATTCTTTCTGCCATCCAAAAGAGCACAAATGAGAGATGAAATCAGCAACTTTCGTCAGCTTCCAACTGAAGCCCTTCATGAAACATGGGAGAGGTTCAAGACGACGCTAATGAGGTGCCCAAACCATCACATGACTAATGTTCACCTAATGGAGATACTTTACAGAGCCTTGAATTCAATAACTAAACCAGTTGTGGATAATGCGACCGGAGGATCATTCATGGATCTCACCTTTGGTCAGGCAAGCAATATGCTAGACCGGATGACGAAGCAAAGTAGAGCTTGGCATACCAGGGATTCTGAGGTAGCAAGCCCCACTTTATCTATAGGCATGACTGCAGACCAAAGGAGAAGAGAAGAAGAGCATGATCATGATATGGCGCACATAAAGACACAAGTGGATCTTCTTACAAAGCATCTATTATCGGGGAAGACCGAAAAAGTCAAAGCCATTGCGTCAAAAGGAAGAGACGAATCTGATTCGGATGAAGAGGCCAACTACTTGAACAATCAGGGGGGTTTCCGAGGTAATACCCAAGGAAACCAAGGTCGGAACTATTATGATAAATATGGAAACAAGGACCAAATTAGTTGGAAGAACAAGAATGACAAAAGTGGTTTGTATGTTCCCCCTGGAAGACGTGACGCCCCCACATCTAGTTCTGGAAATATGGAAGAGATGATGGCTAAACTATTGAAAGGAGTGGAAGCAACCAGTGAAGGAGTAACGGAGGTAATAAATGATTTGTCCTCAATGAAGCAATTGGTTGATTCACATTCCACTTTGATCAAGAAAATACAGCAGCAATTGAACCAACTTTCAGCAACACTCAATCAAAGAAAGACTGGCACCTTACCTAGCGACACTGTGCAAAACCCAAGGAATGATGGGTCATGCATGGCCATTACTACCTGAAGAGGTAAGGTGCTGGAAACTTCATCAAAAGGCAAGCAAGTGGTTGACGAAGTAGCAGACATTGATGACAAGGCAAAAGGAGAAGCTGCCGTAGAATCCACCCACGACGTCCATGACGGTACACCAAGTATGTTGCGGCCTGAAAAGGCTGAAAAACGAAGGCAAGAGGAGAAGAAAGCCGTGGAGAAAACAATTCCATATCCACCACCACCTTTTCCTCAAAGATTGAAGAAGGTGGCGGACGATACAAAGTTCAGCAAATTCATGACTATGTTAAAACAGCTGACCATTAATGTTCCATTGGTGGAGGCACTTGAACAAATGCCTGGGTATGCAAAATTTATGAAGGATCTTTTGACAAAGAAGCGGGCAGTAAGCTATGAGCCGACAGATAATATTCATCATTGCAGTGCAATTGCCACAAGGTCCTTAGTATAGAAGAAGGTAGACCCTGGTTCTTTCACTATTCCTTGCACGGTTGGATCTATGAATTTTGCTAAGGCATTGTGCGATTTGAGAGCTAGCATCAATTTGATGCCACTATCCGTCTACAGAAAGTTGGGGTTGGGCGACCCTACTCCAACCAATATGCGGCTCGTGATGGCAGATAGGTCGGTAAAACAACCTGTGGGTATCTTGAATGATGTGTTGGTGAAGGTGTCTACCTTCATTTTTCCTGCAGACTTTGTGATTTTGGATTGCGAGGTCGATTCTGAAGTTCCCATAATTTTGGGACGTCCTTTCCTTGCAACAGGAAGTGTGCTTATTGACATGAGAGCTAATGAGCTTTTATTTCGGTTGAATGACAAAGTGGTCCGCTTTGATATATGCAAAGCAATGAAGCAGCCCAGCGATATGAATGTGTTCTCTGTAGCTGATGTTCATTATGAGGATAAGAAAGCATTGTCTGTAGAGAAACAGCTTACTGTTGAGCCACTATCTGATGTGCTGTTGAATGTTGAGCATAAGGATGATGAAGATTATGAAGAAAATATATGTGCTCTAACAGAAATAGGGTCCTATTCTCATACTCCTAAGCAGCCGGACCTTGATCTTAAGAATCAACCGTCACCAACAACGAAGACTTCCATTGAAGAGCCCCAGTGCTAGAATCGAAAGAGCTCCCCAATTATCTAAGGTATGCGTTCTTGGGAAGTAGAAATACACTTCCGGTAAGTGTTGCGGATGATTCAAGTGAACATCACGTAGAGGCTCTCATATCTGCTCTGAAGAGGTACAAGAGAGCTATTGGGTGGTTCATTGATGATATCATTAGGATCCTTCTTGGGTTATGTACGCACAAGATTCATCTCGAAGGAGATTGCATACCCACAAGTAAGCAACAACGTCGTCTGAATCCATTCAGAAAACGATGCCCCATCTATCTCGATGAAGTCTAAGTAATCGAGGTAGCTATGTCGTGCCGCGACAATAAATCAAGCGCTTGGTGGGAGGCAACCCATCGTTTTTAATTATTTTTGTTGTTTTTGTTTTCCTAGGATTTTGTCGAGCCGCGACCAAAACTAAGGCGCTTGATGGGAGGCAACCCATCGTTCTAATCGTTTTTGTTGTCTTTGAGCAAGTGTAGGTGCAAGAGGCGTAAACGAGGAGATTGGTTTCAAATTTTGATTTGGACATATTGCATGTAAAAGGTGGTAAGTTTATGATGAAGAAGCAAAAGGCTATGGATTGGGAATTGCTTATGAAAATATAAGCAACGAACAAGGCTAGGCCTATATAAAACTAGGCCATGAACAAGGCAAGGCCTATACTATGGCCTAAGCTCTCGGAATCTAGTGTGCCATAGCATAGGCGCCGCCCATTCCCAAGTGTGCCATAGCATAGGCGCTGCCTATGCCAATGCCTTTTGTCTCTGAATCTCATATGCTATGGAATAGGCGCCGCCTATGCCCAAGAATTCCATGGCATAGGTACCGCCTATGCTCAACAATGCTATGCAAAAGGCGCCGCCTATGCCAAGCATAGGCAAAGCAAAAGGCGCCGCCTATGGTCACTTCTTGTCTCCAAATCTGATTTTAAATGGGTCAAAACCCGACCCAAGATTGTCATATAAATAAGAGACTTAGTCTTGGACCAAAAACACATTGAAAACCTAGCATAAGCGCCGCCTACATCTCCAAATCCTCTCAAAATTTTTCCTTTTGCTCTTTTACTTCACAAGAACATCATCCAAAGGCATCAATCAAGTAAGTACTTCTTTGTTCTTCATTTATATTCCGTAAGTACTACATTACTACTCCTATTATGAATTGTTAAATCTTAAAGTAGTATTGGTGATTTGAATCTGATTGAATTGTTGTGATACAACCAAGTGAGTGAACGTATACGTAAGAATGATCTTAACTTGTTCCCAACTTGTATTTGATTTTGATGCACTACTTTTGCTGAATTAATATGGTCACAAAAATTGCATAATCTTGTCACTTGAATACTTACATTTTGGAATGACTTGTTCATCGGGATAAGAATTATAGTTGCCTACCGACATAGGAGGTTGTGATTATTTAGATACTATACCTTGATTCAATCCCTATGTAGTAGTCATGATATATCAAACATGAAAGTATTTCTAAGATTACAAGAAGTATGACTGCTCTGATTTTATTGTTGGAATATAGCACCTAAAACGTATGTCGATAAAGTCTGACTAGTCGACCACTTTCACTTCACTAGTCTGTACCAACAAACTAAGTGTGGGGTGGTGCCCCTACTACTCGTTTATAGATTGTATCTATCGAGATGATGCTAACATGAACATTATTTTAGTCTCAGGTACAATGGCACCCAAAGCAAGACAAGGCAAAGATAAGGCTACCACTTCACAAAAAGGCAAGAAAAGAGCAAGGAGAATCATCCTCGATGCAATTACCACGCCGCATGTTTGGAATAAAATGGGTTCTTGAGGAGGAAGCAAAGGAATGGTATAGGAACAATAAAGAAAGAAAATATGTTCATGTGGACTTGATAAACAAGGAAAGCCTAGCAAAGAAAGAACCGCGCATGTTGGCCAAGATCATGGCATTACATCTGGATTTCATCTTCCGAGACATGGGAGAATGCAATATCGATTTAACAAGAGAATTCTATGCCAACTGGTCACCGAAAACCACAGGAAGTGAGGTCAAGATTCGGGGCCAAGTTTTACAACTCAATGTGGATTTCTTCAACTCCATTCTTGGCTTGACTTCAGTCGATCCATCACCATTCAAGGAGCTGTACAGGAGACCTCCATATAGATCTATTCGACACACACTCTATGGAACAAGATCCATGGCACGCTGGAGTAGACACAAGGACACTGGTCGACACAACACCTTCCTATATGCTCCTTTGAATAGGGAAGCAAGGATATGGTTACGCATAGTCAACTCTTGCCTAATTCCAGGGACTCAGTACACCAAGATAACAAGAGATAGAGTGTGCTTGGTATATGCATTGATGACGAATGTCCCTATCAACGTCGGGGCAATTATTCGTTCCACAATGCGGAAAGCTAGGCTACACAAGAGGTCCCACTTCAGTTTTGGCAACCTGTTGACTGTAATACTAAGGAAAGAAGAAATCGAAGAGAAACCAGATGATCACAAACTCCCACACAACACAAAGAAGGTTGACCTCACGAAGGTTAAAGATGCTGAAACCACGCATGGAGTCAACCTTACCACTTCAGAAAGGCATGCTCGCGACGAAAGCTTCTCCCGCCATTTATATGGCATGATGAAGTTTACCATGATGAGCGGGGGTCGTGTTCCAACTGCTGCAGAGCTCCAACAGTTGGATTATGACTACACAATGAATGAGCATGCGAGGGCGATGTGTGGAGTAGGTGTATATTTTGAGGAACCTCTTGATGACGACATGCCAACCGATGATGATCGACGAATGCCAGACTCCGACGTGGATGAGAACTCAGATGACGACGACTCTGATGATGATTCCAATGCAGGGGGTATGACCCCAGACATAGAGGATGAGTCCGACTAATCAGGTTCTTCTTATTTATTTTTCACTGAGGGCAGTGTGTCCCGTCTAAGTATGGGGTGCTGGTATTTGCATGCTATACTTCTTTATCTGCATTTGCATTTATTTATTTTATTTATGTTTGGTTGTTTGATTTAGTTAGTAGTCATAGATTTTTTTTATTTTGATGCATGAGATTGTTCTGATAGGCGGCATAGTGTTATGATAAGAGTTTGTGCTAAAATCATGACTATTGAGACGTTTAGGCTCTAATTGTGACTCACTATGTGATATTATTTGGTTTAATTCCTTCATCTATGGGGTCAAGAGTCTATACTACTCCCAATAAAGTCGACCATGTGCCTTGTGTGTGTGAGATAATAGTATATTCTGTGCTTGTGGCTGATGCTAGAACTTGCCTGGTATGTATGTAAAGCGAAAATAAAGAGTGCAAGTTTAGGAGATGATTTAGGCATTTCTTTGGCAACCTATGATTGTTTACCTTCTTTATACCTACCCATGGACATCATCCTAGATAAAACCCTTTTGAGCCTTTAGCCTATTTTCTGTGACAACCTCATATGTAAGCCAAATCCATTTTTTTCAAGACCATAATTTGATCCAAATTCCTAAGTGCTTTAAAGTATAAAAGACATGTGACAGAATAAGAGGAAATTGGGTGAATATGATGCTTTAGAATGTATTGGTGCTTGAATTCATTATGAAAAAGAAGTGCTATCATAAGAGGTATGTTATGAAAAGAAAAAGGAAAGGAAAACTAAAAACTTGGTTATGTCTAAAATTGAAAAAACAAAAGAGGAGAAAAAGGGTGGTAGATTAAAAGAAAGTAGAGAGGTTGTTTGAAAGAAAAGTGTTAATGATATAATGTGATGTATTAAAGTGCTTAGTAACATAGTCACTATTTCTGGCCAAAATAGTCCTACCCGTCCCTTAGCCTACATTACAACCAGCAAAAGACCTATTTGATCCTAAGCTTAGCATTCTGACATTTAGTGGAGCATTACACTAAGGGCAAGCCTATGGTCATCAGTTACAACATATGAATTCTTTGTGAGAGTGAGAGCAAAGATATTTTTATACCCATGTTTGAAAAATATGCTATACTTGTGAGTGATTATGGGTAATACATTGTGAGACACACATGGTTGATGAGTTTTGGGTGGTCGTGTATGATTCTTTGTGCCTTGACTTTTGAATATGAGTTGACCACCATCACAAGTCTATGTTGGAGGCTGAATTGTTTCTACTAATGATCAGAAAACTACTCTTTGTTGATAATTGTTATGCTTGTCTTGACGAATATTTTGTGTAGTTGCTGTGAAACCCTAAGTAAATGTTAAGAGGGACATGATATTTTGTTCGAGGACGAACAAAGCTTCAAGTGTGGGGTGTTGATGATGGGAGAATTTACACGCCTATAGTGCTATATTTTACCCATATTTTAGCCATGTTTTGAGGACAAATTATATAATTCATGCACTTTTAGTCCTTTTTCCTGTAAGTGAGCTAACAAACATGATTAGCAAGTTTTCAGGTATAAATGATGCAGAATTCAGCATTTTATGGATAACTTGACACCAAAGAAAGCTTCACGAAAGGAGGAAACCAAATCTTGGACGCCAAGGACCAAAAGTGGCGCATGGAAAATCTGTCCCGGGCAAAAACAACAATTCTGAAGACTTGGGGGACTAGCAGTAACTTATTAGGATTAGGATAATGATACCTTAACCTAGTAGGATGGGTTAAGTAATTCATTAGCTTGGTAGGAATAGGATATGGGTATTATAAATACCCTATTTTGCTAGAGATTTTAATACTTCGAATTACAATTCTAGTTCTACTTTTCAATTCTTATTCTACTTCCGCAAGACCTTTTCTATTAATTCTACTTTTTATTCTTCTTCTATTCATCTAATCAATTCTTAATTTCCGCAACAAGAGAAATGTTACTTTGCAAGGAATTCACGCCTAGCGCCTACCACACTTTGCTACACGAAATATTTATTGTGGTATAATAACAATGTCTATTGTGATTTCCTTCGCACTCATGGGTAACTAAACTTCTCTGTTGGGGTTATGGAAGCCATATGAGATACTATCTATTGCTATGAGTTTGTGAATTCGTGATACGTATATTGCTTATATCATTATTCTCTTCTTCTTAATCTAAATTCCTTGTGGTTGCAAACGCATAGAATACGCCAGTATAACATTAACTTGTTCGAAAGAAAGGTTATATGTCTGGAAAAGAGATAATGTCAAGGTAGTAGGGTCCCATCCCCTATTAAAAAGTTAGTGCCATAACTGGATTAACCTCTTGGAGAATTTGTACCGTTAGATACGCTTTAAGCTCGAAAGAGTTAAAGTGAAATAGTCCTTGTTCAGGTCGAAAGGCGCTTGGATTTACCATCGAATACAATTCTCTATAAGCACATGTATGTCTGAACTCCGCATAACTCATAGCCAATAGAGACGTATAACTCATAAGGTGGACATAACCCCAACTTCTCAATTCTCATCGTTTACATCTTACTAAACATTCTTTCTTTTTACTTTGCTATTTCCGTTTTTTCTCTACTATTTGGTTACATTACTTGCACAATAAGACTCCCCCCTTTTTTGAGACTTTCACTAAAAGTCTAGTAATCTTCGCTTACTTGCTGACCAAGCTATTCCCTGTGGGATCGATACCCAACCCAGTTGGGTTATATATTTGACAACGACCGCTTTACACTCTTATGAGAGCTGTAGATTGAGCGTTATCAACACCTCTCCCCAATGTGAGGTTTCTTCCTTAGGATGGAGAGACATTAGACTCCATGTAGCTCGACTGGTTTATGTCGGATAAGAGAACCTCCATAAAGCTTAAGATGAAGTGTTTACAAATTTTAGAAATTAAGTATAAAGGCTTAAAAACTTACTTATATATTATTTTACTTAAGATTTTGGTTACAGAATTACAGCTTTTAGCTTTCAGACATAAAAGATGAGCCCTTTTTCACTTAGCTTATATGATTTGAAAATCAGAACATAATACAGATTTTAGAACTAAGTGTTATGACTCACAAGATTTACCCTATATGGTTTACTACTCATGACATGGTATTCATATTTCTCAGACTTATGTGAGTCATTTACATTTAGCATGGATTGTTTTTATAAAGTATAATGATATTTTATTATGAATTGCACCCCCATTTACTCAGTACATCCTCAAAGTACTGATCCACATATATGTCTATGTGCTACATTATATCATAATGTAGGTTCTGGTGCTCATTCTCAGCAACAATAGTGATTTTTGAGTACCTCATCTACATCCCTGCAGTTGGTGAGTCCTCATGGTTCGAGGACCTACTTCTACCAATTTCTAGTCTTTGTAGTATTTGATTTATCATTTTCAGTTTATTCTAAGTTAGTTGGGTTTCTATCCCAATGACTCTTTAGTTTGTTAGCAGTAGAGGCTTGTCGGACTATTAGTTGATTTTCTAGACTTTCAGCATTTATCATTTAGACAGTGTTTTTGGTTTATTTTAGTTCAAATTTTATATGATACAGTACTATTGTTTGATTTGTTCACCTTAAAGTAAGGTTCAAACTTAGTAGCAGGCTCAAAGGGTTAGCTTGGGGATGCTCGTATCCTTGCGCACCGAGTGGCATCTCGGGATTAGATTTTGAGGCGTTACATAGACTTAATCCACACAGACATTTGTGATATGAAATCAATACCATCTCGTGGTGAAAAAAAGTATTTTATAACTTTTATTGATAATTGAACTAGGTATTATTATATAAATTAGCTAAATGGTAAAAATAAAATAATAGATGTGTTAGGCAGTGTAAAATAGAAGTTGAAAATTAGCTAGAGAAGAAGATAAAAACGATAAGAAGTGATAGGGATGGAGAATATGAATCTCCTTTTGTGGAGATATATGTAGAGAATAGAATCATCCATCATACTACTATCCTGTATTCACCTTAATCAAATGGGATTGTGAAAAGAAAAAACCAAACATTAAAGGAAATAATGAATGTTTTACTTATAAATTCAGGTTTACCGCAAAACTTATGGGGGGAAGCTATCCTTACACCTTATCGAATACTCAATAGAGCCCCATAGTAAGACACTTTTAATTCCCTATGAAAAATGGAAAGAAAGGAAATCCAACTTGAAATATTTCAAAGTATGGGGGTGTCTAGCGATGGTCCAAGTTCTTATGCCTAAAAGAGTAAAGATAGGACCTAAGACTATGGACTGCATGTTCATTGGATATGCTAGAAGCAGTAAGGCATGTAGGTTTTTGGTTTACAAATCCGAACATTCGGATATCAATGAAAATGCCATAATTGAATCAGATAATGTTGAGTTCTTTGAACATATTTATCCATATAAAATTAGACATGAGCAGTCTAGTAGGGGGACTAAACGACCTCGAGATGAACCAAGAAAAAATATACATAATGATGAGAATCCAAGGCGTAGTCAAAGAATGTCAACTTTTTTCTGAATTGGATTTTATAACGTTTCTCCTAGAAAATGAGCCTAAAAAATTTAAATAAGCAATGTCGTCTTCAAACTTATCCTTTTAGAAAGAAGCAATCAATAATGATATTGATTCAATTATGCACACTGTAACACCCCAAATTTGGTACCCGAAATGCTACACGTTGATCATGACCCCGAAGGACCACAAGCTAACCCATGACTGATATCTGTACCTGTTGATAACGCTCAATCTATAGCTCTCGTTTGAGTGTAAAGCGGTCGTTAGCAAATATAGAACCCAACCTGGGTTGGGTGTCGATCCCACAGGGAATAGCTTGGCCAACAAGTAAGTAAAATTACTAAACTTTTGGTGCAAGTCTCGTAAGAAGGGGGGATTCTTGTTTTGCAAGTAATGTAAACAAAAGCTGAAAATAATAAAGTAAAAAGAGAGAGATTGTTACGTTGGTTGTAAACAATGAGAATTGAAGCGTTGGGGTTATGTCCACCTTCTGAGGTATACGTCTCTATTGGCTATGAGTGTGTAGAATTCTGACATGCAATTGCTTATAGAGGATTGTAGTCGATGGTAACTCCAAGCGTCTCTCGACCTAAACAAGGACTATTTCACTTTAACTCTCTCGAGCTTAAAGCGTGTCTAATGGTGCGAATTCTCCAAGAGGTTAGTCCAGTTACGACACTAGCTTTTTAATAGGAAAGGGTGTCCTACTACCTTGACATTATCTCTTTTCCAGACAAATAACTTTTCTCTCGAACAAGTTAAATGTTAGACTGGCGTATTCTTGCGTTTGCAACCGCAAAGAATGTAGATTAAGATGAAGAGAATAATGATATAAGCAATATACGTGCCTCGAACTCACAAACTCACAGCAATAGATAGTAACTCATTCGGCTTCCATAACCCCAACAGAGAAGTTTAGTTACCCATGAATGCGAAGGAAATTACGATTGACATTGTTATTATATCACGATATTAAGTAATGGCGTGTAGATCAAGTGATAGGCGTGAGGCGTGAATTCCTTAGCAAGGTAACGATTCTCTTGTTGCGGAAATTAAGAATAGATGAATAGAAGAAGAAAACTAGAATTAATGGAAAGATTAGAAGAGTTGTAGAATTGTTTGTAGTGTAGAATAAGAGAGGAGTAGAAGATGTGAGAAGATGTTCTAAAATCTCTAGCATGATAAGGTATTTATAATACCCGTATCCTAATCCTACTAAGCTAATGAAATAAATAACCACATCCTACTAGACTAATGAAATCCTTAACCCAAATGTACTAGGTTAAGGTAACATTATCATAATCCTCATAAAATAATGAAATACATAACCTAATTGTACTAGGTTAATGTATCATTGTCAAAATCCAGCTTTGTGTCTGTAAGTCCCCAAAGTCTTCAGAATTGCTGTTTTAGCCCGGGACAGATTTTCCATGCAGCAATTTTGGTCCTTAGGCGTCCAAACTCCCTTTCCTTCCTTCGTGAGCTTTCTTTAGCGTCAAGTAAGCCATAAAATGCTGAATTCTGCATCATTTATACCTGAAACTTTACTAATCATGTTCGTTAGCTCATTTACAGGAAAAAGGACTAAAAGTGCATGAAATATATAATTTGTTCTCAAAACTAGGCTAAAATATGGGCAAAATATATTGATATAGGCGTGTAAATTCGCCTATCATCAACACCCCACACTTAAAGCTTTGTTCGTCCTCAAACAAAATATCATGTCCCTCTAAACATCAACTTAGGGTTTCACAGCAACAACACAAAATATTCGTCAAGACAAGCACAACAATTATCAACAAAGAGTAGTTTTCCGATCATTAGTAGAAACAGTTTAACCTCTAGCATAGACTCGTGATGGTGGTCAACTCATATTCAAAGGTTAAGGCACAAAGAATCATACACGACTACCCAAAACTCATCAACCATGTGTGTCTCACAATATATTACCCATAATCACTCACAAGTATAGCATATTTTTCAAACATGGGTATCAAAATATCCTTGCTCTCGCTCTCACAAAGAATTCATATGAAGCAACTGATGACCATAGGCTTGCCCTTAATATAATACTCTACTAAATGTCAGAATGCTAAGATTAGGATCAAGTAGGTCTTTTGATGGTTGTAATGTAGGCTAAGGGACGGGTAGGACTAATTTGGCCAGGAATAGTGACTAAGTTCCTAAGCGCTTTAATACATAACTTTGTATCATTAACACTTTTCTTTCAAACAACCTTTCTTTCTTTTATTCTACCACCCTTGTTCTCCTCTTTTGTTTTTCAATTTTAAGAACAACTCGCTTTTCAGCTTTCTTTTCCTTTTTCTTTTCACAACATACCTCTTATGATAGCACTTTTTTTTTCATAACACATTGAAGCACCATTACAATTTATAGCATCATACTCACCCAATTTCCTCTTATGTTGTCACATGACTTTTTCACTTTAAAGCACTTAGGAGTTTGGATCAAATTACAGTCTTGAAAAAAATGGATTAGGCTTACATACAAGGTTGTCAAAGAAATAGGCTAAAGGCTCAAAAGGGGTTAACTAGGATGATGTCCATGGGTAGTTAAAACTGAAGGTAAACAAATATAGGTTGTCAAAGAAATGCCTAAATCACCTCCTAAACTTACACTCCTTATTTTCGCTTTGCATACATACCAGGCAAGTTCTAGCATCAGCCACAAACATAGAATATACTATTATCTCACACACACAAGGCACATGGTTGACTTTATTGGAGGTAATATAGACTCTTGACCCAACAAGTGAAGGAATTGAACCACACAATATCACATAATGAGTCACAACTGGAGCCTAAACGTCTCAATAGTCACAATTGTAGCACATACTCTTGTTATAATCTCATGCTGCCTATCAAAATAATTTCATGCGAAGCTAGAAAAAATTTACTACTAAAAAAATATAAAAAAAATGAAACAAAAACAAAGCAAGCAAACATAGATGCGAGTAGAGAAGTATAGCATGCAATACCAACACCCCACACTTAGTCGGGACACTGTCCTCAGTGGAAAATAAATACGAAGAACCTGGTCAGTCGGACTCGTCCTCAATGTCGGGGGTCATACCCTTTGCATCGGAATCATCATCAGAGTCGTTATTCTTAGAAGTTCCTCATAAGTATCCCACTTAATTCCAAGAGTGAGTTGAGGTATTTGCAGCGAGGAGGGTTCTCCTTGCTCTTTTTCGGTCTCTTTTCTTGCCCTTTTGGGAAGTGGTAGCCTTCTCCTTGCCTTGCCTCGCTTTAGGTGCCATTGTAACTGAGACTAGAAATAGTGTTAGTTGCAGCACAGTCTCACTTGATACAATCTATAAGCAAGCATTAGGGGTACCACCCCACACTTAGTTTTGTTAACACAAATCAGTGAGGTGAAAGTAGTCGATTTACTCAGATTTCATCGAGATACGTTTTAGGATTGTATTCCGACAAGAAAATCAGCAATGCATCACTTACTTGCAGCCATTGGACTACTTTCATGGTAGATATAGCAACACTACTACATAGGGGTTACCACATGGAATCGTTATTCTTACAACAATCACAACCTCCTAAGTCGGTAGGCACTATAAGTCTTATCCCGATGGCCGGGATAGTCTAACATGTAAGTATCCAAACAACAATCTTAAGCAATATTCATAGCCATAGAAATTCTGCAAATATCATAACAATGCTATTGAAACCAAATTCAAGTCGGAAACAAGTCAAGATTTTCCTACGTATATGTTCACTCACATGATTTTGCAACAACAATCCAAACACATGAACATCACCAATAATCTTATATAATTTAGCAATTAATAATAGCCATAGAAACGTAGTACTTACGAGAAATAAATGAAGAATAAGAGAGTACTTACTTGCTTGAAACTTGTGGAGATGGTTTTGTGAATTGGAAGAGCAAAAGAAGAAAATTTGGAGAGGATTTGGAAGAGTATGCAGCGCCTTTAGGGTATTTTCTATTTTGGTTGTGTTATAAAACTAAGTCCCCTTTATATAAGAAGAGTATGGGTCGGGTTATGACCCATTTACACTCGGTTTTGGGGACAAAAATCCTACATATGCGGCGCATAATACTCGGCATATCAATGACATATGCGGCGCATTGTCTATGGCATAATGGGACATATGCGCCGCATAGTCTATGGCATTTGTAGACATATGCGCCGCATAGTCTATGGCATATGAGATACTGAGACCAAATGCCATAGCATAGGCGACGCATAGTCAAAAGCATACCTAGGAATAGGCGGCGCATAGTGTATAACACACTAGATTCCGAGACCTTAGGCTATAGGATAGGTTGTGCATCGTTTGTGGCCTAGTTTTACCAAGGCCTAGCCTTCCTCGAAGCCTATTTTGGCGTGGGAAAGGCTCAATCCATAGCCTTATGTATCACCCTTTCTAACTTACCAACTTTACCATACAATGAGTCCAAATCGTCAATTGAAATCAATCTCCTCGTTGACTACTTCTTGCACCTATATTCGCTCAAACAAATGAAAACTATTAGTACGATGGGTTGCCTCCCACCAAGCGCCTTAGTTTTGGTCGTGGCACGACTCTTATTTTTGGATTTTTCATTTATCAAAATCAAATCAAGTACTAGAATGAAAGAAAATGATAAACGATAAATGAAAAATGATAAATGATGGGTTGCCTCCCATCTAGCGCCTTATTTATTGTCGTGGCTCGACATAGTTACCTCGAGTACTTAGACTTCGTCGAGATAGATGGTTGGTCATTTTCTGAATGGATTTAGACGACAATGAGGCTTACTTATAGGCATGCAATCTTCTTTGAGAAGACTCATACGTCTCCCCGGAGGGTCACCAATTATATCATCAATATTCCAACCCATAGCTCTCATGTATCTCTTCAGAGAAGAGATGAGAGCCTCTACGTGCTGTTTACTTAAATCATCCGCACTCACTGGAAGTATATTTATACTTTCCAAGAACACATACCTTAGATAATCGGGGAGCTCTTTCGATTCTAACGTGGGTGGCTCTTCAATAGATGGGTTAGCTGGTGGTGTAGGCCGATTCTTGAGATCAAGATCCAGCTTCTTGGGAGTATAGCGATATGTTCCTAATCCCGATAGAGCACAAATAGCTTCTTCAGAAATTTCAGCATCCTCATTCTCTCCTTTCATGAGCAAAACCTCCAATGGATCATCAAGAATTTGCTCTTCTTCAAGTCGTTCTTTCTCATCATCAAAGACAACATCAGCCACAGAAAATACACTCAGATCTTTGGGTTGCTTCATTGATTTACAAACATCAAATCGAACCACTTCGTCATTTATTCGGAATGAAAGTTCATTAGCTCTCAAATCAATGAGCACACTTCCTGTAGCAAGGAAAGGGCGTCCCAAGATTATGGGAACCTCTGAATCTGCTTCACAATCCAAGATGACAAAGTCTGCTGGAAAGATAAATGAAGAATCCTTTACCAAGACATCGCATAGAATACCAACCGGTCGTTTTACCAACCTATCCGCCATAACAAGCCTCATATTAGTTGGTGTAGGATCTCCTAACCCCAACTTCTTGTAGATCGATAATGGCATCAAGTTGATGCTGGCTCCTAGGTCACATAATGCTTTGGCAAAGTTCAAAGATCCGACGGTGCAAGGAATAGTGAAAGCTCCGGGGTCGGCCTTCTTCTGAACTATCGATCGGGTAGCAATTGCACTACAATGATGCACATCATCCTTCAGCTCATAACTTGCTGCCATCTTCTTTGTCAAAAGATCCTTCATAAACTTCGCATACCCAGGCATTTGTTCAAGTGCCTCCACCAATGGAACATTAATGGTCAGCTGCTTTAACATAGTCATGAATTTGCTGAACTTAGTGTCATCCGCTACCTTCTTCAGTCTTTGGGGAAAAGGTGGTGGTGGGTATGGAAGTGTTCTCTCCACGGTTTTCTTCTCCTCTTGCTTCCATTTTTCCATTTTTTTAGGCTGCACGTCACTGGGCGTGACGTCCTTGACGTCAGGACTGGTTGTTGCGGCATCTTCTCCTTTTGCATTATCATCCATGTCCGCTACTTCGTCAACCACTTTCTTGCCTTTTGCTGAAGGTTCCAGCACCTTACCGCTTCTGGTAGTGATGGCCATGCATGACCCATCATTCCTTGGGTTTTGCACAGTATCACTAGGTAGAGTGCCAGCCTTTCTTTGATTGAGTGCTGCTGACAGTTGGCTCAATTGCTGCTCTATTTGCTTGATTGAAGTGGAATGAGAATCAACTAGTTGTATCATGGAGGACAAATCATTAATTACCTCAGTAACTCCCGCGCTTGTTGCTTCCACTCCTTTCAATAATTTAGCCATCATGTCATCCATACTTCCAGAATTAGATGTGGTGGTATCACGTCTACCAGGGGGAACGTACAAACCACTCTTTTCATTCTTGTTCTTCCAACTACCTTGGTCCATGTTTCCAGATTTACCATAATAGTTCCGACCTTGGTTTCCTTGGGTATTCCCTCGGAAACCCCCCTGATTATTCAAGTAGTTGGCTTCTTCTTCCGAATCAGATTCGTCTCTTCCTTTTAGCGCCACAACTTTCACTTTTTCGGTCTTCCCTGATAATAAATGCTTTGTAAGAAGATCCATCTGTGTTTTCATGTGCGCCATATCTTGATCACGTTCTTCTTGTCTTCTTGTTTGGTCTGCAGTCATGCCTATAGATAAAGTGGGGCTTGCTACCTCGGAATCCTTGGTATGCCAAGATCTACTTTGTTTCGTCATGCGATCTAGCATATTGCTTGCTTGACCAAAGGTGAGGTCCATAAAAGATCCTCCAGCTACGTTATCCACCACTGGCTTAGTTATTGAATTCAAGGCTCTATACAATATCTCCATGAGGTGAACATTAGTCATGTGATGGTTTGGGCATCTCGCTAGCTTTGTCTTGAACCTCTCCCATGTTTCATGAAGAGCTTCAGTGGGAAGCTGACGAAAGTTGCTAATTTCATCTCTCAATTGTGCCCTTTTGGAAGGCGGAAAGAATCTTTCTAGGAAAACATCTCTCAATTGCCTCCAATTTGTAATTGAATCAGGAGTCAGCCCATTCAACCATAGTGTTGCCTCCCCAGACAGAGACAATGGAAATAGACATAATCGAATTGCATTCTGACCAACACCAGGATTGTCAAAAGACTTGCATGTAGAAATAAAGTTGATGAGATGCATATTTGGATCATCGCCTGCTAGTCCACCAAACAATCCCTTGAGTTGCAATAACTGAATCATGGTGCTTGTGATGTTGAACTTGGCTCCGGGCGCTAATGGTGGAGGAATAATAGCTCCAGTGGCTCCGGCACCATCAAGATCATCATCATCATCGTCGAAAGCTGGCTGCATAGGTTGGCGATCATGTCTATACCAAGCTTGTCGACCTCTTCTGTTGGCAGGTGTTGTGATTTCAGCATCATGCCTTGGGTTTAGTAACTCGTCATCACCTAAATCCTCATCGTCAAGGTTTGTTGCTCGCCCAGGGTTATCAATGTTTTGTTGGTGTACTTGGGCGGCAGCAAGAGCAGCTAATCTCGCCTGCTCCTGTTGAGCAGCCATCCTTGCGATTTCAGCTTGTGCTTCCATTCTACCAATGCGTTGTGGTTCAGGATTTATTGGTAATAACGGTTGACCAGAACTTCGAGTATGGGGCATGCACTAAAATAAAAACCTGCAGTAGACAAAAACAAAAACTAAAAGTAAAAGTACGAGAATCTTTGACCAAAGGGTCTAGTAATTTTCACGAACTTAATTGACACTTGTATTCCCCGGCAACGGCGCCAATTTTTGATAACGCTCAATCTACAGCTCTCGTTTGAGTGTAAAGCGGTCGTTAGCAAATATAGAACCCAACCTGGGTTGGGTGTCAATCCCACAGGGAATAGCTTGGCCAACAAGTAAGTAAAATTACTAAACTTTTGATGCAAGTCTCGTAAGAAGGGGGGATTCTTGTTTTGCAAGTAATGTAAACAAAAGCTGAAAATAATAAAGTAAAAAGAGAGAGATTGTTACGTTGGTTGTAAACAATGAGAATTGAAGCGTTGGGGTTATGTCCACCTTCTGAGGTATACGTCTCTATTGGCTATGAGTGTGTAGAATTCTGACATGCAATTGCTTATAGAGGATTGTAGTCGATGGTAACTCCAAGCGTCTCTCGACCTAAACAAGGACTATTTCACTTTAACTCTCTCGAGCTTAAAGCGTGTCTAACAGTACGAATTCTCCAAGAGGTTAGTCCAGTTACGACACTAGCTTTTTAATAGGAAAGGGTGTCCTACTACCTTGACATTATCTCTTTTCCAGACAAATAACTTTTCTCTCGAACAAGTTAAATGTTAGACTGGCGTATTCTTGCGTTTGCAACCGCAAAGAATGTAGATTAAGATGAAGAGAATAATGATATAAGCAATATACGTGCCTCGAACTCACAAACTCACAGCAATAGATAGTAACTCATTCGTCTTCCATAACCCCAACAGAGAAGTTTAGTTACCCATGAATGCGAAGGAAATCACGATTGACATTGTTATTATATCACGATATTGAGTAATGGCGTGTATATCAAGTGATAGGAGTGAGGCATGAATTCCTTAGCAAGGTAACGATTCTCTTGTTGCGGAAATTAAGAATAGATGAATAGAAGAAGAAAACTAGAATTAATGGAAAGATTAGAAGAGTTGTAGAATTGTTTGTAGTGTAGAATAAGAGAGGAGTAGAAGATGTGAGAAGATGTTCTAAAATCTCTAGCATGATAGGGTATTTATAATACCCGTATCCTAATCCTACAAAGCTAATGAAATAAATAACCAAATCCTACTAGACTAATGAAATCCTTAACCCAAATGTACTAGGTTAAGGTAACATTATCATAATCCTCATAAAATAATGAAATACATAACCTAATCGTACTAGGTTAATGTATCATTGTCAAAATCCAGCTTTGTGTCTGTAAGTCCCCAAAGTCTTCAAAATTGTTGTTTTAGCCCGGGACAGATTTTCCATGCAACAGTTTTGGTCCTTAGGCGTCCAAACTCCCTTTCCTTCCTTCGTGAGCTTTCTTTAGCGTCAAGTAAGCCATAAAATGCTGAATTCTGCATCATTTATACCTGAAACTTTACTAATCATGTTCGTTAGCTCATTTACAGGAAAAAGGACTAAAAGTGCATAAAATATATAATTTGTTCTCAAAACTAGGCTAAAATATGGGCAAAATATATTGATATAGGCGTGTAAATTCGCCTATCATCACCTGTAAACTACATAATATACGTATATAAATGCAGAAATAAAGGTTGATAGTCCATAAGGTTCAATGCTGTAGAAAAACTAATAAAACATAACATCTTAGTGGGGTATGAAATACCCAAAACAACTAAAATAAACCATTTGAAACACGGTAGTCTGGAAAGCCACTAACTGTCTGAATAAGGAGTTGATGGGACATGTCCCCAACTAACTCCAACTGATGAATGAAATTGAATATTGAAATGATAAAATAATAATCATGTCCTCGGAGAATGAGGACTCACTGCTAAAAATTTGACTACTGAATACTGGATGGCTACTGAGGATCTGGAGCTCATGCATCTGAACCTATGGTATAGAATAAAACACCATAGCAAAAATGCGTTAGTATGATTGAATGTACTGGTATGCATGTGAGGTAGGCTGAATACAAGGGTTCACCTGCATGAACAATACTAACTGACTGTCTAACATGAACGTGAGAATACACGCATGAATACATAATAACTATAACTGAGTTCGTGATAACATAATTACCGAGTATGAGTACTAATAACATGAGTTAATGATAACTGATACTGAGCGACTGTATCTGACAGTCTAGGTTCTGATAGAACTAGCTGAGTTTCATACTGTTCTGAGTTGACAGTATCTGACAGTCCTAAAATCTGACAAACTATATGAGTTCTTTTACTGAGACTGATATTGAAACTGTGGGAAGTAGTCATCTAATCGACATGCCCCAATTAATGCATTATAGATGAGTTGGGGTCCAATCTGTGCCCTAATTAGAAGGGTGTCAATATCGTGCCACTAGTAAGGACAAGCTGTGAGTGACCCTATACTGGCAGGTACTCGAATAAGAATGGTGGGACCCTCTAATAGTAGTTAATCCACCTCATCAACCCTCTAATGGAAGGTACATGTCTCAAGGTACGCTGGCTATGTAGTTCTGGAACTCAAGGATTGTTTTTAAGAATCACACCCTCTACTGGAAGGTGAGTTCCCATACTTGGGTTCACTCGGTGATAATTTTTACTCCTAACTAGATAGACACTGAACATGATTCACTGATGTCATGACCCTAACCGGGTCCCTAGTCGTGATGAGCATCCCGAACCATGAAGGCCCGGACGCCTTTCTAACTTGTAACCTCATACACTGTTCATATATATAGATAATGTGGAAACACAAAATGAAATGGAATCATGGTCATTAACTCTAAATTTAGAGACATAAGAATGAAATTAGTAATTCAAAACATCTGAATAAGATCTGACTCAGTCTGCGAAATCTCTAGTACATCTCAAAACAAAATTGTCTGAAGACTGGGACAAGCCCCCCAGTAGACCAAAACATAATAATGATAAATGACTGAAGTAACTAGGCCTTCTAAAATATAGAAGGCTCACCACTGAACTCTGTTCTGCTGTTCGAAGAATCTACTGCTTATCAGCACCCCTAGACTGAGCCTCAGAATCTGAGAGGTAGGGGAGGGGGGTCAATATAGATGTACTGGTATGCAGAGTAAATATAAAATAATAACTTATATTCAATATATATGAGAGAAGTTTGAAAACAATTCATAAATAAATCTTAAGGCAAAAAAAATACATGAGCATATTTAAATGAATCTATAAATGCATCTGAACTCTGTGACATACTTTGTCTTACTTCTGCACTAGGTGGTATACCCTACAATTCTGTAGTTCCACGGGCTATATGGAATCTTCCATTAACTCGGCAACCAAGACCCCAGCCCAAGTGTGCCACAAGGGTTGGAGTCTCTGTTTGTACTATGCCACAGGGTCGTCGCCAGCGTACAATAAAAATCTACACGCATCGAAAAATACGGTTTTAGGCTAAGATTTACTTGAACTCAAGTCTTCTTTGGGTAACCACCTAACCCTCTTTAAGCCCATTTTTAGCTCTTTCAAAGCATGCATTCTCTGAGAACATACTCTGAAAATATAATCTGAATTCATACTCTGTTATGGCATACATACTTATGGTATCGACATACCATTGACTTGCAAGTCACATCTCTGAGACATTTCTAGCATATTACGATCACTATTTTCAAAACATAAGTTCGGGACCCCCATATCAACAAATCTTTTCAAAGAACTTTTTCTTTTAAATACTCATGTAAACACATGTATGCAACTCTCTTTGTCAACCTTTCAATATATAAGGTGTCCATGTCAAAGTTCTTAATTTCATGCAAATCTTTATCTTTTTAACAAAACATATTTATATCAAGAAACCCCCTCTTATAAATCTCTAAATCATTCTCAAAATACTATTGTATTTGAGTAAACTATTTTAAAGCCATAAATCATACATTTCAAATCCTTCACATTAAGATCATAAACTTAAAGTTAACACAAGAGAGGGATCTCATCAGTTGTTCTCTCAAACAATCTTCAATCTAAATTTTCATACATATACATGTACATGTAAATCAATTTAAGGGTGAAAGGCCTAAAAACCAAATCAACAATACAATTAAACATTCATAATGCATAATAAAATCATGTATTTCGAAACCCCTTTCTAAAATTCATGCTTGATAACCTTTAAATCATGTTCTAGTGTTTACAAGACCATGTAATTTTTAAGATAAACCCCACGTACCTCAAATTTGGAATTAAATATATGCTTCTCGAAGCCCTCGGTCTGGGAATTCTAATTCTCAATTCAAACTCTAAAACCGACAATGGAATTTTGAGGTATCTGTGATTTTAGTTTGAAGCCCTAAGGTGTTCTTTATGGATCCTTGATTAAAAGATGAATAAAGTGGTATTTTGGGATAAAAATCTCATTTTTGGGCGTATTAGGGTAAAGGAAAAAGACCTAATTACCCTTTAAAATGTGGATTTTAAAAGCTAAAATAACTGGGCATCGACGCTGCAGTCAACGCGGCACATCAAAGCATCGATGCCATACCCAACACAACGTGCCTTAATCGCGCCAAGCCTCAGTACTTTTTCCTGGAATTTTTTGCACAAATTTGACCAATGCGATGGGCGACGCAACGCGCTAAGATTGCATTGGTCCACTATTTTGGTACACCAAAAAAGGTCTAAACACGGTCTAAAAATTCTATAACTTTTTCGGGATGTGCCCCCGACACCCCGATCATAAATCAACATGAAACTCAACAAACGAGGGCTGGGAAGGTCAAAAATAAAATACCTAAAGATTGGAAACTCAAAATGAGATTAAGTACCCTTTGACACTTAGAAAAATTTTCAAGTCTTTAACTCTTTAAGCATACTACTAGGAGCTAACACATGCATGATTTTTTTATGGGGTGTTACAACTGAACTAGACTGGACTGAGTTAACTAAGTTTCATTGACTGACAGAATAGTACTTGAGACTATGGAATTACACTGACTGAGTTCTATGGATCAAGGCTTGACTAAGGATATCATGAAACATGACACTGGCTCTAGGCACACAACTATATTTTTTGGGTACAAGTACCCCCAGGACTCGATATAAGGAAATTGACAAAGCGTGACTTTCTTGAGTACATGACCAACACCAACAATACATAATACAATAGTTAGGATTATTTCAGGAGGCACTTGTTTGTCATAATCTTATACATGGATAAGGGAGGAAATAATCATGGCTTAATTACATACTTCTAATATCATGAACACTTTATCAAGAAAGCATAATGCATAATCAATTATAAGGAATTCATATTTAACATGAGTAAATGGTATGCATTTATCATATAAACCATAATTGAGTCATTATTCATGATTTCTATTATACTAGGCATTTCATCAAACACCTTGAATGCACAATTTAGGGCATAGGTATGATCATCAATTAAATACAATATGATTCCACCATTTAACTCCATTGCATGGATTTCAACCCTATACTAACATGGTTTCATGAAAATATGGTAAAGATTCAATCTTGATAGTCATACAACCATAACAACATGAACATAATCAATTCACCACATAAATATCATGATATAACATTTAAATAGGATTCTTGGGCTTCATGGATGAAAGGGATCCATGAATAAACACTATGCATACCTTAGTTCGTGATTCTATGAAGATTGACAGAGAGAATTCTTGAACTTGAATCTTCCTATGGGAACCCTAACTTGTTCTTGTGAGAATATTGATAAAAGAGAGTATAACTTGGTGTTTTTTAGGCTTAATACTTTGTTTTTGTTATATATAGGGATAGGAAAATGAACAAATTACCCCTCAACACACGGAGGTGGAATGCTAAAAAACTGGGAAAAAGGTTATAGCCAGGGCTGCGCCTTGCTAGTCTGTCGGGTTACCTAGGATCGTGCCTTGCTATAACAGTGGAGAAGACAGGGCGACCCCTTACCAAGAGCGGTGCTAAAACTGGGGCGACGTGGGCGGATCGCCCTGAGCTACTGGTTTGGAAATCCAATCATGCCCCTACGCTATCCAAAAAATTCCAAAACTCACCCGAGATGTACTATGACCTTTCCCCATCGCAACGCAACTTGAAAATCAAAAAACGGAGTTTGGGAAGGTCATCAATAAATCCCCAAAGTTCAAAGGCTTAAATCGGACTAAGTATTGAACACTTCACTAAAATATTCTAAGTGTTGGACCTTCTAAAGAGCTTGTAAGAGCTAAAAAAGATGATTATTAATGTAAGATTCTGCAGAATCTTACAATATCTCCCCCTGGGGAACATTCGTCCTCGAATGAGACTGACTGAGAGGGGAGGAAGAATAATTGACGTGAAAACTGAGCATGAACAACTAAACATGATTTCATGACTGACATTACTGCTAACTAATTATATCATTCTGAACATGCATATCCGATGCATGTGTAACTGATTCATGAATGCATGACTGAGATTTTTGATAATTGAAGTTCTTACAATGAGAATGAATGTATGATGCATGGATATATATAACTAAACTGATACGCGAATGCATGACTGAAAATGCAATGGTACTTAGTACTATGTTTATAAAGGAATTCTGAACATGAAACTGAATATGTTATAGTAGAACTGTTACCTTGATCTTGTCCTGGGTTAGTGAAGAAGAGGTGAGGATACTTGGTATGCATTTTTTCTTCTGCTTCCCAAGTATCTCCCTCAAGGGACTGGTTCCACCAAAGAACTTTGACTAGAGGGACTTCTTTGTTCCTCAGTCTATGAGTCTGATAGTCAAGAATTTCAATTGGAATCTCCTCATAGGAGAGACTATTCTGATAATCAATGCTCTGAATAGGGACTATGATTGATGGGTCACCTATGGACTTCTTGATCAAAGATACATGGAAGACTAGATAAACTGAGGCTAGATATGAAGGCAACTCGAGCTCGTAAGCTACCTTGCCAAATCAACTAAGAATCTTGAAGGGATCGATATATCGTGGACTGAGATTTCTTTTCTTGCCGAATATCTTCACTCCCTTCATGGGCGAGATCTTTAGATAGAAAAAGTCACCAATCTCGAACTCGATATCCTTTATGCATACATCCGCATAAGACTTCTGTCGGCTCTGAGCAGCCCAGAGTCTTTCTCTGATCAACTGGACTTTTTCTAAGGCATAGAATACCAAGTCAGGCCCTATGAATAAGGCCTCACTAACTTTAAACCAACCAACGGGAGATCTGTATATCCTACCATAGAGAGCTTTGAATGGAACCATCTAAAAACTGGAATGATAGCTGTTGTTGTATGCAAACTCAATCAAAGGCAAGTGGTCATCCCAACTACCCTTTAAATCAATTGCACATGCCCTTACCATATCTTTTAGAGTCTGAATGGTCCTTTCTGCTAGACCATCTGTTTGAGGATGAAAGGCGGTACTGAGATAAACTTTGGTACCAAGACCCTTTTGGAATGCTTTTCATAAGTGAGAGGTGAACTAGGTATCTCTATCTGAGATAATCAAAAATGGAACACCGTGTAATCTGACCAACTCTCTGATGTAGTATTTGGCATAATCCTTGACTGAATAGGAGGTATAAACTGTAAGGAAATGAGAAGATTTGGTCATTCTGTCTACCATGACCCAAACTGAATCATACTGATGACGAGTTTGAGGCAAACCTGTCTCGAAGTCCATGTTCACTTCTTCCCACTTCTAAGTAGGAATGGTTAACTCCTGCATGGAACTACTAGGCTTCTGATGCTCTATCTTAACCTGCTGATATGTAGAGCACTTAGCCATAAATTCTGCAATATCTTTCTTCACCCCACTCTACCAATAGATCTCCTTCAAGTTAAGGTACATCTTAGTGGCCCCTGGATGAATAGAGTAGCGCACACCGTTCACTTCTTCAAGAATTTGATGCCTTAAGTCATCTGCACCTGGAACACACAGATGACCCTGACAACGCAAAACACTATCTCCCTTTCGGTAGAAAACCTCCACTTTCTGATCTTTGACTGACTCTTTTAACTTGACTAGGCTGGGATCTCTATCTTACTTTTTTTTCACCTCGAAAACTAAAGATGATTCTGAACTACTCTGAACCAATACATCACCCTCTCCTGTATCAACTAAGCAAATATCTAATCTGGCAAGCTGATGGACTTCCTGAGCTAATTTCTTCTTACTGTCCTCAACATGAGCAACACTACCCATAGACAGTCTACTGAGAGCATCGGCTACTACATTGTCCTTGGCCGGATGATAAAGGACACTTATGTCATAATCTTTCAAGAGATCTAACCACCTTCTCTGATGACGATTGAGATATTTCTGAGAAAAGACATATTGAAGACTCTTATGATATGTGAAGACATCTACATGAACTCTGTAGAGATAATGCCTCTAAATCTTTAAGGCAAAAACTATGGCTGCTAACTCAAGATCATGAGCAGGATAATTCTTATCATGGTTGTTTAACTATCTGGAGGTGTAGGCTATGATCTTATCATGCTGCATGAGGAAACAACCCAAACCTACTCTTAATGCATTACAATACACTACGAACCCATCTGGACCATCTGGTAATGCTAGAATTAGGGCTGAGGTAAGTCAAGTCTTCAACTCCCGAAAACTCTTCTCGCAAGGATATGACCACTGAAACTTGACCTTCTTCTGAGTCAATCTGGACATAGGGTATGCAATAGAAGTAAATCCCTCAACAAACCATCTGTAATAGCCAGCCAAACCTAAGAAACTCCTGATATCTGATGGAGAGATAGGGTGAGGCCAGTTTCTTACCTCTTTGATTTTTTGAGGATCTACTCTAATGCCATCACTGGAAATGGTATGACCAATGAATAATACTGACCTTAGACAAAATTTGCACTTACTGAATTTGAAAAATAACTGATGATTTCTAAGAGTCTGAAGAAAAATTCTGAGATGGTCTGAATGATCTCGCTCGCTGCGGGAGTAAACGAGAATGTCATCTATGAAGACTATAATGTACATGTCAAAGTACTGCTTGAACACCCAGTTAATCAAGTCTATAAAGGCTGCTGGGGCATTGGTAAGACCAAAGGACATGACTAAGAATTCAAAGTGACCATATCGAGTCCTAAAATCTGTCTTCAGGATGTCACATTCTCTGACCCTGAGCTGATGATAGCCTGATCTGAGGTCTATCTTGGAGAAATAACTGGCACCCTAAAGTTGGTCGAACAAGTCATCGATTATGGGAAGTGGATACCTGTTCTTGACCATAACTTGATTGAGCTGATGGTAATTAATGCACACTCTGAGAGAACCATCTTTATTTTGCATGAATAAGACTGGTGCATCCTACGGGGACACACTGGGTCTGATGAGTCCCTTATCTAAGAGATCCTTCAACTGTTCTTTCAATTCTCTGAGTTCTGCTGGTGCCATTCTGTATGGCGGAATAGAAATAGGCTAATTGTCTAGAAGAAGATCAATGCCGAAGTCTATTTCCCTTTCGGGAGGAATTCCTGAAAGATCTTTGGGAAAGAAATCTGAATATTCATTCATGACTGAGATTGATTCAAGGCTGGGAGTTTCAAAACTACCATCCTTAACATGAGCGAGATGATAGACACACCCCTTAGATATCATTTTCCTTGCCTGTAAGTAGGAAACAAGCTGACCTCTGAAAGCTGAAGTACTACCCCTCCACTCTAAGACGGGTTCATTTAGGAACTAAAACTGGACTATTTTGTTTCTGTAGTCGACTGTGGCATAGCAGGAATAAAGCCAATCCATGCCGAGAAAGACATTAAAATCAATTATCTCTAATTCAACTAAATCTGCTGAAGTGACTTTCTGGAATATCATAACCGAGCAGTTCCTGTATACCCGCTGGGCTATGATGATTTTACCCACTGGGGTAGAGACTAAAAAGGGCTCTGCTAGAATTTTAGGACTGACTCCAAAATCGCTTGCTATGTAAGGAGTAACAAAAGACAAAGAAGCACCTGGATCTAGCAAAGCGTAAACATGCATATAAAAGAGCTGTAACATACCTGTAACTATATCAGGAGAATTTTCCTGATCTTGCCGGGACTGAAGAGCCCTACTAGTAGCACTGAAGGTGGAGCCCTACTAATTTGGGTGATCGGACTAAGCTGTAAGATGGTTATACTAACCTTGGGAACCTATCTGAGGGCAATCTCTAACTCTGTGGCTTGGCTTGCCACAATCAAAACAGTCACTACCAGATTTTCAAACACCCTTGTGGTTCTTACCACAAGTATAACAAAGGGGATAAGTGCGGGCAATGTTGACATTGCCCTGAGACTGAGACCCTGGCACCCTATCTCTGAACTTAGGAGATGGAGCACTGGATATAGAAGGAGATGGAATTGATACTTAAGACGAAACTAAGAACGGTTTCCTCTTTCTGATTTGGTCTGAGCAAGGTTAAAACTGCCTGACCTTGCTTTCTTATTCTGTCTCTCCCCCATTTTAATCTTTTGCTCCTCTATCTGTTAAGCATGAGTCATAAGCCTGGCTAAAGTCATGCCACTATTCAACATCGTAGACCCGCACTCATTTACCATACTATCATTCACCCCTGAAATGAACTTACTCATTTTGGCCCTGCTATCTGCAACCACATGAGGGGCATATCTGGCTAATTGAGTAAACTTAAGAGAATACTCTTTCACCATCATGTTACCTTGCCTGAGGTTGATAAATTCTAGCACCTTAGCCTCTCTCATCTCTTGGGGAAAGAATCTATCTAAGAATGCAGTGACAAACTCCTCCCACTCTATAGGACCTGCATTATCTGACCTCTCTGACTTTCACTATTTGAACCAAGTATGAGCCACATCCTGCAACTGATATGCAGTTATCTCAGCACTCTCAACAATATTAACCCCCATGACGTATGTAATCTTGAGGGTCTTCATCTATATTAGACCCAAAGAAGGATGGAGAAATCATTCTGGTGAAGTCCTGAATCCTGGCTACAGTTGAATTAGCCACTGGGTTGGCTGGAACGACTACTGGTCGTTCATTCTGAGTAGTAACTGATTGAGCAAGAGTAGTGAATGCAGTTCTGAACTCTACATAAGACACATGTTCGCCCAAACGATCTTCGGGCTGTGGGGCTGGATGATTTATTCTCTTGGGAGGCATGTTCTGAAATCAAAAGGAGAAATGGATTAGACTGAGAGATTAACTTAAGATTATGCTCACTGGCACGACATGAATACTGAAAGAAGCTAAAACATCTTATAGACTCCTGTATATAAATGTGGTGAGCAACACACCCAAGTACAAGACTCTACTAGATGCGACTTTCAGACTTCCTAGGACTCTGTTGAACCTTAGGCTCTGATACCAAGTTTATAATGGCCTAAATATGGTACCTGGAATGCTACACAATGCTCATGACCCTGAAGGACCACAAGCTAACCCATGCCTGATATTTGTACCTATACACTGCATAATATACGTATATAAATGCGGAAATGAAGATTGATGGGAAATAAGGTTCAATGCTGTAATAAAACTGATAAAACATAACATCTGAGTGGGGCATGAAATACCCAAAACAACTAAAATAAACTATCCAAAACATGGTATTCTGGAAAGACTCTAACTATTTGAGTAAGGAGTTGATGAGATATGTCCCTAACTAACTCCAACTACTGAAAGAAACTCAATACTGAAATGATAAAATGATAATCATGTCCTCAGAGAATGAGGACTCACTGCTAAAACTCTGACTGCTGAATACTGGATGGCTACTAAGGATCTGGAGATCGTGCATCTGAACCTATGGTATAGAATAAAACACTATAGCGAGAATGTGTTAGTACGATTGAATGTACTGGTATGCAAGTGAGGTAGGCTGAATGGAAGGGTTCGCATACAAAAACAATACTAACTGACTGTCTAACATGAATATGAGAATACATGCATCAATACATAATAACTATAACTGAGTTCATGATAACATAATTACTGAGTCTAAGTACTGATAACATGAGTTACTGATAACTGATATAACTGATACTGAGTGACTGTATTTGACAGTCTAGGTTCTGATAGAACTAGCTGAGTTTTGTACTATTCTGAGTTGACTGTATCTGACATTCCTTAAATATGAAAAACTATTTGAGTTCTTTTATCGAGACTGATACTGAAACTGTGGGAAGTAGTCATCTAACCGACATGCCCCAATTAACGTATTATAGCTAAGTTGGGGTCCCATCTGTGCCCTGATTGAAAGGGTGCAATACCGCGCCACAGGTAAGGACAAGCTGTGAGTGACCCTCTACTGGCAGGTACTAGAATGAGAATGGTGGAACCCTCTACTGGCTGGTAAGCCACCTTATCAACCCTTGATTGGCAGGTAGATGTCTCAACCTACACTGACTATATAGTTCTAGAATGGAAGGATTGCTTCTAAGAATCACACACTCTACTGGAAGGTGAGTTCCCATCCTTAGGTTTACTCGGTGCTAATTTCTACTCCCAACTGGATAGATACTGAACATGATTCACTGAACTAGACTGGACTGGACTGAGTTAACTGAGTTTCGTTGACTGACGAAATAGTACTTGAGATTATAGAATTATTGAGCTTTCCTGAGTCGCATGACTGACTGAGTTCTATGGATCATGGCTTGACTAAGGATATCGTAAAAACATAACACTGGCTCTAGGAATGCAATTATTTTTTTTGGGTACAAGTACCCCTAGGACTCGATAGAAGGAAACTAACAAAGCATGAATTTCTTGAGTATATGACCAACACCAACAATACATAATACAATAGTTGGGATTATTTCAGAAGGCACCTGTTTGTCATAATCTTATACATGGATAAGGGAGCCAATAATCATGGATTAATTACATACTTCTAAGATCACGAACACTTTATCAATCAAGCATAATGCATAATCAATTATAGGGAAGTCATATTGAACATGAGTAAATGGCATGCATTTATCATATAAACCACAATTGAGTCATTATTCATGATTTCTACTATACTAGGCATTTCATCAAATATCTTGCATGCACAATTTAGGGCATAGGTATGATCATCAATTAAATACAATATGATTCCACCATTTAACTCCATTGTAATGATTTCAACCCTATACTAACATGGTTTCATTAAAATATGGTAAAGATTCAATCTTGGTAGTCATACAACCATAACAACATGAACATAATCAATTCACCACATAAATATCATGATATAACCTTTAAAAGAGGATTCTTAGGCTTATGGATGAAAGGGATCCATGAATAAATACTATGCATACCTTATTTCGTGATTCTATGAAGATTGACGGAGAGAATTCTTGAACTTGAATCTTTCTATTTAAACCCTAGCTTGTTCTTGAGAGAATATTGAGAAAAGAGAGTATAACTTGGTGTTTTTGAGCCTTAATCCCGTATTTTTGATATTTATAGGGGTGGAAAAATGACCAAATTACCCCTCAAAGCATGGAGGTGGAATGCTAAAAAATTGGGCAAAAGGCTATAGCCAGGGCCGCTTCTTACTAGTCCACCGGGTTACCCAGGGCGGCGCCTTTCTATAACGGTGGAGAAGCCAGGGCAACGCCCTGCCAGGAGCGGTGCTAAACCTGGGGCGGATCACCCTGAGCTACTGGTTTGGAAATCCAAACATGCCCTTACGCTATCTGAAAAATTCTAAAACTCACTCGAGATGTACTATAACCTTTTCCCATTGCTACGCAACTTGAGAATCATAAAATGGAGGTTGGTAAGGTGATTAAATAAATCCCCGAAGTTTGGAGGCTTAAAATTGGACTAAGTGTTGAACACTTAGTTAAAATATTCTAAGTGTTGGACCTTCTAAAGAGCTTTTAAGAGCTAAAAAAGCTGATTATTAATGTAAGATTCTGCGGGGTCTTACACGCAATCATACGCGAGAGTTGGTTGATCTTTCTCCAGGAAATAATCCTTTAGGTTCTAAATGGAGCTTCAAAAGAAAAATAAAAGTAGATGGTACTATTGTCAAATACAAAACAAAACTTGTAGTGAAAGGCTTAAAACAGAAGGAAGGCCTTGATTATTTTGATACATACTCTCCTATAATGAGGATAACATCAATTCGGATGTTAGTTTCCTTGGATACAGTAAATGGTCTTGAAATCCATCAAATAAACGTAAAAATAGCATTTCAATCGAGAGTTGGAGGAAAAGATTTATATTGGAACAACCTAAGGGTTTTGTGGTTCTTGGTAAAGAAAAGAAGGTATGTAAACTTGTTAAGTCACTTTATAGACTAAAAAAAGAACTTAAACAGTGGCATGCAAAGTTTGACCAAATTATGTTGGCAAGTGGCTTTAAGATAAACGAATGTAATAAATGTGTTTACACTAAAGACACACCAAATCACAAAGTCATTGTTTGTTTATATATGGATGACATGTTGATCATTAGTAGTGATATTTCTGACATAAATCCTACAAAATGAATGCTTGAGAGCAAGTTTGATATGAAATACTTGGAGTTGTGGTTGTGATCTTAGGCATAAGAATCCATAAAACTCCACAAAGGTTGGTATTTTTCATTGTATCATTACATTGAAAAGGTACTTGACAAGTTCAAGTATTAGAATTTTGGTATTTCCAAGACTCCATTAGACGTGAGCTTTACACTTCAAGAGAATGAAGGTAAAACTGACTCACAATTGGACTAAGCAAGAGTGTTAGGATAGTTTATGTATATCATGAATTGTACATGGCTAGGACATAGCATATTCTATTAGTAAATTGAGTCAGTACATGAGCAATATAAAAAAAAACTCATTGGATGGCAACAAAAAGAGATTTGGGGTATTGTCATACCCTATTTTTACTTGAGGTCAAAACAACCATGACATTATGGACTCTAAAAGAATTTATTTTTGTATAGAGTCACCACCTAATTTTAAGAAAAATGAGGAGACCTATTTATTTATTAACATGTATAACTTGATTTTAATTTGTGAAACCAATTAAGATTCTAGCTAAGGGTTCAAATTATTCCAAATGGAAGGGATTAGGCACCCGTTAGAATCCACAAATGTGGTTCCCGATCAGACTTAGGTTTATTAAAAGAGGAGAGTAAAAATCAATGTTTGTATATATAAATACAAACGTGTATTAAAATAATATATACGTGTATTATCGTAAAAAATATATACAAAAGTATGTGAAGATATATAAACAAAAGTGTATAATAATATGTATGAAAAAGAAAAGATTGAATGAAGAAAAATTTGTCTTAAAGAAAAAGTTTAATAGTGTAAAAGTGTGAATTATTTGATTAAATATCTAAATCAATATAATATAAATATTAACGACCTCAATTTACCTAAGCACATGACAAAGTGTAACACCTCAATTTTCTAAACCAGAATGCTACACGGTGCTCATGACCTCGAAGGACCACAAGCTAACCCATGACTGATATCTATACCTGTACACTGCATAATATACATATAATACGCGGAAAACATGAACATGTAGGACACAAGGTTCAACTGACGAAATATCATAACATCCATGGGGTAATGAATACCCAAAACAACTGAATATAAATCTGAATACTGGATACTAAATTTGATAGCTAAATCTGAAAGCCTCTAAGTATTGTCTGAATAAGAAGTTGAAGGAACATGTCTCTAACTAGTTTCGTAAAACTGAACTAAAGTAATAAATGAATAAATCAAATCATATTGTCCTCGAATAGATGAGGACTCACTGTATCTCTATGACTGGAATGCTACTGCTACTGCTGGTCTGGAGTTCATGTCTCTGGACCTATGGTGTAACATGAAAAGAAAGCACCATAGCGCAAATGCATCAGTACGGGGGAATGTACTGAGTATACGAGTGAGGTAGGCTAAATACAAAAGGGTTTCATGCATGAACAATGCTAGCTGACTAACTGATATGAACGTGAGAGTGCAAACATGCATACATAGCAACTGAAATCGTGAATGCATAATAGATACATCTATAACCTAATACATGGTTTACTGATAACTAACATGACTGATACTATAGTTCTAATAACATAGGCGAATGTATTTGACAGTTTTGAATCTGATGGAACTATCTAATCTCCATACTGTAACTGAGTTTGACTGTATCTGATAGTCCTGGTATACTGAAACTTGAAGAACTATCTAAGTTCTTTTACTGAGACTGATACTGAAACTGTGGGAGGTAGTGGTTTAACCGACATGCCCCATATGTACCATTATGGCTAAGCTGGGGTCCAATCTCTGCCCTAACTAGAAGGGTGTCAATACAGCGCCACTAGTAATGACAACTGTGGGTAATCCTCATCTGACAGTGTTCTCGAAAGATAACGGTAGGACCTCATCTGACAATGCTAAGACACCTTATCAACCCTCATCTAATAGTGTTGATGTCTCAACCTATGCTGGCTACATAGTTCTGGAATGCAAGGATGACTGCTAAGAATCACACCCTCATCTGACAGTGTGTGTTCCCATCCTTGGGTTCACTCGGTGCTAACTTCTACTCCCATCTGAAGAAACTGAACATGAGTAACTAACTGAACATGTACTGAGCTGACGGAATTCCATTGACTGACGGAATACTACTGATATCTGATAACTGACTGAGATCATCAGTTTTTTCTGAGTCACATGACTGACTGAATTCTACTGAATCATGGATTGATCTTGGATATCGTGAAACATGACATGGATCTAGGCACACAACTATATTTTACGGGTATGAATACCCCCAGGACTCGATAGAAGGAAACTGACTCACACATAACATGACTTGATCACAAGATTGGAGTCCACAATTCACAATATCATAAGTAGGGGATACTATACTTCATGTATTTATTCAACATCTCAACATGGTAGGGAAAGCATGGATATATTTCATGTACATAATTCATATCTCCATTATCATACATGTTTCATGCTGACACAATAAGAACACATAAATAGCATGGAAATTCATATTGAAGTGTATAACTAACATGGACTTGTCATTTAGATATCATGGAATCATGTAAATTTGAATTTTTAGTATCCTAGGCATTTTATCAAATACCTTACATGCATTCTTTGAGGCATAGGTGGGTTTCATACTTGTATTATATTAAACCACCTAAAGTTTAAGTTTTTCAACTAACAACCATATATATTCCATGAAAATACCTTTAGATATCATCTTGAAACTTAAACAACAATCATCAACAAGTACATGCTCATATCACCACAAAAAAGTTTACAAAATAACATTTAAAACATGGTTTCTTGAGCTCTATGAACGAATTGGATCCATAGATGAACACTATGCATACCTGAAGTTATGAATTCGTGAAAATTATGGTGAAACGACTTGAATCTTGAAACCCTCAATTGAGCCCTAAACTTGTTCTTGATAGTTCTTGAGAGGATTTCAACAAAACTAATATATTTTGGTGATTTTTGACCCAAATCCCGTGTTTAAGACTATACATAAGGTCAATCTGGACATAGGAGATGCAATAGAAGAAAACCCTTTGATAAACCATCTATAATAGCCATCCAAACCCAAGAAACTCCTGCTATATAGAGATACGGGTCTGGGCCAGTTTCTTACCGCCTCAGTTTTCTAAGGATCTACTCTAATGCGATCACCATAAATAATATGGCCAAGGAATGCTACTGATCTTAGCCAAAATTTTCACTTATTTATCTTGGCAAACAACTGATGATCCCTGAGAGTTTGAAGAACAATTCTGAGTTGGTATGAATCATCACGCTCTGTATGGGAATAGACCAGAATATCATCTATAAAGACTATGCCAAAAATGTCTAGTACTTCTTGAACACACGATTCATCAAGTCCATAAAAGATGTAGGGGCATTGGTAAAACCAAATGACATGACTAGAAATTTGAAGTGACCATATCGAGTACAGAAAGTTATCTTCGAGATGTCATATTCTCTAACTCTGAGCTGATGATAGCCTGATCTGAGGTCTATCTTAGAGAAATAACTGGCACCCTGAAGTTGGTCAAATAGATCATCTATTCTGGGAAATGGAAACCTGTTCTTGACCATAACTTTGTTGAGCTGACGGTAATATATGCACATCCTGAGAGAACTGTCTTTCTTGCGCACGAATAAGACTGGTGCACCCCATTGGGACACACTGGGCCTGATGAATTTGTAAGACCCTGCAAAATCGTTGCGTCTGAATTCAACTCATTTGGATTTACAAGCCTCAAAACTTAGAAATTTTCATAAGTGTTCAACACTTAGTCTCATTTTAGACCTCCAAACTTTGGGGATTTATTTGACGAACTTTCCGACCTTCATTTTTCTATTTTCAAGTTCTATTGCGATGGGTCAAGGTCGTAGTACATCCCGGGTAAGTTTCAAAATTTTTGGAATCCATTTATAGCATTTTTGAAATTTGAACTAGTAGTATCATGCAATTAGCATGCGGCACATGCTATATCGCATGGTCCCAACATGCTATAGAGAATGCGCCGCATGCTATTCTGCGGTGTGAAATAGCATGCGACGCATGCTCTATCACACGATACCAAAAATTCCTACACTCCACTTCCATGTTTTTAAGGGCTTTTTGGTCATTCTCCGCCCATATATAAGCTTCTAAACAAGGGATTAAACCCATTTTCACCAAAATATTGTGCTTTCATCAATTTTCTCTCAAGAACAACCAAGAACAATTCTAGGGTTCAATTGGAGGTTTCCAATTCCAGGCTTATTTCACTACAACTTTCACGGATTATTAATCTAAGGTATACGTAGTGTTCATCTATGGATTCAATTCATTCATAGAGCTCAAGAATCATGCTTTTAAATGTTGTTTTATAAACTTTTTGTGGTGATATGAGCATGTACTTATTGATGATTGTTGTTTAAGTTTCAAGATGATATCTAAAGGTGTTTTCATGAAATATATGTGGTTGTTAGTCGAAAATCATGAACCTTAGGTGGTTTGATGTAATTCAAGAATGAAATCCACCTATGCCTTAAAGAATGCATGCAAGGTATTTGATAAAATACCTAGGATGCTAGAAATTCATATTTATATGATTCCATGATATCTAAATGACAAGTCCATGTTATCTATACACTTCAATATGAACTTCCATGCTATTTATGTGTTGCTATTGTTGTGGTATGAAACATGTATAGTAATGGAGATATAAATTATGTACATGAAATATATCTATGCTTTCCCTACCATGTTTGAGATGTTGAATAAATACATGAAGTATACTATCCCCTACTTATGAGATTATGAATTGTGGACTCAAATCTATTGATCAAGTCATGTCATGTGTGTCAATTTTCTTCTATCGAATTCTGGGGGTATTCATACCCGAAAACTATAGCAGTGTGCCTAGATCCATGTCATGTTTCATGATATCCAAGAACAAGCCTTGATTCATTAGAATTCAGTCAGTCATGTGACTCAGGAAAACCTCATGATCTCAGTCAGTTATCAGATATCAGTAGTATTTCGTCAGTCAATGGAATTTAGTCAGCTCATTCTATGTACAGTTGGTTATTCATGTTCAGTCTCTTTAGATGGGTGTAGGAGTTAGCACCGAGTGAACCCAAGGATGGGAACTCACCTGTTATATGAGGGTGTGATTCTTAGCAGTCATCTTTGCATTCAAAAACTATGTAGCCAGCATAGGTTGAGACATCGTAGCTTGTTATATGAGGGTAGATGAGGTGGCTTAACCTGTTATATGAGGGTTCCAACCATTCTCACTAGAGTTACCTATTATACGAGGGTTGCTCACACGTTGTCTTTACCAGTGGCGCGGTATTGATACCCTTCCAGTCAGGGTAGAGATAGGAACCCAGCTTAGCTATAATGGCACATATGGGGCATGTCAATTAAATAAATACCTCCCACGGTCTTAGTATCAGTCTCAGTAAAAGAATTCAGATAGTTCTTCAGATATTAGTATATCAGGACTGTCAGATACAGTCAAACTCAATTACAGTATAGAACTCAGATGCTCCATCAGATTCAGGACTGTCAGCTATAGTCACCCATGTTATCAGAATTACAGTATCAGTCATGTTAGTTATCAGTAAACCATGTATTATCTTACAGATCTAGCTATCACACGTTTATGATTCCAGTTTCTATGTATGCATATTTGCACTCTCACGTTCGTATCAGTCAGTCAATTAGCATTGTTCATTCATGAAACCCTTTTTATATTTAGCCTACTTCACTCGTATACTCAGTACTTTTAGATATACTGACGCATTTGCGCTATGGTGTTTTCTTTTTATATTACACCATAGGTCTAGAGCCACGAGTTCCAGATGAGCAGTAGCTTTTCAGTCGTAGTGTTGCAGTGAGTCCTCATCCATTCGAGGATAATATGATTTTATTTATTTATTTCTTTATTTTAGTTTTACGGAGTAGTTGGATACATGTTCCTTCAACTCCTTATTCAGACAGTACTTAGAGGCTTTCAGATTTAGCTATCAGATTTTGTATTAAACTTTGATTCAGATTCAGTTGTTTTGGGTATTTTCATCCACATGGACGTTATGATTTTTAGACATGTTTTATTGAGTTGAACCTTATGGCCTACATGTTCATGTTTTCCAGATATTATATGTATATGTCATGACCCGAATCGGGGCCCGGGCCGTGATGAGCATCCTGAATAATGAAGGCCCGGAACACCCTTCTGTATCTAGTAATCATGCACAACATTCATATAAAAGATAATGTGGAAAATAGAAATTAGTACGGAAACATGGTCAATATGTAAATGTACCTGAATAATAGTGTCTGACACAGTCTACGAAATCTTAACTTAGAACTAAACAAAGCTGTCTGAAAACTGGGACAAGGCCCCCAGTAGACCAAAACATAACCAATAATAAAAGTCTGACATAACTAGGCCTTCTGAATCAGAGAAGGCTCACCACTGCAAGATCCAGTCTGCGGTTTGAAAATATCTACTGATTAGCTGGACCCCTACACTGTGCCTCAGAACCTGGAAGGAGAGGAAGGGGTCAGCACAAAAGTACTGGCACGCGAAACTGTACAAAATAGAGTATTTGAACATATATATATGTATATATATATATATTTAATATGAGAGCAAAGTTTTCATCAAACAACATGTATGAAGTAGTTTCTGAAAACACATGGGCATCATTCGAAAATCACAAGTCATTCTTGTCAAAATAGTTTTGATCTTTGTATTACTTCTGAGTTAGGTGGCACTCCCCTACAAGTCTAATATTCCACGGGTTATATGGAATCCACCATTGACTCGGTGGGGAAGCCCCCAACCCAAGTGTGCCGCAAGGGGTGGAGTGTCTGAGTCTGATACGCCACACGACACTTAAGCCAGCGTATAATAATATACCCGGATCGACAAATCATGATTTTGGGAAATGAGTTGTGTGAACTCAAGCCTTTTTCAGGGACCACCTGATATCTCTTTATGCCCAATTTTTAACCTTTTCTAAACATGTATCATTCTGAAGTTCTAAAATATGCAAATTTGATAAAGTCTGATTTCTGTATTAGTTTGTGTCTGTTATGGCATTTTCAGAGTTTGGTATCTTCATACCAAGACTTGCAAGTCCTATTTCTGAGCCATAATGTCATAAGCATGATCTTTCATAAAAATATAGTTTCAGACCACCCAAACATGTAATTTGCATAAAAGATTTCATGTTCCAAAACTCAAGTCAAAACCATGTAAAAACTTTCATCAAACATATGGTGGTCATGTGCTTTTGGCAAAACCATGCACTCTTTCATTATATGGATATTCAACATTTGTCAATACAAACAATCCTCTCTCTTTTGAAAGAAAAAATCATAATCTAAAATCATTATTTAAGACTTTTCATAACATGTTTTTCAAGATGTATTTCGAAACAATCCATATCATGTGAAACATTAGAAAAATTACATCAAGAGAGGAATTACATATATATCATACTCTTAATTCATATTTCAAGACTTAAACACTTACATACATATATGTATAACTTTCAAATCACTTTGGGGGAAAGCCAAAAGGCCAAAACAATATCATTAACGCTTCTAAAACATGAATATGTACATGAATTCAAAACCTCCTTTATTAAAACATGATTTTTATGCCCATGAAAATTTAGAAAAAACCCGCGTACCTCTATTTAAGAAATTGAGGGATGATCCTTGAAGCCTACGATGTGGAGATTCCAAATCTCCAATTATCTTCCAAAATCCACAGTTGAATCTTGAGTTATTTGAGATTTTTGTTTGAAACTCTAAGAGGTGTTCTTGAGATAAAATTTGATAAAAGGATTATATTTTGATGAATTGGGGGCTAAATATGGTGTTATAGACGAAATTTGGGTGAGGTGAAATATCTAAAATGCCCCTAAGAAAACAAACAAAGTCGAAATTGTCCCTCAGTTGACAAGCTGACAGGCTGAAGTAAAACGGGTATAACTCCTTACTCAGATGTTAGATATGGATGAAACCAGTTGTATTAAAAATAAGACTCAAAGATCTTTCATTTTATAGGTAGAAACTCTACTAGTTCATTATATTCAGAGATTTATGATTGTTTGAAGTTGACCCTGAAATGCTGAAAATTGGGCAATAGGCTATGCGTTTTTCTACTGTTTTGAAATCCAAACGCAGCCTTATGCGTTCCGAAAAATTCCGAAACTTATCCGAGATGTACTACGAGCTTACCCGATCGCAACGCAACTTGAAAATCTAAAAATGGAGGCCGGGAAGATTGAAAAGTTGTATCCCAAAAATTGCCAGCTAAAATGACTCTAAGTCCTCATTACACTTAGAAAATTTTTCAAGTCTTAAGTCTAAGAACACGCTATTAAAGGCTAATCCATGCATGACTTTTTACGGGGTGTTACATTATCTCCCCCTTGGGATCATTCGTCCCCGAATGATGGGTAGGAATGTTGAATCTTAACGGTATGGAATAACGTGGACATGATGTGTCTTCTAAGAAAGAATATAACTGATCTAAACCATTTAAACTTCTATCATGAAACTGAATTCTGAGCTGACTTGACTTTACTTGCTTTAAAGAGCTGATCCATGCTGAGAATTTAGGATTCCCTTGAAATATTCATGATCCAATCATACATATTGAAATTGGGAAGTGATAACTTATGCAAGTACGAATCATAATACAGCAAGACTTAGATCGTACAAGGGTATTACACTATCTGAGCTGAAATACTTGGAAAATTTTGAGATTATACGCTGAACTCTTATCCACCGAGTCATGAATAGATAGCTGAATCTGAAACATGATGCTTGGAATGAATTGAATTCACAATTTATATGGATGGAATAGATTATCTCTTGGGGTTGGCCATATGTATGATACTTTGGATAGTAGGATTGGATGAAAAGGTGAAAAAACCATTGTAACTTGTCTGCCCAACTGTTAAACTGAATTACAGACTGAATTATACCAGACACTTATACTTAACTGGAGTAACTCTTCAGCACTCTTTCTAAAGAAGTTCAAGTAGCATTAAGGAGCAAAGAATCTTGGGCCTGAGTTACACAAGACATCCAACTAAGGAATCACCACAATTACACTACTCTATAGCATGGAATAAGGACATATAACTCATAAACTAAGATAGAATTTCCAGGCCTTAGGCGATGTAACTTCTTACTTTCAAGCTTAGCACACTCCTCGAATACTCCCTTAACTATACTATTCCCCTTGAATACCGTACTCATTGGTTCAACTTATAAGTCTCATATGAGCATTGACAAATCATTCTACTAATGTCTAAAGTAGCTTAAATCCTTTCACTGTGATCAAGCCTAATTCTAAATCACAAAATACAACATGCAACACCACGATACTAGTCTAAACCACATGATTCAACCTTCTATATCTTTTTAAAGATCACACCTTAAGCATAACGTGCCTTACCACTTCAATGACTAACTCTGAACTCTTACTATGGATTTACTAGTGCATATTGTGTTCCTCCACATAAATTCCAACATGTCATTCAAGCCTATCTTTATAACCACATATGGACTTTAAGGAAAACACCCGAAAATACATATTTCACATAGTCTCTAAACCACTGTCAATATAACTCCCATGTGCTACCCTAAGAACATACACACACAAATTTTCACTAACCATCACATGTATCAAAGACTTCGCCCCAAATCTTACTTCACACTTAAGGCCTTATCCAAAACAAACATACAATGATCTTTCATCAACAAGAACCATTTACACATCACCACTATCATTACATAAGAAAGAGTCACAAAAAGGTAAGAACATAAGACTTTGAAGTATGGAAGGATACTATACAAAACTCGACACTTAACTGAGGCCTAAGGAACAATAAATCAACATCCGAGATTTATCAAAGCACTCTGAATTTAGGGTATTCATGGCTATAAACTGAATCTCGCTAATCATTTGGCATAAAACATGAGTTACGGAGAATGATCATACTATAGGGTGTAAATATATGTTTCATGAGCTACATGACCTCAATTGGAGTTTGTAACATATGAAATGTAATTCCAACTACAGAATGAACTGGAAATCTTCATTTTAGAACTAGAAGAGTACATGATTCTCTATCACAAGTATGATCATGAACTATGATTATCGAACTGATATGTAAGGCATGAGTATGTATTGGGATTACTAAAAATACTAAGATAGGAATGGGTTGAGTCTCACCCTCACTTTCTGACGTGCTATGTCGTCATCACATCACTACTAGAATCTGAGAGCCTGACTTGGTTATTCATTCTATCATCTCCCCCTTAGCTTCAAGACATCATATTAAGTTCCAGAGATCTCTTATTACTAGACTCTAAACTGAACTACACTCACTATACTCTGGGGTCTGGAATATAGCAATACGCGTAATTAATAGAAATTAACCCAAATGACTACACCTGGGAGTGGAAGACCCACTTCTAATACTACTTTCTCAGGTACACTCTATCTTTCTATAGCCCCAAAAGTCATCGTATAGTACTAGAACATTTACTAACTTCGAATCTTCAAAAGAAAGCTCAAACTTAGTTTCTAAAGCTTAACATGGATATCACCGAGCCTTTGACGAACAATACTACTTCCGTCATAGCATATCAATATTGCTACTCCAAACTTATATATCTCTACCATGAGAATCAAGATCACATCAAAAGGCTCAACACTATCAATCAAAGCTCCTTAACTTGGCTATCTAGAACACCATATACCATGTAACTAGTCTTTTTCCACCTAGCAACTCAACGGTACCACTAGCCACACAAAGCATGTAATAGCCTTAGAAAAATATTGCAACCTCATATCACCTTGGCATACTTCTACATCATACATACAACATCATCGATCTCATGCCACTATTTTTACCACCACATTCTACACTTAAATTTAAGCCTATAGTTTAGCATCAATCATCCACCACCAATGACGAGTGCAACATAATATGCTAGTCCATAAAATTGACACATTCAACTCAAACACCTCAAAATCCACTACATACTTTCTCACAAGTTGTACTAGTTTACAACTACCAACAAAAAGAAGGTCAAGGGGTAAATTTACATAATAAACATGATCAACCTTAATCTTATATTATAGCCCCATATAATCTTTTCTACTTATATGGATTTCTCACCTCATACTTACTTACTCAATCATACATTTAGACTACCTTCAATATCCACAACAACCATGAGTCTATAATTATAACTGACTGGCTGATCTAGTCATTTTCACACTTCAAGAAACGGACAAATCACCCTGACTAACAACTCCTTCTCTACCTTCTACTAAACTAACACAAGAACAACAAGTTGGACAACAAGTTGCTAGTGAATTGAAATAGGCCTCACACGGCTTCACTAGACTTTGATTTTATATTTTTGAACAAGAAAACGAGATGAATGACAAGGAAACTATGCTAGTGAATCGAAAGAGCCCCACACGGCTTCACTAGACTTTATTTTTCAACAACACTTTGATAAAAAGATTACATGAGATAGAAATTTAAAACGCAATATCCAATAAACTAAGAATACACATCTTACTCTGTATAAATAAAATCGAAGTCAAAAACTTCCTCCATGGATTACCATACCATCCACACATGCTACTAGCTACCACATCAGTTTATCACTATAAAGGGGTAAATCATCCTCAAACATCGATTATTCAATTGAAATATTTATTTACACAAAAGTAACCCTCACTCTGACTTCTAACTTTATGACTTCACATCACCAACTTCTTGGTCAAATTTCATTACCAGTAGGTCATGAAAGCAAAACTTAAGCTTATACTACTATTCGGGTGGAAATACAGTTCCAACATTCTTCTACACATTATTCCCTCTTAAGTATAACATCTGTAACATAAATTTTTAAAAAGGACCAACTACTCTTAATACTGCAGGCTGAAAAACACGATTTCATTAAGATCAGGGTTCACACCAGAACTAATACACTCTCTGAAGCACTAAAGGACTCTTCCCAAGCCCTTGTAAAAATCTTATATGATTCAATCAAAAAGAACCATACCAATTAGACTCTAAACTATGTACTTGAATCACCCCAATAATGGGACATGTTTGAGAACATCAGAGTAAGGAAAGAATTTGGGATGACTGTTACTTTTGTATGGGCGACACCATAGCACGAATTAGAGTATGAAAGAGGAACATTCTGACTCTATTGCACGAACTAGAAAATAAAGAAAGAGAGACATTCCTAAATGCCTAGTAGCCTCATGTTTATAAGTGTGGCATGCTACACACCCATAAACAAGACTCCATCTGACGTGATTTCGCTGACACCCTGGGACCATGAACCGTGCTCTGATACTAAGTTTGTCACGACCCGAACTGGGGCCCTGGCCATGATGAGCATCCTGAACCATGAAGGCTCGGAACACCCTTTTGTATCTGGTAATCATGCACAACATTCATATAAAAGATAATGTGGAAAATAGAAATTAGTACGAAAACATGGTCAATCTGTAAATATATCTGAATAATAGTGTTTGAAACAGTCTTTGAAATCTCTACTTAGAACTAAACAAAGCTTTCTGAAAACTGGGACAAGGCCCCCAGTAGACCAAAACATAACCAATAATAAAAGTTTGACATAACTAGGCCTTCTGAATCAAAGAAGGCTCACCACTGCAAGATTTGGTCTGCGGTCTAAAAATATCTACTGATTAGCTGAACCCCTACACTGTGCCTCAGAAATGGAAGGAGGGGGGGTCAGCACAAAAGTACTGGCACGCGAAGCAGTCCAAAATAGAGTATTTGAACATATATATAAATATATTTAATATGAGAGCAAAGTTTTCATCAAACAGCATGTATGAAGTAGTTTCTGAAAACACATGGGCATTATTCAAAAATCACAAGTCATTCTTGTCAAAACAGTTCTGATCTTTGTATTACTTCTGAGTTAGGTGGAACTCTCCTACAAGTCTGATATTCTACGGGCAATATGGAATCTGCCATAGACTCAATGGGGAAGCCCCCAACCCAAGTGTGCCGCAAGGGCTGGAGTGTCTGAGTCTGATATGCCACACGACACTTAAGCCAACGTATAATAATATACCCGGATCGACAAATCATGATTTTAGGCAATGAGTTGTCTGAACTCACGCCTTCTTTGGGGACCATCTAACATCTATTTATGCCCAATTTTTAACCTTTTCTGAACGTGCATCATTCTGAAGTTCTAAAATATGAAAATCTGATAAAGTCTGATTTTTGTATTAGTCTGTGTCTGTTATGACATTTTCTGAGTTTGGTATCGTCATACCAAGACTTGCAAGTCCTATTTCTGAGCCATAATGTCATAAGCATGATCTTTCATAAATATATAGTTTCAGACCACCCAAACATGTAATTTGCATAAAAGATTTCATGTTCCAAAACTCAAGTCAAAACCATGCAAAAACTTTCATCAAACATATGGTGGTCATGTGCTTTTGGCAAAACCATGCACTCTTTCATTATATGGATATTCAACATTTGTCAATACAAACAATCCTCTCTTTTTTGAAAGAAAAAATCATAATCTAAAATCATTATTTAAGACTTTTCATAACATGTTTTTCAAGATGTATTTCGAAACAATCCATATCATGTGAAACATAGGAAAAATTACATCAAGAGAGGGATTTCATATATATCATGCTCTCAATTCATATTTCAAGACTTAAACACTTACATACATATATTTATAACTTTCAAATCACTTTGGGGGAAAGCCAAAAGGCCAAAAAAATATCATTAACGCTTCTAAAATATAAATATGTACATGAATTCAAAAACCCCTTTCTTAAGACATGATTTCTATGCCCATGAGAATTTAGAAAAATCCTGCGTACCTCTATTTAAGAAATTGAGGGATGATCCTTGAAGCCTACGATGTGGGGATTCCAAATCTCCAATTATCTTCCAAAACCCACGGTTGAATCTTGAGTTATTTGAGATTTTTGTTTGAAACCCTAAGGGGTGTTCTTGAGATAAAATTTGAGAAAAGGGTTATATTTTGATGAATTGGGGGCTAAATATGGTGTTATATACAAAATTTGGGTGAGGTGAAATGACTAAAATGCCCCTAAGAACATAAACAAAGTCGAAATTGTTCCTCAGTTGACAAGCTGACAGGAAGAAGTAAAACAGGTATCACTCCTTACTTAGATGTTACATTTGGATGAAACCAATTGCATTGAAAAGAAGACTCATAGATATTTCATTTGATAGGTAGAATCTCTCCCAGTTCATTATATTCAGAGAGTTATGATCGTTTGAAGTTGACCCTCAAATGCTGAAAATTGGGCAATAGGCTATGCGTTTTGCTACTGTTTTGAAATCCAAACGCAGCCTTATGCATTCCAAAAAATTTCAAAACTTATCCAAGATGTACTATGAGCTTTCCCGATCATAACTCAACGTGAAAATCTAAAAACGAAGGTCGGGAAGGTTGAAAAGTTGTATCCCGAAGATTGCCAGCTAAAATGACTCTAAGTCCTCATTACACTTAGAAAAATTTTCAAGTCTTAAGTCTAAGAGCACACTATTAAAGGATAATCCATGCATGACTTTTTACGGGGTGTTACAGTATATTATGTTGTGTACAGGTACAAATATCATTCATGGGTTAGCTTGTGGTCCTTTGGGGTCATGAGCACCGTGTAGCATTCAGGTTTAGAAAATTGAGGCATTACAGAATCCCTTATCTAAGAGATCCTTCAACTGATCTTTCAGTTCCCCGAGTTCTGCTGGTGTCATTCTATATGGAAGAATAGAAATAGGTTGAGTATCTGGAAGAAGATCAATGCCGAAGTCTATTTCCCTTTCGGGAGGAATGCCTGAAAGATCTTTGAAAAAGACATCTAAATATTCATTAACAACTGAGACTGATTCAAGACTGGGAGATTCAAAATTGGAATCTTTAACATGCATGAGATGATAAACACACCCCTTAGAAATCATCTTTCTTGCCCGAAGGTAGGAAACTAGCTGACCCCTGAACGCTGAAATACTACCCTTCCACTCAAGGATGGGTTCATTCGGGAACTAAAACTGAACTATCCTTTATCTGCAGTCGACTAAATCGACTAAATCTGCTGACGTGGATTTCTGAAATATTTGCTGACGTGGATTTTTGAAATATCAAAATTAGTCATCTCTAATTCGACTAAATCTGCTGACGTGGATTTTCGAAATATCAAAATTAGTCATCTCTAATTCGACTAAATCTGCTGACATGGATTTCTAAAATATCATAACCGGGTAGTTCTTGTATACTCGCCGAGCTATGATGGTTTTACCCACTAGGGTAAAGACTTAAAAGGGCTTTGCTAAAATTTCAGGACTGATTCCAAAATCGCCTGCTATGTATGGAGTAACAAAAGCAAGGATGCACATGGATCTAGCAAAGCATAAACATGAACATGGAAAATTTGTAATGTACCAGTAACGACATCAGGAGAATTTTTCTGATCCTGTTGAGTCTGAAGAGCATAGAGTCTGTTTGGACGTTGCCCACTAGTAATACTGAAATGGCACCCTGCTGATTTGGGTAACCGGACTGAGCTGTGGGATAATTTAGTTGACCCTGATAACCGAACATAGGACAATATTGGACCCTGTGGCCTGGCTTTCCACAACCGAAACAAACATCACTACCGGATCTGAAAATACCCTTGTGGTTCTTACCACAAGTCTGACATAGGGGATTAGTGATGTTAGGCGTATTTACACGCCTAAAGCACCTTAATTTACCCATATTTTAGCTAAGTTTTAAAGGACAAAGTATATAATTCCTGCACTTTTAGTCCTTTTTCCTGTAAGTGAGCTAACCAACGTGATTAGCAAGTTTTCAGGAATAAATGATGAAGATTTCAGCATTTTATGGACTGTTGGAAGCCAAAGGAAACTTCACGTAAGAAGGAAGGCAACTTCTGGAAGCTTGTGGACTGAAAGTGATGCATGGAGAACTTGTCCCGGGCAAAAACAACATTTCTAAGGACTTGGGGGATCAACATTAACTTAGTAGGACTAGGACAAGGATGTTATAAAAACCCTATTTGCTGAATTTTTCAGGAAGCTTATTATTATTCACTCATTCATTAATTCAAGTCTTATTCATTCGATATTTGAGGACTATTCACGTTACAATATTCTGTAAGTCTAACACAGAGGACTCGGCTCTCTTGAGAAGAATGGCTAGGGAAAAACGTTTGAGAGCTTTTGACGCCATATCACTTCCATCGCCAAGATTATTCTAGGTTGTGGTATGATGATTTTATCTATTGTGATTTCCGTTGCACTCATGAGTAGCTAAACTTCTCTGTTAGGGTTATGGAAGCCTTATGAGACACTATCTATTGCTATGAGTTTGTGAATTCTTGATACGTATGCTGCTTATATCATTACTCTCTTCATCTTAATTGAATTCTTGTGGTTGCAAACATATAGAATACGCCAGTATAGCATTAACTTGTTCAAAAGAAAAGTTACATGTCTGGAAAAGAGAGAATGACAAGGAAATAGGGCTACCAACCCCTGTTTAAAAGTTAGTGCCGTAACTGGATTAACCTCTTGGAGAATTCGTACCATTAGTATACGCTTTAAGCTTGAAAGAGTTAAAGTGATATAATCCTTGATGGTCGAAAGACACTAGGATTTACCATAGAATACGAATCTCTATAAGCGCATGCATGTCTGAATTCCGCATAACTCACAACCAATAGATACGTAAAACTCATAAGGTGGACATAACCCTAACTTACAATTCTCATTGATTAAAATCTTACTAAACATCCCGTTTTTACTTTGCTATTTTGATAATTTTACTTCACGCATAAAATCCCCCCTTTATCCGCAGAACTTTCACCAAAAGTCTACTAATCGTTGCATACTTAGTGACCGAGTATTCCCTGTGGGATTCGACACCCAACCCAGTTGGGTTCTATATTTGACGACGACCGCTTACACTCTTACGAGAGCTGTAGTTTGAGCGTTATCAAATTTTGGCACCGCTGCCGGGGAATACGGTTGTCAACTAAGTTTGTGATAGTTACTAGACCCTTTGGTCAAAGATTCTCGTATTTTACGTTTAGTTGTTGTTTTTGTTTTATTCAGGTTTGTTTGAGTGCATGCCAAACACTCGAAGTTCAGGTCAACCGTTATTACCCATAAATCCTGAACCACAACTTATTGGCAGAATGGATGCACAACGTGACATTGAAAGAAGGGCGGCTCAACAGGAGCAGGCTAGATTAGCTGCGTTGGCAGCTGCTCAAGTGCATTAGCAGAATATTGATAACCCAGGGCGGGCAACAAATCCTGATGATGAGGACCTGGGTGATGATGAGTTACTTAATCCGCGGCGTGCAGATGAGGTGGCAGCACCTATGCACAGGAGAGATCGTTAAGCTAGAATGAGACCTGACCGCCGAGCTGTGCAGGCTCCTTTTGATGATGATGATGACGATCTGGATGGAGCTGGTGCCACAGGGGCTATTATTCCTCCACCCTTGGCACCTGGAGCCAATTTCAATATCACTAGCACCATGATTCAGCTATTGCAGCTCAAAGGTTTATTTGGTGGACTCGCAGGAGATGATCCGAATATGCATCTGATCAACTTTATTTCAACATGCAAGTCGTTTGACAATCAAGGAGTTGGGCAGAATGCAATTCGGCTGCGCTTATTTCCATTGTCTCTATCTGGGAGGCAACTCTATGGTTGAACGGGCTAACTCCTGATTCTATTACTAATTAGAGGCAACTGAAAGACGCTTTCCTAGAAAAATTCTTTCCGCCATCCAAGAGAGCCCAATTACGGGATAAGATCAGCAATTTTCGACAGCTTCCAACTGAAGCTCTCCACGAAACATGGGAGAGGTTCAAGAAGAAGCTTATGCGGTGCCCAAACCATCAGATGATGAATATCCACTTGATGGAAATATTATATAGGGCTTTGAACTCGGTGACAAAGCCAGTGGTTGATAATGCTGCAGGTGGGTCATTCATGGACCTTACTTTTCTTGAGGCAAGTGATATGCTAGATCGTATGACAAAGCAGAGTAGAGCTTAGCATACCAGGGATTCTGAGGTAGCAAGCTCTACCGTATCTATTGGCTTGACTGCAGAGTAGAGGCGTAGACAAGAAGAACGTGACCAAGATATGGCTCACATGTAAACGCAGATGGATCTTCTTAACAAGCACTTATTATCAGGGAAGACCGAAAAGGTTAAGGTCGTTGTATCACAGGGAAGAGATGAATCCGACTCTGAGGAAGAAGCGAACTACTTGAATAATCAGGGGGTTTCCGAGGCAATGCCCAAGGAAACCAAGGTCGGAACTATTATGATAAATCTGGATACAAGGACCGCGATCAAGGTGGTTGGAAGAATAAGACTGACAGGAGTGGTTTGTATGTTCCTCATGGAAACCGTGAGGCTGTGGCGTCTGGCTCTGGGAAGATGCCGATGGAAGATATGATGGCGAAGCTGTTGAAGGGAGTAGAGGTAACAAATACGGGAGTGAATGAGGTGAAGAACGATTTGTCTTCAATAAATCAATTGGTTGACTCGCATTCTACTGCAATAAAGCAACTAGAGCAGCAATTGAGTCAACTTTCAGTGGCATTGAATCAAAGAAAAGCTAGAACACTACCTAGCGACACAGTGCAAAATCCAAGGAATGATGGATCGTGTATGGCTATCACCACTCGAAGTGGTAAAGTGTTGGAAAATCCATCCAAAGGCAAGCAGGTGGTTGATGATATAGAAGATAATGAGATCATAGCAGAACCAAAAGATGCCGAAGCAGCTGATAAGGTTGTTCGTGACGTCACCTCTCAGCGTCCACAGCCTGAAAAGATCGCCGAACTGAAGCAAGATAAAAAGGAAGCGGTGGAGAAAACTATTCCCCTTCCACCACCACCTTTTCCTCAGAGATTGAAGAAGAAAGCTGACGATACCAGGTTCAATAAGTTTATGACTATGTTGAAGCAGCTAACTATTAATGTTTCTTTGGTCGAGGCACTGGAACAAATGCTTGGGTACGCAAAATTTATGAAGGATCTTTTGACAAAGAAGCGGGAAGCAAGTTATGAGTTGACGGATACTGTTCATCATTGCAGTGCAATCGCTACCAGATCACTAGTTCAGAAGAAGGCTGACCCCGGTGCCTTCACTATTCCTTGCACTGTCGGATCTTTGAATTTTGCCAAGGCATTATGCGATTTAGGAGCCAGCATCAATTTGATGCCGCTATCTATTTACAGAAAGTTGGGGTTGGATGATCCTACTCCAACCAATATGAGGCTCGTGATGGCAGAAAGGTCGGTAAAACGACCTGTTGGTATTTTATATGATGTATTGGTGAAGGTTTCTTCATTCATATTTCCGGCAGACTTCGTTATTCTGGACTGTGAGGTGGACTCTGAAGTTTCCATAATCTTGGGGCGCCCTTTCCTTGCAACAGGGAGTGTGCTTATTAATTTAAGAGCGAATGAGCTTTTGATGAATGACGAAGTAGTCCGCTTTGATGTATGCAAATCAATGAAGCAACCCAAAGATCTGAACGTGTTCTTGGTAGCTGATGTTTATTTTGATGATGAGAAAGAATTATCCATAGAGGAGCAGCTTATTGTTGACCCATTGGCGGCTGTGCTTATGAATATTGAGCGTGAGGATGCTGAAAATTATGAAAAAACTATTTGTGCTCTAACAGGAATAGGGTCGTATCCTTATGCTCCCAAGAAGTTGGACCTCGATCTCAAAAATCGGCCTACACCACCAGCTAAACCATCCATTGAAGAGCCACCAATGTTAGAATTGAAGGAGCTACCCAGTCATCTAAAGTACGCATTCTTGGGAAGTGGAAACACCCTCCCGGTTATTGTGGCGGCTGACTTAGGTGAGCAGCAAGTTGCAACTCTCATCGCTGTTCTAAGGAAATACATGAGAGCCATCGGTTGGACCATCGCTGATATTATTGGTATTCCGCCTGGGATATGTATGCACAAGATTCAGCTTGAAGAAAATTGCATACCCACTATTGAGCATCAAAGATGTTTGAATCCACCTATGCAAGAGGTGGTGAAGAAAGAAATTATTAAGTGGTTAGATGCAGGGGTAGTGTATCCAATCTCTGACAGTAAATGGGTGAGTCCGGTACAGTGTGTGCCCAAGAAAGGGGGCATGACGGTAGTTGCAAATGAAAGGAATGAGCTAATTCCACTCAGACCTGTCACAGGGTGGAGAGTATGCATGGACTACCGGAAGCTGAATTCATGGACGCTTAAGGATCACTTCCCAATGCCATTCATGGACCAAATGCTTGATCGATTGGCAGGGAAAGGATGGTTTTGCTTCTTAGATGGTTATTCCGGCTATAATCAGATCTGTATTGCTCCCGAAGACCAAGAGAAGACAACGTTTACATGCCCATATGGTACGTTTTCCTTCAAACGTATGCCATTTGGGCTATGTAACGCACCCGCCACTTTTCAGCGTTGTATGATGTCCATTTTTTCTGATATGGTTGAAGACACCTTGGAGGTATTCATGGACGATTTTTTAGTTGTGGGTGAGTCGTTTGAATCCTGCTTGGCAAATCTAAGTATGGCGTTACAGAGATGTGTTGAATTCAACTTGGTGCTAAACTGGGAGAAGTGCCACTTTATGGTTAAAGAAGGTATTGTTCTTGGGCATAAAATTTCCGAAAGAGAAATTGAGGTGGATCGAGCTAAAATTGAAGTCATCGAGAAACTACCACCTCCAATATCTGTAAAGGGAGTTCGTAGTTTCCTCGGGCATGCAGGTTTTTATCGAAGGTTCATTAAAGACTTTTCCAAGATTGCTAGTCCGTTATGCAAGCTTTTGGAGAAGGATGCAAAGTTCGACTTCGGTGAAGATTGCTTAAAGGCATTCGAATGCCTCAAAGGGAAGCTAATTGAAGCTCTTATCATTGTAGCACCTGATTGGTCCCTACCATTTGAAGTTATGTGTGAGGCAAGCGGAGTAGATTTGGGTGTTGTACTTGGCCAGAGAAGAGAAAAGTTATTTCATCCAATCTACTACGCGAGCAAGGTCTTGAACGGAGCCTAGAAAAACTATGCTGTCATGGAACAAGAGCTTTTAGCAGTTGTTTATGCTTTTGAAAAGTTTCATGCTTACCTGTTGGGGACTAAAGTGGTGGTTCACACCGATCATGCAACCCTGAGATACCTAATGACGAAGAAGGATGCAAAGCCGAGGCTAATTCGATGGGTGTTATTGCTGCAAGAATTTGATTTCGAGGTAAAAGATAGAAGAGGTTGCAAAAACCAAGTGGCTGATCACCTATCTAGACTTGAGAATGAGCACACAGCGCAACCCGATCTTGAGATTAATGATGCATTCCCCGATGAAGAGATCCTAGCCACGATGGTGGAAGAATTACCATGGTACGCAGACTTTGCAAACAATGTGGTAAGTAATGTGATACCTGCACATCTGTCTTTTTATCAAAAGAGGAAGTTCATGCATGATGTAAAACACTACTTCTGGGATGAGCCATATTTGTTTCGATGATGCGCGGATGGTGTTATCAGGCGATGCGTATCTCATGTGGAAGTGACGAGTATCTTGGAAGCAAGTCATGCTTCCCAAGTTGGGGGACACCATGCAGGTGGTCGAACAGCAAGGAAGGTATTGCAAAGCGGCTATTATTGGCCTTAGATATTTAGAGATGCCTACAAATTTGTGAGAAGATGTGACCAATGTCAGAGACAAGGCACGATTTCGAAGCACCATGAGATGCCCATGTAAAAAATTCTTGAAGTAGAGCTATTTGATGTGTGGGGTATTGATTTTATGGGCCCATTCGTAAATTCGTTTGGGATGAAATATATCCTAGTTGCTGTCGACTATGTATCCAAATGGGTCAAAGCAGTAGCGCTGGCCGATAATGAAGGAAAGCGTGTTGTAGCATTCTTGAAGAGAAATATCTTCTCTCGTTTTGGGGTACCACGTACCATCATAAGCGATGGAGGATCACACTTTTGCAACAAGCTGTTCAAATCCGTGTTGGTGAAATATGGGGTCAAGCAACATAAGGTAGCCACGCCTTATCACCTACAAACTAGTGGACAGGTAGAGGTTTCTAATTGAGAGATCAAGCAGATCCTTACTAAGACTGTAAACGCTAATAGGAAGGATTGGTCTCGGAAGCTGGATGATGCACTATGGGCTTATAGGACTGCATTCAAAATGCCAATTGGCATGTCCCCGTACCAACTAGTTTATGGGAAGGCTTGTCACTTGCCCATTGAGCTCGAGCATAAAGCATTATGGGCGTTGAAGCGACTGAATTTGAATTGGGATGATGCCATGAATATGATATTGGAGCAGCTGAATGAGATGGATAAATTCCGTCTACATGCGTATGAAAGATCAGACTTCTACAAGGAGCGGATGAAAAAGTATCATGATCAACAGATTGTTCAACGAAACTTTCAAAAGGGTGATATGGTACTTCTTTTCAATTCCAGATTGAAGATATTCCCAGGTAAGTTAAGGTCCAAATGGTCTGGTCCGTACAAAATTAGCCAAGTCTACTCGTCTGGAGTAGTTAAGCTAGAAGACAATAATGGTGTTGTCTTTAAAGTGAATGGCCAACGAGTAAAACCATATATCGGTCCTCTTGACTCGATAAAATGCATGGCCACCATCTATCTCAACGAAATCTAAGTACTCGAGGTAACTATGTCGTGCCGCGACAATAAATCAAGCGCTAGATGGGAGGCAACCCATCGTTTTTCATTTTTTATTGTTTTACTAAGATTTTGTTATTGTTAAATAAAAAAAATTCAAAAAAAAGAGTCGAGCCACGACCAAAACTAAGGCGCTTGGTGGGAGGCAACCCATCGTTCTAATCATTTTTGTTGTTTTTGAATAAGTGTAGGTGCAAGAGGTGTAAAGGAGGAGATTGGTTTCAAATTTTGATTTGGAAGTATTGCATGTTGAAGGTGGTAAGTTGGGAATGAAGAAGCAAAAGGCTATGAGTTAGGCATTGCCTATGAAAATCTAGGCAACGAACAAGGCAAGGCCTATGCTATGGCCTAAGCTCTCTAAATCTAGAATGCCATAGCATAGGCGCCGTCTATTCCTAACAATGCCATAGCATAGGCGTCGCCTATGCAAAAGCCTTTTGTCTCTGAATCTAGAATGTCATGGCATAGGCGCCGCCTATGCCTAACAATGCCATAGCATAGGCGCCGCCTATGCAAAAGCCTTTTGTCTCTGAGCATAGGCGTCGCCTATGCCTAATAATGCCATAGCATAGGCGCCGCCTATGCTCACTTTTTGGTCTCCTAATCCGATTCCAAATGGGTCAAAACCCAACCCAAGCTTGTCCTATAAATAAAACCTTAGTCTTAGAACAAAATTTCATTGCAAACTCAACCTAAGCGCCGCCTACCTCTCCAAAATCTCTCAAAAAATTTCCTTTTGCTCTTTTAACTTTGCAAGAACATCTTCTGAGGCCATCAACCAAGTAAGTACTTCTTTGGTCTTCTTTTATATTCCGTAAAGTACTACACTACTACGCCTATAATAAATTATTAAATCTTGAAGTAGTGTTGGTGATTTGAATATGGTTGATTTGTTGTGATACAACTAAGTGAGTGAAAGAATACGTAAGGATGTTCTAGACTTGGTTCCAACCTGAATTTGATTTTGATACACTGTCATACTTTTGCGGAATCGACATGGTTAAGATAATTGCATAATCTTGTAACTCGAAAGCTTGTATGTTTGAATGACTTGTCCATCGAGATGAAAATCATGGTTAACTACAAACATGAGATGTTGTGATTATTTCTATTGGTGCTGTAAGCCATAAATTGATGCGATATCTATGTAGTAGTTTTGTTCAAAGAGATGCATTAGTCCAAACATGAAAACATAGTTAAGAATACATGAAAAAGAATTGAAAAGGATAGTGAAGATGACAAGAAAAGTATAACTGCACTGAATATATTGTTGGAACATAACACCTAAATGTAGGGCGATGAAGTCTGAGTAATCGACATCTTTCACTTAATTAAGTTTGTGCCAACAAATTAAGTGTGGGGTAGTGCCACTACTGTTGGTTTGTCGATTGTATCTACCGAGATGAAGCTAACATGACTATTATTTTAATCTCAGGTACAATGGCACCAAAAAGTCGACCCGAAAAAGAAAAAGCATCAACCTCACAGAAGGGCCAGAAAAGGAAAAGAAAAGAGCAAGTTGAATCCTCCTCGCTGCAAATACCTCGATGCATATACGGGATAAAATGGGTCCTAGAGGAGGAAGGAAATGAGTGGTACAAGAACAATAAAGTAAAAAAATATGTTCATGTGGAGTTGATACAAAAGGAGAGCCTAGTAAAGAAAGAACCCCGCATTTTGGCTAAGATAATGGTGTTACATCCTGATTTCATCTTCTGAGATATGGGAGAGTGCAATCTCGATCTAACGCGAGAATTCTATGCCAACTGGTCACCGAAAACTACAGAGAATGAAGTAAAGATTTGGGGCTAAGTCCTGCAACTAAATGCGGAGTTCTTCAACTCCTTTCTAGGTATGCCATCTGTTGATCCATCACCACTCAAGGAGATGTATAACAGACCTCCGTACAGGGAAATCAGACACACACTGTGTGGAACAAGATCAATGGCACGTTGGAGTAGACACAAGGACACCGGTCGGCACAACACCTTCCCGTATGTTTCCTTGAACAGGGAAGCTAGGATATAGTTGTGAATAGTCAAATCTTGCCTGATTCCAGGGACACAGTACACAAAGATAACACGAGATAGAGTGTGCTTGGTGTACGCATTGATGACGAACGTCCCTATCAACATTGGGGCAATTATTCGATCTTCAATGTGTAAGGCTAGGCTGCACAAGAGGTCCCACTACAGCTTTGGCAATCTGTTGACTGCGATATTGAGGAAGAAAGATATCAAAGAGGAACCTGCAGATCATAAGCTTCCACACAACCCGAAGAAGGCTGACCTAATGCATGGCGTCAACCTGACCACTGCAGAATGACATGCTAGGGATGAAAGCTTCTTCCGCCATTTATATGGCATGATGAGGTTTACCATGATGAGCGGGGGTCGTGTTCCAACTGCTGCAGAGCTCCAACAGTTGGATTATGACTACCCAATGAATGAGCATGTGAGGGCTATGTATGGAGTAGGTGTATATTTTGAGGAACCTCTTGATGACGACATGCCAACCGATGATGATCGACGAATGCCAGACTCCGAAGTGGAGGAAAACTCTGATGACGACGACTCTGATGATGATTCCGATGCAGGGGGTATGACCCCAGACATAGAGGAGGAGTCCGACTAACCAGGTTCTTCTTATTTATTTTCCACTGAGGGCAGTGTGTCCCGTCTAAGTGTGGGGTGCTGGTATTTGTATGCTATACTTCTTTATCTGCATTTGCATTTATTTATGTTTGTTTGTTTTGTTTGTTAGTAGTTAAATTTTAGAAAAAAATTTCATATCAGGCAGCATGGTATTATGACAAGAGTCTATGATAAAATCATTACTATTGAGACATTTAGGCTCTAAATGTGACTCAATATGTGATAAATGTGTGGGTTAATTCCTTCATCTGTTGGGTCAAGAGTCTATAATGCTCCTAATAAATTCGACCATGTGCCTTGTGTGTGTGAGATTATAGTATATTCTGTGTTTGTGGCTGATGCTAGAACTTGCCTGGTGTGTATGTAAAGCGAAATAAAGAGTGCAAGTTTAGGAGATGATTTAGGCATTTCTTTGGCAACCTGTATTTGTTTACCTTCCTTTTACCTACCCATGGACATTATCTTAGTTAACCCCCTTTGAGCCTTTAGCGATTTTCTTTGACAGCCTCATATGTAAGCCTAATCCATTTTTTTTCAAGACCATAATTTGATCCAAATTCCTAAGTGCTTTAAATTGTGAAGTCATGTGACAAAATAAGAGGAAATTGGGTGAGAGTGATTCCTTAGAGTGTATTGGTACTTGAATTTGTTATGAAAAAGAGTGGCTATCATAGAGGTGTGTTATAAAAAAAAAGAAAAAAAAAGAAAAAGAAATAGAAAAACAAAAAGATAAATTGTGTTTATGATTAAATAAAAAGATAGTTATGCTTGAATGGCAAAATAGGTGAAAAGGGGTGATAGATGAAAGAAAGGTAGCAGGGTTGATTAAAAGAGAGTGTTAATGGCATAATGTGATGTATTAAAGCGTTTAGGAACATAGTCACTATTTCTGGCCAAAATAGTCCTACCCGTCCCTTAGCCTACATTACAACCTGTAAAAGACCTATTTGATCATAAGCTTAGCATTCTGATATTAGTGGGGCATTACACTAAGGGCAAGCCTATGGTCATCAGTTGCAACATATGAATTCTTTGTGAGAGTGAGAGCAAGGATAATCTTATACCCATGTTTTGAAAAATGAAATACTTGTGAGTAATTATGGGTGATATATTGTGAGACACACATAGTTGATGAGTTTTAGGTAGTCTTTTATGATTATTTGTGCCTTAACTTTTGAATACGAATTAACCATCATCACGAGTCTATGTTGGAGGTTGAATTGTTTCTAGAAGTGATTAGAAAACTACTCTTTGTTAATAATTGTTGTGCCTGTCTTGATGAATATTTTGTGCTGTTACTATGAAACCCTAAGTAGATGTTTATATGGACATGATATATTGTCCGAGGACGAACAAAGCTTTAAGTGTGGGGTGTTGATGTTAGGCGTATTTACACGCCTAAAGCACCTTAATTTACCCATATTTTAGCTAAGTTTTAAAGGACAAAGTATATAATTCCTGCACTTTTAGTCCTTTTTCCTGTAAGTGAGCTAACCAACGTGATTAGCAAGTTTTCAGGAATAAATAATGAAGATTTCAGCATTTTATGGACTATTGGAAGCCAAAGAAAACTTCACGTAAGAAGGAAGGCAGCTTCTGGAAGCTTGTGGACTGAAAGTGATGCATGGAGAACTTGTCCCGAGCAAAAACAACATTTCTAAAGACTTGGGAGATCAGCAGTAACTTAGTAGGACTAGGACAAGGATAAAAACCCTATTTCAGTAGGACTAGGACAAGGATGTTATAAAAACCCTATTTGCTGAATTTTTTAGGAAGCTTATTATTATTCACTCATTCATTAATTCAAGTCTTATTCATTTGATATTTGAGGACTATTCAAGTTACAATATTCTGTAAGTCTAACACAGAGAACTCGGCTCTCTTGAGAAGAACGGCTAGGGCAAAACGTTTGAGAGCTTTTGACGCCATATCACTTCCATCGCCAAGATGATTCTAGGTTGTGGTATGATGATTTTATCTATTGTGATTTCTGTTGCACTCATGAGTAGCTAAACTTCTCTGTTAGGGTTATGGAAGCCTTATGAGACACTATCTATTTCTATGAGTTTGTGAACTCTTGATACGTATGCTGCTTATATCATTACTCTCTTCATCTTAATTGAATTCTTGTGGTTACAAACATATAGAATACGCCAGTATAGCATTAATTTGTTCGAAAGAAAAGTTACATGTCTGGAAAAGAGAGAATGACAAGGAAATAGGGCTACCAACCCCTGTTTAAAAGTTAGTGCCGTAACTGGATTAACCTCTTGGAGAATTCGTACCATTAGTATACGCTTTAAGCTTGAAAGAGTTAAAGTGATATAATCCTTGATGGTCGAAAGACACTAGGATTTACCATAGAATACGAATCTCTATAAGCGCATGCATGTCTGAATTCCGCATAACTCACAGCCAATAGATACGTAAAACTCATAAGGTGGACATAACCCTAACTTACAATTCTCATTGATTAAAATCTTACTAAACATCCCGTTTTTACTTTGCTATTTTGATAATTTTACTTCACGCATAAAATCCCCCCTTTATCCGCAGAACTTTCACCAAAAGTCTACTAATCGTTGCATACTTAGTGACCGAGTATTCCCTGTGGGATTCGACACCCAACCCAGTTGGGTTCTATATTTGACGAAGACCGCTTACACTCTTACGAGAGCTGTAGTTTGAGCGTTATCAATTAGTACGGGCACTGCTGACACTGCCCTGAGATTTAGAGCCTGGTGCTCTATCTCTGAACTTAGTATCTGGAGCACTAGCTGAATACTGAACTAGAACTGATGACTTGGGATGAAACTATGAATGGTTTCCTCCCTCTGATTTGGGCTGAGCAAAACTGAAACTGCCTGATTTTGCTCTCTTGTTCTACCTCTCTCTAGTCCTAACCTTCTGCTCCTCTATTTGCTGGGCATGGGTCATGAGTCTGGCTAAATTCATATCATTGTTTAGCATCGTAGACCTACACTCATTTACCAAGCTGTCATTCACCCCTGACACGAACTTGCTCATCTTAGCCCTGGTGTCTGCAACCACATAAGGGGCATATCTGGCTAACTGAGTAAATCTGAAAGAATACTCCTTAACCGTCATATTTCTCCTGCCTGAGGTTGGTGAACTCAAGAACTTTGGCCTCCCTCAGTTCTTGGGGAAAGAATCTGTCTAAGAAAGCCGTGAAAAATTCCTCCCACTCAATAGGGTCTGCATCATCTACCCTCTCAGACTTTTACTGTTTATACCAACATGAGCCACATCTAGCAACTGGTATGCAGATAACTTAGCACTCTCAATAGAAGTAACACCCATGATATCAATGACCTTCTGGACTTGGTCAATGAACTCCTGAGGGTCTTCATCAGATTTAGACACGTAGAAAGATGGAGGGTTCATTCGGGTGGAGTCCCGAATCCTAACTGCGGATGAGTTGACCACTGGATTGGCCGGAATAACTGGTGGCCGTTCATTCTGGGCAGCCACACACTGAGCAAGTGTAGTGAATGAGGCTCTAAACTCTACAATAGAAACATGTTCGCCCAAAGGATCTTTGGGCTGAGGAGTTGCCTGGTTTTTTCTCTTTGGAGGCATGGTCTGAAATAAGAGAAGAACGGATTAGGATGAGAGTTTAACTTGAAATTATGCTCACTAACACGATATGAGTACTGAAAGAAGGGAAACTATTCCTAAAACATCTCATAGCCTCCTGCACATAAATGTGGTGCACAACACACCCATGTACAAGACTCTACTAGATGCGGCTTTTAGACTTTCTAGGACTCTATTGAACCTTAGGCTTTGTAATGCCCCGATTTTCTGAACCAGAACGCTACACGGTGCTCATGACCCCAAAGGACCACAAGCTAACCCATGACTGATATTTGTACCTGTACACTGCATAATATATATATATAATATGCAGAAAACATGAACATGTAGGCCATAAGGTTCAATTGAAGAAATATCATAACATCTATGGGGTAATGAATACCCAAAATAACTGAATATAAATCTGAATACTGGATACTAAATCTGATAGCTAAATCTGAAAAACTCTAAGTACTGTCTGAATAAGGAGTTGAAGGAACATGTCTCTAACTAACTCCGTCAAACTGAACTAAAGTAATAAATGAATAAATCAAATTATATTGTCCTCAAATAGATGAGGACTCACTGTATCTCTGCGATTGGAATGCTACTGCTACTGCTGGTCTGGAGCTCATGTCTTTGGACCTATGGTGTAATATGAAAAGAAAGCACCATAGCACAAATGCGTCAGTACGGGGGAATGTACCGAGTATACAAGTGAGGTAGGCTAAATACAAAAGGGTTTCATGCATGAACAATGCTAGCTAACTGACTGCTATGAATGTGAGAGTCCAAACATACATACATAGTAACTGAAGTCGTGAATGTGTGATAGATAGATCTATATGCTAATACATGGTTTACTGATAACTAACATGATTGATACTATAGTTCTAATAACATGGGCGACTGTATCTGACAGTCTTGAATCTGATGGAACTATCTGAGTTCTGTACTGTAACTAAGTTTGACTGTATCTGACAGTCCTGATATACTAAAATCTGAAAAACTATCTAAGTTCTTTTACTAAGACTGATACTTAAACTGTGGGAGGTAGTGGTTTAACCGACATACCCCATATGTGCCATTACGGCTAAGCAGTTGTCCAATCTATGCCCTGACTGAAAGGGTCTCAATACCACACCACCAGTAAAGACAACTATGGGTAACCTTCATATGACAGTGCTAAACCACCTCATCAACCCTCATCTGACAGAGTTGATGTCTCAACCTATGCTGGCTACATAGTTCTGGAATGCAAGGATGACTGCTAAGAATCATACCCTCATCTGACAGTGTGTGTTTCCATCCTTGGGTTCACTCTGTGCTAACTTCTACTCCCATTTGAAGAGACTGAACATGAGTAACTGACTGAACATGTACTGAGCTGACTGAATTCTATTGACTGACGGAATACTACTGATATCTGATAACTGCATAAGATCATGAGGTTTTCCTGAGTCACATGACTAATTGAATTCTACCGAATCATGGCTTGATCTTGGATATAGTGAAACATGACATGGCTCTAAGCACACAGCTATATTTTTGGGTATGAATACCCCCAGGACTCGATAGAAGGAAACTGACTCACACATGGTATGACTTGATCACAAGATTGGAGTCCACAATTCACAATATCATAAGTAGGGGATACTATACTTCATGTATTTATTCAACATTTCAACATGGTAGGGAAAGCATAGATATATTTCGTGTACATAATTCATATCTCCATTATCATACATGCTTCATGCCATAACAATAAGAACACATAAATAGCATGGAAATCTATATTGAAGTGTATAACTAACATGGACTTGTCATTTAGATATCATGGAATCATGTAAATATGAATTTCTAGCATCCTAGGCATTTTATCAAACACCTTACATGCATTCTTTGAGGCATAGGTGGATTTTATACTTGCATTATATTATACCACCTAAAGTTCATGTTTTTCAACTAACAACCATATATATTCCATGAAAACACCTTTAGATATCATCTTGAAACTTAAACAACAATTATCAACATGTACATGCTCATATCACCACAAAAAAGTTTACAAAATAACATTTAAAACATGGTTTCTTGAGCTCTATGAACGAATTGGATCCATAGATAAACACTACGCATACCTGAAGTTATGAATTCGTGAAAATTATGGTGAAAACGGCTTGAATCTTGAAACCCCCAATTGAGCCCTAAACTTGTTCTTGATAGTTCTTGAGAGGATTTCAACAAAACTAGTATATTTTGGTAATTTTGGACCCAAATCCCGTGTTTAAGGCTACATATAAGGTAGAAAAAATGTCCAAAATATCCTTTAAAACACAGAGGTGTAATGCTGAAAACTGGGTAGGCACCGGAGTTAGCAGGCGTCGCCTGCTTAGTGTACCGTTGTTGACCAGGCGGTGCCTTCCTTATAGCACTGCTATAGGCCAAGCGGCGCCTGTAGATCGCCTGGAGCTACTGTTTTGAAATTCAAACGAGCCCTAAACAGATTTCGAAAATTCTAAAACTTACCCGGGATGTACTACGACCTTGCCCCATAGCAACGCAAATTGAAAATCGAAAAACGAAGGTCGAGAAGGTCGTCAAATAAATCCCCGAAGTTTGGAGGTCTAAAATGAGACTAAGTGTTGACCACTTGTGAAAATTTCTAAGTCTTGAGGCTTGTAAAGCCAAATGAGCTGAATTCGGACGCAACGATTTTGCGGGGTCTTACACAAAGATTGTGTAAATAAAGAATGTCTTGCCCAACGCCCCAAAAATAAATTTTTTACTATGATTAATGTTCGTATAAGTGTAAGAATATAAAAAATACAAACATAAAATTTAAAATCTTCTTTGAATGTCATTCCCGATGAGTATTCCCAATAACCTGTATAAACACTCATAATAAAAATATTAGTTACCAATCAAAATAAATTAATAGAATTTTTGTTAAAGCGTGGGCTCGAATAAAGCTTTAAATAATAGAAGAATTTCGTCATCGCCTGAATTTATTTATTTTTTATAACATATTTGTTTACATAAGATCCATCTTTTTATTTGTGGAGCCTCAAAAATTGATGAAGAATTTCTTCATCAGCCAAATATTGAAACTACTTAATACTAACTAATAATTCCAACAAATGAATAAAAATGACAAATATATTTAAAAGATGTTCTAAAATAGCAACAAATAGTAGACGATGAAACAATAGCAAAAGTAACATGGACTCAAACGATGTTTTCTTCTCAAATAAATTTATCAAAACAACAAATAGGTAAGGTGATCAAATTATAATCTTAAGCAGCAGCAAAATATAGCATCAACAATTTAACAACCACCAAACAAGTTATGAGTATAAGCAAAGCCAAATGAAGCGACTTAGTATGAACAAAGACCGACCAAAAGAACCTCATTGAGGTTCAAATCTCTGTCCCAATATGAAAAATAAAGCATTATAACTCATTTATAAACAAAAACAAATAAGAAATACCAAGAATTAGACGCGGGTAGATTTGGTTCACCGCTTTCGACGATAGAGGTTTCGTCGAAAATGCAAAGGGAATGGAGTGGCGCCGGTGGGTTTAGCAAAGCAGCTGGTTGTCGCTGGTTCTTGGAAAAGAGGAAGAAAGGAGGAAGCAAAAGAGAGGGAGAGATTCGACCGTTGATAATGGTGGTTGGTTCACCGACGGCAATGGAGCGACGGTGGGTGGCAGACGATTATCACGGTGAGGAATAATATCAACAAGAATTGCATCACAACACATTTTACGTGTAGTTAAAGTACTTTTTTTATCAAAATGGAAGAAGAAAAAATGATTGAATTGAAAATTAAAAAAAAAATTGAGAATTTGTATACAATGGTGGAATTTTTGTTTTTGTTTTGGTATGCGGAGAAGTTTTGGTTTTGTTGTGTGTTGAGTGTATTGTATGCATATGTTAAAGTGTGTGTTGTATATTTATGAATGTTAAAAATAAGTCTCTCTTGTTTATTTATAATAAGAAGTGATATCCTTTATTAACCAAAAAATAAAAAATTGACTCTTCTTGTCTCCTCAAAGCTTTCATTGCTCCGTAAGTTGTTAACCAAAGGATTATTTCATCCTTTTAATCAATGTGTAAGGATTTTTTTATTTAATGGATGAAAACCTCAACCCGTCATTTCAATTATTATTTTAAAAAGTGATGAAATCTTAACTTGACTGATTTATTACTCTGTGTATTAAAATAACTAAGTCAACATTATCATTTGCAAATCGTATTAAATAGTGTACAAAAAAATATGAATATCGATATAAAATTACAGAAAAATGTAAACAACAAATAAATATAATTATCTTGAAAAATGTATATGCTATAAATAATTACAATTATAGTGTACGATAAAGAATTGTAGTATTATATTGTGCATGCATGCAAATGACCGTACAAAAATTTAAAATGATAATAAATTGATAAAAAATTTAAAATTTACGAAATATGAAAAGCTAAAAAATATGAAGAAATTAATAAAAATTTCTAAAATAATAACGATTATCAATAATTTGTGAAAAATTATAAAAATGTGTAAAAATATTATATTTTATTCCCTTTAATAATCAGAAAGCCTGAAGGCGTTAATTTTAAGTATGGAGAGAAAAAATTGAGTGTCAACAGGTATCTTAAATACACTCAAGACTTTGCTTTTCATTATAATAAATATCCAGCGTTCATTGAAGGATATAGTCATGCAAATTGGATTACCAGATCAAATAAAGTAAAAACACGAGTGGATATGTATTTACGTTAGGTGGAGGAGTATTCTCTTGAAAATCATCCAAACAGACATGTATTGCCCGCTCTACAATGGAATCTGAATTTATGCGCATTAGATAAAGTCGGTGAAGAAGCTGAATGACTCAGAAATTTCTTGAAGATATTTCTTATTGGCCCAAACCATTGGCACTAGTATGTATACACTGTGATAGCCAAGCGGCGATAGGTAGAGTAGGGAGCATGATGTATAATGGTAAATCTCGTCATATAAGATGGAGACATAATACCGTTAGATAACTACTCTCTAGTGGAATTATCACTGTTGACTATGTGAAGTCAAAGGATAATGTGTTGTATCCACTTACAAAAGGTCTATCTAGAGAGGGAGGTGAGAAATCATCGAAAAGACGGTAACTCTACCTAGCAGACTGGAGATCCCAAGAGCGAGGTTCAAGGAGATCAAACAAAGTTGTGACTAACTGTTCAACATTGTCAATATACTCTACCCATTCTTATTATGAAGACAATGTTCAGGCAACAAGGATAAGACTTATGGTTTAAAACTTTTTAATGATTTCTAAGTCTGGAGGGTTTAACCAAATAGTTTGATCTATAGGATTAAACATTTAGGAATCACTTATCTGAGGGTGAAGTAGAAGACGCTTCAAGGAGAATGTTAGTAAAGACCTATTTTTTACACTCTCATGAAACCATAACATGTTCATGGAAGAAACGAACAAAATTGTGAGAACCATAAATGATAAAAGACGGGTTGTATGACTTGTGTTTTCTAGGTGTACATTAAAGCTCGACGACTCAAAGATATCAAATCAACCAATTGACCGAGTGCATCCGATGCATGTTCACTATGGAAAGTTCAAATGGGAACCTACTTATCCAAACACAATTAGTCTTTGTTTGTTGATAATACCCTTGTCCGTAGATGTTTTGCTAAAATAGTCATTCCCCATTCATGTGGAGGATTGTTGGGTTTTCAAGAAGTGTGAATGGAAAATGAATAAGTGTTTTTTTCTGAAAAGACACCAAGATAAAGGATGTAATTTGAATAGGCACCTTTTTTAATTGAATGGTTATGACATTTTCAATGGGTTATGACTTTTCCGAAGAGTTGCATCTTTATGAAAGGGTGCACCTTTCTGAACCATTGCTTCTCTTCATGAAGCAACACTTTGATGACCATAAATACCTGAATTTTTTTCGAGGTAAAAATAATTTTTTTGAGTAGAAAAATAATCTTCTTCTTCTTTTCTTAAAAACTCTCGTGTGATCGTTAAATTGTTGAGTATGTTCGAAGTTTCTAAAAATTTGAAGTACCTCTATTTTCAGAAAGAGAATCATTTTATCTTGGGAGGAAAGATTCCATAACCTCGGTTACTTTAGGGGAATTAATTCCTTAAGGACACACTGTGTATTTGGCAGACTTGATTCTATAATTTTTTGTTTCATCTTCTTTCTTAAAGTTGATAAATACTTCATTTTTATAGTTCATTTGATTATTCATTTGGACTTGTGTTTGAAGGTGTTTTAACTTCATTGTAGTTCTTGAAAGTTGTTCTTGAACTTAGTATTGAAGTTTGGGTTGAAACATGCAAATTTTTATATCCGAAACAACAGCTTCATCATGCTCTTTGTTGCTATAGCAGCAATAGTGCTTGTAGCATTTTGTTCAATCTTTTTGATCGTGCTTGGGCATCAATAAGCCTGGATTATCACCCAGTGGCTGTACTTGCTAGTATTTCAATAACTTTATTTCCATTTCTGCAACATCCTCTCTTGGCTGATAGGTCACATCTACCTATGGTTGTGGAATATTCGCTGTTACAAGTAAGGATATAATTTATTGATCTTCTACAAGTTCACGGGTGCAAACGCTCCAAAACTATAATTTTTATCTTCTTGATGCAAAGAGTGCCTTGAAATTAGAAAGGTTCCACGTACTTGCAACAAAAGCAGTTGTGTATCATTCCAATTAAGCTAATGAACTTGGACCTTCCTCTTATCTATGTGTTTCTACCCAAATAAAGATGTTCTTTGCCTACTTTATCCATGCAGCACTAAAGACCTATGTTGCAGATTCTTAAAAAATGTCAAGGTGTGCATGTCAGATTCTCCAAAAGTTGTATTTTTAAAGAATTAGACACGAGTGCGCCACCAAAAGTGAAGAGTCCGTGCAACTTAGCTAAAGACTATTGTGCTGGATATCTGTACATTGTGGAAAAAGTGAGTAAACATAAGTGCAGCTCTGTCCAAACTAAAGGGATTCTAGGAGCTCTAAAAGATATTCAGCTACATTAACAAGTTCCTTTCTAACCTAAAAATGCGTCGTCAAAACTTTTGAAAAATATTTTCTCTAATAAAATAAGTTGCTTAAAAATGAGGAAATTGATTGTATCCTCCCCACCCTTCAACTCACCTCATCTTCATCCCTATAGCCCCATCCCCACTACCCCCACATCCAACTCCACCTCAACTGCTCATGAACTAGGTTTTTTTTTTTTTTTGTTTGGTTGTTTAGTTATATGTCAGGTTCATTACTTTAGGCATACTTTGTATTAAAAATGCCTAATGAAATAGGGATGTGTAAAAATTGAATTAACCGATAAATTGAATCGAAAAAATCATTATCAATATTGGGGTATTGGGTTAATAATTTTTAAACGATTTTAGAAATTTTTTGATTGGGATATCATTTTTCTATTTTAAGGTTTTGGTTAATGGTTAAACCAATAACCCAATAAGATTATATGAAAATTATATTTTTATCCCTCATTATATAATAGTGGCATTATATTTTAAATACATACCCTATTTTTGTTTTGCATTTCATCGTTATTGTCTTACTGTTTGTTCTTTTCTTATAAACTTGTTGGGTTTCCACCCTCATAATATAAACTATAAACCTATATTAATTTTCTTTTTTGAGAGATCGTTATCGAGTGCTACCGCATTCAAGTACGCTACTTAATCAAAAAGAAAACAAGTTTATTTTAGTAATAATGTATTTGAATTTGCTTCTACTTATACTTTGTGTAGGCTTTTATGAATGAAGATAGTGTGTGTGTATATATATATATATATATATGAACATATAAAAATAAGAAGAGAAGGTAAAAAAAAAAAAAAGAAGCACTTTCTTATCGATTAAACCGATGAATTGATAATAAATATGTTATTGATATGGTTGTCCATTTAGCGTATTGACAAATTGAAAATCAATAAATCAAACCAATTATACATTAAACCAAATCGAACCGACTAATTCACACCATATAATTAAATGTTAGTTATCCACAATTACATCAACCTTGATGTGAAACAACCTCGAATAATCAAATACAGTCTACCAAATACTCATAATTTTCATATTATAGTATGTATAAATAACATAAATATCAACCCTTTTGGATGTAATTACACTCTCTTCCACTTTTTTAATTACTTTACTCTCTCTCCCTATTAATATACATAACATAGCCGACATATACATAACATTTTGTGTATATGTTAGGATTTTTGTAATATGTTTAGGGAGTTGGGATTTTTTGTAATATTGAAAACTTAAGTTGTGTATTTGTGCTACCGCAATCAAGTACGCTACTTAACCAAAAAGAAAACAAGTTTGTTTTAGTAATAATATACTTGAATTTGCTTCTACTTGTACTTTGTGTAGGCTTTTATAAATGAAGGTAGTGTATATATATATATGAACATATGAAAACAAGAAGAGAAAGTAAAAAAAAAAAATGAACATTTTCTTTTCGGCTAAATCGATGATAAATATCTTATTAATTTAGTTGTCCATTTAGCATATTGACAAATTAAAAATCGATAAATTGAACCGATTAATTCACACCCTATAATGAAATGTTAGTTATCCACAATTACGTCAACCTCGATGTGAAACAATATCGAATAATCAAATACAGTCTACCAAATACTCGTAATTTTCATATTATATTATTGATCACCATTTATAACTTAGGGTGAGATTTTTACTCACCTCAACCATTTTCATTTATCTAGTTAGTGTTCGTTTGAATTGACTTCTGATTTTTGACTTCATAAATTAGAAATTATAATTTATGATTTTTGATTTATTTTTAGCATTTTAATATACAATCAAATGTTTATAAACATTTTTTTAATTTACCCAAACATTTCAATGCTTAAAAACTACTTAGGCATAAAAGCTCCTAAAATCAAGTGATTAAAAGATACTTAGACTTAAAAACACCTAAAATAAGTTAACCCAAACAAGCTCTTATTTATCGTCTTGCATGCCCATTATTGCTACAATGTGAGTCCTTTTTGGTTTATGAGTTTTAGAATTTAGATCATAATTATATATTTAGTTACTTTTTCATAATATTTATACATATTAAATAATTTTTTAAATTTAAATATTAAATTAGAGATAAATTACTGGGTTCTAATTATTTTTATAAATTATTTATCCGTATTAAATAAAATTTTTAATATAAATATAATATTTGAGTCACACTATCGAGTTTTGTTGAATCTTTTTGGTTTCACCATCACTGTCTATCATGTTTTTCACCCCCAACAACCACCATTAATACCATTGAATTCGGTTTTATAAAAACTCACACATAACCATAAATATAATTCATAGAATGACAAAAGTAGGAAGTTGCTCGGATGTTAAATCGCGTAAGCACTCCTCACTTTTAGTTCTAGGGTTGTACTTCCTCCGTTTCGTTTTAGTTGACCCTCTTTCTAAAAATATTTGTTTTAATTTAGTTGTTCCTTTGATGAAATCAAGAGAATTTTATTATGTTCTTCCAATACTACCCTTAACATTAAATGACTAAACAAAGTGTATTTATTCAAATTTATTTTTAAAAACATAATTAATAAGGCTAATTTGATAAAATAAACCTTTAATTAATATTTCCTTAATGGGTGTGTCAAGTCCATGGGGTCAACTAATATGAAACGGAGAGAGTAAGTTCGAGTCACGAAGAAAGTAAAAGTGTGAAAACTTCTAAGGAGGGATTTAAAAAACAATTCATAAAATATCTATCCATGCTCCAAATATATATAATTGAATTTGGGATAATTACATAACTTAGCCAATATTGATTTCTAATTACCTTATTTAGTCTAATTTCAATTCATTACAATTCATAGTCTCCTCTTGCCTATTAATTTTTCATAATTACAATTCATAGCCTCTCTCATATATTTTTTTTTCTTTATTTTCTATTACTTTCCTTTTTTTTTTCTCTTTTCAGTTTTTTCCTTCATTTTTTCTTTTTCTTTTTTTTTTTTTTCATTTTCTCTATCTTTTCTTTTTTCAATTTTTTCTTTTTCATAACTATGTTTCAATTTTTCCTTTTGTATTTTTTTTATTTTTCTTTTTTTTTTCTCCTTTTTTTGTCTATTTTCTATTACTCTTTTTTTTTCTTTTTTCTTTTCCTTTTTTGTTTACTCTTTCTTCATTCTTTTTTCAATTTTTTCTTTTTAGTGTCTTTTTTTTTCATTTTTTCTTTTTTTTTCTTTTTATTTTTTTCCTTTTTTATTTTTTTCCTTCTTTTTTTTATTTTTTCTCTATTTTCTATTCCTTTCTCTCTTTTTTTTTGTATTTTTCCTCCTTTTTCTTCTTTTTATTTTTCTTATTTTTTTATTTGTGCGAACTAACAAACACAAATACAAGTGTAACTATGTTTTAATTTTTTCTTTTTCTTTAGTATTTTTTCTTTTTTTTAAATTTTTTCTCCTTTTTTTGTCTATTTTCTATTACTCTTTTTTTTTTCTTTTTTTCTTCATTTTTTCTTTTCCTTTTTTTTTCTCTTTCTTCTTTCTTTTTTCAATTTTTTCTTTTTTCGTTGTCTTTTTTTCATTTTATCATTTTTTTTCTTTTTATTCTTTTCCTTTTTATTTAATTTTTCTTCTTTTTCTATTACTCTCCTTCTTTTTTTGTATTTTTTCTCCTTTTTCTCACATTTTTTCTTCTTCTTCTTTTTTTTTTTTCTTCTTCTTTTTATTTGTGCGAACTAGCAAATATAAATACAAGTGTCTATATTTTAATTTTTTTTTGTTTTCTTTTTTTTCTATTGTATTTTTTTTCTTTTTATTTTTTCTCCTCTTTTTTTTTGTCTATTTTCTATTACTCTTTTTTATTTTTTTTTATTTTTATTTTTTTGTTTTCTCTTTCTTCTTTCTTTTTTCAATTTTTTTTCGTTGTCTTTTTTCATTGTCTTTTTTTTCCTTTTCTTCTTTTCCTTTTTATTTTTTTTCTTTTCTATTTTCTATTACTCTCCTTCTTTTTTTTTTGTATTTTTTTTCTTTTTTTTTTTCCTTCTTTTCATTTGTGCGAAATAGCAAGCACAAATACAAGTGTGAAATATAAAATATAAATACAAAGGCAAATTATAACATACAAATATAAGTGGGAACTATAAAATACAAATACAAATGCGAACTATAACATATAGATACAAGTGTGATCTATCATTTGTATTTTTTAATAATTGAAAAGGAACGATTGATTTTCTTTTTACGAATACTTTTTTGTATTTATTTATACGAGTTGTATTTATTGATACAAATAAATACAATTAAATTTTTTATAAAAATACAATATATATAAATACAATATGTAGTTGTATTTTTAAAATCATTGGTTTCATTTGTTTGTAATTGTATTTGTATCAAGTGATATTTATTTATTAACAAATACGAATAATAATTTTGACATACAAATACAAAACGGTACATTTGTATCAAATGATACATTGCATATTTATATATTTTAGAATCAAGAAAATACAATTAATGCATTTACTTGTTTGTATACAAATATAAATAATAAATTGTACATAATCACGGCTAAATACAATATGCAATCAACTTACAAATACAAATATAAAATAATTCTTTAAAAATAAAAAGACATCGACGAAAATAGAATACAAATACAAATATAATCTAAATATACAAACACAATAAAATCATAATACAAATATAATCCAATATAATATACAGTCAATTATAAAATACAAAAATAAAATATTTCTTTAAAATATAAGTGCGAATTATATAAAATATAAATAATGGTGTGAACTAACAAATACAAATTCAAGTGCGAACTATAAAATACAAATATAAACGCGAACTACAAAATACAAATACAAGTGCGAACTTTAAAATACAAATACAAATACAGTTGTATCAATGAATACAAAAATATAAATGATGGCGTGACTGCAAATAGATAAACAATTATGGTATTTACGTTATCGTCAATGACTTGTGCTCGAGTAGTTATATTTTTTAAAAATAAAAAAATATAAAATAGAACAAAAAAATGATAAAGAAAATAAGTACAAAAAGAAAAAGAAAAAAAGAAAGTGAGATAGAAGAGAGAGAAAAATATATAAAAAACAAAAAAAAAGGAAAAATTAGAAAAAATAAGAAGAAAAAACAAGGAAAACACGAAAAAGAAAAGATATAAAAAAAATAAAAAAGAAAAAAATAGTAGTGTTTTTGGCAAGACTAAATATGTAGTGTATTTATGTTTTTATAAATACAGATCACTGAGTAAAAGTGAATACAACGGCTGTGAATCGAATACAACAGCTAAATGGTACTGTATTTATATTTTATATGAATACAAACTATTGATAAAATCGAATACAACGGGCGTAAACTGAATACAACGGCTATAAATGGTAATTATGTAAAATATGGCTATGAAAGGTGAGTTTTTCAGCAAAATGTGGCTATTTTTGAAAGATTCCCATTGAATTTTAGTACAAACGTATATAACCAATTATACTTCATATAATTAAATTAAATTATATATATATATACATACATATATATATATATATATATATATTGTATATAAGTGTATATATAGACACCTTAGAATTTTATAATTACGTATAATATATAATATGTACATATGCATATCAACAATATATTATATAAATGTATAATATTATACATATATAATTAAATGATTGAACATTGTACATTAGGATCCTAATGCATTAATACTCATTTTAATATGTGATATATAATGTATCAAAATCAGCGTATTTATATAAAAATAATTATACTTATATGCATATATGTATATATATATATATATATATATATATATATATATATATATGTACATATATACAGATATGCATATGTATATATACACAACTATAGAACATATGTATACACATGCATAATGTATATATGAACCAACACATACATATGCATATACCTATGTATATATGTGTACCAACACAAAACAAACTTATATACATATATAGTTACATACAAATCTACATATATAAATGAAAAACATATCTTCAATGCATATCCCTACGGATGTTTAGAGATGAGAAACTACTCCAAAAAATCTTCAATGCAAACCGCAACAGATGTTTAGGGGAAGACAAAAATCAATTGATTTGAGAGAAAAATTTTCTTTGAGATATGATCAAGAAGCGTGCATAAGCTAATGTCACAAAACCAGTCAATTAGCGTTGAGAGAGATTATGAAAGATTAATTACATGAGAGAGAGTATTATTTGCTATATAAATTTCATATTATATTTGTATATAGGGACTCACAAAAAAAACAGTTTTATAACTAACAAATAACTATGTAGGATAATTTTTTAAAACCTTAACCATACTATGTAATTAAGGAGTTGTTTTATGTATGATGTGTAATCTTTTCTTCATAGATACCCCATCAGCCTAACACCACTTAAGCACAATTCTCTCACAATCTCATATATGTAACCGTCGGCCCACCCTGCTTAAGCTCAACTCTCTTGAGTCTCACTAGGATTTTCTTATAAAGGTACCAGGGGCCCATGTCCAACTCTCTTGAATATCACTTGGGTTTTCTTATAAAGGTACTATCGACTCACACCCAACTCTCTTGAGACTCTTACTAGGGTTTTCTTATACAGAAAAAACTATATATATATATATATATATAAAAGATTGTTAATTGAAACTCATAGCAGTATTTGTTAAATTGCAACATATAGCAGATTTTATTTTATAAAAAAATAATCAATTTTTTTATATAATAATTGAAATCCTTAAAAATAGAAAACAGTTAACAATAAGATATAATACACCCCCTTTTTTTTTCAAAATAGTTTTTTATTATTTTTCAATATCAGTTACGTCCTTCCATTCACATATTCTTCATACAACATATCAGAGAACATATATAAATTTCTAACCTTCATCTTATTTCTTAAACATACAAAAATTCAAAGAAATCCGAAATTTTTGAAATTCTTTTTCTTTCAAAGCAGGAAATTTCAATTGAAATACAAATTGAATTCGAAAAGAAAAAATCCAAAAAATGATATAAGTGATGCAATATGAATTCTTCTTTTTTACATTCAATCATGATACAACATTGAGGAAGATGGGACACAACAGGTAATATATCTTACTATGTTTTTTTGAAAATTTTGTATAAAAAAATTTAAACGTTGACTTACTACAACTGGTAACAACGATTTTTTTTTTCATAAATCAATATCTAAACAAAGTTTTGAATTTAGTGTTATTGTTCAGCAACACTCAAGATAGGATGTTTTAAATCTACGCAAGCTATATTTTGAATTTAGTGTGGTTGAAACTATGTTTGATTTTTTATACGTAAATCAAGTTTGAAATTATTTTCTGAATTGTGATATAAGATTGTAGTATATATTATGTTTGACTTTATGATTTTTAAGTGCTTTAAATTTTTTTAATCTTTTTGTCAAATCTAGCAGAAATCTAAATATTTAACAATCATATATACATTACCACAGGAAGACCCAAAGATTTTTATGTTGACGAAATTATGTATGATCCAAATACAAAGTACAATAGGTTGATAAAAGCAATAGCGACTCACCTAAAGATAGACACTAATTATGTACAAATTAAAATTAGATAGATAGATAGTGATAGGTGTCCACCAATGATCATACACAATGATATGAGAGTTAGAGTATATTTGGATCAAAAAAGGACAGTTTCAGATTTCTTCATTAAATATTCATTGTATATCACATACAAGAATATGTCAATGAATCCAATAGAGTGTATAGAATAATCTATTGTTTGTGTTGGGAATTAAAGTTAAATGTGGAACGGCAGCATCTTTACACAAATGATTCAGTTGTTTGACTGGATTAATTTCAGAGGAAGAACGTGTTGAAATTATAAGTGATTCAATAAATTTGAAGATAGTTGTTAAACAAGTTTACAGGAACAAGGAGACACTTGCAAATGTTATGAAACTTCACGCATTTGTGAATCAATTCTCCTTTCACGTCGAACGGTCTAGTACTAGAAGCTAAAAATTTTACATTTCAATATTCATGAAAAATAATACTATATGATTTGATGTATTAATTTTATATAATTATTGATTTGTGGTTTGAATTGCATGTTAAACAGTTGTTACCTGATTTGTCTAATGAAAGATCGTACATGGTTTCTTCGAACTTCAAGTATGAATGGTTCTGAAGTTTTTAAGAAAAGAAAGTATTGTGTAATATACACATGCTCAATAAAATATAAAATATATGCAAGGCGTCAAGGAATGACAAGAGTTGTCGCAGAATTAGTATTGAGCAATTTATAAATATAAAAAAAGTGTATACGTCAAATGGTATTGTAGCTGACATGATGAAACAACACGGAGTTTCACTAAATTATAATCAAGCATGTCGTGCAAAGAAAAAGGCAGTTAAGATGTTACATGATGATCCTACAAAATCATACCAAAGAATTTCACGTTACTTGTATATTTTAGACAAAACTTATTCTGAATCTGTCCTCAGTTTACAAAAAATAGATGAAAATTGATTCTTATATGTTTTTGTTGCATTGGAAGCTTCTATTAGAGGTTGAGAATATTGTAGGCCAATTTCGATTGTTGATGGAGATGCTCGAAAATCATTATACCTTGGGACAATGCTGATTGCATGCACTTTGAATTTTAAAGGTAACTTTATTTATTTCATATTTCTGAAACTGTATATATATACATATGTTTCTGGTTTTGTTATGATTCTAGTATGAATTATGATTTTTAACTTTTAGTTTGAATTTAAATATATAACAAAGTTTCATCATACATATTTTTATGGAATGAAATCAAGTCATATACTGATACTAGCTTATGTTATTGTTGATTATGAGAATAATGCATCTTGGACATGACTTTTTAAAAAAACTAGAGAAGCACTTGGTGAAACATAGAGTATGTGTATCGTATCAGATAGAAACAATAGCATATAGAATGCTACTTCAATGATATATTCCAATCTTTCACATTATACATGCATTTGACATTTGTGGGGTAATATAAAGCAGTATTTTCGCAAAAAATTTGAGGAACTACATAAACTTTTTTTTTTTCATGGCAAAAGCATACACTCACCAACCATTTGAAGAATTAATGGAGAGGGCGAATCAAATAAATGAAAGAGTCAGGAGATTTCTATTTGAAGTTGGCTATCACAAATGGGCAAGGGTTCACTCTACAGTTAAAAAGACCTAGACATTGATCTCAAACATAGCTGAATCAATAAATAATACCAACACAATTTCTAGAAGATTTTCTACAGTTTCAACAATGAATTTTATAAGGTTGGCAGTTGAATCATGGAATGGAACGCAAAACAGAACGAAGAAGCAAGAAATACATTCATAGATTTAACAATTGTAATACCCACAAGTTTTTCTAGATGCTAAAGCCTCTAAAACATGTCAAAAGTAGTTTCACACTTAGAAATTTGGCTAAGTATTGGAACTTAGTCATTCTCTTAAACCTTCAAAACTTTAAGGATTTTAGTTCTGACCTTTTCGACCTCTGATAGTTACTTTTCTTGATAATTCATGATGGGGCAAGTCAATAGGTGTTTCCGGATGAGTTTTAGATTTTTTGGATCGTGTTTAAACCATGTTTGGTGTTCCAAAATAGTGGACCAACGCGATCTTGACGCGCTGCATCGCCAATCGCGTTGGTCAATATTGTTGTAAGAATTGCCAGTCAAAGTACTGAAGCTCAGCGCGATCATGGCGCAATACGTCGGTATCGCGTCGATGCCACCGATGCGTCGCGTTGCCAATCGTGTCAATTCCCAGTTTTTAGTTTTAAAAATCCACGTCCAAGGGAGCAATTAAGTCTTTTTTGCCCTATCCCCAATCAGTCATAACACGAAATCAAAGCCCCAAAACACCAAAACATAACCTTCATCTCTCAAATTCATCAAGAATACCTCTTAGGATTTCAACCCAAAGTCCAAGAAACTCTAGAATTCACCATCACTTTTTGAATTTTCTTCAAGAATTGGAATCCTCAAACAAAGAGCATCAAGGATATCCGTTCAAAGTCGCGAATAGAGTCTGAAAAGCAAGAGTTCATTGAAAGTCCATAATTTAAGGTATGTGGGGTTTGAACAAGAACACTTCTTCCATTCTTGTGTCCAAAGCTTTAATTTTATTAAAGAATTTCATGTTTTTGCAAGTGGGTTTTGCACAAATTACCTTACTTTGAGTTTATGAATTTATAAATTATTCAAGTCATGAAATTGCATGTCATTTCACTTATTTATGTTTGAATTTGAGAAATTATACTATGAATTGAGCATCTCTACAATGAATTGATGTTTTGAGTATTTCCAAGGTTGAAGTCAAAATTAAAGCTTCATTATGAAATTATGATTATTTGAGCATGTATATATGCTTTAAGTCAAGTATGAATCGTGATGTATCTTGAAGATTATGTATTAGTATGATTTAAACAAGGAAGTATTTTGATTATAAAGAATGATTGATCTCTGATCCTAAACTAAGATAGAAATCCATACTATTCATACACTTTATGAGTTAAAGCAAAAAAAAGCATAGTTTGTTTCATCATATATTCTTGTACTATTTTTAAGGTAGATTTTCTAAAAGTTCTGAGCCTAAGTATGGGAGTAGTATTTAGCACCGAGTTAGGTATGATTTTAAGGTCTGATGCCCCGGAACTACGAGCCACCGTAGGATTTTGATATACCCCTAGTGGGTTAAGATAGTGATCAATAAAGTTAAGGTTCTATTCTGATGGCAAGGGTGGAACAACTCTCCCTAACGTGAGTAAGACGTTGGAATCCATGTCAGCTCACATGGTTTATATCGGTTAGAAGAAACTCCAAGTTTCCCAAAGAGTCCCAAAGTTCCAAAATTCTAAGTCTTTAAGTTCCTAAAGTTTCAAAAAAAGTTCTTTATTCTCCTTAAGATAAAAGTATAAGTTTGAAAGTTATTATTTTAAGATTCCTTTTTGGCTTACAAGCTTTGAGAATAAGAGGAGGATACAGATTTTAGAACTAAGTATAATAACTCACGAGATTTATATTACATGTTTCATTATTTATGATTTATGAGATTTATACTTCGGACTTATCCAAGCTATGTGAGTCATTCATATTTGCATGCATGGTTTCATAAAGAGTAATGATATTGTTTGCTTAATGCATACACCCCCATATACTCAGTACATCCTCAAAGTACTGATCAACATATATTGTGTGCTACATTGTCTCATAATGTAGGTTTAGGTGCTCAGTCTCAGCAGCGACAGTGATCTCCGAGTACCTCTATCTACACCTTCGCAGTTGGTGAGTCCTCATATTTCGAGGACCTATTTTCCTGATTTCAGTCTTTGTAGCAGTTGATTTATTCCTTTCCAGTTTAGTACGAGTCAGTTGGGGGTTTGTCCCAATGACTCTCTAGTTCTTAGTAAGTAGAGTCTTGTCGGATTGTCAGTTGAAGTTTCTAGATTTTCAGTGATTTGCTATCCAGATATTGTTTTCAATTATTTCAGTTCAAATTTGATATAATATAGTACTATTTCTTGATTTATTCATCCTAAAGTGAGTGTTAGAAGTAGTAGAAGGCTCAAAGGGTTAGCTTAGGGATACTTGTAGCCTTAAGCAACGTGTGACGTCTCGGGGTGAGATTTTAGGGCGTTACAAACTTAGTATCAGAGCCAGGTTTAGAGAGTCCTAGGGAGTCTAACAAGCCGCGTTACGTAGAGTCTTGATTATCGGTGTGTAGCGCACCACATCTATGAGCAAGAAGCTACAAAACATTTTAGGAAAAGTCATCTCTTTCTTTCATAATCCGTCATGCTTACAGTTATCTCTCTCTACTATTAATTCATGCTCTTTTATGACAGAAAATGCCTCTTCGCAGAGCTAATGCCCATGGAAATAATAACTAGCAGCCTCAGCATGTTGATCCCCTGAATAAGAATATGTCTCATGCTGAGTTTCGGCTAATTTTTTAGGCATTAGCCCAGGCAATCACCGCTAATGTTTAGGCCAATAATCAGGCTACAGTTCTGCACCAACAAGGAGGTGATTTGGCTGCAGGCAAGATTCATGATTTCATGAGGATGAATTTGCCAGAATTTTATGGATCGAAGGTAGGTGAGGACCCACAGTTATATCTTGATGAGGTGAAAAAGATCACCCAAGTCAAGCATTTTTTTGAAGAAGAGAGTGTAGAGTTGGCATCTTATAGGCTGAAAGATATTGCGTACGATTGGGTTGTGATATGGAGGAAGAGTAGAGGGGAGAATCTTGCTCTTATGACTTGGCAGGTGTTCCAGGATGCATTCTTGAAAAAGTTTTTCCTACTTGAGATGAGGGAAGCGAAGATAGAAGAATTCATAAACCCGAGGCAAGGCTCTAAGACTGCAAAAGAGTATTACTTCAAGTTCAATCAGTTATCTAAGTATACTCCTAATTTGATAGCTGGCCCCAGAACTTATATGAGCAAGTTTATGACCAGTGTGTCTAGACTGATTATTAAGGAGTATAGGACTTCTATGCTCAATAGAGACATGGATCTTTCTAGACTGATGATGCATGCCCAGCAGATAGAGGTAGATAAGATAAAGGAGAGAGATAAAGTAATAAGAAACAAGAGGGCTAGATTAAAGCAGCATGAATATGGCTAGACTAGATCCCATGGAGGGAACTGCCCGCAGTTTTAGAGTCATTTATCTATGGCAGCACCTTCATCATCCAGTGCTCTCGCACCTAAAAATAGGCAGGAGCAAGGGAATAAGTATACTATGTCCAGGTACCAAAACAACGTGAGTAATAGGCCTAGTTATCCCTCATGTGCTAAGTGTGGTAGGACCCATCCCGGTGAGTGTTTGGCTAAGAAAAGGGGTTGTTTTCATTGTGGAAAATTGGGTCATAGACTTAGAGATTTCCCGCATGCTATGCAAGGAAATCGAGATATTCGAACTCAGACTCAGGCTACCAGTGCACCAACTCCTTTAGCCCGTCCAACCCCTCCTCAAAGTGTTTCATCCAGCACTGGTGGTGACAGCACCATAATCGGTTCTATGCTTTACCATCTCATCAAGAATAGAAAGATTCTCTAGATGTTGTTACTGTTATGCTTTGTGTCTTTCGCTTTGATGTTTATGTATTGTTAGACCCTAGGTCAAGTTTCTCTTATGTGATCCCATTGGTTGCTGTGAATTTTGAAATAAGTCCCGAAAAGATCCCCGAGCCCTTCTTAGTTTCTACCCCAGAAGGTGAGTCATTTGTTGCTAAGCAAGTGTATAAAAAGTATCATATCACCGTTCTTCATAAAGTCATATTCGCAGACTTGATAGAGTTAGATATGGTCGATTTTGATCTTATTCTGGGTATGGATTGGATTCATTCCTATTATGCATCTATAGACTTCGGACTCGTGTGGTTAAGTTTCAGTTCCCAGATGAACCAGTCTTTGAATGGTCCGAAAGTTCAGTATCTCCCAAGAGTCATCTTATATCCTATTTTAAATCCAGGAAGTTGATTTCCAAAGGTTGTATCTATTATCTAGTTCGAGTTAAAGACACTAAGTTTGAGGCTCCAGCTCTTCAGTCAGTCAATATAGTTAATGAATTTCCCGATGTTTTTCCAGAAAATCTCCCAGGGGTACCTCCTAATAGAGAGATAGACTTTGGGATTGACCTTCTTTTCGATACACAGCCTATTTCCATTCCTTCATACTGTATGGCACCCGCAGAACTTAAGGAGTTGAAAGAGGAACTCAAATATCTTCTAGACAAAGGTTTCATAAGGCCCAGTATTTCTCTATGAGGCGCACCTGTCCTATTCGAGCGAAAGAAAGATAGCTCTTTGTCAATGTGCATTGACTATCATCATCTTAATATGGTCACAATCAAGAATAAGTACCCTCTTCAAAGAATTGATGATTTATGTGATCAATTGCAAGGTGCAAGTTATTTATCAAAGATAGACCTCAGATCCGGCTATCATCAAATTAAAGTAAGGGAGTGTGATATTTTAAAGACAGCCTTCCAAACCCGTTATGGTCATTTTGAGTTTTTAGTGATGTCTTTCGAGTTAACCAATGCTCCAACAGCTTTCATGGACCCCGTAAATTGAGTGTTCAGACAGTATCTTGATATATTTGTTATAGTATTCATCGATGATATCCGTGTGTACTCCTTTAGTGAGGATGACCATGCAGATCATCTTATAATTGTCCTGCAAACTCTTAGAGATCATCAATTATTTTCTAAATTTATCAAGTGTGCATTTTGGCTAAGGTCAGTTGCTTTTTTGGGTCATATTATTTTAGCCGAAGGCATTAGAGTTTATCCCCAAAAGACAGAAGTTGTAAGAAATTGGCCTAGACATATCTCTTCGTCAGACATTAAGAGTTTCTTGGGTCTAGCTGCTTACTACCATCACTTTGTTAAAGGTTTCTCATCCATTGAGTCTCCTATGTCAATACTAACCCAAAAGAAAGTTAAAGTCCTGTGGTCAGATTCCTATGAGAAGAGTTTTCAGGAGTTGAAGACTGGACTCACATCAGCCCCAGTCTTAGCCCTACCCGATGGTACAGATGGTTTTGCGGTGTATTGTGATGCCTCTAGTGTTGGTTTGGGCTGTGTGTTGATGTAGAGAGGTAAGGTTATATCCTATGCCTCTAGACAGTTGAAACCTCATGAAAATAATTACCCAACCCATGATCTTGAATTAGCTGTTGTGGTTTTTTCTTTGAAAAAACTGGAGACACTATCAGTATGGTGTTCATATTGATGTCTTTACGAACCAAAAAATCCTGCAGTATATGTTTACTCAGAGGGAGTTTAATCTTAGACAAAGAAGATGGTTAGAGTTGCTAAAAAATTATGATATGAGCATGTTATATCATTCGGGCAAGGCCAATGTAGTGGCAGATGCACTTAACAGGTTGTCTATGGGCAGTGTTGCTCATGTGAAGAAGGGTAAGAAAGATTTAGCTTGAGAATTGCATCGTTTGTCTAGATTGGGTGTTAGGTTGCTTGACTTAGCTAAAGGTAATGTTTGGGTTCAGAGTACTTCCAAATCCTCTTTTGTTTTGGAAGTGAAGGAGAAGCAAGACAGGGATCCAAGTTTGGTCAAACTAAAGGAGTCAGTTAAATACCGAAAGGTAGAGGTTTTCTCCCAAGGGGAGATAGGTATTAAGATATCAGGATAGACTGTGTGTTCCTAGTGTTGATGGTTTAAGGCAGAGGATTATGGCTGAGGTGCATGGCGCACGATATTCTATTTATCCCGATGCTACCAAGATGTACCATGATTTGCGGAAAATCTATTAGTGGAGTGATATGAAGAAAGATATAATGAGTTTGTAGCAAAGTGTTCTACTTTCCAATAGGTTAAGGTGGAGCACCAAAGACCTGGTGGTGTGATGCAAGAGTTTGGTATACCTACTTGGAAGTGAAAAGAGATTAATATGGATTTTGTGATTGGTTTACCCCTCTCGCGTCATCATCATGATTCTATTTAGGTTGTTGCAGACAGACTGACTAAGTTAGCATATTTCCTGCCAGTACACACATCTGATACAACTGAAGATTATGCTAAGTTGTATATCTGTGAGTTAGTCAGGTTACATGGAGATCCCTTGTCTATTATTTTGGATAGGGGTACTCAGTTCACTTCCCGATTTCGGAGAGCTTTTCAGAAGGGTCTTGGTACCCAAGTTCACCTTAGTTCCGCCTTTCATCCGCAGATAGATGGTCAGGCTGAGGGGACAATCCAAACTTTGGAAGATATGTTTAGGATGTGTGCTTTTGATTTCAAGGATAGTTGGGATGAGAATTTGCCATTGATTGAGTTTGAGTATAACAACAATTACAACTTTAGCATTCAGATGGCCCCGTTTGAAGCTTTTTATGAGAGGAGATGTAGATCGCCCATAGGCTGGTTTAAAGTGAGTGAGTCCATTTTGATTGGACCTGATACAGTGTTTGAGGCTATGGAGAAAGTTAAGTTGAATAGAGAAAGGTTGAAGATATCCCTGATTCGTCAGAAGTCATATGCAGATGTGAGGAGAAGAGATCTTGAGTTTGAATTTGATGACTTGGTGTATCTGAAGATTTCACCTATGAAATGGGTGAAAATATTTGGCAAAAAGGGGAAGCTTAGTCCCCGTTATGTTGGTCCCTATAGAGTTCTAAGACGTGTTGGGAAAGTACCTTATGAAGTTGAGTTGCCTGCAGAGTTTCCAGTTGTTCATCCTATTTTTTACGTCTCCATGCTTAAGAAATGTTTTGGTAATTCTGTTTTTGTAGATCCTTCGGAGAGCCCATATGTCCAGAACAGTCATTCATATGATGAGATTCCAGTTGAAATCCTAGATTACCAGATCCATAGACTAAGGAACAAAGAAGTTCCCTTGGTCAAGGTTTTATGGCAGAATCAATCAGTTAAGGGCACAACTTGGGAAGCAGAAGCAGACATGCGAGCCAAGTACCCGCACCTCTTCTCCACAAATTTAGATTTAGCCGAAGGTACTACTCTTCCTTAATTCAGCCCCTTTCTAATCAAAGATTCAGCTACATAGCTATTCCTATTTTGAGTTCTTGCATTCTCTGAAGAACTCTAAAGTTTAGAATGATGTAAAGTCAGTTTAGCAAATTATTTCAGCTATGCATCCTTAGTTTTCTCTGTATTTTACAATAACTAGCGACATTCGAAGAAGAATGTTCCCAAGGGGGAGATATTGTAAGACCCCGCAAGTTTTTCTAGTTGTTAAAGCCTCTAAAACATGTCAAAACTAGTTTCACACTTAGAAATTTGGCTAAGTGTTGGAACTTAGTCATTCTCTTATGCCTTTGAAACTTTGAGGATTTTAGTTCTGACCTTCCCGACCTTCGATAGTTAATTTTATTGATAATTAATGATAGGTAAAGTCAATAGGTGTTCCTGGATGAGTTTTAAATTTTTCGAATCGAGTTTAGACCATGTTTGGTGTTCAAAAATAGTGAACCAATGCGATCTTGGAGCGCCGCGTCGCCAATCGCGTTGGTCAATATTGTTGCAGAAATTTCCAGTCAAAGTACTGAGGCTTGGCACGATCATGGCGCGATGCATCGGTATCGCATCGATGCCACCGACGCACCGCGTTGCCAATCGCATCAATGCCCAGTTTTTAGTTTTAAAAATCCGCATCCAAGGGGACAATTAGGTCATTTTTTTCCCATCCCCAATCAATAATAACACAAAATCAAAGCCCCAAAACACCAAAACATAACCTTCATCTCTCAAATTCATCAAGAACACCCCTTAGGGTTTCGACCCAAAGTCTAAGAAACTCTAGAATTCACCATCACTTTTTGAATTTTCTTTAAGAATTGGAATCCCCAAACAAAGAGCATCAAGGATATCCATTCAAAGTCGCGAATAGAGTCCCAAAAGAAATATTTCATTCAAAGTCCATAATCTAAGGTATGTGGGGTTTGAACAAGAACACTTCTTCCGCTCTTGTGCCCAAAGCTTTGACTTTATTAAAGAATTTCATGTTTTAGCAAGTGGGTTTTGCCCAAATTACCTTACTTTGAGTTTATGAATTTATAAATTGTTCAAGTCTTGAAATTGCATGTTATTTCACTTATATATGTTTGAATTTGAGAAATTATACTATGAATTGCACATCCCTACAATGAATTTATGTTTTGAGTATTTCTAAGGTTGAATTCAAAATTAAAGCTTCATTATAAAATTGTGATTATTTGTGCATGTATATATGCTTTAAGTCAAGTATGAATCGTGATGTATCTTGAAGATTATGTATTAGTATGATTTAAACAAGCAAGTACTTTGATTATAAAAGAATGATTGATCTTTGATCCAAAACTAAGATAGGAATCCACACTATTCATATACTTTATGAGTGAAAGCAAAGAAAAGAATAGTTTGCTTTCATTATATATTCTTGTACTATTTTTAAGGTGGATTTCCTAAAAGTTCTGAGCCTAAGTATGGGAGTAGTATTTAGCACCGAGTTGGGTATGATTCCAAGGTCTTATGCCCCAGAACTACGAGCCACCGTAAAATTTTGATATACCCCTAGTGGGTTAAGATAGTGATCACTAAATTTAAGGTTATATTTCGATGGCAGGGGTAGAACAGCTCTCCCCGATGTGGGTAAAACGTTGGACTCCATGTCAGCTCACATGATTTATGTCGGTTAGAAGAAACTCCCAAGTTTCCTAAAGAGTCCCAAAGTTTCAAAATTCTAAGTCTTTGATTTCCTACAGTTAAAAGAAGTTCTTTATTCTCATTAAGATAAAAGTATAAGTTTGAAAGTTATTGTTTTAAGATTTCTTTTTGGCTTACAAGCTTTGAAAATAAAAGGAGAATACTGATTTTAAAACTAAGTATAATGACTCACGAGATTTATATTACATGTTTCATTGTTTATGATTTATGAGATTTATACTTCGGACATATCCAATCTATGTGAGTCATTCATATTTGCATGCATGGTTTCATAAAGAGTAATGATATTGTTTACTTAATGCATACACTCCCATATACTCAGTACATCCTCAAAGTACTGATCCACATATACATCTGTGTGCTACATTATCTCATAATTTAGGTTCAGGTGCTCAGTCTCAGCGACGACAGTGATCTCCGAGTACCTCTATCTACACCTTCGCAGTTGGTGAGTCCTCATGTTTCGAGGACCTATTTTCCTGATTTCAATCTTTGTAGCAGTTGATTTATTCCTTTCCAGTTCACTACGAGTCAGTTGGGGGTTTGTCCCAATGACTCTCTAGTTCTTAGTAAGTAGAGGCTTGTCGAACTGTCAGTTGAAGTTTTCAAATTTTCAGTGATTTTCTATCCAGATATTGTTTTAAGTTATTTCAGTTCAGATTTGATATAATATAGTACTATTGCTTGGTTTATTCATCCTAAAGTGAGTGTTAGAAGTAGTAGCAGGCTCAAAGGGATAGCTTAGGGCTACTTGTAGCCTTAAGCACCGTGTGACATCTCGGGATGAGATTTCGGGGCGTTACAACAATCAAGTACAATGACATTCTTATAGAAAATCGTGAGCTATCTTACAATATGGCAATAAGTTTTTTATCAATCAACATTACATTTTTTGAATATTATATATTTATCTTATTTATTTTATTACCATTAATATATGTTTGAAGTATGGGTAATATATTTTGTTGAAGGTAAGAGCATAAACTGAATTCTTACATACCTTGATTGATGGAGCTAAAAGATTCACAGTTTGCCTAAGAAGTAGAAAATGTAATTGTAGATGATTTCAGTTAGATGAGATACCTTATAGTCATGTCATGGTTGCTATTACATAGAGAAATCAACATGGAGATAACTATTGCTCTATGTACTACAACAACAAAAACTTTCATGATACATATGTAATACGAGTTGAACCTCTTTTTTTAAGCACTTGAAAAATGTCACGTGAAGTGTTGGATGAAATTGTACTGTCGTCAGATTCTAAAAAACCACCAGGGAGATCTTGTACTGAAAGATAGAAAGCACCAAATGAAGATAAAAGTAAGAGGTCCAGAGTCACTTGCAATAGATGTCATAGAGAAGGTAATAATCGAACGACATGTGACAAACATCCACCAGTAGTTTAGGAAAAAAACATAATTTAGTTCTTAAAGTTATTGGATGATATTTTTTATAAAATATTTGATGCTTATTATTCAGAATTTTACAATATTTAAGATTATTGTGATAATGTTTTTCAATATGTTTTTATTCATCATGTCCAGATATGTTTGTGAAATAACTAGTGATATGTTAACCTGCTAACGACATAATCAAACAACACACCAACGATATATTTTTGTTCCTGTGAATATATATTTTTGTTCACCAGACAAATAGTAACATGTGAAGATATGTTTTTATTGATATAACTAAGAAATATTAACCAACAAAATAATGATAGTCCTGATATGTTTTTGTTGATATAACTAAAGAAATATTAACTCAGAAAATAATGATAGTCCTGGTATAATTCTCAATCTTTACGCTAGCAGAATCAATTAATCACTAAATGATTATTTTGAAACATTCAATTAATTGACAAATGCTTTCTGTAATATACATTTAAAGTATAACAAAAATGTAAATTATTATCGAATCAAATGTGATCGCATTCTAGAAATATGATAGCTTTATTATGAAAAAATAATTATGAAGTCAAAGCATTTATTAGTCTGTCTTGTTAATTACTACATGTCTCAGCATGTTGAAAATCATATCTTGGTCTTTGTATTTTTTGTCTAATATCGAATTCAATTCAAAGTGTGTATACAATCGAGCGGCAATTAAAGAACACCTGTAATGTAATTAAGATTGCAAATGTCACTGATTTGGTTGAACAATAGAATCGAAAATTACAAAGTCCAACAGACAATGGAAACCTCTATGATGATACTATTGTGTGTGGGGATGTTGGAACAGTTCAGAAGCTTATAACTTTATGAATTAAATGGTGTGAATGCATCAAATTTTGTTCCTGTAAAAGCAACATGTAGTTCTAGCCAATTGAGAATCGATATAGACTCAAACACAACACTGATTGAAATAATATAGTAGAAATTTAGTAGTCACGAAGTTCACCTCACATCAATGAATATTTCAAGCTTAATCAAAGATGATAGAAGAAAAAGATGTGCAAGAACTATAGGGGTGTTATACTGTTAAATGTTAAATTTCTAGCTTCCTGTGTTGCAATTCATCTAAAACAAACATGAACATTTATTCAATGAGAAATTAGTTTGAAAACCAAGTTCAAAATTTTAGATACAGAAGCAGAGGGAAAGGACATAAGTGACAGCACTCATGATTAAATCAAATAGTTCAGCTTGTTAAAATATATATAATTAGACTTCTGAATAATCAATTCTCAACAGGTTTCCAACAAGAGAGAGCATATATAACCTTGAATTTTAAATATTCGTTGTACAATAACTATAGATATTAATCAAGCACTACACTTTCATAACCTTCACATTCAAGCACTACACTTTCATACACTTCACATTCAAACACCTACCTCAATTTCAAAAACGAAAACAATAAATAAAAGAGAACCTACAAAATACAAAATACAGTTCACTCCAATAGGCAAAATAAAATTTTCATAATAAAAAAATTACAATAATAATGTTCAAAATAATTCAACCATCCATAACCACAACAACATAAATAAGAAGTCCTAAAACATATCCAGTAAATCCAAAACAACTATCAATAACCAAAAAGGTAAATATTTTTCAACTTCAAATATTCTTGTAATTTTGTTAGGCATGATGTAGAATATGAACATTTGAAATTGATTCTTTGTAAATCTTTGATCCTCCAAATCTGCTAGTAACGTTTCTAGTAACCTCACTATCACTAATAGCACCATCCTTTTGTTTTCTTCTAGCATAATCTCATAGGAGTGCAGCATATCTAAGACGATAATTCGTAGCATGAAAATTGACACTTGAAATATTAAATAAACCATGACTGACATACTTCGCAAAAGCACAAGTATAAAGTCCACAATCACTGTAAATATATTAATTAATGTGTTAGAAGTCAAGTTGTGCATTTAACAGTAGAAAAATTTAATATAAAATAAAAAATGTACTTAGAATCATCTTGTTGTTGGGGGAATTACAAATGATACGAGACAAAAGTATGAAACAAAAAACAACATGAAAAAATAAAAAAATAAGGAAAACGAGATAAAAACACAAAATGATAAAGAGGACAATCTTAGGGTATATTAAACCCGAAGACCTTCCTATCAAAATATCACAAGCACCAACCTCATACGAGGACACAAACGGAAACGGATTCCCGAGCATCCACATTTCTCACGAATCAATAAAACTTCACAAGTTTCTATAAAAAAACACTCTCAAGTGTCAACTTAAATCATCATTCATCAACTTTTCCTAAAATGAAAAGGGCCCTAGCTATTTATAGGGAAAAAGACCTTTATTACAACTTGGGCTCAAAAGTGACTCTAAATGCAACTTGGGCCCAAAAGTAACTCAAGAGCCCAAAAATAATGCAATTGGAACATATGCATCCTCGAAGCCCAAGCGATCATCCAAACACGTTGTGGCTCAATGCTTTAGTGGATGACATCATCAAATGTAGCTTCTCCCGCGCTCCAAGCTATCCTCCGATTCCGTATGTGCTTTCCTAGGATGATCAAGTCGTTGATTCTAAGGTTTAGCCCTTGAAGCATAGATCCCAAAAGAGTGGAGCTCATTTGTATCGTATCAACAATCACGTACTCCAATGGATCAAAAAAATATTTGTCAATATATGCAGGCTCCCGCTGTCAGTCAATATCAGTTAGAGCCGGCAGATATTATTTTTTCAACACATTATCTTCTATCAACACAAACATTGTTACACGAGATGATTCACCTTTACCATTCTTGATTTTTTTTCTTGATGTATTGAAAAGAATTTCATCTTCAAAATCTGAATCTGAATTTTGCTCACAAAACACATGTTTTCTCTTATATGCCCTCTTTTTCGGTGTAATAACCTTCTTCTTCATCAAGTTATCACTTTGTATGTTCATACTACACTTTTTCAAGGAAGAATTTTTTTAGAAAGATTAGCTTTTTTCAAAATTGATACATTTTTCTCAATCAAAAATTGCTCACTTTCAGCATTGTTGAAATCGTAATCTTAACGGGTGATGAAATAAAGCATCCTAAATCAAAAGATGGTCTTGGAAGTAAAATCGGACTTCTATCTTCTATTAATCTAGGACTCTTCTTAATAGGAGTAGAATCAAATTTAGATTTAGAAAACATGAAAATTTTCAAACATATATCAAACGTAATAGAATAATCTTGAAAAACACTGAAAAAATACAAATTACTCGATTACAAACCCTAGTGCTGAAAAATTAAAATCTAATTCTAATAAAAACAGTAGCAAACGGATGATTACAAACAATTAATGTTGATATTTTGATAATAGATTAACCTCATCATCAAGTATAAAAAATGTTTGAAAGATGCACAATATGAGATATAACTAAGGAGAAGAGGCGTGTAATTAAAGGATTATAAATATGAAGAACAGTATTTTGATAAAAATACTCCACTTTTTCAGAGAGAGAGGTGGTGTAATAAATGCAGTGTGCCTTTAATAAGTTTTAAACTTAGAATCTGTGTAAATATAGAAAAAGTAAAAGAAAAGTTATCTTTTTTAAATAAACGTTAAAACCTGTATATATTTCTGATGCAACACGGTAATATAAGATATTAGAAATAGATAAATACGAATATTAGGATAAAAATAAAATTGTATCTAAAGAACGTATTTTTAAATAAAAATAAATAAATAATAATTAAATATGCTATACCTTGCAATTAAAGATACAATTCAATAATTAAGTAAAAGTAGTGTTACAAGTTGCAATAAGTTATCTAATAAGTATATGTAGGATAATTTTCACTTTCTTATAAAGGTAACCATCGGCCTACGTTCAACTCTCTCGAGTCTCATTAGGGAGAGGCTATTGCAATGAATGAGTTTGAGTCTATGCAGACTTGCAAACAACGTTCTGTTATTCTTTACGCTAGTGGCTGATATTGGTAAATTCAAACGACGTCAAAATCAATGCTAGTGCAATTAAGCTTAACGACTTTGGAGAAGCTATACAACTATAACGATGTTGTGTGGAGATATTTCATGATATTTCACTCAAGTCATACGGGATTAAGAAGATTTTGGGGCGAAATGATGTGTATGTATTTGTAGAAAGAATTCGTCTATTCTCTTCTTGGTTGAACGGTACAACCAAACACTACACGTGGAAGATATATGGAAATCCTAAGAAATGTATCGGAGTTGGAGATGAATTTAAGATAAATTCAAGTAAGTTAATGATCTATTTCTTCCTTGATTTTGAGGCAAATACTTGGTGGATTGGAGGATATTTACAAAAACAATGAAATTCACGGAAATTTGTCTGAGGAAGTTCTTATAGGGAAGAGTCAAAAGATGTCTCAATAAAATTAGTAGCCTAAAGCCAAATTTAAATATGAGGCCTTAAAAATATACATTATATAATAAATAAAAAATTAATATTATTTTTTGTTGTTTTTTCATAATTGTTATTTTTAGTGTAGTATTATATTTCACCTAGTAATATTATTATTTATAATAGTAAGGATTGATTCAAATTGACAATATGTTCGCCATGCATTTTCAGTACATTACCTTGGATGTTATTGTAAGCATATTATTTATTATTATAAAGATTTGAGTAGTTTAAGTCAAAGTTTCAAATATTTTTATTGAATGATGATAGTTTTTTTTAAACTATATTCAATATTATCAAAAAGAAAATAAAATTATAAAATTAATAATTAATTATTTTTTTTAGGCCTTGAGATTTTGGCAACCTAAAGCAAAGGCTTTACTAGCCTCATCCTTGAGCCATCCTGGGAAGACGACAACATTCGATTAAGCAATTTCAAATTTTGAGATGGCATGTGTTAGAATTAAAAAGAAATCTCTTTTGATTTTTATTATTTTCTTTATATCTCATGTATTAACTAACTTGCAGTTAATGACGATTCTATCAAACAAAACTTGCTAAACTTTCAAGATTTGGTAAGAGAAGTCACTGAATTACATCCTCCTCCGCCTTCAACACAAACACAACCTATGCCACAACCTAAGCCACATGATTATCAAGAATTTGAGGAATTGTTCAATTACTTTCTTGGATCTAAATTTAAGTAGGCGACACAGAATCTTATTCATATTTTCTTTACGGAAAGGGTCTAAAATGTCCTTCAACTATATAAAATGGTGCAAAAAATGTCATCCGTCTACCTATTGGACCTAAAATGTCCTTTTCACTTACCTATTGTGCATAAAATGTCCTTCACGTCTACCTATTGGACCTATTTTGCCCTTTTCTTTAGGCAAATTACATGAAAAGGTCATCTTTAAAACTTAATTAAATAAATAATAGTAGTTTTTCAATATTACAAAAATAAAAGTTTTTTTTACATATATAGCCATTTAAAAAAATCAGAAAAGATAATTATAATTTCTAATTTAATGCTATAATTATTCACCTTAATTTAAGAAATTTATTTTCAATCTTGAAATTAAAAGTGAAAAAGATAATCTCTGCTTTCAAATTATTCTCTCTCTTATATTCAAAATTCAAATATTTTTAAATAAACTAAGTATTTCATTATTTGCTCGTGTATGTTTCGTTTTGTTTCCATGCATATTAATCATGTAGTATTATTACATTATTGTGTATTTTTAATTCTAATGTGATGGGTTAACCATAATTTTTTATGGATAAATATTTATGGAATAAAAGTCATTATGTTGGAAGTAAAAATATACCATGTATTTTTGTTGTATAAATATATTTTATGTCAAAATTAGATTATTATTATATTTTGGATAAAATTTATGGGGAAAATATTCATGGTATATCTCATTATGTCGGAAGTACTTTTCTTGTTAAAAAATTATTTATTAAATATAAATATATATTTTCAGTATTAAATGGTATAAACTTTTTATATCTAAAATATACCATGTATGTTTATGGTATAACTATAGTTTATATGGTACAAATATAATTTGTATGGTATAAATATATCATGTATTTTTATGATATAAATATAATTTATATAATATATAACTTTACAATGAATTTTTATGGTATAAATATACCATATATTTTTATGGGGACATAGTGAAAGCAGGCAATAAAAATAAAAACTATAAATTTTGATATAGTATATAAAAAATAAATGAACAAAGGTTTCCATAAAATTAGGTAATAAATAAGAAATGTGAAAATTTAATATATAATTATTTTTCTATATATTAGAATTTGTTATAAAAGAAACTATTTTATATGTTATATGTGACAACCAACTAATACGAATATGTATATGTAATAATTTTTTAAAAATAACTATTTATGTTGTTTTTCTTTTTATTTATCAGATCAATTTAGAATGACGAAAAATTGATATTATGCACTATTTATTTGATTAATATTAATAAAAATGATAGAGATTTTATGTAGTTTAATAAAGATAAGTTGTGTTATTATTTGATTTTTTCTTAAATAAAAGGGCAAAATAGTCCCAATAAGTAGACGGAAAGGGCATTTTAGGCCCAATAGATAGACAAAAAAGACATTTTAGGCCCAATAGGTAGACGGATGATAATTTTGCAGCATTTCACATAGTTGAAGGACATTTTATGCCATTTTCCATTTCTTTATTTTGTTTGTTTTATTAAGTGATTTATTATTTATTATAATTTAGACACCTCCTAATTTTAGTTAAGTGACAGGAAGTCCCTTAGACCAAACTTATTCACATAAGAGTCCTAATGGTAGTCATAATGTTTGGCACGGCTATACTACTGGAATAGTTAATTCAATGAAATTGAACTGATATTTTCTGGGATTACGAAAACTGTGTATTATGAATTGGCAACTAATTGCTAGTGAATCTTCCCATTAAAAGTGACTAATATCCCATCTAACTATCAATATTCACAGTTAGTGGGTTATTCTTCTCCCATGGATGGAGTAAGTCAACAACTTTATTTTTATATTCCAGGCTCCATGACGTAAGAATTTTCTTCTAGTTTAATTTTAATATATATTAATGACAAAATTGTTCTTATGTTTGTTATTTCTTATTTATTTAGGGTGAGGGAATATTTGAAGAAAGAAATAGTGTGGTAAGTATTTATAGTTATCCATTTTAGAATTATACTCCTTCCTTTAATAATAATTGCCCACTATTAACTTGACACAAAGTTTAAAAAATAATAAGTAATGAATGAAGTAGTATTTAATAGTAGGATTAAAATATTGGACAATTAAAGATAGATAAGAGGGAGTAATAAAGTTCTCAGAAATTCTAAGCTAATATGTTTTGACATTATGTGTTAATTATTTTATTATAGGTGATGATACTAGTGCAAAAAGTACAAGGCCTTTCACAAGGAGCCAAGTTCGGATTTGCAAGTGTGTGAAGACCCTTTTTGAACCATTTTAAAAGCATTGACACAAGCTGAAGAGAGGAGTAGGATCCATGCACTCTAAAGTCGCCCCTTGCCTACTCTCATTAAGGGCATTGTGGTCTTTTGATGCCTTTTCCTTACACTTTTTAGGAGCCCCTTTTCATTAAGGGTAGTTTAGTCTTTTATGCAATAACTATAAATAGATTTTTAGGCTTCTATTCTCATTAGTTATGGAATGATATTGAAAGACTTTTCTCTTGAGAGAGAGTGTTTGTAGTGTAGGACTTGAAAAAGTCAATTGTAACTAGGGTTAGCATCTAGTGTGGATTTCACTAGAATTGACATTTGGCTTAGAAATGTTGGTGCTTGGGGAAGATTGAGTCCCTTTTGTGTCAACGTAAGAGTGTGTTGTTGCTATTGTGAGTTTTAGTGGGTTTTGGTGTTTGATACACACCTTGGTTTCTATTGCTTGTAATAGTTTATGTCTTACTATCTATCTTTCATTTTTATGCAAGTAGTTTGTGTTTTGTTCTTGAATTTGTGTGTATTGTTGCCTCTTGTGTGGTTGTCTCTTCTTCATCTCCTTTCTTTAGGTTTATTTTCAATTTTTATTGCTTAGATCTTTATCATTTGGTATCAAGAGCCACATTTTAGAATTGTTCCTACAATTCTAAATCTTGGATTGTTGTTACCTTGAGAAAATCAACACAAAACTAGAGTCAAGAGTCCAAAAATCACTAAAAAAAGGTTGAGTTTCGTTTTTGGTTACGTAGATCCGAAATTTAAAAATTAGATCTACTAGGTTTTTATGTGTTTTGATAGTTTCTATTACTAGATCCTTGCTCACTAGCACTAATAGAGTCTAGATCTAAGATTTGAGCAAGATCCTAGTTGTTTTGAGCATTCCACCATTGTTAGACTTGAGTTTGAAGCTTTTAAAAGGTGAATTTTGTGTGGTGTGTTGTGGTTGCGACGTTTTGTAGGTGATTTTGTGTTATTTGTACTTGGCTTGGCAGAGGGACCCTAGATTTTCAAGAAAATTTAAATTTGGAGGTTATTTGCCTTGTGGTCAAACCTTGGTCAACTCTTGAATACTCTTGTTGTTCTTCCTCATATTCATATATTGTTGGAGAAGAATATTCAAAAGACGGTGTTTGATCTACAAAAAGGAAGAAAGAGAGTGTAAAAGTTGTTTGGACAAAAGAATATACCAAGCATATTCAAGTCATTCAAAAGAAAAGGAGAACAAAAGGAATATTCAAGTACAATTGAAAGTACAAGGGGGAGAACCAATTCGTTTGAAGCTTGAAAAGGGCTCCAAAACTTGGATTTTCTCCCTCAAAATCACCCTACACTCCCTTGGTTAATGTTTGGCCAAGACACAAAATTGAAGAACAAAAAAATTTTGCAAAGTTGACGTCTAATCACAAGGTGTCATTTTTGGGAAATCGGATTTTGAGTTCAAATTTTGTTTCTTAGTTTTAATTTGTTGTTTCTTAGTTATATTTTGTCGATTCTATCACTAATTAGCAAACTAGTAACTATCTACTAGGTTGAGAATTAGTTTAGAGTCCTTTCTTTCGTGTTTCCGTTCCTTGTGTGGTTTTCTCGTTTTCTGATTCATTGTGCTTTGTTGGTTCAAGTCCGAAACAGGTTTTCTTTGAGTCAACTCAAATGAAAATTTATTCCAGGAAAAAGTAGACTCATTCCTCAATGACTCATGAAGTACAAGCCGATTCTCAACACTTGTGAAATCAAGTATAAGGTAAAATCGAGAGTGAGAGTGTGTGAGGTTATTTGAACTAATTTATTTATTCGTTTTGTAGGTTTGTTTCTTTGTTTTAGGTACATTGTCCTTGGAACCCGAGGGGTCAACCTCCCAAACCATGGGAAACAATGTCACTAATGTTATTTTGGCTCTTCTTGAAACCATTTCTCGTGATATGACTAAAATGAATGCGGGTTTTGAAAGATTAGACTCTAATATTGGAATAATGAAAGAGGATTTGGGATCAATGAAGTGTGAAATGACCTCAATGAGTGGAAGGTTGGATCAAGTTGAGAGTCGAAGGAACTCCCGACCCTCTACTTCTCCACACTACCATGTGTCTTCGAGTGGATATGCCCAATGATACAAGAATAGGCCTAAAGAGATGAAGACTTAGAGAAATAAGATAACAAACAAATATAATAAAGAAAAGATAGATAAGATGACATGAGAAGTTATGAAGAATTAAGAACCAAACCATGCTAACTATGTTTGTCCTTCTATTTCTAAGGACATTTGTGTAGGTACCAACATGGAAAGCGGAGGAACACAAGGCTGAAGAGAAGTTGCTGCCAAAGCTTGTGGGGGACCTTCACACCAAGTTAAAGAAGAATATACTCAAGAATTCAAGGTAAAATAGCTAACTCTTACACTTTTGTGCATGTGAATGGTGAATGTGTGGCTAGTAGCCTATTGAGTGTGAGTAGTAGCTTATCTATTTGTGAGTCTATTGATTCTTTGCCTCTTATTGATGATGTACTTTTTATGAGTGTGGATACATTATTTGATCCTATTGATGACCAAATTGACTCTTCTTATAATATCAATTTAAGTCTGCCTAGTATTGAAGCCATTGCGTTGAATGATACTACATTATCTATTGATTCTTTGAGCTTTGATGATGATGTACATATTGTGAGTCTGGATACACTAGTTGATCCTATTGATGACCAAACTGACTCTTCTTGTAAGATCAATTTATGTCCACCTAGTGTTGAATCCAATGTGTTGAATGATAGTACATCATCTTGTGGGAATTGTGTTGATCAACTTATGTGAGAAATTTGTCTACCACTTGAGGATGTGTGTGATATGTTTAATGGATCTCAAGTGAGTGATGATATTGAAAATATTGATCAAATAAATAGGAGTGACCCCTTTAGCATGACCTCTAGTGAATGTTTTACTATCAGTTTTGCTCATAGGGATGATTATGTGTTTGAAACTTCTTTGAAATTTGATGGTTATCCTTTAAAGAGTGAACTTGCATGTTTTAAATCTTCCCTGGGGTAGATCCTTCTCTCTTTAGGTATAACATCTTATTCAAAGATGGTCCAATCACTCCTAATGATATTAAAGGTATAGCTTGTTTTGAAGGTTATAGCTTATATGCTAACCCACTATGGTGAGACAATATTCCTCTTAAAGATAGAAATCTCCTCTTAAAAGATGAGAGTACTCTTAAGGGTAAGGATTGTGTAGTCTTGGAAAGAAATGATCGATTGGGTGATGAAAATTTTGACTTGCTTGAATTCTTAAAAAACCCAATAAGTGATTGTTCCTTGAAAATTGATTGTGTTGTGATCCTTTGTATGACACCCCACCCATGTTTGATGATTATGAGGATGAATTGCTTGCTTCTTGTGAAGACTTAAGTAATAATTCTTTTGATTTTGGTAGTGGTATGTGTCTACTTGAGGGTACTTCCATAGAAATGGAAGTGTCCATTGTTTGGAAATTACTTCTTCTACTATGTGTAACTTTATTATTGAGAGTACACATGGTGATGATGTTGAAACTAGTAGTGAGTACATACATAAGGACACCTTAGTTGAAGTTGACTTGACTGATACCTTTCTCTACTCTCTATTTATTTTTGATGATATGTATGTTATTATAGAGAGTATATCTTGTAGTTTGGGTGAATCCTATAGGGAAAAGGAGTGTTGTCTAGACCCATGTTATGGCCACTCTTTCCATTTGGCCTCAGTGCCAAATATGGATATGATGATGTTGGCACACCCAACTTGTTTCTTGGTCTACATGACAAGCAAAGTGACATTCTTGAAAACCCGAGGGCAAATGTGTTATTGTCTCCTTGGGGTAATGCTACTAAATGTGCATCCTTGCTTGACACATTTGTTCTTACATTGTATGATTCCCAACTTGTGGATGCCAAGTTGATACTTTACTTGAAAGGAAGAGGTCATATGTGCTTAAGTGCCTTAAATCTATCCTTGTGTGTTTTATATGCTATATCTTTTGGGCCAAATGGCATTCTTATAGATGATAATACCTTGGTTGATATCTTCACACTTGATTCCTTCCTATACTATCTCTTTCCTTATGATGATGTCCATGTTAGTCTTGGATTTATAGTATATAGATGTAGGGTCAATGTTATACGTGTACTACCTTAGCTTGATGATATTGTTTGTTGTACTCACCCTAACCCTTATGTCACTAGGATTTTGTGCTTGGTTGCCCTCTCTTTGGTTTTGCAAGGTGTGAATTTGAGGTCAAACTCTTTTCAAGATGGAGAGGATGATACGAGTGCAAAGAGTGCAAGACCCTTCACCAGGAGCCAAGTTCGGTTTGCAAGTGTGTGAAGACCTTTTTAAACCACTTCAAAAACATTAGGAAAAGTTGAAGAGAAGAGTAGGAACCATGTACTTCAAAGTCGTCCCTTGCCTACTCTTATTAAGGGCATTGTGGTCTTTTGATGTCTTTCCTTTACACTTCATAGGAGCCCCTTTTCATTATGGGTAGTTTAGTCTTTTATGTAATAACTATAAATAGACTTTTAGGCTTTTATTCTCATTAGTTATGGAATGATATTGAAATACTTTTCTCTTGAGAGAGAGTGTTTGTAGTGTAGAGCTTGGAAAAGCCAATTGTAACTAGGGTTAGCATCTAGTGTGGATTTCACTAGTGTTGACATTTGGCTTAGAAACGTTGGTGCTTGGGAAATATTTAGTCCCTTTTGTGTCAACGTAAGAGTGTGGTGTTGCTACTGTGAGTTTTAGTGGGTTTTGGTATTTGATACATTAGTTGCTACTGCTTGTAATAGTTAATGTCTCACTATCTATCTTTTATTTTATCCAAGTAGTTTGTGTTTTGTTCTTGAATTTGTGTGTATTGTTGCCTCTTGTGTGTTTGTCTCTTCTTCATCTCCTTTCTTTAGGTTCATTTTCGGTTTTTATAGCTTAGATCTATATCAGGTGATGATGAAGGATTATTAGGTGGAAGAATGAGCGTTATTTTATATATATTACCTATATCCACATCTAGCTACTTGTTTATCTCTTGATTTTCATGAGATTGTCTCTCTCTTATATGTTCAATTTATATTAATGGATAAGATCAAGGAGTTTTGAGGTCATTAAGTAGGTGTTTTTGGCCATCAAAAAATAAAAAAAAATATATCCATTTTAATTAGATTTTTTGATGTTGCAATTGTGTTTGATCATAATGTTTGGCATTAATATTTTAATTTCAAGTAATTTTTAAAACATGTAATATAATATAAATGGGATTAAAATTAAAATTAGAAAGTGAAAAAAGTAAAGCCACATAAAGTGAAAATTTTAAATATATTATATATTTGATATTATTATGAACTAATATATAATCCCATTTAATTTAGAAAGGAAGTGAATGATATAATATTTATGACCACCGGGTTATTTTACTTTGCAATCTTATGCCCTAATGAGCCATCTGTTTGATATTAACATATTTAGGGTTTTTTTCTCGTCTCTTTAATTGTAAACAAATGTGTTGACAAAATAAAGAGATGTCATTTGATTACAATAAATGGGTAACAAATGCAACTCAATCACCATAAAGTATATACTTGTATAGTTTTTGTAAAACTTACATAAATTTTGACTAGTTTACCCATAATTACATCATTTTCTAAAAATTTTAAATAATTTCATAAAATTCTGATTTTTAATTTTCCAGATACATAATATTAAAAGAGATACATGATTGATGATACATCTTAAGAAACAAGCTATTCTCTATAATTATGGAAAGTAACCATAATTAATGCAATCAAGGAGTAATTTATTCTGCAAATCTTCTAACTAACAGCTAAATATCCCCCAAAATTATTATTTTGTTAATAATGTAATTTTTTAAAAATATATTTCTATTGTAAATAATATAATAATGTGGATGTCCATAACTTCTAGGTGTAATTCCTTCAATAAGTGCAGTAACTCTCACACCTCCACTACCTCCACATTGATCATCCACTTCCCATATTTTCCCCCTCCTTTTCATGAGTTAATGTCATGTTTATGACACCTGTTGAAGTCTCTCTTTGTAATACTATAAATAGAAGTCTTGAGGAAGATGTTTTACACACTTGAAAGAAAGAAGAAATTTATATTATATTGTCTCTTGTTATTTAATTTTCATTGTTTGTCTTACATTGTCTTGTTCTTTACATTGTTAGTCTTGCTCTTAATATTTAAACCGTTGTCAGCACGAAGTCTCAAGTTTGCATGTAATACTCCGATCATTTCTTAAGCTTAAATCCGTCTTTTGAGTGAATGAAAAAAACTTTCAAAGTGTATGATGTTTAAACCATATTATATTTCCCTAATTTTGACTTTTTGTCATAAGGAGAATTGAATAAGCTTTCCATCGATACCGGTTTCGTCAAAATCGGAGATCAGAGTAAGAAGTTACGGCTGAATTGCACAAAAACAGAAAGCAGTCCGAAACGCCCAGGTGCGACGGTGAGGTCCGAGGTACCGTCGGAAAGCACCGTCGCATTGAAGAAGGGACCCAATTCACTGGAATGTTCCGACGGTGGGGTCCGACATAACGTTGGACTATCCACGTACCATCGCCCGGCACCGTCGAATTGAAGCAGTGAGATCCTTTTATGAAAAAGTCAGACGGTAAGGTCCGACGACCGTCGCACCTGCGACGTCCCGTCGGACAACGCCGTCGGACACCCCGATCTGGAAATTTAAGTCATTTTTAAAAGGGCATTTTGGTCTTTTCCGCCCATTTTGTCCTCTATATATATCCAAATCAGAGAAGAGAACCTCATTTCTCTTATTTCTCTTCCAAGAAAAATCTAGAACTAGGGTTTTTCTCTTCCAAATCCAAATCAAATCTTCTCCAAGAAATTCAAGAATCTTCCATAGATTCCACCAAGTTGTTCAAGAATCAAGTTTCCCAAGTCAAAGGCATCAAGAAACCTAACTCAAGAGTGTGAAAAGGAGTTTACAACAAGTCTCTTTATCTCAAATTCATAATCCAAGATATGTGGAATTTGAACAAGAACACTTCTTTCATTCTTGTGCCGAAAGATTTAATTTCTACTATTGAATTCCATGATTTTGCAAGGTAGATTTACACTCAAATTACTTTATTAAGGATTTATGAGATTTGAGTTGTTCAAGTTTGATAAACATGACTATTTCATTATCTTATTTCTTAAATTGAGAATTTATGCCATGAATTGAATATTGATATTGTGAATTGATGATTTCTAAGTGATTTGAGATAAGTGTCATGATTTAAGCTTTTCTATGAGAAGTTTGATTATTGAATATATATTGATATTTGAGCTTGAGAGTCAAGAATGAGTTCTTTGAGGTCTTCCTGAAGTCATGATATTTGATATGATTTAATGAGCAAGTACACTTGATGTTGAGAAAGATTGTTTTGAGTCTGAGTCGAGTTAGGAATCCACAGTTGCATATGATTTACAGATGAGATATATTTATGTTTTGATCTTTATAATAGACCTTAGAGTTGATTAAGGTGGACTTCCTAAAGCGTTCTAAGCTGAGTCTGGGAGGAGTATTTAGCACCGAGCGGGAAGAGTGGGTTTAGCGCATCCTACTTCCCCAGAACTACGTGCCACCGTAGGATTGAGATTAATGGGCCAAAAAGCTGAGTTTGTGATCATAGAGATGAGGTTATACTCTCTGGCAAGAGTATAATGCTCCTGCCAATGTGGGGTTCCTTCCTTAGGAGGGCAAAACATTGGACTCCATGTAGCTCACATGGTTTCTGTCGGTTAAAAGAAACTCCCAAGTCCATAAGAGTTCAAGTTGCATGAGTTACCGAGTCACTCTAAGTATTGAGTCAAAGAGTTTGAGTTGAGTACATTGAGTTATGAGATTTATGAAGCATGTCTTATTATAACTATTTATGGAAACTATGTTTCAGTTAATTCAAGCGAAGAGAATCATTATCGTCAGCATGCATGATTTTCTTATACATTTATGATATTATTTAAAATGTTGCATTCACCCCCACATACTCAGTATATTTCCAAGTAATGATTCACATACTCTTCTGTGTGCTACATTTCCTCGTGACATAGGTTTAGGTGCTCAGTCTTAGCAGTGACAGTGATCTTCGAGTACCTCATCTACATCTCCTACAGTGGTGAGTCCTCATGATCTGAGGACCTTCACAGATTTTGGTTGCCATTTCAGTTATTGTTATTTTAGTACAGTATGAGTCAATTGGAGATCTATCCCAATGGATTCTTAGTCTTGATTAGTAGAGGCTTTGTCAGACTAGAGTATCAGTGCGTACGGAATGTCAGTATTTTGATTGTACAGGCTAGTATTTCATCGTATTCCAGTATGTTCATGATATGATTATTCTTCCTTATTTTAGCATGGCTATCGTCAAAGTGAGTTCTAGAAGTGATGACAGGCTTAGAGGGTTAGCTTGAGGCTACGTGTGGCCTTAAGCACCGTGTGACATCTCGGGATGGGATCTTAGGGCGTTATAAGCTTGGTATCAGAGCATAAGGTTTAAGGAGTCCTAGGGAGTCTGACAATCCGCGTTATGTAGAGTCTTAATCCTCGGTGTGTAACGCGCCACATCTATAAGCAAGAGGCTACGGGACGATTTTAGGAAAAGTCATTTCTTTCTTTCAAAAGTCTATCGTGCCTACGACTATTTCTCTCTTCTATTAATTCGTGCTCTATTATGATAGAAAAATGCTTCCTCGTAGAGATCGCAGAAACAACGAACAACCTCAACCCGTTGATCCTTTAAATGAGACGATAACTCATGTCGAATTCCAGGCAGTTTTTCAGGTGGTTACCTCCAATGCTCAGGACAATGTTCAGGCAGTTCCACCTCCACAAGAAGGTAATTCAGCGACAACTCGAGTTTATGATTTTATGCGGATGAATCCGCCAGAGTTTTATAGGTCAAGGGCAGGTTAGGACCCACAGATGTATCTCGATGAAGTGAAAAAGATTACCCAAATTATGTATGTAACAAAGAAAGAAAGTATGGATCTAGCTTCCTATCGCTTGATAGATGTTTCTTTTGATTGGGTGGAGATGTGGAGGAAGAGTAGATAGGAGAATGTCGTTCCCATGACCTGGCAATTATTCCAGGACTCCTTCTTGGACAGGTTCTTTCCCCCGGAGATGAGGAAATCAAAACTAGAAGAATTTATGGACTTGAGATAGGGCTCTATGTCAGTTAAGAAGTATTGTCTTAAATTCAACTAGTTATCTAAGTATGCTCCCGGTATGATGGCTGATTCTAGGACCAGTATGAGTAAGTTTTTGACTGGTGTGTCGAGTTATGTTGTGAAAGAGTATAGATCCTCTATGCTCAATAGGGACATGGATCTTTCAACGCTAATGATACACTCTCAGCAGATTGAAGCAGACAAGGTAAATGAGAGAGAGAGTAAAAAAAAATAAGAGAGTTAGATCAGAGCAGCAGGGGTATGGTCAGACTAAATTTTCTGGAGGGAACCGCCCTCAGTTCCAGAACCGTTCACTTGTGCCAGCGCCTTCATCATCTAGTGCTCCCGCATCCAGGAGCAGGCAGGAGCAGGGTAATAGGCCTACTATGTATAGGTCCCAGGACAGTGTGAGTAACAGACCTCGGCCTCTCTCATGTCCGAAGTGTGGTAGGGACCATTCTAGTAAGTTCTTAGCCAATCAGAGGGGTTGTTTTGGTTGTGGAAAGTTGGGCCACATACTTAGAGATTGCCCTTACGCTAGACAGAGGAGCCATGATATTCGTCCCCAAAGTCAGGCTATCAGTGCTCCAGCCCTTTTAGCTCGTCCAACTCCTCCTCAGGGTGCCTCATCTAGTACTGCAAGTGGTCAGCGCCAGAATCGCTTTTATGCTATACCACCCCGACAGGAGCAGGAGGATTCACCAGATGTTGTTACTGGTACGCTCTGTGTATTTCATTTCGATGTGTATGTGTTGATGGACCTTGGGTCAAGTTTTTCTTATGTGACTCCGTTGGTGGCTGTGAATTTTGAGGTCAGTGCTGAAAAGATTCCTGAGCCTTTCCTAGTTTCTACCCCAGTAGGTGAATCTGTTATTGCTAAACAAGTGTATAAGAAGTGTCCTATCACTGTCCTTCACAAAGTCTTATTCGCAGACTTGATTGAGTTAGACATGGTTGATTTTGACATCATTTTGGGTATGGATTGGCTTCACTCTTGTTATACGTTTATAGACTATCATACCTGTGTAGTCAAGTTTCAGTTTCCCAATGAGCCAGTCTTTGAATGGTCCAGAAATTCTGTATCTCCCAAGAGTCATTTTATATCCTACCTTAAAACCAGGAAATTGATATCCAAAGGTTGCATCTATCATTTGGTTTGAGTTAAAGACACTAAGTTCGAGACTCTGACCATTCAGTCAATCAGCGTTGTCAATGAGTTTCTTAATGTTTTTCCAGAAGATCTCCCAGGGATACCTCCCGATAGAGAGATAGAATTCGGGATTGATCTTCTTCCCGATACACAGCCTATTTCTATTCCTCCGTATCGTATGGCCCCTGCAGAACTTAAGAAGTTGAAAGAGCAACTCAAACATCTTCTAGATAAGGGTTTCATAAGGCCTAGTATGTCTCCTTGGGGCGCACTCGTTCTATTCGTGAGAAAGAAAGATGGTTCATTGCGTATGTGCATTGACTATCGTCAACTTAACAAGGTCACAGTCAAGAACAAGTACCCTCTTCCTAGAATTGATGACCTGTTTGATCAGCTGCAAGGTGCAAGCTATTTCTCGAAAATAAACTTGAGATCCGGTTACCACCAACTTAAAGTCAGGGAGTGTGATATTCTAATAACGGATTTTTGCACCCGTTATGGTCATTTTAAGTTCCTGGGCATGTCCTTTGGGCTAACGAATGCCCCAACAGTTTTTATGGACCTCATGAATCGGGTGTTCAGACAGTACCTGGATATGTTTGTTATCGTGTTCATAGATGATATTCTTGTATACTCCCGAAATGAGAATACCTATGCAAATCATCTCTGAATTGTCTTGCAAACCCTTAGAGATCATCAGTTATTTGCCAAATTTAGAAAGTGTGAATTTTGGCTAAGGTTAGTTGCTTTTCTGGGTCATATTATTTCTTCTAAAGATGTTTGAGTTGATCCTCAAAAGGTAAAAGCTGTGAAGAATTGGCCTAGACCTATTTCCCCGTCTAACATTAGGAGTTTGTTGGGTTTAGCTAGCTACTACCATCGTTTTATTGAAGGTTTCTCTTCCATTGTGTCTCCTTTGACTCGATTAACCCAAAAGAAAGTTAAATTCCTATGGTCAGATTCTTGCGAGAAGAGTTTTCAGGAGTTGAAGACACGACTCACTTCGGCCCCCGTGTTGATCCTTCCTAATGGCATAGATGATTTTGTGGTGTACTGTGATGCTTCTAGAGCTGGTTTGGGTTGCATATTGATGCAGAAAAGTAAGGTTATAGCCTATGCCTCCATACAGTTGAAGCCGCATGAAAAGAATTACCCGACCCATGATCTCGAGTTAGCTGCCATGGTTTTTGCTTTAAAAATTTGGAGACACTACTTGTACGGTGTCCATGTTGATATCTTTACGTATCACAAGAGTTTGCAGTATGTCACTAAGAGAGAGTTAAATCTTTGACAGAAGCGATGGTTAGAATTGCTGAAGGACTACGATATGAGTGTGTTGTATCATCCGATCAAGGCCAATGTAGTGGCGGATGCCCTTAGCAAGTCGTCCATGGGCAGTGTAGCGCATGTAGAGAAAGATAAGAATGAATTAGCTCGTGAAGTGTATCGTCTGGCTAGGTTGGGAGTTAGATTGCTTGATTCAATTCAGGGTAATGTTTGGGTCCAGACTAGTTCCGAATCTTCTCTAGTTTTAAAAGTAAAGGAGAAATAATATATGGATTCTCGTTTGGTCAAACTGAGAGAGTCAGTTAAATACCAAAAGGTGGAGGTTTTCTCCCAAAGGGGAAATGGTGTATTGAGATTTCAGAATAGATTATGTGTGCCTGATGTTGATAATTTGAGGCAGAAAATTATGGCTGAAGCGCATGGCGCGCGGTATTCTATTCATCCCGGTGCTACCAAGATGTACCGTGATTTGTGGGAAATCTATTGGTGGAATGGTATGAAGAAAGATATAGCGAAGTTCATAGAGAAGTGTGCTACTTGCCAACAGGGTAAGATAGAGCACCAAAGACCCGATGGGATAATGCAAGAATTTGGTATTCCTACTTGGAAGTGGGAGGAAGTGAATATGGATTTCGTGACCGGTTTACCTCTCTCTCGTCATCATCATGATTTGATTTGGGTCGTTGTAGACAGCTTGACTAAGTCAACGCACTTTTTGCCAGTGCATACATCTTTTACCGCTGAGGACTATGCTAAGCTGTACATCCGAGAGTTAGTCAGGTTGCATGGGGTTCTTTTATCTATTATCTCAGACAAGGGTGCTCAGTTCACTTCTCAATTTTAGAGGGCTTTTCAGAAGGATCTTGGTGCCCAAGTTTATCTTAGCTTCACTTTTCATCCGCAGACCGATGATCAGGCTGAGAGGACCATCCAGACTTTGGAAGATATGTTAAGGGCATGTGTTCTTGATTTCAAAGGAAGTTGGGATGAACATTTTCCATTGATTGAATTTGCTTATAACAACAGTTTACATGCTAGTATTGGAATGACCCCATTTAAATCTTTATATGAAATGGGATGTAGATCACCTATAGGTTGGTTCAAAGTAGGTAAAGCTTCTCTGATTGGACCTGATGTTGTGTTTGAGGCTATGGAGAAAGTTAAGCTGATTCGAGAAAGGTTGAAGATAGCCCAGAGTCATCAGAAGTCATATGTAGATGTAATAAGAAGATCTTTTGAGTTTGAAGTTGATAATTTGGTGTACCTGAAGATTTCACCCATGAAAGGGTGAAAAGATTTGGCAAGAAAGGAAAGCTTGGTCCCCGATATGTTGGACCCTATAGAGTTTTGAATCATGTTGGGAAAGAAGTTTATGAGATTGAATTGCCTGCAGAGTTGTCAGTTGTCCATCCTGTTTTTCACGTATCTATGCTTAAGAAGCACATTGGTGACTCTGCTATTGTTGATCCGTCAGAAAGCTTAGATGTTCGGGATAGTTTTTCGTATGATGAGATTCCGGTTGAAATCCTAGATTATCAAGTCCGTAGACTAAGGAACAAAGAAGTTCCCTTGGTTAAAGTTTTGTGGAAAAATCAATCAGTCGAGGGTGCTACTTGAGAAGCAGAAGCAGATATACGATCTAAGTACCCCCATATCTTCTCCGCGAGTTCAAATCAAGCCGAAGGTATTATTCTTTCTTAATTCAGTTTTCTCCTAATCCAATGTATTCAGCTATATAGTTATTCTTTCTATGATTCGTGCATTCAGTGAAGTATCTAAAAGTCTAGAGTGAAGTAAGTTTGTTGAGTAGATTGTTCAGTAGAGTATTCTCAGTTTTCTCTTTGACCTTAAGTCTAACCATCAACATTCGAGGACGAATATTTCCAAGGGGGAGATATTGTAATACCCCGATCATTTTTTAAGCCTAAATCCATTTTTTGAGTGAATGGGAAAGACTTCCAAAGAGTATGATGTTTAAAACCATATTGTATTTCCCTAATTTTGACTTTTTGTCATGAGGAAAATTGAATAAGCTTTCCATCGATACCATTTTCGTCAAAATCGGATATCGGAGTAAGAAGTTACGATAGAATTGAACAAAAATAGAAAGCAGTCTGAAATGCCCAGGTGCGACGGTGAGGTTCGATGTACCATCGCATTAGCAACGTACCATCGGACAGCGCCGTCGCATTGAGGCAGGGACCCAATTCACCGAAATGTTCCGACGGTGGGGTCCGACATAACGTTGGACTATCGACGTACCATCGCCCGGCACCATCGAATTAAAGCAGTGAGATCCTTCTCCTGAAAAGTCCGACGGTAAGGTCCGACGATCGTCACACCTGCGACATCCCGTCGGACAGCGCCGTCGGACACCCCGATTTGGAAATTTAAGTCATTTTTAAAAGGGCATTTTGTTTTTTTCCGCCCATTTTGGCCTTTATATATATCCAAATCAGAGAAGAGAACCTCATTTCTTTTATTTCTCTTCCAAGAAAAATCTAGAACTAGGGTTTTTCTCTTTCAAATCCAAACCAAATCTTCTCCAAGAAATTCAAGAATCTTCCATAGATTCCACCAAGATGTTCAAGAATCAAGTTTCCCAAGTCAAAGGCATCAAGAAACCTAACTCAAGAGTGTGAAAAAGGAGTTTACAACAAGTCTCTTCATCTCAAATTCATAATCCAAGGTATGTGGGGTTTGAACAAGAACACTTCTTTCGTTCTTGTGCCCAAAGATTAAATTTCTACTATTGAATTCCATGATTTTGCAAGGTGGATTTACACTCAAATTACTTTATTAAGAATTTATGAGATTTGAGTTGTTCAAATTTGATAAACATGACTATTTCATTATCTTATTTCTTAAATTGAGAATTTATGCCATGAGTTGACTATTGATATTGTGAATTGATGATTTTTAAGTGATTTGAGATAAGTGTCATGATTTAATCTTTTCTATGAGAAGTTTGATTATTGAATATATATTGATATTTGAGCTTGAGAGTCAAGAATGAGTTCTTTGATGTCTTCCTGAAGTCTTGACATTTGATATGATTTAATGAGCAAGTATACTTGATGTTGAGAAAGATTGTTTTGAATCTGAGTCGAGTTAGGAATCCACAGTTGCATATGATTTACAGATGAGATATATTTATGTTTTGGTCTTTATGATAGACCTTTGATTTGATTAAGGTGGATTTCCTAATGCGTTCTGAGCTGAGTTTGGGAGGAGTATTTAGCACCGAGCGAGAAATATGGATTTAGCGCATCCTACTTTCCCAGAACTACGTGCCACCGTAGGATTTAGATTAATGAGCCAAAGATCCAAGTTTGTGATCACAGAGATGAGGTTATACTCTCTGGCAAGAGTATAACGCTCCCGTCAATGTGGGGTTCCTTCCTACGGAAGGCAAAACATTGGACTTCATGTAGCTCACATGGTTTATGTCGGTTAAAAGAAGGTCCCAAGTCCATAAGAGTTCAAGTTTCATGGGTTACCAAGTCACTCTAAGTCTTGAGTCAAAGAGTTTGAGTTTAGTACATTGAGTTATGAGATTTATGAAGCATGTGTTATTATTGATGATTTATGGAAACTATGTTTCAGTTAATTCAAGCGAAGAGAGTCATTATCGTCAGCATGCATGATTTTCTTACACATTTATGATATTATTTAAAATATTGCATACACCCCCACATACTCAGTACATTTCCAAGTACTGATTCACATACTCTTCTGTGTGCTAAATTTCCTCGTGATATAGGTTCAGGTGCTCAGTCTCAGCAGCGGCAGTGATCTTCGAGTACCTCATCTACATCCCCTACAGTGGTGAGTCCTCGTGATCTAAGGACCTTCGCAGATTTTGGTTGCCATTTCAACTATTGTTATTTCAGTACAGTATGAGTCAGTTGGGGATCTGTCCCAATGGCTCCTTAGTCTTGATTAGTAGAGGCTTTGTCAGACTAGAGTATCAGTGCGTACGGAACTTCAGTATTTTGATTGTACAGGCTAGTATTTCATTGTATTCCAGTATGTTCATGATGCGATTATTCTTCCCTATTTTAGCATGGCTATCGTCAAAGTGAGTTCTAGAAGTGATGATAGGCTTAGAGGGTTAGCTTGAGGCTACATGTGGCCTTAAGCACCATGTGACGTCTCGGGATGGGATCTTGGGGCGTTACATTGCAAGATAATAAAAAAAATTCAATCTTCAATTGGACCCAAGATGAGTAATGAAAATATGTGTCTTCTTAATAGTGCTACAACTCACACTATATTAAGAGAAATTTTTTTTTTCTCTAATTTAGTTATGAAAATGATCTATGTTAATATAATATCTGGAAGTACAAAGTTAATTGAGGGATCTGGAAGAGCGACCTTATTACTACTTGGGGAACAACATTGGCCATTGATAATGTACTATATTGTAGCAAGTCTCAAAGAAACTTGTCAAATTTTAAGGTTATTCGCCAAAATGGTTATCATATTGAGATTGAAAATGAAGAAAAGGTTGAATACATTTGTATTACTACAATAAAGGCAGGAAAAAAGTTTGTACATAAAAAACTACCTGCACTTTCTTCTGGATTGTACCATACAAGTATTTATATGGTTGAATCGCATGCCATAGTAAACAAAAGGTTTATAGATTCTAATGATTTTATCATTTGGCATGACCGGTTGGGCCATTCCGATTTTAATATGATACGTAGAATTATTGAGAATTAACGTGGGCATATTTTGAAGAATCAAATATTCTTAAATCATAGAAATTCTCTTGTGTTATTTGTTCGTAAGGAAAGCTGATTATTAAACCATCAGTAGCTAAGGTTGGGATTGAATCTCCTATATTTCTAGAACGTATATAGAGTGATATATGTGGACCAATTAACCCTTTATGTGGATCTTTCAAATATTATATGGTCTTGATAGATTCATCTACAAGATGGTCACATGTATGCTTATTATCAACTCGCAATATGGCTTTTGCGAGATTGTTGGCTCAAATAATAATGTTAAGAGCATAATTTTTAGATTATTCAATAAAGACTATTCGTCTTGATAATGCTGGTGATTTTACATCCCACCCTTTTAATGATTAATGTATATATACTAGAATAAAAGTTGAACATCCGGTTGCTCATGTTCACACTCAAAATGATCTAGCAGAATCATTGATCAAACATCTTCAACTGATAGCTAGACCGATGTTAATGAGGACAAAACTTTCTGTTTTAACAAGGGGTCATGCTATTTTGCATGCGCTAGCACTTGTGCGCATAAGGCTAACCAGTTATCATAAATTCTCCTCATTACAGATAGTTTTTGGTCAAGAATCAAATATTTTCCATCTTAGAATTTTCGAATGTGCGGTATATGTTTCAACTGCTCCACAACAATGCACAATGATGGGACCCCAAAGAAGGTCGGGATATATGTTGGGTATGAATCTCCTTTCATTATAAAATTTTTGGAATCTTTGACAGGAGATTTGTTTACAGCAAGATTTGTTGATTGTCATTTTGATGAATCAGTATACCCAAATAAGGGGAAGAACAAAAGCAGCTGAAATATGAGATAGATTGAAATGCATTATTAATAACCCATTTAAATCTTCGAACAAATCAATGTAAGCAAGAGGTTCAAAAAATAATTTACTTGCAAAATATTGCAAATCAGCTAACAGATGCATTTACTAACCTTTCAAGGATTATTAAATCTTATATCCCAACTACAAATGCTCCAGTTCGAGTTGATGTCCGGATAGGACAAATGGTTAATGCAAATGAGTCTAGGTCATGTTTGAAACATGGTAGACCAATTGGTTCCAAACATAAAAATTCTCGAAAAAAAAAGAAATAAATATTCAGAATGATCACGATATGGTGACAATTGCTCAAAAGCAGCCTCGAGATCTAACAAATGATAAGATCACTGAGGAAGTTAAAATACCTGAAACTAATGAGAATGAAGAAATCTCAATAAGCTATGTCTCGACAAAAAATATGTGGAATCAAAATAATATTGTGGTTGACAATATTTTTGCATACAATGTTGCTACTGAAATAATGCAACAAGATGAGGATTTGAAACCAAAATCCGTCAATAAAGGTAGACAGAGAAATGAAAGGCCAAAATAAAAGAATGCAATTCAAGCGGAATTGACTTCACTTGAAAAACGTGAAGTTTTTGAACCAATAGTCCGAACACCTGAAGGTGTCGAGCCAGTGGGGTACAGATAGATTTTTGTGCGAAAACAAAATGAAAAAGGTGAAGTCCTAAAATACAAAGCACGACTTGTGGCACAAGATTTTTCGCAAAGGTTTGGCATTGACTACGTGGAGACATATTCTCCTGTAGTAAATGAAATTATCTTCAGATATATAATAAATTTGGTATAGAGATAAATTACCGTGTTCTAATTATTTTTATAAATTATTTATCCATATTAAATAATTTTTTTAATATAAATATAATATTTGAGCCAAACTATCGAGCTCTGTTGAATCTTTTGACTTCGCCCATCACGGTCTGTTTTTCAATCCCCAACAACCACCATTAATACCATTGAGTTAGGTTTAAAAAAAACCTCACACACAACTATAAATATAATTCGTAGAATGACAAAATTAGGTAGTTGCTCGGATGTTAAATCGTAAACATTTCTCGCTTCTAATCTTGATGTTGTGAGTTTGAGTCAGGAAAAAAACAAATATAAAATCTTCTAAGGAGGGATTAAAAAAACAGTTCATAAAATATCTATCCATGCTCCAAATCTCGCTCTTTTGAATAATACTTGAGGGTATTTGTTGGATAATACTACCGTTTAGGTGAGTGATTGATATTATTATTTTTTAAAATAAAAATTAAAACCCACAAAACTTTTACATACGAGTACATTTATCCACTCATTTTGAAATTGATAATGGTATAGGATTAAAAAATTATTTATTTGCTTATATCTATAATTAATGATTATGTCAATTAACAATTCCACATCATGATGGAAATTAAATGTTCACATACCACAACTTGTTAATTCAATGACTCGATAGAAAAAACAAGTTTTCTAAAATGGGCTAAGTTCATATTATACATTGTTTTCAGCATTTAATTCTCTTTCTTTCCTTTTCTCTTTTTAATTTGTAAATATTTATAATCGATGAGATTATAAGACATTTTACTTGAATGATAAAGTTCATATTATTTGACTACTCCATATACCAAAAAAATCAAGTTTATTCTACAATTCGGAAAACCTTTTGTACAATTTATTTATGTTGGTCCTCCAAACTGTCAATTCTAAAATAGGGAGTAATAAATACGAAATTCTTGAAAGCCTCTCAATTAGGAAGAGATCCACTTGTTGCTTCCTTCGTATCAAAATAAGTGTTGTTTTTTTTTTTTTTTTAAAAGTATTGCCTTAAAAATTTAAGACAACAAAATAGTAGTATTGTTTTCAACTATATTTTTATGTTAAAAAATACTTTATTCATTCACTTTTACATGTTATATTGATTAATTTTATCACATTATTCTTATTAATTGATGTTTAATATTATGTCTTAAAAGTTGTTTTAAAGAATAAGTCACTAATGTTATAAAACATGAAAAAAAATCATCACCTTCTTTTGATAGGTTAAAAAGTGACAAGTCAAAATAAAAATTTATTTTTAAAATAGTGGCTGGTTATATTTACTTTTACTTTTCTTCTATTCCAAATATAGATTTTTACTTTTACTTGTCACTTTAACATAGCAAGGAAAAACAGTTGTTCTTTTTCATGTTTTATTCCTAACATTAATTACTTATTTTTCAAACTATCTCCATGACAAGATACTAAGCATCAATTAATGTGATAAAATGATCATTTCAATCATTATATTTCCTCAAGTCCAAATCCAAATATGACTAGTAAAACTGAACTGAGAAATTAGTTAGCTAACAATTCTAATTTTGTTAGTACTCCTAGTTATTCTTCTAGACACAAAAGAAATGGCAAAAATTCAAATGAATCTAGTCAAGTATAACGCGTAAACGAGACATTTAATGTGAACATCCCTTTGTTTAATCAGTCCATCAACTTGGTGAAATTAGACCCTGTTGAAATTCAACGTATTGAGACTCCCCTTTATATAACTCTTTCTAATAATGGATCTTCCCCAAAAACCATTAACTCCAAATTAGTCAAAGAAAAAAAAATTCAAATTTTTCAGCTACCTTTATCTTCTCAACTGCAAATGGACTCCCATTTGAAAATGAAAAAAACTTTGGAAAAAAACGAATTCATATCTCTTCGAGATCATCCATTTCCTTGTCGATTTCGTTACGTTACCGAAGAAAACGTTCAACAATCAGCAATTATTGTTACCAAAAATCATCAATTGAGTCATAGCAATAGTAGTACTATTGATGAGATACAACGAGTTGGAAATAGCGCACGTAAACATTTTAGCCATCGACACAACTTGTTAACGTACTCGTTGCGTGCCTCGGATTGTGTGCATTGCTATTTTTGTGAGACCACAATTTCAGGCATGTCGTACGGGTGCAAACGTTGCAGGTACTTTCTTCATGAGTCATGTTTCGAATTCCCACAAGTCATCGAACATTTGGCTCACCCGGGACATCAACTAATTCTCAAGTATACTCCAGCAAGTGGTGTCAGCGCATTTAATTGCAAAGCATGTCACGTTGGTGACAACCCTGCTTTGTTATTCAACTTTCACTATTCATGCAATCATTGTGATTTTGCTCTTCATATGGGGTGTGCGTCTATGCCTTATAAAGTTCTTCACAAGGATATGGCTTTGTCTGTATTTTACTCGAATCCTTTGAGGAATGAAGCCGGGCCACTCCTTTGTGACATGTGCAACCACTCGATAGACAAATCGAATACTTGGGTATATTATGACCATAGTCATAATTTTGTGACACATTTTGGGTGTGCTGCTGATTCTGTCTATGGAAAAGGAGAAAATGATAAAGACTATATAATTGATGTTCAAAATGGATTGACAAATGTTGATGGGGATGACACTTCTATAGTAAACTATCAAAAAAATGAACATGAAGGAACACAATATAAACGGTTCTTTCATAGACATCCTTTGCAACAATTGGATCGATCGATGGACAACAGTGTCAAGAATCGAAAATGTGGAATTTGTGGAACTGATCTTAGTACAGACAAGAAAAAAGAGTGTTCAAGTTGTGATTTTATAATTCATGAGAGGTGTTCTTTTTTGCCTGAGAAAATTCAACACCCATTTCATCCACATCCACTCACACTTGTTCCTAAAAAAGATGGAGTTGAAGTTCAATGCATAGGATGTCGTCAATCCAGTGGTTGTCACACAAACTACACTGTTCTGTACCAATGCAAAACTTGTGAATTTCAACTTCATCCATCATGTGCTGCTTGTCCAAGAAGACTAAAAAAGCTTGATTTAACTTTGTGTTACTCATTTCCTTATAAGAATGAGGTATCAAAGCTCTATTGCAACTATTGTTCGAAGGTCATCAACAAGGATCAATGGATGTACTATGGAAGAAGTAACGATGAGAAGAGGCACATTACTTGTCAATTGGCTGTTGGCGTTTCGAATTGTTATGTCACGTTACGTGATTTAGAGGTAGAATAGTAGGGTCGTCTCTTGTGTATAGACCCAAAAATCGAGTGAATAGCAAGTCAGTCATGATCGGAATTTCAGTATTCGATAGGTATGCTCAATCCAATGGGAAGTTCAAGTCCTTTTGTGGTTTCATAGAATGGTTCATTTGTTTTATGTATGTTTATGAGTAAATTAGGATGAATACATATGTACTTTGAAAAAATAATTTTGTGTATGCAGATCTATGTAAGATAACTATAATTTTTCCCCTATTGCTTTTTATATATGTTTGTAATCTTTCTTTTCCAAGAACTAGGTCCTATTAATTTCCTTCCAATTATCTATAATCTATATCTATAATATATTAAAAGTGTGAAGACCCTTAGAAAAGTGTTTGAACTTTTTGCCCTTCATTAAAAAATTTCGTAATAGATAAAATCGTCTTTTCACATTTTTTTCTTTAATTCTTACTATTGAATATTGACTATAGTATGTGTATATATATATATGTATATATAAATGGAGAAGATTTTCTATTTTTAGTTGAATTCCTAAATTTATGGTAATAAATTGTTAAAGAAAATCCAACTTCAAAGAGGTTATTATGTAAGAAAATTTTTTATATAAGGTAAAGTTCTTAATATTTTAGAAAAATTAGAAAACTATTTTACATAAAATAGGTTGAGACTACTAAAAGAAGAAGTCTTCCAAAAATAAATTTGAATTCGTGTATAGTGGATTTCACCCAAAAGAAGAGGGATTGCTTCTTCTTTTTTTAATTAGGCTAGGATTATTAATTTTTTGTTATAATATTTTAGTTTAGGAGTCTTTATATTTCTTTCCTTTTTCCAATTTTATAAGTCCGTTTTTAGGTTTATACAATACATTATTTGGGTAATAAAATTTTGTGATCATCGCTTTGTTATTGGGTAACTTTGTGATTTTTGAATTTCAAATTTCTATTTATATTATTACGTTTTGATTTTATTGATCATAACCTTTGCACAAAGCTTTGTTATGAATTTTTTATGTAAAGATTAAGTTTAATTATATTATTTTGACATCTTTATCATCGTGTTATTTTGTTGTAATTTACAGGTGGTAGATAAACCTTGGTCGATTTTATTTTTTTATTTTTTTAGGAAAAGGTTAGATTTAATTGTATTGTTTTGATGTCTCTAATTTGATTTTTTTCCGTGTAAAGGTTAGATTTAGTTGTATTGTTTTGATATCACTATTATCGTATTATTTTATTGTAGTTGACAGGTGGTAGATGAATGTCGATCAATTTTGAGGAAAATATTTTGCAAAGGTTAGGTTTAATTGTATTGTTTTGATATCTCTATCATTGTATTATTTTCTTGTAGTTTAAAGGTAGTAGATAAATTTTGATTGGCGTTGAGAATTTTTTTTATATCTATTAGGTTTAATTAAATAAATTCTCGATCTTTACATGTTTAAAAGATACAATAATTTTTTGATTATTTAAACAAAATTCTATTTAGTGTAATGTGTAAACTCATAAAAGTGAGGTGCACGCGCCTTCTAGTGATGTCTGAAAAATAAGAGCTCTCCCTATGAATTATGATCATATTTATAGCTTGTTTGACGTCCGAGTTGATTTGTCAGATAATCACTTAACATCTAGGTATCTTAAAAAACTATTCTTTTTTTAATTGAAGAAAATTGAATGAAGAAGAATCGTATTTTCTAAGATAATAACTAGTTTAGTGATTATATGAGACATATTCAATCCTTCGTTTGGTCAAATTTTCAAAATCAATTTATTTGAAAAGTATTTTCTAGTTTATGCTTAGCTAAACTTGCAAAACGTAACTATAAAAGAGAAGTTAGTGCTTTTTTTAACTTCTGTTGCTACGTAAAATGACTTTTTTTTTTTTTCATAAAAACTTAATCAAACACTTTAACTCTCAAAAATAAATACTTTTAACCTCTCAAAAACCTGACGAAACAGACTAGTGTGTTACTGTCTACTACATTATATTGTTTGATTTATAATCTTATTTGTCAATGATTTGCTCCGACTTTTCATTTGTTTCATTTTACATTTTATTAGTTTCCTAACACGGAATGTGCTTTCTTCATACTCCCCTTTTTCAAACTTTATTTTAGGTTGACTTATAAAAATAAACCAGTTGACATCGAATTTAATTATTAAATTTTAGAAACAGGAAACAATAAAATAATGTTTCTATTAGAGACTATGACTTTGACGTTTCTATCAATTCAATTCACTGAGAGAAAATTGAAATTTTTTCTACAATTTGATTGTTTCTTTGAATCTTAAAATGTAGGCCATAATGAAATGTAGAAAAATGTCATTATGTTTGCTTACTGAGTAAAATGGAAAATGTACTAAGGATTATTCTTCAAAAAGAGAATTAATGTTCTAAATTTCTTCATGTTTCCCAAATACAATAACGAATTTATAACATCCACCATGAATTTAAAAATGATATATGCAATTAAACACTATTTATTTCCCCCCGTATATAAAGTTAGACGTAGATTCCGGGAAATAATTGGCAAAGAAGGAACCCTTCAAAACTAATTTGTCAAATAGCCATTTAATTTCTTTTTTAATTTATTTTTTAGGTTTAGGGTGTAAAAAGGTGGATAAAGTGAAAAAAGTGCGGCCCACACGTGAGCCAAGGGACCAATTCATCATTTTTACAACTTTACAAATTTAATATAGGAAAACGGGTCAAATATACCCCTCTACTTTCATTAATTGGCTAACTTTGTCCTTTGTTGTATTATGGGGTTATTTATACCCTCATTGTTAACAAACTTGTCAAATGTACCCTTCAACTTAACACTTTTCACAAATACCGAAACTGCCTCTTTAAAATTGAAATCACCCATTACAAATGGATAGAGTTAAGTTGTAATGAATATATTTGGTGCTATTTTGTGAATCGTTTGACGAAAAAACATTCAGCACAAAACCAATAAACTTGTAATTAAAGAGAACTCGAAGCTTGAAGCTTTACTGAATTCAGATCAACTTAAAGCTTTACTGTCGTGGATAAAATTAGAGAGAACCTGCATTAACAGAGTAACTATGCACTTCAGAAAGAAAGAAAGCAAGTATGCAAAAACTATTAAAAAGTTAAAAGGGTCAGGAAAATAGCAAACCTGGCCATGTATTTAGCCATGGTAGAGACCATATGTACAAGCATGAAATGGCACCTTGCGTCATGGACTATTTTGTCATGCAAAATGTAACTTTCTTTTTCAGAAGGATTAATAGATTCCATTCAACAAAGTAGCATTTCACAGAGTCAATCTTTTCCTCTTTGTCCTTTGAACTTTTCTTTTTCCCATCATCCTTATAAAACTGCTCAAGTACCACAATGACATAAAACCTCATTGGCATCATACACTCAAAAAACATAATCTCTCGGGGATTTCCAGCCTCGATTTTGAGTATACTGGTGAGAATGACACTTCTATTTATTGGGAACATGAGAAGTTTCATCAAACAGCTACTTATGAAATCAGAACACCCACATTAACACAGGCCAATGCAAAGGCCATAAGACGAGAATTTCTTTAATTACAAGTTGTAGATATAAGCAAAAAAATTGCCCCCCAGTTGTTTATTGGTTTTGTGTGAAAATATGAATGTTTTTTCGTCAAACGATTCACCAAACAGTACCAAATATATTCATTACAACTTAACTCTATCCATTTGTAACGAGTGATTTCAATTTTAAAGGGGCAGTTTTGGTATTAATGTAAAAAGTGTTAAGTTGAAGGGTACATTTGACAAGTTTGTTAACAATGACGGTATAAATAATCCCATAATACAACAAAGGGCAAAGTTAGCCAATTAAAGAGAGTAGAGGGGTATATTTGACCCTTTTCCCTTTAATATAATACACCTAACACCCGCCACTTATTTCAATATAAAAAAAAAACTCTCTCTCTCCTCTTTAATTTCCAACTCCCTCTTTTGAAACTACTTCTCCCAAAAACGCCTTTTTCGTTTCATCTTCTTCTCCAGCTGCTAAGGGGTCGTTGTTGCTTCGCAAGGTTAGTTAAAATCAAGTTTCGATCATTTCTAGATCTATTTAAACGATTTTTTTTGCTAATCGATTTGTAGTGACGTAGGAATTTTTTTTTTCGAATTTGATGTTTTGGTTTAGTCATGATTTTTTTAGCAACGAAGTGTTGAATGGTGGGATAATTTCTGTTTGAAGAGTTTTTTTGGCATTTTGATCCGAACAGCGACCTGTTTCTGTCCGTAGACCCGCGGTCTATCCGTAGACCCGTGGTCTATGAAATGAGAATGCCCTAGATTGAAATCAATTTTCAGACGTATGAAATTCTTTTAAAACATGATTGCTGAAATAGTGAAAATTGAAATATTAATAGCTAATTAGTTTGATTAGGTGCACTAGTTCGATTTTTAGCAATTGTTGTGTTTTGACATTGCATGTTGGATTTTGGTTCAGTTATTGGGGCCCCAGTTACTGCATGTTTGTGTAGTGAACTGTTTAATGGTGGGTGTTTGTTAATTTTTTTTTATTTATTTTTTTTTGGGGGGGGGAAGTTTCATTTGAGCATTGAGTTATTTCTGTTAATAAACTTGTGGTCTATGAGCTGAAAATGGGAGATTTGTTCTTCAGGTGTAGATTGTGTTGAAAATGAGTAAAAAAAATATCATTCCTAAATGCAAAGTCGATACCACTACTAGCAGTAGAAAAAAAAGAACTGAGGCAGTTGGAAATGTCTCAAAAAGGAAGAAAATTGAAGAGTCGGTGTTTGAATCAAATTCGAATGACGTATTCTAGTGAAAATATTGCCAAGTGGAGTGTCAGTGATGACAGTGAAGAGAGCGAGGAAAATGGGAGTAATAGTGATGATGGGGATAATGATTTCTTGTCTGTGCCATATCTTGCAAGGTGCATTTCCGTAGAGCGGTATGACCTTCGAACGATAATTGACGAGGTCGAATTTTTCCCGGCAAAGATATCGGTCAGATCAAGAATGGCTGCTTATCGAGAATTTAAGCAAATTCTTGTCGACCAAGAATTGAAGAAAAGATTCAAGAGGTCCTGTTTTGGACACCTGAGAAACCTGCTGGAACATCTCAAGTTCAATGGGCAGTTGGTTCATTATTTGTTGTTGCGACGCATCAGGAACGATAAGATGCGTCATGAGATGTGGTTCTGCGTTAATAACAAGCCTGCCTGTTTTGGCTTGAAAGAGTTTTGTTTGATCACGGGGCTGAACTGCTCATCATACCCCCAGTGAATAAAAAATGAAGAAGGTGTCAGCAAAGGGAGGCAATTTTTATTTTAAGGTAAAGAAAAACAAAAACATCACGGTGGCCAACTTGTTACACCTGATCAGAGGGAATAAGTTGAATGAGGACCAGAAGTTCAAGTGTTGCCTACTGTGTTTCTTGCACACCATGTTGCTTGCAAAATATTAGACCAACGTTGTCGACACAAAACTGATTCGAATGGTCGATTCGTTGAGTTTCTTCGAGAAGTATCCGTGGGGAAAGAGACATTTCAACTGACCATGGACTATCTAAAGAAGAAAAGTGACATGAAGAAGAAGAAGAATGAAGTATTTGATGAGAAGCAGAAGACATCCTATGCTCTATTCGGATTTTCCTGGGCATTCATGGTATCTACCATAAACCCTTTAGTGAGTTTATCGTAGATTATCATTTTATTTATACTCTGTCATAAACTCTGAGTTATTTTTTTCACTGTTGTACTGCTTACAGATTTGGATCTATGAGGCCTTTTCTCATCTTGGAGAATTTACTAGAAAATCAATGAATGAGCCCTTTCTCATTCCCCGCATCCTCAGATGGCACACTTCAAAAAGTGATAAGATAATCGAAGGTGACCCATTCAAGTATAAAGGAAAAGTTATCGAGGTATGAATTTAGTTTGTATTATGCAATAATACTACCGTTGTATCGAATGTTATGTAATTATTAATTGATATTTTGTAGAACGTGCACCCGTACATCATCCCTACTGTTCGTGAGACGAAAATGGATTACTTGATTACGTTTGAGCCATATACAAATAAGATGAAAAATAATGTCCTCGATGGCTTGAAGAAAGAGTTAGAAGGGGTGACTGTACTTACTTCAAATGAAGACAGTGATGATGACGGGGATTTGGGTGGCAACCCCATTGGAGTACGCATTGGTGATGATGATTCTCCGAGCACCTTCAAAGATGAAGCGGGCACCTCATCCCCCGGGGATCTTCATAAGCGTGTTGCTGCGCTCGAGGAAGCGGTGTTGGATATTGCTGCCTATATCAGAGAAAAAAGACTAAAGGAAATGAATGAGCGACAATACGAGCGAGGTAAATTTATTCAATAATTGATGTTGTTAATAAATTTTCAGCTTTAAATATCAGTAACACTTTGTAATATGATGATACAACGCATGTGGACCTTCGTGAATCAAAGAGGAATAAAGAAGGAGAAAAAAAGAGTAAAATGGATGAGTTGGCCTCTGTTGTGGCAGAAGAGAAAAAAAGAAGAAAAAAAGAATGATGAAGAAGATAAGAGCCAAAAAGAAGATGGAAAAGTAGCAGCTGCAGAAGCAGAAGAAGAAACGGCAGCAGATGAACAAGAAGGCGAGGGAAAAAAACTGTTGAAGAAGAAACTGACAAAGCTAACAAAGAAGAAGTTGAGAAAGAAGCAGCAGGTGAACGAAAAGAACAAGTTGAGGAAGAAACAGCCGTTGCAGGTGAAGAAAGAGAAGAAGGTGTGGAAGAAAAGAAAACTGAAGAAGCATCACCGGTTGCACATGCTGAAAAAGAAGGAGAAGAAGGTGAGAATGAAGAAGCAGCTGCAACTGTTGAGAAAAAAAGAGCTGAAGCTGACCAAAAAGATGTGGTCGTGGACATTGTTGATGAAATCAACAGTAACACTTGTGTTGATGAGGAACTTAGGGAAAAAGACATTTGAATCCTAATCCATTTAATGTGTTGTTGAATGATAGTTGTTATGATATGACAATTTTTTTTAATTTCACAAATATGAAGGTTGAAGGATCTGGTGGTAGGATATGACAATTATTCTTTTATTTTATGAATTTTTTTATGATTCTGCACTGAATCTGTTTCTGTCAAACTGATTTGTGGCATGAAATTTGAATATGCATGGTGTGGTCATAGTGCTACATTGTATGCTTGATATCATAGAATGCATACTTAATATTTCATATACCGTATGCATAGTCTATCATTACCCTGTTGGTCGAATTTAAGTTGACGTGTTGTTTAATCGACTATGATTCTATCAAAAATAGTATTAACATTATAGAAAAATAGAACAATTAATATTTATTCAATATCACTACATCCATGTTACACTTTTTCAAAGAACGAATACTAGCATTATAGCACATAACATCATTTTTAGGACATTCTCCCTTTCTTCAGCCAAAATCAATTTTTGTTTAGTTGATCCCTCTCTATTTGGGTGTCATGTAGCAATATTTTAAAGTGATTCCTCTGTTCTTCGGCTTCTTTGAACAAAATCATGAGAAAATCTTTATTTTCTTCGCATTGTTAGAGCCTTTGTAGTTGATTAAATTTTTTCAAGCGATGAAAATTTGATGTCTCAAGTCCCGGACTCAACGTTGATGGACTGGTTGGAAGTGATAGCTCATCAAGCCATTTAAAAAACGAGCATGGCCATTATCCTAGAAAAAAATAATAATTACATAACGATTAACTTAAATTTTTTTTAAAAAAAAATACACACCTCACCTTCGCTATTGCACAATTATAAAATTTGCAACCTGAATTTGAATTCGTGCATGACGTCCTCAAGACAACCGCATTCCCACAATCACAAATTAGAGTATTTTTAGAATTGAATGTTTAATATGCTTGCGACATTGTAGAATTTTTAAAAGCAAAACAAAATAAATAAAATAAAATAATAAGGGATGGACACCTTATATATGAAGTAAAAATGAAGTGTTGAGACTGATGGCTTACAAAAGTAGCCGTTTATAACCGTTGAAAAAGTAATTTTTCTTTTTTGAACTGGTGGTGACACTTAATAGACCGTCGGAGATCATGACCTATGTCAGCCATCGATTAGTATGGTCTACCGTAGACTTACACCTTCAGAATTGCACGAACGATTATCATGACTATGCATAGGCTACGGTGATCTATGTACACTTCTATAGACCATAACTTGGATGTAGTTAAAAACTGAATAAATAAATTAAAAATGATTTAAATAGATAATCATATGTTTTGGGGCTGGTGGAAGAAAATAATTAAATTAAAAATGATTTAAATAGATAATCACATGATTTAAATAGATAATCTTGAACACTTCTATAAACCATCACTTGGTTGTAGTTAAAAAATGAATAAATAAATTAAAAATAATTTAAATATACGTGTGCTTTGAGGGTCCATCAATTAATATGATCTACCATAGACTTACACCTTCAAAATAACATCGACTGATATCATGATTATGCGTAGACCACAGTGATCTATGTACACAGATATAGATCATGACATGGATGTAGTTAAAAAATAAATAAATGAATTAAAAATAAATGTGGTGTGGATTTCTACACATGTGAAGAGTGTAAACAAGTCACATAATCATATTAGAACTTAAACAAATTAGGGGGGTGAATTAAGAAGTTTGGATGGGTAGTGGTTGAATGTTCAATATCCTAAGAGTAATATTTGTCAAAGCACAAGTATTTATTGAGGGTGATGATTGTTCTACCACTATTAATTCCACACACTCTTTTGATTTAGAAGTGGTGATGGAAGGAGTATGTGGAATGTGTAGTCATCAAATACAATACATATCCTCAAAACATACTTATGCTTCGACAAACATTACTCTTAGGATATTGAACATTCAACCACTATCCATCCACACACTTCTTAATTCATCCCCCCTTCCTAATTTGTTTAAGCTCTAATATGATTATGTGACTTGTTTACACTCCTTCACATGTGTAGAAATCCACACCACATTTAGTTTTAATTCATTTATTTATTTTTTAACTACATCCAAGTCATGGTCTATAGCTGTGTACATAGATCACCGTGGTCTACGCATAATCATGATATCAGTCGATGCAATTTTGAAGGTGTAAGTCTGCGGTCGATCATATTAATCGATTGCTGACATAGGTCATGATCTACGACGATCTATTAAGTGTCACCACCACTCCAAGATTATTTATTTAAATCTTTTTTAATTAAATTATTTTCTTCCACCAGCCCTAAAATATGTTATTATCTTTTTAAATTTATTTTTAATTATTTTCTTCCATATGTCCCAAAACGTGTGATTATCTATTTAAATCATTTTTAATTTAATTATTTTCTTCAACCAGCAGCAAAACACATCATAATCTGTATAAATCTTTTTGAATTAAATTATTTTTTAATAATCTATTATTATTTGTTTTAATTTAATCGATGACTCATCGATTCACATAGTCTACAATCGACGTATATGTAGAGTCGATGGAATACTGAGTATACAATTGATGATAGATTGTATAACACTTTTAAATCTTTAGGAAATTGGTCAAGCTACAGTACTGTAATTTGAAAAGGCATACATATTTGAATCGACTTTTTGTTTGTACGGATCAGAACAAAGATGGTAAACATAATGGATGGTTGAACAAACTGAAACATACTTAGATTAAACTTGTTCATTGTTTTACATCATAATATTTACAGCAAAAAGGGGAAAATAGAAGAAACTTTCTTCTAACAAGATCCTACAAGAAAACTTCTTCAGCAATGAACAAACCAAAAAAACTTAAAAACATAAACTAAAATAACAAAGTAAACTAAATTATGGGGATGGTGGGGGTGATGTAGTCATTGTCGTCCATTCCAAGACGCTCCAGAATTGCTCGGAGGAAACGAGCAATTCGATGGATCTCACGCTCCAAGTACTGTCGATCTTCTCCCAGGCCATGGAAAAGACGATCAAAGTCATTTCGAAGAAACAACAAATCATAGTTTCGAGGGGCGACTCGTCTGATTGGGCGAAGGGAAATTCTACGACTAGGCATGATTTCAATTTTGGGTGAAGAAGAAGATGAAGAAGAAGAAGAGGGTTTCTGATATTTTGGGTTTAGGGACAAGTGAAGGGTTACGTAGAAATAGGCCCTGTACTTATAGACCTATAGATGGCGTCGTTTCATATGTCCACCCAATGGTCAGTCGACGTGTTTAAGAAGAGAAAATGCTTGGTTTGCATATACCAATAATTTTTCTCTTAAACAGACGTTTTTTTACAACTTTTCATTAAATGGGAACGGAAAACAAGGGAAACAATGATTCATTGCATCGATTGGAGAGATAAGGCGGGAAAATGACCAAGATAACGTGTTAGATGATAAATAATATAACTAATACATAGTATTTTGTAGACCTTGAGAAATATACACCATAGACTTTATGTAGTCTATCGTAGACAAAGATTTAAGTCGATTACAACTGAAGCTTAAAATCTACAAAAATGCACATTTAACCACAAAAACAGTAGTTTTACAATTGAAGCTAAAAAAAAACTATTTATGATTTGATGGTCATTCTACACGTGGTTCTTTTGTGCCCGGATTTCTTGCATATTGACCACCTATTCCTCCTTTTAGACTTGAGTGTCTCACCGACACCCTTAGTGCGTTTGAATTTCTTCCTTTCGAGTTTGGGATCATAGGGGTGGAGAAATTTTAGTGTCTAGCAAATCCTATGGCACAGTCCATTTGGCCTCTGGAGAGACAACGTTAATTGCTTCCGAATATGCAAGGAGGTACTTTTCATCTTTATAAATTAGCGAAGAGTAGTCGTAGATGGAGTTACCATAACCTTCGCCATCTCCATACTTTGCTCGCAAAGCTACCATCGCATGTTCTCACGGTATTTTTATCAAGTCAAATTTCTGACAAGAATAATTCCTCTCCAAGAGATTGACCTTGGTAGTGACGTCGTTGACGAACACCGTGTACTGATCGAGAACCTCATTTGGATTACTCACATACAAGGAATCGCTCGCGCTCTTATTATCCCTTAGGATCCTTTTCGCATAAGGCACAAATTTGTTCTCTTTACCATCGACAAAGGCATACCGCTCCCTAAACTTTTCACCAAATTTTCTAGCAATTGAATTGAATATGTACGACATGGGGTACTCTCGTTCATCCATAAAAATTAAGTTAAGCGACTCGGCGATGTTTGTGGTCATCACATCATACCTATTACCCAGAAATTGTGCTCTACTCCATTTTTCAAAACCAAGCATATTTTCAAGGACATGTGCTGCCTCGGGGCAACTACTATTCAATTCCGCAAAATTATCGCTAAACTCCTCAAAGGAATAAGCCTTTGTCGCGGCGTAGAATAGATAAAGATGTTCTCCGCAGTGTTGATTTATGCAAAGATTTTTAGCGAGGTGCCTCATGCAAAGTCCGTGATGTGCACGACTGTATACATGCGAGAAGGCATTGGTGATGCTAACGTGCCTGTCGGAGATGACACATAGATCTGGTTCATCTTCTACGATAGGCTTCAGCTTCTGGAAGAAGAAGGTCCAAGAAGCATCATTCTCTTTATCGACAACACAAAAGGCAATTGGAAAGATATGATTTTCAGTGTCTTGTGCAACGACACTCAACAAAACGCCCCCGTACTTTCCATACAAATATGTGCCATCGACGACAATTACCTTTTTTATGTGGGCATATCCCCGTATACACGCTCCAAATGCTAAGAAGTAGTAAACGAACGATCCATCCATACGGTTTACCATGATAGAGTAAGAAGACCCGGGATTCAATAACTCCACTATGTGGAAAAAAGTCAGCAAACAAGAATATCCATGCTCCGGTGTCCCGCGAATGATGTTCTTCGCAATTGCACTTCCTTTCCAACATATTCAATAGCTTGCGTTGCAACGCAACTCCTTAAACACGATCCTTTGAATTTCTCCTATACTTGGACCCTTACCATCCTGAAAATGATTTACGCATACTGAGGCAATCAATTCGAATGAGACTTTCTTGTACCTGCAGGTGGCGTGTTCAACACCGCACGTGTACAATCCGACATACTTGTATATGCGAAATATGTCGGAGGTCTCGTACTTTTTTGCCCACAACAACCAGCCACAACCACCAGATAAGTATTTCGCCTTCATTAATTTTATGCAGCTCTTCTCCATATAATAATCAAAAGATTGCCTCGCCGCTGCTGCGTCTAGTAGCATTTTCAGCTCTTTTTTATCGGCGAATATTTGACCACAACAAAAATTGGTTCCATCCGAGAAGGAGTGTTCTGGTTGTGATGCCGTTCCACGGTCTTCTTCATCATCTTGTGAGTCCGATGAAAAGTCTTCCATATGCATAGAATCGTCTTCCATATTAATTGGATGATCTTCACCGTTCTTGTAATCATTCAAATCATCATCGATCAAATCATCGTCGACTGTCGGGCACCGCGGTGGGGGTACTGATGAGTTCAGCGGTCCTTCAAAGGACCTCTCAACCACATTTATCCTCAAAATAGGCCTAAAGCCATCTACATCAGCATCCATTACGTACGTCAGCACACGTACATCGCTATTTATGATCGTAGGATTCACCTTTTCCCTCGAATACATTAGATAACTAATAACCACGTCGCTCGGCGCGCAATCTAGATTTCCGCTCTGCATTACGCTTGCAACGAATTCATCATACGAATTGTTACGGCGAATAGGAATGGGAATTATCAACTTGGTAAATGATCTCCATTTTCAGCATTTGGGAGTCTCCACCCATTCTCCTATGAAATCACCAGAAACCAGAATTAATTCTATAATAGACATCGTAGAATTAAGCTGTGGTCGACGGTAGATTATGCTTACGGTCTATGTCGGGTTGTATGCACGGTCTATGACTGGCGATGACGGGTCGATGGCTGCGCAGATATCCGTACAAAAACTTCAAATTGCAAATATTGCTTCTAATCAATGATTGTTGGGTTTATGGAATAGAGAAATGAACTTGGAGTCGCCTGAGATGTTGTAATGCACTTTTTAAAGTGGTTTTGAGTAATGTGAGTGATTTAAAGTTTTTTAACAATGGTGAAAAGTGTGTTTGAGAAGATAGGAAACAAATGGGATAACAATGGATGCAAGGGACAAGCTTATGATGTTTGTGAACTCATTTACAGCTGATCACCGGAAAATAACGTCAGAAAAGTGGTCGGAATCGGAGCTTTTTGGAGGAAAAAATAACCACTTTCTATTTTTAGCTTTTGGGAATTTTTTTTTTAATATTTTTGAAAAAAACTAGATATTTTTGTATATATAATGGTGGATGATGGAGTGGGTTGAAGTGTATTATTAAAAACTTGTGGGTGAATTTATTAAGTTAGAAGTATTGGGTTAAAGTGAATTATTATAAAAGTTGGGGCTGAAATTGTTAAGTTAAAAAAGTTGGTGGTGAGGTGGAATTATGTGGGTATTTGGCCAATGTTTTAAAACTTTTGGGTATTTGACAAAATAGTTTGAAAAAAGATTTGTTTTGACATACTTGCCCTAGATTCCGTCATAAAAATAAAACCACGTGAATAGAGTGAGAGCTAGTAATGATACACATTCATTATAATTGAGTAATTTTGGCTCAAAATTTTTATTTACGTCAAAAAAAATATTTTATATGTAAATTAATGATATTGACTCCGCCTCTCTTGTGAACTTGCCGTCAATTTTTCTTTTATAAAGAAGGAAGAAAAACGATTGTCATGTTACTCCTAATTTTGAGATAAAATATCTATCAGACCTTGTCAAAAGATCTTCCTTGTTGAAAAATATTGATTCTTATCTTTATCCACGTGCTCAATCAAAAAAAAATAAAATCAAATTAGGCAAAAACAGAGTACTTTTAGTTTTATTTTAGTGTATATGACACATCAATAAATCTGTGAGAATGATGAAGATTATATCGTGAGACAAGAGTTTGAGTGGAAATGCCGACTGATTTTGTAAGAAGAATTATAATGATGAAAAGTTTTTAATTTGAACGTAAGCCCAGTCCATTTATCAGGTTTCGGCTATATTACCTTTCAAAAAAGCAATGATAGTTTCTTCCTTTATTTTCTTTGTGCGGAACTCATGTTGACATTAAAGACATTTTGGTAAACTTACAAAGGTGCAGAAAAAAAAAATGAAAAAAAAAATGAAACAGCATACCGCAAAGGTATGGTTGAGTGGTTGGGAGGTGGGTCTCCCATGTGGAAGACCTGAAATCGAATCCAGCCTTCATTTGCCACTCTACTATGAGTTCTGGCATGGGGCTTGCCACATAGTAAGCAGGTTATCACAAAGTGCTCACTCAAAGGACAGGCTCAACTATGAGTTCATCGCATGGGGCTTGCCTAGAGCGATTTACATCTCTTGTGCGGTTTGCAAGTTATTGCATAGCGAGCAAGTTACCACAAAGTGTTATCTCACGGAGTGCTCACCCGAGAGATAGAGGTTGTGGACTTTGAAGCAGCAGCACAGGGAAGATGTGATAAAAAAGGAATGCACGTGTTCAAATTTCCAGTGGTAGCTTGCTTTAGGATTACTCTAAACTTCCCAAGATCCAACTAATTTGGTTGTATTTCAAGGATAATCAATCTCCAAGTCTTCCTAAATTTTCTTTTGGAAAACTATTATTAGATGAACCAAAAACCCTTCAAGTCCTAACTAGTTAACCTTCTTTACGGAAATGTGCACATTCCACAACCTGAATTTGTGTGCTTGATGACAGTTATTATCGAAACACTTCCAGAATAATAAGACATGAAGAGGAGACATTTAGAAGCAAAAACCTACATATAGCTGTAATTTTATATATCATGATGTACAACATTGTAACTACAGATAAGGAATTGCTTCTAGCCACTGCAATTCTCAAATTACATGCATCCAGGAAGCGTAAAATGAATAAGTAAATCTATGTATATATCAAAATGTACTAAACCGATCCTTATTTTTAGGTAAACTGGACTATCTACCTGTTAGAAGGGATTATAATCAATGAATGCAGATACAAGTTACAACAGCACAACCTCTTGATTTACCATCTTCTACACCAAGAGTTGGAGACTTTTAAGGGTGAGAAGACATTCTCGGATGATGCACAATGCTCAAAGTGGATGGTGACTGAGAAAATGTCACTTGCCTGGATCATAATGTCGTCAAGATCCCTGACTGGTTTGAACAGAGACAAGAGCAGTCTGGTTCAGTGAGCTCCCTTTTCACCAGACGTTTGTCACGATTGATCATTAACTTAACTAGTGGTAACTTACTAGAGACCTGCCGCCAAATTTCTTTTACTGCTCCATTTGGGTCCTCATATTCATAGTAATGCTTCACCTGAAAATGCCACAAATTTCAAGTGTACATATGTAAAACACTTCTTTCTTGAAAACAAAAGGCTTCAAACACGCAAAATCAAAGAGTTTCTTTATGTTTGACTAGCTGTTAAAGAGACGGTCTTCTTCAAATAAAGCGTCAGCTTAACTCCAAGGATGTTCTCATATGTTGGCACCATTTGGACAGTGTTCAAAGGAAAGATGTAGTAACACTTGAATAAATCATATAAACGAAAAATTCAAGCTAAAAAATTATCAAACCTGTTGAAGCTACATTTGGCTCACCCTAATTATTATTTATCATTTTTAATTCTACTGCTTATGGTTTCCTAGCATTTGACCTAGATCTGAACCTGAATAACTTGATCTGTTTCTCAATTGAAGCAATGTCCAACACAGACAAATTTTATAACCTTTTGAGTACAAAAATGCATCCATTTTGCAGATCTGAGATACAGAAATCTCAATATCAAAGATTTCATGATCTAACAGGTAGAGAATGTCCTTATAGACAATGGAACATAAGAAACATCCGTCAATCCTTTCTCATTTGCTTCGTTGTTGTCCCTGTCAAAAGCCTTGCGGATCCTTCTTAAACCTTGAAGCATTTTTCAAGGCTCCTATTTAAATCTTTTAACAAGATAGAAACTCTTTGAGAAAGAATCAGTATAAATAATGGTTTCACCATTCCAACAAGAGGGAAAAAAAACAGCAAGAGGAACCTCCACATGCTTGCTTATGCACAAAGTGTGGAATGTATGTATGACTCCAAGTCGCAAAGTTATTTTCGGGCTATAACGGGATGCGGGAACAAGAGTCATGTACTGGTCAGTAAATACCTTTTTCATCTCTGTTTGGAATTCCAAAATCCTCTCCATGCTTATTTTCCTGAGCTTTTTAACCAAGAACCCCGGCTTCACAGCTGTGTTAGAGTCAACAAAAATTGCAATTTTCCTGTAGTCTACAACATCCTCAAATGGCAATTCAATGTAATCACTGATGATTACAGGGACACACAAGCTCACAATAGCATCAAAAAGGCGGCAAGCTGATGGAGTATCACCAGCTGGATGCAGACAAAATTTTGAAGTGTGCATCCCTTTTCTTGCCTCACGACGGCTTTCCCTAGATTGAGCACCATGTTTTATGATGACATCTTCTTCTTTCTCAAGCAATTGAAAAAGCAAATCACGAATCTTTCCTCCCTGAACATTAGCAAACAAACTTTATGTAAAATAACTATGAAACTATGGTGTGCATTGGCTGCAGGGAAACACACACAAAATGCAAATAAATATACAGGAGTGATGCCATTTGTCTTTTCTATATGTGCTGATACCAATTTCATCAAATACAGTATCCTAACAGAAGAAATTAAGTGGTACCATTTTCTGCAAAGGAGGTATCTTCAGGGAAGAAGTTAAATCTTGTAAAGAAAATAGACCTTGGGCTAACTCAACCCCAAAAGATAGTGAATTAGATGAGGATTTTTTGGCACACTTCACTAGGTTAATACCTAATGAGTCTTGCATAACAAAGAACAATGTGTTATGTGGAACAGGAGCAATGCCGGCAGTCATCTTCTCTTACAATCTATGTTTTATGGTTGCTGTGGGGCTCTGGAACTTGAACTACATTGGAGTCTGATTGACAATTCCAAAGACTACAACGGATTTTCCCAGGTGCTCGACTAGGAATGGCATAAACAACGAAATGAGGAGAATGTGGAAGAACATCCCAACTTGCACTTGGTGGATTTTATGGATAGAAAGAAACCAAAGATAATTCTTTTATAATGACGTTGTTGTCCCCGGTCAGCTAGCATAAATCACGATTAGTTCTGTCGGATACCTACTATCTCCCAGTAGCATAGGTACGGCGAAATTCTTCCCAACAACGCTTAGTCAAATGGGAAGAAATCACCTAGTGTTTTGTCTCCACTAGAATTTGAACCCAAGACCTCATGGTTCTCCACCCACTTCATGACCATTGAACTAAGCTACAACCTTGGGTGCAAAATCTAGTAGATTATCTACATTATTTAGATATGTAATGACATAGATACACTCCTAGATTTTATCAATTCCTGACAACCTTAAAGAAGGAAGAATTCATCAAAGGTATAGTTCTCGACACCACCTTGCTATAAAATCTTTCTTATTCAAAGAAAGAAAGTAAGTTTGAATTTGTTCCTATGTTTAGCAATTCTAGACATGAAATGAAGGATGTCTTACTTACAAGAAAAATGCAGCATATCTTAGTTCCTTTTATTGTTGCTCTCTAGATTTTACACTGGGTTGATAACAGTTATTTAAGTTAATCTAATACCAAATTATGAAATGTTTCATATCAATTACCTCCTTTCTGTATCGATTGCCCATGAAGAAGAGCAAGGAATTCCGATGTTCAACACCGATATCCCCAGTGTATGAATTAATCCGATGTGAATAGGGCAAAATGACATCCTTCACAAGAGATGCCTGATTACGAGCCAGCCTTCCAAAATCAGAAACTAACAGCACCCCATTCTTCACCTTATCCACAACTTTGTATAAAGCATTAGGATCTTGGCATATAAACACGTGATCCCAGCCATTGTTCCTTTTCCAATACTCCTGCTGCTCCAACCATTCAATTAAAGACTCCTGCATCATGCACCATGCAATAATATGTCATATTATGGAATTGAATTTCCTAACACAAATGTACATAGCAACAAATGCATTTCAGGATTTATCAAGCATGAGGAGACCATCATCCATTTTTTTTTTGTTTCTTTTTCTTTGTTTGTTCACAATGTTGTCCAACCCAACTTATGTGCACCTCAACTAATACACCGAGTACCGACCAACACAGGTACCATATAATTCTACCGGTCAACACATGTACCGAGTAAGTCTACCCTCCAATGTTTATCTAGATGGAAAGAATCCACCTAGCGTTGCCTCTGATGGCATCCAAGCATTTGTAAGCAAGGTTGTCACACCAGTTCTTTGACAGCTAAGCCACCCCCTTGGGGCTGAGAACCATAATTCTCAATAAGACATTTGCAGCAAGCAAATCAAAGGTGTGTTAAACTGTTAATTAACCTTTCCCAAGGTGGATATGCTAAACCAGAAAATCTTAGCAACAAGTTGTTGAACTAATAAAGGAGTCCTCTAGAATAACAAGTGAGAGTTCATTTAAACCACAGTTAACCGATAAAAACAGGTGTGACTAAATCAGCAAGTATGGACAACCAGAAACAACATATAACAAAAAAAGATCAAAACTTTAACCATAAAAGCAACACAATGCAATTCAAGAGACATAAATCATTAACACAATCTAACAAATAGGCATAAAAGTGACCAAGTAAGCTGCATTAAACTCAAAAGTACTACTAGCATATTGATCCTAATTGCTAGGACACACAATATTTAACAATCTCAACAGCTGAAAAAACAAGACTAAAAGATGCACAAAGCTCAAAATTTTAACTTGATCACACCACATTGCAAAACCTATCTCAAAAATGCACTAAGGAGGTTATGCTAAACCGCAAAAGAGTCCACAAAACTCCATCAACTTTAACCCCGATAGCTATAATTGACGTTAATGGCCAATGACGTGAGCTGGGTTCAAATCCCCGTACAGACAAGCAATTTCTTCCCATTCGTCCTAGCTTTGGTGGAGAGAGTTACCTTAGGAGGTGGCAGGTATGTCATGGAATTAGCCAAGGGGCAATCAAGCTGGCCCGAACACCACGATTATGAAAAAAAAAAACAGAAATTTAATTTCCTACCTGGGTTTCCTCATCGCTATACACAGGCTTATCCACGTTCGCAACAACATTATTACCAGATCTAATCGGATTCACTACAAGACTCAACGACGAGAAAAACGGGACATAGAAAAAATCAGCTTCCTCCGGATCCATAACCCGAACCACAGCCGACCCGACCCGTTCTGAATCTGGTTTATTCAAATCATCAAACAAATACCACTCAGCAGAATGCTGATTCCCGGGATACTTAAGCAACGAATCATCAGTCTTCTTCTCCCCACCCCTGGCCAACGTGTAACTCTCAATAACACCATACGTAAACTTCCTAGGCAAATCATACATGTAAACTCTAACAGAATTATCAAAAGAATTGCGGGGGTTAGAATTTCGACTGAAACTAACAGTGGTGTCATTGTTAGGTGGATTGGAGAAGATGAAAGTGTTAAAGAAAGCATATAATGCTAAAATAGTGAATAAAGTAGTAGCAAGTGTTAGAGTAGGTAATTTCCTGGGCATTGTGTTGTTGCTAATACGAGGAGGAGGAGGAGGGGAGGTGACGGTGGAGGGGGGTGGTGATCTTAGTTTGGGTCTTGGATTCATTGATTTGATTTTAGCTTGGGTAAAATTTTTCTACTACTATATTAGAAGCGTGGGTGAACCCAGAAGTTTCGACCTGTCTGCCAGCTATTTCATCCCGTTTGGATGAACTTATTTTTTTATCGTTTGATTTAAAAATTGTTAATTATTATTGAGATTAATTATTTTAAAATTATTCGGGATAACTTATTCTATCATATATATATATATATATATATATATATATATAAATATAGAATAAGTTATTCCATCACTAACAAGAAAATAATGAGATAAGTTATTTCGGATTGGATTAATCTCTCCAACTAAACAAAGAATTTAAGTCTCTTTTATTTTATCCCGGAATAACTTATCCCTTGGATTTTTTATACCTCAAATCAAATGACCTCTTAGTTTATAAGTCAAAAGTCAAAAACTATAAATTTTAGTTTTTGGCCTTTGACTTAGAACCTTTTGAATAGGCTGAAAAAAAGCGACTGAAAAAAAGTGTTTTTGAAACTCCTGATAAGTGTTTGGATAAAAATACAGAAACTAAAAAAAAGTTAGTGATGTATTTGGTAAATAATATTTTTTAGCACTTTGTTTTGCTAAAATGACTGAAATATCCTTATAACTGTTAATAATATATAGAGTTGACTATTATTAATTTTTATTGCTAAAATAATTTAAATTTAAATTAATATATAAATATTTTCATGAATAACTATTAATTTGTGCGCTAAATTTTTTTTTTTTTTTAAAGAGTTTAAAGTATTGAATATTTGTGTTTGAAAAATGTAATTATATATTCTCTTTGAGGAATAAGGAAGCCTGCCTTTTCAATTCATGTAAAATAGGAGAATCCATGCCTTCTAAGTTTTCTTGTAAGTATTATTTTGTTATTATGGATATTAGCACAGATAATCAACTGAAATATAGTTGTAAAGAAATCTTGAATTTGACTTCTTTTTATTAAACTCAAAATGAGATGGAAATGCAACTACTCTATTTTAACTTTAACAACAACTACTCTATTAAAAGTGGATTTGCATATGTAATGTGACATTGAAACTACTAAAAACATTAGGAGGACTTCAACATTTGTCAATTAGATATTCTAAAAGACAAACATCGCAACGTCGCTGTGGATATTTCCATTAATTTGTCAATGTCATCAAGCTGGTAGAATAGGTAAATTAGGGCTAAGGGTAAATTGGAAAAAGGTATAATTGCTAGGGACACAAAGGTAATTTATATGGTCAACTAAAAAAATTATAAGCTGCTAAAAAAAGAGCTAATCATTGATGCTTATAGATTTTGGTTTAAAAAAGCAAAAAACAACTTATTTTAAGCAATTAAATTTTTTAACAAACACTATTTTAAGCTAAAAAGTGTTTATAAGTTGGTTTGACCAACTTATAAGCACACCCAAACACCCTTTTATATATGTTTTTTTTAGCGTAAAATAAAGTACTTTTAAGCTATCACCTATAAACTACAATAAAACGAACGATGACAGAGATATCAAAATAATATTGTTGACACCTAATTTTTGCCCTCCACAACTACGTTTAATCTCGAGTTTCTTTAATTTTCAAATAAAATCACAACAATTATTTTTTCCAAATAAATGCATTTTAAAATAGGTATTTGGGCTAAAGTTGTCATTTAAGTGATAATTGTATATTTCGTATTTACATAGACGAGATTGTATAAATGATGTCATTTAAATGAACATTTTCATCAAAATTAGACTTTAATTTAAGGATTATTTGGAAAATAATTTTAAATAATCAAATCTTGATTTAAATATAATTTATTCTCACAAAAATCTATTTGGAGAAATACTTGTTTAGTTTTGTTAAACCAAGAAGCTTGTGATCGAACAAGGGATTAATTCGTATCTAATTTCAATCAAATTTAGTCAATCTATTTAAATTTGGACCTTAATTGAAATTGATTCGACCATAATTTCAATATAATTGGTCGATTGAGTTCAATTAGGCTAATTTTTAAATGAAATTGCCTAAAGCCTCTTTCTTTTGGCTATTTAACAAATAGTCAAAATAACCCAACCTAACAATTTAATCCAACCGACCCATTTATCCTTTAAGATTTGGATAGCCCAACAACAATTTCAGCCCAACACCCCTAAAACCTACCCGGCCCATATGTTTCTCCTCCTTAACTTCCAGAAGCAGCTTCTTCAAATCACCACCAACCAAAACCTAAACCTATCCGTACAATCAAACAACAACATTGACCAATTGATCGAACCCCATCGACGCCGACCCAAAATTCGGTTCGAACCAACCCGTCACTTGACCCAATATCGCAAAATCTCCAAACCTATCAACCCGCATCAACCCGACCTTCTCCCTCTTCATCGCATGGCAATCACGTGGTTTCGTACAAAAAAACATTCTCGAATTTTCTAGAATATGGTGAGTTGGCCCCTTCCAAACGTCCTACTCCACAAATTTCGGGATAAGGGTACAAATTCAAGAGTTATTTGGAGGTTTTTGATTGGTTTGGGGGAGATTATTCCATCTCCCCATTTTCTATTGGTGTTCTTCAAAAATCCGTTGAGGATAATCCAAAATAGAGTACCAATTGAGGGCGAAATGGAGTTGGAGGGAGGATTTTGAATTTTGAAATGGGTTATTTTCTAAAATCCCAAAAGGACCCTCGATGGCTCTCTATAAAGAGCTTACTGATGAGCTGGGAAAGGGGGGACGGTTGGAGAAAAATTGAGGGATTTTTTTTTAGGTTTTTCTTTTAAGAAGGGGGCTGGATTTTGCATTTTTTCTATGAAGGTTAAAATTTCTGGGTTTTTTTTTGGGATTTTTCAGGGGCAAATTCTTTTTTTCCTCTCTGGTTGTTGTTCTTAGGGTCTTAGTTTGAAAGCTAGCATCGACTCTTTTGCTTGAAGATTGGGGTTTGAAATTTTGTTGGGAGTTTTGAAAACAAAACTTATTTTGTGAAAATCTCCTCGTTCACTCCTTCTTCTTGAGGCTGGTTGATTAACTAGAGGTTTCTGAGTCGATAACTTCAACACCGGAGGTAAAGGTTCTTGCTGATGGCTCGGGTCCCCATTTGCTGCCATGAAGGAGCTGTCGATTGGATCAGAGTTCTCGAATGACTGGTTTCCAGTGGTGACGACTCCATCAAAAGCCCGACGTCCCAATTTTCTGCACCTAAAAGGTTAGCGTCTTTCTTTTTGTTGCTTCTTCTTCATGGTGTATTTTCCTTCTTTTGTTACTATTTTTGAGGATTTAGGACAGTAGTCGAATCCTGCATTCGATTGTGATGCCAGTTTTGCTGTTATAACATTTAGGTATAGTTGTAGCATTACGATTACTGCTTTGATAGTAGAATTTCACAGTTGAATGAGAATGAATGTGGTATTGTTTGATATCTTCAATACCAATAATCCATATTGTAAGTTCTTTCTGGAGTTTGATTTGTATTCAAGCACTGACTTCGTGGTCTAAAACTCTTAAAAGTTTGCGAAAATCATTTTTTGAGAATTACTGCATTCGCCTTCATTCTAAAAAGTTGTTATAGATTGAGTAGCCAAGTTTTGTGTGTCATGATGTTTCATGTTCAGTTTTAAAAATGGGACCTTCAGTAGCTTGGTATTTCTTTAGTTAAAAATGGGAACCTTGAGGGCTTCTCCTGATTATTTTGGTTTTTTTTTTATTATTAACATTTGATTGTAGTGATTTAAGCGCAACTTGCGTGGTCTCTTTGATTCATGGTATCGAAAGGGGCCTAAGAATTTGTGTAATACCAATCCTAAGGATCTCCAGTATCTTATATTTTGGGTCTCTTGCATATTTTGACAAAAAAGAGGGAAGGATTTGTTCAAGATTGTGAAGATCGATTAGTTTTGAATTAGTTTAGGTACAACTCCTCATCCCAAAAGAGATTGCCTGAAACTGCTTTTTCTAATTCCATTTAATTCAAATATATTTTTCCTTTGCGATGCTTTGGTCAAATATGTTTCTTTTTTCTCAATTTTTGTTTACAAGTTTGTGTTTCTCTTATCATTTTTATCCATGCTCACTGGAACCTGCCAAAATTCATCTCAAATATCCTTCTGTCTGCTTTCCTTGGCATTTTTGTATCGCAACTTACTGCCTTTATCTTATTTTGGATCATCACAAATTCCTTTTCATCTATTAATCTATTATACTATTTATTTATATAGTAGTCGATATTCTGGATGCGTATTGATCTTCTTTTTCTCTTTCCTTGCATGTGAACCCATTTTCGAGTCCTGGTTGAACTTATCCCCTTAGCATTTCTTAATGAACTCACATAGCCCACTTTCTCGAGTCATACCCGAAGGTTTAAGTCCAAAAGATCGTATCATGGCATACGGATGCAAGAAGATAAAAGAAGAAAGAATGGGTTAAACCCCATTACTTGAAGCGGCAAAGAGATTAAAATCTCTTTTATTCGTTTGTTCATTCATTCTCATTGTTGTCTTTATTTATTTTATTTGTTTTATTTATTTTCAATCGTTTATTAATTCATTCAGGCCTCGAAGCCAAAGTTGTAAAATAATACAGGTGGATCGAGACTCGAGCTAAAAGCTCGAAAACATAAAAATAGGACAGGTGAAAGGAGAAATGGGTTGAAAATCCAACTAGATTAGGACAGGGTTAATGGTTTGAACTTCAAAGCTTAAATCACTACTTCTCCCCTCTCCCTTTTTCCTACTTTCTTACTTGTTTCATATGTGTTTTGCGAACCTAGTTAAAATCCTTAGCTAAGTCGCTAAAAAACTAAGTTTTGCAGAAACACCAAAATATTTTCAAAATTGTTTTTCTTTCCAAAAATCAATCACTTTTCGACAAAAATTAATCTTTTCTTAGAAGTTAATCAAAAGATGTTTTCAAACAGTCCGGATAACCGCAAGTTAGCGGAAGTTTTAGGTGCCTAACACCTTCCTAAAACGTTAATAGGAACTGCTTATCTAGAATCTCTTACTTAAAACGATTTTCCTGTTTTGAATCGTTTTAAGTAACTCTATAAAGGTTTCTTAATTCCTTTTCAAAATTAAGTGGCGACTCTTCTTTCAAAAAGTTAAAATTTCTCCGCAAAATAGAAATGGCGACTCCGCTGGGGATTTCTTGCTAGGTTCTAACCAAATGATTGATTTCGTCTTTTGATTAACTGTTTATGTATTCCGATTATGTAAAGTTTAATTATTGCATCTCATGGCATATTCCTACATTATTTAAACTGTTTTGGGGTTTCGTGGATGTCCCGGCCCCTGTTGTTCAATTCCAAAATGTGTTGGAAATACGAACAACTTATCAGCACGTGAGTCGTCTGACGCTGTTCGTATTTTCAAACTCAAGTTGTCCTCTTGAGAACCAGTGTCCAAGCCCACTCTAGACACTGAGGATAGAACGAAACCAAAACCCTATTTTAGACATATGCCTAGGACGACCCAATATCCGAGCGGGGTATTGGGCCCATTAGAAAACCTGCCCTGCGTCTATTGACCCCGAGTCAATTACAGACGAATCATATTTATGTGTTGAAGAAATACATGCTTATCTAAATTCAATCCATTATCCTTTGGGGTCGGGGGAAGGCTTATCTTTGTCTGCTTTTATGTAGGATATGGCTCAACTACATTCTCGCGAAAAGTTCAAAATGGTTACCAAACCTGACGGTTTCTTAAAACTATGGTGGGACCACATGAGCGCAGAAGAGAGAAAGATTGTTAGAAAACACATTGGGCATCTTCCTTCTTTGATCGAGATGGATGCTTGGCCCGAAATGATCCATGTACTAACAACTTTTTGGGATGATCAGAACATGGTATTTCGCTTCGGGGATGTTGAATTGACCCCCACCATTGAAGAGGTATTGATTTGTTACGAGAGTACGGAAATGTGTTTTAAGAGAAGGAAGACACCGGATAAGAATATTTTAGTCCCGGATGTGTGGGATCGTCAAAAGATCAAGGAGGTATTTTTAATTGACGATGACACCTGGCTAGGAGAACATGATGGAGCAAATATCACTTTTCGTGAGTTGTACCGTCGGTTCGGAAGATTCAACTCTTTTCATAAATTTGGGCATAAATTGGAGTCGGAAGCAAAATGGAATGAAACGAGAGCTTTTGCATTCCCGGTAGGCCTACTTGGAACCATGGTGTTCCCGCAGGGGGAAAATGGCACAATTCATCCGAGGGTTGTCACAGTGACCCATGCACTCTTCTTTGGAATGGAATACAATTCTAAAAAAGTATTCCACAACTTAGCCCCCATGATTGTCGCCGACATATATCGCGCTTTGGGAAGATGTCAAGTCGAGAATCGTTTCTTTCAAGGATGCAACCTTATATTATAATGGTGGATGATGATGTATTTGGTGAAAAATCCTAGAACGGCACAACTTGATCACAAAACAAGGAGAAATCTGCTAGAATCGCACGACATGTGGTTATTTTTACTCAAGTTCAAAAGGGAAGCATCCCACGAATTTTAGTTTAAGACTCTTGGAGAATTAGGAGATGACGATGTCCAATGGTCCCTTAACTATCTTCGTTCAGGAGAATACATCATTCGAGGGGGCGAATGGCCTTTTTTAGTGCTCCCGGGTCTCAGGGGAACCCGCCCCTACAATCCTGGCAGAGTTCTTAGGCAATTCGAGATCAAGCAGGAGACGCCTCAAATCGATTCTATGCTCAGATTCTTCACCGAATATCATGAAAGTAAGCCCTCGCTCAAAGACTACATGATAAATGGATGGAGAAGGAAAAAGTGGGTAGAAGTCTCTTTCCGTATAGGGTATGAACCTGAAGTCAGCGACACTTACAAGGAGTGGTTGAAAAAGAGCCTCGCCAGAGCATTGAATCCGGGACCAAATGTGCCCACTCGGGTTGTGGATGTAGAATCCGAGCATTAAATTCGGCTTCACAGGCTACAAGATGAGTTCCAGAAAAGTGAAATTGCGTACCAGCAGATGCACATGGAAGACGCTTTGACCATACATACATTGAGGGAAGAGTTGAAAAGAGCTAGGCAAGACGCTGATGATGTCAGGCAATGCCTAATCGATTTGGACAATAGCATGGCCTCCCAACTCGACAACATAGGAGAAATGACTTACGACTACAAGGCACAATTATGCGGGAGTCACCTTATCATCAATAGGTATCAAATAGCTTATGAGGTAAACAAGGCAAAAAAGGCGAAAGCAGACGAAGAAGCCTCCAGTAGCTAGCTTTTCTATTCTCCCCTGCGCGGGAACTTATCTTCTTTCATGTTATTTCCCCTTTTCCCTAAAAATTGTATCCCTGTTTCGTTATCTTTTGTAGGCATTTATGCCCTTGTTGTGTCTATATGAGTTGGGGGTTAATGGATTGACTTTGAGAAAGCATATATTTTCTTTAAAAAATTGTTAGGCCTGAACCCTTGGCTCAAAAAGGGTCACCCCAATTAGGATACGCGTTATTTTAATGTCTTGTGTGATATAACTGTTTTATGTGCTTATATACGTTTGTTGAGATCAAAGGTAAGTTTATCCACTATGACCTACGGATGAATTTGGCTATGACTCGAACAACTCTGTGTGATTATTTTCTGTTAAATATTTTGCATTACTTCTCACATACGGAAACTAACACATTTGTCTTTGAGCTGTTTTACTTTGCAGATAACAGAAATTACTCCGTGTTGATAAACTGCCAGAACATCCCTACTTCACCCGATCGAAAGCACAGAAAATCCTATCCTCGGACCATCATTCAAAAATAATAGGAAATGACGAAGAAAGCGCACTGGCTATCCGGGATAATGTGATAGCGGAACAGAATGAGATGATTGCGAAACTTGCAAGAAAATTAGAATTGCTTCAGGAGGAAATAAATCGCACTCGAGAATTGGCTAACTTGGCCATCACCGTCAATGCCCGTGCTCCGGGGGGACACGGGACTCCACTCCAAATCCCTTCCCTCAGTACACCTATTCTCGGGGACCAACCAACTAACGTATCATCCGTCTTCGCTCCTCCATTTGTCCAAAACACTAATCATGAAAATAATCCAGACGCCTACCATCCACAAAATCCATCTGCAACCCCACAGAACCCGTCTTCGAATCCATTCCCAAATCCTCAAAACACATTCTCAAATCAACAAAACGCATTCCCAAATCCATAAAATACGAAAAACCTACCTTCGAATCCACCAAATTCATTTCCAAATCCGCAAAATCCCTCTCATATTCCTCCAAACTACTTACAAGGCCCACATAACCTTCCCAATTTCCAAAACGTTCTCCCCACTTACTAACCAAATTCCCTCCATCTGCAAAATCAAGCCTTCCTTCCAAATCCCCCTCAAGCCATCATATCCCCTGATATTTATGAACCCCTTCCTAACCCCGAGATGGACTATTACAAGGAGAAAGAGAAGGAATGAAGGGCCCAGGATGAAAGGAATTTACTAGCCATGCAAGAAGAGATCATGATGATCAAAGAGTCTCACGGGGCCAAGGACCACGACGGTTTGGGGTATAACAATTTATGTGTTCACCCAGGAGTAGACCTACCAGAAGGATACAAGGTCCCTAAGTTTGAGATGTTTAACGGTACCGAAAATCCAATGGCCTATCTAAGAAGGTACTGCGAGCAACTAGTAGGGATAGGAAAAAATGAGGCGTTATTAATGCGCCTATTCAGTCGAAGTTTGAATGGTGAAGCCTTGGAGTGGTTCATGTCTCAGGAGCTGAAAAGGTGGACTGGTTGGAAGACATTGGCCAAGAGTTTCCTTGACCGGTTCACATTCAACATTAAAATAGTCCCTGGTTGGTATTCACTAGATCGTATTAAACAAAAGAGCGTAGAGAGTTTTTGAGATTATGCTTTTTATTGGAGAAAAGAAGCTGCCAAAGTGCAGCCCCCCCATGTCCGAGAAGGAAATGGTATCTGTGTTCTCTCACGCTCAAGAAGGAGAATATTATACCAGGATGGTGTCCGCTGTCAGAGCAACCTTTGCAGATTTGGTAAAAATAGGAGAATCATTAGAGGAAGGTATTTGTACAGGAAAAATTGCCAAAACTTCGACATCATGTGGAACTGCCATGTTTTCTAAGAAGAAAAAGAAAGAGGTAGGTGGGGTTTCTGCCAATTCTGTTACAAAATCGAAATAGCGGTTCAACTCTAGAAACATTTTATCTTCCCCGCCATCACCTAACCTTCCGTACGCATTCTATGTCCACCCCCAATACCAAACTCCACTCCCAAACATCCCACCATCATACCAAGCTCCACAACCAAATATCTTTCCCCAATATCCAATTTCACCTCTAAATTATCAGTCTCATTTCCAAACTACTCCCCCAAATAGCCAAACAAATTTCCAAATACCTCCAAATTACCACCAAGTACCTCCTCCTAAAAACCTAAGCCCGTATAACCCCCAACGTCCAAACCACGAAAAGAAACCTCCGCGAAACTTCATCCACTAGCTGAAAGTCGCACCCAATTATTTGAAAGATTGAAGAATGCTGGTCATTTGCAACCAGTACAACCAAATCCTGTCAATCCTAGCTCTCAGTTTTATCACCCTGATCAAAATTGTGCCTATCATTCAGGGGCAACAGGGCATAGTACCAAGGACTGTCTTATCATGAAACACAGAATCTAAGATCTGATTGATCAAAAGGTCATCACGCTCTAGGAACCTACTCCAAATGTTAGCAGTAATCCACTGCCCAACCATGGGGGATCTACAGTTAACATGATTGAAATAGAAGGCGAATGGGCATCTGGCAAGACCATTACCTAGGTGTACTTTCAAAAGCGCAAAGAGGCGGAAGAGGTAGGAAAGATAGAGAAAACTGTGGCTGCCTTAAGTATCAGCGAGAAAGCCCTATTTATAGTGATGACTGCACCGACTCAAGTGTACGCTCCCCCTCCAAAAAAGGAATTTATTGTGCAAACCGCCGCTGCCCAGGGGATGACGCAATCAGGACGATGTTACATCCCTGAGGAATTGACCAACAAGAAAGATTCACAGAAAAGGCCAATTATTGAAGGAGAGGCTGAGGAATTTTGGAGGCGTATGTAACCAAAGGATTACTCAATTGTCAAACACTTAGAGAAAACGCTAACCCAAATCTCTGTCTTAGCACTATTATTGAGCTCACAACACCATCGATAGGCTCTGTCGAAGGTCTTGGAGGAAACGTATGTTCCCGCAGGAATGAGTATTGAGAATTTGGCTGCGATGATAGGGAACGTTGTGGGGAACCATCGCATATCGTTCAGTGACGAAGATTTGTCGTTTGAAGGAGCAATGCACAACAAAGCCATGCATGTCACCGTTATTTGTCGAGATTATGCCATTAATCAGGTATTAATAGACGACGGATCTGGTGTGAATATTTGTCCCCTCTCTACGTTGGTCCAAATGGGCTATGATCTGGGGAAAATTTGTCAAAGCCACATAAATATAAGAGCATTCAATGGAGGGAAGAGAGATATCATAGGAGAGATAGATTTGCACATCCAAATGGGGCCTGCTGAGTTTAAGACTAAGTTTCATGTTATGGATATCCATCCTAGCTACAACCTTCTTTTGGGAAGACCATGGATACACGGGGCAAAGACAATTTCATCATCCCTTCATCAATTATTGAAGTTCATTTGGAAAGATCATGAAGTAGTCATCCAAGGAGAAGGAAGTCGAGCGGACCGTCCCAATGGTTAAGTGCCGGTGATTGAAGATGTTCCAAAAAGTAGAAGTTTCTATACAGTGGAAATTGTAAATGTTGCGGAAAGAGATTCGACACCCAAAATATCAATGCCTTCTGTCTACAAAATGATTGCAACTGTGATGTTAAGAAATGGGTTCGAACCTGGTCGAGGCTTGGGCAAGAATTTACAAGGAATTATCGAGCCTATTGTGATCCCAGAGAGAAGCTCTAAGCACGGGTTAGGGTATCAGCCTACCAGAAAAGATAGGGTTGAGAATGAGCCAGAAAAGAGTCTGTTTAGGCCCTTACCACTCTTGTTCCAGTCATTTCCCGTATGAGAGATGTCAGATGATGATGGTCTTGGGGATGGGATAGGAGATTTGTTTGAAGGATGCAATGCTGTACCAGAAGATCTCCCAGATTCCAACGGGGTGAAGCAGATTGTACCAGGAGAGGCTTTGCAAAATTGGACCTCCACTCCACTCATAACCCATCGCTCGTTGTGGTAGATGAAAGGGCAATTACTAATAGTTTTAAAATCAGTGATGATCCGGAGGAGGCCCCGCGATCCACCTTTTATATCTCAAAACTTTATTTTCGTATCTTACTGCTTTCAAAAAAGGCGGGGGCTTGTATTTGTACAAGTCACAAGCCATGGTTTTGTAATTATTTCTCAAATTTTAATGAAAAGGCCTTCATTTATTTGGAAAACTATATTAGTTCTAAAACGCTCCTAGTCATATGTTTTGTTATTTTCTTATCATCTAACTTAGTTTGTTTGTCCATTACATTAACAGTAGCTTAAAACCTGCCAATGTTGTGTTATGTCAAAGCCTGAATGAACAAAATAAAGGGGACGATGATGGTTGGAAGGACGATGACGAGGAACGATTAGTTGAAGATATGGAGGAATTTGAGAATCGTGAAAAACCCAATCTGGAAGAAACTGAAACAGTCAACTTGGGAGATCACGATGAAATCAAAGAGACCAGTATTAGTGTCCACCTCGCGGCACCTCAAAGGGAAGAGCTCATCCACCTATTGCGGGAGTATATCGACGTGTTTGCTTGGTCCTATGATTATATGCCAGGGTTGAGCACCAACATTGTGTCACATAAATTACCGATAAATTCTGAGTTTGATCCAGTCAAGCAAAAAATGATAAAATTCAAGCCAGATTTAAGTCTAAAGATCAAGGAAGAAGTGACAAAACAAATCCAGTCTAAGGTTGTCGAGGTCACAAAATATCCGACATGGTTGGCCAACATCGTCCCTGTGCCAAAGAAGGACGACAAGATTCAAATTTGTGTTGACTACAGAGACTTAAACAGAGCCAGTCCTAAACATAATTTTTTGTTGCCCAACATCCACATTCTCATCGATAACTGTGCGAAACATGAAATGCAGTCATTCATTGATTGTTTCGCTGGCTATCATCAGATACTGATGGATGAGGAAGATGCAGAAAAAATGGCTTTTATTACGCCCTAGAGTGTTTATTATTATAGGGTAATGCCGTTTGGTCTCAAAAATGTAGGTGTGACATATATGAGGGCCATGACGATGATTTTCCATGATATGATCCATAAGGAGATTGAGGTATACGTGAATGATGTAATTATCAAATCCCACGAGAGTTCAGATCATCTAACTCATCTAGAGAAATTCTTCAACAGATTAAGAAGGTACAGTTTGAAGTTAAATCCTGCTAAGTGTGCTTTTGGTGTGCCATCAGGGAAGTTGCTGGGGTTCATAGTTAACAGAAGGGGGATCGAGCTAGACCCATCCAAAATCAAGACAATTCAAGACTTGCCTCCGCTGAGGACCAAGAAAGAAGTTATGAGTTTTCTGGGTCGTCTAAATTACATTAGCAGATTCATCGCTCAATCAACAGTCATATGCGAGACAATTCTAAAGATGTTGAAGAAAAATGCACTGAATGAGTGGACAGAAGAATGTCAGAGAGCTTTTGATCGCATCAAGGAATACTTGTCTGCACCACCGGTTTTGATCTTACCGAGAGAAGAAATTCCATAATTGCTTTACCTGTCAGTCTCAGAAAATGCTTTCGGATGCGTCCTCGGGCAACATGATGAGACCGATAGGAAAGAGAATGCCATTTACTACTTGAGTAAAAAGTTCACACCATATGAATCCCGTTACACTCTTATAGAAAGGATATGTTGTTCTTTGACTTGGACGACACAAAAGTTGAGGCATTATCTGTCGTCCTACACAACTTATCTCATCTCGAGAATGGATCCATTGAAGTATATATTCTAGAAGGCCATGCCTACAGGAAAGCTAGCCAAGTGGAAAATGTTGCTGAGTGAGTTTGACATTGTGTATGTAACCCAAAAAACAATCAAGGGGCAAGCCTTAGCAGATCATTTGGCTGAAAACCCAGTTGATGAGGAATACGATCCACTTCGGACATACTTTCCAGAAGAGGAAGTTTTATTCGTAGGAGAAGATATCACGGAAATCTACCCCGGATAGAGGCTATTTTTTGATGGGGCGGTCAACTTCAAAGGTTCAGGAATTGGAGCAGTTTTGGTGTCAGAAACGGGCCAGCATTATCTGGTAACTGCTAAGTTACGTTTTCCATGCACCAACAACATGGCTGAATATGAAGCTTGCATCTTGGGGCTCAAATTGGCACTTGATATGGGTGTTCGTGAATTGCTAGCCATCGGAGATTCAGATTTGCTGATTCACCAGGTACGGGGAGAATGGGCGGTAAAAAACTCCAAGATTACTCCTTATGTGGAGCTGGTGCAAGAATTATGCGGAAGATTCAAGGATGTTGATTTCAGACATATCCCACGGACATAAAACGAGTTTGTTGATGCTTTGGCCACGATACCTTCCATGATTCAGCACCCGGATCAGAGTTACATCGATCCTTTGGAAATAAGCCTGAAGGAGCAACCTGCACATTGCATACACGTGGAAGAGGAGCCTGATGGAAGGCCTTGGTACTATGACATTAAGAGGTATTTGGAATCTGGAATATATCCTGAAGAGGCTAGTAACAAGCAAAAGAAAACAATCCAGCGTTTGGCAAATAATTACTTTCCAAGTGGAGAAATTCTTTTTAAGAGGACTTCTGATTTGGGATTCCTAAGATGCGTCGATGCAGCGGAAGCCAATAAGTTGATAAACGAGGTACATACTGGAGTTTTTGGCCCCCACATGAATGGGTTTGTCCTTTCCAGAAAGATCCTGAGAACCGGTTATTTCTGGATGACTATGGAAAATAATTATAGTAAGTTTGTGCAGAGATGTCCAAAATGTCAAATACACGGAGTTCTGATTCGAATGCCTCCACACGAGCTTCACGCAATGAATTCTCCTTGGCCTTTCGTATCTTGGGGCATGGATTCCATCGGACCAATAGATCCACTAGAATCGAATGGGCATAGATTTATTTTGGTTGCCATTGATTATTTCACTAAGTGGGTCGAAGTTGCTTCGTACAGACCCGTCACTAAGAAAATGGTTGCAGATTTCGTCAGGAATAACTTGATTTGCCGATTCGGAGTGCTGGAATCGATTATTAATGATAATGGGGCAAACCTGAATAGTCACTTGATGAAAGAAATTTGTGATCAGTTCAAGATTGTGCATCGCAACTCGACAGCGTACCGTCCCCAAATGAATGGAGTCGTAGAAGTTGCTAACAAGAATATCAAGAAGATCTTGAGAAAGATGGTCGGAAATGATAGATCATGGCACGAGATGTTACCTTACACCTTTCTAGGGTATCGAACAACAGTTCAAACCTCCACAGGAGAAACTCCCTATTTACTAGTTTAGGGAATGAAGATTGATACCCGCTGAGGTCGAAATACCTTCCCTAAGGATTATTCAGGAAGCTGTACTGAGTAACGAAGAATGGGTCTGTGCTCGCTATGAATAATTCATGTTAATTGATGAAAAGAGAATGTCCGTTGTATGCCATGGCCAACTGTATCAACACAGAATGGTTTGTGCCTTTAACAAGAAGGTAAGAACTCGAGCATTTGAAGCGGGGCAACTGGTTCTCAAATGAATATCCCTTTACCAAGAGGAGTACAAGGGCAAGTTCACTCCAAACTGGCAAGGGCCATACATAGTTCGCAAGGTGCTATCTGGAGGAGCTCTGATTTTGTCTGAGATGGATGGCATAGAGTGGACCAAACCAATCAATTCTGATGCGGTAAAGAGATATTATGTTTGAATGACGTTCTAGTTTTTGTGTTTTCTTAGTTTGTTTGTAATCACCTTTGTAATAATGTTGTTTGCTAGTGTGTAACTGCCTAGAATCCTTTCCCTTTATGTACGAACTACGTTTGACCTGAATTCCCAAGAAAGGGATACGTAGGTGGCCTATGTCGGCTTTGGCCAATAAAAGGGATACGTAGGCGGTCTATGTCAGCTGCGGTCAACCCATTAATTTCTTTTGTATATCCCTAGCATAGCCTGAACTATATTTGACCTGATTCCTACTTCAATGGGATACGTAGGCGCCCCAACGGCTCGGTCATATAACCCTAGGAAATGGAAACTGGGGCAAAATTTTCGAGAAGGAATCTCGAAAATTCACAAGAGAAGATCGATATCCAACAAAGAGAATGAAGATCAGCAAAGACTTCAGATCTACTCAGATTGGTATTATCTCAAACAAGTTTAAACTGGGGCAAAATTTTTTAGGAAGACCTCAAAATTTCCACCAAATGCCGGAACATATTCCAAATTCCCCAGCACCAGAGGTTAAAGCTTTGGAAACCACCAACTGTAACAAAGTCTGGGTAGACTCAATTTTTGTCTATGATAGAACTACTTGAAGAAACCCTCCAACAATAATCATGAGTTTTGGAAACCATCCATCGGATATAGTCAGAACCGCGAGGAAGACGTTCATTGAGCTAGTACATGACATGACTGGCAGAAATTTTCTAAAATTTTACAAAAGTTTTCAAAAATTTAAGACTATTTTCAAAAATCTTACGACTCACTTACTTAGTACTTGCCTAGACATCATTTGGGATAGAGTGTCAGGGTGGAAGTCTCAATATGGTGGAATGCCCAAGAGATGGCAATGAGCAAATCAAGGATCGAAGAAGGTCAACATGGAGTAATTTCATTCAACTAATCATTTTTCTGTGGATGCAGGGATCAATATGCAAAATGAGAGTCTCTTTCAAAAATCCTCGAGCAAATTGGGAGCCACAACAAATCATTAATGCCCAAGAACGGTATCTTAGGGCAGCCCTAAAAATAGGTTTAATGCCCATTTATTGAGGACCTTTTGATTTGTCCATCTCATTTCTTGAGATCGTAGGTGACAAACAAAAGCACTTTGTCTTCTTTACACGTATCGTATTTAGAAGTTTCCTAAAAATAGTCGCTAGTAAAAGCGACTTTGTGTCTACTAATCGTCTACCTTGAGTACAGGTACATGTAGAAAGTAGGACACTGATAAATGAAACCAGGTAAAATTATTTTATCACTGCCACAATGGCCATTGCATATCATTGCCGCAAAGGCCATCACATATCATTGCCGCAAAGGCCATTACATATCTGTTGACGCGCTAGACACAACGCTGGCGTCAAGGATATCATCAGTATTCAATATCTATTGACGCGCTAGACACAACGCTGGCGTTGAGGATATCATTATCATTCAATATCTGTCGACACGCTAGACACAGCGCTGGTGTAGAGGATATCATCAGCATCAAATATATTTGTCGACACGCTAGACACAACGCTGGCGTTGAGGATATCATCAGCATCCAATATATCTGTCGACACGCTAGACATAACATTGGCGTAGAGGATATCATCAACATCCAATATATCTGTCGACACGCTAGACACAATGCTGGCTTAGAGGATATCATCAGCATCCAATATATCTGTCGACATGCTAGACACAACGCTGGTGTCGAGGATATCATCAGCATCCAATATATCTGTCGACACGCTAGACACAACGCTGGCGTAGAGGATATCATCAACATCCAATATATCTGTCGACATGCTAGACACAACGTTGGCATCGAGGATATCATCAGCATTCAATATCTATTGACGTGCTAGACACAACGCTGGCGTCGAGGATATTATCAGCATTCAATATATCTATCGACACGCTAGACACAAAGCTGGCGTCGAGGATATCATCAGCATTCAATATATATGTTGACACGCAAGAACAACACTGGCGTCGAGGATATAATCATCTTTTCATGAATCAGCATCTAAATACATTAAGAGCACACGATTTAGAGGAACGCCTTCAGGTCGCTATCTAAGGATGAATGATATATAAGATTTCCTAGCAATTGATAATTTGAAGGTAATGTATAAGTCATATTATTTGAAATAGGATAGTGTACAAGATCACCTATGAGTTGATAGCCTGTAGGTCATCCGTAAGCCACAATAACATCCTAACCGGATAGTGTGCAAGATCGCCCAAAAGTTGATAGTTCAAAAGTTATCCGTAAGTCGCAACTAAATCCTTACCGGAGGATATGCAAGATTGTCAAATTGATACGTCCAAAGGTTCTCTATAAGTCGCGTCATATCCAAGATCGATTATGTGTAGGATTACCCAAAGACGATCAATTTAAGGGATTATATATAAGTCATATTGTATCCAAGGTCGGATGATGTGCAGGAACACCTGAAAGCTAGCGATTGGAGGGATATCTGTAAGTCATCTCTTATCCAAAGTCGGATGATGTGCAGGATTACCTAAAAGCTAGAAATTCAAAGGATATCTGTAAGTCGCCTCGTATCCAACATCAAATAATGCACAAGATTATCTGAAGATTGACAATTTAAGGAAAATTTATAAATTGATCATCAGCTACAACTAGAGAGGTTATCATGCCACATACAATAAGTGATATAGGTAACCAAAAGGGCCACCTCACTTTGAAAACATATTCGCTCAATAGATGAGCTAATTATACAACAACCAAGGAGGTTGTTGTGTCTGTTATTGCGAGTTATTTCCCATCAAACAGGTACAATAAAGGATGACTTCGCTTTTCAGGCCACAACTCACGTGGAGATATGGTAAAAAATTACTTACCTCTTTCGTGAATTATGTTTAACACTAACACTTTTGGCCTAAAGCATTGTCGAAAGCATCCGAGAGGATGAAAATCTCAAATCAAAACCACAGGTGCGGACGACTCCAAAAAGGACGCAGCACAACATGGAACTCTTTCTCAGCAACAAAACGGGACATAGTCTGGAGAGGAATGTCAAACTCTCTAGACGCGAGCTAAATGATGATCACCACCACCATTTAAGCACGCCTCTATTATAAGGCATGTGGGTATTTTTTGGATATTCTGGTCTCACCTTTACCTCCGGGATGTTTGTTAACTCATACTGAGGGGAACTTTTTTTTCTTTCAAATTTGGGTGGCAACACACTTAGAGTTTTGGAAATTATGCTTACGTAAGTTCTTAACTATGGATGTGAAGAGCTCCACGTTCATGGTTAAGAGGTTACAAGCCTCTTTTCCGCAACTCGATTAACTTGTCACTCATCCCAAGCTAAAGATCATCTAAAATAAAAGACTATCTTTTCTACCGATTAAGTTGAACTACAAGCAGTCTGATTCCCTGAGTCTCGGAGATATGTAGGCTGGGCTCTATGTATAAAACTCGACTGCATTCCAATTTTCCCCCAAATCCATGTATTCCCCAGCTTCTTGGTTTAACCAAAATACTCTAAAACCGTGATAGTTGGTGAATTTTCTTGAAGATCGTGCTCAAAATCAAACTTTATGAACTACAAGTGGCCTGAATTCTCATGAAGCCTGAGATATGTAGGAAACCTGATACTGAGGTTCGGCCATAATTCCTGAAACTCATGCGGAAACCCAACCTCTCTTAGATACAAATTTGTGATCGAACAAAAATTAGGAACGTCAACCTCCCTTTGCCCAGGATTACTTGCATCCATCCTACCCAAAGGGAGAGGGAAGTTGTTGACACCTAATTTTTTCCCTCCACAATTACGTTTAATCTCGAGTTTCTTCAATTTTCAAATAAAATCACAACAATTATTTTTTCCAAATAAATGCATTTTAAAATAGGTATTTGGGCTAAAGTTGCCATTTAAGTGATAATTGTATATTTCGTATTTACATATATGAGATTGTATAAATGATGTCATTTAAATGAACATTTTCATCAAAATTAGACTTTAATTTAAGGATTATTTGGAAAATAATTTTAAATAATCAAATCTTGATTTAAATATAATTTATTCTCACAAAAATCTATTTGGAGAAATACTTGTTTAGTTTTGTTAAACCAAGAAGCTTGTGATCGAACAAGGGATTAATTTGTATCTAATTTCAATCGAATTTAGTCAATCTATTTAAATTTGGACCTTAATTGAAATTGATTCAACCATAATTTCAATATAATTGGTCGATTGAGTTCAATTAGGCTAATTTTTAAATGAAATTGCCTAAAGCCTCTTTCTTTTTGGCTATTTAACAAATAGCCAAAATAACCCAACCTAACAATTTAATCCAACCGGCCCATTTATCCTTTAAGATTTGGATAGCCCAACACCCCTAAAACCTACCCGGCCCATATGCTTCTCCTCCTTAACTTCTAGAAGCAGCTTTTTCAAATCACCACCAACCAAAACCTAAACCTATCCGTACAATCAAACAACAACATTGACCAACTGATCGAACCCCATCGATGCCGACCCAAAATTCAGTTTGAACCAACCCGTCACTCGACCCAATATCGCAAAATCTCCAAATCTATCAACCCGCATCAACCCGACCTTCTCCCTCTTCATCGTGTGGCAATCACGTGGTTTCATACAAAAAAACATTCTCAAATCTTCTAGAATATGGTGAGTTGGCCCCTTCCAAACGTCCCACTCCACAAATTTCGGGATAAGGGTACAAATTCGAGAGTTATTTGGAGGTTTTTGATTGTTTTGGGGGAGATTATTCCATCTCCCCATTTTCTATTGGTGTTTTTCAAAAATCCGTTGAGGATAATCCAAAATAGAGTACGAATTGAGGGCGAAATGGAGTTGGAGGGAGAATTTTGAATTTTGAAATGGGTTATTTTCTAAAATCTCAAAAGGACCCTCGATGACTCTCTATAATGAGCTCATTGATGAGCTAGGAAAGGGGGGACGATTGGAGAAAAATTAGGGGATTTTTTTTTAGGTTTTTTTTTTTAAGAAGGGGGCTGGGTTTTGCTTTTTTTCTTTGAAGGTTAAAATTTTTGGTTTTTTTTTTGGGATTTTTCAGGTGAAAATTCTTTTTTTTTTCTTCTCTGGTCGTTGTTCTTAGGGTCTTAGTTTTAAATCTAACATCGACTCTTTTGCTTGAAGATTGGGGTTCGAAATTTTGTTAGGAGTTTTGAAAACAAAACTTATTTTGTGAAAATCTCCTCGTTCACTCCTTCTTGAGGCTGGTTGATTAACTAGAGGTTTTCGAGTCGATAACTTCAACCACGGAGGTAACGGTTCTTGCTGATGGCTCGGGTCCCCATTTGCTGTCATGAAGGAGCTGTCGATTGGATCAGAGTTCTCGAATGACTGGTTTCCAGTGGTGACGACTCCAACAAAAGCCCGACGTCCCAATTTTCTGCACCTAAAAGGTTAGCGTCTTTCTTTTTGTTGCTTCTTCTTCATGGTGTATTTTCCTTCTTTTGTTACTATTTTTGAGGATTTAGGACAGTAGTCAAATCCTGCATTCAATTGTGATGCCAGTTTTGCTGTTATAATATTTAGGTATAGCTGTAGCATTACGATTACTGCTTTGATAGTAGAATTTCACAGTTGAATGAGAATGAATGTGGTATTGTTTGATATCTTCAATACCAATAATCCATATTGTAAGTTCTTTCTGGAGTTTGATTTGTATTCAAGCACTGACTTCGTGGTCTAAAACTCTTAAAAGTTTGCGAAAATCATTTTTTGAGAATTACTGCATTCGCCTTCATTCTAAAAAATTGTTATAGATTGAGTATCCAAGTTTTGTGTGTCATGATGTTTCATGTTCGGTTTTAAAAATGGGACCTTCAGTAGCTTGGAATATCTTTGGATAAAAATGGGAACCTTGAGGGCTTGTCCTGATTATTTTGGATTTTTTTTTTATTAGCATTTGATTGTAGTGATTTAAGCGCAACTTGCATGGCCTCTTTGATTCATGGTATCGAAAGGGGCCTAAGAATTTGTGTAATACCAATCCTAAGGATCTCCAGTATCTTATATTTTGGGTCTCTTGCATATTTTGACAAAAAGGAGAGAAGGATTTGTTCAAGATTGTGAAGATCGATTAATTTTGAATTAGTTTAGGTACAACTCCTCATCCCAAAAGAGATTGCCTGAAACTGTTTTTTCCAATTCCATTTAATTCAAATATATTTTTCCTTTGCGATTCTTTGGTCGAATATGTTTCTTTTTTCTCAATTTTTGTTTACAAGTTTGTGTTTCTCTTATCATTTTTATCCATGCTCACTGGAACCTGCCAAAATTCATCTCAAATATCCTTCTGTCTGCTTTCCTTGGCATTTTTGTATCGCAACTTACTGCCTTTATCTTATTTTGGATCATCACAAATTCCTTTTCATCTATTAATCTATTATACTATTTATTTATATAGTAGTCGATATTCTGGATGCGTATTGATCTTCTTTTTCTCTTTCCTTGCATGTGAACCCATTTTCGAGTCCTGGTTGAACTTATCCCCTTAGCATTTCTTAATGAACTCACATAGCCCACTTTCTCGAGTCATACCCGAAGGTTTAAGTCCAAAAGATCGTATCATGGCATACGGATGCAAGAAGATAAAAGAAGAAAGAATGGGTTAAACCCCATTACTTGAAGCGGCAAAGAGATTAAAATCTCTTTTATTAGTTTATTCATTCATTCTCATTGTTGTCTTTATTTATTTTATTTGTTTTATTTATTTTCAATCGTTTATTAATTCATTCAGGCCTCGAAGCCAAAGTTTTAAAATAATACAGGTGGATCGAGACTCGAGCTAAAAGCTCGAAAACATAAAAATAGGACAGGTGAAAGGAGAAATGGGTTGAAAATCCAACTAGATTAGGACAGGGTTAATGGTTTGAACTTCAAAGCTTAAATCACTACTTCTCCCCTCTCCCTTTTTCCTACTTGCTTACTTGTTTCATATGTGTTTTGCGAACCTAGTTAAAATCCTTAGCTAAGTCGCTAAAAAACTAAGTTTTGCAGAAACACCAAAATATTTTCAAAATTGTTTTTCTTTGCAAAAATCAATCACTTTTCGACAAAAATTAATCTTTTCTTAGAAGTTAATCAAAAGATGTTTTCAAACAGTCCGGATAACCGCAAGTTAGCGGAAGTTTTAGGTGCCTAACATCTTCCTAAAACGTTAATAGGAACTGCTTATCTAGAATCTCTTACTTAAAACGATTTTCCTGTTTTGAATCGTTTTAAGTAACTCTATAAAGGTTTCTTAATTCCTTTTCAAAATTAAGTGGCGACTCTTCTTTCAAAAAGTTAAAATTTTTCCGCAAAACAAATACAATTAAACTTAACCTCGAAAATTTTTTCCTCAAATTCGATCGACATTCATCTACTACCTGTCAACTACAACAACATAATATGATAATAGAGATATCAAACAAATACAATCAAACCTAACATTTACATGAAAAAAGAAGTTCACAAAGTAGTGATATTAGAACAATACAATTAAACATAACCTCTATCTAAAAAAAGAAAAAATTTCAAAGCCGACCCGACATTTATCTACAACCTGTAAATTAAAAACAAAATAATATGATAATAAAGATATTAAAACAATACAAATAAACCTAACATTTACACAAAAAAATAATCATAAAGTTATTAATTGAGGAGAAACTACAAAGTTATTCAATAGCGTAAACTTGTTATTCCTGATCAATAAATAACCCAATGTAATAGAAAGGAAATTTTAAACTCCAGAAACAACAAAGTCAAGTTGTTGAATCAATAATGAAAGTTACTATTTACAAACATGAAAAGATGATCGTTATTCTGATCAATAAAACCAACGTAATGACAAATAAATTCAAAACCTGAAAGATTTTTTTTTAACTTCTTTTAGGAGTCTAAATCTATTTTATGTAAAATAGTTTCACCAATTTTTTCAATTTTTTTTTAGAACTTTACCTTATATAGAAACTTTTTTATATAATAATTTCTTTCAAGTTGAATTTTTTTTAACAAAATATTGCCAAAAATTTAGGAAATAGACTTAAAGTAGAAAATATTAAATTATATTTTAGGTTTAATTTTCTTTTTTTCCTTTTTCCTCCACTCGTACCCACCCATCTTTTGTGCTGGCAACACAATACTTTAGCAACACAATACTTTTGGGTTGTTCCTTTTTTTTTTTTTTTTTTTTTTTTTAAGTTTCCATTTCTCCCTTTCTTTTCCCTCAACCCTTTGCATTCATTGCGGTTCTATTCATTTCAATAATTGTTAATATTAATTTCAAATTAGTCACTTGAAGATTTAATTTTTTCAATTATAAATGTATGTTCTTTCTTTGCCCTGTGTTACAAAGCATCTTTATATATATATAACAGAATTGATGATTTCGACATGGCAATTTCTTATCATTTTAAAAAAACTCAAGGATACTTTAGTTATTAAACATAGATTTTTATTGAATTTAATGTTAAAAGGCCTGGCAAGTAGCGATCAAAAGTAATACTTTCTCCTTTTAAAAAAGAATGACCTACTTTGACTTGATATAAAATTTAAGAAAATAAAGAAACTTTTGAATCTTGTGGTCTTAAATTAAAGTTGTGTCAAATGTACCACAATGTCCTTTAATCTTGAGGTCCTAAATATATCATGTGGAAAGTTAAAGTTAAAGTATTACAAAAAAAATAAAAATGAATCATTCTTTTTAAAATGGATTACAAAGGAAAGTAGGTCATTTTTTTTTAAACGGAGGGAGTATTCTAATTCAAAATTAGACAAAAAAATCCAAATGACAATATGTAATCACACTTCATATACCTACTTTTTAAAAATAAAAATTAATTCCTTACTTTTAGGACCCACAAAATTATACTTATAATTATGTATTTTTGGTAAATAGAGGATAGTTTTCATGTCAATTGCTTAACTCTCAAAATTAATAATTTAAAATATTTAAAAGACATAAAAAGAAAATTAATTTACTTTATAAATTTTATCAAGCCACGTAAATTGGTATAGAAGAAAAAATTCAATAAATTACAATCTATGTTATAAATATATTTATATTATAGTGAGTGTCTATAAGGATCTATCAAGATCTAGTTAATATCTATCAAGATTTGAAGATCTATCAAGATCTAGTTGATATCTATCAGGATTTGAAGTATTTGTCTTTTAGTGAGAAATCAGGAGTAAATTTCTCTTATAAATAGAGGGGTTTTATTCAATGTAAATCATCCTCAAGGATCTCAAGAGAATACTCAAGAGAAATAAAGAATTACTCTTTTTTTTTTCTCTTTTCTTCTTCTTTGCTTTATATTTTCTTGTTCTTGCTTTTATATTTTATAACACGTTATCAACATGAGACTCTGCCAATGAGATATAAATATAAAGGTAATTTCAAGGTTAGTAATTCCTTATGTTATCTTTCTTTTGTTACTAATAATATAATTATTGTTGGATTTGAGGAAAAATAATTGGTTTGAAACCATTTATGTTTTAAATTTATTCCTCAAAAATAATATTATCAAAAGGGATAATAATATGTTGGGTTCAAGTCTCATCGATTTATGCCTAAGACGTATTTTTATGTATAAATTATTGAGTTTGAATCTCAATGCACCATATTGATGATATTATGATGAATAAGGCAAAATAATGGGTGTTTGATGAAAAGTCATGAAACATATCCAGCGAGATGCTTCATTCTTGAAGTGAATGTGATAGCAATATATGATAAGTATGACAATTTGCTTCATTCTTGAAGTAAATGTGGTAGCAATATAAGCTATAGTTTGAAATATATAATAGAGAAAAATTCTCTACATCATATTTAAGTCTCGATTTGCTTCTGAAGTAGCAATATCATGAAAGAAGTTATAAGCCATCATAATTTGATAGGCTTAAGACACGATTATAGTCCATTCCTGGGGAATGAGAAGTTTATCAATACAAACGTGTACTTGATTGTGATGGTATCACAACTTACCTCTGAATGAGGCAAAATAACTGAGAAGAGTTATTTGAAATCTACTTTTAAAGTAGTAAATCAGAAATTTATTCATAGTAAATTTGAAATTTACTAAAGTAAAAGGTATATGTCATGGTAAACTTGAAGTTTACTAGAATAAAAGTTCATAAATTGACATGAATAATTGTGGCATCCCGAAGATGTGCATATTGAGTATTAGACATATAATGAAAAACTGGAAGATTCTTCAAAAATTATCTATGTTGCTTGTTCTCATGATAAGTTGGTTGGACCAACTAATATTGGGATTGGATCCCTTAAAATCTGAAAAGTATAAAAGGTGAATATAGGCCTGTTCACCTTTCATGTGATCTATTAAGATGCATCAATATAATATGATCACTTGTACGTTTATTGTCAACTTGCAGTTTGACATTCATAAAGTTGCTTGCTCAATGAAATTGAGTTAAGAGCATAACTTTCATATTATGTAATCAAGACAATTTATCTTGATGATGATGTTTTGCATTGAATACCTTTGATAAATAACTAAACCATTGCTAATGAGAACAAAGCTTCATGTCTTGGTCCAAAATATGATATGTTGCATACAATAACACTTGTATGCATTAGACTAATAAATTATGATTATTTCTTTCCTCTCAATTGGTTCAAGGTCAAGAACCAACTATTCCATCTAATAGTTTTGATTTGCGATATACGACTAATGAATATACCATGATACACAAAGATGGATTCCTCAAAGAATATGGAGGATGTATGTGATACAAGACCGAGAAGGAAGACAGAAAAATATACACCAAAATAGTCAACGATTTAAAGAACCGAGGACCCCTTTTGATGACCTCTCTCGGATTCACAAGAAGAACAAGAAAGGAAATTATATCAAGAGTAAAACACACTAAACAACAACAACAACACTTGATAAACAAGATGCAATAACAACAACACACGGTTACAAGACAAGAACATAAATGGATTACACTAGATATAAACAAACGATTACAAGAAAGTAAAGATAGATAGATAGACAAATGAAGATGTAATATTAAAAATTCAAAAGATTATTCCACTTTTGGACCTTTAATATCACACACAACCTAAACCTATCTCTTACGTGACCTCAAGGAAACCGGAATCGCCAAGCAATCTCCGTTTCTAAGCAAATCATCAACACAAGGATTCCACCTTGCCCAAGGATTCCACCTTGAAAAAGGCTCTCAAAAGAGGCTACAAATAGGTCATCTAAAATTTCCCCATAAAATGAAGGCAAACTAGCTATTTATAGGCTATGGGTCTTTATTACACAATGGGCCCAAAAGTGACCCTAAAAGCTATTGAGCCCAAAAGTGACCCAAAGCCCAAAATAATGTCATGGGCGTCCATGCTCTCTCGAAGCCCACGCTATCTTCCAAACACATCGTGGCTCAATGCTTCCGTGGATGACATCATCAAATGTAGCTTCTCCCGCTCTCCAAGATATCATCCACACACGTATTTGTTCCCCTAAAACAACCAAATCTTGGATGCATAGATGTGATCCTTGAAGCATCGATCCCAAAGGAGTAGAGCCCATTGATCTTGTATCATCCTCCCTTTATTGAAGAGGATTCGTCCTCGAATCCAACTCCTTTATCAACTTGTCGTTGCACCTTTCAAGTTTGGAATTCTTTGGTAAGAACTCCGTTAGGCTTTCAAGCTCATTTTCATATGACATTCTCCTTTAATATTATTTGATCATGAACCTGCACAAATAAAGAAGTGATGCTAGGTAAAATTCTATCATCATGGTTAGCGAGTGACAAAGGTTCCGTGTTTGAATTGGTCTTCTCAATTTGGATTTGGATTGGAACTTGGTTTGTAGTGGGAACATGTTCTTGAAGTGGATTGGATGTGGTCTTTGGTAATGAGGTATTTGTTGGTGGAATTGTGGTGGTTGGGGTACATTTGGTGGGGTTTGGGTAGTAAGACATGTCACCTTTTCCATGTTTCCTTCTAAACGTGACCATCCTTCTTCCAACTATTCAATTCTTGTCGCCAATCCATGAGAGCTTTCATTATCGCCTCTTTTGAGATAGGTTGGATTTCATCTCCCAAAGCCATGGTACCTATAAATTAGGCACTCAAAATAACTTTTTCTTCAATTTTGAGGATCAAACACCACCTTTTGAAAAGAATTCAAGATGAAGGTCTGAATCTTCTCAAGAACACTCAAGAACACCAAGAACTTAAAAAATCTTTAACTCTTGAACCGATGATCGAAATGTGATGAAATTTTGAACCAAGACTATTTTCAGTCTTCTAAACACATTCCAAACATCAATTTTTTCAATTTCTCAACCAAAAATTACAGATCTCGAACCCACCTCTCTTTCTTCAAGTTTAAGCCCACATCAAGGTAAAACACTCAAATCAACTCCGATTTAGCTCAAATTCGAACCCTAGACTCCTCTAGTATTAGAGAACAAGAATATAACACTAAAAACATAAGAAAACAAAAAAATCAAAGACTCAAATTTTGACATAGGGTCCAAAAAGGAAATAGTACTTTTTTTTGAAAATTTTGATTTTTACACTTTTTTTTGGCAATTTTTAAGATAACAAACCCAAGATTGACTTCGTAGCAACGAAATCAAGCTCGGATTTGATACCAAATGATACAAGATCGACAAGGAAGACACAAAAATATACACCAAAATAGTCAATCATTTGAAGAACCGAGGACCCCTTTTGATGACCTCTCTCGGATTCACAAGAAGAACAAGAAAGGAAATGATATCAAGAGTAAAACACACTAAAAACAACAACAACACTTGATGAAAAAGATGAAATAACAACAACACACGGTTACAAGACAAGAACACAAATGGATTACACTAGATATAGACAAATGATTATAAGAAAGTAAAGATAGATAGATAGATAGTCAAATGAAGATGTAATATTAACAATCCAAAATCTTATTCCACTTTTGGACCTTTAATATCACACACAACCTAAACCTATCTCTTACTTGACCTCAAGGGAACCAAAATCCCCAAGCAATATCAGTTTCTAAGCAAATCATCAACACAAGGATTCCACTTTTCCTAAGGATTCCACCTTGAAAGAGGCTCTCAAAAGAAGCTACAAATAGGTCATATAAAACCTCCCCTTAAAATGAAGGCAAACTAGCTATTTATAGGCCATGGGTCTTTATTACACAATGACCCCAAAAGTGACCCTAAAAGCTATTGAGCCCAAAAGTGACCCAAAGCCCAAAATAATGTCATGGGCGTCCATGCTCTCTCGAAGCCCACGCTATCTTCCAAATACGTCATGACTCAATGCTCCCGTGGATGACATCATCAAATGTAGCTTCTCCCGCGCTCCAAGCTATCATCCATACACGTATTTGTTCCCCTAAAACAACCAAATCTTGGATGCATAGATGTGATCCTTGAAGCATCGATCCCAAAGGAATGGAGCCCATTGATCTTGTATCAGTATGCTAGTTTTCCTAACATAAGGAGGAGATTATAAACAGCTGTGAAATATGTTAGGAATTATCACCAGATCCCCACTCAAAAGATAATTCAAGTCATATGCCGGAAGCATTTACTGACTCAAATTTAATCTCATATTTAAGTTGCAAGTGCTCCTATTTTTTAGCCATAAAGGACAAAATCTACACATGCGTGAAGCGTGGTAGACCAATCGGTTCCAAATGAAATAGTCCTTGTAAAGAATAAGGAGAAAATAATCATAATAAGAAGACAATGTGTTCTTGAAGAGCCTACGACATAACACTTCATGAAACCTATGGGAGGTTCAGGTACTTAAAAATAATGAAGTGATGAGATCTCAAAATGTTATGTCACACTATGAACCAATACGAAATTATATATCATCAATATCTTTAATATAATATTGGCGCAATATTGTGAAAGATCACGAGGATATGAATTCTACGTTTATTTAAGCATGCTGACGTAGAAACATTTATCAAGTGACATGAAAGGATGCATCTTGGTAAGTGTAAAATTTATTTTATTTGCAGTCTAGACACTTAAAAATGTCACTTACGAAATGTTGAATATTATCGCTTGAAAAAATTTACATGAAAACATGTTTAAAGATTCAAAATGTTTGAAGCATATAAAAGTTTTTGGGAAACCTATTTATAATCCTTATATTGTATAAGCTTATATCTTGGAAATTGTTGAAACTCTTGGAGAGTTTTCAAAACAATAGATTATTTACTGATATGAGAAATATATCAAATTGAATTAGTTAAGAAGGACCATATCTTAGTACAATTGTTGTACTAATGTATCTTGCAATTGCTACAAGGCCTGACATAGCCTTTTTGGTTAATTTGTTAGCAAGATTGCAGTCCCGATCTTATTGGTCATGCTGATGTTGGGTACTTATCTGACCTGCATAAAGCTCGGTCTCAAACAGGCTATGTGTTCATATGTGGTGGTACTGTCATATCTTGGAGATATACAAGCAGTCTATCTAGCCACTTCATCGAACCATGATGAGATAATAATTGTTCATAAAGCAAGCCGAGAATGTGTATGGTTGAGGTCGATGATACATCTCATTCGAGAAAAATCTGATTTGAAATGTGACAATGCACCCATAATTTTATAAAAAGATAATACAACATGCATAACACATCTTAATGGAGGATTCATAAAAGGAGATAGAACGAAGCACACTTCATCAAAGTTTTTCTATACACATAATCTACAAAAGAATGGTGATATTAACGTGCAACAGATTCGTTCAAGTGATAATGTGATTGATTTATTCACCAAGTTTCTTCCAACTGCAACTTTCAAGAAGATGGTGCACAAGATCGGGATGCAAAAATTCATTGATGTTCTCATTAGGGGGAGCAAATACGCGTTGTACTCTTTTTTCCTTTCAAGGTTTTGTCCCACTGGGTTTTCCTTGTAAGGTTTTTAATGAGACAGCCTATATGCGTGTTGTTAGATATGTGTACTATTTTTCCTTCACTAGATTTTTTTCCTACTGGGTTTTTTCTAGTAAGGTTTTAACGAGGCACATTATCTATTAATTAGATATTCAAGGGGGAGTGTTATAAATGTATTTACATTATAGTGAATGTCTATTAAGGATCTATCAAGGTCTAATTGATATCTATCAGGATTTGAAGCTCTATCAAGATCTAGTTGATATCTATCAGGATTTGAAGTATCTGTCTTTTAGTGAGAAACTAAGAGTAAATTTACCCTATAAATAAAGGGGTTTTATTTATTGTAAATCATCCTCAAGGATCTCAAGAGAATACTCAAGAGAAGTAAAGAATTACTCTTTTTTCTTCTTCTTTGTTTTATATTTTCTTGTTCTTGCTTTTATATTTTATAACAATCTAAAATATTTATAATTGATTTCGAAATTATATTAATGCCACGAAAAATGAAACAAATAAAATAACATATATCATTTGAAAATTACATAAAAAGTATTATAAACTATAATAGTTAACAACTTAAAATATTTTAAAATATATATTAGAAAAATTGATTGACTATTTAAACTTAATTTTGTGTTACATAAATTGAGACAAGGATGTAATATATCACCTTACTTATTTATTCATTTATTAGTATGTCACGATATAAAAATGGATTATGTTGACACTTACCACGACTCAATAATAAGTGACAATAAATAGGTACGAGATTGACATATCTGTTTGTGCGCACTATAGTATACGTCTCTTCCAGTCATTATATATATAAGTTGTACTCTCCTGGTAAGCTGCCACAGGCATCCACTCCTTCCAAATTATTAATTGGTGTATTAATTTCATTTGCTAATTTAATCAATTGAGTTCTTATTATTTATTTTTCTGTTCTTTTTCATTTGTCACATTTTAATTTTTAAAGTTAAATAAATTAAATTAAACTTATTAATGTCTTAAAAATAAATAAATTTAATATTTGATGTTTTAAATTAATTTGATGTTTTATATGAGGCTATTTAATTTTTTTACATAAGTAACTTCTATTATAATTTTATTTACTATATCACTTTTAATTAATTATTATAAGTCATTTAATACATGACTGCTTCGTTGACTCCATCATGATTTTACTATATGACCCTAATTAATTATTATGACCAACTAGACATTGTGCCACTTAAATTAGAATATAAAAAAAAATATTACAAATCACAATAATTATAAACTTAAATTATTTTTAGAAAATATAATTGGCTATAAATGCCACAAAAGTTTGGATAATAAAAGTAATATATATTATTTGAAAATTAGATGAAAAATATTATAATAGTTAACAACTTAAAATATCTAAAAAAATAATTTGTTATATATTTCAAAAAATAAGAAGAAAGTACTATAAATCACAATAATTAATAATTTAAAAAATTTAAAGGTCAACATGCCTGCTTTGGCACAACTTCATTAATCCTTTTCCCTGCCTTCAATTTTTTCGTCATTTTAATTTGTTTGTCATAGTTTTCTAATTTGTTATTTATTTAAAAAAAACGTAAAAATTCCTATAAATCAAAGTAATTAGTAACTTAAAAAAATTTAAATATATAAAGTATTTGGATGACTTTCGAAATTATATCCGTGTCACTTAAATTGGAATAGAAAAAAACTAAAAATCACAATAATTCAAAACTGAAATTATTTTAAAAATATAACTGACTTTCAATGCCATAAAAGTTAGGACAAAGAGAGTAGTATATATTATTTGAAAATTACTTTAAAAATATTATAAATTACAATAGTTAACAAATTAAAATATATATATATAAAATTACTTTGTTATATATTTCACAAAGTATGTAAAAAATACTGTAAATCACAATAATTAATAACTTAAAAAATTAAAATATATAAAATATTTGACGATTCTAAAAATTATATAAGTGTCACTTAAATTGGAATAGAAAAAAATATTATAAAAACAATAATTACAAACTTAAATTATTTCAAAAATATAATTGACTATCAATGCTACAAAAATTTGGACAAGAAGAGTGACCAATGTTATTTAAAAATTATACAAAAATATTATAAATTACAATAGTTAAAGTGTCTCCCAACTTATCATATATTCTTACAACTTAGCATCTTATTGGTATCAAATTTCAAATATTTATTTTTAATTTTTAAATTAAGCTAAATGTAATCGATGTTGGGCCCGTGCTAACACAGGGCCCGTGAAAGATGTAAAAAGTTTATTTGATTTTCCAAATTCTATTAATATTATATAAATAGAAATAGATGGAGTAGCATATATTACATGAAAATTATGTAGAAAGTCATATAAATCATAATAATTTACATCTAAAGCTATAGAACAACTTTAATTGACTTTCTCAACATTCCATCGGTGACATGTAAATTGAGACGAAAAGAGTAACATATAATATCTGAAAAATATATATAAAACTTGGCTTCGTGATAAATACTATAAAGTAAATAGGTTGTTCTACACATAGATGCATTACATCTAATTTTCTTTACATACATCACATTGCACGGGCCCCTTCGCCCCTAGTTTTGTTTAAGTTTGAAGGTTTTGGTCTCAAATTTCAATATATTTTACTATAAATTCATATTTGTGCTATGATACTTGTTTAAGGATTTGTCTGTTGTAATTTGTTTCGGTCTCAACATTTGAGTCTTCCAATTTCATTCTCTTTTCCTAATATTTGTTTATAATGCATTATTTCGATTTGGGTTTCATATTTTTAGATTTTCTATCTCAAGATTCGATTCTTCTAATTTTAATTTCATGCTCTTTTTCTAATATTTGTTTATAATGCATTATTTTGATGATTTGGGTTTCATATTTTTTGGCTCAAATCTATATAAAGCAGAAAAAGCCAAGTGGCAGCATAAGAACAAGCCACTTGACAGTTTTTAGGACAAAATTTATAATATTGTACTAAAAGATTTGAACTTATTGAATTTAAAAATATTAGGCTTTTAGAAGAATTTTTTTTTCGTTAGTTTAAAATTAGAAATTCATAGTTGAAGAGTCCTAAATAAACTCTAAATATTTTATAATAATAATAATAATCTATAAATAAATAATATCAGTAGTAATAATAGTAGTACATACGTGTGATAGTGGTAGTATACTACTAATAATAAAATATAATAATAATAATAATAATATAAATAACTAAATAATATATTTAGCTATTAAAATTTTTAACTTATGTCAGACATTATAAGATAAGTATGTACTGTATTTGAAAAATTATGGATAATGACAAATAATAATTAATCTTTTTTTAATAAATAGATATTATATTTGAATTTGAATTTAAATGAAATTTAAATTGAAGTGAAGTTCTATTTTTTTAATATCTCTTTTATATCTATATAATCAACAGCAGTGGTAGAAACAATAATCACCTACTTTGACATTTAAATTTCAAATTCAAATGAAATTTAAATTAGGGTGGAGTTCAACTTCCTAACCTCTCAATATATACTCATGCAATGATATATAACACTAAGATTCCTTTTTTTTTTTTTTTAAACTATTGTTGCATTCTTCATATTATTCATTTTCTTGAAACACTTTTGATTTAAAATCTTCATTTTTTTTATGCAGATGCGTGATGATCATATTATAAGCTATTTTTCTTCATTATATACAGGTCTAAATTTAAGTAAGTAGTTTGTCATTTTAATATTGTTTGTTTGATTTTTGATAAAAATAATACATTTGGTTATATAAATGAAAAATGAAATTATTTTTTTGTTAAGATTTTGAGTTGCATATTAGCTTTTTTCGTTATATATAATACTAAAATATTAAGTATCACGTAATATTTATAAATTGATCTTTTAATATATACGTTATAAGATAAGTATGTACTCCTGTGCTGAATTAGACTCAAGGACATCAATTTTCGAGGGAAACTAACTTTCCGTGCTTTGCTACTGATGGTGATGGATCGATAGTTGTTGGTTCACTTAATGACAAGATTAGGTTGTACTACTCGAGCAGTTCCATGAGACAGGCTAAAACTGCTTTTTAGGGCTTGATTCTCCTATCACTCATGTCGATGTTACCTATGATGGGAAGTTGATATTAGGGACAACTGATACATATTTGATATTGATATGCACCTTATTTGTTGACAATAATGGAAGTACTACATGGTTTTGCTGGTCGCATGGAGAATAACATTTCGGCTCCAAGATTGTTAAAGATAAACCCTCTTGATTCACATATGGCTGGAGCTAACAAGTTTCATAGTGCTCAATTTTTATGGGTATGATTCTTCTTTTCTTTTGACCTTCTCATTTTTACTTTGCAGCAGTATATTTAACTATCATGTCTATTTATTTTTCTTTGTACATAAACATAATAATTTTGCTTAGTCGATTCCTTGTGATGATGTTAATAGGAAAGGACTTGACATTGAGGTATTTGTGACACATATATATTAAGTGTCCATGTCTTCAGTTTTGCTTAAATAGGAATATGACAATCATAAATTTTTCTAGATGTCAAGGGCTATTGAATGTGGTGCAGTTTGTAGCTATAGAGTGACTTGTACTCTTTCATAAATTTATCTCTTTTAAAATTTAAGTTATATAATATATTTAAATATTAAATTAAAAATGAAACTATATTTATAATAATAATAAAAAAAATTATAGTTTTAAGGAAACGTGCAAGTATTATGGTTTGTGTTAATGATAACTTTACCATTGAAACTTTTTTTTAAAAAAAAGTGCAAAAAAAGGTTAAACTATCAAAAGATAATTAGACCAATAAATTATTAATTTCAAATTAAAAAATTATAAAATAAAATTACATCTTAGAAATAGTTAGTTATCACATTAGAGAGTTCTAATTGGACTCTTATCAAGTTTTGAATTAAAAAATTAAGTATTTGAATTTGAAATATATTATCCTTTTAATAAAAAGATTTTCATTATCTTAAAAATGGAAACCCATAATTGAAGACTTCTAATAGATATTTTCTATTTCAAACTTATCTATTTAAAATTTAAATGCTAAAAAACATATAGTTAAATATAATCTTATATTTCATAAACTTATATATATCAAATATAATGATAAATATATTATTATTATTATTATTATTATTATATTTATAATTGATAAATATAAATAATATATATTTGTGTGTGTATCTAAAATTTATTCTTGCTCGCGATTATTTTAACATTGTAAACATAAATTAAAATTTAACATCTAAATTCAACGTATATATCTACTTGAAATACCTTTATATATCTAAATTGTCAATTTATTTCTATAAAAAAATTAACAAACAACCAAAAGAAAGAAAACAAAACAAAATAAAATAAAATAAACGTGCCAAAAAAAGAAGAAGATAAACTATCAAAAATAATTAAGACTAATAAATTATTAATTTTAAATTAAAAATAATTATAAAATAAAATTACTTATTAAAAATGGTTAGTTATCACATTAGAGAGTTCTACTTTGAACTTATCAAGTTTTGAATTGAAAAATTAAGTATTTGAATTTGAAGTCATTATCCTTTAAATAAAAAGATTTTCATTATCTTAAAAATAGAAACTCATAATTTGAGAGTTCTAATAGATATTTGTTATTTCAAACTTATCTATTTAAAGTTTAAATGCTATAAAATATAGTTAAATATAATCTTATATTTCATAAACTTATCTATATCAAATATAATGATAAATATATTATTATTATTGTAATTGATAAATATAAATAATATATATTTGTGTGTGTATCTAAAATTTTTTCTTACTCGCGATTATTTTAACATTGTAAATATAAATTAAAATTTAATAATTGAATTCAACGTCTATATCTACTTGAAATACTTTTATAAATCTAAGTTATCAATTTATTTTTATAAAAAAAATTAACAAACAAAAGAAAGAAAGGAAGGAGAGAAAAGAAAACAAAAGAAAATAGAAAAAAAAAAACGTGCCCAAAAAAGAAGATAAACTATCAAAACATAATTAAGACTCATAAATTATTAATTTTAAATTAAAAATAATTATAAAATAAAGTTAAAACTGGTTAGTTATCACATTAGAGAGTTTTAATTGGACTCTTATCAAGTTTTGAATTAAAAATTTAAGTATTTAAATTTGAAGTCATTATCCTTTAAATAAAAAGATTTTCATTATCTTAAAAATAATAATTCATAATTGGAGAGTTCTTATAGGTATTTTCTATTTCAAACTTATTTATTTAAAATTTAAATGCTATTATATATATTTAAATATAATCTTATATTTCATAAACTTATATGAATCAAATGTATGATAAATATATTATTATTATTATTATTATTGATAAATATAACTAATATATATTTGTGGTGTTTATCTAAAACTTATTCTTACTTGCAATTATTTTAAATATAAATTAAAATTTAATAACTAAATTCAATGTATATATCTACTCGAAATACCTTTCTATATATATAAGTTGTCAATTTATTTTTATAAAAAAAAAATTTAACAAACAAACAAAAGAAAGAAAGAATGAAAGGAAAGAAAAGAAGAGAAAAGAAAAGAAAAATGATTAAGACTAATAAATTTTTAATTTTAAATTAAAAATAATTATAAACTAAAATTACTTATTAGAAATATTTATTAAGACTAAGTTTGAAGGGTGTGACTTTAGGTTTAGATAAATTTAATTATAATAAGCCGAATCTTAAATAATATATATTCAATGTAACTAAAATTTTGATAAATAGTAATTAAAGTTTTGATAAATAATGAATTAAAGGAATATCAAAATATAAAAATCTAACGTAACTTAAATTTTAAATTAGCATTGTATGTTTTGAAATAAGCAAGAACATAGATATCAAAATATACAAGAGAAAATAATTAAATACAGTAGGAAAAAAATATAAAGATGGGGGAGTGGGGGTAATATTTGGAACTAATTTTGAGAGTATAATGTAGTAATTAGATTATACATATATCACTATCTATAAATTTTAAATTGAAAAGATGTGAATAATAAAATAAAAATTTAAAAATGAAAAAAGTCACAAGTATACAAAATTAATATATCTATTTCATAATTAATCAAAAGGACACTTAATAACTGCATTATGCCAAGTGATAAGCTATTAAAAATTGATATTAACAAGTTAATAATAAATTTAAAAAGTGAGCAACATAATAAATAAAATATGAAATATAAAAGTTTTCAATATTTTATGATTCATTGTCAGTATGTGTATAACTTTAACTATGGAATGATGGGGTGGGAGGTGGGGGTGGGGGGTTGATTTGGGGTTGGGGTTTATTTCATTAAGGAATAATATAATAACTAGATTCAGTTTAAGGTAATATGATTTAACATGCTCGAACATCACAATCCGAAAAGATTACAAATAATATTTTTATCCGCACATCACACGGATATGTATACTAATTTTTATATATATCCATCTGTATTCTTGTGTTTATTTTTTGACATCTGTTTAAGAATTCATTTTTCAAAAATTTGGATATGAGTTTCTTGGTTTCAAGATTAAATTTTTTCAATTTTAAATTGATAATATTTCTTTAATATTTGTGTCGTAATGCATTATTTTCATTTGGTTTAGAGCTTTCGCAAATTTCAATATATTCCACTATATTTAAGTGTCCATTCTTTGCATTCATCACCATGTGCCTGTTTGTGAACACCTAATGAAGTTATTTTAATTTGGTACTTTACAATATGTTGAAGGCTTCGATTGCACTTGAGTGAGCACCTAATGAATTTATTTTAATTTGGTACTTTATAGTATGTTGAAGGCTTCGATTGCATAACCTACTCTGCAATCAATATTACAGGTGGTAAGGCTCAAATTATGGCGTTGTTCAACTTTAAAATTTCTGTATATTTGCTTATTGGTGTTGAAAGAAATAAGCAAATATTTTTCATTTTCCTAGTACTAAGACATTTACTTTTCATGTGCCTAGTTCGACTCTCCCGTGAAAAGATTTGAGATACCTTCTTCTTACTCGATAAAAAGAGGTACATTAACACTTCTTTGTAGAAAGTGAAACAGTGAGAATTTCTTTTACATGGTGTAAATCTGTTGTGTCGTTAGTGACAGTATTTCTTTTGCATGAAATAGTATGTTACTCACGTTCCAAGCTTACCTACTGAGATATTCTTTTAACCATATTGTGTCTACATGTTTGAAAGTCTCCCTCTCAAGTATTCCATCAAAAGATTGTTGTTGTTTGTATCTCTTCCGGAGGAAGAGTGAAAATACATGAAGTTGTAAATGATAAGTTCTCGGTTAGTCAGATTTAGACGAACAGAGAGCTCAGATAAAGATGACTAACAGGATGAAGGCCTCACAAATAGTTGCTGCTCAAATTGTTGTTATCACTTTGTTGGAATTGCATCTGTTACTGCAACAGTATTCTAGAATAATTAGTTGTTAGAATAATTAGTTGTTTAGTTATAGGAGGAGTCCAATTATTAAGTTAGTAGGATATTCTGTTTTTTTTTTAATTTTAGTAAAAGTCTACTACTTTAGTTGTAGGAGGAGTCAACAACTTTATTCATGTGTCTATATAAAGACTCATAATTAATAAAATTCATATGAGAAAAGTTTTTCAATCAAGTTTTATTTTTATTGTTTGTTTTCTCTTCCAAAAAACATAAAAGTGGTATCAAGAGCTTTCAGCGATCCTTATGAATCTGTGAATTAATTGAAGAAAAACTTTCAATCAATTTTTTTCTATTTTTAATCCTTACTTTCATTTTTAACGAAGGACTATTTTTAACCCTTACTTTTATTTTTAATGTAGGACTATTTTTTAATCGGTTTTCAATCCATATTATTTTAAATCTTGTTTTTCAAATCATGACAAGCAATATTCTCACTTTCAATGCTCCACAAATCTTCACTGGTGAAAACTATCAAATTTGGGCAGCTAAGATGAAATCTTATCTTGAAGCTTATGATTTGTGAAAAGTTGTAGATGAAGACAATCCTATACAACCACTCCCTGTAAATCCTTCTGCTGCCGAAATCAAACTTTATTCAGAAGAGAAATCCAAAAAAATAAAGCAAATATTGTAATTCAAAATTCAGTTGCTGATTCAATTTTCTCTAAAATCATTGCATGTGAAACAACAAAAAAAGTTTGGGAAAAACTTAAAAAAGGAGTACCAAGGAAGTGAACGAGGTAGACAAAATCAAATTTTAAATTTGAAAAGAGATTTTGAATCTCTTAGGATGCAAGAAGGTGAGACAATCACTAAGTATTCTGACAGAATTTCTTTGCTTGTCAATAGAATCATGTTACTTGATGAAGATTTTAAAGAAAATAGAATAGTTGAAAAAATTTTGGTGATTATTCTTGAGAGATTTGAGTCCAAAACCTCTGCTTTGGAAGAGTCTACAGATCTCTCTGCCATCTCTCTTGCTAAATTGATAAGTGCTTTTCAAGCATAAGAGCAAAGAAGAGCTTACAGGGAAGAAAAAGGTGTTGAAGGTATTTTTTATGTAAATCACCAAAAAAGAAAAGTTGATTATCCACCTTGCAAATATTGCAAAAAGAAAACACACTTAAAAAATTTTGTTGGTGGAGATGTAACGCCCCGTAAAAGCCGTGCATGTGTTAGCTTCTAGCAGTGTGCTCTTAGTCTTGAAAACTTAAAAATATCCTAAGTGTCAGAGAGACTTAGACTCATTTTTAGCTCGTGATCTTTGGGGATTTTATTTTCGACCTTTCCGACCTTCATTTTTAGATTTTCATGTTGTGTTGCGAAGGGGCAAGGTCGTAGGATGTCCTAGGTAAGTTTAGGGATTTTTAGACGAGCCTAAGGGCACGTTTGGGTGTCAATTCCAGTAGCATCGGACGATTAGCCCGCGCCACCTGATGGATCGTGGGGCTAGGTTAAGATTGAAGGGGGCGATATAGCAGGCGCCGCCCGCTGGATCGCGCGCGATAGATTAGGCGCCGCCTGGTGAACTCCACCGCTCTAGGCCAGGTGACGCCTGCCTAATCGCGCCAGTCCAAATTTCAGCATTTTCTATCCGTTTCATTAATGGCATTTGGGTTATTTTTGCTACCCTTCCTTTCTCTAACACGGTATTTAATTCTTCAAACACCAAAATATCATCACTTTCATCAAAAGTCCCTAAGAGCACTCTCTAGGGTTTCAAAATAAAATACCCAAGTAGTTCAAGATTCAACCTTAGGTTTTCGAAGTTGATCGCATATTTGGAATCCCCAGGTCATAGGCTTCAATAAGCACCTGTTGTCTTCCTAATTCGAGGTACGCGGGTTTTTTCTAAATTCTCATGGGCATAGAAATCATGTTTCAAGAAAGGATTTTTTAAATTTATGTACATATTCATGTTTTAGAAACTTTAATGATATTGTTTTGGCCTTTTGTCTTTCCCCAAAGTGTTTGAAAGTTATATATGTGTATGTATATGTTTAAGCCTTGAAAATATGAATTGAGAGCATGACTTACGAAAAATCCCTCTCTTGTGATGATTTTTATTTACTTATGATACCCTATGAAATCTTTTGATTGCCTCTTGAAAAGCAGGTTATGAAATGTCTTGAATAATGATATATTTGGATTATGATTTTACTTTCAAAAGAGAGAGGGTTGTTTATGTTTATGAATTTTGATTATACATACAATGAAAGAGTGGATGGTTTTTCCAAAAGTACATGACCACCTTATGTTTGATGAAAGTTTTGCATGATTTTGACTTGAGTTTCGGAACATGAAATCTCTTATGCAAATTATATGTTTGGGTGGTCTGAAACTATATTTTTATGAAAGATCATGCTTATTGCATTATGGCTCAGAAATAGGACTTGCAAGTCTTGGTATGACGATACCAAACTCAGACAATGCCATAACAGACACAGACTAATACAGAAATCATACTTTATCAGATTTTCATGTTTTAGGCATTCAGAATGATGCATGTTCATAAAAGGCTAAAATAGGGCATAAAGAGAGCTTATGTGGTTCCCCGAAGAAGGCATGAGTCCAGACAACTCATTGCCCAAACCCGTGATTTGCCGATCCGAGTATATTATTATACGCTGGCCTAGTGCCTTGTGGCGTATCAGACTCAGACACTCCAACCCTTGTGGCACACTCAGGTTGGAGGCTTCCCCGCTGAGTCAATGGTCGATTCCATATAGCCAGTGGAATATCATACTTGTAGGGGAGCGCCATCTAACTCAGAAGTAATACAAAGATCAGAACTATTTTTGACAAGAATAACTTATGATTTTCGAATGATGCCCATGTGTTTCCAGAAACTCTTTTATGCATGATGTTTGATGAAAATTTTCTCTCATCTATTATATATATATATGTTCAAATACTCCATTTTGGATTGCTTCGTGTTCCATTACATTTGTGCTGACCCCCCCTCCTTCTAGGTTCTGAGACACAGTCAAGGGGTCCAGATAAATAGTAGATATTTCAGATCGCAGATCAGATTGTGCAGTGGTGAGCCTTCTATGATCCAAAAGGCCTGGTTATTTCAGATATTTATCTTTAGTTATGTTTTGGTCTACTGGGGGCCTTGTCCCAGTTTTCAGACAGTTTGTTTAGTTCATAGTAGAGATTTCGTAGATTGAGTCAGACATTATTATTCAGATACATTTTTGGATTTCAGTTTTTTAGTATTATGATCATTTTCATATTGACCATGTTTTTGTATTAAATTTCTATTTTCGCATTATTTTTTATTTTATAAATATTGTGCATGATTACCAGATAGAGAAGGGTGTTCTGGGCCTTCATGTTTCGGAATGCTCGTCACGGCTAGGGCCCCAATTCAGGTCGTGAAAAACTTGGTATCAGATCATGGTTCATGGTCCCAAGGTGTCTGTGAAATCGCGTCGGGTAGAGTTTTTTTTATGGGTGTGTAGCGCTCCACACTTATAAGCAGGAGGCTACTAGGCGTTTAGAAATGTCTCTCTTTCTTCATGTTCTAGTTCGTGCAATAGAGTCAGAATGTTCCTCTTTCATACTTTAATTCGTGCTATGGTGTCGCCCACACGAAAGTAAAAGTCATCCTAAATTGTTTCCTTACTCTGATGTTCTCAGACATGTCCCATTATTGGGGTGATTCAAGTGCAAAAAAGTTTAGAATCTACATGATATAGTCCTTTCCGATTGAGTCATATAAGATTTTAAAAAAAATTGTGCAAGGACTTGAAAAGAGTCCGTTTGCTTCAAAGTGTATTGATGTGAGTGTGAACCTTGATATTGATGAAATTGTTTCAGCCTGCGGTATTAAGTGTATTCAGTCGCTTTTCAAAAAAAAATTTATGTTGCGGATGTCGTGCTTCAGAGGGAATGATGTGTAACAGAATGTTGGAACTGTATTTCCACCCAAATAATAGTATGAGTTAAAGTGTTGTTGTCATGACCTATTGGTAATGAAATTAGACCAAGAAGTTGGTGATGTGAAGTCACAAAGTTAGAAGTCAGAGTGAGGGTGACTTTTGTGTAAATAAATATTTCAGTCGAATAACCGATGTTTGAGGATGATTTACCCCTTTATAGTGATAAACTAATGTGGTAGCTAGTAGTATGTGTGGATGGTATGGTAGTCCATGGAGGAAGTGTTTGACTCTGATTTTATTTATACAGAGTAAGATGTATATTCTTAGTTCATTGCGTATTAAATTTCTATCTCATGTAATATTGTCATCAAGGTGTTCTTGAAAAAAATTAAGTCTAGTGAATCCGTGTGGAGTTCTTTTGATTCACTAGCATAGTTGCCTTGTCATTCATCTTATTTTCTTGTTCAAAATATAAAAATCAAAGTTTAGTGAAGCCGTATGAGGCCTATTTTGATTCACTAGCAACTTGTTGTCCAACTTGTTGTTCTTGTGTTGGTTTAATATATGTATAGCTAAATCTGTTTGCATGAGATTGAGTTGGTAAAGAGGTGATTCATCCTTGTGTGTTAGTTTAGTAGAAGGTAGAGAAGGAGTTGTTAATCAGGGTGATTTATCGGTTGCTTGAAGTGTGAAAATGGCTATAGCCAGTAAGTTATAATTATAGACTCATGACTGTTGTGGAAATTGAAGGTAGTCTAAATATATGATTGAGTAAGTAAGTATGAGGTGAGAAATCCGTATAAGTAGATAAGATTGTATGGGGTTAAAATATCAGGTTAAGGTTGATCATGTCTATTATGTGACTTTACCCCTTCACCTTCTTTTTGTTGGTAGTTGTAAACTAGTACTACTTTTGAGAAGGTAGGTAGCAGATTTTGAGGTATTTGGATAGAATGTTCCAATTTGATGGATTAGTATATTATGTTTCACTCGTCATTGGTGGTAGATGATTAAAGCTAAACTATAGGCCTGAATTTAAGTGTAGAACGTGGTGGTAAAATAGTGGCATGAGATTTATGATGTATGTTTTGTGGAAAAAAAATTTAGTAGGCTTGATATGTTGAAATAGTACGTGCTAATGAGTTATGATAAGGAAGACCGTAAGGTCCAGATCGATTATTGTTGTTATGAAGTTCTAGTGTACTAGTGTTTCTTGATGTTTATTTCATGGTTTCCAAGTGAGAATCATGCATAAGGTTGGGTTATAAAATCATGTTTAGCACTAGACATTAATTTTTGAACAGCTGAAGTCCATGAAGATGGATGTGATGATTTCTTGGTTAATGATGCTAGTTATATGGAAGTGATCTAATAGGCTTGAGCGGTGTATGAAATGGCTTAATTTTAAGTTGATTCATAATGAAGTATAATGTTGTAGGTATGGTGTGTAAGTATGCCCAAGGTGATATGGAATTGTGGCATTTTTTTCTAAGACTATTACATGTTGCGTGTGGCTAGTAGTACCGTTGAGTTGCTAGAGGGAGAAAGACTAGTAGATGTTATATGGGTTCTAAATAGCCAGGTTAAAGAGCTTTGATTGATAGTGTTGAGCCTTTTTATATGATCTTGATTCTCATAGTAATGAAACATAAGTTTGGAGTGGCGATATTGGTAGGCTATGTCGAAAGTGGTATGGTTAATCAAAGGCTTGGTGATATCCATGTTAAGTGTTAGAATCTAAGTTTGAGTTTTGAAGGTTGAACTGATATAAATAAGTGTGCAAGCATTATACTATGACTATTGGGGCTATCGAAATAAGAGTGTATCTCAGGAGGTAGTATTAGCAGTGGGCTTTCCACTTTCATGTGTGGTCTTTCGGGTTAAGTTCTATTAATTTGGCGTATTGTCATATTTCAGACCCCAGAGTGCAGTGAGTGCAGTAAGTTTAAAGTCTAGTAAGGGATCTCCCAAACTTAAGATGATGGCTTAAAGCCAAGGGGGAGATGATAGAACAAGTAACCAAGTCTGGCCCTCAGATTCTAGTAGTGATGTCAGTATGACATAGAATATCAGAAGGGAAGGGTGAGGCTCAACTCATTCCTATCTCGGTATTTTTCAGTTATCCTAATACCTACTCATACCTCACATTTCAGTTCCATGATCATAGTTCATGTTCATGTATATGATGAAGATTAAGTGCTCTTCCAGATTCCTAAATAAGGAACTTTAGTTCATTCAGAAGTCGGAATCATATTCCATTTGTTATGAACTCTAAATAGAGGTCATTCAACTCATGACTCATGTATTCATGCTTTATAGTATTCTCAGTTCCCATAATTCATGCTATACTCTTTATGATGGGCAAAATATAGTTCATAGCCATGTATGCCCCAATTCAGATTTTTCTTTGATAAATCCCAGATGTTGACTTGCTATTCGTCAGGCCTCAGTTAAGTGCCAAGTTTCATATAATATCCTTCCATGCTTCAAGATCTTATGTTCTAACCTTTTGTGACTCCTTCTTATGTGATGATAGTGGTGATGAGTAAAAGTTTTCCTGTTGATGAAAATCATTGTATGCTGGTTTAGATAAGGTCATAAGTGTGAAGTAAGATTGGGGACAAATCTTTGATATATGTGATGGTTAGTGGGAATTTGTGCGTGTATGTTCTGGGGTAGTGCGCGGGATTTATATTGATAGTGGTTTAGAGAATATGTGTAGTATGTCTTTATGGGTGTTGCCTTGAAGTTCACATGTGGTTATAAAATAGGCTTGAAGGACATGTTGGAATTTTTGTAAAGGAACGCTATATGCGCTAGCGACTTCATAGTAATAGTTTATAGTTAGTCATTGAAGTGGTAAGGCATGATATGCTTAAGGTGTGATCTTTTAAGAGATATGAAAGGTTGAATCTTATGGTTTAGATTTGTATCGTGGAGTGGCATGTAGTATTTTGTGAGTTGGAGTTAGGTCTGATCACGGTGAAGAGGATTTGAGTTACTATAGACATTAGTAGAAAGATTTATGAATGCCAATACGAGAACAAACAAGTTAAATCGTCTGAATGTGGTATCTACAGGAAATAGTACAGTTAAGGGAGGATTCAAGGAGTGTGCTAATCTTGAAACTAAGAAGTCGCATTGACTAAGGCCTGTCAATTCTATCCTGATTTATGAGTTATATGTCTACATTCTAGGCTGCAGAGTAATGTCGATGTTGGGATCCTATAATCGGATGTCTTGTGTGACTCATGCCTAAGATCTTTTACTACCTAATGCTACTAGGACTTCTTTAGAAAGAGTGTTGATAAGATACTCCAGATTGAGTATAAGTTTCCAGTATAGTTCGGTCTATGTAGCCAGCAAATCAGTTTGACAGACAGACAGACAAGTATTGTGGTTTCCTATCTTTTTACCCGGTCCTACTATCCGAAGTATTATGCGTCTGACCATCCCAAAATATAATTTATTCCATCCATGGAAATTGCGAATTCAGTTTAGTCCGAACGTCATGTTTCAGATTTAGTTATTTATTCATGACTTAGTTCATAAGAGTTCAGTGATGGTCTCAATTCTTTCTGGGTATTTTAGCTCAGACAGTGTAATACCTTCGTACGATTCAAATCTGGTTGCATCAGGATTCGTACTTGCATAAATTATCACTTCTTGTTTCAATATGTATGACTGTATCATGAACACTTCAAGGAAAATCCAAAATTCTCAGCATGAATCATCTCGTCAGCTCAGAATCCAGTTTCATAATAGAAGTGTAAAGGTCTCAGATCAGTCAGATCCTTTCTTAGAAGATATTTCTTACTACCGTTATTCCATACCTTTAAGGTTTCAACAAGTTCCTACCCATCATTTGGGGACGAATGATCCCAAGAGGAGATAATGTAATGCTCCGTAAAAGCCGTGCATGTGTTAGCTTCTAGTAGTGTGCTCTTAGTCTTGAAAACTTGAAAATATTCTAATTATCCAAGAGACTTAGAATCATTTTTAGCTCGTGATCTTTGAAGATTTTATTTTTGACCTTCCCGACCTCCGTTTTTAGATTTTCTTGTTGCGTTGCGAATGGGCAAGGTCGTAGGACGTCCCGGATGAGTTTTGGGATTTTTAGATTAGCCTAAGGACACGTTTAGGTGTCAATTCCAGTAGCATAGAGCGATTAGCCCGCGCCACTTGGTAGATCGCGGGGCTAGGTTAAGATTGAAGGGGGCGATATAGCAGGCGCCGCCCGCTGGATCGCGCGCGATAGACCAGGCGCCGCTTGGTGAACTCCACCGCTCTAGGCTATGTGACGCCTGCCTAATCGCGCCAGGCCAAATTTCAGCGTTTCCTATCCATTTCATTAATGGCATTTGGGTAATTTTCGCTACCCTTCCTTTGTCTAACACGGGATTTAATCCCTCAAACACCAAAATATCATCACTTTCATAAAAAATCCTCAAGAGCACTCTCTAGGGTTTCAAAATAAAAAACCCAAGTAGTTCAAGATTCAACCGTAGGTTTTCGAAGTTGATCGCATATTTGGAATCTCCAGGTCATAGGCTTCAATAAGCACCTGTTGCCTTCCTAATTTGAGGTACGCAGGGGTTTTCTAAATTCTCATAGGCATAGAGATCATGTTTCAAGAAAGGGTTTTTTGAATTTATGTACATATTCATATTTTAGAAACTTTAATGATATTGTTTTGGCCTTTTGGCTTTCCCCAAAGTGATTTGAAAGTTATATATGTGTATGTATGTGTTTAAGCCTTGAAAATATGAATTGAGAGCATGATTTACGAAAAATCCCTTTCTTGTGATGATTTTTATTTACTTATGATACACTATGAAATCGTTTGATTGCATATTGAAAAACAGGTTATGAAATGTCTTGAATAATGATATTTTTGAATTATGATTTTGCTTTCAAAAGAGAAAGGGTTATTTATGTTGATGAATGTTGATTATACATACAATGAAAGAGTGCATGGTTTTGCCAAAAGTACATGACCACCATATGTTTGATGAAAGTTTTGCATGATTTTGACTTAATTTTCGGAACATGAAATCTCTTATGCAAATTATATGTTTGGGTGGTTTGAAACTATATTTTTATAAAAGAGCATGCTTATTGCATTATGGATCAAAAATAGGACTTGAAAGTCTTTGTATGACGATACCAAACTCAGACAATGCCATAACAGACACAGACTAATATAGAAATCAGACTTTATCAGATTTTCATGTTTTAGCAATTCAGAATGATGCATTTTCAGAAAAGGCTAAAATAGGGCATAAAGAGAGCTTAGGTGGTTTCCCGAAGAAGGCATGAGTCCAGACAACTCATTTCCTAAAACCGTAATTTGTCGATTCAGATATATTATTATACGCTGGCCCAGTGCCTTTTGGCGTATCAAACTCAGACACTCCAATTCTTTCGGCACACTCAGGTTGGGGGATTCCCCACTGAGTCAATGGCGAATTCCATATAGCCCGTGGAATATTAGACTTGTAGGGGAGTTCCACCTAACTCAGAAGTAATACAATGATCAAAACTATTTTGACAAGAATGACTTATGGTTTTCGAATGATGCCCATGTGTTTCCAGAAACTATTTTATCCACGATGTTTGATGAAAATTTGTTCTCATCTATTATATATATATATGTTCAAATACTCTATTTTGGATTGCTTCACGTGCCAGTACATTTGTGCTGACCCTCCTCCTTCTAGGTTCTGAGGCACAGTCTAAGGGTTCAGATAAATAGTAGATATTTTAGATCGCAGATCAGATTGTGCAGTGGTGAGCCTTCTATGATTCAGAAGGCCTGGTTATTTCAGATATTTATCTTTAGTTATGTTTTAGTCTACTGGGGGCCTTGTCTCAGTTTTCAGACAGTTTGTTTAGTTCATAGTAGAGATTTCACAGACTGAGTCAGACATTATTATTCAGATACATTTTCGAATTTTAGTTTTTCAGTATTATGATCATTTCCAGATTGACCATGTTTTCGTATTAAATTTCTATTTTCGTATTATTTTTTATTTTATGAATGTTGTGCATGATTACCAAATAGAGAAGGGTGTTTCGGGCCTTTATGGTTCGAGATGCTTGTCACGATTAGGGTCCCAATTCATGTCGTGACAGAGATCTGATGCATTATGTGGAAATTGCAAACAAAAAGATTACGTCACAAAAGTGTGCAAGTTCAAGGACACTCAAGATGATTCAAAAATACTACTTGTGAAAGAAGAAAACGAGACCAATTTTACTAGATTGCAGCAAAAAAATAAGGAGTGTTGGATATTGCATATGTTACTGCAATAGTATTCTAGAATAATTAGTTGTTTAGTTAATGGAGGAGTCCAATTATTAAGGTAGTAGGATATTCTATTTTTTTAATTTTAGTAAAAGTCTACTACTTTAGTTGTAGGAGGAGTCAACAACTTTATTCATGTGTCTATATAAAGACTCGTAATTAATAAAATTCACATGAGAAAAGTTTTTCAATCAAGTTTTATTTTTATTGTTTGTTTTCCTCTTCCAAAAAACATAACACACTTTGCTCGATAGACGTGTAAATTATATCCTTTCCTATTGTTAAGTGTTCATGGCTAAGAGTTCTCATGAAATGCTTAGCTACACTTTATGTTGAACATAGTTGGGATAAGTTTTTTTCATTATCTGTTGTAATTGAAGGTTGTTTTCATTAACTTTCTATTTTTCAAAAAATAGGTTTAGTTGTTGATTATATATTATCTCAAAGGGGTTGAAACACAACTGGATTTGATGTATCATAGTTCATAATTGGATGGTTAAATATTCATTGACTTGACGTAATCTTTGGGTGTGGATAAATTTTTACGGGCGTTAGCCTTATCGGTTGTCACGGACACTAGCTATAAGATCAGAACTAATAATGTATCAATTCACACAACACAACAGAGTGATAGTGACTTCTAAGATCTGCTTTTTCATCATTTTAAAAATGGCATCCACAAAGGCACAAACAAAATGAGCTTAGCAGAACTGTTGGCAAGCCTATTCATTACAGAGGTATATTGTACTCTTCACTGAAATCTAATTAATTTTTCTATTATTATATTTCTAACTTTTAATCTTTATCTAATCTTGAAATAATTCTGTCTATGTAAATTTTTGCAAAGCATGTGGGTTCCAAACTTCTTTCAATTCGACGTAAGAGATTCTCATATTTTCATAATTTAAGTAGATGCGAGAAATAGAAATTTGACTTCAGTAGTTGTGGAAGTAGTTTCGTTATTGGAATCTTTTATTTTTATTTTAAAGAAGAAGTTAACAATCGAGTGACACGTAAGAGTAGTAGACCATGTTTGATGAAAGCAAGAAAAAAATGATTAATTGAAATACATAGTTATGAATATAAAGGATTTGTTGGTTGATAAAGAAACTTGAAACGTATAGGATGATTTTTGTTGATAGAAGTTGCTGCTTTCCAAGATGAATTGTGTACCGTTTTAAGCTTGAAGTTGTTACATTTTTAATTACTTAATTATATTATGTCTGAATACGTGATTAGGACTGCATCTGATGTGGCAAATAGATGAAGTGATTGTAGCTCATCCTAAAGCACATAAAGTCCGACTCAAGATCATTTGCACTTCTCTCTGTTATAGTGGCGTTACGTTTTGGAAATGTATGCAGTTTTTATCCATCTTTTCCACTATTGAAATGCTTGTTTATTGACTTTTTTTTGGTTCTTCTCAGGAATTTTCTAGCTGTTTTTCAAGAATCTTAGGACACGAGGCTTTCAGGTAAATTTTACTCCTTCCCTCATATTTTTTCATGACTCATGTTTGACTGGACACAGATCCTAGACAGGTAAATCTTGAGTTTCAACTGTACCAAGTCATTTGGCAAAAGAATATAATAGTCTAGATAGTTCTAAGTTGAACAAGGTATGTTGCAGTAACCTGTAAGACAAAACTACTTAAAAACATAATGCAGATAATGGTACATGCTTTGCTACAACAAGAAGCATAAAATAAATGAGGCTCTAGATTAGTTCTCTTTTTTCTTTGTAGATTCATGATATGTTATGTTGTAGAAATACGTTACGTTACAGAATGTTGGGCCCATTATCATTGATAACTGATTTCAAAACTTGTTTTACTTTATTCAATTCGTGTCTTCACTGTCATATTTGCACACACTTTTGAATTAAAAGAAAATATATTTTGCTAAATTTAATTTTTTCTTGTGTGTGTTCATTGTCATATTTACACACACTTTTGAATTAAAAGTGTTAGGATAGAGAACTCGGTTATTGCGGAATTTAGCCAAACAATGTTATAATGACAATAACAAAGACAATAACAAGTTGATAATAATGGTACTTAAAGAAAAATAAAGGAGGCACAAATTTAATGTGGTTCGGTCAGTGTGACCTACGTCCACGAGCGGAGAGGAACAACTTCACTATATCAACAAGAGTACAATAGAGAGATTACAAAATTAGAGTAGTCACTCTAATTAATCCAAATATCCCAAGAGATAAACCTCACAAGATCACTCCAAAAGAAAAGGCTCACAAAAGTGTTTCCCAACACCTACTCTCTAACTTAATACTCTAATAGGAAGGAAGAATAAATACAAGAGAATGAAAGAGAACTCTTGTAAAATGATATATTACAAATGAGAAAGAAGACCCCTATTTATAGTGATGAGAATAAACTTGTTGATGTCATCTATGATGTAAAATCAAAGTTTTAAATTTCAGAAAAATGCATGTGAATGGAAGAAACCTACCAACAAAATGTTTGGTAGCAACTTTGGTTGAACAAGCAGCAACTTTGTTTGAACAAGTAGCAACTTTATTTGAACAAAGTGTGAATTAAAGAAACAAAAGGCCACATTACAAATCTCCACCTTGGCCTGAGTTTGGTTAATATAGTAAATTTGCTTCCTCTCCGTAAAAGCCCGTGTGGGCAAAATCATTCTTCACAAACGACAATCAAGCTCAAGCAAAGCTTGAACTTACTGACCGGAAGAGACTTTGTGAACATGTCTGCAGGATTGTCTCTAGTGTTGATCTTCTGAACAGAGACCTTTCCTTCAATAATAGATTCCCGAATAAAATGATACTTGATGTCAGTATGCTTCGTCCTCTCATGATACATTTGATCTTTAGTCAAGTGGATTGTACTTTGACTATCACAGAAAATAATAATACCACTTTGGTGTGGACTGAGTTCAGCAAATAGACCCTTCAACCATAAGGCTTCTTTGATAGCCTCGGTCATTGCCATATATTCTACTTCGGTTGTAGATAAAGCTACTACGTGTTGTAATGTAGCTTTCTAACTGATAGCACAACAACCAATGCAAAATACGTAGCCAGTCAGTGATCTTCTTTTCTCAAGATCACCTGCATAATCTGAGTCTACAAAACCAATCAAAGTGTTAGTATTCTTCCGAATTCCAAACAAGAGTTTAAAGTACCACGCAAGTATCTGAGAATCCATTTCACTGCCTTCCAATGTGTTTTTCCAGGATAAACCATATATCGACTTACCACACCCACTGCTTGTGAAAAATTTGGACGTGTACATACCATTGCATACATAATACTGCTAACTGCACTAGAATATGGTACATATGCCATATACCTTTTTTCTTCCTCTCACTGCGGTGATTGAGTAGTTGATAACTTAAAATGAGCAGCAAGAGGAGTACTGACTAGTTTAGCTTCTTTCATGCCAAACCTCTCCAAGACCTTCTCCAAGTACTTTTTCTGGGTCAGAAATAGCCTGCGGGCTTTTCGATCTCTTTTGATCTCCATGCCAAGGATTTTCTTAGCTGCTTCCAAATCTTTCATTTCAAATTCACTTTTCAGCTGACTTTTCAAATTGTGAATTTCTGTCAAATCCTTAGCAGCAATGAGCATGTCATTAACATATAATAGTAAGTAAATAAATGAACCACCATTTAACTTTCGAAAGTAAACACAACTATCATACATGCTTCATGAATAACCATGACCCAACATAAAGGAATCAAACCTCTTGTACCACTGTCTTGGAGATTTTTTTAATCCGTACAAGGATTTCTATAACAAGTAAACATGATCTTTCTTTCCCTCAATTTTAAATCCTTCAGGCTGTTGCATGCATATTTGTTCCTCAAGTTCACCATGTAAGAAAGCTATATTAACATCAAGTTGTTCTAATTCCAAATCATGCATGGAAACTAAGGCAAGCAAGACATGAATAGAGCTATGTTTAACAACAGGTGAGAAAGTATCATTAAAATCAACTCCTTGTACCTGACTATAGCCCTTTGCAACTGATCGTGCCTTATACCTTGCATCTTCAACCCCTGGAATTCCATCATTTTTCTTGAAGACCCATTTGTAACCAATGATTCTGCTTCCTAACGACGGCTTCACAAGAGACCAAGTACCATTCTTATGAAGAGATTCAATTTCTTCATTCATTACAATCAACCACTTGGCTAAATCAACACCAGAAACTTCTTCTAAATAATTTGATGGTTCTCCAATTTCTTTAGTTTCCTGTGCAACTAAAAAAGCAAATGCAACATAATCTTCATACCTTTCTGGTCTATGAATTTTTCTTCTTGGACTATGTGTTGCTATGGAATACTCATTTGGTTCAACTTCAGAAGTCACAACTTCTGGCTCAACTTTTGGATTTTCAACTGGATTTTATTCCACAGTTGATGATGAGCTTGGCTTAGAAGGTATGCCAAGCTCTACCTCCACCTGTTCATACACATCATGCTCTTTGTTATTTGTACAAGAGCTAAAAGACTCTTTTCTAGAATGTAACATGGAGGATTCATCAAAGGTTACAACTCTGCTAATTATAAATTTTAGTGACTTGGGATCAGGGCACCAAAGTCTGTATACTTTCACCCTAGATGCATAATCAAGGAAAATTCCCTTTTTAGCCCCTGGCTCTAATTTTCCATCATTTACATGCATGTATGTAGGACAACCAAAAAATTTTAAGTCAGAATAATTAGCAGGTGTACCTGACCATATTTCCTCCGGAGTCTTGAAGTTCAAAGGTGAAGAAGGATCACGGTTGATAATATAACAAGCTGTAGCGATAGCCTCTTCCCAAAAAGCATTTGTCAACCCAACATTTGAAATCATACATTGGGCTCTTTCCAAAAGAGTCCTGTTCATCTTTTCTGCAATACCATTTTATTGAGGTGTCATCCTTACAGTATGATGTCGAGCAATTTCTTCATTTTTACAAAATTCGTTGAACTCATCATTACAAAATTCCAAGCCATTATCTGTTCTAAGCCGCTTGACCTGTTTTCCTGTTTGCTTTTCAATTAAAACTTTCCATTGTTTGAAAGTTAAGAAACATCACTTTTGTTTTTTAGGAAATAAACCCAAACCTTCCTTGAATAATCATCAATAAAAGTGAACATATACCTGGCACCACCTTTTGATGGGGTACGGGAAAGACCTCAAAGATCTGAATGAATGTAGTCCAAAGTACCTTTTGTTCGATGAACTGCTGGATATTTAAAGCTGACTCTTTTCTACTTTCCAAACACACAGTGTTCACAGAACTCCATTTTTCCGATACTTTGTCCACACAGTAGACCTCTTTTGCTGAGGATAGAAAGTCCCTTTTCACTCATATGCCTCAATCGCATATGCCATAATTTGGTGATGTTGGGATCAAGTTGATTTGATGTGGAAACTGAAGCAACACCTGTAACAGTGGATCCCAATAAAGTGTACAACGTACCTGATCTGTGTGCTTTCATGATCAAAAGAGCGCCTAAAGATGCTTTCAAAACTCCACCTTTACCTGTGTACTTACACCCAAGAGATTCTAGAGTGCCCAATGAAATAAGATTTTTCTTCAAGTCAGGAACATATGTAACATCAGTGAGAGTTCTCAACACACCATCATGCATTTTAATTCGGACTGTACCTTCTCCAAAAACTTTGCAAGGAGCATTGTTGCCCATCAAGACAACTCCACCTCCAACAAATTCAAATGTGGTAAACAAATCCCTATTGGGACATATATGATAAGAACAACCCGAATCCAAAATCCACTCATCATTAGATTTAAAACTATTATTAGTTGCTAAAAATATTGTTCCCTCAGACTCATCAACAGCTACACTTGCTTCGGCGGAGTTAGAATTTTGGTGCTCATCTTTGTTTTCTTTACGCTTTTCTTTGTTTTTCAACTTATAGCATTTAGAAATAAGATGACCTTTCTTATGACAGTATTTTCATACAACATTTCTAGATTTAGACTTTGACCTTGATTGAGACCTCTCACTTTTTGATTCTTTCTTATTAGATTTACCTCTTACAAATGATCCTTCCCCATGGGCTGTGCTATTTTCCCCAGTAATATCTCTATCTATCTGTTCCTTTGTTTTTAAGATAGATTTGATTTCTTTGTAAAATATATTTTCTTTTCCATAAAGCATAGTATCTCTAATATGCTTAAATAATTAGGGTAAGGAAATAAGTAATAGGATGGCTTGATCTTCATCTTTAACTTCAGCATCTATATTACTCAAATCAATAAGAATAGAATCAAAAGCATCAAGATGTGAGAGTATAGAGGTACTTTCAACCATACGAAATGTGTAAAGCTTTTGCTTCAGGTAATGTGAATTTTCCACTATCCTCTTCATATACAAGGCTTTTAGTTTTTCCACATGCCTTTTGCTGTGGTTTCTGCAGATACTTCACGTAAAACCTCATTTGAGAGATTTAGAATAGTACCTGATTTTGCCTTTTTATCTATGATGGTAAATTCTTCATCCGTCAGTTTTTTTGACTTCTTTTCCTTTTCTTTTAGTGCCACATCTAAGCCATCCTGAATTAGGATAGCTTCCATCTTTAATTGCCACATCCTGATGTTTCCACTTTGGTCAAATTTCTCAACATAAGTCTTTGTTATAGTCATTTTGGATACTGAATATAACCTGGTTAGATCCGGCTCTGATACCAATTTGTTAGGATCGAGAACCTGATTAATGCAGAATTTAGCCAAACAATGTTATAATGACAAAGACAATAACAGTTTGATAGTAAAGGTACTTAAAGAAAAATAAAAGAGGCACAAATTTAACATGGTTCAGTCAGTATGACCTACGTCCACGAGCGGAGAGGAACAACTTCACTATATCAACAAGAGTACAATAGAGAGATTACAAAATTAGAGTAGTCACTCTAATTAACCCAAATATCCCAAGAGAAGAACCTCACAAGATCACTTCAAAAGAAAAGGCTCACAAAAGTATTTTCCAACACCCACTCGCTAACTTAATACTCTAATAGGAAGGGAGAATAAATACAAGAGAATGAAAGAGAACTCTTGTAAAATGATGTATTACAAATGAGAAAGAAGGCCCCTATTTATAGTGATGAGAATGAACTTGTTGATGTCATCCGTGATGTAAAATCAAAGTTTCAAATTTCAGAAAAATGCATGTGAATGGAAGAAACCTACCAACAAAATGTTTGATAGAAACTTTGTTTGAACAAGTATCTACTTTGTTTGAACAAGTAGCAACTTTGTTTGAACAAAGTGTGAATCAAAGAAACAAAAGGCCACATTACAAAAAGGTAACATGTTTTGTTAAATTTGATTAGATGTGTGTGTGTGTTTACTTAAGTAATTATTTTGTAGGCCTTTTATAGAGAAATATTCAGGAAATAAGAAGTTGCAGCCATAATGATTTTGGGTAGGCATCATGAAAACACTCAAAACTTTTCGACCTGGTTTGCTGATCCCTTTAACGCATCGCATCGGTGTAGTTCATAACCATTTTCTTTGGGTATCTAGGCCATTTTTAAGTTAGGTGGTGGCATCTCATTTGATGTCTTTGAACTTTGATTAAGATGACAATGCAACAGAGAAATGGAACGGAAATCAAAAACTAAATTGAAATTGAAGATGAACTAGGATGGTTCAAGATGGATCTCTACTTCACCTTTGTTGATTCATTTATTTATTTATAGCTAACTGAGGTTCAATTGTAATGCTTATATGTATAATTTATTGACATTGGAAGTGACTGAAATTTATTGATAAAATTTGTTAATGAAATTTGTTCCTCGGATCAGAATCAAATTTTTTCCTTTAAATCCTTATGTTGGGCCCATGTTTGCACCGACATATCACATCTAGTTTATTAATAGGGTTTTAACTATGGTGATATAACTTTTAGATAAATAAATATACTTTTGAAATACTTCTAATTTGAGACGTTATAAAATTACGTAAAATTTGACTAGACCTATGTAATGAAGGATTGGGATTTGTGATATTTTTGTTTGGGTTTTTAATGTTTGGAATTTTATTTTAAAATATTAAGTTATTGTTATAAAATAAAGATAAAATATCAATATCAAACTTTAAAGAAAGGAGAGAACTTTAGGAAATTTTTGTAGTACTTTTGTTTTAATACTTTGATATGTTCATACAAATGTATAAAGGGTGGATATTTATAGACCACCAAACTTTGTTGTTAAGGTTGCTAAGTTTGACATCAAGTTGGTAAGTTGACAATTTGTCCAACTAGTTAGGTATTCAAATCCAAATTAACAAGTAACTTTGGTCTTCAAATCCAACTTGACTACCAACTATTATCTTTAATAAATGATATTTCACACATATACATGTCACATAACATCCATATTATATAACACTCCCCCTTGGATGTCCTTAATAGATAATATGTTTCGTTAAAATCTTACTAGGAAAATCCAATACGAAAAAGCCTATTGAAGGAAAAGGAGTACACAAATTTTGTAATATGCCTTTAGTGTTGCCTCATTAAAAACCTTACCAGGAAAACCCGATTGTGACAAAACCTTGGTGAAGGAAAAAAATGTACAATGCATATTTTACTCCCCTGATGAAAACTTTAATTTAATGACTTGAATCTCCGCATTCCAATCTTGTGCACCATCTTCTTGAAAGTTGCAATTGGTAGAGACTTGGTGAATAAATCAGTATTATTGTCACTTGAATGAATCTATCGCACGTTGATATAACCATTATTTTGTAGCTCATGTATCTAGAAAAGTTTTGGCGAAATATGCTTCGTTCTATCTTCTTTTATGAATCCTCTCCATAGTTGCGCTACACATCCTGCATTGTCTTTTCAATATATGTTCACCAATGGAAAAATATTTCATTTACCAAACACCCCGAGTACATATCCAGTAATACACATTCTTAGCTGCCTCATTAAAAACCTTGCTAGGAAAATCCTGTGGGATAAAACCTCAGCAAAGAAAAAAAAGTGCAGTGGGCGTATTATACTCACATCGTTTAAAACACCACTTTATTCTTATAAATTTGTAAGACCCCGTAAAGTTCCCTCGTCTTTAAAACCTTCAAGGCAATCCAAAAGAAGATTAACACTTAGAATTTTAGGTAAGTGTTCAACACTTAGTTTATTTTTGAACCTCCAAACTTCGTTGAATTATTTAGCAACCTTCCCGACTTCTGTTTCTTGATTTTTTTATTGCGTTGCGATGGAGAAAGTTAAGAGTACATGTTGGGTGAGTTTTAGAATTTTTAAACGAGCTTAAGCTCATGTTTGGATTGGCAAAATAGTAGCTAAAAACGTTTAGGGGGCGTCGCGCAGCCTAGCTAAGGCTCTGGACAAGGCGCCTCCCAGCCTAGCTAAGGCACTCGGCAAGGCGCCTCCCAGGCCATAGCCTTTGTGCCCAGTTTTCAAATTTTTTTCTCCGTCTCATTAAGGGTAAAATTAGTATTTTCCCACCCCTTATCAGCTTTAACACGAGATTACACCCCTCATCCACCAAAATATTGATACTTTCTCTCAAATTTCTCAAGAATATCTTTTAGTATTTTAACCCAAAATCCAAGATATCTCAAGATTTAACCGTGAGTTTTCTTCAATTCTTTGAAATTCAAAATCCCCATTGCGAGGGCTACAAGAAGCACCCAATAATTTTGCGAATAGAGTTTCAAAGTTAAGAGTCCATTCAAAGATTCAAATTCAAGGTATGTGGGGTTTGAGCAAGAACATATCTTTCATTCTTGTTCCCAAAGATTTAGTTTTCTTAAAGAATTTCATGTTTTCAAGTTGAATTATGCCTAGTTTGCTATATTTCAAGTTCATGATACCATGAGTTGTTTAAATCTTGAATTATATGATATTCCGCATATTTTATGAGTTGAATTGAGAATTGATGTTACGAATTATACATATATATATATATATATATGTATATATATATATATTCCTATAATGACTTATGCTTTGAGTAACTCTAAGATTGAAGTCCCGATTTACTTCTCATTTTGAAATTTTGAACACATGAATAGATATTCATGCCTTTAGTACAAGAATGAGTTTTTATATGATCTTAAGTGTTTTCAAGAAGTGTATGGATATGCTTATACTGCTGAAATTTTAAAGTTTGTTCATGATAGTTTATTTAAAGTTTAAGAAAGAGTTGATTTTGAACCCAACTTAAGAAAGGGATCCCCACCGTTTTGATTTAAGTTAAAAGGAAGCATAAGGCTTCCATTGCATACTTTTGAGTTGTTTAAGGTGGGTTTTTCCTAAAAGTTCTGAGCTTAAGTAATGGAGTAATATTTATCACCGAGTTATGCTTGATTTCAAGGTCTTATGCCCCAGAACTACGAGCCACCGTAGGATTTTGATATACCCTAAGTGGGTTAAGATAGTGATCACTAAAGATAAGGTTCTAATCCGATGGAAAGGATAGAAAAAATCTCCCCAATGTGGGAAAGATGTTGGACTCCATGTAAGCTCACATGGTTTATGTCAGTTTGAAAAAACTCCCAAAAGAAGTCCTCTACTCTCTTTAAAGATAAAAGTATATGTTTTGAAAGTTATTGTTTTAAGATTTCCAAGTTCCCTAAGTCCTAAAGTTCCAAGATTTGAAAAGTTCTGAAAGTCTTCTGTTTCAAGTAAAAAAAAGCCAGAATTTAGAACAAAGCGTGATGACTCACGTGATTTACATTATATGTTTTCCTTATTCACGATTATGATGATTTTATTCAAGCTATGTGAGTCACCTATAAATTCATGCATGTTTTCCATAAGGTATTATGATACTGATTTTATAATTGCATACACCTCCATATACTCAGTACATTCCCAAAGTACTGATCCACATATATTTCTATGTGCTACATTGTCTCATACTGTAGTTCAGGTGCTTAGTCCCAACAGTGATAATGATTTTCGAGTACCTCTATCTACACTCCACAGATTGTTGAGTCCTCATGGTTCGAGGATTGATATTTCTGAGTTCAGTATCCTTAGTAGTTATTTATTCCTTTCGATTGAGTATGAGTCAGTTGAGGATCTGTCCCAATGGCTCTCTAGATATTAAGTAGTAGAGGCTTTGTTAGACTATATTATTAGTGGTTTTATTAGACTTTTCAGTACTTTGGCTATTCATATGGTATTTTTTCATTATCTCTATTTTGATATGATATGGCAGTGCTATTGTTGATCTATTTGTCTTAAAATAAAGTTCTAGAAGTAATAGCAGGCTCAAAGGGTTAGCTTGGGGCTACTTGTAGCTTTAAGCACCATGTGACGTCTTGGGACACATTTTTAGGGCATTACAAACTTGGTATCAGAGTCTAAAGATTAAGGAGTCCTTGGGAGTCTGACAATCCACGTTATAAGAGTTTTGATCATCGGTGTGTAGCATGCCACATCTATGAGCAAGAGGCTACGAGATGTCTCAGAAAAAGTCATCTCTTTCTTTCAGAATCTATCGTGCTTACAATTGTCTCTCTCAGCTATTAATTTGTGCTCTCTTATTTCAGAAAATGCCTTCCTAAAGAGCGAATGCCTACAGAAACAATAACGAGCCAACCCAACCTGTTGATCCCCTGATAAAAAATATGTCTCGTGCAGAGTTTTGGGTAGCTTTCTAGGCTCTAGCCTAAGAAGTCACTATGAATGTTTAGGCTAATAATTAGGCTGCAGTTCCACAATAGCAGGGAGGTGATTTAGCCGCAGCTAGGATTCGTGATTTCATGAGGATAAATTTTCCAGAGTTCTATGGGTCTAAGGCAGGTGAGGACCTATAGTTGTATCTCGAGGAGATAAGGAAGATTACGCAAGTGATGCATATTTCTGAGGAGGAGAGTATAGAGTTAGCATCTTACAGACCAAAAGACATTGCTTATGACTGGGTAATTTAATGGAGGAAAAGTAGAGGAGAGGATGTTGCTCCTATGACTTGACAGGTGTTCCAGGATATATTCCTGGATAAGTTATTTTCGTTGGAGATGAGAGAAACGAAGGTGGAGAAGTTTATGAACCTGAGGCAAGGCTCCATGACTATTAAGAAGTATTGCCTTAAGTTTAACTAGTTAGCTAAGTATGCTCCTGAGTTGATAGCTGACACCCGAGCTAGTATGAGTAAGTTCGTGACTGGAGTGTTTGGTTTAGTACTGAAGGAGTGCAGAATAGCTATGCTGAATAGGGATATGGATCTTGCAAGGCTGATAATGCATGGCCAACAAATCGAGATAGATAAGATAAGAGAGAGAGAGACAGAATAAGGGGAAACAAGAAGGCTATGTCCGAGCAGCATAAGTATGGTCAGACTAGATCTCATAAAGGGAACCGCCCTTAGTTTCTGATCCATTTGTCTATGCCAGTGCCTTCATCTGCTAGTGATCTAACACCCAGAGGTAGGCCGAAGTAGGGGAATATGCCTTCTATGTCCAGGTCCTAGAACAGTGTGAGTAACATGCCTAATTATTCCCAGTGTGCTAAGTGTGGTAGGACCCACCCAGGTAAGTGTTTGGATGAGTAGAGAGGTTGTTTTGGTTGTGGAAAATTCAGCCATAGACTTAGAGAGTGTCCGCATGCCAGGCAGGGGAACCATGATGTTTCCCCCAGACTCAGACTACTAGTGCCCCAGCTCCTGTAGCTCATCCAGTCCCTACTCAGGGCACTTCATCTAGTACTGCTGGTGGTCAGTGCCAGAACCGCTTCTATGTCTTACCGTCTTTCCAGGAGAAGAAGGATTCTCCCGATGTTGTTACTGGTATGCTCCATGTATTTTATTTTGATGTATATGTATTGTTGGACCCTGGGTCAAGTTTTTCTTATGTGACCCCACTAATTTATGTAAACTTTGAGTTAAACTCTAAGAAGATTCCTGAGCCTATTCTAGTTTCCACCCCAGTAGGTGAGTCAATTATTTCTAAGAAGGTGTATAAGAAGTGTTCTATCACTATTATTTATCGAGTCATATTTGTTGATTTGATAGACCTAGACATGGTAGATTTTGATCTTATTCTGGGAATGGATTGGCTTCACTCTTGTTATGCATCCCAAAAGTTATTTTATATCCTATCTCAAAGCGAAAAAGCTTATATGCAAAGGTTACATCTATCATTTAGTCAGTGTTAAAGACACTAAGTCTGAGACTCCAACTATTCAGTCGGTCAACATTGTTAATGAGTTTCCTGATGTTTTTCTGGAAGATCTCCCAGGGGTACCTCCCGATAGAGGGATAGAATTCGGGGTTGACCTTCTTCCCGACATGTAGCCTATTTCTATTTCTCCTTACCGTATGGCCCCCGCAGAACTTAAGGAGTTGAAAGAATAACTCCAAGATCTTCTAGATAAGGGTTTCATAAGGCCCAGTGATTCTCCTTGGGGCACACCTGTCCTATTCGTGCGAAATAAAGATGGTTCTTTGCGTATGTGCATTGACTATCGTTAACTCAATTAGGCCACAATTTAGAATAAGTACCCTTTTTCTAGAATTGATGACCTGTTTGATCAGTTGCAAGGTGTAAGTTACTTCTCAAAGATAGACCTTAGATCTGGCTATCATCAACTTAAAGTTAGAGAGTGTGACATTCCAAAGACAACCTTCCAAACCCATTATGGTTATTTTGAGTTTCTTGTCATGTCTTTTGGGATAACCAATGCCCTAACAACTTTCATGGACTTCATGAATCGAGTGTTCAAGCAATATCTGGACATGTTTGTCATAGTGTTCATAGATGATATTCTCGTGTAATCTCGAAATGAGAATGACCATGCCGATCATCTTAGAATTGTCTTGCAAACTTTTAAAGATTACCAATTGTTCTCCAAATTCATCAAATGTGAATTTTGGCTAAGGTCAGTTGCTCTTATGGGTCATATTATTTCAGCCGAAGGCATAAAAGTTGATCCCCAAAATACAGAAGCTGTAATAAATTGGCCTAGACCTATCTCTCCATCTGACATTCGAAGTTTCTTGGGTTTAGTTGTCTATTACCTCAATTTTGTTGAGGGTTTCTCTTCTATCGCGTATCCTATGACCCAGTTGACCCAAAATAAAGTTAAAGTCCTTTGGTCAGATTGCATGGAGTTCCCTTAGCTATTATTTCAGATATGGGTACTCAGTTCACTTCGCAGTTTTGGATAGCTTTTCAGAAGGGTCTTGGTACCTAAGTACATTTGAGTTTCACTTTCCATCTACAGACAGGTGGTCAGGCTGTGAGGACCATCCATACTTTAAAGGATATTTTGAGGGTGTGTACTTTTGATTTTAAAGGTAGTTGGGATGAGCATTTACCATTGATAGATTTTTCTTATAACAATAGCTATCACTCTAGTATCCGAATGGCCCCGTTTGAGGATTTGTATAAAAAGAGATGTACATCACCCATAGGTTGGTTTGAAGTGGGTGAAGCTGTTATGATTGGACCTGATGCAGTATTTTAGGCTATTTTAAAAGTCAAGTTAATCAGAGAGAGGTTGAAGACAACTAAAAGTCGTCAAAAGTCTTATGCAGATGTGACAACAAAAGATCTTGAGTTTGAAGTTGACGATATGGTGTATCTAAAAATTTCACCCATAAAAGGGGTGAAAAGGTTTGGAAAAAAGGGGAAACTTAGTCCTCTTTATGTTGGTCCGTATAGATTTTTGAACCGTGTTGGGAAAGTAGCCTATGAGATTGAGTTACCCGCTGAGTTGACAACTGTTCATCCGATCTTTCATGTTTTCATGCTCAAAAAGTGTATTGGTGAGTCTGTCGTTGTAGATCCTTTGGAGAATCCCGATGTCAATAGTAGTCTTTCATATAATGAGATTTCAGTTGAGATCCTATACTACCAAGTCCGTAGACTAAGGAACAAAGAATTTCCCTTGGTCAAAGTTCTGTGGCGAAACCAGTCAGTTGAGGGTGCTACTTGGGAAGCAGAAGCAGATATGCGAGCCAAGTACACCTATCTCTTCACCGCAAGTTCATCTCAATCCGAAGGTACCATTCTTTCTTAATTTAATCTCCTTCTAATCAAAGTTTCAGCTGTATAGCCATTCTTACTATGAGTTTATGCATTCTATGAAGTATCCGAAAGCTTAGAACAAAGTAGAGTCAGTTTAGCAAGTTGTTTGAGCTGTGTACTCTTAGATTCTCTGTGTTCTTAGCTTATCTAGCGACATTCGAGGATGAATGTTCCTAAGAGGGAGATATTGTAAGACCCCATAAAGTTCCCTTATCTGTAAAACCTTCAAGGCAAGCCAAAAGAAGCTTAACACTTAGAATTTTAGCCAAGTGTTTAACACTTAGTTTATTTTTGAACCTCCGAACTTCATTGAATTATTTAGAGACCTTCCTGACTTTTGTTTATTGATTTTTTTATTGCGTTGCGATGGGGCAAGTTAAGAGTACATGTCGGGTGAGTTTCAGAATTTTTAAACGAGCTTAAGGTCATGTTTGGGTTGGCAAAATAGTAGCTAAAGGTGTTTAGGGGGTGCCGCCCAGCCTAGCTAAGGCTCTAGGCAAGGCGCCGCCTAGGCCATATCCTTTGTGCCTAGTTTTCAGCTTCTTTTCTTCGTCTCATTAAGGATAAAATTGGTATTTTCCCACCCTTTTTCAATTTTTACACGAGATTACACCACTCATTCACCAAAATATTGATACTTTCTCTCAAATTGCTAAAGAATATCTCTTAGGGTTTTAACCCAAAATCCAAGATATCTCAAGATTTAACCATGAGTTTTATTCAATTCTTTGAAATTCGGAATCCCCATTGCGAGGGATACAAGAAGAACCCAACAATTTTGCGAATATAGTTCCAAAGTTAAGAGTCCATTCAAATCTTAAAATTCAAGGTATATGGGGTTTGAAAAACAACACCTCTTTCGTTCTTGTGCCCAAAGCTTTAGTTTTCTTAAAGAATTTCAAGTTTTCAAGTTGAATTATGACTAGTTTGCTATTCAAGTTCATGATACCATGAGTTTTTTAAATATTGAATTATATGATATTCCGCATATTTTACTAGTTGAATTGAGAATTGATGTTACGAATTATACATATATATATTCCTATAATGATTTATGCTTTGAGTAACTCTAAGATTGAAGTCCCGGTTTACTTCTCATTTTGAAATTTTGAACACATGAATAGATATTCATGCCTTGAGTACAAGAATGAGTTTTTATATGTTCTTAAGTGTTTTCAAGAAGTGTATGGATGAATCCCCATTGTTTCCATATGGTATAAATTATTTCAAATGCATATTGAGAAGCATGATACAAATGTGATTAATGTTATTTGAGATTTGTCTTTTGTTATGAACTGAAGAGAGGGAGTTTGTTTCTTATTTATATAATAGATAAGTGATGATTTTAAAGAGTTGTATGGTTTGTCACAAAATACTTGACCACCACATGATTGATGAAATGTTGAAAAGATAGAATCTCTTTATAGTTTAAAACACGTTTTGAAAGTAAGAACTCTCTTGCGTTGTTTAAATAATTTGGTGGTCCAAACATTATGTTTTGAATGAAAGGATTGTAACATGATATTTTATGGCTTATAATTATGACTTGCAAGTCTTGGTATGGCGATACCAAACAGATAATGCCATAACAAACTCATAACAAAATAGTAGTAAGATTTTATTTAGATTTTTAAAATTTGATTTCAGAAAGATGCTTGTTTTAGAACAGGTTAAAAATAGGCACTAAGAGAGTTAGGCGGTTACTCGAATCAAGAATGAGTGTAACGATTCGTTCTCAGAACCGTGTTTTGCTAATACAGGTTTATTATATCTCCAACAAGGTATTATAGCTAGCCTAGTGCCCTTTAGCGTATCAAATTCAGATACTCCAACCCGTACAACAAACTTGGGTTGGGGGCTTGGCCGTCGAGTTAAGGGAAGATCCCATATAGCCTGTGGGATACTTTTAGATATGTTGGGTGTACCACCTATCTCAGAAGTATAACAAATAAAAAGGGATTGAACTCACAGAATTTCTTTAATATCGTATAAAACTGCCCATGTGTTTTTAAATTACTTCATGCATCAGGTTTTGGAGAAATGCTCTCACTTATGTCATTTATTAAAGTACATTATTCCAGTACATATGTATTGACCACCTTTATCTAAGGATCTGAGGAACAGTCCAGGGGTCCCGTCCAATAATAGGCTTGAGTGCGTCAGAAGTTTTAGTTGGTGAGCCTTCTCTATTCCTAAAGGCCTATTTTTCAGATTTCGTTGTTTTTCTTCTGTTAAGGTCTACTGGGGGCCTTGTCCCCATTCTATACAAGATATTAGTTCTTATGTATTAGAGATTTCGTATACTGTTGTTAGATGTTATTATAAGTTATAGAATTCCATTTTGAAATATTCCTTTGAATTATATTATTTGACCATGATTCTATATCGATATGTATTTCTGCATTTTCTTTTATATTATGTGAACATATGTATGATATCCAGAAAGTGAAAGGAACTCGGGCCTTCATGGTTTGAGATGCTCGTCGCGGCCAGGGTCTCAACTCGGGTCGTGACAGTGTACCATCTAGATCAGAAGAGAAATAACGAGTAGAGTCATGATTTCAAGAATGTGTTTCGAAATTTATCAAAAAATACCCACGTGTTTTTCCTATATCGTATGTAAATGGTTTTATGAATTGATCTCACTTATGTTGTATAAAATACACTATTTTTGATTTCTCTGCATACCAGTACATTTTTATAGACTCCTTATATTTAAGGATCTGAGGCACAGTCTCGGGGTCCCGCTAAGCCATAGATTGATCTGTCAGAAGTTTGCAGTTGGTGAGCCTCTCTTTATTTTGGAAGGCCATGTCTGTGGAAAAATATTGTTTGATTTCAGTTTATTGTCTGACTTGGGGCCTTGTCCCAGATGTTGATTTTCAGTTAGTAGATATTTCACAGACTGGTGTCGTGTGTTTTGAATTTTAAGAACTTTCTTTCATATTAATCAGTTAAGTTATGAGATTGACCATGTTTCTGTAAGTTAATATTCCGCATCTCTTTACATTGTATGAACATTATGTATGATTACCAGAAAGAAAAAGGGCACTCGGGCCTTCATGGTTTGGGATGTCTATCAAGGTCAGGGCCTCGGTTCGGGTCGTTACAATCACACAGGCACGATGCATATCTTCTAACGTCTGAATAGTCCTTTATTCTTGCCCATCCAACTATGGGTGAAAAGCAGTACTCAGACTCATCTTAGTCCCTAACCCTTTCTAAAACAACTGCCAAAAGTGAGATGAAAAATGCATACTATGATCATAGATGATAGAAACAGGAACCCCATGCAACTTTACAATCTCTTGGAGATACAATCTTGCATAATCCTTAGTCAAGAAGTTAGTCCTTACTGGAAAAAAGTGAGCAGACTTAGTCATCCTATCCACGATGACCCAAATCAAATCAAAGTAATTCCGAGACAGAGGGAGACCAGTAACAAAATCAATGTTGATTACTTCACACTTCTATTCAGGTAGCTCTATTTCTTGATGCCATCCTCCGAACCTCATGTGCTTAACTTTCACTTGTTAGCACACCATACACTTAGTTATAAAGTTAGCCATACCCCTCTTCATATTGTTTCACCAATACATCTCATTGATGTCATGATACATTTTTGTTGAACCAGGATGAACAACATAGCACGAATCTCGCGCCTCAGCCAAGATCCTTTCATGTAAACCATCTACATCAAGAACACATAACCTCCCTTGGTACTGCTAAAGTACCATCACCATTAATGACCATCACCTTCTTCCCACCTACCTCACTCTATATCCTCATCAGGACATGATCTAACATCTATTTCTCCACAATTTCAGGACCAAGAGATGACCGCACCATTTTCGGCACCAACACACCACCACCCTTGGAGTCCAAGAGACGAACTCCAAGGTTAGCCATATGGTGAATATCCTTTACCAACTCCCATTTCTCATTATCTATATGAGCTAGACTCCCAATGGATAACTCACTAAGAGCATCAATAACCACATTAGATTTACATGAGTGGTAGTGAAGGCTCATATCATAATCCTTATGAAGCTCAAGCCATCTTCTTTGCCTGAGATTTTCTTTCTGAGTAAACATATACTGCAGCCTCTTATAATAAGAGATTACATGCACTCCATACAAATAATGATGCCAGATTTTCAATGCTAACACCACATCTAAAATCTCCAAGTCATGAGTTGGATAATTTCTCTCATACATGTTCAACTGTCTAGAGGCGTAAGCTATCACTTTACCATGCTGCATTATAATGCAACAAATCCCACACGGGATGTATCAAAGTACACAACAAACCCATTAGTGTCTTTTGTCAAAGTCAAGATCAGAGTCGAAGTCAACTTATCCTTTAGCTTCTCGAAACTCTCCTCATAAGCATCATACCACAAGAACTTGACCTTCTTCTGATTCAACTTAGTCAATGGGGAAGCTATAGTCGAAAAACTCTCCATAAACTTCTTGTAGTAACCAGTTAAACCCAAGAAGCTCTGAATATCTTAACCACTTCAACCTTCTATGGGTCCACTATGATCCCTTTACTGAAAATGATATGACCCAAAAAAATGACAACGTTCAACTAGAATTCATATTTCAAAAATTTAGCCTACAGCTGCTTCTCTTTCATGGTCTGTAGTACAATGCGGAGGTAATTCACATGATCTACCTCACACTTTAAGTACAACAAGATGTCATCTATGAACACTATGAAAAATAGATCCAAAAACTGATGGAATACCCTATTCATCAAATCCATGAACACCACCGTGGCATTGGTCAAATAAAATGACATCACCAAGAAATCAAAATGGCCAACTGGGTATGGAAAACAGTCTTAGGGATATCCACCTCCCTAATCTTTAATTGATGATACCCAAATCAAAGATCAATTTTGGAGAAAAACTTAGCACCCTGCAACTGATCAAACAAATTATCTATCCTTGGAAGATGATACATATTCTTTATCATTACCTAATTAAACTACCGGTAATAAATATACATCCGAAGGAAACCATCCTTCTTACGTACGAATAACACCGATGCACCCCATGGGGATACACTAGGAAAGATGAAACCCTTATCTTAAAAATCATTGAGTTTCTCTTTAAGCTCCTTCAACATAGCCGGAGCCATTCTATACGGAGGAATAGAAATTGGATGAGTGCCTAGAACAAGATCAATACCAAATTCAATCTCTCTATCCGGAGGAACACCAGGAAGGTCATCAGGGATGACCTCAGGAAATTCATTCACCACCGGAATAGAATGAAAAAAAGGACCATTCGAGTCAAAATCTTCAACCTAGACTAGATGATAGAGATACCCCTTGGAGATTAATATCTGATCTCTAAAATAGGATATAAACTTTCCCCTAGGAGCTAGGGAACCACCCTCCTACTTAATAACCAGTTCATTAGGGAATTTAAAGACAACCTTATGGGTCTGAAAGTCTAGAGAAGCATAGCATGTGTGCAACCAATCCATCCCTAATATGAAATCAAAATCCACCATATCTAATTCAAATAGATCCACCAAGGTTTCTTTACTATCAACAGATACCAAACACCTCCTATAGATTCTCCAAGTAATCAGAGAGTCACCTAACGTGCTAGAAATACAAAAAAGGTTCGAAATAAACTTCGAACCAAAATCAAAATGCACAGCCACAAATGGGGTCATATAAGAGAGAGTGGACCCCAAAATAAGTAAGTGGTACACATCACGGAAAAAGAGTTTCAACATACTAGTGACGACATCAGGCGATGCCTAGGAGCATAAAGGTGATTTCGACCAGAGCCTAAATTAAATGAGGCATCCTTTGGTGTCGGAGTTGATGATGAAGAAACTAAAACCTTGTTTTCCCCCGAAGCAACCTTATCAACAAGATAATTTCTAATAATGTTACCTGGCTGACCACAGCTGAAGCACTTTTCCTTTCGTTCTTTATAGAAACCCCAATACAATCTAACAAAAAACCTATAGAGATTAATACAACTAAGAAATTTATGCAACCAATCCATCCCTAATATGAAATCAAAATCCACCATATCTAATTCAAACAGATCCACCAAGGTTTCTTTACTACCAACAGATACCAAACACCTCCTATAGACTCTCCAAGTAATCAGAGAGTCACCTAACATTGTAGAAATACAAAAATGGTTCGAAACAAACTTTGAACCAAAACCAAAATGCACAGCCACAAATGGGGTCATATAAGAGAGAGTGGACCCCAGAACAAGTAAGTGGTACACATCACGAGAAAAGAGTTTCAACATACTAGTGACGACATCAGGCGATGCCTAGGCGCATAAAGGTGATTTCGACTAGAGCCTAAATTAAATGAGGCATCCTTTGGTGCTGGAGCTGATGATGAAGAAATTAAAACCTTGTTTCCCCCCGAAGCAACCTTATCAACAAGATAATTTCTAATCATGTTCCCTGGCTGACCACAACTGAAGAATTTTTTCTTTCGTTCTTCATAGAAACCCCAATACAATCTAACAAAAAACCTATAGAGAGGATATTACAGAGCCGACTGGGCCCCACTAGCCTGAGATTAGGCACTATGTGCCCCGAAGTTGTCGCGACAATGAAAATGCTATCACCCAATGACTTTTGGTAGGGAGCACTGGCTATCGAGTAAGTCCCAGAGTTGCTCCACTTCTTCTTAGGCCACTTAACACTATCTCTTCCACTTTGTTATTATCCACCACCCTGATCAGAGAACCTAAACTTCTTGTCCTATCTTTCCCCTATTTCATCATGTTCTTCTTGTCTTTCTCAACCTGTTTCACTTACACAACCAACCTAGAAATATCCATGTCTTTGTTTAACAAGGTAGCCTTACTCTCTCAAATCAAGTCTCTGGACAACCCGAATGCAAACTTCCTTATTCTATCCCTCATGCTAGAAACCATCTCTGGAGCATACCGAGATAATTAGTTAAACTTCAATGCATACTCCTTTACTAGAATCTTCCCTTATTTCAGATTAACAAACTCTTTTGCATTAGATTCCCTCAGCTCCTGAGGAAAGAAACGATCCAAAAAAGCATTAGAGAAATCCTTTCATAGAGGTCACTCATCACCATCACCCCTTGCCTGGTCCCATTCCTTGTACCATTGGTACGCCACATCCTTCAGCTGGTAGGCAGAAAACTCCATGTCTTTCATATTTAAGGCATGTATAATAAAAAAAATCTTTTCCATCTCATTCAGAAAACCTTGAGGATCCTCCTCCACCTTAACAGTAGTAAAGGTAGAAGGGTTCAACCTCATGAACTGGATAACCCTTATGGCCTTATAATACAGAGTAATAGATACAACGCACTCAGCCTGAGAAGCTACCAACTAAGACAGCATATGTATAGACTAACGAAACTCAACATTCATCACATCAGCCTAAGAAACTAGATGAGAACTGAAGGGAACTGGTAGAACTATAGGAGGACAATCAGGAATTGGGCCCCTAGATTAGATATGGACCCCATAAGTAGAACAGGTCTAATTAGCACTATCCCCAAGTGTGATAGGGGAGTTTTCTTGAGCTTCAACTCATCGAGGAGGCATAATATAGAAAATGAACAAATGGATATTAGAGAAGAATCTAGTACCTTAGACTATACAACTTGAAAAAAGAACACTCAAAAGAGAAACATTCCTAAATTCCTTGTAGACTCTCCCTTATGAGTATGGTGCACTACACACCCTTAAAAGAGACTCTACTCTACGTGGGTTTATGGAATCCCAAGTGACCATGAACATAGGGCTTTGATACCAATTAGACACGACCCAAACCATAGCCTAGTCATGTCGAGTGCCTCAAGCCCAACCGAGGATCGAATACTACCCCAAATACACAACTTTAACTATGCTACACCTCATGACAAATGGATTTTGAGCATATGACAAGATTGATACGAGTACGACCACGAAGGTGGACATATGAGAGATGTATTGAACCCGAGATTTAGAGCATGAAACTGAAGTGAAAAGGAGGGCATAAATAGGCTCCAAAATAGTCCACAAACTATATTCTAAGGGCGTTCACTTGAATACATTGACTAAGGGGTCATTTTGGATATTTCACACAGTTTTTTAACCTAGTATATATAAAACATTTTAGGTCATTTACTACTTAGACTTTGATGATATTTGTATGTTCTAAAATGCTTTGAGAGCCAATTCCTCTCTTCTCTTTAGGAGGAAACCCAAAACTAGGGTGATACTAGTGTGGAATCACTAGTGTTGCATTCATGGCTTGAGACATTGGTGTTTAGAGGAGGTAAAGTCCCTTTTGTGTCAACGTAGGAGTTAGATTTATGTTGTGTGTGGTTTTAAAGGTCCAAGAGTGAAATAGAATCTTGGGTTTTTAAGATTAAGCCTACATTTGTCTAGCTATCTATCTTTGTATCTTGTTGTAAGTTTCGATTCTTCTCTTGTTAATGCAACCCGTGACTCTTTTGTAGTTGTTATAATATTGTTCTTCATTGTTGAGTTGATAATATAGTTTGTTGTCTACTGAAAATAGGTTTTAAATACGTCGTTAAATTGTGTTCGTGTTGTTGTTCTTAAATTCGAGAGGGGCCATCCAAAGGGTCCCCGATTCTCTTAAATTTGTGCACTATTTTGGGTGTATGTTTAAGTGAGTTCTTGGACTTTCTTGTATTATTTGGTATCAGAGCATGGCTTGATATTGTTCCTACATGATCAAATCTTGGTCTTGCTTATTATAAAAATTAAAAAAAAAAGTGTTCTTGTGTTTGTGTACTTGGTCGAGAGGTGTAGACCTTGTTGTTATTGTTGTTTTGTCCAAGAGTTCATGACTAGATATAGTATAAATTTTGTTTGTATAGTGTGTTAGTTGTGTTAGTTTCTTTATCACTAACACAAATGGTGTCTAGATATAAAGTTGAGCTTATAATATTGATATTGTTGTTGTGACCTTAAAGTAGTCGTGTGTTGTACATTGAAGTTGATTGTGTTGTGTGTTGTTGTTTGACGTTGGAGTGGAAATTGTTGGTGTCTTGTGGTGGTGGTCTTGAAGGTTGTTTTTATGTTCATCTTGTTCTTCACCTAGTCTTATAACTTAACCAAAAAAAAGTGAAAAATAGATTCAAAAGGGTGAAAATAAAAGTTGTAAAGTTTATTTGTGAGAAGACTTGAGACCATCACTTTCTAGACTTGACATCTACTTTCCACCCAATTTTCCTTGTTTCAAGAGACCTTGTTTTATGGGACTAGTACAAGTCAAGCCTCATCTTTTTGGAGATTGGACTTAAAAAGGGTTAAAGGCTTATACTTTCCCTCCAAAATCATTTGTCTTCCATTCTAAATTGTGTAAAGATTAAAATTTAAAATTTATGACTAAAGTTGTATGGGACCGAGACCAATACAATTAAGAAATTTGTGCATCCCCTATGAGTCTCTTTCACATCCCCTCTGAGTCTCTTGCCACATCACTCTAATTAATGTTCACCATCAATATAAATCTTAAATTTGGAGTTTTTCTCATTTCTAATTGTTGATTCTTGGTTTCATTAGTTGATTCTAGAACTAATTAAGAAACTAGTAAAATCCTACTAGATTATCATTTAGTCCTTTGAACCCATTATTCGTGTCTATATTTCTTTTGTGCTTTTGTCATTTTTATATCGTAGTACTTCTTGGTTCAAGTTCGTACATTACTTGCTTGAGTTGTCAAACAAAGAATCCATCCTGAAAAAGGAGTAGACTCACCCCTCAAATCATCATGAACTACAAGCCGGCTTGCAACACTTGTGAAACAAAGTGTAAGACGATCAAGTGTGTGAGAGTGTGGTGAAGTTGTTTTGAACTAACTTGTGTTTTATTTTGTAGGCTTGTTATTCTTTTAGGTACAATTACATAGAAATCCACGGCTTCAACCTCTCAAACCATGGACAACTGTAATACCCCACATTTTTGAGATAGTCTATGAACCATCGTCCTTACGTGTATAGCCTCCAATCCAAGTTATTCTCATGTGAATACAAGTTGCATGATCATTATCATAGTCTATGAAGTAGTTTAGAAGTGAAAAATGTTCATAACAATGACTTAGAACAATGTTGACCTAAGATCATTTGTTTCGTTCAAAATCCGATACCTGAGTGAAAAGTTACAGACATTTTCTTGAGAGGAAATAAGCCAAGGTGCTGTCAAGGCAGTGCCCTGCCTATTCCCATCAGTGTAATTTTCTGCAATCAAGTTCCGCGTCCAAGATGGCTATTTGGGTCATTTCTGTAATACACCCGAGAATCCTAACCAATAGTAGAACCATGCTTAAATCTCATTAGAAATAAATTATAGTTCTTTAGTGGTTTTATGATCAAGTTTTATGTGTATTAAGTCCTCCAATATGTCCCATCTATTAGGCGAATCAAAACATCCCTTACCGATTGAATTCTTGAGAAGGATATTGGTATAGTTAACTTCAGATGAGCATATCTATATTTATAATACAAATTATAGAGTTCATGATACAAAAAAATATATATATAATTTAATTATATTTCCAATGATACCAATTTCTTCAAAATCCGTTATCAGAGTAAAAAGTTATGGCCGTTTTATCAAAGAGCTGTCCGACTGCCAAAACGCGACGGGAAAGCTGACGAACCGTCAACTTTGTGATGGACCGTCACTTTTTCCATCATAAATGAGGTATAAAGCCCACTTTTTGGACCAAAAATGATGGTTGGAGCGAAGGTCAGTCACCAGAGTGACGGCTCGTCACCTAGACCGTCAACCAAGTCCGAAACAACGCTGAAACGATATTTTAATGAGATTTTTGGGTCTTTTTTCCACCTTTATTAACACCTAATTATACCCAAATAAAGAACATAACTCCTCACTCACCCTAAACATTAAAATTAGGGTTCCTTTCAAGATCAACCCTCAAGAACAAGGTTCAAACCCTTCTTCAAGAAAACTCAAGAATCAAAGCACCACCACTCAAGAACTTGCAAGAAAAGCCTTCAAGAACACTCTCAAGGCTTCAAAAGTCATATTTTTCCATTGAATCAAGTCAAATAAGGTATTTGGGGTTTGAACAGGAACTCTCCTTTCATTTTTGTGCCCAAAACTAAAGTTAATTTACAAAGATATATGATTTTTATATGTTTTGCTATGAATTTGAAGTATGAATTTATATCCTATATTGTTTTTCAAGAGATTATGACATTTCTAAATGTATAGAAGATAAATTCCATGGGTTTGATGTTATTATTATGCTTAAAGCTGAAATTTCCAGATTTCTAAATAAATTATACATGTTTATGATATAGAGCATGAACTTTATAATATTTTGTAATAGTACTGATATATAGGTCATTGAAACCTCATTGAGAATAATGTTTTGAGAATTTATATGCTACATATACCTATGATTTGATTATTTTGAAGTAATTTAGAAAGATTTGACTTTTGGTCACCATAGAGTTGACATCCACTTTAAGAATGAGATTACAAACTTTATAATTGATTTACTTATGATATATGAGATTAATTTAAAGTGGATTTTCTTGAGATTTTAAGCATAGTATTGGTAGTAGTATTTAGCACCGAGTTGGGCATGGTACTACAGTTTCATACCCCAGAATTATGTTCCACCGTAGGTTGAGACATTTACTTCCACTATATGTGGATAATTGAGATTGTGATCACTAAGATGAGATTGTTTTATTTTGATGGCAAGGGTAGAACGGCCCTAACCTTACGGGGGAAAGTCTTGGGACATCATGGATGCTCACATGGTGTACATGTTGGTTTTAAGAATCTCCCAAAAGATGTCCCCCACTCTTGAAACAGTGTTAATAATTTAAAGGATTGAGATAAAGTATTTACTATGAAAAATGAGTTTCAGATTTCCTTTAGACTTCATCATTTAAGAATAAGAACGAAATATAGATTTAAAAAAAATAAGTGTAAAGGCTCACAAGTTTTACTCAGATTATATTTTAAAGAAAGATAGTAGCTTCAGATTTCAGATTTAAGAGTGAGTCCTTTCTACACTTAGATAGTACAATTTAAAGAAAGAATGCAAGCACAACTTGTAGAACTAAGTGTAATGACTCCTGAGGTTTATACTAATGTTTTACTATTCATAATTTATGAGATTCAGTTTTCATATTACTTAAGCTATGTGAGTCATTTACATTTAGCATGTATGACTTTATAAATTATGATGATATTGAGATATTATTTTACTTATGCATACACCCCCATATATTCAGTACATTCCTAAAGTGCTGACCCATATATATGTCTATGGGATACATTATCTTATAATGTAGGTACAAGTTATAGCACATATACCATATTCAGTCAGTCCGCAGCTTTCTGTTAGCAGGTGATTAGTCCTTTTGATTCAAGGGCTTGAGTGAGTTATACAGTTCAAGAAGTATTGTAATTTCTTTATCTGTCGTATTGAGTTGGGATAGTTGGGAGTCATGACCAGGCTACCTATAGTCAGTACTAGTAGAGGCTTCATAGACAGTCAGTAGAGTTAATGTATTCAGTTTTAGCTTTGTAAAAGCAGAGTTGTAATTATATGAATTCACTTTTGTATTGATCGAATTTAGAAAAGAGTTATCTTCCACACTATTCTTTCAGATTTCTGTATTTTATTCAGTTGCTTATGAGTCATGCCAGTAGAAGGGTTAGCTTGGGGTCACTTGTGACCCTAAGCACAGTATGATATTTCAGGACCCGATTTCAGGGGCATTTCAAACTTGGTATTAGAGCACAGAGTTCAAGAGTCCTAGGGTGTCTGTGAAGCCGTGTCTATAGAGTCTTGTGGAATGGTACGGAGACGTTTGTACTTTTTTTGAGAGGCTACAAGTTATTTTGGAGATGTTTCCATACTTTCAAGTCTCAGATCATGCTATAGATACGATCTCTATTCGGAGCATCTTTTCCTTATTCTCAAGGTATAAAAAACAGTCAAGATTAAATCTTTGCAGATAGTTATGAGATGCTAAGAGGGATAGAAATTATCCCATTAGTGCTTTTGAGTTTCAAAGATTGAAGTACTTTATCATGTTTGTAGAAATCGTGCACTAAGCCTAAGTCAGATGTGCTTTCAGATTTCTCATTAGAACCCATAGTGATACTCTAAACTTCCCTCTCTATGTATTATTCTTGATATTTCATGATCAGAAAGTTCCAGTTGCTCCCTAGATAATGCTCCTATATTTGCTGCCAGAAATTTCAAAAGTTACACAAAGGGCTTGAGAAGAGCTCTCTAGTGTGTTAAGTTCCTTAAGTTTAAAGTTTTTTCCTCATTCTTATGAGCCATTCAATTAAGACACAGTAAGATATGTATTCTTAGATCATTGAATATTGTGTGTTAAGTTTTTATCTCTTATAATCTTGTTATCATTATTTTGTTGAAAATCAAAGTATAATAAAGTCGTGTGGGGCTCTTTAAATTCACTAGCATAGTTGCTTTATTATTCATCTCATTTTCATATTCAAAACACAAAATCACAGTCTAGTATAGCTGAGTGAGGCCTATTTCGATTCACTAGCAACATGTTATTCATCTTGTTGTTCTTGTATTGGTTGAAAGTTTGGGTTTAGAGGTGTAGTGACAAGAAAGGTGGTAAGGGTGATTTATTTAGTGCATGTATAGCCGAATATTCTTTTTTGCATATGATCGAGTTAGTAATGAAGTGATATGTCCTTGTGTTTTAGTTTAGTAAAAGGTAGGGCGGGAGTTATTAGTTAAGGTGAATTGTTGTTTGCTTGAAGTATGAAAAGAGTTATTGATGATATTTGTTGTGCTATAAAAGTATAGGTTATTAATAAAAGTACTTGGTGGTTTAGTATTATCGATTTAGGCTTTCCTTGAGGTTGCAAAAAAGAGTTTAGTTGAAACCTATAGAGCTATGAAAGAAGTTAGGTGTATAGATGGGTGAATAATAGTAATGATGTGTAGAAGGAGGATGTGTTAATGGATTGTAATACGAAAGGCCATATGATCTTGATCAATTATTGTTATAATGGGCCTTTAGTGGACTAGAGTTTCTTGATGTCTTATTTTATAGTTTCCAAGTGAGAATAGTATATGAGGTTGTGTTGTTCACCATGGCTAGAACTAGACACGAAGTTTGAATAGTAGATGATTATCAAAGTGGAAATAACGATTGCTTGGTTAGTGATGCTAGTTATATAGAGGTGAATTAATAGGCTTGAAACAGTGAATGCAAGAATATAAGTTTATTGATTTGAGATTAATTATGATGTTGTAGGTATGAGGTAAAGGTGTACCCAAGGTGATATAAGGTTATTTTCTAAGTTATTAAGTGTTGTGTGGATAGTAGTACCCTTGAATTGATAAGTATGAATGAGGTTGTGTAGTATATGATGTTCTGTCAGGTAACTTATGGGTTATAGGTTGATAATTTAGGTATGCTGGCATAAGTATAGAAATATGATATTAGTAGATTATGAAGAAAGTTAGTGTGGTGCAACAAGGGTTTAGAGATATCTATGTTAAGTGTTAGAATTTAAGTTGGTGAGTGTTTAAGTTGTTATATAATGAATTTTGGGGATATTAGCAGTAGGTGTCATATGTTAAGATACATTCCTTCAAGGTAAAGTTTAGTTTTATGTGTACTGACTATATCTTAGACTTAGAGTGATGGCTTAAAGCCAAGGGGGAGATAATAGAATGAGTAACCAAGTAAGACCTCCAAATCATAGTGATGATGAATAGTAATTTAGATGGGAGAGTGAGCATTTCTTGTTGATGAAAGATGATTGTATGCTTATTTTAGCTAAGGCAGTAAATTAGAAGTAAGATTAAGGTCAAGCCTTTTCTACATATCATGGTTAGTTGAAGTTTATATGTTATGTTTGGGAAGATTGTTGTATGTTTTATGTAATTCGATAAGTCTGAGGGAATAATGACGTGAAGTTTTGTATAAGGTTTGGTCAGTAGAGGATATTTTATGTGTGTTTTGCTAAGAATTGAATAGTACATAGAAGTTGTTATAGATTGAGGTATTAGAGAATATGAGAAAGATGCTCTTATGAGTGTTTGTTTAGAAGTGCATATGTGGTTATGAAGATAGGCTTGTATGTCATGTTTGTATACATACAGATAGATGCATTGTGTGTTAGTGATTGTCTGGTACGAGGTTGAACGTAGTTGTTGAAGTGGTAATGTGAAGTCATGAAAATATAGGGTGTGTTGAATTCATGACTCAGACTAGTATTGCAGTGTTATGTGTTGTATCTTGTGATTTAAAAGTTAGGCTTGAACATGGTAAGGGAATCTAGATCAGTTTAGACTTCAGTGGATGGATTTATCCATGTCCATGAAAGGATTACAATTATTCATTGAATCAGTGATTATGGTTTTTGAGGGGAATAGTATAGTTGAGAGAGTGTTGAGAAGTGTTGCTAATCTTGAATGTAATATGTTGCATTACTTGAGGCCTAGTACTTCTATCCCGACTTATGATTTATAGGTCTATGTTTTATGCTATATATTTGAGGCAATATTGTAATTCCTTATTATGAAGTCTTCTTCAGATCATGCCAGAGTCCCTTACTCCCTAATGGCATTAAAAATTTCTTAGAAAAGTGTTGGAAAAATACCCTAGTTAGGTGTGAGTATTCAACATAATTCAGTCCTTGCAACCATAAACCAAGTTTGACAGCCAGATAGGCAAATTTCTATAGTTTTCCATCTCCTGATTTAGTCTAGTCTCACTACCTAAAATTTCATAACTATGGCCATTTCAAGAGATAGTTTGTTCACACCAAAGTAAGTTGTGAAATTCAGCTCAGTACATGCATCATGAATCCATTCCAAATTCAGATATTTAGTCAAGGTTCAGTCCGTAAGTATCCTGTATATCATCTTAGTGTTTTCTTGGTTTTTAAACCTAATCAGTATCATTCGGGGATGAATGATCTCAAGAGGCGGATGTTGTAATACCCTGAGTTTTCATGTTATAAAACCTCTCATATTTTCTCATGAGATCAGATCCAGCATATAGTAATAGATACTCATAAGTTGACTTTTTTGTTTCTATCTTAACCATATAGGTATGTTCATAAGAATTCATGCACTTGTAGATCAGTTCAATAGCTCATTATATTTGAGATTCAGTTATTCAGTTTATTTCAGTTCTGCATGATAGCATATAGCCTCAGATTCCTCAGTGTTTCAACCTAATTTGCCACATTCGAGGACGAATGTTTCCAGGGGGGAGATAATGTAATACCACGCATTTTTGAGCTAGTCTATGAACCATCACACTTATGTGTATAACCTTTAATACAAGTTATTCTCATGTGAATACAAGTTTCATGATCATTATCCTAGTCTATGAAGTAGTTTAGAGGTGAAAAATGTTCATAGCAATAACTTGGATCAATGTTGAGCTAAGATCATTTAATTCATCCAAAATCCAATACTTGATCAAAAAGTTGCAGAAATTTTCATGAAAGGTAGTAAGACAAGGCACATGCAATGCGGCGCCCTACCTATTCTCGTTAGTGTAATTTTCTGCAATCAAGCTTTGCGTCCAAGAGGGCTATTTGGGTCATTTCTGTAATACACCCGAGAATCCTAACCAATAGTAGAACCATGCTTCAAGATCACGAGAAATAAATTATATTGATTTGGTGGTTTTATGATCAAGGTTGATGTGTATTACGGCCTCAAATATGTCCTAGCTATTAGGCGAATCAAAACATCCCTTACCGATTGAATTCTTGAGAAGGATATTGGTATAGTTAACTTCAAATGAGCATATCTCTTGTTATACTATGAATTTTTGAGCTAATGAACCACCAAAAGATTTATAATTGAATTAGATTTCCAAATATACCAATTTAATCAAAATCCGTTATCGGAGTAAAAATTATGGCCATTTTACCAAAGAGTTGTCCAACTGCTAAAGCGCAACGGGAAAGTTGATGAACCGTCAACTTTGTGACGAACCGTCACTTTGGCCATCATAACTGAGGAAGAAAGCCCACTTTCTAGACCAAAACTGATGGTTAGAGTGATGGTCTATCACCAGAGTGACGGTCCGTCACCCAGACCATCAACCAAGTCCAAAACAGCGCTGAGACGACATTTTAATGAGATTTTTGGATCCATTTTCCACCCTTTTTAACACCTAAATATACCAAAATGAAGAACATAACTCCTCACTCATTCTCAACATCAAAATTAGGGTTCTTTTCAAGATCAACCCTCAAGAACAAGGTTCAAACCCTTATTCAAGAAAACTCAAGAATCAAAGCACCACCATTCAAGAACTTTCCAGAAAAGCCTTCAAGAACACTCTCAAGGCTTCAAAAGTCCTCTTGTTCCATTGAATCAAGCCAAATAAGGTATGTGGGTTTGAACAGGAACACTGCTTTCATTCTTGTACCCAACTTAACTTAATTTACAAAGATATATTATTTTATATGTTTTTCTATGAATTTGAAGTATGAATTTATATCCTATGTTGTTGTTCAAGAGATAATGATATTTCTAAATGTCTAGAAGATAATTTCCATGGGTTTGATGTTATTATTATGCTTAAAGCTGAAATTTCCAGATTTCTAAATGAATTATGCATGTTTATGATATAGAGCATGAACTTTAAAGTGTTTTGTCAAAGTATTGATATATGAGTCATTGAACCCTCATTGAGAACGATGTTTTGAGAATTGATGTGCTACATGCACCTATGATTTCATTATTTTGATGTAATTTAGAAAAATTTGACTTTTGGTCACCATAGAGTTGAAATCCACTTTAAGAATGAGATTACAAACTTTATAATTGATTTACTTATGATATATGAGATTACTTTAAAGTGGACTTTCTTGAGATTTTGAGCATAGTATTGGGAGTAGTATTTAGCACCGAGTTGGGCATGGTACTACAGTTTCATATCCTTGAACTATGTGCCACCGTAGGTTGAGACATTTACTTTCACTATATGTGAATAATTGAGATAGTGATCACCAAGATGAGATTGTTCTCTTCCGATGGCAAGGGTAGAACATCCCTAACCTTACGGGGGCAAGTCGTGGGACATCATGGATGCTCACATGGTGTACATGTTGGTTAGAAGAACCTCCCAAAAGATGTCCCCCACTCTTGAAATAGTTTTAATGATTTAAAGTATTGAGATAAAGTATTTACTATACAAAATGAGCTTCAGATTTTCTTTAGCCTTCATGATTTAAGAATAAGAGTGGAATATAGATTTAAAAAAAAAACTATGTGTAAAGGCTCACAATTTTTACTCAGATTATATTTTAAAGAAAGATAGTAGCTTCAGATTTCAGATTTAAGAGTGAGTCCTTTTTACACTTAGATAGTACAATTTAAAGAAAGAAAGCAAACACAACTTTTAGAATTAAGTGTAATAACTCATGAGGTTTATACTATATGTTTTACTACTCATAATTTATGAGATTCAGTTTTCAGATTACTCAAGCTTTGTGAGTCATTTACGTTTAGCATGCATAACTTTATAAATTATAATGATATTGAGATATTATTTTACTTATACATATACCCCCATATACTCAGTACATTCCCAAAGTGCTGACCCACATATATGTCTATGTGCTACATTGTCTTATAATGTAGGAACAAGTTGTAGCACACATACCATATTCAGTCAGTCCGCTGCTTCTAGTCAGCAGGTGATTGATCCTTTTGATTCAAGGGCTTGATTTAGTTATACAGTTCGAGAAGTATTGTAATTTCTTTATTCTGTCGTATTGAGTTAGGATAGTTGGGATTCATGACCCTGCTACCTAGATTCAATACTTGTAGAGGCTTCATAGGCAGTCAGTAGAGTTAATGTATTCAGTTTTTGTTTTTCTTTGTAAAAGCAGAGTTGTAATCATATGAATTCACTTTTGTGTTGATCGGATTCAGAAAAGAGTTATCTTCCACACTATTCTTTTAAATTTATGCATTTTATTCAGTTGCTTATGATTCATGCCAGTGGAAGGGTTATCTTGGGGTCACTTGTGACCCTAAGCACCATGTGACGTCTCGGGACCCTATTTCAGGGAGTTACAACAACAATGTCACCAATGTCATTTTGGCCTATCTAGATACTATGTCCCTAGACCTATCCATGATAAATGGATGGTTGGATCGTATGGTAGGTCAAAAGGTGCAATTGGTCTGCCCGAAAACATGTTAAGAGAAAGTTCATAGCACATGTGAGCTACAAGATAAAACGCTATTCTTTACACTTCTATGGACTTAGAATGTTGTGTTGTGGATACTAGGAGAAAAGTAGGTATAGTTACGGTTTTTCCTAGGGTAGAGGTTCTTGAGTCTCCGTGTTGTGAAACTCTTGGTATTGTTAGGTCACATGAGGACCAAACCCTTGTTGAAGGTACGCAAGCACTAGTTGATCCTTTGGATGAAAAAATTGATTCTCCCCGTGAGAATGATTTGTGTCTTTGTAGTGCTTGCACTTATAACTTGACTAAGGTTCCATTACCAAGTGTCAAGAGTATTCACACACTAGTTGACCCTTGTGAAAAACAAGGTGAATCTACATTGGTATATGAATTTCCAACAACTAGTGAGGGTGAGCAAAATGATCAACTGGGTGACGATGATCTTGATTAGCTTGAATGTTTAGAAAACCCGAGTTGTGATTGTGTTTGTGAAGAGAATTTGATGGTGGTCCTTAGGATTCCCGTGATGGTTTTTATGTATGTGCGTACTACTCTTGTGAAAGAGAAGGTGATATGTGCCTAGAAATTCCATCTACTTCTTCTTTATGTGTTTCTTGTATTGGGCCTACTCCTAGATGAGATTTTGAAACTAGTAGTAAGTGAATGCATGAGAACCCTTTATTTAAATTTGATTTGTGGAACACCTTTCTCAACCCTCTTTTTGTTCATGATATTTCCAATGGTGATAAAGAGGGTATGCCTAATTTTGAGGGAGGCACCTTAGGGGAAGGTGAGAGTGGATGAAACCTAAGTCATTGGTTACTCCACCCATTTGATCTCGGTACCATCTTAGGGTAGGAAAGGATTACTCTTGTCCTATTTTCCCTTTTTCTTGATGATTTTCCGAGCCACTTCCTTTGTAATATTTGTACTAATCTTTTCATGCTTAAAGAAAAGGATCCGTGGCTATACTTTAAATTTGTTCCACCTCGGCATGTCATGTTGATATATGTATTTTGCTAACCCAAACCCTCATGTCATGAGGATATGTACTTGTTTGTCTTATCTTCATTTTTTCAAGGCAGGGATTCGAGGTCGAATCCTTTTTCAAGTAGGAGAGGATGATACAAGTACGACCATGAAGGTGGACATATGTGAGATATATTAAACCCAAGACTTGGAGCGTGCAAGTGAAGTACAAAAGAGGGCCTTAATAGGCTCCAAACTAGTCCATAAACTACACTCCAAGGGTGTTCACTTGAAAACTTTGACTAAGGGGTCATTTTGGACATTTCACACTATTTCGTAACCTGGTATATATAGAATATTTTAGGCCATTTACTACTTAGACTTTGATGATATTTGTAAGTTGTATAAAACTTTGACAGATAAGTTCTGTCTTCTCTTTAGGATGCAACCCAAAACTAGGGTGATACTAGAGTGGAATCACTAGTGTTGCATTCACAGCTTGAGACGTTGGTGTTTAGAGGAGGTAAAGTCCCTTTTGTGTAAATGTAGGAGTTAGGTGTATGTTATGTGTGGTGTTAAGGGTCCAAGAGTGGAATAGGCTCTTGGGGTTTTAAGATTATACTTACATTTCTCTAGCTAACTATCTTTGTATCTTGTTGTAAGTTTCAGTTCTTGTTTTGTTAATGCAACTCGTGACTCTTTTGTTGTTGTTATAATGTTTTTCTTCATTGTTGAGTTGATACTCTAGTTTGTTTTCTGCTGAAAATAGGTGTTAAATACCTCATTGAATTGTGTTAGTGTTGTTGTTATTAAATCTGAGAGGGGTCATCCAAAGGGTCCTTGATTCTCTTGAACTTGTGGACTATTTTGGGTGTATGTTTAAGTGAGTTCTTGGTCTTTCTTGTATCAAAGATAGAAAAGAACAATCATAAATCAAATTCATCCAGACAGTGTCAGCCCCATTACAAAAACCAAGACTAATACTAATACCGACACACTGACACTAATACCAACACCGCCCATACCAACCCAAGTTAGTCACACAAATCCTCTATCCAAAATTGAAACAACATTCGATCGGACATGCCCCTAACCATATCCAAAACCAATTTCCAAGAAATAAACAAAGTATGAAGAGAAATCCATAACATAAAATGGAGTCTTCCGGAGTATGGAAGCTCATCATTTCATTCCAACATAAGGTTGTCCCCGAATCCAAGATCAATGAGAAGGAGTAGTATGGTTGATTCCTGCATCGCATGGGGATACAGCGCCCGAAGACGGGTTAGCGAGTGAACGTTAACATGTACACAAGATAAGGAAAAGATAATTCCAACATTTAAAACTAAGTAAATAACCATATGCAAGAACAATCATACATATATATATCCAGGAAAGGGGATCGAATTAAAACCTTTAACTAAGGATTGTGTAGCTTGGGTGTCCTAAAACCACCCATAGGCTATATGGGTTCACCTTCCCCTGCTGAAAGGGCCCGGTGCATGTTAACCACATGAACCGGAGAAGAAAATCTGAGATGACCAGTGTATCTACAAAAATATAAGTATGACAAAATGCACACGACCACCAAGACCAAACCTTACATCGACAAATGTGAGTTTCTAGTAATGGCCCCCCTAGGACCTTCACCTTCCACAGCTTTCATAAAAAATCCCTCTTTAAGCCCATATTAAAACCATTCAAACATAGCTAACAATTTACCAAGGAGTCTTATTTATTAGGCATTAACCATTGGTATCATCATACCAATATTAGAGCTTACAAGTCTATCCATTTATGTCATACCAAAACCATTAAGCAAATTTGACTCCAAGTTTACAATTAAATCAAACCATTTCCATCAAGGCCTTTCCAAACCATTTAAAATCAACTAAATCAATTTGAGTTCCATTACTATATTATGCAATGGAAGTTTTTCAATAAAAGTCAAACTATGTGACAAAACCATTCTCATAGGCAATTTAACAAACATGTTGACGACATATAGTTTCCAAAACCAAAATCAAGAACCAATTAACAATTCCCATGCAACCACATGTTCATAACTATAAATATAACATGAAATCTATAAGAAATACATGGGAAAACATTATCCATCCATAAATAACCAAAACCCCTAACATATATTTCAAAAACCAAACCATATAATAATAAAAACATCCATGAAAACATCATTTTAGTTTGAACTAACAATGAAGGAGGATTATCATTCCTTAGATACTAAAGAAGACAGAGATATTTTCTCTTGAAATCCCCTAATTGAATCACCTTGATGAAACCCTAGATTGTTTCTTGAACTAAAAGCTTAAGAGAGATTTGAGAGTGTTTAAGGTGTTTTTGATTGAGAATAATAAGGTAAATAGTGTCCCTAAGAGTGTTTTAAGTCGTGGGGTCAAGAGGGGTTAAGAGAAGAAATGTCTAGAATACCCCAAACTTAAACTATAAAATTCTCGCATGAGGGCACGACCAACCCCCCAAAACATTCCCACAACATACGAGTGGTACCCACTACTCGTACCCTAGATAAAATGTTAGACATCATATACTGTCCACCCTACAAATCCCCTTGCCCAAGTCATAACTATACCATATGACTGGTACCCTCAAATTATATACAAGATACAATTAAAGAGGTTGGATATTGTACAACATACGAATCAGACTATATCACTCGTACCATCTCCATATGACCCTTATGATGTCCATTCAAACCTTGGAAAGAACTTGGCTAGTATCAAACTGACCAACATATTACTAAGGTTACCAAATTGTATCCACATCAAATGACAAGTACTCTCAAATCGTATGATATCCAGAAGCTCAAAACCTAGGAAACTTCTAAGGGTCAAAACTAAGGGTGTTTCATTAACATTGTGGCATACCACTTGCAAGGACTAAACCTATAAACCTTAGCATGCATTTTCCACTCTGCCATGAAGCACTAAGAGTTAATTGGGAAAAGGGTAAAGAATTTTAAGTTCCTGATGCAACATCTGGAAGGATCACAAAAGCATGGAAGGAGACTTCTCTTCACATTTCACCAACATTAAAAATGTCCTTTTTATGAATGTTGTTGTTCCTTTAGGATTCATTTGGTGTTAGGTATAAGGGATAAATAGTCTCGGGATAAAATGGATGACGATTTTATCCCATATTTGGTATGAGGTATTAATTAGTACTGGAATTATTTATCCCACCATTTACACCATAGTGATGGGATAAGTTATACCATATACATGGTGGGATGACTAATTCTAAAATTAATTATCCCAAAAAAACTTTTTACCAACCAAATGACTTCTTACTATTAATCTTGCTGGGCATGCATCACATCCTAATTTGAGATGGTATCATGTCTTTCATGCTTTAATGTCCACTTATATTTCTGGACTGATCCTATTATTTTTGAAAATCTATATTGACTTACCTACATGTAATCATAATTATATAAGCATAATTCCTCATTTCAAATCATGAAGATTCATTGTCAGAAATAAAGACACTATTTGAAAAACAATTCTAGAATTCAAAAGATTTCTTTTAAAAAAATTCTAGAATTAGAAAGAACCATATGAGAAGTGAAAAATTTCCAACATGATTAGGTGTTTGAATGTCACGACCCAAACTGAGTCCCAGGCCATGACAAGTATCCCAAACCATGAAGACTCGAGAGCCCTTCTCTAACTCGCAATCATATACACAATTCATATACTATAAGGAAATGCGGAAAACAAATGGAAACATGGTCACTTTAATATCTCAATTGAGTAATAAAGACATAATTTCAATAAAACTCAAACCATCTAATACACGTCTACAAAATCTCTACAATAACTAAAAACAATAACCAGTCTGAATCTAGGACAAGGCCCTCGGTCGAACCATGAACTAAAACCCAATGAGATCAACATAAGTAAACAAGATGACTTTAGAAGTAAGGGAGGCTCACCCACTCTGAATATTTGACAGTAATTTACTGTTTAGTAGGACTGTTAGACTGGCCCTCAGAACCTGAAATATAGGATAACATCTGTACATCAACATACAGATGTACTAGTATGTAGAGCAATCCTGTAATGCCCCGTGAAAGTCGTGCATGTAATAACTCTTAGAGGTGTGGTATTAGACTTGAAAACATGAAATTTTCTAAGTATCAAAAGACTTAGACTCATTTTTAGCTTGTAATCTTTGGGGATTTTATTTTTAATCTTCCCGACCTCCGTTTTTAGATTTTCTTATTGCGTTACGATGGGGAAAGGTTGTAGTATATATCGAATGAGTTTTAGAATTTTTAGATGAGTATAAGGGCATGTGGATTTCCATTCCAGTAGCATCAGGCGATTAGCCCATGTCGTCCGCTAGATCACCCGGCCTAGTAGGGAACCCGCGATAGGTTAGGCGACGCCTGGACTATAGTAGTTCCCTTGGGTAGGCGTCGCCTGATGGATTGACCCAGACCAAAATTTTTATCTCCTCCGGGAAATTAAGGGTAGTTTGGTAATTGTCCATTCCCCTATCATCTTAAACATGGGATTTAATCCCTAGAAAGCCAAAATACAACCACATTCATCATATTATTCCAAGAACTCTCTCTCAAGGGTTTTAAAATAAAAACCCTAATAACTCAAGATTCCACCATGGGTTTTCAAGATTGACGGAAAATTTGGAATCCCCGCAATGTAGGCTTTAAGAAGCACCTATTAATTTCAAATATAGAGGTACGTAGGGTTATCCTAAATACTCATGGGCATGGTTTTGAAAAGAATTTCAACAAGATTCACTATGATTTTATGAAAATACATGTTTCTAAAAAGGGGGTTTCACTTTAATGCAAATAACTTACTTGTAATGAAATTTTGAAATCAATATTTGAAGATCATGGGATTGTTTGCTTGTATACCCCAATTGTTGAAACTGTGGATATGTGATTTGAAATTTTCAGAGAAGTTTGGTGAGTATGAAATGTGAATTTCTTAAATTCCCATGATGATGTTTTGATATCCCATATTATATTGTGTTCAAATAAATGAGAGCATGAATCTTACAAAATCTACTATTTACTACTTTGTAAATGATGAAACATATTGATTATCACATGTTGAAAACCTTTATGCATATGTTTGATGTGATACAGATGACTTGCAAATCGGGTATGACAATACCCTATAGAGTATGATATGTGATTGATTTGAAGAAAGTTTAAATGCATTGATTTTATATAAGATAGGTGGTTCCCCAAAGAAAGCAAGAATCATATGACTCTATGCTGGAAACCGTGTTTGTCGACTCGAGAACCTTGGTACCCTGCTGTGTGATCTTGTGTACCTGATATTATGTCATCCTAAATTGGGACTTTGGTTAAGAGGCCTGCTGTGTGATCTTGTGCACTACCATATGTGTAATTGGGTCGAGACACCCTGCTGTGTGATCTTTTGTGTCTTTCCCTCACTTATTCTCTAATCTCGGTGGCAATCGAGATTTGACAGTTGGTGTAAGTGTGAAATTGTAGGGTTACCAACTAGCTTAGAAGTGTTGCATTGTTGTTGAAAAATCATTATGTTATTCCCATGTATTTTGGAAAACATTTTTAAATAATGTGTTTTATAACAACTCTCATTTATGTTATATAAAAATCTCTATCTTATTTTGGATTACTCTGTGTACCAGTACATCTGTATTGACCCCCCTCCCCCAACTTCTCGGGTTCTGACACATAGGCTAGGGTTCCATAACAGTTGTAGATTTCATCCGTTAGAGTTGTTGTGTCCAGTGGTGAGACTTCTATACTTCAGAATGCTTGGTTACTTTAAGACAATTAACATTATTAGACATGTTTTGGTCTACTGGGGGCCTTGTCCCAATTTTTAGATTTATTAGTGATTATGTATTAGAGATTTTGCAGACAGTTTTCAGATATTGACAGATGTTGTGGGACTTTATTTCCCATTATTGATTTTATTAGTCTCATGACCATGTTTCTGTAGTATGGTGTATTTTTCCACAATTCTTTTATCATATGATTTATGAGCATGATTACCAGATAGATAGGGGTGTTTCAGGCCTTCATGGTTCAGAATACTCATCACGGCCAGGGCCCCAATTTGGGTCGTGACAAACTTGGTATCAGAGCACGGTTCATGGTCCTAGGGTGTCTGAAAAATAATGTTGGGTAGAGCCTTATTTATCGATGTGTAGCATGCCACACTTATAAGCTGGAGGCTACTAGGTGTTTAGGAAATGTTTCCCTTCTTTGTGATTTAGTTCGTTCTTCAGAGTCAAGTCTGTTCCTAATCAGTGATCTTTTGTCTTACAGAAATAACAGTCATGCCTCCTCATCGCAATACTAATCAGAGTGTCTCCCTGGGGTGCACCTGTACTTTTCGTGCAAAAGAAAGACGGTTCCCTTCGTATGTGTATAGATTACCGTCAACTGAACAAAGTAATCATAAAAAAAATAAGTATCCTCTTCCTAGGATTGATGATCTGTTTGACCAGCTTAAGGGTGTTAGGTGTTTTTCAAAGATAGACCTTCATTCGGTATACCATCAGTTGAAGGTTAGAGAGTCTGATATTCCCAAAATAGCTTTCCGAATCAGATACGGCCATTATGAATTCTTAGTCATATCCTTCGGGTTAACTAATGCCCCTGTATCTTTCATGGATCTAATGAATAGGGTTTTTCATCAGTTTCTATACCTATTTGTCATAGTTTTCATTGATGACATCTTGATTTATTCAAAAAGTGAGGAGGACCATGCCAATCACCTCAGAATCATCCTTCAGACTCTTAAAGATCATCATTTGTATGCTAAGTTCTCTAAGTGTGAATTCTGGCTTAATGCCATTGCATTCTTGGGTCATATTGTGTCCAGTTATGGGATTAGAGTGGATCCCCAAAAAGTTGAGGCAGTAAGAAAATGGACCAGACCCGCGGCTCCAATCGATATTCAGAGCTTCTTGGGTCTGGAGGGTTATTACAGAAGGTTCGTAGAGAGTTTTTCCTCCATAGATGCTCCGCTCACTAAATTGACTCAGAAAAAGGTAAAGTTTGTGTGGTCTGATTTGTGTGAAAATAGTTTTGAGAAGTTGAAAGACAAGCTGACTACTGCTCCTATTTTGACTCTTCCCGAGGGTGTAGATAGTTTTGTGGTATACTGTGATGCATCCCATGTGGGACTTGGTTGTGTATTGATGCAACATGGTAAGGTGGTAGCTTATGTATCTAGGTAGTTAAAAGTGCATGAGAAAAACTACCCTACTCATGACTTGGAGTTAGCAACCATGGTGTTTGTACTTAGAATCTGGAGGCATTATCTCTATGGGGTGCATATTGATATTTATACTGACCACAAAAGCTTACAGTATGTTTTCTCGTAGACAGAATTAAATCTTAGGCAGAGACAATGGTTGGAGCTTCTGAAAGACTATAATATAAGCTTGTATTACCATCCGGGCAAGGCAAATGTTGTAGCCAACGCCCTCAGTAGGTTATCCATGGGCAATCATTCCCATGTGAAAGAAGGAAAGAGGGAGATAGTGAAGGATATTCATAGACTTGCAAATCTGGGAATACGACTCTTAGATTCCGAAGATGGAGGAGTAGTGGTTCATGAGGTAGCTAAATCTTCTCTTTGTGAAAAAAGTTAAAGAGAAACAGGCCGAAGATCCCATCTTGATGCAAATTAAGAATGATGTGGGTCAGCAAAAGGTGATGTAATTTGAGATTGGTGGCAATGGTATTTTTAGGTACCAAGGCAGATTGTGTGTGCCAGATGTAGATGGTCTGCGCAAGAGAATTCTTGATGAGGTTCACACGTTGAGGTATGTTGTGCACCCAAGCTCTATAAAAATGTATCATGATTTGAAAACCATTTATTGGTGGAATAATATGAAGCATGATGTGGCTAAATATGTTGCCAAGTGTTTGAATTGTCAGCAAGTCAAGGTGGAATATATAAAGACAGGTGGTACTTCGCGCAAGAGATAGCATTGCCTTTATGGAAGTAGGAGATGATCAATATGGACTTTATTACCGGACTTCCGAAGTCCTGAAACCAGTATGATTCCATATGGGTTATTGTGGATAGGCTGACCAAATCAGCGCACTTTATGCCTGTCAGGAATAACTATTTAGGAGAGTATTATGCTAAACTGTTCACTGCAGGAAATAGTCCGTTTGCATGGAGCAACTGTCTCTATTATATCTGACCGAGGTACGCAATTTTCTTCTCAGTTTTGAAAGTATTTTCAGAGGGGGTTTAGGTACCCAAGTGAACTTAAGCACTGCATTCCATCCTCATACTGATGGGCAAGCCAAACGCACCATTCAAACCCTTGAGGATATGTTGAGGGCTTTTATAATAGATTTCAAAGGTAGTTGGGTAGATCATTTGCCGTTGATTGAGTTCGCTTACAATAATAGCTACCATTCTAGTATTAATATGGTACCTTTTGAGGCATTGTATGGAAGGAGATGTAGGTCTCCGATAGAATGGTATAAAGTAGGTGAGATGTAGATATTTGGGCATGATCTTGTTCATCGGGTAATGGAAGATTTATAGCTTATTAGAGAACGACTTAAGACAGCTCAGAGTCGTTAGAAATCCTATGCCGACGTTAGAAGAAGTGATTTAGAGTTTGAGGTTGGAGATTGGGTATTTCTTAAAGTTTCTCCCATGAAGGGAGTTATGTGATTCGGGAAGAAAGGTAAGCTGAGTCCTCTCTATGTAGGACCATACCAAATTGTAAAAAGGATAGGTGGAGTTGCATATGAGTTAGAGTTGCCAGTAAACTTAGGTTCTGTTCACCCGGTGTTCCATATATCCATGTTGAAGAAGTGCATTGGAGATCATTCTTTAGTGTTGCCTGTTGAAGAAATCAAGGTGTCAGACTCCTTGTCTTATGAAAAGATCCTGTAGCAATCTTAGATCGCCAGGTTAGGAAATTAAGGAAAAAAGAGATAGCCTCAATTAAAGTGTAGTGGATAAATTAGAAAATTAAAGAAGTAACTTGGGAATCAGAAAATGACATGAGAGTTAGATACCCAAGCTTATTTGATCCGGTGAATGATGAGGTGGAAGGTACAATACTTGACTTATGCTTTCTATGTCTTAGTATGCTAGAAAATCGTGCTTGACTGTATTTCCACATCATTATTTGGGGATGAATTATCCCAAGGAGGGGATAATGTAACACCCTGTGAAAGTCGTGCATGTACTAACTCTTAGTGGTGTGGTCTTAGACTTGAAAACATTAAATTTTTTTAAGTGTCAAAAGACTTAGACTCATTTTTAGCTCGTAATCATTGGGGATTTTATTTTCAACCTTCTTGACCTCCGTTTTTAGTTTTTCTTGTTGCGTTGCGATGGGGAAAGGTTGTAGTACGTCTCAGATGAGTTTCAAAATTTTTAGACAAGCATAAAGGCAAGTTTGGATTGCCATTCCAATAGCATCAAGCTATTAGAACGCGCCGCCCGCTGGATCGCCCGGTTTGGAAGGGAGCCCACGATAGGGCAGGCGATACCTAGCCTATAGCGGTGCTCTTTGACAGGCGCTACCTGGTGGATCGCCCCAGGCAAAAATTTTCAGCTCCTTCGAGAAATTAAGGGTAGTTTGGTAATTGTCCATTCCCCTATCATCTTAAACACAGGATTTAATCCCTAGAAAGCCAAAATACACCCATATTTATCATATTACTCGAAGAACTCTCTCAAGGGTTTTAAAATAAAAACCTAATAACTCAAGATTCCACTGTGGGTTTTCAAGATTGATGGAAGATTTGGAATTCCCGCAACGTAGGCTTCCAAAAACATCTATTAATTTCGCATATAGAGGTACTTGGGGTTATCCTAAATACTCATAGGCATGGTTTTGAAAATAATTCCAACAAGATTCACTATGATTTTATGAAAATGCATGTTTCTAAAATGGGGGTTTCACTTTAATGCAAATAACTTGATTGTAATGAAATTTTGAAATCAATATTTGAAGATCATCGGATTATTTGCTTGTATACCCGAATTGTTGAAACTGTGGACATGTGATTTGAGATTTTCAGAGAAGTTTGGTGAGTATGAAATGTGAATTCCTTAAATTCCCATGATGATGTTTTGATATCCCATATTATATTGTGTTTAAATAAATGAGAGCATGAATCTTGCAACATCTACTGTTTACTACCTTATAAATGATGAAACATATTGATTATCACATATTGAAAACCTTTCTACATATGTTTGATGTGATGCTGATGACTTGCAAGTCAGTTATGATGATACCTTGCAGAGTATGATATGTGATTGATTTGATGAAAATTTAAATGCATTGATTTTATATGAGATAGGTAGTTACCCGAGAAAAGCACGAGTCATATGAATCTACGCTGGAAACCGTGTTTGCTGAATCGGGAACCTTGATACCCTGTTATGTGATCTTGTGTAGCTGATATTATGGCATCCCAAATTGGGACTATGGTTAGGAGCCCTGCTGTGTGATCTTGTGCACTACCATATGTGTAATTGGGTCGAGACACCCTGCTGTGTGATCTTGTGTATCTTTCCCTCACTTAAACTCTAATCTTGGCGGCAACTAAGATTTGACAGTTGGTGTAAATGTGAAATTGTAGTGTATTCAACCTAGCTAAGAAGTGTTGCATTGTTGTTGAAAAATCATTATGTTATGCCCATGTATTTTTGAAAACATTTTTAAATAATGTGTTTTATAGCAGCTCTCATTTATGTTATATAAAAATATCTATCTTATTTTGGATTACTCTACGTACCAGTACATCTGTATTAACCCTCTTCCCCCAACCTCTCAGGTTCTAAGACACATGCTAGGGGTCCAGAACAACTGTAGATTTCATCCGTCAGAGTTGTTGTGTCCAGTGGTGAGCCTTTTATACTTTGGAAGGCCTGGTTACTTTCAGTCAATCATCATTATTAGACATGTTTTGGTCTACTGGGGGCCTTTTCCCAGTTTTCAAATTTATTAGTGATTATGTATTAAAGATTTCGTAGTCGGTTTTCAGATGTCGACAAATGTTGTGGGACTTTATTTCCCATTATTGATTTTATTAGACTCATGACCATGCTTCCATAGTATGGTGTTTTTTTCCGTATTTCTTTTATCATATGATTTATTTGCATGATTACCAGATAAATAGGGGTGTTTCAGGCCTTTATGGTTCGAAATACTTGTCACAGCCAGGGCCCCGATTCGTCATGACAAATCCAAAATAATTTATTTTACACAACATATGTGAGAGCAACTCATAAAGCAATTTACATACGATATAGGAAAAACACATGGGTATTCTTTAATAAATTTCAAAACACTTTCTTGAAATCATGACTCTACTCTTTATTTCTCTTCTAAGCTATATGGTACACCCTACAGTCTGTAATTCCACGGACTATATGAAATCCGCCCTTGACTCAGTGGCCTAGACCCCAATCCATGTTTGCCGTTAGGATTGGAGTATCAGTAAGGGGGACACACAAGATCACACAGCAGGATGCCAAAATCCCCAATCAAATCAACATGTCATGGTAATGCACAAGATCACAAAGAAGGTCTCCTAACCATATTCCCATATTGGGAAGACATGAATCAAGGTTTACAAGATCACAAATCAGGGTACCGTAATCCCATGTCGGCAAATCATAGTTTCCAGCATAGATTCTTTCAACTTGTACTTTCTTCGGGTAACCATCTAACTCTCTTTAAGCCCAATTTTAGTTCATTTAAACCATGGATCTTTCTGAACTCTAAATCTGAAAATCTGAATAAAATCTATATTCCAGTCTGTTCTGAATCAATTATGGCATGTATCTGTTTGGTATCATCATATCTAAGCCATATAATATCATGCTACAATTCTTTCATTGAAAACATAATATTTAGACCACCAAGTCATTCTAACAGTATAAGAGAATTTGTATATTGAAGTACATGAAAACTTATGCAAAGATTCTCTCTTTCAATTCTTAAACATATGGTGGTCATTTACTTCGTAGAAAACCATGCAATTCTTTCAATATCATCTTCAATATTGACAAATAAGAAATATCCCGCTCTTCAATTCACAACCAACATAAAGTTCATAAATCATAGTAAAACCCTTAGTTCATGCTTTAATACATGCAATTGAGTAACTCATAACTTATAAATCAAGAAATAACGCAATGAGAGAGGGAAATACGTCATTCATATTTCCAAACTGAAAACACACACACACACACACACACATATATATATATATACACGAGTAAAAATTCAAGTTTAAGGGAAGGCCTCAAGACCAAAATGTTCATGACACATACTTCATAATGTAATTCAAAACCATTTATAAGCATATAATTTCTCAACATTCAAAACCTTATTAAAACGATTTCATCATGCCCATGCAGTTTAGGAAAAACCCATGCACCTTAGATTACTTAGTTTGAAGGATGGAACCCAAATCTTCATCTGTCTGTTGGAAATCTTGACCTAAGAGCTTGATTTTTGATTTTTGGGGGATTAGGGTTTTCTTGAAGGAAGTGAGAATAATGACGTAACAAAAGATCTTCGGGGGCTTAAATCTTGTGTTTTGGATGGCTTTGGGGTAAGGAAAAAGGACTAAAATGCCCCTGGAAAAAGGTGACTGAAAGATGGTAACCTCAGGGGTTAAATGGTGTGTCCGTTGCATGATCTGGAGCCCCAAAATGGAGCGTTCATCGCATGCTAATGGTACACAGGTACTGCCTCTCTCACGAAAATGGCTATAACTTTTTGCTCGGGTATCGAATTAAGGCATAATTGTTATCATTGGAAAGCTAAATCAATTATCTACAATTTGGTGGGTATTGATCTGAAAAATTCTACTTGTATCGTAATTTATTCATGTTCAAAGTAGACCCTTGTAAAATCAAATACAAAGATTTAGCCTAATCAAAGGTTCTTAGCTCAACTTCTCTCTAAGTGATTCCTATGAAGATATTTCACCTCGAAAGCACTTAAAACACGAGGATAACGATTATGACACTTATTATCACTTGGAAATAATTTTTATTAGATATTACACACATCGGAACAAAAGTTCAATTTCTAGTTTGAATGTGCGGGGTGTTACATTATCTCCCCCTTGGGATCATTCATCCCCGAATGATGGGTAGGGACTTTTTGAAGCTCTAAAATTTTAGAATAAAGAACATAATTTCGCATTGAATATTTTTCCATAATAAAATATGTAAAAGTATCAAACGATCTTGATGATAATCCCTAGTGAAACATGTAATAATGAAGCACGAGGTACTGAGACTTTACATAGGAATGATCTTGCACGTGAGTTATATGAAATATAATCATCACAATATAAGGCATGGGTTGATTTGGTGATAATTGGTCTGATTTACATCAGTACTAATCATGAAATAAGATTTTCATGGGACATAGGATTAGAAGCATTTTCTACCTCACAAGGTACAATGAATAGACTTAAACTTAGAGACATTATTCAACTAGTCCCCAAACAACAAATAACATATTGCATAATTTCCAACTTACAATCCTCCCATAGCACTTCTAACCACAAGAGTTTGCATCCCACTACATAATGCTTCTATGTTGCGGCCTAACTAGGAGAAAAGAGGTTCTAGCTTAAGCTATGGGACCCTATACTCTACATCCCATTGAGAATATTACTTCACACTTTCCATCTTGTCACTACCATCAAACACACTCAAGTTCTAAATTCAGGGAGTACTAGACATATAGTACTTTGGTTGTGTTTTCATCAACCACAACATTCAAGCCTGTCATTACTAGACCCACTTCATGGATTTTTCCCACTAAGACCAGAAAAATCAATCATTCTCACAAAGATTTTTTCCATATATCTCCTTCCTAACTATTTCACATAACGAAATTTTATCTCCTTCTCCCCCCTTCTCCCATGGCCTTAGCTCAAGAAATCACTTAAAGTTTTTCACATTTAAGAACATCTACTTCCTTACCTTAATCATCACCACCCTTCCACAACCACCATCATACTAACATAAAACGGATTATTGAGGGACCCGAGCATAAGCATCATGAATGGGAGAAACACTACTCAATTATAACTCATATTCATTAATATACTTTAGGTGTGACATGAGGTGAAGATACAATAGACCTGATATGAGGTACTTTAGATATCAAGTGTCTTGATCATAAGTAAAGAGTCATTTGACATAAACACAACATAACATGATTTCTTAGGACAGACTATAGTGATAAACACGGGTGCACGTATCTCATGATTTGTATAACACAAAGTCGGAATTCATAAGGTCAGTGATTGAAACAAGGATTGCTACTTGAGGATATTTATCTATATTTTATTTGCATAAACCTTATCACTTTGGCTAATCCCATCATAAAAATGAATTAGTAACAAAGAAAAACATAGTTCCTTTGTAACACCCTAATTTTCTATAACCGGAATGCCACACGATGCTCATGACGCCGAAAGACCACAAGGTAACCCTTTGCTGATATCTTTAACTAAGCACTGCATAATATAAATAAATAGAAAACTAGCGAAAACTTTCCATAAGGTTCAAAACATCTAAAATAATTTATACTAAAAACTGAATACTAATACACCTGTCTGAAAAACTCTAGTCTGAAAAAGCCTCTAATCTATATGAACTGTGGAGTTGATGGGACATATCCCCAACCAACTCCATCTAGTGAAAATAAATTGAATCTAATGAAATACTGAAATAAGAAGCATCCTCGAATAATGAGGAATCACTGCTGTGTCTACTGCTACTAACAAAATTTAACTGCTAAGGCTGCTCTGGGTCTCACGCTTCTAAACCTATAGTAAAGACACCATAGCGTAAATGCGTCATTACTTTGAATGTACTGGTATGTAAGAGTGGTAGGCTGAATTCAAGGGCTTATACATGAACAATACTGACTGAATAATAAGAGTATGTTGAATGAAGATACATACATGAATGTATAAACTATAATTGAAATCGTTGTAACACTGAATACCAACTTTTGAATACTTGAACTTCTGACAACTGAGTTTACAAATACTAACATCTGAGTTTACTAACAATGGGATACTGAATAACTGATTCTACTCATAGTGATAAGGATTGATTATGTCTTGAGATCAAACCTATATAATGGGTGACCTCTAAATCTGCTGATACTGATACTGATTGACTAAATCTGAGATCAAGCCTATCTAATGGGTGATCTATGAATCTATGGATAATGGGAATATGATTGATTGTATCTGAGATCAGGCCTGTCTAATGGGTGATATCCATATCTGCTAATAATAAGGATGGTTGACTGTGTCTAACAGTATTGAATCTGTAGAATTACCTGAGTTCTATTCTGAAGACTGAATCTGAAACTGAGACTGTGCCCCGAATTTGAACTAGTGGGGTCCAAACTACAACCCCAGCTAGAAGGGTGTCATTATCGTGCCACAGGTAAAGACACTTCTTTGGTCAACCCTCTCAAATGGGTGACCCTGAATAGGAAGTCAAGCCTAAGGAAACGGGTGACTTCTAGAAGGTAGTCTGGCCTTAATCTAACGAGTGACTCCTAGTCCTGCATTGGCTACGCAGTTCTGGATTTCAAGGATTTCTACTAATGACTCTGCCAGGGAAGTCGTCATCCCTGCACTCGTTCGGTGCTAGTTCCTACTCCTAATTGAAAGAATTTGAACTTATTTTTAACTGTATGGGACTGAGTTGAGTCTGTTACTGATTATCTTACTTAACTGATTTGACTGAGTTTGCTTGGTTCCATTATCTGACGGAATGCAACTTAGATTTTACTATCTGATTGAATGCTACTGAATTCTTGTTAGCTTACTGAGTTTCACTAAAGTCTGAACTGAATATTGGATCTAGATTGGGCTAATACTGAGATCACTGAATTCGTTTAAGTCCTGTAATTGTCTAAATTCCACTGATCATAGCACCCTGAGATTATATTGAGACTGACTCAACTCCAGACAAGCATCTAAATTTTGGGTATAAATACCACCAGGACTCGATAGCATAAATTAATTAATACATGAGACTTTTGAATAACATTAGGATCATCTATCACTCACAATACAATCAATGGAGCATCTCTTCAAGAACATGGAAATCATGAACATATAATAGTATAGGGAGGCATGTTAAAGTCTCAAAGTATATTCGCTAAGGAATGTACATGAATAAGAGTACATGTAACATATCATAAATCATTCTCTAAGGCTTTCCAACAAACACATGGCATGCATTAGTTGACATATAATTGGGGATTCCAAACTTAACATATTACAATGACACTGTTTCCTTCACATAAGCATTCTATCAAACATATTGGGAGCATGCTTTGGTTATACAACATATACTACACCTAAGTGTCATGATTTCATCAACCAACTTGTAAATTTAAGGAATTAATCATGAACATCATGCAATCTACCAAATACTAGAATCAAATCATGAAACTTGGAATCTAAAGCATGAATTATAACCTAATAACAATATAAGCATGAATAATAATTCAAATCACTTATGGAAACTTATAAATTCATAAACTTTATTTTTGAAAATGGATTCTTGAGATCTATGGGTGGAAGGGACCCATAGATGAACACTTTGCATACCTTAGTTCTTGATTCTATGAAGATGGATGGTGGAATTCCATGATTTTGGATCCTTAATTGAAAACCCTAGTTTGTTCTTTAGTGATTTTGAGAGAAACCAACCATATTTGGGTGAAATAATGCTGAATCCCGTGTTTATGAGTATATATAGGGATAGGAATTGACCAAATTACCCCTAAAATCACGGAGGTGGAATTCTGAAAACTGGGCATAAAGGCTCCAGCCTGGGCGGCCCCTTGCCCAGAGCATTTGCTAAGCTGGGCGACGCCTTGCTCAGAGCCTTAGATAGGCTGGGCGGCGCCTCCCCATAGCCTTTAGCTACTGTTCCTAAAATCCAAACACTCCCTTATGCTATCCAAAAAATTCTAAAACCCAAGATCTACTAGGACCTTGCCCCATCGCACCGTAACTTGAAACTCGGAAATCGGAGGTCGAGAAGGATACAAAATGATTCGTCAAAGTTCAAATGCTTTATGTAATGAAAAAGTTCCAACACTTAGCCAAATTTTAAGTGTTAATCTTCCCTTGACATGCATCAAGGAGATTTAATGGTTAGGAAAATTTGCGGGGTCTTACATCCATAGAACCAAGCATGATTTTGGACACGGATTTATAGATCATGAACAACATAACATAGAGCTTGAATACTTGGAATATTGGACCATTGAGGGACATATTGCTTCTAATTTGGAGATCGGGACTTGACATGAGTTACATAGAGAACTCGAACCATAGGCATAGGCATGACTTTAACACATGACATAAGACATTAGCAGAATAATCTTCTAAATTGAAGTAGGAAGAGTATGATTGAGTACCAATAGGTTTATCATGACTCCTCCCCGCAACTAGACACACTAAGAAAATTTGGGAACTACCTTAATTCACCACCTCCCCATTAGATCAAAGTCACAATCCTATACTTACAGACATAACCTCACAACAAATCTATAGCCAAAACCCTCAACACAAATTGGATATCACCATATACATAAACTATAAACTCTCCCTGATAAACTATACTCTGAAGGCCTTGCTTTTGGAAATGCTACTCTTAACTTTTTCTAGCCTCTACAACCATTACCCTATAACTCACACACTCATAAGCATACATATCCCCACCCCTTATCACATAAAAATCCACTCTCCACTACTTATCATTCTAACATTAGATCGTTAATCACATAACTTACATCATGATAAAGTTTTTAAGACTATACTGAAGGAACATAATGGCTACCTGTATTTCCTCAATTCATCTCTAAGGAACACTACACAATAACTCCTTAGTCTTTCCCACGATACAAAATCCAAGAATATGAACTAGGTACATGCGACACTTATACCATAAAATTTTACCTAACGCCATACTACCAGGAGGTGAAACTTATTCTTATATACTTACGCCCTTATCCACTTAATGACTCAACCACAATTCATCATTTTAACACTATTCTTTATGTACATAAATACCTTATAATTACCACTTAAACCTTTCATAAATTATCAATATAGGCTCTTTCACAAATTACATCAAGACTACTAATTCTTTCCCACAAAACATACATCATTAATCTTAAGCTACTATTCTCACCACCACAATCCACATCTAAAGTTCAATCCTATTGTCTAAGACCAATCATGTAACACCGATGAAGCATGCCACATATTGTACTAGTCTAACAAATAGAAATATCAACCTAAGTCTCTTACTTCATTTAACTATGACCCATAAGTTCATCCTCTCCATGAAGTTACTACAATACCTCTAAATATACTACATACCTTCTCACACATAGTACCAGTTTACCATGACTAGAGAAAAGACAATCAAGGGGGAAAAGTCACATAATAGGGATAGTTGATCTTAATCTTATATTATTACCCATTATGATCTTATAAACATATCCCATTCCCTCACATCATATTTACTTACCCATGCATATATAACCACTACCTTCAAAATTCTATATACAACAATGAGTCTCTCCCTATAACTTATTGACTAATTTACTCCTTTCCATTCACAACCTATACGTGATTTCTACTACAACCATAACTATCCATTCTGAGATTCTTCCCTATTTTGAATAAATAGTAATCTTATCCAACCACTTTATTTATAGACTACCATACAGTCTAATATTTTTTCAACCACATTAGTCTATCACTATAAAATGCCAACCCACTCCTTAATCCAAGATTATTCAACTAAAACTATTTATTTACACAAAAGTCACCCTCACTCTGACTTCTAACCTTGTGACTTCACATCACCAACTTCTTGGCCATCTCACTACCAATAGGTCATGGAACTTTAACATATACTACTACTCGGGTGAAAATATAGTTCCAACATTCTTCTGCATCATTACCCTTATGCATGATATCCATAACAAGAATTTTTAAAGAGGAATGAATATACTTCACACCTTAGGCTGAAAAGCATGATTTCATTAGTATAAAGGTATAAACCCGAATAAATACACCTTGAAGAACTAATGGAATCCTATTAAGTCCTTGTGTTATCTCATAATTTATAGATAATTCAATCATAAAGAACCACATTGCTAGGGGAGATAGACACTTAGACTTGTATTGCCTCGACAATGAGGCATGGCCCATGAAATTAGAACAAGGAAGGAACTTGGATAACTTTCTTATGGACAAAACTATAGCATGAACTAGTCTATGAAAGAATAAGAAATAACTCCTAAATGCACGGTAGTCTACTGATTATAAGTGTGGTGCACAACACACCCACAAGCAAGACTCTACTAGACATGATTTTACAGACACCCTAGGACCATGAACCATACTCTAATACCAAGTTTTTCATGACCCAAATGAAGTCCCAGGACGTGACGAGCATCCCAAATCATGAAGGTCCGAGAGCCCTACTCTAACTGGCAATCATATATACAATTCATATACTACAAGGAAATGTGAAAAACAAACAGAAGCATGGTCACCTTAATATCTAAATTGAGTAATGCGGACATAAGTTCAATAAAACTCAAACCATCTAATACACGTCTACGAAATCTCTACTATAATTGAAAACAAAATTCTGTCTGAAATTGGGACAAAGCCCTAGCTTGAATAATAAACTAAAACCCAATGAGATCAACATAAGTAAACAAGATGCCTTTTAAAGTAAGAGAGGCTCACCCACTCTGAATATTTGATAGCAATATACTGTTTAGTAGGATTGCTAGACTGGCCCTCAGAACTTGAAATATAGGAGGTCAATACAGATGTACTGGTATGTAGAGCATTCAAAATAATGTATTTTATACAACATAAGTGAGAGAAATTCATAAAATAATTAACATACGATATAGGAAAAATACATGGGCATTCTTTGATAAATTTCAAAACACTTTCTTGAAATCATGACTCTAGTCTTTATTTCTATTCTGAGCTAGATGGTACACCCTACAATCTGTAATTTCATGGGCTATATGGAATCCTCCCTTGACTCAGCGGCTAAGCCCCCAATCCAAGTTTGTCGCAAGGACTGGAGTATCAGTAAAGGGGATACGTAAGATCACACAGCAGGGTGCCAAAATCCCTAATCAAATCAACATGTCATGGTAGTGCACAAGATCTTAAAATAGGGTTGCTAACCTTAGTCTAAAATTGGGATGACTTGAACTAAGGTACACAAGATCACAAAGCAGGGTACCATAATCCCGTGTCAGCAAATCACAGTTTCCAGCATAGAGTCTTTCAACTCGTACTTTCTTTGGGGTAATCATCTAACTCTCTTTAAGCCCAATTTTAATTTTTTAAAACCATTCATCTTTCTAAACTCTAAATCTGAAAATCTAAAATTCTAATCTGTTCAAAATCTATTATGGCATTCACCTATTTAGTATCGTCATACCAAGACTTGCAAGTAAAATATCTAAGCCATAAATGTCATGTTACAATCCTTTCATTCAAAACATAATATTTGGACCACTAAGTCATTCAAACAGTATAAGAGAATTTGTATATTGAAGTACATGAAAACTTATGCAAATATTCTCTATTTCAATTCTTAAATATGTGGTGGTCATTTACTTCGTAGCAAACAATACAATTCTTTCAATATCATCTTCAATATTTACAAATAAGAAATATCCCTCTCTTTAATTCGCAACCAACATAAAGTTCATAAATTATAGTAAAACCTTTGGTTCATGCTTTAATACATGTAATTGAGTAACCCATAACTTGTAAATCGAGAAATAACATATTGAGAGAGGGAAATACGTCATTTATGCTCTCAATTTATATTTCCAAACTGAAAATGCATATGTACATATACATGAGTAAAAATTCAAGTTTAAGGGAATACTGCAAGACCAAAATATTCACGATACATACTTATTAATGTAATTCGAAACCATTCATAAACATATAATTTCTCAATATTCAAAACCTTATTAAAATGATTTCATCATTCCCATGTAGTTTAGGAAAACCCCACGTACCGTAGATTACTTAGTTTGAAGGATGGAACTCAAATCTTCATCCCTTTCTTGAAAATCTGGATCTAAGAGATTGATTCTTGATCTTTGGGGGCTTAGGGTTTTCTTAAAGAGGAAGAGAGAATAATGATGTAACAAAAGCTCTTTGGGGGCTTAAATCTTGTATTTTGGATGGTTTTGGGTGAGGGAAAAGGACTAAAATGCCCCTAAAAATGGTGACTGAAAGCTAAAAACCTCAGGTGTGAAATGGAGCCGAAATGGAGCGTGCGTCGCATGCTAATCGCGTGCAGCTACTGCCTCTCTTACGAAAATGACTATAACTTTTCTCTCGGGTATCGGATTAAGGAGGAATTGGTATTGTTGGAAAACTGACTCAATTATATATAATTTGGTAGGTATGAGCTACAAAATTCTATGTGTATCAAAAGTTATACACGTTCAAAGTAGTCCCTTGTAAAATCAAATACAAAGATTTAGCCGAATCAAAGGTTCTTAGCTCAACTTCGCTCTAAGATATTCCTATGAAGATCTTTCACATTGAAAGCAATTCAAACACGAGGATAACAATCATGACACTTATTCTCACTTGAAAATAATTTCTATTAGAGCTTACACACATAGGAGCAACAATTCGATTTCTAGTTCGAATGTGCAGAGTGTTACATTGAATGAAGATAGGAGAATAAGAAACTCAGAAATTAGTAGTTTTTTAATAATATATGGGTAATGGAGTTTTGGGTAGTTTTTTTAAATACGTGGTTATGGTAATTGGTGTTTTGTAGCGATAGGATAGTTATTATCTTCCAAAATTTATATTTCTAATTAATTATTTAGGCATATCTAAAACCTACACTTTCGGATATTGATTTGAATAGTTTATATTTTGAATTAATTATGTACGCATTTCAAAAACCTACATTTTCAGATATTGATTTGAATAAATATAATTTTAAAAAATATAGTCATACCTAAGAAAGACATATTTTTTTTTTTTTTGTATATGTGTGTGTACAACCATGTTTACGTGTATTTGTGTGGTATTAGGGAATTGGGGATTGGATCCATGCATAATTTATTTTATTTAATTTTCTCTTTCATTTTTATGTTTTCTATTTTTCTTTTCTAAAGATTAAAAATTTTTTTAAAAGATATTTTCCTAAAGATCAAATAAGGTAGAAATTATGTATTTTTGTGTTTACTAAATATATTTTTATTTATTTTTCAAAAATAACTTGAATAGTTCATTTATTGTGACACCCGCAGATCCTAACACAAACACAGTGGATATAAAAGTGGCTTTCTTTGAGATTACACTTAATATCTTAATGATAATGATTGCTAGGAAACCAACGCCAAATCATGGGTAAGGTTATTTTTCTCATGGGACTTCAACTAACGAGAAGCACACACAATCATCTTACTATTCTACATCAACAAGGCACATGTATTCGTTAATAAATGATGTTTTGGATTAGTAGTTATTTAAGTGTAAGGTTCAAGGTGCGGTGTAAGGATCGAGTTGATTGGTTCTAGCCAATCGTATCCGCTTTTATCAACTTTCAATTCCTCCATGAATTAAGATTCTAATTCTAAAAAGAGATATCATTTCATCACACAATCCATCGTTGCATAAGCTATTGCATGATCAGGTTGGTACATGTATCATTTTATTTTTAACTAGAACTAGAATGGTAGCTGCCGACTCTATCTTCCTACTTTGTTTTGAATAGGGTTTTTGATGTATCTATAAATATCCATTGAATGTTTCATTATTATTTGACGCACTTTAAATAGACATTTGGTGATGTATATAGTGTATATGCTTATGGTATATGAAGATTTAGAGTGATCTTGTTGGAGTAGTAGTTATAGCATGACATGGATTATGGTATGATATCTTTGGGTATGTTCTTCTGTTTTATAATAATTGTGCGGTTTGGTTTTGTTGTAGGAGCCTTGCCTTGGATTTTGGGGCTACTTCCCTTAGGTGATAGGCTTACTTGTCAAGGCTTGCCGTGACAAGTTCTATCATGATCCTCAATTTTTGAATCGTGATAATTTTTTTTCATTTTTAAATAACTACAAAATTTCAAGCATCTCAAATATCCAATACAAAAAATTCTTACATATGTCATTGTGGTAATTCGGCTATTTTGAGGATGTCATGCACTGATTCGAATTTGAAAAGAAGTTAAGACAATTGTTCAAGCCTCAAACAAGGACATGAGAGACCCAAAGGGTCGAACACCTGGAATGTAGTTAATCGAGGAACACAAGGAATTGGTCAAAGAGGGAGAGAAGTGGATGAATGAAATTTTATCATCTTGCATGCTTGTTGCTGCACTAATTACAATAGTAATGTTTGCAACAATCTTTACTACGCCAGGAGGGAACAATAATGATACATGCACCCTTATTTTTCTAAAAGAGAAAACGTTCATTCTTTTCCATATGATGGATGCACTAGCATTATTTTCTTCAGTAATCTCTATACTGGTGTTCTTGTCCATCTTCACTTCACACTATGTCGAAGAAGACTTGCTGTGTACTTTAACCAAAAGGTTGATCATTAGCTTTATCACGCTCTTTGTTGCTATATCAGCAAAGCTGGTAGCATTTTGTTCAAGCTTTTTCATCGTGCTTGGGCATCAATAAGCCTGGATTATCACCTCAGTGACTGTACTTTCTAGTATTTCAATACCTTTATTTGGATTTCTGCAATTTCTTCTCTTGGATGATGTGATCACATCACATACGGTTGTGTAATATTCATTTTTAATGAAACACCTTGGCTTTGGAACCTTAGAAAATTTTCTAAGATGATGTCACCACTCCAGCCGGGACCCTGGACGCAACGAGTATCTTGAACCACGGAGGCCTAGGCACCATCTTATAGCTGGTACTCATGCACAATACTCACATAATAAAGAGAAGATATGGAAATATAAATCATTACAGAAACATGGTCATAATCTGAATTAAATACATCAATATGAAAGAAGATCCATCAATATCTAGACAACATCTGTTTCTATCTGTGATATCTCTATTACATATGGAACTAACAACTGTCTGAAACTAGTATAGGTCCCCCAGTGGACCTAAGACAAAGTAAATAACAAGTGTCCAGAAAGAAATAGGCCTTTTCGAATAGAGAAGGCTCACCAAATACACAGTTCACTTCTGTCTGAATAGCACTATGGCTTAGCAGGATCTCTAGACTGAGCCTCGAACTCTGAAATATAAGGGGTCAATACAATTGTACTGGTACGCAGAGCAGTCCAAAATAATGAATTCATATAACTAAAATAAATAAGAGCAAGTTCTGTAACATTATGCATGAAATATCTTTAAATCACATGGGCAACTTCAAATGACCATTCAAACTATTATGTAGATGCAAAACATTCTTCAGTTTACTTTTGAGCTAGGTGGTACACCCTGCAAGTCTAACAGTCCACAGGCTATATGGAATCCGTCCTTAACTCGGTAGCCAAGCCCCCAACCCAAGTTTGCCACAAGGATTGGAGTTTCTTTTCTGATACTCCTCAGGGCACTAGGCCAGTGTATAATTCCTCTTTAGGAATGCAATAACCCATATTGGCAAAACATGGTTTCAGGCAATGAGTTTTCTGAACTTATGCCTTCTTCGGTAACCACCTAAATATCTTTAAGACCAATTTTATCCTTTTATAAACATGTGTCATTCTAAGTTCAAAATCTGAAATTTCTGAAAGGAACTCTGCCTTTGGTTACGCTCTGTGTTATTATGGCATTATCTAAACTGGAATCATCATACCAAGACTTGCAAGTCATATTTCTAAGCCATAAAATATCATGTTAGAGTCTTATATTTTAAAACATAAAGTTTGGACCACCATACTTCAAACAATTCAAAAAGATTCATACTCCAAACATTTGTCAAATTATGTAAAAGTCATTGTTTTCAGCTTTTCAACAAACATGTGGTGGTCATGAAATTTATGACAAAAATGCAAATTTTCTCAATAAGCATATTTAAACTTTAAAACCAAGTAAACACCCCTCCCCTTTTAAATTCAAAACCATAATCAAGTCATAAACAAAATCAAGACATCTATATCACACTCCCAATAATGCATTTAGAATAAATCATATCTTACGAAAACAAGAAACTTGTAAACAAGAGAGGGATTTCTAATAGTTCATGCTCTCAATTCATCGTTCAAACTCATCAATGCATACATACATACATATATATATATATATATACTTAAAAATTATTATAATTCAAAATTAAGGGAAAGGCCTCAAGACCAAAAAGTATGCCATTAAAGAATTCATAAAACAAAAATTGTAATGTAAATTCCAAAACCCTATTAAGAACTCATGATTTCACAATATTTAAATATTGCTGAAACAAATTTCTTATGCCCATGTAGTTTTAGGAAAACCCCAAGTACCTTAGATTACTTATTTTGAATAGCAGGACTCAAATCTTGATTTGTTCTTTGGAAATCTTGGACTTAAGACTTGATTTTTTGATTCCTTGTTCTTGGAAAAAAACCCTAATTTGATATTATTTTGAGAGTGAATAAGGAAGTTTTTGATGTTGTAACTTATGGGAATTGATTAATAACGTGTTAGAGTGTAATTAAATCCATTGGGGAGGTTTTTTGAAGAGGAAAAGTACCAAAATAACCCTTTAAAAATCATATTTTTGAGCTTCGGGATGGATGACGGACCGTCACAGGATCGACGAACCGTCCCCAGAACCATTGTTGTATTTACAGTGACTGGTTCACTATTTTTGGGCAGACGGTTCCCACGACGGATCATCATGGGCTCGACGGGCCGTCACTGGATCCGTCGCTCCTTAGGCAGCCTGACACCTTACTATAAAATGGACATAAATTTTACCCTACTATTGGATTAAGGAAAAACCAATGAAGTTGGAAAGAAGACTCAATTACCTTTCATTTGATATATAGTAGGTCGTCTAATTCGTTATATACAAAAAGTTATGGTCGATTTGAGTTGACTAGAGTTTAGAGGCTCAACAAAACTCAATCGATAGGAAAGCTTTCACTCGTCCTTGAGTCAGGGGACTTATATGATCTTAATTTATGCTCAAATAGATTCCCATACTACATAATTGATTAACACACTAAATTTGCACTGGAGCCATTGGCTTTAGGAATATTTACGTGTAGTAATGACGGGTTAAATTCTAGCCCAAAATGCAGGTCATTACAAATGAGCATTTTGGACATCATATGACGTATGCATACTATTCGTATGATGTGGTATGGTTTAGAGTACCTCCACTAGTATGATGATCAGTATGGTTTGGGGTGGTTTCTATCCAAGGTACGACTAGACTCTATAAAAGTTGTATAGAGTTGGTACGAGTAGTAAAGTCCAAGTCATATGATTAACAGTGTCAAGTCCTTGAGATACTATCTAGGGTACGAGTTAGGGGGTACCACTCGTCTGATGGGGTACGAGTGGGGTTCCCAAACCGTACCCACCTACGTTTTCTTTTTAGCTTTTAAGTTGAGACCCTACAACTTAAAACACTATTGGGACTTTATTTACCCTATTATTCTCAATCAAAACACTTTAAAACACTCTCAAGATTTGTGTTCAAGAAAGAGGCTAGAGTTTTCTTCAGTCAATGAATTAAGGCTCTAAGGGGTGGTTTTTTTCCGTCTTCTTCGTCATCTAAGGCCTGTTACTCCTCCTTCATTGTTAGTTCAACCAAAGGCATGTTAAATTAATGATTTTCATGACATAATTGTGCTATTGTTTTGGGTTTTAAACTATTTTTTGGGGTTTTTGGTTATAATAGTTGGTTAATGTTTTCCCATGGTTTACTTATGATTTTTCATGCTATATTTATGGTTTGGACTTGTGGTTGCATGGGAGTGGTAAGTTGGTACTTAGTTTTGGTTTTGGAAACTATATTTCCTCAATATGTCTGATAAAATGTCTATGAGAATGGTTTTGTTACATAGTTTTATTTTTATTGAAAACTTTGTATTGCATAACATAGTAATGAAACTTAAAGCTAATTTGGATGGTTTAATTGGTTAAATAGTAAGGCATTAGTGGCCATGGTTTTGGTTTAAATTAAAACCTTAAGGGGTACAAAGGAATCCCCCAAGTGATTTTAATAAAGGAATCTATGGGGTACATGGGAATCCCTAAGTGTTGGCTAATGAAATTGCTTGTAAGCTATAGTCGGTATGACGATGCCACTTTATAATGCATTGGTTATTAAAGTATGGAATTGGTGGTTTGGTTATGTGATAAAGGTTTTAATTGCGAAATAATGGTGGGTTGTGATAGCTAACCGTGGAGGTATGAGTCCAATAGACGGACACTGGAAACTCATGTTTGACAACATGAGGTTTGGTCATAGCGACCATATACTTCTGGGTACATGGGAATCCCCTAAGTTATACTTATATATATGTATCATGAAGGGTGAAGGGTGCACGGGACTGTGATATCTCTGATTCATGCAGCTGCACGCACCGGGTCCCATTCAAGGGGTATCACTGAACCATATAGCCCTGGGTGGTTTTAGGACGGTTAAGCTACACAAACCCAGGTTAAAGATTCTACATGCATGCTAAACATGGTTCTTTTCCCAGCATGGACATATATATATATATATTCGAATGCAGATGACAATTATGGAATGGATTTCAGCTAAATAGAACCCATAACACTTACACCGAATATATACCAAAAGAAAGAATAAGATTTATTAATACTTTTGAAACATTTTATCAACCATCATATACACTTAATGAAATAATAGTCAGAGACTTAAACATAAGAGCAAACTTTATGCTAGGATTAGACTTTATGGTACAATAAAATGGAGGATGTTTGGTTACAAAAAATTGGGTAATTTTTGCAAGTATATATATATATATATGGATGTGATTGCTCATGGTTATTTACATGGTTTTACATGTTGGTATTATTTTACCCTTACACCTGAGTGCATGCTAGCGTTCGCCCGCTAACCCATCTTCAGGTATTGTATCCCTACGCTATGCAGGAACCGTCTATACTACTCCTCTTACTCAGTGATTGGATTCAAGGATAGCTTGTGTTGGATTGATGTGGTGATCTTCCATACTCCGTAAGGCTCCATTTCATATTATGGATTTCACTACATACTTTGGTCACTTCATAGACTTTGGTTTTGGCTAAGGTTGGGGGCATGTCCTAATCGAATATTATTTTACTTTTAGTTAGAGGCTTTGTGTGACTACTATGGGTTGGTATGGACAGTGTCGGTATTAGTGTCCGCCTTCTAATTGGTATTGGTATTGGGGCTGACACCATTGGACTATATTTGATTTATGATTGTTCTATTTTGTTATGTTTTATACATACATACATACATATATATATATATATATATTTGGAATTCATCTAGCTTGGGGTATAGGGTGATTATGGTTGGATCTTGGGGGTGGTCTCTGATCCCGATTGGGCTTAAGGCACCCAATAAAACTAGTCCCTGGTTTGGTTCGTGTCATTTACAAGTTCACGAGTGCAAACACTCTAAAACTAGAGAATCTTATTTTCTTGATACAAAGAGTGCCTTGAAATTGGAAATGTTCCAGGTACTTGTAACAAAAGCAGTTTTGTATCATTACAATTAAGCTCATGATCTTGGCGCTTCTTAAATATAAGGTGCTTGAGATAAGTCTTATATCCTATGTTTGAGATATCGCATGAGTTTGATCCCAAGCATATGAGCTGCTTCTCCCAAGTCTTTCATATCAAAATGTGAGGAAAACCACTCTTTAATAGAATTCAACATGCTCACATTATTTCCTTTGAGAAAATTGTCATCTATATCTGAATCAAAAATGCTACTTTCTCTCTGCCCTATATTTTATTAACGCATAACTCATTTTCACATTGATCAAAACCAAAGTCTTAATCGAATTATAAAAACAAGTATCTATATGATTGTATCAAATCATAAATGGATTTCTTAAGTTTACAAAACCTATATTTATTACCACTTTCCATGAAACCTTCTAGTTGTGCCATATAAATGCACTCGTCATGACTTCCATTTAGGAAAGCCATCTTGACATCCATTTTCCAATTATTTTAATCGTAATGAGCAATAATTGATAAGAGAATTCTAATGGATTTAATCATAGCTACCGGCGAAAAAGTTTTCTCATAATTAATTCCTTCTCTTTGAGTAAATCCTTTAGAAACAAGACTAGACTTAAAAGTTTGCATTTTTCCATCCATACCTCTCATTTTCTTATAGATCCATCTACAACCAATGGGTTTGACTCTTGTAGGTGATTCTACAAGTTCCCAGACTTGATTGGAATACATTGATTCCATTTCAGATTTCATAGCAGTAATCCACACTATGACGTCAAAGGTGTTGAAGTGCCTCCACTTTCAATGAACTCAAAGGTCTATCAAAAACCAACCGTGAGATCCTATTTATGTTGATATTACCTAGACGTAAGTGCCATCAGTATGTTTCACTCAATTTTAAAATATATTTTTGTTATGTGATTGATCAACATTATTAAGTTCCATTGTTAGTAGCATATTATGGGAACCATCAAATACAAATAATCATGTATTCTAGGAGTAGAAATAATGAAATGCTTATTAAATTTAATAATTGTATAATTATTATCAAAATAAATATAACCAATATCCATTACTCTTGAAACTGAAATTAAATTACTTCTTATAGAAGGTACATAAAGAACATTATTCAAAGTCAAAACTCTAGAACTACTAAACTAAATTAAAATATTTCCTATAGCTAAGGTTGGTGCTAGTTCTCCATTTGGTTGAAACACGTTCAGTTCATTTTCACTTAGGCTTCGTGTTTCGTGAAACCACTGCAATAAAGTGCAAATATGATTAGTGGTTCCTAAATCTATAACCCAAAATTGAGAATAAATAACCTGTAATGCCCCGATTTTCTAAACCAAAATGCTACACGGTGCTCATGACCCCGAAGGACCACAAGCTAACCCATGACTGATATTTGTACCTGTGAACTGTATAATATACTTATAAAATACGAAACCATGAACTGAAAGGCTATAAGGTTCAACACTACCTCACTGAACAATAAAATATCTAAATAAGGTAGTATCGCAGTACCAAAAAAAAACATAAATACTAAAGTCTGAATATCTAATCTGACATCTAGTCTGAAAGCCTTTAACTGAACTGAATATGGAGTTGAAGGAACATGTCTCCAACTAACTCCATAAACTGAGAATAACTAAAATACTAGAATAATAAAGATAATAATCATGTCCTTGAAAGATGAGGACTTACTGCTAACTGGGCTGCTACTGCTGATTTGGAACTTGTGCCTCTGAACCTATGGTGTAATATAAAAAAAAAGCACCATAGCGCAAATGCGTCAGTACGTTTGAATGTACTGAGTATACGTGGGGGTAGGCTAAATGCATGGGGTTTATATGCATAAACATACTGACTAATATGAATGTGGGAATACATACATGAATAAGTAACTGTAACTAATCTTGTGGTGATACTGACTACTGAGTCTGAATACTGACAACATGAGTTTACTCATGCTGAGATAATCAATGACTGAGTTTACTGATATTGATATATAATTCACTAATAAGTGAGGAACTTATAAAGTATTACTGAATACTGGAAGACTGATACTGTATTACTGATAAAGGAATAATTGTTTCTGACAGTTCTGATTATGAAGAATTGGTCTGATTGACTGTATCTGGCAGTACTGAAACTGAGTATTGATAACATGAGTTTACTGATATCTAGTATGACTGACAAATGAGTTCTGATAGCTGATACAGCTAATAATATGAGTGACTATATCTAATAGCCTTGATATTGAATACTGATAACATGAGTGATTGTATTGGACAATCCTGAATCTGATAGAACTATCTAAGTTCCATACTGTATCTGATAGTCCTAAAATCTAAAGAACTATCTGAGTTCTTTTACTGAGACTGAGACTGAAACTGTGGAAGGTAGTTGTTTAACGGATATGCCCCATAAGTGCCATTATGGCTAAGCTGGGGTCCAATCTTCGCCCTGACTGGAAGGGTGTCAATACTGCACCACTGGTAAGGACAACGTGTTAGCAACCTTTATATAACAGGTAACTCTAGTGAAAATAGTGGGAACCCTCATATAACAGGTTAGACCACCTCATCTACCCTGATATAATAGGATGCGATGTCTCAACCTATGCTGGCTACATAGTTCTGGAACGCAAGGATGACTTCTAAGAATCACACTCTTATATAACTGTTGAGTTCCCATCCCTGGGTTCACTCGGTGCTAACTTCTACTCCCATCTGAAGAGACTGAATCATGAATAACTAACTATACATGGACTGAGTTCATGATGTTTCTTTTCTGACGAAATAGTACTGAGATTTCTGAATTTCTGAGGTTTTGCTGAGATTAAATGAAATGATCAACTAAACTGATTAACTGAACTAATAGTATTTCTTAGCTAAGATGACTGAGTTTCATTGACTGACGGAATACTACTGAGATCTGAGGACTAACTGAGAATACTGAAGTTACTGAAATTACTAGGATTCCTGATATTTCTGAGTACTAAGATTTCTGAGTCTTTCCTGAGTCACTTGACTGAATGAGTTCTATGGATTCATGGCTAGACTGAGAGTATTGTGAAAACATGACATGGATATAGGCACACAACTATAGTTTTTGGGTACAAGTACCCCCAGGACTCGATGGAAGGAAACTGACACACATGACTGACTTGATCATAAGAATAGAGTCCACAATTCACCATATCATAAATAAGGGTTTTGATACTAAGCATGGTTCTCAACAATCTATTTCATGGAAGGGAATTTCATACAACATGTATATACTTGCATAGCTTTCAATATCATGCTCATTATATATTACAACCAAAAATCCATAATGTCATAACTTGGGGAATTTCATGAAGTACATGGTTATTCTACATCTTGTACATGAGTGGGTTTTGCAAGTAAGCATAGCATAATTCCATAAGTGGTCACAAGACACATTATCAACATGGATGACATTGAATCATAGAGGCCTATCATAAATCCTTCACTTAGTCATAATTTAGCTATAATGCATGATTTCTAGTCTCTTAGGTATTTTATCAAACACCTTACATGCACAACTTAGGCATAGGTCTAAATCATACAATTACTTATCATAAATAATCAAACTTAAATGTTTTCAACTCATATGATGTCATAGATTCATAATAACACATAAAGATTCTATCTTGGCATCATCCAACACATAAACATGATCAACAATCCATTCATAACATGAAAACCATAATATATAGTTTTGGAAAATGGTTCTTGAACTTCATGGATGAAAGGAGTCCATGAATGAACACACGCATACCTTAGAAAAGAAACCTTGATAATTTGTTGGAGAGTTCATGGATTAGGAAACTTAATTCTTGATTATCTTGGAAAAGGGGCTTGAATATTTCTTTTAGGAGATGAGTTTCATAGAAACCCTAATCTTGTGGTTGAGAGTATAAGAGAGGGTTTTTGAGATGCCTCTCTGAAGAAAAATGGGAAAAATTATGCCTCTTTAGGGTTATAAGTCGTGGAAGGTGAAGGAAATGACCAAAATACCCTTATGAAATAAATTCCCAGTTGTTGAAAAATCATAGCTGACAACATAGGTGATAGGGCATCAGACTTGTGATAAGTCGTCAAAAATGTCGTCAAATTTGTGATAAGTTATCACAAATGTCGTCACTTGGGAGCTGGTTTCTGCCTAAGGCTGACGTCCTTTGTGATAGGGCATCACAAATGTGATAAGCTATCACAAATGTCGTCACTTAGGAGATGATTTCTTCCTAAGTCTGACAACCTTCATGATAGGGCGTCACAAATGTGATAGGCCATCACCAACGTCGTCACACAGCTGCCAGCCTGACATGCTGGAGTAAAATGGGCATAACTCTTTTCTCCGATATTAGATTTAGGAAAAATTGGTATTGTTGGAAAGATAATTCAATTATATATCTGTTGGTAGGTTGTGATACCAAAAATTCATTGTAAAATGGGAGATATGATCGTTTGAATCTGACTATGGCAATGTCTTTCTCAAGAATTCGATCGATGAGGAATGTTTTGATTCGACTGATTGCTAGGAGTTATTTGAAGCCTTAATATATTGATAACGCTCAATCTACAGCTCTCGTAGGAGTGTAAAGCGGTCGTTAGAAAATATAGAACCCAACCTGGGTTGGGTATCGATCCCACAGGGAATAGCTTGGTCAACAAGTAAGTAAAGATTGCTAGACTTTTAGTGCAAGTCTCGTAAAAAAAAGGGGGGAGTCTTGTCGTGCAAGTAATGTAACCAAAATAAGATCTAAAAACGGCAATAGCAAAGTAAAAAGAGAAAGAATGTTTTGGTGAGATGTAAACAATGAGAATTGAGAAGTTGGGGTTATGTCCACCTTCTGAGGTATACGTCTCTATTGGCTATGAGTGTGTAGAATTCTGACATGCAATTGCTTATAGAGGATTGTAGTCGATGGTAAATCCAAGCGTCTCTCGACCTAAACAAGGACTATTTCACTTTAACTCTCTCGAGCTTAAAGCGTGTCTAGCGGTACGAATTCTCCAAGAGGTTAGTCCAGTTACGGCACTAGCTTTTTAATAGGAAAGGGTGTCCTACTACCTTGACATTATCTCTTTTCCAGACAAATAACTTTTCTCTCGAACAAGTTAAATGTTAGACTGGCGTATTCTTGCGTTTGCAACCGCAAAGAATGTAGATTAAGATGAAGAGAATAATGATATAAGCAATATACGTGCCTTGAACTCACAAACTCACAGCAATAGATAGTAACTCATTCGGCTTCCATAACCCCAACAGAGAAGTTTAGTTACCCATGAATGTGAAGGAGATCACGCTTGACATTGTTGTTATACCACAAGATTGATTAATTTCGTGTAGCGTAAGTGGTAGGCGTGAGGTGTGAATTCCTTAGCAAAGTAACGATTCTCTTGTTGCGGAAATTAAGAATAGAAGAATAGACGAAAATAGAATTGATGGAAAGATTAGAAGAGTTGTAGAATTGTTTGTAGTGTAGAATAATAGAGGAGTAGCAGATGTGAGGGATGGAAGGAAGTATTGTGTTCTCCCTCCTTCCTCCCTCCTTGTTTTAAATCTCTAGCATGATAGGGTATTTATAATACCCATATCCTACTCCTACTAAGCTAATGAAATAAATAACCAAATCCTACTAGACTAATGAAATCCTTAACCCAAATGTACTAGGTTAAGGTAACATTATCATAATCCACATAAAATAATGAAATACATAACCTAATTGTACTAGGTTAATGTATCATTGTCAAAATCCCGCTTTGTGTCTGTAAGTCCCCAAAGTCTTTAGAATTGCTGTTTTAGCCCGGGACAGATTTTCCATGCAGCAGTTTTGGTCCCCCAAAGTCTTCAGAAATGCTGTTTTAGCCCGGGACAGATTTTCCATGCAGCAGTTTTGGTCCTTAGGCGAGTAAACTCCCTTCCCTTCCTTCGTGAGCTTTCTTTAGCGTCAAGTATGCCATAAAATGCTGAATTATGCATCATTTATACCTGAAACTTTACTAATCATGTTCGTTAGCTCATTTACAGGAAAAAGGACTAAAAGTGCATGAAATATATAATTTGTTCTCAAAACTAGGCTAAAATATGGGCAAAATATATTGATACCCCACACTTAGAGCTTTGTTCGTCCTCGAACAAACTGTCATGTCCTTCTAAATGTCAACTTAGGGTTTTACAGCAACAACACAAAATATTCGTCAAGACAAGCACAACAATTATCAACAAAGAGTATCTTTTCGATTATAAGTAGAAATAGTTTAACCTCTAGCATAGACTCGGGATGGCGAACAACTCGCATACAAACGTTAAGGTACAAGGAATCATAGATAACTACCCAAAACTCATCAACCATGTGTGTCTCACAATATATTACCCATAATCACTCACAAGTATAGCATATTTTTCAAACATGGGTATCAAAATATCCTTGCTCTCGCTCTCACAAAGAATTCATATGAAGCAACTGATGACCATAGGCTTGCCCTTAATGTAATACTCTACTAAATGTCAGAATGCTAAGCTTAGGATCAAGTAGGTCTTTTGATGGTTGTAATGTAGGCTAAGGGACGGGTAGGACTATTTTGGCCAGGAATAGTGACTAAGTTCCTAAGCGCTTTAATACATCACTTTGTATCATTGACACTTTTTTTTTCTTTTAACATTTTTTTGTTTCAACCTTTCTTCTTTCTTTTGTTATACCACCCTTGTTCTCCTCTTTTGTTTTTCAATTTTAAACATAACTCACTTTTCAGCTTTCTTTTCCTTTTTCTTTTCATAACATACCTCTTATGATAGCACTTTCTTTTTCATAACACATTCAAGCACCCTTACAATTTAAAGCATCATACTTACCCAATTTCCTCTTATGTTGTCACATGACTTTTTCACTTTAAAGCACTTAGGAATTTGGATCAAATTACGGTCTTGAACAAAATGGATTAGGCTTACATACAAGGTTGTCAAAGAAATAGGCTAAAGGCTCAAAAGGGGTTAACTAGGATGATGTCCATGGGTAGGTAAAACTGAAGGTAAATAAATATAAGTTGTCAAAGAAATGCCTAAATCACCTCCTAAACTTACACTCCTTATTTTCGCTTTGCATACATACCAGGCAAGTTCTAGAATCAGCCACAATCATAGAATATACGATTATCTCACCCACACAAGGCACATGGTCGACTTTCTTGGAAGTAATATAGACTCTCGACCCAACAAGTGAAGGAATTGAATCACACAATATCACATATTGAGTCACAACTAGAGCCTAAACGTCTCAATGGTCACAATTGTAGCACATACTCTTGTTATAATCTCATGCTGCCTATCAAAATAATTTCATGCGAAGCTAGAAAAAATTTACTACTAAAAAAATGAAAAAAAAAACGAAACAAAAACAAAGCAAGCAAACATAGATGTGAGTAGAGAAGTATAGCATGCAATACCGCCACCCCACACTTAGTCGGGACACTGTCCTCAGTGGAAAATAAATACGAAGAACCTGGTCAGTCAGACTCGTCCTCAATATCGGGGGTCATACCCTTTGCATCGGAATCATCATCAGAGTCGTCATTCTCAGAAGTTCCTTATAAGTATCCCACTTAATTCCAAGAGTGAGTCGAGGTATTTGCAGCGAGGAGGGTTCTCCTTGCTCCTTGCGGCCTCTTTTCTTGCTCTTTTGGGAAGTGGTAGCCTTTTCTTTGCCTTGTCTTGCTTTGGGTGCCATTGTACCTGAGACTTGAAATAGTGTTAATGGTAGCACAATCCCAATGGATACAATCTATACACAAGCAGTAGGGGTACCACCCCACACTTAGTTTGTTGCTACAAATTAGTGAAGTGAAAGTGGTCGATTACTTAGACTTCATCGACATGCGTTTTAGGGGCTATATTCCAATGAGAAAATCAGAGATATATCACTTCTTGCAACCTTTGCAATACTTTCATGTTAGGTATAACAAGACTACTACATAGGGATTACATCATGGTATCGTTTCTAGCAATAAACTCAACCTCCTATGTCGGTAGGCAGTTATAAGTCTTATTCCGATGAACGGGATATTCTAACATGTAAGTATTCAAGTGACAAGATTATGCAATGTTCATTACTATAGAAATTCTGCAAGTAGTATAACAATGCATCAAAATCAAATTCAAGTCGGACATAAGTTAAGAGCATCCTAACGTACATGTTCACTCACTTGGTTTTGTATCAACAATTCAAACACGTTCACATCACCAATACTTTTTCAAGATTTAGCAATTCATAATAGGTGTAGTAAAGTAGTACTTACAAAATATAAATGAAGAACAAAGTAGTACTTACTTGGTTGAAGCCTTTGGATGATGTTCTTGTGATGAAAAAGAGCAACAGGAAACTTTTTGATAGGTTTTGGAGACTATAGGTGGTGCATAAGCTAGGTTTCCAATGTGTTTTTGGTTCAAGACTAAGTCTCATATTTATAAGAAAAGGTTGGGTCGAGTTTTGGCCCATTAAAATCGGATTTGGAGACCAAAAGTAACCATAGGTGGTGCCTAATACTTTGCCTAGTTGAGCAGAATGCCATAGCATATGCCAAGCATTTATTTAAGAATGCCATAGCATATGCCATGCATTTATTTAAGAATGCCATACACTATGCGGCGCATTGTCTATGGCATAATGGGACATATGCGCCGCATAGTCTATGGCATATGAGATACTGAGACCAAATGCCATAGCATAGGCGGCGCATAGTCAAAAGCATACCTAGGAATAGGCGGCGCATAGTGTATAGCACACTAGATTCCGAGACCTTAGGCTATAGGATAGGTTGTGCATCGTTCTTGGCCTAGTTTTACCAAGGCCTAGCCTTCCTCGAAGCCTATTTTGGCGTGAGAAAGGCTCAATCCATAGCCTTATGCATCACCCTTCCTAACTTACCAACTTTACCATACAATGCGTCCAAATCGTCAATTGAAATCAATCTCCTCGTTGACTACTTCTTGCACCTATATTCACTCAAACAAATGAAAACGATTAGTACGATGGGTTGCCTCCCACCAAGCGCCTTAAGTTTGGTCGTGGCACGACTCTTATTTTTGGATTTTTCATTTATCAAAATCAAAACAAGTACTAGAATGAAATGAAAAATGAAAATCGATAAACGATAAACGATGGGTTGCCTCCCATCTAGCGCTTGATTTATTGTCGCGGCACGACATAGTTACCTCGAGTAATCAGACTTCGTCGGGATAGATGGTGGATCGTTTTCTGAATGGATTCAGACGACAATGAGGCTTACTTGTAGGAGGGGTACCAATTATATCATCAATAGTCCAACCCATAGCTCTCATGTATCTCTTCAGAGTAGAGATGAGAGCGTCTACGTGCTGTTTACTTAAATCATCCGCACTCACCGGAAGTATCTTTATACTTTCCAAGAACACATACCTTAGATAATTGGGGAGCTCTTTCGATTCTAGCATTGGTGGCTCTTCAAGGGAAGTCTTCGCTGTTGGTGACGGTTGATTCTTAAGATCACGGTCCGGTTGCTTAGGAGTATGGGAATAGGACTCTATTTCTGTTAGAGCACCCATAAGTTCTTCATATTCTTTAGCATCCTCATGCTCAACATTCAGCAGCGCAGCAGACAATGGCTCAACAGTAGGCTGTTTCTCTACAGATAATGCTTTCTTACCTTCATAATGAACATCAGCTACAGAGAACACATCCATATCTCTTGGCTGCTTCATTGCTTTGCACAAATCAAAACGAATCACTTCGTCATTCATTCGAAATAAAAGCTCATTATCTCTCATGTCAATAAGCACACTTCCTGTTGCAAGGAAAGGACGTCCCAAGATTATGGGAACTTCAGAATCCACCTCGCAATCCAAAATCACAAAGTCTGCAGGAAAGATGAAGGAAGAAACCTTCACCAACACATCATTCAAGATACCCACAGGTCGTTTTACCGACCTATCAGCCATCACGAGCCTTATATTGGTTGGTGTCGGATCGCCTAACCCCAACTTCTTATAGACGGATAGTGGCATCAAATTGATGCTAGCACCCAGATCGCACAATGCCTTAGCAAAATTCATAGATCCAACCGTGCAAGGAATAGTGAAAGCACCAGGGTCTGCCTTCTTCTGTACTAAGGACCTTGTGGCAATTACACTGCAATGATGAATATTATCTGCCGGCTCATAGCTTACTGCCCGTTTCTTTGTCAACAGGTCCTTCATAAATTTTGCATACCCAGGCATTTGTTCTAGTGCCTCCACCAACGGAACATTAATAGTCAGCTTCTTTAACATCGTCATAAATTTGCTGAACCTTGTATCATCCGCCACCTTCTTCAGTCTTTGGGGAAAAGGTGGTGGTGGGTATGGAATTGTTCTCTCCACAACTTTCTTCTCCTCTTGCTTCCATTTTTCAGCTTTTCCAGGCTGCACATCGTGAGGATTGACGTTAAGGACGTTAGGATCGGCTGCTGTGGCATCTTCCCCTTTCGCCTTATCATCAATTTCCGCTTCTTCGTCAACCACTTGCTTGCCTTTTTCTGAAGTTTCCAGCACCTTACCACTTCGGGTAGTGATGGCCATGCATGACCCATCATTCCTTGGGCTTTGCACAGTATCGCTAGGTAAAGTGCCAGCCTTTCTTTGATTGAGTGCTGCTGAAAGTTGGCTCAATTGCTGCTCTATTTGCTTGATTGAAGTGGAATGAGAATCAACTAGTTGTTTCATGGAGGAAAAATCATTAATTACCTCAGTAACTCCCGCGCTCGTTGCTTCCACTCCTTTTAATAATTTAGCCATCATGTCTTCCATACTTCCAGAATTAGATGTGGTGGTATCACGTCTACCAGGGGGAACATACACACCACTATTGTCATTCTTGTTCTTCCAACTACCTTGGTCCTTGTTTCCAGATTTCTCATAGTAGTTCCGACCTTGGTTTCCTTGGGCATTGCCTCGGAAACCCCCCTGATTACTCAAGTAGTTGGCTTCTTCCTCCAAATCAGATTCGTCTCTTCTATGTGCGACAATGGCTTTAACTTTTTTGGTCTTCCCTGATAATAGATGCTTTGTGAGAAGATCCACTTGTGTTTTCATGTGCACCATATCTTGGTCGCGTTCGTCTTGTCTACGCCTCTGCTCTGTGGTCATGCCAATAGATAAAGTGGAGCTTGCTACCTCGGAATCCCTGGTATGCCAAGCTCTACTTTGTTTCGTCATGCGATCTAGCATATTGCTTGCTTGACCAAAGGTGAGGTCCATAAAAGATCCTTCAGCTACGTTATCCACCACTGGCTTAGTTATTGAATTCAAGGCTCTATACAATATCTCCATGAGGTGAACATTAGTCATGTGATGGTTTGGGCATCTTGCTAGCTTTGTCTTGAACCTCTCCCATGTTTCATGAAGAGCTTCAGTGGGAAGCTGACGAAAGTTGCTGATTTCATCTCTTAATTGTGCCCTTTTGGAAGGCGGAAAGAATCTTTCTAGGAAAGCGTCTCTCAATTGCCTCCAATTTGTAATTGAATCAGGAGTCAGCCCATTCAACCATAGTGTTGCCTCCCCAGACAGAGACAATGGAAATAGACGTAATCGAATTGCATTCTGACCAACACCAGGATAGTCAAAAGACTTGCATGTAGAAATAAAGTTGATGAGATGCATATTCGGATCATCGCCTGCTAGTCCTCCAAATAATCCGTTGAGTTGCAATAATTGCATCATGGTGCTTGTGATGTTGAACTTGGCTCCGGGCGCTAATGGTGGTGGAATTATAGCTCCAGTGGCTCCGGCACCATCAAGATCATCATCATCATCATCGAACGGTATCTCATGTTGTGCATCCATTGATGTACTGAACAAAAAACCTGCAGTAAACAAAAACAAAAACTAAAAGTAAAAGTACGAGAGTCTTTGACCAAAGGGTCTAGTAATTATTACGAACTTAATTGACACTTGTATTCCCCGGCAACGGCGCCAATTTTTGATAACGCTCAATCTACAGCTCTCGTAGGAGTGTAAAGCGGTCGTTAGAAAATATAGAACCCAACCTGGGTTGGGTATCGATCCCACAGGGAATAGCTTGGTCAACAAGTAAGTAAAGATTGCTAGACTTTTAGTGCAAGTCTCGTAAAAAAAAGGGGGGAGTCTTGTCGTGCAAGTAATGTAACCAAAATAAGATCTAAAAACGGCAATAGCAAAGTAAAAAGAGAAAGAATGTTTTGGTGAGATGTAAACAATGAGAATTGAGAAGTTGGGGTTATGTCCACCTTCTGAGGTATACGTCTCTATTGGCTATGAGTGTGTAGAATTCTGACATGCAATTGCTTATAGAGGATTGTAGTCGATGGTAAATCCAAGCGTCTCTCGACCTAAACAAGGACTATTTCACTTTAACTCTCTCGAGCTTAAAGCGTGTCTAGCGGTACGAATTCTCCAAGAGGTTAGTCCAGTTACGGCACTAGCTTTTTAATAGGAAAGGGTGTCCTACTACCTTGACATTATCTCTTTTCCAGACAAATAACTTTTCTCTCGAACAAGTTAAATGTTAGACTGGCGTATTCTTGCGTTTGCAACCGCAAAGAATGTAGATTAAGATGAAGAGAATAATGATATAAGCAATATACGTGCCTTGAACTCACAAACTCACAGCAATAGATAGTAACTCATTCGGCTTCCATAACCCCAACAGAGAAGTTTAGTTACCCATGAATGTGAAGGAGATCACGCTTGACATTGTTGTTATACCACAAGATTGATTAATTTCGTGTAGCGTAAGTGGTAGGCGTGAGGTGTGAATTCCTTAGCAAAGTAACGATTCTCTTGTTGCGGAAATTAAGAATAGAAGAATAGACGAAAATAGAATTGATGGAAAGATTAGAAGAGTTGTAGAATTGTTTGTAGTGTAGAATAATAGAGGAGTAGCAGATGTGAGGGATGGAAGGAAGTATTGTGTTCTCCCTCCTTCCTCCCTCCTTGTTTTAAATCTCTAGCATGATAGGGTATTTATAATACCCATATCCTACTCCTACTAAGCTAATGAAATAAATAACCAAATTCTACTAGACTAATGAAATCCTTAACCCAAATGTACTAGGTTAAGGTAACATTATCATAATCCACATAAAATAATGAAATACATAACCTAATTGTACTAGGTTAATGTATCATTGTCAAAATCCAGCTTTGTGTCTGTAAGTCCCCAAAGTCTTTAGAATTGCTGTTTTAGCCCGGGACAGATTTTCCATGCAGCAGTTTTGGTCCCCCAAAGTCTTCAGAAATGCTGTTTTAGCCCGGGACAGATTTTCCATGCAGCAGTTTTGGTCCTTAGGCGAGTAAACTCCCTTCCCTTCCTTCGTGAGCTTTCTTTAGCGTCAAGTATGCCATAAAATGCTGAATTATGCATCATTTATACCTGAAACTTTACTAATCATGTTCGTTAGCTCATTTACAGGAAAAAGGACTAAAAGTGCATGAAATATATAATTTGTTCTCAAAACTAGGCTAAAATATGGGCAAAATATATTGATATAGGTGCGTAAATTCGCCTATCATCATATATATCTAAATTAATCTTAAAATTATAAAAGAACCATGATATACTATGCATGAACTTGAAACATGGCGCTAAGATTGGTTTGGATTTTTTGGCGTATTACATAACCGTTAAAAATATTTTAACTGCATATGAAAAAGATGTATCTTGTTTCTACATCTTTGCTATGTAGACAATACAATGTTTCTTATAATGACCAGATTTCTTGCAATGATAGCACTTGCCCTTAGGTATGGCTACACCACCATTAGCACTTGAAACCTTACAAGACTTCTTCTTCTTTTTATTTTCACCTATAAACTTAGAAGTCAAATATAAAGGTTTTTCAACCATAAACTCCGCAAAAGAATCTTGTTTCTTCATAATAGATTCTACCTCTTGTAGCTCATTCAATAGTTTCGCAAGAGATAAGTCCATATTATTCATATTATAATTAAAGTGAAACTACTGAAAACTATCCGACAGAGTTTGTAGGACCATATTAACCTGAGATTCCTTATCAATAACCGTACCAATAATTTCTATAGCATTCAATAAACTCATTATTTTAAGAACATATTCCCTCACCGAAGTTCCTTCAACAGTTTATGTAGTCAAAAGGGCTTTCATGATCGTTTGCTTTACAACCCAATTTTCCTCACTAAACATCTCTTTGAGAGATTCAAGCATATCATAAGAAGTAGTCATGTACTGATGTTGATGCTGCAACATATTTGCTATGGAGGAAAGAATGTAGAATTTTTCCATCTTATCAGCCTTATTTCACTTATCATAGGCTTTAGTATCATCATTGTAAGACCCTGTAAAGTTCCCTCATCTTTAAAACCTTCAAGGCAAGCCAAAATAAGCCAAACACTTCAAATTTTAGCTAAGTGTTAAACACTTAGTTTATTTTTGAACCTCCGAACTTCGTTGAATTATTTAGACACCTATTCGACATTCGTTTCCTGATTTTTTTGTGGCATTGCGCTGAGGTAAGTTAAGATTACATGTCGAGTGAGTTTCAAATTTTTTAAATGAGCTTAAGTCATGTCTGGGTTGGCAAAATAGTTGCTAAAGGCATTTAGGGAGCGACACTCAGCCTAGATAAGGCTCTGGACAAGGCACCACCCAGCCTAGCTAAGGCTCTGGGCAAGGTGCCTCCTAGGCCATAGCCTTTATGCCCAGTTTTCAGCTTATTTTCTCAATCTCATTAAGGTAAAATTGGTATTTTTTCACCCTTTTTCACCTTTAACAGGAGATTACACTCCTCATTCACCAAAATATTGATATTTTCACTCAAATTGCTCAAGAACATCTCTTAGGATTTTAACCCAAAATACAAGATATATCAAGGTTTAACCGTGAGTTTTCTTTAATTCTTTTAAATTCAGAATACCCATTGCGAGGGCTTCAAAAAGCACCCAAAAATTTCACTAATAGAGTTCCAAAGTTAAGAGTCCATTCAAAGCTTCAAATTCAAGGTATGTGGGGCTTGAACAAGAAAATATGTGGGGCTTGAACAAGAACACCTCTTCCATTCTTGTGCCCAAAGCTTTAGTTTTCTTAATGAATTTCATGTTATCAGGTTGAATTATGCCAAGTTTGCTATATTTCAAGTTCATGATACCATGAGTTGTTTAAATTTTGAATTATATAATATTCCGCATATATTATGAGTTGAATTGAGAATTGATGTTATGAATTATACATACATACATACATATATATATATATATATATATATATATATATATATATATATATATATATATATATATATATATATGGATTAATACTTTGAGTAACTCTAAGATTGAAGTCTCGGTTTACTTGTTATTTTGAAATTTTGAACACATGAATAGATATTCATGCCTTGAGTACAAGAATGAGCTTTTATATGATCCTAAGTGTTTTCAAGAAGTGTATGTATATGATTATACTACTGAAATTTTAAAGTTTGTTCATGATAGTTTATTTAAAGTTCAAGAAATAGTTGATTTTGAACCCAAGTTAAGAAAGGGATCCCCACCGTTTTGATTTAAGTTCAAGGGAAGCATAGTTGGCTTCCATTGCATACTTTTGAGTTGTTTAATGTGGGTTTTTCCTAAAAGTTTTGAGCTTAAGTAAGGGAGTAGTATTTAGCACCGAGTTGGGATTGATCCCAAAATCTCATTCCCCAGAACTATGAGACACCATAGGATTTTGATATACCCTAAGTGGGTTAAGATAGTGATCACTAAAGATAATATTATACTCTGATGGAAATGCTAGAATATCTCTCCCCAATATAGGTAAGACGTTGGACTCCATGTTATCTCACATGGTTTATGTCGGTTAGAAGAAACTCCCAAAAGAAGTACTCTACTCTCCTTAAAGATAAAAATATATGTTTTAAAAGTTATTGTTTTAACATTTCCAAGTTCCCTAAGTCCTAAAGTTCCAAGATTTGCAAAGTTCTGAATGTCTTCAGTTTTAAGTAACAGAAAGCCAGAATTTAGAACAAAGTGTGATGCCTCACGTGATTTACATTATATGTTTTCCTTATTCACGATTATGATAATTTTATTCAAGCTATGTGAGTCACCCGTAAATTCATGCATGTTTTCCATAAGGTATTATGATACTGATTATCTAATTGCATACACCCCCATATACTCAGTACATTACCAAAGTACTAATCCACTTATATGTCTATGTACTACATTGTCTCATAATGTAGGTTCAGGTTCTCAGTCCCAGCAGTGATAGTGATCTTCGAGCATCCTACCTTCACCCTTATAGTTGGTGAGTCCTCATGGTTCGAGGACCTACTCTTGCAGCTTTTCAGCTTATTTTAGTATTTGAGTTAGTACTTTCAGTTCAGTCTGAGTCAGTTGGGGTCTGTCCCAATGGCTTTTTCATTTTTCAGTAGTAGAGGCTTGTCAGACTAGAAGTTGGTTTTCAGATGTTTAGTATTTGACATTCAGATTATGTTTTTAGTCATTTCATTCTAGATTTGTTATAATATAGTGTTATTTCTTAATTCATGCACCTTGAAGTAAGTTTTGCTCTTAGTAGCAGGCTCAAGGGGTTAGCTTGAGGCTACTTGTAGCCTTAACCACTGTATGGCATCTCGGGACCCATTTTCAGGGCGTTACAAACTTGGTATCAGAGCCTAAGGTTTAAGGAGTCCTAGAGAGTCTGACAAGCCGTGTTACTTAGAGTCGTGATCGTTGGTGTGTAGAGTGCCACATTTATGAGCAAGAGGCTATGAGATGTTTTAGGAAAAGTCACCTCTTTCTTTCAGAATCTATTGTACCTACAATTTTCTCTCTTAGCTATTAATTCGTGCTCTCTTATTTTTGAAAATACCTCCTCAAAGAGCGAATGCCTGTAGAAACAATAATGAGCTACCCCAACCCATTGATCCCTTAATGAAAATGTGTCCCATGTGGAGTTCTGAAAAGCTTTCCAGGCGCTAGCCTAAGAAGTCACTGCAAATATTTAGGCTAATAATTAGGTTGCAGTTCTACAGCATCAGGGAGGTAATTTAGCCACAGCTAGAATTCATGATTTTATGAGGATAAATCTACCAGAGTTCTATGAGTTTAAGGATGGTGAGGACCCACAGTTGTATCCTAAAGAGATAAGAAAGATTACCCAAGTGATGCATGTTTCTGAGGAGGAGAGTGTCGAGTTTGGATTTTATAGACCGAAATACATTGCTTATGACTGGGTTGTTTCATGGAGGAAAAGTAAAGGAAAAAATGTTTCTCCTATGACTTGGCAGGTGTTCCAGGATACATTCCTGGATAAGTTCTTTTCATTAGAGATGAGAGAAACGAAGGTGGAGGAGTTTATGAACTTGAGGAAAGGCTCCATGACTGTTAAGGAGTATTTCCTTAAGTTCAACCAGTTAGCTAAGTATGTTCCTGAGTTGATAGTTGACACCCGAGCTAGTATGAGTAAGTTTGTGACTGGAGTGTCTGGTTTAGTACTGAAGAAGTGTAGCACAACTATGCTGAATAAGGCTATGGATCTTTCCAGGATGATGATGCATGCCCAACAAATCAAAATAGATAAGATAAGAGAGATATAGAATAAGGGGAAACAAGAGGGCTAGGTCCGAGAAACATGAGTATGGTTAGACTAGATCTTATGTAGGGAACCACCCTTGGTTTCAGAGCCATTCATCTATGCCAGTGCCTTTATTTTCTAGTTCTCCCACCTTCAGAGGTAGGCCAGAGTAGGGGAACAGACCTTCTAAGTCCAAGTCCCAAAATAGTATGAGTAACAAGCCTAATTATTCCAAAGACGCTAAGTGGGAATGACCCACTAGGGTAAGTGTTTGGGTGAGCAGAGAGGTTGTTTTGGTTATGGAAAGTTGGGCCATAGACTTAGTGAGTGTCCACATGCTAGACAGGGGAATCGTGACGTTCGACCCTAAACTCAGACTGCTAGTTCCCCAACTCTTGTAGCCCATCCAGCCCCTGCTCAGGGTGCTTCATCCAGTACCATTGGCAGTGAGCACCATAACTGCTTCTATGGTTTACTATCTCGCCAGGAGCAGGAGGATTCTCCCGATGGTGTTACTGTTATGCTCCATGTATTTCACTTTGATGTTTATGTGTTGATAGACCTTGGGTTAAGTTTTTCTTATGTGACCCCACTGATTTTTGTAAACTTTAAGTTAAACTCTGAAAAGATCCCTGAGCCTATCCTAGTTTCATCCCTGGTAGGTGAGTCAATTGTTGCTAAGAAAGTGTATAAAAAGTGTCCTATCACTGTTCTTCATCGAGTCATATTCACTAATTTAATAGAATTGGACATGGTAAATTTTGATCTTATTCTGGGAATGGATTGGATTCACTCTTGTTATACATCAATAGACTGTCATACCCATGTGGTTAAGTTTTAGTTTCCTGATGAGCTAGTTTTTGAGAGATCAGTATCTCCCAAGAGTCATTTTATATTCTATCTCAAAGCTAGGAAGCTTATATCCAAATATTGAATCTATCATTTAGTCAGAGTTAAAGACACTAAGTTTGAGACTCCAACTATTTAGTCGGTCAATATTGTTATTGAGTTTCTTAATGTTTTCCTGGAAGATCACCCAGGGGTACCTCCCGATAGAGAGATAGAATTTGGGATTGATTTTATTCTCGACACAACCTATTTTTATTCCTCCTAACTGTATGGCACCCGCAGAACTTAAAGAGTTGAAAGAGCAACTCAAAGATCTTTTAGATAAAGGTTTCATAAGGCCCAATATTTCTCTTTGGGGCGCAAAAAAAGATGGTTCTTTGCGTATGTGCATTGACTATCGTTAACTTAATAAGGTCACAGTCAAGAATAAGTACCCTCTTCCAAGAATTGATGACCTATTTGATCAATTACAATATGCAAGTTATGTCTCAAAGATAAACCTTAGATCCAACTATCATCAACCTAAAGTTAGAGAGTGTGACATTCCTAAGACAGCTTTCTGAACCCGTTATGGTCATTTTGAGTTTCTTGTCATGTCTTTTGGTCTAACCAATGCCCCAGTAGATTTTATGGACCTCATGAATCAAGTGTTAAAATAGTATCTTGACATGTTTGTCATAGTATTCATAGATGATATTCTTGTGTGCTCTCAAAATGAAAATGACCATGCCGATCGTCTTAGAATTGTCTTGCAAACCCTTAGAGATCACCAATTATATACCAAATTCAGCAAGTGTGAATTTTGGCTAAGGTCAATTTATTTTTTGGGTCATATTATTTCATCCGAAGGCATTAGAGTAGAGAAGCTGTGAGAAATTGGCCTAGACCTATCTCTTAGTCTGACATTAGAAGTTTCTTAGGTCTAGCTGGATATTATCGCTATTTTGTTAAGGGTTTCTCTACTATCGCATCTCCTATGACGCGGTTGACCCAAAAAAAGTTAAGTTACTTTGGTCAGATTCTTATGAGAAGAGTTTTTAGGAGTTAAAGACTCGTCTCACTTTAGGAGTTAAAGACTCGTCTCACTTCAACCCTTGTGTTAACATTGCCTAATGGTGTAGATGGTTTTATGGTGTATTGTGATGCTTCTAGAGTTGCTTTGGGTTATGTGTTGATGCAGAGGTGTAAGGTTATAGCCTATGCCTCTACACAGTTGAAGCCGCATGAAAAGAATTACCGAACCCATGATCTTGAATTAGTTGCTGTTGTCTTTGCTCTGAAAATTTGGAGAAATTATCTATACGGTGTTTATGTTGATGTGTTTACTGATCACAAAAATCTGCAATATATGTTTACTAAGAAAGAGGTGAATCTTAAACAGAGGAAATGGTTAGAGTTGTTAAAAGATTATTCTATGAGTGTATTGTACCATCCAAGCACATCCAATGTAGTGGCATATGCCCTTAGCAGGTTGTCCATGGAAAGTTTCTCTCATGTAGAGGAAGGTAGGAAGGATTTAGCTCGTGAAGTACATCATTTGTCTAGATTGGTTGTTAGGTTTCTTGATTTTGCTGAGGGGAATATTTTGGTGCAGAGTAGTTCCGAATCCTCTTTAGTTTCGAAAGTGAAGGAGAAGTAAGACAGGGATCCTAGATTGGTCAGACTGAAGGAGTCAGTTAAGGACCAAAAGGTAGAGGTTTTCTCCCAAGGGGAGATGGTGTGTTGATACTGCAAGATAGACTGCGTGCTCCTTATGTTGATGATTTGAGGCAAAGAATTATGGCTGAAGTTCATGGTGCACAATATTCCATTCATCCCAGCGCTACCAAGATGTATCGTGACTTGTGGGAAATCTATTGGTGGAGTGGTATAAAGAAGGATATAACGGAGTTTGTGGAGAGGTGTGAAACCTTCCAATAGGTTAAGGTGAACACCAAAGTCCTAATGGTAAGATGCAGGAGTTTGGTATCCCCACTTGGAAGTGGGAAGAGATAAACATGGATTTTGTGACTGGTTTACCTCTTTCACGTCGTCATCATGATTTTATTTGGGTTGTTGTAGACAGGTTGACTAAGTCAGCGCATTTTTTGCCTATGCATACATCTTATACTGCTGAGGACTATGGTAAGTTATACATCCGGGAATTAGTAAGATTGAATGGAGTTCACTTGTCTATTATTTCAGATAAGGGGTACACAGTTAACATCACAGTTTTGGAGAGCTTTTCAGAAGGGTCTTGGTACCCAAGTGCATTTAAGTTCCACTTTCAATCCGCAAATAGATGGTCAGCCTGAGAGGACCATCCAGACTTTAGACGATATGTTGAGGGCGTGTGCTCTTGATTTTAAAGGTAGTTTAGATTAGTATTTACCATTGATGGAGATTTCTTATAACAATAGTTATCACTCTAGCATCCGAATGGCCCCATTTGAGGCTTTGTATGGGAGGAGATGCAGATCACCCATAGGTTGGTTTGAAGTGGGTGAAGCTGTTGTCATTGGACCTAATACAGTGTTTGAGACTATGGAGAAAGTAAAGTTAATCATAGAAAGGTTGAAAACAGCTCAGAGTCATCAAAAGTCTTATGCAGATGTGAGAAGAAGAGATCTTGAGTTTGAAGTTGATGATATGATGTATCTGAAAATTTCACTCATGAAAGGGGTGAAAAGGTTTGGAAAAAATGGGAAACTTAGTCCCCGTTATGTTGGTCCATATAGAGTTTTGAACTGTGTTGGGAAAGTAGCCTATGAGGTTGAGTTACCCGCTGAGTTGGCAGTTGTTCATCCAGTCTTTCATGTTTCCATACTCAAAAAGTGTATTGGTGAGTCTGTTGTTGTAGATCTTTTGGATAATCCCTATGTCAATAGTAGTCTTTTATATGATGAGATTCTAGTTGAGATCTTAGACTACCAAGTCCGTAGATTAAGGAACAAAGAATTTCCTTTGGTCAAAGTTCAGTGGAGAAACTAGCCACTTGAGGGTGCTACTTGGGAAACAGAAGCAGATATGTGAGCCAAGTACCCCCCATCTCTTCTCCGCAAGTTCAGATCAAGCCGAAGGTACCATTCTTTCTTAATTCAATCTCTTTCTAATCAAAGTTGTAGCTGTATATCCATTCTTACTATGATTTTATGCATTCTATGAAGTATACGAAGGTTTAGAACGAAGTAGAGTCAGTTTAGCAATTTGTTTCAGCTGTGTACTCTTAGTGTCTCTGTGTTTATAGCTTATCTAGCGACATTCGAGGAAGAATGTTCCAAAGGGAGATATATTGTAAGACCCTATAATTAAAACCTTTAAGGCAAGCAAAAAGAAGCTCAACACTTAGAATTTTAGCTAAGTGTTCAACACTTAGTTTATTTTTGTACCTCTGAACTTCATTGAATTATTTAGCGACTTTCCTGACTTCCGTTTCTTTATTTTTTTGTTGTGTTGTGATGGGGCAAGTTAAAAAAACATGTTAGGTGAGTTTTGGAATTTTTAAATGAGCTTAAGGTCGTGTTTGGGTTGGAAAAATAGTAGCTAAAGGCATTTAGGGGCCGCCGCCTAGCCTAGCTAAGGCTCTAGGCAAGGCGCCGCCCAGCCTAGCTAAGGATCTGGGCAATGCACCGACCAGGCCATAGCCTGTGTACCCAATTTTCATCTTCTTTTGTCTGTCTCATTAAGGTTAAAATTTGTATTTTTCCCCTGTTTTTCAGCTTTAACATGAGATTACACCCCTCATTCACCAAAATATTGATACTTTCTCTCCAATTTCTCAAGAACATCTCCTTGGGTTTTATCCCAAAATCCAAAATATCTTAAGATTTAACCATGAGTTTTCTTCAATTATTTGAAATTCAGAATCCCCATTGCGAGGGCTACAAGAAGCACCCGCCAAATTTCGCGAATAGAGTTCCAAAGTTAAGAGTCTATTCAAAGCTTCAAATTCAAGATATGTGGGGTTTGAGCAAGAACACCTTTTTCGTTCTTGTGCCCAAAGCTTTAGTTTTATTAAAGAATTTCATGTTTTCAAGTTGAATTATACCTAGTTTGATATATTTCAAATTCATGATACCATGAGTTTTTTAAATCTTGAATTATTGATAACGCTCAACTTACTCCTCAGATTAGGGTAAGGCGGTCATTGTCAATATATTTACCCAACTTCGGAGTCGAGGTCGAATCCACAGGAAACAATGTGAGTGGCAATTAAACTAGTTCGAAACGATAGCTACAAGTTAAATTCAAACAAATAAAAAGATAAGACAAAATGGGTGTTTTTATCAATCAAACAAATACTAACGTTTCAACTTATTTTAGAACTCAAAACTTAGATTTCAATATTTTGAATCAATGATATCGAGAAACTAGGGTTGTGATCACTATGACTATTAATCTCTATTGAATAATAATTGTTCAAGATTCTCGTGGAAGATAGGAACAACAGAATATCCCTGACGATGATACTATCTGACTTATCTTTCGACCTCACCAGACAATTTATTATCTAATTCTCTCAAACTTAGATAACATATCTATTTCCATAAGGATGTTATCTCAGGTAGATTAATCCAGTTACAACATCAATCATTAAACAGAAGGTTGGTAGCTTCCAAGTCCCTGTTGATATATCACGTCCTCTAGTCTATTTCTCTGTTAGAAGCAAATAAAACCTAAGGCATAACCGAATGTTTGCAACCAATAGATTCAAGTTTAAACAATAAAATTTCAAGACGTTCCCACAATCACTCAAACCCTAATCCAACTATTAAATCAATGAAATAATAATCATAGATCCCACAACCCTAGTTGTGGGTTTTCATTGCTCATACGATAGAAAGAGAAGACAAAGATTGAATTCATAAATTAAAGTAATTAAACTTACAAAAGATGAAATCCAAAGTTTATTCTCCTCCAAATACAATAAGAAATTCCCACAACTAAATCAACGGATTGAAAATTGAATTCTAAGTTAAGAGAGCCAAAAACTAGAGAAAGAAAAGTGATTCCTGACCTCTCCTCAATAAAACCCTAAAAGTTTCTATTTATAACCCTGATTTAAGACAAATTCGAAATTAATTAGAAAAGGCTCAACTATGCCTTAAATACTTCAGCCTAACTATGGAAATAAAACAACAAAATAATTATTTTTCTCGGACAGGTGACGACGTAGCTGGCGCCGCGTCAAAGATCTGACAGCGTATCACAGATGGCATCAGATTTGCTATAGTAGTCTTCAATATCTGCCTTAGGCTGACGATGTAGCTGACGTCGCTTCAGGATTCTGACGGCGTATCATAGATGTCATCAGAATTCTTCTTCAAGTTCTGCTTCTCTGGTTAAGACTGACGACATTGTTGACGCTTTATCACCATTTTGACGTCGTGTCACAAATGGGCGTCACAACTGCTTCTCAACTTTAAGTCCCTGGTTTAGGATGATGCTACTTCTGATAGCCTATCACAAGGCTGACGACGTGTCACGAATGTCGTCAGCCATGTTTTCTTCTCTTTTTGCTCAGTTTTCACTCCTTTTGCTCCATTGTTGTTTATTTTATTCCTTCATCCTTTTACTACAATATCACAAGTAAAACATCAAAAATGACAAGAGTTTCTTAATAATTTACAATTATTTCTAGTTAAGAAGCATTAAATGTGCTACAAAAATCTAGCACATCAACACCCTCAACTTAAAACAATTGCTTGTCTTCAAGCAACTACATAACATAACACTTCGATGCTTAACCAAAAGAAACATAAGATACCTATGACAGTTGATTATTAAGTTTAGCTCAAAATACATGCCACTCTCCAAGTTCAATTACTTATAAATCCAACTGTGTAAATAAATGAAGATCAACAATGTGACCCAAAGGAATCAAGATATGGAATCAATTCAGCAACAACAACCATGCATATATCAATATTACACTTATCCAAAAAAGTTAGCAACTAGCAACATAACTAGTGTTCCCTCACAACAAAGAAGTTCCTCCTCTCTCATATATGAACTCAAGTATGTTAATGTGGGGACAGTCAAGAGACACTCACTCTTAGAAAGAAATTCCAGTCAATGTATGCCAAATACCATAAGCTTGCCCTTATTTTCATTACCAAGGTGTCCAGACAAGTAAGTTAGGATCACTATAGGTCTTTTCTTTGGCTTGTAATGTAGGCTAAGGGATGGTATGATATTCAATGGAATTTAGAGTGACTATGCCTCCTTGGCACTACCTTAACTTTTAGGGCCTCACTTATTAACCTTTTTCTCAATTCTTCTCTTCTCTTGATCACACACATTGAGTATAGGTGCAGTTCTTCTTATTCATTTTTTTCACAACTATTCTTTTCTTATTCTTTTTCCACAACACCCTACTTTTTATTCTTTTTCTTTTATTCTACCATTCCTCATACTCATTTTACATCACGCATCCAAATGATAGCCACTCTCAACTTAGGCTATTTGCCTAAGTCAAGGTGCACAGTATCCAAGGAGGACTAGGGACAAAATAGGTTCATTATGATATAAATGGGAAGGTGATAGGTGTCATAGAAAGAAATGGTCAATTCAGGCTCAAAATAGAGATTAAGAGATATCATGCATAACGTGGAAGGTCATTTAGGCTAAAAGTGGACTAACATCAATAACGACCTACGATCCTTTCCTAACCCCTATATTTCAACCAAAGTAAGACTAACTAGGAAAGTTCTGGATTTAACACACAAAGGGAACTAAGTAGTAGCTCACGCACACATGGCACAAAGGTGCATCACAAGCTACTACCTATCCGGTTCATGCGATTGTTTAGCAGTGGATATTATGTCACTAGTACTAATGCCATAACAAGATGCAAAGTGGTCACACATAAATGTATATCACACAGTTATAAAACAGACCAACGGAGAGGTGTTTATCAGTCTAAAAAATCAACAAAAATATGTCAACTATCCTAGATACTTATTTTTCTCCCAATTAACCACAACACATCACAAAACAAAATACAATACACCTAAACATGCCGACTCTACTAGGAACAAGACTCCGAGGAAAAGAGGCACAACAACAAAAACCCCAGGAGGACATCAACACCCACAAGTAGTCCCACCCTCAACTTAATATCATGTATTATTCCCAACACGTTAAATCAAAACAAGAGAGTTAGAAATATACCTATGGCACCATGGGCGCGAAGATCTGATGTCAATCACATAATACGAATACAAACAACAAAATACCTTGGGTTTCCTCCCAAGAAATGCCTAGTTTAACATCGCGGCACGACCCAACTAAGCTTTTCCCTCCACCTTGAGGTTATAAATTTCACCCCCAACTTAGAGTCCATTTTTTTGCCTCGTTCATAGGGAGGTGGTACAAAGATTAAGAAGACGAGTAATGAATGATGCATGGTAAACAACTCGACCTTAAAGTGATGTGTGTTTTTATGCTATTTATCTAGTGTAAAATAAAGAATATATGATTCTTGTTCCTCATCTTCACAGTCTTCCACTAATTTAGATGATTCCACAGACAAGATATCATCTAAACATAATCTGGAAAAATGCTTCGAGTGTGGCCCAACAAATCCTACGTCAAAATTTACACTATCCTCTACACACTCACTTTTATTCATCTTCTCAACATTTTCACTTTGAATTGGGCTAGAGTCTTCATAAGAGATTGTCTTGTTTTCTACTTTTGCCTCTAGCACCATTTTCTCAATCTTGGCATCATCCCTCATGGTTGGTTCGGTTGGTTGGGAAATCTCCAAGGTCTTCTCAACATCAAGAACAACATTGATATAGGGTTCTTTCTCCTCATCTTCACACTCATCCATTATGTTAAATGATTCCACAGACAAGATATCATCTAACCACAATGTAGAAAAGTGTTTTGGATGATTGACCTCGATATCCATCTCTTCTATCCTTTCTCTTCCCTTATTAAATACCCTAATGTCTTGACGTATGTCACATATGGTATCATTCGTTGTGTCTGTACGATCCAACATTAGTTGAAGCATAGCTTCAATGTCACTCTTTTCAGTGCTTCATTCTTCCTTTTCTTAACCATAAGACCTGTCATACTCATAAAAAGAACTAGAACCTTGGTTAGCGAATAGGGGGAAGGGGCATTTGGGCAATCACTCCAATGTCCATCTTGACCACCACATAAAGAACAATTAAAATCCCAGTAGGCTGGAGATGGTGCACTCATCTCTCTCCGAGGAGCATATTTACAATCTTGCCAAAAGTGAGGTCCATCACAATATAGACATGGATCATCAAGATACGATTTCCAACCATCAAACTCATGTTCATTCCAAGATGCCATAGTAATAAGTAAATTAGAATAAAAATCTACCTAACACAAGAAATAAAAGAAAACTAAAAAAAAATATATACAAGTTTGAATTCAAGCAAGTAGGCTAAAATTCCAAACCAACTCAATACGCCAAATTATTCCCCGGCAACGGTGCTATTTTTGATAACGCTCAACTTACTCCTTAGATTAGGGTAAGGCGGTCGTTGTCAATATATTTACCCAACTTCGGAGTCGGGGTTGAATCCACAGGGAACAATATGAGTGGCGATTAAACTAGTTCGAAATGATAGCTATAAGTTAAATTCAAATAAATAATAAGAAAAGACAAAATGGGGGTTTTTATCAATCAAACAAATACTAACGTTTCAACTTATTTTAGAACTCAAAACTTATATTTCAATATTTTGAATCAATGATATAGAGAAACTAGGGTTCTGATCTCTATGACTATTAATCTCCATTGAATAGTAATTGTTCAAGATTCTCGTGGAAGATAGGAACAACAGAATATCCCTGACAACAATACTATCTGACTTATCTTTCGACCTCACCAAACAATTTATTATCTAATTCTCTGAAACTTATATAACATAGCCATTTCAATAAGGATGTTATCTCATGTAGATTAATCCAGTTACAACATCAATCATTAAACAGAAAGTTGGTAGCTTCTGAGTCTCTGTTGATAATTCACGTCCTCTAGTTTATTTCTTCGTTAGAAGCAAATAAAACCTAAGGCATAACCTAATGTTTGCAACCAATAAATTTAAGTGAAAACAACAGAATTTCAAGACGTTCCCACAATCACTCAAACCCTAATCCAACTATTAAATCAATGATATAATAATCATAGATCCCACAACCCTAGTTGTGGGTTTTCGTTGCTCATAAGATAGAAAGAGAAAACAAAGATTGAATTCATAAATTAAAGTAATTAAACTTACAAAAGATGAAATCCAAAGTTTATTCTCCTCCAAATACAATAAGAAATTCCCACAACTAAATCAAAGGATTGAAAATTGAATTCTAAGTTAAGAGAGCCGAAAACTAGAGAAAGAAAAGTGATTCCTGGCCTCTCCAGGACTCCCCTCAATGAAACCCTAAAAGTTGTTATTTATAACCCTGATTTAAGATAAATTCGAAATTAATTAGAAAAACCCTCAACTATGCCTTAAATACTTCAGCCTAAATATGGAAATAAAACAACAAAATAATTATTTTTCTCGGACAGGTGATGATGTAGCTGACACCGCGTCAAGGATCTGACAGCGTATCACGGATGACGTCAGATTTACTGTAGTTGTCTTCAATATCTACCTTAGGCTGACGATGTAGCTGACGCCGCATTAGGATTCTGACGGTGTATCACAGATGTCGTCAGAATTCCTCTTCAAGTTCTACTTCTCTGGTTAAGGCTGATGACATTGTTGACGCCTTATCACCATTTTGATGCCATATCACAAATGGGCATCACAAATGCTTCTCAACTTCATATCCCTGGTTTAGGATGACACTACTTCTCATAGCCTATCACAAGGCTGACGACGTATCACGAATGTCGTCAGCCATGTTTTCTTCTCTTTTTACTCAGTTTTCACTCCTTTTGCTCCATTGTTGTTTATTTTTTATTCCTTCAGCCTTTTACTGCAATATCACAAGTAAAAAATCAAAAACGACAAGAGTTTCTTAAGAATTCACAATTATTTCTAGTTAAAAAGCATTAAATGTGCTACAGAAATCTAGCACAACAATTATATGATATTTTGCATATTTTACGAGTTGAATTGAGAATTGATGTTACGAAATATACATACATACATATATATATGTATATATATACATACATATATATATGTATATATATATATATATTCCTATAAGGATTTATGCTTTGAGTAACTTTAAGTTGAAGACCCGGTTTAGTTCTCATTTTGAAATTTTGAACACATGAATAGATATTCATACCTTGAGTACAAGAATGATTTTTTATACAATCTTAAGTGTTTTCAAGAAGTTTATGGATATGCTTATACTGCTGAAATTTTAAAGTTTGTGCATGATAGTTTATTTAAAGTTCAAGAAAGAGTTGATTTTGAACCCAAGTTAAGAAATGGATCCCCACCGTTTTGATTTAAGTTAAAGAGAAGCATAGTTGGCTTCCATTGCATACTTTTGATTTGTTTAATGTGGGTTTTTCCTAAAAGTTCTGAGCTTAAGTAAGGGAGTAGTATTTAGCACCGAGTTGGGCTTGATTCCAAGGTCTCATGCCCCAGAACTACGAGCCATCGTAGGATTTTGATATATCCCAAGTGGATTAAGATAGTGATCACTAAAGATAATGTTCTACTTTGATGGAAAGTATAGAACAGCTCTCCCTAATGTGAGAAAGACGTTGGACTCCAAGTAATCTCACATGATTTATGCCGATTAGATGAAACTCCCAAAAGAAGTCCTCTACTCTCCTTAAAGATAAAAGTATATGTTTTTAAAGTCATTGTTTTAAGATTTCCAAGTTCCCTAATGCCTAAAGTTCCAAGATTTGTAAAGTTCTGAAAGTCTTTAGTTTCAAGTAAAAAAAAGCCAGAATTTATAACAAAGTGTGATAACTCACGTGATTTACATTATATGGTTTCCTTATTCACGATTATGATAATTTTATTCAAGCTATGTGAGTCACTCATAAATTTATGCATGTTTTCCATAAGGTATTATGATACTGATTATCTAATCGCATACACCCCCGTATACTTAGTACATTCCCAAAGTACTGATCTACATATATATTTATGTGCTACATTATGTCATAATGTAGGTTCAGGTTCTCAGACCCAGTAGTAACAGTAATCTTCGAGCATCCTACCTGCATCCTTATAGTTGGTGAGTCCTCATGGTTCGAGGACCTACTCTTGAAGATTTTTGGCTTATTTTTGCATTTGAGTTATTACTTTCAGTTCAGTCTGAGTCAGTTGGGGTCTGTCCCAATGGCTCTTCAGTTTTTCAGTAGTAGAGGCCTGTCAGACTAGAAGTTTGTTTTCATATGTTTAGTATTTGACATTCAGATTATGTTTTTAGTCATTTCATTCCAAATTTGTCATAATATAGTGTTATATCTTAATTCATGCACCTTGAAGTAAGTTCCGGACTTAGTAGCACGCTCAAGGGGTTAGCTTGAGTGTACTTGTAGCCTTAAGCACTGTATGGCATCTTGGAACCCATTTTAGGGGCGTTACAATCATCATTCGGTTCAGCCGACTTAACAGGACATTCCTCAACTAGCATAAATTTAAAATCCTCAACAGTAAGAGCAATATCCAAATTATGTTTTTAGTCCACATAGTAGGGTTTTCTAGTGTATTTTGATTCAGGATAGAGGTTAAGGGATTGAATGAAGACATGGTTAATCTGATATATAAATAAATTAAAAAATAGATCATTAGACTTTCTGCAAAATAGAAAATTCTTAAAATCGCATCACACTTATAACCATGCACATAAATAGTTAGAATCGTTAGTGAAACTTAACTATTTAAGAAAATATACATGTAATGTCATATACTTTATCTCTTAAATAAAATAGAACTAACTTAGTTAGAGAGTCAAGTTTTGATTTAAGATAGATAAATATCACATTTCATAAGTCTCTATACCATTGAACCAACATGTAACTTAATTAATAAGTTAATACAAGTCATGAAAAATAAGAGACTAAAAACAATATTATACTATATAAGTTTATCCAATGGGGAAGATGACCTATGTCAACATATAAACTCATATTATTTACTATTATCAACTACTGAAAATCATAAGTAATGATACCTATCACCAATGGTTTGCAAAAAATATTTTTTTCAGAATTTTTAATTTTTCCAAAAACCTAAAAACACCCCAAAACCCATAAAAATGATCCCGAATGGACAAAAAAATTTCCTATATCACAACATATCTATGAGTATTATTCAGTGGGTCATTTTTAATGAATGTACCAAATTTCAGGTCATTCAAAGTTCGTCAAAAATTAAAAAACTTCTAAAACCGACCAAATCAATAATTATTGGGCTGCTGCGAGGGTCAGCAGGGCTGCCTGCACTGCTTCGCCTTACCACTACTATTTATACAGTGATTAACGACTATGGTTTGACTTAGTTGAAACTCATCATCATTTTATCCTTAATCCACAAAAACAATCTTCACAAAACTAAGCAAAACTTGTTAAATTCGTTTTAGGTTTTCTTGATGATAAACTTAGATTCTATTGAAATCATAAACATCATCCATAACAATAAAACTAGCCATCAACAACATTATATTTATAGTGATTATCAAAAACATGTAAACCAATCATGTAATTTCTTTTTACATTATCTAGCATATGTAAGAAGACTACTGATACCAAATGTTAGAACATGCACAACAGAAACATCAATTCTAAAGGATCAGTATAACTTACATAATAGCTAGAAAACTTAATAAAAGTGAAGATCCAAAAATTTACCTGTTGAAGCTTTCACACAATTCATTCAAATCTTTGTTTGTCAGGTATGCTGCCTTTTACTACTGCCTGACTTAACCTTTGCTTATCAAACTTGTGTTGGCAAGTGTTTTGGATCTTAAGAAAGAATTAGTCATTTTCTAAACAAAACCCCTATTTGTTCCCGTTTTCTCTAAAAGAAGGGAAAATCAAGAGGCAAACGTTTTTCCCCATTCAGTTGTCCAAAACGTTTTAGTACTTTTTAGTTGTCCAAAACCTTTTCAGCCTTTCCAACTTTCAAAAACGTTTTTAGGCCTTTTCTGTTTTTCAAAACATTTTCAATCTTGAAAAAAACATTTTTTTTCTTATTTAATGTTAGAAGATTTCCTTTTCCTTCCAGAAGACTAGTAAATAATATTACTTTTTCTAGTAAGTTACTTTCTCTGTTCCAAAATTGATTAGTTAATCAGATAGAGTAGGGACCACAAATTTATTAAGTTAGACTTCCAATTATGATACTAATTCAGTGATGAAAGAATTATAACATCATAATAAATTACAAAATATTTCACGAAAAATCTATAATTGCACTCCTCGATTTAGTTTCAAAATCTACCATTACATCTTTTTAACTCCCCATGTTAGAATAACCGACACCAATCAATTAAATTAAATTCCTTAAAAAATTTAAATCAGTGATTAATTTAATCCTGTATTTATAATGCTTAACTTATTTCATATAAAGAATTTAAAATCCACCTGCAGGGTTTTCACGTGAAAACTTATAAGCAATCATAAAGGGGTGTCTTCTATTTCAAGTCCTAGACATGGTTCTATTAACTAATTAATATTTCACTAAGTAATTTATCATCATCCAACCTATTAAGAATATATTGAGTCATAAAAGAGTCTCACCTTTTAATAGATTAAAATGACAAATCAAATCACATAGATCAAAATAATTATATCAAGATTAAGAGTATAAGTACATGTAATGGACTAGAGAAATCGTTTATTAATATTTCGAACATAGATGAATATCTCTAATTGGTCTTTTCAATACATACGAAATTGTTAGGAATCAGGCATAAATAAAGCAAACCACAAGTAGAAAGAAAACAAGAACACACATATTTACGTGGAAACCCTTGCAGGAAAAACCACGGGCAGAGGCAGAGGATGTTTCACTATAATGAAAGGAGAGAATTACAATGTGGAGAATGAGTATTTTATGGATACACAAAACAACTCACTAAATGCACTTATATAATAGGTGCATACAAATAAGTCCTAGGCTAAAAAACATAAAGGTCCACAAGCCTATCGGCTCAATCCCTATGCTACCACCACAAACCCATCAAAAATCACAAACATGGGTCGCACCGCAAAACTTTCTAGGTTGGATCAACAAAACTCGGGTCACAACTCTAACAATATCCACCTTGACACAAATTCTAATTCAAAAATCAAATCCATGTCAAGACAAACTCTCCATATCTTCCATAAAAGCCCCTAAGGTCACATCTTAATAGCTAACACTAACCAAGTCCAAGCAATGTTCAAACTCGGTACTTGGTAGTGTCTTGGTCATTATATCAGCAGGATTATCATGAGTACTAATCTTGATCACCACAATATCACCACGAGCAATAATTTCACCCATAAAATAATACCGAACATCGATGTGCTTTTTCCTCTTGTGAAACATCTGATCTTTCATAACAAAGATAGCACTCTAACTGTCGTAAAAGACCGTAGTAATCTATAAGTCTTTGCTAATTCACCAAATATAACCTTCAACCAAATAACTTCCTTGATAGCCTCTGTAATAGCCATATACTCTGCCGCAATAATTGACAAAGAAATCGAAGTCTGTAAGGTGGCTTTCCATCTAATAGCACAACCACCAATGGTGAAAACATAGGATGTAAGGGATATCCTTTTATCATGATCTCCAGCAAAATCAGAATCAACATACCCGATTACTCCATCTCTATTCTGCCTAAACTACAAACCAACATCAGCAAATCCATGCAAGTATTTGAAAATCCACTGAATTGCTTTCCAATGTTCTTTGCCAGGATTTGCCATGTATCTGCTAACTGTAGAGATAGTATAAGATAAATCTGGTTGGGAACACATCATTTCATACATAAGAGACCCGACGACACTAGAGTATCAACAACAAATAGATAGCAAAAATAAAAAGAATCTTACTTATGCAAGCTGCAATAGGATTCTTGCAAGGGATGCCATGAAACTTCATCAATCAACCAGAGCTATAGAAAAGTGAACTGATGGTGGAAAAAAAAATACATGGCTATAATGGTAGAAGCAGGGAAGGAACAAAGGGGAAATAATAGCTTAATTTTGCAACCCTACTAGACTTATATATTTGACACTTTTTTTTTAATTTTTTTTTAATTTTTTAAGTGGATCGGGTAGGAGTTACATGTTTGTGCTATTATAGAATGGGTTAGCCATTCTTGTACAAGAATTTATTTAATTTTGATTAATAAGATCTCAAAAAATTAACCAAAAAAATTGTATGTAATCCTCATGTAAAACTAAACATGATGTAAAACTGAACTAAGAATTATGTATGGATAATGAACATGAAAAACATAAACATGTAAGACTGAGAATACAAGACCAATCATAAACATGTATGGACACGATCTACATAACTAATGATGGATATCTGAATAACTGAATAACTAATGTCTGAATACTTGGTCAAGAAAACCTAAACTATACACTCTGAATACTGTACTGAGACTGTGGGAGATAGCTATAACCAACATGCCCTAAACTTGCTATCGGGGTAGAACCTATAATCCCAGTTGGAATGGTGTTGGTACCTTGCCAAGGGTAGAACCACTAGTTAACCATGTGGATCCACAAGGCTGATGTCACGAAGGATGAGGGTGTCATGCCCAACTACGGGGGATGCCTCAAAGTCTACGATGGCATCTTAGGTCAGGAACTTAAGGACTTCTACTAGTTCCTCATGCCTAACTAACAGAGGAGACGTCATACCTATATTCAATCGGTGCTAAATGTTACTCCCAACTAAACTAACACTGATACTGAGCTGTACAAAACTCATCTAAATGCTATTACATAACTGATTGTGCTCATCATGAACAAAAATATCTAAGTATACTGATATGATTCATAGATTAATTTTTTGAGTACTTGAAAAGGTGAATTCATGTAAAACACATAGGTATTGGGTGTTAATAACCCACCATAACTAAATAATGAAAATGTGATATCAAACTTGAAATACTATAGTAGATGATTATGGTTCAAAGACCCAAACATAGGCATTTTATCAAACATGTGAAAATCATAAAAATGAGAATATCTTAAACATGAGGAAATAATAAGATTGCATGGATAAATTCATAACTTGGGAATTTATCATGAAATTCTGTTGAATAAGGCATGGAAAATTAGAAAATTGGGATATGAGATCACCAAGCTTTTTATGGGATCATTCAAGGACATGAATTGAGTCAAACTGCTAAGGAGAAATACAATTTAAATGTATCTTGAACATATACAACTTCATAATAATGGAAACAATCAAAAGGTTTTTGGGCTCTATGGGTTTAAGGGGGCCCATGATGAACTCCCACATACCTCACTGGATGAATTCATGAAGATTCTTGGGAAATTCTTGAACTTGAAGCTTAATTTCCTTGAATTCTTTTGAAGGGGTTAGGGTTTATTCTTGAGGAAATGAGGGCTTTTCTTGAGAGAGATTATGATTAAAATGGCAAATAATGTTCCTTGGCAGCCCCAATTCGTGTTTATGGACGAGTTGGGTGAAGAAAAATGACCCAAATACCCCTTAAATGCCAAAAGACAAAAGCTGGATGAAATAGGGAGGGGGCAATGCAGGCCTTGGAGAGAGGGACTACCCCAGGAGGTGCCCACTTTAGAGCGGGGGACTAACCCATGCGGCGCACGCCTTAGAGCAGGGGACTAATACGGGAGCCTCCTATCTTCCCCGGTGGTGCTATAGGTTTGGTGTTTCAAATACGCCCCTACACTCGTCTCAAAATTCCCAAACTCACCCGACATGTACTTTTGATCTCCTTAAACATGAGTCAACTTATAAATTAACGTTTCAAGGTTGGCAAGATTGATTTTAAAATCCAAAAAGTCTAGGGGTTTTGAAAGTGTCTAAGTCCCCAACACTTAGTGAAATTTTCAAGTCTTTGACCCCTTAAACATGCAACTGAGAGATGAAACTAGCTATGAATTTTACGGGGTATTACAATATCTCCCCCTTGGGAACATTCATCATTAAATAAGAATGGTTAGGCTGAGAATACTAAACTAAGACAGCTGATATAACATATTTAACATGTATGACTGGAAAAATGATTACATAACTAAGTCTGAGCATGATACGTGAAAGTGAATTAATTTTTCAAATTACATGGATGTGAACAAATTAACTCTTGGAATAGCCATGTTTGTGAGATTTCGGATAGCATGACTAAATGGAAAGATGAAAAATCATAGGAACTTGTCTGTTTGACTGCTAAACTGGATTGCTGGCTGTAAGGACTGAATCATACTGAAAGCTTATACTCAACTGGAGTATTTCTTCAATGCTCTTTCTATGAAGTTCTAATAACAGGGAACAAAGAATCTTGGGAATAAGTTGGATAAGACATCTGAATAAGGAATCATAACATGGCTATAATTCTATAACATAGAACATAGGCCTATGAAACATAAGCTAGAATGTTTATGCCTTAGACAATGTAACTGCTACTTCTAATCTTAGAAATACTCCTAAAATACTCCCTCAACTATATATTCCAATTTTATTATGCACTTCACTTGAGTATACTTATAAAATTCATATGGGCACTGATAACTCTATCTACTAAAGTTTGAGCTGAACTGAATTCTCTCACTATGTTCAAGCCTACTCGAATCTACAAAGTACACATATAACACTGTAATACTATTCTGAATCATGAATTTAATACCCTATGCATTTTCACAAATTCTCATCTCATGAATAATTCTTATTACCACTTCAACAACTATATTCAAACTCTTACTAGGAATTCGCAAACGCGCAATGTACTCATCCACTTATACACCAACACGAAATTCAAGCCTATCTAAATAAATATGTATGAACTTCTAAACAAACACCCATAAAAGAATCTTTCTCATATTTTCTAAACCTCTATCGTTAACAACTTCCATACACTACCCCCAAGTAAACACACATAGAATTCTCGACTAACTATGACATATACAAAAAGCTTATCCTCAATATTCCTTCAACCTTATATCCTTATATAAAACAAACATACTACAATCTTTTCTTTAATAAGGAACATTTACTCTCTCTTATCTAAATAATTACTCATCACTACTATCATTTCATAAGGAGAGGTCACTGCAAGGTTTGAACATGAGGACCTGAAATATGAAAGAATAACTTTGACACCTAATTGAGGACTAAGAAATACAGTATAAAAAGCATGAATTCATCAAATAGATCTAAACTGAGGGAATAAATGGCATAATTTTAATTTTGATGGTCATTACGAGTGTAGCATGAGTACCTAGAACAGAACATACATTAAAGCATTGGTACATGAGTCATGAGATGAATTCCCTGAGTTCAGAGTTAATAAATTCATGGAATATTATTCGTACAGCTGAGTGAACTGGAACTCCTCATACTAGGAACTGAAGCTTATATGGTTATCTATTGTGTGCATGAATATGAACTATGATTATGGATCTGTCATGTAAGGAATGAGTAGATATTTTCGGTACTAAAGTATAAAACTTTGAAATGAGATGAGAATGGGTCAGGCATCTTCCTCCCTTATTGATATTTTACAATACTCTAGCATCACTACTAGAATCTGAGAGACTGACTAGGTTACTTGTTCTATCATCTCCCCCTTAGCTTTAAGTTATATTCTAAGTCTGTGAACCTCTTAATAAACTCTAACTTAATGACAAACACTTTACTCTAGAGCTCGAGATATAACAATACATATAATTACCAAACTTACCCTAAAAGATTGCACCTACAAGTGAAAAACCCATTGCTAGTACTTCCTTCTGTTATAAAACTCCTATTGCTCCAATAATCATCATATAATAACTTAAGAACATACTAACATAGAATCTTCTTGAGTATCACCATACCATTAGTTCACACCATCTTGATCTTCAACTCTCCTTTTTATTAGCTCAATCTTCAAAGATTCAAACTTATGTTCTAATACTTAACATAAATATCCCCAAACCTATAATGAACCATACTAACTTCCTTCATAACATACTAATATTATATCCCTAAACTTATATTTATCCCTAATCCATGAAAATTACCATTACACCTGAACATCAGAAATCAACAACCTATAGTCAATAACTTAGCTAATAAGAACATCATATATCATATAGCCTTATTCACACTTAACTACTAAAGGGTACTATTTAAGCACACACACAATTATAACTTATAAATAATACTATTCCATATCACCTTGGGTACACCCATAGATGATACACACATTATCATACTTAATTTTAAATCAACAACTTAATTCTTCCATTCACTATTTCAAGTCTGATGGCTTACCTTCATACAACTAGCCTTATGGATACATAACCTGCTCAATCCTGATAACACTATCCTAACTCTACCACTGCTAAACTTCTAGGTTTATACTTCTAATTCTAGGTTATATTTTATCAATGAATTCTAAGAAGGGATCTAAAAACACATCTAACTTTTGATTAGTGCATAATTTTCATGAACATTAATGAAATCGTTTATAATTTGGAATATAAAATCATTGATGGGATTCTTTTAAGACTACATGCAATCCCAAAATTTTTCTATGGGTACTGTCTAAGAAAGCTCTATTTGTAGGGATTTGAGCTAGACATTTTGTAGCCTCTAAAATAAGGCAGAGGTTTCAAGAATGGATTAAATAAGAGTCTATATAAGTTCCTGAGGGAACACCTCTACTGCATGATATGAGATATGAAAGAAGGAAAATATTTCCTAAATGCCCTGTAGCCTTTCGAAGAAAAGTACAGATGTCTCCAAGCCATTCTGCAAGACACTACTAGACATGGATTCATAGACACCCTAGGATACTTGAAATCTGGGATGTGATTCCAAGTTTGTCATGACCGAAGACTACCCTAGGCGTAACACGATGCTTGGAATCACACGTGATCCCAAAATAACCCATAAACTGGCATACTGTTGAGCAACTAATTTAATATGTAAAACAACTTAATTTATTGAGCAGAATCATATTTATGAAAAATTCTGATTAAAAGTTCTACTGATACAATTTACATTATGATAAAAACTGAAGAAAGAAAACTCAAATTACATGACTTACTCTGTCTGATATCTATAAATCCTCTACTATATTGACTATATATATTTGGTACATGACTCCAACTACCACTAATTAAAAAATATGGAAAAGAAAAATAGAGTACATGGTCTAAAACTGTCTGGAGTTCTCAAAATAGGATAACTCATCACCTGCTAGCTGAAAGCCGCAAACTGTCTGACCCTGGAGTAAAAGCAACGCATGGTACCTATATTATGAAATATTTGTATCAAAAGCTTATCCTAAATATTCTTTCAACTTTATATCCTTATATAAAACAAGCATACTATAATCTTTTATTTAACAAGGAACATATACTATCTCCCATCTAAATAATTACTTATCATACTATCATTTCATAAGGAGAGGTCATTGAAAGGTTATAACATGAGGACCTGAAGTAATAAAGAATATCTTCTACACCTAATTGAGGCCTGATAAATAGGGTTTCAAAAGCATGAATTTATCAAAGAGATTTAAACGAAGGGAATAAATGACATAATCTGAATTTCAATGGTCATTAGGAGTGTAGCATGAGTACCTAGAACAGAACATACATTAAAGCATTGGTACATGAGTCATGAGATGCATTCCCTGAGTTTGAAGTTCATAAATTCATGAAATATTATTTGTACTTCTGAGTGAATTGAACATCCTTATACTTGGAACTGAAGCGAATATGATTCTCTATGGTGTGTATGAACATGATTTATGATTATAGAGTTTTCATATAAGGCATGAGTAGATATTATCAGGACTGAAGTACAAAACTTTGCACTGAGATGAGAATAGGTCAGGCATTTTCCTCCATTACTAATTTTCTACAATACTGTGGCATCAAAACTAGAATCTGAGAGCCTGACTTCATTACTTGTTCTATCATCTCCAACTTAGATTTAAGACATCATTCTAAGTCTGTGAACCACTTAGTAAACTCTAATTGAATGACAACCACTTAACTCAAGATCCCGAGATATAACAATACACATAATTACCAAACTTACCCTGAAAGATTACGCCTGCAAGTGTATAACCCTCAGCGAGTACGTCCTTCTGATATAAAACTCCTATAGCCCCAAGAGTCATCATATAATAACTTAAACACCTACTAACTTAGAATCTTCCTAAGTATCACCATACCATTAGTTCACACCATCTAGATCGTCAACTCTCCTTTTCATTAGCTCAATCTTTAAATATTAAATCTTATATTCTAACACTTAACATAGATATTCCCAAACCTATAATGAACCATACTAACTTCCTTCATAACATACTAGTATTATATCCCTAAACTTATATTTTTCCCTAAACCATGAAAATTACCATTACACCTGACCATCGAACGTCAACAACCTATAGTCAATAACTTTGATAATAAGAACATCATATACCACATAGCCTTATTCACACTTAACTACTAAAGGGTACTATTTAAGCACACATAGTTAGATCATATTAATAATACTATTCCATATCATCTTTGGTACAACCCTAGATGATATACACATCATCACACTTAATTTCAAATCAACAACTTAATTCTTCCATACACTATTTTAAGTCTTCGAGTTTACCTTCATACAACTAGCTCCATGGATACATAACCTGCTCAATCCAGATCATACTATCCCAACTCTATTACTATTAAACTTTTATGTTTATGCTTCTAATTCTAGATTATATGGTATTAAAGAATTCTGAGAAGGGATCTTAAAGCACATCTAACTTTAGATTAATGAATGATTTTCATGAATATTAATGAAATCTTTCATACTTTGGAACATAAAGTCACTAATGGGATTCTTTTAAGCCTACATACAATCCAAAAACTATCTATGAGGACTATCCGAGAAAGATCTATTTGTAGGGATTTGAGCTAGACTATTTTTGTAGCCTCAACAATAAGGTAGAGGCCACATGAAGAGATTAACACAAGAGTCTACATAAGTTCTTGAGGGAAAACCTCTACTACATGATCTAAGACATAAAAGAAGGAAAGCATTTCCTAAATGCCCTGTAGCCTCTCAAAGAAAAGTACAGACTTCTTTGTACCATTCTGCAAGACTCTACTAGACACAACTTTATAGACACCTTAGGACACTTAAAATCTGGGCTCTGATACCAAGTTTTTCATGACCCGAGACTACCCCCTAGTTGTAACACAGTGCTTAGAACCACAAGTGATCCCAAGATAACCGATGAACTGGCATACTATTGAGCAACTGATTTAATATGCAAAAAAACTTAATTTGCTGAGTGGAAACATAATCATGAAAAAATCTAATTAAAAATACTACTGATACAGCTTATATCATGATAAAATCTGAAGAAAGAAAACACAAATTATATTACTCTGATTAATATCTATAAAACCTCTACTATACTAACTATAGATAGTTGGGACATGCCTCCAACTACCACTAATCAGTACATATGGAAAACAAACAATAAAGTATATTATCTAAAATTATCTGGAGTTCTTAAAATAGGAGAACTCATCACCTACTGGATGAAAGCTGCAAACTATCTGACCCTATTGTAAGAACTACATATCATACCTATATTATGAAAGATATAGCCACAAATGCATATATGTGGTCAGTACATTAGAATGTACTGAGTATATATAGATATGTACTAAATCATAAAAATATTTCAAACATACTGTAATATTGAGGATATAAGTTATTTGCTGAAATATACATTTGAAACATGACTATATGTGAAAAACTGTAAGAAATGGTAAGATTCATAGATCATGGATTGAATTTTCTTTTTTGTAAAATGGGAATAAGGTAAAACACGAATACTGTATATATACCTCGTGTAAACTTAAAAATGCTGTAAAACGCAATTGAGGATCATGTATGGATACTAAACATGAAAATATAAAGATGTAAAACTGAGAATGCAAGACCTAGAATAAACATGTAATGATATGATCTGAATAATTGAATAATCAAAGTTTGAATACTTGGTCATTAATACCTGAACTGATACACCTTGAATAATGTACTGAGATTGTAGGAGATAGCTATAACCAACATACCCTAAATCTACTATTAGGGTCCAACCTGTAGCCCTAGTTGGAAGGGTACTGGTACCTTGTCAAGGGTACAAGCACTGGCTGACAAAATGGATCCACAAGGCTGATGTCCCGAAGAATGAAGGTGTCATGCCTAAATAATGAGGGAACCCTTAAAGTCTATGGTGGCACCATAGGTCTAGAACTTAGGGACTACTATTAGCTCTTCATTCCTTACTGATGGGAGAGACGCCATCCCAATGTTCATTCAGTGCTAAGTGTTACTCCTAACTGAACTGACACTGTTATTGAACTGAACTAAACTCATTTGAATATTATTACATAACTTATAGTGCTCATCATGAACAAAAACATCTATGTATACTGATAACATTCATGGATTAACTATCTGAGTACTTTAAAAGCTAAATTCTTGTAAAACACATAGGTATTGGTTGTTCATAACCCACCAACCCTAAATGAGTATAAAAATGCTATATCAAACTTGAAATACTATAATAGGTGATTATGGTTCAAAGACTCAAACATGGCCATTTCATCAAACATGTGAAAATAATAAACTTTAACATGAGAATATCTTAAACATGAGGAAACAATAAGATTACATGACTAAATTCATACCTTGGGGATTTATCATGAAATTCTCTTAAATAAGGCATGGAAAATAAAAAACTTGGGCTATGAGATAACCAAGATTTTTATGGGATCATATAAGGACATGAATTGAGTCAAACTACTAAGGAGAAATACAATTTAAATTCATCTTGAACATATACAACTTTATAATAATGGAAAAACTCGTATTTTAAATCAAAGAAAGGTTTTTGGTCTCTATGGGTGAAAGGGGACCCATGGATGAACACCCACATACCTCACTAGATGAATTCATGAAGATTATTGGGAATTTCTTGAACTTGAATCTTGAATTCCTTGATTTGTTGTGAAATGGTTAGGGTTAGTTTGTTTAAGAAGGGGGGATTTTCTTGAGAGATTTTGTGTTTAAAAGAGAAAATAATTCTCCATGAGCCCCAATTCGTGTTTATGAATGAGTTAGGTAAAGGGAAATGACCCAAATACCCCTTAAATTCCAAAAGACAAAAGATGGATGAATTTGGGAGGGGACATCATGACCATTAGAGTGGGGGACTATCCTAAGAAATTCCAGCCTTATAGAGGAGGACTAACTCGGGCGGTGCCCTCCTTAGAGCTTGGGACTAACTCGGGTCTTTCCCAATGGTGCTACTCGTTTGGTTTTCTAAAATGCCCCTACGTTTGTCCAAAAATTCTGAAACTCATACGACATGTACTTTTGACCTCCATAAACATGAATCAACCTAAAAATAAATGTTTTGAGGTTGAGAATATCTATTTAAAAATCCATAAAGTCTAGGAGTCTTGAAAGTTTCTAATTCCTCAACTCTTAGTAAAATTTTCAAGTATTATACCCCTTAAACATGCAACTGAGAGCTGAAACGAGGTAAGAATTTTATGGGGTATTATAGTGGCATGTCTTAAGAGATGGGGTTACCCATGTAGAAATTGGAGATGATAAACATGGATTTCGTTACAAGTCACCCGTGATTGCGCAGTTAGTATGATTCTATTTGGGTCATTATGGATAGAATGACTAAGTCTGCTAACTTTTGCCCCATGAGGATTAACTATTTAGGAAAGGATTATTCTAAGTTCTTCATTCATGATATTGTGAAACTACAAGGAGTATCGATGTCCATCATTTATGAACAAGGTATTTAGTTCTCTTCTTACTTTTGACATTTCTTTTAGAAGGGTTTGGGACGTAAGTTAACCCTAACACTGCTTCCCACCCTCAAATGGATGGATAAGTAAAACAAACTATTTAAACTTTGGAGGATATGATAAGGATCTATGTAATTGATTTTAAGGAAATTTGGGTAGATCATTTTCCTCTCATTGAGTTTGCATACAATAATAGTTATACTCTATCTTTAGAATGTCTCCTTTTGAGTCTGTTTATGGTAGAAGGTATAGATCTCCTATTGGTTGGTTTGAGGTTGGTAAGACTAGTTTGTTCGATCCTGACTTGGTTCACCAAGCCTTGGAGAAGGTGAAGGTTATTGGTGAAAAATTTCTCAAAGTCACCAAAAGTTTTATGTGGATGTGAGGTGAAGGGAGTTAGAGTTTGAGGTTAATGATTGGGTGTTCTTGAAAGTTTCTTCTATGAAGGTAGTGATGCGGTTTAGGAAGAAGGGGAAGCTCAATCCTTATTATGTTGGTCCATACCAAATTTTGGGGGGAGTTGAGAATATTGCTTATGAGTTGGAGTTGCCCGAAGGTATGGCTTTTATTCATCCCATTTTTTATGTGTCGATGATGATAAAGTGTGTGGGTGATCCTTCTTTGATTTTTCCCATCCTTGTCTTATGAGGAAGCCCAGGCTAAGATTTTGGATAGAAAAGTTCATAAATTAAGGACAAAGGATGTAGCTTCGGTGAAATTCCTCTAGAGAAATCAAAAGGTGGAAGGAGATACATGGGAGGAAAAAGATGATACAAGGGCCAAGTACTAATTTTTATTCCCTACATTGGATAAATGTTCTTGATGTATGAGTTTTGTTTCCCTTTTTCATTATTTTGAATTTGTCTTATTTTTAAGGTTGAATTATGTATTGTATCATGCTAAGGGTACCTCTAAATTCTCATTTGGGGATGAATGATCCTAAAAAGGGGTGGAGATTAATGTAATGCCCTATGTTCTGGACTCTAAAATTTATGGGGTTTAGCTAACACTGCTATGACTATGACTTAGATGACAAGTCATTATCACCCATCATGAGTCTTAGGGTAGGACTGCTGGTCTCACTAGTGAGTGGATCAGGTTCTATCCCCTTGATAAGGAGTCCATCGTATGATTCTTTAGGATAGGTCACGAGTGATAATGAGTGGCTCATGAAATAAAGTGAGGGGCTAGGAATTTTACCCTTAGGTAAGGAGTCCAGTTGACAATTCTTGGTTCGACCTCATGAATCGTTACTTGAGACATAACGACTAGGCCTAATTTTTCTGTACATTTTAATTGGGAGCTTTTTGGTCTTTTTATCCCTTGACACTTAATCCCCATGAACTAAATAAAATAAGGGACCCTATTATTCTCTATTTATCGCATCAAACACAACTCTCATCATTATCAACTCCCTAATGCAAAAAAGGCTAGGGTTTTCAGTGGATTAAATATTTAGGGTCTAACTCATGATTTCTTCCACTCTCTTTGGTATTTCAGGAATATATCTCATTCCTACACTTTTATTTTTCATTTTGGCATAAATGATTTAATAATCGTGTGGTTTAATTATGGAATTGAATTTGGGTTGAGGGTTTTTTAAAGGTAATCTCTTGAATTGTTTTCCCTATAGTTTTAAATGCATTTTCCATACTTTAATTAATTGCTTAGGATTGAATTGTCTAAATATGGTATGGTTTGGAATGGGAAAACATGGGTATCCCCGAATTTATGGATTTTAACTTGGAATTGGTATCAACCTTAACCCAGTTGTAATTTGGCTTTGTAACATAGATATATGCATGATTTTTCTTACTCTTGAAACCTGGCATTGCTCTAAATGATAATGGAAAATAAATGTTGATTTAAAAGGCCTTGGTGGCCATGGTTTTGTATTAACATGCAACTTGGGAGTTTAATTGGTTAATTGGAATGGAATGGCATAACTGGATTAGCTTAAAAGCATAATTAATATGATGATACCATAATGGTAAATGTATTACTAAATGTCTTCGTGGTTAGAAGATAGGTTTATATGCATAATGTTATAATTTAGGATTAATGAGGGTTGCGTAGCTCACGGTGAAGGTAGAGGTCCTGAGAGATCGATATTGGACACGTTTGCTGGCTGTGGGGGTCTATATGGCTATGTGCATGGTTTACAATATATATATTTTATTGGAATCATTGGAGCTTCAGTGGCTTTGGACCTTTCTTGGATTTCCTCTGTTCATGTAGCTACACTTACTGGGCCCTTTCAGTAGGGAGAGCTGAACCTATAGAGCATGTAGGTGCCCTTAGGATGGATAAAGCTACACAGTCCAGGCTAATGGTTTTAAAAATATCATGGTCATGACCCTGTACCATATCATGACATCTTATTTATGCCTATATGAATGTGTGTATGTGGTTATGACTGACTTTGGATATGACATTATTTTATCACCTTCCCTGAGTTACATGCTAGTGTTTATCCCGCTGACCATCCCTGACATCTTATTTATGTATATATGAATGTGTGTATGTGGTTATGATTGACTTTGTATATGACATTATTTTATCACCTCCCCTGAGTTACATGCTAGTGTTTACCCCGCTGACCATCCCTGGCCACACCATTTCATGATGTAGGATCCTAAGTTTTTTTTATTACTTCTATGTAGTGTTAGGTGGTACATGATACACCTAAATTACACCTCTCTTATGAGAGAGTAAGCGGTTGTTGTCAAATATATAACCCAACTAGTTTAGGGTCAAATCCCACAGGGAATATGGTGTTAATTTAAGTTTCTTGTGAGTCAATCAACTGATAGTTAGTAGTTTCCAATAAATGGTGTTTTTTCAAGATTAAATAGATAGTTATTTCTCAGTTTGATTTAACCACTTGCAACATGTGTCTCTGTATTTTACATCAACGTTATGGGGAAAACCATAATTGTGTTCACTATGGGTGTTGGTACTTGACATACACTAGCACATATTCAAGATTCTTATGGCAAGTAGGATCAACATATTATCATTATCGAAGCAATTCCTAAATGTCTCTCAACCTTTTTAGACATTCAATTAACTAATTCTTTCAAACTTAAGGAATCCATATTCTTTAACCAGATTTTATCTTATGTTAATCAACCTTGTTACAACATTAATTATTAGATGGAAGTTTAACACTTCCAAATCCCCGTTGATAATTCACTTCCCACTAGATTGATTTCTTATTTAAAGAAAATCAATAGTTAGGTGTGATCTATCATTATCAACCAATAGATAACATGTAAATCAGAGGAATTATGAAGAAGTTCCTAATGCTATGGGAATCTTGACCAACAAGTGACTTTAAAAGACCAAACCTATAGATCCCACAATTCGGGTTAAGAAAATTAGCAACTCATGATTTAGAAAGCAAAAATACATAATGACTTCATAATTCAATGGATGATAACATACAGAATAATGAAGAAATATAATTGTTTCTCCTTCTAAATCACAGTGAAAATCTTCAAAACACTATAATAATTCTCAAAAACATAGTTTCCAACAATACAGAGAAAACAAGTCAGAGCCTTAATGTTGTTAGTGAGTTTCAAAAGATGTTCCATCCAATAATAAAAACCTAAAACTTTAATTTAAATACCCAAAGCTAATTTTGGAATCAAAGTACAAATCACAGACAATTTCTCGCATATGTGATGCCATTTTCTGACGGCTTATCAAGAAGCTGACGACTTATCAGACAATGTTGTCAGCTCCTTCTCCACTTTCATGTTTTCTTCCTTTGACTGAAGACAAAATTTGATGACTTATCAGGAAGTTGACGACATATCAGAAAATGTCGTCAACTCTTCACTTTGACTCCCAAGCACTGCCTTAGGCTAACGGTATTCTTGATGGCTTATCAAAGTTGTTACGGTTTATCAAAAAATGTTGTCACTTCTCAACTCCAACTCCCCTACACTATCTAAGGCGGATGATATGCCTGACGGCTTATCAGAATGTTGGCGACTTATTAGACAAGTCATCAACTGTATTCTTAGTGGCTGCTTACTCAAAACTTATCTCTTTTGACTTCATCATCATTGGCTTTCTTGCATCTTAACTTTCCTTCAATATCACAAAGAAAAGAATCAAAAACGATAAAAGTTGCTTAAGAATTCACAATTATCTCGAGTTAAAAGCCTCAAATGTGCTAGCATCAGCTCGCACATCAGTGCAGATATCAGTTTGTTTACTTCAAAGTTGTGAGCCTCCATTATTTGGAAAGCTTTACCATTTAATTAGGTTTCTTTTCATATTTTGGTAATTGAAGAGTTCCATTTTCATGGTTTGGGTCATGTCCCAACCTAGTTAGGCATCTTGGTATTTAGAGAATTTTGTGGTAAATTATGGGTTGGATGGTTGTTTTAGATCTTAGTTTCATTTGAGTTATCTATTTTCTTGTCATTATGTTTGATTTCACTGTATTCATTTATTGTGTTCTTGATGTTAGGCTAAGGGGGTGGTCTCTGGCTCATGGTGGGCTTGAGATACCTGTCATGACCAGACCCTGGTTTGGGTCATGACAACAACTTCCTTGGACTTCTGTTTCTTTCTTTGGAGGTGATCATTTAGACCATGTTCACTAGTCATAGTTACCTGTCAAAGTGTACAACTCTAGTCCACTTTACCATTTTTTTCAACAACGAGTGAAGATTTTCATTTTTTAATACAATTTCATTTTTGCAGCTCATCCACATTTTTATTCTTCATGTCAATTTTGTTGGCCAGATTCTTACTAAAACTACTTTTCTACCCTATGTTTCTTCTTTAATAAGTCCTGAGATAATCTTTAGCTCCACGTTCGCTCCTAGATATTCTCCTACAACACCTTCTACTGTATAATCATTTTCTCGAGCAACCTATCCATACAAATTTTGACCAAGGCAATTTCTATGGGATTTATATTCTTGTTTGCTGCAATGAGAGGCTTCGAAGGCCTTCTCAAACTCTATTTCACCCTTAAAATCAACCAGTCCAATAACTGTTGAATCTCTACACTGCCATCAAATCTTGATCCCTTCTCCAAACTTGACATATAAATATGATCAAACCATTATTAAATTATAATAGAGTATCGAAACCACCTTCTTGGTCCATCATCCTAATCAGTTTGAAACTATCAATCTTAACTGTAAACTATAGAAACTTATTTGAAGGACCAATGCCTAATTGGTCAAAAATAGAATTCATAAAATCATTGTACTTTATGTATGTTATCACGATAACCTGATCAGTAATACCTCTCACATATAAATTGGATCCATCTACAAGAGCCTTATTTTCCCTACCCTAGTGAAAGCAACAAAATAGTGGATTTATCTTCAGTTCTTATAATGAAGTAGTGAACAAAACTACAAAGATTCAAAGGGTGACCATATTCAAAACCTTTAAGGCTCAAAGGGTGACCATATCCAAAACCTTTCTTTTTTTTCTTCTGAGAAGGGTGACAATATCAAAAACTAAAAATCTAACCGAGAAACAAAAAATCTAAAAGGCCTTATATGAATATAGTAAAATAATAACACATAAGACAAAGTATATAATCCTTACCTCATATCATCATAAATATAGAATCAAACACATGATGACCATAAAAGATACCAAATTTCATTAAATGCAATAAGGTGTCAAAAGGGAGTACTCTAGAAAGAAAATAGTGTCAAATTTTACATAAGACTCAAAACCGTTGCTACTACTAGATTGAGTTTTTCCAATAGATGATCTATCTATTACAACATATGATTTAACTGTTGGAAGAACTCAAACCAATATAAAGGGTTTTGAGTTCTTCCAATAGATGATCCATCTATTCCAACAAATGACCCATCTATTGCAATAGATGGATCATCTGTTTGAAGAACACAATACAGGTTTTGATTTCTTCCAATAGATGACCCATCTGTTGCAACAGATAGACCATTTGTTAGAAGTATCAAAATAGTAGAAAGACCTGTACTGTGTTTTTCCAGCAAATGGAGCATCTGTTGCAGCATATAGGTCATCTATCAAATGAACTTAATCCAATCACAAGGGTTTTGAGTCCTTCCAATTGATAGCCCATAATGGCCCATCTATTGCAACAAATGAGTTATCTATTGGATGAACTTAAACCAGTCGCAAGGGTTTTAAGATCTTCAAATAGATGGCCTATCTGTTGCAATAGATAGGCCATCTTTTGGAATAACTCAAGGGTCATGACTTTTTGATTATTTAATAAAAAATGAGTAGTAAAATGAAAACGATATGATCCTCATCATATTTTCATAAAATATAAAATTGAACATAAGATGACCGTAAAAGATATAGAGTTTCATAAAATGCAATAAGAAGTAAAACATTCTTGGAAAAGCAAAGAATTTTAAATTTTACACAAGACTCACTAAATTTCAAATAGAAACACGTGAAAATAGCAAGAAAAAGAAAGAGAGAATACTAAGTGGTAAAATTTCATCAAATGCAAAAGAAACAATATGATTTCAAGATTGATCATCTGTTGAAAGAGAAAGATAAGAACATTTGATATTATTACAGAGAAATGTGGTAATAGAGAAAAAACAGAAAGAGAAAAGAGAAAGGAGAGAATGAGAGGGGGGAGAGAGAGAGGAGAAAATTGTAGGATAGTTAAGAATTCTTTAGATGGGTCATCTTATTGATATTAAATGTTGGTGGTGGTGACATCTTTGATAAGAAAGAGGCAACATTGAAAAGACAAGATAAGACAACACAAGAGGACTTTTGAGTTATTCTAAAAATGTTTGAGCTTCTTATTATTTTATCTTCATCTATTTCGAACAAAAAATTGCATTAAAAATGATCTTCCAATAGATGGGTAATCTGTTGCAACAAATATCCTATCTGTTTGTTACTTTCTAACATATGGGTCATCTGTTGCAACAGACTATATCTATTTGATAATTTCCAATAAATGTCTATAATTGTTTGGTAATTTTCAACAGATTGTCTTCTGTTCCATCAAGTTAGTCATCTATTGATTCGAATTAATCAATTATTTGTGATAATTAAATTGATTTAACTAAGATTAAAGATGAATTGATAAGTTTAACTACAATTTCAATTGATCTCATTGTAATTATATGATCAACTAAGTGTATTTGTCCTGGGTAGAGTGATCAATTGACTATTTTTACTTGAAATGATAGCAATTAAGCCATTATTTGTAATAAAATGTAATACCACACAAAATATGAAGCTTAACTCAGTCCTTTACAACTTGTTGAGGGGTTCCAAACTTAGAAAATTTCAGTTAAACACTCATACAATTTCAGCTAAGCATTAATACTTAGTGTTATTATAAACTTTGTAAGATGGAAATCCTATTTAATGACTCTTGTGACCATTAAATGTCAATATTTAGGTTGATTCATAAGCAGGAATGTCAGTAGGTGTTCTCGGACAAGGTTTTCATTTTCAGACTTCATTTGCAGCACGTTTGATCGATGAAACTAGTGGATCAAAACGATCTTGACGCGCCGCAACACCGATCGTGTTGATGAATATTTCCCCAGCTCCTAGTGCAAATTCCAGTGAATCGATGCAGACTCGACGGCCATCACATCGATATTGATGCAGTGCGTTGATTTGTGTGTCGATAAGATAGTTTTCAATCATTAAAAAGCCGCATCCATAAGGGAAAATAGGTCATTTTCCCATGCCTATCAGCCCCTAAAACACGAGATTAAGCCCCTTTAGAGGAAAATCTATTCTTATTCTCAAAATAACTCAAGAACAAACCCTAGAATCTCAATTCAAGATTCAAATCCCAAGGATTTCACCATCAATCTTTGATAATTTAGGCATTATGGTATGTCAAGTGTTCATCCAAGGCTTCTTTCCACCCTTAGAGTTCAAGAAACTATTTTTAAAACTTTAAGTGTATTGATTTCATGAAGTTCATGTGGGGTTTGATAATAGTCATGATTATAATAACTAATTGGTTTGTAATCCATATTTTGTTGCAAGATTCATGTGGAGTTAATTTATATATGTGTAGAATCATGTGAATCCATGTTAAACCCTTGAAATTGTAAATATAGGATTTGAATTATTATGCTCATGTGTTTATTAGTATTATGTGCATATACTATGCCATCCAAGTGATTGATGAATTGCTCATGTGAGTTAAATAGAGAAATTATATCATGTAAGCATGTATACTAGTTCATGCCATTCAAGTGTTTGATAAAATGCCTCTATAGCTGCATTATAAACAAGTGCGCCTTGTTATGCTTTGCAAGAACATTTGGTGCTCTACTTTCATGCTATCGAGTCCTGGGGGTATATAATACTAAAAAAATTAGTTGTTTACCTAGAGACATTGTTTATTGCAAAATAGTTCCAGTTATGTAACAATCATTAGTACTCTCAGCAAGTTACAGAACTTCTAGAATCCAGTCAGTTACAGAACTCAGGAAAAATTCAGTAAACTCAATATTAGTCCAGTCCAGTTTAGTATTGAGTTCAAACCTCAGTAATATTTAGTTAGTTAATTGAATTCAGTAGTATTTCATCAGTCAATGGATCTAAGCGAATTCAGTTCAGTTCAGTTAGATAGTATGACCAGTAACAGTTCAGTCAAGCCTAGTATGAACTAGGAATCAATCCAGTGTATATTCAATTGGGAGTAGGATTCAGCACCGAGTTAAACCAAGGATTTGGACTCACTTGCTAATAGAGGGTGTGATCCTTAGAAGCAGTCCTTGTATTCTAGAACTACGTAGAAAACCTAGATTGAGACATCAACCTTCTAGTTAAGGGTTGATGAGGTGTTTCAACCTGCCTTTTAAGGCTACCACCATTCTCGTCCAGAGAACCTGCCAGATAAATGTGACTGAACTTGTTTTTACCCATGGCACGATACTGACTCCATTCTAGCTGGGGTTGCAAGTTGGACCCCAATCAGTTCAGAGAGGGTCATGTCGATTAGATGATTACCTCCTATAGTATCAGTTTCAGTTCCAGTCTTAGTATAGAACTTAATCTAGTTCTACAAAAATTAAGACTGTCAAACACAGTCACTCAATTCAGTATGGAAACATAGTTCCATAGAATCAGAACTATCAGATACAATCTATAAGTTACTTGTAATTCAACATCAATGAACTCATCAGTACTCAAAACTCAATAATCAGCGTTTACATAATCTCAATTACAATTTATGTACTCTCACATGTACTCTCTTTTGGTTATATTCATGTTACTCAGTCAGTTATTGTTCATGTATATGAGCCCATGCATATCATCCTACCTCACTTAGAATAACAGTACATTCAAAGTACTGATGCATACCTCTATTTTGTTCTATGATGTTTTATATCATTATTTCAAATACAAGAGCTCCTGAACATGCTTAGCAGTTCAGATTTTTCAGAAGCCAGAGTAGTGGTGAGTTCTCATAGACTGAGGACAGGGATTTGTGATTTCAATACTTAGATTATTGCAGTAGGTGAAGTTAGTTGGCGGCTTTTCCCATCAACTCCTTATTCAGAAAGTTAGAGGCTTTTATGACTAGAATATTTTCAGACAGATGTTTTAGCATTCAATATTGGTTTTGATTTTACTTATGAACCTTATGGTGTTTTCAGCATAACTTCCATATTTATTCTAGTTATGTTATGATTTTAGTATTTTTATTATTCATTCCTTATAGTAGGTACTAGTCATGGGTTAGACGGTGATCCTTTGTGATTTTAGCATCGTGTAACATTCGGGGTATAGACTTGGGGAGTTACATACTTAGTATCAGAGTCCAAGGTTCAACAAAGTCCTAGGAAGTCTGAAAGCCGCATCTAGTAGAGTCTTGTACTTGGGTGTGTTGTACGCCACACTTATGAATAGGAGGCTATTAGATGTTTTAGAAAAAGTTTCACTTCTTTCAGTATTCATGTTCTACAAGTAAGCATGAGATCTAGTTAAAATCTTTGTGTAATCTAAGTTTCTCTTTCATTTACAGAATATGCCTCCAAAGAGGACTAAGGGAAGTGGAACGGAAGACCAACCATAAGCTAAGCCCTTCTAGCCAGATCCTCTGACGAACGTGTCTCTCACATAAAATTCAAGGCAACTTTCACCACTCTAGATCATTCTGTGGCAACCTAAAATGAATGCCCAACTGCCATACCAGCCAACCCAGTGGCCTATACTACTGCAGTAAGGATTCGAGACTTCACCCAAATGAACCCTCTATCTTTTACTAGGTCTTAGTCATACGAGGACCCTTAGAAATTTCTTGATCAGGTGTAGAAAGTTACAAATATTATGGGGGTGAAAACTAGTGAGAGTTCCAAGTTAGCTACATATCAGTTACATGATGAGGTTCACTCATGGTTCAAGAAGTGGAAAGCAGAAAGGGTCGCAGATACAGGGCCTATAGAATGGGAGGAGTTTGCCACTGCATTTCTTGATATGTTCTTCCCATTAGAGTTGAGGAAAGTGAAGGTTTTAGAGTTTATAAATCTGATGTAGGGCAATATGACAGTGAAAGAGTATTCTCTAAAGTTTACTCAATTAGCTAAGTAAGCTTCTCATGTAGTGGCAGATAGCAGATCCAGGATAAGTAAGTTTGTGTTTAGGGTATCTAACAGTGTAGTCAAGGAGTGTAGGACCATATTGCTTATTAAGGAGATAGAAATATCCAGGCTCATGGTCCATGCTCAACAAATAGAGGTGGCTAAGAATAGAAAGAAGGAGAGGGAGAACAAGAAAGCGAGAATAGGTAGTTTCAACTTCTCTCAACCTAAGTCAGAGGGTGGAAATCATTCTCAGGTTTTCCTAAAATCTTCAGTTCCAGATCTATCCTCATCCATTGCCCCAGTGCTAAAATTTAGATATGTCAACAGAGATAGTGCCCCAGGACCTAAACCTCAGGGTAGTGTCACCAGCGCCCTAACCAATCCTCTTTGTTAGAAATATAAAAGAAACCACCAGGGTATCTGTAGAGATGGAAGTGATGTATGTTTCGGGTGTGGCAAACAAGGTCATAGATTCAGAGATTGTCCCCAATCAGGTTTCTAGGGTCAACATAAGTGTCTCGCAGCTCATTCAGGTCACCTGAATCAGCAGGGTGCCGCTTCCAGTGACACCAGTGGGCAATGCCTAAATAGACTCTATGCACTTCAGTCCTGACAGGATCAGGAAAGTTCTCCTGATGTGGTCACTATTACGTTACGAGTTTATCATTTACATCAGCAAACTTAGTCAAACTAGTGATAATCGATTCTGATGTCATTCTTGACACAAATTGGCTCCATTCCTGCAATGCCTCAGTCGGCTGCAGAAATGGAAATGTCCAATTTCAGCTTTTGAATGAGCTCATCCTAGAGTAGAGGGGTAGTACTTTAGAACTTAAGGGTCAGTTTGTTTCCTACCTAAGGGATAGGAAAGTGATATCTAAGGGATGTGTTTACAATCTCATTCGAGTTCAAGACTTTAGTTCAGAAACCCCTAATCTTGCATCAGTGTCATTAGCATATGAATTCCCTGATGTATTTCTCGAAGATCTTCTTGGAGTTCCTCTCGAAAGGGAAATTGAATTCATAATCGACCTTCTTCCAGATACTCAGCCCATATCTATCCCGTTATACAAAATGGCACCTACAGAACTCAGACAATTAAAAGAACAGTTGAAGGATCTCCTAGATAAGTGATTCATCAGACCCAGTATGTCCCTGTGGGGTGCGCCAATACTATTCGTGCGTAAAAGGACTGTTCTCTTAGAATGTGCATTGACTACCATCAGCTAAATAAAGTCACAGTAAAGAACAAGTATCCACTTTCCAGAATCAATGACCTTTTTTGACCAACTTTAGGGTGCTAGTTATTTTTTAAATATAGACCTATGATCAGGATATTATAAGCTCAGGGTTAGAAAATGTGACATTCCAAAAATATCTTACAAAAGTCGGTATGGACATTTCAAATTTTTAGTCATGTCATTCGGTTTTACTAATGCCCCAGCCACTTTCATGGACTTAATGAACTATGTGTTCAAGTAGTTGATATGCCCAAATTTCACCTCTCTTAAGAGAGAGTAAATGATTGTTGTCAAATATATAACCCAACTAGGTTGGGCTCGAATCCCACAGGGAATATGGTGTTGATCAAGTCCATTTGTGATTAAACTGACTGATAGATAATGGTTTCCTTTGACTGGGGGTTTTTATCAATCAAACAATTGTTAACTTTTCAGCTTGCTTTAGTAACTCAGAGCTAGAATTTTAGTATTTCAAATCAATGATATAGAGAAACTAGAGTTGTGATCACTATGATTATTTAACCTAATTAAATAATAGTTTTATAATTGGATTCTTGTGACTTGTGGGAAGCACCAAATTATCAATATCGACAACCGATTTAAGTGTCTCTCAACCTACCTAGATATTGAGTTCCCTAATTCTCTTGAACATAGGAAAACCTTTAATTCAAACTGATTTTATTTCGAGTTGATTAATCTTGTTACAACATTAATCATTAGATGGAAAATTAACCTTCCCAAATCCTCGTTGATAATTCACTACCTTTAGTTAATTTCTCAGTTTGAGCAAACCACATAAGGCTAGATCTATTGTTTGCAACCAATAGAAAACAATCATGATAAAGGAATTATCAAGATGTTCCCACAATCACTAGAACCCTAACCAACTATTAAATCACTACAGGAATAATCATAGATCCCACAACTCTAGTTGTGGGTTTTAGTTCCATATGAAATAGAAAGAGATAACAACAAATGATTTCATAACTCAAAGTAATGAAACTTACAAAAGATGAAGTCTGAAGTTGATTCTCTACCAAATTTAGTAGAGATTTTCCACAACTCTACCAAAGAATTGAAAAATAGACTTCAAAGTTCCAAGAACCAAACATAAGCGAACTTGTCTCTTTAATAAGTTCCCGATTCTGAATGAAACCCTAAGAGCTACTATTTATATCCGTACTTTAAGAAAAATTCAAAATTATAAATTCATCTTTTATCCCTTTAGCTGACGACATGTCTAATGGCTTATCAGAGATCTGATAGCTCGTCAGAGTATGTCATCAGACAAGCATCAATTTTATTGGATTCTTCCTTCGTGTGATGACATGGTCTGACGGATTATCAGAGATTTGATAGCTTATTAGACCAAGTCATCAGACATGCTTTTGATTTCTTGGTTTCTGCCTTTGAGTGACGACATGTCTAATGGTTTATTAGAGATCTAATAACTTATCATACTATGTTGTCAGAAATACTCAAATTTTCTTTTTTTCTGCATTTGTATGACGACATGGTCTGATATATTTTCACAAATCTGATAGCTTATCAGACCAAGTCGTCTTATGAAATCTTCAAAACTTTATTTCTTGTATCTTTCAACAAAACTCATCCTTCTTGACGTAACTTTCATAGATTTTCATAAATCTTGACTTTCCTACAATATCACATGAAATATCATAAAAAACAACAATAGTTACTTAAGAACTTATAATTATTCCAAGTTAAAGGTCTTAAATATGCTAACAAAAGGCTAGCACATCAATACCCTTAACTTAAAACATTTTCTTATCCTCAAGCAACTACACAACACCATACTATGATGCTTACCTAAGAGAAACATAAGATACCTATGACAGTTGATTTTCAATTTTAGCTCAAAACACATTACCCTCTCCATGTTCAATCACTTTAAACCCAACTGTGTATATCAATGAAGATCAACAATATAACACAAGGGAGTCAAGATATGTCATCAAATTAGCAACAATAACCATGCATCTATACAAGTTACACTACCCAAACAAGAAAGCAGCTAGCAATACAACTGATGTGCCCTTACAACAAAGAAGTCCCTCCTCACTCATATATGAAATCAAGTATGTCAATGAGGGGATGACCAAGACACACTCACTCTCAGAATAAAGTTCCAGTCAATTTATACTAAATACCATAAGCTTGCCCTTATTTTCATTACCAGAGCTTTCAGATAGTTAAGTTAGGATTACTATATGGCTTTTTTCATCTTGTAACATAAACTTGTGTATGGTATGATATGTAAGGATATTTGAAGGTAGTATCCCTCCTTAACACTACATTAACTTTTGGGGTCTCACTTATTAACTTTTACTTTATTTCTTGCTTTCTTGATTAAAGCACATTCCAAGTGGGTGCGGTCTTTAGTCATTCATTTTTTGACTTGCACCAATATAATTGTCTTATTCTTTCTCTACCACATCCAGCTTTACTTTCTTTTCTCTTATTTTAACCATTCTCACATTCATTTTACATCACGCACCCCTATGATAGCAACCCTCAACATAGGCGATTTGCCTAAGTCAAAGTACACAATGCCCAAAGAGGACTAGGGTCAAAACATGTTAATTGTGATACAAATGGAAAGCTGATAGGTAGATAAAAAAGCAGGAATTCAGGCTCAAAATCAGGATCAAGGGATATTATTCATACATGGAAGGTCATTTTAGGCTAATAATGGACTAATATTAAAACTGACCTATGGTCCTTTCCTAACCACTCTCCTACAAACAAGGCAAGACCAACCGAGAAAGTTCTGGATTTAACACACAATGAGAAATAGGTAGTATATTACTCACACATGGCACAAAAGTACATCACAAGCTACTTCCTATTCGGTTCATGCAATTGTTAGCAATGGTTATCATATCCCTACTGCTAATGCCATAAAAAGATTCACAGTAGTCACAAATAGATGCATATCACATAATTACCAAATAGATAATTGGAGAGTTATTTATCATTCCCAAAGATCAATAAAAATATATCAACTGCCCTAGACACTTATTTTTCTCCTAGTCAACCATAACATATACAAAACAAAACACAATATGCCTAAACATGTTGGCTCTACTAGGAACAAGATTCCGGGAAAAAAAGGCACGACCACAAAAACTATAAGAGAACATCAACATCCACAAGTAGCCCCACCATCAACTTATAATCATGCATTGTCCCCAATGCATCAAACCAAAATAAGAGAGTTAGAAACATACCTGTGGCACCATAGGTACAGAGATCTGATGTCTATCACATAATATAAATACAAATAACAAAATACCTTGGGTTACCTCCCAAGCAGCGACTGATTTAATTTCGCGGCATGACTCGGTCATCTTGACTACTCAGAATTCGTCAAGATACATTGTTCATACCTATTTACCTTATTTAGTTGATCATGACAATGCTTTTTCCCTATTACAGCTGGTACATCTCTCACATATTCATAGAACACATCAATAATTAAGAAGACACTCATCTCTTTCTACTGTTTCATGGATTAGTGTACTTTAAAACTAACTTCTTTCTCATTGAGCCTAAACTTTAGCTCATTCAGCTCTAAGTAAACTAACACTCTCCTAGTTTCTAAGAATGGCCTACCCAAAATTATGGCCACTTTGAAGTCTACTTCGCAATCAAGAATTAAAAAATTATTAGGAAATATAAAATCGTCCACCTTTGTGAGTACGTCATGTAGAATATCAATCGGCCTTTTCATAGACCTATCTGCCATAACTAGTCTCATGTTTGTGGGCGTAGGATCCCTCTAACCTAATTTCTTATACACAACAAACGTCATCATGTTTATACTTTCTCCCAAATAACATAGATCTTTTGGAAAATCAAGAGACCCAATAATGTACGGAAAGGTAAATGTTGCCCGATCTGCCTTTTTCTACACCAAAGTCCTTGTGAAGATAGTACCATAATGATGGGATTGTCCACTGGCTCACAGCTAACCAACCTCTTCTTCGTGATGATGTTATTCATAAACTTTGCATACCCAGGCATCTTCTCTAATGACTCTACTAATGGAAAATTGATGGTCAACTTCTTGAGCATGGCCATGAACTTTCCAAACTTGGTATTATCGGCCTTCTTTCTCAATCTTTGGGGAAATAGATGCGGTGGCTTAGGGAGAGAGGTAACCACCACTTCAACCTCTTTTCCCTTGATCTTCTCCTACTTATCAACCTACTGGCTGTTGGATGGTGCATTATAAATAACCTCATTCGGTTTTGCAGACTCCACCAAATGACCACTCTCCATATCTTCAGTATTATCCATAACAATATCAACTACTGGCTTTCCCAGAGGAGGGATTGCCAATATTTTACCACTTCTAGTTGTAACTGCCATACACGAGCCATCCTTTCATGGATTTTTCACTGTGTCTCTTGGAAGGGTGCTAGTCTACCTCTGATTGAATGCAATAGACAATTTTTCATTTGATTCTCTAACAGTTTTATCAAATTAGAGTGCGAGTCAACCAACTATTTCATCGAGGATAAATCAATTTTAATCTTAGTTACTCTAGTATTTGTTGCTTCTACTCCCTTCAACAATTTAGCCATCATGTCCTCCATGGACATCTTCCCAAAACTAGTCGTAGCAGCCTCATGATTTCCAGGAGGGACATATAATTGTTCCTCTAATTTCCTTAGTTGTGGTCCTTGTATCCAGGTTTATCATAGTAGTTTCAACCTTGGTTTCCTTTGCCACTTCCTTGAAAACCCCCCTTATTGTTCAAATAATTGGCTTTATCTTTGAAATTGAAGTTAGCTCTTCCCTGTGATAATACCTCTTTAACCTTCTCTGTATTTCCTGCTAATTTAGTAAGAAGATCCATCTATCTTTATATGATCCATGTACTGGTCACATTCTTCTTCCCTTTGTCTCAGATCTGCATTCATGCTAATAGGTACAGAAGAGCTTGCTACCTTAAAATCCCTGGTATGCTAATCTCTATTTTTCTTTGTCATACGTTCATGTATCTCAGTAGTTTTAGGGAAAGTGAGGTCTAAGAATGACCCACCTACAACATTATCGACCAGTGGGTTAGTCACAGAGTTCAATGCCCGATATAATATCTCCATTAGGTGAACATTAGTCATCTGATAGTTAGAGCACCGCATAAGCTTCTTGTTTAACCTTTCTTAAGTCTCATGGAGAACTTCAGTTGGAAGTTTACTGAAATTACTGATCTCATCTCTAATGTTTTCCCTCCTGGATAGTGGAAAGAACCTTTTTAGGAAAGCATCTTTCAGTTGCCTCCAATTTGTAATAGAGTCGGGATTTATCCTATTCAACCATAAATTCTCCTTCCCAGATAGAGACAACAGGAATAGCCTCAATCAAATAGAATTTTGCCCAACTCCTGGGTTGTCGAACGATTTATATGCTGAGATAAAGTTGACCAAATACATATTTGGGTCATCACACGCAAGTCCACCAAACAACCCTTTAAGATGAAATAACTAGATCATTATTCTCATGATATTAAACTTCACTCTAGGTTCTAGGGGTAGAGGAATAATAGCCCCTGTTGCCCTAGATCTATACAGGTCATTATCATCACCCTCTAGATTTAATTGGATGGCTTGGTGCTCTAATCTCACTCTGAATGGATGATTTCTGTTCATATATCTATTAAACATTGCTTCTACCTCTTCTGCATGCCTTCGGTTACTTGGACTCAACAGATTATCATCTCTCAGGTTCTCTTTATCTGGATTAGGTACCCAACCTGGGTTATCCTCATTCTATTGATTTACTTGAGTATTAGCCAAGGCGGCTAAACTTTCAGCTTCTTATCGGTTAGCCATTCTTTCTATGAGATGAGGATCAGGATTGAAGGGTAATAATGGTTCAGCTGAACTTCGTGTACTTGGCATACACAACAACTACCCTGCAGAGAACAAAAACAACAAATAAAAGTAAAACCAAGAAACTTAACTGAGAGTCAATTATCAAAGATATACTCAATTTGCAACCGTATTCCCCGACAATGGTGCCGAAATTTGATACACCTAAATTACACCTCTCTCATGAGAGAGTAAGCGATCGTTGTCAAATATATAAACCAACTAGGTTGGGGTCGAATCCCACAGGAAATATGATGTAGATCAAGTCTATTTGTGATTAAACTAACTGATAGATAATGGTTTCCTTTAAATGGGGGGATTTTATAAATCAAACAATTGTTAACTTTTTAGCTTGGTTTAGTAACTCAGAGCTACAATTTTAGTATTTCAAACCAATGATATAGAGAAACTAGAGTTGTGATCACTATGATTATTAAACCTAATTGAATAATAGTTGTAGAATTGGATTCTTGTGACTTGTGGGAAGTACCAAATTATCAGTATCGATAGTCCATCTAAGTCTCTCTCGACCTACCTAGATGTTGAGTTCCCTAATTCTCACTAGGAAAACCTTTAATTCAAACTGATTTTATTTTAAGTTGATTAATCTTGTTACAACGTTAATCGTTAGATGGAAAATTAAACTTCCCAAATCCTCGTTGATAATTCACTACCTTTAGTTAATTTCTCAGTTTGAGCAAACCACATAAGTGTAGATCTATTGTTCGCAACCAATAAAAAACATTCATGATAAAGGAATTATCAAGATGTTACCACAATCACTCGAACCCTAACCAACTATTAAATCATTACAGGAATAATTATAGATCCCATAACCCTAGTTGTTGGTTTTAGTTCCACATGAAATAGAAAGATATAACAAAAGTTGATTTCATAACTCAAAGTAATTAAACTTACAAAATAAGAAGTCTGAAGTTGATTCTCTTCCAAGTACAATAGCGATTTCCCATAACTCAATCAAAGAATTGAAAAATTGAATTCAAAGTTCCAAGAACCAAAAAGAAGTAAACTTGTCTCTTAAATAAGTTCCAAATTCTGAATGAAACCCTAAAATCTACTATTTATATTTGTATTTTAAGAAAAAATCGAAATTAAAAATTTAGCTTTTGGCCCCTTAGCTGACGACATATTTGATGGCTTATAAGAGATCGTATAGCTTATCAGTGCATGTCATCAGACATGCTTCAATTTTCTTGGCTTCTACCTTAGTGTGATGACATGGTCTGACAACTTATTAGAGATATGATAGCTTATCCGACCAAGTCATCAGACATGCTTCTGATTTCTTGGTTTCTTCCTCTGAGTGATGACTGTCTGACATCTTATCAGAGATCTGATAACTTATCATACTATGTCATCAAAATACTCAAATTTTCTTGTTATCTGCCTTCGTGTGATGATATGGTCTGATATCTTATCAAAAGTTTGATAGGTTATCAGACCAAGTCATCAGATAAAATCTTCAGAACTTTATTTCTTGTATTTTTCACAAAAACTCATCTTTCCTGACTTAGCTTCCATAGATTTTCATGCATATTGACTTTACTATAAAATCACATGAAATATCATCAAAAAAAGGATAGTTACTTAAGAACTTACTATTATTCTAAGTTAAAATAATTTAGATGCACTATTTCTATGGGGTGTATGTTGATGTGTTTATTGACCATAAGAGCCTGCAGTTTGTGTTCTCTCAGAAAGACCTCAACCTCTGTTGGAGAAGGTGATTGGAGTTGTTGAAAGATTATTACATGAACATTTTATACAATCCGGGAAAGGCCAATGTAGTGGTTGATGCTCTTAGTAGGATGTTAATGGGTAGTGTTGCTTATGTTGAGGGAGGTAAGTATAAGTTAGTCTAGGAAGTTCACCAACTTAGTCGACTAGGTGCCCACGTAGTAGATTCTTCAAAAGGCAGTATATGGGTTCAAAATAGATCAGAATCATCTCTGGTTTTTGAGGTGAAGAAAAAGCAAGACCAATACCCACTCTAGTTAAGTTGAAAGAATTAGTCAGAGATCAGAAGGTATAGGTTTTCTTCCAAGAGGAAGATGGTGTGTTTCGTTGCCAGGGTCTACTATGTGTTCCTGGTATAGATGACTTGAGACAACGAATTCTCGCAAAAGCGAATGGTGCGTGCTACTCTATTAATCCAGGGACCACTAAGGTATACCGTGATTTGTGGGAGATCTATTGGTGGAGTGGAATGAAGAGAGATTTTGCAGAGCTTGTAGCTAAGTGGTCAACATACAATAGGTTAATATTAAGTATCAAAAGCCTAGTAGGGCTATGCAGGAGTTCAGTATTCCCATTTGGAAGTGGGAAGAGGTCAACATGGACTTTGTGATTGGTTTCCCTTGTACTAGTTGTCAGCATGATTCAATGAGTTATCGTAGATAGGATGACCAAATCAACTCATTTCCTACTAGTCCATACCTCTCATTTAGCCGAGTATTATGCCAAACTCTATACCAGAGAGTTGGTGAGATTTCATGGAGTCCCGTTATCTATTATATTAGATAGAGGTACCAAGTTTACCTCTTACTTCTGGAAAATATTCCAAAAGGCTCTTGGTACCCAGGTTCATCTTAGTACAACCTTTCACCCTCAGACAGATGGTCAAGAAGAATGGACTATACAGACCTTAGAAGACAAACTATGAGCGTGGATGACCACTTTTCTTTGGTTAGTTCGCATATAATAACAATTATCATTAAAGCATTTGGATGGATCCATTTGAAGTGCTTTATGGGAGGAGATATAGGTTTACCATTTTTTGGGTTAAAGTAGGTGAGGCCACAGTGGTAGGGCCTGACTTGGTATTTGATACCATAGGAAAAGTTTAGTTGATCAGAGAAAGGCTTAATGCAGCTCAGAGCTGGCAGAAATCATATGCAGATATGATGTGCATAGAAAGGATCTCGAGTTCGAGATTGGTGATTATGTGTACTTGAAAATCTCTCCTATGAAAGGAGTGAAAATTTTTGAAAAGAAGGGGAAACTCAGTCCCTGATTTTTCGATCCTTACCGAATTCTCAGCTATTTTAGAAAGGTAGCTTACGAGCTCGAGTTGCCTTTAGACTTAGCTTCATTGCACCCAGTCTTCCATGTCTTCTTTCTTAAGAATTGGATAGGTGAACCAGTAGTTGTAGTCCCTATTGAGGGCCTAAATATTCAGAACAGTGTCTCTTACGAGGAGGTCCCAGTCGAAATCCTTGATTATCCAATCCCCAAACTGAGGAACAAAGAAGTCCCTCTAGCCAAAGTTCTTTGGTGGAATTAGCCAGTTGAGGGAGATACTTGTGAAGAAGAGGCAGATATACAGACCAAGTATCCTCACCTCTTCTCTGAAAACTCAAACTCAGCCCAAGGTAATAGATTTTTCTTGAACTTACTAAGTTCCATGCTCAGACTTTCCTTTCATAAACTTGGTATCAGTTACCATTGCATTTTTAGTTATGTATTTATGAATCAGATATGCATGTTTTGCATGAGAAACTCAGCATATCAAAAATCCCAATCATGCATTCATGAATCATGTTCAGCTATGTACTCATGCATCAAATATGTATGTTCAGTATGAAATTTCAGCATATCATAGTGTGAGTCATGAAATCATGTTACAGTAGTGCATATTCTATATCTAAATCCAGTCTAATAGTATTTTCAGCCTAGTTAGACTCATTCGAGGATGAATGTTCCCAAGGAGGAGATATTGTAATACCCCACAAAATCTTAAACTTAATCAGTCCTTTACAACTTATTAAGGGGTCCCAGACTAAGAAAATTTCATCTAACCATTCATACAATTTCACCTAAGCATTCATACTTAGTGTTATTATAGTCATCATAACATAGAAATCCTATTTCACGACTCTTGTGACCATTAAATATCAATCTTTAGGTTGATTCATGATTAGGAATGTCAGTAGGTGCTCTTGAACAAGTCTTAGATTTTTCGAACTATATTTACAGAATGTTTGAAAGATCGAACCAGTGCATCGACGTGATCTCCATGCCCCGCTTCACCTATCATGTCGATGAATATTTTCCCCCAGATCCCAGTGCAAATTCTAGTTAACTGACATGGACTCGATACGACACAATGGCCATCGTATCGATACCATTGATGCGGTACGTCAATTTGTGCATCAATAGGATAGTTTTCCATCATTAAAAAACCACATCCACAAGGGTAAATGGGTCATTTTCCCATGCCTATCATCCCCCAAAACACGAGATTAAGCCCCTTTAGAGGAAAAATCCATTCATTATTCTCAAAATAACTCAAGAAAAAACAATAAGCTCTCAATTTAAGATTCAAATCCCAAGGTTTTCACCATCAACCTTCGAGAATTTAGGCATTAAGGTATGTCAAGTGTTCATCCAAGGGTTCTTTCCACCCTTGGAGTTCAAGAAACTATTTTTAGAACTTCAAGTGTATTTTTCATGAAGTTCATATGGGGTTTTATTATATCAATGATTATAATGACTAATGGGATTTTTAATCCATATTTTATTACAAGATTCATGTAGAGTTAATTTATATATGTGTAGAATTATGTCAATCCATGTTAAACCCTTGAAATTGTACATGGGGGATTGAATTATGATGCTCATGTGTTTATTAGTATTATATACATAAACTACGCCTTCCAAGTGTTTGATGAATTGCTCATGTGAGTTAAATAGAGAAATTATATCATGTAAGCATATATACTAGTTCATGCCATTCAAGTGTTTGATAAAATGCCTCTATAGATGAATTATAAACAAGTGTGCATTGTTATACTTTGCAAGAACATATGATGCTCTACTTTCATGCTATCGAGTTCTAGGGGTATTTAATACCCGACAATTTAGCTGCTTACCTAGAGCCTGTGTCTGTTATAGAATAGTTCCATTCATGTCATGATCAGTAGTACTCTCAGCAAGTTATAGAACTTCGTTGAATCCAATTAGTTAAAGAACTAAGGAAAAACTTAGTAAACTCAGTATTAGTCTACTCTAGTTCAGCATTGAGTTCAGACCACAGTAATATTCAGTTAGTTAATAGAATTCAGTAGTATTTCATTAGTCAATGGAACTCAGTGAATTTAGTTTAGTTTAGTTAGATAGTATGACCAGTAACAATTCAGTCAAGCCTGGTATGAACTAGGAGTCAGTCTAATGTCTATTCAGCTGGGAGTAGGATTCAGCACCGAGTAAACCCAAAGAAGGGGACTCAACTGCCAGTAGAGGGTGTGATCCTTAGAAGTAGTCCTTATGTTTCAGAACTATGTAGCCAGTATAGGTTGATACATCAACCTTCCAGTTGAGGGTTGATAAGGTGTTTTAATTTGCCAGTTAAGGGTACCACCATTCTTGTCTAGAGCACCTACCAAATGAGTGTGACTTAGCTTGTCTTTACCCGTAGGATGGTACTAACACCCTTTCATCTAGGGTTACAAGTTGGACCCCTATCAGATCAGAGAAGGGCATGTTGGTTAGATTATTACCTCACATAATCTAAGTTTTAGTTCCAGTCTTAGTATAGAACTCAGTCCAGTTCTACAGAAATTAAGACTATCAGACACCAGTCACTCAGTTTAGTATGAAACTCAGTATAGTTCCATAGAATCAGGACTAATAGATGCAGTCACTCAGCTACCAGTATCATTGAACTGATATATCAGTGAATCAGTACTCAGAACTAAGTAATCAGCGTTAAGATGATCTTAATTATATTTTATGTACTCACACATGAACTCTCATTCGATTATATTCATGTTACTAGTTAGTTATTGTTCATGCATATGAACCCATGCATATCAGCCTACATCACTTAGCATACTAGTACATTAAAAGTACTGAGGAATACCTTTTTTTTACACTATGATGTTTTATATCATAGGTTCAGACGCACGAGATGCCGATCATACTTAACAGTTTAGATTTTTCAGAAGCCAGAGTAGTAGTGAGTCCTCATAGACTGAGGACAGAGATTTGTTATTTCATTACTTAGATTATTGTAGTAGTCAAAATTTTTTGGGAGCTTGTGCCATCATCTCCTTATTTAGATAGTTAGAGGCTTTCATGACTAAAGTATTTTCATAAGGATGTTTCAACATTCAACATTGGTTTTGATTTTAGTTAGGAACCTTATGGAATTTTTGGCCTAACTTCCGCATTTATTTCATTTATGTTATGATTGCAATATTATTATTATTCAGTTCTCACAACAGGTACCAGTCATTGGTTAGCTAGTGGTCTTTCGGGGTCGCTTGCACCGTGTAGCATTCGGGGTACAGACTCAGGGCATTATATAACTAAATTGATTTAACTAAAACTAAAGATGAATTCATAATTCAATTACAATTTCACATAATCTCATAGCAATTGCATGATCAACTAAGCGTATTCATCTTGAGTAGAGTGATCAATTGACTATTTTTTCTTAAAATGATTCAAATTAAGACATTATTAGTAATAACTAAATTTATTTAACTAAAATTAAAGATGAATTAATAAATTCAATTACAACTTCTAGTAATCTCATAGCATTAAAAGATCAACTAAGTGTATTTGTCCTGTGTAGAGTGATCAATTGACTATTCTTACTTGAAATAATTCAAATTAAGACATTATTAGTACTAACTAAACTGATCTAACTAAAATTAAATATGAATTAATAAGTTGAATTAAAATTTCAATTAATCTCACGATAACTACAAGATCAATTAAGTTTATTCATCCTGAGTAGAGTGATCAATTGACTAATTTTATTTGAAAATTCTTAAATTATGCCATTATTTGTAATAACTAAATTGATTTAACTAAAATTAAAGATGTATAAATAAGTAAAATTATAATTTCAATTGATCTCTTAGTAATTGCATGGTCATTTAAGTGTATAATCAATTGCAACAAATTTAACCTATTGCAATAAATGAGTCATTAGTTGGAAATTATCAAACAGATATAATAATTTGTTGCAATAGATGACTCATCTATTGGTACAAACATTTTTATCTGTTAGATTATTTCTAACAAATTACTCATTTGTTGCAATAGATGACCTATCTTTTGTAAAAGATGTCTTTATATGTTTGGCCATTTCCAACAAATTACTCATCTATTGCTACAAAAAAATATGTGTTTGGTAAGTTCCAAATGAGACATTTGTTGCAGTAGGTTACTCATCCATTACACTATGCAATATAGACAAGTCTATATTAGTTTTATCTCTTCTAACAAATGTGTCATCTGTTGCAACATGTTATCCACCTGTTGCATTATACAGATGTCTATATCTATATAATGCGTTTATTGCATTATTTTAACTTATATTATTATTTTTTGTACTTATTCATAAGGTTACAAATTTAATAAAACAATATAATTGTCATCAAACATAAAAAACACTTTGTAAAAATTGTCATTAGTTAAATAATGCAATTAACTAAAATACTTAAAATCAAAATTGACATCATGTTTTTACATTTTCTTTTTCATACACAGGCATCAATCTTCTATAGAGTACCCCGGAAACCCATACCACATCCATTTTTTCTACAAAGTTGTCATTCAGTAAGGTCCTTGGTTTTGACATTTCTTTATCGATTAGAAAACATTTCATATACGCAGTCGTGCATGAACTAAGCGCAACACCGGTCTTATTTTGTAAACGTCATTTTTTAAAACTTTAAAAGACAATCTATTGTTGAGCAGTTTCTATGGAAAGTGGTTCATTAAGTCACATTGCTTTAACAATTTGGGGAACAAGTCCAATAGTTGTTACATGAAGGTAAAAAATAGCTACTCATCCAAGAAAAGTAAGTAGCAGTCATAAACATTCATGACTCTCTCACAGAGGAGGATGTAATACACCATACTTTTCCTAGTTTAGTTCAGACCCTAGTGCATGCATAAGAGCTTTAGAACTTAAAAATTTTCCTAAGTCCCCCCCCCTGAGTACATGCATAAGAGTTTTAGAACCTAAAATTTTTACTAAGTGTTGTGGACTTAGTCTTATTTAAGACCTCTTAACTTTGAGGATTTTTAAGTTGACCTTCCCGACCTCAAGATGTAAGTTTTTGAGTTATTTCATATTCAGGGGTGTACGGGGCATGTATCAAGAAATTTTTAGATTTTTTAAATGAGGACTGGGATGTGTTTGGATTTTGATTCCAGAACCTGACCACGATAGCGTCGCATCACGCTGGGTATAGTGATGAGACACTCATCGCATCACGCTCGGTGTAGTGATGAGACACTCATCGCATCATGGTGAATGTGTATTCATCATGTTCTTGATTGATAATTTTAATGCCTGTGTCATAACCTTTATCCTAGTGTGTAGAGTGCTTATTAGGTAAAGAATGTTCATAGAAATTAGTTAGAGCCAAGATGAGATAAGAGCCATTGATTCGTCCAAAATGTGGTATTCGACTCTACAAGGATCAACTTTGGAAGTGTATAACTTTTGATGCATGTGGAATTTTTTCTGTTCAAGATCCACCAAATTATAGATAATTGAGTCAACTTTCTAACAATACCATTTTCTCCTTAATACGATATTTGAGAGAAATGTAATGATCATTTTCGTCATAACTAGTAAACCATAACAAATACACCATGTCGCGATGAGCCTTCAAAATACAATCTGGGTACGAATTTAAATGTCTAAGGGGAAGTTAAGTCTTTTCCCCTCAATCCAAGTCATAAAAACGTGAGTTAAGATGTTATTTAGGGCATTATTTGTCCATTTTCCTTCGCTCTTCTCTACAAGAAATCCTAACCTAATCCTAACAACATCAAATTAAATTCTCCTCTTCAAGAAAAAACCATGAATCTAAGTTCCCTAATCCAAGAATTTCAAGAAAATCTTTCAAGATCATATCTATGGCATTCAAGGGCAAGTTTTCTCCATTAAATCAAGTCTATAAAGGTATGTGGGGTGATGAACAAGGGTATCCTTTCACCCTCATGCCCAATTTGCATGATTTTAAGGTTTTACTAAATTGTGTTGAAGAAGGGTTCATACCCAAATATGTATATTCTTGAAACATGTGATTATCATGAAATTTTGAAGTTTTTAGTATATATCAAGAAGTTCCTATGATATATATTTTAACTTGTATGATTTAGATTATGAATGAGATTGCACTTTCTTGATTTGTTATTGTTGAAGTATTTCAAGAATCATATTTAGCATGAAGCTTTCATATGAATTGACATGAGTTTAAAGCATGGGTTTTAAGACTTAAGTTTTAATATTGAGATTCCTAGAAGATTATGTCTTTAAGGATTCTATGATATGTATATATTCAGATTTAAAGCAAGAATTGATCTTTTGATCCTCAGCTAAGATATAAAAATCCACACATGTTAGTTTTGATTATAGTTTACAGAAAATAGATGCATAACTAATTTTATTATAAACCCTTATGCTATTTTAAGGTGGATTTCCTACAGTATGAGCATATAAGTAAGGGAGTAGTATTTAGCACCGAGTTGGGTATGTATTCTAGTCCACATACCCTAGAACTACGAGCCAACATAGGTTTAGATTATTTCCTTTTATATGAATGAATTATAGATAGTGATCTCTTAGCTTAGGTCCTACTCCATGGTAAGAGTATGACAGCTCTCCCCAACGTGAGCTTTTCCCCATAGGGGAACAAGACGTTGGACTCATGATAGCACACATGGTTTATGTTAGTTAGAAGGACCTCCGTAATATAGAATAACATAACAACTTTTAGAACTAAGTTTTGTGCCCTACAAAGTTTATCATTATGCTTTGCTACTCATGTTTATGATTTTACAACTTTTTTTTATTAAAGCCAAGGTGAGTTATTTACACTTTGAATGCATTCTTTTAAAGTTTATGAATATATTTAGTTATTGTTTTTCATATGAATTTACCCCACATGCATAGTATATTCCAAAAGTACTGATCCACATATACGTATTTGTGCTAGATTGTTTAATAATGAAGGTATAGGTTGTAGGGTGCATATCATAATCTGACAGTTTCAGCCTCCAATCAGCAGGTGATGAGCCCTTTTAATTCAAGGGTTCGATCAGTCATAGTTTGAGTAGCATTTTGCTTTCTTTATTCAGTTGTATTGATTCGGGATAGCTGAGGGTTATATACTGGCTACTTATAGTCAATATTAGTTGAGGCTTCATAGACAGTTAGTATAGTTGATGTATTTGATTTCAGTTTTATTTTGTATAACCAGAGTTGTAATCAATTTAATAGTTTTGATTTGAAGATGTTCAGCTAAAGACTTTTTTCTTTTGTTTATTTCTTCAAGATTTATGAATCTTATTTAGTTGCTCACGAGTTATGCAAGTACAAGGGTTAGCTTGGGATCACTTGTGGTCCTAAGAACCATGTGACGTCCATGGGGTAGTCTCGAGGCATTATAGAAGATCTCAAGAGCCACAAATGTTTATTCTTTAGGTTCATAACTTCAAGAATTCTCTTTGCCCTGATTCAATCCATGCTGTGTAGTTATGACCATTTTCTTTTAACTTAGTCAATCACATCTTCATCCAAATTGAAGTTAGAAATCAACTCCTAAATTCCTGGAGAACTTGGAGCTATCGCTAGGTTACTGAGTTCCTCATACCTACTTAATAAATTATTGTAGATGTTGAGGTTTGTTCTCCTATCACCAAGATCATAAGATTATCTGCATTGGAGGTACCTTGTCCTTATGAGGTAGAGAATTTCATCAACATACTGTGATGTAAGAAGACAATTTGTAAATAGGTTTGTAATTAATGAAAAACTAGAAATATACAACAAATGGTCCATCTATTGCATAGGTTTATTGAACCTATTAACAAATTACCCATCTATTGCAACTTATGCAACATATAGGTAATCTGTTGCAATAGATGGACCACTTGTTGCAATAGATTATCAAATTGTTTCAAGAGATGATCCATCTGTTGTGTAGCTTTTATGAGCCTGTGTTACCAATTTACCCAATCTATAGCAACTTATGCAGCAGATGGGTAATCTATTAAGAAGATGACTTAGAATGTAATAAATAAATTAGATTAGAAGGTTAGGTTAGAAAAGGTAAAATTACCAAGTCCACTTAGTATTCTTGAAGTTTTCTAAGGAAAGTGTAATCATGGTGAATGTTTTTAAGGCATTATTGGATTTTATGTACCTTGTCAGATTAGCCTTCCTATTGGGGTTAACCAACTGATATATTTTCACCTTTTTCAATGGTCCCTGCTCTCTAATAGCCCTTTGAACATTGGAAGGGGCTACTTGAACTTCATCAAAATGCGAAGGAGGAGTTGGAATATTTCTTTCTAATATACTTCTTGATAATGTTGTTCTATTGTTTTTATCTTCCTCTTAACCATATGACTGTATAGCTATCTTATATTCTTTGATGGTATAACACCCCTCTTGGTTGTCAATTTCTTGATAACATTAGTAAGAGCATCTATTCTTTTAATGAGTTCAACATATCTATCCATCAACTTTTGGAATTTTCAAACAAAACATGAGCTTAAAGAGGGACCACTGAAAGGGGTGATTCCATCATCATCACCATCTAGAAGGTCAACTATAGTTTCAAACAATTTTTTTCTTGATCATTAGTAACATATTCATTATCAAGCCTGGCAACAACATCAACTTGTCTGGCGCCAACATCAACAACTCCACCACACCATTACCATCTCAGCCACCCAAATATATTGCAGCAGATTATTCATCAAGTACATCAACACTAGGCTGAGAATAATGAAATTGACCTTCTGTAGCTGCTCTTTTTATGGATCTTATCCTAACCAATTCCTTCTTTATCAAATCCACCGCTGGGTCTACTTTTGTTTGAAAAAGACCTAGATGAACAAAAAAGTTATCCCTAGCTCTGGTTCAGTAGGTACAAGACATGGATGCAAAACTTATAAATAAAAATAGATATATTTAAATCAAATAATAATTTATAATAAATTGGATCATATGTTAGCATAGAGAACTTATGCAAAAAATGAGTGATCTGTTGCAATAGATGGGTAATATTTGGAAATAATTGAGTTATTTGGTGTAAAAAATTACCCATCTATTGCATAAGTTGCAGTAGATGGGTAATCTGTTATGTCAGGTTTATAAATCTAAATTAATAGATTGATTATTTGTTTCAATATATGACTCAGTTGTTGCAATAGATTATCTATTTGTTTTAATAGATTACCCATCTGTTGCATCAGCTGCAGTAGATAGGAAATCTATAGAGAAAAGTTATAATAGATGGTTCATCTGTAGCAACATACAACCCATCTATTACAATATCTTAACTTGAATAAAAATATTCTACTTGAAAGAAGACTTATTTCATTATTAGGAGGGTTAAAAAGATCAATGGGATTCATTTTTAGGTTGTTCTTGGAAGCTAAGATCCTAATGATCCTCAGATGAGAAATCTTATCTGACTAATCCTTGACCTACTTTTAGAGCTGAGCAATGGCTTCAAATTCCCGAACCTAAAAATTTAAACATGATGCAAACAAAAAAGAATCAGAGTATTATTCAATAAAAATAAATGAAAGAATAAATAAATAGTGGTTTAATTTACCACAAAATCCTAAGAAAATCCATATAAGTTGATTGTTTTTAGGGATAAATTTGTTAATAAATGTTTGACAGTCAACTTATAGCTTTCATATCCTCAGTGATAAATGTTGAATTTTTCCAAAGCCAAAGAAAGCACCAATAATTCAGGTTCTATAACTTTGTTCATGTCTCTTTCCCATATAATGGAATGGACAAACCAAACTAAGCACAATTGATCCCTGTACTTCTTTGGAATGTTTTACTCTGGAGATCAACTATTAACCTCTCAGCTTTGTAGATACGTCCAACAATGCCAAAAATCCATCTATTTTTTCGTTGCCTTTGTTGGTTTTGGTGGATGGTTTCTTGGTCAATGTCGTTCCTTTCTTTGGTGGTGGTTCAGGTGTTATGCTTGTCTTTGGCTTTTTGATGGCGTTAACTTTGGAGGAGGTTCAAGTGGATGATTTCATGTCAAGACAATCACTATGGTAAACTCTTTTATGCCAAAACAAACCAGCATGCCATAATATTTATCTAGATTTTTTCCATTTTCCCCTTCCTTCAAATCTTGGTCATCACCCATGTACTTGATTCTATGCTTGAGAAGATGATATGCCATAGTCATTTAGAGACATGCATTTTTGTACTCAAAAGGTCAAGAAAGTATCCAAAGAAGCTGGACCTAAAAAAGTCCTCAAGTTTTTCCTCTCTCATAATCTTCTTGATTGAATCAAAATTTCTCCACATATTATATTTAAAACAAAATTATCAGTTAAATCTGCAGGGTTATCTATCAGCATCCCAACTTGAAACCTATCAGGATCATGATGGGATTTTGATCTAAATTCATGTTCCATCAATAATGCGTTATCATCATCTTCATTATCATCATCTTTCTCGTTCTCCTTTTCAAATCCATCTTCTTCTTGATCATCTCCTACCTCATGTTCTTTCCCCCCTTCCTCTTTATGTTCACTTTTTTCCTCATCTTAGTTATCTTAATCATCCTCGAATTTACTATATTTCTAACTTTTATTTTATCACCACCCTCTACAACCTCTTCTTTACCTCTGTCAACACCCTTTTCTACATAATCTCTTTCCTCAGCTTTATTATCTATAAAAGGTTTGTCTTTATTTTTTTCCTGAAATAGATTGTTTAGGAAGATCATCCGAACACATCTGTACTTTATACTTTTTTTTTGGTTGGTTAGATGTTGATACAGTTTCAATTTCTTCTCTCTTAGGATACATCCTTTATCTTCAAACAAGAGAAAAACAAAAAAAAAATTATAATTGATGTCTGCATAATTTTAAAAAAAAGGTAACACAACATTCAATAAATACAACAAATTATAAAAAAAATTACAACAGATTGCCCATCTTTTGCAATAGATGACCAACCTGTTACAACAGATGGGTCATCTGTTGGAAGAGACCAAAATAGTTTTGCTCCTATTTTGATTTCTTTCAACAGATGATCTATCTATAACAATAGATAGGCCATATGTTGGAATAGTTGTTTTGATTTATTCAAGAGATGATCAATCTATTATAATAGGTGGTTTATCTATTGGAATACCTATTTTAATATCTTCCAACATATGTTCCACTTATTACAATAGGTGGGTCATCTGTTAGAAGTTATCAAAAGCTAGTAGCAGTTTTGTTTTTACAACTTCTAATAGATGACCCATTTTTTGCATTAGATGGGTCATCTATTGGATGGGCAATACACTACCAATACCAACACTACCACCACCAACAACAATAGCAAAAACAACCCCAACATCGCCAATACCAACACCAATAGCACCAACACCACCTCCAATATTAACACTACCAACACCAACTATACGAATAACACAAACAACATCAACCAAACAAAAACAAATAACAAAACCATCAATAAGCAATTAAACAAACAACAAATAAATAATACAAATAGTTCTAACACCACCACCAACACCACCAACACCCGCCAACAACACCACCAACACCCACTATCAACACCATAATTAACAAAATAATACAAAAATTATGGTTTTCTCAAGTTCTTTCTACTTCTTTTAGCATCAAAATTCAAAATTGTTAACCCATTCTTGAAGATAATACAACTAAAAGTCTTCTTTTTCATCTTCAACTAAAAAACCCTAATTTTTTGAAAAAACAACAAATAAATAACTCTTTTCAAACTCTTTTACCTTTGAAGAGTGAGAAAATGATGGATACAAGCAAGAAGGAAGTCAAAAAAAAACTAAGAAAATCGATCTATTTGTCATGACCCGACACTACCCCCTAGTCATAAAACGGTGATCAAGGCTTCAAATGACCCCAAGCTAACCCATAATTTGGCACAAGATATAATTACTACAGAAAGATAACAAAATACTATGCAAAATTCCTTCAAAATATTTGATAATCAAAATAATAACAATTTTAACTGTAATACATCCCTAAAAAATATGTTTAATTATCTGATTGTCTAAAAGCTTTTAAACATAATGAGTTATTGGGAAAGGTCCCTAACTAACTCTGATCAACTGAAATAGCATGAAGTAATAATATTAATATGAATAAATAATAATATAACTAGTCCTCGACTGATGAGGACTCACCAATGTCGCAGCTGAGTGGCACAAGAATGGACTACATATAATCTATGAACTAAGTGTCTGAACCTATATTGTAAAAAAATATAGCACAAAAGAGAGTATGTGGTCAGTAGTTTAAATAAAATAGTATATGAGATGGAAAAATAGATGAGACACCTATGTACTGAGCATGAATGCATGAATATGAAAGTCAAATACAAGATCAAGTATAAATATATGTTATGTATCTTAATAACTGAATGACTGAATACTGAACATTTGATCATACAAACCTGAACTGAACATAATATGAATACTGAACCTAGGACTGTGGGAGGTAACATTTAACTTATATGACCCAATCTGAACCTAGGACTGATGTGTGTCAGTTCATTGCCAAAGGTTACGAACACTAGCTAGTGTGGATCCACTAACTGATGTCTGGAACAACTAGGGTGTTAGTTCTCTATTGGCAAGTGATACCTAAAAGGGCGTCTATCATCAATTAATGGGTTACCCCTCATAACTTATGTTGGCAACGTAGTTTTGGAACTTAAGGACTTCTACTAAAGGTCTCAGTCCTCAACTGGCAAGTGAACCTTCATCCTTACATTCACTCGATGCTAAGTCCTACTCCTAACTGAACTAACACTGGTACTGATAAAAGTTTAACATGGTTTAATAATAATAAAAGCTAACCATGATAATGTTATGAATTTAATAATAAAAGCATGGCATGTATGACTTATAACCTGAAAACTGTAGCATGCATAAATATCTCGGTATCAGGTGTTCATATCTCGCCAGCACTGAATAATACATTAAATATGGCAACATCATTGGCATGCTATAATAAATTCCATGACTTGAAATCCCAAAACACAATATCGTTTTAAACTAAGGGAATTTATGATCTTTAACATGAGAAGCCATAAAATTTATGGAATAACATATGTTCATGGTTGAGTTCAAACATTAAATGGATAATTCTGAAAGAACTCATGATTTTCATGGAACCCTGAGCAAGATGGGTGAACTTGTAAGTAAAAAAAAGAATCTTTGGGACTCAGTGGGTGAAGCCCACTGATTACCTGGATGTATAAACCTTGAATAAGTTTCTTAAAATAGAGCTTGAACTTGAAGAACTTTAGTTTCCTTGGAGAGAAGGTAAGTTACATATTTTAGGTTCTCTAGGTGGAATTACGACGTTAATGATCTATTTGGGGATCTTAGGACTTTTATACCACCCTTTAGAAAGTCTAAATGACAAGGGTTTGTCTTTTAAAAGAGTAGGAAAAGAAATAAAAGTACCTGAGAAATTTTGCAGCAAATCCTGCTCCCAGTCTTGACAACTCACCTCACGACTAGTCACGAGTCGTGGTCTGAGTCATAACCGGGAATCCAAAGGTCTAGGATCCTTTTTTAAATGACTACGACTTCTTCCTAACAACTCATTATGACTGACTATGATTTGTTAGGTAGAGTTGTAGCCTAAAGATTGGCTTTTGGAACATGTACTAGTCAGGTTACAGGTCCACATAATGACTTGTAATGTTTGATTATGAGTCGTACACTGGACTAATCACCAATGGACTGGGTTCTTGGTTGAATACTATTGTGGCTATGATCCCCTCCTAATGACTTGTAGTCATTGATTATGATTTTTAGGGTAGACTCATTATCACTCGGATGGTTTCTTGGTTATACACTATTGTGACTATTAGTCCCTGCTAACAACTCATTGTCACTAATTACGAGTCATGAAGTGGAGTCCTAGTCACTGACCTAAAGCTTAAGGTCCTTTCTAATATGACTATGACTACTCGTAAGAAAAAATTATAGTTCGTCACATAAGGCATAGGCACTGGCAGCTGGCCGACACTTAAGGGAAAAATTGCATCACTTTCTGCCATGATATCATATCAAGGAAACACTTGAAGCATTTAGTTGCCTATCTTTTAAGGGGTGTAGAGCTTGAAAATTTTGGGTATTACAATATCTCCACCTTGGGATCATTCATACTAAAATGAAACTCTCTGAGCTGAAATACTAGGAAAAGTAAGATTATGCACTGAACACTTATGAGCTGAATCATGATTGAATATCAGAATCTGAGATATGATGCGTGGACTAAACTAAACTCATGAATGCATACTATGACGTGAGGATGATTGGATAACTGAGATTGACAATAAGAGAGTTAATTTAGTTAAGAAAACCATGACCTCAAGCTGAATTTTGGTTCAAATTGAAAAGATGGGGGGTACTTGGCTCGCATATCAACTTCTACTTCCTAAGTAGCTCCCTCGACTAACTGATTTCTCCACAAAACCTTTATGAAGGAAACTTTTTCATTTATCAACCTATGAATCTAATGGTCAAGAATATCTAATAAGATTTCTTAGTAGGAGAGGCTTCCTCCACGACCACACTCTCTAAAGGAATGATTGACGCTGGATTACCAATGTATTTCTTTGGAAAAGAGACATATAACGCTAGATGCACTGATGCTAGATCGACAAGAAAATCTAACTCATAGGCTACCCTCTCTAAAGAAACTCAAAATATTATCAATGCAAAATTAGTAGGGACTGAGCTTTCCTTTCTTCTAAAATCTCTTCACCACTTTCATAGGTAAAATTTTCAAATATACTTGTTCACCAATGTAAAACTCAAGCCACCCATTTCTCATGTCTGCATAGAATTTTTGACGACTTTGGGCTATTTTCAGCTTTTCTCAAATCAACTGAAAATTCTCTATCGTATCATACACTAAATCTTGCACTATCAAAGAAACTTAACTATCCTTAATCAAACCAATAGGTGACCTTCACCTTCTACAATAGAGAGCCTCAAATAAAGCCATTTGAATATAAGAGCAATAATTGTTATGATAGGAGAACTCAATAAAAAGTAAATGATCATCACAACTACCCATGAAATTGATAACACAAGCCCTCAACATTTGCTCTAATGTTTGAGTGGTCCTTTCTACCTGACTATATGTCTAGGTGTGAAAAGCCATACTGAGATAAACTTAGGTACCAATACCCATATAGAAATACTTCAAAAAATGAGAGGTAAACTAGGTACCTCTATTTGAAATGATGGTCAATGAGACTCCATATAACTTTACCAACACCATAAGATAGAGTCTAGAGTAATCCTTTACTGAATTTGAGGTATTGATTAGCAGGAAATGGTCTGACTCAATCATTCTGTCTACAACGACCCAATAGAATCATGGTGATGATGTGTACAATGTAACCCTATAACAAAGTCCATATTCACCCCTTCCCACTTCTAAGTGGGGATACTAAACTCTTGAAGTGTACCAATAGGTCTCTGGTGCTCAACCTTACATTGTTTGTACTTTGAACACTTAGCCATAAATTTCACAATATCCTTCTTCATAACATTCCACTAATAGACTTCCCACAAATCGCGGTATATCTTTGTGGCTCCTGGGTGAATAGAATATTGTGAACCAAGTGGCTCTTCTAACATTTTATCCTCAAATCATCCACAGTCAAAACACATAACCTGCCTAACAATGAATTACACCATCTCCCCCTTGGGAGAAAACCTCTACCTTTTGATCTCGAAATTCCTCTGTCAACTTAACCAAAATAGGATCTTTTTCTTAATTTTCCTTTACCTTAGAAACCAAAGAAGATTACAAACCTTTAGGAACCCAAATAATACCTTTGACTGAATTAACCAACCGAAAACCCAATTTAGAAAGCTTATGAACTTTATAGGATAATACTTTCTTATTATTCTCCACATGAGCAATGGTCCCCATAAACAACTTACTAAGGGCATTGACTATAATATTGGCCTTTCTTGAGTGATACATCACACTCATATCATGGTTTTTTAACAATCCTAACCAGCTTCTTTTTTGAAGATGTAGGTCTTTCTAAGTTAACATGTACTATAAACTCTTGCAATTAGTAAACACATCAACATGAACCCTATAAATTTAATACCTCTAACTCTTTAAGGAAAAAATAGCTGCTGGAAGTTAAAGATCTTGAGTTAGGTAGTTCTTCTAATGAGGTTTGAGCTGTCTAGATACATATTCTATAACCTTGTCTTGCTGCATTGTAACACCCCAATTTTCTATAATCAGAATGCTACATGGTTCTAGCAATCTCGAAGGACCACTATCTAACCCATGACTGATATCTATTACTGAGAACTGAATAATAACTATAAAATATGTGGAAAATAAGTTGTAAGCCCGTAAGGTTCAAAGCTGAAACATAATATATGATAAAGTGGAATGAAAATACCAAAACTAAAAAACTATCTAAAAACATCTATAGTCTGAAAGCCTCAAACCATCTGAACTAAGGAGTTGATGGGACATGTCCCCAACTAACTCCAACTACTAAAATACTGAGTCTAATGAAATACTAAAATAAAGAACATCTTCGAATGATGAGGAATCCCTACTATCTACCCCTACTGGATGAATTTGAACTACTAAAAGAGCTCTGGATCTCGTACGTCTGAACCTATGTTATAAAACACCATAGTGCAAATGTGTCAGTACATTTGAATATACTGGTATGCAGGTGAGGTAGGCTAAATGCAAAAGTGTTCATATGCATGAACAATACTAACTGACTGAATAACATGAACATGAGAAAACATATATGAAATCCGTGAGACTATAATTAAAATCGTGATAGTACTGAATACGGAGTTCTAATTTCTGAGTTTACTGATAACATGGATTTACTATTATCTGAGAGTACTAATAACTAAGTTATTAAAAAATAATAACTGAGGTTACTGATACTGATGGAAGGATACTCCATTACTTATAACATAATAACTGTTTTCGACTGTTCTGATTATGAAGAACTGGTCTGATTGACTATATTTGACAGTCCTAAAATAGAATATTGATAACATGAGTTTCGTATAACTGATATACTTTTAACTGAGTTATTGTGTATGACAGTCCTGATTTATGATGGAACTAGATGAGTTCCATAGTGAGCTGAGTGACTGTATCTGACATTCCTAAATCTGTAAAACTATTTGAGTTCTTTTACTGAGACTGTGTGACTATAGCTGACAGTTCTAATTTTTGAGACTGAAACTATTGGAAGTAGTAATGTAACTGACATACCCTGAATGAACTATTATAGCTGAGTCGGAGTCAAATCTATAACCCCAATTGTAAGGGTGACATTATCTCCATGGGTAAAGAAAGGCTGTGAGTGACCCTCATCTGGCAGTGTACCCAAAGAAGAATGCCACGACCCTCAACTAAAAGTGTTGATACACCTCAACAAACCTCAATATGATAGTGTTGATGCCTCAATATATGGTGGCTACATAGTTCTAGAATGCAATGATTGCTTCTTGGAATCACACCCTTATCTGACAGTGTGTGTTTCCATCCTTGGATCACTCAGTATTGAATCTTACTCCTATATGAATATTCACTGAACATGATTTACTGAACTAAGCTAGACTGCATTTGCTGAATTTCATTGATTGACAGAATTCTACTGAGATCTCATAACTGACTGAGATTACTGAGAATACTGAGATTACTAAATATACTGAGTTATCCTAATTCATGTGACTGACTAAGTTCTACTAATCATGACTTGAATACGAGTATCTTACAAACTGATACTTGATCTAGGCACACCACTAAATTTTCGAGTATTAAATACTCCCAGCTCTCTATAACATGAAACTGACATGATCAATATCAACAATTCATAGTACAATAATTAGGGAATTTCATAAGGCACTAGGTTATCATAATCTTGTATTTAACTAGGAATGCATGTAATCAAGTCATGGTTTCTTTATTCTAATCTCATAGGCATTCCATCAATCAATCATAATGAACAACAATGGCTATATGTCCATAATTTATTCTCTAAGACATTTCATCAAACATGTTGCATACATTTACTTGTACACTATTGGGAGTTTTATGTTAGCATGCTATAATGACACTTTTCCATTCACATAGGCATTTTGTCAAGCTTATAGGGAGCATGCTTTGGTTAAATCATAACTAATACATGAGATCGACATGGCTACAAATATAGACTTGCAAATAGAGGGGTTTTTTCATGAATATCATGCTAATCATCACATACTAGGACCAATTCTTGCGAACTTGCAATATAAACATAAATCAAACCCAACAACAGTATCACAATGGATTTCAATTTAAGAAAATACATTCATTGTATTTTGAAAAGATATTCTTGAGCTTCATGGGTGAAAGGGGCCTATGAATACCTCAGATATATATCCTTGATGGTTCTTGGAGAATTTCTAGACTTGTTCTTGATGTTTCTTAAATTTCTTGAAGAAGGATTTAACCCTAGTTCTTGGTTTTTGATCTTGGAAGAAACCCTAGCTTGATGCTATGGAATAATGTAGAAGGTATGAACTCTTGTTGGATGTACTAGTTATATAAAAAGGGTGAAAAAGACCTAAATAACCTTTTAAAAATAGCCTAAAAATACTGAAAGTAGGCTGCGATGGTACGGGAGATGGTCCATCGATCCTGACCGTCGGGCTTGGGAATAAAAACCAAACACTGTAAGTCGACAACGGTACGAGCAATGGTCTGTCGGTACTGCGACAGTCTGTTGTTCCTCATCGTTGGACCTAACCAAAAAGAAAATCCACTTTTTCAGTTATGAAGGATGGATCGATGGTCCGTCACCCTAGCGATGGTCCGTCAGCCTACCCCGTCTCTCCTGGGTAGCTCGAAAAGCTTCTGGAAAATATCCATAACTTTTTACCTCGATACCAAATTTTGGCAAAATTGGTATCATTGGAAAGCTAATTTAATTTTCCATATGATAGAAAGTTGAAATTAGGGAAATTACATCTGATTTAAACATTATTCATTTAAAGAGTCATCCCTGGATCTTCTAGAGACTAACTTAGACTTAAAGAAAAGTTGGGGTATTACAATATCTCCTCCTTGGGAACATTAGTCTTCAAATGAGACTGAATAAGCGAAGAGAAATGACAAACTAAAGTCTATACTAATCATGCTTAACTAACATATGAACTCATGAGTAACATGACTGATAAGATGAAAATGCTATACTGAACATTCTTATCTAATGCATGACTAACTGATTTGTGAATGTATGACTAAGCGTTATAATGGTCTGAGTTTCTCGTAATGAGAATGCATATCTGATGCATGACTATTTGACTGAACTATTACATGAATTCATGATTGAAAATGCAGTGGTACTTAGTACCAAGTTTATAATTGAATTCTGAACATGAAAGTGAATAATCTTAGGAGAACTGTTACCTTGAGCTGAGTCTGAGTTAGTGGAGAAGAGGTAAAGGTACTTGGTTCGCATGTCTGCTTCTGCTTCTCAACTAGCTCCCTCAACGGATTGATTCCAGTAAAAAACTATGACTAGAGGGACTTCCTTGTTCCTTAGTCTATGAATATGATAGTCTAGGATTTCGACTGGAACCTCCTCATAAGAGAGGCTGTTCTAAAAATTTATGCCCTGAATAAGGACTACAACTTCTAGGTCACCTATGCACATCTTATGTAAGGAGACATGGAAAAATGGATAGACTGAGGCCAGATCCGAAGGCAATTTGAGATCATAAGCTACCTTGCCAAAATGATTGAGAATTTTGAAAGGATCAATGCATCAGGGACTGAGCTTTCCCTTCTTACCAAATCTCTTCACTCCCTTCATGGGAGAGGTCTTTAAGTATACATAGTAATCAATCTTGAACTCGAGATCCTTTACTGAACACACATGGATGGGAACATTAGAACATGACTGAGTCTATAATGTTTGACATGGTCTGAGTATCATAAACTGATCTGAGCCATTGGGTACATGGCTTATGGATGAGATTGGAGCTAGAGGGTCAACCCAAGAATAACCATTACTCCATGCTAGATTCGTTATGCGAGAAAAGAATGACACTTTTAGGTTATGAAAGTTTAGGGGATTATAGTGTATCTCCCCCTTGGGACACTATGTCCCTCGAAGGATGATGACTTGGATGAGATACTGTGGAAGTTTAAGTGATGCAAAAGACACCTATGAATTGATTTGTGACTAAATATCTGGAATCTGTGACTTAGACATGAGGCATGGACTTAGTTGAGCTTGCAACCACATGGTCGCTCAACCTTGGAATAGTTACATTCGTGAGACTTGGTTAGTGTATCTAGATGGAGATATGGGAAATTACACCATGTGATCTTGTACATATAACTGCTAAAATAAATAACTGCCTTACGGACAACTCAGGTTGAAGACTTATATTCAATAGAAGACTTGCTTTAACACCCTTTTCATGGTCTAAATGAGACAACTGAATAAGAGAATCATTACCTAGCTAAAATTTGGTAAGATGAACCGAGGCTTGAGAAATATCATCTAAGATGAAATGAATAAGATTTATGTACTACAACTGAAACTGCTGAATAATATTAACGTGGGTGCTGGGAATAAGTGATTATATACACTAACTTATCTGGTTAACTGAATGACTGATAGCTGAATATTGGGCATGTAAGACTAAATTATACTCAGTCTAAAACACTGAGATGGGAATGTGGAAAACTGAACTAAGAATAAGGGACTGATTGAGTAACATGAGATAGCTGAACATGAAGTCATGAAATACCGCATTATCTGTGAATTCAAGACCAAGCATATGATATGATTTGGAATGATTCTGTAAACTGAGGTACGTAGATTCTGATAATTAAATGATCTAAAGACTCTATGCTATAGTCAAGCAAATTTTAGAAGTAAATCGAGTTTAGGATCTGATTACTGGAATGGGACTGAATGTTGGGTTTGGATAACTAAATACTAAAACTAGGGTTTAGACTAATACTGAAGTACTAAATTTTGAGACTAAATACTGATTACTGGGTACTAAATACTAAAATAGTAACTGAGTTCTGATAGCTGTATGAAAAAGATTTCCATATGTCGAGTACCTGATGCTTGAATAACTATTATATCAAACTCCACACCCAACTGAGGCTTGAGGAATAGAATATCAACATCATGGATTGATCAAGATATCTAAAATGAGGGTATACATGACATATCCTGTATTTAACTGATCGGTAGGAGCGTAGGATGAGTCTTGAAAGTTGAGCAGACTATAAATCTTGACATGAGTACATGGTTCATGAGCTGCATAACCCGATTTTGGAGTTTCCACATTCATGGAACCCAATTTGTAACACTAAATGAACTAGTACCCCTTATGCCGAGAACTGAAAGAGTGCGCAATTCTATGGAACACGTGCGAATATAAAATGTGTTCATGGAAATGAGATGTAAAGCATGTGTAAGTATGATGATGACTGAAGTAAAATTTTTTGCACTGAAATAAGAATAGGTCGGGAACCATATTCCTTACTGATTTGGCACGACTACTATAATACTGAAGGCGTAATTTTTTTTTGTATTTTCATAACCAGATAGTTTCTGTATACCTGTCGGGCTATGATAGACTGAACCACTAGGGTGAAGACTGAAAAAGACTCTATTAATAGTTGGTCTGACCTTAAAGATTGATGGCCATGCAAGGAGTTTCAGCCGAAAAGAAGCATGTGGATCTAATGAGGAATAAACATGTAAATAAGCTATCTGTAACATACCCGTGACTACATCAGGAGAACTTTTCTAATTCTGTCAGGACTGAAGAGCATAGAGTCTGTTTGGGTGTTGCCCACTGATATCACTGGAAATGGCACCCTGCTGATTTGGGCGACCTTACTAAGCTAAAGGATAATTGCGCTAACCTCGTGGACAAGGCTTAGGACAATCTTGGACTTTGTGACCTGACTCACTACATGTGAAACACACATTATTGCTAGCTCGACACATACCCTTATGATGCTTACTGCAAGTCTATCAAAGGGGATGGGTAAGAAGTATACCCTTACTACCTCGAGTTTTGGAGACTGGCTCCCCATCATGATTGTCATTCCTAAACCTTAGGACGGGTGTACTAGCTGAAGAGGGAACTGGGGATGAAATTTTTTGAATAAATTAAAAATGGTTACCAATTTCTAACCATGGCTAAGAAAGACTAAAACTGCCTATTTTGGCTCTCTTACTGGAAGTCACTCCCATAATGTCTGTGACTTTCTGAAACTGGTCGAGAAACTCCTGTAGATCCTCTTCGGACTTAGAACTGGAGAGTATAGGGGATTCATTTGGGTGAAGTCTCGAATCCTGGCTATAGCAGTGTTGGCCACTGGGTTGGAGGGAATAACAACTGGTTGTTCATCCTGGGCTGTGACTTAGTTAGCTAGAATAGGGGCTGAAATCCTTAATTCTACCTGGGAAATGCGTTTGTCCAGGGGATTTGCCTGAATGGTCTGAGGTGCTGACTGATTTTTGTTTCTTCTTTCATTAGCCCCTTTGGGAGGCATGTTCTGTAAACAAAAGAAAGAAGCAGATTAGACTAGGAGTTTAGCTGGAGCTTATGCTCACTGGCATGATATGATTACTAAAAAAAGGAAACTATTCTTAAAAATTCTCATAGCCTCCTGGACATAAGTGTGGTGTACAACACACCTATGCACAAGACTCTACAAGATGCAACTTTTTAGACTTCCTAGGACACTGATGATCCTTAGGCTCTAATACCAAGTTTGTAACACCCCGATTTTCTATAATCAGAATGCTACACGATAATAGCAACCCCGAAGGACCAGTAGCTAACCTATGACTGATATCTAAAACTGAGCACTAAATATTAACTGTAAAATATATGGAAAATAAGATGTATGGCCGTAAGGTTCAAAGCTAAAAATAATATCTGATAAAGTGGTACAACAATACCAAAACTGCACAACTATCTGAAAATATCTATAGTCTAAAAGCCTTTGACTTTATGAATTGAGGAGTTGATGGGACATGTCCCCAACTAACTACAACTATTGAATTACTAAGTCTAATGAAAAACTAAAATAAAGAACATTCTCAAATTATGAGGACTCTCTGCTATCTACTGCTGCTGGCTGAATTTGAACTGCTAAGGGAGCTTTAGATCTCGTGCGCTAAACCTATGGTATAAAATACCATAGCATAAATGCGTCATTACATTTCAATGTACTGGTATGCAAGTGAGGTAGGATAAATGTAAAAAGGGTTCATATGCAAAACAACATGAACTGACTAACTAACATAAATGTGAGAATACATACATGAAATATGTTAGACTGTAACTGAAATTGTGATAGTACTGAATACTGAGTTCTGATTTCTGAGTCTACTGATAACATGGATTTACTAATATCTAAGAGTACTGATAACTAAGTTACTGATAACTGATAACTGAGTTTACTAATACTGAAGGATGGATATTGCATTACTTATAACATAATAACTGTTTCCGACAGTTTTGATTATAAAGAAATGGACTAATTGACTTTATCTGACAGTCCTAAAATGGAATACTGATAACATGAGTTTCATATAACTGATATACTATTAACTAAGTGACTGTGTCTGATAGTCCTAATTTCTAATAGAACTAGCTGAGTTTCGTACTGAGCTGAGTGACTGTATCTGACATTCCTGAATCTGTAGAACTATCTGAGTTCTATTACTGAGACTGGGTGACTGTAGGTAACAGTCCTAATTTCTGAAACTGAAACAATAACTGATGCTGTGGGAAGTAGTCATCTAATCGACATACCCCGAATGAGCTATTATAGCTGAGCTGGGGCCCAATCTGTAACCCCAATTGAAAGAGTGTCAGTACCATGCCACAGGTAAAGACAAGCTATGAGTGACCCTCTATCTGGCAGTGTCCCCAAAGAAGAATAGTGGGACCTCAAATGACAGTGTTGATCCACCTCATCAACCCTCAGTCAAGTAGTGTTGATGTCTCAACCTATGTTGGCTACATAGTTTTGGAATGCAAGGATTGCTTCTAGGAATCATACCCTTATCTAATAGTGTGTGTTCCCATACTTGGGTTCACTTGGTGCTGAATCCTACTCCCATCTGAATAGACACTGAACATGATTTACTTAAATAAGCTAGACTAAGTTTATTGAATTCCGTTGACTGACGGAATACTACATAGATCTAATAACTGACTTAGATTACTGAGATTACTAAGATTACTAAGATTACTAAGATTACTAAGATTACTAAATATATTGGGTTTTCCTAAGTCATGTGAATAATTGAGTTCTACTGATCATGGCTTGAATGAGAGTATCTTGAAAATTGACACTAGCTCTAGGCACACAGCTAAATTCTCGAGTATTAAATACCTCCTGCACTCAATAATATGAAACTGACAAGACCAACATCAACAATTCATAATACAATAATTGGGGAATTTAATAAGGCACTCGGTTATCTTAATCTTGTATATATCTAGGAATGCATTTAATCAAGTCATGGCTTCTTTATTCTAATATCATGGGCATTCCATCAATCAATCATAATGCACAACAATGGCTATATGTCCATAATTTCTTTACTAAAACATTTCATCAAACATCTTGCATACATTTACTTGTACACTATTGGGGATTTCATGTTAGCATGTTATAATGGCACTATTCCATTCACATAGGCATTTTTTCAAGCATATGGGGAGCATGCTTTGGTTAAATCATAATCAATATATGAGATCGATTGGTATACACATATAGACATGCAAATAGAGGGGTTTTATCGTAAATATCATAATCATCACATAATGGACCAATTCTTGTGAACTTGCATTATAAACATAAATCAAACCCAACAACAACATAACCATGGATTTCAATTTAAGCAAATACATTTATTGTATTTTTAAAAGAGATTCTTGTTCTTCATGGGTGAAAGAGACCCGTGAATGAACACTGTGCATACTTGGGATGATATATCCTTGAAGGTTCTTAGAGAATTTCTAGACTTCTTCTTGATTTTTCTTGAATTTATTAAAGAATGATTTAACCCTAGTTCTTGGTTTTTGATCTTGACAGAAACCCTAGCTTGATGTTATGGAAGAATATAGAGGTTATGAGCTCTGGCCGGATGTACTAGGTATATAAAAAGGGTGAAAAATACCTAATAACCTTTTTAACTACAGCCTGAAAATACTAACTATAGGCTACGATGGTGCTGACAATGGTCCATCGACACTGCAATAGTCTTTTGGTCCTGACCATCAGACCTGGGCAGAAAATCCCAAAACTGTAGGTCGGTGACGGTGCTGGCCACGGTCCATCGGTACTGTGATGTTCCATCGATCCTGTCCGTCAAACCTAACCAGAAAGCAGGTCCACTACTTCAGTTGTGTTGGCTGGCTCGATGGTTCGTCGCCCTAGCGAAGGTTCGTCGGCCTTCCCTGTCGCTCCTGGGCATGTCGGAAAGCTTCTAGAAAATATCCATAACTTTTTACCTCAATATCAGATTTTCGAAAAATTGGTATCAATGAAAAGCTAATTCAATTTCCCACATAATAGAAAGTTGAAATTAGGGAAATTCTATCTGATTTAGACATAATTCATTTAGGAACATCCCTGGAGATTCTGGAGACTAACTTAGACTTAAAGAAAAATCGGGGTATTACAAGCATAAAAAAAACCAAGAATAACTCTAGAGTTATCACAACACACCATGAACCATCTAAACACTCTGGTAGGGTCTAAAATGAAGCGGAAGTGAGTCGAGTTTTTAACTCTTGAAAACTCTTCTCGCAAGAATTAAACCTCTTAAATTTGACATTCTTCTAAGTCGGTCTGAATATGAGGGAAGCGATAAAAATAAATCCCTCAACAAACAGTTTGTAGTAACTGGCAAAGCCCAAGAAACTCCTAATATTAGATAGAGAGATGGATCTAGGATAGTTCCTTATTGTTTTGGTCTTTTGGGGATCAACTTTAATGCCATCACAAGAAATGATATGACCATGAAAAGCTATCGATTTTAAAAAGAATTCACACTTGTTAAACTTAGCACATAACCGGTGATCCTTAAGGCTTTGTAAAACAATCCTCAAATGGTATGCATGTTTATCTTCACTATGAGAATAGATGAGGATTTCATCTATGAAGACTATGAAAAACATGTCCTGGTACTTCTAGAACACTCTATTAATCAAGTCATAAATTTTTAGGGGTAATCGTTAGTCGAAAAGACATAATTATAAAATTGAAGTGATCATATCGAGTTCTGAAAGCTGTCTTTGGAATGTTACATTCTTTGACTCTTAGCTTATAATAGTTAGATTTGAGGTCTATCTTAGAGAAATAATTTTCACCTTGAAGTTTGTCGAATAAGCCATTAATCTTTGAGAGAGGATATTTTTTCTTGATTGTGACTTTGTTCAACTGAAGATAGTTGATGCACATATTGAGAGAATTTTCATTTTTGCACATGAATAGAATTGGGGAACCCCATGGGGAAATACTAGTCCTAGTGAAACCCATAGCTAGAACATATTTCAAATGGTCATTCGATTCCTTAAGCTCAGCTAAATCCATTCTATAAGGTGGAATTAAAATAGGTTGGGTATGTGGAAGAAGATCTATTCTGATACCAATTTCCATCTCGAGAGGAACTATGGGGTGATCTTCAGAAAATACTTATAGAAACTCATTAACTACTGGAACCGACTAAAGACTCGGGTTTCAAAACTTAAGTCCATGACTTGGACAAGATGGTAGATGCAACCCTTGGATATCATCTTCCTTTCCTTAAGGTAGGAGACGAATCTATGTATAGGCACTGAGGTACTACCTCTTTATTCTATGATTGGATCATTAGGAAACTAGAACTGGACTATTTTTTATCTATATTTAATTAATGAGTAAGAAGAGTGGAGCTAATCCATGAAAAGGATGAGGTAAATATCGATTATCTCTAACTCTATAAGATCGACTGAGGTGACTTTGTGGGATACTGTGACTGCGCAATTTCTATGTACATGTTGAGCTATGATGGAACTTTCTATAGCAGTTAAAACTAAGAACAGTTCTGCAAGAATTTTGGAGTAAAACCTATAATATCAATAACCTTCTGCAAAAACACTAAAATTTATGTGGATCTTCCTCAGGATTGAACACAAAGAATTTTGGGGGATTAATCTGAGTGAAATCCCAGATTTTTCCTACTGTCATGCTCCCCATAGGGTTGGTGACATGACCTAAACTAGAGACTAGCCATTTTCAGTGCCTCAAGACAAACCATGACCAAAACCGCCCCTAATACCCTACCATAACTTCCCTGCACTCTATGTCGGATGAATTCCAAACATATACAATGATAGAAGAATCATAAATCAAATACATTAAATAATATCTATGAACCTATCCAACCGGTGTCAGCCTAATACCAATACCAATGCCAAAGCTGACGCTAATATCGACATAGCGCATTCCCAAACTAGTCGCACAAAAGCCTCTATACAAAAACAAAGAACATTTGGTTGGGACATGCCCCGAACATAGCCAAAATCAAAGTCCAAGAAATAGACGAAAGTATAAGAGGATATCCATAACATGAAATAGAGTCTTTAAGAGTATGGAAGCTTACCACTTTTATCCGACATAATGTTATCCCAAATCCAAGATCAATGAGCATGAGAAGTAGTATGATCGATTCCTGTATTGAGTGAGGATACAAAGTCCGAAGATGGGTTCGAGGGTAAAAATAAGCATGTACTCAAGAAAAGGATAAAATAATTCTATTATTAAAAACCAAAGTAAATAACCATATGCATATATATATATATATTTATATATATACACCATGACAAGAAAAGGAACTGGGTTTAACATACATTTAATACCTTTAACCTAGGCTATGTGTCTTGAGCGTCCTTAAACCACCCACAATCTATATAGTTCCAGTGTTACCCCCTAAACGAGCCCCAATGCGTGTAGCCACATGAACCGGAGATATCATAGGGGCCGGGGATTCCCGTGTACCCTCGCTCTCTATGATACATATATACAATTATAAACATAAGGGATTCTTATGTACCCCACAAGTATATGGTCACCATGACCAACCCTCATGTTGGAAAGCATGAGTTTCTAGTGTCCGTACATTGGAATCACTCCTTCACAATTAGCTATCACAACCCACCATTATTTCCAAATCAAAACCATTAGAAAATAACCAAACTACCAATTCCATAAGTTAATTACCAAGGCATTATGAAGTGGTATCGTCATATCGACTATAGCTTGTAAGGAATGTCATTAGTCAATACTTAAGGTATTCCCATATACCCCTACAAGACTTCCAAGTTAAACTAAAACCATGGTTATTAAGGCATTTCCAAACCATTTAGAATCAACAAAATCAATTTAAGTTCCATTACCATATCAAGCAATGCAAGGTATTCAATAATAGTCAAATTATGTGACAAAACCATTCTCTTTAGCATTTTAGCAAACATGTTGAGGGGATATAGTTTCCAAAGACAAAACCTGCAACCAATTAACCATTACAAGAAACCACATGTTCAAACCAACATTATAACATGAAAAACATAATAAAAAATGGGAAAACATCATCTAACCATTAATGACCAAAACCCACAACATATATTCAAAAACCACTACAAACCCACAAATATGCCATCAAAACTATTAAGTAAAACATGACTTTAGTTTTAACTGACAATGAGGGAGGAGTAACATGCCTTAGATACCAACTAAGAAGAATAGAATCCACCCTTGATATCCTTAATTGAAGACCTTGAGGAAACCCTAGCCCCTTTTTAAACCAAGAGTTTGAGAGAGATTTAAGAGTGTTTTATGAGTGTTTGATTAAGAATAATAGGATAAATAAAGTCCCAATAGTTTTTTAAGTAGTGGGGTTAAAAGAAGTTAAGAGGGTAAATGTCCAAAATACCCCTAACTTAAACTATAAAAATTTCGCAGGATGGTATGGTTGTACCCCTCCACTCATACCCACATTATACGAGTGGTACCTTTCACTCGTACCTTGACCGGAGAGTTGGACATCACATTCTGTCAAACATAATACTCCCTTTGCCCAAGTCATACCATCACCATATGAAAAGTACCCACCTAGTCGTACCTTAAGTAGAATATCAATGGCTAGACATTGGACAACTTAAAGTTTGGCACTATACTTCTCATACCATGTTCATATGAATATTATGGAGTCTTTTTGTACCTTGAAGAGAACTTGGCAAATGTCAAACTGACCAACATATGAACAAGACCTTTAAACCGTACCCACATCATACAAAAATTAGGCATGAGTCAAATAATAATCAGAAAACTCAAACTCAATAAATTTCTAAGGGTCAAAACTCAAGGTGTTTCAATTTTTCCCCACTTGGAACATTAGTCGCTAAATGATGGAACAAGGCAGTACAAACACAATTTAACCCTCCAAACTTCTCTACTCTTACCTTTAAGAATGAAAATAGAATACTAAGGAATCAATCTTTCCTTTAACAAAGTTTGAAAACAAAGACGTTATGAAGAGCACAGACCTTCCGCACGAATTTCTGAAGAAGAAAATAGGAATGGATACTTGGACTTCATGTCCTCTTTGGCTTCCAGTGTAGCCTCTTCCACCTTGTGGTTCCTTCCTAGAACCTTTACCGAGGCCACATCCTTGGTCCATAACAGACAAACCTAACAATCTAAGATCTTTACTAGGATCTTCTTATAAGATAGGAAATCCAAAATACTAATTTTCTCCAAGGAAACAACCAACAAAGGATCACCTATTCCTTTCCTCAAAATGGACACATGGAACACCGAATGAATGGAGATCAAATTAAAAGGAAACTCCAACTCATACGCAACATTGCCAACCCTTCTCACAACCAAGTATGGACCAACATCCCATGGATTGAATTTCTCCTTCATCCCAAATCACATTACTCCCTATATAGGAGATACCTTCAGGAAAACCCTATCTCCAACCTTAAACTCCAAGTTACTTTGCCTCATGTCTGCATAAGACTTTTGATGACTTTGGGGATCCATAAGACTATCCCAAATTGACTTCAACTTCATAATAACTTGGTGAACCAAATTCAGGATAAATATATCCTCACCAATCTCGAACTATCCAGCAGAAGGCCTATACTTCCTACTATACAATGCCTCAAATGGAGCAATCCTAATGTTAGAGTGGTAGCTATTATTGAAGGCAAACTCTACTAGAGTTAAGTTCTCAATCAAAATACCACCATAGTCAATCATACACTCTAGAAGTATATCCTCCAATGTCTAAATAGTTCTTTTTACTTGTTTATCCAATTACGGGTGAAAAGCAGTACTTAAACTCACCTTAGTCCCCAACCATTTCTGAAATCACCATAATAATTGAGATGAAAGCTACATACCATAATCAAAGATGGTAGAAATAGGTAACCCATGCAAATTCATAATCTCTCAGAGGTATAACCTTGCATAATCCTCGAGCAAGAAGTTGGTCCTCACTATCAAAAAGTGAGACGGCTTTGTCATCCTATCCATGATGACCCAAGATGAATCAAGTTGATTTTGAGACCGAGCGATGATGGGTCATGTTCCTCTGTTACAACAAATTAAAATTCTAGGAAGACCCATGTGATAATTTCCAATAGATGACCCACTTGTTGCAACATATGTCTAAATTTTTTTAATAATTTAAAATAGATGTGTCATCTATTAAACAAATCCATTTTCTATTGCAATATTTTTATCTAGTTATCCATTTCAATTAATAAGTTCAAATCTAAGGTTAAAATAAAATTTATGAAAAAATAAAACAAATTGAAGCCTTTACAAATTACATTAAATAAATTAACAAATAAATGAAATGTAAATATTTATTATAGGTACCAATGATGAATATTAAAAATTTAAGTTTTGAAGACAACAATTCTTAAGGAGAAGTTATTACTTTGACAGGCTCAACCTATAAATATCTACTCAATATTTACAAGTTGTTCTTAATCCGATAGTGTGGAATTCACTTTGCTAGTCATGTATCTTCACTGTCACTTACATATCAACTCTCAGCCTTTATATTTTCAGAGTTCTACTAAAGAGTAGAATATCTTTTATAGAGTAATCCAGCATCAGGTCCATCATATGGTGCTTGTAATCCATCACTCAAATACCCGATAAAGTGGAAAGAAAGAGATTGCAATCCGTGTATTTGTAAAAATCAGATAATACATGTCTTGTAATTAATGTAAGAGTTGTGAAACTTATGAAACTAAAGATTAATACTTATAGGATACCACTGGATTGTTGAGCATTTCCTTAAACATATTCTGCATCAAATGGATTACCCTATAAAAGATGGCTATCACCCGTTTTATCCTGGTAAACTTCAATCGTAAATCAATCAGTAAATATAGTTTGTTCAAAAGAGCCACTTATATCAAGGTATGTATGCAATACTTTGGTTAGATTTTTTATCTCAAACAATGGCCCAGAATGTCACCTTACCAACATCGAGTCATAAACTCGGATGCACATCTCTTTTAGAACAATGATAGCCAACACCCAATAAAAGTCACCTCCATAATTGACTGGGATGTATACTTTGTTGACCAAATACCAAGGTCAACCAGATGGAATTCTAAAACCTTTGATAATGTTGCTTAAATATTATTCTTTTGAGAATTTTTCGATTGTTGTTTAAAAGACCTATCGCAGGCCTTTTTGATGTAAAATTTTAAGAAATATTTGGTTTTCGTGTATCAGTAGTGCTATTGTGTTGCAACTTGGCCTTCTTTCAGAGGTAGTAAAAATGTCATTGATATGATGCACATATTATCAAACATTTAAATCACATAGTAATAAAATTAATAAATTGATACAAATAAATTTTTTATTAATAGTAAGGTATATGGCATTTAAACCTCTTCATTTAAAACAGTTTAGGGCTGTGACATGAGAAAAAATCAAATTTTCATTTTGGGATGTGCGACAACAAAGTCGACCATATCAAAACCAAGACCCAATTAGTTCACTTTGTAGTATTCGTCATTTTGTTTTGTGCATGATTTATAGGTGTTAATGTCCTTTTTACACGAAGAATTGCATAAATTAATATTTTTAAAAATGATTAATGTACTTGTTGGCATGAAACTTTAATAGACCATCTATAATGCCTCGAAATCCCATTTTGGGATGTCACACGATGATTAAGGCTACAAGTAACCTTAAGCTAACCCTTTGAGCCTGCTACTGCTTATAACCCTCAATTTGAGATAAAAACTCAACAATAATGTTGTATTAAGTCAAATCTGAACTGAAATAGCAAAAAAGCAAAACTTAATTATAAAATACTAAAAACAACACTGAAACATAACTGACTGTCTAGTCTGACAAAGCCTCTACTACTGCAAGAACTAGAGAGCCATTGGGACAGGTCCCCAACTGACTCATACTAGACTGAAATAAATAAACAACTACTAAGAAATCTAAACATAACACATAGGTCCTCAAACCATGAGGACTCAACAATTGCAGAGTGTAGACTAAGGCACTCAGAGATCACTGTCACTGCTGGGATTGAGCACATGAACCTACATTATGAGACAATGTAACACATAGACATATATGTGGATCAATACTTTGGAAATGTACTGAGTATATGGGGATGTATGCAATTAAATAATCAATATCTGTAATCTTTTATAGAAATCATGCATACTGAAAATAATAACTCACAAAGCTTGAATAAAATCATCATAATCATGAATGAGTAAATCACGTGAGTCATCACACTTTATTCTAAAATTTTTACCTTCTTTTACTTGAAACTCAAAGACTTTCAGAACTTTGTAAATCTTGGAACTCTAGGACTTTAAAGACTATAGTTTCCAAAATATATATATCTTGTCTGATCGAGAGAAAAAGACTTCTTTAGGGACATGCAAATCTTAGAACTTTAGAACTTAGGGAGTTTCTCTTAATCGACATAAAACATGTGAGCTTACATGGAGTCCAACGTCTTTCCCATGTTGAGAAGAGTTGTTCTACCCTTGCCATCGGAATAGAACCTTAACTTTAGTGATCACTATCTTAACCCATTTGGGCTATATCAAAATCCTACAGTGGCTTGTAGTTCTAGGACATGAGACCTTGGAATCATACCCAACTTGATGCTAAATACTACTCCCTTACTTAAGCTCAGAACCTTTTAGGAAATCCACCTTAAAACAACTCAAGAATCTACAATGAAAACCAAAATATGCTTCTCTTATCTTTAAATCTTGAATATTGTGGATTCCTATCTTAGCTTATTATCAAAACATCAATCTTTGCCTTTGAAAGCACTTATCAAGGCTTGTCAATAAAACATTAAGATCAAAATCTTCTTATAAGCTCATTTCTTAAACTTAGGACTCAAAATATAAATCTTTAATGCATCAAAATATTATATTTAAATTTCATCCTCAACAATCATCTTAAAAACTTTCAACAATCTCAATCACAATAGAGGAATATAACTCATAGTATAAATCTCATGATTTCAAACATATATAAATGTAAATTTCTTGCAATTTAAGCTTTAAATAACATGATAGTCTCATAAAAAAAATTGGTATCAACCCCAACTTGCAAATCATGTAAACTTTATAAAAGTCAAATCTTTGGGCACAAGAACGAAAAGAGAGTTCTTATTCAAACCCCACATACCTTGAATTTAAGCTTTGGATGAACTCTTAACTTCGGGACTCTATTCGTGAGAATAGTGGGTGTTTCTTATAGCCCTTGAAGTAAGTAATCCGAATCTTAAAGAATTACTGAAAACCAATGATTAAATCTTAAGCTATGTTGATTCTTGGGTTGAAACCCTAGTGAGAGTTCTTGAGATATTTCTGAAAAAGTATCAATAGAATGGTAATTTGGGGGTGTAATATCGTGTTAAGGATGAAAATGGGGTGGAAAATACCAACTTTACCCTTAATGAGATGGAGAAAAGAAGCTGAAAACTGGGCACAAGGGCTATGGCCTGGGCGGTGCCTTGCCCAGCGCCTTTGCTAAGCTGGGTGGCGCCTTTCCTAGAGCCTTAGCTAAGATGGTTGGAGCCCCTTAACAGCCTTTGGCGACCATTTTGGAAACCAAAACACGAACTTTAGCTCATCTAATAATCCTGAAACTCACCCGAGACGTACTCTTGACTTGTCTCATCCCAATGTAACTTAAAAATCAAAAATCATAGTTTGGAAAGGTCGTGAAATAATTCAACGAAGTTAGAAGGCTCAAAATAATCTAAGTGTTGAACACTTAGCTAAAATTCTCAGTGTAAAGCTTCTTGTGACTCATTTTTGAAATCTTTAACGACAAGGAAACTTAGAGGGGTCTTAAAATATCTCCCCCTTGGGAACATTCATCCTCGAATGTCGCTAGATAGGCTAAGAATACAGAGATAAACTAAGGGTACGCAGCAAAAACAACTTGCTAAACTTTCTCTACTTCATTCTAAACATTCGGATACGCTATAGAATGCATAAACTCATAATAATAATGGTTGTACAATAGCAACTTCGATTAGAAAGGGACTGAATTAAGAATGAATAGTACCTTCAGCTTGGTCTGTACTTGCATAGAAGAGGTGCGGATACTTGGCTCGCATGTCCTCTTCTGCTTCCCACATAGTTTCCTCAACGGGCTGGCTTCACCACAACACATTGACCAAGGGAACTTCTTTGTTCCTTAGCCTCCATATCTGGTGGCCTAAAATTTCAACTGGAACCTCTTTAAACGATAGGCTAGCCTGAATATCCGCACTCTCTGAATGATCCATTACCACAGAATCACCGATGTGCTTCCTAAGCATGGAAACATAGAAAACAGGATGAACGACGGACAACTTTGCGGGCAACTCAATATCATAGGCTACTTTCCCAACACGGATCAAAACTCTATACAGACCAACATAAAAGGGACTGAGCTTCCCCTTTTTGCAAGACCTTTTTACCCCTTTCATAGGTGAAATTTTTAGATACACCATATAATCAATTTCAAACTCAAGGTCTCTTTTCCTCACATCTGCCTATGAGTTTTGACCGCTTTGAGTTGTCTTCAATCTTTCTCTAATAAACTTTACCTTCTCCATAGCCTCAACCACTGAATTAGGACCAATCATAACAACCTCACCCACTTCTAACCAACCTATGGGTGACCTATATCTACTCCCACACAAAGACTAAAACGGGGCTATTCGTATACTAGAGTGATAACTATTATTATAAGCAAACTCTATCAAAGGTAAATGCTCATCCCAACTAACTCTAAAATCAAGGGCACACTCCCTTAATATATCTTTCAAAGTATTGATGGTCCTCTCGGCCTGACCATCTGTCTGTGGATGAAAAGTGGAACTCAAATACACTTGGTTACCAAGACCTTTTCTGAAAAGCTCTTAAAAACTGCGAAGTGAACTGAGTACCCCTATCGGAAATAATAGAAAAGGGAACTCCATGAAATCTGACTAACTATCGGGTATATAATCTAGCATAATCCTCAGCTGAGAAAGACGTATGCAGAGGTAAAAAATGCGCTGACTTAGTCAACCTATCTGCAAAAACCCAAATAGAGTTATGAAGACGATGCAAAAGAGGTAAACCAGTCATAAAATAAATATTTATCTCTTCCTACTTCCAAGTGGGTATACTAAACTCTTGCATCACACCGCCAGTCCTTTGGTGCTCTACCTTAACCTATTGGCATGTTGCACACTTCTCTATAAACTCCGATATGTCTTCTTCATACCACTCGACCAATAGGTTTCCCGTAAGTCGCAGTACATCTTGGTAATACCAGGATGAATGGAATTTCCAGCATCATGCCCTTCAGCCATAATTCTCTGCCTTAAATTATCAACACAAGAAACACACAACCTATCCTGTAATCTCACCACACCATCTCCTATTGGGATAAAACCTCTATTTTTCGGTCCTTAACTGACTCCTTCAGTCTGACCAAACTAGGGTCCCTGTCTTGCTTCTCCTTCACTTTTGACACTAAAGCTAATTCAAAACAACTCTGTACCAAAATATTCCCCACATCGGAATCAAGCAAACTAACACCCAATCTAGGCAAACAATGCACTTCATGAGCTAAAACCTTCCTATCTTCCACTACCTGAGAAACACTACCCATAGACAACCTGATAAGGGCATCTGCCACTACATTGGCCTTGCTCGAATGGTATAATACACTCATATCATAGTTTTTTAGAAGCTCTAGCCACCTTCTCTGCCTAAGGTTCAACTCCCTCTGAGTATATGCATATTGTAGACTCTCATGATCTGAAAACATATAAACATACACACTATACAAATAGTGTCTCCATATTTTCAAAGCAAAAACTACAACAGCTAATTCAAGATCATGGGTTGGGTAATTCTTTTCATAAGGCTTCAACTGTCTAGAGGCATAGGATATAACCTTACCTCTTTTCATCAACACACAACACAAACCAACTCTAGAAACATCTTAATATACCACAAAACTATCAATACCATCAGGCAAAGTCAACACAGGGGCTGAGGTGAGTCGAGTCTTTAACTCCTCAAAACTCTTCTCACAAGCATTTGACCAGAGAAACTTAACTTTCTTTTGGGTCAATTAGGTCATAGGGGACGCGATAGAAGAGAAACCCTCAATAAAATGGCAGTAATAGCTAGCTAGACCCAAGAAACTTCGAATATCAAATGGAGTGATAGGTCTAGGCTAATTTTTTACAGCTTATGTCTTTTGGGGGTCAACGCTAATGCCTTCGGCTGAAATAATGTAACCCATAAAAGAAACTGAACTTAACCAAAATTCACACTTGCTGAATTTGGCATACAATTGGTTCTCTATAAGAGTTTACAAGATAATTCTAAGATGATCCGCATGTTCATTCTCACTACGGGAGTAAACAAAAATATCCTCTATAAACACAATGACAAACATATAAAGATATTGGTTGAACACTCAATTCATGAGGTCCATGAGAGCTGTTGGGGAATTAGCTAGCCCGAAAGACATGGCAAGAAACTCAAAATGACCATAACAGGTTCAAAAATCTGGCTTTGGAATATTACACTCCCTAACTTTTAGCTAATGATAGCCGGATCTAAGGTCTATCTTTGAGAAGTAACTTGCACCTTGCAATTGATCAAACAGGTCATCAATTCTTGGAAGAGGGTATTTGTTTTTGATAGTGACTTTATTAAGATGACAGTAGTCAATGTACGTACGCAAAGAACGATATTTCTTTTGCAGGAACAAGACAGGTGCACCCCAAGGAGAAACACTAGGCTTTTTGAAACCTTTATCTAGAAGATCTTTAAGTTTCTCTTTCAACTCCTTAAGTTATATGAGTGACATACGTTACGGAGGAATAGAAATAGGCTGTGTTTCGAGAAAAAGAGCAATCTTGAATTCTATATCTCTAACTGGGAGGTACCCCTGGGAGATCATCCAGAAATACATCAGGGAACTCATTAACTATATTGACTGACTGGATAGTTGGAGTCTCATATATAGTATCTTTAACACTAACTAGGTGACAGATGCAACCCTTGGAATCAGCTTTCTGGCTTCGAGATAGGAGATAAAATGAATCTTGGGGGATACTAAACTACCGGACCACTAGAACATTGGTTCATTAGGAAACTAAAACATAACCACACGGGTACAATAGTCTATAGAAGCACAATAAGAGTGAAGCCAATCCATACCCAGAATAAGATCAAAATCCACCATGCCTAGCTCTGTCAAAATCATTAAGTAGGACTTCATGAAGGACAATAATGGGGTACTTTTTATACACCTTCTTAGCAACAATTAACTCACCTACTGGAGTAGAGACTAGAATAGGGTAAGGGTTCTTTTCAGGAATTATCTCAAAATTCACAGCAACAAATGGTGTCGCATAAGAACAACTTGACCTAGGGTCCAACAATACATAAACATCAAAGTGAAAGACACGAAGAATTGATAACACTCAAAGTATACCTCTCATGTAAGAGTGTAAGTGATTATTGTCAATATATAACCCAACTAGGTTGGGGTCGATTCCACAGGTAATATGGTGTGAATCTAAGTAGCATGTAAGTTAATCAACTGATAGTTAATAGTTTCTGATAAATAGGGGTTTATGAGAAATATTAAGTAAATGTTTCAGACTTCAGTTTTGGTGTTTGTGATCAATATTATAAGGAAAACTAGAGTTATGTTCACTATGGGTATTTGGATTTGACAGACGCTAGTAACGGTTCATGATTCTTGTGGTAGGTAGGATCAATAGATTATCCTTGTTGAAGTTATGCCTAAATATTGCTCGACCTACTTAAGCATTTAACTACCTAATTCTCTCGAACTTAGGCAGTTGATATTTAATAATAGGAGTTTATCTCAAGATAATTAATCTTGTTACAGCATTAATTATTAATCAGAAGGTTGGTAGCTTCCAAGTCCCTGTTGATAATTCGCTTCTAACTAGGTTTGATTTCTTTGATAAATCAAATCACTCGCAAGCAGGACCTATTGTTGGCAACCAATAGAAAAAGTGTAAAATAGGAATTATCAAGAAGATACTACTACCATTAGAGTCCTGAACACCTGGTTACGTTACAAACCCATACCCATAGATCCTATAACTCGGGTTAAAGGGTTTAGCTACTCATACTGTAGAGAGACCGAAACAACGTTTTGAATTCATAATGTGATAGATAAATACCTACAACAAGATGAATGGTAAAACTTGTATCTTAAATTAAAACTCAGTAGAAATCCCAAAATAATAATGATAATCTCTCAAAAGTTAATGGTAAACTTGTATAAAAAACTAGAGAGCACAAACGTGAAGTTTTTGTGCAGAATATCGTGTACTAGATGCTTCAGAAAACCCTAAGACAATGCTTTAAATACCAAGAACTAGCTATGGAAACAAAAGCAAAGTCATAGCTATTTCTCAGAATAGACGACGACATTCGTGACTCCTTCTCAGGATCCTAACGACATATCACGGATGTCATCAGGTTTTCTTCAATTTTGGCACTTCCTGCTTAAGGATGACGACAAATCTTGATGGACTTATCAGACATGTGATGGCCTATCACAAATGTCATTGAATTTTCACTTGAATTCATCATGTTCTACTTTATGCTGACGACAGTCTCGATATCTTATCACACCTTTGATGGATTATTGCAAAATGTCATCACTTTATTGATACAAGAACGACAATGAAAGGCACAAAACACACTCCAAATCAGTCCACTAATCTTAAGAATTTGAGGATGAACATGGAGACCACACTCGGATTCACTACCAATAACAAGAATACATGATATAAGGGTCTATTTCAACACCAAAACAGATATAAAACGTATTGAATAATAGGAACCACAGTAACACTAGTTTCAGATTCAATAAATGACCCAAAATAGTCCACTACACAAGATAACAACAACAAAAGTAAAGATAGATAGTGAGACAAAGATTATTACAGGATTAAGAACTAAAGAGTGTATTAAACTCAAAAAACCCTAATGAATGTAATAATCAAAACCACACTCTTACGGTGACCGCCAAGGGAATCAACACACCTCAAGATCCACTATTTCCAAGCAAAGATCAATATTATCTTTTCCAAGCCCTAAACTAAGATACCTAAAGTTTTCTAGTCTCAAAAGAGAGGATTTGTGTTTCAATCTTTCATTCTTCCAAGGCTAGTGAAAATAAGATTAAAGGAGCCTATTTATAATATATTACAAATGAAGACAAAAGACCACTTTTCCCGTAATGAGATGGGCTTCCATGGTGTGTAAATACACCATATGTAATGTATAAAATACCCTTAATGAAGGGCAGCCAAGGTATGTTATAACTTGAATGAATGGCTCCTTTTCAATGCTCATAAAAATCGAGTATGGTTCATACTTCAAGGCTTGTGGTTCTTGGGTTAGCGTCAATGTAAGAAACCAAGCAACCTTCCACACATGAGATTGCTTTAATTCATGCTCAAAATAATCTTTCCTTGCATATCCTTGTGCTCTCGGGGTGACCAAGTCTTAATCCTTTAGGTGTTGGCCTTCAAAGATGTCATCAAAAGCTAAGATGGCCATTTGACTCATATCATCCTCCCCTTATTGAAAAGGATTTGACCTCGAATCCAAAACTTGTAAAACCAAAGAAAGGAAAAAAAAATACAAACTCCTCATGGCATGAGGGTTAGGGTTAGCACGACAAATCATGTCAACATTCCAAGGTTGCACATATTTAGAATATAACCAAGGATCCTTTGAACTAAATATTAAATAATTAATGCAAAATGCATAAAGGATTTGACTATGGAATTCACCAAAAGTGATACTTTGCTTTTAATGTAAACCAAGCAACAAGTTGGGTGCACCGTCATCATAAATTCTCTATTTGGCATTGGGGTCAAACGGGAAGAGTGGCCATAGACACGGGTCTAGACAATACTCCCCTTCCCAGTGATCTCTACCCAAACTAAATGTCATAATCTCTACAATAGCATACTTATTATCCATAGCAAATAGAGAGTAGAGAAAGGTATCACTCAAGTTAACTTCTACTAAGATGCCCTCTTGTGTGTACTAACTACTAGTTTCACAATCATCACCATGAGTACTCTCAACAATAAAATCACACAAAGTAGAAGAAGTAGTTTCCAAGACCATACATCCCTTACCCTTAAGATTAATTTCATCTTCTAAGAAGAGATTTCCATTCTTAGGAGAGATGTTATCACACCATAGTGGGTTATCATATCATTTATAACTTCTAAGGCAAGCTATACCATCATTTTCATCACTAGGTTCATTAGGAGTGGTTATATCATCTTCAAACAAGACATTATACCTAAAGAGAGCATAATCTATATCACGGGCAGATTCAAAACAAACACGTTCATAACTCTATAAAAGATCAATATCAAGTTTCAAAGAGATTTCAAGTGCAAGATTATCCCAAGAATAGCTCTCGGGTTCACTCCTATTCCTTTAATGATCATTTTCAACATCATAACACACTTGAGGTTCATTAATTACAACATACACATCCTCAAGTGGTGGGTAATTTTCACACATAAGTTGATCAAAACAAATTTCAGAAGATAATGTACTTTCATTCAACATAATTGTTTCAAGACTAGGTGGACATAAATCGATCTTACAAAAAGATTTGATTCGGTCATCAATAGGATCAATAGTGTATCCATACTCACAACATATACATCATCATCAAGTGGAAAAGAAATAATAGACTCACATATAGGTAAGCTACAACTCACACTCAATGGGCTACTAGCCACACAATTATCATTCACATGTACAAAAGTGTAAGAGTTAGCCATTTTACCTTGAAGTCCTTGAGTAGATCCTTCTTTGTCATGGTGTGAAGGTCCTCTAAAAGCTTGGGCAGCAACATTTTTAGGCATTGTTCTCCTTCCCTTTCCATGTTAGTACCTACACAAATGTCCTTAGTAATAGAAGGACAACCAATGTTAGCATAGTTTGGTGGTAATCCCCTCACTTTTCTCCACACAACCTCTCTTTTTTCCACTCCCAGATTACCACCTTGCACTCCCTTACTCCTCTCAATCTTTTGTATCTTATAATTATTTGGATTGGAATAGAAAGGCATTTCTCTTCGCGACTTAGGCAGCAAGTAAGTCATGAAAAAATTTCCCCATTTGCTTCTTACAACATTAGCCCAATTTTCCACGTTAAAAACTTGATGTTGTGCAAACCAATAGGCACCTAAGTATACATGATCATAGGCTAAGGGAATACTATCGAACAAACCTCCTCATGGTATTCATATTGAGAGAAGATAACTTATACCCTCTCGATAACCTTGAACCCATCCAAGAAGTATGGAACAAGTAAAGGATCACAAAACAACCCTAAGTAGTCAACCATGGATGGAACGATGTAGTTTCTATAGTACCTATCATTTAACACAATGAGGTATCTTGGTATCCCCCAAATGGTCACCTTTATGGAGTGTACACTCCTTCTCGGATCAACATTGTAAATCACATGAGTACCCCTTGATTTTGGAGATGCATACCCTCTTCTTCTCATTGGACAACCTCCACTAGAGCTAGTATAACCATTCAAACTATATTGACCTTGATAAGAAGTACTAAAAAGTGGATAATATGAATCTTCACACTCCTCACGTGTACTCTCATCATAGCTCTCATAATATTTGCGAATGAAAGGGTTATACCTAACACTAAATCTAGGTTCGGAGTAAGAAGTGTAATACTCCTCACATGCCCCAACATCGTCATAAGATCCATCACAAGGTCCTACATCTTCTCCAAAGTTATCATAAACACTAGGCACTTACTCTACCTCATTTTCTCCCTCAAAACAGTAACTTTCAAATCTGCCCCAAATTTTGATTATGGCTATTTTCATAACCTCCGCAATCTCTCTTAACTTCGTAGCCATAAAAACCCTCACTACAATCATAGTATCCTATATTGTAGTCACAATAATCCCCTGATATTGAAGACATATTCCCCTTATATCACCTTTGTACCTACACAATGAACAAATAAGATTAGTAGTAAAAGCTTTTCATCAACACTCGTATACAACCTTTATGATTCTCACAATTGCAGCAACGAATATTGAAAGTTTCTTATACCCCGATAATCAATAGGATGTCAATTCTACTTAGCGGTCGGAATGGATTCTTGTTTGATTGAATCAAGACACAACAAACAAAATTTACTTACGAACTTGAAACAAGAAGTTACTACGAGTTAAAAATAAGAAAAACACACAAATAACAAAGACACGAAAGAAACGGATTCAATAATTAATCTACAACTAAGTAGGTGATTACTAGTTGTTAATTAATTCTAGAATCAAGTAATGAAACAAATGAAACAATAAAATAAAAATAAGAAATCTGAAATTAGAGCTTAAATATGTTGCATGAACAGTAAAACGTGATGATGTGGCAGTTTTGGTGATGTGGAAATTTGGTGATGTGGTAATTTGAAATTTGGTTTGGTCAAATTTTAATTTGGAAGATGAAAATCAGCTTTGGGAGGGAATCAATACTTGGATTCCTTTTTGAATAATAATAAAAAAAGGTTTTGAATTGTATTGGTCCCCAATCTTAACTTTTCCTTGCACCATTCCCTTAAAATAGACCTTTTGAAAGTCCTTGTCCCCTCCTTTGGGTAACAAGACCTTTGATAGCTTTCTTGTATCCTTAATTCTCTTAGTATATGTTCAAGACAAAAAAGACCACACTTTATTTTTCCACTCCTTTAGATCAAACCACCCCTTTTGAATGTTCTTTGCTCAATAATAAATGAAGAACATAAAGAACATCAAGAACACTCAACAGTGCACCTTAAGCAAAGAACATCCAAATTGAATAATTTTTGAATTCTTCAAACACACATGAATTCCACAACAACAACACGTTTTCAATCCACCAATCCTCAACAATAACCCAAAATTTTGAGATTCACCTTTCTGGTTTTTTTTCAACCTTCAACTCAACAATGGTGAATATCTCAAAACTACCCGGATTAAGCTCAAATCAAAGATTTAGACACACTTAGTGTTAGGGAACAAGAACCTAACACTAGAAACAAACAAAACACATAAAAACATCCTATATTTAATCCATAAAATTTGTCCAAAGTACAGAATCGTGAATAACTTCTTTGGTGGTTGAAGTTGTTTGGTAAGTGGTTGTTATGGTCTTTGGTGGTTGAGCAGTTTTTTTTTCAAGACTAACAGATTCTACACCTTTTTCCTCCAACCTTTTTAGATCTAACACCCACTTTTCTTTCAATAAAAGATGATGATTGGTGAAGAACACCAAGAACACAAACTTTTGAATCTTGGAGTTTAAGGTTCAAGTTGGTCTCACACTTCAATCAACACATTCTCAAGTTTCACCAATCAACAACAACTTCATCAAAAAGGTTCTTAGGCAACCAAAGAACAACAATATCACATGGAAAATCTTAGAACAACAAAAAGATAAAGAAACAAGGACAAAATAGTCCATCATAACCAAAAACATCCAAAACACTTTAAAGTTTTCAAGTTCACAACAACATCAACAATGTAGGCTCAAACTTAGATTTAGACTCAAAATGTTAGTGAAGGTTAAAACAAACACTATAAACAACAAATACAAGTAAAAATCTCGGCCAAGACACAACAAAAAGCACAATTTTCGGCCAAGAATCAAATTGGACAGATTGTTCTTTTTCTGGAATTTTCAGATTTTTAGTTTTTTTTGTAGTTTTCAAGTCTCAAGCCCAAGATTGATCTTGTTAGAACAAAATCAAAGATGTCTTTGATACCAAATGATACAAGATCTACAATGAAAGGCACAAAAGACACACCAAATCAGTCCACTAATCTTAAGAATTCGAGGATCAAGATGGAGACCAGAATCGGATTCACTATCAACAACAAGAATACAAGATACAAGGGTGTATTTCAACACCAAAACAGATATAAAATGTAATGAACAATAGGAACAACAATAACACTAGTTTCGGATTCAATAAATGACCCAAAATAGTCCAATACACAAGATAACAACAACAAAAGTAAGGATAGATAGTGAGACCAAGATTATTACAAGATTAAGAACTAAAGAGTGTATTAAACTCAAAAACCCCTAATGAATGTGATAATTAAAACCACACTCTTTCAGTGACTACCAAGGGAATTAACTCATCTCTAGATCCACCATTTCCAAGAAAATATCAATATTAGCTTTTCCAAGCCATAAACTAAGATACCTAAAGTGTTATGCTCTCAAGAGAGAGGATTTTTTTTTCAATCTTTCATTCTTCCAAAGCTAGTGTAAATAAGACTAAAGGAGCCTATTTATAATATATTACAAATAAAGACAAAATACCACTTTCTCCTTAATGAGAGGGGTTGCCATGGTGTGTAAATAAACCATATGTAATGTATAAAATGCCCTTAATGAAGGGGCAGCCAATGTATGTTATAACTGGAATGAATGGCACCTTTTCAATGCTCTCAAAAATTGAGTATGGTTCATACTTTAAGGCTTGTGGTTCTTGGGTTAGCACAAATGTAAGAAGCCAAGAAACCTTCCACACACGAGATTTCGTTAAGTCATGCCCAAAATAATCCTTCCTTGCATATCCTTGTGCTCTCGGGGTGACCAAGTCTTGAGCCTTTATGTGTTGGCCTTCAAAGATGTCATCAAAAGCTAAGGTGACCATGTTACTCGTATCATTTATTCAACTAAGCCTCAGTTTCTGTCTATCCTGACGGCAATTCTGATAGCTTATTACATGGCTAGCGACTTATCAGAATTGTCGTCAGCCATATTATTTTTCAGATTCAACTCTTTTGTTCCAGATTCAACTCTTTTTGTTCCCATTTGCCTTAGGTTCCCTTGCATCATCATTTTCTCTATAATATCAAAGTAAAATAATCAAAAACCACAAAATTTGCTCAAGAATTGATAATTATTTCTCGTTAAAAGCCTCAAATGTGTTAGTATCTGCTCACACATCAACACCCTCAACTTAAAATAATTTCTTGTCCCGAAGTAACTAAAACACATCTAAGAGAATACAAAGTACATTCGGCAGTCAATTTTCTATATCATCTCAAAACAACTTCACCCTTTCCAAGGCCAATCAATTCACACTCAACCATGTATACTATTGAAAAACAATAATGCAACACACAGGAATCAAGATATGGCATAAATTTAGCAGCAACAATCATGCATATACCAACATTACACTACCCAAACAAGTTAGCAACCAGTAACATACTAAGTGTTCCCTCACAGCAAAGAAGTCTCTTCTCTTTCAGAATAGAAATCATAAATATCACCATGGGGACCATTATAAGATACTCACTCTCATAATGAAGTTTCAATCATTGTATTCCAACTACCGTAGGCTTGCCCTTATTTTCATTACTAAGGTTTTCAAACAAGTCATCTAGGATCACTGTAGGTCTTTTTCTCAGCTTGAAATATAGGCTAAGTTCTGGTATGATACTTAAGGATATTTAAAGTGACTAAGCCTCCTTGACACTACACTAAACTCTTAGGGTCCCACTTCTTAACATTTTTCTATTTTCTTATTTTTTATCACATATATTCAAGATGGGTGCAGTCTTTTCAACAATTTATTCTTCCTTTTCACAATCTTTTTCTTTTCTTATTCTTTTTCTACCGCATCCATCTTTTAATTCTTTTCTTTTTATTAAACCTTTATTCATACTCATTTTTCATCGTGAAGCCCTATGACAGCCACCCTCAACTTAGGACATTTGCCTAAGTCAAGATGCACAGTGTGCAAGGAGGACCAGGGAAAAAATAGGTTCCTTACGATGTAAATGGGAAGGTGATCAGTGTCATAAAAGAAATAGGAATTTAGGCTCAAAACAGGGATCAAGGGATATCATACATTCAAGGAAGGTCATTTAGGCTAACAGTGGACTAATCATCAAAATGACCTATGATCCTTTTCTAACCCCTATCCTACAACCTAGGCAAGAAAAAATCGGGCAAGTTCTAGCTTCTACATACAAAAAGAACTCAGTAAAACCTTTCACACACATGGCGCGAAGTCATATCATAAGTTACTACTCATTCAGTTCATGCAATTTGTTCAGCAAATTTTTTTATGTCACTAGAACTAATGCCACAACAAGATGCACCATGGTTACAAATGGATGAAATTCACATAGTAATAAAATCATATCAATGGAGAGGTACTCAAAAATCACACATCATTCTAACTTCCTCAAGTAATTTTACTACTCCTAATCAGTCACAAAAATTGTTATAACAAAAATGCACCCTACACCCTCAACTTAAAATAAAAAATAAACTGAACTAAGTGTTTAAGGTATACCTGGAGTAAATCAAATCTGAGGATTATGGGTCCCTGACCCTGCTGCTACATCATTAGCTGTGTTATTTCCATCGGGAGTTTATCTCCGTTCTAGCATAGCAGTGGTAGGAAACCTACTGGTTGAGGCAAATGCAACCCTTGCTCTTAAGGCCTTCTCCTATTTCTCATTGTCCTCTAGGGACTCCAACCTTGTCTTCCTCAACTCCTTTTTTTTGGCCTTCTTTTTCACCTTTTTTTTCACTCTTCTTTCTTCATCGCTATTAGGCCCTTCTCTCTTATCCTTATTTTTCATCTCACCCTTCTTTTTTTTGCTTTATTGGTTCCTCAATGAGATCAAGCATTGGGTTTTCAACCTTAAACTCATCAACAATCAGATCTACCGGCACCATAAAATGGTGTTGTTGCAATACCCCAACATCTACCTTCACCTTATAGAGCACTACTTTGAATTGTGCAAGGTCTGCACCTAGCATCTCTCTTGTTCGTGCATTGAAATGATTCTCTAACTTATCAATTCGATCTAGCAAGGCTCTGTAAGGCTCAAGTGAAACATTTATTCTTTTTCCCACTACATCAGCAAATTGTTTAGCAAAAAGTTTTAGTTAAACCTCACACCACTATGTTTACCTTGCTACTTTTCTGATATTTGGAAGGTTGAAGGCAAGACCTATTGGTGCTATAGGAGCTAACATATTTGGGTCATTCTCAGACACTAAACCCACCTATGCTAGGGATGTTGGTGGTGTAGTCTCAGAATCTTGCACCTCTATATTAGGTGTTAATCTGGCATCTATAACTGGTGGGTCTGCCGTAACCCCTACCCCTCTGTCTAGTATTAGCCATGGCTGATTTTTATCATAAATTATGGGGTTGTGAGTCTTTATGGAAGGCACCACCTTGTCTATCCCTAAAATCTCAGGCACATTAGCTATCATGCACAGCCTCATAATCAGGCAAGGGAAAAGATATGTTGTGTCGGACCTTGAGACCCAGATTTTCATTTCCTCAGCGATGATTTTGCCGAAGTTCAACTTGAGGATGGATATAAGACTTGCAACTAATATCGCTCTGTCATTACCCATAATATCATCTCCATCCATGGGCATTAACTAGATACGCACTATACCCCACCAGAACCTCGCATCTAGAGTCAAAGAGGCCTTGAAAATCCGTTTGAATTGGTCATCCATTCAAGTGTCCCTTCAGCTATGAGAGTGGCCAACCACTTCTTTTGATTTGCACAATCTTTCAAGTGAGCATAAAATGTAGGAGAAGTGGCTTGGGAGTGAACCCTGGGCCATGAAGGAACCTATTGATTGTAGTTTATAAAACATCCACTAGCACACCCCGAACTCGAACTTTATCCAATAAAGGTAGATCTGTTGTTCTCTCCCCTTCTTTGCACATGTTTTCTAATCTATCCTGGTAGTTCACATAGAACTCCTGGACTAATGTGGGGAAAAATGAGCCTCCTACTTCCGCAGTCCATCCCAAGGAATAGTCTTAGAATTTCTTCTCCACTTCAGGATATCGGCTCAATACTCTAATGATGATTTTTTTTTCAAAGATGGGCCTCTTAACATTTCTTGTTTTAGTTTTATGAAGCCCATCAGTGAAGATTCCCTGTGCTTTGGGAATTTTCCACCTAGCACTATCTCTGACCTCAGGGTTCTTGCATTTCACCAAAGTTACTTGAGTCAGAGATTCTTCCTCATCTTGTTTTTTATCAGAAGGGAATTCAGATGTTGTTCTCTCAGATTCATCCTGCTCAGAGTCACCATGTTCTAACTTATGTTGCTCAGACATAGCATGTTCAGAAGCCTCCTGCTCAGAAGCTGTGTGATTAGATAGTGTTGTCACCTAGGTGTCACTTTTTTCACTCTCTTCCACCTCAACTGGTGGAGGTGGTGAAGGCTTTTTAGGACTTTTGTTCTTCCTTTGCTTTCTGAGCAGGGGTACCTCATCCTTTAATCAGATTCCTCATTGAAGAGCTGTCGATGTACACTTTCCTTTTTCACCTTCTTTGTAGTTTTGGGCTCTTTTCTTTTCATGTCATTATAGAATCTATAGCAAAACAAAATAATTAGTTAGTACCCAAGAAGGCATAACACAAGAATGTCAATTATTAACGTTCCACACCCCTTTGAAGGGATGCATTGATGTTTTAGATCAGATGTGTGATGACATGGCTTGATGAGTCGTCACATCTGTGATAGCTTATTAGCCATGTCATCAGCCTTATGCAGAATAGGCTCTCTTTTCCCAACTTCTGATGACCTAACCTGATAAGTCATCATATTTGTCATAACTTATCAGGAATGTCATCAACCTTAAATAGAACCAGTGTAATTTTCTTAGCTTATGGCGATATGTCTGACAATTCATCACAATTAGTGATAACTTATCAGCCATGTTGTTGACTCAGAACACATACCTCAACTCAATTTTAACTTGATTTTTAAACCAATTTCTTCTTACAATCATATTGAGTTATGTTCTTGAGCTAAACCCTAGGTTTTTACACACAATGCAGCCAAGGCAAACCCTAGTTTCAAGGTTGCACTTAATATTTTGCTAAGTTTTAGCTCAACATACAAAAACTAAGGTTGAGATTATCCTCTACACTTACCCAAGAAAATAAGAGCTTTAGATTGAGCATACTTATTAGAAGACTTAAATGTGGTTATGCAAGTGAGAGAAGAGGAGCAAGATAAAGAAGTAGTTCTTGATTTTGAACCCCAAATCACAAGCACAAGGAAAGATATTTTCTTTGATTTTACTTGGAAATATTTTGAGAAAGTAAGTAAATAAACCACATATGGAAAGAAATAAACTAAAGAAAGAGACAGGAAAATAAGCGAGAAGGTGGAAAGACCAGGCTGTGGGCCTGGTCGGATCCTTTTAATTGGCCTAAAATTTCTACTGTAATCCTAGGCTTTCTGGTGAAAAAATCTGAGGCTTATCACAATTGGGATAACCTATCATGAATGTCATCAGCCTTAGGCAGAGGACTTCCTTCTTTTAAATCTCTGACGATATTTCTGATGGCTTATCACAATTGTGATAGCCCATCAGGTCAGCTTCATTGAGATGGCTAGATCAGTCTCACCTCGACTCTTGCATACCTAATTAGTTTATTATGATTCCTATCTAAGTAAGTAAAAAAAACTTGCATAAAATATAAAATTTTAGGTTGCCTCCTAATAGCGGCTGATTTAACGTATTGGCATGACTCTGTTGTCTTGACTACTCAGACTTCATCAAGGCACCCTGCTGATACCTATTTAACATGTTCATAGAATACATCCACAATCGAGAAGACACTTATCTCCTCTAATTGTGTCATGGGTGGATGCATTTCAAATTTTCTTTCTTGTCATTGAGCTTGAACTTCAGCACATTCAGCTCCGTGTCAACTATCACTGTCCTAGTTTCTAGGAATGGTCTACCCAAAATAATGGGTACTTTAAAATCCACATCATAGTCAAGGACTACAAAATTAGTCAAAAGTATAAAGTCGGCCACCTTCACCAATACGTTATTTAATATTCCCACAGGCCACTTTACAGACCTATATGCCATCACCAACTGCATATTAGCAGAGGTTGGATCTCCTAAACCCAGTTTTTTGTAAAGGGATAGCGGCATTAGATTTATGCTCACTCCCAAATCACATAGAGCTTTAGCAATGTTTAGGGACCCAATCATACAAGGAATGGTGAACGTTCCTGGGTCAGCCTTTTTCTACACTAAGGACTGTGTAGAAATGGCACTACAATGGTGGAGATTATCCACCAGCTCGTAGCTTACTTCCCTTTTCTTTGTAAATAGATCCTTCGTAAACTTAGCATATCCTGGAATTTGTTCGAGTGCCTCTGTCAAAGGCACATTTACTGTCAATTGCTTCAGCATTACCAAGAATTTGCTAAATTTTATGTCATCAGCTTTTTTCTTCAGTCGTTGAGGAAAGGGAGGTGGTGGTCTTGGGATATTTTTCAACACCACTTTTTTTTCCTTCTCTTTCATATTTTCTTCTTCTGGAGCATCATAAAAACTATCCAATTTCTCAGACTCCACTAGACAGTGTTCTTCATGTTCACCATCAATCATATCATCAACTACATGTTTGCCCATAGAAGGGCCAGGTAATATCTTACCACTTCTCATGGTAATCTCCATACATGAGCAATCATTTCGTGGATTCTGAACTATATCACTAGGTGAAGTACCTCTTTTCCTTTGATTTAGAGCTGCAAAAAGTTGGGTCATCTTCTGCTCCAACTGTTTAATAAAAGTAAAGTGCGAGCTTACCAACTGACTCAGGATAGAGAAATCATTCTTCATAGTGGTCACCCCAGAGTTGGTAGCCTCAACTCCCTTCAACAATTTTCCCATCATGTACTCCATGGACATCTTACTAGAGCAAGTTTTAGCAGCTTCCCAATTGCATGAGGAACATATAAACTACTCCTGTCATTATTGCTTCTCTAGTTACCTTGCTCCCTATCTTTATAACAAGGCTTGTCATAAAAGTTCCGACCTTGGTTACCTTGGCTATTGCCTCAAAAACTGTCCTGATTATTCATATAGTTTGCCTCTTCTTCCGAATTGGCATAAACTCTGTCTTGAGCTTTGATAGCCTTCACCTTCTCAATCTTGCCTGATAACAAGTGCTTGGTCAGTAAATCTATCTGTGTCTTCAGGTGGCCATGTCCTGATCCTATTCCTCATCTCTCCTGCTTTGTTCTATAGTATTACCAATACACACAGTGGGGCTTTCTACCACAGAATCCCTAGTATGCCAAGCTCGAGTCTGTTTGGTCATTCTATCAAGAATTTTAGCAGCTTCAGATAATGTGAGATCAACAAACGAACCACCACCAACATTATCTACAATCGTCTTCATTATAGAGTTAAGTGCCCTATATAAAGACTCTATCAAGTTAATGTCCGCCATGTTATGGTTAGGACACTGCATCAACTTTTTTTTGAATCTCTCCCTTGTTTCATGCAAAGCTTCTGTTGGGAACTATCTAAAGTTGTTGATTTCGTCCCTCAACTGCACCCTCCTGGAAGGAGAAAATAACCGTTCTAGGAATGCATCTTTCAATTTCCTCTAGTGGGTAATGGAATCAGATGTCAGCTCATTCAACCACATTATTTCCTCTCCAGACAAACATAATGGGAACAGTCTTAATCGGATAACATTTTGACCAACTCCTGGGTGATCAAAAGGTCTGCAGATGGTGACAAAGTTGACCAAGTGCATATTTAGATCATCATCAGGCAGGCCACTAAACAACCCCTTGAGAATAAGGAGTTGAATCATAGTACTCGTTATGCTAAATTTTTCCCCAGGTACTAATAGTGGAGGAATGATCACACCCGTTGAACCTGCTCCGTCCATTACATCATCACCTTTATCTATATCATACTGGACAGGCTGGTTCCCCTGTCTCCCTCTGAATGGATGGTTCCTATTAAGATTCCGTTTCACTAGTGCAGCTATCTGCACTTCTCTCCTTGGGTTTTGAGAATTCAGAAGCTCCTCATCACCCAAGTCTTTATCCTTAGGGTTTGGATAACATGTTGGTTTCCCGTCATTATGGATATTCACCTGAGCTCTAGCTAAGGCTTCCAATTTTTTAGCGACACGTTGTTCTTCCATTCTTCCAATCATTTTTGGTTTTGGATTAAGTGGTAATAATGGTTCCCTGGAACTTCTGGTTTTTGGCATAAACAACAAGGATCCTGCAATAAATAAAAACAACAAATAAATGTAAAATTAGAAAACTTAAATAACAGTTAATTTGTGCACACAACTTCAATTTACAACCAAATTCCTCAGCAATGTCTCTATTTTTTATAACACTTAAAGTACACCTCTCACGTAATAATGTAAGCGATCATTGTCAATATATAGGACAACTAGGTTGGGGTCGATCCCACAGGGAATATGGAATGAATCTAAGTAGAATGAAAGTTAATCAACTGATAGTTAATAGTTTCCGATGAATGGGGGTTTATGAGAATTATTAATTAAATGTTTCAGACTTCAGTTTCAGTGTTTGGGATCAATATTATAAGGAAAATAAGAGTTATGTTCACTATGGGTGTTGGGATTTGACAGACGCTAGTAACAGCTTAAGATTCTTGTAGTAAGCAGGATCAATAGATTATCCTTGTTGAAGTTATGTCTAAATATATCTCGACCTACTTAAGCATTTAACTACCTAATTCTCTCAAACTTAGGGAGTTGATTGTAATACCCTGCATGTTTCTAAGCTAGGAAGTGAATAAGTTTTCCTACGTATGAAACCTCCTATCCTGTGAGTAGCATTTTAGTGCATTTCTTAAAATGAATATACTAGTGATAGGATGGCTTGCGATGTCTTGAGAATGCTCATATGAGTCGCTTAGAGTGATGCAAGCTAAGAGTTTTTGAATCCATCAAGTCTTAGTGTTCAATTTTGCAAGGGTCATCTTTGAACAAGGATAACGTTATTTATATATGAAATTTTGGAAGATTTAGACCCACTAAATTGTAGAGAATCGAATTAGCTTTCCAATGATATCAATTTCATCAAAATCTGACACCCGAGCAAGGAGTTCTGGCCTTTCAAAGTAGAATGCATCGCCTAACCAATTGCACATGGCCACTGGAAAGCATATGCGATAGAATATGCGGCGCCTATGTAAAAATAGGCGATATCATATGCGGCTCCTATGTAAATATAGGCGATATCATATGCGGCGCCTATGTAAATATAGGCGATATCATATGCGGCGCACATCTATGATTTCAGCCATGAAAACACTTTGTTTTTGAGTTATTTTGAGGGTAGTTAAATATTTTAACACTCCTTACATGTCCCTAAACTTAAAATCATGGAATTTATAGCTTCTAAACATATTACAACCCTATTAACATCTCAAAGTTCATTATCCAAGAGCACCATAAGAGAAAAACAACTAGGGTTGCACAATCAAGCTTGAAGATCAAATTTCAAGGAAATTCCTCCGTCAATCATCAAGAACCTCCCTTCCAAGGTATGCGTAGTGTTTATCCATGGATTCCTTTCATCCTTGGAGTTCAAGAATCAATCTTTAAAATACAAAAGCTTGGTTGGTTATGGTGATATGATCATACCCATGTTGATGCTTGTTTGTTTTGCTATATAATAGTATCATGACTGTATATCTCATGAAAGTTATGTTGTTAGTTGAAAAACATGATATTTAGGTAGATTGATTGAATGCAAGTATGAAATCCACCTATGCCTTAAATAATGCATGCAAGGTGTTCGATAAAATGCCTAGTATGTTAGAACTTCATATTTACATGATTTCATGATATCTAAATAACAAGTTCATATTAGCCATACACTCCAATATGAATTTCCATGCAAATTATGTGTTGTTATTGCTGTGGTATAAAGCATGTATGATAATGGAGATATAAATTATGTACAAAAAATATATCCATGATTTTCCTATCATGTTTGAAATGTTGAATAAATACATGAAGTATACTATCCCCTGCTTATGATATTGTGAATTGTGGACTCAAATCTTGTGATCAAGTTATGTCATGTGTGTTAGTTTCCTCCTATCGAGTCCTGGGGGTATTCGTACCCAAAAACTATAGTTGTGTGCGTAGATCCATGTCATGTTTCACGATATCCAAACTCAAGCTATAATTCCATAGACTTCAGTCAGTCATGTGACTCAGGAAAACCTCATGATCTCAGTCAGTTGTCAGATATCAATAACATTCCTCCAGTCAATGGAATTCAGTAAGATTAAGTCATGTATAGTCAGTTATTCATGTACAGCCCCTACAAATGGGAGTAGATGTTAGCACCAAGTGAACCTAAGGATGGGAACTCACCCACCAGTTCAGGGTGTGATTCTTAGTAGTCATTCTTGTGTTCCAGAACTACGTAGCCAGTGTAGGTTAAGACATCTTAACCTATCAAATTAGGGTTGATGAGGTGGTTTAACCTGTCAGTTTAGGGTTCTCACCGTTCTCATTAAGTACCTTCCAGATAAGGGTCACTTACAAACTATCCTTACCCGTGGCACGGTATTGACATCCCTCCAGTCAGGGTAGAGATTGGACCCCAGCTTAGCCATAACGGCATACATGGGGCATGTCGGTTAAACACTACCTCCCACAGTTTCAGTATTAGTCTTAGTAAAAGAACTCAGGGTATTCTTCATATTTCAGTATATACAGTACTGTCAGATACAGTCATCCATATTATCATCTTGTAGTATCAGTCATGACAATTATCAGTAAACCATGTATTAGCTTACAAGTCTTGCTATAACGCATTCACGGTCCCAGTTTTTATATATGTATGTTTGCACTCCCACGTTCATATTAGTCAGTTAGTATTGTTCATGCATGAAAAACTTTATGTTCAATCTACCTTCCTCGTATACTCAGTACTCCAGTTGTACTGACGCATTTGATCTATGGTGCTTTCTTTTCATGTTACACCATAGGTTTCGAGACACGAGCTCCAGCCCAGCAGTAGCGGTAGCATTCCAGTCGTAGAGACATAGTGAGTCCTCATTGATTCGATGACAATATGATTTGATACATTTATTTATTTCTTCAGTTCAGTGTTATCAAGTTAGTTGGAGACATGTTCCTTCAACTCCTTATTCAGATAGTTTAGAGACTTTCAGATTTATGTTCAGATTTACATTCAGACTTAGCTTTCAGATTGAGTTGTTTTGGGTATTTTCACCCACATGGATGTTATGATTTTCAGACATGGTTTTATTTAGTTGAACCTTATGGCCTTACAGTTTTACGTATTCCGCATTATTATGTCATGATTTGCAGTATACAGGTACAAATATCAGTCATGGGTCATCTTGTGTTCCCTCAGGGTCATGAGCACCGTGTAGCATTTCGGTTCAGCAAAATGGGGCGTTACATTGATATTTAGTAATAGGATGTTATCTCAGGTTAATTAATCTTGTTACAACATTAATTATTAATTAGAAGGTCGGTAGCTTCCAAGTCCCTATTGACAATTCGCATCTTACTAGGTTTGATTTCTTTTTTCAAGCAAATCACTGGAAACCAGGACCTATTGTTTGAACCCAATAGATACAGTGTAAAATAGGAATTATCAAGAAGATACTACTACCATTAGAGTCCTGAACACTTAGTTACGTTACAAACCCATACCCTTAGATCCCATAGCTCGGGTTAAGGGGTTTAGCTACTAATACTATAAAAAGAAAAACAACGTGTTGGATTCATAATGTGAGAGATAAATAACAAAAATAAGATGAATGGTAACACCTATTTCTTGAATTAAAACTCAGTAAAAATCCCAAAATAATAATGAAAATCTCTCAAAAGTTAATGGTAAACTTGTATCAAAAACTAAAGAGCACAAATGTGAAGTTTTTCTGCAGAATATCGTGTACTAAATGCTTCAAAAAAACCCTAAAATAATGCTTTAAATACCAAGAGATAATTATGGAAACAAAATCAAGATCACAGCTATTTCTCGGAATAGACGACGACATTCATGACGCCTTATCAGGATCCAGACGACCTATCATGGATGTCGTCAGGTCTTTTTCAATTTTGGAACTTCCTACTTAAGGCTGACGACAAATCTTGATGGCTTATCAGACATGTGATGGCCTATCACAAATGTCATCGCACCTTTACTTAAATTCATCATGTTTTGCTTTAGGATGACGACTGTCTTAATGGCTTATCACACCTTTGACGGCTTATCACAAAATGTCGTCACTTTATTTAGATGATCCTTAGTTTCTGTCTAGCTTGACAATGATTCTGATAGCTTATCACATGGATGGCAACTTATCAAAATTGTTATCAGCCACATTATTTTTCAGATTCAACTCTTTTGTTCCAGATTCAACTTTTTTTGTTCCCATTTTCCTTAGGTTGCATCATTATTTCTCTGTATAATCAAAGTAAAACAATCAAAAACCACAAAAGTTGCTCAAGAATTCAGAATTATTTCTTATTAAAAGCCTCAAATGTGTTAGCATCTGTTCATGCATCAAGCATACCAGTAACAACATCTGGTGAATCCTTCTATTTTTGGCTAGATGGTAAGGCATAGAATTAATTCTGGCACTGACCGCTAGTCGTACTGGATGAAGTTCCCTGAGGAGGGGATGGACAAACTAACGGAGCCAGGGCACTAGTAGCCTGAGTCTGGGGACAAGCATCACGGTTCCCCTGCCTAGTATGTGGACACTCTCTAAGTCTGTGGCCCAAATTTCCAAAACCAAAACAACATCTCTTCTAAGCCAAGAACTCACCTGAGTGGGTTCTGCCACACTTAGTACACTAGATATGATCACGTTTGTTCACACTGTTCAGGGACCTAGGCATATAAGGCCTATTCCCCTGCTCCTGCCTTCCTATGGGTGCGGAAGCACTAGCTGATAATTGCACTAGCATAGACTAACCACTTAAAAACTTAGGGTGTTTCCCTCTATGGGATCTAGGCTGACCATAGTCATGCTGCTCGGATCTAGCCCTCTTATTTTGGCTTACTCTATCTCTCTCTTATCTTATCTGCTTCTATCTGCTGGGTATGTAACATCAGCCTAGAAAGATCCATATCCCTACTCAACATAGTTGTCCTACACTCTTTCAGTACTAAACCAGACACTCCAGTCATAAACTTACTCATACTAGCTCGGGTGTCATCAATCAAGTTAGGAGCATAATTAGCTAGCTAGTTAAACATAAGGATATACTCCTTAAGAGTCATGGAGCCTTGTCTTAGGTTCATAAACTCCTCTACCTTTGCCTTTATGATTTCTAACTTAAAGAACTTATCTAGGAATGAATTCTGGAACATCTTCCAAGTCAGAGAAGCAACATCCTCCCCCTATTCTTCCTCCATGAAACAACCCAGTCATAAGTAATGTCTTTCAGTCTATAAGATGTCAACTCCACACTTTCCTCCTCAGAAATATGCATCACTTGCATGATTTTCCTTATCTTCTCTAAATATAACTGTAGGTCCTCATCTATCTTAGATCCATAGAACTCTGGCAGATTCATCCTCATAAAATCACGAATCCTAGCTGTAGCTAAATCACCTCCCTGCTGTTGTGGAATTGTAGCCTAATTATTAGCCTGAACATTCATGGTTACTACTTGGGGTAGCACCTACGAAACTGACTAGAACTCAATATGAGACACATTTCCATTCATGGGATCAATAGGTTGGGTTTGCTCATTATTGTTTCTGCAGGCATTCGCTCTTCGGGGAGGCATTTTCTAAAATAAGAGAGCACAAATTAATAGCTGAGAGAGACAACCATAAGCACGATAGAATCTGAAATAAAGAGATAACTTTTTCCTACAACGTCTTGTAGCCTCTTTCTCATAGATGTGGAATGCTACACATCAATGATCAAGACTCTATGTAATGTGTCTCATTAGACTCCCTAGGACTCCTTAAACCTTAGGCTCTGATACAAGTTTTTAACACCCCTAAATCCCATTACGGGATGGCACACGGTGCTTAAGGCTACAAGTAGCCATAATCTAACCCTTTGAGCCTTCTACTACTTATAATGCTTACTTTGAGATAAAAACTCAACAATAATACTGTATTAAGTCAAATCTAAACTAAAATAACGAAAAAGCATAACTTAAATATCAAATACTAAAAAGAACTCTGAAATATAACTGGCTGTCTAGTTTGACAAAGCCTCTACTACTGCAAGAACTAGAGATCCATTGGGACAGGTCCCCAACTAAATCATGCTCGACTGAAAGAAATAAACAACTACTAAGAAATTTGAACTCAACATATAGGTTCTCGAACCATGAGGACTCACCAACTGTGGAGTGTAGACTAAGGCACTCGAAGACCACTGTCGCTGCTGGTACTGAGAACCTAAACCAACATTATGAGACAATGTAGCACATATACATATATGTGGATCAGTAATTTGGGAATGTACTAAGTGGACGGGGATGTATGCAATTAAATAATCAATATCATCAATCTTTTATATAAATCATGCATGCTGGAAATAATGACTCACAAAGCTTGAATAAAATCATCATAATCGTGAATGAGTAAATCACATGTGTCATAACACTTTATTCTAAAATTCTTTCCTTCTTTTCCTTGAAACTCAAAGACTTTCAAAATTTTGCAAATCCTAGAACTCTTGGACTTTAAAGACTATAGTTTCCAAAACACATATATATTGTTTTATCGAGGGAAAAAACTTTTTTAGGGACTTGGGAATCTTAGAACTTTAGAATTTAGGGAGTTTATCCTAACAGACATAAACCATGTCAGCTTACATGGAGTCCAACGTCTTTCTCATGTTGGGAAGAGCTGTTCTACCCTTGCCATCAGACTAAAACCATAACTTTAGTGATTACTATCTTAACCTACTTGGGGTATATCAAAATCCTATGAGGGCTCATAGTTCTGGGGTATGAGACCTTGGAATCATACCTAACTCAGTGTTAAATACTACTCCCTTACTTAAGAACAAAACTTTTTAGGAAATTCATCTTAAAACAACTCAAGGGTCTACAATGAAGAGTAAAATATGCTTCTCTTATATTTAAATCATGAATACTGTGGATTCCTATCTTAACTTGGTATCAAAACATCAATCTTTGCTTTTGAAAGCACATATCAAGTCTTGTCAATAAAACATTTAGATCACAATCTTCTTATAAACTCATCACTTAAATTTAGGACTCAAAATATAAATCTTTAATGCATCAAAATATCATATTTAAACTTCATGCTCAACAATCATCTTAAAAGCTTTCAACAATCTCAATCACAATAGTGGGATATAACTCATAATATAAATCTCATTATTTCAAACATAGATAAATCTAAATCGCTTGCAATTTAAGCTTTAAATAACATGATAGTCTCATAAACAAAATAATAAGAATGTGGGTATCAATCCCAACTTGCAAATCATGTAAAATTTAATAAAAATCAAATCTTTGGGCAGAAGAACGAAATAAGTGTTCTTGTTCAAACCCCACATATCTTGAATTTGATGCTTTGGATGAACTCTTAACTTCAGGACGCTATTCGTGAGATTATGGGGTACTTCTTATAGCCCTTGGAGTAAAAAATCTGAATCTTAAAGAATTATCGAAAACCTACGATTAAATCTTAAGCTATATTAATTCTTGGGTTGAAACCCTAGTGTGAGTTCTTGAGAAATTTCTAAAAAATTATCAATAGAATGGTGATTTGGGGGTGTAATCTTGTGTTAAGGATGAAAAAGGGTGAAAAATACCAACTTTACCCTTAATGAGATGGAGAAAAGAAGCTGAAAATTGGGAACAAGTGCTATGGCCTGGGTGGTCGGGAAGGTCGTGAAATAATTCAACGAAGTTAGAAGGCTCAAAATAATCTTGGTGTTGAAAACTTAGCTAGAATTCGAAGTGTAAATCCTCTTTTGTCTCATTTTTGAAATCTTTAATGACAAGGAAACTTAGCAGGGTCTTACACCATCGGCAATCCATTTTGAATAAGTGTTGTTGGAGCCTAGTCCGAGATGTTGAACCGTTCAAATGGATAATTCTTTCATTCTTCTAGATTGATTGTATTCCATTTTTCTTCCTCTTTTGAACAAGTTGATGGATTATCAACTATGCTAGTATGTTTTTAGTAGTAATTTCTACTGTAACATCTACCTAGAAAGACAGAATTATTAATGTTAACCTCAGAGATACCAAAAAATAAATGGAAAAATATAACTCATCTATTGAAACAGATGGTCTATCTATAATAGATGACTCATATGTTTGAGGAAATTAAATAAGTTTTCCTACTATTTTAATTTGTCCTAATAAATGACCTATCTGTTGAAACAGATGTTTCATCTATTATAGAAAATCAGATAGGTCTTCCTACTGTTTTAATTTGTCCCAACTGATGACCTATCTGTTGCAATAGATAGGTCATCTATTTGAACACATTCAAATAGGAGGAAGACATGTATGATAATTACAAGCAAATGAACCATCTATTGTAATAGATGACTCATTTGTTAGAACAAATTTAAACAGTTAGAAGTCTTGATTTATTTGTCCCAATAGATGATGCATATGTTGCGATAAATAGGACATATGTTGGGATAAATTAAAATAGTTGAAGACCTGTTTGATTTTATTCAGCAGATAAGACATCTATTGCAACAAGTAATTCATCTGATGCAACAGATTAGTCATCTGTTGCAATAGATGAATATATATTTTTGATAATTTTTAATAGATATGTCATCTATTGAATCAGATATGTAGTTTTTTTGTTTGATGGTACAAATGATAAATATTCACCTTTCATAGCTCGTGATGCTCTCTTGTGGCCCTTATACGTTGCTCAAAAGTGCAAGACAAAATAGTTGCAATTTTCCTTGATAATGACTTAGAAATATCTTTCTTTCTTCTCTTAGCCTTAACAGATTTGAAATCCTGTTTAATGAAATGATACCCCTCTTAGATGTCAATTCCTTTACAACAATATTTAATGCATTAATAGAATTAATCACTCCATCATGTTTCACCTTCCAGTCTTGAAATTTGCATGCATAACATAAGATAGGAGGGATAAGATTTTCAAAGGATTGACTACCCTTTCCGTGTAAGAAATATGTAGTATGCTAATTTAAAGAAGGGGTATGTCAACCACCAAAATCAGTAAAACCTGTATGAGCATAATCATACTAGTTTGTTATTTCAAAAACTTCAAGAGAAGCATCATTATCCCCAACAAAAGCACCATCACCACTACCACCAACAACAACTCCATCACCACTAGCACCATCAATAACAACAAGCCCACTAAAGTGTTTTTCTTCTGATGGCTGCTATTCCAACCAATTTCTTTTTAATTATATCGATTACCTTAGGGTTCAATAAAGTTTGCACATACTATAAAGTAACAAACAATGGCATTTTTAACTCTCGATTGGTCAAAACAAGCCACGGATGCACAATCTAAAGTAAATCAATACATGCATTAGAATGATGATTAAATCATTTAAATAAACTATTAATTAAATTAGAAAATTAATTAGAATTAGACTTACTTCTTCCTTTGGGGGTTGAAAAGATCAAGAAAATCTTCTTCTTTATCACTTTTGACCGACAACCATCTCAAGATTCTTGGATATGAAGTTTTTTCTTGGTAGTTCACTGATTGTCTGAAATACGAAATGACTTAAAATTCCAAGCCTATAACATTATGAAAATAAATCAAAAGAATCATTCAATAAGAAAATCAATCATAAAAGAGAAATATTTACCATGAAAACCCATGGAAAGCTATATAAGTTGACTATCTTTGGCGTTAATAGAGTCAACAACTATTTGATAGTCATTTTGAAGCTTTCATAGCCCCAAGGATAGCTATTAAATACCTCAAGATCCTTAGAGAGCTTTACTAAACCAAGTGTTATGTTGTTGTTAACGACTTTCGCCCAAAGAATATTATGTACAAATTAAACCAAGCACAATGATTGCTTGTGCTTTTACATTTCAAATTTTCCATTAAATTTATGTTTTGAAGCTTGGACTAACAAGAGATAATAAGTCATCACCATCAGTTGATTTGTCTTTGCCTTTTGGTGTGTGGGGTGCGTTTGTTTGGGTTTCAAAAGGTATAGGATGAAAAAAAGGATAAAATTTTAATCTAGAAACTATGGCGAACTGTTTCTACCTAAACAAATCGGTATTCCATAGTAATTTATCCACACTTCCATCTTATCTTTATTTTCATACATAAAACTACTCTTGAGAAGAACATAAACCATGGTCATTAGGAAACGAACATTATTAACCTCTGACAAATCAATATATTGCCCAAAGTAGCTATCCCTATGCCACAACCCAAACAAGATCCTAGTTGTGATGGGTATCTTAAGCCCACCATGGGTCGAGGACCCACCCCTTAGCCTAACCTTCAAAGTATAATAAATATAAACAACGAAAGACAACTACAGATAGTAACAGTATGGATAGGAAAAAGAACGTCTAAAATTAAATAAATAACTTAAAACATCCCAACGCTTTCCATAAAAACTTCTAAAACCAAAATACAAACTAAGTTGGGACATTACCCCGACTATGACAAAAAAGAATCAAAAATGAAATGTTAAGATAGTAATGAAAATATTGAAATAACCAGTCTTCTAGAAGATGGAGGCTCAGCGCTTCATAGTATATCTATAGGAAAATACCAAGTCACCCACTGCCTCATAAGAATAGTATAAAAGCCCTTGAATCTTATATCTTAAAATGATACAGCATCCAGGGATGGTCAATGAGGCGAACACTAAGGTGTAAATCAGGGAAAATAGTTTAAATAATGCCAATGTCCACAATCAATCAAAACCACATACACAATATTTATATATGCATATGTATGGTGTCGGAATAGGGGATAGGGTCATGAACATGAAAATTTAAAATATTAACCTAAACTATATAGAACGTTCCATCTTAAAGGCACCCACGGGCTATATTAGTTTATCTCCCCTAATGAAAGAGTTCAGTGTGTTTTAGACGAATGAACCGAGAAATTCAAAGAGAGGGATAAAGACACCAAGGCTCTACACATCCCAAAAATATAATGTGTGAACTAGGAACACGATAACATAGACCCCTACACCAACAAATAAGGTTTCCAATGTTAGTCCCCCTAGGACTTCCACCTTCACGGTGAGCTACACAATTCTCTTTAAGCCCAAATTAAAACCATTTTGCACATAACCCAACCATTAATCCTGGATTCATTCATAATTCATTTATTATTTGGTATTATCATACAAATTATGCTTGCAAACTTATATAATTATGCCAATCCAGTCCAATTGACTTCCAAGTTTCATTTAAAAATTCAAGCTATGGCCACCAAAGGCCTTTCAAATCTTTTTGATCTAATTATCCACCAATGCAATACAATAGTTTCAAAATACTAGTTACGTTATGCAATTATCCATGTTCAAAAGCCAAATTTATAAGTGGGTTGAGGTCATTGGCATTATTAAGCTTGTTGATTTGTTAGAGGATCATGACATGTCTTCTTCTCTTTCAAATTAGTGTTGATGAACTCATAATAATTTTTGGTTGTTAGCTTTTTGTTGGTGTCAATAGAAATGAAAGTGGCTTGAATGCACTCAATACTTCTTCTAAAATTAGTACTGATGTAACGACTTAAATTTTGATGAAATATGTAAAGTATTTTTTTTGGTGTGATTTGACTATTTTACCTCTTCACCACAGTTTCATTGTTGTATTTTTAGGGTGTAGGGGTGATTGACATAGTTTTCGATGCATTCTGATGTCATTTGTGTCATATTTTTGCTTTGGAGGCTTCAAGAGCTTTATTATGGACTTCAACTGTTATATTTTGATCCACATGATAGATGGAATAACAAACTATACCAATAAATCCATAACATAAATTTTATGGTGCTAACATGTTAGGTGTGGTTTTATGGATTTTAAATATCATTTTAACCAATGGTTTGGAGAGTTGTGATTTTGGATTTCGGGGGTCTACTTTGTGAAAATAATATTTTTCAAAAATTTGATATTACCATTGAGTCTAGAGTATCTAATTTGATAGGGTTGCACAGTTCACTTGTATTCACTCGATTCTGGATAAACCCCGAGGGGCTCTTATAGACTAGGATTATACCAAGTCCCCAGCTGGTGCACATATTTTCTAGTGCAGCAGCTATAACAAGCCAAGTGCTGCAATAATGATTGACCAAGCAGAGGGAATGTTGAAATTGTGATAATGTCTACAATCGCAATAGCCATGCCAGCTCAGGTACCATGATTACCTAGTTTGTAATCATGATACCTGGGTATATATGTAACTATGTTTCATTATTTTCACTATTCTCGAGACTTAGAGTAATAAGTTTCATGGTTTTGTGCTATTTTCTTCACTTCTAAGCTTGGATAAGCTCCATAACACCTATTTCAATTAATTTCTTTAATATTTGTTATTAAAATTTTGTTTTTATTTAAATTTGAAAGTGGAAATTTGGGATTTGGGCCCAGAAGACCAGAATTTGTATCCCTTCATAGTAAACCACAATTTCAACCCCTTCGCACTTGGATGATGTTTTAATCCTATATTTATTAGTTTTTTCTCAATTTTATCTTCAAACAAACTTTAATTCTAAATTTTAAAAGAGATGCTGAAGGGTTTACCCAGTGTTTTTTCTTCATTTTGGACCTCATTTTTAACTTATTTTTATTGGGGTTTCAGTTGCAGACTCCTAAAAATATGGAGAACATGTTTTTGAAATAAAATTACAACTTTTCCCCTTTTTCTCAAAAATCCAGTTTGGGAGTCTAGTTTGATCCCGAATAAAAAATAAGCAATATGGGTGTTGTTAGCTTTCTTTTGACACATATATTCTATATTTTTATATTTTAATTGATTTTGGGACCTATCATAATGAGTGAGGTCATGGATACAAGGTTTTTGTTTCAGATTTTTGCCTATGAGGTAGGTTATAACTTTACTTTTTCATACTAGGATGGGCAGTTAATTTGTATGAAAAATCATATTACGGGTGGGAATTAATCATGAAAAATTGTTATATTATTATGTTTAGCCAATGTGGAGGCCTATATGTGATGTTATGTGGTAGTTTTTTAACATTACATATTGTGTAACCATGTGAGGTATAATGTGATATTGATAGTCTTGTATACACGATGATAATATTATGTGTTTTGATGAAAAGAATGTTGTGGTAACATTTGTGCATCGTGATGTATTCATACTCTATAGGTATATGAAACATGTGGAAATTCATGGATGGTAAGAAATAATGAGTGGATATTTGGCTCACGTAGTTGTGGAAATACTTATTGTGATTGGTTGTAGAAATACGTATTGTGATTATTTGTGAGCATTACATCCTCATATCACGCTCATTCGTGAAACATTGGTACAACTATGGCAATACTGAGAATTACTGGCAACACTTTTTTCTGATAGAAAATGTGACATCTAATAAAACCCTCCACAAGGGATGTGCCAGGGAGGATTTATGATATATGGATTGTATATAATTTGATGAACCCTCATGGGTCCTACATTGGGAATCTTTAGCCTCATAGGTGTATACGGAGACTATGCGATGGTCTCATAGTTTGTTCGACAACTTCGTGCATTGTCATCATCATCATTTTTATTGTATTTACTTTATGATGCTTGTCATGTGATTATATTTCTATTTTGACTTGTTACTTATCAAATTGTTTGATATTTATATACTTTTACTTGATGATCTTGTCTATATATTGTCCTTCTTTGTTCTACCTGTATATGGTATATTGTATACTTGTGGTCTTTTCTAGTGTTTTGTTTGAACTACTAGCGTAAACAGTATGGGCTACCATTGAATGATACTTTTTATTGCAGACGGCATGCCCTTAGTGGATATTTTGTATGCTTTATTCTCTACTTTGTTGGGTTGGCATATGAAACTTATTGAGTACAAGTGGACCGTACTCACTTCTACTATACCCTTTGGGTCAAGATTTAGGTTTAGGTTCATGTCACGTTGGTTGATTTTGGCACTTTCAGAGTTATTCAAGGTAGAAGTTGGATTTTCATGATTATAGAGTCCATTTCTATCTTTCTATATTGAACTAAGTATTTATTAGTGTTCAGAGACAGAGTTGTTCTTGTCAGATTTCTTATGTATTTGACTCATGGATTATATTAGTAGTTCTTATATTATTGATATAAGGTTTTGGGAGTTATTGTACTATTGGTGGCTATGTTTCTTTCTGCATTTAATATACTTGTATAATTAGACTTCATTCTAGAAGCCTTACCTTGAGTTATTATTGTCTTTTCCCCATTGTATATCAATTTGGGAGATATGTTTACTTGCCTAGGTTCGCTGCGACAAGTTCCATCGCCCTTAGATTTTGGGTCTTGACAAATTGGTATTAGAGCATCCAATTTCATTGGTCTCAATAACTTAAGAAAGAGATGTCTAAAAGAGTCTCACAGATTGGTATGTAGGCATCCATATCTATTTTCTATAGGCTATAAGATGTCTTTAGGAAACCTTCCTAATTTTCTTTGTTATCATGTAAATTAGTTTCATACCCTATTCTTGGAGTTATGTTTCACTCTTTCTATGCAGATGGTATTGACTAGGTACCTCAAAAATAAAGATTCAGAACTTTGACCTAGAGGGAGAGCCTCAAGTCGTGGATGGACTCGAGCGAGTGGATGGAATCATAGATCAACCCTATCTAGGAGTGTTAGGTGATTATCCATTTCACTTCATAATGAATAGGAAGAAGGTGTAGGTTCTACTACAGTTCCTTGGTATGTAGACATCCATATCTATCTTCGAGAGTCTTCCCCAGTTTGGGCGAGGTTGTTAGTGTATTTGCTAACCCGCTTAGAGATTTATACTTTGGGTATGTTGGGTCTTTATCTATCTCTTAATGTGGATCCCCATTAGGCCTCTACTTGTTTTTTAGGTACTTATCAGACCCCGAGTACTATTAACCTTCAGCACCAGCATCTGAGTATGTTTTCTTAAGATCAAGAACTTAGCCTTCATTCATGTTACCTCTTTAGATGGGATTTATCCTTCAAGATTCACCATGCCTCTTCTTGTTTCTAGTATAGTGATGTCCTTTGGTGATTAAAAGAGGTTTCATAGGTTTACTCGATTGGGTCCTTTTTGATTCAGTGGTGCTATAGGAGAGGATGCCTATAAGTTTTTTATTAACTATCGTGAGAAGTTGAAAAATTTGAGTTTTCTTGATTTGCATGGCATGAAATATACTATTTATCAGTTGTGAGATGCGGAAAGAGATTGGTAGAGGCCTCTCGTTGACTGTAGACCTATGATTTTCCCAAGATAATTTAGGATCAGTTTAATGATACTTTTTTAGAGAGATTTATGCCTTACATACTGAGGGATTGGATGAAAGTTGTGTTTCATCGCCTAGATCAGGGCTCCATGACTGTTGTAGTGAATGAGGAATGCCTCTATGCCTTGTCCAGATATTCCCATGGTAATTTTCTTATCATGTTAGAGAAGATTCAAAAACTCATAAATGGTTTGGATGTTTCTCTTTAGTTTATTATGTATTAGATTATTGTTTTAGGGGCATATTTACAGAGTATAATAGATCATACTAAGATGAATGAGGGTATTCTTTAAGATCAAGGAGGCACCAAGAAAGTGCATCATTTTTGTGAGTTTAGAGGTCAGTCTTCTTGAGTAAAAGATCATAGAGGTTCTCATGGGTTCATGGTAGGCCAGTACAGGCAACCTTATACACAACTAATTTGGGGTCGTGGTCAGTGGTATGCTATACTCGCTAGACCATAGGCAAAGAATTTAGACGTTCTAATCATAGGTATCATCCCTATTTGTTTCAGATATGCATCTACATTATATGATCCTAGATTAATTTTCTCATATATGTATGCATACTTTTCTTTGGGTTTTGATTCTATTAGTGAGCCTTTTGTCATGTCTATTTATGTATCTACCCCTGTAGGAAATTCTTTAGAGGTAGATTGGGTATTCCAATCTTGTGTTGTGTATTTTTCTGCGCGTGAGACTTGGATAGATTTGCTTGTGTTAGATATGTTTCATTTCGAAGTTATTTGAGTATGTATTGCTTAGATCCTTGTCATGTTGTCCTTGATTGTTATTCTAAGGTAGTGACTTTAGCTTCATCGGGTGTGCTAAGAATAGCTTGGATGAGTGCGCTTAATTTAGGTCCCAAGAGGGTTGTTTCTTATATTCAGGGATGTTGATTGGTTAAAAGGAAATGTTTGTCTTATTTGTCTTATATTCAGGGTACTAATGTTATTTCACCTTCTTTTTTGTATTTTTTTTGTATTTTATGTAAGTTTATAGATGTGTTCCTTATAAATATTCCTAGCATTTCTCTAGTTTGTGATATTTGTTTTGCAATTACTGTTGTTTCGGGCACCAAGCCTATTTATATTCCTCCTTATATGATAGACCCAGCTAAGTTGAAATAATTGAAGGATCAGTTGCAAGAGTTACTGGATAAGGGATTTATCTGACCTAGTGTATCACCTTATGGTGTGCTTGTCTTATTTGTGAAGAAGAAAAATGGATCTATGCGTATCTGTATTAATTATCGGCATGTGAACAAGGTGATGATTAAGAATAAGTACCCTCTTCCTCTCATTGATGATTTATTTGATTAGCTTCAGGGTGTTGTAGTTTTTCTGAAGATTGATTCGATATTTGATTATAACCAGTTGAGGTTAAAGCTTCGGATATTTTGAAAATAAATTTTTGAGCTCACTATGGTGATTAAAAGTTCATGATTGACCAATGCCCGTGACGCATTCATGGAGTTGATGAATTGGGTGTTTGGACCGTACTCTACTCCTTTGTTATTGTATTTATAGATGATAACTTAGTTTGTTTTAAGAGTGAGATTGTCAATGAGGAGCATTTGTGGATTATGCTTCAGAGATTGAGGGATAAGAAGTTGTATACTAAGTTCTCCAAGTGTGAGTTTTGGTTGGATTTTTTTTCCTTCTTGGGTCATATGGTGACTAAGGATAGTATTGTGATTGATCCAACCAAGATTGCAATGGTTCGCGATTGAGATACACCTATTTTCCGATAAAAATTAAGTGTTCTGTTGGTTAGGCCAGATATTATCAGCGTTTTATTGTGGGCTATTCATCAGTTGCAGCTCCGTTGACCAAGTTGACTCAGAAGAAGATTTCTTTCTAGTGGCCTAATGCTTGTAAGGAGAGCTTTGATAAGTCATCAATTTGATGACTTCCTATCGCCTCTTAAGACTTAATTATCATTCATTTTTGTTTATTTGATGTTAATCACTTACTTAATGCTCATTTGTATAAGTAAAAGATGAAAAGGGAAGATGAACAAATCATTTACGTCAACAGAGGTCAAATGTGAAAGGAAAGATCCATCTTTTTTACACCCTCTTTGCATCTGCTTTCCATATACCCTCCATATACTCTCCATCTACTTTGGATCCACTCAAGAAAATCAAGATAAAGGTGACATTTTTGTAATAGTTGGAAAATATGGAATTGGGGATTAAATAGGATTTTAAGCTCATTTTCACCATTCACATCCTTTATTCATCTTTTTCCCCATCATCCATTTATCATCTTAGAAATACTATTTCACTACTCTTTAGCTAAGAAGATATTAGAGTAATTACTAATGGCAGGATTAGCAATTCCGCATCCACGGTGAAAACAACTATGAGTCAGTCGACTCTTTGGAGTTTTAGAAGGTTTAAATAAGTATTTGTAGATGCTTTGTAATGTGTTTTCATTAAAGGTGTTCTTGTTATTTATTGAGATCTACTCCTATGTGTTGTGTATGTATCACTAATGCTTTTATTTGTAATGTTATGTTGTGTGGCTGGTCTATATGTGCTTCCCATGAAAGAAAATGCTTCTAGTGCTGGAATAAATGAAATCTGCTTCATTCTAGTTATATTCTCTTTCCCTATTTTGTGCAAGAAAATTATTGATTTGAATTTTCTAGTTCGTACAAGAGAAAGTACTTTATAAGACTATAAAGCTAGGATTTGGATCTCGGATAGACACAACACATTTTGAAAAGAAAATGACGAGTACCACTTTTCAAAAGAAACATCTTCCAAGGGTATGCGAGGCCAATAGCCGCGAGAACAACCATCCTGATCTGATTTTCCACATTTGAAAGTCCGTATAAAATAAGTATTTTATGCCTTTGAAAGTTGGTTCTACAACCTACTTCCAATTTTTCGAACTCCCTATCAGCTTTCATAAAGGGAAAAGATCACTCTGTCATACAACAAAGTAGTTTTCATCTAACTCAAAATTTGATGCGAGAAGAACAATAATATCATAGGGTCATCATAAACAATCGGTTAAAATAGTCTAATAAGAAGGCATTTGTTCATGTTAGTAGTTGCAATATGTTTTCTTTAGATTTTTTAGATTGGCTTGGTCTTCAGTCTACCCTAATGAAACCTAAAATCTCACTCCCTCGCTTTCTCCTTTTGATAGACTAGATTTTACATATTCTCTTTGGCACCTTGTCTTAGGGAGTACTCTCTCTCTCTCTCTATGTCAGCAAAGGAATGATAAGAGAAATCGAAAAAATGATTATTATTCCACTTACATTTACAGTGCCTCTATCGAAGCAGAAAAAGTCTAATATTCCATCCCTAGTTTTTAGGGATTCCATTTTGATATAAATCCAGAAACTCATATCTTTATATACAAAATTAGTTCATTTTTAGACCTATTTTCATTAGGAGGGTCTCGTTAACTTCGGTCTCATTCAAGACCTGATCAAGGGATATCCCTTTTTTACTTTTAATGTATAGGGCTTTTTTTATTCCCTTTTCTAAAGCTATCAAAAAGAAACAAGAACCAACTTTCACCATATCTAGAAATCAATAAACCTGACTCCTAAGATAGAGAAATGCAATGAATAGATGGAGTCCTTCATTGTAATGAAACCATCCAAAAACTGGCAGTAACAAAAGCTTCTTTTTGTGGAACTGTACAATAATTGGGCCTCAAAACATTTTATTTGGAAGGAATCCTTTCATAATCTATAGAAAGAGACCATGTTCGATACTTACCTAGATAGATAACTAGTCAACCTCGATACTCTTAACATAACAGAGTCCTTTATATGCTCATTTTCTTTGCATACAAACTAGATGAAACGAAACTAAAAACCCCGTAGTTTTCTTTCACAAAAAGATGACCTAAGGCCATACTTAAGTTCTCTTTATCAAACACGTGAGATATCCTGACATTAGAGCATTGATTTCTCCTTTCTTTCTTATGTGAGAAGTTAAATCAAGAAGAAAAATACAATTATTTCAAAACTATGATGTGAGAAGAAAAGAGAAAAGAAAGAGTTTTGAAGAAAGCTATGGAAAATTCAAAAAATCATTTCTATTTTATCCACTTTTATATGTGCAAAAGAAATAATTCTAGCTTAAGAGATGAGATCCTTGGGCCTAACTAATGGAAGTACGAGACAGAGTTATTCTCTATAACCATAATATAAAACAAGTAAATTTGGAAGCTTCGAAGTGGACTTTAAAGAAATGTCATATAGGGAAGTCCATCTTCAAATACAGCTACTAACTCCCTTATCCTAGGGTTATCGTTAGAGTATAAGTAAGGCACGAAGCGAATAGCTCAAAGTCATGCAAGGCCGTCTAAGAGGCTAAGGAAAAGTTAGGGAAATGTTGTGTGTGCTAATTGAAGTCATTCTAAAAGCTCCTTCATTTCTGTCCCAATTGCAGATCAAGCTAATAAAGACTAAAAATACCAATCACTTCCTCATTTTCCAACTTGTGTTTCGGTTGCAAATATGATTGATTATGTTGTTCTTGCTTTTGGTGGAAGATAATGACAAAGATCTAGGCATGCACGTTTATGGAGAGGCCAAGTGATGGGTTTCGGTTCTACGACAAGTGAAGTTTTTGTTGGAAATGCCTTCTTGGGTGACTCTTTCCTTTGATAGCATACTTTATTAGTGGAAAGTGTCGAATGATGGCTGATTATGTTTTCGATTGATTATCTTACAGATGGAATGTTCATACAAGAATTCCTAGGCTAAGTGTTGGGATTTTAGGATTAAAGAATGCTAACAATTACCTCTCTTACTTTTATCTTTGGTTGATGAATTCATCCTACCCCTCCATCTGAATGAAAGCCCTAGAGAATATGAAATCTATCCACTGAATCTTGGAAACAAGGCACACAGTCCCTTGAGATAAGTCATGTAGCTTAGACCCATGAATCTTTCTATCTATTAATCTTTATCTTAACCAAAAGGAATTTTCTTTTTATAGTCTTATTAATAACTAATACAAGAAGAATGTTGAAAGAGGTTAGTAATTATTCCATTCCTTTTGTATTCCATCACCTCCATCTTCAACTAGAAAGTGGTTTAAAGAGTGCCCTTCACACCTTACCTTTTCTTTTAGCTTTCATACCCCATCCCCAAGGTTCATTCACTCCCCGCCTTAAAAGTTATTGCTTCAAGTAAATTTTCCTTTCTAGATTTCCCTCTATTATTACTCTATAGAGTGAGGAAGAAGAACTACTGAAATTCATTACAGTGTTGGATCAACTACTTCAATTTGATCATTCTTATAAGTTTGATCTTTGGGTTAGGTTTTTTTTCATTTGCATGTGATTGGGTGGGGTGTAAAAGCAGAACCACTTAGTGATGAAAGATAAGCTAGTCTTACTAACTAACTCTATTTCATCTCATGCACACAAAGAATCATTCACACCTTTCATCCCTCGCTGCCTGACGAGTAGCAGAAGAATAGCAGTAGTAACTTTCGCACTGGGATTCTTACTGAAGGAAAAAATTTCTACCCTTTACTCTAATAGCCCTATTGAATAGATAGACTCTTGAAATCACCAAAGATATTCACATAATCTTGTAGAGGTCTTCCTAGATTTCTTTCAGTTGCTCTCTCTTGAGAGTAAAATGGTGGCTCTTCCCATACTAACTGAGTTTACATTCCTTGATCCCATTGTTATTGCTTGGATAGATTGCTTCAAAGATGTCTTATAAGAAAACAAAGAGTATTTCTAACAAGGAGAAAAAATAAAGCTCCTAGCATCAGAGTGATGCTCCTAGCATATGCTGATACGAATTCAATCTTTGGAAAAAATAAAAGTTGTTACCAAAGGAAGCCTCTTAGTATCTAAGGTGAAGTCTGATTTCTAGTGGTTTATGACTTTCAAAGAACTTTTTTTCTTCATATACCCCATATGTTTACTTAGCTGAAAATCATATAGAGTGTGATACCTACACTCTAAAATGGGATATAGGAAGCAGACTCCTCGCCCTATGATAAAAGAGCTCTATGTAGCGCTTTAGCTTTTGTGCCTTACAAAAAGGAGCTAAGCAAGGGGAGGACTTTAGTTGATGCTCTATAGGATTCCATCTCTATTACTTTCCAAGATCTTAGGATTTTTGTACAACATAACTCAAGACACCTTAGTTGTGAGGGTATCTACAGTTTTGGACAATTAGATAGCACAGTTTGAATACAAGCCAATAATAAAAATATGATATACTATACTCAAGTTAGATAGAATAGTTCGATCCACTAAAGTGCCTATGGTATTAGTACACATTTTGTTAATCGAAGCTCATGTAGAGGCACCTACAGCAGGATCCGTCATCTTGGAAGGAATTGCTTTAAAATTCGAAACCTATGGGTTTTTAAGATTTTTAACACCCATGTTTCTTGAAGAGACACTTTGTTAATTTCTTAATATGAATAATAATAAAGTATATCATTCATATATGGATATACCCTAAGACAAATTAAACCATTTAGTCGCACGTTCAATAATATGTGTAGCCTCACTCCAACATGGGTGGTATATCATTTTCTTTATTATGTAGAAGATTCTAGTTTAAAATCGACAGTGAGGTTTCATAATGTAAGAATGGACTTAATTCACCTAAGAGAGTTTTCCTTTTCTTTTTGAAACTAGGGTCAGTGGTGAGAAGGCCAAGAAAGTGGTGAAACCATCATCATATCGGTTGGAAACTTTCTACTACACCTAGGTAGCTGCTTGGTCCTCCATCTCTCAGCTTTATATTTGTTGATAAATAAGTATTTGGTGGTATTCACGACAATGATCTCCTTATCAATCCTAAGAATTTACCATACTTATGGAAAATAGATATATATGATAAGAATTTAGGTGCATCTTAGCACATAAACCCTTTTGGTAAAATTCTACAAGGAAAGGTGACCAAGAGGGAAATTTTGGTTGCAGCCTGGTTAACTGCTTCCACAAACACTCAGCGTGCTGAGAGGTATTATGTAATCAAATAATTAGGATCTGGAAGATATCGATTTGAAACTGGATATGCTCAAAATGTACTGCATCTCAATTTTCACATGGATAATCTGTTGTAATACCCTAAAGAGTCATATTCATATACATGGCATTTTTTCCTTGAAAGTACATCATTAGTCTAGCTTGTCATGACTCGATCATAACCTTAGGAGTAATTGGTCTTGGACAGGATAACAAAATATACACACAAGCATAGAGCAACCGTCAAAAGGGGTCCGTAAAGTGGTATAACACTAAGGTAATTCTTGGAGCTTTCTCCATGATCGATAAAGAGAACTTGATATTAATCGGGGTAGCTATATACCAGCTCATTTAACTAATGTACTAATGTACTTCCATGCAAATATGGCTACCCAGCAAATATGAGGTCCCACTCACTATTCATCACCAAACAAAAACAGACCATTATCCTAGGGAATCAAATAGAGAATAGGCCATGAGTTCACCAGCTTGCCTGAAGATAAAGGAGAAAAAATAGATTCCAGGGATAGAGTACTCAGAGGGGGTATGAAATGAACCTGGAAGAAAAGCCACAGAAGCAAGAGTGGAGAGAAAGAAAAAGAGGAGAGGTGTTTTTTCATTCAATTGATCAATTTATAGTCTCGAATCGAAGCCCAAGCCCATACTCTGACTAAGAAAAGGGAAGTTCCCACCCTGGGAACATTGGCATATGATCTTTACGGATTAAGGAGTAGAGTATGACCTAAAACCAATATGAAATAAAGTCATCAATCAAGATAACAAGTGTCAAGTATAGGTATCTTAATCTATTACTAGGAGTTAGAACATGAAATAAAGAAGTAACAAAGAACATTACAGCCCCAAATCTCATTGATTAGGTCTTCTAGATCACCTGGTAATCGTCTAATCAAACAAATTTCATGACCTAACTAACTTTAGAACTAAAACAAAGAAAGAGATGTCCTTGTCAGAGGACCAAGCCACTCAAACAAAGTTAGAATAGAGGAACACAACTTCTTAACCGACGAGCTTCAATATGAGCTTCGAGAAAAGCATGCAAAGCAAACTAAACTAACTCAATGAAAGCGACTGCCAGCACTGACAGAAATACACGTGGGCAATTTAGTAGTTGGTTGATTTGATCAAAAATTTAGTTTACCTTTTTCTGAATCAATATCACATTCTTCTTTGCTACTATGAAGGAAAATGGTATGGATAGGAAAGCAAAAGTTTCGAGTAAGTGGCATATAAAGTATTCTTTTTTATCTAGACCATTGGTTTATATCTTCTGCTTAGTTGGAAACTATGCGAGCCTCCAAACAAAGAAAATATAAGTTCGATCCAAATAAAAAATAAAAGAAAGTTTTATTATTATGGTATACCAGTGACCTGTTCTAGAACTTCCAGTTCAAATCAAAACATATATATCCATAAATAAATTTATATGTATAGCCACTTCAGTCTTGCTTGTCCTTTCTCGAAAGTGTCTTTTTTAGGAAACATGGTCAACAAAAAATTATTATGTTCGTGATTCTTCATCCACCAATTATTATTTATGGATATATATGTTTTGATTTGAACTGGAAGTTCTAGAACAGGTCACTGGTATACCATAATAATAAAACTTTCTTTTATTTTTTATTTGGATCGAACTTATATTTTCTTTGTTTGGAGGCTCGCATAGTTTGTTACGTCAGCTAAAAAGTAAGGTTTTCACTAGAACTGAAGCTAGTAGCAACTTTCTTAGATAGGGCTTTCGGCTAGTTTGTGTAAGTATCTTTGTAATCAATACCACAAAAACTACGACAAAAGAGATTTCATTCTAGGTTTGTTCACTTATTTAGGGAATTATCTTACACCATTCATTAAAGATCTTTCTATAATCCTTTAATTTGTGGACATTTTAAAGAAGAGAAAAAGTTCTACATTTCCTAATTCATGATAGCATGAGAAATAGAGTCTCTTTTTGGCGACTATAGTGGAACCGGAGGAGATTCTTTAGATCGAGATTCACAACCACTACTTTGACTCCTTTTATGCCATTATGAACTCCATGGAACTTTATTAATTCCAACGCAACTTATTCTTTTGGAGCTGACGTAACAAACTATGCGAGCCTCCAAACAAAGAAAATATAAGTTCGATCCAAATAAAAAATAAAAGAAAGTTTTATTATTATGGTATACCAGTGACCTATTCTAGAACTTCCAGTTCAAATCAAAACATATATATCCATAAATAAATTTATATGTATAGCCACTTCAGTCTTGCTCGTCCTTTCTCGAAAGTGTCTTTTTTAGGAAACATGGTCAACAAAAAATTATTATGTTCGTGATTCTTCATCCACCAATGGATAAAATACTTTAGTTTTCCATTTTCATATGTGGTCGAAAAGTGTATTGGCAATAATTCGGCATGAAGTGATTCGTCATGCTTAAATATGAGTCTATCTCTCATTAGGGATAGTTTATAGATTATCAAATTCCCTTACTGTTGAGTTAGGGCTCATCCTCCAAAAAACATGTGGGATGAGTTTTTGCCTCATACAACTCAAGCCAAAGACTGGGGTAAGTTTAGAAGAGATGGGGAAACCTAGCAGTTGTCGGTCGGGGCGGGGATAAGCTTGCTTCTTCATAAGCCTATCCCCCTAAATACCCGACCCTGTAGCACTAGCGTTTCACTCTTTTTCTATTTTATCCTATTCTATTTCATTTAGTTGTAGGCATCTAATACTAAAATAATAAGTAAATTAGTCATCGTCTAACCAATCGGCTCAGACACCAGACCGCCTGTGCCCACCAATTTTTTTCTCACCCTAAAGGGAATGGCTCTCTTAGTTATGATGCACCCGAAATCGATTCCCCGTGTATTCTTTTCTCTGTCGGCAACCTAATAAGTTAGCAAAGACAACTAAATATTAGGGGCGTTCTCATCATTCTATGTTGATCCCAGCTCGGGCTGGCTTCTTGGGAAGCCCAATCCCACCGCATTCATGGCTCGGCTGGCCAGTCAGCGATAGTGGGAACTCTTTTATTCCCAATTCAATGAATTTGTTGGATGTAGGATCTACTCCACAAGGAGAGATACAAATGTAAATGATATAATTATGACCCTCTTTTCATACTTTTAGGGATTCTTAACTCCACTTCACCAATAACCGGTACCTGCGCATTCGTGTCTCTCAGTGTGGTCAATACTGGGTGTTTCTGAGCATCGAGGCTTACACCCATTAGCATTATTTTATATAAAGTTCCTTACCTTTATGCACGAATTAATTAATAAGACATCTTCCTATCAATATTAAGGAGTCAACTAAGCATCTTAGTGGTGGGATTCAATACCTAGATTGAATCAGAGTTCAAGTTGCTTGTCCTGAACAAATAAGAGGCATGGGCCATAGGTCATACATAATCCACCGGGTCGCACTACAGAAGAAAACCCAACATAAAGATGCACACTCCTCCATATGAAATATTCATCTTCATAGGAGCTTTTTAATAGCAGTCATGACCAACATCCATCAACTCTTGACTTGTTTGTAAGGTGAGAGATTCAAGCCTAATTTTAAGTGGTGCACCATCCATACAAGAATCGCTCAATGAAGAAGGTACGGGGTAAGCTACAGGACCAAAACCTTTGACCTTTGTTCCTAAATGGGGTGCTCGAGGTACCTCATCTTCTTATTTTGTTAGTGCTCATTCCCTTTAGGCTAAAGTATTTGTCCTTTCCTTATTCACGCCACCTTAGTCTTCGCTGACCTCTCACATGGTAAAAAGAAGAAATTATGAAAGAATAGTAAATAGAGCACACCACAGAAAGATTCTAAATATGAGAAGTCCCTGTTAGATTCTACAAGAATGAAATAAAGAATGGGAACAAAATAATATAAAGTGTTCCTAGCTCTAGTTTTGGATAAGCTTCTCTCAATTATGTCCGGTAATAGAATAGGGAAGCTTGCTCTGACCAAGACTCCACTTTTTTCTCCACCCACAGAGCGTATGAATTTTCTGGAATATAGATAGTCAAAAATAAGGAATGAAGGGATAGGAATAGGAATTATAGTACCATTGGAAAAAAAGGCCACCTGTGGAAATATCTCTACAGATGAACCGTTTCAATAGTATGGGTGCTTCCATACCATGAGGAACGACCATGGAAGTAATGTAAAAGAAAAATTTATGTTGTTGGTCTATTCATTCAAGTTTTTCCTCTCTAGAGAAGATGAGAGATAAATATGAAAGTGTTCGCAACACATACCAAAAGGTTACTAATTAAGACGATCATTAATGACTAGTTAAAACACCAGGAGTAGTCTGATCCCAATTTGATTAGACCGCTCTGAGAAAGATAAAAATTGAACTCCCATAGTTCGGAGCCAAGCTCCAACAACTTCTTCATAAGTGGGGTGAGCTACTTATTTTGGTTTGAATAAGGGGTCACTATTTTTTTTGGTTGAAGTAGCCACGACTTTGGTCGTAGTTTGTTTAAACCCATAAACCTAGTATGCTTGTATCCATGTATATCAAAATGACAAATTTTAATGATTTGACCAGTCACTATCCCTTGTATTATAAGATTCCCTTACCCTATCATCGATATTTATTCCCCTTCGTCGTAGGTGCTTGTTCTATTTTGATTTGAATGGTTTGGGGATCTTAAGGTACATATACACAGTCCTTTGGGTGTCTTGGTGATACAAACAAAGAAAATATGATGGTTTTTAACATACCCTTGAACAATAAGCCAATCCTTACCAAAGAAGGAAATAGAATAATCTACCTTCTTTTTTCCTTTCTGTTGATTCCTGTAGACAATCAAGTTGCACTTCCTTCTAACAAGTGGTTGAGAGTTAGCAAGAAACCTTAGCCTCTTGGTAGGAGGTTCACTTTCCTTCTCCTTTCCTGCTCAGCCGCAGTACAGTACCTGAACTCTAAGCTACGATCAGATTCGATTGGATCTAGTCCTGTCTGACTCAACACCAAAACTTAGAATGGCCGTCCTATTTGGATGGTAGATCGAGGAGTGGGGGAGTCTTTCCCATTCTCTATTCAGGCATATGTAAGAAAATTCAAAAAATGGAAAAGTGAATACATGTATATAATGTAACGACATATTTCAAAATATGTGATCTGATTTGATAGGTTGCCCGTAAAAGGAAAGAGTTTACCGACCGCATAACAATTCATTCTTGTGTGTAGTGCATGGGACCATATCTCCTAAATGATCATAGTATGGCCTATCATCTATTTTAAAATCAATGAGTAGCTCTCACCTTCCTTTCCCCATACCATTGATGAAAGGGATATCGTATCCACAGAAGAGAGAGTATGGGCCCTTGCCTAATATTTCACTTAGACACAAATCGAATGCATATATTATATAGGTTGTGTTAAGTATGCTTCTTTGACAAAAAACAAACTCTTTCCTCATGACAATAGTCATGACTATAAAGGGTGGGACAGTAAGCTCTCTATCAGCAATAGGGGACTCTCCATAGTAAGAAACTACTAGACTAAATGGATTCCAACTGAACGTCAAATTCTTCTTGGTTTATTAATTCAGGGGCAGTGCTAGAACATAATGTTGGACGATCTCCATTTCCATATGGTAACTAAAGTCAAATACGAGAAAACCAGGAGAAATTCAATCCTTATTCCTTGCAATCCCAAAAAAAGCAAAAACTCACTAGACCGAGACCTATTGCTATAGGGACTACACTATATAAGAAAATGACTAAGGCAATTTCCAATACTTTCTATTGAAAGACATACTGGCTCTTTAAGAAGGGCACCCTCCTAATCTTATTTTGATAAGAAGAGATATTGATAATTATCCCAAGGAGGCTTACTACTCAGCTGATAGATTAGGTGAGCCAACTATGATCACTAAACTCATAAAAGCAGCATCATATACAAATTGGAATAATAGGTTTATATATGCTCAAGAAAAATAGGATTTGTAGAGTAGGATACGAAAGTGTATTTATATACAATGGAAAGCCCCTATAATCCATGGACTAGTGGAGTTCATAAAAGAATGCAGAGAAAGGTCAACGACAAAGCTGTCCCTTCTCTCCATATCTCTACTTATTGGCTGGATGAAAATAACATTGTAATAATAACAAAGCCAGATAGCTATACTATTTATTTTGAATTTATTCAGATGGTGAGGAGCTACAAAAAATACACCTTGTTTATGCTATGCACAGTAACTTTCTTAATCAATATTCTATATCTATGCGAATCTTGATGATCTATATTTGTTACCCCTTTAAGCATATGTGATATAATAACTTTTATGTCAGAAGATAAATATGAATTATCCCCACTTAAGTTATTAAGTATTCCCAAAGAAGAAGCGATTTATTTTTATATTGAAACTTTATGTCAGCCAGGGACCCTGATCATAAATGGGTTGTTTGCCTCGGTGAAATGGACACTCTCCTTTTAATTAATCTGGTGCATGTGTTGAATAGTTCTTTCATGCATTCATCTATCTTTTAGGAGTTGTCGTGTGGTTTTCCTAGAGATCGCTATGTGTTCTTTGACAATTTAGGTGGAGTGAGGAAGAAACTAACTGATTTCATCTTGAATCTAGCACCCTCACAAGATACTATTCCTCATAAAAGAATTTTATAAAATCTTGCACCCTTGGTGCATGATAGCTACGTAATATCTTTAGTTTCATCCTTTTTAAAGATACCAATAAACAAAATGGAATTAATTGTTTTATTACGAAAGTTGGGATCCCACATCTGGGTTAATTACTAAGGTCATATACAATTTAATGTTGGATGATTTTGACTGGGGATTCAAATAGCTATACCCTAGTCTTTCTTATTATCATTACTTGGCTGACTGTTACATATTATTTCCATTTTTTAGTCTCCAAAGCGAGCATCAGTGTGTAGAATAAATGAATAATATCCTCTTAGAGTTACATCTTGATGGGGATATCATAACTATTCTACTTGGTGGGGGTGCCTATGTGACTCGTGATGGGCCTTTGATTATTCTAAGTCGAGATTATGGTCTTCACGTTGTTGAATAGTCAACATTATTTATTTAATTCAACTTTTAGTCAATATGTTTTATATAAAAAAGAATACTTGCAATGATAGGAAATCCTTTTTTTAGAGAGCCAATGCTTTAAGACAGACTCAAATAGCAGTTATCACCTAATTTACTGAATTGTGGTTCTAAAAAGAAGATTTTTCTTGGTATATTTCATCAATAGAAATCTATATCTATATATAGAAAGGAAAATCGAAATTGTATATAGGTGCTTACACTTTTCTGAGAATTCTAAGACCCAATCACCCGTCAAAGAAATATTCTTAGGTCTTAAGTCTATAGCATCATAGCTTGTGTTACCTACATAGGGTATAAGAGAACGCTTTTCATGAACATCTCAATGTCCAAGATAAAAGGAACGAGGGGAAGAATCATAGAGGCGAGTGTTCTTGAAGAGAAAATCATGATGGAAAAGCGTGAGGAGAAATCTCAAGTTGAGATATGTAAAATAAAAAGAGTCCCTAGGAGATGGTATTCTTTGTTTTAGTTCTTGATAGGTTTTTCTATCTATTGAAGTTATTACACTGGCTGATTAAATCTCTTCTTAACACCTTTAGGGGCTATGAAGATATCCCAGTTCTAGGCCCTCTTTTAGAAAGAACAAAATGGTACAAAAAGAGGGCTTGGGGGTATATATACTAAGAAAGGATCATTAGAATACAAAACTTCCTAAAAAGTGAAGCTATATCAACAAGAAAAATCCCTTCTTATTCATCGAGAAGCCGCTCGTGGCGCACTAACTAGAAATTATCTACGAGGTTTTTTGGCACAGACATACTACTAATAGATTCTTTGGTAATTCATGATTGAATACAACCTAGAAATATTTGTACGCCTACATAACTTACCTCCCATACCAAGGAAGGAAAGTCTCATATCTATTTAGTTCTCGATCTCTTTTTATACTGTCCTGACAGGTTCTTTTGTGGCTCTTCACTCTAGCCCAGAAGTACTCTATGAGTCGAATCTATTTAACGTGGACCCTCTATTATGGAATAGAATGAAAGTGGTGTAGAGATCCACTAAGTACCCTCATAGTATAGGACATTGTAGGTTAATGTAGAAAATTTGATAGATCTTCTAAAACCCAACTCGAAGATCCCTTTAAAAGAAAATCGTAATAGGTGGCTTGAAGATGTCCTAGAATTTTAAGAGCATCATCTCCCACAATAGCCTAAATAAGATATTCTATGTTCTAATATATAGGTATTTCTCTACCTCTGAGTCGAAGAAACTCTGTGTTATTTTTGTAAATTTCATCAAATAACTGAGTTAACTTAGGTGGAGAGCTTCATGCGTCCGACCTAGTTGAACTAGTAGAAGAGGCGCTACTAATAGAAGAAGGGAACAAAGAAGTAGAACTCTGCATAAAGTGTTGATCACTTATGGTGGGTAGAAGAAAATCATTTTGCATGGGTTTTGTTCATTCTTTGGCTGCTCTTCTCCCAAAAAGAGAGACTGAATTTCTTTCATCTTCCCTGTACGACTAGTGAAGAAGTATAAAGCACTTTGGTTGTTTGTTGACCAATAGAAAGCATGGGAGAAAGGATAAAGTTTTTATACTAGCTGACTAAGGTTGGAAGCTAAATTGAGTCTTTGAGAACCCATAACATAATAAAGTTGTGGAGTGTATATGTCGCTTTAGAGATAGGGGAAACTTTCTTGTGGTAGTAATTGTGAATAAGCAAGTAGGGGTCGGAAACTAAAGAGCTAGAGAAACTGTCCATAATTTCAAGAATAGGTTGACTTTCTTTCATTTTATTAATAGAAAGTGAAAGTTGTTTTGTTTAGTACGAGATTGCTTCACACCTCTAATAACGCTCAAATTACACTCTTGAATGGGTGTAAGCGATCGTTGTCAATATAAAACCCAACTAGGTTGGGGTCGAATACCACAGGGAATAGGGTGTGAACGTCAATTTTTTTACAAAATACTTTACTGGTAGTTTATCATTTCCAAAAGTTGGGGGTTTAAAGTTCACAATGTATCAATCTGCACTTTCTGAATTCGAAGAGTTGTTATCAATATAAATGGGAAACCAGGGTTATGATCACCAAAGGTTTTGGGTATTGACAGATACCAGGTAATGCTAGAGATCCTCGGAATGAGTAGAACAACAGAATATCCCTGACTATAATACTATCTGACTTATCTCTCGACCTCACCAGACAATTTATTATCTAATTCTCTCGAACTTAGATAATTTATCTATATCCAATCGGATGTTATCTCAGGTAGATTAATCCAGTTACGGCATTAATCATTAAACAGAAGGTTGGTAGCTTCCGAGTCACTGTTGATAATTCTCGTCCTCTAGTCTATTTCTCCGTTAGAAGCAAATAAAACCTAAGGCATAATCTAATGTTTGCAACCACTAGATTTTAGTTAAAACCACATAATTTCAAGATGTTCTACTAGTCTTTGAATCTGTTAACACCTAGCATCATATCAAACCCTAATCCTTCGATCCCATAACCTCGACTAATGAAATTATTCGCTCATGATTTGACGAAGGAAATCACAAGTTGAATTAATGATGATAATGATAAACTTATGTATAGATGGAAAACAAAAAATAATTTCTTCAATTAAATCCCAAGTTAGAAACCCAAGAATAGTTGATAAGAAAGGAACTAAAAATAATTGGCAAAAGAGAACAATGTACGTGTTTATCCCTCCAAAATTCTTGTTCTGAATAATGAAAACATCTCCCTTTAAAAACCCTAAAAACTGCTATTTATACTAAAGCCTAATTAAGGAAATAAAATAACAAAATCACAGTTGGGCTCGGATTTAGATGACGCCATATTGGTGTTGGTTGTCAGTCTTCTGACGGCATATCAGATATGTCGTCAGAAGTCATGCCATCTTAACCTGTTCTGCCTCACTCTGACAATTTCCTATGACGGCTTACCACACTTGTGACAGCGTGTAGCAAATGTCGTTAGACCTTCAGCTTATTTCACCATGTTTTGCCTCACTTTGACGGCATATTCTGATGGCTTACCACACTTGTGACGACATATTGAGAATGTCGTCACTTTCATCCAACAACTCTTCTCCACTGTTCTTCCTGACGCTTTTTTCTTATAGCTTACCACATCTCTGGTGTCTTGCAAGAAATGCCGTCAGACTCATATCAGCTCACTTGCACCAGATTTTACTTATTTTGTTCATCTTTCCTGTGTTTTCCTCCCATCCTTGCTACAACTGCAATATAACAAGAAAACGATCAAAAATAACCAAAAGTTGCTTAATACTTCACAATTATTTAGAGTTAAAAGCCTCAAATGTGTTAGCATCTTCTCACACATCAACACCCTCAACTTAAAACAATTGTTTGTCCTCAAGCAACCAAAACACAACTAAGAGAATACAACGAACATTCAGCAGTGAACAACCAATTCTTATCTCAAAACTCAGTTTATCACCTCCAAGGTCAACCAACTCAAACTAATGTGCAATTTATTGAAAAGCAACAATGTAACACAAAGGATTCTACCCATGGCATCACTAAGTACCAACAATCATGCATGTAATGTACACTACCTAGACAAGCAAGTAACTTAGCAAGATACTAGTGTGCCCTCACAACAAAAAAACTCCCATTTTCTCTCATTATCAGCAATCAGGGTATAATCATGGGGATAATCACAAAGACTCTCGCCCTCAGAATGAAGTTCATCCAGTGTATGCCAAATACCATATGCTTGCCCTTATCGTCATTATCGAAGTGTCTAGATAGGTAAGCTAGGATCACTATAGGACTTTCTCAGGCTTGTAACGTAGGCTCTAGGTTGGCATGGTATTAAATGGAATTTAGAGTGACTAACCTCCTTGTACTACCTTATCTTGTGGAGTCCACTTATTAACCTCTTTTTCTCTCTTTTTCTTTTCTTGATCACACTTTCAGGATGGGTGCACTTCTTTTTATTCCAACAGATTTTCTTTACTTACTCTTTTTCACTAACACCTAACCTTTTATTCTTTTTCTTTGCTTCTTTCTCTTATATTCTACCCTTCTTCATACCCAACTTATATCACGCACCCCTATGATAGCCACCCTCAACTTAGGATATTTGCCTACGTTGAGGTGCACAGTGTCCAAAGAGGACCAGGACCAAAATAGGTTCATTATGATTTAAAAAGGGAAGGCGAAGGGTTTCATAGAAAGAAAATGGTCAATTTAGGCTCAAACGGGGATCAAGGGATATAATGCAGTACAGGGAAGGTCATTTAGGCTAAAAGTGACTTAAATTCAAAAATGGCCAATGATTCTTTCCTAACCCCTATCTCTCAACCAAAGCAAAATGAACTGGGCAAGTTCTAGATTCAGCAATACCGCAGGGAACACAGTAAGATCTCGCACACACTTGGCACACAAGAATTTCACTAACTACTACTTATCTGGTTCATCCGGTTATTCAGCTGTGATTGTTAAGCACAAAACTAATGCCCTAACCAGATGCTCAATAGTCATAATTTGAGGCAATTCACACAGTCATGCAAAACAAACCTTCGAAGAGGTGTTCAAAAAAAAATTAGTTGACTACCTACAGAACTTGCACTACTCCTAGTTATTTATAGAATATAATACAACAACATCCTACCCTACACCCTCAACTTAAAATCAAAACATAATAAAACTAAGGGTTAGGATATACCTGGAGTGGGTTATTATCAGGACTCATGGGTTGCCTCTTATGTAGCGCTTGATTTAATGTCGCGGCACGACGCAGTTATCTTGGCTACTCAGACTTTGCCAAGACATCATACCAATACCTTTTGTCATACACATAGAATACATCCATGACTGCGAATACACTCATATCTTCTTGATTCACTGTGGATGAGCGCATTTTAAACTTTGATTCATTTTTGCCAACTCGAAACTTGAGCTCATTGAGCTCCAAATCAACTAGCACTCTCCCTATGTCCAATAATGGTCTTCCCAGAATAATAGGCACCTAAAAATCAACATCAAAGTCTAGAACCACAAAATTCACAAGGAGAATGAAGTCAGCCACTTTCACCAGCACGTCATGTAAATACCCACAGGTTTTTTGATTGACCTATCTGCCATCACGAGTCACATGTTTGTAGGAGTAGGTTCCCCTACATCAAGCCTCTTATAGACGGCCAGTGGCATAAAATTAATACTTGCACCAAGGTAACACAAAGCTTTCTCAAATTTCACGGGTCCTACTGTGCATGGAATAGTGAAAGCACCAGGATCAGGCTTTTTCTGTACTAAGGAATGTGATGAAATAGCACTACAATGGTAGAGATTGTCCACCATCTCACAGCTTACTTTCTTCTTCTTCATCAGCAGATCCTTCATAAATTTAGCATAGCTCGGCATTTTCTCAAGTGCCTCTATCAATGGCAGCGTCACTGTCAGTTGTTTCATTACTGCCATGAACTTGCTAAATTTTTCATTATCTTCTTTATTTTTCAACCTCTGTGGAAATGGAAGTGATGTTCTTGGCATTTATTTCCATACCACTTCCTCTTTCTTGTCGTCTTCTTTCTCTGACATGTCAACAAAGCCATCCATCTTCTCAGACTCCACTGGATTTCTTCCTTCTGATTCATCAACACTTACCTACTTCTCCATGTCTTTGCCCATAGAAGGTCCATATAACATATTACCACTCCGAGTGGTAATCCCCAAACAAGAGACATCAGTCTATGGGTTTTGAACCATATCACTAGGTAAAGTACACGCTTTTCTCTAGTTCAGATTAGCCGAAATTTGGCTCATATATTGCTCCAACTGCTTAATAGAAGCAGAGTGTGACCTAACTAACTGACTGAGGGTAGAAAACTCACTTTTCATATTAGTTACCCCCGAGTTAGTAACTTCAACTCCCTTCAACAGCTTTTCCATCATGTCCTCCATGGATATCTTTCCAGAACTAGTAGATGCAGCATCCCGACTTCCAGGAGGAACATACAAACCACTCCTGTCATTATTGTTTCTCCAATTTCCCTTATCCCTATCTCTATTATTAGGATTGTAATAGAAAGTCCGACCTTGGTTCCCTTGGCTATTGCCTAGAAAACTCCCCTGATTACTCACATAGTTGGCCTCAGCATCAGCACCTACAGATACGATACCTTGAGCATCCACATCCTTAATCATTTCAGTCTTTCCAGATAGCAAGTTCTTAGACAGCAAGTCCATCTGCATCTTCAAATGACCATATCCTGATCTCGCTCCTGATCCCTTCTACGCTATTTTGAAGTAATACCACCAACAATCATAGGGCTAGCCACTATAGAATCCTTAGTGTGCCAAGCTCGACTTTGCTTAGTCATTCTATTTAGCATGTCAGAAGCATCCAGAAAAGAAAGGTCAATGAACAAACCACCTGCAGCGTTGTCGACTATTGTCTTTGTCACAGAGTTGAAAGCTCTTTACAAGGTCTCCATCAAATTCAAGTCCATCATATTATGGTTCGGACATTGTGCAAGTTTATTCTTAAACCTTTCCCAAGTCTCTTGCAGTTCTTCAGTCGGAAGCTATCTGAAATTGCTAATATCGTCCCTCAACTGTACCCTTCTGAAGGTTGGAAAGAACCGTTCTAGGAACACATCTTTCAACTATCTCCAGTTGGTTATAAAATCAGGCTCTAACTCATTCATCCACATTGTTGCCTCTACAGACAGAGACAATGGAAATAACCTCAATCTGATTGCATTTTGACTCACTCCCAAATTGTCAAAGGATTTGCAGATGGTGATAAAGTTCACCAAATGCATGTTAGGATCATCACCAGGCAAACCTCCAAATAACCCCTTTAGATTCAGGAGTTGGATCATGGTACTTGTTATGCTGAACTTTGCACCTGGTGCCAACAGTGGCGGGATGATAGCACCCGTTGCACCATCTCTGTCCATTCCTTCATCATCATCATCAGCCTCTAGTGCATAGGCTATTGACCATACCTTCCTTGAGTTGGACGATTTCTATTGACGTTTTGCTACACTGGTGCTGCAACTTGCTCCGCTCTTCTTGGGTTTTGAGGATTCAGCAATTCCTCATCACCCAAGTCCTCATCATCAGGGTTTTGGTGATTTTCTTGTTGACACAAATTTTACACATTTATCTGAGCCCTGGCTAAAGTAGCTAATCTTTCTGCTTTCTGTTGTTCATTAATTCTTCCAATTAGTTGAGGTTCCGAGTTGATTGGTAATAGTGGTGCGCCGGAACTTCTCATTTTTGTCATAAACAACACAGTACCTACAATAAATAAAAACAAAAAATAAACGTAAATCAAGGAAACTTAACTATCAATAAATTTTCGCGCACAAAATTTTCAGTCTACGACCGTATTCCCCGGCAACGGCGCCATTTTTTAAAATTCTCAAATTACACTCTTAAATAGGTGTAAGCGATTATTGTCAATATAAAACCCAACTAGGTTGGGATCGAATCCCATAAGGAGTAGGGTTTGAACGTCAATTTGTTTACGAAATACTTTACTGGTACTTTATCGTTTCTGAAAGTTGGGGGTTTAAAGTTCACAATGTATCAATCTTTACTTTCTGAATTCGGAGAGTTGTTATCAATATAAATGGGAAACCAGGGTTATGATCACCAAAGATTTCGGGTATTGACAGATACCAGGTAATCTAGAGATCCTCGAAATGAGTAGAACAATAGAATATCCCTGACTATGATACTATCTGACTTATCTCTCGACCTCACCAAACAATTTATTATCTAATTCTGTCGAACTTAGATAATTTATCTATATCCAATCGGATGTTATCTCAGGTAGATTAATCCAGTTATGGCATTAATCATTAAACAGAAGGTTGGTAGCTTCTGAGTCCCTGTTGATAATTCTCGTCCTCTAGTCTATTTCTCCGTTAGAAGAAAATAAAACCTAAGGCATAATCTATTGTTTGCAACCACTAGATTTCAGTTAAAACCACAGAATTTCAAGATGTTCTACTACTCTTTGAATTCGTTAAACACCTAGCATCATATCAAACCCTAATCCTTAGATCCCATAACCCCCGGCTAATGAAATTAGCCACTCATGATTTGACAAAGGAAATCACAAGTTGAATTCATGATGATAATGATAAACTTACGTATAGATGGAAAACAACAAATAATTTCTTCAATTAAATCCCAAGTTAGAAACCCAAGAATAGTTGATCAGAAAGAAACTAAAAATAATTGGCAAAAGAGAACAATGTACGTGTTTCTCCCTCCAAAATTTTTGTTCTGAATAATGAAAACTTCTCTCTTGAAAAACCCTAAAAACTGCTATTTATACTAAAGCCTAATTAAGGAAATAAAATAACAAAATCACAGCTGGGATCGAATTTAGGTGACACCATATTGGTGTTGGTCGTCAGGTTTCTGACGGCGTCTCAGATATGTCGTCAGAAGTCATTCCATCTTGACCTGTTCTGCCTCACTCTGACGATGTCCTATAATGGCTTACCACACTTGTGACGGCATATAGCAAATGTCGTCAAACCTTCAGCTTATTTCACCATGTTCTGCCTTACTCTGACGACATATTATGATGGCTTACCACACTTGTTACAACATATTGAGAATGTCTCCACTCTCATGCAACAACTTTTCTCCACTGTTCTTCCTGACGCCTTTTTCTGGTATCTTACCACATCTCTGATGTCTTGCAAGAAATGCCATCAGACTCATATCATCTCACTTGTACCAGATTTTACTTATTTTGTTCATCTTTCCTATGTTTTTCTCCCATCCTTGCTACAACTGCAATATCATAAGAAAATGATAAAAAACAACCAAAAGTTGCTTAAGACTTCGCAATTATTTATAGTTGAAAGCCTCAAATGTGTTAGCATCTACTCACACATCAACCTCGTGATACTTACACCTCTCGCATATCAAATATCTATTCAAAAACCTTATTCGAGAACTTGTATAGAGATGGATTTCCTGTAGTACAATAGTTCTTTCATTCCAACTTAGTTGCCCGACACTGCTATTAGCATGATAACTGGTACACCATAGGTTAGACCAACCTAGTGCTCTCGTACTAGGATAGGCTCCTCGCAGTTATCCAGTTAATACCAACAGTAGATAGGAACCGAACTGTCTCATGACATTCGAAACCCAACTCAAGTACCACTTGAATTGGCGAACAACCAAACCCTTATGACCTTTTTCAACCCCAGGATATGATGAGTCTACATCAAAGTGCCAAATGACTCGGTCAATAAGAGCTCCTGGGAGTTATCAGCCTGTTATCTCCAACAAACTTTTTATTCATTGAGCGAGAGCCATTCCTCCCGGATCACTATGGCTGACTTTCATCTTTTTTTGACTAGTCGATCTCACAGTCAGGCAGGCTTATCGAATTATTCTCATGAGCAGAATATTATATTGATCCTACCATTGTACACCTCTATTACTCTTTAGGAGGCATCCAATCCAAATAAACTACCCACCTTGCAGTGTCTCACCTCTTCCAGAATGATCGATGCAGTGATTAGGAATCCTTAGATAAAAGAGTGGTCTTTCAAGATTGGTCATCGTGTGTCACCACCTCCCACCTATCCTACACATTCGATTAAGGTTGTCATTACAAAGCTATAGTTAAGGTGCATGGGGTCTTATCATCTAGACATTGGTACTCAACTTCTTCATAGAGAATTTAATTTCACGGGGTCCATGTTAGATACAGTGAGGCATCTGTTACACCATTAGTATAGGTCGCTACTTATGAGACAAGGAATTTCGCTACCTTAGGACAGTTAGACTTATTGTCTCCATTTACTGAGGCTTTAATTCAAAGCTTATAAGACTTCTCCTTCCAACCTTCTAGCACCGCCCAGGTGTCAAACTCTATACATCGTGTTACCACTTAGAAGAGTCTTCTGTTTTTAATAAAAGTTGCTACCCCTAGTATGTGCCTCTTTCCTAATCAAAATATAGGAGAGCACCCCTTCTCCCAAAGTTACAGGGTAATGTTTCCAAGTTTCTTTAATGGTTATCTCAAGCGCCCTAGTATACTCTACTTGTTTACCTGTGTCGGTTTAGGGTACGGTTAGTTCACCAGGAGGATCGCCCTCCCAATTGGAAGTTTTTTCCTCGAAGTTTTAACCTTGTTGACTATGATAATTGTTGCGACTATAAATAGAATCATGACTATAGCAGAACGGTATGCTCTGATCTCTCACGACCCCTACCATAATCGAAAGACTAAAAGCCACTACTGAAGATAGGTCACCAAACTATGACTGAACGTTTTGCCTTTTGAAGTGCCAGTCGCATAGGGTGACAGGTCCAGGCCGAGTCAGAAAGGCTTTGATGACTCAAGGTTCATATTAGGTAAATGAGAGTGAGGGGAAGATGGGGAATCCCTCATCCTAATAATCTAATTTGATCTAACAAAAAGGCATGGTTTTGTAGTCAAAGAAACTTCATCACTTTCATGTACCCATCGGACTAGGCCCTTTCGGGGGTTTCTTAAGGACCGATTCACTCTCAATATATTAACTAAACATAAAAAACATTCCACTAGAAGGAGATTGTGTTTGTAACATATTTTTTATGCATGTTATTATTCTCAATTTTGATTTCTCCATGTCTTTCATCCAAAACCTTCCCTGATTGATAGAACGTTCCGCTATTTACACTTGAAAAAGCAGTTTTCAAGGTCTCATCACTTCGGTGAATCACTTGAGCCCTGATATATTTTTAGTACAATGGAACTAGAACAGTGAGCTATTACGCTTTCTTCAAAGGATGGTTGCTTCCAAGCCCACCTCCAGATTGTCCTCGCTCGATCACTTTCTTTTCCACTAAGTAATTGATTAGGGACTTTAGTGTACGATCTGGGATGTTCCCCCCTCAACTTTGTATCTTAGCACCCAAAAAGTCTATCTATAAAAATGATCTAGGTCTGTATTCAGAGTTTTTCTGGGGTTGGTAAGGCAATATGATTCCACCCTATCCAATTGAATGCTCTACCTCAAGCCATCGACATCATATGCTCTACTGAAATAGATTTTTCATAAAACTAGCTATATTTGATCTTAGCTGGACTTTCACCCCTAGACACAAGTCATCCTTGTATTTTTCCACATACATGGGTTCAGTTCTCCAAGGCCTGTTAGAGCACTCTTAAACCTGTTATTGGATAGATCGATTGGTTTTGGGTAAAATAGGAAGAACTAGAAGACTCCATCTCTGGAAAGAGCCTACACCTAATGGCTTAAGCTGTTATTCCTCTTTCCTTGTTGACCTATCATGCAAAAGGTACGCCATTATAGTGAGTTCACTTTCCATAAAGTAAAGGATTTAATCTCTTCTCTTTCGACTGATTGTTCACATCAGATCTCAAGTTCTGTATTCTACTCCCTAAATAGGGTTCTTTTCACCTTCCCTTACGGTACTTGTATGCTATAGATCATTGAGGAATACTTAGGCTTAGAGGGTGGTCCCCCTTTCTCGCATAAAAGTGATCAAAATTCAAACACGCCATGTTTTACTATGAAGGATCAAACCATGGGAATAATTCTATAGGTTATCATCTTTTTTGTCTAGATCTTCCAATATTTTCATAATTATAGTTCACTGTGCCCACTTCTTTAAAGGGCAACGTCTTGAAAGCTTACCTTATCATTAAAGAAATGTTTGGAATGAAGTAGCTTGACTAGAAAATGAGGAACCCTAACTAACATTTTTTATTTTGGATTTTGGATTTTTTGCCCCAATCTAGGTTAGGGGGTCGTTAGACCATAGCTTGCTACTAAAAAACATTGCTTGGATAGCATGACTCACTTTTCTTTTCAAGCTATGCCCCATTTACTCAACCACAACATCTATAAAAATGCCTTTCTCAATTTCTAAATAAGGTAAGCTTTGAAGTCGTGGCTTGTTGGTTTTTCCATCATCCAATCCGCAACAAATCAAATGAAACCTAGTAAAAAAGAAGTTAACACTTTCCTGAGGAATGAAGTAGCTACCCTAAAAGAAGAGGAATAAAGATTCTTGTTTGTTATTCATCAAACCCCCAATCCGCTCTTGCTCGCCGATACTAATGAGGTCTCGGTTGATTTCCCTTTATTTAGATACTAAGATGTTTTAGTTCAATAAGTTTGAAAAGTCCAAAGAGCGTAAACTATCAACGGAGCTTGGATATGGTTTCTCGATCGGAGATCCATGAATCACAGACAATATCTCACAATGGCTATTTGTCTCTGAAAGCGTCCTTCCTTCTTAATGCCCGATCATCCATCCAATACAATCTTTTCGATCTTGTACCCTATACTAGCTAGCAAAGCATAGACTAGATATATAGTACACTGAAAACTAAACCAATCTCAATGATAAAAAGAAAAAGAAATTACATCCTTATGGGCCTCTATTCCTGATGTGAACAACTGCTTTCTTGGAACTAATTCATAGGCACTTTCCATTAGTTAGACTTCACACACTATATAAACAAATAGTTGAAGCGTACGATAGAAAGAAAAAAATAAATTGATTTACTATTGAGTGCAAGCCTATAAAGAGACGACTATGGGTAGTTCAGGTGCACTGAAAATCAACTACAACTAGAAATCATGCCGATCTTCCCACCCCTTTGACTTTGAAAAGCTCCAAATAGGCACATAGTAGTTTAGAGTAAAAGGAGTGAAAGACACTTGACTGGTAGGAAAAGATCTCTAATTTGGAATTTAATAGTAACAGAAATAGTCATCTGCGTTCCCCAACTACTGGTGTCATCGCCCTGCAAAGAGGTGGAACCAACCAAGACTGAACACTAGCCTCATTTTGTAGGAGGGTTGCGATGGGCTTTCTATCCCGATGAATAATGTTCCACTGATTAGGCATGGATAAGATTTGAACCTACAATCTTCAGGTCATGATCCTAATGAGTTGACCAAATCCTCTACCCTGCTTTTTCCCCTTCTCTTTCAAACTCTGAAACCAAGGTTTAACTTGCATGTGTTATGGATATAGTCTTAGTAGCATGATGTTCACTTCTTAGAACTTAGTCCACTACATAAAAGTAAGCTTTTCTCTCTTTTTCTCTTACATAACAACAATGGAGGAGATAGTCAGAATGAATTTCTAAGTAATGATTTCTTTTTGTCTGATGATTTATCAAGTTATAGGGAGAGACTAAGAGAATAGATTAGTTGTTTTTCCTATCAAGTATAGTTGATAATACTTTTTTCAAATATGAATTTTAATAGATTCTCTTTATTATTATAAATATAGATTTTTATCCTCCACCTTATGTCCACAACTTTGGGTGACCCCTTCTCCTTTCTCTTTTTTTTGTTTCAAGCATGGACCTTAACTTATCTATCTAGCTTAGTAAAGTTGAAATCATTAGCTGTCAATTGTTCATAGTTAGTAGTGGAAGAGGGTGTAGCTTTGATTGCTCAAGTTTCTCTCTCATGGTTGAATGTGAAATATAATTTCTTTTGTTTAGCAATAGTCTTATAAGGATAATGCTTCCCCTTTGCCTTATCAATAATTAATAAGGAAGAATGGGCTAAAGGTATCTACTTTTTACTAACCCTGTGAAAGGCATAGTAGGCAAAAAAGCTATTGGTTTCTTTACTTCTTTACCTCAAGTAGGTTGAAAAAGCTTCTAAGAAGAATAGTTTTTTCCTCTTGTGACCTTCAACTCCAAACAGGGTTGAAGGGATCAATCCAAATAGCTTTTCACGAGGTGCGTAGCATTATTTATAGTCGTTACAAAAGTTCTCGAAGAGAAAGAGTTCTTTGCTACTTGACTGTGTGAACCAAGTACATGTATTTCTTTTGGCATTCCCACTGATGAAATTCCATTGAGTTAGCTGACGTTGGGTGAAAGAAATTTACGAATGAATATTAGGAAAAGTCCTTGCTTGTAATTTCGGGTAAATTTTTGTATTCCTTAAGGTTACAGGTGAAGCTTACTTCCTACGGTAGCCCTTTGTACCTTAGCCTCTTAAGGGTTGGATTCTAGTAGAGGGCCCTTGGGTCATACGGACCCATATTTGTTAAAAATGGTAGCCTAGTTTTCCCCACTCCCCCTTATTATGAATGTCTATGGGAGAAGTTTGTGCTAGCATTTTGGTGCTCACCTTATGGTTCTCAGTCCTCCTTCACTGATATGCCTTTTAAAACTATTTTTACATATTTGACAAGACCCACTACACTAGATTTAGTCTATTCAGGTGTGGATAAGGATTCCCCAATAGATTCTACATATTTGAATTTGGATGGCAGCGCATTAACATATGTACAGGGATGCCAATTAAGATGTGGCTAGAAAGGCTGGTTTTACTGATTCATAGACCCTCATCGGGATAAATAAACAAGGGTTTCATCTTGTATTTATGGGAATGCTACTTCAAGAAATGCTACTTCAGGATAAACTAGATATGTTATGAGTGAAACTTAATAGTTTCCTATGTCTTAGACCCTTTCACTCAAGAACTCAAAGGGGGGAAAGAATTCTTCAACAAAGTCACAAGAAGGTGGTCTACGTCCATTACATCCCTAAAAATAGGAGCAACTAAGAAGAGAGAGGTATAAGATAATGAAAGGAATGTCTTCGATCTCGATCTTGTTCCCTGTAGGTTTATAGCACACTAGGCTAGCTAAGAATGGTATTCTATATTTATTTTTTTGTTGTTCGGCTCAATAGAATTTTTTAGAATCCTCACCTACCTTTCTTTATATATAGATATGAAAACTATAAAATATTGATCAGAGAGTAAGATTTTTCTAAGATATAGCAGTAATTAAGGGCTTAACTAAGTAGTAGATATGGTATTGAGGGGTGCAGGAGTAGGGTTGTACTCTAGAGGTAATGTTATACTCCATTCTTCCTCCTGGATTCCTTTCTATTATCACTCTTATCCAACTAATGAATGCAATTGGAGTAGAATTGCTTTCCCTTACAAGGTTTAGGAATCCATAATTTTTCAATAGGATGAGATTAACCCAAATCAAAAGAAAACTTATAATCGAGAGACACATTACAAAAAAAATGGCTCAAGAAGATAATCGGAAGCAAGGAACATTTTTTGTGGCTTACCCATTCTATAAGAGAACGGTTCAACTGGTTAGGCGATCTGGCACATTATTCACTATCCTTTATTTAAATAAATATGTGTTATCCAGGGTGATAAAAAAGAATCATACCTTATTGACAGTGTCCCTGTCCCTTAATCATAAGGCTACGCTCATATTCTTCCCTTTAGATATGTTTTAGGTTGGTGGGAAGGAGAGAGCCCAACTTATTATATACAAGATACAGATATTCCTTGTCATTTTAATCTTGATATATTTCTAAAAGAACTATTCTTTGACACTCCTATAGTGTATAGCATATTCGTTCCATCTTCCTACTAGGATAGATTCACTAACAACAAACTACCTAGCTTAGCTATTTGGCAGCTCCATATCGTGAACTGCAATGGAAAGGGCATCTAATCTCTTTTTTATGGGCTCTTTCCCTCGTATCTGACCTATCCGAGTTAGCCCTCCCAAGCGGACAATGAAGTAGATCATTTGATCTTGAAATAGGTCATCTCGGATATCCCAATCTTTTATCTATTCATTTTTCCAGGTATCTGAATCATATGATTATAAGGATTTTACTTTTCACATTCATTCTATAAGACCAAAATGAGGCCTGTCCTCGCTAGTTGGAATAAAAACCTCAATAGCAGCCTTCCCCCTTCTTCCTATACTTTCTACCTATGAATGAGTTATTTTTTCATTTACTAAAGAATATGCAGTTGATAGATGGATGAATATATATTTGATGGCCAGTTCTATGAATCAAATTCTCGAGTTAGATGCATCGCTGAAAGTCAATTGGTTTGATTTTAACAAAATCAATGAATGAACTTGAAATCATATATCCATTTTATGATCTAAACGAATCAGACAAGAATCCAATATCTTACCTACCCAGTGTTGTTCTGATTGAATTTCAAAGATCTCGTTCACAGTTAAAGCGCATTTTGTGAAGTGTTCTCCTTCCCTATCACTTGAGATAAAGTCAACTGGAAACCGTGATTGGAGTCGTGGTTTGAAGATGAGGATTTATAGATTTATTTGATAGAAAAGGGTGTCTTAGTTGCTGATACCGAGGTTGAATGAATCATTCCACCGGAAACAACAAATGTGGAGTTTGGAAAAGGTCAAAGGGGAAAGCAAGGAGGAATTCCACTTTGGAAAGGAAAAGGGCACTTCCAAATGAAAGACTTAGGGAAAGCTTCCCTGTGTCCAAGTGTGAAGTCCCGAGGTTTTATGTCTTCCGAAAGATTTATTTTTTGTTTATAGTCTTTCCTTTCAATGAATCTAAAGGTGATAGGTAGGGATTGGTCTCAAGGTTGAATTTGTTGTCACTAGTCAGTCCAACTGCATGAGTGAAAGGAGAAATTCAACATTAAGTGTAACCAGGCATAGCGTGTCAAAGTTCATCGAGTCATTGTAAAGGGGAATAGGTTGTTTTGTGCATCCAACAACTAAAAGAGTTTTGGGAGAAAGGTTGAGTTGCATAGTAGCAAATTTGTAGGTCAATAAATCATTGAATCTAAAATCAAACTCTCTATCTTGGGCAGATAGAAATTGAGACTTTCAATGGTCCACTCTTCTCTCCTCGTGATCAAAGATGACCCTAGAAGTTGGATATTTCTTCTTAAGAGGACGCTAACCCTCCCAATCATGCTATATGGGGGCTCAGTCTTTCAAAATTCAATCTTTCCCCTTCCGTTCTCAGCAAATCGCTCTTATAGTATGAGGTTTACTATGTTCCCATTTCTCTTTATTAAGAAAGTAGGTTATCGACTATAATTATGTTATTCTTGTAAAAATAGAAGCTTGTAATATAGCTAGATGAAATTCAATAAATGGAGACCGGTAATAACATTATGAAACTGAACCCATATGGCAAAAAAAAGAAGTAGCGGGTACGTCTGTTTGGTTTTATTCATGTCCAATAAACTTCAAACAAAAAGAGATTCAGGCATCAGAGTTGAGCGGACAGGTGATGGGAGGATGGGTGAATAGTAAATACATGATGAAATCAAGAGTTTTGATATCTTACTTTACTAGTTTCATTTCCGTATGATAGTTACCCCTTTTTCACTGCTCCCTTTCTCGGTAAACAAGAGTGAGCAACTTCTTTCTTTTTTACTACTGCCATACCATAAAGAAGTCCAATAGTTGTGATTACTTCTTCCTTAAACCTTGAAAAAAGTATATGTATCTCTGTATTCTCTAAATCTCACAAGTAGATTCCCCTACAAGGGTACTTTAGTACGATAACGACTACGTAAAATTTATCAAAAAAGGAGGAAAGAGCATAAAATCAACACAAAGTTTTAGTTTCCTCCCTCCCTATAACTGAAAAAGGAGCACGGTGAAAAGCCAACCTTCTTTATTTATTTTTTTCGAGGAAGACCTTAAGTAATGAATTATTGAAATTACACCTATATCATAAATAAGAGATGCTCTAGCTTTAGCTCGCACCCTTTCTTCTATGATGAAAGTTACTCTTTCCTATTTATGTCTGACCCTTCCTGGGTCTGGATCACAGTATACCGATGGCTTTATCCTTAAATTTATTCAATTTCATATCCACCAATCCGTGGAAGAGACCAAGGAAGAGTAAGATAGATTTAGGGCCGACAGGTGGGTCTTGAATAGATTCCCCAATAGGTCCTGACTTTTTAACAACAGAGGTGAAAACTTACTCTTTTAAGTCAAAGTCAAAGTCGGGTAGGCTAGGATGGAGTTTATTTAACAGTTATTCCAGGGATATGGTATAGAGCGAATTCTATTCACTCTTTATGAAGTGGAGCGGACTCCAACTATCATTAATAGAAAAGTCAGTATGGCACCCTGGTAGACGCACAAATTGAGTGAGTTTTTGCCGATCCATATATGCCAAATATTGAGTATTATGAGGATATAGTGCTATCCTTGTACTTTGGTTGTTTCACATGGCCTAATGTACACTTTCCCCCTTTTTGTTACTCTTTTGGTGTCAATTTATATCTCTTTTATTTATGCTATCGAAAGACGGAAAGGGGAATTGACTTGTTCTTTTATTTTGGAGGATGAATCAAGACCTGAAGTTGGTTCATCAAGCAAGAGGAGAGAAGGATCAACAAGGATTTCATACCCTATGATAGTTCTTTTTCTCTCTCTCCGAGATTTGCATTTAATAAGTTCTCTACCTATTCTCATGTGACGACATATATTATTGTGAAATGTTGGAATGAATAGTTGCAATAATTATGTTTAATTTCTTTTGATAGTTTTAGATTATGCTTCTTTGTAATCAAGGGCGAGAAAGAAGTTCATGGAAAGGTACCTCACATACCTTTCCAGGCCTAATTATTTAAAAATCACTTAAGTTTTTTCATACTTCTGACATCAACTCATCTTGCTTGAAAGTCATAAGAATGCAGCAAAAATGAAGGCCTCCTCTTCTGTCAAATATGGAAAAAGAATATTATCTTGTGTCACGAAACCCACCTAGCACAACATTTCTCTATTCGGTATGGAAGTTAATACAAAATCATGTACATTGAAAGAATTTTTTTTATATTCTTGGTTTTAGGAATACAGCAAAAGTGAAGGCTTGCTCTACTATCAATAATGGAAAAAGCACATCATCTTGTGTCACGAAACCCACCTAGCACAATATTTCTCAATTCAAAATAGAAGGTAATACAAAATCACATACATCGAAAGAAAGAATTTTTTATATTCTTTGTTTTAAGGAAATCAAAAGAGAGAAGGAAAAAATAATTATTGATGGATAGGTAATATACCTCCTATTGATAGCTGTATTATATGGTCTATCATTGTATGTGATATTTTCTTTTGAAATCTTCCTCCCAATATTTTTAACAGGGTTGTTTTCCCACTGCTATAAGGCCTTATTAAGGCAATAATTTCACCCTTCCTTCTTTAAACCTTGAGTATCTACTTGTAATTATCATGCTCAAACTGGGAAGCTACCTTACATACAACTATCTTGATAGGATTGTTGGAGGAAAATTGGATAATCTTTACCTTGTACTCAACTTTCGTGAACTGCATTCAAAGACCATTTAAATGGAAAAATCTAAAACTCTGAAACATATGTCAACAATTGGATTCTTTAAAACATTTTTAATAAATGAAAGATTGGTTAGAGAAAAAATTACCTTGAGAAATATGGGGAGGAATTGATCTCCATCAGCAATTGATGTATCATCCTCTACCTCTATATTAATTTCAGAGCTTCTGTTTCTGAGGTATGTTTGAGACATGAACTCTATGGTATGACCAAAGCCATTGCTTCTAGCAATCTGCATAGAGTCAACAGTTGGATTGGACAATGACAAATCCTCAATTTCATCTTGTCTATGATGCTCTATTGTGTCATGAATTGTAAGTTAAGCATTTCTCCTGGGTATTGGACAAAGTTCATTGTTATTTATGGTGGATAAGATAGACATAACAAAAAACTGTACCTAAATCTTAAAATTGTTGAGCCACATGCTTTGTATGGGAAACTTGATATTCTTTAGAATTGTGAATTTTTAGTTATCACACACATTTGGTGTGCTTGACATTATTCAAAATTCTTTTTTAACCAAGTGTTCAAATGATACTGTTTGGGGTATTCTAACTCAGAAACGACGTACTATCTGTTAATACATAATTAACTAAATCAAAGTGTTCCCTCTCTATATTTATCTATGCAATTTCAAAATCTTCTTTCAAGCAGCTTTGTTTTCTAAAGAAAAGTGGACTAAAAAGGATAAGTGTCACGCATCATGCTTTTGTAGACCAGCTAGTGTACATTAAAGAAAGTGGCTTCCTTAATTAAACTAGCTTCCTTGTCTTCTCTTCCCCCCAACAACTTCACTCCGGGAGAATCACGTATTCATAAGTGAGAAAATCAGAATATTATTATTGAATTTCCATTGTTTGCACGTAATAGATCATTCTCTAGATTTTTCTATGCTCAATCTTTCAGCTTTCCCTTTCCATTATACCAGGTAAAGGATATTGTAAGAAATTCTAATCTCAAGCACCTATCATGATTTTCGAGTGGCTCTGATCCACCAGAGTAGTTATAACTACTTTAGTGGGCGACAAGCGTAGCTGCACTGAAGTTCTATTTAGAAAAAGGGGATGGTTATCTAATCCTTCTTAGTGGTCTTATAGTAGTGTGAGTGATCCTTAGGTAGTCATCTATGATTTGAAGTAGGAACAAAGAAACAATATAAGGTGAAAGAACCTTCTTTTATTTGAATTTCCTATTTTACTAGTTAGCCTCTAACTTTACTCTTAAATTTACAAGCTTGGAAACCTACTTTCTGAACTGGTCCCTACCACGTATACAGTCTGCGGAACCACGCCTAGATGTGGACTCAAGATCATAACCTCTGCCTCTTTATTAAAAAGAAAATATTCCTGATAAGGCGAATAAAGACTCATCTTCTTCCATATCATATATGTCAAAAGTATCAAGTGATGTTTATGTGGTGGGGAATCCTAAACCAATTCCCTAAGATTGCGGTGACTGAATGTTGTTATGTCCATAGAGAGTGCTCGCCCAGAAGTTATATGCCCGAAGTTCTATCCCTAGACCTTTCACCTTTCTTGGAAACAGGAGCATGAAAGATAGGATCTAGCATTTTAGAAGAAAGTCTTTCTCGTTATTGATGTCGAACTTCATCTGCCTTATAGTGATGGAAAGATATTCACTTAGTCTTTGCCTAGCTCTTCTTCTAGGGAAACAGTATTTGATAGCGCTCTTGCCTGACTTTTTGAGATTTATGGCCTTAAGAGAATAAAGAAATATTTAATAGTTTTGGTCGACCATCTAATCATATTAAGAGTTATTCTTTCAGACATTATTCTCCGAATGGATAAAGAGCAAGAAGTAAAGCACCCGCCTCTAGGAGAGAATTTCAGGGGTTAGAGTGTGCCTAATTCATATGTAGTTTCCTCTCTGAAAGATGTCCAATCAAGAAGGATGTGCCACTATGCCTGATAGAAATGAATCTTAGGAAGTTAAGGAGGGTTATATTGAGTGATCGTATCCAAAATTGAAAGACTTTCAGTAGAATCAAAATCAAATTAGATTGAATGTAAGGATCGTGAAACTTAAACATTTTCTATGGTTTCGATTCTTCCTAAGTGGTTAGTTCAATCCTCTTCTCTCTGATTGGGGAATTCTCCAATCTCCTTACTTGTATTTCCAATAACTTAGTATAATACTCATTTAACTGTCGTGCAGGTAAAGTGTTTACTGGTCCGCCAGGTGAGACCTCTTGTACTCCTTCTTTCACTGATTAAGAGATAGATGAGAATTCTCTCAATTCCTCAAATAAGAACTTCCCTTAAGGAAGGAAGGAATATAGGGAAGAATTAAAAAGGATAGTTCCATTTCTCCTCTAGCCAGGGACATGAATTCCAACCGAGAAACCTGCTCTTACTCTATTCGCTGAATCTGGAGATTTATAATTGTTAGTAACTATATTCTTACTCTTGTTTGTACTTTTGGTGGTCTTTCATAAATTATGGAAAATAAACAGTCTTATTCTCCCTTTCAGTCAACCATAAGTAATAAGATTACTGCTTTAGCCCTAGCTACTCTACACAGATACGATCTTTCCTTAATAAACAGCTTCCCTAGATCATGTTATAATTAGAGTTACAAAGATAGAGAAAGCTCATTCTCCATTAATAGCAAAGGCATTTTTCAAGAGCTAGGCTCGAACCTATACTTCCCTTTCTAGTAGTGCATTCCAGAAATCTAGTTGGAGATCAGTCTGTCGACCAGTGCTTGAACTAACATTATTAAAAAAGAGAAAGGGAATGATTCTGAAAAGTCAGGTTGAGAAGGGTTGCGAGTTAAATCGAATAGAGTTCAAGCCAAAAGTGTTTCAAAATAGAAAGATAAAGGCTGGAACAACGTAGCTCTCCTAAAAGAAAAAGAACAAGCACTCAGTTGAGATTGTTGGAAAAGAGAAGCAGGTCTCGAGGCACTAGCTAATGAGCTGGCGGTAAAAGAATGACTTGAAAAGATGCTCTACTTGAAAGGCAATGGCTTTGAGGGTACTAAATGTGATATATCAATAAGAAAAATAAAATAGTAGCTCAGGCTCTCGAGGCATACTAGTAGGGCTTGACTAGAACCGTAGAAAAAACTGGGGAAAAAGATCCAAGTACAAGTATTGAGTCAAACTGATTCAGTTATAGCAAGATAGTTCTTGTCTCCTTCTTCTATCTACTTTATTTTATAGTACAGCTATCCTTGAAAAGATAATCTTTATAAGTTGTTCACTGCCTCACTCTTTATTTTTCCTATATCAAGGGAGTTTCATTCCCCTCAGACTGTTAAGGGAAAGCAAGGACACCTGTGAACTTGGATAACCTTATGGCATACCATGGAATCTACTCTACCCTATGCTACCCTCTTTCTTCCTTGTGATTCAATGACAACGAAAATTTAGTAAACTACAGTTACGCTTACACTAAGAAATCCTATTCCATTAAGTCAAAAGATGATTTAATTGCAACACTTACTATAACAAGAAGAGTGTGAACTCATTCTCAAGCACACTTGCAGCTACTGGATTTTTTTCTTAGAATATTTAGTAAGGTTAGGTTCAATAGAGGCTATCCATTTATTCATAGTAGATATCCAATGGTAAAACTCTCCCAATCAAGCAAGTAATCCAAGCAAGGAAAATCATCAATGAATTTTCCAATCTAACTATAGACAAAACACCATGCCCACAGGCTTGGCTGAACTGAGCCGCCCAGACCATAGCGACAAAGAGGCAAATTCTTATACTGAAGAAGCAATGGCTACCATTGCTTAAGTACAGCATCAAGAAAATCCTCAAGATGGTGGCCCATCCCAAGAAGCTGTAGCTGAGCCCATAGAGACTAGAGCTAATCCTGGAAGGGCGAACTAAGGAACTCAGACTTTGGAGCAGCAACCTGTGATCCATTCAATTAACCACATGTTATTTTTACTCACAAAAATAGTGCCTTTAAAGAAAACTAAGAGTAAGGAAGGAAATACGGCCGACATAAGCTCAAACCAATTAGGATGCGTTACTGATGCATCTTTTTTTTTATTTTCAAATAATCTGGGCATTTTACTTTGGGCTGGGAGGGCTTCTACTAGGGAAAGAAACCTGCTGTCTAATTTCTATTCTTTGTTATCTGTATCAAACTTATATGTTCCAAATGTGGGAGTCATTCTTCAATTCAGAAGAGCGAGAATCACCTTTTTAAGAGTATACCAGGGCCATTCTTCTAAGAGATAATAAAAGTAGGGCAATAGTTGACTCTTCACACTTACCCCATCTCAGCTTTTATTAAAAATATCATCAATAAAATGATCAAAAACCATTCACTTCTCCCTCCCTCTCCTCTCTTTAAATTGAAAAAGAAGAAAGAAGGACCAAGTTTTGTAGATTTGCTACTTTAGATTCCTCGAGTTGGGTGTTGCTTCATTCTCTTAGTTTTGTGTGTCTTTTTGGGAGATCTTAATATAGTTCAGATTCTACTTTTATATGAAGATAAAGGATACATCATTAGCTCACTTGTGTTTGTTTTGTCTTTCGACCCTAAAAATGTTGAATAGAATCATTTGATATAGGGATTGGGGAATGAGCTTTACAACAAAAAGTAGAGGTGAATGGTTTGAAAGTAGATGCTAGTAGTTCAAATTATGTATCAAGCCAACTCATTCTTTCTATCTATTCTTTTTATCAATAAAGAGGTGCCTCGAGCTCTTTTCTAAAGGGCAGAGGGTATTGAGAAGTAGGTAGAGAAGGAAGGAAAGATCTCTTTAAAAGTCGTAAGCAAGCTACATATGTTTCTTCTCTTTTCAAAGATGAGGCTGATGGGGCCCTATTGAGATTCATTCCTCGTATCATCTAGGAGTGAATAGGGTTGATGGAACAATAACTAAATATCAACTTTTTTTAAGAGAGTTGACCTGAGGACCTCTTTTTTGCTATGTATAAAACATGAAAAATCATAATAAAGTGGGTTTGGCTACTAATAACTAAAGAGGTCATCTGCTCACCAATTAGGTTGTATTGAGTATGAATTTGTTTTCCACTTGGGATGTAAGACTCTCTCTTGTATATTTATATCTTCCTTCTTATTTTATCTTCATAGTAGATCGCTTACCCTGATTCTACTTAAAGAGAGGAGGGGCATAAGTTTACAAAACATGTCTTTTAAGCATGATGATTGGTTCCATTATTCAAGACTAGATTGAAGGAATTATTCCAATAAAGTTTGAATAAAATAAAGGCGATAGGTGCTATTAAACTAGGTACTTTCCGACCAACTTCCCAAACTCCAACTAGCTTTCTTGAAGATGTCTGATATGGATGTTTCCTATTGTTTATAGGCGAGAGAAGAGATAATAACATTAAGTAAATATCAATAGAAAGAGGTCTTATAACTAATTATGTCTGAGCCTTGAATGAACTACATTCTCTTCAATCCCTTTCTGGAACCAACCTAGACCTCTTTTTTTGAATATTTTCTGGGGCTACTTTTTCAGCCGAAGGTGCTGCTACAACTAATTGATTCTTTAGTTTGTTGGTGAACAAAGGAATTTAGAATAGAACAATAAATTTTAATAGATGAGTAGGCAATCTCATCACTAAACTTATTAAAGAAAGAGATAGGCAAGACGATGGATTTTGTTGGTGAGTCTTCCGCCGGGGTTAAAATGATTATTTCCCCTAAAGGGTAACAGAATGGGGTGGGGTCTACTTCACTTGCTTTTCCACATAGCTGCCTAAGAGCTTATTCGACAATAGTAAGATGACTAACAGCTATGAGATTGAGCGAGAAAATGCATCTCTCTCTCCTGCTCTTGTTAATCATATGACATCCCTAGAGTGCAACAGGGAAATCTTTATAGGAGAGTGATCCATCTATTTAAGAAGGGAGAAGTATCTTTGAAAGTTCACTCTCATTAAAACATTAAAAGAAAAACTTCCTCTCTATCGAGGATTTTCCTCACTGAGCTTTCAGGACAAGGACTATAAATAATTGTAATAGAGACAACCCCATCTTTTCTTAGCTATATGCTAAATACTAGGCTTTTTCTTTCATCACTTGGTTTCGATCGATAAAACCCTCTGACGACTCGTGATCTCGCAGGACTCGTAGGATGAGAAAAGCCCTTCCTTTCATTTCATTATTTCATTGATGGGTTTTCCACTATGTAGGTTAGTGGAGTAAACGGGCAATCAGCTGCCTAAATAACCTCATTTGTGGTTGAAGGCTAAGTTCATTCTTTGATATATCACACTCCGCTATGCTATTTCACTCTAAAAAACCTAGTCTGATTATAGTTAGTAGTATAGATTAGTTAGATTTGTAGAACAGAATAAAAGCTTTTTCTTTTTCATTATATTATATTAGTAAAGCGTTAGCACCTCCATAGAGTAAGGCTCTGACAACTCCCAAGCGCACACACAAGTGTACATGGTCTTATCAAGTAATATAGTGGCTTCAAGGAAGCCCAAGTATCGACCTCATGGGAACTTGCATTTTCCGCCTATCCAATTCTAGTTTAACAATAGAGAAAACGTAAACAAAAAAGAGAGTATGTAATTTTATAAATTAAAAATAAAACAAATAATGCGTAAAAATAAAAGTCTTAGGACAATCAATAGAGAAAAGCCCAGGGTTAAATCACTCCGAACAATCATACTATATTATTGAATTTAATTCGTTAACTTGTTTCTCTTGGTTGTTAATTTGTAGGGTTAATTGTATGATCATGCTTTCCCAACCTATAATATTTTACCTAAATGGATATTACAACTACTTCATTGAGCGGGGATATAATAGTCCAATTAAGTTAATTAAAGTTATCATCCCACATGTGAATCAAGTAAGGCATCTAAGTACATCCCTGTCCTTGACCCTAAGTTCAATTCTTTATTTTATAAAAGAATAAAAACCTAAACTTTGTTTATTCCCATGTACTATCTCTCTATTCCCCGTTTCAAGATCAAAAGGTCGAAAATATATGTATTCTAAGGGTAGCTAATCCTTAAAATAATTCAAATAAGAATAAACAAGAAACCAAATATGATAAGCAAAATTAATTGAAATTAATCCAAAATAATAGTACTTATGTTCTTGGTTTTAACCACGGAAAAAAGATTTTTAACCGATAATATTTATAATCACGATTCAAATTATTCGAGTCATGGTATGAAAATTTAAAGACTAAATAAAATAATTAAACCTAATAAATCGTGTAGCGGCCTCCGTTTTCTTTTTTTTTTCTCCCAAGATATTGTCTGGATTTTTCTCTTCCAAAGACGTCCAAGAATTCAAAACCATGCCAGGTGTAAAAGTATATATAATAACATTCTCCTCATTATTATGGTATTAGGAAAAGTCAAATCCTCAAAAAATATTTCCAACAAGAACCTTAAATTGCGTGCCACATTAATCTCATCACCGAGTCCACCGCTTCACTGAATAAATATTCAAATATTTCCCAATGTGTCCAGCCAATTATATCTCCCAATCACGTGTCCATGCAATAATGTATATATAATAATTGTGTCCAGCAAACTTATATTTATATAACAATAATCCCAATTCTCCTCAACTTGTCCAAGTGTCCAAGTATATATATTAATTCTTGTGGACTTTGAAGCCTTGCACGTGATCCTATAAGATTATCCACCAGCCATCTTTTTAATTTGTAAAATTTGTTGTGGTTGAATACATTGATGCGACACATATATGAATGCGTCACTAGACTGGAAGTACTAGAAATATCGATGCGACACGTTGACTTCGTATTGATTCACTGAAATTTGCTTTTAGAATTTTGGTTAAGTGTTGAACATTTTATTCTTTACCCATACCTTATATAGTGTATTTCTAATGAATTTTTTTACTTTAAATCATCAATATATCACCGTATTCATCTCACAAAGCCTCATATAATATCAAACAACACAAATTAAAGATCAAAACAACACAATAACCTCAACGACGTATCACAACAAGAGCTAAGATAAGACAAATTTGCAATGATCTTCCACTTATTATTTCGACTCTTGACTTAATCAAATTAAACTTTGCACATTACAAACAAGTTATTCCACATATAATTACACGATTAAATACTTTGGAGCAAATAAAAAACATTAGAATCCAACGGAACTAACGAGACACTCACCTAGCTCAAGATAGTAAAACTAGTTTTTCGGGTTGAACTTTAAATGACTCAATTAGGTACAAACTTGATTGAAAAATACTTTGGACAATATAAATACACACTTGGACACTTGAATGCTTATTTATGTCAATATTAACACGTTAAGCACATGAATTGCTCTCAAAAAAAGGCAAAATAAGCTAGAATAATGACACCAAAGTGTATAAAATCACATCAGATCATCAGCTCACACTTAAACCCTCGTTCGTACTCAAAGAACTCTTTAATCTAAGCATAAAAATCTGAGGTGACGCTACACTTCTACTAAAATAAAAGACACTCAAGCTAGTATTTGCAATGACTACACGAAATGCAAGTTTCTACACAAAGCATGTTATTTACACAATTGAAAGCTCATGAACACTACTCCAGAACATCCTAACCTCAAGAATTGACTCACCTAGGTGAAAAATTCATGTTTATCATTCAATCAAGTACATCATACGAATCACCCACATTAATCAAACATGTGCCCCTCACAACAAGAGAGTTACCCATAATCACTCACAATAATGCAATTTATAATATAATGTGTACAAAAAATTAAATTACACTCACTCTCTCAAAGAATTCACAAGTTACACACAATGAACCATATGCTTGCCCTTAGTGTAATCTCCACTAATAGTTGAATGTAAGATTTAGGATCAATTAAGACTTTTTCGAGTTATAATGTAGGCTAAGGGACGGGTAGGAACTATTTTGGAAAAGAATAGTGACTAACCTCTCTAAGTTCTTTAATACATTACATTATACATTTAAAATCAATCACCAACAACCAAACTACTCTTAATTTTTCTAGCTCATTTTTTCATTTTTTCCCATTTCTTTTAAGCATTTTCACAAATACGTGATGGGTATATAGTTTACTACCACAAGAATCAATTTTTCTTTTTTTTTCACAACCATGACAAATATTTTAGCATAATTTATATCACATCAATCCACCAAACATCAATTATACACCAATAACTATTATCTTGGGGCATCAATTTCACCTTTTTCTTCTTTAATTTCTCAAACTCTTACTAATTCTGTAATACCCTGCATTTTTGGGATAGTCCATGAACCGTCGTTCTTATGTGTATAAGCTATAATCCAAGTGATTCCATGTAAATATAAGTTTCATGATATTTATCCTCATGTTTGATTCGCTTTTGAGGTGAAAAATATTCATAGAAATAATTTAGAGCCAAGTTGAGCTAAGATCCTTTGATTCGTCCAAAATTAGATATTTAATTCTAGAAGAGTATATTTTAAAATTGTATAACTTTTTATATACATGAACTTTTTCATCTCAAGACCCATCGAATTGTAGATAATTGAATTAGCTTTTCAACGATACCAATTTAGCCAAAATCTGATAACCGAGTAAAATATTATAGTATTTTTCGTGTGAGGCAGTAAATCAACGTGATCTTGAAATATCATGTTGACTGCACCTCAACACAAAAAATTGACATTGATCCAAAGCTATTTTACATGCTAATTCATTTCCAAAAGGGCCTAGGGTCACTTTGGTCAATTCCCCTCACCCAAATCCATCCAAAACACATAATTTCATCCCCCAATAACCAAAATATACTCACTTTCTCTCAACAAAACCATATTTTCTCTCAAAGAGGAAAGAACCCTAGTCAAGAAAAAAAGAACAAGCCTAAGGATTTATTTAAGAATTTCACCATCAATTTTCTTAAAGTCAAGCACTGAGGTATGTTAGATGTTGATTCATTGGTCCCTTCCACTCAGAAGTTCAAGAATCCTTTTAAAATACAAAGATTGTATATTTATGAGTTTTCATGATTTACCTGAATTGAAATTCACATTTATGTTGTTGTTGTGTTATAATTCATGTTTTAGATTACAAGTTCCAAGATTTTACCCTAGTATGTGATGATTTACATGATGTTCATGATAAAACCTTCAATCTGAAAGTATGTTGATGTAATCATGATAATTAGGTATAGTGATTATTGTGTAATGAAAGCATGCTCCCCAAATATTTGATAAAATGCCTATGTGAATGAAATAATGTCATTATAGCATGTTAGCATGTAGTCCCCATTCTTGTACATGTTAATGCATGCCGAGTGTTTGATGAAAGACCTTATTGAATGAATCATGATATATTAGTACACATATTATGACTTTTAAGTTCTTGAATGAATCATTCCACCCGGAAAAAACAAAAATGGAGTTTGTAAAAGGTCAAAAGAAAAAGCAAGGAGGAATTCCACTTTGGAAAAGAAAAGGGCACTTCCAAACGAAGGACCCTAGGGCAAGCTTCCTGGTGTCCAAGTGTGAAGTCCCGAAGGCTTGTGTCTGCCGAAAGATTCATTTTTTCTTTATAGACTTTCCTTTCAATGAATCTAAAGGTGATAGGTAGGGCAATCTAAAAGTTGAATTTGTTGTCACTATTCAGTCCAACTGCACGAGTGAAAGGAAAAATTCAAGATTAAATGTAACCAAGCATAATGTGTCAAAGGTCACCGAGTCATTGTAAAGGGGAATAGGTTATTTTGTGCATCCAAAAACTGAAACAGTTTTGGGAGAAGGATTGAGTTGCATAATAGCAAATTCGTAGGTCAATAAATTGTTGAATCTCAAATCAAACTCCCTACCTTGGGAAGATAGAAATTGAGACTTTCAATAGTCTGCTCTTCTGTCCTTGTGATCGAAGCTAATCCTAGAAGTTGGGTATTCCTTCTTAAGAGGACACCAACCCTCTATAATACCCCGTATTTTCATGCTGGAATTCTAACTGTCATTCCTACACGTCTAAGCTCTAATACAAATGAGTTGAATGTGAATACATGTTTCATGATCATTATCCTAGTCTATGAAGTAGTTTATATCTAAAAAATATTCATAGCAATGACTTAGAACAAAGTTGAGCTAAGATCAATTGATTCGTCAAAAGTTTGACATTCGATTCTACAAGGGTCTACTTCAAACATGTATAACTCTTTATATACATGGTATGTTTCATCGCAAGACCTATAAAATTGTAGATAATTGAATTATCTTTCCAACGATACCAATTTTACCAAAATCCGATACCCGAGCAAAAAGTTACAACCATTTTAGTGAAGAGCAGTAAGCCAAGGCGATTAGTCCCGCGTTGTGCCGATATCGCGTGACAACATTGTTTTAGACGTGAATTTCAGTTTTTTTATGGGTTTAGGGGCGTTTTGGTCATTTCCTCTCATCCAAAATTCGTCCAAACACTAGATTAAAGCCTTTTAGAAGCATTATATGTTATATTTCATCAAATTCCCTCAAAAAGAAAACCCTAAGCTCCTACATCCAACTTCAAGAATCTCCAAAGTTCACCATTAATTCTCCAAATTGATTCAAGATTCCAAGTACCTAGTTCAAGAAGGCACTATTAACATCTCGAAAGCATGTATCCATCTAAAGTTCATCATTCAAGTTATGTGGGCTTTTTCAACAAGAACACCCTTTCGTTCTTGTCCCCAAAGATGATTTTCTTTTACAAAGTTATAGATTTTATATGTTTTATTATGAAATTGAAGTATGAATTTCTATCCTATATTGATTTTCATGATATTAAGATATTCTTGATATTTTAAAAGTGGAATTATATGAGGACAATGATATTATTGTACATAAAGCTGAAATTTCCAGATTTTAAAAGAATTTATATATGTTTATGATGTAAAGCATGAATCTTGATAAGTTTTATTGTGATATTGAGACATGGGTTTTGAACTCTATTTGAGATTGTGCTTTTGAGAAATTATGTGTTATAAACACCTTGAATTTGAATGATTTAAAATGATGAAGAATGATTTGACCTTTTTGGTCATGAAAGAATTGATTTTGAACCCAAATGAGAAAAGAAATCCACATTCTTGATTGATTATGAAAGGGGTAGCATGATGGCTCCCGTTGTGAATTATTGAACTTTTTAATGGTGGATTTTCTTTTAAAATATCTGAGCTAAGTCTGGGAGTAGTCTTTACTACCGAGTGGGAGGTATAGCGGTTTGATACTTCCCTAGAGCTATGTGCCCCCGTATGATGTAAGCATGAGGCTGATATAGTGATCACTAGTGAATGAAAGATTAAGGTCCTACTCCGATGAAAAGGATAGGATAGTTCTCTCCAATGTGGGTTGGACGTTGGACTCCATGTAGCTCACATGGTTTATGTCGGTCATGAGAGACTCCCAATGTGTGTGTGTGTGTACTCTTCTATCTAAAATGAATGTATATGTTTTGAAGGATTTATTTGAGCAAGTTATTGATTCTGAAAGACTTAGATGTTATGTTTCTAAAGAGAATTATTTTGAAACTTGATTACTATATATGTTTGAAATCAAGAAGAAAGTAAATTGAGAACTTACTATAATGACAAACGTGTTTTATTTTACATGTCTTATTCATTCATGATTATGATGATTTTATTCAAGCTATGTGAGTCACTTATTATAGTATGCATGTTTTATATAAAGATTTGTGATATTTACTATTTAATTGCATACACCCCCATATACTCGGTACCTTTCCAAAGTACTGACCCACACATCCGTGTGTGGGCTATATTTTTTCGTAATGTAGGTATAAGATTTAGTATGCACATTCAGATTCAATTAGTTCACAGCTTCCAATCCGCAGGTGATGGGTCCTGTTAATTCAAGGGTTTGAGTCAGATATACTATTTAAGCAGTTCTTTATTTTATTATTTCAGTTGTATTGAGTTGGGATAGTTGGGAGTCATAACCCGACTATCTTCAGTCAGTACTAGTTAAGGCTTCATAAATAGTTAGGAGAAGTTGATGTATTTAGTTTTCAGTTTGTTTATAAAAGCAGAGTTGTAATTTTGTAAGCTTAGTTTTATATTGATTCGATTCAGAAAGAGTTGTTTTCCATTGATTTTGTACAGTTTTATGTATTTATTTTAGTTGATTTTGAGTTATGCCAGTAAAAGGGTTAGCTTGGGGTCACTCGTGGCTCTAAGCACCATGTGACGTCTTGGGATCCATTCTCGGGGCATTACAAACTTGGTATCAGAGTACAAAGTTCAAGTGTCCTAGGGTGTCTGTGAAGCCGTGTCTAGTATAGTCTTACAGAATGGTATGGAGACGTCTGTACTTTTCTTTAAGAGGCTACAAGACATTTAGAAAATGCTTCCATTCTTTTAAATCTCATATTGTGCTATAGAAAGGGTATCTAAGAAACTTATACAGATTCTTATCGTACTCTATTCGGTCCATCTCTGCCTTATTCTCAAGGTAATAAAAAACAGTCAAGCTTAAATCTTTATAGACAGTTATGAGATTATAAGACGGCTAGAAAGTATTCCATCAGTGCTTTTGAGTCCCAAAGATTGAAATTCTTTATCATATTTGAAGAAATCGTGCACTAATCCCAAGTCAGATGTGCTTTCAAATTCCTCCTCATAATTTATAATGATAATCTATACTTCCCTATCTATGTATTATTCTTGAGATAGCATGATCAGCAAGTTCTAGTTCCTCTCCAGATAATGCTCCTATATTTTCTAGCAGAAGTTTCAAAAGTTTCACAATGGGCTTGAGAGAATCTCTCTAGTGTGTTAAGTTCCTTAAGTTAAAAGTTATGTCCTCATTCTTATGAGTCATTCAATGAAGACAGAGTAAGATATGTATTCTTAGATCATTGAATATTGTGTGTCAAGTTTCTATCTCTTGTATTATGTAATCGTGTTATCATTGTATTTTTGAAAATCAAAGTCTAGTGAAGCCGTATGGGGATCTTTCGATTCACTAGCATAGTTGCTTTATTATTCATCTCATTTTCTTATTCAAACCACAAAATCAAAGTCTAGTGAAGTCGTGTGAAGCCTATTTCGATTCACTAGCAACTTGTTCTCCATATTGTTGTTCTTGTGTTGGTTAGAACTGAGGGTTTAGAAGTGTTGTGACAAGAAAAGTGGTAAGGGAGATTTATTGAATATATGTATAGCCGAATCTTTTTGCATATGATTGAGTTAGTAATGAAGTGATATGCCCTTATGTGTTAGTTTAGTAGAAGGTAGAAGAGGAGTTATTGGTTAAGGTAAATTATAGTTTGCTTAAGATATGAAACTAGTTGTTGACAGTGTTTGTTGTGCTATAAAAGTATAGGTTATTGATGAAAGTACTTGGTGGATGAGTGTTGTTAATTTAGGATTTCCTGAAATTGTAAAAGGGAGTTCGTTGAAACATATAGAGCTGTGAAAGAAGTTAGGTGTATAGATGGGTAAATAGTAATAATGTGTAAAGAAGTATGTATTGATGGATTGTAAATAAGATAGACCATATGATTATGATCGATTATTATTGTTATAAAGTTTTAGCGGACTAGTGTTTTCAGATGTTTGACATGTGAGAATATTGTGAGAAGTTGTGGTTAATCATAGTTAGAACTAGACACTAGGTTTGAGTAGTAGATGATGAGTAAGGTAGATATAATGATTGATGTGTTTGTGGATGTTAGCCGTATGGATGTGATCTAGTAGGCTTGAACAGTATATGCGAGAGCTTATGTTTATTTATTCACAATTTAGTATGATGTTGCAGGTATGATGTAGAGGTGTGCCTAAGGTGATATGTGGCTTCATTATTTTCTAAATTTACTAAGTGTTGTGTGGTTAGTTGTACCCTTGAATAGATAAGTATGAATGAGGTGATGTGGTATAGGATGTTCTTGTTAGTTAGCTTATGGGTTATAGGTTGATGATGCTGAGTATGCTGGTATAAGTTCAGGGATGTGATATTAGTAGACTACGAAGGGAGCATTCGCAGAGAGTTTTACACTTTCAAGTGTAGTCCTTTGGGTTAAGTTCTTCTATTTATGTATACTGTAAGGCCCCATAAAGTTTCTCATTATTAAAGCCTTTGAAATGAGTCACAAGAAGCTTTACACTTAGAAATTTTACTAAGTGCTCCAACACAGTTTATTTTGAGTCTCCAATCTTCGTTGAATTATTTCGCAACCTTCCCGATCTCTGTTTCTTGATTTTTTATTGTTGTGTTGCCATGGAGTAAGGTTGTAGTACATCTCGGGTGAGTTTCGGAATTTTTAGATGAGCTTAAGGGCATGTTTGGTAGACCATTCCAGTAGCTCAAGGCTATCTAGGGCCGCCGCCTAGGGTACTCCCTCGCTCTAAGCGAGGCACCGCCCTGGTCTCCCCACCACTTCTGCCAAGGCGTCGCCCTGGGTACTCTGGTTCTCTAGGCAGTGCGCCACCCTGGAAATCGCCCCAGGCCAAATTTCAGCTTCCTTTTTCCATCTCATTAAGGGCAAAAGAGTATTTTTCCCACTCCCAATTCATCCAAACACAAAATTAAATCCTATTCTAAGCACATTGGGCATGTTTTCATTACTTGCTCTCAAGCAATACCCTAAGAACTCCCAAGCTCCTCCTCTAAGGAGTATAAATCCTCCATTATTACTCTAAAAAAACTTTAGATTGAGAGGTTCCACAGATTTAGAGTGAGGGCTTAAGTCTAAGGGGAGATAGTAGAACGAGTAACCAAGTCAAGTTTTCAGATCCTAATAGATGTACCAGTAAGTTATTGAAGAAAGAAAGATGCTCGGCTCATTCTTATTTCAGTATTTTTGGTTGTCCCAATACATACTCATGCCTTACATCTCAGCTCCATGATCATAATTTATGTTCATGCATATCAGGGAGAATCATGTACTCTCCTAGTTTCCAAAATAAGAAGTTCCAGTACATTCATTAGTTGGATCCCATTCCATAATTTATGAACTCTAAATTCATGTCATACAGCTCATGACTCATGTACTCAAGATTTATAGTATGTTCAGTTCCAGTACTCTGGCAGCACTCTTAATGATCAGTGAGATGTAGTCTATGTTTTGGGTATCCTCTGTTTTGGTCTTTTAATGAACTCATGCGTTTGATACCCAATTTCCACTGGCCTCAGTAAGGTGTTAAGTTATGCTTAGTATCCCTTCATGTTTCGGATCCCGATATCCCAACCTTTTAGTGACCTTCCCTTAGATCAAGATAGTGATGATGAATGATTGTGTAGATAGAAAGAAGTAATTGTGTTATGTTAGGAAAAAAATTATTGTACGTCTCTTTTATGTAAGTCTTTTTTATGTAAGTCCATGAGTGGAGAATATTGAGGTAAAGTCCTGTGTATGATTTGGTTAGTTGAGAATAGTTTATGTATGTCTTCTGAAGAATTGAATGGTGTAGATATGGATATGAAGATAGGTTTGAATGTTATGTCGGCATGTAAGAAGTTAAATTTAGTTGGTAAAGTGATGACGAAAATCATCCTAGAATGAGTAGCTATGATAGTGCTTGGAGTGTTGAATTCATGGATCAGATTTGTAGTATGGTGTAGAGTTACGTGTAGCACCTTGTGGTTTCGAGTTAGGCCTTACCATGGTAAAGGGAACTAGTTCAATTTACACTTTAGCAGATGGATTTTTCAATGCCATATGAAAATTTAAACTTAAATCAATCAAGTGTGATATTTGAGGGGAATAACCTAGACAATGAAGAATTTGAGAAGTGTTGCAAAGTTTGAAAATAGGAAGTTGCATTTCCTAAGGCCTAGTAATTCTATCCTAGCTGATGACTTAGGGGACTATGTTACAGGACACAGAGGGGTAGCCATATTGTAATTCCTAATTCAGATGTTTTATTCAGATCATTCTCAAAGTTCTTTACTCCCTAATAGCATCAGTTTTAGATTCAGATATTAAGTCATGATTCAGTTTGTAAGTATCCTGTGTATCATCTTGATCTTTCTTGGTATTTCAACCGAATCAGCATCATTTGGGGATGAACGATCCCAAGATGGGGATATTATAATACCTCAATTTTTCATTTTATAAACCTCTCATCCTTTTCTCATGAGATCAGATCCAACGTAAAGTAATGGTTACTCATAAGTTGACACTCTTGTTTCTATCTTACCCATATAGTTATTTTCATAAGAATTCATGCACCTGCAGATCAGTTCAGTAGCTTGTTATATTTGAGATTTAGTGATTCATTTTATATGAAACTGTACATGATAGCTTAAAGAGTAAGATTCCTCTGTGTTTCATCTTAATTATCCACATTCGAGTACGAATGTTCCCAAGGGGGAGATAATGAAATACCTCGTATTTTCATGGTGGAATTCTAACCGTCATTCCTACGCGTCTAAGCTCTAATACAAATGGGTTGAATGTGAATACAAGTTTCATGATCATTATCCTAGTCTATGAAGTATTTTACATGTGAAAAATGTTCATAGCAATAACTTAGAATAAAGTAGAGGTAAGATCAATTGATTCATCCAAAGTTTGATATTGTATTCAACAAGGGTCTACTTCAAACCTGTATAACTCTTTATATACATGGAATTTTTCATACCAAAATCTATCAAATTGTAGATAATTGAATTAGCTTTCAAACAATACCAATTTCGCCAAAATACGATACCCGAGCAAAAAGTTACAACAATTTTAGTGAAGAGCAGTAAGCCAAGGCGATTAGGCACGCATCGCGTCGATATCGCGTGAAAACACTGTTTCAGAATGGAATTTCAGTTTTTTTATGGGTGTAGGGGCGTTTTGGTCCTTCCTCCTCACCCAAAATCCGTCCAAACACTAGATTAAAGCCTTTTAGAAGCATTATATGTTATATTTCATCAAATTCCCTCAAAATGAAAACCCTAAGCTCCTACATCCAACTTCAAGAATCTCCAAAGTTCACCATTAATTCTCCAAATTGATTCAAGATTCCAAGTTCCTAGTTCAAGAACTCTAAGAACCCTTATTCAATGGCACAATTAACATCTCAAAATCATGTATCCATCTAAAGTTCATCATTCAAGGTATGTGGGGTTTTTCAACAAGAACACCCTTTCGTTCTTGTACCCAAAGATGATTTTCTTTTACAAAGTTATAGATTTTACATGTTTTATTATGAAATTGAAGTATGAATTTCTATCCTATATTGATTTTCATGAGATTATGATATTCTTGATATTTTAAAAGTGGAATTATATGAGGATAATGATATTATTGCACATAAACCTGAAATTTCTAGATTTTGAAGGAATTTATATATGTTTATGATGTAAAGCATGAATCTTGATAAGTTTTATTGTGATATTGAGACATGGGTTTTGAAATCTATTTGAGATTGTGCTTTTGAGAAATTATGTGTTATAAACACCTTGAATTTGAATGATTTAAAATAATGAAGAATGATTTGACCTTTTTGGTCATGGAAGAATTGATTTTGAACCCAAATGAGAAAAGAAATCCACATTCTTGATTGATTATGAAAGGGATAGCATGATGGATTCCATTGTGAATTGTTGAACTATTTTATGGTGGATTTTCTTTTAATAGATCTAATCTAAGTCTAGGAGTAGTCTTTAGCACCGAGCGGGAGGTATAGCGGTTTGGTACTTCCCTAGAACTACGTACCTCCATTGGATGTGAGCCTGAGGCTGATATTGTGATCACTACTGAATGAAAGATTAAGGTCCTACTCCGATGTCAAGGATAGGAGAGCTCTCCTCAACATGGGTTGGACGTTGGAATCCATGTAGCTCATATGGTTTATGTCGGTCATGAGAGACTCCTAGCGTGTGTGTTTGTGTACTCTTCTATCTAAAACGAATGTATATGTTGTGAAAGATTTTTTTGAACAAGTTATTGATTCTGAAAGACTGAGATGTTATGTTTCTAAAGAGAATTGTTTTGAAACTTGATTACTATATATGTTTGAAATTAAGAAAAAAGTGAATTGAGAACTTACTATAATGACTCATGTGTTTTATTTTACATGTCTTATTCATTCATAATTATGATGATTTTATTCAAGCTATGTGTGTCACTTATTATAGCATGCATGTTGTATATAAAGATTTATGATATTTACTATTTAATTGCATACACCTCCATATACTCAGTACCTTTTCAAAGTACTGACCCACACATTTGTGCGGGCTATATTTTCTCGTAATGTAGGTACAAGATTTAGTATACACATTCAGATTCAGTCAGTTCGCAGCTTCCAATCCACAGGTGATGGGTCCTGTTAATTCAAGGGTTTGAGTCAGATATACTATTTAAGCAGTTCTTTATTTTATTATTTCAGTTGTATTGAGTTGGGATATTTGGGAGTCATGACCTGGCTATCTTCAATCAGTACTAGCAGAGGTTTCATAGATAGTAAGGAGAAGTTGATGTATTCAGTTTTCAGTTTGTTTGTAAAAGCAGAGTTGTAATTTTGTAAGCTCAGTTTTGTATTGATCCGATTCAGAAAGAGTTGTTTTCCATTGATTATGTACAGTTTTATGCATTTATTTCAGTTGTTTTTAAGATATGCAATAAAAGGTTAGCTTGGGATCACTCGTGGCTCTAAGCACCGTGTGACATCTCGGGACCCATTCTTGGGGCGTTACACCCTCCCAATCTTGCTATCCGGGGGCTCAGTCTTTCAAAATTCAATCTTTCCCCTTCCGTTCTCAGGGAATTGCTCATATAGTAGGAGGTTTACTATGTTCCCAATTTCTCTTTATTAAGAAAGTAGGTTGTCGACTATAATTATATTATTCTTGTAAAAATAGAAGCTTGTAATATAGCTAGATGAAATTAAATAAATGGAGACCGGTAATAACATTATAAAATTAAACCCATATGGTAGAAAACAGAAGTAGCGGGTACGTCTGTTCGGTTTTATTCATGTGCAATAAACTTCAAACAAAATGAGATTCAGGCATCAGAGTTGAGCGTACAGGTGACGGGAGGGTGGGGGAATAGTAAATACAAGATGAAATTAAGAGTTCCGATATCTTAGTTTACTAGTTTCATTTTCGTATGATAGTTACCCCTTTCTCACTGCTCCCTTTCTCAGTAAAAAAGAGTGAGCAACTTCTTTCTTCGTTACTACTGCCATACCACAAAGAAGTCCAATAGTTGTGATTACTTCTTCCTTAAACCTTGAAAAGAGCATATGTATCTCGGTATTCTCTCCATCTCATAAGTGGATTCGCCTACAAGGGTACTTTAGTACAACAATGGCTATGAAAAACTTATCAAAAATGGAGGAAAGAGGTAAACTCAACTCTAAAAGTATCAGTTGCCTCCCTCTCTCAACCCTATAACTGGAAAAAAGGAGCACGGTGAAAAGTCAACCTTCTTTTTTATTTGTTTGGCGTGGAACACCTTAAGTATTGAATTAATGAAATTACACCTATATCACAAAAAAGAGACGCTCTAGCTTTATCTCACACCATTTCTTCTATGATGAAAGTTACTGTTTCTGATTCATGTCTCACCCTTCCTGGGTCTTGATCATAGTATATCGGCAACTTTGTCCTTGAATTTACTCTATTTCATATCCACCAATCTATGGAAAAGACCAACGAAGAGTAAGATAGATTTAGGGATGACAGACGGGTCTAGAACAGATTAACCAGTAGGTCCTGACTTTTTAACAACAGAGGCGAAAACTTACTCTTTCAAGTCAAAGTCAAAGTCGGGTAGGCTCGGATGGAGTTTATTTAAAAGGTTTTCCAGGGATATGGTATAGAGTGAATTCTATTCACTCGTTAAGAAATGGAGCGGACTCCAACTACCATTAATAGAAAATTTAGTATGGCACCTTGGTAGACATACAAATTGAGTGAGTTTCTGCCAATCCAGATAAGCCAAAGATTGAGGACTATGAGGATAAGGTGCTATCCTTGTACTTTTGTTGTTGCACATGGCCTAATGTACTCTTTCCCCCCTTTTCTCACTCTTTTGGTGTCAATTTAAATCTATTTTATTCAAGCTACTGAAATACGAAAAGGGGAATGACTTGTTCATTTATTGTGGAGGATGAATTAAGACCTGAAGTTGGTTCATCAAGCAAGAGGAGCGAAGGATCAACAAGGATTTCATACCATGTGCTAGTTTTTTTTCTCTCTCCCCCAGATTTGTATTTAATAAGTTCTCTCCCTATTCTCATGTGACGACATTTATTATTGTGAAATGTTGGAATGAACAGTTGCAATAATCTTGTTCAATTTCTTCTGACAGTTTTAGATTATGGTGCTTTGTAATCAAGGGCGAGAAGGAAGTTCATGGAAAAGTAGCTCACATACCTTTCCAGGCCTAATAATTTAAAAATCACTTAAGCTCTTTCAAACTTCTAACATCGACTCATCTTGCTCGGAAGTCATAAGAATGCAGTAAAAATGAAGGCTTCCTCTTTTGTCAATTATGGAAAAACATGTTTCATGAAACCCACCTAGCACAATATTGCTCTATTCAGTATGGAAGTTAATACAAAATCGTGTACATTGAAAGAAAGAATTTTGTATATTCTTTGTTTTAAGAATGCAACAAAAATGAAGTCTTGCTCTACTATCAACAATGGAAAAAGCACATTATCTTGTGTCATGAAACCCACCTAGCACAACATTGCTCAATTCAGTATGGAAGTTAATACAAAATCACGTACATTGAAAGAATGAATTTTTTATATTCTTTGTTTTAAGGAAATCAAAAGAGAGAAGGAAAAAATAATTATTGATGGATAGGTAATATACCTCCTATTGATAGCTGTATTATATGGGATGTCATTGTATGTGACATTTCCTTTGACATTTTCTTGCAATCTTCCTCCCAATATCTTTAACAGGGTTGTTTTCCCACTGCCATAAGGCCTCCTTAAGGCAAGAATTTCACCCTTCCTTCTACAAACCTTGAGTATCTACTTGTAATTGTCATGCTCAAACTGGGAAGCCACCTTTGATACAACTACCTTGATAGGATTGTTGGAACAAAATTGGCTAATATTTACCTTGTACTCAACATCCGCGAACTGCATTCAAAGACCATTTAAAGGGAGAAATCCAAAACTCTGAAACATATATCAACAATTTGATTCTTTGAAACATTTCTAATAAATGAAAGATTTGTTAGAGAAAAAATTACCTTGAGAAATATGGGGAGGGGTTGACCTCTATCGGCAATTGATGTATCATGCTCTACCTCTATATCAACATCAAAGCTTCTGATTTTGAGGTAAGTTTGAGACATAAACTCTATGTTAAGACCAAAGCCATTACTTCTAGAAATATTCATAGAGTCAATAGTTGGATGGGACAATGACAAATCCTGAATTTCATCTTGTCTAAGATGCTCTATTGTGTCATGAATTACAAGTTAAGCGTTGCTCCTGGGTATTGGACAAAGTTCATTGTTATTTATGGTGGATAAGATAGACATAACAAAACCTCTACCTAAATCTTAAAATTTTTTAGCCATATGCTTTCTATGGGAAACTCGAGATTCTTTAGAATTGTGAATTTCTAGTTATCACATATATTTGGTGCGCTTGACATTCTTCAAAATTCTTTTTTAACCAAGTGTTCAAATGACACTGTTTGGGGTATTCTAACTCAGTAACAATGTACTAGCTGTTAATACATAATTAACTAAATCAAAGTGTTCCCTCTCTATATTCATCTTTGTAAAATTCATGGTTCAACTTTTTGTACTTACGACCCATTACTCACACTCGGTTCATAAAGTACAGCCCTGAAGTGGTAAAATCTAATATCTTTAGACGGTTCTACGAATGGTGGAACTATTTCAGAGGTAATAAGGATGTTTTACCAAAAACATTTTTAGAAAAATTGGATCAATATCAAATTGAACAAAATATCTTTTCTTTGACTGAGCATATTAAAATATGTAAATTTTTTATCCAGAAAAAGATTTTCTATATTATCAGTTGGACCTTTACATATAATGAGTTAGACAGGATAAAATACTTGTCAAAACAAATATTCATTCGAGGATGGATTCCAGCACCAAAGGACTTCCCGAAATCCTCTCCTACTACTTCAACCAAGAAATCACCAGCAAAGAGTGATTTAAAAAAAGAGCCTAGAAAAGGCTCTTTAAGAAATTGATGATAATCCAGATGAAGCTACTATTATGAAGTTATTAGATGAAGCATCTTTTGCTTCCGATGGCAATGGAGATATGCTAAAACTCTGTGGATCTACACAGCCTTATTTGGACCCATTCTATGATTAATCCTAATTGAGATTATTAAAAACCGGAAGAATTAGTCCCTTAGATAGAGGCTCAAAGATTCAGAATTATCAAAAGGGTAAGAATAGAGACTTAAAGAGTCGGAATTATTCTTGATTAATCATATGATGGGACCAATTTTACCGATGTCATATTCCACCTCTAGGGGCCCACGTTATCAGACAAATGGATAAGAAAATCTGCAACTTCCAATCAGAAAGAAGCAAGTTGATTTTCATTATCTTCTGTTATCTTTTGAAGTCTATATAAAGACTTAACATGATTATTTGTAAGGCATCCGAAAATTCTCACTCACAATTTTCTTTAGCCTTGCTTTCTTGTATTCCTACTGTGTAATCCATCGGTGTACTTTCGTCATAATCTCTCAGTGTACTTATCATGGAGCTTATGCCCCCATCATCAATATAATCCATACCACTCTTGAAGTGTAATTTTACTGCATTCTTAGTCTCAGTGTACTTATCGGAGCCATGTTATCATTTTGCATGAGTGGCTAATTTGTTGAGTCAGGTCTAAGAACTTACTTATAATTAAGTATTAACTGATTAATAATATTAATTTGGATATGTCTATTAAACTATTCATATGTGTTTCTCTCTCTGTATTTATAGCATAAGTGTGAGGTTTCATAATTTTGTCTAAGTATGAGGATGCTGATTAATATCTAGCTTTAGGGGTTGGCATAGCCTGAAACTCAGTCGCCAAAAGGATAAGCTTGACCTTATTGGTTTTCCTACCTCCAAGATGACTTGATAGAATCTTGAGTAATATCCAACATCATTTATGTTATTACCACCGATATTTAAACCCTTAATTGTAGTTTGATCTAGATACCCTTATTAATCATCTATCTTCAGTTGATATTTAATTCATAAACTGTTTTTAGTCCTAGACTCTTTCTATTCATGATGAATAATCATCAGAATGTTGTTAATAGTTCTAATATATCTTCTATGTCTACTCAAATCATTTATAAAGTAGAACATGATTTACAAAATTAGTCTTTTCCTAGAGAACCACTTAAAAAGATTTATCAAATTGGTAATTTTAGTATCATAAAGAATTATATTATTAAGACATACGAATCTACTATTGCTATTAATAATTCTCTTGAGACTATCAAGTTGTTAATTGCTAAGGATATTGATAGGTATCGAAAAGATTTTAAATTTTTGCATATTGGACTTGTTCAAGTTGTTGTTAAACCTCTCTTTCATAAAGGTTTAGATGTTCCTATTTGCCTACTTCTGAACGATTATAGACTGTTAAATTTTGATGATTCCCTTTTAGGGGTTCTCCAAAGTAACCTCACCAATGGCCCGGTATACTTTAACTACTACCCTAATTTCTCGATTGATATCCATGACCCCAATGTTATGGATACATTGACACTTAATGTCAAAACTAAGAATACGAATAGCAAGGTAGACACTCGAGAAATAGACATAATATATAGAGTTTATTATAAACTTATGAAAACCACTATAGCTCTAAAAGCTATAGCTACTAGTGTAAAAGGAGTAACGATGCTCATGGAAGCAAATCAAGAGCACTGTACTACCTTTGTTCCTCGACTCCTCAAATAGAATGGTCTTTTGTCAGATGAGGAATGGCATTTTGATGCTATCGCGGCCCCTCAACCTATAGAACCCGAGAGATCTCAGATTGACAGGGTTATTCAGTTCCCCGATGGATCTATAAATTTGAAATTTCTTAGATCTAACTTCCAGAGCCAAGCCTCCTCAAGTCGAAGAATGTCTTCTGCTAGACCTTCTTCTTTTCAATCCCCAGAGGAAGTTGAATCGCACAATTCTGCTGAAGAAATCAGCCATGGAAAGTTCCAAGGTGTAGATTTCTCTAAAGCTATTCCTAAAGTCTATTACGAAGCTGAAACTTCGGTGGCTTCTTGTAACACCCCGAAAATGGGTCCCAAAAAGTCACACGGTGCTTGAGGCTACAAGTAGCCCCAAGCTAACCCTTTGAGCCAATTTCTACCATTCAACACTTATTTCAATATCATTATGACAAAACAACTGTGTAATATCAATCATGTCTCACAGTAATAAAGATAAATACGAAGAATAACAAAATATGAAAGGTATAACAACTCCAACTCACTAGTCTGACCAATCCTTCCTGACAAGCCTCTACTAATCAATAAAACTAGAGAGTCAGTGGGACATGCCCCAACTGACCCATACTCAATAGACTGAAATAACAACTCATAGCATAAGAAAGTCTGGATAACTTGTCCCCGGATCATGAGGACTCACCACTGCAGGATATGCGGATCGAAATGCTCAGAAAGTCACAATCAAGTATGGAACAGAGCACCTGAACCTAAATTATAGGGAAAATGTAGCCCACGTACGAGTACGTGGGTCATCAGCATGGAAAGTATAGAGCATGTGGGGGTGTATGCAAACTTCAAAAATCAAATATCACAAGTATTGATAGGAAACATGCATACTATAACAGTTGACTCACATAGATCAAATAAAATCATCATAATCATAAAAGAGTAAGATATATCAAGTAAAACACGTGATTCATCATAGTAATTTCTCAATTCACTTTCATCTCGGTTTTCAAACCATCAAAGTCGTCTAATCTCATAACAAGTCTCTTTAGAATATAATATTTCAATCTTTCGGAAACAATAACTTTCTCAAAACCAATTCTTCAAACAAATATATTCATCTTAGACATAATGGTGCAAGCACACACACCGTGGGAGTCTCTCATAACTGACATAAACCATGTGAGCTACATAGAGTCCACCGTTCTACCCACATTGGGGAGAGTCGCACTATTCCTTATCATAGGAGTAGGACCTTAAATTATCAATCCATACACTAGTCATCACTATATAAATCAATCTTAATTGCGGATCCTATGGGGGCACGTAGTTCTATGGAAGTACCAAACTCGCTATACCTCCCGCTCGGTGCTAAAGACTACTCCCGTACATAGCTCAGAGCTTTTAAAAAGAAAATCCAGTATAAAACAGTTTAATAATTCACAACAAGAGCCATCATGCTATCCTTTTCATAATCAATCAATAAAAGTGGATTTCTTTTCTTATCTCGGGTTCAAAATCAACCCCTTTTTACGACCGAAAGGTTAAATATTCTTTATCATTTCAAATCATTCAAATCTCATTGTGCTTATAGCACATAGTTTCTCCAAAGTGTAATTTCAAATGGGGTTCAAGGACCCATATATCAATACCACCATAAGACATCAAAATTCATGCTTTATGTTATAAACATATGAATATATCATTTAAAATATCAAATTTCAGCTTTATGTACAAAAATCTCATCATTCTCATTCAATTCAACTTCCAAAACATATAGAATATAATAATATCATATAAAACCAAATAGGATATAAATTCATGCTTAAAGCCCATATCAAAACACGTAAAAATCATGTATAATCGTAAAAAGAAAACTCAATTTGGGCACAAGAACGAAAGAGTGTTCTTGTTGAAAACCCTACATACCTCGAAATTAGAGACGTTGAATGATCTTTATACCCCAAAAATCTATTCACGGGATTTCTACTGCTTCTTGAAGCTCTCGGAAAAAGGATTCTGAATATCCAAAAATCTCTAAAAAATCATGGTTGAATCACGAGCTCTCTTGGTTTCTTTATAGAAATCCTAAGTCTTGTTCTTAGTCAATTTGGGTGAAAGTGGTGTTATTTTGGTATTTGAGGGATTAAATCCCATGTAAGAGAGGATAGAGGCTTCACTATTTACCATTTTTCCATTAATGACATGGATTTGGCATGCTGAAAAATGGCCAGGCGCGATTAGCCAGGCGTCGCCTGGCCTAACGCGGTGCACTTCAGCAGGCGGCGCCTGCTCTATCACAGGCGATAACCTCTGTGTCACACGCAGCGCGGGCTAATCGCCCATAACTACTGGAATGCTCACCCAAACATGGTCTTAGGCTCGTCTAAAAATTCCAAAACTCACCCAAACCATACTACGACCTTGCCTCATCGCAACGCAATAGAAATATTAAGAAACGGATGTCAGGAAGGTCACAAAAAAATTCAACAAAGATTAAGGGCTAGAAAAATGACTAAGTATTGGAACTCTTGATGAAATTTCTAAGTTTTACGCCTACTTGACTCATTTCTAAGGCTTTAACAATGCGGAAAATTTTTGGGGTATTACATTATCTCCCCCTTGGGAACATTCGTCCCCGAATGACGCTAGATATGCCAAAAGTATAAGGGAAACAAAAGTATGCAGCCAAGACAACTTACCAAACTCACCTCCACTTCGTTCTAAACTCAGGATACAACATAGAATGCATAAATTCTCGAAATAACAGCTGAACAATAAGAAATAACAGCTGAAAAGCTGCAAATTTGAATATAAAAGGGATGATTTAGAGAAAAATGGTACCTTCGGCTTGATCGGAGCTTACGGAAAATAGGTGCGGATACTTGGATCGCATGTCTGCTTCAGTTTCCCAAGTTGCACCCTCAAAAGATTGCCACAACACTTTTACCAAGGGAACTTCTTTGTTCCTTAGTATTTAGACTTGGAAGTCAAGGATCTCAATGGGTGTTTCATCAAAGGAAAGACTATTCTGAACTTCAGCGTTTACAGAAGGATCTACTACCACAGAATCGCCAATATGCTTTCTAAGCATGGAGACATGAAACACCGGATGAACAGTCCACAACTTCGCGGGAAACTTAACCTCATAAGCCACCTTACCAACTCAACTACGAACTCTGTAAGGGCCAACATAACGGTAACTAAGTTTTCCCTTCATCTGGAACCTCTTCACCCCTTTAATGGGAGAAATCTTCAAATACACCAAGTCATCAACTTCAAACACAAGGTCTTTCCTCATCACGTCTGCATGCAAATTTTGATGACTCTGGGCTGTTTTCAATCTTTCTGTAATCACCTTGACTTCCTCCATAGTCTCAAATACTGAATCAGGACCACTCACAGCAGCTTCACCTACTTTAAACCAACCTATGGGTGAGCTATATTTTCTCCCATACAAAGCCTCAAATGGGGCCATGCCAATACTAGAGTGATAACTATTGTTGTAAGAAAACTCAATCAATTGTAAATGCTCATCCCAACTCCCCTTAAAATCCATAGCACGCATTCTCAACATATCCTCTAAAGTCTGAATGGTTCTCTCAGCCTGACCATCTGTCTGCGGGTGAAAAGCAGAACTCAAATGCACTTGGGTACCAAGACCCTTCTGAAATGCTTTTCAGAACTGTGAAGTAAACTGAGTACCCCTATCTGAAATGATAGAAAAGGGAACTCCATGCGATCTGACTAACTCCCGAATGTACAATCTAGCATAATCCTCAGCAGTATAAGAAGTATGCACAGTCAAGAAGTGCGCAGACTTAGTCAACCTATCAACAACAACATAAATAGAATCATGATGGCGTCGGGAAGGAGGTAAACCAGTCACAAAATCTATGTTTATCTCTTCCTACTTCCAAGAGGGAATGCTAAACTCTTGCATCATACTGCCAGGTCTTTGGTGTTCTACCTTAACCTGTTGGCATGTCGCACACTTAGCTACAAATGCTGCTACATCTTTCTTCATGCCACTCCATTAATTGATTTCCTGCAAGTCATGGTACATCTTAGTGGCACCAGGATGGATAGAATACCATGCATCGTGTGCCTCATCCATAATACTCTGCCTTAGATCATCAATATTTGGAATGCATAATTTACCATGCAGTCTCAACACACCATCTCACCCTTGGGAGAAAACCTCTACCTTTTGGTCCTTGACTAACTCCTTCAGTCTGACCAAGCTAGCATCTAGGTCTTGCTTCTCCTTTACTTCCGAAACCAGAGAAGATTCAAAACTACTCTGAACCCCGATACTACCTTCAGTAGAGTCAAACAACCTAACTCCCAATCTATCTAAACGATGCACATCACGAGATAACTCCTTCTTATCATACTCCACATGAGCTACACTACCCATAGACATCCTGCTAAGGCCATCTGCCACAACATTAGCCTTGCCTGAGTGATACAACATGCTCATGTCATAATCTTTTAACAGTTCTAACCATATCTTCCTAAGGTTCAAATATCTCTGGGTAAATACATACTGCAAACTCTTATGATCCGTAAACACATCCACATGGACACCTTACAAATAGTGTCTCCAAATTTTTATAGCAAACACTACAGGAGCCAACTCTAAATCATGGTTTGGGTAATTCTTCTCATGGGGTTTTAACTGCCTAGAGGAATAGGCTATAACTTTGCCCCTCTGCATCAATACACAACCCAAACCCACCCTAGAAGCATCACAATACACCAAAAATCCATCATTACCATCAGGCAAAGTTAAAACAGGGGCTGAGGTGAGTCGAGTCTTCAACTCTTGAAAACTCTTCTCACAAGAATTTGACCACAAGAATTTCACTTTTTTTTGCATCAACCGGTTCATAGGAGATGCTATAGAAGAGAAACCTTCCATAAAACGGTGGTAATAACCTGCTAGAACTAAGAAGCTTCGGATATCTAATGGAGAGATAGGTCTAGGCCAGTTTCTAACAGCTTTTATCTTTTGGAGATCAACTCTACTACCCTTGGAAGAACTAATATGATCCAAAAAAGCAACTGACCTCAACCAAAATTCACATTTGCTAAATTTGGCAAGCAATTTATGATTTCTAAGTGTTTGCAAGACAATTTGGAGATGGTTTGCATGGTCTGCTTCACCAAGAGAGTATACAAAATATCATCTATAAATACAATGACAAACATATTAAGATATTGCCTGAACACTCGATTCATGAGGTCCATGAAAGATGCTAGGGCATTAGTGAGGTCGAAAGACATAACAAGAAACTTAAAATGACCATAATGGGTTCGGAAGGTTATCTTCGAGATGTCACACTCCCTAAACTTAAGTTGGTGCTAGCCGGATCGAAGGTCTATCTTGGAAAAATAACTTGCACCTTGCAACTGGTCAAACAAATCATCGATTCTTGGGAGGGGATACTTGTTTTTTATTGTGACTTTGTTTAGCTAGCAATAGTCAATACACATACGTAAAGAACTATCTTTCTTTCGCATGAATAGGACAGGCATACCCTAAGGAGATACGATGGGCCTTATGAAACCTTTATCTAACGGGTCCTTGAGTTGCTCTTTCAACTCCTTAAGTTCTGTGGGTTTCATATGGTAGGGAGGAATGGAAATGAGCTGAGTATTGGAAAGAAAATCGATCCCGAACTCTATCTCTCTATTAGGAGGTACCCTCGAGAGATCTTCCGAAAAGACATCAGGAAATTCATTAACAACGCTAACTGACTGGAGAGTGGGAGCCTCGTACTTAATGTCCTTGACTCTAACCAAATGATAAATGCACCCTTTGGAAATAAGCTTTCTAGCTTTGAGATATAAGATAAAATGACTCTTGGGAGATACTGAACTTCCAGACCATTCAAACACAGATTCATCAAGAAACTAAAACTTGACTACTTGGGTACGGCAATCTATAGATGCATAACAAGAATGAATCCAGTCATACCCAATATGACATCAAAGTACACCATGTCTAACTCAATCAGATCAGCTAACATGACTCTATGAAGGACAGAAAAAGGACATTATTTATACACTTTTTGGGAAATAATTGATTCACCCTCTGGGTAGAAACTAGGATAGGCTCAGGGATATTTTTGGGGCTCACTTTAAAATTTACAGCAACCAGAGGTGTCACATATGAAAAACTGGACCCAGAGTCCAACAAGGCATAAATATCAAACTGAAATATATGAAGCATACCAGTAACAACATCAGGAGAGTCCTCCTGCTCCTAGAGAGATGGTAAAGCATAAAACTTGTTCTGGCGTTGACCGCCAGTGGTGTTAGAAGAAGTGTCCTGAGGCGATTATCATGTCGCCCTTGCCTAGCATGTGGGCACTCCCTAAGTTTGTGACTCAGGTCACCATACCCAAAGAAACCCTTCTTCACTCCCCAACACTCATCCGAATGGATCCTACCACATTGGGTATACGAAGGATAATTAGGCTTACTATCAACACTATGATGGGACTTAAACATAGATGATATACCACCTTGCTCCTGCCTATCTCTAGGCGCGGGAGCGCTAGCTGATGACGGTGCTGGTGCAAATGAGCAATTCTGAAACTGAGGGTGGTCCCCTCCTTGAGATCTAGTCTGGCCATGTCCATGCTACTCGGACCTAGCTCTCTTATTCCCTCTCATTTTGTCCCTCTCTTTGATCTTATCGGCTTCAATCTATTGGGCATGAGTCATTAATCTAGAAAAGCTTATCTCACTATTTAGCATAGCTGATCTACACTCCTTAACAACATAGCTTGACACCGCTATCACAAATTTACTCATACTGGCCCAGTTATCAGCTAACAAGTCAAAACCGTACTTTGCCAACTGATTGAACTTTAAGCAGTACTTCTTAACAGTCATAGAGCCCTGCCGTAAGTTCATGAACTTCTCCACCTTTGCCTCTCTCATCTCCAAAGGGAAGAACTTATCCAGGAATTCATCCTAGAACTCTTTCAAAGTCATAGAGACGACACCCTCTCCTCTACCCTTCCTCCAAGCAAAGATCCAATCATAGGCAATGTCTTTCAATCGATACGAGGCCAATTCCACACTGTTCTCCTCAGAGACATATATCACCTGCGTGATCTTTCTCTCTTCATCCAAATATAACTATGGGTCCTCATTGGGCTTTGACCAATAGAATTCTGGCGGATTCGTCCGCATAAAGTCACGAATCCTCGCAGCAGCTGAATCACCTCCTTGCTGCTATGGAGTCGGGATCGGATTGACCAAAATTTTTACAGTGATAGCTTGGGCCAGCGCCTGAAAGGCTGCCCGGAACTCTGCATAGGATATATTATTATTCAGTGGGTCAGCAGGCTGAGGTTACTGACCGGCGTTATTTCTTTGAGTCCGGCGAGGAGGCATATTCTGAAATAAGAGAGCACGAATTAATAGCTGAAAGAGACACTGCAAGAACGATGGACTTCTGAAAGAAATAAATAACCTTTTTCCTAAAATGTCTCATAGCCTCTTGCTCATAGATGTGGCACACTACACACCGATTATCAAGACTCTACTTAACGCAGCTTGTCAGACTTCCCAGGACTCCTTAAACCTTAGGCTCTGATACCAAGTTTGTAACGCCCCGAAAATGGGTCATGGAACGTCACACGGTGTTTGAGGATACAAGTAGAACCAAGCTAACCCTTTTAGCCAATTTCTACCATTCAACACTTATTTCAATATCATTATGACAAAATAACTGTGTAATATCAACCATGTCTTATAATAATAAGGATAAATACGAAGAATAACAAACTACGAAAGGTATAACAACTCCTAACAAACTACAAAAAGTATAACAACTCCAACTCACTAGTCTGACAAATCCATCCTGACAAGCCTCTACAAATCAATAAAACCAGAGAGCCATTAGGACATGCCCCAACTGACCCATACTCAATAAACTGAAATAACAACTTATAGTAAAAAAAGAAGTACGGATAACTTGTCCGCGGATCATGAGGACTCACCACTGTAGGATATGCTGATCAAAATGCTTGAAAAGTCACGATCAAGTCTAGAACTGAGCACCTGAACCTACATTATAGGGAAAATGTAACCCACGTACGAGTACGTAGGTCAGCACCATGGAAAGTACCGAGCATGTGGGGGTGTATGCAAATTTCAAAAATCAAATATCACAAGTATTCATAGGAAACATGCTTGCTATAACAGGTGACTCACATAGATCGAATAAAATCATCATATTCATAAAAGAGTAAGATATATCAAGTAAAACACGTGAGTCATCATTTTAATTTCTCAATTCACTTTCATCTCAGTTTTCAAACCATCAAAGTAGTCAAATCTCATAACAAGTCTCTTTAGAATATAATATTTCAATCTTTCAGAAACAATAACTTTCTCAAAACCAACTCTTGAAACAAATATATTCATCTTAGACAGAATGGTATACGCACACACATATTGGGAGTCTCTCATAACTAACATAAACCATGTGAGCTACATGGAGTTCAACATTCTACCCACGTTGGAGAGAGTCTCCCTATTCCTTTCCATCAGAGTAGGACCTTAAATTATCAATCCAAATACTAGTGATCACTATATAAACCATCCTTAATTCCGGCTCCTATGAGGGAACGTAGTTCTAGGGAAATACCAAACCCCCTATACCTCCCGCTTGGTGCTAAAGACTACTCCCGAACTTAGCTCAGAACTTTTAAAAAGAAAATCCACCATAAAATAGTTCAATAATTCATAATGGGAGCCATCATGCTACCCCTTTCATAATCAATCAATAAAAGTGAATTTATTTTTGCATCTCGAGTTCAAAATCAACCTCTTTTTATGACCAAAAGGTAAAATCTTCTTTATCAATTCAAATCATTTAAATCTCATTATGCTTATAGCACATAGTTTCTCCAAAGTGCAATTTCAAATGAGGTTCAAGGACCCATTTATCAATACCACCATAAGACATATCAAAATTCACGTTTTATGTTATAAACATATGAATATATCATTTAAAAACTCAAATTTCAGCTTTATGTACAAAAGTCTCATCATTTTTATTTAATTCAACTTCCAAAACATAGAGAATATAATAATCTCATATAAAACCAAATAGGATATAAATTCATGCTTCAAGCCCATATCAAAACATGTATAAATCATGTATAATCGTAAAAAGAAAACTCAATTTTGGCACAAGAACGAAAGAGTGTTCTTGTTGAAAACCCCATATACCTCGAAATTGAAGATGTTGAATGATCTTTATACCATAAAAATCTATTCATTGGATTGTTATGTTCTTCTTGAAGATCTCAGAACAAGGATTTCGAATATCCAAAAATCTCTAAAAAATCATGGTTGAATCATGAGCTCTCTTGGTTTCTTTATAGAAACCCCAAGTCTTTTTCTTAGTCAATTTGGGTGAAAGTGGTGTTATTTTGGTGTTTGAGGGATTAAATCCCGTGTTAGAGAGGATAGAGGCTTTACTATTTACCATTTTGCCATTAATGACACGAATTTGGGATGTTGAAAAATGGCCAGGCATGGTTAGCCAGGCGTCGCCTGGCCTATCGCAGTGCACTTAAGTAGGAGGCGTCTGCTCTATCACGGGCGATAACCCCTGCATTGCCTGCTGGATCGCGTGCTTTACTTGGGATTGGCCCCGCGATAGAACACGCGGCGCAGGCTAATCGCTCATAGCAACTGGAATACTCACCAAAATATGGTCTTAGACTCGTCTAAAAATTCTAAAACTCTCCTGGACCATACTACAACCTTGCCCAATCGCAACGCAATAAAGATATCAAGAAACGGATGTCGAGAAGGTCATGAAAAGATTCAACAAAGATTAGGGGATAGAAAAATGACTAAGTGTTAGAACTCTTAATGAAATTTCTAAGTGCTAAGCCTACTTGACTCATTTCTAAGGCTTTGACAATGCAGAAAATTTTCGGGGTCTTACATTTCTGATCCAACTAGCCCTTCTCCTAGTGACATAAGACCTAGAGTCCATACTAGAAAACCCTCCTTCTACCCAAGATTTTATTCCTGATAAGAATGAATTAAATAGGCTTTGGAATCTACCAGAACATCAGGGAAAAATTGAATGGTATAAGGCTACCTACTCTAGGGAAAAATGGGTTTCTTTTAGAAACAAGTAGTTTACAAATATGAATAGGTTCGGATCTGAAGTAGAATTCTTTATGTGGTTCGAATACTCTGGACAGTTGAATGACCAAAATAAATCTCTCCAAGTCCTTGTCAATAGGCGGCATACAAAGAATGCAACCATAGAAAGAACTATTCCTCTTCTTGAAGGGAAAAGTATTCCCTATAGAGAAGACGTTATCCAGGCCTCACCTTTTAAAGAGGCCATTGAGAAAGATACTACCATTACTATGGCTGATATCAATAGGGTCCTTGAGCAAAACAACTACACCAAACAATTGTTATATGTAGTTGCTAAACAGGTTGAAAACTCTGAAGGCCTCATTTCTATAGGAGACAAGCTAGGTAATTCCAAGTATAATTCCAATATTGAAGTTAGCCCTATATTTAAAATTCCTAAGTTTTATAGAGAAAACTTCCCCAAACTCGATAGCCAGTTCAACAGCTCCCTCGATCTCTTTGAGAAGATCAATGACCAACTTTTAAAACTTAATCTTATCGAGAACCCTAAGCTGACTGAAAGTCCTAAGATTAAGATTGAAGATAATTTTGAGTCCAAACACACAGAGGGATCTAGTTCTTCCCATAACAAAATTGGGGTAATTAATAAAGCTGGGGAGTATGTCCATTACATCAAAGCTGGCCAATATCACAATAAGATGAATTTTTATGGCAGGCTCTCCTTCCCAGATATGTTTTTTGAAGAAAATATTTTCCTTTCCTCATCCTCTCATGATGGAGAAAGCATAACTGAATGGAATATTGATTGCCTTGCTGAGCATCAAATCTATAATAAACTTTAAGAAATGGGAATTTCTATTACCGCTTACAAACTTAGAAAAAGTGGGGATAAAGAATCCACTCATATGCTTATAGAAGGATTCACAGGTATGTTAAGACATTGATGGGATAATTATCTCACTGAAGAAGATAAAGAAAAAATTTTGGATGTTGTTACCTACAGACAGGTCATTAAGACTGAGCATGGGGTTGGAACAGCTACCTCTGAAGACATTGAGGACGCTACTACCACTCTTTTGTACAACATAGTGAAGCACTTCGTTGGTGAACCTAAACTCTTTCAATACAGGAGTTTGGAAATTCTTAATAATCTCCGCTATAAGAAGTTAGGATACTTTAAGTGGTAAAAAAATCTTTTCATCCAAAAGGTAATGATAAGATCTGGCTGCAACAATGATTATTGGAAAGAAAGGTTCATTAGCGGTCTCCCTCCTTTGTTCGCCGAAAGGGTACGAACGAAAATCAGAGATAGATGTGAAAGAAAGATTTAGTACAACCATCTCTCTTATGGTGATCTATTTAGAATTACCAATGTTGTTTCCTTAGATCGTTGCACAGACTTAAAGTTAAAGGAGCAACTCAAAAGGGATCAAAAATTGTCTTCCTTAGAATAAGGAAGTTTTTGCCAAGACTTTGGTTTCCCTAAGCTTACCCCTCCTTCTTCCAAGAAGAAAGATAAGAAGTCTTCTTCCAAATTTCCTTCCTCTAAGAGACGGAGTCAACAAAAGGATAGAAAACACAAAAGAAGATCTAAAGGAAAAAGACCTTCTGACTCGCCCACTGACACTTGTTGGACCTGCAAGAAAAAGGTCATAGATCAAACCAATGTCATAGGAACAATAAGAAGAAGAAAATGATTAATCTTCTGGAACTTGATGAAGAAACTAAACAAAAGCTTTGTTCTATCCTTGAGGAAGAAGAATCTGAATTAGAAGTTTCCTTTGACGATGAAGAAGAAGAATGTAGTGATGAAGAGTTTATCAACGTCGCTAACAACTCTGAATCTGACACAACTGAGTGTAATAATTGCCTGGGATCATTTTGCTATTGTGATAGTAAGTCAGTTAATGTTCTTTCAGAAAACACGACAGAGACCTTGTTCGCTACTATCGAACATATAAAGACGAAGAAGCAAAGATAAAATACCTTTAGGAGTTGCAAAAGCTCGTTACTCAGCAAAAACAAAATGAGAAACCTATTGTTACCCCCTTTTAGCATGAAAGATGTAATGCAAAGATTCAGCTCTATAGGAGAACCCTCCATCAATGATATCCGGCGAGAGATCAATTCTCTTAAACAAGAATTTAGAGAAGTCAAGGCTAGACTTCACAAGATTGAAATAGATGCTCTCACTAAACAAGTTCTTAAATAAGCAAATCTTCCCACTGAATGAACTTATGGCCATAAAGGTATATCTCTCGAAGATACTGATGAAGAAGATGAAAAGGAACTAGGTATAGGTGTAATCTCTAGTATTAAACCCCCTAGTAAACCCCCTAGTTTTCATATTTTCATTAAGCTTGTTATTGATAAGGATCTAACCCTTAACAAGATTACTTTATTTAATACTGGTGCAGATAGAAATTGTATTGTCGAAAGACTTATCCCTACCAAATATCTACAAAATGGTACAGTAAAACTCTATGGAGCGACCGGTGAAAAAATTGATATTAGTTACACCTTTCCTAAAGCCCATATTTGCAATAATGGTATTTGTCTTGTTAATGATTTTGTAATCACCAAAGACATTAATGAAGAAATAATTCTTAGAAAACCTTTTGCTACTCAAATTAAACCTTACTTTACTAGTTTTACTCATATAACCACCACAATTTTGGGCAAAGAAATTGCTTTTCCTCTCCTGGAAACAATGTCTTCGGAAGATAGTCAACGTTTACATAAAGATACAATTTTTCGAATAGATCTTTTGCAAATCAAATTGGTTTTCTCAAAGCTGATATAAATATTGCAAAAATTGAACAAATTTTGAAAACCCCAAAAATGGTAACTAAGATTGCCAAACTTCATCAAACCTTTGAAAAGGAAATTTGCTCTGATTTTCCAAATGCTTTCTAGGGAAGAAAACAGCATGTTGTTGAACTACCTTATATGGATGGTTTTAATGAAAATACCATTTCTACTAAAGCATTTCCTATTCAAATGAACCATGATTTAATGGAAATTTGTAAAAAGGAAATTGATATTCTTTTGGATAATAATATTATCCGTCCCTTAAAATCTCCTTGGAGCTGTTCAGTTTTCTATGTTAATAATGCTGAAGAGAAGGAACAAGGATCTCCCAGACTTGTTATTAATTATAAACCATTGAACAATATTTTGAAATGGATTCGATATCCTATCCTAATTAAAGAGATCTTTTAAAATAAACTTACAAAGCTAATGTTTATAGTAAGTTTGATATGAAATCAGGATTTTGGAAAATTCAGATCGAAGAAATGGATAAATATAAAACAGATTTTAATGTCCCTTTTGGCCAGTTCGAATGGAATGTTATGCCTTTTGGATTAAAAATGCCCCTTCCGAGTTTCAAAACGTTATGAACAACATTTTTAATCATGTTAGTCATATCTCAATTGTTTACATAGATGATGTACTGATATTTTCTGAGGACATTGATTCTCACTTTAAATACCTGAATATCTTCTTCAAAATAATCAAGCACAATGTCCTTGTCGTTAGTGCTATGAAAATGAAGCTTTTCCAAACAAAAATAAGATTTCTTGGGCATGATTTGTATCAAGGTTCTTACAAACTGATATGTTGAGCCATTGAGTTCGCTGATAAATTCTCTGATATCATCACTGATAAAACACAACTTCAAAGGTTCCTAGGAAGCCATAATTATATTGCAGATTTCATACCCAAGGTAAGACAGGTATATAAACCTCTCTTTGGCAGACTAAAAAGGAATAATCTTCCTTGGAAGGAAGAACATACCCAAGCGGTAAGAAGGGTTAAGCAAATGGTAAAGGACTTGCCCTGTCTTGGGATACCTAACCCTGAGTACTTCATGATTATTGATACTAATGCTTATGACATTGGTTATGGTGGGATCCTTAATCAAAGGGAAACTCCTACCTCAGGAGAAAAATTAATTCGTTATACCTCTGGAGTCTGGAACTCTTCTAAAAAAAACTACAGCACTGTAAAAAAGAAAATTTTCTCTATAGTTTTATGCATTACTAAATTCCAGGATGATCTGGTTAAAAAAGAATTCTTGCTTAGAGTAGATTGTAAGTATGCTAAAGATATCTTGCAAAAGGATGTTAAAAACTTAGTTTTAAAATAGATATTTTCCAGATGGAAAGCTTTATTATCTAGTTTTGATTTTTAGATTGAATTTTTGAAAAGGGAAAATAACTCTCCCCTAGATTTGCTAACTCATGAATTCTTGCAGGGAAAATATGAGACCCACCGGAGTTAGGCCCAGTAAAAACCTTGTTAAGGGAAAAGAAGCGGAGAGCAGGAGCCCATCCGCTAGCCTATTTAACCTCAGGCCATCACGGATTGACCAGAATAAATTCTTAGTCTTAGGCCAATTGCCTCCATAATATCCTTCACTGGCTATATACCCCTTTCCAGCCTTACCAAGCTCTTCTTATACCATGAAGATTGTTAAAGAAACTAAACTAAGTTCATCTTCTCCTTTTGGAAAACCTATATTTTCTGCAATACAAACTAAACAGAGTTATACAATGAAAACCCCTGAAAGTTATGCTGAGGCGGTAGCTCCTTCTTCCACACAAAAGATTAAAGAACACTTTACTAACGTTTCTTTGCAGGTAGCCCCCATCCTAGCATTGGATAAAGAATTTAAAAATTATAAGGTTAAGTATCTGTTTCGACCTTTATACTGTGATGGAAATTACGTGGACACTGAAAATCCCCTTTAATCAAGGAAATACTATGAATCTATTTTAGTAGAAACTGGCTCTATTGAAGTACAACATATGTTAAGTGATCCTAATAAACTAGATAGTATCACATATTCAAAGTTTACTATTAAAAGGATTTTAAAACCTTTTGAATGGTATGTGGATCATCTGTATACACCAGTGAACCTCTCAATAAAGCATACGCCCCAGACTTATAACTGGTATGATTATAAAAATGCATGGTTCAATTTTTTGTACTTACGACCCACTACTCACACTTGGTTCATAAAGTACAGTCCTGAAGTGGAAAAATCTATTATCCCCATATGGTTCTACAAATGGTGGAACTTTTTCGGAGGTAATAAAAATGTTTTACCAAAAAAAAATTTAGAAAAATTCGATCAATATCAAATTGATCAAATATCTCTTCTTTACCTGAGCATATTAAAATATGTAAATTTTTTATCCAAAAAAGAATTTCCCATATTATTAGTTGGACCTTTACAGTTCATGAGTTAGACAGGATAAAATACTTGTCAAAAGAAATATTCATTCGAGGATGGACTCCAACACCAAAGGACTTCCCAAAATCCTCTCCAACTACTTCAACCAAGAAATCACCAGCAAAGAGTGATTTAAAAAGAGGCTAGAAAAGGCTCTTTCAGAAATTGATGATAATCTAGATGAAGATGCTATTATGAAGTTATTAGATGAAGCATCTTATGCTTCCGATGATAATGGAGATATGCTAAAACCATGTGGATTAGCACAGTCTTATTTGGACCCATTTTATTATTAATCCTAATTGAGGTTATTAAAAACCATAATAATTAGTCTCTTAGATAGAGGCTCGAAGTGTCGAAATTATCAAAAGGGTAAGAATAGTGACTCAAAGAGTCAGAATTATTCTTGATTAATCATACGATGGGACCAATGGGACCCATGGCATATTCCATCTATTTTGACTGGCATACTCCACTTCTGAAGTGGCCGAAATTAGGGATAAGACGAGTCACTTTAAGAAAAGAATAACCCATTAGCCTTTCTCAAGGGGCCCACATTATCAGACAAATGGATAAGAAAATCTGCAACTTCCAATCAAAAAGAAGCAAGTTGATTTTCATTATCTTCTGTTATCTTTTGAAGTTTATATAAAGACTTAACATGATTATTTGTAAGGTATCCAAAAATTCTCACTCACAATTTTCTTTAGCCTTGCTTTCTTGTATTCCTACTATGTAATTCATTACCAAATCTTGTTAAGGGTTAGATCCTTATCAATAACAGGCTTAATGAAAATATGAAAACTAGGGGGTTTAATACTAGAGATTACCTCTATACCTGGTTCCTTTTCATCTTCTTCATTAGTATCTTCGAGAGATATACCTTTATGGCCAGAAGTGCTTTCAGTGGGAAGATTGGCTTCTTTAAGAACTTGTTTAGTGAGAGCATCTATTTCAATCTTGTGAAGTCTAGCCTTGACTTCTCTAAATTCTTCTTTAAGAGAATTGACTTCTCGACGAAGATCATTGATGGAGGGTTCTCCTGTAGAGCTGAATCTTTGTATAACATCTTTCATGCTAAAAAGGGTAACAATAGGTTTCTCATTTTGTTTTTGCTGAGTAATGAACTTTTGCAACTCCAAAAGGTATTTTATCTTTGAATGTAATGACCGTGAAGCTGTAACATTTTCTATGGTTTCAATTCTTCCTAAGTGGTTAGGTCACTCCTCTTCTCTCTGATTAGGGAATTCTCTAATTTTCTTACTTGGATTTCCAATGACTTAGTATAATGCTCATTTAACTGTCGTGTAGGTAAAGTGTTTACTAGTCTGCCAAGTGAGACCTCTTGTACTCCTTCTATCGCTGATTAAGAGCTAGATGAGAATCATATCAAATCCTTAAATGAGAAATTCCCTTAAGGAAGGAATGAATATAGGGAAGAAGTCACAAGGATAGTTCTATTTCTCCTCTAGCCGGGGACATGAACTCCAGCTGAGAAACCTGCTCTTATTCTATTTGTTGAATCTGGAGATTTATAATTGTTAGAATTATATTCTTACTCTCCTTTGTATTTTTGGTGGTCTTTCACAAACTATGGAAAATAAAGAGTCGTATTCTCTCTTTCAGTCAATCGGAAGTAATAAGATTACTTCTTTAGCCCTAGCTACTCTACACAGATACGATCTTTCCTTAATAAATAGCTTTTCTAGTCATGTTCAATTAGAATTACAGAGATAGAGAAATCTCATTCTCCTTTAATAGAAAAGGCATTTTTCATGAGCTAGGCTCAAACCTGTACTTCCCTGTCTTGGAGTGCATTCCAATAATCTAGTTGGAGATCAGTATGTCGACTAGTGCTTGAACTAACATTATTACCAAAGAGAAAGGGAATGAGTCTGAAAAGTCAAGTTGAGAAGGGTTGCGAGCTCAAACGAATAGAGTTCAAGCCAAAAGTGTTTCAAAATAGAAAGATAAAGGCTGGAACAAAGTAGCTCGCCTAAAAGAAAAGAAACAAAGCACTCGGTTGAGATTGTTGGAATAGAGAAGTAGGTCTTGAGGCACTAGCTAACGAGCTGTCAATACAAGACTGACTTGAAAAGATGCTCTACTTGAAAGGAAATAGCTTTAAGGGTACTAAATGTGATATATTGGTAAGAAAAAGAAAATAGTAGCTCAGGCTCTCGAGGCATACTAGAAGGGCTTGACAAGAACCAAAGAAAAAAGCTGGGGAGAAAGATCCAAGTGCAAGCATTGAGTCAAACTGATTCAGTTATAGCAAGATAGTTCTTGTCTCCTTCTTCTATCTACTTTATTTTATAGCACATCTAGCCTTGAAAAGATAATCTTTATCAGTTGTTCACTGCCTCACTCTTTATTTTTCCTATCTCAAGGGAGTTTCATTCCCCTCGGATTGTTAAGGGAAAGCAAGGACACCTGTGAGCTTGGATAACCTTGTGTCATACCGTGGAATCTACTCTACCCTATGCTACCCTCTTTCTTCCTTGTGATTAAACCACAACAAAAATTTAGTGAACTACAGTTACGCTTACACCAAGAAATCCTATTCCATTACGTCAAAATATGATTTAAATACAACACTTACTGTAACAAAAAGAGTGTGAACTCATTCTCAAGCACACTTGTAGCTACTGGATTTTTTTCTTAGGATATTTAGTAAGTCTAGGTTCAATAGAGGAAATCCATTTATTCATAGTAGCTATCCAATAGTAAAACTCTCCTAATCAAGAAAGTAAGCCAAGCAAGGCAAATCACCAATTGATTTGCCGATCCAACTATTGACAAAACATCACGCCCACAGGCTTGGCTGAACTGAGCCGCCAAGACTACAAGCGACAAAGAGGTGAATTCTTATACTAAAGAAATAGTTGATATCATTTCTTAAGTCCAGCATCAGTAAAATCCTCAAGATGGTGGCCTATCCCAAGAAGCTGTTGCTAAGCCCATAGAGACTAGAGCCAAGCCGGGAAAGGTGAACCAAGAAACTCAGACTTTGGAGCAGCAACTTGTGATCCATTTAGTTAAACACATATTATTTTTACTCACAAAAATAGTTCTTTTAAATAAAACTAAGAGCAAGGAAGAAACTATGGCCGACATAAGCTCACCAATTAGGATGCGTCAGTGATGCATCTTTTATTTATTTTCAAATAATCTGGGCATTTTACTTTGGGCTGGGAGGGATTCCATTAGGGAAAGGAACCTACTCTCTAATTTCTATTCTTTGTTATCTGTATCAAACTTATATGTTCCAAATATGGGAGTCATTCTTTCAATTAAGTAAAGCGAGAATCGCCTTTTTAGGAGTATACCCGGGCCATTCTTCTAAGAGATAATAAATGTAGGGCAATAGTTGACTCTTCACACTTACCCCATCTCAGATTTTATTGAAAATATCATCAATAAAATGATCAAAAACCATTCACTTCTCCATCCCTCTCCTCTCTTTAAACTAAAAAAGAAGAAAGAAGGACCAATTCTTATAGATTTACTACTTCAGATTCATCGAGTTGGGTATTGCTTCATTCTCTTAGTTTTTTGTGTCTTTTTAGTCGATATTAATGTAGTTCAGATTCTACTTTCTTATGAAGATGAAGGACACATCATTATCTCACTTGTAATGGTTTAGTCTTTCGACCCTAAAAATTTTGAACAGAATTATTTGATATATGGATTGGGGAATGATCTTCACAACAAAAGGTAGAGGTGAATGGTTTGAAAGTAGATTTTAGTGGTTCAAATTATGTATAAATCCAACCCATTCTTTCTATCTATTCTTTTTATCAGTAAAGAAGTGCCTTGAGCTCTTTTCCAAGGGGCAGACGGTATTGAGAAGTAGGTAGAGAAGGAAGGAAAGATCTCTTTAAAAGTCATAAGAAAGCTACATATCTTTCTTCTCTTTTCAAAGATGGGGATGATGGGCCCCTGTTGAGATTCATTCGTCATATCATCTAGGAGTGAATAGGATTGGATCGAACAATAACTGAATATCAACTTTTTTTAAGAGAGTTGACCTGAGGACCTCTTTTTTTCTGTCATCTGCTCACCAATTAGGTTGTGTTAAGTATGAATTTTGTTTTCCACTAGGGATGTAAGACTCTCTCTTGTATATTCTTATCTTCCATCCTATTTTATCTTTATAGTAGATCGCTCACCCTGATTCTACTTAAAGAGAGAAGGGGCATAAGTTTACAAAACATGTATTTTAAGCATGATGATTGGTTCCATTTTCAAGACTAGAATGAAGGCATCATTCCAATAATATTTGAATAAAACTAAGGCAATAGGAGCTAGTGAACTAGATACTTTTTGACCAACTGCCCAAACTCCAACAAGTTTTCTTGAAGATGTCTGCTGCCGATGTTTCCTATTATTTATGGTTGAGAGAAGACAGAATCATATTAAGACAATATCAATAGAAAGAGACACTTCTAACTAATTATGTCTGAGCCTTGAATGAACTATATTCTCTTCAATCCCTTTCTGGAACCAACCTAGACCTCTTTTTTTGAATATTTTCTGGGTTTACTTTTTTAGTTGCAGGTTATGCTACAACTAATTAGTTCTTTAGTTTATTGGTGAACAAAGGAATTTAGTACAAAATAATAAATTTTAATGGATGAGTAGGCAATCTCGGCATTAAACTTATTGAAGAAAAAGATAGGCAAGACGACGGATTTTGTTGGTGAGTCTTCAGCCAGGGTTAAAATGATTCTTTTACCTAAAGGGTAACAGAAGGGGGTAGGGTCTCCTTTACTCACTTTACCACATAGCCTAAGAGCTTATTCGACAATATTAAGATGACTGACTGATTTGAGATTGAGCGAGGAAATGCCAAACTCTTTCTCCTACACTTGTTAATCATATGTCATCCCTAGAGTGCAACAGGAAAATCTTTAAAGGAGAGTGATCCATCTCTATAATAAGGGAGAAGTATCTTTGAAAGGTCAATCTCATTAAAAAATTTAAAGAAAAAACTTTCTCTCTATTGAGGATTTTCCTCACTAAGCTTTCAGGACAAGGACTATAAATGATTGTAATAGAGACAACCCCATCTTTTCTTCGCTATATGCTATATACTAGTCTTTTTCTTTCATCACTGGGTTTTGATCGATAAAATCCTCTGAGTGACTGGCGACTCGTGAGCTCGCAGGACTCATAGGATGGGAATAACCCTTCCTTTTATTCATTATTTCATTGATGGATTTTCACGATGTAAGTTAGTGGAGTAAACAGGCAATGAGCTGCCTAAATGACCTCATTTGTGGTTGAAGTCTAAGTTCATTCTTTGATATGTCACACTCCTCTATGCTAGTTCACTCTAAAAGACCTAGTCTGATTATAGTTAGTAGTATAGATTAGTTAGATTTGTAGAACGGAAGAAAAGCTTTTTCTTTTTCATTATATTATATTAGTAAAGCGTTAGCACCTCCATAGAGTAAGGCTCTGACAGCGCCCAAGCGCACACACAAGTGTACGTGGTCTTATCAAGTAATATAGTGGCTTTAAGGAAGTCCAAGTATCGATCTCACAGGGACTTGCTTTCGCCGCCTATCCAATTCTAGTTTAACAATAGAGAAAACGTAAGCAAAAAAGAGAGTATGTAATTTTATAAATTAAAAATAAAACAAATAATGCGTAAAAATAAAAGTCTTGGGAAAATCAATGGAGAAAAGCCTAGGGTTAAAGAACTCCGAACAATCATACTATGTTATTGAATTTAATTCGTTAACTTGCTTCTCTTGGTTGTTGATTCGTAGGGTTAATTGTATGATCATGGTTTCCCAACATATAATATTTTACCTAAATGGATATTACAACTACATCGTTGAGCGGGGATATAATAGTCCAAGTAAGTTAATTAAATCTATCATCCTACATGTGAATCAAGTAAGGCATCTAAGTACATCTCTGTCCTAGATGCTAAGTTCAATTCTTTATTTTATAAAGGAATAAAAACCTAAACTTTGTTTATTCCCATGTACTATCTCTCTATTCCCGTTCCAAGATCAAAAGGTCGAAAATATATGTATTCTAAGGGTAGCTAATCCTTAAAATAATTCAAACAAGAATAAACAAGCAACCAAATATGATAAGCAAAATTAATAGAAATTAATCCAAAAGAATAGTGTTCATGTTCTTGGTCTTAATCCCAGAAAAAGGATTTTAGTCGATAATATTTATAATCACGATTCAAATTATTTGAATCATGACATGAAAATTTAACGACTAAATTAAATAATAAAACCTAATAAACTGTGTAGCGGACTCCGTCTTCTTTTTTTCTCCTGATTTTTCTCTTCCAAAGCTGTCCAAGAATTCAAAACCATGCCAGGTGTAAAAGTATATATAATAACATTTTCCTTATTATTAAGGGGTTAGGAAAAGTCAAATCCTCAAAAAATATTTCCAACAAGACCCTTAAATTGCGTGCCACGTTAATCTCGTCACCGAGTCCACCGCTTCACTGAATAAATATTCAAATATTTCCCAACGTGTCCAGCCAATTATATCTACCAATCATGTGTCCATGCAATAATGTGTATATAATAATTGTGTCCAGCAAACATATATTTATATAATAATAATCTCAATTCTCCTCAACTTGTCCAAGTGTCCAAGTATATATATTAATCCTAGTGGACTTTGAAGCCTTGCACGTGATCCCATAACATTATCCACCAGCCGTTTTTTTAATTTGTAACATTTTTTATGGTTGAATACATCGATGCGATGCATCTATGAATGCGTCACTAGACTGGAAGTACTGGAAATATCGACGCAACGTGTTAACTTCGCGTCGACTTACTGAAATTTGTTTTTAAAATTTTGGTTCAGTGTTGAACGTCCTATTCTTTTCTCATGTCTTTTGTAGTGTATTTCCAATGAATTTATGAACTTTAAATCATCAATATATCAACGTATTCATCTCACAAAGCCTCCTATAATATCACACACCACAAATTAAAGATCAAAACAATACAATAACCTAAACGACGTATCACAACAAGAGCTAAGATAAGACAAATTTGCAATGATGTTCCACTTATTATTCCGACTCTTGACTTAATCAAATTAAACTTTGCACACATTACAAACAAGTTATTCCATATATAATTACACCATTAAATACTTTGGAGCAAATTATAAACATTAGAATCCAACGTAACTAACTAGACACACACCTAGCTCAAGCTAGTAAAACTAGTTTTCCGGTTGAATTCTAAATGACTCAATTAAGCAGAAATTTAATTGAAAAATACTTTGGACATTATAAATACACACTTGGACACTTGAATGCTTATTTGTATCAATATTAACACCTTAAGCACGTGAATTTCTCTCAAAACAGGGTAAAATAAGCTAGAATAATGACACCAAAGTGTATAAAATCACCTCAGATTAGGCTCTTTTCTGGTTCTGGATAATTGTGAAGCCTTCTATGTTGGTATGGAGACTGTTTCTCATTTGCTAAAAATCCCTCTATGGAAAAACTTAACTATCTTTCAAGGGGAGAGCTTCACTTATTTTTTAGCGGAGATCCGAAAAAGAAAATCAAACTCTTCATGTAATCCGTCTTGGTGTTATTATGTAGACGTGAAAGTTTTTCCAGATGTGACTAGAGAATAGCCCAACATAACCCAATTAACACATTAACAGTACTAGTGACTCCACACTTTCTTTGTCTGAATTAATTTGATTCTAAGTGCTCCCTATTCGATCGAAGAAGGATTAAACTAAAATAAGAGTCAGTTTGATGATAAAGAGTTTTTTTTATTTTCCTATGAACATTACTTTTGAAAGATGTTACTTCTTATAACTTATAATATGTTCTAACATGATACTTATGAACTCATTAGTTTTCTATGGTTTCTTACGCCAATTTCTCTTGATACATTTCTAATTCCCCCGATGTAGATCTATTTGTTGTTAATAGATCAGTAAGAGTTTTTTGTTAAAGATACACTTTTATAGAGTTCATTAATATTCGAGCTCATTAGTTTACATCTATCTCACGGATGGGTCATAGTTTAGTAGGAAGAACTGGTAGTAGACATAAAATAAAGGGTACTCTGGCTTTTTGTCCTACATGTTCCTTCATAGAGAGTGAAATCATTCTATTTGGATCTATTTTTAGGATTATATGTCTCGATTTAAAGAAATACCTGATGCCACATCCTTCACTCTTGATGGATGGAAGCTGGATTGTCGATTTCCTAGTTCAATGATTTCTATCTTGCTAAAAAAACACCTTGTCTTCGCCTTTAATCCCATCTATCCTTGTAATACCGAATCTGATATTCTCATTCCTGGTTACTTTTTTTCATTTCCTTTACCTTTTACTAGCCACTTAACAGATTGAAAAGGACCGGATTCATTCAAAGCAGAAAAAGTTTTGATCACAAACAATTTCTAAAAGAAGAGAAAAGATAAGAGGGGAAAGGGCGGCAATACCAGAGAAGGAGCTAAGACGCTTAGGGGTTTTACTAATTCCCCCATACTAAATAAGAGAAATCTATGTAACTTTGGATCTTAGCAGTATTTTTTGAAAAAACTAGTGGCGCTTATTCCTTTCTTATTCAAGAAATTGAATTACCCGAGTTAACTAAGGAAGTTCTAGTAAAACACTTGAACACAGACTGACCTTTTATCGTATATCTCACTCTTTGTGAAAAGAGTCATTCTTTATAGTATCTATCTAATACCTATTAAAAGTTGTCATTAGATGAACTTTCATTAATTCTCTTTCCGGCTTGGTTTTCATGAGGTGTCAACCATAAAAAAGATCCTAACCTTCAAAGATTGATCCGATAATTGCTTAAACAAGGTAGTCACTTCTTTTTTTCACTTGATAGAAATATCATAAGAGAAGAGAGTAGTTCATGTTGGTCGAATCCTAGCATATATAAATGCTATCCGAATTGAATGATCAAATCGATTCTCTCACTTTGTCGAACTCAAAATGGAGGCTCTCTTTACCATGAGGAGAAGATAAGGTCTTTTGGCAATATAAGGTATATTACTATTGATTCTTTGGCCATTTTGTTTTCGAATTCTAAACTGACGAGGCACTACTAGATGCTTCTAATCAATAGAACACGAAGAAAAAGATAAAAAAAAAGGGTCCTGATAAGCTTGATCAGAGGAAAGGTTATGATGAACATCTATTTGAGTCTATTATTTCCAAGATCTAATTCCATTTTTTCTTATGTAGGGGAAACGCCTTAAAATCTGAAGTTTTACGCTTAAGGGAAGAAATTTTCTTGGTGGATGCAGGACTTGGGACTCCCAGAATTTATATGCAAGATGATCCTACAAGAGTTCCCATCAACCGAGACACCAGGTTTAAAAATAGGAGGGATTCCTGGATCTAGTGGCGGATGAATCACTGATCAAAGAAAAGATTTTGGAGAGATCCTTCATCTATCTAGTGGATGGTGAATCACTGATCAAAGAGCGAGCAGCTGCCAGGTTTAATGATTTGGTAGGATCTATTAATGTAGTGGCTGGTGAACTGCTTCTTCTTCTTCCACAAGGATTCAGACAAAACCGAGATTGGATGGAACTAAACAAGATTTGGTAAAATAGTACAAAGGTCAAAGGCTTTATTATTATGAAAGTAAAAGGAGGTTATTCAGTAGCCATCACAGGTTTCATTACTTTTCTTCCATTCCATCGCAGAAGGAAAAGGATATCAAATGATCAATTCACCATTGAGAAAATTAACCTCAAAAAGACTAATATTGTGGTGTGGATCTCTCTAGGAATGGAAAAAGGGTGCTTTGGATCAGGAGTAACCACTAGTGATAGGGAAAAAATAGAGGGGAAGTACAAAGGAAAGAGCTATGTCTGCATTAAGATTTAAAACTTGTCGTCTACTTTCAAGAAATTGTTGGAACGGAGAACTTATAGTAATAAAATCTTGTATTCTTCGAAGATTGAGGAACAATAAGAGATCTATTAAGAGAAAGATTTATTCTAATAAAAATCTTAACAGTTACATCTAATCACAAACTACATGAAAGTTGTCCCTTTTTTTATGGAGATTTACCCATCAGAGATATGAATAGGGGAAAAGAACGAACTTCATATATCCCTTTTATACTCAATCCAGAAATAATATAGAATGTTATCTCGATTTGTGTCCATTTTTGTGAAACTATTCCTCAAGCAAGGTAGCCGATAAGTCATCAAAGGGTTTGTATAAATAATGAAATGGTTAACGTTACTCAATTTATACTCTCCCATGGTGATATAATATATTTTCAAAAAAATGATGTGAGAACCCATGGTGAAGAAATAAAGAGATCCTTCTGTATTGAAATCTCAGTTGAGAAAATAATAGAAAAATTCCTGGATCACCCATAGAGAAGAACCAAAACAGAATGGTACCACCTACTCAAAACTAAGAAGGGATAATGCCTACTACTGAAATCCTATTTTTCACAACAGTTGCATTCTTCTATGCAAGAAGAATTCTTAGAAAGAATAAAGAAGTGTGGATCCAAAAAAGTATGCTTAGGTAGTTCTTTCGCTGAGCACAAAAGAATGAAGAGGAATTTGTATCATTTCAAATCCCTATTCTTATCGAACAGAAAGAAAGAGAAAAACTGAAATATTCCTACTAGAAAACAAGAAGTCCTATAGTTAACAACTCTTCTTTCTATAGTAATTTGACCTATTTCTCCACATCCCCTTCAGTTTACTAAAAAGAACAAAATAAAAAGGATCGAACTACCTACTTATTAGTCGGAGGTGAATCATAGAACACCAAAAGCTATGGCATCTTATGGACCTAACATAGGTCACATACCTCACGACATAAGATTGAAAGATCCAAACCTTCTTCTTTGAAGTGGAAAGGGACGTGGCCAAAACATATAAAGATCGATATAGTTGCTCATAGGGACATATCTATCCAGATAGAGGATAGTCTAGGTCGATTCATAGATAGATCTCTCTCCATATATATAGGTATCCCCATGGATAGATATAAAAATAGAAATCCATCTAGATCTTGATTCACTATTTCCATATTTTTTTCTTTTTTTTGATTGATTGCATTTTCTTGTATTGGTGACAAGTTTTCATTTTCAATCTTAATGTAGAAGCGTTCAGACACTTGACTCTAAATAAAGAAAACATCATTTTTTCTTATGAGGTCGTGTACAACAACCTTAACCACACAAGCCTAGGCTAGGCCTACCCCATTCTTAAAGGAGTTGTATGAGGCGCAAGCTCCACATATGGCTTTAAAGTCGAGCCTTTCCAGCAATGGGGCTTAGGGACAGATATGATGATTGGTTTAGGTAGGACTCCTGGCCAAGTACGGGCACCTGTAGGTATTAGTGTATGAGGCCTCGATCTATAAACTAACATATGGGAATCACCCTTTACTTGCTAATAGAGAGGGGAAACATATCACATCATAAGAGCAAGGTGAGGGTTGGAACGCTACTATGAGAGGGACGTTTTGCGAGCCGGGATTTTATATATGAGGCTTTTTGGCAAAGCTAAGTCAATTTCTTTCCACTTAACCCTACAACTGATGAGAAGTCCCTATGGAGTAAAGGGAAACGTGTACATTGTCACACTTACTTCCTTCCAAAGATGCCTATAGGGTGGGCCAGATGTAGTGGAGAAACGATTGGGGAGTGGGTTTCCTACTGGAAGGGGCAAAGGAGACGGCCATCTCAAGGCACATCATGACCTACAGGCAATATCAGTGATACCTGGGAAAGAAACCCGATTGGGTGTCAGAGGATCTAAAGTACCTACAGCCTCCCAAACTTCATATTAATCATTTTGGAAAGAAAATGGAAGGGTTCTTTTTTTAGTAATGGAAAAAAAAGCATATTTGACTCGACACAACCTAACGATACATCCAATGCCAATGATTTGTTTCCTAGAATACGTTGCTAGATCTCTATTCTAGAAAGCTATACAGGCAACAATGAACGTGCTTTGACCCTGGGCTTCTCTTTCATTACTTCTTTCATGATAAGAGAACCGCATCTGCATTAGTCGAGGTGATGGTTAATGTTCTTTAAATAAAACTCCATTAAAACCCTATTTAAAAGGGAGAATAGAGGAGTTGTTGTACAGCCTAAGGTCTTTTTCTATAGAGAAAGTAACTAACTACTTGCAAATTCTGACCTAGACCCTTTTATTTCTATTAGTTGCTCCCTGATGTACTTTATCATATAAAGTCCAAAGTAAGGCCAAAACGAACAAATTCATTGGTTTTCTTTCAGCATCTTCCTTAAGTGTGATGCATGTGCCTTGTTCAAATAGAATATTCTTATCATTTAGAAGCATTCAAATGGTTTATCTTAGAAATCAAATTCCTGAGTATAGGCCTCTTTCTAGCTAATTTACCGAGTAAGTTAGTAAGGGATTGAGGGATACCTTTGCCCAACTCTTACCACAGGCTAGCTTCGACAAATGTCAGAGTGGATCCAATTCTTTGATTCAATTATTTTTAAAATTCCAACCCTTCACATGGATGTAGAAAAGCGTGTGAATGGCATATGAAAGATTGGGGATAAACAACATAAATTCATTTAGTATAGTCATCTAGGAAGCACTAGTTAGGTATTTCATACTGGGAATGTTGTTCCACACAATTGGTAGTCTACCTTCAACATCTAATTCTTCCTTCGTTACTAGGTCCAACCCTTATTGCACAACTAAACACTCTCCTTATTGCATTGTGACATTCACTCGATCTAGGAATCCTGTTATTCGTACTAACATCTTGAAGTCTTCTCTTGAAGGATATCCCCCAACCCCCAACCAAAGAGAAACACTAAGATTATTTCTTTCCATTTTTTTGGTTAAAAGCATCGCATAATATAGTGATAGTTCCCGGTCCACAGCTGTAGATTCCACTTTCCCTTAAAAACACCTCACAGAGGGGAGGGTTATAGTACAAATGTATGCTAAGGAATATTATTTGTAAGAAAGATGTATAAAGTGCATATGTACTATAGCTTCAAAATAAAATAGATCCTTGTTCGGATGTTTGGGTGGTGCCTCGTCTGGTCTACTTTCGTCTTTTCACCACCACTAGACTACTTTAGCCCATAATAGTTAGCTTGGATCTCTCTATCTCTGGTCTAACTTCCCTTGTGAGTTTCCACCCTCATGTACTACGCTACTATAACAAATAAAACTACTACAGATAGACTAGAACATTTCTTATGTTAAACTATTCGATTTGATTGAATGCAATCTCTGATGTCAATGACACGAAAAAGGGATATATAGAATGAATAGAATATACTGGTGGAGTATTTGAAAGCATCTACAAAGCTAAATAGTTCTTTTTCCCCGACCTTAATCCCCCAATATACAAATTAAACCATTTGGAGAGCAAGTATAATCAGTCTCTCACAAATCTCCTCAAGAACAAAACCTAGGGATAATAATTCAAGAATAAAATTCCAAGATATTTCACCGTAAATCTTCAAAAAACTCTCCACTAAGGTATGCACAGTGTTCATTCATGGATTCCTTTCATCCATGTAGCTCAAGAATCTATTTTTAAATATAAAAATTATGTATTTATGAATTTCCATGATTGAGTTGAATTGAATTCATGCTCCTGTTATTGTTGGGTTTTTAGTTCGTGATTTAAATTACATGTTCTAAGAATTAATCCTAGTATGTGTTGAATTACATGACATTCATGATAAACCCTTAAATTTTCTAGTTGATTATTGCAATCATGTGAATTCTAACTATTTATGATTTAATGAACAAGCATGATCCTCATGTGTTTGATAAATTGTCTATTAGAATGAAATAATACCATTATAGCATGTTAACATGAAATCCCCAATTATGTACAACCTAATGCCTGCCAAGTGTTTGATGAAATGATTTAGTGAGTGAATTATGACATGGTTATATGCATTCCTACTCATACACAAGATTATTATTATCAAGTGTTTCATGAAAATCCCCAATGATTGTATTATGAATTGTTAACTATCATCATGTGTTCAACAAATGTCATGTCCTATTTACATTTATGTTATCAAGTCCTGGGGATATTTAATACCAAATATTTAGCTATATTCCTAGATCCAGTGTTCATTTTTCAAGATACTCTCAGTCAAACCATGATCAGTAGAATTCAGTCAGTTACATGACTTAGGAAAACTCAATGATTTAGTATCATTCCAGTCCTACTCAGTAACCTCAATAATCTCAATAATATCAGTCAACTATCAGATCCCAATAGTATTACTTTAGTCAACAGAACTCAATAAGATCATTCTAGTTTAGTACAATATAATCATGTTTAGTGTCTATTCAGTTCGGAGTAGGATTCAACACCGAGTGAACTCAAGTATGGGAACACAAACTGACTGTAGAGGGTATGATTCTTTGAAGAAATCCTTGCATTCCAGAACTATGTAGCCAGCACAGGTTGAGACATCAACACTAACAGTTGAGGATTGATGATGTGGATTAACATTGACAGATGAGGGTCCCACTGTTCTCTTTCAGGGACACTGACAGATGAAGGTCACTCACAGCTTATCCTTACCAGTGGCGCGATATTGACACACTTCAAATTGGGGTTACATACTAGACACCAACTAAGCTATATTATCGTATTTGGGGCATGTCGGTTAGATGAGTTCTCCCATAGATTCTGTCTCAGAGCTCAGGACTATTAGATAGAGTCAATCAGCTCAGTAAAGAACTTAGATAGTCTTATAAAATTTAGGACTATCAAATACAGTCACTCAGCTCAGTACGAAACTCAGTTAGTTCCCTTAGAATGAGGATTGTTAGATATATTCACACGGTATCAGTTTTATCTACTATCAGTAACTCATGTTATCAGTATTAAGACTCAATAGTCAGTATTATCACAAATTTAGTTACAGTTATGTATTAATGCCTGTATTCTCACGTTCATCTTATTCAGTCAGTTAGTATATCATCCTGCCTTACTTTCATACCAGTACATTGAAATGTATTGACGTATTCGCGCTATGATGTTTTATACCATAGGTTAAGAAGCATGAGCTCCAGAGCATCCTTAGTGATTCAGCTTTCAGCAGTCACAGTCTGTGGTGAGTCCTCATCATTCAAGGACAAGATTATTTCATGATTTCAATACTTAGCTATTTAAGTGGATGGAATTAGTTGGGGGTTGTCCCATCAACTCCTTATTCAGATAGTTCAGTATTAGAGGCTTTCAGACTAGAGTATTTCAGACAGTTGTTTTCAGTTTTGGTATTATTATACCTTTTCCAGATATTATTTTATCAGTCATGTTTCAGTTTTGAACCTTATGGCCTTATAGCATATATATTCTGCATTATTTTTATAGCATGTTATACAGTGCTCTATTACAGATATCAGTCATGGGTTAGCTTGTGGTCCTTTGAGATTATGAGAACTGTGTAGTGTTCTAGTTATAGTAAATTGGGGCATTACAAACTTTTTATCTGAGCCTAAGGTTCAACAGTGTCCTAGGAAGTCTGAAAGCCGCATCTATAGAGTCTTATGCATGGATGTGTTGCACACCACACTTATGGATAAGAGGCTATGAGATGTTTTAGGAATAATTTCCCTTCTTTTAGTATTCATTTCATGCCAGAAAGCATGAGCATAGTTAAACTATCAGTCTAATCCTTTTCTCTTCCATTTGTAGAATATGCCTCCCAAAAGAAGAAATGGGAATCAATCAGTATCCCAACCCGTCTAGGCAGATCCTCTGGACGAGCATGTCTCTCATGCAGAATTCGGAGCTGCATTTACTACTCTTTCTAACTCAATCACATCCAAGAATGAATGACCCGTTGTAATTCTGATCAATCTAGTGGCCAATACTGCTGCATCTAGGATTCGAGACTTCACTCAAATGAATCATCTTTCTTTTATTGGGTCTAAGTTAGATGAATCAACTTGGGAATTCCTTGATCAGGTGTAAAAGGTTAAAGATATCATGGGCTGACTAGTAGTAAGAGTACTGAGCTGGCTACATATTAGTTGTAGTATATGGCTCACACTTAGTTTAAGTAGTAGAAAGAAGTGAGGGTTACAGATTTAGGGCCCATAGAATGGTAGGAGTATGACACTGCTTTTCTGGATAGATTCTTTCCCCTAGAGCTGAGAGAAGCTAAGGTGTTAGAATTTATCAACCTCAGGCACGGCAACATGATAGTGAAAGAGTATTCTCTTAAGTTTACTCAACTAGATAGATATGCCCCTAAGGTGGTTGCAGATAGTAGGTCTAAGATGAGTAAGTTTGTATCTGGGGTAAATGATAGCATGGTCAATGAGTGCAAGACCGTGATGCTGATTAGTGATATGGACATAGCCATTCTTATGGTCCATGCTCAATAGATAAAAGATCAGAAGAATAAGAAGAGAGAGAAGCAGAATAATAGAGCTAGTACAGGTGATGTGTAAGCAGATGCTAACATATTTGAGGCTTTTAACAAGAAATAATTGCAAAGTCTTAACCAACTTTTGTTGTTTTTGATTTTCTTATATTTGTTATTGCAGAAAAAGTCAAGATGCAAGAGAACCAACAATAATGGAGGCAAAAGAGTTGAAATGTGATACAAATAGAATATAAGTATGGCTGACGACATTCCTGATAAGTCGCCAGCCCTGTGATAAGCTATCAGAGACGTCTCCAAGCTTGGAAGTATCAGAGAAATTGAGGGGAAAATCTGACGACATTTGTGATAGGTCATTAGGAGTGTCAGCGAGTGGGAACTATGGGTATGGCTTTGTACTGATGCTAGATGTTTAAAGATTCAAAAGATGCTAGGAACTTTTTATAATTTCGTTGTTTTACATTTTGTCTATTGGTTGCAAACAATAGATCCCTCCGTAGGTTTGTTTGCTCGAACTAAGAAATAATCTAAAGGTAGCAAATTATTAATGGGTATTTGGGAAGGTTAAGTTATCATCTAATGGTTAATGCTATAACAAGATTAATCTACCTGAGATAACATCCTGTTATGAAATATAAATTCACTAATTTGAAACAATTAGGAAATAAATTGTCTGAATTGGTTGAGAAACATTTAGACATATCTTCAACAAAGATAATCTACTGCTTCTGCCTACCGCAAGAATCTTGAAATACTAGTGTCTATCAAATACTATTACCCATAGTGAACATAACTATGGTTTTCCATCAAACCTTGATTACAATCATTTAAACTAAATTGACCAATAATTTCTGGTTAAACAACAAAACCCCCATTTATAGGAAACCAATAATTACCAATTGATTTGCTCACAAAAGACTACAAATTTGCACCATATTCCTTGTGGGATTTGACCCCAACCTAGTTGGGTTTTATATTAACAACGATCACTTACATTCTCATATGAGAGGTGTACTTTGAGCATTATCAAAAATGGCGTCGTTGCCGGGGAATATAGTTGTAAATTTAAGTTTGTCTGTGCTAATTAACTGTTAGTTAAGTTTCCTGATTTTATATTTATTTATTATTTTTGTTTAATTTTAGGACCCTAGTGGGGTATTCCAAAAACTAGAAGTTCTGGAGATTCATTATTACCATTTAATCTAGAACCACAACTAATCGGAAGAATGGCAGACCAATATGAGGCTGACATGTTGGCAGCCTTGTCTAGAACTCAAGTGAATAGGAAGAATGATGGGCAGCAAGCACGTCACCCAAACCCTGAGGATGAGGACTTGGGCGATGAGGAGTTGCTGCATCGTCGAAACCCAAGAAGAGCTGAATAAATAGCTACACCAGTACAGCATGACGATAGGATTTGTCCATTCAGAAGAAGGCAGAAGCACCAATCTATCCAATATGATATAAATGATGACGATGATAAAATGGATGGAGCAGGTGCAATGGGTGAGATCATTCCTCCAACTTTAGAACAGAGAGCAAAGTTTAGCATTACGAGTACAATGATTAAACTCCTTAATATCAAGGGGTTGTTTGGTGGCCTACTTGGTGATGATCCGAACATGCACTTGGTGAACTTTTCCACTATCTGCAAATCTTTAGATAACCCAAGAGTGGATCAGAATGCTATCCAGTTGAGATTATTTCCATTGTATCTATCTGGGGAGACAACCATGTGGTTAAATGAGCTGACGCCTGACTTTATAACACACTAGAGGTAACTAAAAAAGGCTTTCGTAGAAAGGTTCTTTTCGTCTTCCCAGAGGATGCAACTGAGGGACGAGATCAGCAAATTAAGATAGCTCCTCATAGAATCTTTGCATGAGACTTGGGGAAGATTTAAAAAGAAGCTGACGCAGTGTCCAAACCACAACATGACGGGCATACACTTGATAGAGACTTTGTGCAGAGCTCTTAACTATGTGACAAAGTCCGATTATTGATAATGCTGCTGGTGGTTCGTTTATTAATCTTACATTCTCAGGAGCTTCTGAGATGTTGGATCGGATGACCAAATAGAGTCGGGCTTGGCATACCAGGGATTCTATGGTAGAAATCCCCACTATTTCTATTGGTGTGACTACAAAATAATACAGAAGAGCTAAGGAGCGAGACTAATATATGGCCAACTTAAAGACTCAGATGGACTTTTTGACCAAGCATTTACTGTCAGGTAATATTGAGAAAGTTAAGGATGTGAGGTCACAAGGCAAGGTTGTGTCTGACTCAGAAGAAGAAGCAAACTACTTTTATAATCAGGGGGTTTCCGAGGCAACGACCAAGGAAACCAAGGTCAGAACTACTATAAGAATCCTGGTTATAGAGATAGAGAGCAAGGCAACTGGAGAAGCAGTAATGGCAAGAGTGGTTTATATGTGCCTCCTAAAAATTGAGAGGTTGTTTCAACTAGCTCAGAGAAGATGTCCATGGAGGACATGATGACCAAATTGTTGAAAAGAGTGGAGGAAACCAACTCTGGGGTGACAATGATAAAGAATGACTTCTATGATATGAGCTAGTTGGTAACATCACACTCCACTTCTATCAAGTAGTTGGAGAAGCAAATGAGTCAACTTTCTGCAGTACTGAACCAGAGAAAGAATGGTACTTTACCTAGTGATATGATTCAAAATCTTCAAAAGGATGGCTCATGTATGGCGATTAACACTAGGAGTGGTAAGATATTACCTAGCCCTTCTGTGGGCAAAAATATAGTTGATAAGATAATTATTGATGAATATGAAGAGAATGGTCCAGTGGAGTTTGAAAAGATGGATAGTTCTGCTGATACTATAGAAAAGGGAAGAGAGAAGGATAAGGAGGTAGTGGTCACTCCTATCCCAAGACCACCACCTCCCTTTCCACAATAATTGAAGAAGAAAGCTGAGGATGTAAAATTTAGCAAGTTCTTGGCAATGCTAAAGCAAGTGGCAGTAAATGTGCCATTGGTTGAGGCACTCAAACAAATACCAGGATATGTTAAGTTTATGAAGGATCTGGTGACTAAGAAAAGGGAAATAATATGTGAGCCGATAGACAACCTCCACCATTGTAGTGTTTCATTTCTTCACGGTCCTTAGTACTGAAAAATAGCCTAACCCGAGAGCACTAACTATTCCTTATATGATGGGGTCTTTGGAGTTTGGTTAGGCTTTATGTGATCTGGGAGTGAGAAATAATCTGATGCCGCTGGCTATGTATTGGTTTGGGGTCTCCTACACCCACAAACATGCAACTTGTGATGGCAGACAGGTTTGTCAAATAACCTATTGATATTTTACATGATGTGCTGGAAAAGGTGGCCGACTTTATTCTTCCTGTTGAATTTGTGGTCCTCGACAGTGATGTGGACTTTGAAGTACCCATTATTTTAGGTAGGCCATTATTAGCAATGAGAAGGGTAATAATTGGCATGGAGCTCAATGAGCTTAAGTTTAGAGTCGTTGAAAAGAAAGCGAGATTTGAAATGCACTCATCAATGGTTCAACAAAAGGAGATGAGTATGCTCTCAATCATGGATGTATTGTATGAGGATGATAAGAGGTATATCATGGTGTCTTAACGAAGTCTAAGTAGTCAAGATAACCAAGTTGTGCCGCGATACTAAATCAGGCGCTATTGGGAGGCAACCCAAAGTTTTTATGTTTCATTTAGAAGTGCTTTCATTTATGTAGTTATGGTTTAGTAAAAAGAAGGTAAAACTATTGTAATCAGCTTGATAAAGCTGAAGACATCTCTGACAGGCTATCACAATTGTGATAAGCTGTTAGAAATGTCATCAGGAAATTTAAGTCAGAGCCATGTTCTATTAAAGTTGACGACATTTGTGATGGGCTATTAGACATCTGATAAACCATCAGAAATGCTGTCACAAAATCCAAAAGAAGGCAATATTCTGTCTAAAGCTGACGGCATGTCTGACAGGTTATCACAACCCTGAAGATATTTCTGGTGAGATGGCACAGACTAAATATGTCGTCAGTTAATTTTTGGGCCTGAAATTAAAAATGTGTTACCTTTTCACCTTCCCACTTTTTATTTCTTTCCTTAAGTTAGTTTATTTTCTTACTTTTTCAAATTATTCTCAAGTAAACTAAGGAAAATATCCTTCCTTGTAAGAGTAGGTTTGAAGTCAAAATTAAGAACTTTCTCTTTCAACTTGCTACTCCCTCTCACTCGATTCACCAAAGCTAAATTATCCAACTTAAAGTCGACAATCAGGTAAATCTTTTAACTGAGTTTCTCGTTTCTTTTAGGTAAGTATAGAGAAGTAACTTCAATCTTAGTTTCCAGGGTGTTGAGCTAAAAATTGGCAAAGCATTGTGTGCAACTTTGAAAATAGGGCTTACTGTTCCACATAGTGCATAAAATCCTAATACTTAGCTCAACAACACAACTCAATTTGAAGTTGAGAAGAAATTTGGATAAAAAAATCAAAGGAAAATTAAATTAGGGTTGTGTTCTGAGCTGACAACATGGCTGATGAGCTATCACATTTGTGACGGCTTATCAGACATGTCGTCATAAGTTAGAAATAAATTATAGTGATTTTTTTTTTCTAATCAAGGGTGATATGTATTAAGTCCTCAAAGGTGTCCTAGCGCTTTGTTGAATCAAAACATTCCTTATCGATTGACTTCTGGAGAAGGATTTTGGTATAGTCAACTTCAAATGAAAATATATATTTCTACACTAATAATTTTTGATATCATGACCCACCAAAATATATATATTTGAATTATCTTTCCAACTATACCAATTTCACCCAAATCTGGTATCGGAGCAAAAAGTTATGTCTATTTTACTCCAGCATGTCAGCCTGGAAAAATGTGTGACGACATTTTGTGACGGCTTGTCATAGGTTTGATGGCTTGTCACAAAATGTCGTCACACTTAGGCAGAAAATCACAAAATTCACCCTTTTGTGATGACATTTTGTGATGGCTTGTCACAGGTTTGACGGCTTGTCACAAATGTCGTCAGCTATTTTTTTTCCAGCAATTAAGGGACGTTTTTGCAAGGGCTTTTTGGTCTTTTCACCTTATTTTCCCACTTCTATATATATCTAAAGCAAGGAGAAAATGTCATTTTTTCCAATACAAGAACAGTCAAGAAACTCTAGAGCTCTTCCAAGATTCAAGTTTTTGAGGTATGCTAGATGTTCTTTCTTGGGTCCCTTTCACCCAAGAAGCCCAAGAACCCTTTTTTCAAAAATCTAAGATTTGATATTTTGGTGTTTCATGATTTTACTTGAATGAAAATTCATGATGTTGTGATGATTGAATTGTGACCCATGTTTTAGCACACAAGTGGCAAGCTTTGATCTTGATATGAGTTGTATTACATTATTTTCGTATCGAATTCGTAAATATACATGTTGGTTAAGGAAATCATGATGTTTAGGTGTAGTATTTGTGGTATGACTAAAGCATGATCTCTATATGTTTGACAAAATTCTTGTGTAAAGAGAATAGTGGCGTATAACATGTAAACGATGGAATCCCCAATTGTGAGTATGTTGATGTATGTCAAGTGTTTATTGAAAGATTTAAGTGAATGAATTACGATATGTGGCATGTATTTCTAACCATGATCATTCTTTGTTGAATTAAACTAAGAAACATCATCATGCATACTTTATGTGAAATATGTCCATGATCTTCAAGTGACTGGCGAGAATTGTACCGTGATTTATAGTCATTATGGTTATGTTGATGTTGGTCATGAATTCAAGGAGTCATGTCATCGTCAGTTTCCTTCTATCGAGTCCTGGGGGTACTTGTACCCCAAAAATATAGTTGTGTTCCTAGAGCCGAGTCAGTTTAAGATAATCTAAGTCGTTCTATGATCAGTAGAACTTAGTCAGTGACTGATCATTAAGAAAACTCAGTAATCTCAGTATTCAGTCTAATCAAACTTAGTACTCAACTTAGATCTCAGCAGTATTCAGTGTCCAGTCAAGATTTTAGTAAAGCCCAGTAAGATACAAAACTCAGTAACAATGAGATAGAGAGTAGAATTCAGTAGTACTTCATTGGATATGGAACCAAGAAAACTCAGTTAGATCAGTTAAGTAATATGATCAGTAATAGATTTAGCTCAGTCTAAGCTCAGTTGGGAGTTAGAACTAGCACCGAGCGAGTACAGGAATGATGGCTTTCCCTTCATAGAGATAGAGTCATTAGTAGCAATCCCTAAACTCCAAAACTGCTTAGCCAGTGCAGGATGAGGGCTCACCCGTTAGATAAAGGCTTGAATACCTACAGGAGTCCCCATATCCTTAGGCTTGACTTCCTCTTGGGCTCACCCGTTAGATAAAGTCTTGAATACCTACAGGAGTCCCCATATCCTTAGGCTTGACTTCCTCTTGAGGGTCACCCGTCAGAGAGGCTTTACCACAGAAGTGACTTTAACAATGGCTCAGTATTGACACCCTTCTAGCTGGGGTTAAAGGTTGGACCCCATAGATTCGGGGCATGTCGTTTAAGTGAGAACTCTTACAGTTTTAGTTTCAGAAAATTAGTACTCAGAAATTAGTATGAATGTTATCAGAGAATTCAGAGATCACTCTCTAGATAGGCTTGATCTCAGAAGAAGTCTTTCCTTTTGGTTATCAGAGGATTCGAAGATCACCCGCTAGATAGGCTTGATCTCATAAATGATAATTTCATATCATTATCAATAGAATATTTGAGATCACCCATTAGATAGGCTTGATCTCAGTATCAGATTCAGTAAAGTATTCTCTTTATCAGTTCCAGAGATCACCCATTAGACAGTCTTGATCTCAGTGTCAGATTCAGTAAAGTATTCTTCTTATCAATTCCAGAGATCACCTGTTAGATAGGCCTAATCTTAAGATTCAGTTATTCTTACTCCTTAGCCAAAGATTAGAGATCATCCACTAGATAGGTTTGATCTCAGATTCATCTAGTCGATACTAATAAGATTAGACTTATTTGTTGACATTATTTGACTTAGTTATTTAGTATTCCACAATTAGTGAATTCAGATATCAGTTTCAGAAGCTCCAGGTACTCAGAATCTCAAAGTTCAGTTGTCAACTTTGGTAGAGCCCAACTACGCAGTATTCTTGAGTTAGTAAACTCCGATGTCAAAAATCATAGGCTCAATGACCTATAATGTTAGTATTTAGTACTCAGTATTGCTATGATTTTAGTAATAGTTCATGCATTCATGTATGCATTTATATCCAGGCATGTTCGTGTTCAGTAGTTATAGATTCTCCTTATATGCTTGTTCTCCTTATATGCTTATTCCAGCTAATGCATATAATTCAAATAGTTATGTTCATACATAAGCCCCTGCATTCAGCCTTACCTCATCTGCATACTCAGTACATTCCAACATATGCGCTATGGTGTTTTATTTTACACCATAGGTTCAGAGGCACGAGATCCAGAGTAACTTTAGAAGTCCATGCACAGTCAGCAGCAGTAGATGTAGAAGATAGCCCTCATCATTTGAGGAGACTTCTTATTTCAGTTTCATATTTAATTTTTTTTATTTTTAATAGACAGAGTTAGTTGGGGATCTGTCCTATTAACTCCACAGCTCAGATAGTGTAGAGGTTTTTCAGACAAATATATCAGTATTTAGTTTTCAGTGTGAAATATTTTAGATGTTTGAACCTTATGGAGAGTTTCCGTATTTATTAACTATATTATGAGATGACCAGGTACAGATATAAGAAGAGGGTTAGCTTGTGGTCTTTTGGGGTTACAAGCATCGTATGACATTCCAGTTTCAGAAATCCGGGGTGTTACATTAACTGTGTGATCTTGGGTACTAATTGAGTGTTGTCTTTTACAATATGTGTTATCATGCCACCTAAAAGGAAGAGTCCCAAAGTAGAAAAGAAAGTAACTAAGGAGAGTGTACCTCGAAGACTCTTTAATGAGGGGTCTGATTATGAGGATGAGGTACGAAAGAAGAGGAGTCCAAAAGCACCTTCACTACCTCCTACAATTGAGGTGGAGGAGAGTGAAGAAACTGACACTGAGGTAATTACTCTATCTAACCATATAGCTTCTGAGTAGACGATCTCTGAACAACCTAAATTTGAACACTTTGAATCCGAGGAAGATGAATCTGAACATTCTAAATCTGAGCAACCTAAAGCTGAGGAAACACTGTCTAAGTCACATCTTTAAAACAATAGGATGATGAAAAATCTCCAATACGGGGAAATCTAGTGAAATGTAAGAACGTCGAGTTCTGAGATAGTGCTAGGTGGCACATTCCCAGGGAAGAAAGAATCTTCTTTAATGGTATACTCAAAACTAAGAAAAGATCCATTAAAAGGCTATTTTTTTAAGAGAAGAAGATTATCAGAAAAGGCTTGAGCAGGTACCCTGAATTGGAATAGAAATTTCGAGACTACGACTTGGGATGGACCACAAGAGGAGGAGTCATTTTTTCCTATGCTAGTTTGAGAGTTCTACCGAACTACCAGGCTACACTAGAAAACATGTGCAAAGAAGGAGAAAAGGGCAGCAGATCAGCCTTTGATAGAGAAAGTTGGAGTACGGGGTATGATGGTGGATCTCTTAGATACGACAATTCACAGATTCCTTCATGGCCCTGCATTCACCCGTCAGACCACTTCACCTATATTCTACGCTTGGTTAAGACATAGTGAAAATCAGTATAAGTGGTTATCCACCCTCATAGACAAAGGAGAACCTGAATTGCTAACCAACGAAGCGAGTGAATCTTCAAGTCCTCCCTAACTCCAGAGGTAAGATTTTGGTGGGGTGTAGTACTCACCCATTTGATGCCAATTGAGGAAGACAATATCCTTGGTGACGACAAAGCAATACTAGTTGCAAGACTTGTGACTAAACTCTCTTTAAAATTTGGAGAGATTATAGCTGAGGAGATAAAATTTAGGTGTCAAGACCCGACACTGCATACCCACTCCCGTATCTGATTACAAGGTTGTACGAGGTGGCTGATATGCCTGAGGTTGCTGGCATAGATAAAGATTTGCTCGCTAAGAAACTCACAACCCCATCTAAAATGATGAAAATCAGCTGAGGCTAACACTTGACAAGGGAGTAGGGGTTGCAGAAGATCCACTAGTTGTAGGTACCAGTTCAGCCCCTACTATGAAGGTGTAAGATTTTGAGACTATACAGCAAGCACCTTCAGCACAAACAGATTCAGTGCCTGAGAACGTACAAAACCCTTCAGCTGCTGTTGGATCAACAGAATTCACATTCAACCCACCAAATTTTAGAAGAGTAGCAAAACAATCAAAATGGTGTGAGGATCAGCTGTAACTTTTTTCCAAGCAATTTGTTGCTACAGTAGATAGGAGAATTAAGGTGACATTTGAGCCTTACCGAGCCTTGCCAGGTCAGATTGATGAATTAGAGAACCGTTTTAATGAACGGTTAAGAAAATGTCAGACTCGGACCTTACACAGTTTAGATCAACTCTGGATAAGGTAAAGGCAGATGTTGGGGTATTAGAGCAACACCAACTGATGGTGTTAGTAGATCCTGTGGCTAAAGAATCTGAGAGTGAAATCCCCTTGCTTTATCTCACTAGGGAATAAGTGGAGAAAAAGAAAGAAAGAAAGAAAGAAAGAAAGAAAGAGAAAAACAAAGGCAAAATAAAAAGAGTAGATGATGAGGAAAAGAGTAGAGGAGAAAGGAGAGCAAGGAGGAAAGCAGAAATAATGGAGGTAAAAAGGGCAATGCAAGCCTCTAGAGAAGCAGAGAAAAGGGAGGAAGACCTTTGAGCTAGTGATGCAGGAGCCTCATCTAGTGGAACTCCTCTATCTACTGTGACGGAGGAGCCAGCACAGTAGCAGGCTCCAAATGTGGGTGTCCCAGCTGAGGGAACTGATGTAGGGTCAACAACCCACGATCCCCATGCTTGATCTACTCCAGGTATACTCTAACCCTTAGTTCAGTTTTTGTTTGATTTTAAGTTGAAGGTGTAGGGTGAGTTATTGTTGTAACAATTTCATAGATAACTAGGAGTAATACAAGTACATAAGGGAGTTAGCATGTTTTGTGATTTTTGTGCACCTTTCCAATGGTTTGTGTGGATACCTGTGTGATTTACATCTGTTTATGACCACTGTGCATCTTGATTATGGCATTAGTATAGTGACATGATGATCTTTTCTACGCAACTGCATGAACTAAGATTAGTGACTTGTGATATGTCTGTGTGTCATGTGTGTGTGAGGTTTTATCGAGTTTCCTTTATATATTAAAACCAAAACTTGCCTAGTTTTTCTTGCCTTGGCTATAGGATAGGGGTTAGGAAAGGATCATAGGCCATTTTAAGATTATGTCCACTTTAGCCTAAATGACCTTTCCTGAATGTATGATAACCCTTGATCCCTATTTTGAGCCTAAATATCCATTTCTTTTTATGACACATATCACCTTCCCATTTATATCACAATAAACCTATTTTGGCCCTAGTCCTCCTTGGATACTGTGTAGCTTGACTTAGGAAAATGACCTAAGTTGAGGGTGGTTATCATAGGGGTGCGTGATGTAAAATGAGTATGAAGAAAGGTAGACTAAAAGAAAAGAATAAAAAGTCGGGTGCAGTGAAAAAGAATTAAAAAAAATGTGAAAAAGAAATTGACCATCAAAAGACAGCACCCATCATGAATATGTGTGATCAAGAAAACGAAAAGAATAAAAAAATGACTAATAAATGAGACCCCAAAAGCTAGTGTAGTGTCAAGGAGATGTAGTCACTCTAAATATCCTCAAGTATCATACCAGACCCTAGCCTACATTACAAGCTGAGAAAAATACCTATAGTGATCCTAACTGACCTTTCTGAACACCTTGGTAATGAAATTAAGGGCAAGCCTATGGCAATTGGCATATATTGATTGGAACTTCTTTCCGAGAGTATCTTTTGATTGTCCCCATGGTCACATATCTGATTTCTGATATGAGTGAAAAGGGACTTCTTTCCTTTGAGGGCACACTGGGTATATTTCTAGTTGCTAACATATTTGAGTAGTGTAATATTGGTTCATACATGGTTGTTGTTGATGCATTAATGTTATATCTTGATTCCTGTGTGTTGCACTATTGTTCTTTAATAGTATACACAATTGAGTTTGAACTGATTGACCTTGGAGAATGTAGATGTGTTTTGAGATAATATGAATGATTGACTGCCAATTGTACTTTGTATCCCCTTAGTTATGTTTTGGTTGCTTGAGGACAACCGATTGTTTTAAGTTGAGGGTGTTGATGTGTAAGAAGATGCTAACACATTTGAGTCTTTTAACGAGAAATAATTGTAAAGTCTTAAGCAACTTTTGTTGTTTTTGATTGTTTTATATTTGTTATTGCAGAAAAAGTCAAGATTCAAGAGAACCAACAGTAATAAAGGCAAAAGAGTTGAAATCTAATGCAAATAGAATGGAAGTGTGGCTAAAGACATTCCTAATAAGTCATATTCCCTGTGATAAGATATCAGAGACGTCGTCAATCTTGGTAGTGTCAGAGAAATTGAGGTAAAAATCTGACGACATTTGTGATACGTCATTAGGAGTGTGATAAGGCATCAGAAATATCATCAGGCTTATGTAGCAAGTGGGATTTTGAGTGAAGAAGTGAAGACAACTATGATAAGTCATCACAATCCTAATAAGTCATCAGAAACAACGTCAGCTTAAGCAGAAGATGTCAAGACTGAAGAAGGATCTGACAACATTCCTGATAAGTCGTCAGGATCCTGATAAGGTGTTAGGAATGTCGTCAACTATCCGATAGAATTAATGAACTCTGTGATTTTGTTTCCATATTTAGGCTGAACTATTTAAAGCATTGTTAAGGTTTTTTTTAGGAATGATCAAACATTAGATCATAGAGGAGAAGAGAAGTGACATTTATTATTTCTCTCTAGTTTTGGATATACTTTGATCATTAATTTTGGAGGTTGTTATCATTGGTATTTTGGGTTTTCTACTGTGATCTAAATTCAAGCAACACTTCTTGATTTTCCATTCTTTTTGTAAGTTAATTTTCTCAATTATGAATTGAAATTGTTGTTTTGTTCTTCACATCATGAGTGGCTAACTCCCTTAGCCCGAGTTATGGGATCTATGGGTATGGTTTTGTATTGATGCTAGGTATTTAAATATTCAAAAGGTGGTAGGAACTTCTTGTAATTCAATTGTTTTCCATTTTGTATATTGGTTGCAAATAATAAATCTCTCCTTAGGTTTGTTTGCTTGAATTGAGAAATAAACTAAAGGAAGAGAATAATTAAAGGGGATTTAGAAAGGTTAAGCTCTCATCTAATGGTTAATGTTGTAACAAGATTAATCTACCTAAGATAACATCCTGTTATGAAATATAAATTCCCTAAGTTCAAGAGAATTAGGAAATAAATTGTATGAATAGGTTGAGAAACATTTAGAAATATCTTCGACAAGGATAATCTGTAGTTCCTACCTACCGCAAAAATCTTGAAATACTAGTGTCTGTCAAATACCAGCACCCATACTGAACATAACTTTGATTTTCTATCAAACCTTGATTACAATCATTAGAACTAAATTGACCAATAATTGCTGGTTAAACTCCAAAATCCCATTTACAAAAAACCAATAATTGTCAGTTGATTGGCTCACAAAAGACTACAAACTTGCACCACATTCCCTATGGGATTCGACCCCAACCTAGTTGGGTTTTATATTGAAAACGATCGCTTACATTCTCATACGAGAGGTGTACATTTAGAGATATCAACAGGAAGCTTCATTTCAATCAACCTAAGTCAAAGGGTGGTAACCATTTCTAGTTCCACCCAAAATCTTCAGTTCCAGCTCCTTCTCAGCTAGTACTCCAGTGCCTAAATTCAAAGATGGCAACAGAGATAGGGCATCAGGCCCTAGACCACAAGGCAATGTTAGTAGTGCCCGAACCAATCCTCTTTATCAGACTTGTGGTATGAACCACAAGGGTATCTACAGAGCTGGCGGCAATTTTTATTTTGGATGTGTCAAGCTAGGCTACAGAGTCAGAGATTGTCCTCAGTCAGGTTTTCAAGTTTAGCATAACCGTCCCCAGCTCAGTCCTAACACATGAACGAGCAGAGTGCCTAATCCAGTCCCACTAGTGAGCAACATCCAAACAAACTTTATGCTCTTTAGTCCTAATAGGATCAGAAAAATTCTCCTAATGTGGTCACTGGTACGTTACAGATGGTTCGCTTGCATGTTTATACTTTGCTAGATCCAGGAGCTTCCTTGTCTTTTATTACTCCTTGTAGAGCAGCTGATTTTGGAGTCAGTCCTAAAATTCTAGCAGATCCTTATTCAGTATCCACCCCAGTGGGTAAAATGATCATAGCCCGATGGGTATATAGGAACTGTGCGATTATGGTATCTCAGAAAGTCACATTAGTAGACTTAGTTGAATTAGAGATAACTGATTTTGATGTCATTCTTAAGATGGATTGTTTTCACTCTTGTTATGCCACAGTCGACTATAGAAATGAAATTGTCCAGTTTTAGTTTTTGAATGAACCTGTCTTAAAGTGGAGCGGTAGTACTTCAGCATTCAAAGGTCAGCTTATTTCCTACATACAGGCTAGGAAAATGACATCTAAGGGATGTGTTTATCATATCATCTGAGTTAAGGACTATAGATCTAAAAACCCCAGTCTTGAATCAGTCCCAGTAATAAGTGAATACTCAGATGTCTTTCCTAAATATCTTCTCGGAATTCCTCTCAAAAGGGAAATAGACTTCGGCATTGACCTTCATCCAGATACTCAGCCTATATCTATTCTGCCATACAGAATAGCACCAGCAGAACTCAAAGAGTTAAACGATCAGTTGAGAGATCTCCTAGATAAGGGGTTCATCAGCCCCAACGTATCCTCGCGGGGTACACCAGTCTTATTCATGCAAAAAAAATATAGTTCTCACAGAATGTATATAGACTACCTTCAGCTCAATAAAGTCAAGGCCAAGAACAAGTATCCACTTCCCGGAATGGAAGACTTGTTTAACCAACTTCAGGGTGCTAGTTACTTCTGTAGGATAGACCTCAGATCTAGCTATCATCAGATCAGGGTCAGAGAATGTGAAATTTTGAAAATAGCCTTCAAAACTTGGTATGGTCACTTCGGATTCTTAGTCATATCCTTTGGTCTTACCAATTCCCCAACATTTTTATGGACTTGATGAACTGTGAGTTCAAGAAGTACTTGGATATGTTCATCATGGTCTTTATAGATGACATCCTTCTCTATTCCCGCAGTGAGCATGATCATGCAGACCATCTCAGGATAGTACTTCAGACTCTCAGAAACCATCAGTTATTCGCTAAGTTTAGTAATTGCTAATTTTGGATTAGTTTGGTAGTATTTCTTGGTCATATTGTTTTCGGTGATGGCATTAAAGTTAATCCTCAAAAGACCAAAGCAGTGAGAAGCTAGCCCAGACCTATTTCTTTATTAGATATCAGGAGTTTCTTGGGTTTGAATGGCAATTACTGATGGTTTATTAATGGATTTGCTTTTATTGCATCCCCTATGTCCTGATTAACTCAGAAGACAGTCCAGTTTCAGTGGTCGGATTCATGCGAGAAGAGTTTTCAAGAGTTGAAGACTCGACTTACCTCAGCCCCAGTTTTGACTCTTCCAGATGGTTCAGATAGGTTTGTCGTATACTTTTGATATATCCAAAGTAGATTTGGGTTGTGTCCTCATACATTATGGTAAGGTCATAGCCTACACCTCCAGATAACTTAAACTGAGAATAATTATCCAACTCATGATCTTGAGTTAGCAGCCGTAATATTTGACTTAAAATTTTGGAGGCATTACTTGTGTAAGGTGCATGTAGACGTATTCACAGATCACAAAAACCTTCAGTATCTATTCTCTAAGAAAGACCTTAACCTTGGTCAAAGAAGGTGGTTAGTGCTCTTGAAATATTACGACATGAGTGTCCTTTATTATTCGAGCAAAGCCAATATAGTGGCCGATGCTTTCAGTAGACTATCTATGGGTAGTCTTTCCCATGTTGAGAAAGATAAAAAGAAGTTGGTTTAGGAGGTTCACCAGATTGCTCGACTAGGTTTTTGCTGAGTCGATTCAGTAGAAGTTAGTGTATAGATTCAGAATAGTTCAAAATCATCTCTAGTTTCCAAGGTAAAAGAAAATTAGGATAGAGATCCCAATTTAGTCAAGTTGAAGGAGTCAGTCAGAGATCAAAACATAGAGGTTTTCTCCTAAGGGGGAGATAGTGTGTTACGTTTCCAGGGTCAGCTATATGTGCCAGGCGTAGATTACTTGAGTCAATGAATTCTTACAGAAGCACATGTTACGCGTTATTCTATTTATCCAGGGGCCAATATGATGTACCATGACTTATGGGAGATTTATTGGTAGAGTGGTATGAATAGGGATATTGCAGAGTTTGTCGCTACTTAGCCGAGGATTATGCCAAACTCTATATCATAGAGTTGATCAGATCAGATTACATGATATTCCATTATCAATTGTATCAGACAGAGGTACGTAGTTCACCTCTCATTTCTGGAAAGCATTCCAAAAGGGTCTTTGTACCCAAGTTCACCTTAGTACAACTTTCATCCTCAGATAGATGGTCAAGTAGAAAGGACCATTTATACCTTGGAAGATATGCTAAGTGTGTATGCAATTGACTTTAAAGATAGTTGGGATGACCACTTGCCTTTGATTGAGTTTTCATACAACAACAGCTATCATTCCAGTATTCATATGGCTCTATTGAAGCACTCTATGGTAGTAGATATAGATCTCTAATCGGTTGGTTTGTAATTGGTAAGCCATAGTTGTAGGGCCTGACTTAGTATTCGATACCTTAGAAAAAGTTCAGTTGATTAGAGACAGGCTCGAGATAGCTCAGAGCCACCAAAAATCGTACGCAGATAAATGCAGAAAGGATCTTTAGTTTGAGATTGGTGATTTTGTGTATCTAAAGATCTCTCCCATGAAGGGAGTGAAGAGGTTCGACAAGAAGTAAAAGATCAGTCCCTAATATGTCGGTCCCTTAAAAATTCTAAGTCGCTTTGGCAAAGCAGCTTATAAGCTTGAATTGCCTCCAGATCTAACCTCAGTTCATCCAGTGTTCCATGTCTCCTTGCTTAAGTAGTTCATCGGTGACCCAGCAATTGTAGTCCCTATAGAAGGCATAGATGTTCAGAGAAACCTATCTTACAAAGAGATTCCAGTCGAAATTCTTGACTACCAGATTCGCAGACTGAGGAACAAAGAAGTTCCTCTAGTGAAGGTTCTTTGGCGGAATCAGTCCGTTGAGGGAGATACTTGGGAAGAAAAAGTAGATATGTGGATCAAGTATCCTCACCTCTTTTCCATAAATTCAGATCAAGCTCAAGGTAGCGACTTTCCTTAAGCTTATTCAGTTTCATGCTCATATTTCCATTGTGAACATGGTATTAATTACCATTACATTATGAAGTCATGCATTCATGTGTCATTTCAATCATGTATTCATGCATTAGAAATCCATTCTCATTATGAGAAAACTCAGCTTATTAATAATCCTATTCATGAATTCATGAGTCAATTATCCATGCATCAGATATGTATGTTCAGCATGATAAATTTGGTTTATCAGTCATGTCAATCATAAAATCATGTGTCTGTTCATCATGAATAGTAGGTACTTCAGTTTATCATTTCTCCCACCTTAGTCAGTCTCATTCGAGAACGAATATTCTCAAGGGGAAGATATTGTAAGACCCCGCAAAATTCCTAGCTTAATTCAGTCCTTTAAGCTTGACAAAAGGGGTCCTAGACTTAGAATATCCTAGATAATTATCCATACATAGCTTTAATTTAGCCTTTTGAAAATTGGAAATCATATTTTGTGACTTTTTGTCCTTTAAAGGTCGATATCTAAGTTAATTCATGATCAGTAATGTCAATAGGGGTTCCTGAATGAGTTTCGGATTTTTTGGACCTCGTTTAGACCAGGTTCTACTGTCCAAAATAGTAGACCAATGTGATGTTGGCATACCACGTCGCCTATCGCGTTGGTTAACATTTTTCCCAGCTACCAATGTCAATTTATTGTGAACCACCGCGATGTTGGTGTGTTGTGTTACTTATCGTGTTAATGGCCTCGACGTGCCGCGTCAGTGATAACATCACTGGGCAATTTTCAGTCATTAAAAGGCCGCGTCCTTGGGGGTAAATAGGTCTTTTTCCCCAACCTTAAGCCCCCAAAAGATGAAATTAAACCCTTCGGAGAGAAATTATAATATTCTCTCACAAATCCCTCAAGAAAAAAATCTAGGGCTAACAATTCACGAAGTAAATTCAAAGATATTTCATCGTAAATCTTCAAGAAACCCTCCACTAAGGTATGTACAGTGTTCATTCATGGATTTCTTTTATCCATGAAGCTCAAGAATTTCTTTTTAAATATAAAGATTGTGTATTTATGAATTTCCATGATTGAGTTGAATTGAATTCATTCTCTTGTTATTGTTGGGTTTTTAATTCATGATTTAAATTGCAAGTTCCAAGAATTAATCCTAGTATGTGTTGAATTATATGACATTCATGATAATTCCTTCAATTTGTAAGTTGATCATTTTAATCATATGAATTCTAAGTGTTTATGATTTAATGAACAAAGCATGCTCTTCATGTGTTTGATAAATTGTCTATTAGAATGAAATAATGCCATTATAGCATGTTAACATGAAATCCCCAATTATGTACAACATAATGCATGCCAAAGTATTTGATAAAATGTCTTAGTGAGTGAATTATGACATGTTTATATGCATTCCTATTCATGCACAAGATTATGATTATCGAGTGTTTCATGAAAATACCCAATGATTGTATTATGAATTGTGGACTATGAGAATGTGTTCAAGAAGTATCATGTCCTATTTACATTCATGTTATCGAGTCCTGGGGGTATTTAATACCCATAAATTTATCTGCCTAGAGCCAGTGTCAATTTTCAAGATACTCTCAGTCAAGCCATGATCAGTAGAATTTAGTCAGTGACATGACTCAGGAAAACTCAGTAGATTTAGTATCAGTCCATTCCTACTCAGTAACCTTAGTAATCTCAGTAATATCAGTTAATTATCAGATCCCAATAGTATTTCATCAGTCAACTAACTCAGTAAACTCAGTCCAGTTCAGTACAGTATAATCATGCTCAGTGTCTGTTCAGTTGGGAGAAGGATTCAGCACCGAGTGAACTCAAGGATGGGAACACACACTGACAGTAGAGGGTGTGATTCTTAGAAGCAATCCTTGTGTTCCAAAACTATGAATCCAGCATAGGTTGAGACATCAACACTGACAATTGAGGGTTGATGAGGTGGATTAGCACTGACAGATAAGGGTCATACCATTCTCTTTTAGGGACACTGATAGATGAGGATCACTCACAACTTGTCCTTACCATTAGAGCGGTATCGACGCCCTTCCAATGGGGGTTATAGTTTGGACCCCAAATCAGATATATTATCCTATTTGGGGCATGTCGGTTAGATGAATTCTCTCATAGTTTCAATCTCAAAACTCAGGACTGTCAGATACAGTCAATTAACTTAGTAAAGAACTTAGATAGTTCTACAGAATTCAAAACAATCAGATACAGTCACTCAGCTCAGTACGAAATTCAGCTAGTTCTAGAGGTGGGCATATTTTGGTTTAAACCGAAAAAACCAAAAAAAACAAACCGAAATTTAATTTTGGTTTTGGTTTTTTGATTTTTCGGATCGGATTCGGTTTGTAATTTTAAAATTTTGGCTTTTCGGTTAGGTTTTTGGTTTTTTAAAAAAAAAATCCGGTTAAACCGAAAAACTAAAATTTTATACTCCCTCCGTCCCATTTTATATGTCATCATTTCCTTTTTAGTCCGTCCCAAAAAGAATGTCATGTTTCCTTATTTGGTAAATATTTTAAAACACAATTACACTTTTACCCTTATTGGGCCCACTTAATTAAAAAAAAAGATAGTAGCACATTTTTTGATAAAGGACAATTTGGAAATATTATCAAGTCTTCCCTTATTTCTTAAACTCCGTGCCCGGTCAAATGGAGACACATAAAATGGGACGGAGGGAGTAAGTAAATATATAATATATATATTTTATTATATATATATATAATATTATATAGATTGTTTTAGTGACTCAAATATTTTATGGACTATTTTGGTGACTTTGGACTATTTTATGGACTATTTATGCAGAAAGTATGTTGTTTCATGAACTATTTTTATGAGTTTTGGGTTGTTTTGTAGATTATTTGTGCAAAGTTATATTATATGTAATGATTAATGACGTTATGTATTATGTTAAGCTTATGATTATTTCATTTCGTTTCATCCATGTTGAGTTATTTATACTTATTTATATTTGGAAATGAAAAATAAGTTTGAAAAAAATAATTTTTCTAAAAAACCCCATCAATTTTAAATGCTCAGTTATGATAAAAAAAAAGGGCTAACTACTTTAATATTTCAAACCGAAATAAAAAACTGAAATAACTGAACCGAATTTGTAAAAACTGAACCAAATCGAATTTATTTCGGTTTGGTTCCGGATGTCATTTTTGTCAATCCGAAAACTAATAAACCGAACCAATATTAAACAATCAGACCGAACCGACCGAACGCCTACACCTAGCTAGTTCCTCAGAATTGGGACTATCAGACATAATCATGCGGTATCAGTTATATCTACTATCATTAACTCATGTTATCAGTATTCATACTCTGTAGTCAGTATTATCACGAACTCAGTTATAGTTGCATATTCATGCATGTATTCTCACGTTTATGTTATTCAGTCAGTTAGTATAGCTCATCCATGTAAACCCCTGCATATCAGCCTACCTTACTTGCATACCAGTATATTTAAATAAATTGATGCATTCGTGCTATGACATTTTATACCATAGGTTAAGAAGCACGAGCTCCAGAGCATCCTTAGTTGTTTAGTTTTCAACAGTCAGAGTCACTGGTGAGTCCTTATAATTCGAGGACAGGATTATTTCATTATTTCATGATTTCAGTACTTAGCTATTTCAGTAGATGGAGTTAGTTATGGGATTTTTCCATCAACTCCTTATTTATATAGTTCAGTATTAGTGGATTTTCGACAATTATTTTTAATTTTGGTATTATTATACCTTGTCCAGATATTGTTTTATCAGTTATATTTTAGTTTTGAACCTTATGGCTTTACAACATATATATATTGCATTATTTTTACAGCATATTATACATTGCTCAGTTACATATATCATTCATGGGTTAGCTTGTGGTCTTTCGGGATTATGAGCACCGTGTAGTATTCCGAATACAACAAATCGGGGCGTTATAGTAAAGGGGATCAATTGGTAGGAATATTGGCTGTTACGTCTCCAGCTTGTGTTTTAATAAAGGGTGAGGCGGCCAAGCTACCTGCGCTTTTTACCTTTAGTAATAAAAAAAGGAGAAGTAAGACAAAAAGCAATCAACACAAAGAGAGTCCTAAAGAGAAGCCCACTAATGCAGGATTCATGTGGAATTACTCCACAAGAGACAGGAAAAAAATTTCTTTGACCACACGTTGGTTGCACTTTCAAACCATTGACTTTTTTCTTTCATTGCTCTCAAATCAGATAAATGGATGTCAAATAATTAATATTTGACGATTCTCCGTGCACCAATTGTCCCAAAATAAAAGGCATTTCCTCATCCAAAGTGATCCCATTTCATTTGTATTTGCAATGCTTTAGACTTCCCCCTCTATTCTCTCTTGTGCTTTACTTTTGGTGTAAAGAGAGAGAATTTCATTCATGGAAGACATTCCCAAAGAACAAGGTGAATGGGGAGGCACCATAATAATAGAATTAGAGGGTATCCCCAAAGTATTGGGGGGGTTAAGGGGACAGGGGGAATGTTATCAAGTTATATAATGGGCTTTCCCTTCTTACGCTACCCCAAGAGAGGGAGATTCATGCATGGGAGTTGTGCGAGAATAAATATTAGTATAAGTTTTCATCTTTTTATTCTTATTGGAATACATCCTAAAAAAGAAGGTAGAACCATTTTCTACTTTTTAAACTTAGGAGATTCTATGGGAAATTGAAAACATCAAAGTAAGTTGTGGCTTATAAATAGGAAGATGAGGAGATAAGTGGTGAAGTATATTCATGATATTTGTAAAGATTTATGTTCATTCACTTTGTGAGTAGAGTGGTATACTAAAAAAAAAGAAGTGACTACCTTACTTAAGCAATTCTTCTTATTCTTCTACTTTCTTAGTTGAAGTTCCCCTTCTCCAACAGCTAGTTCAATGGTTTCTAAGCTGGATGACTGGTATTCTCTAGATAGAAGGTAAATCCAAGTATGTTGATGGTCTTTAGAAGGACCAAGGGAATCCTGGTCATCTCTCCTAATGAATTTCTCCTTTGTTACTCCCTTTCTCTACCTGAAGCCCTGTTTTTTCTTATTATAGATAACGTATGCACAAGTGATCTATATTATTAATGGAATATATACACTAAGACTCATTCAATATTCTATAGTGACTTTTAAAAAATTTCATTCATTGTCTTCTTCTTAACCTCTCCTCGGTTACTGAACTAGGTTACTAACTCCATCTTTTTGAAATCCTATTTCTGAAATTCCGGTCGAAGGCAAAGGGATTCCCTTGCTTAGGAAATAAAAAAGTCTACGATTATTATCTCAAAAAAAGAGTTTAAAGTTATGAAAACTCCTATAACTACACCACCAAGATCGAGTAATAGAACAACGGCCAGAGCAGCGAATTCCATAGCCGCGGTTCATCCCCCATCAAAAGGCTCTGAGCATACAACGTAGCTAGGCTATGAGATTGATTATCTAATGATAAAAAGAAAGGATAGAGGAACACACTTACAAGAAGCCTTTTACATCATCTTTCACTGACCCTGGTTCTATCAAACTAACTTCTTTAATCCTGGTGTGAACTTATTCCTTGTTTCTTACCGAAGATCTCTGATTCAATTTAAATAAAAGATCTTCTTCCTTACTCTTTCGAATAAGTATTTTGAAACTTTCTTAAATATCTTCTACAAAGAGATAAGCCCCGATCTCACTGAACTTTGTCAAAGAACTACCTTCTTGGAGCTACCTCCTTACTTAGATCGTTCATTCTCTAATTCAAACTAGGATATGTTGGCATGTGGATTTTGTTCTTGGGTACGAAACTCTAAACTAGAAATTCAATCTTAAAACAGTGAAATCTAGCCTTTTGTCTTTATCCTTTATGGGTCTGGGCCAATTCTTGAAAGAATAAAGTCTTACGCCTATCGAAACTTAGTAGAAAAACAATGGATTTTCACCCTAGAGTCAGGAGCTCGCTTTTAATCTCTAATAGCCAATTCAATGGCATATTTTCTTATGATCTTTAGCATGGAATGGGAATAGTCCCTAATTGACTCGTGAAGAGAGATTCAATCAAAAAGGGATTGTGTAAGAAAGTGGCATTTTACTTCAAGCAAATAGTGTTGCCTCACTTTCTTTAACTAGGCTAAGAAGCCGATTCCTGACATAGATTATTTCCTTCTCATCAAAAAATGCCTAAGACCTTTTAACCAAAGCCTAAACCCCAAGCTCCTCAAACAATTGAATCAGAAGTCAATATATTTACACCCATACATAAATAATATCTTGTGAATGCCCTCTTTTAAGGAAGAATTTGGCATTGACCAGGAATGAGAGCAGAATGAGGCTAACGATTTACCTTCAACTCAATAGGATAAGACAATAAGAGAGATTTATCTCCTTCCTTATGAAGGAATTGGATCTTTTCTTTTAAAGAACAATCCTTTTCCTGGAGTTTCTTGAGATACCTCAAGATGGCACAAAAATTCTCCCAGTAATCTTGTCTTGGATTCTACATAAATTGACTAACCACTCTAAGATCAAGGGTTAGATATGGTCGGGTTATAGCCAGAAAGATAAGATTTCCAACCAAGTGTCTATACCTCTATGGATTTTCAAAGAGCAGGCCATCATCCTTACTGAATTTCAAAGTTGGATCCATTGGAGTATCCACATTGCTCCCAATAATCCAGTCTTCTCTAAAAAGTCAGTAACATAGTTCCTTTGATAAAGTGATATTCCCACCTTTGATATTGACACTTTAATGCCTAATAATTATCCAAGCTTTACAAGATCCTTGGTAAAAAAGTGTTTACTAAAATACTATTTTAGGTCTACAATTCCTGTCCTCTCACTACCTATAATTATAATATCGTAAGCAAAGACAACAAGGATTAGAGATCCACTTTGGATATGATGAAAAAATACTGAATGATCAACCTTAGTTTGCTTTAGCCCATAAGCAAAAAGAACTTGACTAAATTTAGCAAACCATGCCTTCTGGATTCTTTTCTAGACTTATCAATCTTGGCTAGCTTATTTTACTTGTGCTAAGCCCTTCTCTTATCTACAACTTTGGAAAATAGTCAAAATCATTATTCCCTCCAATATTTATGGAATGATTTGACCCCCAATCCTAGCGTGGTAAGCTGTAGTATGTTTTTAAGAATATCCTTCTCATTGTGCCAAGTCCCCTCCCAACGGTTTCATGCCATGGTTTGGGTCAATGAACTAGTCTCGTCCCCCCAACCTAAGAGTTCTGGTTATGATCAGCCAAAAATAGGTCCTCTAGATGACTTATAACCATCATTTTTGCCTATTCCCGCTTATGCGTACTTCATGGCTGATAGGCCTACCGAAGCTTGAGGCCCCAGAATAGACTTATGTTCACGTTCTCCCTCTTTCCTTAGATTAGGTTAGCACTTATACTGCTTCATGCAACTATATTCAATCAATTAAGTAGAGAGGGTAATTGAATTAGTCGCCATCTTTCGCTCTTATGCTAAAGTCTATTCTTACCACAGGTCGCTATTCCATCATTTTTCAAAAGGGTACATGCTTTTCTCCTTGATTTATCAAGATTTCAAGTTGATATCTCAAACATAATCCTATTATTGGTAATGGCCTTGGTGAATGAGTTGCCATATTTTCTAGGCTTAACTCCTGTGTGATGGGATGTGCTCAGCCACCTCCAACTCTTTCTATTCGTCATACAACTTTCTTAAGTCAACAAACATCATATTGATCTCTACTACTTCCATAAATGGTGATGTCTCAATTCCCATTGGTCACTATACTATTCGGAAAAAACCTTTATCCAAGTAATCTTGAATCAGATTCCTGAAACTTACTGTAATGCTTTGATTTTCTGAACCGGAATGATACAGGTGCTCATGACCCCGAAGGACCATAAGCTAACCCATGACTGGTATTTGTACCTGTATACTGCAAATCATGACAATATAATGCAGAAAACATGCACAATAGGCCATAAGGTTCAACTGAAACATGTATATCAAAACAACATCCGTGGGGTAATAATTACCCAAAACAACTGAACACAAATCCAAATACTGAATACTGAATCTGATAACTAAGTCTGAAAGTAAATCTAAAAGCCTCTAAGTACTATCTGAATAAGGAGTTGAAGGAACATGGCTCCAACTAACTCCGTAAAACTGAACTGAAGAAATAAATGAATAAATCAAATAATGTCATCCTCGAATGAAGAGGACTCACTACAACTCTGTATGCTGAAGGAGACTGCTACTGCTGGTCTGGGACTCGTGGCTCTGAACCTATGGTGTAATATGAAAAGAAAGCACAATAGCACAAATGCGTCAGTACAACTGGAGTACTAGGTATACGAATGAGGTAGGCTAAATGTAAATGGCTTTCATGCATGAACAATGCTAACTGATTGACTACTATGAACGTGAGAGTGCAAACATGCAAACATAGAAAATGAGATCGTGAATGTGTGATAGCTAAATATGTAAGCTAATACATGGGTTACTGATAACTAACATGATTGTTACTATAAATCTGATAACATGGGCGACTGTGTCTGATAGTCTGAATCTAATGGAACTATCTGAGTTTCATGTTGTAACTGAGTTTGACTGTATTTGGCAGTCCTGATATACTGAAATCTGAAGAACTATCTGAGTTCTTTTACTGATACTTATACTAAAACCATAGGAGGTAGTTGTTTAACTGGCATGCCCCATGTATGCCATAATGGCTAAGCTGGGGTCCAATCTCTTCCCCGACTGGAGGGGTGTCAATACCGCGCCACCGGTAAGGACAGCTGTGAGTGACCCTTATCTGGCAGGTACTCAAGGTGAGAATGGTGGGACCCTAAACTGACAGGTTAAGCCACCTCATCAACCCTATTCTGATAGGTTAAGATGTCTCAACCTACGCTGGCTACGTAGTTCTGGAACATAAGGATGACTGCTAAGAATCACACCCTGAATTGACAGGTGAGTTTCCATCCTTGGGTTCACTCGGTGCTAACCTCTACTCCCATCTAAAGAGACTGAGCATGATTTAACTGACTGTACATTGACTGAATAATTGACATCCGTTGACTGATGGAGTAGTACTATTATTTGAGAGTTTACTGAGATCATGAGATTTTTGATGTTTTCTGAGTCACATGACTGACTGAATTCTATGGAATCATAGCTTGATTTCGGATATCGTGAAACATGACATGGCTCTAGGCACACAACTATATTTTTTGGGTACGAATACCCCTAGGTCTCAATAGAAGGAAACTGACTCACATGACATGACTTGATCACAAGATTTGAGTCCACAATTTGCATTATCATAAGTAGGGGATATCATGCTTCATGGGTTTATTCAACATATCAACATGGTAGGAAAAACATGGATATAATTCCCATACATAGTTCATATCTCCATCATCATACATGTTTCATGACACTACCATAAAATACATAAGTAGCATGGAAATTCATATTGAATTGTATAGCGAACATGGACTTGTCATTTAGATATCATGGAATCATGTAAATATGACTTCCTAGCATCCTAGGCATTTTATCAAACACCTTACATGCATTCTCTAAGGCATAGGTGGATTTCATGCTTGTATTATATCAAACCACCCAAAATTCATGATTTTCAACCAACAACCACATATATTCCATGAAAACATCCTTATATATTATCTTGAATCTTAAACAACAATCATCAACAAGTACATATTCATATCACCACAAAAATTTTACAAACAACATTTAAAAACATGATTCTTGAGACCTATGAATGAATTGAATCCATAGATGAACACTACGCATACCTTAGTATAGTAATCCATGAAAATTGTAGTGAAATAAGCTTGGAATCGGAAACCCCCAATTGAAGAACCCTAGACTTGCTTTTGGTTGTTCTTGAGATAAACTTGATGGAAACACAATATTTTGGCAAAAAATGGGCTCAATCCCGTGTTTAAGACTATATATAGGGTAGGGAAAATGTCCAAAATACCCTTCAAATGCGAAGGTTGAATGCTGAAAAACTGGGCACCCACCGGACTGGAAGGGCGGAACCTTGCTCTTTCCCCCTCTCGAAGCAGGGAGGCGCCTTGCTTAGAGAGCCTCTATAATCTGGGAATCTCCCCTTAATTGCGGAGAGCTACTGGTTTGAAATCCAAACGTGCCCTAAATGGAGTTCAAAAATTCTGAAACTTACCCGAGATGTACTACAACCTTGCCCCATCACAACGCAACTTGAAAATCAAAAAACAAATATCAGGAAGGTCATCAAATAAATCCCCGAAGTTTGGAGGTCTAAAATGAGACTAAGTGTTGAACACTTATGAAATTTTTCTAAGTCTCAATGCTTGTAAAGACAAATGAGCTGAATTCAGACGCAACGATTTTGCTGGGTCTTACAATATCTCCCCCTTGGAAACATTCGTCCTCGAATTAGAATCAACTGAGAGGGGATACAAGACAAGCTAAACATGAACTGAACATGGAGGACTAAAACATGATCTCATGACTGACATGCTAAACATACTGAACTCATGCATATTTGATGCTTGGATAACTGATACATAAATGTGTAACTGAGTTTATCAAGATGAGAATGCATATCTGATGCATAATCTTATAACTGAACTGTTACATGAATGCATGACGGAGTATGCAATGGTAATAGATATGATACCAAGTTTATACTGGGAACATGAATATGAAACTGAATAAGCTTAAGGAGAATTGTTACCTTGAGCTTGATCTGAGTTGGCGGGGAAGAGGTGAGGATACTTGGTATGCATATCTGTTTCTACTTCCCAAGTAGCTCCCTCATGAGACTGATTTCGCCAAAGAACCTTGACTAGAGGGACTTCTTTGTCCCTCAATATACGAGTCTGATAGTCTAAGATTTTGACTGGAATCTCTTTATAAGAGAGGTTGTTCTAAATGTCGATGCTCTGAATAGGGACAACAACTGTTGGGTCACCTATGCACTTCTTGAGCAAAGAGACATGGAAGACTGGATGAACTGAGTCTAGATCTGAAGGCAATTCAAGATCATAAGCTACCTTGCCGAAATGACTGAGAATCCTGAATGGACCAATATATCGAGGACTGAGTTTCCCTTTCTTGCCGAACCTCTTCACTCCCTTCGTGGGAGAGATATTAAGATAGACATAGTCGTTGACCTCGAACTCAAGATCCTTTCTACGAACATCTGCATAGGACTTCTATCGGCTCTGAGCATCCCGGAGTCTCTCTCTGATCAACTGAACTTTCTCTAGGGCATCGTATACCAAGTCAGGACCTATGACTGAGGCCTCACTAACTTTGAACCAACCGATCAGAGATCTACATCTCCTACCATAGAGAGCTTTGAATGGAGCCATCTGAATACTAGAATGATAGCTATTGCTGTATGCAAACTCAATCAAAGGCAAGTGGTAATCCCAACTTCCCTTGAAATCAATTTCACACGCCCTTAGAATATCTTCAAGAGTCTGAATGGTCCTTTCTGCATGACCATCTGTCTGAGGATAAAATGATGTACTGAGATGGACTTGGGTACCAAGACCCTTTTGGAATGCTTTCCAAAAGTGAAAGATGAACTACATACCTCTGTCTGAGATGATAGATGAGGGAACACCGTGTAATCTGACTAACTCCCTGATATAGAGTTTGGCATAATCCTCGGCTGAATAAGAAGTACAAACAGGAAGGAAATAAGTTGACTTGGTCATTCTATCTACAATGACCCAAACTGAATCATGCTGATGACGAGTTCTAAGAAAACCCGTCACAAAGTCCATGTTTACTTCTTCCCACTTCCAAGTAGGAATGGTGAAATCCTGAATGTAACCACTAGGTTTCTAATACTCTATCTTAACCCGCTGATATGTAGAGAACTTAGCCATAAACTCTGCAATATCTCTCTTCATCCCACTCCATCAATAGATCTCCCATAGGTTGCGGTACATCTTAGTGGCCCCTGGATGAATCGAGTATCACACACCATCCGCTTCTACAAGAATTTGCTGCCTCAAGTCATCTACTCCTGGAACACACAGACGACCCTGACAACGAAAAACACCATCTCCCCCTTGGGAGAAAACCTCAACTTTCTGATTCTGAACTGACTCTTTTAGCTTGACAAGGCTAGGATCCCTGTCTTGCTTTTCTTTCACCTCTGAAACTAGGGATAACTCTGAACTACTGTGAACACATACACCACCCTCTGAAGAGTTGACTAAGCGAACGCCTAGTATGGAAAGCTGATGGATCTCCTGGGCTATCTTTTTCTTGCTATCCTCAATGTGAGAAATAATACCCATGGAGAGTCTACTAAGAGCGTTGGCCACAACATTGGCCTTGACCGGATGGTAAAGGATACTTATGTCATAATCCTTCAAGAGCTCTAACCACCTTTTCTGATGAAGATTGAGATCTTTTTGAGAAAAGACATACTGGAGACTCTTATGATCTGTGAAGACGTCTATATGAACCCCATATAAATAATGTCTCCAAATTTTTAGAGCAAATACCACGGCTGCTAACTCAAGATCATAAGTAGGATAGTTCTTCTCATGTGGCTTTAACTGTCTGGAGGCGTAGGCTATGACCTTACCATGCTGTATGAGGACACAACCTAAACCCACTCTGGATGCATCACAATAGACTACAAGACCATCTGAACCATCTGGAAGAGCTAGAACTAGAGCTGAGGTGAGTCGAGTCTTCAAATCCTAAAAATTCTTCTCGCATGAATCTGACCACTGAAACTTAATTTTCTTCTGAGTCAATCTGGACATGGGAGACATAATAGAATAAAATCCCTTGACAAACTATCTGTAATAGCTAGACAAACCCAAGAAACTCCTGATATCTGATGAAGATACGGGTCTGGGCTAGTTTCTTACTGCTTTGGTTTTCTATGTATCTACTCTAATGCCATTATCGGAAACAATATGGCCAAGAAATTCTACTGATCTTAGACAAAATTCGCACTTGCTAAACTTAGTGAATAACTGATGATCCCTGAGAGTCTGAAGAACAATTCTGAGATGGTTTGAATGATCACGCTCCGTCCGAGAATAGACCAAGATATCATTTATAAAGACTGACAAACATATCCAAGTACTGCTTGAACCTTGAACACCCAGTTCATCAAGTCCATGAAAGATATAGGGGCATTGGTAAGACCAAAGGACATGACTAAAAATTCAAAGTGACTATACCGAGTACGGAAAGTTGTCTTTGAAATGTCACATTATCTAACTCTGAGCTGATGGTAGCCTGATCTAAGGTCTATCATGGAGAAGTATCTGGCACCCTGAAGTTGATCAAAAAAATCATTTATCCTGGGAAGAGGATATTTATTCTTGACTGTAACCTTGTTGAGTTGACGGTAATCGATACACATCCTGAGAGAATCGTCTTTCTTGAGAACGAATAATACTGGCGCACCCCATGGGGAAATGTTAGGTCTGATGAATCCCTTATCTAAGAGATCCTTCAATTGATCTTTCATTTCCTTGAGTTCTGCTGGTGCCATTCTGTATGGTAGAATAGAGATAGGCTGGGTATTTGGAAAAAGGTCTATGCCAAAGTCTATTTCCCTTTTGGGAAGAATGCCTGGAAGATCTTTGGGAAAGACATATGAGTATTCATTAATAACTGGAACGGATTCAAGACTGGAAGATTCAGAACTGGAATCTTTAACATGTACGAGATGATAAACATACCCCTTAGAAATCATTTTCGTTGCCCGAAGGTAGGAAACAAGATGACCCCGGAACAATAAATTACTACCCTTCCACTTTAGGACAGGCTCATTCAGGAACTAAAACTGAACTATCCTGTTTCTGCAGTCGACTGTGGCATAGCAGAAATAAAGCCAATCCATGTCGAGAATGACATCAAAATTAGTCATCTCCAACTCAACTAAATCTGCTAATGGGGATTTTTGAAATATCATAACCGGACAGTTCCTGTATACCCACCAGGCTATGATGGTTTTACCCACTGGGTAGAGATTGAGAAGGGCTCTGCTAAGATTTTGGGACTGATTTCGAAATCGCCTGTTATGTATGGAGTAACAAAAGACAAAGATGCACCTGGGTCTAGCAAAGCATAAACATGAACATGGAAAATCTGTAATGTACCAGTAACGATATCAGGAGAATTTTCCTGATCTTGTCGAGTCTGAAGAGCATAGAGTCTATTTGGGCGTTGCCCACTGGTAGCACTGGAGGTGGCACCCTGCTGATTCAGGCGACCAGACTGAGCTGTGGAATGATTTTACTGACCCTGAAGACATGACTATGGATACTCTCTAATCCTATGGCCTGGTTTGCCACATCCAAAACAAACATCACTACATGATCTGCAAACACCCTTATGGTTCTTACCATATGTCTGACATAGGGGATTCATACAGGCACTGTTGACACTGCCTTGAGACTTAGAGCCTAGTGCTCTATCTCGGAACTTAGGTACTGGGGCACTAGCTGAAGACTGAACTAGAACTAATGACTTGGGATGAAACTGCGAACGGTTTCCTCCCTCTTATTTAAGTTGAGCAAAACTGAAATTACCTGATTTTGCTCTCTTGTTCTGCCTCTCTCTAGTCTTAACCTTCTGCTCCTCTAGATGGTGGGCATGGGTCATGAGTCTGGCTAAGGTCATATCACTATTTAGCATCGCAGACCTACACTCATTTACCATGCTATCATTGACCCCTGACACGAACTTGCTCATCTTAGCCCTGTTGTCTGCAACCACATGAGGGGCATACCTAGATAGCTAAGTAAATTTGAGAAAATACTCCCTAACCGTCATATTTCCCTGTTGAAGGTTGATGAACTCAAGAACTTTGGCCTCCCCCAGCTCTTGGGGAAAGAATTTGTCTAAGAAGGCCGTGACAAATTCCTCCCACTCAATAGGATCTGCATTCTCTAACCTTTCCGACTTCCACTGTTTGTACCAAGCATGAGCAATATCCTGTAACAGGTATGCGGCTAACTCGGCACTCTCGATAGAAGTAACACCCATGATGTTAATGACCTTTTGAACCTGGTCGATGAACTCCTGAGGGTCTTCATTAGACTTAGACCCATGGAAAGATGGAGGGTTCATCTGGGTGAAGTCCCAAATCCTAGCTGCTGTAGAATTAGCCACTGGATTGGCCGGAATAACTGGTGGTCGTTCATTCTGGGCAGCCACAGACTGAGAAAGTGTGGTGAATGTGGCTCTAAACTTCGCATGGGAAACATGTTCTCCCAAAGGATCTTCGGGCTGAGAACCTGGCTAGTTTCTTCTCTTTGGAGCCATGGTCTAAAATAAGAGAAGAACGGATTAGACTGAGAGTTTAACTTATGATTATGATCACTAGCACGACATGAATACTGAAAGAAGGAAAACTATTCCTAAACCATCTAATAGCCTCCTGCACATAAATGTGGTGCTCAACACACCTATGTACAAGACTCTACTAGATGCAGCTTTCAGACTTCCTAGGAATCTATTCAACCTTAGGCTCTGATACCAAGTTTGTAACGCCCCAATTTTCTGAACCGGAATGCTACACGGTGCATATGACCCCAAAGGACCCTAAGCTAACCCATGACTGATATTTGTACCTATATACTACAAATCATGACAATATAATGCAGAAAACATGCGCAATAGGCCATAAGGTTCAACTGAAATGTGTATATCAAAACAACATCCATGGGGTAATAATTACCAAAAACAACTGAACATAAATCAAAATACTGAATATTGAATCTGATAACTAAGTTTGAAAATAAATTTGAAAGCCTCTAAGTATTGTCTGAATAAGGAGTTGAAGGAACATGTCTACAACTAACTCCATAAAATTGAACTAAAGAAATAAATGAATAAATCAAATAATGTCATCCTCGAATAAAGAGGACTCACTGCAACTCTGTATACTGAAGGCAACTCCTACTGCTGGTCTGGGACTCGTGGCTCTGAACCTATGGTGTAACATGAAAAGAAAGCACTATAGCGCAAATGCATCAGTACAACTGGAGTATTGAGTATACGAGTGAGGTAGGCTAAATTTAAATGGGTTTTATGCATGAACAATGCTAACTGACTGACTAATATGAACATGAGAGTGCAAACATGCATACATAGAAACTAAGATCATGAATGCGTGATAGATAAATCTGTAAGCTAATACATGGTTTATTGATAACTAACATGATTGTTACTGTAAATTTGATAACATGGGAGACTGTGTCTGACAGTCTGAATCTGATGGAACTATCTGAGTTCGATGCTGTAATTGAGTTTGACTGTATCTGACAGTCCTGATATACTAAAATCTGAAGAACTATCTGATTTCTTTTACTGATACTTATACTAAAACTATGGGAGGTCGTTTAACCAACATGCCCTATGTATGCCATAATGGCTAGGATAGGGTCCAATCTCTGCCCCAACTGGAGGGGTGTCAATACCGCGCCACCAGTAAGGACAGCTGTGAGTGACCCTTATCTGGCAGGTCCTCAAGGTGAGGACGGTGGGACCCTAAAATAACAGGTTAATCCACCTCATCAACCCTATTCTGACAGGTTAAGATGTCTCAACCTACGCTGGCTACATAGTTCTGGAACACAAGGATGACTGCTAAGAATCACAATTTAAACTGACAGGTGAGTTCCCATCCTTGGGTTCACTCGGTGCTAACCTCTACTCCCATCTGAAGAGACTAACATAACTTAACTGACTATACATGGACTAAATAACTGACATCCGTTGACTGACAGAGTAGTACTATTATCTGAGAGTTTACTGAGATCATGAGATTTCTGATGTTTCCTGAGTCACATGACTGACTGAATTCTATGGAATCATAGCTTGATTTTGGATATCGTGAAACATGACATGGATCTAGGCACACAACTATATTTTTCAGGTATGAATACCCCCAGGACTCGATAGAAGGAAACTGACTCACATGACATGACTTGATCACAAGATTTGAGTCCACAATTTACATTATCATAAGTAGGGGATAGCATGCTTCATGGGTTTATTCAACATATCCACATGGTAGGAAAAAGATGGATATAATTCGCATACATAGTTCATAGCTCCATCATCATACATGCTTAATGACGCCACCAAAAAATACATAAGTAGCCTGGAAATTCATATTAAAGTGTATAGCTAACATGGACTTGTCATTTAGATATCATGGAATCATGTAACTATGACTTCCTAGCATCCTAGGAATTTATCAAACACCTTACATGCATTCTCTAAGTCATAGGTGGATTTCATGCTTGTATTATATCAAACCTCCCAAAATTCATGATTTTCAACCAACAACCACATATATTCCATGAAAACATCCTTATATATTATCTTGAATCTTAAACAACAATCATCAGCAAGTACATATTCATATCACCACAAAAAATTTTACAAAACAACATTTAAAAACATGATTCTTGAGCTATATGAATGAATTGAATCCATAGATGAACACTACAAATACGTTAGTATAGTAATCCGTGAAAATTGTAGTGAAATAAGCTTGGAATTGGAAACCCCCAATTGAACCCTAGACTTGCTCTTGATTTTTATTGAGAGGAAATTGATGAAAACACAATATTTTGGTGAAAAATGGGTTCAATCCCATGTTTAAGACTATATATAGGGTAGGGAAAATGTCCAAAATACCCTTCAAAATGCGGAGGTTGAATGCTGAAAAATTGGGCACCCACTGGACTGGCTGGGCGGCGCCTTGCTCTTTCCCCCTCTCTATGCAGGGCGGATCCTTGCTTAGAGAGCATCTCTTAGCTGGGCGGAGCCCCTTAATCACGGAGAGCTACTGGTTTGAAATCCAAATGTGCCCTAAACGAAGTCTCAAAATTCCAAAACTTAGGATGTACTACAACCTTGCTCCATCACAACACAACTTGAAAATTGAAAAACAAATATCAGGAAGGTCATCAAATAAATCCCCAAAGTTTGGACATCTAAAATGTGACTAAGTGTTGAACACTTATGAAATTTTTCTAAGTCTTGAAGCTTATAAAGCCAAATGAGCTGAATTTAGACGCACTGATTTTGCAGGGTCTTACACTTACACATTTATTTGTAGAGTGAGTCCATTTCTCGTGCTTTTTATGATAAAATTTTCCTTTTATTTTTTATTTTTAGGTATCTTATGTCCATGCAGACAGGTCAAAAGCTGTTGATAACCTGGTGGCTGTTTCAATGCTTCAAATGCCAACCAGTCTGCTGCAATCTTACCTTCTCTCTACTCTATGAGTATGCTTACAGAATCATTGTCAATCCTTTTAAACGAGATTCCTACAAGCTTGGATCAGTTGTTCTTGATAGTGATTAGAGGAATTAAAATAAATAACAACATACAAATAATATTCCAAATCTGTTTCAAGAATGACCTGCTTGTAACCAAAATCCCATGCAAACATAAGGTCACAATAGATGGCTTAGAATTCAACCATATTTTTGGTTGTACAATCCAAATTCTCAAGGAAAAAAGACACCCATCCGTATTCATTTTAACCAAAAAGACTAAAAGGGTAAACCTTCTAACAAAAATATTCCTATATTTTAGCTCATCTACGGGTTTTTCAAAAGACAAAACCCACTCTTAAGAAGTTGTTGGATCGAAGTAGTTCATTATACATATGCCCACCAGCAACATAGACAGTTTGACTCCCCTTAAATGCAATGTGGCTAAAAAGATTGATTCAATGAGATATGCCTACAAGTCGAGAGTGTGCTCCATCTCTCAGCTAAGGAAAGAGATAGAGAATTCATGTACTTTATAATTTCCTGCGGATCTATCGTATCGTTACTTCTCTCTAACTGGGATTTCCCATGCGCTGTACTAAACTGCTAAGGAAAAAAAATAAGAACCAGGCTAGGCTACTCCTCTTTACCTTTCTGAATCAACTTGTCCTTACGCTTACCAATTTTGAAAACTTGCGAGCGAGTATCGATCGCTCATTTGCCTTAGCAAGATCTGACGACTCCAGCCTAAAGATGGCAATTTACAAATTTAGATTAGTTACTGTCAAAGATGCTACGAATGAGATTCTCCTTTATCTAAAGAAAAAACCTCTTCCTTTCTCTCTTTCTGATTAGCAGATCAGAGTGATCAGGTAAAGCCCCCTTCTCGTTGTACTGAAATACAGATCTAATTCAAACAACTGGGTGTAGAATATTATTTCGATCCATTAGGTTATTTTTAAAAAAAATAAATGAGATATAAGAAAACATCTTTGATTACAATGAAAAAGAATAATCTCAAATAGACCAAGATCCTATTTTGAGTCATTTCTTGGTGAACATGATTTGCTATAATCTCTTTGATCCTTTCATTTATATGCCATAATAGAGAGATATTTTTTATGAAAGTGGAAGAGAACTTTTTGTATATGATAATCAAAGGGAGTGGGAAAGCTTCATTAATTCTTTAGAAAAGCCCATATATAATAATAGGACCTTTCTCAGTCTCCACCCTAGTGGGTTAGTCTACCATAGCCTGACGGGTATACAGGAACTCCCCGATTATGAAATTTTTGGAATCTAGGCCTTTAGATTCTAGTAGTAGCCCCAGTATATGCAGAAAATCAATAAGGAAAGCTGATTTTTGACCCATTTTTATCTCAGTGCAAAGTTTTTTACTTTAGTCCTCATGATGCTTACACATGCTTCATATCTCAGTTCCATGAACACAACTTATATTCACATGCTTTCCATAGAATCGTGTGTGTTTTCAGTTCACGACATAAAGAGTTATAGTTTATTCAGTGTTACAAAGTATGTCCCATGAACACGAAAACTTCAGACTCAGGTCATGCAGCTCATAACTCATGCTCCACTCCTAGTGACCAGGAAAACTCAGATTATGTCTCGTATACCCTCAATTTAGACCCCTAGGTGAATCCGTGGTATTGATGTTTTGTCCCTCAAGCCTCAGTTACAGTGTCAGTTCAGTAATCAATATTTATAGGAAAACATTAGGGCTTTAAGTTTTAGGCGGGATCTTGAGTTTTTTTTTTTTGAATTTCAGTCAACCAAGATGTTTGGAGTTAAACGTTGTGAATTTTGATGAACTTGGTCCTTCACATGATTCATATGGCTATTACACAAAAATGGAGAAGCAAATTTTGCCATGGTGAGAGGAGGCTATAGTTTTTCTCCAATTGGAAAGGAAGAAGATGCATGTGTTTAGAGAGGCAGAATAAGTGAGGGTATAAGAGGTAGTTTAGGGTGATTGGAAATTAATTAGGTTTTACCAACTAATAAGAACAAGACAAGTGGCTAGGCATGTGTTGATTGTGGAAGATGTGTTCCAAGCATGTTCTGGGCATGTGTTGTGGCTATTTTGTGCCTTGTGTGGCGCAAATATGCCGTCTATGCGGCAATGAGATGGAAAAGAGAAGAGAAAATATGGGCTTTATGGGTCATATCTTAAAATTGGGCCAATTTTCAAGAATATTATAAAATGGGCTGATTTAAAATAACTTTTTTCTTATGTTCTTTGGATTTTCTAAATTAATTTAAATAACACTTTTAACAAGAACATATTATAAATATCCGAATAAATGAAAAAAATTATTTGATGCTAAAAATATAAATAACTTAAACAAAGTTGCATGATAAAATGAAAATGTTTATAAAAAAAGTCACAAAATACTCATTCAATAAAAATAAATGTCTTTTTTGCAAAAGTTTGGGAAATGCGCCGATAATTTAAAATATAACCAAAATAGTAGTAGATGTTGATAATAATAATAATCTATAATATACTAAAAGTGTGAAGACTCTTGGAAAAGTGAACATTTTTTCTTTCATTAAAACACTCTGCAATAGACAAAATTGTCTTTTCACCTATTTCCTCCAATTATTATATTACTAAATCAAGCACTCCCAAAATATATGGGAAAACCTTGATAAAATAAATATATGGAAAGATTAAGAATCCTAAACTACATAAAATATATGAATCCTAAAATATTTATGAATCCTAAAATATATAAAAATAAATTAACAGTCCTAAAACAGTATATGTAAAGAATCACATTGTAAGATCCCGCAAAATCACGAGTCTAAATTCAGCTCGTTAAGTTCTTTAAAAGCTCCAACACTTAGAAAATTTTGATAAGTGTTTGAGCACTTAGTTTTATTTCAAGCCTTCGAACTTTGGGGATTTATTTGAAGACCTTACCGACCTCTGTTTTTGGATTTTCAAGTTGCGTTGAAATGGGGCAAGGTCGTAGTACATTTCGGGTAAGTTTTAGAATTTTTTGAATAGTGTAAGAGCATGTCTGGGTTTCCAAACCTGTAGCTCAGGGAGATCTTCCTGCATCACCCAGGATAGATCACCGCTCTTTGCAGGTGTCTCCCTGGAAACTCCACCGTTATTGCCAGCCATCACCTGGCTAGAGCGGGAGAATAGCAAGGCGCCGCCCTGCAACTCCGGTGCATGCCCAATTTTCAGAATTCAACTTCCATGCCCTGAGGAGTACTTTGGACATTTTTTCTTTATATATATACTCAATAACATAGGATTAAGGATCAGAAACACCAAAACATACTCGTTTTCATCAAATCCTCTCAAGAACACAAGCTAGGGTTTCAACTTGAAGACCTAAATCATCAAAGTTCCTCTGTGAATCTTTCAAGAATCTTATAGCACGGTATGCATGCGTTGATTCATGGACCTCTTTCGTCCATAAAGTTCAAGAGCCCTAATTTTAAACTACATGTTATGATTTCATGTTGTGACTTGATTTTGATCATGTTTATGGGTTGAATGATGCCAAGATAGCATCTTTATGTTTGTATGAAACTAGGATGGCATGTTAGTTGAAATATATGTAAATTGGGTGGTTTGAATTGTTGAATTCATGAATATTCCTATGCCATGAAGTGTGCAAGTAAGGTGTTTGCTAAATTGACTAAGAACCTAGAAATCATGCAATACAGCTAAATTGTGACTAAGTGAAGGATTCATGATATGTCCCTATGTTCCAATGACTTCCATGTTGATAAAGTTTCTTGTAAATGCTATTGGATTACTCATGAACTAGTCTTATGAGATTATGCTATGCTTACTTGCAAATCCTACTTATGTACAAGATGTATGTTAACTTTGTACTTCACGAAATTCTCCAAGTCATGATATTATGAATTGTGGACTTTAGTCCTATGATCAAGAATTGTTATATTGTGTCAGTTTCCTTATATCGAGTATTGGGGGTATTTGTACCCAAAAAATATAGTTGTGTTCCTAGAGCCATGTCATGTTTTCACGATATCCTCAGTCAAGCCATGATCTATAGAACTCAGTCAGTCATGTGACTCAGGAAAGCTCAGTAATTCAGTAATCTCAGTAATCTCATGAACTCAGTCAGTGGTTAGATATCAGTAACATTTCGTCAGTCAACGGAATTCAGTAAACTCAGTCCATGTATAGTTTAGTCAATCATGTTCAGTGTCCATTTAGATGGAGATAGTAATTAGCACTGAGTGAACCCAAGGATGGGAACTCACCTGTAGGGTGTGATTCTTAGTCGCAATCCTTGTGTTTCAGAACTACATAGCCAGCGTAGGTTGAGACATCTTAACCTGTCAGCTTAGGGTTGATGAGGTGGCTTGACCTGTCAGATTAGGTTCCTCACCATTCTCATTAGAGCACTTGCCAGGTTAGGGTACTCACAGTTGTCTTTACCAGTAATGCGGTATTGACACCCTTCCTGGCAAGGCAGAGATTGGACCCCAGTTTAGCTAATGTACTTTCATGGGGCATGTCGGTTAGATAACTACTTCCCACAGTTTCAGTAACAGAATCAGTACTATCAGATACAAATACTCAGTCTCAGTAAAAGAACTCTAATAGTTTTCTAGATTAAAGAACTGTAAGATACAATCGACTCAGATCAGTACAAAGCTCACATAGTCCCCTTAGAACTTAGACTGTCAGATACAGTTGCTCAGTATCAGTTACATCGATTATATCGATTATTATAGTTATATCAATTATATTAGTTATAAGTATATCATGTTATCAATATCTAGTTCCAGGACTGTCAGACACAGTCAATCAGACCAGTTTATCATAATCTGAACTGTCTGAAATAGACACTCATTTACCAGTAATGTAGTATTAGTATCTCAGTATTCAATAATACAGTATTAGTTCCTCATTTATTAGTGACTCAGATATCAATAAATTTATGTTATCAGTAGACTCAGTAGTCAGAACTCAGTATTCAGTCCTATCACGAAGTCAGTTATAGTTATGTATTTATGCATGTATTCTCACGTTTATGTCAGTCAGTTAGCATTATTCATGCATATGAGCCCCATGCATTAGCCTACCTTACTTGCATACTCAGTACATTCCGTCATACTAACGTATTTGTGCTATGGTGGTTTATGTTACGCCATAGGTTTAGAGACACGAGTGCTAGCTCCAGATCAGTAGCAGAGTTCCAAATTATAGAATTCACAGTCACTGGTGAGTCCTCATCATGCTAGGATATTATTATCTTATTTTTTAGATTATTTTAGTAGTTGCAGTTATTTGGGGACATGTCCCATCAACTCCCTATTCAGATAGTCAAGTTAGAGGATTTTCAGACAAGTATGTTCAAACTTCAGCTTATTTCAGTTGTTTTGGGTATTTCATACCCCACTCAGATGCCATTTTATTATCAGATACTATTTTAATTTTGAACCTTATGGCCTACAGTATTATGTTTCTGCATATTTATAGTATGGTTATTCAGTGCTCAGGTACAGATATTAGTCATGGGTTAGCTTGTGGTCCTTTGGGATCATGGGCACCGTGTAGCATTCCGATTTAGAAAAATCAGGGCGTTACAAACCTGGTTTCAAAGCCAAGTTCAATAGTATCCTAGGAAGTCTGAAAGCCGCATCTAGTAGAGTCTTGTACATGGGTATGTTTTGCAACACACTTATGTGCAAGAGGCTATGAGATGTCTTAGGAATAGTTTCCCTTCTTTCATGTTTTAGATCGTGCTAAAGAAAGGTCCTCTAAGAAACGTATGTAGATTTTCACCATGCTCCACGCATGTCAACTCCACCTTACTTTAAGGTAACAAAAATATTGAAGCTTAAGTCCTACAGATAGAGTTTTCTCTGAAAGTCACTGCAGTTAGTTATGGGATTGGATAAAGACTTAGAAATACCCCCATCAGTCCAGTTCTATTCTATAGTTGTACAGATTTCACCGACGATCATAAGAAACACATTATTGAACCCAGGGTTTTAGCAGCGATAGATTTGGGGTATTATTATCCAGATTGGTCAGATTATACATTCATGGGGATATTGTACCAAAGTGAATCAATAGGCTTAAACAGTGCAAGAAGGCAAGAACTTAAGTTTACCTACTTGAAATTAAGTATGGAGCTGATAATGTGTTTAGTAAGATAGGCAGGTATCGAACAGAAAGTAAGTATGTGATGATAGATCATGTGACCAAGTCTGTCCCTCAGATTCTAGCAGTAGTGCCAGTATGTATAGAAAAATAGTAAGGGAAGATAATTCCAAACCCATTCTCATCTCAGTGCAGAGTTTTGCACTTCATCTATCACAAAACCCACTCAGGCATTACATTTCAACTCTATGGTCATGAACCATGTTCATGCATCTCTTTTCCCATAAATTTTTTATGAATTCAGTTTCTAGTATAAGGAATCCCAGTTAACTCCACATTACAAATCATGTTCCATGGACACAGCTTACTTTTACGTGCTTTCCACGGGATCAAGTGTGCTTCCAGTTCCCAGTTTGAGGAGTTCAGTTCCAACTCCCTCAGTGTTAAGAATCAATTCTTATGAATGCAGAAACTCCAAACTCAGGTCATGCAGCTCATGAATAAAGTACACGTATCATGCCTTACAGTATACTCAGTTTCCATGACTTATGCTACGCCCCCATTGATCAGATAAATCCAGATCATGTCATGTATACCCTCAGTTCATACCATCTTGGTAAATACATGTTGTTGATATTCTATTCCTTATGTTTCAGTCATTTGTCAAGTTCAGTTTGTATCTATTCATGCTTCAGGTCCTCCTGATTTAATCCTTCAGTAAACTCTCCTTACGAAATAGTGTAGTGATGAGCAGTTGCTTAGGTGGGGGATAGAAAATGTTTTATGTTAAGAGAAGATTATGCATGCCTATTTTACACAAGGGTGTAGCTATGAAGATAAGCTTGAATATCATGTTAGTATACCCATATATGGATAGCAAGGGGTGGTTTAGAAGTTGGGAAATTTCAGAGTGTGACTGTGCATTCAGATCCTTGACTTATGTCCGCCCTATCACGTACCTATCAAATGCTTTAGTTACCAGTTACTCAGCTATCAGTGCTTCAGTATCTCAGTCTACAGAATGCTTAGTTCTTGTGATTCATGTCACGCCCTTAACGGTCACATAAATACATAAATGTTATAAATACCCTCAGTTTAGATTCCTTGGTGAATCCTTGGGGTCGATGTTTCGTCCCCCAGTCCTCAGATACAGTGTCAGCTCAGTAATCAATATTCAATAAAGGACTCAGATAGTCCTACAGGGCCATTCCTATCAGTTATCATTTACTTAGCCATCAGGACTTAGTACTTCAGTATTAGTCTAAACTTCAGTTATCAATAATTAGTTACCAGAACCCAGCATACAGGTCCAGTATGATTCCTAGTTGCAGACTCAGTTATAATGTCAGCTTCAGTTCAGTAACCAAATCACAAAACTCAGTTCAGTTTCATACTTTCTTGACCATAGCATATAGTTATCCATCACTCAGTTGCAGGTATTTCAATACCTTAGTCTATGGAATGTTTCCAAATCATATGGTACGCTTGGTCTCATATTCACAAATAATACAGACTTTATAAATCCATGCTTCATCACCTCATGTTACGCAGTTAGCCCTTACCTCTTATGTATAATACTCTATGTCTCAGTCCAGTTATTTAAACCAAGTACAGCTCAACATAGAAGACCCAGTATGCAGCTATCATCTATCCAGCTAATCAGATAAGTTAGCATATTTATGCACTCGTACTCAGCACCCATGTGAATTTTTTTAGTAGTCTCAATTACAATGCATGAGACTTAGTCACTTCATCTTAGATGATGTTCATAGGCCTCAACTCATCTTACTAAATTTAATCAGGATATGATCTTCTTACTCAGCTATCTCATATAGATAAGTTCGTATAGTTTGATCTTCCTATCTCTCTATCTTTTTGCACTAGACGAAATTTCATGAAAAAATGTAACCATTCTCAGACAAACCAGCCAGGTATCTGTAAGCTCATCTCAGTTCACGTATCATGCCTCAGTTTCAGATCTCAGATATTCAATCACGATTCAGTTCGTAGGTTCCTGGTACACCACCTCAATTTTTCCTCAATATCTCAGAAAAGTCAGTCCAGTATTTTTCAAGGGTCATAGTTTCCCAAGGGGGAGACACTATAATTCCCCTCACTTTCATGACATAAAACATCCCATTCTTTTATTATGTAATGAATCCAGTGTGGAGTGGTGGGTACCCATAAGTGACCCTCTATCTCCAATCTCAGCCATAATCTATGTACTCAATGGCTCAGTTCAGTTCACGATACTCATTCCATGTCCTATGTTACCAACTCAATCATGATATCCAGTTCACAGTATTCAGTTCATACATCATGTTTTAGAATTAGCCATGTTCTCATGTTCCTATTAATAGTTCTTTAGTAAAAGATCTCGAGTTCGAGGTTGATGATTTTGTGTACCTAAAGATCTCTCCCATGAAGGGAGTGAAGATATTCAGCAAGAAGGGAAATCTCATTTCCCGATATGTCAGTCCCTTCAAGATTCTCAGTCGCTTCGGCAAGGTAGCTTATGATCTCGAATTGCCTTCAAATCTAGCCTCAGTTCATCCAGTCTTCCGTGTCTCTTTGCTCTAAAGTGCATAGGTGACCCATCAGTTGTAGTCCCTATTCAGAGAATAGATGTTCATAACAACCTCTCTTATGAAGAGATTCCAGTAGAAATCCTAGACTATTAGATTAGTAGATTGAGGAACAAAGAAGTCCCTCTAGTCAAGATTCTTTGGCAAAATCAGTCCATTGAGGGAGCTACTTGGGAAGCAGAAACAGACATGCAAAACAAGTACTAAGTACCAAGTACTAAAATTCTCCTTAAGCTTATTCAGTTTCATGTTTAAATTCCAATTACAAACTTGGCATTCAGTTTCATGTTTAGTATTTATCACAAACTTGGTACTAAGTACCATTGCATATTCAATCATCCATTCATGTATCAGTTCAGTTATCTAATTATGCATCAGATATGCATTCTCATTGTGAGAAACTTAGTTCATCAGAACATCCAGTTATACATTCATGAGTCAGTTATTCATGCATCAGATGTACATGAGTTTAGCTTATCAACCATGCATCAGATATGTATGTTCAGTTTATCAGTCACGTAAGTCATGAGTTCAAGTCTTAATAAGTGTATGTCTTGTATCTACTCCGGTTGATCTTTTCTCCCTTTTCAGTCAGCTTTCATTCGAGGACGAATGTTCCCAAGGGGGAGAATTATAAGATCCTGCAAAATCACAAGTCTAAATTCAGCTCGTTAAGCTCTTTAAAAGCTCCAACACATAGAAAATTTTGATAAGTGTTTGAGCCTTTAGTTTTATTTCAAGCCTCCAAACTTTGGGGATATATTTAACGACCTTCCCGACCTCTATTTTTGGATTTTCAGGTTGCATTTCGAGGGAGAAAGGTCGTAGTACATTTTGAGTAAGATTCAAAAATTTTCGAATAGCGTAAAGGCATGTCAATGTTTCCAAACCAGTAGCTCAGGGAGATCTACCCATGTCACCCAGGATAGAGCACTACTCTTGGAAGGAATCACCTTGGAAACTCCATGATTGTTTCCAGGCATCACCTGGATAGAGCGGGGGAATAGCAAGACGCCGCTCTGCAACTCCGGTGCTTGCCCAATTTTCAGCATTCAACTTCCGTGTCCTGAGGGGTATTTTGAATATTTTGCCTTCGTATGTATACTTAATAACACAGGATTAAGGCTCAAAAACACCAAAACATACTCCTTTTCTTCAAATCCTCTCAAGAACACAAGCTAGGGTTTTAACTTGAAGACCTAAGTCATCAAAGTTCCTTCGTGAATCTTTCAAGAATCTTATAGCAAGGTATGCGTGTGTTAATTCATGGACCCCTTTTTTCCATGAAGCTCAAGAGCCCTAATTTTAAACTACATATTATGATTTTCATGTTGTGACTTGATTTTGATCATGTTTATGGGTTGAATGATGCCAAGATAGCATCTTTATGTTTGTATGAAACTAGGATGGCATGTTAGTTGAAATATATGTAAATTGGGTGGTTTGAATTATTGAATTCATGAATATGCCTATGTCATAAAGTGTGCATGTAAGGTGTTTGATAAATTGCCTAAGAACCTAGAAATCATGCAATATAGCTAAATTGTGACTAAGTGAAGGATTCATGATATGTCCTTATCTTCCAACGACTTTTATGTTGATAAAGTATCTTCTAAATGTTGTTGGATTGCTCATGAACTAGTCTTATGAGATTATTCTATGCTTACTTGCAAATCCTACTTATGTACAAGATGTATGATAACTATGTACTTTACGAAATTCCCCAAGTTATGATATTATGAATTGTCGACTTTAGTCCTATGATCAAGAATTGTCATGTTATGTCATTTTCCTTCTATCGAGTCTTGGTGGTACTTGTACCCAAAAAATATAGCTATCTACCTAGATCAGTGTCATGTTTTCAAGATATCCTCAGTCAAGCCATAATCTATAAAACTCAGTCAGTCATGTGACTCAGGAAAGCCCAGTAATCTCAGTAATCTCATGAACTCAGTCAGTGGTTAGATATCAGAAACATTCTATTAGTCAACGGAATTAAGTAAACTCAGTCCATGTACAGTTTAGTCAATCATGTTCAGTGTCCATTATGATGGGGATAGTAATTAACACCGAGTGAGCCTAAGGATGGGAACTCACCTGTCAGGGTAGGATGTGATTCTTAGAAGCAATCTTTGCATTCTAGAACTATGTAGTCAGCGTAGGTTGAGACATCTTAACCTGTCAGTTTAGGGTTGATAAGATGGATTGACCTTTCAGATTAGGGTCCCCACCATTCTCATTAGAGCACCTGCCAGATTAGGGTACTCACAGTTTTCTTTCCCAGTGGTGCGGTATTGACACCCTTCCAATTAGGGCAGAGATAGGATCACAGTTTAGCTAATGTAGCTTTCATAGGGCATGTCGGTTAGATAACTACTTCCCACAGTTTCAGTTATAGAATCAGGACTGTCAGATACAGTCACTCAGTCTTAGTAAAAAAACTCAGTTAGTTCTTCAGATTTCAGGACTATCATTTACAGTCAACTCAGATCAGTACGGACTCAGGTAGTTCCCTCAGAACTTAGACTGTCAGATACAGTCTCTCAGTATCAGTTACATCATTTATACCGATAATTATAGTTATATCAATTTTATAAGTTATCAGTAACTTATGTTATCAATATTTAGTTCTAGGACTGTCAGACACAGTCAATCAGACCAGTTTATCATAATCTGAACTGTCAGGAACAGAGACTCCTTTACTAGTAATATAGTATCAGTCTCTCAGTATTCAGTAATATAGTATCAGTTCCTCACTTATTAGTGACTTGAATATCAGTAAATTCATGTTATTAGTAGACTCAGTAGTCAGAACTAAGTATTCAATCCTATCACAAAGTCAGTTACAATTACGTATTTATGCACTTATTCTCACGGTCATGTAAGTCAGTCAGTTATCATTATTCATGCATATAAACTCCATGCATTCGCCTACCTCACATGCATACTTAGTACATTCCATCGTACTGACGTATTTGCGCTATGGTGTTTTATGTTATGCCATAGGTTTAGAGACACGAGTCCCAGCTCCAGATCAGCACTAGAGTTCTAGATGATAGCATTCACAGTCAGTGGTGAGTCCTCATCATGCAAGGACATTATTATCTTATTGTTTAGATTATTTCAATAGTTGGAGTCAGTTGGGGACATGTCCCATCAACTCCCTATTCAGACAGTTATGTTAGAGGCTTTTCAGACTAGTATGTTTAGACTTCAGTTTATTTTAGTTGTTTTGGGTATTTCATACCCTACTCAGATGTCATGTTATTATCAGATATTATATTTCAGTTTTGAATCTTATGCCCTACAGTATTATGTTTTTGCATATTTACAATATGTCTATTCAGTGCTCAGGTACAGATATCAGTCATGGGTTAGCTTGTGGTCCTTTGGGGTCATGGGCACCGTGTAGCGTTCCGGTTCAGAAAAATTAGGGCATTACACACATTAAATTCTTTTTTTTAACTTTTTCAACATTATTTTTTGATTTCAAATAAGTTTGTCTAAGTCTTTAAGGTTTTATATTTGATGCCTCTTTTTGTTTGTTTATTTAAATTTACCTTCAAAATAAGTTTGTCTTTTTTTTATTGTTGCTCTAAATTAGGCTTACCAAAATTAAAAATCCTTTAACTTCTATGATGATTTTTTCATAATCTCTTATTATTTGTATTTGCCTTCATAAATAAATCATTATTTATTGATTCCTTAATATGTTTGTGCAGATGAAGAAAGATTTATTTGAAACACGCGGACAAAACTTCGTATCGATTACAAGGTATCAATTACAAGTGAATTTAAGGTATGTTTTTCTATTCTAAATTTTATTTTTTTATTAATATTAGTTCTACTTCTTATTAAGGCGTAATTCATGTTAATACTCTTTTATCAAAATAATACTTACATTAAAAAAAAATATTGAGATAAAAATAAAGTGAAAATTATGATTTCTCATAATACCAAACAAATTATAGTGTCAAACAAGTATTAGACAAAGTCATTAGTTGGCTAGATTATACAACATAATGGTAATTAGAGATTTCATCCGTTAGTAAATCAAATTTATAACTTATTTTAATTTTCCATCATGGATAATTTGAATTGCTCATTTTACATTTTAGTATCGTCATCAAGACTCTAAAGTATATTTTTCCTTTCAAAGTATATTATTAAATAATTGATATTTCAATATATCATATATTTTTCAATTTTTTTGTCCATATCTCTATTTTATAATTTATAATTATTTGTCTTGAATGAGAAGATGCATGAAATGGAATGTGATTTTACGCTCCTTGACATGAGCAATATAAAAAGACAGAAATACAATAGTTTTTGACGGGTAACCATTTCTTTAATAAGAAATTTGTCTTATGTGACTTTAAATGAATTTGATTCATAAAAGCAGGATTTTTAAAGGTGGATCAAGTATATTATTCTATATAAATGATAGAAATTTATTATTTTATATACACTTATTATTATCTTCATACACATGTGTAAAACACGTACACTTGACTAGTAATAATAATAACAACAACAATATCGATGATTCTTGGTTTTAAAAATATAAATAGTTGCAGGACTTCCATAAACTCTTAATTATAGGAATATCATACATACATACATATATATATATATATTCTAATCTATCAAAATTATTTAGAAGCGCAATGAGATGACTTAAAAGAAAGGTGGGATAAAATTGAGTGTCAACAGCTGTCCGTCCCTCTTTAGTTAGAAAGAATGAAAGAGTTTCCGAACAAAGAAGTTGACTAGTAACCTAATTATGTCCCAGTCGATCGAATCTACGAGGATCTGTAAGAAAAATGTTAGGAGGATTGTGGCCAAACTTCAGTCTTCAAGTTGCCTACATATCTTGGTTGCATGAGAATCAGGCCATATGTAGTTCAAGACTCATGATAAATGAAAAAGGTAGTGAGTTTTAAGCAACAATATTCATAAAAATATCACGTCCCGAATCGAGGCCCTGGCCGTGATGGGCATTCCCGAATCCTGAAGGCCAGGGACGTCCTTTTCTAACTTGAAATTATACACACCATCATGTATAAGGAGAAAAATGATAAAATACATACGAAATGGAATCATGGTCATAAATGTGAACTCAATTCATAAAACGAAAAACAAATCCCAATAACAACTAGAAATCGTCTGAACCAGACTGTGAAATCTCTACTATATGAATAACCTGACAACTGTCTGAAAACTGGAACAAGGCCCCCAGTAGACCAAAACCATAATAGTTTATAAATACTGAAAAGAAACAGGCCTTCTGAATTATAGAAGGCTCACCAACTGGTACTATTCACTCCTACCTGAAGAAATCTATTGTCTATCAGGATCCCTAGATTGTGCCTCCGGACCTGGGAGGGAGGGGTTCAATACAGATATACTGGTACGCAGAATAATTCAAAATAGTACTTTTATATAAATAAAATAGTTGAGAGCAGTTCATAAATCATCATGTACGTAATAGTCTAAACATATGGGCACTTTCATAAAACATTCATGTCAAAGCGATGTTATTCTTTATAGTACTTCTGAGTTAGGTGGCACTCCCCTACAAGTATGATATTCCACGGGTTGTATGGAATCAGCCATTGACTCAACGGGAAAGCCCACAACCCGAGTGCACCGCAACGGTTGGAGTGTTTGAGTCTAACACGCCACACGACACTAGGCCAGCGTAATATAATATGCTCGGATCGACAAATCACGGTTCTGGGTAATGAGTTGTCTGAACTCGTGCCCTCTTTGGGGAACCACCTAACGTCTCTTTTTGACCAATTTTTAACCATTTCTAAACACGCATCATTCTAGTTACAAAAACCTAAAAATCTGATTTCAAACATGCATCATTCTGAATATCTAAATCATGAAAGTCTGATAAAGTCTGAACTCTTTACTAGGCTGAGTCATTTATGGCATTGTCTGAATTGGTATCGTCATACCAAGACTTGTAAGTCATATTTTATAAGCCATAATGTATTATGCATGATCATTCATTAAAACACAGTTCAGACCATCCCAACATACAGATTGTACAAGAGACTTCATGTTCCGAAAACATAAGTCAAAACTACGCAAGAATTCTTCAAACATCTGGTGGCCATGTGCTTTTGGAAAAACTATGCACTCTTTCATTATATGTATATTCAACATTTATCAACATGCACAGCCCTCTATTTTGATTCAAAAATCATATTCACGTCATATTTTAAATCAAGACATTTCGTATCATGCTATTCAAGATGTTTTTCAAACCAATCCATATCATATGAAAAATGGGAAAATTCATATCAAGAGAAGGATTTCATGTGAGTCATGCTCTCAATTCAAATTCCAACTTAAAACACATACATACATATATATAAGATTTCAAATCACTTAGGGGAAAGGCCTAAAGGCCAAAACAATGTCATAAAAACTTCTAAAACATGCTAGAAATTGTAAATTCAAAACCCTTTTTCTTAAAAATCATGATTTCTATGCCCATGAGTTTTTAGGAAAACCCCATGTACCTTTTAAATGAATTTGGTGGGTAATTCTTGAATCCCACCGTTTGAATATTCCAAATCCTCAATCAATTTTCAAAACCTACGGTGAATCTTGAGTTTCTTAAAATTGTTGTTTGAAATCCTAGAGAGAGCTATTGATAATTTTGATGAAAAATAGGGTTATGTTGCTCAAACATACCCTAAATCTATTGTTTGGATGGTTTAAGAGGCTTGGGGGAAGTCAAAAATACCCTTTTTTAATTTCTTGATGAAGCTGGAAAAAAAACTTAACTGGGTGCCCAATTTCATAGGGCATCGCGATGCGCTACAGTCGCGGTGGCTGACTGGAAACTGATGAATGGGATTTTGATAGACTCCACGATGCGGAGCCATCTGATAACACTCAAATTACACCTTTCGTATAATAATATAAGCACATTGTCAATATAAAACGCAACTAGGTTGGGGTCAAATCCCTCAAGGTATTCTCTGTGAATTTAAGTTGTCTGCTAGTTAATCAACTTGTAGTTTGTTGTTTCATGTAAATTGTGGGTTTAGTTTTTATTTACAAAAAAATTTCACTTTAGTTTGTATGATTGTAACCAAGATTTTATTGAGAACTAGAGTTATGTTCACTATGGGTACTGGTATTTGACAGATACTAGTATTTTGAGATTCGTGTGATAGGTAGGAACAGCAAATATCCTTGTCGAAGTTGTGTCTAAATGTCTTTCAACCTATTCAGACACCTAATTACCTAATTCTCTCAAACTTAGGGAATTGATATTTCATAACAGGATGTTACCTCAGGTTTGATTAATCTTGTTACAGCATTAATCATTAGATGAGAGCTTAACCTTCCCAATTCTCGTTGGTAATTCGCTATCTTTAGTTTATTTCTCGGTTAGAGAAAATAAAACTAAGGTGGGATCTATTGTTTCAACCAATAGACTAAGTGTAAAACAACAGAATTAACATGAAGTTCCTACCACCATTTGAATATTTAAATACCTAGCATCAGTGCAAAACCTTACCCATAGATCCCATAACTCAGGATAAGGGTTTTTTGGCCACTCATAATCGAAAGAACAAGATAACAATTTGAATTCATGATGTAGTTAGATGAACTTACAATAAAACGTATAGCAACAATTGTTTCTTGGATTAGATCTCAAAAGAATACTACAAAAAATAATGACAGTTTCTCAAAAGCTAATAGTTAAAGTTACAGATAAAACTCGCTCAAAAATTTATGGATGATTAGTTCAAGATTCGATAATGAAAACATAAAGACTATGCCTTAAATAACAAAAGCCAAATATGGAAACAAATCTTCAAATTGCAGCTTTTGCTCGAACAAGTGACATCATTTGTGATAGCTTATCAGAGATCTGATGACTTATCACAAATGTCGCCAGATCCTCTTCAACTTTAATAATCTCTGTCTTAGGTTGACGGCATTTCTGATGATGTATCAGACTTATGAAGACTTATCAGAATTGTTGTCACTTCTTCACTCAAAATTCCACTCGTTGCCTAAGCCTGACGGTATCTCTGATGCCTTATCAGGGTTGTGATGACATATCAAAAATGTCATCACATCTTCACTTTAATTTTTCTAACACTGTAACACCTGACGATATTTTTGATAACCTATCACAAAGATGATGACTTATCAAAAATGTCGCCAGCTTTCTTTTCTTTTCCTTTTTGCTCCACATTTGCCTCTTTTGCTCTTTTTGTCTTTGGTTTCCTCCCATCTCGACTATATCTGCAATATAATGATAAAAATAATTAAAAATGACAAAAGTTGCTCAAGACTTCACAATTATTTCTCTTCAAAAGGCTCAAATGTGTTAGCATCAGCTCACACATCAACACCCTCAACTTAAAATAATTGTTTGTCCTCAAGCAACCAAAACATAACTATGAGGATACAAAGTACAATCGGAAGTCAATAACTCATATTATCTCAAAACACATTTTCCTTCTCCAAGGTCAATCAATTCAAACTCAGTTATGTATACTATTGAAGAACAACCATGCAACCCACCAGAATCAAAATATGGCATAAATTCAGCAACAATAACCATGCATGTACCAATATAACACTACCTAAACAAGCTAGCAACCAGAAACATACCCAGTGTGCCCTCAGAACAAAGAAGTCCCTCCACACTTGTATCAAAAATTACTAATGAAACCAAGGGGACAATCACCAAACACTCTATCTCAGAATGAAGTTCCAATCAATGTATGCCAACTGCCATAGGCTTGCCCTTATTTTCATTACCAAGGCTCTTAGATAGGTAAGATAGGATCACTATAGGTCTTCTTCTTATCTTGTAATGTAGGCTTAGGTATGGTTAGGTATTCACGAGTATTTAGAGTGACTATGCCTCCTTGACACTACACTAACCTTTAGGGGTCCTACTTTTTAACCTTTTTTTATTTTTCTCTTTTCTTGATCACACATATTTATGATGGGTGTGGTCTTTTTTACAATCAATTTCTTTTTCACACTTTTCTTTTCTTATTCTTTATCACCACACCCAGCTTTTTATTCTTTTCTTTTACTCTGCCTTTCTTCATACTTATTCTATACCATGCACCCCTATGATAGCCACCCTCAACTTAGGCCATTTGCCTAAGTCAAGGTGCACAGGAGGACCAAGGCCAAAAAAGTTTCATTGCGATATAAATAGGAAGGTGAGAGGTGTCATAACAAGAAATAGGCATTAAAGCTCAAAACTGGGATCAAGGGATATTATGCATACAGGGAAGGTCATTTTAGGCTAAAAGTGGATTAATTTCAAAAAAAACCTATGATCCTTTCCTAACCCCTATCCTACAACCTAAGAAAGAAAAACTAGGCAAGTTATGGCTTCAATATACAAAGGGAACTCAGTAGAACCTCACACACACATGGCATACAGCCATATCGCAAGTTACTACTTATCTAGTTCATGCAGTTGTTTAAAAATGATCACTATATTGCTAGAACTAATTCCACCCTCAAGATGCACAGTGGTCACAAAAGATGCAATTCACACAGGTATATAAGCAGACCATTGGAGGGGTGCACAAAAAATCACAAATCATGATAACTGCCTCAAGTACTTGTATTACTCCTAGTTAGTTACAAAAATTATTACAACAACAACACACCCTACACCCTCAACTTAAGATCAAGGAAAAACTAAAATAAGGGTGAGGGTATACCTGGAGAAGATCAAGCATGAGGATCATGAGTTGCCTCCCATGTAGCGCCTGACTTAACGTCGCGGCATGACTCGGATATCTCGATTACTTAGACTTCATTAATATATACACTAGATATACACTTTATTTAGTCTGTTGGGCCAAGATATAGTTTCAGTCTATATCCATTCACCTTAAAGACATTCCCATCTTCATCTTCGAGTGTCTATTTGGTATCTATTCTCTATATAATGGTGTAGTATATGTATGTTTATGTGCGGTACATGTATACAGGTGTTGGTAGGTGTATATGGATCAATATTCACGTGTGTTACCGAATTTTGACCAAGACTTTGAAGTCTCCAAATGTGAAACCGCGTTTAGCCGCACCTGGCAAAATTGACTATTGTATTGGTTGAACTATGTAGTCAAATACTCTTTTGGATGGTCCACATGCCAAATATATGGAATTTGGACTTCTTCTTATTCCATAAATATTTTGTACAATTCTATATCACTGTTCATGCGCCCAGAATAGCCCAATACATTTTAGGACTCCAAATGGAGTCGATTTCTATAGTTTGGTCTCGTTCAGTTATTCCGAGCCTTATTGAGTTGTTTCATCTTGATTTGAAGCTTGTATGTCCTTATAAACAAGAATACTACAACATTAAACACAACAATTCAAATCTCAAAATAACACAACATCCAACACGATGAACTCAAAACACGAGCTAAGCATAGGCTAATTTCACTTTGATCTTTAGCTAATTGTTTTGGCTCTTTTCTTGATCCAATTGACCTTTAAACTTTATCAAAAAGTTTTTTCACATATAAATATATAATAAAAACCTTATTAATTCATTAACACAAGTTAGAACCTAACACAAGAGACTAGACAACACCTAGCTCAAGCTAGTTACACTAGTTTTCCTGGTTGAATTCTAAATGGTCACATTGAATCAAAAATTATTTAGAAACACCATTAAATGTTGTAAACACACAATTAGACACAAATATGCTTATTTATATTATTATCAACACATATATCATGAGAATCGTCCTCAAAACAAGGCTAAAAAGGTTAGAATAGTGATGCTAGAATGCATAAATTCATCCAACATCACAATCCTTCGATCATTGTACTTTTTTATCTTTTGTTTATGTAGATCTTCCTGTTCATATGTATTAAGACAAAATTTATCCATATCATTTATCTAATCCAATCTCAACTTTGCTGTTTTATCCCAATTCAAGTTCAGTCTTCTGAGTGCCCATAATGCCTTATGTTCCAATTCAGTTGGCAAATGACATGCCTTACCATAGACTAGTTTGTATGGATACATGCCAATATGCATTTTGAAAGCTGTTCTATATGCCCAAAGATCATCATCCAATTTTCTAGACCAATCTTTACTACTAGCTAGCATTTACGATTTTAGCAGGGATGGATTTGATCTCTCTATTTGAAACCTCTACTTTCCCACTAGTCTGTCGGTGGTATGGGGTTTCCACCTTATGTTTCTTGACATCATACTTTTCCAACGTAGCTTAAAACACTTTATTGCAAAAATGGGACCCTCCGTCACTTATGATGGTACGTGGCACTCTGAAACGAGAGAAGATACTTCTCTTGAGGAATGCTACGACTGTTTTTCCTTCATTGTCGGCCAAAGAAACAGCCTCAACCCATTTGGAGACATAGTCCACAGCAATCGAAATGTACTTGCAACCATAGGAGCTCACAAAAGGGCCCATAAAGTTGATGCCCCACACATTAAACAACTCGACTTCCATCATCTTGGACATTGGCATCTCATGATGTTTGGGGATTTTCCCTTGCCTTTGACACTGTTCACATCTTCGAATGAAATCATATGCATCTCTAAATTTCTTAGGCCAGTAGTAGTCACTCTAAAATACTTTTCGAGTCGTTCGGTCCGAAAGATAGTCAGGACTTATATTAACGGGTGACTCCTGGTCCTGCGCTCATGACCCAAGCCGAGGCCCTGGCCGCGACGGTCATCCCAAACTATCAAGTCTCGGGAGACCACTGTCTCTGTCCAACCCACTAGTGATATTGTCCGCTTTGAACCCAGGCCCACACGACTTTAAAATGCGTCACTAAGGACTAGGACTTTCTTAGTTATATACCCATCATCCCTCTTGTGTTTTGCTGATGAGGAACTCTTTCCTAAGTTGGGGTGTTACGTATTTGTAACACCCCAAAAAATTTTCCCAAGACTTCATATGGTTCTTAGGACCACAAATGATCCCAAGCTAACACATGAACTGGCATACTATTAAGCAGCTGATTAAATATGTAATAAATACTGAGTTTACTGCGCGAAAACATAATAATGATGGAATCTGAGAAAATACAATACTGATATAATTTTACATTATGATAAAGTCTGAAAAAAGGGACTGAAATTACAAAATTGACTTAAGCTGACATCTGTGAAGACACTACTATACTGACTATAGATAGCTAGGACATGACCCCAACTAGCAGTAATCAATACATATGAGTAAGAAAGTAAAGAACATAAGTAAATCTAACTAAAGTCCCCGAAGTAGGAGAATTCATTATCTTGTTGGCTAGAATCTTCAATTGTCTGAGTCTGAAAGTGCATAATAAAACTTGTACTTATATTATGAGACAATGTGGCACATAGACATATATGTGGATCAGTACTTTAAGGATGTACTGAGTATATGGGGTGAAATGTATAAGAAAACAATACTTCAATAGCATCACAAGTTCTAAAATCATACATGCTAAATTTAAATGACTCACATAGTCTTGAGTAATCTAAAATCTGAAGATCATAAATCATGAATAGTAAAGTATACAATGTAAATCTTGTGAGTTATAAAACTTAGTTCTGAAATCTGTATTCTATTCTTATTCTCAAATCATATAGGTTAAGTGAAAAAGGCTTGTATTTATCTTCTAAAATCTGAAATCTATAAGTCTATAACTAAAGGCTTATATGAAGCAATATCTGAGTAAATTTTTGAGCCTTTACAATTAGTCTCTGAAATCCATCTTTTCTAAAAGATATATTTTAAATTCAAGGAATTTAAAGCTGTAGATAAAATATTTTATCTTAGGGGTTTAGAAATTTGAGAAACTTATTCTGCATGGGAGGTTCTCTTAACCGGCATAAACCATGTGGGCATTCATGGAGTCCAATGTTCTTGTCCCCCAAAAGAGGAATCCTCACGTTGGGGAGAGGAGTCATACTCTTTCCAGGGAGTATAACCTATCTAAGTGATCACATCTCTGTTATCCACGTAGAAGTGGGAATAATCTGAATCCTGCATTGGCACATAGTTCTAGGGTATGAAACCATAGTAACGTACCCATCTCGATGCTAAATACTACTCCCGATAAATTTGTATGCTCATTCTAAAGAAAATCCACTTTTAAAATAGTCTAATGGTTTATAATGAAAACCAACTGTATATCTGTAAAGCTAAACCTATAATCTGAATTGTAAAGTGGATTTTATATCTATTCTGATACCAAAAAGTCAAATCTTTATCAATAATATTTAAGGAATATGGTCATAGCACAATCAATCTTGAAATAACAATACTCATTAGGGCTTAATGACCCATGCATCAATCTCATGCTAAAAAAATAAAAAATGTTCATGCTTGATGATATAAACATTGATAAATCAACTCAAAATCTGGAAATTTCAGCAATATGCATGAAAACATAAACATACTCATGTAATTCAACTTCAAAATCATTCAAAAATCTCATAAGCTTGTAAATGACAAATATGGGTATAAACACTAATTTTGGTCTCATGGGAAATCTCATAAAAATTAAGTACTTTCATAATTAAAATAAACTTTTGGGCACAACGATGAAATGATTATCCTTGTTCAAATCCTTCATACCTTAATAGTTTGGATTTGATGAATTGAATGTAAAATCTTGAACTTTTGAATATCTAATGGTGTTCTTGAAGCTTCTTCTTGAAGTTCGTGAATTAGGAAGCTTAGATTCTTGACTATCTTGAAGGAAATTTGATAAAGTTCTTGGTGTTATTGAGGGGGCTAGGATTTTCTTTGTAGAGAAAAGGATGAATAATTATGTAAATAATGCTTTAAGAGCTTTAATTATCTGTTATGGATGAGTTAGGGAGAAGGAAAGGACCCTTTTTCCCTTAAAATGCAAAAATAGAACCTAGTAAATAGTTGGGGTGATGGAGTACGCTAGCTTAATGCCTCTCATGAAAATGGATGTAACTTTTTTGCTCGGGTATCAGATTTTTGCGAAATTGGTATCTTTGGAAAGCTAATTTAATTATCTATAATTTGGTGGGTATTGAGATGAAAAATTCTATGTATATAAAAAGTTATACACGTTTAAATTATACCCTTGTAGAATCGAATATCAAACTTTGAACGAATCAAAGGATCTTAGCTCAACTTGACTCTAAATGATTTCAATGAGCATTTTTCACCTCAAAACCAAATCAAATTTGAGGATAAAGATCATGAAACTTATATTCACATAGGAATAATTTATGTTTTAGCCTATACACATAGGAACTACGGTTCAAAGACTAGCCCAAAATGTGGGGTACTATAGGTTTAGTCAGTGAATTGTCCGAATTCAATTCTGACTTCACACAATCAATGGAATTGTTCCATCTCTCAGCAGCTGCTTAACAACATCATGCCTCAATTTTATATGTCTACTCTTACAACTGTAATATTTATTCTTTGCAATAGTAATTGTTGCTTGATAATCACAATGTATATACACAGGAGGCACTAGATCATACTTTTTTAAAAGAATATTAGACAATAGATCATTCTTTTTAAAAGGTATATTAGGAAACAAATCATTCTTTTTAAAAGGGCTATGAGGCAACAGATCATCCTTTTTAAAAGGGATATTCGCTAAGAAATTTCTTATCCATTCAGCCTCAGTACCAGCTAACTCCATAACTACAAACTCTGATTCCATAGTTGATGTATCAATTATCATTTGCTTAGCTTATTTCCATGATACTATACCACAACCAACGTGAAGACATAACCATATGTGGATTTTGTCTCATCTGAATCAAAGATTCGGTTTGCACACAATATCCTTCTAAAGTAGAAGGAAATCCACTATATAGAATACCATAATCCATGATTCATTTTAAATATTTCATTAGTCCCATTAATGCAGATTAATGCTCTTTATTGGGGTTTGTTCACAATAAATTTTCATAGTGTTGAAAATAAAAGAATAATTTTATTTAAATGGATCTTGTGAGTACAATATTATTGTTCTCTTGATTCTTATATCCTAAGATTTTCCATGATTTAAGGACCTTTCGTAGCGTGTTTCTTGAATGTAGGATAATTTGGACCTCTTAGAAATACATTTGGATCTCTATGAACGTTAGACAGCACTTTATCTTATTGAGTTGATCACCGTACAGAACTCTGTTAGTCAATTCTTTAAAGAGTTATGTAGTCAATGCAGAAGCTTTCTCCATTGCTTGTAGAATGACCAATAAAATTATGTAACCCTCTTATTTATAGTTGTAGGGGGTAGGCAGTCCAAGTGTAAATAACCTTTTCTATCTTTGTCTGATTGGTCCATTCAATTCTTAAGCTTATCACGTGTTGTGTGATAAGGTTTCTTGTGATTGGCCAAAAAATGACATTTGGGACACTTGGCGTGTTTTATTGGCTTTTGAACTTGACTTGGAATGTCACAATATTTGAGTATGTAGCCTTGTCTTATTGGTCTTTAATTTGGCCTGGATGCCACGTCACTTGACATGTGGCATGAGTTTAGGCCTCAAGGAGAGATGGATATTAATGAGGAATAACATGGGATTATTATTTTATAGCTCAAAATAATTTTAGACCCAATAAAATATGGATTAAATTCAAATTTTATATGAATTTGGACCAATAAATTTTACGTATCCACAGATGCCCCCTACTTCAAGGCTCATCATAGTGTTTGATTTGTCAGACCTTTTAGAGATGAGATTTGAAGCATTCGTGGAGAATTTTTTTATGTGTGTTTAATGCCCTAATTTTCTATAACTGAAACGTCACACGGTGCTTTTAATCCCAAAGGACTACAAGCTAACCCTCTTCTTATATTTGTACGTGTTCACTGGATAATATAGTAAAATATATGCGAAAACTAGTGGAAACTTGCCATAAGGTTCAATACATCTAGAATACATAAATCTGCAAACTGAAAACTTATACAATTGTTCGAAAAGCCTCTAACTGTCTGAACTGTGAAGTTGATGGGATATGTCCCCAACTAACTTCGTCTAATAAAATAAAGTGGATATAATAATATGATGAAATAATAATCATCCTAGAAAGATGAGGACTCACTAATACTTCTACTGCTGCTGACTGAATCTGGGCTACTAAGGGTACTCTAGATCTCGTGCCTCTGAACCTATGGTGTAAAATAAAATAACAATACCATAGCACAAATGCATCAGTACATTGGAATGTACTCAGTATGCAAATGAGGTAGGGCTAAATGCAAGGGCTTATGCATGAACATAACTTAACTGTATGATATGCAAGAGCTGGATTAGTATACATAAAGAATTTGTAACTACTGAACATACTACGCATACTGTCACTAAGCATACTAGGACTAACTTGGGTAACTAATACTAAATATACTATCGATTCTAATATTTTAGAATATTCTGAGATTTCCGAGTATCGGAAGCTACTGAAACTGATATCTACACTTATTAATACTAAGAAACTGAATAGCTGAGTCTACTAATAATTGAGATCTGAGTTCACTAACTCTGAAACACTGAATAACTGAGTTCTGGGCTTGCTGATATCAACAGACTAAATCTGAGATCAAACCTATCTAGCGGATGATCTCTAATCTTCTGATAGTGATAATGATTTACTAAGCTTAAGATCAGGCCTGTCTAATAGGTGATCTCTGGAATTTATAATAAGAATACTCAACTGAATTTGAAACTGAGATCAAGCCTATCTAACGGGTGACCTCTGTAAGTACTAATACCTAATATCTTCATGTGAGACCGAGGCTATCTAACGGGTATTCCATAACTTAATGGAACTATTTGAATTCCTTATTGAACTGTGTGATCTTATCTGACGGTCCTGAATCTGAAGTCTTTCTGAGATCTTGACTACGACTGAATCTTTAACTGTAGGAGTTCTCACTTAACCGATATGCCTCGAGTTTGGTGGGGTCTAACCTGTAACCCTAGCTGGAAGGGTGTCAATATAGTGCCATATGTAGAGACCTCTCTGGCCAAGCCTCTCTAACGAGTGACCCTCAAGAGAAAGTCAAGCCTACGGCCATATGGCCTCCCGCAGGTAGTCAAGCCTTTATCTAGCGGGTAACTTCTCGTCCTGCACTGGCTACGCAGTTCTGGAGTACAAGAATTTCTTCTAACGACTCCACCTCTCTAACGGGAAATCCGCCATCCTGCACTCACTCAGTTCTAGTTCTAACTCCCAACTGAAAGACTTCTGAATTGATTCTTAATTGAACTTGAACTTAGAATGAGCTAAATCTTATTACTAATTTTTTTTACTTGACTGAGTTTGCTTGGTTTCATAGATGACGGAATACTACTGAATTCTACTCTCTGTCTGAGTGCTACTGAATTTCATATCTTATCAAGCTCTATCAAAGTCTTGATTGTATACTGAATACTACTGAGGTCTGAACTGAGAACTGAGCTTGATTAGACTGAATACTGAGATTATCGATTTTTTCTTACTGTTCAGTCATTGTCTGAGTTCTATTGATCATAGCACGACTGAGATTATCTTGAGACTAACATGGTTCTAGGCACACAGCTATATTTTTTGGGCACAAGTACCCCCAGGACTCGATAGAAGGAAACTGACAGGGCTTAACCCTTGAATATATTACCAACATCGTATCATAACAATAATCTATCACATCAACATCATCACAATATTCTATCATTCGCAACATGATCAGGGATGTATCACTTCAAGCACTTGGGAACATTCAACACGTAAACTGTCTATAAAAGCATGTTATTGTCTAATGAATTATTCAACAAGGAAATCCACATGAACAAACAACACATCATACTTCACTTATCCCCGCATTACCACAATACTTGATGATGTGTGAGCAGATGCTAACACATTTGAAGCTTTTAACTCTGAATAATTGTAAAGAATTTTGTTATTTTTGATTGTTTTTATTGTTTTAATGCATATACAAGTGATCGGGGAGGAAACCAAAGAAAAAAAAGAATAAATCAACTGAAATCTGGTGCAAATAAGCTAAAGTATAGCTGACGCCATTTCTGAAGCGCCGTCAGACATGGGACAGGCTGTCAAAGTTTTCGTCAAGCTTAGACATAACCTGAGGAGTTGAGATAAAATGTGATGACATTTTGGAAGCACCGTCAAATCTATGATAAGGCATCAAATTGCCGTCAACCTGAAGCAGATCATGCTGATTTCCAGTGAAGATGTGATGACATTTTTCATGCGCCGTCACATATTTGACACGCCATCAGATTTGTCGTCAGAAGATAGCAATTCACTGGAAAATTTGATGACATCTTGCACACGCCGTCAAACGTCTGACACGCTGTCAAGATTGCCATCGTCTATTCCAAAGAGAAAACTGAAACCTTAATTTCTGTTTCCTTATTTAGGATTAAGTATTTATAGCACTTTTAGGGTTTTACTAAAAGGAGGACAGAGTTCGAAAAAAAAAGCTTGAGGAAGAGGAGAGAGAGTTTGACTCATTGTTTGTGAATAATACTCTCTTTCACTTTCAAGAAACCATTGCAATTATCATCATAACTTTTAAGCATTCTTGTGTGATTGAATTCAATAACAATTTTTTTCATTCATCCTACTGTAATTTTAACTTCATTATCATGAATCAATATTGTTATTTTGTTCAGCCAAGCATGAGCGGCTAAAAACCCTAAACCCGAGTTATGGGATCTGTGGGTTAGGTTTTGATATAATGCTAGGTGCATAAAGAATTCAAAGAGTAGTAGGGCGTCTTGAAATTTTGTTGCTTTAACTTAAATCTATTGGTTGCAAACAATAGGTTATGCCTTAGGTTTATTTGCTTGAACAGAGAAATAGACTAGAGGACGCGAATTATCAACAGGGACTCGGAAGCTACCAACCTTCTGTTTAAGGATTGATGTCGTAACTGGATTAATCTACCTGAGATAACATCCTATTGGAAATAGATATGTTATCTAAGTTCGAGAGAATTAGATAATAAATTGTCTGGTGAGGTCAAAAGATAAGTCAGATAGTATCGTCGTTAGGGATATTCTATTCTTCCTACTCACTTGGAGAATCCAGATTGTGCCAAGTATCTATCAAATACCAACACCCAGAATGAACATAACTCTTGTTTGTTTTTATACTCTTGATTACAATTATTCAAACTTCTGTGATAGTTAGTTAGTTATTAAATTTTCAAAACCCCTTTCACCAGAAACATCCAACTTTTAATTAATTACTTTGCAGACAACTTAAATTCTTAAGAGTATTCCCTATGGGATTCGACCCCAACCTAGTTGGGTTTTATATTGCTAACGATCACTTACATTATCGTCATAGAGGTATATTTTGAGCGTTATCAAAAATGGGGTCGTTGCCAGGGAATATGGTTGAATATTGAGTTGTGTGCGCTAATTGACTGTTAGATTAAGTTTCCTATTTTACGTTTGTTTGTTATTTTTGTTTATTTTAGGTCTTAGGTCTTTGTATGCCAAATACTACAAGTTTTGAAAAAACGATATTACCACTAAAGCCGGAACCACAATTGATAGGAAGAATGGCAGACCCACAGGATGCTGAGAGACTAGCCGCATTGACTAGGGCTCAGGTTAATGTTCAAAATATGGGACAACCGGAGCGTCTTCCAAATCATGATGATGAAGACTTGGGTGATGAGGAATTGCTGAATCCTTAAAACCCAAGAAGAGCAGAGCAGATTGCTACATCATTGCAGTGTAATGTTAATCAGAACCATCCATACAGAGGGAGACAGGGACATCAACCTCTCCAATATAATTTGAACGATAATGATGATGAGATGGATGGAGCAGGTGCAACAGGTGCGATCATTCCTCCACCATTGGCACCTGGTGCAAAATTCAGCATAACTAGTACCATGATTCAACTCCTGAATCTGAAGAGGTTATTTGGTGTCCTTCCTGGTGATGATCCAAACATACACTTGGTGAACTTTGTCACCATCTTCAAATCCTTCGATAATTTAGGAGTTGGTCAAAATGCTTTCCGGTTAAGATTGTTTTTGTTGTCTCTGTCTGGGGAGGTAACATTGTGGTTGAACGAGTTGGCTCCTGATTCCATAATCCCCTGGAGGTAGTTGAAAAATACGTTCCTAGAACATTTCTTTCCACCCTCCAGGAGGATACAGTTGAGGGATGAGATCAGAAACTTCCAACAGCTCCCTACCAAAGCCTTACATGAAACATGGGAGAGATTTAAGAAGAAGCTATCACAGTGTCCGAATCACAACATGACGGACTTGAACTTGATGAAGACTTTGTACAGGGCTTTTAACTCTGTGACAAAGCCAATAGTAGATAATGTTGTGGGTGGTTCGTTTGTTGATCTTACATTCCCAGAGGCATCAGATATGCTAAATAGAATGACCAAGCAAAGTAGGGCTTGGCATACCAGGGATTCGGAGGTAGTTAGCCCAACTATTTCTGTTGGTAGGTCTGTGGAGCAATGCAGAAGAGATGAGGAGCGAGATCAATACATGTCCCACCTTAAGACACAAATGGATTTGCTTACTAAGCATTTGCTTTCAGGCAAACTTGAAAAGGTGAAGGTTGTGGATGCTCAAGACAGAGTTGAGGCCAACTCAGAAGAAGAAGCCAACTATTTGAATAATCAGGGGGGTTCTCGAGGTAATAACCAAGGAAATCAAGGTTGAAACTTTTATGATAAGCCTAGTTACAACCAAAGGGAGCCGGGAAACTAGAGAAGCAACAATGATAGGAGTGGTTTGCATGTTCCTCCTAGAAACCGAGACGTTGCTACTACTAGCTCTGGGAAGTTGTCCATAGAAGACATGATGGAAAAATTACTGAAAGGAGTTGAGGTTACTAACTCTGGGGTGAATTCTATGAAGAATGATTTCTCCACCCTAAGTCAGTTAGTAAGCTCACACTCTACCTCTATTAAGCAGTTAGATCAGCAGATGAGCTTACTTTCTACAACTCTAAACTAGAGAAAAAGTGGTACTTTGTCAATCGATACGGTTCAGAATCCATAGAATGGTGGTTCATGTATGGAAATTACCACTCAAAATGGTAAGGTATTATCTGGATCTTCTATGGGAAAAGTTGTGATTGATGAGGTAGTCGATGTTGAGCCAGAGGTAGATGATTTAGTAGAATCTGAGAAGTTGAGTAGTTTTGTTGATACATCTGATAAAGCAAAAGATAAGGTGAAGGAAGTGGTATTGAAAGAAATGCCAAAACCACAATGTCCCTTCCCTCAGAGATTGAAGAAGAAAGCAGATGATGAAAAATTTAGCAAATTCATGGAAATGCTGAAACAACTGATAGTGAATGTGTCATTGATGGAGGAACTTTAGCAAATGCCAAACTATGATAAATTTATGAAGGATTTGTTATCAAAGAAGTGAAAGGTAAGCTGTGAGCCGGTGGAAAACATCCACCACTGTAGTGTTATTTCTTCACAATCCTTAGTGCATTAAAAGCCTGACCCTGGAGCATTTACCATACCATGCACAGTTGGGTCCATGAAGTTTACCAAAGTTTTTTATGACTTAGGAGTAAGTATTAATCTGATGCCACTTTATATCTACAAGAAGCTTGGATTTGGGAAACCTACCCCCACAACGATGCATCTTGTGATGGCAGACAGATCGGTGAAACAACCAGTTGGTATATTGGATGATGTTCCATTAAAGGTGGATGACTTTATTCTGCCTGCAGATTTTGTGATATTGGATCGTGATGTTGATTTTGAGGTACCCATCATTTTGGGTAGACCACTATTAGCCACGGGAAGAGTATTGGCTGAAATGGAGCTCAATGAGCTAAAGTTCAGGTATGGAAAAAAAGAGGCCAGATTCAAAATGCATCCTCCTATGAAGCAATTAGAGGAGATTAATATCTTCTTATTTGTGTATGTATTCCACAAAAATGGTAATGAGGTATCAATACGGTATATGGACAAAGTCTGAGTAGTCGAGATAACCAAGTCGTGCCGCGACGTTAAATCAGGTGCTATTTGGGAGGCAACCTAAAGTTTTAATTTTATTGCACTAGTGTTTTTAATTTTTGTAGCTAAGAGTTGTACAAAGGAGGTGAAATGGTTGCAGTCAGCTTAAGAAGGTTGACGATAATTTTGACGGGCTGTTACAAGTATGACAAGTCATGAGAGATGTCGTCAAAACAATCAAGTCAACGCCTTATACTGTTAAGGATGACGACAATTTTGAAGCGTCGTCTGTCCTCTGAAGCGTCGTTAAAAATGTCGCCAAACGAGTTGGGCCCAGTTTAAAAATTTTGAGCTAACCCGTACCAGCAACAGTTGTTCATATTCCCACATACTATAGATATTTTTCTTTTAGTTTTTGTTTTCTTTCCTTAGTTAGTTATTTCCCTTCCTTTTTCAAATTTATTTCCATCTAAGGCAAATTTTAAAACTTTCCTTGTAAGTGCAAGCTTGAGAGTTAAGTCAAGAAACCTTCCCTCTCTCTCATCTAAACCTTCTCTCACTCAAAATTCTAAGTGCTCAAAGTACACCATCTAAGTGTTGACATTTAGGTATGAGAAAAACTTTAACTTCATCTTTCTTTAGATAAATTGTGAACTTCAAGAAACCTTGGTTTCAAAGGAATGAGCTGAACCCATTAACATGTTTCAAGCTCATTTGAAAACTAGGGTTTGTAGTGTTATGATGTACAAAATCATTGAAATCTCATTTAAATAACATGACCTGAGTTGAAATTGAGAATAAAGGGTAGATGAAAAATCAAATAAAAAGTAGTTGGAAGTCGTAATTTTGTCTGACGACAATTTTGATGGCCTTTCACCTGTGTGACGGCTATTCAAAAATGCCATCAAAAGTTGAGAAAATATTGTGGGTTCTGTATAAGGTTGATGATGCTTTTGAAGTGCCGTCACACCTATGATGGAAAATCAGAAAGGCATTCAAACCTTCGAACTAAAAACAGTAATGATGTTAAACTGAGGTGATCCTTCTTCTTCACTTGTTTGATTATGGAGACTAATTGAGGATTTTTATGTTGTTGCAGAACTGAGCATGGAACCCAAGAAAAAGAATCCAACCACACCAAAGAAAGCGGCTAAAGAGAGTTTACCTTCGAAGCTCTTTGACGAGGAATCCGATTACGAGGAAGAAGAACCATTGCTTATAAAACGAAAGAATTAGGCTAATCCAAAGGTACTTTCACCACCAAAACAAACTAAGGGGGCATCAAAGAAAGTTACCAAAGGGAGTGTGCCTCAAAAACTTGTCAATGAGGACTCTGATTATGAAAACGACGAACCATTTCTCAGATGGAAAAGAAAGAGGTCTAGTCCAAAGGCACCACCTCCACCTAAGCCTATTGAGGTGTAGGATACGTACGATACTGAGGTAGCAACCTCAGCTGAGTAAGCATTGGAGGAACAAGGATCAAAACACACTGAGCAGGAGTCTGAGGACACTGAACAAGAATCTGAAAATGAGGATTCTGAGAAGCCTGCAACTGAAGAAACTGAGTTTGAATCACCATCATCAGATCAGCAAGGTGATAAGGATTCTCCAGTACGGGGAACTTTGGTGAAATGCAAAAACCCCTAAATTAGAAACAATGCGAGATGGTTCTAGAAGGCCAATTTTAGAGGAGAAGAAGATTATTACTACAGGGTTGATCAGATACCCTGAGATGATGCAAGAACTCAAAGGTTATGGCCTGGAGTGGACTACTAGGGGAAGTGGTTCTTACTGTCCTTCGTTAGTCTAGGAGTTCTACGCGAACTACCAGGCTACGGTGAAAAATATGTGCCAAGATGGGGCTAGAACTTCAGATAAGCCTCTACTGACCAAAGTTGCAGTACGTGGGGTGATGGTCGATTATCAGACACCACCATAAACAGGTTTCATCATGGGCCAGCCTTCATCCCACGAGCCACTTCACCTACCTTCAATACCAGGTTAAAGCATCAGGAAAATCAACGCAAATGGCTAGCGACTCTCATAGCAGATGGAGAACCTAAGTGGCTGAATAATCCTTCAGAGAAGATAACCAAAGCATCCCTAAATTCAGAGGCAAGATTTTGGTAGGGTTTAGTATGGATTCATCTGATACCCACTGAGGGAGAAAACATATTAGGGGATGATCGAGCGATATTGGTTGCATGCTTGGTGGATAGAACTCCCTTTGATTTTGGAGAAATTATAGCGGAAGAGATCAAGATTCGGCTCGCAAGACCCGATGTTGCATATCCATTCCCATGTCTGATTACTGATAACGCTCAAACTACAGCTCTCGTAAGAGTGTAAGCGGTCATTGTCAAATATAGAACCCAACTGGGTTGGGTGTCGAATCCCACAGGGAATACTCGGTCACTAAGTATGCAACGATTAGTAGACTTTTGGTGAAAGTTCTACGGATAAAGGGGGATTTTATGCGTGAAGTAAAATTATCAAAATAGCAAAGTAAAAATGGAATGTTTAGTAAGATTTTAATCAATGAGAATTGTAAGTTAGGGTTATGTCCACCTTATGAGTTTTACGTAGCTATTGGCTATGAGTTATGCGGAATTCAGACATGCATGCGCTTATAGAGATTCGTATTCTATGGTAAACCCTAGTGTCTTTCGACCATCAAGGATTATATCACTTTAACTCTTTCGAGCTTAAAGCATATACTAATGGTACGAATTCTCCAAGAGGTTAATCCAGTTACGGCACTAACTTTTAAACAGGGGTTGGTAGCCCTATTTCCTTGTCATTCTCTGTTTTCCAGACATGTAACTTTTCTTTCAAACAAGTTAATGCTATACTGGCGTATTCTATATGTTTGCAACCACAAGAATTCAATTAAGATGAAGAGAGTAATGATATAAGCAGCATACGTATCAAGAATTCACAAACTCATAGCAATAGATAGTGTCTCATAAGGCTTCCATAACCCTTACAGAGAATTTTAGCTACTCATGAGTGCAACGGAAATCACAATAGATATAATCATCATACCACAACCTAGAATAATCTTGGCGATAGAAGTGATATGGCGTCAAAAGCTCTCACACGTTTTTCCCTAGCCGTTCTTCTCAAGAGAGACGAGTTCTCTGTGTTAGACTTATAGAATATTGTAACATGAATTAGGAGCAAAAGTTGAATGAAAAAGTCTTGAATTAATGAATGAGTGAATAATCAAAAGCTTCCTGAAAAATTCATCAAATAGGGTTTTTATAACATCCTTGTCCTAGTCCTACTGAAATAGGGTTTTTATCCTTGTCCTAGTCCTACTGGGTTACTGCATACTTGTCCTAATCCTACTAAGTTACTGCTGATCCCCCAAGTCTTTAGAAATGCTATTTTTGCCCGGGACAAGTTCTCCATGCATCACTTTCAGTCCACAAGCTTCCAGAAGCTGCCTTCCTTCTTACGTGAAGTTTCCTTTGGCGTCCAACAGTCCATAAAATGCTGAAATCTTCATCATTTATACCTGAAAACTTGCTAATCACGTTGGTTAGCTCACATACAGGAAAAAGGACTAAAAGTGTAGGAATTATATATTTTGTCCTCAAAACTTAGCTAAAATATGGGTACATTAAGGTGCTTTAGGCGTGTAAATACGTCTAACATCAATTACTAGGTTGTCCTCGGATCAGGAGGACTTACCACTGCAGGAAATGTGGATCAAAATGCTTGGAAAATGTCACTCAAGTCTGGAACTGTGCACCTGAACCTACATTATAGGGAAAATGTAGCCCACATACGAATATGTAGGTCAGTACCATGGAATATGGACCGAGTATATGGGGGGGTGCAAGTTTCAAAAAATAAATCAAATATCACAAGTATTCATAGAAAACATGAATACTATAACAAGTGACTCACATAGCTCGAATAAAATCATCATAATCATAAAAGTAAAAGATATATCAAGTAAAATAGGTGAGTCATCATAGTAAGTTCTCAATTCACTTTCATCTCGGTTACAAACCATCAAAGTAATCAAATCTCATAACAATTCTCTTTAGAATATAGTATTTCAATCTTTCGGAAACAATAACTTTCTCAAAATCAATCCTTCAAAACAAATATGTTCATCTTAGATAGAATAGTACACACACACACACATTGGGAGTCTCTCATAACCGACATAAACCATGTGAGCTACATGGAGTCTAACAACCAACCCACGTTGGGAGAGCTATCCTATCCTTGCCATCGGAGTAGGACCTTAATTTTTCATTCACTAGTGATCACTATATCAGCCTCAGGCTCACATCCTATGGGGGCACGTAGTTATAGGGAAGTACCAAAATGCTATACCTCCCGCTTGGTGCTAAAGATTACTCCCGAACTTATCTCAGATCTTTTAAAAGACAACCCACCTTCAATAATTCATCAATTCATATTGGGAGCCAACATGCTGCCCTATTTATCATAAATCAATCAAATGGTGTGGATTGTTTTTCTCACTTGAATTCAAAATCAGGTCTTTCAAGACCAAAAGGTCAAATCATTCTACATCATCTCAAATCATTCAAATATCAAGACGCTTATAGCACATAATTTCTCAAAATTACAATTTCAAATGGGGTTCGAAGACCCATAGATCAATATCACGGTAAAATCTCTCAAGAATCATGCTTTATATCATAAATACACATAAATCCCAATAAAATCTGAAAATTCAGCTTTTATATTTAACAATATCAACATTATCACAAGAACAACATAAGTAATAAATTCATATTTCAACTTCATAGGAAAATCATGTAAAACCATGTAAATTCGTAAAAGAAAGAAATTTTGGGCACAAGAACGAAAGAGTGTTCTTGTTGAAAACCCCACATACCTCAAAATTTGAGACGTTGAATGAAATCTATAATCCAAAACTCTACTCACAAAATTGTTTCGTGCTTCTTGAAACTCTCGAAACGGGGATTCCGAATATCCAAAAATCTTTAAAAAGTAACGGTTGAATCACGAGCTCTCCTGGTTTCTTTATAGAAACCCTAAGTTTTGTTCTTGGTCAATTTGGGTGAAAGTGATGTTATTTTGGTATTTGAGGGATTAAATCTCGTGTTAGAGAGGATAGAGGCTTCAATATTTACCATTGTTCCATTAATGAAACGGATTTGGAATGCTGAAAATGGCCAGGCGCTATTAGCCAGTTGGTGCCTGTCTTAGAGCGATGGAGTTCATCAGGCGCCGCCTGCTAGATAGCCCACGATAAGCCAGGAGGCGCGGGCTTAATCTCCTGCCTTGCATATAATCTAGCCCCGCGATAGAGCGGGCGGCGCGGGCAGATCGTGCGCAGCTACTGGAATGCACACCCAAACATGGCCTTAGGCTCGTCTAAAAAATTCCAAAACTCATTCAAAACATGGGACGACCTTTCCCCATCGCAACGCAATAAAAATTTCAAGAAACGGATGTCGGGAAGGTCACAAAAAAATTCAACAAAGATTAAGGGTCCAAAATAAAACTAAGTGTTGAAACTCTTAGCTGAAAATTCTAAGTGTTAAACTCAACTTGACTCATTTCGAAGGCTTTAACGACGCAAAAAAATTTTGGGGTCTTACATTATCTTTCCCTTGGAACATTCGTCCTCGAATGACAATAGATATGACGAGAATACAAGGGAAACGAAAAGTATACAGCTGAGGCAACTTGCTAAACTTGTTTCTACCTCGTTCTACCTTTTCGGATACAACATAGCATACATAAACTCTTGAAATAACAGCTGAACAATAAGAAATAACAGCTGAACTACTGCACCTTTGAATATAAAAGGGATTATTTAGAGAAGAACGGTACCTTCGGTTTGATTGGAGCTTGCAGAATATAGGTGCGGATACTTAGATCGCATATCCGCTTCAGTTTCCCAAGTTGCACCCTCAAAAGATTTATTCCGCCACAACACTTTGACCAAGGGAACTTTTTTGTTCCTTAGTCTTCGGACTTGGAAATCAAGGATCTCGATGGGGCTCTTATCAAAGGAAAATCTATCCTGAACTTCAGCGTTCACAGAAGGTTCTACTACCACAGAATTACCAATATGCTTCCTAAGTATAGAAACATGAAACACCGGATAAACAGTCGACAACTCCGCAGGCAACTCAACTTCATACGCCACCTTACCAACCAGCTAAGAACTCTGTAAGGGACAACATAACGGGGACTGAACTTCCCTTTCTTCCCAAACCTCTTCACCCCTTTCATGGGTGAAATCTTTAAATACACTAAGTCATTAACTTCGAACTCAAGGTCTCTCCTCCTCACATCGGAATACAACTTTTGATGACTCTGAGCTGTCTTTAACCTTTCTATAATCAGTTTGACTTTCTCCATAGTCTCAAATACTGAATCAGGACCACTCACAACAGCTTCACCCACTTCGAACCAACCTATGGGTGATCTACATTTTCTCCCATACAAAGCCTCAAACAGGGCCATGCCAATAGTAGAGTGATAACTATTATTGTAAGCAAACTCTATCAATGGTAAATGCTCATCCCAACTCTCTTTGAAATCCAGAGCACACGCTCTCAACATATCCTCTAAAGTCTGGATGGTCCTCTCAGCCTGACCATTTGTCTACGAATGAAAAGCAGAACTCAAATGCACTTAGGTACCAAGACCCTTCTGAAATGCTCTCCAGAACTACGAAGTAAACTGAGTACTCCTATCTAAAATGATAGATAAGGGAACTCCATGCAATCTTACTAACTCCCGGATATACAATCTAGCGTAATCCTCAGCAGTATAAAAAGTATGCACAGGCAAGAAGTTCATAGACTTAGTCAACCTATCAACAACAACCCAAATAGAATTATGATGGCATCGGGAAAGAGGTAGACCAGTCATAAAATCCATGTTTATCTCTTCCCACTTCCAAGTGGGAATACTAAACTCCTGCATCTTACCACCGGGTCTTTGGTGTTCTACTTTAACCTGTTGGCACGTCACCCACTTAGCTACAAATGCTGCTATATCTTTTTTCATGTCGATCCACCAATAGATTTCCCGCAAGTCGCGATATATCTTGGTGGCACCAGGATGAATAGAATATCGCGTACCATGTGCTTCAGCCATCATCCTCTTCCTTAGGTCATCAACATTCAGAACACATAATCTACCATGCAATCTCAACACACCATCTCCCCCTTGGGAGAAAACCTCCACTTTTTGGTCCCTGACTGACTCCTTCAGTCTGACCAAGCTAGCATCTAAGTCTTGCTTCTCCTTTACTTCTGAAACCAGAAAAGATTCGGAACTACTCTGAACCCCAATGCTACCTTCAGCAGAATCAAATAACCTAACTCCCAGTCTATCCAAATGATGCACATCACGAGCTAAATCCTTCTTAACCTCTTCTACATGCGAAACACTACCCATGAACAACCTACTAAGGGCATCTTCCACCATATTGGCCTTGCCCGGGTGATACAACACGCTCATGTCATTGTCTTTTAACAGCTCAACCATCTCTTTTGCCTAAGGTTCAACTCCCTCTGGGTAAATAAATATTGTAAACTCTTATGATCCGTAAACACATCCACATGGACACCGTACAAATAGTGTCTCCAAATTTTCAAAGAAAACACTACAGCAGCCAAATCTAAGTCATGGGTTGGGTAATTCTTCTCATGAGGTTTCAACTGCCTAGAAGCATAGGCTATAACCTTACCCATTTGCATCAATTCATAGCCCAAAACCACTCTAGAAGCATCACAATACACGACAAATCCATCACTACTATCAGGTAAAGTCAAAATAGAGACTGAGGTGAGTCGAGTCTTCAATTCCTAAAAACTCTTCTCACAAGAATCTGACCACAAGAACATAACTTTCTTTTGCGTCAACGGGGTCATGGGAGATGCAATCGAAGAGAAACCTTTCACAAAATAATGGTAACAGCCAGCTAGACCTAAGAAACTTTGTATATCAAACAGAGAGATAGGTCTAGGCCAGTTTCTAACAGCTTCTGTCTATTAGGGATCAACTCTAATACCTTCGAAAGACACAATGTGACCTATAAAAGCAACTAACCTTAGCGAAAATTCATACTTAGTGAATTTGGCAAACAATCGATGATCGCTAAGGGTTTGCAAGACAATTCAGATATGATTTGCATGGTCATCCTCACTACGGGAGTATACCAGAATATCGTTTATAAACACTATGACAAACATATCAAGATATTGTCTGAACACTCGATTCATGAGGTCCATGAAAGCTGTTGGGGCATTAGTCAACCCAAAGGACATAACAAGAAACTTGAAATGACCATAACGGGTTTGAAAGGCTGTCTTCGGGATGTCACACTCCCTAACTTTGAGCTGGTGATAGTCGAATCTAAGGTATATATTGGAAAAATAACTTGCACCTTGTAACTGGTCAAACAAATCATCAATTCTCGGAAGGGGATACTTATTTTTTACAGTGACTTTGTTTAGCTGGCGATAGTCAATGCACATATGCAAAGAACCATCCTTCTTTCGTACGAATAGGATAGGCGCACCCCAAAGAGATACACTTGGCCTTATGAAACCTTTATCTAATAGGTCCTTGAGTTGCTCTTTCAACTTCTTAAGTTCTGCGGGTGCCATGTGGTAAGGAGGAATGAAAATAGGCTGAGTATCAGAAAGAAGATCAATCCTAAATTCTATCTCTCTGTCAGGAGGTACTCCTGGAAGATCTTTTGAAAAGACATCAGGAAACTCATTAATAACATTAACTGACTGGAGAGTTGGAGTCTCGAGATTAGTGTCTTTGAACATAACTAAATGATAGATGCACCCTTTGGAAATAAGCTTTCTAGCTTTGAGATATAAGATAAAATGACTCTTGAAGGACACTGAATTTCTAGACCATTCGAAAACAGACTCACCAGGAAACTGAAACTTGACTACACGGGTACGATAGTCTATGAATGTGTACCAAGAGTGAAACCAGTCCATACTCAGAATAACATCAAAATCTACCATGTCCAACTCTATCAGATCAGCAAACATGACCCTATGAAGGATAGAAACAAGACACTTTTTATACACTTTTTGGGCAACAACCAATTCACCCACTGGTGTAGAAACTAGGATAGGATCTAGGATATTTTCGGGACTCACTTCAAAATTTATAGCAACCAGAGATGTCACATATGAAAAATTGGACCCAGGGTCTAATAATGCATAAACATCAAAATGAAATATACGAAGCATACCAGTAACAACATCAGGAGAGTCCTCTTTCTCCTGGAGAGATGGTAAAGCATAAAACTGATTCTCGCGTTGACCGCCAGTGGTGCTAGAAGAGATCCCCTAAGCTGGGGTTGGGCGAGTTACCAGAGCTGGAGCACTAGCAATCTACGTCTGAGGGTGATTATCATGTCGCTCATGCCTGGCATGTGGGCACTCCCTAAGTTTGTGACCCAAGTCACCACAACCAAAATAACCTTTCTTCTCACCCCAACACTCACCCGAATGGGTCCTACCACACTTAGGACATGGAGGATAATTAGGCTTACTGCCAACAGTGTACTGGGACTTGGACACATATGATCTACTACCTTACTCCTGCCTACCTCTAGATGTGGGAGCACTAGCTGACGACGGTGCTGGTGCAGATGAATGGTTCTAATACTGAGGGCGGTCCCTTTTTTAGATCTAGTCTGGCCATGTTCGTATTGCTCAGACCTAGCTCTTTTATTCCCTCCCATCTTGTCCCTCTCCTTTATTTTGTCGGCTTCAATCTGTTAGGAATGAGTCATCAATATAGAAAGGCTCATCTCACTATTTAGCATGGTAGATCTGTACTCCTTAACAACGTAGCTCGACACCCCTGTCACAAATTTGCTCATACTGGATCGATTGTCAGCTACCAAGTCAGGAATGTATTTGGCCAACTGATTAAACTTTAAGTAGTACTCCTTAACAGTCATAGAGCCCTGCCATAATTTCATGAACTCCTCTACCTTTGCCTCTCTTATCTCTAAAGGGAAGACCTTATCTAGGAATGCATTTTGGAACTCCTGCCAAGTCATAGGGGTGACAACCTCTCCTCTGCCTTTTCTCTAAGAAATGACCCAATCATAAGTAATGTCTTTGAACTGGTATGATGCCAACTCCATACTATCCTCCTCAAAGACATGCATCATCTCTGTGATCTTTCTCACCTACTCCAAATATAACTGTGGGTCCTCATCTGGCTTGGACCCATAGAATTCTAGTAGATTCATTCGCATAAAGTCATGAATCCTTGCAGAAGCTGAGTCACCTCCCTGCTGCTGTGGAGCGGGGGCCGGATTAGCCTGAACGTTTTTAGTAACATCTTGGGCCAGCGCCTGAAAGGCTACTCGAACTCGGCATGGGATACATTTTTATTCAGTGGGTCAGCAGGCTAAGGTTGCCGACCGGCGTTATTTCTTCTAGCTTGGAGAGGAGTCATATTCTAAAATAAAAAAGCATGAATTAATAGTTGAAAGAGGCACTGTAAGCACGATGGACTTCTGAAAGAAAGAAATGACATTTTTCCTAAAATGTCTCGTAGCCTCTTGCTCATAGATGTGGCGCGCTACACACCGATGATCAATACTCTACTTAACGCGGCTTTTCAGACTCCTTAGGATTCCTTAAACCTTAGGCTCTAATATCAAGTTTGTAAAGCCCCAAAAACGGGTCCCGAGATGTCACACGGTGCTTGAGGCTACAAGTAGCCCCAAGCTAACCCTTTGAACCATTCTCTACCATTCATCACTTATTTTAATATAGTTATAATCAATAAAAGTTAAACTTCATCAATCAAATCTCACTGTAATATAAGTAAGTACTGAAAAGTAACAAAATACAAAATATCTTACAACTCTGACCATTCTGACAAATCTAGCCTGACAAGCCTCTACTAAACAATGTACCAATGATCCATTGGGACAGGCCCCAACTGACTCAAACCCAATAGATAAAATAAATAACTCATAGTAAAGCAGGAAGTCTAAATAACTTGTCCTCGGATCATAAGGACTCACCACTGCAGGAAAAGTGGATCAAAATGCTCGAAAAATCTCAGTCAAGTCTAGAACTAAGCACCTGAACCTACATTATAGGGAAAATATAGCCCATAAATGAATATGTTGGTCAGTACCTGGAATATAGACCGAGTATATGGGGGTGTGTGCAAGTTTTAAAAAAAATCAAATATCACAAGTATTCATAGAAAACATACATGTTATAACAAGTGACTCACATAGCTCGAATAAAATCATCATAATCATAGTAAGTTCTCAATTCACTTTTATCTCAGTTTCAAACCATCAAAGTAATCAAATCTCATAATAATTCTCTTTAGAATATAGTATTTCAATCTTTCGGAAACAATAACTTTCTCAAAATCAATCCTTCAAAACAACTATGTTCATCTTAGATAGAATAGTACACACACATACATAGGGAGTCTCTCATAACCGACATAAACCATGTGAGCTACATGGAGTCCAAGTCTAACCCACATTGGGGAGAGCTGTCCGATCCTTGCCATCAGAGTAGGACCTTAATCTTTCATTCACTAGTGATCACTATATCAGCCTCAGGCTCATATCCAATGAGGACACATAGTTCTGGGGAAGTACCAAACAGTTATACCTCCCACTCGATGCTAAAGACTACTCTCGGACTTAGCTCATATCTTTTAAAAGAAAACCCACCTTCAATAATTCATCAATTCATATTGGGAGCCAACATGCTGCCCTATTTATCATAAATCAATCAAATGATGTGGATTGTTTTTCTCACTTGAATTCAAAATCAGCTCTTTCAAGACCAAAAGGTCAAATCATTCTACATCATCTCAAATCATTCAAATATCAAGACGCTTATAGCACATAATTTCTCAAAATTACAATTTCAAATGGGGTTCGAAGACCCATATATTAATATCACGGTAAAATCTCTCAAGAATCATGCTTTATATCATAAATACACATAAATCCCAATAAAATCTGAAAATTCAGCTTTTATATTTAACAATATCAACATTATCACGAGAACAACATAAGTAATAAATTCATATTTCAACTTCATAGAAAAATCATGTAAAACCATGTAAATTCGTAAAAGAAAGCAATTTTGGGCAAAAGAACGAAAGAGTGTTCTTGTTGAAAACCCCACATACCTCGAAATTTGAGACGTTGAATGAACTCTATACTCCAAAACTCTACTCACAGAATTGTTTCGTGCTTCTTGAAACTCTCGAAATAGGGATTTCGAATATCCAAAAATCTTTAAAAAGTAACGATTGAATCACGAGCTCTCCTGGTTTCTTTATAGAAACCCTAAGTTTTGTTCTTGGTCAATTTGGGTGAAAGTGATGTTATTTTGGTATTTGAGGGATTAAATCCCGTGTTAGAGAGGATAGAGGCTTCAATATTTACCATTGTGTCATTAATAAAACCAATTTGGAATGCTGAAAATGGTCAGGCACGATTAGCCAAGCATCACCTGGCTTAGAGCGGTGGAGTTCACCAGGCACCGCCTGCTATATCGCCCGTGATAAGCCAGGCGGCGTGGGCTTAATCTCCTACCTTACATGGAATCTGGCCCCGCAATAGAGCGGGCGGTGCTGGCAGATCGCGCACAGCTACTGGAATGCATACCCAAAATTTATCTTAGGCTCATCTAAAAAAAATCCAAAAATCACTCGAAACATGCTACAACCTTTCCCGATCGCAACGCAATAAAAATTTCAAGAAACGAATATCCGGAAGGTCACAAAAAAATTCAACAAAGATTAAGGATCCAAAATAAAACTAATGAAAATTCTAAGTGTTAAACTTAAATTGACTCATTTCGAAGGCTTTAAAGACGCAAAAAAAAATTTGGGGTCTTACACAAGGGTTAGAGGAGCCTCCTCTAGTAGGGCAGCTGCACCAGAACAACAAAAAGCTCCTGCTAAAGATGAGACTTCTACAGGGTCGGGGACCCATGATTTTGATGCTTAACTCACTTTAGGTATGCCTTAAATCCCTAGTTCATTAAACTTTCAATCTTAAGTTGAGGGTGTAGGGCATATGCTATTGCAAAAAAAATTGGTAGATAATTAGGAACAATAAAAGTACTTGAGGTAGTAACATGTATTTATGATTTTTGAAAACTTCTCCATTGGTCTGATTTTATAACTGTGTGATTGTATCTGGTTATGACCATTGTGAATCTTTGTAGTGGCATTAGTTCTGGTAACATTAGAATTTTTGTTGAACAACTTGCATAAACTAAAAGAGTAGTAACTGGTGATATGCCAGTGTGCCATGTGTGTGAAAGGTTTAGTGATTTCCCGTTGTATGTCGAAGCTAGAACTTGCCTATTTTTTCTTGCCTAGGTTGAAGGATGGGGGTTAGGAAAGGATCATAGGCCATGTTTACTGTTTAGTCCACTTTTAGCCTAAATGACCTTCCCTGAATGCATGATATCCCTTGATCCAATTTTTGCAGCTTTAATAACCATTTCTTGTTATGATACCTATCACTTTCATATTTATATCACAATGAACCTGTTTTGGCCTTGGTCCTCCTTGGATACTGTACACCTTAACTCAGGCAAACAGCCTAAGTGAGGGTGGCTGTTATAGGGGTGTGTGGTGTATAATAAGTATGAAGAAGGGTTTATTAAAAAGAAAAAGAATTTAAAAGACTAATGCGGTAGAAAAAGAATAAGAAAAAGAAAAAGATAGTGAAGAGAAAGCACTAAGTGTTAAAAAGACCGCACTCATTCGGAAAGTGTGTAATCAACAATAAAAGAAAACTGAAAAAGGTTAAGAGGTGGGATCCCAAAAGAGTAGTGTATTATCAAGGAGACTTAGTCACTTTAAATATCCGTGAACACCATTCCATCCCTAAGCCTATATTATATGCCGAGAAAAAAACCTATAGTGATCTTAGCTTACCTTTTTAAATACCTTGGTAATGAAAATAGGGGAAAGCATATGGCAGATGACATACAATGATTGGAATCTTTCTGAGGGCGAGTGTCTCTTGATTATCCCTATGTTGATAAATTGATATCAGGTATGAGTAAAAAAGGGGATTTCCTTGCTGTGAGGGCATACTGGGTATGTTACTAGTTGTTAACTTGTTTGAGGTGTGCAATGTTGTTATAGGCATGGTTGTTGCTGAATTTATGCCAAATCTTGATTCCTATGTGTTATAAAATTGTTTTTCAATCACATTCACAGTTGAGTTTGAAATAGTTGACCTTAGAGAAGGTAAAGTGAGTTTGAGCTTATTTGAATGAGTAACTGTTGATTGTACTTTGTATAATCCTAGTTATGTTTTGGTTGCTTGAGGACAAGCAATTGTTTTAACTTGAGGGTGTTGATGTATGAGAAGACGCTAACACATTTGAAGCTTTTAACTCTTAATAATTGCAAAGTCTTAAGCAACTTTTGTTATTTTTGATTATTTTTATTATTTTAATGCATATACAAGTGATCGGGGAGGAAACCAAAGAAAAGAAGAATAAATCATCTAAAATCTAGTGCAAATAAGCTAAAGTATATCTCACGCTATTTCTGAAGCACCGTCAGACATAGGACAGGCTATCAAAGTTGTCGTCCTTAGACAGAACCTGAGGAGTTGAGATGAAATATGACGACGTTTTGGAAACGCCGTCAAATCTGTGACAAGGCGTCAAAATTGTCGTCAACCTGAAGTAGATTATGTTGATTTCCAGTGAAGATGTGACGACATTTTTCATGTGCCATCGGATTTGCTGTCATAAGATAGCAATTCACTAGAAACTTTGATGACATCATGCACTGATAACGCTCAATCTACAGCTCTCGTAGGAGTGTAAAGCGGTCGTTAGCAAATATAGAACCCAACTGGGTTGGGTATCGATCCCACAGGGAATAGCTTGGTCAACAAGTAAGTAAAGATTACTAGACTTTTAGTGCAAGTCTCGTAAAAAAGGGGGGGAGTCTTGTCGTGCAAGTAATGTAACCAAAATAAGATCTAAAAACGGCAATAGCAAAGTAAAAAGAGAAAGAATGTTTTGGTGAGATGTAAACAATGAGAATTGAAAAGTTGGGGTTATGTCCACCTTCTGAGGTATACGTCTCTATTGGCTATGAGTGTGTAGAATTCTGACATGCAATTGCTTATAGAGGATTGTAGTCGATGGTAAATCCAAGCGTCTCTCGACCTAAACAAGGACTATTTCACTTTAACTCTCTCGAGCTTAAAGCGTATCTAACGGTACGAATTCTCCAAGAGGTTAGTCCAGTTACGGCACTAGCGTTTTAATAGGAAAGGGTGTCCTACTACCTTGACATTATCTTTTTTCCAGACAAATAACTTTTCTCTCGAACAAGTTAAATGTTAGACTGGCGTATTCTTGCATTTGCAACCGCAAAGAATGTAGATTAAGATGAAGAGAATAATGATATAAGCAATATACGTGCCTTGAACTCACAAACTCACAGCAATAGATAGTAACTCATTCGGCTTTCATAACCCCAACAGAGAAGTTTAGTTACCCATGAATGCGAAGGAGATCACGCTTGACATTGTTGTTATACCACAAGATTGATTAATTTCGTGTAGCGTAAGTGGTAGGCGTGAGGCGTGAATTCCTTAGCAAAGTAACGATTCTCTTGTTGCGGAAATTAAGAATAGATGAATGGAAGAAGAAAACTAGAATTAATAGAAAGATTAGAAGAGTTGTAGAATTGTTTGTAGTGTAGAATAATAGAGGAATAGAAGATGCCTCGAAATCTCTAGCATGATAGGGTATTTATAATACCCATATCCTAATCCTACTAAGCTAATGAAATAAATAACCAAATCCTACTAGACTAATGAAATCCTTAACCCATATGTACTAGGTTAAGGTAACATTATCATAATCCACTTAAAATAATGAAATACATAACCTAATTGTACTAGGTTAATGTATCATTGTCAAAATCCAGCTTTTTGTCTGTAAGTCCCCAAAGTCTTCAGAATTATTGTTTTAGCCCGGGACAGATTTTCCATGCAGCAGTTTTGGTCCCCCAAAGTCTTCAGAAATGCTGTTTTAGCCCGGGACAGATTTTTCATGCAGCAGTTTTGGTCCTTAGGCGTGTAAACTCCCTTCCCTTCCTTCGTGAGCTTTCTTTAGCGTCAAGTAAGCCATAAAATGCTGAATTATGCATCATTTATACCTGAAACTTTACTAATCATGTTCGTTAGCTCATTTACAGGAAAAAGGACTAAAAGTGCATGAAATATATAATTTGTTCTCAAAACTAGGCTAAAATATGGGCAAAATATATTGATATAGGCGCGTAAATTTGCCTATCATCAACACCCCACACTTAGAGCTTTGTTCGTCCTCGAACAAACTATCATGTCCTTCTAAACATCAACTTAGGGTTTTACAGCAACAACACAAAATATTCGTCAAGACAAGCACAACAATTATCAACAAAGAGTATCTTTTCGATTATAAGTAGAAACAGTTTAACCTCTAGCATAGACTCGTGATGGTGATCAACTCGCATGCAAACGTTAAGGTAAAAGGAATCATATATAACTACCCAAAACTCATCAACCATGTGTGTCTCACACTATAGTGCCCATAATCACTCACAAGTATAGCATATTTTTCAAACATGGGTATCAAAATATCCTTGCTCTCACTCTCACAAAGAATTCATATGTAGCGACTGATGACCATAGGCTTGCCCTTAATGTAATACTCTACTAAATGTTGGAATGTTAAGATTAGGATCAAGTAGGTCTTTTGATGGTTGTAATGTAGGCTAAGGGACGGGTAGGACTATTTTGGCCAGGAATAGTGACTAAGTTCCTAAGCGCTTTAATACATCACTTTGTATTATTAACACTCTTCTTTCAAACAACCTTTCTTTCTTTTATTCTACCACCCTTGTTCTCCTCTTTTGTTTTTCAATTTTAAGCACAACTCGCTTTTCAGCTTTCTTTTCCTTTTTTTTTTAACAACATACCTCTTATGATAGCACTTTCTTTTTCATAACATATTCAAGCACCATTACAATTTATAGCATCATACTCACCCAATTTCCTCTTATGTTGTCACATGACTTTTTCACTTTAAAGCACTTAGGAGTTTGGATCAAATTACGGTCTTGAAAGAAATGGATTAGGCTTACATACAAGGTTGTCAATGAAAATAGGCTAAAGGCTCAAAAGGGTTTAACTAGGATGATGTCCATGGGTAGGTAAAACTGAAGGTAAACAAATATAGGTTGCCAAAGAAATGCCTAAATCATATCCTAAACTTACACTCCTTATTTTCGCTTTGCATACATACCAGGCAAGTACTAGCATCAGCCACACACATAGAATATACGATTATCTCACACACACAAGGCACATGGTCGACTTGCTTGGAAGTAATATAGACTCTCGACCCAACAAGTGAAGGAATTGAACCACACAATATCACATAATGAGTCACAACTAGAGCCTAAACGTCTCAATAGTCACAATTGTAGCACTTACTCTTGTTATAATCTCATGCTGCCTATCAAAATAATTTCATGCGAAGCTAGAAAAAAATTTACTCCTAATAAAACAAAAACAAAGCAAGCAAACATAGATGCAATAGAGAAGTATAGTAGCATACGATACCGCCACCCCACACTTAAACGGGACACTGCCCTCAGTGGAAAATAAATACGAGGAACCTGGTTAGTCGGACTCTTCCTCATTGTCGGGGGTCATACCCCCTTCGTCGGAATCATCATAAGAGTCGTCGTCAGAGTTCTCCTCCTCATCAGAGTCTGGTAAGCGTCGATCGTCATCAGTCGGCACATCATCATCTAGAGGTTTCTCAAAGTATACGCCCACTCCACACATCTCCCGTGCATGCATGTTCATGGGATAGTCGTGGTCCAGCTGTTGGAGCTCTGCAGCAGTTGGAACACGACCTCCGCTCATCATTGTAAACCTCATCATGCCGTACATATGGCGGGAGAAACTCTCATCCCGAGGATGTCTCTCTGTCGTAGTAAGGTTGATGCCATGTGTTGATTCAGCATCTTTGACCTTTGTGAGGTCAACCTTCTTCGGATTGTGTGGGAGTTTATGATCAGCTGGTTCCTCTTCGATATCCTCCTTCCGCAAGATTGCTGTCAACAAATTGCCAAATGTGAAATGGGACCTTTTGTGTAGTCTGGCCTTCCTCATGGTGGATCGAATGATTGCCCCAAAGTTGATTGGGACATTCGTCATTAAAGCATAGACCAAACACACTCTATCTCTCGATATCTTGGTGTATTGAGTCCCAGGAATAAGACATGAGTTGACAATGCGCATCCAGATTCTTGCTTCCCTATTTAGTGGAGCATAGGGGAAGGTGTTGTGTCGGCCGGTTTCTTTATGTCTGCCCCACCTTGCCATTGATCTGCTTCCACAAAGCGTGTGTCGTATTGCTCTATAAGGAGGCCTGCTGTACAGCTCTTTGAATGGTGCTGCGTCGATTGAAGGTAAGCCAAGAAAAGAGTTGATCCAGTCCGCTGTGAGCTGTAACACCTGGCCCCGAATTTTGACTTCATTGCCTGTTGTGTTTGGCGACCAGTTGGCATAAAACTCTCTTGTTAGATCAAGATTACACTCTCCCATGTCGCGGAAGATGAAATCCAACTTCAAAGCCATTATTTTTGCCAACATACGCGGCTCCTTCTTTGCTAAGGTATCCTTGTTGATCAAGTCGACGTGCACATATTTTCTTTCTTTGTTGCTGTTGTACCATGCTTTGGCTTCTTCCTCAAGAACCCATTTTATTCCGAACATTCTGCGTGGTGGTTGTGCTGAGGATGATTCTCCTTGGTCTTTTCGACTTCTCTTCTTGCCCTTTTGGGAAGTGGTTGCCTTCTCCTTGCCTTGCCTCGCTTTAGGTGCCATTGTACCTGAGACTAGAAATAGTGTTAGTTGCAGGACAGTTTCGCTTGATACAATCTATAAGCAAGCATTAGGGGTACCACCCCACACTTAGTTTTGTTAACACAAATCAGTGAGGTGAAAGTAGTCGATTTACTCAGATTTCATCGAGATACGTTTTAGGATTGTATTCCGACAAGAAAATCAGCAATGCATCACTTACTTGCAGCCATTGGACTACTTTCATGGTAGATATAGCAACACTACTACATAGAGGTTACCACATTAAATCGTTATTCTTTTAACAATCACAACCTCCTAAGTCGGTAGGTCTTATCCCGATGGCCGGGATAGTCTAACATGTAAGTATCCTAACAACAATCTTAAGCAATATTCATAGCCATAGCAATTCCGCAAATATCATAACAATGCTATTGAAACCAAATTCAAGTCGGAAACAGGTCAAGATTTTCCTACGTATATGTTCACTCACATGATTTTGCAACAACAATCCAAACACATGAACATTACCAACAATCTTATATAATTTAGCAATTAATAATAGCCATAGCAACGTTGTACTTACGAGAAATAAATGAAGAATAAGAGAGCACTTACTTGCTTGAAGCTTGTGGAGATGGTTTTGTGAATTGGAAGAGCAAAAGAAGAAAATTTTTAGAAGATTTGGAAGAGTATGCGGCGCCTTTAGGGTATTTTCTATTGTGGTTGTGTTATAAGACTAAGTCCCCTTTATATAGAAAGAGTATGGGTCGGGTTATGACCCATTTACAATCGGTTTTGGAGACAAAAATCCTACATATGCGGCGCATTGTCTATGGTATAATGGGACATATGCGCCGCATAGTCTATGGCATTTGTAGACATATGCGGCGCATTGTCTATGGCATAATGGGACATATGCGCCGCATAGTCTATGGTATATGAGATACTGAGACCAAATGCCATAGCATAGGCGGCGCATAGTCAAAAGCATACCTAGGAATAGGCGGCGCATAGTGTATAGCACACTAGATTCCGAGACCTTAGGCTATAGGATAAGTTGTGCATCGTTCGTGGCCTAGTTTTACCAAGGCCTAGCCTTCCTCGAAGCCTATTTTGGCGTGGGAAAGGCTCAATCCATAGCCTTATGCATCAACCTTCCTAATTTACCAACTTTACCATACAATGCGTCCAAATCGTCAATTGAAATCAATCTCCTCGTTGACTACTTCTTGCACCTATATTCGCTCAAACAAATGAAAACGATTAGTACGATAAGTTGCCTCCCACCAAGCGCCTTAGTTTTGGTCGTGGCACGACTCTTATTTTTGGATTTTTATTAATTAAAAACAAATCAAGTACTAGAATGAAAGAAAACGATAAACGATAAATGAAAAACGATAAACGATGGGTTGCCTCCCATCTAGCGCCTTATTTATTGTCGTGGCACGACATGGTTATCTCGAGTACTTAGACTTCGTCGAGATAAGTGATGGACATATCATTCGTCGATTCAAGAGGACCGATATACGGCTTAACACGTTGGCCATTCACTTTGAAGACAACACCCTTATTGCCTTCCAATTCGACTACTCCAGACGAGTAGACTTGGATAACTTTAAATGGACCAGACCACTTAGATTTTAACTTACCTGGGAAGAGCTTAAATCTGGAGTTGAAGAGTAGTACCATATCACCCTTTTGGAAGTTTCGTCGAACAATCCGCTGATCATGATACTTCTTCATCCGCTCCTTGTATAAATCCGATCTTTCATATGCATGGAGACGGAACTCATCTAATTCGTTCAGCTTCTCCAACCTCAGATTCTTCACATCATCCCAATTCAGATTCAAGTGCTTCAATGCCCACAATGCCTTGTATTCAAGCTCGATGGGTAGATGACAAGCCTTCCCATAAACTAGTTGATAAGGAGACATGCCAATGGGTGTCTTGAATGCAGTCCTATATGCCCATAGTGCATCATCTAGCTTTCGAGACCAATCCTTCCTATTTGCATTAACCGTCTTTGCAAGGATTTGCTTAATCTCTCGATTGGAAACCTCTACTTGTCCACTAGTTTGGGGATGATAAGGCGTAGCTACCTTGTGTTGCTTGACACCATACTTGGCCAATACAGATTTGAATAGCTTGTTGCAAAAGTGAGATCCTCCATCACTTATGATAGTACGAGGTACCCCAAAGCGAGAGAAGATATTCTTCTTTAAGAACTCTACAACACGCTTTCCTTCGTTGTCGGCCAATGCTACAGCTTCAACCCATTTTGAAACATAATCCACAGCAACCAAGATGTACTTCATTCCAAATGAATTCACGAATGGACCCATGAAATCAATACCCCACACATCAAAAAGTTCTATCTCCATAATTTTGGACATAGGCATTTCATGGTGTTTTGAAATAGCACCTTGACGTTGGCATTGGTCACACCTTCTCACATAGTCGTATGCATCTCTGAATATCGAGGGCCAATAATAACCACTTTGCAATACTTTTCTTGCCGTTCGATTCCCTGCATGATGTCCTCCAACTTGCGAAGTGTGGCATGCTTCCAATATAGCAGGTACTTCTTCATGGGATATACATCGTCGAATGATCCCATCCGCGCATCTTCGAAACAAATAAGGTTCATCCCAATAGTAGTGCTGAACGTCATGCATAAACTTCCTCCTTTGGTGGTAAGATAAGTTGGCAGGTATCACATTACTCTCTACGAAATTTGCAAAGTCGGCATACCATGGTACTTTCTCCATTTTTGTCGCTAATATCTCCTCGTCAGGGAATGCATCATCAATCTGAATTTCAGGTTGCACCACATGTTCATTCTCAAGTCTAGATAGGTGATCAGCCACTTGGTTCTCGCAACCTCTTCTATCTTTGACTTCGAAATCAAACTCTTGCAGCAGCAGTACCCATCGAATCAACCTTGGTTTGGCATCCTTCTTCGTCATTAGATACTTAAGAGCTACATGGTCTATATGGACGATCACATTGGTACCCAATAAATAGGCACGAAACTTCTCAAACGCATATACAACCGCTAGGAGCTCTTGTTCAGTAACAGTGTAGTTCCTTTGGGCTTCATTTAGGACCTTACTCGCATAGTAGATAGGATGAAATAGTTTCTCCTTTCTTTGTCCAAGAACAGCACCAACGGCTACACCACTAGCATCGCACATGACCTCAAACGGGAGCGTCCAATCTGGTGCTACCATGATAGGGGCTTCAATGAGTTTTCCTTTAAGGCATTCGAATGCCTTTAAGCAATTGTCATTAAAGTCAAACTTCGCATCTTTCTCCAGTAGTTTGTACAATGGACTAGAAATTTTGGAAAAGTCTTTGATGAATCTACGATAGAAACCAGCATGGCCAAGAAAACTACGGACTCCCTTCACCGAAATTGGAGGCGGTAGCTTCTCAATTACCTCTATTTTTTCTCGATCAACCTCTATTCCTCTTTCAGAGATCTTGTGCCCAAGAAAGATTCCTTCTTTTACCATGAAGTGGCACTTCTCCCAATTCAGCACAAGGTTGAACTCTACACATCTTTGCAATGTCATGCTCAAGTTTGCCAAACATGCTTCAAAAGACTCACCGACAATTGAAAAGTCGTCCATAAATACCTTCAAAGTGTCTTCAACCATATCAGAGAAAATAGACATCATACAACATTGAAAGGTGGCTGGTGCATTACACAACCCGAATGGCATGCGTTTGAAGGCAAACGTACCATATGGGCATGTGAACGTTGTCTTCTCTTGGTCTTCGGGAGCAATACAAATCTGATTATAACCTGAATAACCATCCAAGAAGCAAAACCATCCTTTCCCCACTAATCGATCTAGCATTTGGTCCATAAATGGCATGGGGAAGTGATCCTTGAGTGTCCACGAATTCAGCTTGTGGTAGTCCATGCATACTCTCCATCCAGTAACGGGCCTGAGTGGAATAAGTTCATTCTTTGCATTTGTGACCACCGTCATTCCTCCTTTTTTGGGAACACATTGTACAGGACTTACCCACGTACTATCAGAGATAGGATATACAACTCCTGCGTCTAACCACTTTATAATCTCCTTCTTCACCACTTCTTGCATAGGTGGGTTTAAACGCCTTTGATATTCAATGGTGGGTGTGCACTTTTCTTGAAGCTGAATTTTATGTGTGCAAATCCCAGGTGGAATACCAATAATATCCGCAATGGTCCATCCAATGGCTCTAATATACATGCGTAAGATCGAAATAAGAGCTGCAACTTGTTGCTCACCCAAATCAGCTGCCACTATGACTGGAAGTGTGTTTCCGCTTCCTAAGAATGCGTACTTCAGATGACTTGGCAGCTCCTTCAATTCTAGTGTGGGTGGTTCTTCAATAGATGGCTTGGCTGGTGGTGTGGGTCGATTCTTGAGATCAAGATCCAGCTTCTTGGGAGTATAGCGATATGTCCCTAATCCCGATAGCGCACAAACAGCTTCTTCAGAAATTTCAGCATCCTCATTCTCTCCTTTCATGAGCAAAACCTCCAAAGGATCATCAAGAATTTACTCTTCTTCAAGGCGTTCTTTCTCATCGTCAAAGACAACATCAGCCACTGAAAATACACTCAGATCTTTGGGTTGCTTCATTGATTTGCAAACATCAAATCGAACCACTTTGTCATTTATTCGGAATGAAAGTTCATTAGCTCTCAAATCAATGAGCACACTTCCTGTAGCAAGGAAAGGGCGTCCCAAGATTATGGGAACCTCTGAATCTGCTTCACAATCCAAGATGACAAAGTCTGCTGGAAAGATAAATGAAGAAACCTTTACCAAGACATCACATAGAATACCAACCGGTCGTTTTACCGACCTATCTGCCATAACAAGCCTCATGTTGGTTGGTGTAGGATCTCCTAACCCCAACTTCTTGTAGATCGATAATGGCATCAAGTTGATGCTGGCTCCTAGGTCAAATAATGCTTTGGCAAAGTTCAAAGATCCGACAGTGCAAGGAATAGTGAAAGCTCCGGGGTCGGCCTTCTTCTGAACTATCGATCGGGTAGCAATTGCACTACAATGATGCACATCATCCTTCAGCTCATAACTTGCTGCCCTCTTCTTAGTCAAAAGATCTTTCATTAACTTTGCATACCCAGGCATTTGTTCAAGTGCCTCCACCAATGGAACATTAATGGTCAGCTGCTTTAACATAGTCATGAATTTGCTGAACTTCGTGTCCTCAGCCACCTTCTTCAATCTTTGGGGAAAAGGTGGTGGTGGGTATGGAAGTGTTCTCTCCATGGCTTTCTTCTCCTCTTGCTTCCGTTTTTCCATTTTTTTAGGCTGTACGTCACTGGGCGTGACGTCCTTGACGTCAGAACTGGTTGTTGCGGCATCTTCTCCTTTTGCGTTATCATCCATATCCGCAACTTCTTCAACCACTTGCTTGCCTTTTGCTGAAGGTTCCAGCACCTTACCACTTCTGGTAGTGATGGCCATGCATGACCCATCATTCCTTGGGTTTTGCACAGTATCGCTAGGTAAAGTGCCAGCCTTTCTTTGATTGAGTGCTGCTGAAAGTTGGCTCAGTTGCTGCTCTATTTGCTTGATTGAAGTGGAATGAGAATCAACTAGTTGTTTCATGGAAGACAAATCATTGATTACCTCAGTAACTCCCGCGCTCGTTGTTTCCACTCCTTTTAATAATTTAGCCATCATGTCTTCCATACTTCCAGAATTAGATGTGGTGGTATCACGTCTACCAGGGGGAACATAAACACCACTCTTTTCATTGTTTTTTCTCCAACTACCTTGGTCCTTGTTTCCAGAATTATCATAATAGTTCCGACCTTGGTTTCCTTGGGCATTCCCTCGGAAACCCCCCTGATTGTTCAAGTAGTTGGCTTCTTCTTCCGAATCAGATTCGTCTATTCCTTTTAGTGCCACAGCTTTCACTTTTTTGGTCTTCCCTGATAATAAATGCTTTGTAAGAAGATCCATTTGTGTTTTCATGTGCGCCATATCTTGATCACGTTCTTCTTGTCTTCTTCTTTGGTCTGCAGTCATGCCTATAGATAAAGTGGGGCTTGCTACCTCAGAATCCCTGGTATGCCAAGATCTACTTTGTTTCGTCATGCGATCTAGCATATTGCTTGCTTGACCAAAGGTGAGGTCCATAAAAGATCCTCCAGCTGCGTTATCCACCACTGGCTTAGTTATTTAATTCAAGGCTCTATACAATATCTCCATGAGGTGAACATTAGTCATGTGATGGTTTGGGCATCTCGCTAGCTTTGTCTTGAACCTCTCCCATGTTTCATGAAGAGCTTCAGTGGGAAGCTGACGAAAGTTGCTGATTTCATCTCTCAATTGTGCCCTTTTGGAAGGCGGAAAGAATCTTTCTAGGAAAGCGTCTCTCAATTGCCTCCAATTTGCAGGGTTATCAATGTTCTGCTGTTGAACCTGGGCTGCGGAAAGGGCAGCCAATCTTACTTGTTCCTGTTGAGCAGCTATCCTTGCAATTTCAGCTTGTGCTTCCATTCTACCAATGCGTTGTGGTTCAGGATTGCTTGGTAATAACGGTTGACCAGAACTTCGAGTATGGGGCATGCAATAAAATAAAAACTTGCAGTAGACAAAAACAAAAACTAAAAGTAAAAGTACGAGAATCTTTGACCAAAGGGTCTAGTAATTTTCACGAACTTAATTGACACTTGTATTCCCCGGCAGCGGCGCCAATTTTTGATAACGCTCAATCTACAGCTCTCGTAGGAGTGTAAAACGGTCGTTAGCAAATATAGAACCCAACTGGGTTGGGTATCGATCCCACAGGGAATAGCTTGGTCAACAAGTAAGTAAAGATTACTAGACTTTTAGTGCAAGTCTCGTAAAAAAGGGGGGGGAGTCTTGTCGTGCAAGTAATGTAACCAAAATAAGATCTAAAAACGGCAATAGCAAAGTAAAAAGAGAAAGAATGTTTTGGTGAGATGTAAACAATGAGAATTGAGAAGTTGGGGTTATGTCCACCTTCTGAGGTATACGTCTCTATTGGCTATGAGTGTGTAGAATTCTGACATGCAATTGCTTATAGAGGATTGTAGTCGATGGTAAATCCAAGCGTCTCTCGACCTAAACAAGGACTATTTCACTTTAACTCTCTCGAGCTTAAAGCGTATCTAACGGTACGAATTCTCCAAGAGGTTAGTCCAGTTACGGCACTAGCGTTTTAATAGGAAAGGGTGTCCGACTACCTTGACATTATCTCTTTTCCAGACAAATAACTTTTCTCTCGAACAAGTTAAATGTTAGACTGGCGTATTCTTGCGTTTGCAACCGCAAAGAATGTAGATTAAGATGAAGAGAATAATGATATAAGCAATATACGTGCCTTGAACTCACAAACTCACAGCAATAGATAGTAACTCATTCGGCTTTCATAACCCCAACAGAGAAGTTTAGTTACCCATGAATGCGAAGGAGATCATGCTTGACATTGTTGTTATACCACAAGATTGATTAATTTCGTGTAGCGTAAGTGGTAGGCGTGAGGCGTGAATTCCTTAGCAAAGTAACGATTCTCTTGTTGCGAAAATTAAGAATAGATGAATGGAAGAAGAAAACTAGAATTAATAGAAAGATTAGAAGAGTTGTAGAATTGTTTGTAGTGTAGAATAATAGAGGAATAGAAGATGCTTCGAAATCTCTAGCATGATAGGGTATTTATAATACCCATATCCTAATCCTACTAAGCTAATGAAATAAATAACCAAATCCTACTAGACTAATGAAATCCTTAACCCATATGTACTAGGTTAAGGTAACATTATCATAATCCACTTAAAATAATGAAATACATAACCTAATTGTACTAGGTTAATGTATCATTGTCAAAATCCAGCTTTTTGTCTGTAAGTCCCCAAAGTCTTCAGAATTGCTGTTTTAGCCCGGGACAGATTTTCCATGCAGCAGTTTTGGTCCCCCAAAGTCTTCAGAAATGCTGTTTTAGCCCGGGACAGATTTTCCATGCAGCAGTTTTGGTCCTTAGGCGTGTAAACTCCCTTCCCTTCCTTCGTGAGCTTTCTTTAGCATCAAGTAAGCCATAAAATGCTGAATTATGCATCATTTATACCTGAAACTTTACTAATCATGTTCGTTAGCTCATTTACAGGAAAAAGGACTAAAAGTGCATGAAATATATAATTTGTTCTCAAAACTAGGCTAAAATATGGGCAAAATATATTGATATAGGCGCGTAAATTTGCCTATCATCATGCACACGCCGTCAGATGTCTGACACGCCGTCAAGATTGTCGTCGTCTATTCCGAAGAGAAAACTGAAACCTTAATTTTTGTTTCCTTATTTAGGATTAAGTATTTATAGAACTTTTAGGGTTTTATTAAAGGGAGGACAGAATACGAAAAAAAAAGTTTGAGGAGGAGAGAGAGTTTGACTCATTGTTTGTAAATAATACTCTCTTTTACTTTCAAGAAACCATTGAAATTATCATCATAACTTTTAAGCATTCTTGTGTGATTGAATTCAATAACAATTTTTGTCATTCATCCTACTGTGAGTTTAACTTCATTATCATGAATCAATATTGTTGTTTTTTTAAGCCAAGCATGAGCTGCTAAAAACCGTAAACCCGAGTTATGGGATCTGTGGGTTAGGTTTTGATATGATGCTAGGTGCATAAAGGATTCAAAGAGTAGTAGGACGTCTTGAAATTCTATTTCTTTAACTTAAATCTATTGGTTGCAAACAATAGGTTATGCCTTAGGTTTATTTGCTTGAACAAGAAATAGACTAGAGGACGCGAATTATCAATAGGGACTCGAAAGCTACCAACTTTCTATTTAATGATTGATGCCATAACTGGATTAATCTACCTGAGATAACATCCTATTAGAAATAGATATGTTATCTAATTTCGAGAGAATTAGAGAATAAATTGTCTGGTGAGGTCAAAAGATAAGTCAGATAGTATCGTCGTCAGGGATATTGTATTGTTCCTACTCACTTGGAGAATCTAGATTGTGCCTAATATATATCAAATACCAATACCCATAGTGAACATAGCTCTGGTTTGTTTTAAAACTCTTGATTACAATCATTCAAACTTCTGTGATAATTAGTCAGTTGTTAAATTTTCAAATCCCCTTCCACCGAAAACATCCAACTTTCAGTTAATTACTTTGCAGACAACTTAGAGTATTCCCTGTGGGAATCGACCCCAACCTAGTTGGGTTTTATATTGCTAACGATCGCTTACATTATCGTCATAGAGGTGTACTTTGAGAGTTATCACTTGACATGTATTACTTATCACAAAGTCAGGGATTTTACACTTAACATACTACAATAATACTATTTTCTTTGTATAAGCATTTTATCAAACATATAGGGACCATGCTTTAATTATTCAACAACTACTACTTCTATATGTCATGACTCCATCAACCAATTAATCACACAAAATTTTTAACATTATATGATCATGATTCAACACTCATGGAAAATATGATTATTTCCAACATCAATTAGGATATAACAACATCACCCTTCACCTATCTTGGCTTTACAATAATTTATCACCCCAATTAACATAATTACATAATTCAACATGCTTCTTAAAAAGGCTTTATCATGAACACAATAAGATCAACACATTCTAAGTTCTAAACTTGAGTCTTTATCATCAAGAACATGAACTTAATCTCAACAACACCAAAAACTTCAATTTCAAATCACATGAATCATAAAAGTCATAAAAAACATAATCTTTGAATTTAAGAAAAAGGGTTCTTGAGCTTCTTGGGTGAAAGGAACCCAAGAATAAACACTTGTATACCTCAAATTTGTGAATCCGGATGAACTCTTGATTCCGGAACTCTATTTGCAAAATTAATATGTCACGGCCCGAACCGGGTCCCTAGCCGTGACTAGCATCCCGAACCATGAAGGTCTGAAATACCCTTCTTTATCTTGTAATCATGCACAACATTCATACAATAAAAGATAATGCGGAACTAGAAATTTATTATGGAAACATGTTCAATCTGAAAATGTAACTGAATAATAATGTCTGACTCAGTCTACGAAATCTCTACTATGAATTAAACAAACTGTTTGAAAACTGGGACAAGGACCCCAGTAGACCAAAACATAACTAAAGATAATATCTAAAATAACCAGGCCTTCTAGATCATAGAAGGATCTCCACTGCACAAGCTGACCTGCGATCTGAAATATCTACTGATTAGTTGGACCCCTAGACTAAGCCTCAGAACCTAGAAGGAGGGGGGTGTCAGCACAAAAGTACTGGCACGTGAAGCAATCCAAAATAAAGTATTTGAACATATATATATATATATATAATATATGAGAGAAATTTTCATCAACACATCATGCATAAAATAGTTTCTGAAAACATATGGGCATCATTCGAAAATCGTAAGACATTCTTGTCAAAATAATTTTTTATCTTTGTATTACTTCTGAGTTAGGTGGCACTCCCCTACAAGTCTGATATTCCACGAGCTATATGGAATCCGCCATTGACTCGGCGGGGAAGCCCCCAACCCAAGTGTACCGCAAGGATTGAAGTGTCTGAGTCTGATACGCCACACGACACTAGGCCAGCGTAAAATCCCTCTAGGGGACATAATAACCAGGATCGGCAAATCACAGTTTTGGGCAATGAGTTGTCTGAGCTCATGCCTTCTTCGGAGGACCACCTAAGCTCTCTTTATGCCCAATTATATCCTATTCTGAATCATGCATCATTCTAGTTTCAATGGTCTAAAAATCTGATTTCAAACATGTATTTTATTCTGGTCTGAATTATATTGGCATAATCTGAATTGGTGTCGTCACACCAAGACTTGCAAGTCCTATTTCTAAGACATAATGTCATAAGCATGATCTTTCATAAAATATAGTTTCAGATCACCCAAACATGTAATTTGCATAATAGATTTCATGTTCCGAAACTCAAGTCAAAACCGCGCAAAAACTTTCATCAAACATATGGTGGTCATGTGTTTTTGGCCAAACCATGCACACTTTCATTATATGTATATTCAACATTCACAACCCTCTCTTTCGTGTTCAAAATTCATATTCAAAACATAGTAAAAGCTCAAGTATTTCATATCATGCTTTTCAAAGCACATTCAAAACAATTCATATCATACAAAGATGAGAAAACTCATAACAAGAGAGGGATTCATTATAATGCATGCTCTCAGTTGAATAATCATTCTTGAACACATACATACATATATACATAATTTCAAATCAATTTGGGGGAAAGGTCTAAAGACCAAAACAATACCGTCAAAACTTCTAAAATATGATTATGTTCTTAAATTTCAAAACCCCATTCTTAAAACATGATTTCTATGCTCATAAGATTTTAGGAAAACCCCGCGTACCTTGAATTAGGAAGACAATAGGTGCTTATTGAAGCCTACGACCCGGGGATTCCAAATATACGATCAACTTCGAAAACCTACGGTTGAATCTTGAACTACTTGGGTTTTTATTTTGAAACCCTAGAGGGTGTTCTTGAGATAATTTAATGAATATGGGTATATTTTGGCTCTCTAAGGATTAAATCTCGTGTTTAAGCTGATAGGAGAATGGATACTTACTAAAATGACCTAAATTTTTAGGATGAGCTAAACAAGTTTGGCCTGGGGAGATTTTGCAGGCGTCGCCTACCCAATCGCACTACTATAAGCAAGTGTCGCCCGCTCTATCGCGGGCTCCCTTCCAGACCGAGCGATCCAGTGGGCGGCGCAAGATAATCGCCCGATGCTACTGGAATGGCAATCCAAACTTGCCCTTAATCTCATCTAAAAATCCCGAAACTCACCCGAGACGTACTACAACCTTGCCCCATCGCAACGCAACAAGAAAATATAAAAACGGAGGTCGGGAAGGTCAAAAATAAAATCCCCAAAGATCAAGAGATAAAAATGAGACTCTCTTTTACACTTAGAATATTTTTCACAATTTAAGCTTCTCATCCCATGCACATGCTATTATAGGAAAACTATCTCCCCCTTGGGATCATTCTTCCCCGAATGATGGGTAGGAACTTATTGAAGCCTTAAAGGTATGGAATAATGTGGACACGACATGTCCCCTAATAAGGAATACACTAATCTGAAACATGACCATATGGCTAGAACTACTGATGTTCAGAATTCTTACATCGGACATGCATATGTGATGCATGGAATACGCGACTGAAGCTACTCATAAGCTGAGTCCTCATAATGAACATGCATATCTGATGCATGGATTTGTTACTGAGTTGTTCTCATGAACGCACAACTAAATACACTAATAAGCTGAACTTTTTCTATTGAACATGCATTTCTAATGCATACATATCTGACTGAACTAACATATGAACGTATGACTAAATACGCAATGATAACTAGAGCGAATCTTGTAATAAGAATCTATGCATTCAACTGAATGGGGTGTCTCCCCCTTGGGACCCTATGTCCCTCTATGAATGCTCGATTCACTAGGATACTCGAAAAACTGAGGCGATGCACCAGGAACCTACGAATTGAATCAAAACTGAACATCTGGAAATCTGAATCTAGTACCTGATGCAATGAACTGGGCTATACTCGCAGCTACTAGTATACTATATCTTGGAATAGTAACATATCTGAGATTTTGGGTAGCATGATTAAATGAAAAGATGAGAAAACAAGTCATGTGAATCTAACTGTCTGACTGTTAAACTAATTTGCTGGCTACACAAACTAAACTATACTGAAAACTTATACCCAATCTGGAGTATCTCATCAACACTCTTCCTGAAGAAGTTCTAGTAGCATTAGGTAGTAAAAGATCCTGGGCATGAGTCACATAAGACATCGAACTATAGGATCCCAACATTGACACTACTCTGCAGTCTGGAATATAGATATATAACTTATAAATTAGGATAGAATTTCCAGGCCTTAGTCAATGCGACTTCTTACTTTCAAGATTAGCACACTCCCCGAATACTTCCTTAACTGTACTATTTCTCATAGATACCATATTCATTCGATTCAAATTATTTGTTCTAGTATTGGTATTTATAAACCTTTCTACTAATGTTTATAGTAACTTAAATCCTCTTCACCATGATCAGTCCTAACTTCAACTCACAAAATACTACATGCCACTCCACGATACAAGTCTAGACCATAAGATTCAACCTTCTATATCTCTTAAAAGGTCACACCCTAAGCATATCATGCCTTACCACTTCAATGACTAACTCTGAACTATTACTATAGAGTCGCTAGTGCATAAAGCGTTCCTCCACTATCATCCCAACATGCCATTTAAGCCTATTTTATAACCACATGTGAACTTCAAGGCAATACCCATAAAGACATACTACGCATATTCTCTAAATCATTATCAATATCACTGTCACGCGCTACCCCAAGAACATACACACACAAAAATTCTACTAACCATCACTTAAATAAAAACTTGGCCCCAAATCTTACTTCACACTCATGGCCTTATCTAAACAAGCATACAATGATCTTTTATCAACAGGTAACATTTACTCATCACCACTATCATCTCATACAGAGGAGTCATTAAGAGGTTAGGAAATAAGATCTTGAAGCATGGAAGGATATTATATGAAACTTGACACTTAACTGAGGCCTGTGGAATAGCAAAACAACAACAGGGACTCACCAAAGCACTCTGAATTTAGGGTTTTTGTGGCCATAAGTTTAATCTCGCCAATCATTTGGCGTAAACATGAGTTATGGAAACCGAGCATACTATAAGGCTTAAATATATGAGTCATGATCTGCATGACCTTAATTTGGAGTTTGTAATACATGGAATATAATTCCAACTACGGAATAAACTGGAACTCTTCATTAGAACTAGAAGAGTACGTGATTCTCTATCACAAGCATGATCATGAACTATGATTATCGAACTGATATGTAAGGCATGAGTAGGTATTGGGATCACTGAAAAATACAGAGATAGGAATGGGTTGAGTCCCACCCTCACTTTCTGACGTTCTATGTCATCATGACATCACTACTAGAATCTAAGAGCCTGACTTGGTTACTTGTTCTATCATCTCCCCCTTGGCTTTAAGCCATCATCTTAAGTTTGGGAGATTCTTTAGTAGTCTTTAAACTTAATTACATTCACTGCACTCTGGGGTCTAAAATATGATAATACGCAAAATTAATAGAACTAAACCTGAAAGACCGCACATAAAAGTGGAAAGCACACTGCTAATACTACCTTCTGAGATACACTCTATATTTCGATAGCCCCAATAGTCATAGTCTAATACTTGCACACTTATATCTATCAGTTCAACCTTCAAAACTTAACTTAGATTCTAACACTTAACATGGATATCACCAAGCCTTTGACGAACAATACTACTTCCGTCATAGCACACTAATATTGCTACTCCAAACTTATATCTCTCTACCATGAGAATCAAGATCATCTCAAAAGGATCAATACTATCAATCAAAGCTCCTTAACTTGCCTATCTAGAACACCATATACCCTCTAAGTAGTCTTTTTCCACCTAGCAACTCAACAGTACACTAGTCACACAAATCATGTAATAGCCTTAGAAAACCACCGCAACCTCATATCACCTTAGCATACTTCATTACTAATCAACTTAAAATTAAGCCATTTCATACACCGTTCAAGCCTATTTGATCACTTCCATACAACTAGCATCATTAACCAAGAAATCATCACTTCCACCTTCATGGACTTCAACTGTTCAAAACTTAATGTCTAGTGCTAAACATGATTTTACAACCCAACCTTACGCATGACTCTCACTTGGAAATCATGAAATAAACATTAAGAAACACTAGTACACTAGAACTTCATAACAACAATAATCGATCTTGACCTTACGGTCTTCCTTATCATAACTTATTAGCACGTACTATTTCAACACATCAAGCCTACTAAATTTTTTTTCCCACAAACATACATTATTAATCTCATGCCACTATTTTTACCACCACATTCTACACTTAAATTCAAGCCTATTGTCCAGTACCAGTCATCTATCACCACTGAAGAATGCAACACAAAATACTAGTCCATCAAATTGGGATATTCTATCCAAATAACTCAAAAAAATCTACTACATACTTTTCTCACAAGTAATACTAGTTTACAACTACCAATGAAAAGAAGGTCAAGGGGTAAAGTCACATAATAGACATGATCAACCTTAATCTTATATTATAAGCCCTATACAATCTTATCTACTTATATGGCTTTGTCATATCATACTTACTTACCCAATCATGCATTTAGACTACCTTCAAATTCCATATACGACAATGAGTCTATACTTACAACTTACTGGCTAATCTAGCCATTTTCATTCACAACCTATAAGGGGTTTCTATAACCACCTTAATTATCCGCTCAGAGCTCTTTCCCTATTTTGAAAAGAAAAGCAAATAAAAAATATGAGTTCAAACACTTCCTCCACGGACTACCATATAGTCCACAAATGGTACTACCATATTAGTTTACCACCACAAAATGGTAAATCATTCCCAATCAACGGTTATTCAGCTATGAATATTCAATCACACCAAAAGTCACCCTCACTCTGACCTCTAACCTCGTGACTTAATATCAACAACTTCTTTGTCTAATTTCACTATCAATAGGTCATGACACCGACACTTTAACTTATACTACTACTCGGGTAGAAATACAGTTCCAACAAATACAAGAACAACAAGATAAACAGCAAGTTTCTAGTGAATTAAAATAGGCCTCACACGACTTCACTAGACTTTGATTTTTGTGTTTTGAAGTAGAAAATGAAACGAATAACAAAGCAACTATGCTAGTGAATCAAAATAGGCCTCACACGGCTTTACTAGACTTTTGTTTTCATCAACACCATGATATCAAGATTACAAGAGATAGAAACTTGATACACAATAATTAATGCCCCAAGAATACACATCTTACTCTTGTCTTAACTGAACACCTCATAAGAACGAGGACACAATTCTACACTAGGGAACTCCTCTCCAGTCCTTTTTGGGACTTCTAAAATTTCTTCTAGAAAATCGGAGAACATTATTTGGGAACACCAGAGTGAGGAAAGAATTAGGATATCTTTTCTTTTCATATGGGTGACACCATAACACGAAGTAGAGAATGAAGAAGGAACATTCTGACTCTATAACACGAACTAGAACATGAAGAAAGAGAGACATTCCTAAACGCCTAGTAGCCTCCTGCTTATAAGTATGGTGCGCTACACACCCATAAACAAGACTCTACCCGACGCAATTTCACAGACACCCTGGGACCTGAATCGTGCTCTGATACCAAGTTTGTCACAATCCAAATCGGGGCCCTAGCCATAACGAGAATCTCAAACCATGAAGGTCCAAAACACACTTCTTTATCTGGTAATCATACACAACATTCATACAACAAAAGATAATACGGAAATAGAAATTTAGTACGGAAACATAGTCAATCTGAAAATATAACTGAATAATAATGTCTGACTCAGACTGTGAAATCTCTACTATGAACTAAACAAACTGTCTGAAAACTAGGAGAAGGCCACCAGTAGACCAAAACATAACTAAAGATAATATCTTAAATAACCAGGCCTTCTGGATCATAGAAGGCTCACCACTGCACAATCTGACCTGCAATCTGAAATATCTACTGATTAGCTGGACCCCTAGACTGTGCCTCAGAACGTGGAAGGAAGGGGGTGGTCAGCACAAAAGTACTGGCATGCGAAGCAATTCAAAATAAAGTATTTGAACGTATATATATAATAGATGAGAGCAATTTTCATCAACACATCATGCATAAAATAGTTTCGGAAAACACATGGGTATCATTCAAAAATTGTAAGACATTCTTGTCAAAATAATTTTTGATCTTTGTATTGCTTCTGAGTTAGGTGGCACTCCCCTAAAAGTCTAATATTCCACAGGCTATATGGAATCCGCCATTGACTCGGCGGGGAAGCCCCCAACCCAAGTGTACCGCAAGGGTTGGAGTGTCTAAGTCTGATACACAACATGATACTAGGCCAGCATAAAATTCCTCTAGAGGACATAATAACCTGGATCAGCAAATCACGATTTTGGGCAATGAGTTGTCTGAACTCGTGCCTTCTTCGGGGGACCACCTAAGCTATCTTTATGCCTAATCTTATCTTGTTCAGAATCATGCGTCACTCTAGTTTCAAAGATCTAAAAATTTGATTTCAAACATGCATTTTATTCTGGTCTGAATTATCATGGCATAATCTAAATTGGTGTCATCACACCAAGACTTGCAAGTCCTATTTTTGAGCCATAATGTCATAAGCATGATCTTTAATAAAAATATAGTTTCAGACCACCCAAACAAGTAATTTGCATTAGAGATTTCATGTTCCAAAACTTAAGTCAAAACCATGCAAAAACTTTCATCAAACATATTGTGGTCATGTGCTTTTGGCAAAACCATGCACTCTTTCATTATATGTATATTCAACATTCACAACCATCTCTTTTGTGTTCAAAAATCATATTCAAAATATAGCAAAAGCCCAAGTATTTCATATCATGCTTTTCAAAGCGCATTCAAAACAATTTATATCATATGAAGATGGGAAAACTCATAACAAGAGAGGGATTCATTATAATTCAAGCTCTCAATTGAATAATCATTCTTGAACACATACATACATATATACATAATTTCAAATAAATTTAGGGGAAAGGTCTAAAGACCAAAACAATACCATCAAAACTTCTAAAATATGATTATGTTCATAAATTTCAAAACCCCATTCTTAAAACATGATTTCTATGCCCATAAGATTTTAGGAAAACCCCACGTACCTTGAATTAGGAAAAAAATAGGTGCTTATTGAATCATACGACCTGGGGATTCCAAATATGCGATCAACTTTGAAAACCTACGGTTGAATCTTGAACTACTTGGGTTTTTATTTTGAAACCCTAGAGGGTGTTCTTGAGATAATTTAGTGTATATCGTGTATTTTGGCTCTCTAGGGATTAAATCACATGTTTAAGTTGATAGGAGAATGGACAATTACTAAAATGCCCTAAATTTTCCGAATGAGTTGAAAAAGTTTGGCCAAGGCGATTTAGCAGGTGTCGCCCGCTCTATCGCAGGCTCCCTTCCAGGCCGGGCGATCCAGCGGGCGGCGCGGGCTAATCGCCCGATACTACTGGAATGGTAATCCAAACTTTCCCTTAAGCTCGTCTAAAAATCCTAAAACTCACCTGAGACATACTACAACTTTGCCCCATCGCAACGCAACAAGAAAATGTAAAAAAGGAGGTTGGGAAGGTCAAAAATAAAATCCCCGAAGATCAAGAGCTAAAATGAGACTAAGTCTCTTTTACACTTATAATATTTTTCACAATTTAAGCTTCTCATCCCATGCACATACTATTACAGGATAACGTATTGCAAAAAAATTATGGGGCGTTACGTAATAGGTGCTCCTTGAAGATCTCAACTTGGGGATTATGATTTTCGAATTATTTTTGAAATTTAATGGGTGAATTTTTGTAGATCTTTATTTTTCTTTAGAGCTACAGTACGTTGGTTTCTTGTTTCTGGAGAGAACAGACAAATGTTCTCTCCACCTGGCCAATTAAAATATAATAACACGGAGAAGATTGAAAAGGTTATTGGAAGAACTGGAGTTGCCGGGCGACGCCTAGCTGATAGCTCGCGATCCAGCGGGTGACGCCTTGCTTATATCCTGCTATCCAGTGATCGACGTGGGCCTATCGCCTCGAGCTACTGGTTCTGAAATCCAAACATGGTATTATGTATTCCGAAAAATTTCGAAACTCACCCGAGATGTACTATGACCTTGCCCCATCATAACGCAACTTGAAAATCAAAATTTGTAGGTTGGAAAGGTCACAAAATAATTCATCGAAGTTTGGAATCTTATGGAAATGAAACATTTTAACACTTAGCCAAATTTTTTAGAGCTAAGCTTATCTTGACAAGCTTGAAAAAGCTTTAACGACTCGAAAAAGCTTTAACGACTTGGAAAAACTTATGAGGTATTACAGTGTGTGTGAGCGCAATTTAATCCTCACAAAATATTTGAATTTGATGAGAATAAAATGTAGCTGAACCCTTCAATTGTGTTTCATTTTCCTTATTGACATGCTAAAGCTAGCCAATTAATACACATCGAAGGCTCCTCATTTTTATGGTGTGAGTTGAACATTTTTTTAAAATACGACTTCTGAAAGTCATGATTATCCTTGTAGAATAACATGAATTCCTCGATTCGAAATGTAAATTCTATTTAAAAATAAATCTATCCAACCCATGTAGGATTCAAGTATTTGTCTTATATCGAATTTTAATAGGATTGAACAATGATGTTATCCCACTTCAAAAAGCATTAGGAATTTGATTTATTTTGGACACTAAGACATCCCAGTTCTTCTTGAAGACAACTTGTTTAATAGATTCCTTTTTAAAATCAAACTGGAGCCCTTCAAAGTGTATTAAAGGATATCACTGTCCCATTAACTCATTGTAATTCATCTTGTGCCACAATAGAACTCGCGTTCTTCTCCTGTTTTATTTTGTTTTTTATAATTGAGCTTTCGGTCAGCTTGGGCGTCTGTGGGAGAAAAATTGTAATGCACCGTGGGGTGTCTAAATCATAAAAGGATTATAGTGTTGGAAATTAGACTTATGAGGCTACGTTCTATGTGAAAGCCATGCTCATATTTTCTCCCAATCTACCCAGGTATCCTTTCAAAACCAAACTTTCAGTTCTGTTTCATCACTTTTTATTTGTTTTGTGCAGCCTCACAAAAATTCTCATATCTTGATTTAGGAACATCAAAATCAAGAGCCGTTATTTTTATTGAAAAATAGACTAGTGGAAATATGTATAACATGAGAATTACAATCAGATTGCATTTGAATTATCCCGAATATTGTCCCAAAACTGGTCTTCTAATCCTAGTTTGCTAGTTCTATCAGCTTTGCACAGCGTTATGATAAATTCCATATCTACATGTGGGAGTATTAGAATCAGGTGAGGTTTTTTGCGTTGGAAAGTATATTTGTAGTGCTACATCTAAAATGGAAATTACAATCAGATTGTATTCGAATCATTCCATATATTTCCCTAAATCCGGTCTTGTATTCTTGGTTCGCTAGTTTTATCAGTTTTGCGCAACTTCACGATAAATTATGTATCTCGACGTAGGAGTATCGGAATTAGGTGAGGTATTTTGCATTGGAAATTAGGTTTATAGAGATATATCTCATGTGGAAATTAGAATTATAATTCACCTTAATCATTCCAATTATTGCTTCAAAACCAGTCCTCTAATCTTGATTCGCCAGTTTTATCAGCATTGTGCAGCGTCTCGACAAATTCTATATATTGACGTAAGAGTATCGGAATCATAAGTGTTTTTTCATTGGAAATTGAACTCTCAGATCTATATCCCACGTTAAAATCACCATCATAGAATTTCTATATTTTCTCAGGTTCTTTTTCAAATTTGCAGCCTAAATATTGTGATACTTTATTTCTCGTCAGATTTTGGATACTTCATTAATTTCATCTTCTACTTCAAGTTTTGGGCCACATCACTTCTTCAATATGTTGAAGGCGAGATTAGAGTAATATTCAATGTACCACAAGTCTTTTCCTTATTGAGAAGACTTTATTGCTTGGGAAATAATAAAGAATCCTTTTGCTTTAAAGACGGCATCTTCAAACGACTCCAAGTTTTCATTTAAGATTCATACTTTTCTTTTTTTTATTTTTTTTATTTTAGTTCTTTCTTCCTTTTTGGAGTTCCATTCATTGTTTAGACTCGTGCATTCCAGGAGTGATTTGACTTGCAGTTTAAACTCATGCATCAAGGAATATTTTGACTTACAGTTTAGGCTCGTGTATCAAGAAGCGGTTTAGCTTGCAGTTTAAGATCGTGCATCGAGGAGTAGATTGACTTGTAGTTTAGGCTCGTGCATCGAGGAGAAGTTTAACTTGCAGTTTTGTCTTGTGCATCGAGGAGCAGTTTGACTTACAGTTGAGGCTCGTGCATCAAGGATCATTTTGGGGAAGAATTCTTATAATGTAGAATTTCTCTCAACCCTTTGTAATGAAGTATTATTATACTTCAATTTGGTATTTATTTCCCCCATAGGTTAAAGCAGATTTGCACATAATCTTGTGTCGACTTTTGAAAGTTGGAGTTTAGAAGTCCTTTAACATTTTTTTTCTTTTGGGAGTGATCAATGTCCAAGTGTCACCCTTTTTTTCTATTAGAGAAGTTGTTTGCCATGGATTTGCTTATTGTTTTCTTCAAGGTTGGAACCCCAATTGGGTTAAACCTCCCAAATTATAGCTTGATGATTTCTTCTACTTTTGGTGATTCCACAGAGCGCATTGGTTGTGGAGATTTTGAAATTGAACCTTTCATATGGTGTAGTTTGGTGCTAACATGATTTGCATTAACTGTATCACCATCATCAATGATGACCTTTCCTTCTTGCATTAGTGTCATGATTTTTTCCTTCAGGATGAAGCATTTTGTGGTGTAATGACTAACAATTCGGTGAAATTTATAGTACTTAGGATCAACGACTTTGTTTGATTCATAGGGTAGCTTAGACTTAGGGAGTTCAATAACTTCTTAGGCTAGAAACTCATCAAGAATCCCAGGAACATTAGTGTCGGGAAAAGGATATATCCTTGTTTGTAACGCCTTCAAGGTTATTTAATTTTTCACCTCTCGCACTTTTTGCTTTGGCGCTTCCTCTTTTAACTTTTGTCTTGTGGAGGCCTTCGTAAAACTTATAGTTGTTTCTATAGATTCGCCAATTTGGTCTTCTGATGAGTCGTTGAATTTTGTAACCTTTTTCCTAGGATCAAAAATAGATGACATCATTCTATGAATTACAATTAACTCCAGGTCATGAGCGTGCGTAGCTAATTCTTCAAAAGTTTGAGGTTTAATTCCTTAGAGGATATACACAAGGCCCCAATGAATCCCTTGAATGCAAACTTCAACCACGAAAGTTTTATAAAGTTGATCCTTGTAATCGGAGGTCAATGTTCACCAAAGATTTATGTAGTCATCTTTACATTGTTTTGTGTTTGCTCAACTCCATCATGATGACCATACGAAGGGTTCTATAGAAATAATTTAAGAACCTAGTTGCTCCCAACAATCAATTGATTCAGACTCCCAGTCCATGTATCAATCAAAGTCATTGTCATTCAAAGAGCGAACAAACTGCTTGACAAGAAGTTCACTATGTGTGCCAGCACTACTACAACTTTCAACAAAATGAGTGAAGCTTATGTGTTGCCTTGGATTTCTTTTTCCATTAATTTGTTGAAACTTTGGCAGTTGATATCTAATTGGCATTGGTAAAACCTCGATTCCCTTAGGATACGGCTTTGAGTATCCTATGAAACTTTGTGATAGACTGCCATATTGTGGCTTGATAGTGTTTGCAATCATATATTGCAATTGTTGAACTGTTAGAGTGGCCACTAAAGCAGATTGATCAGCACATTGACTTTCACTTGACTTGATGAGAGATTCGCAATCAACTTTTTCGTGTGGTGTTAGATTATAATTTGATTCTCCAGGCTTGTAGAGATCTAACTTTCTCATAAGTCGGGTGATTTAGTGATCTTTCTCATCAACAGACTTCTTCAAGGCTTCAATGGTTTACTCCATTATTGCAAACTTCTTATCTGTGTCAACTGCATCGATCATGAAGATATTGACTTTCATTGAAGTTAGAGAATTCATTAATTCCTCAGATTCTCCAATGTTACAGATAGTTTCATACTGTTCATCTAATAACTTAGATACAAAGTTGCCCCTCGGGGTTGTAGTTATAGTTGAAATTTGAGATTTTCTCCTTTTTCTCATCTCTAAAAAGGTAAAGTATTGAGATCCATCCATAGAATAAGCATTGAGGTTACTCCAATTGATGGGGCCAACAAGTTTGATCTTAGTAGATGTGGCAGTGGTATACTTTTTACACAAAACGTCATTGATTTTTCTGAAGTCCATTATGGTAGTTGAATTTGTTAGTTTTCAATTAGTAGAAGGAAGAGATGAAGAACATAACTGGTTGTAATACCCTGAGAATTTTAACCAATAGTGCAACCATGGCTCAATATCATGAGAAATAAATAATAGTTCTTTGGTTGTTTTCTGATCAATGGTGATGTGTATTAAGGCCTCAAAGATGTCCTAGCGATTACTTGAATCAAAACATCCCTTACCGATCGAATTCTTGAGAAGGATTTTGGCATAGTCAACTTCAAATGAGCATATCTCTTGATACACTAAGAATTTTTGAGCTCATGACCCATCAATAGATAGATAATTGAATAATCTTTCCAACAATACTAATTTTACCCAAATCCGGTATCGGAGCAAAATGTTATGCCTATTTTACTCCAGCGTGTCAGCCTGGAAAAAAGTGTGACGACATTTTTAACGGTTTGTCACAAGTCTGACGGCTTTTCAAAAAAATGTCGTCAACCTTAAGCAGAAAGTCGCAAAATCCAACATTTTGTGATGACATTTTTGATGGCTTGTCGCAAATGTCATCAACCTTAGGCAGAATGTCATAAATCGCACTTTTCTTACGACATTTTGTGACGGCTTGTCACAAATGTCGTCAACTATTTTTTCAGCAATTAAGGGATGTTTTTGCAAGGGATTTTTGGTTATTTCACCTTATTTTTCCACTTTATATATACCCAAAGCAAGGAGAAAACTTCACTCTTCTTCTTTCTCTTCCATTTTTCTTTAGAAACATCAAGAAACTAGGGTTTCCAATTCCCTTCATCAAAAATCCAAATCTTTCTTCAAGATCCAATCATAAATCTTGCAAGTGGGTTTAAGATTCAAGGTTGCCAAGACAAAAGTTTCAAGAACCCTTCAAGAATCATCAAGGCTTGTGTTTCTAATCCTAGAACATTCAAGAAACTCTAGAGCTCTTCCAAGATTCAAGTTTTTGAGGTATGCTAGATGTTCATTCTTGGGTCCCTTTCACCCAAGAAGCCCAAGAACCCTTTTTCAAAAATTTAAGATTTGATATTTAGGTGTTTCATGATTTTACTTGAATGAAAGTTCTTGATGTTGTGATGATTGAATTATGACCCATGTTTTAGCACACAGGTGGAAATCTTTGATCTTGATATGAGCTGTATTGCATTATTTCCATGTCAAATTCGTAAATCTACATATTGGTTGAGGAAATCATGATGTTTAGGTGTAGTATTTGTGGTATGACTAAATCATGTTCTTTATGTGTTTGACAAAATGCTTGTGTAAAGAGAATAGCGTCGTATAACATGTAAAGGATGAAATCCCCAATTGTGAGTATGTTGATGTATGTCAAGTGTTTGTTGAAAGATTTAAGTGAATGAGTTACGATATGTACCATGTATTTAAACTAAGGAACATCATGCATACTTTATGTAAAACATGTCCATGATCTTCAAGTGACTGGTGAGATGTTGTGTGGATTGTATCATGATTTATAGTCATTGCTGTGATGTTGATGTTGGTCATGAATTCAAGGAGTCATGTCATTGTCAGTTTCCTTCTATCGATTCCTAGGGGTACTTGTACTTGAAAAATATAGTTGTGTACCTAGAACCGAGTCAGTTTCAAGATAATCTCAGTCGTGTTATGATCGATAGAACTCAGTCAGTGACTGAACATTAAGAAAACTCAGTAATCTCAGTATTCAGTCTAATCAAGCTCAGTACTCAACTCTGATCCCATTAGAATTTATTGTCCAGTCAAGATTTCAGTAAAGCCCAGTAAGATACGAAACTCAGTAGCAAAGAGATAGAGAGTAGAATTCAGTAGTACTCCGTCAGATATGGAACCAACCAAACTCAGTCAGATCAGTCAAATAATACGATCAGTAACAGATTCAGCTCATTCTAAGCCTAGTTAAGAATCAGTTCAGAGTCTTTCAATTGGGAGTTGGAACTAGCACCGAGCGAGTGAAGGGATGGCGGCTTTTTTGTAAGAGAGGCAAAGTCGTTAGTAGCAATCCCTGAACTCCAGAACTGTGTATCCAGCGCGGGATGAGGGGTCACCCTTCAGATACAGGCTTGATTACCTGTAGGAGTCCCCATTGCCTTAGGCTTGACTTCCTCTTGAGGGTCACCCGTCAAATAGGCTTGACCATAGTAGTGTCTTTACCAGTGAAATGGTATTGACACCTTTCCTGTTAGGGTTACAGGCTGGACATCACCAGTACAGATTCGGGGTATGTTGGTTAAGTGAGAACTCCCACAATTTTGATTTCAGAAATCAGTATTCAGAAATCAGTATCAATGTTATAAGAGTATTCAGAGATCACCCGTCAGATAGGCTTGATCTTATGAATGATTATTTCATATCATTATCAGTTCCAGAGATCACCCGTCAGATAGTCTTAATCTCAATATCAGATTCAATGAAGTATCATCATTATCAGTTCCAGAGATCACCTGTTAGATAGGCTTGATCTCAAGATTCATTTATTCCTACTCCTTATCCAAAGTTTAGAGATCATCCGCTAGATAGGTTCGATCTCAGATTCAGCCAGTGGATACTAACAAGATTAGACTTATTTGTTGACATTAGTTGACTAGGTTATTCAGTATTCCAGAGTTAGTGAATTCAGATATCAGTTTCAGAAGCTCCAGATACTCTGATTCTCAGGGTTCAGATATCGACTTCGGTAGAGCCCAGATACTCAGTATTCTTGAGTTAGTAAACTCTGATATCAGAAATCATAGGCTTAATGACCTATAATATCAATATTCAGTTTTGTTACTATCTGGTAATAGTTCATGCATTCATGTATACACTTACGTCCAGGCATGTTCATGTTCAGTAGTTACAAATTCTCCTTATGTGATTATTCCAGCTCATGCATATAATTCGAATAGTTATGTTCATGCATAAGCCTCTGCATTCAGCCTTACCCCATATGCATACTCAGTACATTTAAACGTACTGATGCATTTGCGCTATGGTGTTTTATTTTACACCATAGGTTCAGAGGAACGATATCCAGAGCAACTTTAATAGTCCATGCACAGTCGGCAGCAGTAGATGTCGCAGAGAGCCCTCATCATTCGAGGAGGCTTCTTATTTCAGTTTCATATTTGATTTTATATATTTTCAGTAGATGGAATTAGTTAAGGACCTATCCCATCAACTCCACAGTCAGATAGTAGAGGCTTTTCAGACAGTTGTATAAGTAATTAGTTTGCATATTTGTGTATTTTAGATGTTTTGAACCTTATGGAAAGTTTCGCCCATTTTTCGCATGTATTTAATTACATTATGCAGTGAACAGGTACAGATATCAGAAGAGGGTTAGCTTGTTGTCCTTTAGAATCATGAGCACCGTGTGGCATTCTGGTTCTAGAGAATTAGGGCGTTACACTGGTCCCATTGGGCGTGCCAAAATTTATTTGCAATAAATTTTCGTAGTGTTGTAAATTAACTACAAACAAAAAGAATAATTTTATTTAAATGAATCTTGTGAGTACAATTCTGTTGTTCTCTTAATTAGTCTCTCCTAAAATTTTTTTGTGATTTGAGATCCTTTTGTAGCGTGTTTCTTGAATGTGGGATGATTTGAACCACCTATAAATGCGTTTGGATCTCCAGGAATGTCAAATAGCACTTCGTCTTATCGAGTTAATCTCTGGGTAGAACTCTATTAATCAATTTTTTGAAGAGTTGTGTAGTCAATGCAGAAGCTTTCTCCACTGATTACAGAATGACATAGAAAATTATGTAACCCTCTTATTTATAGTTGTAGAGGGTAGGCAGTCCAAGTGTAAATAACCTCTTCTGTCTTCTTCTGATTAATCCATTCAATTCTTAAGATTATCACAAATGTTGTGTGATAAGGTTTCTTGTGATTGGTCAAAAACATGCCATTTAGGACACTTGGTGATGTTTCATTGGCTCTTGAACTTCACTTGAATTTTCACATCATTTGAGTGTGTGGCCTTGTCTTGTTAGTCTTTGATTTGACTGGGATGTCATGTCACTTGAAATGGGCTTATTATTTTTACATCTCAAAATAATTTTAGACCCAATAAAATATGGATCAAATTCAAATTTTATATGAATTTGGCCCAACAAATTTTATGTGTCTACAAGGTTATGAGTTTATCTATTCAATCTAAACACACATACACTATGTCAGACCTTGTAAAATTCATCAAATGCATTAGACTTTCAATAATCTGTGTAGATTTAGACTGGGCAAATGGGTCACCATTATTCTTTTTCAATTTAGAGTTAGCATCCTAAGGTGTGGTTACAGGAGTTACCTCCCAAAATTTAAAATTCTTGAGAATCCTTTCAACATAGCGTTCTGGTGTTAACATTATTCCATCGTCACTCCTTATAACTCTAATTCCCAATATTACATTTAGCTCAACCAGATCTTTCATATTCAAGTTGATTTGTACCAAATATAAGCATGTCATCAACATATAAATAAATTATCACATAATCATTATCAACTACTTTAGTATAAACACATTTATCCACTTCAACAGAATAAAATCCATCTTTTATTAAAACTTGATCAAATTTCTCATGCCATTGTTTAAGAGCTTATTTAAGGACATAAAGAGATTTAATTAATTTATAAACTTTATTTTCTTATCTAGAAACTGCACATCCTTCAGGTTGAATTGTATAAATTACTTCTTCTAAATCACCATTTAAGAAAGTTGTTTTTACATTCATTTGATGGATAAAAAGCTTATGAATCAATGGAAAAATAATTAATATTTGAATAGAAGAAAGTCTTGTCACTATTGCAAATGTATCAAAATAATTAATATTTTATTTTTGAACAAATCTTTTAGCTACTAAATTAGCTTATATTTATCTATAGATTCATCAGGAATAATTTATTTATTTATTGCAAATTTATTTACAGCCAATAGGTTTTGACGAGCAGGTAAATCAGTTAATACACATGTATTATTTTTCATGATAGAATCAATTTCTATTTTTATTGCCTCTTTCCAAAATTTAGTATCGGAAGAACATATAGCTTCAAAATAATTTAATGGTTCATTATCGACAAAAAAAGCTTGAAAGTCATTTCCATAAGAAAAATATTCTTTTCTAGGTCTTTTACTCCTTCTCAGATCCTCAATATTAGAGGTACATTCATTTAATTTTTCAATAGGTGCATGAGATATTTATCAGAGTGGAAATATATTTTCAAGGAACTCAACATTATTTGTCTAAATAATAGTATTTCTACCAAGCACATCACTTTTCAAACAAGAAATCTATATGCAACACTATGTTCAGCATATCCAATAAGAATGCAATCAATAGTTTTAGAACCTATTTTTCTCTTTTTAGGTTCAGGAAAAAGAAATTTAGCAAGGCACCCCCATAATTTTAAATATTTCAAATTAAGTTTATAACTTTTTCACAATTCATAAGGGGTTTTACCAGTTCGTTTATGAGGAATTCTATTATGCAAGTGACATGCATATAAAATAGCTTCGCCCCACAAATTATCAAGTGCATTAGAGCTAATTAACATGGAGTTCATCATTTATTTCAATGTTCAATTTTTTATTTAAGATACACCATTAGACTCAGGTGAATAAGGCAAAGTTACTTCATGACTAATTCCTTTCTTTTCATAAAAAGCATTTAAAGAGACATATTCTCCACCTATACTTGTAATACCCCATAAAATCGCGTGTCAAATTCAACTCGTAAATCTCCATGAAAGATCCCAAGACTTAGAAAAAAAAATCTTTTCCTAAGTGTTCAAGATTCAACACTTAACCTCATTTTAAGCCTCCGAACATTGGGGATTTATTTGACGACCTTTCCGACCTCCGTTTTTGGATTTTCAAGTTGCGATGGGGAAAGTTCATAGTACATCTCAGGTAAGTTTTGGAATTTTTAGAGTAGCGTAAGGGCATGTTTGGCTGCCAAAAACAGTGGCACCATGCGATTAGCATGCGTCGCATGCTCTATAGCATGCTCCAGAAATTTTCAGCATTTCAGGGCCAACTTCAAATGATCATAACTTCCTGTATATAATGAACTGGGAGAGATGATATATATATATATATATATATATCAATGGAAAGCTCTTTGAGTCTTCTTTCCAATTCAATTAGTTTCGTCCAATTTGAACATCGAAGTAAAAATCTATGATCAATTTACTTCAGCCTATCAGACAGATAACAGAGGGACAGCTGCGTCTTTCTCTCTTTTCTTAGGGGTATTTTGGTCATCCTCCACCCTTATATAAACTCCCAAGCATGGGATTAAGACTCAATATAATCAAAATATACCCATTTTTATCAAATTCTCCCAAGAACTCAAGCAAGGGTTTCCATAGAAGATCCAAGTTCAATCAATTCTCTCCATCAGTCTTCCTAAAATCATGAACTAAGGTATGCATAGTATTCATACATGGATTTCTTTCCTCCATGGTGCTCAAGAATCAAGTTTTAAATCAAGTATTGTGAATACTTTGTTGTGGTATGATTATGTTCATGTTGATAGTTGTTGTATGGTTTCAAGTTAGGATCTTTATGTATTTCCATGAAACTATGTTAGCCTATAAATTGAAATCTATGAATTATGTTATTCATGTTGTGGGTTGTTGTTGATGTTGAATGATTCCCAAGTTGGAATCTTTGTATTATTATGAATCTATGACATTATATGAGTTGGAAACATGTAAATTTTGTTGTCCATGATGTATAATTTGATGATTTCACCTATGCCTAAGATGTTCATGTATTAATTTGGCACCCAAACATGCCCTTAAGCTCACATGCCCTTATGCTATTTTCCTGTAATGCAATGTATTTCATACATGCTTTGATGTGGATGTGTTATCGATTAATTTGATTAACTTATGCTAATGTAACTTCAACGTATTACAGTATATAATTGTTTCGATCGTTTTAAAACAAACTATTCAATATATACTTGGATACATATAGTTATAGCTTTTGACCTGTTGCAATACACGAGATACACACACAGAAATATATAATACTTACTACCGACTATCAGGTTCTAATTAAATAGGCGGAATACATTAGCAAACCCCTTAACTTGGCATCATCTTTCACTTTGGCACCTCAAGTGGATGGTGTTCATTTTTAGCACCTAAATGATACCAAAAGGTATCTACAACACCAAAAAAATCCGCAAACAATCCAAAATCACAAGCCTTTACCCTCAACAACAAAACAACAACCCGATACGAGAAGCAAACATAAACTTAAAAAGAGTAAAAGATAGCTAACTTGATAGAAAGAGAACCCATTAGGTAGAAACTAAAGAGTGTATCAAACTCTAAAATCTCTACAACATAAGTTAACAAGCACCAAGTTCTTACGGGAATACAAGGGGAACTCGGTTCACTCAAGCACTCTCGTTTCTAGCCGTTTCACAATGTAAGTTGAACCTTTCACTTGTGAAGCTCAAGTTTTTGGTGATCTACTATCTTCTTGAGAGTAAATATGATGTTCAAATGTCACAAGTGTTTTCAAGAAATGAATAACTAAGGAACAAGTCTAAAGAAACACCTTAAATAGTCTATTATAAAAAGGATGGCAAAAGGATCCCTTTGCCATTAATGAAGGTGTGGAATGTTTGGAGAAGAATTTGGGTGTATTTTGATCACCTAAGGTCAGCCCCTACATTTCATGATGTACTCTCCCTTGGGCGAGTTCGTAACAAGCTCAACCGCATCCATTTTCATAAACAAGCCTTGAAGTCTTTGTAGTTCCCGAGCTTGGCTTCTAGTAAATGGTCTCGAGCTCGTGACACACGTATCATCCTCTACATCTTGAGAGTATTTTGACCTCAAACTTATGGGTTCTTCATCTTCTACGGTATCAATATGTGAGAGATCACTCACGTTGAACGTGTTATGCACTTGGTACTCTGGTGGCAAGTCAATCTTGTAAGCATTATCGTTTATTCTTTCAAGAACTTGGAAAGTACCATAACTCTTGGAAGAAACTTTCCCTTTATTTGGTTGGGAAATAGGTCTTTTCATAGGTGTACCCTCACCCAATCTCTCGGCTCAAGCACAAGATGTTTTCTTTCTTTGTTGACTCATTTGTCCACCTCTTGCTTCTTCTTCTCGAGCCGCAACCTCACTTTTCCATGCAAGCTTCTCATGGATTCTACCCTCTTATTTCCATATAATCTAACAACAACATCACTTTTCAAAGGAGTTAGATCCAAGGGGGTTAGGGGATTGAAGTCGTAGACACATTCAAAGGGTGTGATGCCCGTAATTAAATGGATCACCCGATTGTAAGAAAATTCAATGATAGGTAGGTGATCTTCCTAATACATCAACTTACCTTTAATTATGGAACGTATCATGGAACCCAAGGTTTGATTCACTACTTCCATTTGGTCATCAATTTGTGGGTGGCAAGACGTAGAAAACAACAATTTGGTTCCGAGCCTACCCCACATTGACTTCCAAAAGTGACTAAGGAACTTGGTGTCCCAATCACTTACAATGGTCCTTGGGATGCCATGTAACTTATCATTTTCAATAAACAAAGAAGTTACACTAGCCCCATCTGTACTATTTTTCCAAGGAATAAAGTGTGCTATTTTGGAGAAACGATCAACGACAACAAAGATGTTATCCCGACCCCTTTGAGTTTGTGGCAGCCCCAACATGAAATCCATAGAAATGTTGAACCACGGGCATGACATAGTGGGAAGCGGGGTGTATAACCTGTGAGGAAGGAGCCTAGACTTAGCGCTCCTACAATCCATGCATTGGCCGTAAATTTTGGCAACATCTTTGCGCATCCTTGGCCAATAGAATTGTTCCTCCAATATTATTAGGGTCTTATCAATTCCAAAGTGACCTATGAGACCGACGTTGTGCGCCTCCCTCACAAATAACTGTCTCCAAGAGCTAGAGGGTACACGCAACTATCTTCCCTGAAACAAATATCTATCAAACATGGCATAGGGGCTGGAATCCGATTGTATCTTGTCCCTACCCGCGACTTCACTTTCCTTAAAGATAGGAGTGAAGTAAGGCTCCTCAAAATACAAATACTTGAGGCTCTCAAACCCCATTAGCTTGGATGACAAAGTGGACACAAGAATATGCATTCTAGATAATGTATCGGCTACCACATTATCCTTCCCCTTTTTTGTATTGAATCACATAGGGAAAGGTTTTAAGAAATTCAATCCATTTGGCATGCCGTTTTTAAGTTTATATTATGCCCGAAGGTGCTTCAAGGATTCATGATCCGTTCGGATAACAAATTCCTTTGGCCAAAAATAGTGTTGTCAATTGCCTAACACTCTAACCAAGGCATAAAACTCTAAATCATACTGTAACTCCCTGATTTCCTATAACTGGAACGTCAAATGGTGCTTGTAATCCCAAAGGACCACAAGCTAACCATCTTCTGATATATGTACCTATTCACTGCATAATATAATAAAATACATACGGAAAACTGGCGAAAACTTGTCATAAGGTTCAAAATATCTAAAATACATAAATCTGCAAACTGAATACTTATCCAACTATCCGAAAAGTCTCTAACTGTCTGAACTATGGAGTTGATAGGACATTCCCCAACTCACTCCGTCTACTCAAATAAACTGAAATAATAATATACTGAAATAATAATTTGTCCTCAAAAGATACGGACTCACTTCTTCATCTCCTGCTACTGACAGAAATAGAACTGGTAAAGGTGCTCTGGGTCTCGTGCCTCTGAACCTATGGTGTCAAATAAAATAACAACATCATAGCGCAAATGCATCAGTACGTTGGAATGTACTGAGTATGCAAAGGAGGTAAGGCTAAATGCAAGGGATTATGCATGAACATAACATAATTGAATGACATGCAAGAGATGGATTAGCATACATAGAGAATCTGTAACTACTGATCATACTGCACATATTATCACTGAGCATACTGGGACTACCTCTAGTAACTGATACTGAATATACTAAAATTCTGGAATTTCTGAATGTACTGAGATTCTAAGTATTTGAAGCTACTGAAAACTGATACCAACCCTATCTAACAGGTTGTCTTCAGATCTACTAGTAATAAGAATGATTAATTTAATCTGAGATCAACCCTATCTAGCAGGTAGGCTCTAAATTCATGGATAATAATATTCGATTAACCAAATCTGAGATCGTCTTATCTAGCAGCGGATCTTTGAATTTACAAATAGTTATACTTAATGGCCTGTATCTAACAGCCTTGAATTCTATACACTAAACTGAGCCCTTTCTTGAAGTCTGAGACTTATTCTGAAACTGACACTGTGGGAAGTAGTCATCTAACTGACATGCCCCAAACAAGCAAATATTGCATGAATTGGGGTCCAATATATAACCCCAATTGGAAGTGTGTCAGTACCGCACCACTGGTAAAGAAAACTTTACATTACCCTCTTTTATCAGGTACTCAAGCGAGAACGGTGGAGCCCTCATCTAACAGTTCAACCCACCTCATTTACCCTCAACTATCAGGTATGATGTCTCAACCTACGCTGGTGACTTAGTTCTAGAGCGCAAGGATTACTGCTAAGAATCACACCCTCTACTAGTAAGTGAGTTCCCATCCTCGAGCTCACTCGGTGCTGAGTTCTACTCCCAACTGAAAGACTCTAAATTGGTTCCTAGATGATCTTAGAATGAGCTGAATCTGTTACTGATCATAATACTTGACTGATCTAACTAAGTTTGCTTGGTTCTGTATCTGATGGAATACTACTGAATGCTACTCTCTGTTTGAGTGCAACTGAATTTCGTATCTTATAGAGCTTTACTAAAGTCTTGACTGTATACTGAATACTACTGAGATCTGAACAGAGTACTGAGCTTGATTAGAATGAATACTGAGATTACTGAGTTTTCTTACTGTTCAATCATTGACGGAGTTCTATTAATCATAGCATGACTGAGATTATCTTGAGACTGACTCGGCTCTAGGCACCCAGCTATATTTTTTTCGGGTGCAAGTACCCCCCAGGACTCGATGGAAGGAAAATGACAAGACTTAACTCTTGAATATATGACCAACACAACATCATAACAATAATCTATCACATCAACGTCATCATAATAGTCCATCATCCACAACATGATCAAGGATGTATAACTTCAAGCACTTGAGAACATTAAACATGTAAATTGTATATAAAGGCATAATATTGTCTCATGAATTATTCAACAAGGAAATCCACAAGAACATACAACACATCATACTTCCCTCGCCTCAGCATTACAACAATACTTGACATGTATTACTTATCAAAAAATTAGGGATTTTACACTTAACGTAATGCAATAATACTCTTTTCTTTGTATAAGCATTTTATCAAACATGTAGGGAGCATGCTTTAATTATTCAACAACTACCACTTCTAAATGTCATGACTCCATCAACAAATTCATCACACAAAGATTCCAACATTATATGATCATGATTCACCACACATGGAAATTATGGTTATTTCAACGCCAACCAACATATAACAACATCACACTTCACTCATCTCGGCCTTACAACAATTCATCTCCCCAATTTATAAAATTACATAATTCAACATGCTTCTTAAAAAGGGTTTATCATGAACACAATAAGATCAACACATTCTAGGGTCTAAACTTGAGTCTTTATCATCAACACATGAATTTAATTTCAACAACATCAGAAACTTTAATTTCCAAACCACATAAATCATAAAAACTCACAAAAACAAAATCTTTAAATTTGAGAAAAAGGGTTCTTGAGCGTCTTGGGTGGAAGAAACCCAAGAATCAACACTTGCATACCTCAAATTTGTGAATCCGGATGAACTCTTGGTTTCGGAAACTCTATTCGTGAAATTAATATATGCTCCTTAAAGATCTCGACTTGAGGATTATGATTCTCAGATTATTTTTGAAGTTTAACGGACGAATTTTTATCGATCTTGACTTTTCTTTGGAGCTATTGTATGTTGGTTTCTTATTTCTGGAGAGAACAGATGAATGTTCTCTCCACCTGGACAATTAAAACGTAATAACACGAAGAAAATTGAAAAAGTAATTGGAAGCATTGGAGTTGCCAGGCGTTGCCTGGCCTAGAGCACTGGAGTACACCAGGCAGTGCCTGGCTGATAGCCTGTGATCCAGCGAGCGGCGCCTGCCATATAGCCCGTGATCCAGTGAGCGACGCCTGGCTGATAGCCCGTGATCCAGCGGGCTACGCGGGCCTATCGCCATGAGCTACTGGTTCTAAAATCCAAACATGGTCTTATGCGTTCCGCAAAATTTCAAAACGCACCCGAGATGTGCTATGACCTTGCCTTATCACAATGTAACTTGAAAATCATAATTTGGAGGTCGAGAAGGTCAAAAAATAATTCATCGAAGTTCACAAGCTTATGGAATGAAGAAAGTTTCAACACTTAGCCAAATTTTTAAGTGCTAAGCTTCTCTTAACAAGCTCGGAAGACTTTAATGACTCGAAAAACGTAAGGGTTATTACATTATCTCCCCCTTGGGAACATTCGTCCATGAATGTCACTTGATAAGCTATGAGTACTGATCAACTGAACTTACTCATGGGACGAGAACATCTGAAACATATTCATATAACGGGAACTACTGGCATACTGATTCTTATGCTAGAATATGCATAGCTGATGCATAATACTCGAATGAAACTATTGATAAGTTGAATTCTCATACAGAACATGCATATCTGATGCATGGATTTGTAATTGAGTCATTCTCATGAACACATGACTGAATATACTGATAAGCTAAACTTTCTCTGTTGAACATGCATATCTAATGCATGGAGGTCTGACTGGACTCACTCTTGAAAGCTTGACTGACTATGCAATAATAACTATGAAAAGCTTGCAATAAGAATCTGTGCATATAACTGAATGGGGTATCTCCCCCTTGGGATACTATGTCCCTCTATGAACGCTTACCTTCACTAATATACTGAGGAGATGCACAGGGTACTTATGAACTGGATCACAACTGAACCTCGGGAATCTGAAACTAATGCATGATACTTGATCTTAACTGAACTCGCAACTACTAGAATATTTAAGCTCAAATGGGAGCAAAGGATTTAACAATGAAAATCATAAAGATAAAAGGCTCATAACTTACCCGAATCTAAGTCAGGGAAACTTTCATGATCATGGCTAGCCTGAAGTGTATACAATCTCTTATGAGATGAAGAATGACTACGCTGACTTTGGGGACCTGGCTTAGGGTAGTCTCAAACTTTGTGACCTGGCTCGCCACATCCAAAACATACATCACTACCGGCTATACATACACCCTTATGATTCTTACCATATTCTTCACACAGCAGGTAGGTAAGACTCTTTCTCTCACTACCCTAGGATTTGGAGCATGGTGCATTAGCTGAGGATGGAGCTGGGACTAAAAACTTCTAACTATGGTGAGAACGGTTACCACCCTGTGACTCTGCCCGGGAGAAACTATGACTGACTATTCTGGCTTTCTTATTAGATCTTTTTCTTTCCTTTATCTTTTCTGTCTTAATCTATTACGCATGCATCATCAGCCTAGCAAGATCCATCTCTTTGTTGAGCATAGCACTTCTACACTCCTTCAACACTAACCCGGATACAAAAGTCATAAATTTACTCATACTCGCTCTAGGGTCGGCTATCAACTCGGGGGCATACTTAGCTAACTGGTTGAACTTAAGACAATGCTCTTTCACTGTCATAGATCCCTATATTAGGTTCATAAATTCTTATAACTTGGATTCTCTTATCTCTAGCGGGAAGAACTTTTCTAGAAAGGTATCTTGAAATACTTGCCAAGTCATGGGAGCATCATCCTTTCCTCTGCCCTTCCTTCATTCTACAACCCAATCATAAGCAATGTTTTTCATCCTATAGGAGGCCAGTTCTACACTTTCTTCCTCAGACACATGCATAACCTGGGTGATTTTCTTCACCTCCTCTAGAAATAACTGTGTGTCCTCATCTGCCTTAGACCCAAAAAACTCAGGTGGATTCATCCTCATAAAGTCACAAAGTCTAGCTGCAGCTACATCACAACCTTGCTGAAGTGAAGCAGTAGTCTGAGTATTGGACCGCACAGAAGCAGTCACAACTAGGGCCAATGACTGAAAAGAAGCTCGAAATTTGACATGAGATATATTCTGATTCTGGGGATCTATTTGCTGAGGGGCTGACTGGTTCCCGTTCTCTTCTTAGGAGGCATGTTCTGCAAATGGAAGAGGAACAAGGATTAGATTGAAAGTTTAACTTGAGTTTTTGCTCACTGGCACTACATGAACACTGAAAGAAGGGAAACTTTTTTCTAAACATCCTATAGCCTCTTGTACATAAATGTGGCACTCAACACACCCATGTACAAAACTCTACTAGATGCGGCTTTTCAGACTTCCTAGGATACTATTGAACCTTAGGGTCTGATACCAAGATTGTAACGCCCCGATTTCCTATAACCGAAATATCACACGGTGTCTGTAATCCCAAAGGACCACAAGCTAACCCTTTTCTGATATTTGCACCTGTTTACTGCATAATATAATAAAATACATGCAGAAAACTAGCGGAAACTTGCCATAAGGTTCAAAACATCTAAAATACATAAAGCTACAAACTGAATACTTATCCAACTATCTAAAAAGCCTCTAACTATCTGAATTGTGGAGTTGATGGGACATGACCCAACTCACTCCGTCTACTCAAATAAACTAAAATAATAATATATTAAAATAATAATTCTTTCTCGAAAGATGAGGACTCACTTCTTCGTCTCTTACTGCTGACACAAACTAAACTGCTAAAGGTGCTCTGGGTCTCGTGCCTCTGAACCTATGGTGTCAAATAAAATTACAACACCATAGCGCAAATACGTCAGTATGTTGGAATGTACTAAGTATGCAAATGAGGTATGGCTAAATGCAAGGGCTTATGCATAAACATAACATAACTGAATGACATGCAAGAGATGGATTAGCATACATAGAGAATCTATAACTACTGATCATACTGCGCATACTGTCACAGAGCATACTGGGACTACCTCTAGTAACTGATACTGAATATACTGAAATTCTGGAATTTCTAAACGTACTGATATTCCATGTATTTAAAGCTACTGAAAACTGATACCAACCCTATCTAACAGGTTGACTTCGAATCTACTAGTATTAAGAATGATTAATTTAATATGAGATCAACCCTATCTAGCAGGTAGTCTCTAAATTCGTGGCTAATAATATTCGATTAACCAAATATGAGATCGGCCTATCTCGCATCGAATCTTCAAATTTATAAATAGTTATACTTAATGGCCTGTATCTAACAGCCTTAATTTTATACACTGAATTGAGCTCTTTCTTGAAGTTTGAGACTGATTCTGAAACTGAGACTATGGAAAGTAGTCATCTAATCGACATACCCTAAAAACGCAAATACTGCATGAATTGTGGTCCAATATGTAACCCTAATTGGAATGGTGTCAGTACCGCACCACTGGTAAAGACAACTTTACATTACCCTCTTCTATTAGGTACTCAAGCGAGAATGGTGGAGCCCTCATCTAACAGGTCAAGCCACCTCATCTACCCTCAACTATCAGGTATGATGTCTCAACCTATGCTGGCGACGTAGTTCTGGAGCACAAGGATTATTGCTAATAATCACACCCTCTAGTAGTAGGTGAGTTCCCATCCTCGAGCTCACTCGGTGCTGAGTTCTACTCCCAACTGAAAGACTCTGAATTGGTTCTTAGCTGAACTTAGACTGAGCTGAATCTGTTATTGATCATATTACTTGACCGATCTAGCTAAGTTTGCTTGGTTCCGGATCTGACAGAATACTACTGAATGCTACTCTCTGTTTTAGTGCTACTGAATTTCATATTTTATCGAGCTTTACTGAAGTCTTGATTGTATATTGAATACTACTAAGATCTGAACTAAGTACTGAGCTTGATTGGACTGAATAATGAGATTACTAAGTTTTCTTACTGTTCAGTCATTGACTGAGTTCTAATAATCATAGCATGACTGAGATTATCTCAAGACTGACTCGGCTCTAGGAACCCAGCTATATTTTTTTCGGGTATAAGTACCCCCTCAGGACTTGATGGAAGGAAAATAACAGGACTTAACTCTTGGATATATGACCAACACCACATCATAATAATAATCTATCACATCAACGTCATCATAATAGTCCATCATCCACAACATGATCAAGGATGTATAACTTCAAGCACTTGACAACATTAAACATGTAAATTGTATATAAAGGCATACTATTGTCTCATGAATTATTCAACAAGGAAATCCACAGGAACATACAACACATCATACTTCCCTCGCCTCAGCATTACAACAATACTTGACATGAATTACTTATCACAAAATCAAGGATTTTACACTTAACATAATGCAATAATACTATTTTCTTCGTATAAGCATTTTATTAAACATGTAGAGAGCATGCTTTAATTATTCAACAACTACCACTTCTAAATGTCATGACTCCATCAAAAAATTCATCACACAAAGATTCCAACATTATATGATCATGAGTCACCGCACATGGATATTATGGTTATTTCAATGCCAACCAACATATAACAACATTACACTTCACTCATCTCGGCCTTACAACAATTCATCTCCCCAATTTACAAAATTACATAATTCAACATGTTTCTTAAAAAGGTTTTATCATGAACACAATAAGATCAACACATTCTAGGGTATAAACTTGAGTCTTTTTCATCAACATTTGAATTTAATTTCAACAACATCAAAAACTTTAATTTCCAAACCACATAAATCATAAAAACTCACAAAAACAAAATCTTTAAATTTAAGAAAAACGCTTGAGCTTCTTGGGCGGAAGGAACCCAAGAATTAACACTTGCATACCTCAAATTTGTGAATCCGGATGAACTTTTGGTTTCGAAAACTCTATTCGTGAAATTAACATGTGCTCCTTGAAGATCTCGACTTGAGGATTATGATTCTCAGATTATTTTTGAAATTTAACGAATGAATTTTAAAAGATCTTTTTTTTCTTTGGAGCTGTTGTATGTTGGTTTCTTGTTTCTGGAGAGAACATACGAATGTTCTCACCACCTGCTCACCACCTGGCCAATAACACGGAGAAGATTGAAAAAGTAATTGGAAGCACTGGAGTTGCCAGTCGTCGCCTGGCCTAGAGCACTGGAGTACACCAGGCGGCTCCTAACTGATAGCCCATGATCCAGCGAGCGGCACCTGCCATATAGCCCGCGATCCAGTGGGCGACGCCTGGGTGATAGTCCACGATCCAACGAGCGATGCGGGCCTATTGCCTCGAGATACTAGTTCTGAAATCCAAACATGGTCTTATGTGTTCCAAGATTCCAAAACTAATCCGAGATGTACTATGACCTTTCCCCATCGCAACGCAACTTGAAAATTAAAATTTGGAGGTTGGGAAGGTCACAAAATAATTCATCAAAGTTCACAAGCTTATTGAATGAAGAAAGTTTCAACACTTAGAAAAAAATGTAAGTGCTAAGCTTCTCTTGAAAAGCTCGGAAGGGATTTAAAGACTCGGAAAACTTACGGGGTATTACACATGCGTAGAGTAGTTTAGAGTTGCTCCTTTGAGATTTTCACTAAAATAAGCAATGGGCTTTAAATCTTGCATCAAAACATCCCCTATGCCTACTTTACTAGCATTACATTCATCTTTGAATATCTTATCAAAGTTAGGCAATTGCAACAACGGTGCTAAAATGAGCATATCTTTCAAGGTCTTAAAGGCCTTAGATTGCTCTTCACCCTACTGGAAAGGTTGGTCCTTTTGGATGATTTCGGTCAAGGGGGAGGCAATGGTACTAAATCCTTTGACGAACCTCCTATAAAAACTTGCCAACCCATGGAAGCTCTAAACTTTACCCACGGTTTTTGGGGTTTGCCAATCTTTAATGGCGGTTATCTTGGATTTGTCTACCTCCACTCCCCTCGAGCTTACAAAAAATCCCTAAAGCACAACTTTATCAATGCCAAAGGATCATTAGAATAAAAATTTTCTTTCCTAAGAACAACAAACACACTCCTTAGATGCAAGACATATTCATTACGGGACTTACTATAAACGAAAACATCATCAAAGTACACAACCCTAGACTTGCCAATAAACGGTTTCATCACATGATTCATTAGCCGTATAAAGGTACTAAGAGCATTGGTAAGACCAAATGGCATGACCATCCACTCATATAGACCAAAATTTATCTTGAATGAGGTCTTTTATTCATCACCTGATTGCATACGGATTTGGTGATATCCGATCCTAAAATCAACCTTAGAAAATATACAAGATCTATTTAATTCATCAAGTATATCATCTAGCCTAGGAATAGGACGATGATACTTTATCATAATTTTATTTATGGCTCGGCAGTCCACGCACATTAGCCATGCCACATCCTTCTTCGGCACAAGTAACACCGGGAACACACACGGACTCATGTTTTTGTTGATGTATTCTTTATTGAGGAGGTCCTCAACTTGCTATTGGAGTTTTTTTTATTCATGAGGTTGATCCTATAAGCCGGATTGTTCGGTAATTACGACCCTAGAACAAAGTCTATTTGGTGCTCAATTCCTCGAAGTGGGGGAAGTCCTTGCGGTAACTCACTTAGAAATCCATCATTAAATTCCTACAAAACATTAGAAATAGAAGATGGGATAGGGGAAGTGGATGGGTTAGCATTCAAAGCATGAGCCAAAAGTAGCATTGGAGTAGTATCATCATACTCTTTGAAGATGTCGCCCTTGTAAGCCAACATTACCATCGAATCCTTACCCCTTAATGCCGAAACTCCTTTTTTACCCTCACCCTTCCCACTCTTGGGTTCCTCCCCCTACCCACGGGTCCTTTCTCCTTTTTTCTTTTCCTTGCAAACTCTTCATTTATCGATGTGTCTCACACACTTGTGATGGTGATAGTGGTCGAAGGTTGTACTTTTGACCCTTGAACTCAAAGGAATACTAGTTGGTTAGGCCATCGTTCTTGGTCGACCTATCATATTTGCATGGCCGACCCAATAAAAGATTACAAGCTTGCATAGGAATGATGTCGCAAAGTAGCTCGTCTTCTTATTTCCAACTTTGAATCAAATGACCACTTGATAAGCCATCTTTAACTCTCCATAATCATTCAACCATTGGAGTCTATACGGACTCGCATGTGAAGTATTCAGCAATTTCAAGTGATCCACCATCGAGGCACTAGCTACATTAGCACAACTCCCGCTATCAATAATCAAGGAACACACACTCCTATTAATGAGGCACTTGGTGGGAAAGAGGTTTTCTCTTTGGCTAAGATCATCCAATACATTGCTAATCATAACTCTCTGTACCACATAGTTAGGTACTTTAAGTTCACCTTTTTGAGGCTAAACTTCATCATCATCATCATCATTAAGCATTTCAACCTCCCTTCCCTCTCCATCTTGAGAGACTTTTTTTATTTTGAGCCATTTCAAGCCCCAATTATTCTTCTAAGAAATACAATTTCCCTTCTCTAAATATCATAATTCTCTGATTAGGACACTCACTAGCCTTGTGTCACCATCCATGGCATTTGGAGCAATAGAATCCTTTGACATTGGAAGAGACATTCAACTTGCTCTCAAATATGGAGGAGGTAGTTGAGCACTCTTGCTCCTGGGTGAAAGGGTCTTGGCTGGTTGTTGCTTGAATTTGTTCCACCCCATAGATGATGGAATAGCTTTTTTACCCCTTGGTCCAACTCGAGGATCCTTGGTTTGTTTTGGTTTTGTATGCCAACCTTTCCTTGTTCTCTCGTTCAATCTCCAAAGCCTCTTGAAAGATTTCTTCAATAGTTTCAAACTTATGAAGGGTCATATGCATAGAGATTTCCTTGTTTAGGACGACCTTGAACCAGATGATATCGTGGATCACTTGTTCTCCTCTATGATCAAGTTTTAAGATGAGTTGTTGAAACTCATCATAGTAGGCTGCCACACTTTTGTTTCCTTGCTTTAAGTTGTAAAAAATTTCAAGGAGTTCATGTTGGTAGCTTTCTGGAAGATACCTTTACCTCATAAGATACCTTAATTAAAACCAAGGTAGGGGTTTTCCCTCAATCAATACATTGCCAAAACGTTTGACATACTCCCACCACATGGTAGCATATCCCTCAAAATGAGAAATGGCGTAGCAACTCTTCTTCTCCTTCGTGAGATCATTTACTTGAAAAACTCTCTCGCACCTAGATTCCTATACGAGAAACTCTTCGGGATCACTTTCTCCCTTAAAGATTAAAAGTTCCATTTTGATAGTATTGAGCCCAACATCCATTTCCCTAACACATTGGTCACCCTTACCTTTAAGACCTCTGTTTTTTCTTGGTTCTACCCTTCTACCCCTTATCCCATCTTCCATAAAATAAGGATGATCATATATTCCATACCCTCCCCTTCAGTTCCCCCTCACAAATCCCTCTTCTTGCATTGGCGGGTTTTGTACATTTGGAATTTGGTATGGTGGATTGGCATGTAGAGGCGGAGGTCTTTGGATTAAAGGATTTTGGTTTGGAGGATTCGGATTTAAGGGTGGCATTTGGGTTCCAAGTCCTTCATGTGGGACCTGGTGATATGGGGAATGGCTAGGTCCATCACGTCCTCGACCTTGTGAATAATAGTTATCTTGAGGTATGGCATTTGGTGGGTACATTCTTTGGTGTATGGCTTCAGGGGTGATAGTTGGGGATGTGTTTTGAGGAGTTTAAGGTCGAGAACTCCGTTGGCTTTCTACCCTTTCCACCCGATCACTAATAGAGGCCACTTCCACACCAAGCTTTTCAACCGTAGCATTCACTCTAGCCACGTTCCGAGAAAAGGACTCAAGACTAGCCACAAGGGCGTTCATAACATTATTATCTAGGGTTTGTGCATTGGAAGTTTCTGGTTCCATTTGTGGTGGTTCCATTTTCAAATATACCTACAAAACGAACAAACATTAGTTTGAAAGATCCTCACACACTCTCACACTCGGCTTCCTCACTTGGCCCTTCAAGTGTTGTAAGTCGGCTATCAATCCTTGAGTGCTTAGAATGAGTCTACTCTTGAGTTGGAATGGATTTTGGTTTTGAAGACTCAAGAAAGTTTCGTACGCACTTGAACCAAGAACAACTACGAATTGTAAATGAGCAAAGCACCACAAAGAATGTTGACACGAAGAAATACTCGAAAACTAGTTCACAACTTAGTAGGTTGTTACTTAGTTGCCCACTAGTGTAGGAGAAAATAGAAAGAAAACTAGTAGAGACAGGGAAAGAAACTTGGAAGGTCCTATGACTTGAGTTTTTGTTGTTGACGTGGCCCATATTTTTTTATTTTTTTAGCCGTTTGGGTGTGTTATTTTGTTGAAGTTGATGTTGCCCGACTTGGATGATTCAATCTTGTTTGTTTGGGAGGTCGTTTTTGGTTTTCGGAGTGAAAATACAAAGACTTGGACTCCTTTTCTAAAGGCCAAAAAGGTTTCAATAAACTTTTCACCAACTTTCATCAAAATGGCAAAATACCTTTTTGATTTGGCCTTGTCCCTTTCCTCTTTTGGTCCTTCTTGAAAAAGATTTTGATACTCTTTTGGTAAAGGAGCTTTTGGGAGGCCTTTTGCTGATTTGCCTCTTTGGTGTTATCTTAAAACTATTTCCAAGGCAAACATAAGACTTTCACCTCTCTTTTTCTTTTTCAAATCAAACACACTTTTGTTGAACATTCACTTGAAGAACATTATGAACAACCATAAGAACACTTATGAACAACAACAACATTCCAGTCGTCCAACCCTTCAACAACACTAAATAAAGCTCAAATCTTGGAAATTAGACTCAAGTATGCTAGGAAAACGACAATCTAACACACGAAACTACTAAGACAAGAAAAAATAACACCTAAATCTTGACACTTCTCGGCCAAACTCAAGTCACTAGATAACACCCCTTTTTTGTTTTGATTTTCAACTAGAAGAGCCCAAGATTGGTGGTGTAAGAACACGACCAGCCTTCGCTTTGATACCAAATGATAACAAACGGTATCTACAACACCAAAACAGTCCTCAAATAACCCACAACCACAAGCCTTTACCCGTAACAACAAGACAACAACACGATACGAGAAGCAAACATAAACTAAAAAAAGTAAAATATAGCTAACTTGACATAAAGAGAACCCATTTGGTAGCAACTAAAGAGTGTATCAAACTCTAAAACCTCTACAAAATAAGTTAACAAGCACCAAGTTCTTACGGGAACACAAGAGGAACTCAGTTCACTCAAGCACTCTCATTTCTATCCGTTTCACAACACAAGTGGAACTTTTCACTTGTGAAGCTCAAATGTTTGGTGGTATACTCTCTTCTTGAGAGGAAGTATTACGTTCAAATGTTACAAGTGTTTTCAAGAAATGAATAACTAAGGAACGAGTCTAAAGGAACACCTTAAATAGTCTACTACAAAAAGGATAGAAAAAGGACCTCTTTGCCCTTAATGAAAGGGTGGAGGGTGTAGAGTATTTGAGGAAGCCTTGGGGTGTATTTTGAACACCTAAGTTCAGCCCCCACATGTCAAGATATACACTCCCTTGGGCGAGTTTGCAACAAGCTCAACCACATCCATTTTCATAAACAAGCCTTGAAGTCTTTATAGTTCCCGATCTTGGATTCTAGTAAATGGTCTCGAGCCCGTGACACCCGTATCACTAAAGCAGTCTTCAAGTGTGTCATTTATGCACTTTTTTCATAATCAGCAAAAAAATACTACGTGTGGGTGCTACACGCACTAATGACATGGAAATTGACGAATAAAACACGAACATTTGTCATTTCTCTCTAAATTAATATTTAAATAACTAATTTTAATTAAAATAAAAAAATGTCAATTAAATATTGACAGTTGGTATTTTTAACCCAAATAATTATTAAAAAAATAGATTATAATTACCCCACCCCCACCAAATTTGTGTTCTCCACCCAACTCACCCACCCCCACTCACCCCCACAGCCAAAATCTTTTCTTCAATTACCTCCCAATACATAATCATCTTTTTAAAAAAAACTGTTTATAATTCATTCCAAACAAAATTTGTTAAAAAATTATTGATATTTCACAATTGGAGAAAAATTTTCACAATCGAATTGCATTTGACATTATTCATTCTTTCATACTAACTCTAAAATATTTCTCAAAACTTTTCACCAATGAAGGAGCTTAAAATTGAGTAAAATCTGGGAGAAAATAAAGCTAAAATGAGTGATTGAAAATAATGAATTTATAAAAATTGGAAGAAGAATCCATGGTTGTGTGAGTGGTTGGTGGATAAAAGTGGAGAAAAGTGTTGGAGGAGATCAAAAGGAAGAAGATGAAGAAGAAGAAAATAAAAATTAACAGTTTTAATTTGTCCACACTCTCAAAGTGTGTGCAATACACGTAATGTGCCTATAATACCTCGTATTTTTCTAACTTCAGTTCAGCTCATAGTGCATGTATAAGAGGCTTAGAACCTGAAAATTTGGCAATGTTGGGGAATTAGTCTTATTTTTGGCCTTTCAACTTTGATAATTTTTAAAGTGACCTTCCCGACCTCGAGACATAAATTTTTAAGTTAATTCATGTTCAGGTGTGTAAGTAGCATATCTCAGGGAAGTTTTGAATTTTTTGGAGCGAGGATTGGACTGTGTTTAGATTTTCATTCAAGTAGCTCACAACAATTGCACCACATCGTGGTGATGGTCAAATTCGGGTTCCAGTTGCTAATTTAAATTACAGAAGGGCAATCTAGTCTTTTCCCACCACCCCAAATCGTAAAAACACGGGATTAAACAACTGGAAAGGCATATTTTGCTCACATTCCTCAATTTCATTCAAAAATAAACCCTAATATCTCATTTTTTTCATCAAGCTAAACCTTCTTCCTATCCAAGAAAGATCAAGAACTGGTGTAGTCCAGGCCAAGCACTTTTAAGTTTGTGATATTCTTCAAGATTTAATCCTTAGAGGTATGTTAGGTGTTCATTCATAGGTCCGTTTTCACCCATGGAGTTCAAGCACCCAATTTCAAGTTTAAAGTTATGATGTTTACATGTTGTTATGAATTTTACCCATGAATTCCCATGAATTTTGATTTTACATCATGTTTATAGATAATTGTTGTGGTTATTAAACCCTACACATTTTAAATAGTGTTTGTTTGGGGATTTAAGCCTTCATTGGTGATTTTAGGATTAAAATCATATTATTACTTCATGTTTAAAACTATTCCCATGATTAAGCCATGTTTTACAAGTGTTTGATGAAATTCCTTAAAGAATGAGTTTTGAATGATAACTACATGTCAAGTCCTCAAAGTTTTAGTATAATCTTGTTGTTATTGCTATCGAGTCCTGGGTATTTGAATACCCAAAAACTTAGCTGTTTACATAATTCCAGTAGCATCAGAAAAGGTTTTCGGATAAATCATGAGTTCCATCAGTTCAGTCAGTGATCATATCCAGTTAAATTTAGATCAGTCCAAAATTCAGTGTCTTTCAGTTGGGAGTAAACCTTAGCACCGAGTGAACATAGGGATGACGTCTCCCCCGTTAGTAGGCATGAGACACTTATCTCCCCCGTTAGTAGACATGAAATGTTAGAAGCAGTCCCTAAGTTCCAGACCTACAGCACCACTGTAGATTTGAGGGGTCCCCCGTCAAATAGGCATGGCACCCTCGTCCTTCTGGACATTATATTATTGGACCCACACAGCCATTGTTAGAACCCGTGGCATGGTATTAACACCTTTCCAATTGGAGGTACAGGTTGGACCCTGATAGTACATTAGGTATGTCAGTTATAGCTAGCTCCCACAGTCTCAGTACAGTATTCAGTACAGAGTTCAGTTCAGGTTTGCTTGACCATAGCATACAGTTATCAGTTATTCAATTATCAGATTGCAATATTTCAGTTTACAGACTATTTCAGAATCATGTTATACGTTTGGTCTTGTATTCTCAGTCTTTACAGTTTTTATGCATTCTTACTTAGTATCTCATGATATATATTCAGCCAGTTATCGCTTCGTGCATATGAACCCATGCATTTCAGCCTACCCTCATCTAATGTATCAGTACATTTAAAGTACTGATCTCATACTTGTTTCTTGATTTATGATGTTTTATATCATAGGTTCAGACACTCAGGTTCTCAACCATACGTAAGACCTTCAGTGCATCAACAACAACAGCAGTGGCGAGTCCTTATCCTTCGAGGACGAGTTATCTTATATTCGTTATGTCAGCAGTTCAGTCATTTAGTCAGTCGGAGTTAGTTGGGGGTTTGTCCCATCAACTCCGCATCTAGTCAGTTTAGAGGCTTTCAGACTAGTACAAACAGTTTGTCAGTTTTCAGTTGATATTATCAGTCATTTTTATCAGTATTGATAGTATGTTTTCAGACGTTTTAAAACCATGATTCAGTATTGATTTCAGTTGTTAAAACCTTATTGCATTTCCAGTTAAATTCCACATATGTTCTTTGTTATTTTATTCAGTGCTCACAGCAGGTACCAGCATGGGTTAGCTTGTGGTCCTTTGGGGGTTGTAAGTACCGTGTGGCGTCCAGGGTGTACTCTCGAGGCATTACAATGCCAAATCAGCGCAATATGTCAAAGTGATACAGTTGATGTCTACTTAAGGTGTTAAAAATGAACATCATCCACTTGAGGTGCTAAAGTGAAAGATGATGTCAACTTGAGGGTCTTGCCGATGTATTTTCCAATTAAATATGTTGTATATACATGCATATACATTAGTATATAATTACCTTATACACAACACATGTATATACTCTTAATATATATATATATAATCAACATATTTAGTATGCAAAGATGATGTTTAATGTAATGTAATTTATATATATATATATATATATAAGTGTAAATCCCCTTAGAAAAGTGATTTGAACTTTTTGTCCTTCATTAAAAGACCCTCCTTTAGACAAAACTGTATTTTCACTATTTTATTTAATTTATTATTTAATTATTTTTTGTTATACTAAACTCGTAAAATATATGGGACTCTAAAATATATGAAAGGAGAATCAATTAATATTTTTCTTTGTACTGGTCAACTAGAAAAATACTCCTAAAATAGAATTCTATTAAGGAAATACTTTTATAAATGTTGAGATCTAGAGAATAATTATTTATACTAATTTAATCACACAATATGCTTAGGTCTTTCAATAACATATATGCGTCCCTTTTTTTTTTACGTTTTTCTTTAACTTTTTTTTCTTCTCTCTTCTTTTTCTTCCTTTGTCTTTTAAGTTAGCTATTGATTCACTTGTATTCCTTTGTCTTAGATGTTAGGTAGTTGATTTTTTAATTTTGTAAAGTATTACCTTCTCATTTTTTTTTATCAATGTATGGATAAATATATACAAGCCATCAAGCTTTGTATAATAAATTCAATAAATATTTTTATTATTAGTTTGTATAATAATTGTATTGTCTTAATATCTCTATTAGTTTGTTATTTTGTGGTAGTTTGCAGGCTATAGACAAATATCGACTGTTTTGAGAAATTTTTGTGTGTAAAGTTTAAATTTAATTGTATTATTTTGATATCTCTTTTGTCGTATTATTTTGTTGTAGTTTGCAGGTGGTAGAAAAATATCGGTCAACTTTGAAGAATTTTTTTTGGTAAGAGCTAAGTTTAATTCTATTGCTTTGATGTCTCCGATTTGAGAAATTTTTTTGTGTAAAGATTAGGTATAGTTATATTATTTTGATATCTCTATTATCGTATTATTTTGTTATAGTTAATGAGTGGTAGATGAGTGTCAGACGCTTTGAGGAAATTTTAAGGTAAAAGTTAGATTTAATTGTATCATTTGATGTCTCTATTATCATATTATTTTGTTGTAATTTACAGGTGATAGATGAATGTCGATCAGATTTGAAAATCGTTTTAAAGTTAGGTTTAATTAAATAAATTCTCCATCTTTACATATTCAAAAGATGTTGAATTTAATTATTGTATTCATCTTTATTATCTAAACAAATTTTTTATTTAGTGTAACGTTTGAACTCATTAAAACGAGGTACACGCGCGAAGCGCGTACACCTAAACTAGCATATATATATATATACATGTATGTATGTATGTATGTATGTATGTATGTATGTATACACACACATACTCCTACATTAGATGGAAATTGTATAAAGATTATTGAAACATAAGTATAAAATAAAGATTATGTTTAGCGTAATTTATTATTTATAAATATATTTCTGAGTGTATTTTTAGTATAGTTTTTTACAAATTTTAAATTTAGTTGATTTTTATTTTTATTATACAGGTTACCTATTACAAGTGGTCAGCGTAATTAAAAAGAAATCTTTAATATATACTAAAAATTATATTATATTTAACACGTAATAATTGAAATATGTTTTATTAATCAAAAAGCGACTACAAGTGATCACTTTATGTGAATATTTTTCTTTTCAATATTTTTAAATCAAAAAGCGACCACTTGTGGTTACTTTTTGTAAAAAAAAAAAAAAAAAAAATTTAATCAAAAAATGATTTAATTTTAAATGAAAGCGACCACAACTAATCTCTATAAAAATATTTTTTATTTAATTTTTAAAGAAAGTGGTCACTTTTCCAAAGTGTTTTTTTTTTAATAATAAAGCGATCACATGTGGTCAATTTTTATAAATAATTTATTTTAATTTTTTAACTGAAAAAGACCCCAAGTGACCCCTTTTCCAAAATATTTTTTAATCTAAAACTGATCACTTGTGGTCATTTTTTTGTAAATATTTTTTTTTTTTAAATCTAAAAGCAACCACAAGTGATCGATTTTTACATAATTATTTTACTTTATTTTACTTTACTTTACTTTACTTTACTTCTATATTACTTTACTTTACGACTATATGGAGGGGAGATGGGAGGAACGACCAGTGGCAATACTGTAAATACACTCATTTTCAAGGGTAAAATGATGATTGTATTTTTTTTTTTTACCCAAACCATAAGCTTTCCTTTTCCTACCAGATCTTTCACTCTTCTTCCCGAAGCTCTCCAATTATGGATCCAAACAACAACAAGAGTACTAAATTTTTAGGTGTGTTGCTTGTTTACTTCTACTCTAACCTAATTCAGTAATGTATTTTGTTATTAGTATTTTCGTGAATCTTTTGTACTATTGTTTTGATTAGGTTTAGATGATTTCTCAACCAATATGCTTTCCTTAGGAGAAAAAAAGCTTGATAACTGAGTTAAGAAAAGAGCTACGATTGTCCAATGAAGAACATAGAGAACTTCTTGCTAGAGTTAATAATGATAATGTCATACGAAGAATAAGGCCTGTTTTTGCAACTGCTCCTCATTACCCTCTTCAATTTATTTAATTACTCTTTATATATTTTGGAGTGTTTCTAACACTGAGGCTGATATTACACTATTGCTTGCTTTTATTTTGGAGTGTTTCAAACACTGAGTCTGATACTACACTATTGCTTGCTTTTAGGGAGTGAAGACAAACTGGTGGTCATCAACCCCGTATGCTTGGTGCTGGTCAATCTATTCATGATCCAACGCCTAGCCCTTCTACACTATGTTTCCTCTTAAACAAGGACTGAGATGATATATAGCATTCTTAACCTCCCTTTTTCCGCACAGGTATTCTCCCAAACACCTTATGTTATATAATAGTCTCCTCCAATAACCCATCCATGTAAATTCAGGGGAATTTTTATTAGTTTCGTCGTTGTTTGCTGCAGTGTGAGGCTTCGGAGGCCTTTCAACAAGTCCATTGAGCCATTAAAAATAGTCCAATCAATTTGGATATTTATACTGCCGCCAAAAACTTGAACCCTTCCCCAAACTTGACACAAAAACATGAGCATAAATCATACTTAAATTGTAATGGGGTATCGACACTAATGTTTTGGTCCCTCGGCCTTACCAGTTCGAACCTAACAATCTTAACTGTAAAATGCCATATCTTGTTTGAAAGATTAACGCCTAATAGGTAAAGAACAAACATTCACAAAATCATTGTACTGGATGTGTGTTTTCATGATAGTTTGATCAGTAATACGTACCTCCCACATATGAAGTGGTTCAATCTGCAAGCAGCTTATTCCTGCGAACCAATATTTACTCTATCCTTTAATGTTGGTTGGGCAAAACTAGATCCAGTTTTACTTTCTTTTATCTGCAAACAAGAGAAATACATTTGATGTCAAACAAGAGAAGAACAAAAAGAACATTACGAAACAATAACACAAAATTAAGTGAATCAACAGATGATCAATCTGATGCAATAGATTATCCATCTGTTTAATCGATGAGGCATCTGTAGCAACAGATGGATGACATGTTGGAACAGATAGTTCATCTGTTTAAATAAATCAAACCAACTTGACTACTGGTTTGATTTCTTTAAACAGTTGCTCCATATGTACAAAAGGGTAACACAAAATTGACTGAATTAATAGATGACGAATATAATGCAACAAATTACCCATCTGTTTAACCGATGAGGCATTGTTGCAATAGATGGATGACATGTCACAACAGATGGGCTATCTATTTGAATAAATAAAACCAACCTTGCTTACTAGTTTGATTTCTTCAAACAGTTGCTCCGTCTGTACAAAAAGGTAACACAAAATTGACTGAATCAACAGATGACCAATATGATAAAACAGATTACCCATGTGTTAAACTGATGAGGCATTGTTGCAACAGATGGATGACATGTCACAACAGATGGGTCATCTATTTGAATAAATAATACCAACCTTTCTTACTAGTTTGATTTCTTCAAACAGTTGCTTTATTTTTTCCAATAGCTGATTCATCTGTTGCAACAGTTGAGGAAACTGTTGCAACTCCACCAACAACAGCATCAACAACAAAGAAACAACACCATATGTTCCAATACCACCCAAAACACAAACATCACATGTTCCAACACAACCCCCCACCCCCAACAACAGCATCACAAAAGTACCAAACAAAAGACAAAAAAAACTATACTGACAACAAGGCTTTTTAAGTTCTCCTAACAGATAACTTTTTTTTGCATATTTAAAAAAAACAATGGTTTGTTCATTCAATACTTACTATAATACCTTTCTTTCAATTTTCTCAATAAATTGGAAACTGGTAATGGGTAAATCATTAATAGCAACAGATGTAAATATCTAATTTAAATGACATACAAAAAAGAAGACGAGATAGAAAGAGCAATAGTGAATCATACCTGCAATGTCAAAAAATCAAAGGGATCAGAAAATCTAGTTTGGTTGAGAAAAGATATTGATTAGTTCAGGTCCGAAAGGATCCTTATCAGAAAGAAGAGAGAAAAGAGAGGAAAAAAGGAAATAAAGAGAATTGAGAATAAAGAAGAGTGATAGATGAGGAGTCTTACTTTATGGCTGAAGAAGAAAGTATATCTTGAGTATCTAGATATGGGTTTTAAATATTCATTAATAACTTTTGAGGGGCACGGGGAGACGGTGAATTAAAAAGACCAGATAACACTACCCACTCAGGAGATTTTTGAGTTATCCAAGTAGTACGGAGTAATATTTTTTACCGCCTTAGTATTTTAATTTTTTTTATCTCGGACAGGAAATACCTAAATTGCTTTTAAAAAAAAGGATCTTAAAACATTTAAGTGCAACAGATGACAATTTCTATTTAGGAATTACCAAAGCTCGGTAATTTGTCCATAATAAATGAAATAATCTATTTGATAGTTTACAATAGATGCGTAATATGTTGTAATAGATTACCTAATCTTTTTGATTTAATACAACAGAAAAGACAACTTTTGCAATAGATCGAACATTTGCTTATATATAATTTTAATTTAGTTCATATGTTAGAATAATACCTTAATTGAATACTCTAGGACTAGAGGTGAGTTCTCCTATGGTAAACTATAACTTCAGTTGAGTCTTTTGGCACTTGAATGATAAGACAGTATTGTACTCCTCCTGACCAAAGTCGCCGATCGATCACTCTGAGCCCAACTGATTCTTACTACAACATATGTTAGACTAATACCTTAATTGAATAATCTAGGACTAGGGGTTCATTTTCATAGGGTTAACTACAACTTCAATTGAGTCTTTTGGCAATTGAATGATGAGACGGTATTGCGTTCCTCCCGACCAGAGTCATCGATCGATCACTCTGAGCCCAACCAATTCTTACTACCTTATATGTTAGACTAATACCTTAATTGATTAATCTAGAACTAAGGGTGAGTTCATATAATGTCAACTACAATAGATGACAACGCCTATTTGATAATTTACAATATATGGGTAATTTATTGCGACGTATGACAATCCTATTAGATAATTTACAATAGATGGGTAATATGTCGCAACAGATGACTTAATTTATTTGATAATTTACAGCAGATTCTTAATTTGTTGCAATAAATGACATAATCTGTTTGATAGTTTACAACAGATGTGTGATATGTTGCAACAAATTACCTATTTTGTTTGATTTAATCCAACAGAAAAGATAGTTGTTGCAACAGGTCAAACATTTGTTTATATATAATTTCAATTGAGTTCATATGTTAGACTAATACCTTAATTGAATAATCTAGGACAAGGGGTGAGTTCTCATAGGGTCAACTACAACTTTAATTGATTCTTTTGGCAATTGCATGATGAGACGATATTGCACCTCTCGACCAGAGTCGTCGATCGATCGCTCTGAGCACAACCGATTCTTACTACCTCATATGTTGGACGAATACCTAAATTGTTTAATCTAGGACTAGGGGTGAGTTCTCATAATGTTAACTACAATATATGGCAGTGCCTATTTGATAATTTACAAAATATGGGTAATATATTGCGACGTATGACAATCCTATTTGATAATTTAAAACAGATGGATAATTTTTTGCAATACACGATTTAATCTATTGTATAATTTATAATAGATTCTTAATTTGTCATAACAAATGATATAATTTGTTTGATAGTTAACAATAGATGCATGATATGTTTCAACAGATTACCTAATCTGTTTGATTTAATCTAACGGAAAAGACAACTATTGCAACAGGTAGAACATTTGTTTATATATAATTTCAATTGTGTTCATATGTTAGACTAATACCTTAATTGAATAATCTAGGACTAGGGGTGAGTTCTCATAGGGTCAACTACAACTTCAATTGAGTATTTTAGTAATTGCATAATGAGACGGTATTATGTTCCTCGCGACCAGAGTCGTCGATCGATCACACTAAGCCCAATCGATTCTTACTACCTCATATATTAGACTAATACCTTAATTGTTTAATCTAGGACTAAGGGTGAGTTCTCATAATCTCAACTACAATAGATGATAGTGCATATTTGATAATTTACAATAGATAGGTAATCTATTGTGACGTATGACAATCCATTTTGATAATTTACAATAGATGGGTAATCTGTCGCAACAGACGAATTAATCTGTTTGATAATTTACAACAGATTCTTAATTTGTCACTACAAATGACATAATATGTTTGATAGTTTACAACAGATGCGTGATATGTTGCAATAGATTACCTAATCTGTTTGATTTATTGCAACAAAAATGACAGTTGTTGCAACAGGTCAAACATTTGTTTATATATAATTTCAATTGAGTTCATATGTTAGACTAATACCTTAATTGAATAATCTAGGACTAGGGGAGATTTCTCATAGGGTCAACTACAACTTTAGTTGAGTCTTTTGACAATTGCATGAGGAGACGGTATTGCGTTCTTCATGACTAGAGTCGTCGATCGATCACTTTGAGCCCAACTGATTCTTAGTTCCACATATTTTAGACTAATACATTAATTGATTAATCTAGGACTGGAGGTGAGTTCTCATAATGTCAACTACAACTTTAATTGAGTCTTTTGGCAATTGCATGATAAGACAGTATTGAGTTTCTCCCGACCAGAGTCATTGATGTGTGAGCAGATGCTAACATATTTGAGGCTTTTAACAAGAAATAATTATGAAGTCTTAAGAAACTTTTGTTGTTTTTGATTATTTTACTTTGATATTGCAGTAAAAGTCAAGATGCAAAGCAAATCTAAGAAAATGGAGATAAAAGAGTCATGTTGCCCTGCCTGAGGTTGATAAATTCTAACACCTTAGCTTCTCTCAGCTCTAGGGGAAAGAACCTATCAAGAAACACAGAGGCAAACTCCTCCCACATAACTGACCCTGCATTATCTGCCCTCTCTGACTTCCACTACTTCAACCAAGTGTGATCCACATCTTGCAACTAATATGTAGCTAGATCATCACTCTCAGTATCATTCACCCCCATGATATCTGTAACTTTTTGAACTTGATTTAGGAATTCCTGAGTATCCTTGTCTAACTTAGATCCTCTGAAATAATGAGGATTCATTCGGGTGAAGTCCCAAATCCTGGCTGTAGCAGAGTTGGCCACTGGGTTGGCCGAAATGACAGCTGGACGTTTATTCTGAGCTATGACTGAGTTAGCAAGAGTAGTGAATGCAACTCTGAACTTTGCATGAGAAACATGTTCATCCAAGGGATCTGCTTAGATGGGCTGAAGGGCTGACTGATTCCCATTTCTTCTTTTGGGAGGTATGTTCCGTAAATGAAAGAGAAGAGGATTATACTTAGAGCTAAACTTGAGATTACGCTCAATGGCATGACATGAATACTGAAATAAGGAAAACTATTTGTAAAACATCTCATAGCCTCCTATATAAAAATGTGGCGTTGTAACACCTTGATTTGCTGAACCAAAAGCTACACGGTGCCCATGACCCGAAGGACCACAAGCTAACCCATGACTGATATCTGTACCTGTATACTATATCATACACTATATAAATGCGGAAATAAAGGCAATAAGGACATAAGGTTCAAATCTGATAAAAACATAACATATGGGAGGGGTATGAAATAACCAAAACAACTGTAAAATCCTGCTTGTCTGAATCTAGTCTGAAAATCCTCTAACTGTCTGAATAAGGAGTTGAATGGGACATATCCCCACCTAATTTCATCTACTGTTAATCAACTAAAATAATAAATAATATTGTCCTTACATAATGAAGACTCACCTCTGAATCTGAAAGTTGATATCTGAAAATGCTACTACTGCTCTAGAACTCGTGTCTCGAAACTTATGGCATAAAGTAAAACACCATAGCACGAATGCGTCAGTATGATTGAATGTACTGAGTATGCAAGTGAGGTAGGCTAGATGCATGGGGTTCATGTACATGACCTATACTGACTGACTAATATGAACATGAGAGTACATACATTCATACAAGATTGAAACTGATATCATGATAACCTGAATACTAAGTCTGACTACTAATAATATGAGTACTGATAATTGATATAACATGATACTAATAACTGATAACATGGGTGACTGTGTCTGACAATCCTAATTTTGATGGAACTTACTGAGTTCCATATTGTATCTGAGTTGACTGTATCTGACAGTCCTGAAATTTAAAGAACTGTCTGAGTTTTTTTACTGATACTGAGACTAAGACTATGGGAAGTAGTCATCTAACCAACATTCCCCAAATATGCTATAATAGCTAAGTTGGTGTCCAATATATGCCCTGATTGGAAGGGTGTCAATACCGTGCCATGAGTAAAGATAAGCTGTGAGTGATCCTCAAATCTGGTAGTGTCCCCAGAAAAGAACGGCGGGTATCCTCCTCATCAACCCTCAATCTGGCAGTGTTGATGTCTCAACCTATGATGGCTATATAGTTTTAGAACTCAAGGATTTCTTCTAGGAATCTCACCCTCAATCTGGTAGGTGAGTTCCTATCCTTGGGTTCACTCGGTGATAACTACTACTCCCATCTAAATAGACACTGAACTTGACTGACTGAATTGTACGTGGACTGAGTTTATTGAATTTTGTTGACTGATGAAATACTACTCACATTCGATAACTAACTGAATTCATGAGATTATTGAACTTTCCTGAGTCACATGACTGACTAAGTTCTATGGATTGTAACTTGACTGAGGATATCGTGAAAACATGACTCTGGCTCTAGTCACACAACTATATTTTTTGGGTAAAAGTACCCCTAGGAATTTATAGAAGGAAACTGACACAACTTTACATACTTAAGTAAATGATCAACATCAACAATCCCTAATATAATAACTTGGGGGATTTCATGAATCACATAGTTGTCATAATATTACACATGGATAGGAATGCATATAAACATGGCATGATCACATCATTCAAAACCCATGCGCATTCCTTTCAATCAAGTTCAAGGTATAGGTTTAGCATAACTTAAGAGACATGGCATAATCTTGGAACATGGAACTAAGTACTTGATCATCATTTATTCATTGAGGCATATTATCAAACACCTTGCATACACCCTTAGGGCATAGGTATAATTCAATAAATTCCATATCAAACTATCCCAATACTTGAATTTCAATGCACATGATAATGTAGTATCACCAATAATGCATCAAGTCTCAAAATTTGGAATCATACAACGTTAATAACATGATCACAATCAAATCACAACATAAGACATCATTATGTATAGTTAAAAAGGTTTCTTGAGATTTATGGATGAAAGGAGTCCATGAATGAACACTACGCATACCTTAGTTCATGAAAATATGAAGATTGATGAAGAGAATTCTTTGAACTTGAACCTTCTATGAAAACCGTAGCTTGTGTTCTTAAGAGAATTTTAAGAAAAGGAGTATATTTTACTTTAATTGGGGCTAAATCCCGTGTTTAAGGGTATATATATGGTGACAAAATGACCAAAATAACCCTCAAGACATGGAGGTGGAATGCAGGAATTTGGCTTGGCGCGATACCTAGGGCAGTGCCTTGCCTAGTCCGTTGGGGGATCCAGGGCGGCGCCTCGCTATATCGGTGCTAAATCCAGGGCGGCGCCTTGGTTACAACGGTGTTGAACCCTGGGCGACACGGGATAAATGCATTTTTCTACTGGTTTGGGCACCCAAACGTGTCCTTACGCTATTCTAAAAATTCTAAAACTCACCCGGGATGTACTACGACCTTGCTCCATTGCAACGCAACTTGAGAATCATAAAACGGTGGTCGGGAAGGTGATCAAATAAATCCCCGAAGTTAGGAGACTCGAAATGATACTAAGAGTTGAAAACTTTGCTAAAATTTTCTAAGTGTTGGAGCTTTCGAAAAGCAACAGAAGTTGATTTTTGACACATGAATTTGCGGGATCTTATAGGTGTGCAACACACCCCTGTACAAGACTCTACTAGATGTGGCTTTTAGACTTCCTAGGACACTATTGAACCTTAGGCTATGATACCAAGTTTGTAACTCCCCGATTATCTGAATCGAAATGCCACACGGTGCCCATGACCCCAAGAGACCACAATCTAACCCATAACTAACATCTGTACTTGAACACTACATAATATGTACTGTATAAATGAGAAAACATGAACTGTACGACCATAAGGTTCAAAATTGAATCATAATATATCAATAATAAGGTATAACAATACCAAAACAAAACTGAAATGACTATCTGAAAATATCTAGTCTGTAACTTAGTCTGAAAGCCTCTAACTATCTAAAATACTATAAATAAGGAGTTGATGGGACATGTCCCAACTAACTTCGTATACTGAAACTATAAAATAAAAATGATAATCATGTCCTCGAATGATGAGGACTCAACATTGAGTGTTGAATACTGAAACTGAAATACTAATGTTGCTCGAGAACTGGAACTGGGACTAGCGCTCCTGAACCTATGGTATAATACACCATAGCGTGAATGCATCAGTACTTTGAATGTACTGGTATATAAGTGAGGTAGGATAAATGCATGGGGTTCTATTCATGAACACTACTAGCTGTCTGACTAATATGAGCGTGAGAATACATGCATGGATACATAACTAAAACAGAATGCGTGACTACATAATTATTGATTCTAAATATTGATAACATGAAATACTAATAATTGGTATAACTGATACTGAGTGATTGTATCTGATAGTCTAGTTTCTGATAGAACTATCTGAGTTTGTAGTATACATAAGTTGATTGTATCTGACAGTCCTAAATCTGAGGAACTATCTGAGTTCCATTACATAAGACTGAGACTGTAACTGTGGGAGAATTCATCTAACCAACATGCCCATGATGAGCTATCACAGCTAAGTTGGGGTCCAACTTGTAACCCCAACTGGAAGGGTGTCAATACCGCATCACTGATAAAGACACTGAAGAGTCACCCTATGCTGGCAGATGCCCTGAATGAGAATGGTGGGACCCTCATCTGATAGGTTATGCCACCTCATCTACCCTAATTTGATAGGTTATGATATCTCTACCTATGTTGGCTACGTAGTTCTGGAATGCAAGGATTGCTTCTAAGAATCACATATTATTCTGACAGGTGAGTTCCCATCCTTGGGTCCACTTCGTGCTGAATCCTACTCCCAACTGATAAACACTGAACATGATCAACTGAACTGAACTGAAATGAGTTTACTGAATTTCATTGACTGACAGAATATTATTGAATTCTGTTAATTGGCTACATTCATAAGATTACGGAGATTTCCTGAGTCATAATACTAACTGAAGTCTACTAAGTATGGCTTGACTGAGAGTATCGTGAAACATGACATGGCTCTAGACACATAGATAAATTGTCGGGTACAAGTACCCCCATGACTCGATAACATAAAACTGACAAGACTAGATATTACTTAAAATACATGACTGTTACCAATATTTCAAAATATCATAGTTGGGGATTTCATGAGGCACATGGTTATCATTGTTCTTGTACATGAATAGAAAGACATATAATCAATCTATAATTTCATACTCCAATTTCATGGATATCCCAACAACATATACATTCCACAACATTGGCATGGAAACCTTTTGTACATAAGAAAATAGCATGCATTCTTCATTTAGGTCACATTCAAGCTAAGTTGCATGATTTATAGTCCTTTTAGCATTTTATCAAACACCTTGAATGCACAACTAATGTATAGGTATGAGGTTCAATAGATGATTCAAAACACCACAATTTAACCCAATTACATAAGTTTCAATTTACATACTACCAAGGTATCATGAATAATACGTAAAGATTCTAACTTTTGGAATCAATCAACAACATGAACATGATCAAATTCAATACAAAACATCATGATACATAGTTTAAAATAGGGTTCTTGGGATTCATGGACGAAAGGAGTACATGAATAAACACATTGCATACCTTAGTTCTTGATTCTATGAAGATTAACAGAGAGATTCTTGACTTGGTTCTTGAATTTAGATCCTTTATTGAAACCCTAATCTTGTTCTTGAGAGAAAATTGCGAGAAGCATAATATTTTGGCTTTAAAGGGGTCAAATCTCGTGGTTAAGAGTATATATGGGGTGGGAAAAAGAACCAATTTACCCTTGGAAACACAAAGGTGGAATGCTGAAAACTGGGTACAAAGGCTACACCAAGGGCGACTCCTTGGGTAGAGCCTTTTGTACCTTGGGCAGCACCTTTGGTAGAGCCTTATGTACCCTAGGCGGCGCCTTTGGGTGTGATTTTTCCACAAAGGCTATCCCAAGGGCGGCGCTCTTTCATAGCATTTGGCTACTGGTTCGAAATCCAAACGAGCCCTAAACGGATTTTGAAAACTCCAAAACTCACCGGGATGTACTCTTGCCTTGCCCCATCACAACACAACTTGAAAATTGGAAAACGAAGGTTGAGAAGGTCGTCAAATAAATAATCCCTGAAGTTCGAAGGCTTAAAAGGAGACTAAGTCTTAAACACTTAGCTGAAAATACTCTAAGTGCTTGGGCTTTTAAAGAGCCTTAAAAGATGATTTTTGACACATGAATTTGCAAGATCTTACAACATTTTTTGACGTGGATACAAAGCATCGGATTTGTTGAAAGATCTCGTGGATAAAACCATACCAGAGTAGTACAGGGAGAAATTGTTCTTAGTTTTGTTTGACCATTTGGTTATATTGGCAAGACACGTCAACAAGGTCATAGAAGATGATTTATTGGCGCATGCTGAGGATTTTGATAAATTCAACAATTATCCCTGGGGATATGACAACCTCTACTTGACTGTCCACTATTTACTGACAAAGATATCCTCAGGGACGACCATATTATATGGCTTTCCTTGGGCTTTCATGGTAAAATTAAAAAATTAATCACCATTTTTACTCATCCATTAATTTATATTGAATATAGTTGTTAGTATGACTTTTTTCTGCTTACTTCCTGTTTATATTTTTTAGGCTTGGGCATTTGAAGCCATTCCTCCCCTTCGAAAGTAGGTAATGGATTACCCGAATGAGGTTTCTCATCCATGGATGTTTAAGTGGTGGGCTGCAAAGAACAACACCAAAATTATGGAGGATGATCTCTTTAACCCTCCGAATGATGAAGTACATCTTCTTCAAGTAAAATAACTTTACTCAAATGAAAGATATTGAACATATGTTATATCTGGTGCAACAGATGTTATATCTGATGTACTGGATAGGACATCTGTTGCGATAGATTACCCATCATGTGCCAACCAGTGCAACAGATGGATAATCTATTATGACAGATGACTGATATCTTGAATCAAATGGGTATTCTGATGCAACATATTGTTAATATGTTGCAGAAGTTGAATGTTAAAATATTACCAACTGTGAAAATTATTATATTATATGATTTAAATGTATCTGTCTTTTTTTCTAGTTTGTGCATCCATGGATCGTGCCTACTGAGGAGGAGTCATTGATGACTTTTTATATTACTCTAGGTTATGTTGATACTATAGAAGACCCAACGGTGGAGTTAATAAGGAAGGAATTGGCATGAGCAACATCCATAAGAAGAGCAGTTAGGAAAGGTCAGCCTAATGTTGAGGCTTTTTATGACCAACCTACTACTGAGGCAGATCCAGGTGCTTTTTCTGGTTGAATTATTGGTGTTGGTGGTAGGCATGCTGATGATACTATCACTCGTGATGATGAGCATGTTCATGCTCAAGAAAAAATAAATATGTTTGAAAACACCCTTTTTCACCCTTACATAGGTCCCTTTCACCCCTCTTCACCATCGTGTTCTCGTTGTGAATGCAAAGAGTGCAAGGATAGGTAGGATAAACTCTTTCAAAAGGTAGAGGCTATCTCTAAAGCTGTCGAGGAATTCAAATCCAAGAGGGGTGTCATACCATCCAAGAAGTTGAGGGAGCTATACACTTCTACATTGTTGGTTAAGAGGAAGAAAAGAGAAATAACTGACGTACTCTCCTGTCGAAAATCAAAAATAATTATAACTCCTCCCTCTCAAAAAGTTGTTGAAGTACAGGGAAGGTGGACATATATACTGAACTTGGTGCTAAAGAGAAGAGGGATCTGCGACAGGCCAAGAATTCCAAGCCAGGCACACCAGATTACCCCATGCCTCCCTCCCCCCCCCAAGACTTCCAGACTATGATAGCTATGTGTATGGATTACGAGGATAAGGTAAGTTTACTTTTCCTAACCTAGACTTCTAATCTAATCTACCCCATAAAGAAGAAGCTACATAACAGATATGAAATCTGTTGCAACAACTGGGTATTCTAGTGGAACTGGTAGTGGTTCTATTGCAATGTTCTATCCATTTGTTGTATAAGTTGCGTTGGATTATTGATTCAGAGAACCCTATCCAACAGATGGACCATTTTTATAATTACTAACCTATTTAAAAATTGTCTTCTTGTATCACAGCATATTGATAAAATTCTCTTCCTCATGAGGGAAAGGCAATTAATGTACCAGGAAGCTTATGACGTTGCCGATAGGATAATGGACCTCGACTTCTGGAAGAAGCACAATGATAAGTACAATCAACTGAATAATGATGCGTCTTCCTGTGGTGCGAGACTTGATTTCTTAGCTTCTACATTGGACTGGGATGAAGAAGAAATGATGTAATATGTTAGAGGAGAGAGGCCAAATCCACACGACAAGAGTTGGACCGAGGCAAAAAGGATTCTTGCAGTCATTAGCATAAACGGAATACATTATTGTTCTGTTGATATACTACTTGAGGAGGGAAGGATCAATGTTTATGACTGCAACAAACCTCCCATCCATGATGTCAATCTTTTTCTCCTCGTAAAGCTACTGATGGAGTTGTTGCCCATCTTGTTGAGGAAAAGTAAATTGATGAATCATTTGCTAGAGGAAGTGTTGATGGAGGAATCATGGGATTTTAAAGGTCGAAACAACGTCATGATCCTTTAAAAAACTGATTTTGATTATGCGAGCGGCTCGCACGCCCTTGCACACATTGAATATTTGCTGACCGACACAAAAATGGCTGAGCCAATAACCATTTTGTGAGACAATGTTGTGGAAAAATTGCAAGAGGTCAGGTTTTATGGGGTACTAACTGGACGTTTGGAGACTATGTATATATAATAGCCTGTGAAATAACATTTTCTTATTTAAGTCAAACTTCACTTTAAATTACATGTACATATAGTGGCAATATTTTTTTCTGATGAATGAAAGTTGAGTTTTTAAAATGCAATAGATTGTCAATCTATTGTAAAATATATTCTATCTGTTCTGGTAGATAGTTTATCTGTTGTAATAGGTTGGTCATCTGTTGCATTATGCCGATGTTATTTCTATCTAATCTAAGTCTAATATGTTGCAAAAATGGGAAGACCTGTTTGATAATTTCCAACAGATGACCTAACTTTGACAACATATGCCTAAATTTGTTAGATATTTTGCAGCAATTACACTCTTGAATATCCATGTGCTCGACAAAACCAAACCAGTATCAAATACACACACCACCATGATAATTTCAGCAATTAAGCTTGAAAATTCATGTGCCCAACACCTCCAAACCAGTAGCAATAATGGCAACAATGTAGTATCTTCTTGCTCGATTTTGTTTCTCTTTAGAAGGCTTGACTTTCTTCAACAAACCCCAGATTACACGATTTGCTTGTGAAGGGTGTCGTTCTTCGTACCAATAAAAGTAATTACCTCCACCCAACTTCGATAAAAAAAGAACATAATTATAAAACAATTACAAGTCAATAATGAATCAACTAATTAAATAAAAAAATATTACCTTTGAAATCTTACAAGTAAAAAAACTACGACCTCGATTTTCTTGAGTCCAAGAAGTCTTCAATAGAGCTTCATGACCACACTTACAATATCAAAAATCATTATCACAAAAAATAGTGTAAGATGCGCTCGACATTGTCAAGCTCAATTGGAAAAAAATAAAAAAAAAATGAAGAAAAGAAAGACCAAATGCAAATACTTTTAAGAATATTTGGATAGATAAAAAAAAGATAACGATGAAGAAGATGATTTGAGAATTTAGGGTTAAATTTTAGGAAGAAGATGAATATATAAGACATTGGGGGGGGGAATGACCGTTGGGGGCAAAATCAGAAGCCAAGTCAGCAAAAAGTGCCGACCTAAAACATTTGTGCCTATTTTATTTTACATGTTTAAAATGAAAACTGTCTACTTGATGCCTATTTTATTTTAGGTGTTTAAACTGAACACTGTCGATGAATTCCATATTTTTTATTTCAATTCACTTTCACTTTTTTACATATAGTGGCAATTTTTTTATGTCCAATGAAAGTTAAATTTTTTTAATGCAACAGATTCTCCATCCGTTGTAACGGATATTCTACCTGTTCTGACATATAATTTATCTATTGCAATAGGTTGGTCATCTGTTGCATTATGTCGGTGTTTTGTATTTCTATCTAAGTCTATCTGTTGCAGAAGTAGGAAGACATCTTTGATAAATTCCAACAGATTACCTACCTGTTGCAACATATGTCAATTCTGCTCGATATTTTAAGGCAGATGTTCCATTTGTAGCAACAGATACATTATCAGTTGCTATATTGGAATCTAGTATTTCATTTTAATTAATAAGTTCAAATCTAAGGAAAAAATAAAATTCATAGACAAAATAAAATAAAGCAAAGCCTTAAGAAATTAGCTGAAATAAAATCAAGGAATAAATGAGATGTAAAAAAATTGTTATGGGTTCAAATCTCACCAAATACATCAACAATTTAAGTATTGATGACAAGGATTCCTAAGTAGGGGTGAGGTTATTACTTTGACAGACTCAAGTATAAATATCTACTCAATATGAACAAGTTGTTCTTCATCCGGTGCTATGAAATTCGGTTTTGCTCGTCGTGGATCTTTATTATTGCTTAGGTAAGATTTTTATGCCTTCTATTCTCCGTATTTCAATAAAAAGAGTAGATTAGCATATTGTCAATACTGTTCAGCAGTAGCTTCTACATTCACCTGGAAAGCCAGAATTGGTCAATGCTAATCACGGAGAAACAACAAAACAGAAAAGGATAACACAACTGTTCTAGCAAATCAAACAGGTCTTCCTCCGATTATAAATTATCCCAAACAGATTATATTTCTGTTGCAACAATAAATCAACTGTTGGGTCAAATTTCTACAAGAGGAAGGCCTGTATGATAATCTCTAACGGATGAACCATCTGTTGCAACATATGACTCATTTACTGCAGCAGATAGGTGTAACACCCCGATTCTCTATAATCGAAATGCCACACGGTGTTTATGATCTCGAGGCCACAAGCTAACCATCTTCTGATATCTGTACCAGTTCACTGCATAATATAATAAAATACATGCGTAAAACTAGAGAAAACTTGTCATGAGGTTCAAAACATCTAAAATACACAAATCTGCAAACTAAATACTTATACAACTGTCTGAAAAGCCTCTAACTGTTTGAACTGTGGAGTTGATGGTACATGTCCCCAACTTATTAAGTCTAGCCAAATAAACTAAAAATAATAATGTACTGAAATAATAATTCATCCTCGAAAGATGAGGACTCATTTCTACATCTCTTACTGCTGACAGAAACTGAGTTGCTAAGGGTGCTCTAGGTCTCGTTCTTCTGAACCTATGGCTTATGTAAAAGTTCCATAGCACAAATGTGTCAGTACGTTGAAATATACTGAGTATGCAAATGAGGTAAGGCTAAATGCAAGGTCTTATATATGAACATAATTTAACTGAATGATATGCAAGGTCTGGATTAGCATACATAGAGAATATGTAACTACTGATCATACTGTGCATACTGTCACTGAGCATACTAGGACTAACTCGGGTAACTAATACTAAATATACTATCGATTCTAATATTTCAGAATATTCTGAGATTTCCGAGTATCGGAAGCTACTGAAACTGATATCTACTCTTATTAATACTAAGAAACTGAATAGATGAGTCTACTAATAATTGATATCTCAGTTCACTAACTCTGAAACACTGATTAACTGAGTTCTGGGCTTGCTGATATCAACGGACTAAATCTGAGATTAAACCTATCTAGCGGATGATCTTTAATCTTCTAATAGTGATAATGATTTACTAAGCTTGAGATCAGGCCTGTCTAATGGGTGATCTCTGGAATTTATTATGAGAATACTCAACTGAATCTAAAACTTAGATCAATATTATCTAATGGGTAGTCCACAACTTAATGGAACTATTTGAATTCCTTACTGAACTGTGTGACCGTATATGGCGGTCCTGAATCTGAAGGCTTTCTGAGATCTTGACTAAGACTGAATCTATAACAGTGTGAGTTCTTACTTAACCGACATGCCCTAAGTTTGGTGGGGTCCAACCTGTAACCACAGCTATAAGGATGTCAATACCGTGCCACGGGTAAAGATATATATGGTCAAGCCTATCTAACGTGTGACCCTCAAGAGGAAGTCAAGCCTAAGGCTATATGGACTCCTGCAGGTAGTCAATCCTTTATCTAGCGGGTGACTCCTCGTCCTGCGCTGGCTATGCAGTTTTAGAGTACAGGGATTGCTGCTAATGACTCCGCCTCTCTAACGGGGAAGTTGACATCCTGCACTCACTCGGTGCTAGTTCCAACTCCCAACGGAAAGACTTCTGAACTGATTCTTAACTGAACTTGAACTTAGAATGATCTAAATCTTATTACCGATTTTTCTTACTTGACTGACCTGAGTAAGTTTTCTTAGTTCCGTATCTGATGGAATACTACCGAATTATACTCTCTATCTAAGTGCTATTGAATTTTGTATCTTATCGAGCTTTATAAATGTCTTGACTGTATACTGAATACTGCACAGATCTGAACTTAGCACTGATCTTGATTAGACTGAATACTGAGTTTATCAAATTTTTCCTACTGTTCAGTCATTGTCTGAGTTCTATTGATCATAGCACGACTGAGATTATCTTGAAACTGACTTGGATCTAGGCACACATCTATATTTTCGGGTACAAGTACCCGTAGGACTCGATGGAAAGAAACTGATAGGACTTAACTCTTGAATATATGACCAACAATACATCATAATAATAATCTATCACATCAACATCATCATAATAGTCCATCATCCACAACATGATCAAGGATGTATAACTTCAAGGATCTCAATCTAACTTCATAATCATGGTTAGACTTAGATCTAATACAAGACTACAAAATCAACTAACTTGAAGAGTTTATCATGAACTTCATCGAATTCATCTCATACTAGAATTAAATCTTACAACTTGTACTCTAAATCATGAATCGAAACTAAACAATAACAGATGCTTCAACTCAAATCCATATAAATCATAAAAACTCTTAAAGACATAAATTTTTAATTTAGAAAAAGGATTCTTGAGCTTCTTGGGTGGAAGGAACCCAAGAATCAACACTTGCATACCTTAGATGGAAGATTCTTGTAGATTAATGGTGGAATTTTCTTGAAATTGAATCCCTAAATTAACTAGTTTTCTTGGAGCTTGATCTTGAAAGAGATACAACTTTCAAATCTTGATGTTTTGTTGATGATTCTTAAAGAAAGTCTTAGACTTGTTCTTGATTCTTGACTAGGGTTCTTGTTCTTTTGAGAGAAAATAAGTGGTTCTTGAGTTGAAGAACTTGAATATATGTTAGATTCATGAAGAAGGATTTGAATCTTGTTATAGGGGAATGATCTTGAGAGAAACCCTTATTTTTTTGTTGAAGATGAATGAGGAAATATGTTCTTCAATTGATGGAAAAAAAATGACTTAAAATCGCTAAAAGGAGGCCTGCGACAGACTGTGCGACGTCCCGTCACCGTCACTTCATACCGTCGACTTTTGGCCAGAAAACAGCTCACTGCCTCAGTTCTGATGGCCTTGTGTGACGGTCCGTCGCACCTGGGCAGTCCGGATAGCTCACTGTAAAACGGCCATAACTTTTTACTCCAACCTCAGATTTTGTCAAAATTGGTATCGTTGGAAAGCTAATTCAAAGAGATTTTATTTAATATATAGTATTACCTTTAATTATTTATATACTAGGAGGTATGGTCGATTGAAATTGACCTAAGTTTTGACGCTCACTAAAACTCGAACGATAGGAAAGCTTTCAACTTGTCCTTGAGTTAGAGTACCTCTATGAACTAAATTCATGCTCAAATAGATTCCCACACTACATAATGGATTAACACGCTAAATATGTATAATATTTATGGCTTTTGGAACATCTACGCATAGGAATGACGGATTTTGTTCTAGTCCAAAATGCGGGGTATTACATTATCTCCCCCCTTGGGAACATTAATCCTTGAATGTTGCTTGATGATCTAAGAGTACTGATCAACTGAGATTACTTAAGGTATGAGAATATCTAAAACATATCTATATGATAAAAACTATCAACATACTGAATCTTCTACGAGATTATGCATAGCTGATGCATAGAACACCCGACTGAGACTATTGGTAAGCTGAATTATCATACAAAACATATATATCTGATGCATGGATCTGTGACTTAGTTGTTCTTAAGGAAACACTACTGAATATACTGATAAACTGAACTTTCTCTACTAAACATGTATATCTAATGCATGGAGATCTGACTGAACTTACTCTTGAAAGCATAACTCACTATGCAATGATAACTGATGCAAATCTTGTAATAAGAATCTGAGCATGAAATTGAATGGCAAATCTCCCCCTTGGAACACTATGTCCCTCTATGAATGCTTACATTACGAAAATACTGGGGCGATGCATAAGGCATCTACGAATTTGATCATATGTATGATGCATGAGATGAGTTATACTCGCAATTACTCAGATATTTCATCTTGGAATAACAACATGCCTGGGATTTCTGATAGCATGACAAGATAGAAAAGATGAGGAAACAAGCTATACAATTCTAACTATCTGAATACTAAACTGAATGTTGGCTCAACTAAATAAATCATGCTGAAAACTTAAGCTCACCCGGGAGCAAAAAATCTAACAACGCATATCATAAAGAGAAAGACTCATAACGTACCCAAATCTATATTAGAGAAACTTTCATGGTCATGGCTAGTCTGATGTGCATAAAGTCTGTACTTATGTTTCTGCGAATCTCTACTTCTCTGCGCTAGTACTCTACACTCCCGCATCCTGTGGCCTGGTTTACCACACCCAAAACATACATCACTATCAGATCTATATATACCCTGATGATTCTTACCACATTCTTCGCACAGTGGGTAGGTAAGACCCCTGCTCTTACTACCCTGGTCCTTGGAGCATGGTGCACTAACTGAGGATGGAGCTGGGACTGAAAACTTCTGGCTATGATGAGAACGGTTACCATTCTGTTACCCTGCTTGGGAGAAACTATGACTACTTGTTCTGGCTTTCTTATTAGATCTCTCTCTTTCCTTCCTCTTGTCTACGTCAATCTGCTGAGCGTGCATCATCAATCTCGTAAGATTCATCTCTCCATTAATCATAGCAGACCTACACTCCTTAAGGATGTACCCTGACACACCAGTCACGAACTTACTCATACCCGCTCTAGGGTCATCAATCAACTCGGGGGCATACTTAGCTAACTGGTTAAACTTAAGACAATACTCCTTAACAGTCATGGATCCCTATCTCAGGTTCATAAACTTCTTTACCTTGGCTTCTCTCATTTCTAGCGGGAAGAACTTATCTAGAAAGGCATCCTGAAAAACTTGATAGGTCATGGGAGCATCATCCTCTCCTCTACCCTTTCTCCATGCTACAACCCAATCATAAGAAATGTCTTTCAGCCTATAGGAGGCCAGTTCTACACTCTCTTCTTCAGATACATGCATAACTTAGGTGATTTTCTTCACCTCTTCTAGAAACAACTGTGGGACCTTATCTACCTTAGACCTAAAGAACTCAGGAGGATTCATCATCATAAAGTCATGAAGTATAGCTGCGGCTGTATCACCACCTTGCTGATGTGGAGCAGCAGTCTGAGCATTGGACCGCACAGAAGAAGTCACAGCTTGGGTCAATGTCTGGAAATCAACCAGAATTTGGCATGAGATACATTCTCATTCTGGGGATCTACTGGCTGAGGGGCTGACTATTTCCCTATTCTCTTCTTAGGAAGCATGTTCTACACATGGAAGAGGAACAAGGATTAGACTGAAAGTTTAACTTGAGCTTTTGCTCACTGTCACGATATGAACACTGAAAGAAGGTAAACTTTTTCCTACAACATCTTATATCCTCTTGTAAATAAATATGGCGCGCAACACACCCATGCATAAGACTCTACTAGATACGGCTTTTCAGACTTCCTACGATACTATTGAACCTTAGGCTCTGATACCAAGTTTGTAATACCCCGATTCTATATAATCGGAACGCCACGCGGTACTCATGATCCCGAAGGACCACAAGCTAACCCTCTTCTGATATTTGTACCTGTTCACTAGATAATATAATAAAATACATGCGGAAAACTGGAGGAAACTTTCCATGAGGTTTAAAACATCTAAAATACACAAATCTGCAAACTAAATACTTATACAACTGTCTGAAAAGCCTTTAACTGTTTGAACTATGGAGTTGATGGGACATGTCCCCAACTTACTCTATCTACTCAAATAAACTAAAAATAATAATGTACTGAAATAATAATTCATCCTCGAAAGATGAGGACTCACTTCTACGTCTCTTGCTGCTGACAGAAACTGAGCTGCTAAGCACAGAAACTGAGCTGCTAAGGGTGCTTTGGGTCTCGTTCTTCTGAATCTATAGTGTATGTAAAATCACCATAGCGCAAATACGTTAGTACGTTGGAATGTACTGAGTATGTAAATAAGGTAAGGATAAATGCAAGGGCTTATGCATGAACATAATTTAACTGAATGATATGCAAGAGCTGGATTAGCATACATAGAGAATCTGTAACTACTGATCATACTGAGCATACTAGGACTAACTCGAGTAACTAATACTAAATATACTATCAATTCTAACATTTCTAAACATTATGAGATTTTCGAGTATCGAAAGATACTAAAATTGATATGTACACTTATTAATACTAAGAAACTGAATAGCTGAGTCTACTGATAATTGATATCCGAGTTCACTAACTCTAAAACACAGAATAATTGAGTTTTGGGCTTGCTGATATCAACTGACTGAATCTGAGATCAAACCTATCTAGCGGATGATCTCTAATCTTCTGATAATGATAATGATTTACTAAGCTTGAGATTAGGACTGTCTAATGGGTGATCTCTGGAATTTATGATAAGAATACTCAACTGAATTTGAAACTGAGATCAAGACTATCTAACAGGTAGTACGCAACTTAATGGAACTATTTGAATTCCTTACTGAACTGTGTGACCAAATATGACGGTCCTGAATCTGAACACTTTCTGATATCTTGACTAAGAATGAATCTGTAACTGTGGGAGTTCTCACTTAACCGACATGCCTCAAGTTTAGTGGGGTCCAACCTGTAACCCCAGCTGGAAGGGTGTCAATACTATACCACGGGTAAAGACCTCTATGGTCAAGCCTATCTAACGGGTGACCCTCAAGAGAAAGTCAATCCTAAGGCTATATGGACTCCTGCAGGTAGTCAATCCTTTATCTAGAGGGTGACTCCTCATCCTGTGCTATCTACATAGTTCTGGAGTACAGTGATTGCTGCTAACGAGTCCACCTCTTTAACGGGGAAGCCCCATCCTGCACTCACTCGGTGCTAGTTCTAACTCCCTACTGAAAGACTTCTGAACTGATTCCTAACTGAACTTGAACTTAGAATGAGCTAAATCTTATTACTGAGTTTTCTTGGTTCCGTATCTGACGGAATACTACTGAATCATACTCTCTGTCTAAGTGCTACTAAATTTCGTATCTTATAGATCTTTACCGAAGTCTTGACTGTATACTGAATATTATTGAGATCTGCACTGAGCATTGAGCTTGATTAGACTGAATACTGGGTTTATTGAATTTTTCCTACTGTTCAGTCATTGTCTGAGATCTATTGATCATACCACGACCGAGATTATATTGAGACTGACTTGGATCTAGGCACACAACTATATTTTTTGGGTATAAGTACCCCTAGGACTCGATGGAAGAAAACTGACAGGACTTAACTCTTGAATATATGACCAACACCATATCATAACAATAATCTATCACATCAACGTCATCATAATAGTCCATCATCCACAACATGATCAAGTATGTTTAACTTCAAGCACTTGAGAACATTCAACATGTAAATTATACATAAAGGCATACTATTGTATCATGAATTATTCAACGAGGAAATCCACATGAACATAAAACACATCATACTTCTCTCATCTTAGTATTACAAAAACACTCGATATGTATTACTTATCACAGAATCAAGGATTTTACACTTAACATACTACAATGACTTTAATTTCTTCACACAAGCATTTCATCAAATATATGGGGAGCATTCTTAGGTTATTCAATGATCTACTACTTCTAGATATCATGACTACATCAACCAATTCACCAATCAAGGATTTCAGATGATATGATCATAGTTCAACATGATGTTCATATAAATCACTCCACAACTAACTAGTTTTCATGGATCTTGATGTATCTTATGGAATAAAATCTCAATCTAACTTCATAATCATGGTTAGACTTAGATCTAATACAAGATCTACAAAATAAACTAACTTGAAGAGTTTATCATGAATTTCATGGAATTCATCTCATACTAGAATTAAATCTTGCAACTTGTATTCTAAATCATGAATCAAAACTCAACAGCAACAGAAGCTCCAACTTGAATCCATATAAAACATGAAAACCCATAAAGACATAAATCTTGAATTAAAAAAAAAAATCTTGAGCTTCTTGGGTGGAAGGAACCCAAGAATCAACACTTGCATACCTTATATGGAAGATTCTTGTAGATTAGTGGTGGAATTTTCTTGGAATTGAATCCCCAAATCAACTAGTTTTCTTGGAGCTTAATCTTGAAAGAGATATAACTTTTCTTGATTGTTCTTGGATTGGGAAACATAAATCTTGATGTTTTGTTGATGATTCTTGAAGAAATTCGTAGACTTGTTCTTGATTCTTGACTAGGGTTCTTGTTCTTTTGAGAGAAAATAAGTGGTTCTTGAGTTGAAAAACTTGAATATATATTAGATTCATGAAGAAGGATTTGAATCTTGTTATAGGGAAATGATCTTGAGAGAAACCCTTGTTTTTGTGTTGAAGATGAATGAGGAAATATGTTCTTCAATTGATGGAAATTGGGGTTAAAAGGGGTGGGAAAATATCCAAATAGCCCTTTAAAAACGACTTTAAATCGCTAAACGGAGGCCCGCGACGGTTTGTGTGACGTCCTGTCGCACCTGGGACAGACCATCGCTTCATACTATCGATTATTGGCCAGAAAACAGCTCACTGCCTCAGTTCCACTGGCCTTGTACGATGGTCCATCGGACCTGACCGTCGCACCTGGGCAGTCCAGATAGATCACTGTAAAATGGCCATAAAGTTTTACTCCAACCTCAGATTTTGACGAAATTGGTATCGTTGGAAAGCTAATTCAAAGAGATTTCTTTTGATATATAGTAGGATCTTTAATTCTTTATATACTAGGAGATACGGTTGATTGAATTTGACCCAAGTTTTAACGCTTACTAAAACTCAAACGATAGGAAAGCTTTCAACTTGTCCTTGAGTTAGAGGATATCTATGATCTAAATTCATGATCAAATAGATTCCTACACTACATAATGAATTAACATGCTAAGTAGGCATAGGATTTATGGTTTTTGGAACATCTACGCATTGGAATGACGGATTTTGTTCTAGTCTGAAATGTGGGGTATTACAATAGGTCATCTGTTGGTACAAATAAAAGTGGTACGAAGAGCTATTTGATTTGATAAAATAGACGAGACATATGTCGCAATAGGTATTTTATCTGGTGTAACAAGTTATATAACTGTTGCAATAGAAATATAATTTGTTTGATAATTTTCAGCAGATGTGTCATCCGTGGAAATAGAAATGTGTTCGTTTGCAGGTTGAAGACATATATATTCATTTTTTTCAGCTTTGCTGCTCTCCTTTGGACATTGTACATTGCTCAGTGCAACACACAGACAGAGGAGTTGTAATTTCGCTCTTTTGGATGCTTGATAATGCCTTAGAAATCACTTTTTTTCTCCTTTTAGCTATAATCTCTAATGGAGTAGATGGAAATAAAATCCTCTTTGATGGAATGATACCCCTCATAGATGTTAATTCCTTTATAGATGCAGTTAATGCATTAATAGCATTAATAACTACATTTTATTTTGCCCCGCAGTCTTGACATTTGCATGCAGAACATTCTCTAGGAGAGGAAAAATCTGTATAACCAGTATGATCATATTCATAATGGTTTGTTTTAAATACTGTAAGTGGAGCATAATTAGCACCAATAGAAGCACCACTACCACCTCCAACAGGTTCATCACCAGTAAGACCATCAACAACAATAAGCCCACCCTCCCAAATTGTTTTTCTTATAATGGTTGTTGCTCTAAATAATTCTATTTTTATTCTGTCGATGACCTTAGGGTCTGATAAAGTCTGCACAGACCATAAAGTAAGAAAAATGACATCTTCAACTCTTGATTGGTCGGAACTAGCGACAGATGCACAATCTAATATAAGTCATTACATATATTAGAATGATGATTAGATCATTCAAAAAAATCATTAATTAAAATAGAACTTAATTATAATTTTAATTACTGCATCCTTCGGAGGGTTGAATGGATCAAGAAATTTTGGATTTTTATTAGTTTTGGCCAACAACCATCTCAAGATTCTTGGATAGGAAACTTCTTCCTGGTAGTTCACTTGTTGTCTCAAATGAGGAATGGCTTCAAACGCCCAAACCTATAAAATAACGCCAATAAATTAAAATCATTATTGAGTAAAAAAATGAATGTTATCATAATAAAAGAAAGAAATGAAAGATTTACCATGAAAGCCCATGGAAAGCCATATAAGTTGACTGTCTTTGGCGCCAACGGAGTCAACAAATATTGGACAGTCATTTTGAACTTTTCATAACCCCAAGGATAGCTGTTAAATGCCTAAAGATCCTCGAAGAGCATTATTAAACCAATGCTTATGTTGTTGTTAACATCTCTCACCCAAAGAATATTATATACAAACCAAACCAAGCACAATGAATGCTTGTGCTTCTTTGAAAGTTCTTTACCTTTCAACCCTTCTCTGAAATTTTTGTTTTTGAAGCTTCGACCAACAATGGACACCAGGTTATCACGATCACACACTTGCCTCTTTTGCCTTTATTAGGTGTGCGGGGTATTTTTTTGTGTTAAAATAGGTATAACTTGAGAAGGAGGATAACATTTTAGTCCAGTAACTATGGAATACTCTTTCCAACTAAAACAAACAGGCATGCCACAGTAATTTATCCATGCCTCATCCATCTTATCTTTGTTTTCATACATAAACCTACGCTTGAGAAGTTCATAGACCATTTTCATTTGAAAACGAGCATTGTTGTCCTCCGCAAATCAAGATATTTCCAAAGCAATTGTCCCTGAAATAAGCATCCAATTTTTATTCTCGAAGTATTTTTCTAAATGTGTCGAAATATTTTCCCATGGATGACTTAACCACAAAATCACCCATTAAATTTGTGGCACTATCGCATTGCATTCTCATAGGATAACGATCAATGCTGAAGGTTTTGACCAACTCTTCGGCGGAAGGGCTATTAGCATTTGGATCATATCTTTTGAAATATTCCTCCTCCCCATGTTCATTATATTTTGTTCCTAACTGAGATAGAGTTTGTAAAGCAAGCTCATAGAGTGGTGGATGTAGGCTAGATGCTCCACTTATTCCTTTACTTGGACTTGATTCAACTTCTGTTCTTGTGGGAGCCATATTAACTAAAATTAACATAATCATAAAAAAATACATTATAGTTGATTAATGCATTATTAAAAAGGATAACAGTAAATCTAACAAGCAAAACAGTAAAATAACAGTTCCAACAGATCACTTATTTGTTGCACCAGGTAATAAATTTGTTGTAGCATATAACAAACCTGTTGCAGCAGATGAGTAATCAACAATGCAAAACGTATCACTCATCTTTTAAGTTAAATGAATGGTCTGTGCAACAGATCACAACATTGTTGGAACATGAGTAATTTATTGGAACAGTTAAATAACCTGTTACAACAGATGAGTAATCTATTGCAATAATACAAAACACATCACTCATCTGTTGAGAAAAATGAATGGTTTGTGCAGTAGATAACACATCTGTTGCAACATCATCTTTTGCAACATATAGTGATATGTTGGAACAGTTAAATAACCTGTAGAAATAGTTGAGTAATCTATTGCGAAAATACAAAGCATATCACTCATTTGTTAAGAAAGATGAATGGTCTGTGCAATAGATCACATATCTGTTGCAACATATGAGTGATCTGTCAGAACAGTTAACTAACCTACAGCAACGACTGAGTAATCTGTTGCGAAAAGACAAAATATATCATTCATTCATTGAGAAAGACAAATAATCTGTGCAACAGGTCACACATCTATTGCAACACATAAGTGATTTGTTGGAATAGTTATCAACGATCAATATTGTTTAGATTTTTTCCAACATTGGGTCATTTATCGCGGCATATGGATGATCAGTTGGAAAAATCATGTCTTGGACATGTCCTGTTGGAAGAATTGACATGATTTTATCAAACAGGAGGTTCATCTGTTGCATCAGATCATTAATCTGATGGTTCTTCAGTTGTATCATATTTTTTATCTGATGCTTAATCTGTTGCAATAAATGATTAATCTGTTGCATCAGATTTTTTATCTGATGCTTAATCTGTTGCAACATATGGTTAATCCGTTGCATCAGATATATAAACTATTGCATCATATGATAAATCTGTTGCATCATATGATTAATCTGTTGTATTAGAATGGTAATCTAATGGTTCCTCTGGTGCATTAGATAGTTGATCTGTTGCATCATCTGATAAATATGTTGTATCAAATGATTAATATGTTGTACCAGATGGATAATTTGTTGGATACAACAAAAAATAGTAGCACGTTTTGTTCAACAAATAAATAGCAATTTTTACCAAGAACAAAATTAGAACAAATCAACCCAAATCATTGTTTTGTTTGTATAAACACAAACAACAAAAACCAAACTTCAAAGAAATGCAACAAACAACAAAAAATCACAATTCACTTCGAAAAGAGAAGAGAAGAAATACCAAAAATTAGGATTTTATTGAGACCACATTTCAAATTAAAGCAACAAATATTGAAATTATTAACCAATACTATAAGAGAATTTGGGTCAAGTTTCCTCGTTTTCTTCAAAACTAAAAAGGCCATAAATTTTTACCTGCGAAAGAAGAAAAGGAACGATAATGAATTCGAAGTTGTTGGGCCGGAGAGCAAGGATGTCATGTCGATTGAAGGTTGAAGAATTCAAAGCTGTTGTGGCTGGAGAGCAAGGCTGTCACGTCGATTGAAGGTTTGAAGTCGAAAACGAACTCGAAGCTCAACTATTTGTCATTGAATGTTGAAGACGCTGAGGATTGGAAGGCGAAATTTGCAGAAATGTTGATTGGGAGAGAGTTGAGAGAAGCTGTCAAGAGAGAGGAGAGAGAGTGGTTGATTTGGATTAAAGAGAGGTTTGGGTTGGGTTGATTTGTATTTTTGAAAGGATAAGAAAGTTTTGAAAATATTAATCATGTCACTTAATCAAGTTTTCAAATGATGTTTGACCCTTTAAGTTGGTCAATGTCACCAATCTTTCATTCAAGACTTAAAATACACCTTTCCTTCTATTTCTCTCCACTTTCATATCCACCGTGTTTGTGTTAGGATCTGCTGGTGTCACAATATAAGAACTATTAGGTTATTTTTGAAAAATAAATAAAAATATATTTAGTAAAAACAAAAATACATAATTGCTACCTTATTTGATCTTTAGAAAAATTCTTTTAAACTTTAGAAAAGAAAAATAGAAAACATAAAAATGAAAGAAAAAAATCAAATAAAATAAAGGAAAAAGACATTGTTTCCACCCCAAACTATACCCGAAAAGTCGAAGCCACACCTAAACTATAGTAGTGGCCTATTACACACCTAAACTATAAAAAAGTGAAACTATTTACACCCTATCAGGCTACCACCACTTGCATGTGGTGTAGTGTTTTACACGCGCTGCCACGTCAGTAAAAAGTATCACTTTTTTATAGTTAAGGTGTGTAATATGTCACTTATATAGTTTAGGTGTGAATTCGACTTTTCGACTATAGTTTGGGGTGGAAACGATGCCTTTTTCCTTAATGTTTTTAGCCGTTTACTTTTGTTATTTAATAGGCTGGACGCGCCTAAAATAAGTGTAACACATGCGCCTTAGAATGGGGGTCGCGGGGAGGTAATAATATCACTTTTATATAGTTAAGGTGTGTAATAGGTCACTTATATAATTTAGATGTGGCTTAAACTTTTCTTGTATAGTATGAGATGGAAATGATGTCTTTTCCCTAAAAATAGATTATGCACATCTCCAATCCCCAATTCCCTAATAACTCACAAATACACATAAACATGGTTGTATACACACATATACCAAAAAATAAAATATCCTTTTTAGGTATCCACTTGTGACTATATTTTTTAAAATTATAGTAATTCAAATCAATATCCAGAACTGTAGGTTTTTGAAATTCCTACATAATTAGTTCAAAATATAAATTATTCAAGTCAATATTCGAAAGTGTAAGTTTTTGAAATGCCTAAATAATTAATTTGAAATATAAATTTTGAAAGATAATAACTATCTTATCACTATAAAACACCAATTCCCGCAACCACGTATTTTTAAAAAAAAACTACCTGAAACTCCATCACTCATATATTATTAAAAACCTACTAATTTCCGAGATTTTTTTTTCTCCTATCTCCATTAAAACACCTAAAAATGTTGGCATTTTTCACTTCTCATACTGCTTTTTCGAATTCTAGAATTCTTTCTAAAAGAAATCTTTTGAATTCTAGAATTGCTTTTTTCAAATGGTGCCTTTATTTCTGACAATGAATCCTCATGATTTGTAATTACAAATTATGGTTATATAATGATGATTGCATGCAGGTAAGTCTATATAGCCTTCCAAAAATGATCGGATTAGAAGTCTAGAAATATTGGTGGCTATTAAAGCATGAAAGGCATCACTCTTTCTTAAGTTAGGATGGGATGCATGCCTAGCGAGCTTAATAGTAAGTACTCGTTTGGTTGGGAAAAAGTTATTTTGGGATAATTAATCCCGGAATTAGTTATCCCAATCTGTATATGGGATAACTTATCCCATCACTATGATGTAAATGGTGGGATAAATAATTATAGTATTAACTAATACCTCATACAAACATGGGATAAAATAGTCCTCCATTTTATCCCGAAACTATTTATCCCTTATACCTCACACCAAACGACTCCTAAATAAACAACAATATTCATAAAAAGGACAAAGTTTCGATGTTGGTGCAATGTGAAGAGCAGTCTCCCACCCTTTTGTGATCCTGGTAGATGTTGCATCAGGGTGAAAACTTAAGAAATTCTCTAGCCTTTTCCCAGTTTCCTCTTAGTGCTGCTTGGCAGAGTTGCACATCCATGGTAATTTTTAGAGGTTTAGTCCCTGCAAGTGGTATGCCTCTATGTTAATTAATCATGTAAAAAAGGAAAGATGATAATCAACTCTTTCCCTTAATTTATCTGTTCGTTGTATTTTGTGTTCATGAGTCTCTTTGTGAAACTTGCTTAAAGGGTTTTGTCTTAAAAAGATGATTGTTCATGTTCATGATTCATTTAAGTTATATCTAACCATCCATTTCCTGAGAATTCACCAAATCTATCAGTTGTTTCAGCAAAAGCAAACATGCAAGACTTCTTAAGTAGATGTGGCAAATATTGATGCTTGTTACTTATGTTTTTTATTTATCTATATATACGGCTTTTGCGACTTGCTCAATATGCTTTTTCTATGACAGCCAACGGTTGGGTGATCTGTGAACCATCTTAAAGTTTCGGTCTTATCTGGGGTAGCATAGAGTAGTGTAGAATTAGCTCACATAAGGGATTGTCTGGCGTCTATCTTTAAAATTCAGTAGGATAGGGCAAATTCTATTCACACACATAAAGATATAACTTGGTTCAAACTTCTATACACAACTGTTAAATATGATATCATTATTAGATAATGTAGATGTGTGAATATCTCTATAATTAGGTAGTTTAGGTATGGTATGATCCCCAAATCCCATAACTGGACATTCTTTGTAACACTATTTAATCCCACTTGACACTAATTTCTCAAACTCTCTTCTCTGCTCCTTTTAATATCTCAATAACTGTTTGATCATATAAAAGATAAGTAAATACTACACTTAACCAACCATCAATAATAAGTGAAAGATAAGTAACCAAAAGTGACTTGATGAGGCTTGAACAATTTTCTCAACTTCCTTTGGACATGCAAAAGTAGTAATCTCTTATGAAATGTCGAAAGACATTGCACTTGAAGGGAAGCAACATTCCATCGTACATGGAAATTACCTTAAACCATAATAACTCCCGTTGCATCTGGAGTGCTGCACTTGAACTAATACCAAGTCGACTTGTAGGAGCCAACTTTGTAGCCAAGTGTAATATCAGCATTTGTTCTTTTGTAATTTGGTGAGTTTTAATTTTTGTTTTTAAAAATAATAATATCAATCACTCACCTAAACGGTAGTATTATCCAACAAACCCCTCAAGTACTATTCAAAAGAGTGAGATTTGGAGCATGATATTTTATAAACTATTTTTTAAATCCCTTCCTAGAAGCTTTCACACTTTTTTTTTTTTTTCGACTCAAACTCACAACCTCAAAATTAAAGGTGAGGAGTGCTTATACGGTTTAACATCCGAGCAACTTTCTAATTTTGTTCTATGAATTGTATTTTATGATTGTGTGTGAGTTTTTTTTTAAACCTAACTCAATGGTATTAATTGTGGTTGTTGGGGGTTGAAAAACATGATAGACAGTTATGACGAAGTCAAAACGTTCAACAGAACTCGATAATTTAGCTCAAATATTATATTTATATTAACAATTATTTAATACCGACAAATAATTTATGAAATAATTAGAACTCAAAATTTATCTCTAATATATATATTTAAATTTAAAAAATTATACAATATGTATAAATATTATGAAAAATTAACTAAATATATAACTATGATCTAAATTCTAACACTCAGTACACTAAATAATGACTTACATTGCACCACTGAGAATTAACAGGCTTGTAAGATGATAAGTAATAGCTTGTTTGGATTAATTTATTTTTAGTGTTTTTAAGCCTAAATAACTTTTTGAGTAACCTACATAAATCCTGGATAGTTTCAGCAATATTATATAAAATCCCGGATAATTTGCTAATTACATCTTATCCCAGAATTTCGAATTGGTGATACATATGTTAAGCAGTGATACAAATGGACTAGTGATACATATGTATATGTATCATTAGTATATACATATGTATACACTAGTGATACATATAGCATATGTATCACTAGTAAATATGAAATCCGAGATTTTATGTAATTTTTTAAATATTAAGGGATATTGTGTAATATGATGTCTTAAATATGGAATTTGTGTAATTTTTCCTAACTTTTAAGCACTTTAGTTTAGGTTAAAATGCTAAAAATAAGTCAAAATCATAAGTCATAAGCTCTAAAGTCTAACTTATGAAGCTAAAAGTCAAAACTCAATTCAAACGGACACTAAATAGAGAAATGAGAATGGTTGAGGAGAGTAAAAATCTCACCCTAAGCTATGAATGACGATTAATACCATGAAAATTATGAGTATTTGGTAAGACTATATTTGATTATTCAATGTTGTTGCACATCAAGGTTGAGGTAATTGTGGATACCAAACATTTCATTATTGGGTTTGCATGGCTCGATTCGGTTCAATTTTATGTATTATCGATTTTTGTTTTATCAACACACTAAACTGATAATCAAACCAATAAGATATTTATCATCGATTTTTTATTTTTCATACAACTGGCAGGCCCCTAGAAGTGCAGCCCAAATGGCACCAGTAGAGCACCCATCACTTGGAAGATGATTCTCTTCCATTCCCTCCACCAAATCCCATGCTTCCTCAAGCCTTCCATTACGCCCCAATAAATCAATTACACATGTATAATGTTCTTCTTTGGGGGTCATACCATACCGCTTCCTCATTTGCGTAACATATTGCAATTCCTTCATCTACTAAACCACAATGACTGCAAGCAGTTAATACTGCAGTAAATGTCACTTCATTGGGATTAATTCCCATGTTTACCATGCGCTGAAAAAGTTCAAGGACTTGCAAGGCAAATCCCATGATTGCACAAGTCCATGAAACAACATTTTTCTCTTTCATTGCATCAAAAAATCTGTGTGTGTGTGTGTGTGTAACACAACCTGATTTTGAATACATGTCAACTAAAGCTGTACCAACAGCCATATTGCCATCTGCATCTGGTAATGCTCTAATAATTTTTGCCTGTATTTGCTTTCCTTTGTCCAAATCTGTTAGATGGGAACATGCTTCAAGAGTCACCACAGAAGTCAAGCAGGTTCCTTCTATCCTGGATCCTTCTTCTCCAGAATACATCTTTGCCAATAAATTTAAGCCTTCTTTAGGCAAGTCCTTTTGAACATACCCTGTCATCATGCTAGTCCGAGAGACAATAGTTTTCTCGGGCATATCTTCAAAAAGTGCCTTCGCATCTCAATGAGTCCATTATTAATATAACCAGACAACAAATAATTCCACACTGGAACGTGTCGTTCAGGTAGCCAACTTTCAAAAACTTTTCGCGCTATACCAATATCACTACACTTGCTTTACATAGCTACGAGGGTACTTCCAATAATCAGTCTGTTCTCTTTTAATAAATGCGCAGTGTTATATGAATCCACCAAAGTGATGAAGAGACCATGGAGCATTACGCAAATGCAACTTAGCACAGGTAGATAGCAAAGGCACGAAAATAGTTTGATCCGTAACTAAAATTTCAACAGCATTCTCCGTAGACAAAATGCACTTCAAAGCATCAGCATACAGATGATTAAATACATAACCATGCATTTAATCATGAGCCTGCATGCCCAAAAGTAATTTGCAAATAGCCACAGGCAGATAAAACGGCACGTAAAATTCTCTGCATTTCATTCAATAAAACAACTCTCAACCCTTGACATTCCTGTCCATTCTGAACATGCCCAGAAATAATAGCATTCCAGGTCACCAAATTTCTACTTGGCATTTCATCAAACAACATCCAGGCACACTCTGTGACCCCACATTTCCAATACAAATCCAAAAAGGAAGTCTCAACAATGATATTTCTTGGCAGAAATCCAGATTTTATGATGTGGCATGCAAGTTTTGTCCCAAATTGAGGTGGTGTGGAGCGGAAGTGGAAGCAATGGCGCGAGCAACCGCTGTGAAGACAAAGTGATTAGGACGAGATTAAGATTGTTGAAGAATGCGGAAGAGGAGGTGAAGGGCATTGTGGGGTTGATTGGAGCGAGCATAGTCTGAGATGAGAGAAGTCCATAAGGGTGTGCCTTTGAGAGGCACTTGGTCGAACACCTTGTGGGCAATGGTAAGGGAGTTGGAGGAAACATAGTCAGCAATGAGATTAGTAGCGTAAACAGGACAAATGTCAAGGCCGGCCTTGATAAACAAAGCATGTTTACTCATTCATGCGTGCGTCGTCAAATATGGAAGCATTTGGCAAGATCCCTGGACCAGTTTGAACAAAGACAAGAGCAATCTGGTTCAGTGAGCTCCCTTTTCACCTGACATTTGTCACGATTGATCATTAACTTGTGGTAACTTATTAGAGACCTGCCGCCAAGAGGAGTGATGGAAGGAAGGAGTCAAAATGAAGTTATTTTTCTTGAATTTCTCTTACTCCTCTTTGATTGCTTTGATTGCATCCGCAATTTTTTCTTTTTATCTCTCTAAAGGAAACATAAATTGTCCATACTTCACACGTCCTATTCAGAGTATGAGAGGGTGTGAAGGAGTCTCAAATTAGTGGTTAATGAAATGCTTGATTTCCTGGTTCTTTTACAGTATACGTCCTCATGATCTAGCTTTTGGAGTTGAATAAGACCTTGATTTTGTTTCTTAAAATGGAATCAGTCCAATAATCGTGGAATTGGCTAAATCTGACATGAAGAACCTCACAATTGTATTCAATTTTGGGAATTCAGCAGGTGTTTTATTTCGATGGTAATATCTGAATCAACTTGCACGAAGCAAGTTTTTCCCAGGATATTAGGTAACTCTGTCAACTAAAGCTTAGACATATAGGAAGAAATCACCTAATATTTTTTTTTATCGCTACTATGAATTCAGTGTTTAATACAATCAAACTTAATGGTTGTAGTAAAGTGGGAGAACCAAATGGCTAGCTACTCCAAGAAAGAGTTTTACATTAACTAATAAATCATGCAGAATGTATATTCAACATAGCAACTATATAGGCTAATATCAACAGAAGCAATTAAGGGCATCCTGGAGAAGGAAAACAGTCACGGAATACTTTACAGCATTAATGAATGAAGAAAAATATTTGAGTCATTCACCAAATATAGTTGAATCACATATAACAATAGTATATAATAATGGTGTGTCACATGAACATCGGTCTACATGCCATGATGCATTAACACAGAGAAATGGAGAACTTGCCACACAACCAAGCTTGATTCTAACCTGCAGGCCATTTCAGCTGTCTCCCGCCAAGTACGTGCAAGTGAAGATGGTATACAGATTGACCTATGCAAGAAAGGGGGAGAGAAAGAGGAAAAATTAGTCTTTACTCCAGTAAGTATTGTTAAACTTCCATTGTTTTAAACAAAATTCCTATTTTAGCTTAGGTTCACATTTTTGGAGGAGAGTTGGGAAGTATTTGAAGGGAGATAGACTTACATGCAGAGGGGCCACTATTAATAACAACTCGAAAGCCATCTACAATGCCTTCTTTCTCCGCTACTATCTTGGCAGCATAAAGGAGGTGACCCAATATATCTTCGTGCCTTTGTTCAGCCTTGAAAGATAGGAACGGGACCAGTTGCAAGACATCAATTACAAGAGGAATTGGCACAGAATGAACATAAAAGTAAGAAATGGAAGCACAACACAGCAAAGTTAGCTTTTTGGAGGGACAACTGCTAAGTTGCTAACCTATAAAGTTGCTCACGGCCTTTGGATTCCACACTTCCCTAAATACTTCTATTCTTTATTCCTTAATTATCACTGTCAAACTAAAAGCACTTTTCATACAAAAGTTCTATAACTTTGTAATGTCATGCAAAAAGCAATGTAAGATGACCACCTTTTACAACCAAATATGTGTTTGCCTTAACCACAGATCTCAATGGTAAGGACAAAAGACAGTACCAAAAGGGATATCAACTTGTGCAGTTACTGGTTATCTATTTCTCCTGCGAGACAAAAAACTCTGACACCCCAAATTTTAGTAGATATGACTTGTGATTTGTGCTTTACCAAAAATCAAGATGTGCATCCCTTGAACCTAGACATGGAATATGTGCTAGAATAAATATCACAGCAGTAATAAGATCAGAAAATAGATAAAGGGGGGAAAGGATCACCTTTCCAAGCTCTGTTAATCCATCCCTCGACTTCGGGATAACTAGGACATGAACAGGAGCTTGAGGATTGATATCACGAAAAGCAAGAACCTTTTGGTCCTCATATACCACCGAGGCAGGTATCTCCTTTGCAATGATTTTGTCAAATCTGAATGCAGAACAAATTGATCAGAATGCGGTGAGCCTAGGAGATCATTCAGTCATCATGTCTGAAAGAAAGTATGCAAGTCAACTGAGGATGCTCCCGCAAATTTACTACAATGAAAAAAGAGATTAAGCAGCTCGTCCAATTTACCAAGATCAGTTTAATCATTCTTTCTCAGGGAAAGAAATCACAGAACATATAAAGAAACTATCATCGGAACAAATGCTTGTTGCCTCGTAAAAATTCAGATGTCCAATTAACTTCAGATCTTTCCTATTTCTTTGTAAGGTCGAAGGTAATTCTGCATAAATTAGGTGATTTACAGCACAATATGTATTAGATGGAACAGTAGGAGCCAAATATAAGTTAACATCATCTTGACAAAAACTGAGGATAACTGAAGTAATAACATTAAATTGTAGGTCATATACTTCTCAAAGTAGACATCTTTTCCTCTTACAGAAGCATTTCTAGTTATCATCTACCTTAAGTAATATGGAAATTACATGGGAAACAAATAGCAGATGTTGTCGCAATCAGCCTTTTCATTTTCTCTGACTACTAAGTGTCATATAAAAAACTTATGTACCAAGGCATATCATTCCAAAATCTAAATTCCAGTTCTTTTTTTTTTTTTTTTTTTTTTTGCGAAGGTAATATTAATCTAAATTCCAGTTCTTGAAGAGATATACACTGGGAGGTTTGTGACAAGAAATGCAAGTGAAAGGATAACTGTCCAAATGAAAAATACAATATACACAAAAAGATGCAGAGTTCCAAATACTGGTATTGACTTATAAATTTTTTGTGCCAATGAATTCGACGTTTTAGTTAAAAGATAACTCTACAGTGTGACTCTTCTTCAATAATTACTTCCAGCATTCAATAAATAAAAGGTCTTCTATTTTCCTTAAGTGTAATTAACATTTAAATGCTATAATCAATCAGAAAAAGAACATATAACTGATACAAACACTGACAATTATTTCAGGCTTTGACAATCTGAACTCAATCAAGTAATAGAACTACAAAAGGTTTTATCCACAGGGAAATTTACATGGTTGGAGCTCCTGTATCAGCATTTACAGCAGCAGCCCTGGCAGCTGCTTCCTCATCATGCGCAGCAGCTACATAAGACCTGTCTTTACAAAAAGAAAATAGATCTCAATAAGATATTCGAAGAGGAACTCTGGGAACAGAAAAAGAAGGATACTAAATTACAGATATTTCTATAATAACATCCTGATTCACATTTGTTTTGATCAAACATAGAAAACGTTTATCATAACTGCGTCAGTTACAGCTTAAAAATAAGAGACTAAGGTAATTATGACGAGAATGAGCATTCAGATGCAACTAGTTGACTACAATCACTTATTATGTGCGTAATGTAGTAAAAGCGAGGCAAACCAGAAAAAGCATTCCACTTTGAAATGAACACAGCAAAGATCAGGTTAACAGGAACAGTAATCATCCCTCAACAAAGACTACCGATTCAAGGAGTTCAATAGCTCCCCCACACTGTACAACCTCAGACAACCATCACAGAACTTGCATTCAGATGACAAAATAGATGTATGAAATCACTTGCTAGGATTAATACATCAATAGCGCTCCGTTCAATTTTTTATGACACCCGTTTCCCCATTTCATGTTAGGAGACCCCATAATAGTTTGAAACCATTACATTTCTATAAAACCTCTACAACTATCACGTACTCAAAATTCATCAAATTATTCAAAATTTAAATTTGACATGTTGCTTTTATTCTATCAGATCAACTTTCAACCATCACCCAAACAGATTCTTCAATTATCCCTAGTATAAATTACAAGCCAAATTTTCTTTGAAAAAAATAATTCTTTAAGCTCCGTATCCAGTCAATTATCATCACATAAGGGAGTAATAGAAATATCAATGAGAAGGATAAATCAGACTGCAAGAACCCGAACATGTTAGTAGTTCAGTCGGTTGACTACCTGGGATTCGATTCCCCAAGAATGGAAATATCAATGACTACCTTGTTGGTGGGGATTCGATTCCCATCTTGTAATCCCCTTCCCCTTCCCCTATCCCCAATTTGAAAAAAGACTGCAAGAACCCCACTTTGCTGAAGCAAGTAAGAAAATGATAGATTCCTCAACAAAAAAAGATAAAGATAATGGAACAGTAAGAGCAGCATAATGTACAAGGTGACCCACCAACACCAGTCACCAAGAACAACATATTTTTCGCTAAAGACACAATTTTTGTGAAGTTTATTTACATACCTGTGAGAAGTAAGGTTACGAAGAGTGGTAGGTACAATTCTTGGTATGGAATTTGATGCCTTTATGAAACCCAAAGCTTTCACTATTGACGGGCCACTGCAAGTATGGAGGAAAAAAAATCACATCTTTCAGTGAGTAAATGCAATAAGGAGGAAGTCTCTGTGTGTGTGCGTGCCGGAGGGGGGGGAGGGGAGGGAGGGGGCCTGTACCGCAGAAGAGTGAGAGAGCTCATAGCAGCCATGGGAGTGAGGAGAAAATGGAAATGCTGCAGTTTAATGGTCTAATAGCGGAGCAAAATGAAAGAAAATCTAAGGGTCTCTAAACAAGTAGGGGTCGTTTGGCGTGAGATACAAGAATAAATAGAATCGAAATAAAATGAATGATTATTTTATCTCATATTTAATTTGAGTTATTAATTAATTTCAGAATTATTCATCCTACCATTTATTTCATGACGGAATAAGTCATCGCATACTAATGATGGAATAACTAATCTCGAATTATCTAAAATTAATTTTCTCAGAATAACTTTCTATCAATCAAACGATCCTTATTGTTACGAAAAATAATTCATGAGATTAACTTTATCTCATGTTTGATTTGATATTGTATTAACTAATTTGAAACATTTCATATGAAGGATAGATAAAATAGTTCAATAAGATATTTCTACTTATTTCAATCGGTGTATGAAATGATTCTTTAATATAATTTTACATGTTATTTCGAGATTATTATCCATTACTTCCGAACCATATGTTATCCAAGGATTATTATTCATTACTCTTGAACCAAACAAGCCTTTTAGTGGTCGTTTGATAGAGTGCATTAGAAAAATGATGCATTTAATATCATATTTGATGCATTTTTAATTTTATGTATAACTAATACATTTTATTTGGTATTAAAGAGTGCATGTAATAGATTCTAATGCACAACTATTAGTGTGCTTAAAGACACACTATTCATCAAAATCTTTTCCACAATTTTTTCATCATATTTATGAATGATATTTTTATAAACAAATATTTTCTGAAAAAAGTTATGTAATTCATGTTATTTTTAATATATTAAATTAAATATTCGATAAGAAATATACAAGTATAACTAATGCGAGTATTATTAACACAAGTATATTAATGCACGGACTAAATTAGAAAAAAATAAAGTAATATAAATTAAAAAGAACGAAATGTTGATTTTTATGTTCGTTTAAAAGAACATAATCATATTGAAAAAACGGAAAATTGACAAAGGATGGGGCGACTTTGGATTTTCTCTCTCTAGAAAATTCTCTGACTTCTCTCTACACTCTTAACCCCAAACTCCAGTATGACCGATGTACCAGCAGATCCATCAGATAAAATGATGGAAGACGTTAATTCTGAGACAAATTCTATCAACTACAAATCTGCACTAACTAAGACGATGCCATCCATCGATGGGCAAACCGTAATCACTTCTTCTTTGCTAACTTCGACCCAAGTGCTAGATGCCTCATCCCTCCAAAATACTGATATGGTCTCAAAAATGGACTCAGATCTTGGTGAGGACTAAATTGCACTGTCTGCAGTGGATAAAGAACGAATATATAGACCATGGACATACTCAGTCATTATAAAGCTAGCCACCAAAAAAATCAACCATGAGTACCTAAAGAAATTCCTAACGCAGTTATGGAAACCCACCGAGGACCTCGTGCTAATAGACCTGGGGTCCGATTATTACACTGTAAAATTCCTCAAAAAGGACAATATGCATACTGCATTACAGAGAGGGCCATGGTTTATAAAAGAATTTTTTCTGTCTATCAAGATGGCACCCAAACTTTGTAGCTTTAGAAGCTAAGGAACACTATTCATCTATATGGATTAGATTGTCGGAATTTTCAACTGAATACTATGATCACTTAATTTTATCTAAGATTGAGAGTAAACTCGGGAGACTAGTGAAGACCGATATTTGCACTTCTGCTACTCTAAAAGGGAGATATACTAGAATATGTATTGAAGTTCCTCTTGGAGTACAGTGAAAACCATATCCTAAAAGGACATCTAAGACAACAAATTATCTATGAGGGAGCAGATATTCTATGTAAGGCATATAGTGTGATAGGCCATACCCTCTCCATGTGTAAAAAAAAGAGTGCCTACTGGCCCCAAGATATTGGAACTGTCAACAGCTCTAAAGCAAACACAGAAATACAAATATCCCAAGTTCCTACGAGGGAAGTACGAGAAGAGAAATGACCAACAAAAAGAAAAAAGTCAACAAACAAGTTCGGTAGCAGTCCACACCCTAAAACTGATGCTACTCCAAAAAATCCTTCAAAGGAAGCTTCAGGTGAGCCTATAAATGTCAAAATTTATAGCGCTGATACAGGTAAGTATCTAGAAAATATAGTTCTTAAATACGTCGATAAATCAAAAAAACAATCGCTACACGACACTTCTACTACGATTTCGAAATCTAGACACAACACTCCTAACATAGCTGACACCATCATCTCCAAGAATATTTTTCTGAGCTTCTCATAGAGACTGATTCAACCCTACATCAAAATCATAATTCCACAAGTACCCTTTCTAGATTGGCCCCTAATACTTCAGGGCAAACTACCAAATGACCCCTACCCCAATAGTAATTGACCCCTACATTGCCTTTACCATTACGACGCCTCCTACGTCTTCAATAGGGGTCCACCAGACGTCAACTCACCCCATAAATGACCCCTCGATTCCCAATGAGACCCCCACTTTCTCCTACGTGGACAATTCAGTAACCACAAACGTAATAGGCCAAGATTTGCCTTTTGAGAAATCTTTAATCCACATAGATACTACAAATAGTAATATTTATGCACATGCTCAATTGCTAGATTTAGAAGCAGTTGGGACCATAAAATATCCTAAAGCTTCCACTACCTACATCCAAGGAAACTTAGATTCACCAATAAATAAGAGCATTCTCTCCGACATTTATTACACAAACACTTCTACTTCTTTACTTAAGAATGCCAAGGAGGCCTCGAAGCTCTCATCAGCGAAGGAACCATCAGCGCAGACAAAACCAAAATTCAACTATGAACCAAAATTACTCCTAAATTACCCTCCTAATTATCTATCTATATCCAATGTCGGGCCTTCCGATGGGTACTATCCTGATATAATCGACCCCTCTAGCTTCGATGAACTCAAACCCGACGTCGTGGGTGGAGATGGCCCTGCAAGGTCAGACCATAACGATGCGAGTGTTCATGGAAGACAGGGAGGTGATATTCCTCATCCAAACACCGAAGTTCCTAGCATATTTAGCTTCTAAAGAAATGTGTCGTGCTATGGAGATTTACAATGCCCATGTGTGGATATCGACAATGATGCAACCACCACTAAGCTTCGCGGTTCCATCACTGTTTTTCTTTCATATCCCATCCTAGGAGACTCTGATCTTGAATATTCAACAACCACCTACACTGGTGATGACTCCAAATGGTTATTTTAAGCTTCCCCAACTTTCAGGATATAGATCCGCTATAGCACCATTGGCAGACGAACAAAGGGACCTAGAGGGATGGATTTGCAGACCTGACTCTAGGACAAACGAACCTGCTGATGGAGATCCCTCGAACCACGCTTCCCAGTAACTTATCCTCATCATCTCAGATACTACCCAATCCAAGCTTAGTTCACCCTTTGAGACCAGTAAGTACCACCACAAGGGAAATAGAAGAAGCTTTAGAGGTCATGAGGGAAACCAGGACGAAAATATCAATCTTAAAGGATATAAAAGTTATGGTATTCAATGTAAAGTTCTCCAAGAAGTTCATCCTTATATGCTCCCATAACTTAGTGAAAAGCTCCCTAGACATACGTCGTTCATTCAACCCGGAGATAGGGAATTACGTGTTAGTAATGAATCCTACAATGCTCAACCCGAATATCCTCTTGAACAACTCCCCAGAGGAAGTTTGCCTAGTGAACCCCCCTCGTCTGAACAGATCAATGAACTTAATAATATGGAATTGTAGGGAGCCCAATAATCCAGAATTTAGGAGAAATTTTAGATCTCTTGTAGATTGGCATAAGCCACCGCGTGTTGCTCTCTTGGAAACCAAAATGCAAGACCATTTGGTTCTCCTAAATGACTTTCCATTTAATAGAGTCATTGAGGTACCAACCATAGGCAATGCTGGAGGCCTTGAAGTCCTTTGGGATGATTTCATACTGGAGTTAAGTGATGTGGCCACCATTGAACAAGAGATTCATGAAATCGTGAAGGTAAGCTCTCTAAATGATTTTTTTTCTTCTAAGTTATATATACGTAAATACCTATAGGTGCAAAATATGAACTCTTTGGAGTTCCTTAAAATACATTAAGGATAACTACAATGGTAAGTGGCTCATAGGTGGGGACTTTCACGACCTACTCCATAATTCAGAGAAACAAGGAGGCAAGAGGATTAACGATTCTCGTACCTCTGAGTTCACTAACATGGTTAATTATTGTAAGCTCATTGATATGGGGTTTAAGGGGAATCGATACACATGGCTTAACAAACACTTTAAAAGTCGAAATGCCCTTATTTTTTAAAGACTCAATAGGTTTTTGCCAATGTTACCTGGTTGACCTAATACCCGAATGCGTATGCAAAACACCTTCCACGCACACATTCCGACCAATACCCTATGCTATTAAGCATCTACAATGATGATCCATCCCTGAGGAAAAATTTCTTCAGGTTTGAAACTATGTGAATGTCGCATCCGGAATTCCCTCATATCATTCAGCATGCATGGTATAATAGTAACTCGTTAAACCATGCAATTAATATTTTTAAGGATGCCGTAGTAGTCTGGGAAAAAACTAATTTTGGCAATATTTTCAATCAAAAATAAAGGATTCTCTCAAGATTGCAGGGCATCCAAAATTCAAAACATCTTTCCCACATTATATTTCTTCAAAATCTTGAACATCAGCTCATAAATGACTTTAATAGAATCCTTAAAATGGAAGAAGATTACTGAAAGTTGAAATCCTGTATTAACTAGCTAAATGATGGGGATACGAATACCAAGTTCTTTCATACTTCCACCCTAATTAGACGTTGCAGGAATCATATTATTAGTCTAACCCTAGATGATAACTCAGAAATTCACGACCAAGCGGCTATCTTACATCATGTCCAAGATTATTTCTCTACTCTGTTCTCCTCAAATCATTCTAAATCTTTTGTCCTTATGATTCCAAAAAGCAAAGCTTGCCTCTCAAACTTTGAAAAAATGGATCTAGAACGTCTACCTACGGATGAGGAGATAAAAATGATGATTTTTTCCTTTCAACCTTATAAAGATCCTGGTCCTGATGGACTACACCCTGTCTTTTTTGAAAAATATTGGGATATAGTGCGACCCTCGCTTATTCTCTTCTGCAAAAAAATATTTTCCAATGAAGTTATTCCGAAAGAGATAAATGCTACCACGTGTACCTCATACCTAAGATCCCTAATGCGTATACCCTAAAATAGTTTAGACCTATCAGTCTATGCAATACTTCCTACAAAATAATCTCCAAAATTATTGCCCAAAGATTGCATCACATTATTAATAAATAAATTAGGCCCTGTCAAACAAGCTTCCTAAGAAATAGACAATTTGCAGAGAAAGCTATAATTATCCAAAAAATCATATGTCACTTTTAAAAAAGGAAAGGAAAAAAGGACAGCTTTATCATGAAAATTAATTTGGAAAGAGCTTTTGACAAAATCAAATGGTCCTTTGTTAAACATACTTTGATGTATTTCAACTTCCCTAGTAAGGTAATCAACCTAATAATGTCTTGCATAAGCACCAGTTCTGTGGCAATCCTTGTTACTGGTACAAGAACCAATTACTTTGAACCCTCCGGAGGGTTACGTCAAGGTGACCCAATCTCTTCATACATATTCATTCTATATATGAAAGTTCTATCCCATAACATAAACGAGGTTGTGGACCAAGTAAATGAGACCCAATTAAAATTGCTAGGAACGGTTCATCCCTATCCTATTTATTCTTTGCCAATGATCTTGTCCTAATGGCAGAAAATAACTCCTCCAACTGTCAAACAATAAGCAAATTTATGTACTTTTTTGGGACAAACGATTAACAACAACAAATCAAAAATCCCTTTCTCGGTAAATGCCTTAGCCAGTAACATAGCAAACATTGCCAACTTCTTCAACATGAATTACTGTCAGAATTTCAGTAAGTATCTAGGTTTCCCGATCTTTGATAAGAAATCAGTCCTTACGGATTATGGGTTTATCCTTGACAATTTAACTAAGAGATTAGTTGAATGGAAAACTAAGTTTCTTACCCTAGTGGATCGAACTACCTTAGCTAAGGCTACCCTTAATAGAATCCCCACTCATGTTGTAACACCCCGTATTCAATTACATGTATTGGCATATTCAAGTACGTATATTGGTCTTATTTATATGGAATTAATTTTTTTATTTTATTTATACCGAAATTTGCCCGTCGATGGTTCCATACGAAGGTTATTGAATAATCTTTCCAATGATATAAAGGTTTCCAAAAACGGATAAGTTTTAGATATAATCGAGCACGTTCGAAACTATAAAACGGTGGCCGGGATATGGTGAATAGTAAATGTGCAGGAAAATTTCCTGCACACAAACTACTGAGGCCTGCCAGTTTTTTGGGTCAACTTTGAACGATCATAACTCCCTTAATATAATGAACTGGGAGATCTAAGACCTATTAAAATAAAGATCTTTGAGTCTTCTTTCCAATGCAATTGGTTTCATCCAAATCCAACGTCTGAGTAAGGAGTTATACTCGTTTTACTTTAGCCTCTCAAAACAGATTTTTAGGGTCAACTTCAAACGATCATAACTCCTTGTACAGGAAGAACTGGGTGGCCTACTTTATATGAAATAAAATTCCTTTGAATTATCTTTCCAACGATACCAATTTCACCCAAATCCGATATCGGAGCAAAGAGTTATGGTCGATCTACTTTAGCTTGTCAAAACAGTCCACCATGAACAGATTCGGATTTACTTAAAATTTTAAGGGCAATATGGTCATTTTCCATCACCTCATGAACGAAAATTGGTCATTATATACATATACTTAGCCTCATATCCATTATTTATCATCCATTATTGAAGAATAAGAAACCCTAGCCAAATTTCAACTCCAATTATCTTGTGATTCAACCGTAGAAAATCCAAATTGATTCCGTAGTTGTGTTCACCGTCTCGAGGGCTTCGAGAAGCACCCCTTATTTGTGCCAACATGACTTCGAAATCAAAAGGGCCATTTTATAGTAAGGATGAAATTATGTTGGTGTTATTTATATGGATATGTATATATATGCATGTAAGCATAAGAAGTGTGTTATTTGATTGTTGTTGAAAGATAATTGGAAATGATGTTGGATTATTCTTGTGCATGGTTGAATTATGTTGAATTGTGAAGGGATTTGGTGTGATGATGTGGTATTGAAATGATGATTATATATATATATATATATACACATAAACCTATTGTTCAAGTTGGTTTTTGGAATGCTATGCAAATATTGGTTGTATGGAATTATGGAAGAGAATTGTGGTGTTGGGTTGCTAATACTAGATGCCAAACATTTCATTGTAGATAAGTGATTTGTAAAGGCGGGAAGTTGAGTTGAATTGATATCCGAATCTACGACGAGGTATGTAAAGCATACTCTAACAATGTTCTTTGGCATGAAAACACCAATGTTCCATCAAGTAAGATTCCGAGGTTGTCCAAAAACATGTATTGTTCTACGTTACCAACGAAGTTGTTTCCATCCTATAAAGTGTCAAAATGTTTTATTGATATACCAAAAGGCTCCTATTTCATTGTTGTGATATTGATGATTCTGAAACACATTGTTGATGTACCAATGAGTCTTTATTACATCGTTATTGTATAGAAGGTCTATTACTTGGTTCCTATTGATGTATCATTGTTTCAAAGTATCAAAAATGTGGTGGCGACCGAAATAACAATCTCAAAGATTAATTGAACTAAGTGATGGAAGTTCTCTCTTATCGGGTGGTATCCCAGGGGCATAAGCCTAGCATGGGTCGATCCCTATTTACATGTTTATGGGTGGTATCCCAGGGGCATAAGCCTAGCATGGGTCGACCCCAGTTGATATGTACTGGAGGCAGCCTAATGGTCACAGTACAGTACAGTAATGATTACAAAGATGTTAAGAACGAAGGTAAAGTGATTGAATAAATTCAATGTACAGGTTGTCACAAGTTCTAGTAAGTGTGGTCCACTCCTATTACGATTTATTCACTTGTTTCGGATTTCTATTGAGCTCCTATATCATATGTGATTATCTACAACTTTACATACTCAGTACATATTTCGTACTGACGTCCCCCACGGGGACCTGCATTTCATGCTGCAGGCACAGGTACCTCAGCTCATACACCGCACAAGTAGGAGCCAGGTCATACAGCTATTGTTGGTGAGCTCCAGTTTGCTTCGGAGCTTTCCGAGTCGGTTCCTTATGTTTTGTTATTGTACAGGAGTCATGTGTGGGCGGGGGTTTGTCCCGACCCTAGTTATGTCATGTATATCCTAGAGGCTTTGTAGACATAAGGAAGGGTAAAGTCATGGAAGTTTATATAGTGATGTTATATCTGTATATGTGGTGGCCCCGACGGCCAAATATTATATATATATATATTTGTGTGTGTTGTGCTGATACAGGTAATTAGATCCTTCTATATGTAACGAAGTGCTGTCCAAATTTTTGGTGACATGTAAGGAAAAGTACAGGTATTTGAACGGGTTCTCCCGGGACTTCTCGGCTTCGGGTGCCAGTCCGGCCCGATGGGATTTTGGGGCGTGACACATGTTATGACTTATATCGAATTACCCAAAGAGATAATAGCCAAAATTGATCAAATTCAGTGTAACTTCATCTGGGGAACCACACGTGAAAAGAAAAAATTGCACCTCTTAAATTGAAAACTTTAACTGCTAGTAAGCATAAAGGGGGCTTGGGTGGTCTTCAAAAGAGCAACTATAAAAATCTTGCTCTTCTTTCAAAGCTTGCTTGGAAATTTTAAAAAGAGAACAACTTCCTTTGGGCGTCGGTTCTTGCAAATAAATACGCCAAAAGGAAGAACTATGACTGGCAACATGGCCCAGAAAAACCCATAACTGGTTGCAGTAGTACCTGGCGAAACAACCTCCTAAGATGGGATGGGCCATATGTAAAAAATGCTCTAGATAAGACTTGGGCGACGGTAAAAAAATTAACCTTTGGAGGGACAATTGGATCCCAAATACAAAAGCCTTAGCCCACGTTTTGAGTACTCTCCTAAGTGAAAATGATGAGAGTATGTATATAAGTGACATAATTGATAATGGTAATTGGAACTTCAATAAAATCAGTTATGTCTTTCTTCACGAAACAAAGAACCTAATAAACTCTATGCTTATCCCTCACAGCTGCTCCGTTACTAATAAACTAATATGGGCCATCACGGAGAATGACCAATTTTCCACTAAATCCGCCTATGAACACAACACCTCTACAACCAACTTCAACACTACTGTGGATAAAGATTTTAATTGGATTTGGAAGCTTCCATGCCCAAACAAGCTGAGATACTTCATCTGGCTTTGTCATCATGACAGGGTTCCGACCAAACATTACCTTTACCACATTGGTATTAATATCGATCCCCTCTGTTCTATTTGTCACCAATCGAAAAACCCTAAACACATTTTCTTGGAATGCAAATATGTTCAAAAAATCTAGGTTAAGAATAACTTATCCAAGCTACGAACTAAGGCTACCAATGCCAACAATGATGACTGGCTGGGAAGCTTACGGAATATTAGGAACTTTAAGATTAGAAATTCTTTAAGTTGAAAGGATGTGTTTCCCTTCTTTCTTTGGTATATATGGCTCAACCGTAATGCGAATATCTTTAATAAAACAAATCTTGATATCCACACCAATACTGCCTACGAGAAAGCAGTTGAGAATCATTTTCTAACTGCCAAAGAAAAGGTCAGCAATGACCATGCTAAGCCTAATGTAAACTGGATCTCCTCACTGGTTGGTATAAAATTAAATGTGGAAGGCTCCTTCATTAATAACTTAAAGCAAGGAGGTGCGGGACGGGTGTTTAGAAACGAAAAAGGTAGTTGGTTGGTTGGTTTAGGTGCTAGTATAAGTGTCCAATCTATTTTCGAAGCAGAAACATCTGCCTTGATAATAGGGCTTAAAATGGCAATGCAAATGAAGCTATCCCAACTTACTGTTGCTACTGACTCAAAATACTAAATGATTGTCGTACTTTCAGTTGCAATACTGATGAATCTAACTTACTCTCCGTTTGCAGGGATCTACTGGATCAAATGGGTGAGCTGATTGTTTTTGGAAGGAATGGATAGTTCCATCGTTGTTTTTTCAAAGCCAATACCGAACAAATAAGGCCGGAACTATTTTTGTAGGGCAATATACGCCCATCTCTATGAATATCTGTACTAATAGTGATAGACCAAAACATTCTCCGGCTAGCAATGGGCCACCTGTTTGTACTAATGACTACTTTCTCATCTAATTATTAAACAATATCCCTATTAACAAAAAAAAAATCAATTTGAAACGGAGGGGAGCATGAGCAGTGATTTCCAAAAAAATAAATTATTATATGAAGCCTCAGAGTGCTCCTTTTTCTTTGAGAGAGTGTTTGGTAGGTAGGAAAATATTTTTTGTACAAATACTTTTAATTTCTTATGTTTAATTGATTTAAATATTTTAAAAAATATTTTTCAAATCAATTTATTTTTCACATGACTTCCCTTCAAAAAGTAAGGAAAATATTTTTCAAAATTCTCTTTCAACCTCACTCTCAAGTTAAAATGTTCATACAACTCTCAAAATTACTCACCCTTACCCCGACCTCCAATCCCCCACCACACCACCCTCTACCACTCCCATCAAAAATAAATATTTAACTTTTTGAAAAATATTTTAATTTCTTTTACCTTATTCCCTACTCCGACACCCCCTACCATTCCTTTTCCAAATTTTTTTTTAAAAATAAATTATAATTTTTTCTTACTCCACCCCCTACCAACGCCCCCTCCCTTACCCACCCCTCCCCCAAAAATTAATTTAAAATTTATTTTTAAAAAAAAAACTTATTTTTTTCCTATCCCACCCTCACTTCCTGACCTTGACCCCCACCCCGACTAGCCCCCTTCCACCCCCACTCCCATCTCTACCGGCCTTCTTCCCCAAAAAAACTTTTAAATCTATTTTTTAGAAAAGGTATCAAAATCTTTTTTCTATCCCACCCTTTTTATCATATTCATTCTCATTATTTTCTGTTAAAGATATAAAAATATTTTAAAAAAAAAATTCTACCTGCGCGTAACGAACATAAGAATATAAGTAAGAAACAACTTATTCTTGTAGAAAATATTTCTCTTCTTCATACCGAGCACATTCTAAAAAAAAAGTATTTTTCAGAATAAAAAATTACTTTTAAAAAAAAAAAAATTATTCTTTAACTAGATACTAAAATGTATTTTCTGAAAAATATTTTTTTATTCACTAATCAAATACTAAAAAATATTTTTCATTCACCAATTAAACATCTTTTTTACTCCCTCCATATCATTTTAGTTGACTCTTATTGACTTGACACGCCCCTTAATAAAATATTTAATAGATATCTATTTTACTAAAGAAACCCTATTAATTATGTATTGAAAATATAAATTTAAATATTTATACTTTACATAGTTATTTAATGATAGGAATAGTATTAACAAGATACAATAAACTACTCTTTAAAATTTAAACAACTAAAATAAAATAAATATTTTTATCAAGAGGAGCAACTACGGAGTGAGTATAATAATGGGAAATGGGGGGGAGTGGAAATGTCAATGCTAATTTCTAATCACATTTTTGTAAAAATAAATAAAGATGAATCTTAGCAATACTATTACTTTCTGTTTCCCAAAGTGTCAGAATTCTTCAAATATTTATTATGACAGTTCTTCAATGACATTTCCCTTTTTATTTTCCTAACACTCAGATTCTTTAAGATTGAACAAGTTAAAATAGAGAGAAATGTCGAATTTTGTACTGCAACTGCCAAATAAGCTGCGTTTCCAGAGCTTCACTGTCTCCTCTTCCTCTAATGGTATCCACCCTCCCTTCCTTTTTTGCATCTTTCTGTCTGAAATATTACATGACTACTGAGAATTTCTGCTAAGAATCCCTACTCTTTAAGAAAAAAATTATCTGTTGTTTCAATAGAGTTGAACCAATAAAAAGAAATTATGGATTTCTTCTCAAATCAAGTAGTTTTATTATACATAACTCTTCAATGAGCATAATCTATATAAAACCAATTTGGGCTAAAGATGTGTGCCTTTTTTATGTTTGTTTGTGTAGTTGTTTATTGTGAATCCCTTTCAACCAAGCTTGTTTGGATTCAACGAATTGCCTCGTGATTGAGTTATTTTATAATCTTATATTATAGCAAAATCAGTACAAAGGGTTACAAGTGTATCCATAGTTATCAAATTCGGTAAATGGTTGTATCCATTGAGTTGAACTTAGTTTAGCAGGAGCATTTCTGGGTTCAACCCATGATTGATAATTGTTGCAAGGGTAAATAAAAGATGAGAAAAATAATGGAATAGAATTATTTTCTCATCTCTATACATTGTACAACATACAGAGGAAAATATGTTCTTATATCAGGGGCAAAAGAGGAGATCAGTTGCTATCAGCCAATCCCGTCCATAAATAAGAAAACAGCAACTAAGAGCACAGTTACAGGAATATGTAGTTGATGATCCTTATTCCTTTCCTTTTCGTACGAACTTTCCAGTCTGGCTAACTAGATATTCCAAGTTGGTTTTCTTTCTAATGCAAAGCCTTTACTCCTGAACCTATCAGTTCTCCGTGTTTGTAATAGTCCAGTAAACTTGTTATGAGTTAAAGAACATTTTCGAGTACTTAGTGCGTTTAACTTCTTTTTAAATGGTTAATGCCTCTAAATTAATCATAATATATGGTTTCAGGGTCTGCTCCTGGTGTGCCTCAATCTGCCGGGCCAGTGATTCTTGAACTTCCCCTTGATAAAATCCGAAGGCCGCTCATGCGTACCAGATCTAATGACCAGCAAAAAGTGAAGGAACTGATGGATAGTATCAAGGAAATCGGGCTTCAAGTACCTGTAATTACAAAATCATGCTTTCATTTACTTTTCACATGATTTAATGTTATTTGGCCTTCATATATAAGTTGCAGACTAATATTGTTCTTACGTGTTTATTATATTACTCCCTCCATTCCATTTCATGTGTCTTAGTTTGACTTGACACGGAGTTTGAGAAAATAAGGAAGACTATTGAATCATGTGGTGTTAAACTAAAGATGTGTATGTGGCCTTGAACATGTTGAAATTATAAAATTACGAAATATAGAAAACATTGTTCTTTCTGAAACAGACTAAAAGGGAAAGTACGATATATGAATTGAAACAAAGGGAGTATTAATTTGGTGAATGAAACAGGGACCTTATGGCATAATTAACAACAAGCAGGAATAGCCTGTAGGTGGTTGGTAAAAAAGATTGAACTTAATAACAAGGAAATCTTTGAGGCCTTTTACTTCGTTGATAAAATTTGCTGGATAACAAAATCTTAAAATAAGGGAACTCAATAAAATAGGATATATCTGAAAGCAGGTTGATTAGTTAGAAAGAAGGTAATTGTACCCTGAACAGGAATAGCCTGTAGGTGGTTGGTGACAGGGTTGTTTTTGGAAGGCAAACAGTGGAAAAAGATTATTATACAAAGTTGAAGTGGAATTTTTTCGAAAATGAAATCCCTGGGGAGCTAAAGAAAATATTGCAAATTTTTGTAGCCCTAGACTACCAAGGTCCTCACATGACCACAAATTAAGTACTGGATTAAGCTTCTTGATCATACATAAGCATGTACAAAATACACGTGGATGATTGAGTAATCGACGTGCAAACAATGTAGGACGTATCAAGCATACATTATAAATACATTATGGTCGTCCTACAGCTCTGGCAGAAATGCAAGGTAAGGCTGTGTACTATACACCCCTGTGGTGGGGCCCTTACCCGGACCTGCACATAGTGGGAGCTCTAGTGCACCCGGCTGCCCTTTTTTTTATGGTCGTCCTATAGCTGATTTTCATATCCTTGGTTTATCCATTTGTTTTCCAGAAGGACCCATTGTGAGTATCAAATTACATGACAAAAAGAGAATAAACTTCCTTGAGACTCAAAAACTTTCTGAAGTATCACATTATTCCATTTCCTTCCTGACTGCTGGTCTTTAAGAAGAGAAAGAAAATTGTCTTCAATGCACTTGCCTTCCAGCTCCCGTCTGCTTTTCTTCCCAGTTTTGAAGTGTGTTTTCCTTTCCAATTTTAACAACAGCGTACAATATACTGATTTCTAAACTTTATTATAGCTCCGACATGGAAGAGTCCTGGCCCATAAATATATTTGTGGCAGGATTCTTTCTATTGTATTGTTATTCTGATGTCAAAACTGAAAAAGTTTCTTAGTCAGTTGCTAATTCTCTCTTCCTCTTAGATGGAGTTATAAAAGCCAAGTATACAATCGAACACTTCCTCACCTATTGCTTGGAAAAATTTGTTGCCTGATGATGCAGTTCAACTGTAAAAAAATTACAAACTCAACTATTTGCTTTCTTTTTGGTGAACTACTTCACAAGATGACAACCAGATAACCTATTTTAAATGTGAGTGCATTCTCATAGTCAATGTGGTGAATGAATCTGATTGTCTTTTGATTCACGAATTATTCAGCTCTCACTTCATATCTGATGATCTATAACCTCGATGCAATAATCAAGTCTTAAAATTTCTTGTACGGCATAAAGCCATTAATTCCTATGCCTCCGCCTGAACCAAGTCTCCAGCACTCCTTTACTAGAAGAGATAGATGACACCCTTGACGTCTCTAAAGTGCTGCCCTTTATTTGGTTAATTATGGGGAAAGTTGCATTTGATAACTTCAGTCCCTTCTTATATGCATCGTTGAAGTAATTACCCATAGAAGTTTTGTTGCCGGAGAAAATGATCGCAATGTTTATACTGCTGGAGAAAATGATCTACTGTTTCTACTGCCTCTAAAATAAGAGAGATGAAGAGAGTCGATGCAGGCTAAAGAGATAAGCAGCTGAAAGTTGTCGGGCCTCTTGCTTACCTGGACTCTACAGATAATAATCACTCATATTGGGCCTTGTCATCTACACGTTTGACTATGTAAATAAGATTGTCATAGTCATGGGCCTTAACTGGTAAAGTTGCTGCCATGTGACCAGGAGGTTATGGGTTCAAGCCTTGGAAACAGCCTCTAGCAGAAATGCAAGGTAAGGCTGCGTACGATACACCCTTGTGGTGGGGCCCTTCCCCGGACACCGCGCATAGCGGTAGCTTTAGTGCACCGGGCTGCCCCCCTTAGTCAAATTAATACAAAGAGAAAATTTTCAATTCTTGCTCTTTCATTCTTTGAAGTTTTTCAAGTTTGGCCTTAGTTCATGTCAATTAATCTGGTGTGCATATTAGACTCAGAGACAGTTCTATCTCTCATGCAGATTGATGTGCTTGAAGTGGATGGGGTTTATTACGGTATGTCTTCCTTTCTATATCTTGCCTAAGATAATAGTCTATCATGAGATCTATTTCAACCTGTACTTGATTTTTAATAATTAAAGAGAATCCAAATAATTGTCATTTCCAGGTTTTTCTGGTTGTCATCGATATGAAGCTCATCAGCAACTTGGCCTTCCAACTATTCGTTGCAAAGTTCGTCGAGGAACAAAAGAAACTTTGAGGTCCCTCCCCTTTTTGTCCAGTCATGCAACCTTTTCTTTTATCTCCTATTATAGGAGTATCATTCTATTGATTTTATCTTTCATTGCTTTTTGTTCTCTCCACTTACACCGCAACATATTTGATATCATCTTTGCAGGCACCATCTTCGATAAGATCCTGCTGAATCACTCTAAACAGGAGATGCATGATAATGGATCGTCCTCCAATATTGATGATATGTATTTAATGTAAATGTATGTATACAAGATTTGCCAATGTTTGAGGTGTTTAGTACCTATACTTTGGAGTTTGCACATTGACTTGGTGGATTATGCAAAAGAAGATGATGATTACTGGCTTTATAAATTGCATGCAACTCCCATTATCCCAAAGCAATATTGCATAATTGTTGTCTCGCTTTGTCTTGGGGATTCTTCTCTTCTTATTCCGGTGTCTTGTTCTTTCCCACCATAAGCTGATGGTCTACCGGAAATAGTCTCCCTTTCTTGCATAGGTAAGGTCTTGTGAAATTATAGTCTCCCTTTATTGCATAGGTAAGGTCTTGTGAAATTATAGTGGGTATACTATGCTGTTGTTCCCCTCTGTTCGGGGATACTATTTGGTAAAAACGCCCTTATGTTTCTTTCATGGTATCCAAAACTGACATATCGCACATCATCAAAAGGATTCGGAAGAGGCGATCTAGGAATCTTGCTGCTCTTTTTTTGCATTTCCATGTGTAGAGCACAATAGTCGAGGAACGTAGACTCCACTTGCGGATTTCATGCAGTATGTTGTCGAAATAGTCGAGGAACGTAATTGTGCCAAGGGGAATACTAGTGCAATGGGTGAAACATAGAACTCGGGGATGCTACATGGGAGGACTGGAATTACATTATATGCAGTGATGTCTCACCAAGTTCATTAAACAATAAATGCCAATTGAGAGCCCTGATCATTTGCTTGATGAATAGGTAACCGTCGAGGAATAAATAGAGGAATGTTATGTATAGATACACCAAAATTTGATGAACATCGTAGACACTCCACTACTGACTAGTAAAAGACAGGACGAACGAAATTTACATACTATTTCAAAAGTTCCGTATTTTTGTCACTTGTAAGACATAGGACCAGACCTAGACATTGCAAACCTTGGCAATGGACTGGGACCTGTGCTTGCTGATGTTGAGCCGTCCACATGTTTTAATTTACGAGTTGCACTGTATTCCAATGGTCCAGAACGCCTAGTATTCCGAGGCATATTTTCAATGCTTCCGCTTTCTGTATCATATGGTTGATCCTGACCATGGCTTGAGGATGGTTTGAAATAACCTGAATCATTAGAATTTGACTGAGGAATGGAATCACCGCGGGGCTGCCTCATTGCAGGGGATGAATGTGCCAGAGATACAGCTGGTGAATGACGGGGTGAGCCACTAAGTAGTGCCAGTGGCGCAGGAGATGAACTTCCATAGTATTGGCTGTATATTGAGCGGATAATGGAGTAAGGAACATATGCATCCAGCGTGCTTCTTGGTAAGTAAGGGGAGAACTCACATAACTGGTCCAGGAAAATGAGCTTTGAGATGAGATGAGATCTGTGCGGAAGAGGTACACACGATTTTCAAATTATTGAACATCATAAAACAGATTAGAAATCTACCCATGTTAGTGTATGAGGTTACATGAAAGAAACAACTGGCAGTTAATATGGGGTTGTCTCTTTAGTGCTCGTCAAATTTCGCTAACACAGAAAATCTAGTTTTAACCAAGGTTTTACATTCAAAACTAGACCAAGCAATGGTCAATAAATTACCAATGGAGTGGGACGACTAAATTGGCCATCGAGTCATTTGTCAATTTTCACACAGGGAATCAATAGGATTTTTATTAGCAGTGTCTAATACTGGAGTAAACAAAAAAGATGTAATCAGAAGGAAGCTGTTATAGTTGGTAGCTATAGCAGGAAAATTACAAGTAAACTCATTGTGCCACCACATGAAACATAATTCACTCCCTATGTTTCAATTGAAATGACACTTCCCATTTAAGGACATTCCAGATGTTTGGCACCATTCCATTTTTATCCAACTTCATATTTATTAAACTTTTTAACTTTGATGTGGTGTATTCTTTTATCAAACTAAGTTTTCAACCATTCTTTACTACTTTCCTCCACTCCCACTAATGTAAAAAGCTAGTCAAAATGAAAATCCTAAACCTGTGACCAATACAGCACAATCATACTGAAACAGAGGAAGTATCTATGATTTTCAGAATTTTTCAAGCAACTTTATCTAGATACTTTAGAAACACGATTATACCTGGTATTCTCACTCCAGGAATCGAGAATAATTCCAGATGAGAACTTCACAAAGAGCTGCATTGTGGATTTTATGTTTGTCTCAACTGTTATTTGGTTGTGCGTTTCAGGATCCAATGTCTCACCGACATGGCCATTTGAAAAGGATTGTTTCATGTGATGCTCCCTTTCAAGTCTAACAAATTCACTTCCTGCAATTACTGCAGAAATGCACCTACCAAAAGAAAACCAACCACGTTACAGAATGAAAATAAAGATACAATCAGAAGGACAACACAGTTGTGAAACATTTTTAAGCATACTTCATCAGAAAAAGAAGAAAGATTTTTAAGCATCCTCTTGCATTGCCCGGTACTTGTCACATGATGATTACCTTACCATCCATGAATGGATTTTCAAGAAAAACAATTGTTAGTTAAGTTTGATATAGGCATAAAACTAGAGTTTACAAACTAGATCAGACTTCGAGACAGTAATATTTCTTTTTTCTTCCTCGACTCGAGAGAACCCAAATCGTATTGCTTTTTGAAACAGCAAAAGGTTTAGTTCCATATAAGTATTCCCCACCTGCTTATGTAAAGCCAAGCAACAAAAATGCCAATGGTACATGATTATAAGTATGAAACTGGGAGGTTAGGGAGCACAACAAAAAGAGAAAAGGAAGAAACCAGCATTGCTACAGAAAATCTGTCGAAAGATAGAGGAGCAAAGACTTCCTCGTAACTTTTACACAAATGAGATCTTAAGCAAGAAATGAACCTTGCCAAACAATAGATGTTGTTGCTGAAGCCCCCAGTGTCAACATTGAAGCCGCTATTATTCCATATATTTGATGTCATTAACGTGGCAAACAAATAAGGCAACAAGCTCCAGGAAGCATCATTTGCGCCTCCAACCTCTTCTAGTATGGATCTGACCCACTCAGCGTCATGGTCACCAGCTATATTGAAATTGTTTGCTACTCTTTTCAATCTTCTAATCTCCTTTTTCTCAGGTATTTCATCAGGTAAATGCTTAGCAGCTGCTGTGAGTAATGAATGTATCAATGGAGCACCTTCTTCAAGCACAGCTGTCCCAGCTTCTGCAAGAAGGCGGTCAAAAGCAACGGCCTGTCCAGCCTGAATACAGAACCCAACCATAGTGTCCAAATCAACAATTTGCTTGATATTTGTGTCTCTATCTATCCGGTCACCACAATGCATGCTTCCAGCAACAGCCTCCAGATTCTCTCGGTTTGCTCGTAATGATGTGTCAATACAGTTCAAGAGTGCAGCTGTGTGCTCTTTCATCATTCTGTCTAACCTGTCAACTCCATAACCACCAAAAACACGGACAAATGCTTTCAGTTCCCTTAGATCTGTCACTGACTCGGCAAAATATCCGCCAACTGGCCTCGTGCTCTTGAAGCATCTGTGCCGGGGTGCAAAGAGGATACCTGCACCTGAGACATCCTTGACCACGTTTTCAATGTACCAGTTACATACTGTTTCAGTGGCTGATCCTGTATGCTGCTCTGCAGCTTTCTCAAACAAGTGTAAAGATGAAACTGGACCACAGAAGGTCTCTGTAAGTAATATCTCTCGGATACCTTGAGTCAGGTCCATGCTAATGTGTTGTTCTGCTAGATGGACAATAGATGTATGTCTGCGTATCAGTGATTCCAAGACAGTAGGACGCTGAAGATCATTATCAGTTTTCAGAACAGCAAGCAGTCTCCTTCTGAAGTTCCCAAGGATACATTCTCTCATGTACTGCATTAAAGATGTATTTAGAGAGGGTTAACATACAGTTTGTGTCCGTGGACTAAAGATCAACCTGAATCAAGCATACTTAGTCTCAGTTTATTAATCACGATGATTTCCTCATGGATATATAAGCTTACCTGACCTTTTTCGAAAAACATATAGAACATAAAAACTTAAACTTGTAGCTTTGCAATTTATTTACGTTCTAAGCAGTAAAGTTGTCAACTCATGGGGTCAAGAAATAAGGCTGAGCCAGCAGAGAAGGCCAATTAATCCTTATAAATCAAGCAACACTACATTAAGAAGCCAAAATGAGCCCTCAGCCTCAACACAATAAATAAATTAATTTGACTTGCACTAGGAAACAGGAAAAGACTAGCCAACAAGAGCAAGCCTCCAAATATGTAATATGGAGTACAATTAACAGGATCAAGTCTAGTTACGCCATTTCCCACAAAATCAGGGCGGACCAGCATTGACAAAAGAAAACATTTTGATTCACATGGCATTCTTTCCTTTGTAGTTTGTCCCAGAAAGATGTCACCTTTCTATATTTGAAAATAATTTGACTTTAAACTTCCCATTTTATTATTAATGACATGCTTTGATAACCAACATAAAGTGTAGTGGCATGTTTAAAACCACAAGTCCCAAATGTCTTCCATCTTTTCTTAGACACCATAACCAATGAAACAGAGGGAGTAAAGAGAGAACAATGATCCAGATTTAGCCATTTCTCTGACACAATCATTTCAAGGCAGAATGATGAGGGGCTACTTACCTCCCTCAGAACAAACACATGGTTTAGAACACATATAGGCTCCATGTCATTTAAAACTGAGCAAAGGTTGGTCAACCTCTGCATTGCAGCTTCTAACCTGTCATTACAAAGTTCAAAGGAACAACTGAGCAAAACTGTAAGATACATCATTGGGTAATCTAATGTAAGCGCTCACATTTTTATGGAATTATCATTTTCAGGGTAGCTCTCATATCCAGGTAAATGATAGCCCGACATGGCTCTTGGGGATTTCGCAGCAGGAGTAGAAAGTCTGGAAGTCAAATTCATGAGATGTGCCGCCTGCTCTGGAAAAAGCTGATATTTCACTTGAATTAGTCTGGAAAAGATAAATCATCAGTGTTTCCATGTGTTGAGAACATGATAAAGGATACTAACCTGCAACTCTAAAGAGCCAAATCCCCCTTCAGAGTCAAGAATATTTATCAACCCTTCCAAACCTCCCATGATAGATTCAATTAGGGATTCAACATAGAGAACAGCATCACGACCAATTTTAGTCACCTGCAATCAGCAAAGTAGCTATCAAATCGGTCTCTTCAACTCAAAAACATTCCGGATAAACATTTAACAAGTATTGTATATTCATGTAAAATGAGGCCATGGAATTATCTTTTCGTGTTCCCTATGAGTCACTAATCAATAGGAAGAAGCTATGGCAGAAGAAAAGGCAACTGAAACTGCAAAAGATCATTCCCACATATCAGTTCCGATACAATCAAATTATGCTCCGATAGCAATGCGAATCTATGTGGAAAAAAGGGTCATTTGTGTAGATATTTTCTAAAATTGGTATAACAGTATCTCTTGGCACGGGTGCTACAAGAAGGCTATGTGGTGCACTTGGTTGAATGTTGAGTTATTTACATAAAGACCACTTCCCACTTAATACATTTTTTCCTTTTCTTTTTTTTTTGTGGTGCTTCTGTATTCTACAAATCCTAGATTTGCCTCTGTTAATGATGTTACAAAAATGTAAGGTAAGGCTGCGTACGATACACCCTTGTGGTGGGGCGCTTCCCCGGACACCGCGCATAGCAGTAGCTTTAGTGCACCGGGCTGCCCTTTTAATGATGTTACAGAAGATGGCCACCAAGAGAAGCTATCACTTGAAAGCTTTCTTAGACGATTTGCCAGTTTAGAATTCTGAATGTCACAATCCCTTAACATCCATACACGAAAATGAACATATTGATGATACAACAACAACAACAAACCCAGTATATTCCCACATAGTGGGGTCTGGGGGGTAAGATGTACGCAGTCCATACCACTACCTCCGGAGAAGTAGAAAGGCTGTTTCCGATAGACCCCCGGCTCAAGACACGAAATAATACACAAATCCTTAATAAAGCATGGAACAAGATGACAGTACATACCTACGCCACCCACAAGGAATAATAATCAAACAGCAGTAAACAAACTCGTAATAAAGCATGCAACAAGGCGTCATAACAAGAATAATACCCTACCAAGTAATGCCCTACCCCAGCGACCCAAAATGGCACTAGCCTTCTATCCTAATCCGCGTCCTCCAGATCTTCCTATCTAGGGTCATGTCCTCTGTGAGCTGTAACTGCTCCATGTCCCGCCTGATAACCTCTCTCCAGTATTTCTTCGGCCAACCCCTACCCCGCCTGAAACCATCCAAAACATATTGATGATGCTCGAAATAAAAACTGGGAATATCCAGAGAAGTCATGGGCAGTGAGTAACTCTTGACATTCATAAGCATTAGTGATCTCTTCATGGATCGAAATGTTCACTTCACTCAAACACTTCTTTTAATAATGGCACTCTAAACACGTAACTGAACTTTTCCTCTCCTCCTCTCATAGTCTTCATCTAATTAACTTCTTAAACACATGCTAAGAGGGTCCATCCACCATTAAGTATCAATGGCAGGTTCAAGAACTAAGGCTCAATTATTGGGTTAAAGAGGGAGGGAGGCGTAGTTGTTGTACTGGGTTGAAGGTTGAGCAGAAGTGTTAGGTTACAGAAGGTTAGCCTGAATCTAAACCCCTCCACTCACCTTCAACACTTTGATATCACTGGTCATGTACTATGAAGGTGAACATAATTTAAAACAGCAAACCAAGAAAGTCGAAAGATAACTATGATGAATTAGGTCATGGTTAACCCACAAAAAGATCAGAACTTAGAAGCATCAAAACACGTGTGAATGTAGTTCTTCTGATGAAAACATCATGCCCCAGTGAGTGGAGTAAACATTTACAAGCACCCTAAAAATTCAAATTACCATAATACCTCTTCGGGGACTATTGAAGAAGCGCATTCATGGAAACTACTGGCGACACCAAGCCATGCACAGCAATGTTGTGGACGACCTTCTGGACCAAACATGGTATTACGGAAAACCTATAATACAGTTGAAAATCAAATTAAAACACAAACTCCCAATGGAAAGAACTTACGCAGGAAGTAACTCTCTTTTGATCGATAAACTCAGAAATATTATATGCTTTTAACACAGACTCAGAAGCGCTAGACGAAAGGAGGGAGAAGGAGCAAAGTCAGAGTACAGAAGGATCAACAAGATAGATTCACCAAGACTCCAAAATTCGTGGAACAAAAGAGTCAGTGAACAGCATAAGCTCTTCAATCTCTTTCATAGAACTTACTGTTGTAAGGTGTTGATGATAGAAGTAAAGCTTCTTTAGACTTCCATGTTTAGATAACAGGTATTCAAGCTCATCAACACACCTGCCCTGACACAGGAAAAAGTCATTTCACACAGGTACTGCACAATAATGCACATAAGTTATCTAAAAATGTGCTGTCTGTATCCAGATTCCAAACTATTTTACAAGGAAAAAAGAACCTTCTTTTCAAGTTTTCGTAACAAGTCAAGATGAAAATGCAGAAAAAGAGTCCTCGAATCTGAAAGTAAAAGAAAACGACCTCCTTATTGCCAGGTTTTGCTAAGTAAAGACGGAAATGCAGAAAGGAAATCATTGATTCTGAAAGTAGAGGAAAATTAGTTCCTAATTGCTGAGTACTTTTTGGATTTAGATATGATAAACTACTAAAGTATCCAGAAGACACTATTAAACTAAAAGGACAAGATGAGAAATGAAATTAGCTTTCCAACAAGACGAGTAGCTTAGAAAATAAGAAGCCTAATTGTCTTATTTTGTCATTCTCCTAGATGCTAGAATCAAAATCAGGGCAAAATTCCTATCCAGACCACATGTACATTTGGAAGAGATAACTTTAAGGTCACAACATAAGCAAAAATGACTTCATAGTTGAGAAATAACATGCAGCTAACTTAAATTTGTGTCAAAATTTCCAAGGTAAAAAGCAAGAACCTGGACCAATTGTATGCAGAATTTCCTTCCGATAATAGGCCTTCCTTTCCAGTAGATACCGTCGCCTTTTCCAAATGTCGAATGTTTATAGACGAACGAGCAGAAGTAACAACCATCAATATGGATAACCAATCTTTGCGCAGCTCCTGATAGACAAAAACATGTTTGGCTGTCAGAAGAAAAGACAGAAACAGAAACAAAGTAAATGCAATGATGGCCGCCTAAATATGAAAAAAACATGCATTAGCTCGTACGTGATTTACTCAGGAATGTCCACATTGTATATATTAGCTGAACTCACTAAGAACTGAGTAAAAAAGGGAAATTTCTTTTTCAAACAAAGGAATAAAGCAGATATGTCCCATCTGAAGTCAAAACTGTTGAAGTTGAGAGCCATAGTTCTAAGTTCTTCATAATTGCAGTACTTGAACTATAAACTAGCTATTGTTGAATGATGAAACAGAAGAGCTGCTTACTGATAAATCACATGTGATTGCAGAAATATTGTCACCCTGTGGCTTGGGTATATTCTCAAGATGTTGAACTATCTTCTGGAAAAGTCCTTTCAGAGTAGCATCCAGGTCAAGAGCCAACATGCCAGGAGTACCCAACAAAAATCGGACTCTACCAGCACAGGATGATAGATATGATAAGGCATATCCTCTAATAGCTGAAGAAGCAATAAGAGGTTTTGTAGATTAGCTACCAGAAAGAGATTAATAGACAATGTTATAGCAAAATCAATGAATAAAAGATACGCGAAAGCATTGTCGGACTCTTTAATGCAGAAAGTACTACTGAAACTTTATTACTAGAAAGGACAACAAACACTAACAAACTATAAAGGATTCTATGAGATTTAATTTCGAAATGGTAATATTACAGAAAGAAAGGATAGCTTAGTGCAGCAGAGGCAATTGTTAAACCATCAAATTCTAGCAATGACAACTCCATAGTGATCTGTGTATATACACCACCTAGATAGGTAAGCATGACATGCACGTATTAGAATGAGGTCGCGTTAAGAATGCCTCAACTATACACGCTAACTCCATTAGTTCTGACTTAGATAAAACTGAGGTGACATATCTGATGCACATCATTTCACTCAGTTCCATAGTTCAGAGTTCTATAGAAAACCTTCACGATTTAGTCAACTTCCATCAGCTGTCAAGTTGCATGAAGTTCGTCATCTCATTTCTCACTTTTTAAAAACTATAGCAGGGAGGATTCTGCTGCACTATATTCAGTTAATAGAAGCAAATCCAAACACTATAACTTACTTATGATTATATGACTTTAAAAGCAAAAACAAACCTAACCTGCAATATACTTGCGCACTAGGCAACAAAGACGATCCATTCCATCCAACAAGAAGCCAATGGTTGGATCACTTGGATCCTGCATCGACATTAAAGGAAAATCAAACACACCAGAACAAACAGTCAAAGAAGACACTACATAATAACATAACAGTTTTATGCACAAAAGGCTGATATGATGAAGATTTCTTACTATTTCTACTGGAACCATTCTAGCAGCTCTTGACTTCGATGAAGCTATTCCTACATGTTGGAAATACCACAGAACCTCACTTTGCGCGAAGGCCAAGGCCGAATATACCATCTGTGGAAGCATTCAGAAATGATTTTAGAGAGTATCATATTTGGCTACATAAGCACATCTACAATTATGCAACTAATACAGTTGTCATTCAAGTACAGCACCAAAGGATAGAGAAACGTGATTTAGTCATAAACAAAATTCTCATTTAAAGACAAGCATGCAATAAAAGCCAAAGATACAAGCACAAACATATAGCTACCTATATGCATGACCTAAACAATGAATGAAATAACAAAATGAGTCAGGTAGGAAATAAGGTTCCATATTAGTAGATTGTGTAGAAGATAGAGCTTGGTTGGTGGCAGGTGATCTCAAATTTGGCCTTGAATACAGTAAAGAATAGTGTTGGGGTGGATTGGGGGGGGGGGGGGGAGGACAGGCAAAGGGAAGGTCCATGTCAGAAAACTTTGAAACACGAAAAAAAGTGTAATCTATGGCATAGCATACCTGAATATTAGGTGCCAACAAGCTTGGCTGGTCAGAGAAAAAAAGTACCATTCTTCCGATCTCCTGTTTTAAAAATATCCTTCTTTCACGGTGTATGGCATCACAGGAAAATAATGCTTGTTCATGTACTTCACTACAATCATTAAGAAGTTACTAAGTACCATAGCACATCATTTTAGAAAAACTGCGGTATCGGAAATTCAGCAACATCTAATTTATAATCCCCGTAATCATGCAAGTAGAATGCTAATAGCCTGGAGCTCTGCCAGTAAGTACATATTTGAAGTACCATAGCACATCACTTAAAACTGTTACTTCCAATTGGGATCTTTTATTAGTGTGTGTGTATATATATATATATATATATATATCAATTGACAAGCCAAATAAGAGATTGACTGCCTGAGAAATTTTCAAACTCCAAATACACTTTCAGTTTTCAGTGCCATGGGAGATTTACATCACTGATGCTAAATATACGGAAGCAGCATTTGTCACTAATTTTTTATTTCTAATTTTGACAAGCCTTTTCGTCAATTTCACATTGTGTCATGGATCTGATCTCTCTCAATCATGACCTTTCTTTGGACATCTCTCTCAATCATGACTCTTTTTACTGTATTGAAAGTCGAAGCATTTCTTTTCATACAAGATCACTTACATGTTAAGATTCAACCCCACCCCACCTCAAAACTCCATTACCAAGAACCCCAACAATGATTTTTTTTTTCTTTTTGAAACTGAAAACAGCGAATTTTTCCACTTTGCTCCTTTGGTAACTTGAAACCTCATGGTTGGACGTAGAGGACCTTCCTGCTAGGCTATCCCTCCCTTATCTTTCCTATATAACATCACTTACCTTTTCACATACCTATTGCACAGTTTCGCTTTATCCAGATAATCAAAGTTATGTCACTTGCTTACAAAGTTCAGGCGTATTCACTATTTAAGCAATATTATACATTGTAGTTAACAATAAAAAGCATAAGAGAATTCAGCGTTTTAGTGTCCAATCACAAATCAGTACCTTATCATTTTCTCTACCTGTTTGGCTACACTATACTCTAGATCTGCTTCTTTTTGTTTCGTTCGTCCAGATTTTGCCATCTTTTTCGACTCCAGTATCCGTGGTAAGACGTATAACTGATAATCCTCATGCAGCAATATATACTGTGCATTTCAATGTTCAATTATGTTACAAAAGCCCAAATGAAAGCATGATTGCACTACTGACATAGATAACCAGCAACTCCACAAATAACCCACCTCATCCCTGAACAGAGGAAGGACTAGATTTTCCTTGAGTACAATCTGCAAGGAATTAAACAAAATAAAGATTGAGAACGCTAGGTTTAATTATGGGTAACATGCAACCGACTTCAATATGTCAAAGAAAAGACCTCACTGATCAGAAGCAGAAAGCTAGTTGTTCATATGCATGAGTAAGGTAAGGAGATATAAGACATAACACTGCAAAGTTATACCTATCAGCTCCTAAGCATTGGCCAGTACACATGGGACAGTATTTACCCAAAAGACAAAATGAATAATGCATCAATGAAGCAGATTAATGCACCATTAAGTTCTCCATTCTTTATTTAAAATACATCACCAGTTTAATAAACATGGAATTCTTCAAGAGACTCAACATCTTTGCCATATCGTAGCTAGAAAATGCACTCTTTCATTATCATGTTCTTTGATATTACCAGCAGTCTGAGCCTAAACAGGTACACATGACACATAAAACAATTGTCCTTGGAAAGTACCGAAGCAATATCGATGCTGGTGACCCTGAGAAGTTCATCAGGACAGACAAGATAACCAAATAACACCCATTCTCGATAAGATGTAACATTTGCTAGGTCTTGGGCTCTCTGCAAATAGAAAGGGATAGACAAAATGTGAGTAAAACAGTGAATCCTGCACATCATTTATACAAAAAGTATTTGTTTGGAGAGTAAATTTTATTCGGACTGTCCAGTTGTTCATGATATAAAGCAATAGAAGATACCCACCATTGGATGAGCTGAATTTGTAAGTATATCCGGGTATCGAGGATGAAAAGGACTTAAGAAACCCTCATTTCTCAGCTTTCGTGTATCAGTTGATAAGAATATAATGGGACCAACAGCCTCTAAAACCTGAAAAGAACAAAAAAACCTTCAGAGAGAGATCTCAGATAAAGTAGTGCCAACTATTCATGCTTGAAGCAAATGAAGTTCAATAAAGAGTTTTCAATGAACTCGTAGAATGTATCCAAAATCTAGTACAGACATCAGCTGTAACAACGAAAATTCATAGAAATATGAAGTGCAACACCATTTTCCCCTAGTATAGAGGAACTAAAACCGTGTTCCTTTAGTGAACGAAGCGATGTAGTATGTATAAGGGCTCGGAATAAGTTTTTACCAATTAGATGATTGACGTGGATGAAACTTCAATGCAACAAGCTAAAACATGATTGCAAGTTTGGATTTTGTGTTCTGTTAATTAGGCTGAGATCTGGTTTAATTTTCCTGTTAACTCAAAATTGGAAGATTTTGCGTTCCATTTATTGTTGTTTAATTCATTTTCGACTAGTCCCATGGTAGTTAATTACAAGAAACCGTTATAAAGGATCTCAAACTATTGAAAACTAAAAAAAATGGGTTTTTTTCTTTCCCAAATACCTACATTTAACTGAAATACGTTAGAAGTATAGAGATATACATATACACACACACACATACACACACACACACACATATATATATAGTTAAGCACGAGATACTTATAAATGAAAAAACAACAGAGACTTTTCGTTTTCTTTTTTCCCATAAATGAGCAGTAGTACTGCAAGTTAGACACAAGAACTCCTTTTGACATTGTAAATGAACAATTAAACTTGTGTACAAGATTGAGGTATTCAGGAGTAAAGACCTCTCCAATACGAGGGCTGACAAAATTCAGATCTTCATGCAGACCCTTCAAGGGTGGATCGTAGGAATCAACAAACTGGATTAACCTGGAAAAGGAAAACAAGAAAGATATTCAGGGGAACTTCTTATGATTTCATTTTTTATAGTTCATTCAGAGTACAGTGGTCGGCATATACAAAAATACAGAATGCCTCGTCATAATTGACTATAGGGAACTGACAAAATTTATCAGCTTATGCACACATTTAAGTTACACCATTAATACAATGTCGACAAGCATATGTCAATACGTGTAAGGCTTTTTCTCTTCCTTTAAAGCATCTCTTGTTCATACTCTCCATTTAATCCATAAAAGACATAAGTTGCGGAAATCCAATCTTTTTTTCCTCCTTTTTTTTGTGGGGGATTAGTCAATGTGAAATAGCAGTCCAGATTTTTCAGATGTTCCTTTGTGCTTTCCTGATGAAGGTGTCGAGATGAGGATGTTACGAGTAGAGAATATTCACTAATAAATGATTCTCTACAAACTCCACCCAATCTCCTATACAAGTTGGAATTCTATGGGTGCACCAAAAGAAAATAAGGGACCGGAGAAGACTACTCAAATAAGAAAAGCTCAATTCTAGACTCTAAGTTCTCATTTGTAATTATTTTTGGAGGCGGCCAGCATCCCTTAATGCTGAGGAATATAACAGTACCAATTATCAAGGAAAAAAAAAAAAAGCTCAGTTCTACCTCCTCAAAAGCTCTCCTATTTCTTTCTCTCCATACCACCCACATCAACGCAGTGGAACCACGTTCCAAGCCTTACATCTTCTCCTCCTCCTCCCGCTCTTCCAACTAATTATCAATTCGTTCACAGTTCTTGGCATTGCCCATGAAGTATCAAACCACCAAAACATATCCCGCCATAACCTCGTGGTAAAATCACAATGAAGAAGAAGATGATCCACGTCCTCACCCGTTTTCTTGCATATAACACCAACAGATGCAACCAACCTTTCGCTTTCTAAAGTTTTCCGCCGTCAAGATCAACCCATGAGTGGCTAGCCAGATGAAGAAACACACCTTCCTTGATGCCTTAGCCTTAGGAATCCAAGCAGTGTTAAAAGGAAAAACATCTACCTCTCTAACCAGAAGTTTTCCATAATAAGATTTGACTGAGAACATACCATTATTTTCTACCTCCCACCATAATGCATCACTGTCATGACTTGCTTATGGAGTAAGTCCAACAATCTTTGGAACTCGTTCACCTCCCAGTCGTGGAAGTCCCTCCTAAATCTCAGGTCCCAAAAGGTCTCTCTACCTTGTGTCCCCCCTAATTTGTTGTATTGTCAAGTCTCTTTGGCAAGAAATTCTGCAAAGGCTAGGGAAATCATCTTTCAATAAATTGTCTCCACACCACCTTTGTCCCCAAAATTTTACTCTCTTCGCATCTCCTACCTTGAATAAGATGTTTACTTTGAAATCATCTCATCCCTTCAAGATAACCCTCCACAAAATTTGTTGTTTTCTCTAGTTCTCCATTCCCTAGTCCCATATTTATCAACTATCACTTCTCTCCAAAAAGCATTCACCTCCACCCCAGACCTCCAAAGCCACTTACCTAATAAAGCTTTGTTAAACACCTTTAAATCTTTAATGCCCAGCCTTTCCCCTTTTTTGGGGAGAAATGACGGTCTCCATTTCACCAAATGAAACTTCTTTGTCCCATCCACCGCGATCCCCAAAGAAAATCTTTGGATCTTTTCCAACTTTCCGGAGATCGAAGCTGGAGCCTGAAACAAAGACATGTAATAAGTAGGAATGCTCGAAAGTGTACTCTTAATTAGCACCTCTTTTCCACCTTTGGACAAATATCTCTTCCGCCACTCTGCTAATCTTTTCTCAATCCTTTGGATAACCGGATTCCACATTGTAACATTCTTGTTCGAAGCACCTAATGGTAAACCAAGATATGTAGTAGGAAGGATCATAACCTTGCAATTCAAAACTTGAGCCAGGGATTCAATGTCGCCCACCTCTCCTACTGGAATGATCTCACACTTCTCAGGTTAATTTTACGGCCTAACTTGGCGTAAATAATCCATTTGGGTCCTATCTGCATCACAAAACACCAAAGTATTATCTGCAAACAACAAAGGAGAAACCAAAAGTATTCCAGCACCCCTAACTGCAGCATTGAAACTCTTTATGAATCCTCTCATTACATCTTTATTCATCATCCTGCTCAACGCTTCCATTACCCAAGATGAACACTTCCATTACTAAGATGGGGCTATATGTGTCAAAGTGGGAGTGACTTCAATAGAAAACAAGATGCATGAAGCAAGGTTGAGATGGTTCGGGCATGTAATGAGGAGGGGCACGAATGTCGAAGAAATATTGGAGGGAAGTGTTTAGACATGACATGCAGAAGTTACAGCTTACCAAGGACATGTTTCTGGATAGGAAGGTGTGGAGAATGCGGATTAGGATAGAAGGTTAGTAGAATAAGGGTTAGTAGTTGTAGCATTTCACGGGTAGTGTCTTGTTCTTGGAGTTTTTGGATGGTGTTTGTGGTTTCAGATAGATTATTGGTGGTACTATTTGGTGATAATCTTGTTTCTGCTAATGTCTATTGTTCTGTTATTGTCTGTTGTTTTGTTACTACCTTTTGTTTCTTGTTCTTCTATTATGTCATTTCCTACGTTGTTTGGTCTCGAGCCGGAGGTCTATCGGAAACAACCTCTCTACCTCTTCTTTGAGGTAGTGGTATGGACTGCATACACTCTACCCTCCCCAGACCCCACTATGAGGGAATATACTAGGTATGTTGTTGTTTGTTGCATTATGCTTTCCTGTACTTCTAACTATAAAATGTTTCTCTTGGAATTGTAGGCATCACTTTTTTTAGCCCCAAAAAGATTTAAAGCATGCACTACATCTCTATTGTCAAAGCACAATGCAAAAACAAACCTTTACCATTTTCCAATTTTGTTTTCACACATACTATATGTTACAACTAAGAAAACTCTTTCTATCAAGTTATATTTAGGCATAACTTAGGCATGTTTCATGAAGTGCCGTCCACCCAAAAATATGCAATTCTAGAAGGGACTTTCGAATTTTGTAGCATTTTTCACGAATAACAATGTTACTTTACTATCATCTCAGAGAGTATTTTGTAGCCATATTTCACTGTATGCATTCCTAAATGCTTACACCATGCCATCTTTATGTCCATCTCCTACCCATTCATTCCTTCTTAGCACAACAACAACATACCCGGTGTATTCCAACATAGTGGGGTCTGGGGAGGGTAAAATGTACGCAGTCGATACTACTACCTCTGAAGAAGTAGAGAGCTTGTTTTCGATAGACCCCGACTCAGGACAAAAGACAGCAAACAAAGTCGAAATAAAACATGAAACAAGATGAAATAATAGAAAGAAAGACCCACAAAGTAGTACTCTACACTATCAAACCGGGGGCACACCCCTCACCCTAACCCTCCTACAACTACTAGCAAGGCTACCCCAGAACACTCTATCTACTAGCTACGCCCACCCACCCGCACTATCCCTCTAACCTAATTCGCATCTTCCACAACTTCCTATCTAGGGTCATGTCCTCAGTAAGCTGTAACTGATCCATATCACGTCTAATCACCTCCCTCCTATATTTCTTCGGCCTACCTTTACCCCGCCTAAAACCATCCAAAGCTAACCTCTTACACCTACGAACTGGGGCATCAGTACCCCTCCTCATCACATGCTCAAACCATCTCAACCTCAGTTCTTGCAACTTCTCCTCCACCGAAGTCACCCCCACCTTCTCCCAATAGTTTCATTCCTAACCCTGTCTCCCCTAGTAAACCCACACATCCACCACAACATCCTTATTTCCGCCGCCTTCAACTTCTGGATATGGGAGTTCTTAACCAGCCAACACTTCGCTCCATACAGCATGGTCGAACGGCCTGCTACTCTATAGAATTTACCTATAAGCTTGAGAGGCACCTTCTTATCACACAAAACTCCCGAGGCGAGCCTCCATTTCATCCACCCAGCCCCAATACGGTGAGTGACATCCTCGTCAATCTCTCCATTCCCCTGAATCATAGACCCAAGGTACTTAAAACTATCCCTCCTACAGACAATCTGGGAATCCATCTTCACTACCACCTTATCCTCAAGCGCCAAGTCGTTGAACTTGCATTCCAAGTACTCTGTCTTGGTCTTACTCAACCTGAACCCTTTAGACTTCAGGGTTTATCTCCAAACCTCCAACCTACCATTCCTTCTCACCTCATCCAGTTGTTATTTCGACACCGGGATATGTATATTTTATGCAAACTGAAAAGACCAAATTTCCTCCCTGAGAGGTGTATGCCCAATCCTTGCATCCTACCAGAATTCAATGCTCCGATTACCTCCCATGAAATGTCATGAACTTAACCCATAATTTCTAATATGTTTCCATGAATCAAATGAGAATATGGAGGCTTATTGCACACAAACATCGTGTTCTTGATTGTACCTCCATAGCCAATAGAAAAAAGCCTCAAGTTCCTCAACCCTGGGCACCTTTTATTCATAGATTGCAGGACATTCTTTCATCCTTTAATATCCTGTGGTTCTTTCCCAAAAGAGTGGCAAATACGTCAACTAGTTGGTGGACAAGTAAGCTAGGATCCAGTAAAAAGATTGGTGTCATGGAAACGGCACCCTTCAGTACATTTGGGTTCATATGATATGTTTCTCCGTTTTGTCCCAGAAACCTCACAAATTTGTTAGATGAAATTATCACATAGAGTCAAAAAGCACGCACACCATATGAGCTTATGCTCTGTCTCATATAGGGTGTAGCACTACTTTACTCTCCCTTTCAATGTTGGGCATTATGTGTACCCCTTTTTCACAAGCTAGAACTCTGCACGTCATTCTCTTTAACCTGCTCTCGTAAGCCCTCCCTTTTTCAAGGTTGTCATATGGAACCCCCTTAGGACACAGTATACTCGTTGAGGGCTACCCCATCATCGTACAACAGGGGTTTGGCTCTGGAACCATATTTGCCGCAGCCCATAGCACATTTTGGCCATTTTGGCCCAACAAATCTCATGGATTTGTCTCTTGAACTACACCATATCGAGTCCAAAACCTGTGTACCATGTGAACTTGTGATGTCATATATAACACTATATCATCCCTCCCTTACCAGTATGATATTTGCCTATGGTGGCATACACACCACCCCCTTCTTCAAAACCTTGCCTAAGCCACCCTCATCAACCTGCACTCCATCGTGGGCGTCACGACTAACGCAAACCTGCCCTCCATCGTGGGCATCACGACTCAGGCAAACTTACCCTCCATCGTAGGCGTCACGCAAACCTTCCCTCCATCGAGGGCGCCACGCAAACCTACCCTCCATCATGGGCGTCAGGCAAACCAGCCATCATGCTAAACTTCTAGATCTGATCATGCTTTCTCAAGGGCAGTATAATTTCCCGGAGCCGTCTGATACCAACCTGAGAAACTACAATACACCAGAGATTACCATATATCATAAAGCTGGGTGTAGCTTATTCTGCTTTCCACCAGCTCAACCACCATTCCAAACTTTTGACGTTATGATCAATTAATTTAAAATTCTGACATCTAGCAAAGATGAGTATTCCTTTCCATTGCAGGATATTGACCGAAGAAACAAGGCTTAAATGGATCAACATATATGTAAGAAAAGAAGAGGATCCAAATTTTAATGGAACATCTTACTTCAGGAACAACAATATACCCAATATAATCCCACAAAGTGGGGTCTGGGGAGGATACAGTGTATGCAGACCTTACCTCCACCTCAGAGGTAGAGAGGTTGTTTCCGATAGAGGATCTAAAAACTTTGGCTCACTGTATCCACCCTCAATTGCTCAAAGTAACTGGAAAGTCATTGTTGGAAATAGTATCGCCTTAAAGACTAAACTTCTCAATGCAGATATCAAGTATACGTCATTTTCTTAAAATGCTTGATGTCCTAAACTAAAAGAACCCCAGAGATGATACTAATAACCAAGTCAAGAACCACCTTTTGTAGAGAAGACATCGGCGTAACTTGATCTAACAGCTCCTTCAATTTCTACTAACCATGACAAATTGTCCAACCAATGGCATGTTGTTCATCATGTGGACAAACGGGTGACTTTGAAAAGAATAAGCAGTATATCAAAATGCAAAGTATTTATTAGATTCATGTAACAAAAATTACTTTAAGAGGTCAAAGAAAGAGAATTTTTAAGTTATCTAAAATGAAGCTAAAGAGCCCGATTCCTCACCATCTGACACAAATTACTTTAAGGGGTCAAAGAAATAGAAATTTTGAAGTTATTTAAAACGAAACTACAGAGCCCAATTCCTCGCAACCCCCGATCCCCCACCCTAAAAGAAAAAAAATTAAGAGAAATGAGAGTAAGCCTAGATCCATAAGAAGTCTCACTTGTGATAAAAATCGCAGTCCCTATCATTTCTTGCCATGGCATGAAGCAAATTGTATGTTTGCAGCATCATTTTCCTTGGTATCTGTTGTGGACGATAAGAGGAGCAGTTTATAAAGGCATTATATATAACACAGCATAAAAGTGTCAACTCAACAATATACAGAACAGAAAATAATAGACAGAATTTTTTGTGTACTTGCCTTTTCTGAAAATATATTTACACGAACAAAAGCACAAAAAAGACCCATAAATGCATGCAGTATGAGAGAGTTCTGGTGAGGCTGCAGCAAAAGAAACACGTAAATATATCACATATGATATCGTTATAAGAAGATTCAGCATTACCTGTTAGTCAAGAAAGAAACCCATTAGGCTATAACAGTCCTTTTTTATTTAAAAAGAGTAAGTCAGGCTATGGAAGTTCCTCTCTTGTGCTGAATCGAAGACCAACATTATTTGTGTTAACAAAAACTTTAGTTGGAGATAGAAAGATGATATCATCACTGACCAACAAGGTAATCACTGTACTGCTTAGATCCAATATAAGACGCAAGGCGTGTTCTCGAAATGCCATCAGGTCAAGAAGCATCTGAATAAAACAAGAAAGTTTAATCAAGTGTATATACTATTTAATATTTTATATCAACTTCTGATAACGAAATAATCCTTTTTTCAATAAACAAGTATCAAAACTATGATAGAAGAAACCACCCGACAGGTGATATCCTGGAAAATTTGTGCACCTAATTTCAAAATTGATAACAAAATTCGACCCTCGACACTATATTTTCCTGTATTTGATTTCTCACTCTCTTTTGGCTTCATAGTTATGATGCATCCCAAACCTTTCATCATTTAAGCAATTTTAGAAGTAGAAGATTAAGTTGTCCTACTACTGGCACACCAATATACCTTCTCCACTCCCTTTGTACACTATTATATTTTGTGGAAGTATCAATTATAAACTTATAACGAATTATGCAAGATGAACAGGTGCTGGTAAGTCAGTCATCCACCGGAAAAGTAATTCTGTTGAAATCAACTCTTTTCTCCTAAGAAACGTTGGTCACTAATGACTCCTTTCCATGTCTAACCACAACAACAACAACAACATATGCAGTGTATTCCCACAAAGTGGGGTCTGGGGAGGGTAAAGTGTACGCAGTCCATAACACTATCTCAGAGATGAAGTAGAGAGGTTGTTTCCAATAAACTCCCGGCTCATTCCATGTCTAACCAATACTTCTTAAAACAAATAGAACCTCTTAATGCTGCTCAAAAACTATTTTCTAGAAAGCTCTAGACATTTACTGCCATTTTATTACTTGGTCTTCAGGAAAAAAAAAAGAAGAAGAAATCAACAATTGATAACTGTGTTTGTTATATAATCATAGTTGAATGCCGTTCTTAACTCATCCTATCAGACAATAACGTACCCCCCATACGTGAATCCCAAATTCCAGATACATACAGCTTCAACATTCTCTTGTTTGACAACTTAGTTTGCGATGCTTTCGCTACTTCTCATTTCCTCTGTGGTGTCATATTCCCTGGTGGTGAATCTAGTTAATTTCTTGAAAAGTTATGGGCCTTTTACTCTAAATATACCTTATAATTCAGTCTGCACAAAATAAATTTGATGCTTCAGAAATTCTTTAATACTTTTTGTAGTTTCAGTATCATCGGAAAAAATGCAGCAATACTGCAACTAAAAGTGTCGTATGAAGCACTGGAATATGGAGAGGAAAGAAAGAAGAAGAATACAGAGCAGAGCCAACTTACCTGAATCCACGGTTCCAAGCTTTGCAAATGTACTTCAGCACCATCATTCATGGCATCCAAAGCAAATTTGTCAATCTACATTAACATTTGCAGTATATATCACACAAACGAAAGAATATACTTTCCATCAGAAAAAAACAAACAGCAATCTATAAAAAGAGGGCCATATTGTCTTACTCTTTCTAGTTGTAACTTGCTGTGGTGCTCCGGAAACTTCTTTGATAGTAAAATACAGACTTTTGGATGATTTGGAAACACACCAGACTTCCAAAATGCTTCAGAGAATGCGTGTCCAATGACATCAGGGTAATCTAATATCTGATTAAACCTATACATTTTTGCCATCAGCCCTTCAGCTACTTGAGTGAGTTGGTTTACCCATTGCATGTTCAAGCCTTTAGTTGACCCGCTAGAGCTATGAGCACTACCATCAGAGCTACCATTTCTAGAAGCCTTAGGACCTACTGTTGGAGAAATATCAGGACCCAAGTACTCAGTCCACCTAGCTGGTCCTTCCCATTCTCTATAGCGCACTGCAGCTGGCGATGTCGACAACACATCTTCCCCTTGAAACTGCTGCCTCGGTTTAGTCATTGTGAGCACCCAAAGAGCTCCTTTTACTGCATAAAAGACAGAAACTTCATAAATTCTCACCTTAACCCCAGATTGTATCTTAAACCACTACCAATTGGTTCAAGAATCCCTCATGATAACCACTGTAATCAGCAAAAAAACCCCAAATCCTTCCCAACATCAGCATTTCTCCCCCAATGCAACATATAAAGCTAAAATGTTTGTAATGTTCAACTTACTTCTAAAAAGGGCAGCGGTGCACTAAGCTCCCGCTATGTTCGGGATCCAGGGAAGGGCCGGACCACAAGGGTCTTTTGTATGCAGCCTTACCCTGCATTTCTGCAAGAAACTACTTCCAAGCTCAAACAAATGACCACCTGGTCACTCACTGGTCACATGGCGACAATTACTAGTTACCCCAAGGCTCCCCTTCGCTCAACTTTCTCTACAAAGAAAAATTTAACTTAAGTACAAAAAAGAATGAAATGGTCCAACAAGAAAACTTAGGATGCAAGTGCCAGAATCAAAAATCATTTAGCTAGAGACTACTAGAGCTGAAACATGCAGCACCATTTCTCCTCCACTTTACCAAATACAGACAAACCAAAACATCAATAATCGAAATGGGTCGAAAATATAACACAGAGAAAAATCAGAAAAAGTACCATAGTCAAAAGGAATATACATAAAACCATCAAAGTAAGAATAATGGCAGCAAAGCAATTCTACCTAACTGCACCAACTAAAGCTAAATGACTCTAATTTTCAACTTAATTCTGATCATAACCAACTCAAACAGGGGCGGAGCTATACACTATTTTTACATGGCCCTAGTAAAAAAAAACTCGACTATGCCACTGAACTCAAGAACTAAAAACAACTGAAAAGGGTAAGCAAAAGTACAAAAAAATTTAAGATAAAAAAAAAAAAAGGTACCATAGAGCAGTTGAAATGTGGCACAAGATTCAACAACTTAGAAATTCAGATCTGGTTGCACACACAACATAAACAAATGGGACAGTAGAGACTACTAGTAATGTGAGGTAGTTATTCAACAAAATAACAAGTGGAATTTTTTATTTTCAAGTATTGAAAAGAGTTTGGGGGGTTTAAGAGAGAAAGTAATTATAGTAATGGAGACTAAAAACTCTATTAGAGTTGCTGGCTATGGGTATGGTGGTTATATTAAAGACAAATAAAGAAAAAACAAAAGGGACCCTCTTCTTGTTTGGCTTTTTTCAAGTCAATTTCTTACTGTTTTTTTTAGGGGAAAAGAACGAAACAAGCTTTGCACGATCTTATTTTGTTGCCTTTTTTTTTTTTTTTTTTTCATACTATACCAGAAAAGTCTAAATCGCATCTAAATTATATAAGTGACCTATTACACACCTTAACTATAAGGCGCGTGTGTTACACTTATTTTAGACGCGTCCAGCCTATTAAATAACAAAAGTAAACGGCTAAAGGGAAAAGGCATCGTTTCCAACCCAAACTATAGTCGAAAAGTCGAATCCACACCTAAACTATATAAGTGACCTATTACACATCTTAACTATAAAAAAGTGATATTTTTTACTGACGTGGCAGCGCGTGTAAAACACCACACCACATGAAGTGGTGGTAGCCTGACAGGGTGTAAATAGTTTCACTTTTTTATAGTTTAGGTGTGTAATAAGTCACTAGTATAGTTTAGGTGTGGCTTCGACTTTTCGGGTATAGTTTAGGGTGGAAACAATGTCTTCTTCCTTCTTTTTTTTTTCTCGAATTATTTTTCTCTCTTTCTTCTGTGATTAAATTAGGGATAATAATTTAGAAAATGTAACTTACATCGTAAAAATATTGCTCAAAACTTATAATCTAGTCAAAATAGGATAGGTCACTCATGATTAAAAAAAAGAAAAAAATCGTTATAACAGTTTGCACAAAATTGCATATCAAGTAATGATTTTTTCACAATTTTATTATTTTTTAACGCAGTGTCAAAAAATTCAATATAATACGTCGATGTACAATAACACACAAAACTTTCATTTTTTATAAAAAATTATTTAAGAGATTGATATACAATATTATACACTCACGATATAATATTCTATAAAATTAGAAGATGTATTTACTCCCATATTCAATCTTATGCACTATTACAGAAACACTTTAAAAACTACACTCAAAATAAAGCTTATTTACGAAAATTCAATTTTCAAACTTTGAAACTTCGAGCTTCAACAATGGCCGAGCATTCATTCTCTATCGGAATTGTGAAAGAAAAATTATTAAGAATCTGTTGTTAGATATGGTAGAGTTTCATTATGGAGCGGTGAAAAAAAAATATTTTTGAAAAATTAGATTAAGATGGAGATTAAAGAACAACTATTCACATGATTCTGGGAATAAATATTCAATTCCATTGAAAATGGGGTATCGAAGCTAGCGTTTGGCGATGAATTCTCAAATATTTTTGATAAGTTATTTTTTGGTGAAGATTTGGGTGGAATTTCAACATGTGTTTGGTCATAGTATTTGAAAAACATATTTCATTTTTAAAAGTGTTTCAAAAAATCAAATTTGGCTCAAACACTAGTTTTTTCTAGTATTTGAGAATTTGAAACATTTGTCAGAAATATTTTCTAAATAATGAACACAATTTGTCAATTTTTTTTTCTTTCTAAAAACTACTTAAAAAAAACTATGATCAAATGGTAGCGAAACTGATGAGGATTTGTGAGAGAAAGATTAATAAGAATCTGTTATTAGCAATGGTTGAGTTTCACTTTGGAGGAAGGCATGAAATTGGGCTAATTTAGATTAGCACCAAAAACCTTAACCATAATATGTAAAGTGAAATAAGAAATTGCCATATTCTGACTTCAAGGACAAACGTTTTAGATTTATCCATGTCTTATTATAATTATTATTTTATATTACTCCATTTTTCATTAATTTCATGAGACTTGTATTTTAGAAAAAGAAAAAAGAAAACGATAGTATCCACAAAATTAACTCGCAATTAGTTCAGTCTGCATACAATTAGTTAACCACCTAAAGAAGGATTGCTTCCATCAACATTACAGGATACTAAATATTAGACAATTTACCAAAAACATATATATTTATGTTTATGTTTTTGGTAAATTGTCTAATATTTAGTATATATTTATTGTTTAATTAGCGTTTATGTGTTTTGCGATTCTGACTAATAGAAATTTATGTATAAATAACATAAATACCAACCTTTTAAAAGTAATTACACTCTCTTCCACTTTTTTAATTATTTTACTCTCTCTCCCTATTAATATACATAACATAGCCGACACATACATAACATTCTGTGTATATGTGGGATTTTTGTAATATGTTTAGGGAGTTGAGATTTTTTGTAATATTGGAAACATAAGTTGTGTATTTGTGTAATTTTTAGTATCGGCGAAAGCCCATTAAAAGAGAAAATATTTTTTTCCCATGATTCTTTTCATGTTTAAAATGTAAACCCAAAACTTCTAAATATGCATGAAATGAAATTTTGGATCAAAATAGTATTAAATGAGGAACAATTTTAATAAATGGGTTTGTCAGATTTTTCATGACCAAAATGGTGAAAACGTATGGCGAATGAAGTATCTTTAGTGTGCAATTTTCACGTTTAAAAACAGACGAATCGTAAAATATATTTACACTGAAGGTGTTCTACTCTAATGAGCCTTCAATAAATTATTTACATTTTAAAGAAAAGTTCATTAATAGTCATGAGCCTTCAATATTAATTTTACTGTTCAAGAATCTGAAAAAGACTGACATTTTCTGAACTGATGAGACAATAAAGGACAACTTTTGCATACTCTGAAGGCTCATGCAGGCAATGTACCTTCAAGCAAAGCATTAATAGAAGTCAGCAACTAAAGAATAAAAAATAGCAATATGAGTGTATTGTATGTATATATGTACCATGTATGAATTCACATATTACTTGTTTTTAATAAGTAATTAAAAATAATTAATTAATTAGCATCCAAAAAGGTAAGTTTGTAATTTTTTAGTGAGGCTAGAAATCAACAATACAATTTGAAATTGGTAATGACTAAGAGAAGGAGTGAGAAACAAACCTAAAAATCATAAGTATTTCATAAATTTGACTCAAACCATTAACTTGCACTCTAAAAAACTAATTTCAAACTGAAAAAGAATTTTTATTTTTTACTTTTATAATAAAAGAACACTAATTTCAACATGAACGGTATGATATAGCAAACAAAAAATGCATAAAACCTTGTTGGAGAGGGATTAAAAAATGACCAAATCAATAATAGTCATTATGCTAACAACACTATATAATATTGCCTTATAAATTTAGTACTACACATTATCAGAATAATAGCGAATATGTTTAGAAACTATCATATACATGTGAAAAAAAGTAAAACTTGTGGTAACCGGAAAGAGAATTATTATTCCTGTAAAAATAATTGGACAAAAAAAGAGATAAACCTTTAATTTTTTCAGCTAATTCATTCGGCTGCAACATATTTGTTTCGTATAATTTTTTGATCAAAAATTTTTAACTAAAAAAGAAACATAAAATTATCAAAAGAGAAGAATCCATAGTCAATTATTGATTATGTATAACACATATATAATCTTTAAATTTACTAACTAAATAAATAGAGAAAAATAAAAAAGATGATTGTAATTGATTATGTATAACAGATATATAATCTTTAAATTTACTAACTAAATAAATAGAGAAATATAGAAAAGATGATTGTAATGGATTCAAGAAGAAAACTCTAATCAATCATCAATCAAAAGCAAAAATAAAATATCAAAGTAAGAAGAAAAATAAAGTACAACAATCACACATATGTTTTTAATAAATTTAATTTAAATACTATTTAAATAGTACTATAGATATTTTTATATATATATATATGAAGCAAAACTCTAATTTATTTAAAAGTGTTAAATACTATTATTTCTTATCTAAATCAAAATAAGAATTTTAATTAATTTATAAGTTTTAAATCTTAAGTGCATTACTTTGCATGAGCCTATGATGCATTGAAGGTGCATTGCTTTGCATGAGCCTTTAGAGTATGAAAAGGTTGTCCTTTATTGTCCATGAGTTCAGAAAATGTCCATGAGTTCAGAAAATGACAGTCTTTCTCAGATTCTTGAATAGTAAATTAATATTGAAGGCTCATGACTATTAATGAGTCTTTCTTTAAAATGCAAACTATTCACTGAAGACTCATGAGAGTAGAGCACCTTCAGTGTAAATATATTTAACGGTCTGTCTATTTTTTAACGTGAAAATTGCACTCTAAAGATGCTCCATTCGTCATGCGTTTTCACCATTTTGATCATGAAAAATCTGACAAACCTATTTGTTGAAATTATTCCTTACTTAACACTATTTTAATTCAAAATTTCATGAAATGAATCTTATTCATTCCACTACGATAAATATTTGAAGTTTTCCCCTTATTTAGGGGGTGGAGTGAGATGTGATTATTTAATATAAGTTACACAACCAACCAAAGTTGATACATTTCATGAGGAAGCAGTGATAACTATTAAAGGTGGTTGTCATTATATATTGCATACATAATTATCTAATCAATCTAACAACATAATGGTAGTTATAATTCCAAAATCCAGAGTACCATGACTAATGGCTCTGTATTTCATAATTATACATATTTTATAGAAAGATTTGATTAAATCATGTGCTAAAAGCCACTAATGGCCCTCTTCTTTACCTAGAATTGATTTTATTAAGTCGGTTTCTCTTGAAGCATTACATAGCACACCGTAAATTTCTTCTTAGGGTGTGTTTGGCACGACGCTTGGGTAAATGTTTTTTTTTCAAAAAATAAGTTAATTTTTTTACTTATTTTCTGATATTTGATATGTAAGCAAGAAAAATATTATCTTATAGAATTTTAATCTGATGCTCTATTAGTTTTGTTTTTTTTACACCATTAGGTAAATGTTACCTGTCATAACAGGTTACCAATTTATTTTATAAAATTTCACACTGATTTTTCATGATCTCTTTCTTCTCTTTAAACATTCTATCTTCATCGTTTTCAAATAGCCGATTTGCATTTAATCTTTGATCTTCTACCACAATAAGCCTACATGCTCCTCCAACCTATCTTAAAATTTCTTTATATTCATGAAGAACTTCTGTCATATTTTTGGCCATAGAATTCAATTTTAAATGCATTATAAGCATCTTTACCACTGATATTTAGTTTTTAATTTTAAAATATTCAACACTAAAAACTGACAAAATATTGGAGACAAAACTAATAATACTTTAAGATTGTATAGTAATTCTTTAGATGCTTATAAAGGGAAAAAAAATTGTTAAAATATACGTAGGACTATTGTTTACCATGTTAAAGAGTTAAAAAAATTGTTTTAGTATTGTTCTTGAGGAAACTTTGATGAAAGAATCAAAATGGTAAACAAAGTACAAGAAGAAAAGAGCTCTGGTTATACGGTAAAACAAGAAAATAATGTGTCCGGGCCAGTTTGTGTTGTTCTTCGGGTATACAAAAATTTATATTTCGGCACAACAACTTCAACACAAGTTCAAGTATAAAATAAGAACACTTATGAAGTTAGTAACACCCTCAACACAAGATTGAAAAGACCTTTCAAAGAGTATTTTTTTCAGAAAATTAGATGAATAGAAAAAGGTCAAGTCCTTCGACTTCACGAAGTGTCCTTAAGGAAATAATTCCCCTCAAGTACCCGAGGATAAAATGGCCTAACAATCCGACTGTAGTGATACCTCAAACGATCGGATTCTCTTCGAACTCACCCAACGATTAGATGATCACACAGAGTATTTTCAGAAAACAAGAAGAGTTTTTTGCAGAAATTTTTCATACTAAACCTGTGGAAAAAATACAGGTTTATATAGCCATAAAGTGCCCATTCCGAAAGGTGGCAATAGTTCATCCGAAAAGGTGCATCCTTTGGAAGAGTCATGTCTGCTCATTCGAAACATTGTGTCTTTTTCTGAACAGACACGACTATCCAAACAGTCACTCCTCTTCCAAAACAATGTGTCTTTTCTTCAAAGGGTTGTGTCCCTCCATTTTTCATTTACACCAATTGAACCCAACAATCCCCCACATGAATGGGGAATGACTATTCTTTGTAAAACTTTACGGACAAGTATGTGATTATCAAGCAAAGACTGATTGTATCTGGATAAGTGGGTTTCCCTTTAAACTTTCCGTAGTGAACATGCATCGGATGCTCTCGGTCAATCGGTAGATTTGATATCTTTGAACCGTCGATCTTTAATGTACACCTAGACAACACATGTCACACAACCAGTCTTTTTACCGTTTATGGTTCTCACGATTTTGTTCGTTTCAGCCATGAACACGTCCCGCTCATGAGAGCTTAGAGAATAGGCCTTTACTAATACTCTCCTTGAAGCGGCTTCAGTTTCGCCCTCACATAGGTGATTTCTAAATGTTCAATCCTGTAGATTAAACTATTTGGTCAAATCTGCCAAATTTAGATAATCATTAAACGATTTTTCACCTTAAGTCTTGTCCTTTCTTACTAAACATTGTCTACATCATGAGAATGGGTTGGTATATTGACAATGTTGAACCTGCCAGACACAATTTTGTTTGATCTCTTTGAACATGGCTCTTGGGATCTCCAGTCTGCTAGGTAGAGTTACCGTCATGCTGACTTGTCCTAGGCCTTAAACCCATTCCCTTAGATGTCCTCTCAACTCCTTCTCTAGATAAGCCTTTTGTAAGTGGATCCAACAGTGATAATTTCACTAGAGAAAAGTTCTCTAACGGTATTATATCTTCGTCTTAGGTGACGATATTTACCGTTGTACATCATGCTCCCTGCCCTACCTATTTTCGTTTGGCTATCACAGTGAATACACATTGGTGCCACTAGTTTGGATCAATAAGAAATATCTTCTAAGAAATTCCAGAGTCACTCTTTTTCTTCACAGGCTTTATCCAATGCGATAAATTCAAATTCCATTGTAGAGCGAGCAATACATATCCGTTTGTAAGATTTCTAAGAGACCGCTCCTCCACCGATAGTAAATACATATCCACTCATAGATTTTACTTCGTTCGATATAGTGATCCAATTTGCATCACTATATCCTTCAAGTACCGCGGGATATTTATTATAATGCAAAGCATAGTCTTGAGTTTATTTAAGATACCCCAAAACTCTTTTCATTGCCATCTAATGAGTTTTGTTGGGATTACTCGTGTACCGACTCAACTTACTAATAGCGCATGTCATGTCTGGTTGTGTACAATTCATTATATACATTAAGCATCCCAACACTCTTGCGTACTCCAATAGTGAGTCACTTCCACCTTCATTCTTTCAAAGTGCGAAGCTCACATCTAATGGAGTCTTAGCAATACCAAATTTCATATACTTAAATTTGTCAAGTACCTTTTCGATATAATGAGACTGTGACAATGCCAATCCTTGTGGAGTTCTATGGATTCTTATTACTAAGATCAGATCCGCAATTTCAGGGTTTTTCATATCAAACTTGCTCTCGAGCATTCGTTTCTTTTCATTTATGTCATAAATGTCTCTACTGATGATCAACATATCATCCACATATAAACACACAATGACTTAGTGATTTGGAGTGTCTTTAACATACACACATTTATCATATTCATTAATCGTGAATTCGTTTGCCAACATGGTTTGATCAAATTTCGCATGCCATTGTTTAGGTGCTTATTTTAGTCCATAAAGTGACTTAACAAGTTACACACCTTATTTTCTTTTCCTCGAACCACAAAACCCTCAGGCTGTTCCATGTAAATTTCTTCCTCCAATTCTCCATTTAGGAATGCGATTTTCACATCCATTTGATGAATTTCAAGATCATATGCCGCCGCCAAGGCCATTAACATTCGATCGATGTTATCCTTGCTACTGGCGAGTATGTATCAAAGTAATCAAGGCCTTCTTTTTGTTTGAAGCCTTTTACTATAAGTTTTACCTTGTATTTGTCAATAGTACCATCTGCTTTGATTTTTCTTTTGAAGATCCATTTAGAATCTAAAGGTTTATTTGCTCGAGAAAGATCAACTAACTCCCACGTATGGTTGATTAAGATTGAATCAATCTTATTATTGACTTCCTCTTTCTAAAATGATGAGTTTGACGACGACATCATTTCCTTAAACGTTTGAGGCTCATTTTCTAAGAGAAATGTTACAAAATTCGATCCAAACGAAGTTGACGTTCTTTGACGTGTACTACGTCTTGGATTTTCATCATTATTTACATCCTCACTTGGTTCATCTCGAGGTTGTTTAGACCCCCCCACTAGACTGTTATGTCTAGTTCTATACAGATAAATATGCTCACAGAATTCAACATTATCTGATTTAATTATCGTATTTTCATTGATATCTGGATGTTTAGATTTGTGAACCAAAAACCGACATGCTTTACTACTTTTATCATATCCTATGAACACACAGTCCACCGTCTTAGGTCCTATCTTTACTCTTTTAGGCATAGGAACTTGGACCTTCGCTAGACAGCCCCACACTTTGAAATATTTCAAGTTGGGTTTCCTTCCTTCCCATTTTTCATATGGAATTGATTGTGTATTACTATGGAGCACTCAATTGAGTATTCAGTTAGCTGTAAGGATAGCTTTCCCCCATAAGTTTTGCGGTAAACCTGAACTTATTAGTAAGGCATTCATCATTTTCTTCAAGGTTCGGGTTTTTTTTCCGCAATTCCATTAGATTGGGGTGAATACGGGGCCGTAGTTTGATGGACACTTCCATTCTCTACACATATTTGCGCAAAAGGAGATTCATATTCTCCGCCCCTATCAGTTCTTATCGTTTTGATCTTTTTATCCAACTGATTTTCAACTTCTGTTTTATATTGCCTAAACGCAGCTATTGCTCCATCCTTACTGTTTAACAAATAGACATAACAATATCTAGTGCAATCATCAATAAAAGTTATAAAATACTTTTTCCCACCACGAGATGGTGTTGACTTCATATCATAAATGTCAGTGTGGATTAAGTCTAAGGGATTGGAATTCCTTTCAACGGACTTATACGGATGCTTAGCATACTTTGATTCCACACACGTTTGACATTTTGATTTATTACACTCAAAGTTTGGCAAAACTTTTAAGTTAATCAGTTTTTGCAAGGTTTTGTACTTGACATGTCCTAAACGACTATGCCACAAATCGTTTGACTCTTAGCAAGTAAGAAGAAGCATCAACTTTCTTCATTTCAGCAACCATTACATAAAGTTTGAAAAGGCCCTCATTGGGGTAGCCCGTTCTTGCATATGTTTCATTCTTGCTTATTACAACTTTCTTCAAAACAAACACACACTTAAATCAATTTTTAATAAGAAGTGTCGTCGACACTAAGTTTTTCCTAATAGTAGGAACATAGAGAACATTGTTGAGAGGTAGCACCTTGCCGAAAGTCACTTTTGGGAATATCTTCGCACTTCCTTCAACCTTAGTTGTTATATTATTTCCCATGAATATCACTTCTTTGGGACCAACGAAATCATAAGTAGCAAAAGCTTCTTTGCCTGCTCAAACATGTCTAGTGACTCCTAAATTAAACCACCATTCATTTGAATATCCAACTAGATTGCTTTCAGTGATCATATCACATAGATTTACAAATTTTCTAGTTGTTTCCAACATGTTTATCTAATCTCTTTTCTTGTCCAGAAGACTTCTTCATCTTCTTATTATTTGGAGCATCATCCTTAACAGGATTTGCAACCATCATTGATGATTTTTCATTCAACTCACTATCCTCGTCTATCTTGGAATGACTCATAAGATCTTTCAAATCAGATAATCGATTTTTAATTATTATTATTATTATTATTATTATTATTATTATTTAAAAATATGAGGATCTATACTTATGAATATTTGCATTGCAAGTTTGGCCAGTCAAAATGACATCAATTGATGTCATTCTTTGAAGTTCACGCCAAAATATATTTTTCTATTTCTCTGTCGTTTTCATTGCTAGAGTAATACCTGAATGACTTAATGACGCAACATTGGTAGTCGTTGGGACAACACCATTCACAACCAAATCAATTTATTGTTCAGTTTCATTCGTCATTTTCTTGTCAATCTTTGACATACTCTTTAGTATTTCAGAATACTAACAATAAAGAAGTTAATCGTTAGCCAAATTGTTTCTAGTTAATGATGAAGTTTTTATATCTTCAAATCATCAACCGAATGATCTATGAAACATAACGAATTTTTTATGACTTCAAATCATAATCAAATTCAAACAAAGTGAAATCCCACAAATTTTAAACTCCAGAAACCAATACAGAGATCATAACGAATCGGTCAAGTTTTTATATTCTTCGAACCAAATTCTCATACTGATTTTTCGATGAAGTTTTTATATTTTTCTAATCGAGGGAGTAGAAATCAAAAGATTTTAGTCTCTACAAAATCAGACCCAATACAGATTAACCAAATACTTGATTTATAAATGGCAATATTTTTTTTCCTTCACCAAACAAGCACAAAAATAAATATTTTTATACTTTCCTCAGTGTTGTTTTTCTCAATTTTGATAAAATCTGTATTTTTCAATAATAACTTCAAACACATGTTCAAATTAACATATGCGCAATCAAATGAAGTTTTAACTCTGGATTTACAACTTTGAACTTTTAACAATAAGTTCAACCCAACTTATGAACATCAACAAAATGAAGTTCAAACTATTTTCTGGAAAATAGCAAAACCAAATGTTAAGAACTTCAACACAAGTTCAACCAACTTATGAACTATCAAAATGAAGTTTCAAGAACTTCAAACATAAGTTCAAAAGGTCGAAGAACTATCAATATGAAGTTCAACTATTTACTAAAAAAACAGTAAACGAAACAATACAGATTAGTAATAATATTTCCTTAAGATTGTTGTTCTTCGGGTATATAAAAATTTATATTTTGGCACAACAACTTAAACACAAGTTCAAGTATAAAATAAGAACACTTATGAAGTTAGTAACACCCTCAACACAAGATCGAAAAGACCTTTCAAAGAAGTGTGTTTTTTAGAAAATTAGATGAAATAGAAAAAGGCCAACTCCTTCGACTTCACAAAGTGTCCTTAAGGAAATAATTCCCCTCAAGTACCCGAGGTTGCGAAATTTTTCTTCCAGGATAAAATAGTTTAACAATTCTACTGTAGTGGTATCTCAAACGATCGGATTTTCTTCAAACTCACTCAACGATTAAATGATCACACGGAGTATTTTCAGAAAACAAGAAGAGCTTTTTGCATAATTTTTTCATACTTAACCTATGAAAAAAATGCAGGTTTATATAGCCATAAAGTGCTCCTTCCGAAAGGTGGCAATGGTTCATCCGAAAAGGTGTATCATTTGGAAGAGTCATGTTTGTTCATTTGAAACATTGTGTCTTTTTCTGAACAGACACAACTATCCGAACAGTCACTCATTTTTCAAAACAATGTATCTTTTCCTCAAAGGGTTGTGTCCCTCCATTTTTCATTCACACTAATTGAACCCAACAGTTTGGGCGCACCTCGATTAAATCCACGGGATACCTGTCATCTCCCACCAGCAATAGCTACCAGATAACTCTGTCCACCAGGATACCTGCCACCTCCCACCAGCCATAGATAACTACCAATAGCTACCAGATAACTCTGTCCACCAGGATACCTGCCACCCCCCCCCCCCCAACAATAGATAGCTACCAGGTAACTTTGTCCACCAGGATACCTGCCACCTCGCTACCAGGTAACTCTGTCCACCAGGGCTACCTAGTGTTTGTTTCTGCTGGAAGTTGAACCTGAGACGTCATGGTGCTCATTCCAACTTCATTGAACCACTAGGTCATACCCTTGGTGCCTTAATTTCGAACTTTCCATTTAAGAAAAAGGTAAATAATGTTACTTAAGAAAGTTACTGTATTTATCTTAAAATTATTTGATAGTGTAAAAGATTTTGTACAATTGCTAAAGTACAAACTTAAATTCTATTTTAAAATAATTATATATAATCTAGACAAATACACATCTGAAGTGGGGGTGAAGGGGAGGGATGGTGGGATTGGAGCATGATGTGTGGGAAGACACTATGCAACTTATTTTTCCCTTCTTTCATTTTCATTAGGAAATTTTCCTTGTATAGAAAAAATACACTTGTTTTTCTAAATAAAGTATGTTTCAAAATTTTTGATCAATAAACATAAAAAAATTTAAAAATATTTTGTTCAGAAAAGATTTCCATCCATATCGAACGCACTTAACATACACTATTTCATCCGTCAAGGAAGACACAACTTTCACAATTTTTTTTCATTTGTTTAAAAAGATTATCTTTTTATTTGATATTAGAAATAAGAGGATGGAATCAATTACTAGCGAGAAATATTTAATGAAATTAATTATATTTTACCAAATTGAGTTATATATGTGCATAGAATAGTGGGATTGTATGGAGTGTTGAGAGTTGTTTGTATACATTTTAAGTCAAAAGAAAATTCAATTGACATAATTAAATTTTCACACAAGAGCAAAAAAGAAGCTAACTAGTGATGGCTAATAAACTCATTACATTAAAATCTACAAAATTGGATACTTTTAGTTCTATCTTTTTTTAATCTAATTACTTAACAATAAAAGTGATTATCATCATCTTTCACAATATATATTGGAAAATGGCTAAAAAGTGAAGTGCAACATATCTCTGCGTATTTTATAAGTTTCGTTTTCATAAAAATCCAATTGTGGAAGACATACTTAGCTTTGACATTAAGCTTGCATCATTACTATTTTCTTTTATTTTTCCTTTTACTCTAGTTCACACTATATAGTCTCTAGCCATATAGTTTTAGTTATAACTAGTTTAATCACACGTGCCTCGCACATATAATATTTGATTATTTAAAATTAAATAATTTTATTTATTACGAAGATTTTTAATAAATTGTAAAAGTTCAAATCACTTTTCAAAAATCTTTCACACTTTAATATAATAATGTAAATATAAACATATACACATACATATTTTACCACATGAAGTTCCAAATGGTTGATGGATCATCACTTTTGCATTTGTCATCTATTAATTCTTTCCCTAGTTGCCACAGGCTAAGAAAAACGCATCAATTTGAATCATATTTGTGTTACGATTTTTTATTTTTTTTTATATATTTAAAATCTTTCCTTATTTTTAAAGTACAATCTTTACAAAATCACTGATTAAATTCTTATTACGTACTTAAAACTTTTTAAAATATGATACTTTTTAATTTTTTCTTATTCTAACGGTTTCATATTTATTTCTAGATTTTTCAAATCTTCTTAAAATCAAATTTAGTTGATTTAGAATTCTTAAACTGATGAAATTTTTTTAGTTGTCATTAATTTTGATGATTCTAATAAGCAAAGATTTTACCACAAATATATCTAATTAATTTTCAACTCTTAAATATTAAAAAAAAAATAGTCAAAAGACGATTTTGTCTAAAACAAAACTTTTAATGAAGGGCAAAAAGTTTAAATAACATTTCTAAGGCCCTTCACACTTTTAGGGTGTGTTTGGTATGAAGGAAAATATTTTCCATGGAAAATGTTTTCCTAGAAAATATTTTCTTGAAAAACAAGTTGATTTCTTACTTGTTTTCCTATGTTTGGTTGGTGGATGGAAAATATTTTTCGAAAAATATTTTATAGTGTTTGGTTGGTGAATGAAAAAATATTTTTCAAAAAATACATTCTAGTGTTTAGCTAAAGCGTAAAAATACATTTTAGAAAAATAACTTTTGATCTCAAAAAATAATTTTTTTAGGGTGCGTTCGATGTGAAAGAGGAAAAATGTTTTCTAGAAAAATAAGTTATTTCTTACTTATATTCATGTGATCGTTATGCAAATTGGATAAATATATGTTTTCTAAAAGTATTTGTATATATTTAACAAAAACAATGAGAACGAATAGGATAAAAAGGGTGGGATAAGAAAAAAGTTTTTAATTTTTTTTAAAAATAAATTAAAAATATTAATTTTTTTTTGGAAAGGGGGTTGGTAGGTGGGGTTTGGGGTTGTCAAAATAGGTAATAAGAGTGGAGTAAGAAAATAATTTTAATTTTTTAAAAAATTAATTAATTTTTTTTTGGGTGGGGTGGGGGAGCTAGTAGGAGGTGGGGGTAGGGGAGAAAGAGTGGGGTAAGAAAAAAAATTGAAATATTTTTTTTTAATGAGGAGTATTAGGGGGTGGGGGTCGGGATAGGGGAGTGAGGGTGGGGAAAGGAAAAAATTGAAATTTTACAAAGTATTAATTTTTTTTTTTTTTTTTTTTTTGGGGGGGGGGGGGGGAGAGGAGGAGGAAGAGGTTGGTAGGGGGGCGGTAAGGGAGGTAAGAAAAAGGTTTGGATTTTTTTTTAAGGGAGCAGGGTTTTGGGTTTTGGGTTTTGGGTAGGGGGATGAGGTAAGAAAAAAAATTAAAATATTTTTTTAATAGGGGGTAGGGGGGGGGGGAGATTGAGAGTCGGAGTAGGGATGGGTGATTTTGAGAGTTGCATGAATATTTCAACTTAAGAGTGAGGTTGAAAGAGAGTTTTGAAAAATGTTTTCCTTACTTTTTGAAGGAAAGTCAGTTTCCTTAGAATTGAGGAAAATAAGTTGATTTGGAAAACATTTTTCAAAACCTTTAAGCCAACCAAACATGAGAAAATTGAAAAACATTTTCTGAAAAATGTTTTCCTTCATACCAAACACGCCCTTAATATATTATAAATATAAATATAGATTATAGATTATAAATATAGATTATAGATATAGATATAGATATAGATATAGATTATAGATAAGTTCAAAAAACATTTTTAAATTCCTTCACACTTTTAATATATTATATATTATAGATAGATTATAGATAGATCAACAACAACAACATATCCAGTGTATTCCCACATAGTGGGGTCTGGGGAGGATAGAGTGTACGCATATTATACCACTATCTCAGGTGAATAGAGAGACTGTTTTCGATAGACCCCCGGTTTAGGATCGATAACAGTATAACAAACACAAAACATAAATACATATAAACTAGTACAATATGCAAAATAAACTAATACCGCTAACCACAAGACAATACTACAACCACAAGATAATACTAGAAACTATCTAACCGAAACCACAGACATCACACAACACCATGAACAAGAAACTTTAGACACAAAAGAACGTTCCCCTGATGTTACCGACACACTCTCACCCCCTAACCCTCTACCCTAATTCGCGCCCTCCACACCTTCCTATCAAGGGTCATGTCCTTCGTAAGCTGTAACTGCTTCATATCATGCCTAATCATCTTCCTCCAATATTTCTTCGGCCTACCTCTATCCCGCCTAAAATCATCCCTAGCCAAGGTCTCACACCTCCGCACTGGAGCATCATAACCCTCCTCATCACGTGTCCGAACCAGCGTAACCTCACTTCTAGTATCTTGTCCTCCACCGAAGCAACATATTATAGATCGATATAACTGGATTTTTTTTAATTTTATACTTCAAAACATCAAAAATAAAAATAAAAACATGAAGGAAGAAGATTTTCTTTATTCTTTTACAGAGTGAAAAAATCAATTTGGGGTGTGATGTATATGATACGTGACAATAGTGTCATATGATGTCAATGAATGATCATACCTAAGAGGTCATTAATTCGTAGAGTTAATAATAAAGATGTCATTATTATGTAATATAGTAATATAATAGCTCAATAGAGACAAATCCTTACTTAAAGCTTGTCAAATACTACCTAATTTCATGTCATACGTGGGGGGATACAGTAAGAGAGTCAGAAATTCAAGTAAGAAATTTAAAAAATAATTATATGAAAGGAAGTCAATAATTTTTCAAAATGTTTTGACATTGACTTTTTTATTTTCGTTGTTTGTTTTTTTACTAACTTTAAAATGTTTTTTCTTTAAGTTGATGCATGGTCTCTACTGAAATTTAAAGTAGCTTTGTACCTTCAAAAATAGAAATAAAATTTGCATATACTGTACTTTTTCAAACTTCACTCATGAAATTACACGTGATATGTTATTGTTATTATGTGTATGCATGAAAAAATCATTTTTATCCTATGATATAGTATAATTTATAGTACTTACTTATAAAAAGACAAAGTCGCCAATGAAATTGTGTCAAAGCAGGCAACAAGTCAACATGCATGATTTCACACAATCTCATTAGTCATTCCTTGGATTTGCGCTCAAATAAAACCACAATAAATAAAAAAGTGACACAAATATTGATTTTTGTAATTTATCAAATAGAGTCGTACCTGTGATGAACAGTTTAAAAAATGTAGAAATCGGGATTTAATAATTCTGTGTTACAATTCGGACATAAAACTACTGACTTACAAATCACAAGTTAAATTAAAGTTCTGTTATTATTATTTGTTGAAGCATGCAAGAATAATGTATAACAATTTAATAATACTTTCTTTTTTCTCAAAACTTACTTATAATCTTGACCATGAGTGAACCATGTAAGGATCTATATCCATTTTATAAAGAATTTTAAACCCCTATATTGTCAATATTCTGTTAAATAGATATTGGAGTAACCTAATAGTAAGATGATAAAACTAACTAGAAAAAATGTCTACTTCACCACATCCATAACTTGCTTGTGAAGTTTTTACTGTTAAGATGAGGCTTGTTTTTGTATGCATAAATCCCTCATTCTACTCATATTGCACTTCACCATTCTATCATTGTGGCCTTAACTGAAAGTGAAACCACCTCACTGCATTTTATTGATCCATACTTTAGTTCATTTTTTCTTAAATAACGTTATAGATCCAAAGTGGAGCTATTACTGAGAATTTATCAAATGCTAAAATTCTTGATTTAGGATCATGTTTTTTTTTTTTTTTTTTTGGTTTCCCAAGGTATCCCCACAGCCGGCAGGCGTGAGACTAATCCTCCGTTCTTACTGTCAGCGCACTAAGCAGTAGGAAACTGGCCACAGAGTTTTTTCCATTCTCATGTGTTAACAATTCTTTGTAGTTATTTTTTTTTTTGCAAATATTAATATTGTATTTAGATGGGCGATAGTGATAACATTAGGTACTATATTGCAACACTCGGAAAATTTTAAGCCAAGATTTGAACTATTCTTCATGTGTGTATAGGCCTAAACCTAATGATTCCTTATTATACATAGGTGTCTTGATTAATTCCTTAGTGCAGTGTGTGTTTTGGATGACAATCTCGATTAAGAAACACCTTAAGTTGAGTACATTCTTATTGATGGAGTTCTAGTATCGAATTTTATTAGGGTCAACTTCAAATGCACATTTTTCCTATAATATGAAAAGTACCGCACATTTCTCCTACACATGAAGAGTTACATGGCCTATTACCTATCAAACTAAAGGTCTTTGAGGTTTTTTCTTTCCAACTCCACAACTGGTTCGTAAACCAGAGTTCAGAGTAAAAAATATAAGCTTTTTAGTGAGGGCCCGTGGTATTACCGTGCCACGGAGCTTAGTTTCCGCAATTTTAAAGTGGTATAGAGATGATATTCAAGGTTCAAAGGATAATCTCAAAGTTTTTCTTGAATTTCTCGCCATCAAAAGATATGTTGATGATAATAGAATTCAAGGAACTTACGAGAAGCTCGAGTGAATTTGAACTACGACGGGAATTCTACAGAGAAATTTGAGTGGAATAACTCAATAGGGAATGAAAGATAAGAAATGAAGAAGAGTGAGTCACTACTAAAAAAAAGGGGAAAACCGACGATAAAACCGACCACAAGTGATCGGCTTTCCCCAAATTCCGACCACAAAACCGATCAAACTGTGTGATCGGTAAACAATTGGTAGTTTTTTAAAATATATTTATTTTTAAAATTTATTATTATGTTTTTAAAATTTGGAAAAATAATTTTTTAAAAAATAATAAAAATAAAAACCGACCACAAGTGGTTGGTTTTCTAATATATTAATTAATTATTTTAATTAATTGCTAATTTAAAAAAAAAAATCACAGAAAAACCGACCACAAGTGGTTGGTCTCCAGAACATTCTCAACTTCCACCCGTCCCATAGGCTTTGTTTTGATTACAGCCCACCAATCAAGCTTGTCACTGCGCAATGGATAAGGAGCATAATACACTTGTTTAGCATTTTGCGCTAGAACAAATGGATCGTAAATAGGATACGACGTATTGTGCTTCACTTCAATGATGTTATGCTTCTTATGTACTCTTGTGACTCTTGTGCTTGGATCAAACCACTTATGTCGAAAGAGGACAATTTTTTTATTGGAAAACCAACATACTCCAGTTCTAAGATCTCGTGTATGATGCCAAAGTAATCAACATCATCAACATCATCATCACCCTTAACCCAAACACCACTATTGTTTATTTTCCTTGTTCTGGAGTGTTATTCGGTGAAAAATTTGAACCCATTTACTGTGTAATGGGACATTGCATGAGCTTCAACTGGATCCAAAGAAATATCTCTCAAGAGTTGATCGTATGCGATTGCATTTGGTGAGTGGTGTACCTACAAATATTATACATACATACATATATATATATATATATATATATATATATATATATATATATATATATATATATTATATGTTAGTTGAAGAATGTGTAAATGTTTAAAATTTGTAGAAATATTAATACACCTACGAACCTCATATATAAATCATGTTGCAAAGGATGCGTACACTTGATTTTTGTGAAATTGAGTCATAAATGAACTGAAGATCCAACATGCTAAACACAATTATTTTCTTTAAGAGAATGAGTAAACAAATAAGATATGTTAAAATTTTAATCTCCTTACTTCAGAAAGGGCTCAACTTCCGGGCAATTCAGCAAGACATACAAAGTTGCTGCTTTGCGTTCCGTGGGAGTGAACCGGCGAAGTATGGTCTTTTTAGACTTACAACTAGATTGATTGAAAATTGATATCGGTTACAAATAAGGCTCATTCACATCATCCTGATGACGATTCGGTCGGTTTCTTGAATAAGCAACTTCATCACGAAAGTAGTATGAACAAAATTGAGACGTTTCTCTTGCAAGATATGCCTCAACTATAGAGCATTCCACCCTATGTTTATTTTTGGGATCCCTTTTCAAATTTTCAATTGCCCTGCACAAGCTTAAGATTAGATGTTTACTATATTTAAAAAATATATGTATGAATTTAAATGTGTTGCAATTGCTTACCGTTCGAATGGATACATCCACCTAGTTTGAACTGAACCGCCTATCCGAGCTTCGTGCACAAGGTGAATGGGAAGATCTTCCATCACATCGAAGAACGTTGGCGAAAAAATCTTCTCCAGCTTGTTGGTGATAACAATAATATTACTTTTCATTCGCACCAGATTTTCTTCTTTTAGTGTGGTGGCACATAAGTCTTTAAAGAACAAACTGATCTCTGTTATTGGTTTCTATATGTTTTCAGGTAAATCAATAAAAGCAATTGAAAGTAATTGTTCCATGAAAACATGACAATCATGGCTTTTCATTCCATGCAATATTTCCAGTGCCATATCAACCCTAATTTGAGGCATATCCATCGGGCATCTTCAAGTTTTGGACCCACTCACATATTTGACGCTTTTGGTCCAACTTGAATGTAAAACTAACCTTGGGTTTAAGAACATTGCCATTGGGCCCCTTCTGTAAGTGTAATTCGCTGCGTTTGCAATATTCTGATAAGTCAAGTCTAGCCTTAGGATTATTCTTTGTTTTGCCGGTGACATCCATAACTGTGTTGAACAGGTTGTCAAAGTAGTTCTTCTCATTATGCATGACATCAATATTATTTCTAAGTAAATTATCTGGCTAATATTCTAACTCCCAAAATATACTCGGCTTAGTCCAGTTATGCGAAACACCATATCCATCAAGCCTGTACAATGATTCTTCACCGGCCTTAGGTAAATCCTGAACTATCTCCCAAATGTCATGACCAAACAGACTTGGAGGTGGACCGTCATATTCCTTCTGAATGTATTCTTGAGTCTCCTAAATTCATGATCAGGTGGCAAGAAACAACGATGACAATCAAACCATGAATTTTTCCTGCCATGTCTCAGTGTGAAAGACTTTGTTTTTTTCATGCAGTATGGACAAGCCAGCTTTCCAGTTGTCATCCACCCAGACAACTAAGTCACCAACCAAACCGCATTCAAAATAAAAAAATCCCCTTTAAAGTCCCTACACTTAACCATTTTCAACCAACTAAGTCACCAACTAAACCACATTCAAAACAAATAAACCCCTTTTAAAGTCCCTACACTTAACCATTTACAACCAACTAAGTCACCTACCAAACCACATTCAAAACAAAAAAAAATTCTTTAAAGTCCCTACACTTAACCATTTTCAAGTGACTAAGTATAAAAACAAAACCACATTCAAAACACAAAATAACAACAAGACCTACAAGATGTCAACAACAATGCTAGTGAATCGAACAAGGCCACATACGGCTTCACTAGACTTCAATATGAACAATAACAAGAAGATAACAACAATAGTGAATCGAGAGATATTAACTTACCTTTGCTTGGCCTAAATTAAAGTGAAAGAGATAACCGGTCACCGAATCAAGAACCTAAAAATATCAAGACAAAATATTCCAACTTTGAGTGATTTAGCAAAACTCATATAAAAAACAACAAGCTAAAGTGCTAAACCATAAAAGTAAATCCATTCACTTTAAAGACAACAAGCTAAACCATAAAATCCATTCAAGAATCTTACAAAATCACAATTAAAGATTCCAACTTTGAGGATTTATACAATCAATAACTTCAATCAAGCAAAAGTCGTATCTAAAACAAGAAGCTAAACAAGCAAAACTAGTTCAAACAATTATGTGTATAGCTCAAAAATTCGGCAAATAACTAAACAAAATTCAAGCTACAAACGAGCTTAAAAAAACTAGTTCAACCTAACCTAATCTTCACCATTATAAATTTCACAATTATATAAACTAGTACACCTATAAATCAACCTCAAAAAGCACAAATTTTGTAAAATACAACAAAATTCATACTTGAGCTGAGGTGCTATCGCCGGAGCACTCACCGGAGCAGTGGATTTTGCGATTGAAAAATTATTTTGGGTGTGTTTAGGATATTTTTGTGTGTGTGTGTGATTTTTGTGTGTGTGTTTATATGTTTAGGTCGATTTAGGCTAGTTTATTTAGGTCGGGTCGAGTCGGGTCATGTGTAGTGGGGTCGGGTAGGAGTTATATAATTAAAATATTTTTTATTATTATTTTGTTAAAAACCGACCACATGTGGTCGGTTTTTAACAAAATAATAATAAAAAATATTTTAATTACTACAATTAATAAATCAATAAATTAATAAATTAAAATTAATTTTAAACAAATTAATTTTTTAATAAATTCCATAATATTTATAACAATAACACGAGTAGTATATTTCCTCAATCGTATAATAATATCAATGAATTTTACAATTTACGATAAAATTTTGGTTAATTAGTTTTTAATTACGATATTATATATATTTATAATATCGTAATTAAATGCTAATTAACCAAAAATTTATCGTAAATTGTAAAATTCATTGATATATATATATATATACCTCGTAATAGAATATGTTAATCAAATAAATTATTGATTACTTGTCTTACGTTATTACAACTTCAATAATATACGCGTATCTACATATAAACACTAAGTAGTATATCTATTTCCTCAATAGTATGTTATCAATGTATTATTCAAAATATTTTGATATATAGATTCGGTTATTGAGCTTTCGATTACTGCATACGTCACTACACGAGATATACATATATATACATATATTCAATTGTCTATCAACTTTCAAATAAGTACTATATACATCACATACACAATTTTAATATACTACCCCATAATAATATATAACGTATTTCACATATACTGATCAGATGAATTATCAGTTAGTTTTATCTTATGTCATTAATATACCTTCACTATATAATTAATATGTATATACTATATATATACATATACCTATACATACACACACATATACACACCATCGACTATATCAAGTTCTAAATACATACCATATATATAACATACGTACACAAGTATATTATCCAATAATATAATGCGACTTATTTCATATACATACTCAGATGAGTGATCGATTAATTATATTTGATTAGCTTAATATACTAGGTTTTGACTAAATCGTTCATCAATCAATCACTACATGATATATATATGAACTCTTGAATACGTACTATATATATCACATCCACAAGTATATTACCTTATAATAGAACACATTCATTATATTTTGATGAATTATTGGTTATATATACGCATATTCATTATACAAAGATTATGCATGTTTAACGTCATTTAACGTATATACAAGGAAAATATTTATTCCATATATTGAAACATAAGTAAAAGATAAATATTATGTTTAACGTAATTTGTTTATTTTATTTGATATATTTTTAGTGTAATTTTTTTCACAAAATTTAAGAATGATAAATTTTTATTATTATTATACTGGTTATCGACTACGTGTGATCAGTGTAATTTCAAAAAATTGTATATAAATTACATTATATATATAATTATTTTTAATGAAAATAATATATATATTTGATTACATATATATGATTATTGGTTACTAAAAATTATTTACTTTATAAAAATTTTTAGTTCAAAAACCGACCACAAGTGGTCGTTTTTTTTTTAATTTTTTTTTTTTTAAATATTAAAAACCGACCACTAGTGGTCAGTGTGTTTAGAAATAAATTTAAAAAGAATTTTTAAAAACCGACCACAAGTGGTCGATTTTTAAACATGTTTTCAATAATTTTTTTTTTCAAAAACCGACCACTTGTGGTCGGTTTTGCTATTTTTTTATTTGTAAAATAAATAATAATTAATATAAAAAATATTGAAATAATTATTTTGATTTTTTAAAATAAAAAAGCGACCACTTGTGGTCTTTTTAAAGTTTTTTTTTTTTATAAAATATTACAAAAAACCGACCACTTGTGGTCGATTTTTTGCGACCACAACATGTGGTCGATTTTTCATTTTTAGTAGTGAGTGTAGAAACTGAATTGTATTATTTGATTGATAACTGCAATGAATGGAATTACAATGATTTATACTAGCTGACTATCACTATCAATTGTTACTGACTGTCTCACTAACTACTTTGCTGACGTGGCACACTAACTTCTTGAGCTATCAACAGTAGTAATTTCACTTCCACTGTGTAACTAATTTCCTACAATGCTTGTATCAATACTTCTCTCCATAGAAGATCAATGACCTCAAGGATCAAAATCAGGAAACCTGGTCTTGAGGACAGTAAGAAACTCCCAGGTTGCAGCATCAGCTGGTACTCCATGCCACTTAACCAACACCTATGCAATCGCTTTATTACCCTTCTTCACCATCCTTCTCTGCAGTATAGCTTCAAGATTCGGGCAATGAGGACTAGCAACATCAGTGGTGGGAGGGTAGGAAATTTGGGAAGGAACTTCATAACACCTCTTTAATAATGAAACATGCACAGTTAGATGGATCTTGAATGAAGCTGGAAACAACAATGTGTAAGAACAAGGTCCCACTCTTTTCAAAATCTGGAAATGCCCATAATATCTTGCAGCTAACTTGTGGAAGAGTTGAGCTGAAATGCTGACTTGCTTGTAAGGTTGCACCTTAAAATAGACCCAATCCCCAATAGCAAAGACCCTATCACTTCTATGAGTATCTGCTTGTTGTTTCATCCTATGTGTAAGAACAAGGTGGTAGGGAGATGACATGTTAAGATGAACACCTTGCAGTGAGAACAACTCTTGCCAAAAAGTGCTTAAGAATAAATCATCCCTATCACTAGTGATAGTATCAGGAAGACCATGTAACCTTACCATGACACCCATAAACACCTTAGCCACAGATTCAGCAGTATAAGCGTGCTTCAAGGGTATGAAATGACCATACTTACTTAGCCTGTCAATTACCACCAGAATGACTTCATAGCCACGTGATTTAGGCAAACCATCTATGAAGTCCATACTGATTTGGGACCATGTCACCTCAGGAATTGGAAATGGTTTTAATAAAATAGGATAAACAGCTAAATCCGCTTAATTTTTCTGACACACATTGTATTTCTGTACAAACAACTTGACATCAGAGTTATCAACACTTGATACTCTGGAGAGAGAATCAACAACTATATTTCCTACTCTCTTCTTATACTCAATTGTATAATCAAAGGGCATGAACTTGGTTAGCCACATCAGTTGGGAATTAGTATGTAACTTCTGTTCAATCAGAAACTTTAGTGCCTTTTGATCAATTCGTATAATAAATTTCTGTCCCAAAAGATATTGAGACCATTTAGTCACAGGATGTACCATGGCTAGTAACTTCCTATCATATACCGATAATATTGCAGTCTTCAGTGATAAAGTTTTGTTGATAAAGGCTATAGGGTGGCCTTGTTGCATTAATACATCACCAATTCCATAGCTACTTGCATCAGTCTCAACTACAAAGGTCTTGGTCATATCAGGTAGGGCCAATACAGGTGAAGCAGTAAGGGCTAACTTGAGTTTTTCAAATGCATCAGTAGCTTATTGAGACCATTTGAAGTTGTTCTTCTTTAAGAGGTCATGTAAGGGTTTACATATCACACCAAAGCTTGGGATGAACCTTCTATAATACCCTGCTAACCCGATGAATCCTCTCAGTTGTTTTAAAGTTATAGGAATAGGCCAATTTTTTACAGATTCTATTTTTTAGGGATCAGTGGAGACTCCTTCTTCTGTGATAAAATGCCCTAAATATTCAATTCTTCTCACCCCAAAGAAGCACTTACTTTGTTTAGCAAACAATTGATGTTTCTTCATTTCTTCAAAAACATATCTCAAATGCCTCACATGGTCCTCTAAAGTCTTGCTGTAAATCAGGATATCATAAAAAAAACTAACACAAACTTCCTAAAAAATAGCTGAAATACTGAGTTCATCAAGCCTTGAAAAGTTGCAGGTCCATTAGATAGCCCAAAGGGTATAACAAGGTACTCATAGTGGCCGGAATGAGTCCTAAATGCAGTCTTAGGTATGTTTTCAGTAGCCATTCTTAGTTGGTGATAACCATACCTGAGATCTATCTTATTGAAAATCTTGGACCCTCCTAGTTCATCCAATAAGTCTTCTACTATTGGAATGGGAAATTTGTTCTTCCCTATGGCCTTGAGGTCTCTATAATCTTCCCTACCAATACCACAGATGCAGCATAAGGGCTGCAACTTGATTGAATGATGCCTTGATCCAACATTTAATTTACCAAGGTCTCTATCACAACCTTATTAACTATTGGATATCGATAAGACCTTTTATTAATAGGTTCAGTCCCCTGGTGTAACACTAATCTGTGATCAAATACCCATCTAGATGGAGGGAGTTGAGTGGGTTCATCAAACAATTCCTTGAACTCAACTAGTAAACTAGATAGGATACTGCCAGTTTCAGCTCCTACGACTTCTAATGCATACCATTGTACATTATTACACCTGGTAGGTTTCAATTGAATCATGCATAATTGAGCTTGATTACCTCAAATTTTTGCTAACTTCCCAGCATTTGTGGTCAAAATTTGTTTACCAGATCCTCTCAACACATATCTCTTGCCCCTATACAAGAATTCCATAGTTAAATCTCAAAAGTTCATCTTGATATCCCCAAGAGTGAGTAGCCATTGCACTCCAAGTACTACTCCACAACTTCCCAAGGTTAATAACAAAAATTCAGCAGAGAACTCTGCTCCTTGAAATAGCCAAGACAATTTGCACATCTTTTCAACCTTCTTAGTTCCATTAGCTGCTGCAGCTTCCTGAGGTATAATAGCAGTTACTGGACACCCCAACTTATCCACTAAGGAGAGATCAATGAAGTTATGTGAACTGCCTGTATCCACCAGAATATGCAAGGGCTTCTTTAAGTGATAACCAGTGGCTTTCAAAGTTTTGTAGCCCAGTGACCCATTCAAAGCATGAAGAGATATCTCCACTTGTTCTTGATATTGGTTCTACTCAAGTTCTTGAATCATCAATGTTTTTTGTGTATTTTCTTCAAGAACCCGATCACACTCTTCTTGTACTTCATCCAATTCTAGTATGTACAACTATTTTAAATTCCTGTATTTGTGGCCAATGACATACTTCTCATCATAGAAAAAACATAGTCCTTTTGCCTTCTTCTCATTCATCTCTTCCGGGCTTACTGTTCTCCTATGAAAATTCTTCTGTTGGTTGAACCCCTTGCTTGGAGTAGGCAAAATAGCTTTTCTTTGGTTCCTTTGATCTCCAAATCTATTATTCTGATGTGGTAATCCAGTAGGGGAAGAAGAAGGATGCCTAACAGCAGCAAGATAGGCTTCTTGCATTCTAGCAATCTTGTAAACTTGAGACAATGTGGTGGGGTTGGTTATCTTTACTGCAATATTCAACTCAGGTATCAGCCCCCCAATATAACAACTGATGCATTTTCCTCAGATAAATCTACCCTAGTTAAATGCATCTCAAATATCCTATGGTACTCTCTTACACTTCCAACCTATTTCACCTTCTCGATTTCCTTCATAGGATCATCAAAATTGGTACCAAATCTCTCTACCATGGCTAGAGCATACTTATTCCATGATGCAGGTTGGAGATATTACCTATATCTCATAAAATCCAAATGCCACTCTCCAACTATAAAACGACTACTCCAACTTGTTCTTCACTTGGTACATTTTCTACAACAAAAAATTCTTCAATCCTGAACAACTAAGATTGTAGGTCGTCCCCGTTAAATCGTAAAAACTCCATTCTAGACCACCTATTGAAATTCGAGCGGTGGGAATGGAATTGTTAGAGTTTTTCTCCTTATCCCTTGTTCCTTTTTCTGCGGATTCTTCAACCCTAGAAGGATTATTATCTCGTTCCAATGGTGTTTTCTCTCTTTGATTTTCCCCAGCTGACAACTGGTTCTTCAACTCTATCACAATTTGATCGAGTTTTTCCAAGGAAGAGACCTTCCCCGCTAATGACCTAACTTTCGTTATCAACTGTTGCATCATATCCCGTAATTCTCTTACATCTGCAGTTGGGGAATCATTATTGCGATCCCCATTTGATTGAGTCTTCGCCATTAATGCCAAGAAACGTCTGTATCTGATACCACTGATAATTAAATTCAAGGAATTTACGAGAAGCTCGAGTGAATTCGAACTACGACAGGAATTCTACAGAGAAATTCGAGTGGAATATCTCAATAGGGAATAGAAGATAAGAAATGAAGAAGAGTGAGTGTAGAAACTGAATTGTATTATTTCATTGATACCTGCAATGAATGGAATTACAATGATTTATACTAGCTGACTATCACTATCAATTGTTATTAACTACCTCACTAACTACTTTGCTGACGTGGCACACTAACTAACTTCTTGAGCTATCAACAGTAGTAATTTCACTTCCACTGTGTAACTAATTTCTTGCAATGCTTGTTTCAGTTGAACAATCCTATTTCCAACAAAATTAAACTTTAATAGTTTCTCATTATATATTTATGTAGAACAACGGCTTTCAAAATACCTCTTTAAATTCATGATCCTTCAATCCTTGTGTACGAATATGTGTTTTGAAAATTGAAATGGAATTTGCAAATTGTATTATGAATTCATGAGACCTTTTTTCTTGGATTTACTTTTAATTACTACATGAATTGAATTGGAGGAAGTTACTTTAACTATTTTATCTTTCTTATTCGAAAGTGTTTCATATAATGTTTTTGGGTCAAAATCCTTACTAGTTGATAAGTGTTACGGTAAATTAACATTCTAATGAAACAAGAATGAATTGATTCATGATAAATTATTTTACACAAGATTTTTAGTTATTGTGTCTCCAAAATGATCAATGAATTTCATAAAGAATTTGAAAGATTTTCAAGAATCATTTTATACATGGTTTGTTTGACATGACGGGCATACAAAAATTGATGAAAGAACTTATGGTAATATTAATGGTAAAATAAATGACTTGCGAGACTTTGTATGACAATAGCAATTATATATGTGTCCTTAATGAATAAGAAATGTTTTTAAAGCAGGGGAAGATCTAGAATGATGGGTGGGGGTTCTCGGGAACCATTAACTTTCATGAGGAACGCACAAACTTTAAATCCTAAATTCGCCTCTGTTAAAGGATGTTTTATGATATGAAGACGTTAAAATATGAACTTAAAGATAATTAGATGGTTCACCGAGAAGGTGCGAGTTCATAAGGCTCACTACCCGAAATTGCATTTTGCCAACGTGGGTATGATTTTGTCCTAAAATATGAATAACCACTGCATGCTTGATTCACTCAGTAGTATGCAGTATATGATGTGTTTTATCTCGATCCATGCGGCAAACAGAGATCGGAGCTCTGCCGATTGAGTGTTGATCGAACCTACATAGCCCGTGGTGTTTAAATAAAAGTTGGTGGATACCTTCCAGTCCAGAACTAAGGAAAAGAATGGTGTTTATGTTCCAATTCCACTTTGAAGTCTCTATTTATATCCTTTAATGCTAGAGTATCATCCACATTTTCTTACGAAGAATCAAGGCTAGAAAATGCGGATGCAATTGTATCTATATAATTACACAATCTCTTGCATCAGCTGGAACCAAAATTTTCAACTCTTTTCTAATGTCTCAGCCTTTTACTATGACAACAAAAATTTGAACCTCCTCGTTTAGTGCTTCAACTAAGGTTTTCCTTCTATCATTTTAAGGAGATATACCAGGAACCTGAGGAACAAGCGGTTTGGGCTCCTTGGTTTTGTCAACCATTATTGCTTGAGTAGTTAGGACAATACCAGCAACAGAGACAGCATTCTGAAGGGCACATCTTGAAACACGGCAAGGGTCAATAACCCCAGAAGCAAGAAGGTCTTCGTATTTTCCAGTCATGGCGTTAAACCCCATTCTCCAGTCGCAACCTCTAACTTTTTCCACAACTATATCTCCATTAACTCCTGCATTTGCAGCTATTAGCTTTGCCGGTGCAAGAAGTGCCTGAAAAGAGTTGTAGACCATTGAATTCTGGAAGCTGGAAAGGTTGTTCATGAGTCCAGAAAGAGTCTTCAAAATTCACTTGTTTATACGAACTTAAATTAGATTCTTTTTTCGAAGGGAAAACACATAGGAGAAGAGAAGCAGAAGATAGTAGTAGAAGCAAATAAACCTGTACACAACAATACAAATGCATATGTTTCTTTTTCCAACTTGTAAAAAGAGAAGCTCCCAATACTTGATCCTTACCCGCTTCTCAATCACTGAACTAGCCAACAAAATGTGCAAGCATGTTCAAATTGAGGAATGCAAAATGCCATACCGTTCCTATTATGTCAGCACCGATTTGCTCGTCTGGATCTTGAAAAGATTCTTTTATGAAGGGAACTTGTTCAGAAAGATGAATAAAAGTGGCACCACCACCAGGAACTATTCCTTCATCCATGGCAGCAAACGTGGCACTTTTTGCATCCTCAATTCTCAGCTTGCGGTCTTCCAGTTCTGTTTCAGTATGTGCTCCTACCTGAACTCATACAGGATCTTATTAGAGGAGATATTCTTTAAGGGAGAAACAAATACATACTTGCAAGGATACATACTTCTCCCTAGCAATTTGAACCATTTTAACTGCTTTAGAAGTCAATTATACATTTAAAATTTATTCACTTCTAAAATTATAGCAATCTGACGAACTTGAATATATGTTTGAATATACAACAAGCAGGATAAGGTTCAAATACATTGAAATGGTTGTATAGGGATGTTTGATCCAAAACATTATGCCTCAACTAATACAGACCTTCAATATGGCCACACCACCAGCGAGTTTTGCTATTCTTTGTGAAAGCTTCTCTGACAAATATTTATTATCTGTCTCGGCAAGATCCTTCTTTAACTGCATTATTCTGGCTTGTATTTCAGCTTTTGTCGAGGGGTGCGCCACAATGGTTGTAGAATTGCTCGTTATTGTTATTTTCCGAGCAATACCAAGCTGGTCGGAGGTTGCACCTTCAAGATTCAGGCCCAAGTCTCCAGAAAGAAAATCAGCACCTAATTGCATTACAATGCCAGTCAGATGTGATGGTAAAGGAGATCTTGGCAGATAATTTCCGCCTGAGGCAACACTAAGTCTAGAGAAGCCAATATAGCATACAAACTATTAATAGTTAAGGGCAAACCTCTTTGTGAGCATTGCTAAAGCAATGTACATTACAGAAATAACTGATTTGGCGACTTAAAACCAATGCATTTGTTCTGAAGCATTCCAGAAAATTGTGTAAACAAGCACTTTGGATATCACCTAGCTTCAAATCTATTCTCAAGATGAGTTAAAATTAATGTTCACTCACTGGGAAAGTGCACAAAATATCAAGACTTTACAGGCTTCTTCTTAATTCACGTGACCCACCCCCCCTCTGTCTTGTTGGCGCTAGAAACCACACTGCCCCCTCTAAATCCATTTCGACACCTTTTCGGGGTTTGGAACCGATTGCAGCTTCATTACTGAATGAACTGAACACAAGTAATAATAACCTATTTCAATAATTCATAATAAGGTATTTGGTTCACCTGTCAACATGGCAATGTCTTGCAATACAGCTTTCTTTCCTTCTCGAAATCCTGGACATTGCACAACAGCAACATTGAGCATTCCCTGCATCTTGTTAATGACTAGTGTTTCAAGCACTTGTTTTGCAATGTCCTCAGCAAAAATCAGCAGCGGCACACTCAGCTGAGTGGCCTTCTCTAGCAGAGGAACAATTGCTTTGACACTAAGTATCTTCTGATCAGTTACCAGAACTTTGGCATTTTCAAACTCTACTATAGATTTGTTGGGATTGTTGATGAAATGGGGTGACATGTACCCCTTGTCAATCTGTAGGAAAAGAATGCCTGAATGCAAATCAAGAAAATAATGAAAACAAATGGAAGACAAAGAATTTAAGATATGAAATGGAGAAATTAGCTAAAGAATATAAATGGATAACTAGAGGTTAATTCAATGTCTTAGTAGAACTATAATCAAGCAATTAGGGTTCTTACGGCACTTGGTTTGAGCTTTCAAATTTGAAAACAATCCTGAAAGTCTTGGAAAAGTTCAGGAGGGATCATGTTTTACGTGATAGCTTATTTTTCAGTAGAATATGAGTAATTACAACTCTGTGAAATTGAAGTAAAAAAATACAAACACTTTGCAGAGCAGATATTACCTTCATTCCCTCTTCAACCATGATTGAGGTTTCAGCTGATGAGGAAGACTCAACACATATCACTCCATCAGGACCAATCTTCTTAATTGCCTCAGCAATCAAACAGCCGATGAACTCATCATTTCCAGCTGATATTGAAGCTACGGCTGCAAATAGTAAGAAGAGAGAGAAAGAGAGAGATTAAATCCTTGGAATTTTTTCAAGTGAATGAGAATTTTTCCGAGTTGAATAAATAAATAAAGCAAGTTACCTTTTATATCATCATTTCCTCTAACAGGATGGCTTTTCATCTTCAAAGTTTTGACCAGCTCTCTTACTGTCTGCTCCATACCTTTCTTCATAGATACAGGGTTAGCCCCAAAATTGACAGCAAGCAATCCAGCTTTGATCATCTCACGAGCCAAAACAATTGCAGTAGTGGTACCGTCACCAGCTAACCTGTTTGTCTTAGTTGCAACCTGCAATAGATTAAAAAATATTTGTCAAGATTAGGAGCTTCCCATACACTTCAACATCCAAAATCATGTTCAGTGTCGGGCTCAATTAATAACCTCCTGGATAAGTGTCGCTCCTGCATTTTCAATTGTATCTGGAAGTTCTATGGCTTGAGCTATGGTAACACCATCATTAATTACTTTTAGCTTCCCAGACTCTGAGAGAACTACGTTGCGTCCTGCATATTTGTCACACGATCCTCACACTCCAAAACAAGCAGGCAGACAACATATCATATGTGCAATATCTAAAAACAAGTTCCTCATACATATTTGATTGATAATCAAAAGTGCAAACTAACTTATTTCTTCCAATCATAATGCTAAGCAAGTAATTTTCAAAAATCAAGTTACAGAATACAACTCTTTGAGGAAAACCTTAAACGTTTCTCCTTTTGCAATTTCATGGGGTAATCTAAACAATCGCTCTAATACAAAAATCAGAGAAAACAAGTCGTAGACAGAGAAAATTGTACAAATATTATGTACCTTAGCCCTGTCTATGGTATTATCGGGTGTGGTAATTTCTATTGTATCTAGTCCTTTTACTATTTCTTGTCTAGATTGTTTTATTTTGAGCCGGAGGTCTATCGGAAATAACCTCTCTATCTCACCTTTGAGGTAGTGGTATGGACTTCGTACACTTATCGCTCCCATCCCACTTGGTGGGAATATACTGGGTATGTTGTTGTTGTTGTTGATTATGTACCTTAACCTGAAGAAAATTGCGACCAAGAAATTGCTGCATATCCTGCTCTTTAAACTTCCAAGGGTTTTGTTTCACAAACTAAATGTCTCTCAACTAGGAGAGCTGACGAAAAGCTTTTACCCAATAATATGTGTGCGCTCATAACATTGAAAAGGAGTTTCTCTTGACAAGAGAAGAAGGGTGTGTTCCGTACAAAGGAAAACATTTTCTCATGTTCGGCTGGTCAAAATTTTTGAAAAATATTTTCTAACGACTTCCTTAATAGAAGTAGGGAAAAAAAGTTTAAAAGTGGCACTCCACATTGATTGTGTCCTCCCCACCCTCGAACCTACCATATCTTCACTCCAGGCCCCACCACCTAACCCCCACCTCTCATAGAATGTGTCTAGTTTATATATAATAGGATGACTTTTTTTCATACATACTGAACACAGGAAAATACCTAAAACAACCACTTATTTTCTTGGAAAACATTTTCCTTCGTACAAAGTGTGTTCCGTGTGAAGAAAATGGTTTCGAGTTATCCCATGTTCGGTTAGTCAAAATTTTTGATTTCATTTCCTTAAAAATGAGGAAAATGACTTTGCTGATGAAAATAGGGAAAACAAGGAGTACTAGTGACCAAACTGATTGTGTCCTCCCCGCCCTCGAACACACCTCATCTTCACCCCACTCCTGTAGCCCCAACCCCACCACCCCACTTTTCATAGTATTTGTTTAAACTATGTACAAATGCTTTTAGGTTAATACTTTTTGTTGCTTACATACCGAACCCAAGAAAATAACTAAAAAACTCACTTATTTTCCAAGAAAACATTTTCCTTCGTACCGAACACACCCATAGACAAATATAAATGATACTCTATTAAACAAGTCAAGAATAATTTGAAGGAAGCAAGAAAACCCAATATACCTCTAGGTCCTAAAGTGACAGAAACAGCATCAGCAAGCTTATTGATACCAGAAAGTAAAGCTGCCCTACACTCTCTATCAAAAGCTATTCTCTTTGGACCAGCTCTCACCACCATCAACTTCTTCTTCTTCTTCCCCCAACTTTGACTCAATGCCCAAGAATTACCCCTTCCTCTTTCTTCCTGAAAGTCCAAAGACAAATAAAAGAAAATATTGGAAAAAAATCAGCTAAAAACAAAAAGGTTGCATTTTTATCAAAGGTTAAAGAATTGAGTGTGCTGTGTGAGTTACCAGGAAAGAAAGTTTCAAAGGTGAAAAGATTGATAAAGACATCTTGTAGGAGGGTGGTGGGGTTTGGGGCGGGGGGGGGGGGTTAGCAGACTGGAGGTTTTTGTACAAGAGGTTTTAGGGGTGAAGAGGAAGAAGAGTTAAAACCTTTCTCTGGTCAGGTTAGGGAAATGACAGGAGTGGTACCTTATGTTTGGACAAATTTCATTTCGGAGAAGGATAATAGTTTCGAGATAAAATATAGAATTATTTTATTTTGTATTTAATTTAATTTTAAAATTATTTATATTATTAAGTTCAGAATATCTAATTCTGTAATTAATTATGTTGGGATAAATCTTTCCTAACCAAACGACTCCTTAATCAGTTTACGTCCTTCATATTTTTCAAAGTAATACTAGTATTTTGTTAGCTACTCTCTCCCAAACTAATCAAGTGTATTTACTTCATGTCCAATATCTTTCAATATTACATAAAATTCTGAAAGAGATGAATCCACATTGAATGTTATGTATTATTAACATAATTAATTAAGGGAAAATAAGTTAAATCATGATAGACACTATCTTCAAATATATTATTTAAAGAAAGAGATGAATCCACATTGAATGTTATGTATTATTAACATAATTAATTAAGGGAAAATAAGTTAAATCATGATAGACACTATCTTCAAATATATTATTTAACTTTCTTTAGATACATACAGTCTCAGATTCATTATTTTAAATAGGAAAGGAATGTAATTAAGTAAAAAATTATAGAACATCATATAAATATGAAAAGATTATTAGTATTGTGATATAATTTTTTCTTTTTTCTTTTGTTTCGTTTTAATACTGAACAAAATTCCAGTGGTTAGATTTGATGAGAATCGTAGAGGGAAAAAATATTGGGGAAGTATTGACACTTAAAACTGCAAACCAAATACAAGTAATACACCAAAATAATTGAAACTATTAACTCAAAATACATCTTACCGCCACAAAGTAGTGAATCAAATCCAAGCGAGATCGCCGGGGTGAGGAGGGGGGGATAGAGGACCCATGGCGTTGCTTCCACGGGATCTTCCATGAGCACATACTTCTTTATCCTAATTATAGATAAATTAACTAATAGCATACTACAAAATTGGGTTTCATGGTGTATGCTATTGAAGATGATATAATTGTTGATAGTAGTAGGGAATGTCAACCAAAAAATTGAACTATGAAGAAGCAATTTAGAGATTAATTCAAGGCTTTCGAACTAGTATAAGTAAGTCATTTTTCCCCCTCCCTAGGAGTTCTCACCCTTTTTGCGTTCGAACTTATCACAACCTCAAGGTTGGAGGTGGAGGGGGCTTCCCCTCTTATCAAAGAGTAAGACATAATATATGCTTAGTCAATAAGCATTAGAGTCGTTCATTGGATTCATTAGGATTGGGAGTAGATGCTATACTTAATTCTTGAATAGCATGGATTCTCCCGTCAAACTTTTTTCTTATCTGAACTTTAAATACAGGACCCTTCCTTATTCTCTTAACCCCCGTCGAGCTCTACCTACCCAATTTTTGTCTTGTAAAGAAAAAAATGAAGCTGAGATGAGATAGGTAGGATTATGATATGCTAAAAGAAGTCAAGCTAGATATGTAGACTTAGTTCTGCATAAAAATGGAGTGTTAAATGAAGATGGTAACATGTATATATTAAATAGGATGGCTAACTAAAATAGAGTCCTGCATTTGGCATTAACCCCATGTGGAACACCTCACATTGAAACTTACATAATAACATTACATTTCTTGAACAGGAACTGCAGTCGTGATAGTCATGGTGGTGACATCATCACTTTTTACATACAAACCTATCACACAAGTTTTAAACTTTACACTTTAGTGCCCCACCTCATCCATTTAATATTTAATATTTTCCACCACTTTTTATATTTCCACTATTTTTCATATTTTCCTATTTTATTTAAAAAAAATTATCCAAGAAGCCACCAATAGGAGCTCCCTTTTTCACCAGTAATTTCCGATTCCGACCACTTTTCCGATGAAATGTTGCTCATCACAACTGAAAATCTTCATTCTTGATCATTGACTCCATTGTTGTTCCATCCTTTTTGAAAAAAATACAAAAAATATTTTTTTCACCATTTTTACTAGCTTGAAAAGCTTTCCAAATCCGCTCAATACCTCGTCATTAGATATATTTCAGTAGTTTAGAAGTCCTACAGATATATTTGTCCATCACAGAGTTAGGAGGGCATCAATTGTATCCAAAATCAGTACATTCACGTTTTTGTACGGACGTTTTCATACTAGTGATCGACCAGTCATCGACCAGCTATAGACCGATACCTTAATCTATTATCGATTAGTGTGGTCTATTATGACAGTATCTGAGGTAATTATTGCGGGTGGTAATTATATGGATGTGTGGGAGGAGGGTCTCAACTATTGAAAGTGGAAATCATCTAGCAAGGAGACAATACCCATCACGCTGCATCGTAATGGTTCGTATGACGACATGGTTTGAAGCATAATTGATAGCGGAGAATTAGATTGCTAACCAAAGAACGTTGTGATTAGCTATGTAATGAATGGGCGGGGTAAAATACATCCCACGTTCATAAAGAATGATCCACATGTGTCGTTATACATGTTGGATGTCGTTGCCGATGGTTCTAGGCCATTATTGAGGATAAATATTGTCTTAGGGTCTCCGACAATTTTGCCACCACACCCGACAATCGACGAACATGATTCACTTGAAGATGAGAGTTTGGATGCTTATCCAATGGATTCGGAAGATCATTCAATGGAATTGAAAGATCCAATTTTCTCTGAAGAAGCGGGAGAAGAGTGCGGATTGGGATCATAAACCAACCATACCTTCATTTTCAGCTAAATCAAATATTTAGCAGCAAAAAGGAGCTGAAATTATTGCTGGACGTAGCAGCTGTGAGAAATTCTTTCGATTATGCTACGTTGAAGAGCTGCAGCAAATTCCTTAAGGTGAAATGCGTTAGTCCTAGTTGCGCGTGGATGTTGCGGGCGAAGAAGTATGAATGCACGGACAGATTTGTCATCTATAAATACGTCGTCGATCACACTTATAATGTTGAATACACCACGTGCAGCCATAAAAAAATTCCACCGATCCACGAGTCTACCTACCACTGGGCGGAAAGACCAAAGGCTTTTATTTTGGTCTATATAAACACCCATCTACTATACCCAAAATTCATCTTCATCAACATATAAAATCGATTAATAGGACAAGATATCAGTCATTCCATTAAGATCAAGAAGAAGGGTTCAGCGTAACAACGACCTTCTCCTCCTCCGTAATGACCTAGACCGTCTCTTCTATGGTCTAGGACAGGACAGGACAGGGAGCACTTCCACCGCGAACTCCGGCGTGTCACTCATTTTTTATAGGCGATTGTGGAGGCTCAACATGGAGGCCGAGGAGATGATCACCCCCTCATCCCCTTAGTTTAGGTTTTAATTTCTGTTTTTGTTTTAAGTTCATTGCAGTAAGAAGCTTTCATGGTTGGGAATATGTTAGATGAAAGCTTCTTTATTTTACTATTTTTGCTCGTCTTTTGTTGTACATATGGTGCTAAACCATTGCAATGAACATATGAATGAAGTATCTTTTGTTTCTTACATTTGTCTCCTCTTTAATTTTACAATTTTGTTCTTGTTTGAATTTTTGCAATTTTTCCTCTAAGAAGATGAATCAAACGGTTGTGAGATGTGAAAATTAATTCATATATGCTAATGAAAAACGAATCTGATCTATCCGGGGTTATTTTGTTGTACATATGGTGCTAAATCATTGCAATGAACTTATGAATGAAGTATATTTTGTTTCCTACATTTGTTTCCACTTTAATTTTATAATTTTTTTTTAAAATTTTTGCAATTTACCCTGTTAAAAGATGAATGAAACAGTTGTCAGATGTCAAAATTAATTCATATATGCTAACGGAAAATAAATTTGTTCTATCCGTGATTATGTTGATTTGTACAAAATAAAATGCAAAGTCGATGGAGTTTATTATTTACCGAACTCAATATCTATGCATGAACATCTGCTTAATCGATGCATTCTACTATGCGGGTTGGTGAAATAGTAAATAAATATTAGTACATAGTAAAAAATATAAGAAATTAAATAAATAAAATTGATTTGAGGGCTATCGATTGTGTTCAGTGTAAATCATAAACTGTAAACCTTGTCAATAATATACCGTATCGGTTTATTGCCCTTAGTATCATATTTGAAAAAAAAGGGAATAATTACTTAATTAAATAATAAATAATTGGATTTTATGCAATTAAAGGAGTTTGAACAAGTCATGTGATCGTATAAGAGTCCACGCAAATTGAAAGTGGTGATCAAATATGTGTGAGGATGGATAGTGGATGAACAACCAACATCCTTGGGGCACTGTTTACCGAAAGCACAAGTATGTTGTGGAGAATTTATTTGTTCAACCACAACTCATCACCTCACATCTTTGATCAACACTTTTAATTTACGTGGGCTCTCATACGATCACATGACTTGTTTAGACTCATTTAATTGCATAATATTCAATTACTTATTATTTTATTAATTAAATAATCTTTTTCAAAATATGTGTTAGTCATGGTCTATAAATATGTATTCTAGTCTAGTACATTTATTAATGAAGTTGTACACCATATATGCTAGATTATGCTTAGTTATGTACTCGACCTGATATAGTCTAGTATAGACTATGAACTACTTCCATAATTAAATAACTAGACTATGATATTTAATCATAGACCATGACTAGCACATATTTTGAGAAGGATTAATTAATTAATAGAATAATAAATAATTAGATATTATGCAATTAAATGAGCTTAAACAAGTCATGTGATCGTATGAGAATCCACGTAAATTAAAAGTATTGATCAAAGATGTGAGGTGATGAGTTGTGGTTGAACAAATGAATTCTCCACAACATATTTGTGTTTTGGGTAAACATTGCCCCAAGAATGTTAGTTGTTCATCCACTATCTATTATCACACATCTTTGATCACCACATTCAATTTGCGCGAACTTTTATACAATCACATGACTTGCTCAAGCTCCTTTAATTGCATAAAATCCAATTATTTATTATTTTATTGATTAAATAATCCTTCTCAAAATATGTGCTAGTTATGGTCTATGAATATGTATCATCGTCTAGTGTGGTTATTAAGGAATTAGCGCATAGTTTATGCTAGACGGTCGATCTATGCGGTTCATGATCTACCCAACGTATGTGAAGGCATCGATTATAACTAAGGTCTATGAAACAAGTGCAGCAGTAACAAAAATCTAAATATCAGTTTTTTACAACGGTAACAAAGTACACGTCAAATCACATCCAACGGTAATATCTCACTTTTTTCTTCTATAAAAGGAAGGTTATTTTTGTGTTAACGCTCTCATTTTTTTGGCTTTAATTTTTGTTAACAACTATAATATCTCAAGCATCCCAAACATCAAATGCTAAAGTGTCCTACATATGTCGTTGTGGCAATCCAGCTGTTTTTAAGACGTCACGCATCGATTCGAATCCTGGTAAAAAAAAAATTAACTGTGCAGTTGGAAAGGATAATGGCAGATGCTATTTTTTTAAGTGGCTTAACGAAGACTCACCGATGAGCAACCCATCGATATCAAATTTTTGAGGCGCTTCCAAGTTTCATATACTACAAAGTCTTTGGGAATCTGAAGAAAATAGAGATCTACTCATGACATTATTAAAAGAAGCCGAAGAGCAAAGGGATTACTTGAAATAATCACTAAAAGAAGTTAAAATGGGGAGGGATCAACTAAAGCAAAGATTGATTTTGGTCGAGGAAAAAGAGAATGACCTAAAAAAATTATTGTATGGTTTGTTGTTGTTGTTGGCTTTCTGGAAAGGTGTAATAGGGATGTAGGAAACTAAATAAATAGATGTATGGTTTCTTAAATCAATCGTGAGTGTAATCTATAATTACTAGAGAATTATGTCTATGTGTTTTATCATCGACCTCTATAAACCATGATAGTTACTGTAAATATATTGTTTACTCAATCGATCGTCTGTGCAATCAATAAATTATAGAGAACAACTTCTACAATATTTTCAATCAACCACTATAAATTAGGACAATAGCTGAACTGGTAACGCAATGCAATCAACTGTTTAATCTAACTAGATAATAGAATAAATTAACATAATTTCATCAGTAAATGTCATCATTGCCATGCCAAATATATGCAATTCAATTATCCATAAAAAATAAATCACTAAAAATAATAAATCATTACGAAAATCGTTTGTTTCAAATCCAAACTACTTGTTAACTTAATTGAGTTCCGCAACAATGTTCATCACATCCACTTCTTTTTCTTCATGTTTTTTCTCCTCTTCTTCAACTTATTTCTTCTCATTTTCCTTCTCTTTTTCTTCTGATGATTTCTTCTCTTCTTCAATGTTTTCAACCTCTTGTTCAACCACTACTTCTTCAGCAACTGCCTTCTCGTTTTTCTCTTCTTCTTCTGATTTCTTTTCACTATCTTCTTCTATTTTCTTCTTCTTCTTCTTTCGAATCTTGTTCATCTGCTATATTCTCCCCTTTCGTTTATTCTTTTTTTTTTCGTCTTTAACTTTTTCATCTACTGCAGTAATGTCAGCCACTGCGACTGCAAGTTCTTCGAGGTTTACTTGATGTCATCTACGAGGGGGACTGTCGAGGTGCACTGCATTGTTTTGAAAGAATTACAAAAATTATGCAAGAAAATTAAATAAGAAGAACAAAAAATAAATTAATTTACCTTTATCTTGTTGCTTCTTCTTGATTCTCCTCAGCCTCTCATCTCTAACAAAAGAAGCAATATCCAGTAGACTTTTCTCGAGCAAAGCAACACGCTCGTGCAGGTCATCATCATTAGAAGCGTCTGGTGTATTTTTGAGTCCACTTGAACTAGCATGATCACAAGCGTGTGCTGGACTTGGAACATAATGGTGGCCACCCAAATCTTTGTCTTCGACCGCGACCTCCGCTGATGAAGTCAGTACAATCACGCCTTTTAGTTGCGCCTTCAACGCATCGATGGACGTATCCTTAACTTCATCAGTGTATGGGTTAAATATTTTTATGTATCTCTGCTCCATCTCACGAAAAATAGGAGTAAGGTACGGGTGCACAATCTATAAAAAATAAAAATAAATTACACGACTTTCACTAATATAATAATATTATTATCATATCATAATAAGTATAATTTTACCTTTGTGTTGCTTTCTTTGTACTTAAACGGGTCGCCTTCCATTATGTTGTCGCACTTCGATGTGTGCCATCTAAGAAGATGGAGAATGGGCAGAGGAGAATCCAACGACTTGCCGGCGTACCTTTCCAGATGAGGAAAGGCCTCATATATCCAAACCTGCAATCAATAGAAGCATAAGTAAATCTACAGGGTCTATGTATTATTGCATAAATATGAATGAGTCTATAATAAATAAATAATAAGGTAGATTATAAGTACCAGAAACGCCCAGGGAAAGTCAAATAATGCGTACGATGCATTCTTCCTCTTGACAAAAGCTTCTTTCTACTTGGTCAGATCAATCTTCTTTTACAAATAGCTCAAGGTCAGCCCAAAGGACTCTTTTCCCCATGGATACCCCTCGAAGAATTCTAAATCAGACACCATCTTGATGTAGTCCGAATCCACCTTCTTCGACGGGTCCTTTGCCAGCAGCATCGCGTGCACGAACCAAATCAAAGGACACTTCAACTTTTGTTGATTATTCAGTCTATTACCTTTCATTAGGCTAATCAACTTTGCAGCAGTAATGCTCTTGTTCTTCGTCTCCTTAAAATAAAAGTTTTATCTATTTTGGAGGACTTTGTTCATTTTTGATTCACGGAAATATGCTAAACAATTCAGCCCCGTAATCAAAGCAAATTTCTTTAATTTGAAATAAGTTGCTTACCGTTCACACAAAACCAAATTTTGTGCAGTTTTTTTTATTTTTTATATGTCGTAGCAACACATAATGGACCATCTGTCCATTAAACTTAAAATGTTCCGGCATATGTCTCAAGTGTCCGAAATATGTCTTCTTAAAATCAGTATACAACTTCTGTTCAATAAGAATCCGTCTAAACTCTCGATAGACCGCCATTCTTGCTCTGACGGAAATCTTTGCAGGAAAACAACCTAGATCATCCATCCAGGTTGTTAGGCCATACGACTCAACAGATATATCTCTCGCACAAATTAGCAAGGATAGGATCCTTCTTCTTCCCGTCTCCGCTATCTCTCCTATCCTCGTCTTTCTCCCTATCACTTTCACTTTCTTCTTCTCTTTTCCCTTCACTATCCTCAATATCCTCACTCTCGTGTGCACTACTATCGTCATATTCAAAAAATTTGGCAAGAATTTTTTATTCGGTTTCTGATTTGAATTCATCGACTACAGTTTTTTTTTTCTCTTGGATGTTTTGAAAACTTCTTCGGCTTTTCGCTCCTACTACTAGAAGTAGTGGAAACGGGCCTTTTAACTGCTCTATGAACTCTTCTCACCATTTATGATCTACAACAAAAACAAATCTGCAGTGGTCGATTTATCGACCACTGGTCTATTAATAAAAACAAAAAAATATAGCAAAAATAAATTTGTAGTGGTCGATCTATCATCCACTGATCTATTAAGAAAAATGGGAAAACGCCTCACATCAAATATGCAAGTCAAGTTCCAACTTCACCAGATATTGACAGTGCAATTCACAACAACAAGAACACTATTAAAATGGGTTCAATTCAGTACAAAAAATTCAAAATCAATATACAATATAAGTACAAAAATTTTAAAAATTTCAACTCATTAGCCAAAGCAAAACACGATTAAACATGAGAAATTAACAATGTTAACTAAAAATACTCAAATTTTGACTAATTCAATGAAGAACAGTGTAATTTTTGTCAAAATCAAAAAACCCCAATACAAAACAAAATAAAAAAAATCACTAAAATGGATCTAAAACTGATCGGAGAAGAAAATTAAACTTACTTGAGAAAGAGAAATTGAATAATTTCGATTGAGAAAGCAAGAATCGTGCAAAACTTTTTTTTTCAAAAAATATGAACTAAAATCAGGAGAAAGAAGGTTTTAGAGGAGAGAGAAATGTTGTTGAAAATATTAAATAATTTTAATAAATATTTAAAAAATTAATAACTATAAAAAAGGAACCATGTTGTATTTTTTTCCAAGTTTTAAAAATGTTAAAGAGGCCCATGACCACTTATTGCCCTTTTCAATCCCTAACCCTAAAAAATAAATCAAAAAGAAATTTGGTGTCTAACCCTCAAAATAAGTTTGGAAAGTGGGTAGGTTTCAAAATAGTCTCTAGCTAGTGGAGTGCCACATATCTTTTCTCACTTCATCACCAATCTGCTAGCTGTACATTCAGTTGTAGTATTTGTCAGTGGGAAGTATCTTCCAGTTTACACAGTTCCAAAAGACGAGAGGTTTCTCGTGAAACACATAGGACACAATAGTTTTCACATGTTCTGTTGTGTTGCAAGGTATGGTTACAAGGACCTCCATAAGAAAGATGAGGAGTTCGAGAGAAAGCTATTTAATCACCACTTTCTTCTTATTCGACTGGAGAATATAATGGAAGACTGCTCTGACTCCGATGAGTACAGCTTATTGTGAATGGATGCAAGCTGAGATGGTAGTTGAAAGTTAGTGCAACTGATGTACTTAGTTAGAGAATCAGTTAGTTAAGAGTGACAGCTGTCAAAGTGCAGTTTGTAGTTAGTTAGAGTATCAGTTAGTTAAGTGTGACAGTTGCCAAAGAGAAGTTACAGTTGTACATTGTATAAATAGCATTATGTGTGCATCACAAAAGCATGCATGAAAAATATTGATCATGTAGAAATTTCCAGAAGATCAGTTACTCTCTTCCTTTCTCATTCTTCCTTTTTTTCTTTAGCGGTTCTACCATAGTTTCTTTGCATTAGTCTATTATTCCATAGCTTCTATGTAAATAGCTACTGAAGCTTGAAGTATAGTAGGTAAATTCACATGGTATCAGAGCGGGAAAAATCATCTTCGAGCAATGAAAATATGGTAGAAGAGAAGATGGATCATACACATCCATTATACCTACATCCATCCTACACACCTGGATCAATTTTGGTACCAGTGCAGCTGAAAGGATCGAAAAATTATGGACTGTGGAGAAGGTTCATGAAGCTAGCTCTACAAGATAAGAGAAAGCTAGGGTTCATAACTGGATGTTTCAAAAAGAAAAACTACAAAAAAGAGCTACACGAGCATTGGGAAACCTGCAATGCAATCGTGTTATCTTGGATTATTAATATAGTTTCAAAGAATTTGGTTAGTAATATTGTGTATGCTTCAAATGCACACCATGTGTGGGAGGATTTGCGTGAAAGATTTGATAGAGTGAGTAGAGTTTGAAATTTCCAGATACATAGAGAAAGAGCAACAATATCACAGGGAACTGATTTTGTTTCAGTGTATTTCACAAAATTGAAGGAGTTGTGGGCTGAATTTGATGCGATGACTCTTTCACCAGATTGTGGATGTGATAAGGCGAAAGAGTATGTTGATTATCTTTAACAACAGAGAATACTTCAATTTCTTAGCGGGTTGAATGAAGTGTATGATCAATCTAGGAGGCAAATTCTCATGAAAACTGCAGAACCGACCTTGAATCAAGCTTATGCAATGATCATTGAAGATGAAAGTCAGATATAAAATCCTTATCCAGCTTTGACTATGAGAGCAGAACTTGTGTTCAAATCATCAGGAGGAGGCGATCCAAATCCACTAGCTATGCAAGTAGGAAGAGGACAACCTTACAAAGGTAAGAAACCTTTCATGCAGTGTGATTTTTGCCACAAAAAGAGGCACACAAGTAGTCAATACTGGAAGATAGTTGGATATCCATCTTATCAAGGAGAAAAGAAGCAATATACAGTAAATTATGCAGGAATACTTGATGGTGATACAAAAAGGTCATCTGAGGAAGGAAAGAATAATCATTTTACAGAAGATCAGTATAAATAAATTTTGGAACTTCTGAACAAAGGCAATACATTAGCAGATCAGAATCTAGAGCAGAAACATGTGAATATGACAGGTAAATCAGTATCACAAATGTCAGGATTATCTTGTGTAGAATGGATAGTTGACTCAGGAGCATCACATCATATTTCTGCAAATATAGATGCTCTAGATTGTATAAAAGAGTTATGTTTAAATAAAGGTGATCAGGTGTGTATGCCTACTAGTAGGAAATCTGAAATTACACATATTGGTGATTAGGTATGTATACCTACTAGTAGGAAATCTGAAATTACACACATTGGTAATGCATTATTGTCAGGTGATTTGCAAGTAAAAAATGTACTTCATGTCCCTGAGTTCAAGTATAATCTCATATCAATATCAAAGTTGAAAAAAGAACTATCCTGCTCTGTCAAATTCTTTCTTGATTTTTGTGTATTTCAGGATCTTTACAGTGGCAAGGTAAGGGAGATTAGTAAGGAGAGTGACGGCTTGTACATCATCAAGAAAAACAATGATGTGGGAAGCAAGAAGGTTATCTCAAATACTACTAAGGAGAAGATGGTAGTAGATGGAGGCTTATGGCATATGAGGCTAGGACATGCATCTGTCAGCACCATGAAAAATGTAAAATACCTTCAAAATAAGGTGAAAGATATAGCTTTAAATAGTGATTATCCAGTGTGTCCTATGGCAAAGCAAAATAGACTCATATTTCCTAGAAGTACCAGAAGAAGTAATAATCTTCTTAGTCTTTTACATATGGATGTATGGGGTCCATATAAATACCCTACACATGATAGAAAATATTTTTTCTTGGAAATTGTTAATGATAATTCAAGGTATACTTGGATACATTTGTTGCAAAAAAAAAGTGATGTGATTGTTGTCTTGAAGAAGTTCATTTTATTCTTGAGAAAACAGTTCATATATTTTATTAAAACAATAAGAACAGATAATAAAATTGAGTTTTTTAACAAGCAAACTGATGAATTATTTACTGAATATGAAATAGTTCATCAAAGTAGTTGTGTGTATACTCCTCGGCAGAATGGAATAGCTGAAAGAAAGCATAGACATGTATTGGAGTTGCACGAGCTTTAAAGTTTCAAGGAAGTATTCCAACAAAGTTTTGGGGAGAATGTGTACTCACTGCAGTGTACATTATTAACAGGCTTCCCTCTGAGGTATTGAAAGGAAAAACACCATATGAGATGTTACATGATAGACCACCATCAGTTGCTCACTTGAGAGTGTTTGGGTGCTTGTATTATGCAACAGAGCTTGTCACTAAGGATAAATTCTCACCTAGAGCAAAGGCTTGTGTATTCATGGGACATTTAGAAACCCAGAAAGGTTATAGGTTGCTAGATATTTCTTCTAATATTTTTGTGTTTGCAGGGATGTGGTATTCAAGGAACACATATTTCCATTTGATGTTAACTCTATAACTATTGAAGTGTCTCATTCAGCTCATGACAGGGGGACTGATCTGATTGCTCATGATCTTGAGCCACTTGAGTCATCAACAAGTTTTGATATAGCTATGCCAAGTCTTGATATAGTTGTAGAAATTGCAGATGATGCAGCCGATACGGCAGATGCAGAAAAAGAACATGACATGGACCAACACATAGAAGATTATGATAAGGTTGATAACAATAATGGAGGTACTGAAATAGACAACTCAAATGACTTAGTTGCAACAGATATTTTAGATGCAACAGAGGTAGGAGAAATGGAACCAGTAATTATTGCACCATAACCCATCAATAATATTCCTACTGAAGTCATAAGATCTATAAGAAGCACTAAAGATCCACTTTGGCATCAAGACTATGTTCTCACCAAGAAGAGGGTCAATGGAATAGTAAAGTATTCTCTGTCAGATCACCTTGCTTTTGATGGGATTTCTCAAAGGTGTAAAGTGTTTTGGGATAATATTTCAGCTCTTGTAGAACCTTCCAGCTTTGCTAAAGCCTCAAAATACCAAGGGTGGATTGAAGCAATGAACTTGGAGGTTAAAGCCTTGGAAGATAACAACACTTGGTAAGTGGTAGATCTTCCAAAAGGGAAAATTGTCATTTTCTCAAAATGGGCATACAAGATAAAGTATAAAGCTGGTGGAGAAGTGGAAAGGTTCAAGGCAATATTGGTTGCAAAAGGATACAATCAAAAAGAAGGACTTGATTACCATGAAACTTTTTCACCGGTTGCAAAAATGGTCACAGTAAGATCGTTAATTGTATTAGCTGCTATGAGAGGTTGGAATATATATCAAATGAACGTGTATAATGCTTTTCTACAAGGACATTTATATGAAGAAGTGTACATGGAGCTACCACAAGAGTTCGAAAGACAGGGAGAGAGTAAAATCTGCAAGTTGATGAAATCATTGTATGGTTTGAAACAGGGAATATCAAGTTAACTGAAGCTTTGACAGAAGTTGGATACAAACAAAGCCTATATGATTATTCTTTGTTCACTAAACAACATGGAGAAAAGTTTGTGGCAGTCTTGATCTATGTAGATGACTTGTTGATTACAGGAAATAATGAAGAATTCATAAGAGAAACAAAGAAGGTGTTGAAATAAAAGTTTAAGGTGAAAGACCTGGGTAAGTTGAGATACTTCTTTGGGATAGAAGTGTTAAGGTCAAGTAAAGGAATTCTTCTAAACCAAAGGAAGTATGCACTCCAACTAATTTCAGATTTAGAATTATGAGGGGCCAAACCAGTTTACACTCATATAAATCTGAATAAAAAATTTACATCAATGGAACATGATAAATATGCTGGAATAACAGATGATCCAGTGCTGGAAGATGTTACAGAGTATCAAAGATTGATAAGAAGGCTAATCTGCCTAGCAGTCACAAGACCAGACATTGTGTTTGTTGTGCAAACACTAAGCCAGTTCATGCAGACACCCAAGAGATCTCATTGGGATGCAGCAATAAGGATTGTGAGATATGTGAAACAGAGTCCGGGAATGGGAGTTTTGTTGAGCAGTGAAGGTGAAGATCACCTGACAGTTTTTTGTGATGCAGATTAGGCATCTTGCCCAAATACTAGAAGATCATTGACTGGTTATATGATAAAGTTTGGTGAATCTTTAATTTCATGCAAATAAAAAAAGCAGCAGAGAATATCAAGAAGCTCTACTGAAGCAGATTACAGAAGCCTTGCAGCAACAACATCAGAAGTTACTTGGTTACTAGGTCTGTTTGGAGAATTAGGAGTGAAATTGCAATACCAGTCAATGTGTATTGTGATAGCAAAGCAACACTGCAAATAGCAGCAAACCCCATATTTCATGAAAGAACTAAATATATAGAAATAGATTGTCATTTTGTAAGAGATAAGATAAAGAAAGGGAAGATAAGAAGGCTAATATACCTGGCAGTCACAAGACCAGGCATTGTGTTTGTTGTGTAAACACTAAGCCAGTTCATGAAAACACCCAAGAGATCTCATTGGGATGCAGCAATAAGAATTGTGAGATATGTGAAACAGAGTTCGAGAATAGAAGTTTTGTTGAGCAGTAAAGGTGAAGATCACCTGACAGTTTGTTGTGATGCAGATTAGGTATCTTGCCCAAATACTAGAAGATCAGTGACTGGTTATGTGATAAAGTTTGGTGAATCTTTAATTTCATGCAAATAAAAAAAGCAGCAGACAATATCAAGAAGCTCTACTGAAGTAAAATACAGAAGCCTTACAGCAACAACATCAGAAGTTACTTGGTTACTAGGTTTGTTTGGAGAATTAGGAGTGAAATTACAACACCAGTCAATGTATATTGTGATAGCAAAGCAACACTGCAAATAGCAGCAAACCCCATATTTCCTAAAAGAACTAAATATATAGAAATAGATTATCATTTTGTAAGAGATAAGATAAAGAAAGGGAAGATAAGAAGGCTAATATACCTGGCAGTCACAAGACCAGACATTGTGTTTGTTGTGCAAATACTAAGCCAGTTCATGCAGACACCCAAGAGATCTCATTGGGATGCAACAATAAGGATTGTGATATATGTGAAACAGAGTCCAGGAATGGGAGTTTCGTTAAGCAGTAAAGGTGAAGATCACCTGACAGTTTTTTATGATGCAGATTGGGCATCTTGCCCAAATACTAGAAGATCAGTGACTGGTGAATCTTTAATTTCATGGAAATAAAAAAAGCAACAGACAATATCAAGAAGCTTTACTGAAGCAGAATACAGAAACCTTGCAACAACAACATCAGAAGTTACTTGGTTACTAGGTCTGTTTGGAGAATTAGGAGTGAAATTGCAACACCAGTTAATGTATATTGTGATAGCAAAGCAACACTGCAAATAGCAGCAAACCTCGTATTTCATGAAATAACTAAACATATAGAAATAGATTGTCATTTTGTAAGAGATAAGATAAAGGAAGGGAAGATTTAGGCAGAATACATTAGCACTAAAGATCAGCAAGTTGATTTACTCACTAAGGACTTGGATATGCACAACATAGCTCACTACTTAGAAAACTTGGAGTTCTTAATGTGCTACACCCTACAACTTGAGGGGGAGTGTGAAAGGATGCAAGCTGATATGGTAGTTGAAAGTTAGTGCAGCTGGTGTAGTTAGTTAGAGAATCCGTTAGTTAAGTGTGACAATTGTCAAAGTGCAGTTTGTAGTTAGCTAAATTATCAGTTAGTTAAGTGTGACAGCTGTCAAAGAGAAGTTACAGTTGCACATTGTATAAATAGCATTGTGTGTGCATCACAAAAGCATGTATAAAAAATGTTGATCATGTAGAAATTTCCAGAAGATCATTTACTCTCTTCCTTTCTCATTCTTTTTTTTCTTCTCTAGTAATTCTACCATAGTTTCTTCATATTAGTCTATTGTTCCATAGATTTGATGTCTATAGCTGCTGAAGCTTAAAGTATAGTAGGTAAATTCACACTTATACGGACAGCAAACTCAGAATTCAGCGGATTACCTACTGTGAAATAATGGCAACTTAACTACAGGAAGTAATAACTTCACATGTTTGACTGTGGACTCAATAATTCCTATAGAATCTCCCATACAAGGGAACAACAACAGAGTCACATCATCAGGTCGTGGGAGTAACCAGGCAGTAGTGGATGAAATGGAAATCTTGAATCGTTGCAGAGATGCAGGAGTTGTTCACATTCTTGGAAACACTATAGTTAGAGCAAGGAGGGACTCTAGGTTCTACAAGAAAATTACTATCGACTATATATTACATGTTGAAAATTACTTTAAGTTACTGCACTAGTTTTTTTAGTAAAATAAATTATTTAGATTAGGATAAATTTGAATTTTAACTAGGTTGTTAGTTTGTTTAGTTAGTTGAGATATTTTAGGTTAGTTTGAATTTTGAATTTATGATGATTTTCTTTGTAAGTTGGTTATTTAAAGTCATCATATGCTTAAGAAAAAATATTGAAAGTTGTTAAAAGCTTATTGAAAGCTATTGAAAGTTATTGAATCCATTGAGAGCCATTTTAACCCCTTTTTCGCTGCCCCGTCTTTTTTTTAAAAACCAACAGTGGTATCAAGAGTCTCATTGATCTTACGAGATCTGTGAGTTCTTCCAAAGCGTTATCATACCATTTTTAACTCCTAAGGGCTACCTTTTTAACCCGTCAGGGCTCCATTTTAACCCATCAGGGATGCCTTTTTCAACTTGTGCTTATTTTCAAAGCATAGGGTTATTTTAAATAAAAAAGATGTCAAGCAGCAGTCTCTCTTTGAATGCCCCAAAAAATTTCATTGACAAAAACTGTCTAATTTGGTCGGTGAAGAAATCATATCTTTAAACCTATCTTTTATGTAATGTTTTGAGGGATGAAAAAAACTTACAACAGTTTGCAAAGCCTATGAAAGTACTTTCAAACAAGACAAGATTGTTGATGGTGTTTTTCCAGCAAAGAATCAAAAGAAAGAAGAGAAAGATCAATACAAAAAAAAAAGTGCAAGTTCAAAAAAAATTAAAAAATTCAGCATGCACTGCCAAAACAAAAATTGAGGAGGAGCAACTTTTTTAAATCGCGGTAACTAAAGCAAAGGAGGAGTGTAGAAAATTGCTTTAAGTTACTGCACTAGTTTTTTTAGTAAAATAAATTATTTAGATTAGGATAAATTTGAATTTTGAATTTTAACTAGATTGTTAGTTTGTTTAGTTAGTTGAGATATTTTAGGTTATTTTGAATTTTGAATTTATGTTGATTTTCTTTGTAAGTTGGCTATTTAAAGCCCTCCTATATATGCTTAAGAAAAACTATTGAAAGTTGTTAAAAGCTTATTGAAATCTATTGAAAGTTATTTAATCCATTGAGAGCCATTTTAACCTTTTTTCGTTGTCCCATCTTTTAAAAAAAAAAAAAAAAATACGCGTTTCTTAGGAAAATGTGTAGAGAAAATAGTGTAATCTTCAATATCCCTCATGAGAGCCTATTAAACGTTGGACAGATATTCTATGTATAACTTTTTTGTTTCAACAAATGTATGATTAAATGTAAAGATATTAATGATGTATCATGTGATTTCTCATACACCAAAATGGTTACTGAGATGAATGGAAGTTTTGCAAGACAAGTTTTTAACATTAACATGTACGCTAGTGTGTTAACTTCCATGTTGAAACTTGCTGCAAGTGCTTATGTATTACATTGAGCAGAAGAGATTATTGGGCAATAGTTATAGGACTAGGAAGCACCCTGGATTTTCGTTTCCATACCTACCTTTTAAAATACTAGAGAGGATTAGAGTTAGTTTCTCCTACACTCTTTACTGAAAATCGAGTAGTCATTACACCTAAAGAGGAAGGGGGTTGGGTGGTGGTTTGGGGTGGGGGAGGGGGTCTATATTATTACCAAATAAGACTAATATATGACGAAACATAGTAGGAGATTTTCGTTTATTATACATTAGAGTTTTTTCTTTCAATCAGTTCCATTCTTAGTGGGTAGAGTTATTGGTGGGAGGTATCCCGTTAAATTTGTTTAGATATAGAAACGTTTGTGTACTATCTGAAAAGGAAATAGTCAACTAAAGTAGCAACCGCAATAAGACAAGGCATGTGTGCGTTTGTTTGCTTTCAGATGCTCTGCATGAGACATGACATTTAGTAATATCAATTCATTTTTAATTGTGAATACATATATATCCTTATGATACTGAAACGGCTATCATTATTGGTATCAAACCTACTAGCAATGGGGTGAATCTAAAAAAATAGACCCAAATTGGGGTGACTTTCAAATTTTAGCCCCAAATAAAAAAGCTTTCTTAAAATAGCCTTTACATATTAACTAATATTCTTTTGGACAAAATTGCCCCTGATCAATGGAGTAATTACATAAATGATCTTCATAATGGATAACAACTTCATATTTATATCTTTCAACTTTTATTTTTTTCTCTTTTTAATTTTACTTTGATTATACCCCACGGGCAAGAGTTGACTCTACCATGTTATGTTTTCATTTATGAGATGTTCTACAACTATTGCCTTAGAGGCAAGACTTAGCTCAATGACTTTCAAACAACAAATTATGTCCTACGGGCAAGAGTTGACACAACAACATTATCCTTTATTTATGAGATATTCTACAACTCTCGCCTTAGAGACACGACTTATCTCAAGAGTTTTCAAAGAACTTCATAACAATAATTCATGCCCTTAAATTTGCTTTGATGTAAAAAAAAGAAGATAGCTTTGCGGATTATCCAATTTTTTATTTATTAGCAAAATATAATAGAAAAAAAGAAAAAAGAGATCAAACAAAAAAGAGAAATAAAAAAATGATTGAGAATAAAAGGAAAGAAAAAAAATAAAGATCAAGAAAAAAGCGAAGAATTAAAAAAATTGAGAAAAATAAAAATGAGAGAAAAAATAAAAATAAAGTTTGAGAAAAATGAGGAGGAAAAAGAGAACTGAAAAAAGAAAAAAATGATCAAACAAAATAGAGAAATAAAAAAAAAGAGTGAGAAAAAAAAGGCAAGAAAAAATAAAGATTAAGAAAAAAGCGAAGAAGTAAAAAAAATTGAGAAAATAAAAAATGAGAGGAAAAAATGAAAATAAGGTTTGAGAAAAATGAGAAAAAAAAAAAGAAAACTGATAAAAACCAAAAATAAAAAAATAAAGGTTAAAGACAAATGAATTAAAAAAGGAAAAAAAATAGATAATGCTTGAGAAAAGAGAAAAAAATAAAGGTTGAGACAAATGAATTAAAACATGAAAATAAAATTAAAGGAAAAAATAAAAAGTGAAAATAATAAAAAAATAGAATAATAAAATTAAAGATAAAAATAAAAAGTGAAAATAATAGAAAATAAAATTTGAAAGACAAATAAGTATGGAAAGTTTAAAAAATATATTTGAGGTGTAGAGGGGCAAAATGATACTTATACTATACTTAAAAAGTAAAGAAGGTTATTTTTTAAAGACATTTCTTATTGGGGTCAACTATCTAAAGCCACTCATATTTGGATTTATGGCATACAATTTTCTGGTTGCAATGGCAGTAGTAACAGTTGTAACATGATTTTTTTTTATGGCAAAATGACCTTGTGGACCCTTGTACTATGTCAGTTTTGTAAGTTGGACGCTTCTACTTACATGTTTGTCATTTGAACCCCTGAACCCATTAAAAAACAACTTTTAAAATATAATTTCTAATGTGGCATCCTATGTGGCTGGGACCACATAGGAGCGTGTGTTTTAGTGTCCAGACGCGCATCAGCCAAAAAATTAAAGGGCCCCAACGGTCAAAAAGGGTTTCAACACCCATTATAAAAGCTCCTTCTTCCTTATTTGGTTCCAACACCATTGTTGGAGCAATTTGAGCATTTTTTTCATCCGTTCTTCTCTATTTTTTCTCTCTCCAAGTTCTTGTTGATTAATTTTTTTTCTTGTTGTGCTTGTAATATTGGAAAGTTAATTTTTTATGTAATTTTTTGCAACACCATGACAGTTCGAATTTGTTATTGTGGACTTTACGCGGAACTTAAGATGTCAAGAACACCAACCAATCCGGGAAGAATGTTTTGGGGCTGTCAAAAATATCAGGTTGGTACTGGTTGTGGATTCTTTCGATGGGCCGATGAAAATGAACAATATAAAGGTAGACATCAAAGGCAACGAAGACAACAAGGACTGGAAAGATATGGAAGGCACGGAAGATATGAAAGACCAAACATTAGTATTGATATCACTATTATCATTATCGTTGTCATGCGGTTTCTATCTATTGTATTATTTAAGATGGCTTGATCTATGTAGTTGGTATGTACAATGAAACGAAATTAAAATTTAATGAGAAACACCATTGCCAACATAAAAATCTGCAATATATAATTGGCATCAAAATACTTGTCTTAACAACATCAAAATGCTTATCTTAACAACAATGAACCAAAAGTCTTAAAAAATTATCTTAACAACACTTGGGATCAATACAGAAAGAGAATTACACTAATGTGTTGCTTGAGTGCTTGTTGTGGATTGATTCTTGTTAGCTTGAGTGCTTGATGTGTCTTGAGTGGTTGGAGATGACTTTGTCTTTGATCTTTTGCTACTTTGTTGTTGTAGCTGTCTTTGAGTTATTGCAGCTCCACATTTCCACCTTAGTCCATTTGGTTTGAAACCCAAGTCAATATTGGTTGGAACTGAACTAATAAGTGTTGGACTATGTAATACTCTATCAGTATTTCCAGACTGTAAAAATAAAAAAATCAGTTATTCATACACTAATTAAAACCAGTTAAATGTAAAGTACATTATATGAAACTTACCCTCTCTACCACACTGCCACTTGGTCCAAACAGCACACCAAAACCTGCTTCTTTTGCCTTCTTTTGCCTTGGTCTTTTATATGTCAGATTTGCACCACCTCTCAAAGTTGTACTAGTCTTCCTCTTTTGGGCACCAACACCACTAGTAGACAACTGAGTTGTAGATTGTGTAGCAGTAGCACCCACTGCTGAAGTGGTAGTGGGCATCACAGCAGCTGCAGGCCTTATATCAGCTGTTGAGGCACGTGCAGGCCTCACACCACCAATTGATGCAGCATTTGCATGTCTTCCTGCAGCTGTTGGTGCACTGTGAGCATTTGCAGGCCTTCCTGAACATGTTGGTGCACTTTGACCATTTGAAGGCCTTCCTGCAGGCCTTCTGTTACTTAATTTAGCATTTACAGACATCTCTTCAGCTGTTGAAGCATTTGCATCTCTCTCAGCAGCAGCAGCTGCAGTACTAGTGCTGGCTTGCACACTTAGTTGACTGCCACAACTACTACTGAATCTTTTTTCTACAAAAAAATATGGAAAGGTCAAAAACACATTCAAAAAGAGTAAAATTCATCAATAAGAAAAACTTTGGTTTACCATAGTTGGACATCCTTTCTTGTTGTGTCCAATACACTTGCACACAGAACATGTCATTTTTCTTCCCTTTCTTGTAGCCTTTCCAAACTTCTTCTTAACAGTTTCATCCTTAGCTTTCTTTCTATTTTTACCTGGCCTTCCTGGCATGGGAGTAATCTCAGGTGGCTCAATTGGTGGTCTTTTGCTTCTTGATCACATGTTAATATTTGTCATTGGTTGAATATACTTAGAATATGCCTTCAGGTATATTTTCCTTTGATACCAGTGATCAACATATGACTCCACATTCCATCCCTTGTAATGCATTGCAGCAATTGCATGTGCACAAGGAATTTTCTTTAGTTGCCGAGACCTACAACTACATTGCTTCCTATTCACATTAACAACATGTGTATAAGGTGGATCACCAATATCAAAGCCCATATCACCATTAAATCTCACCTCACACTTGGCTGTATATTCAGCATTCTCTGCAAGAACTTCCATAGCCATTGGTGATACATCAGTGATCCATTTTTCACAAAAATCTCTCATTTGATTCATTCTTTCCATGACTTTGCATCTTATTTCCTCCAACATAGTGATAATTGTCTTGAACCTAGCAGCTAAAATCCAACTATTGAAAGTCTCACACATGTTGTTTTCAACCACATCACACCTACTATGTTCCGTAAAAAAAGCCAAACATCATGCCTCTTTGTTGTACTTGAGCAAATCTTCCACAATTCCAATACCCAACTCACTCATTTCATTAAGTTTTTTTTGCAAATACACTTCAAATGGGGCCCTTGCAACCTGCCAAATTTTTTTTCTCCTTTCCTCACCACTCCAAACATGCTTCCAGTTGGCCCATATATGTCTAGCACACCATCTATGCTCAACATTTGGCAGTAGATTAGTAAGTGCCAAATGAAGACCCTATCAAAACATGTAAAACAGTAGTTAAACATTAAAGACATCATTGCAGCAAACTAGCCAGTAATAAATAACTGAAAAATATGAACAGATGAAGAGTCATACCTTCTGCATATCAGACATGACTGTCAAGTCTTCACCCCCATTTTCTTCAAGTTCCAAACCATGGTTGATGCACCTAAGAAACCATGACCATGTGTCCTTGGTTTCTTTATCAACCACAGCCTATGCTACAGGGTACATTTGATTATTTCCATCTTTGGAAATGCCAGACAACAAGATACCTTTACATACATCCTTGAGAAAGGCACCATCTAAACCAATTATTCTTCTGCATCCCTCTTTCCATCCACTTTTTAAGGCCCCAAGACAAATGTAAATGCCCATAAACACCTCTTTTCCTGAAACTGCATTCTTGGATGTCCTAATAGATACAGTGGTACCAGGATTGGTGGTGTTAACACCTAATTTTTGACCTCCATAACTAAGTTTAATTCGGAGTTTCTTCGATTTTCAAATAAAATTACAACAATTATTTTTTCCAAATAAATGCATTTTAAAATAGGTATTTGAGCTAAATTTGTTATTTAAGTGATAATTATATATTTTCGTATTTGCGAAATTGTATAAATGACGTCATTTAAATGAATATTTTCATCAAAATTGAACTTTAAATTAAGGATCATTTCAAAAAAATAATAATTAAAATCTTGATCTAATTATAATTTATTCTCGAAAATAATTTATTTGGATAAATATGCATTTGATTTTATTAAATCAAGAAGCTCGGGATTAAACAAGGTATTAATTTATATCGAATTTCAATTTAATTTAGCCAATCTATTAGATTTGACCATAATTGAAAATTGGTCATAATTGCAATGCAATGCGTCAATTGATTTTTAATTTGGTCAAAATAAATAAATATGGCTAGATTTTAAATTCCAATTGGGGTTATATTTTAAATAATCTCAAAATTCTCAAGAACTCTCATAACTTCTACCTAATTCCCACCAAAAAATAAATTCAAATTGTACTACATTGTACTATTTCCCCCCAACTTTGTCTTTTCCCAATTTTGAAATTCAAAAGTTGTACTACATTGTACAATTTTCACCCACATTATCTTTCACCTCAATCTTCAATTTTAAAATTCCAAAAACACCCTTATTTGCTTTTTCTCCCACATTGGTGGAGGACAAGAAATAAATCCTCATCATTTCCTATAAATACTTTTCTCCCACATTGGTGGAAGGGAGAAAAAAAAAATCCATTCTCTCCTATAAATACTACCACTACTTTGGTAGAGAGGAAAAGAGAAAGGAAGAAAAAAAAAAGGCTAGAAAGGTGAAAAAATTCTTTTGAGCAAAATAGTTATTTTTATTTAGTAAAAAATTTTGTTTCATAGAGTTGGTCGACTAATCAAAATTTTTGAGTTGCCGGCGACGTTGTTCGGTAGTAGTTGATTCCGACGAAGCTCGTAGTCTCGTTTTGCTGCCCCCCAAAAGGTAAATGCACCTTTTTTTTTATTTTAGTTTTTATTATTGTTTTCTTCTTCGTAGTTCGTAGATATAATTTTGTTTGCTGGGATTGTATGCTGTAGATGGCCTTGAAGGCCCTAGGACGTTGTGGTTTCGATATTCTAATTATTTTCATGTTCATGATATAAAAATGAGCTAGCAATAGTTGTATGTGCCTTTTTTGACTTTATTCTTTGATTATTTTGGATAAATTTTCAATCTTTGCTTAAAAGATGTATTTATGCTTTGTTTAAACTCATTGTTGTTGGATATATTTGTTTTTAGTATGTAAAATTATTTTCTTTATGTTTAAAAGAATAGTTAATGTTGAATGTTTCGCCTTTTCGCCTTATTCTTTGATTATTTTGGATAAAGCTTAGATCTTTGCTTGAAAAACATAATCATGTCTTCTTCAAACTCATTGTTGTTGAATATGTTTATTTTTAGCATGTAAAGTTATTTTCTTTTTGTTGAAAAGAATAGTTAATATTGATTGTTTTGCCTTTCGACCTTATTCTTTGATTATTTTGGATAAAGTTTAGATCTTTACTTGAAAAGACATACCCATGTCTTGTTTAAACTCATTGTTGGTAGATATATTTGTTTTTAGCATGTAAAGTTGTTTCCTTTATGTTGAAAAGAATAGATAATATTGATTGTTTCTCTTCTTTTTTTTACTTTATTCTTTGATTATTTTGGATAAAGTTTAGATCTTTACTTGAAAAACAATACCCATGTCTTGTTTAAACTTATTGTTGGTAGATATGTTTTTTTTAGCATGTAAAGTTGTTTATTTTATGTTGGAAGAATAGTTATTATTATTTGTTGCGCCTTAATAAAAATAGTAATTAGTTAAGTCAAGAATTTGTCATTTGCTTACTAATTATTTTAATGGATTTCAAAACCCTCATATAAGATATGAAGTGCTAGCTTTATTTTTCATCCAAGATGTTTATTCCTCTTTGTTCGCATGTTGTCTTTTCAAAATGATAAGAAAGTTCGAACTTTCGCGGCTAAATAAAATTATTTGGATATTTTTGACTCATGAATAGTATGATTGTGAAACGATATTTCACTTTTAGAAATGCTAAACTTTTATTCTTATTTTCTTACTCCGGATTGTTATATGTGCTCTTTGTGTGTGTAAAGACTTGATTCATATCTCTCTTTTATTCATAATGTCAAAAGAGAATCAACGATGTCTTAGAAATATAAACCATAGGTCATTACGCGTTTTTCCATAAAATGTTGATTGTGATTTAGATGTATGAATTTTCGTTAATGTCGCCTTAAGTGAGATTTAGGATTCTCTTGCTTGAAAAGTTAAGCTTTATTTTCTTTTGTTATATGGATTAGTATCTATGTTTGTTCAATTTTAGAAGTCATGAGTATTTTCCTTGTTGCATCATCCCTTTACTTTCGCAAGCTTACGTTGTTTGTTTCTTGTATTAATTCATTGAATATGACCTTCTTCCTTTTAACTTTATTCATTCTTGTATGAACATAAATCACGAGGCATGTAAGTGGGTGTCTTTGCTTTGCATTTTATTTGTAGACTCTCATTCTTGTGCAAGTGTGTTTATCATTGTCATTCAAAAATTGGTTCTTGATATTTTCTTGTGCTTTGAAATATGTCACTTTTATGCCTTGAACATATATTAATTTCTTTATCTTTTCTTCGCATGCAAAAAATGTCTCGAGTCCAAATGGACTCCTCTCCTCTTGCATTTCGTAATGGATAAATGAGGCTCACCCCTTCAAGTCAAGTTCGAAGTTTAAACCCAAGGTCCACTACATGGCGTGCGGGTGCTAGAAGATAGACGAAGAAGGAAAATGGGTCAAAACCCATTAATGAGGTCACTAAGAGACTTGAAAAGTCTCAATTTTTATTATTGTCTTCTTTTTATTTATTCATTTAGTCATTTATTTATTCATTCATTTCGGCCTCGAAGCCAAAGTTATATTTAATACAGGTGGAGCAAGACTCGAGCCAAAGGCTCGAAAAATAGTTTAGGACAGGTGAAATGGGTCGGAAGCCTAACTAGATTAGGACAGGTCTCGTTGATTTGGGCCCAATGGCCTAAATCCTTTACTTTCTCCTCACTTCCCCTTTTATGTGTTTATTTTTTTATTAGTTTTGTTTAGACTTAGTTAAAATCCCTACTAAGTCGCCTAAATCTATTTTACACAAGTCTTTTTTTTTTGAAAAAAAATCAAATCACTATTTCAACAAATTAATCTTTTCGAAGTTAATCAAAAGACGATTTTCAAACAGTCCGGATAACCGCAAGTTAGCGAACGTTTTAGGTGCCTAACACCTTCCTAAAACGTTAATAAGAACGGCTTATCTAGAATCTCTAACTTAAAACGATTTTCCTATTTTGAATCGTTTGAAGTACTTTATAAAGGTTTCTTAATTCCTTTTCAAAATTAAGTGGCGGATCTCTCTCAAAAGTTAAAATTTCAGCAAAACAGGTGGTCCTCAACTGTTCAGCATAGTCTTACAACCTAGAAAACTCTTCAACAAAATCACCAAAATGTTCATTCATAATTCTGATTTTTGCCTTTCTACAAGTTGTTTTACTAACATACAACCCATAGTCCTTTCTTAAAAGTTCTTGAATCTGATGCAATTTTATTGATGGATCACTCATAATCCTATCTTTGTAATGCTTACTAATCCACAAAGGGTTGCACATCTTATTTCTTGTCCTTTTAGATCACTTGTGTACATGGAAGTAAGTTTTCACAGTAAAAAATCTTGTGTTATCAATACTTCCAAGAATAACCCAAGGACAACCCTTATGCCTTACCCTTTCCTTCTCATTAGGTTTCAACTTAAGGTTCACACCTTTTTGAATAGAGTAACTCTGCAGTGCCTCTCTAAACTCAATAGCATTCACAAAAAACATATACAACTGAAAACATACCTTCTTTGTAGTTTTATCAAAGTATATCTTGCTAGAAGAAATTCTAGGTAGTGGATCTACCACTTCATCATCATCAACGGGATCTCCTTCCTCTTCATCACTAATGTCACTACCCGGATCTGAACTATCAAAATAAGGGTCATATCCATCCAGTTTACCTTCATATCTAACCCCCTTGTTCTTACAAATATCCTCAAAACCAGCATCTATATCTACTGGTCCAGATGGTATCTCATCTACATTCATCCTATCATCCTTTTCTTTTGCTTGTTTTTCAATGTTAGCCTTTCTAACTTGAACTTAAAGCAACTCTTCATCAAAATCACTTAACTCTTCAATGTTTTCATCAACATCATAAAGTGAATCATCATCAGAATCAGTCCAATCAAAATCTAATTCAGAATCAGATATTTGGAGATGGTATGTGGAGAAATCATTAAATTGACCTTCACCTAAGTCTTCACAAGAAACCTTAGATTTTCCTTTTTCTGCCCTAGGATGCTGATTTTCATTTATATATTCATCTTTATTTATATCCAATGGATGAGATGAAGACACATCAGCCCTATCAGGTTCAACAGGGGCTGCCACATCACCATTACTAAGTTGTAATAATGGTGGAGTGGTTGTCACATCATCATTAACAAGTATAGGTTCACTAATTTGGTGAACCACATATACATCAACCAAATCTTCATATTTTAAACTACTGATAAGGCTTAAAACGTCAACATCATTTACTAACTTGTAATAATAGCTTTTTGTTTACTCTACACCAAAAGGTTTCAATTTTTTCCACATCTAAATCTGTTGCTAAGTTATGAAACAACATAACATGAAGCTCATCAACATCTACTCTAATTTTATCAGGAAAACGAATTCCATTTGCATACCTTAAATCAGGGTCTGACAAAAAGACACCCCCATACGTGAATTGAATTGTTACAACTATATCCATTTATTTACAAAACCTGCACAATGACAACATAACATATACATTAGGCAATTATCCACAAAGCCCTAATTTTTAAACAAAAAACTAAGGAATAAAAATATCAATTTTGATTTTACCCAACAAACCCTAAAGTGTAATTGAAATAACAAAACATGCCATTGAAGGCACAAAACGGTTATACACACGTTTAATAGGAGCATTAAACAACAAAAAAATCAAAAGCTCCAAAATTTTCGGATCCAATTCTGAATTATAAATTTTTATCGAAATAACAAAAAATGTCATCGAAGGCATAAAAACTGCAATATATAGTTTTTATACGAGCATTAGACTACAAACAAATCAAATGCCCCAAATTTTCGGTCTCAATTTTTCAATTTACAAAAAACTTGAAAGCCAAAAACTCTAATCAAAACCAGATATATGCCATTGAAGTCATATCATCACTACAATTACTAACTACAACAACACTACATGCGAAAAAGAATAAAATCACACAAAAAATTGTAGAAAAACGTTCGTAATCTGGAAAACCCTAAAATCAGTAGAACGGACCACCATTTAATCGACTACAAGCTTCAGAATAAACAACCACATACTACAACTACACCAAAATGTTAAATACTTACAAGGATCGCAACAAGCTTCAACAACTATCGGCCTAAAATCGTGCTAATCTTTCAGTTTCGGATAAGAGAGAGAGAGAGGAGAGGCGAAGAAGAAGGCGTAACATGACCTAAATTTTAGGTCAAATTTTACTATTTATACTCTACACACGTAATTTCATACATGAAAATTATTTTACACAAAATTAATGATATGGCAGCGATTGTGCAACACGCACAACTGAGTAGACCGACAAAGGGTTTAAAAAGTTGCTTTTTAATGAGTTCAGGGGTTCGGATGACAAACATGTAAGTAGAAGTGTCCAACTTACAAAACTAACATAATACAGGGATCCAGAAGGTCATTTTTCCTTTTTTTATTTATTCTGTTTTTATTTTGTTTGATGTGAACCAAAAAAGGAAAAGGTGAACTATAACCAACTCAAACCAATCATACATACTCCACTTTTAATGTCTTTTTCATATACTAGTTTAGAATACGCGCTCCGTACGGATACCTCACTTTCATGAATTCAATTTTATAAAATTACTTTGACACTATAAAAGAAAATATATTCCAGCAATTGTTTTAGTCATTATAGTAGATTTTTGTCTTCAACTTTTATATTTAATTAAATAATATACCTTGAACCTAAAAAAGATATTAAAAATAATGACGATATTGGTTTACTGACAATTGAAACAATTGCATATAATGAAATTTTAAAAGAGAATTCACATAGAATTAGAATGACTAACCAATTTATTGTGATGGAATTAACATCCAAGAAATATGATCAAAATTGTAAATAAGTCAAGATAAACAAAAATCATAAGAAACTTCTCAATCAACAATTATTTATTGAGAATACATGATAATTTGCTATTTTAAACTTCAAAAACATACTAAAATTACAAAAGAAAACTTCTCCATTTGCATATGTCAATTAAAATACATGATAATTTATTTTTATAAACATAAAAAATATATTAAAATCTTAGAAAACTTACCTCAAATCACAAGCTAATTTATCTCTTCAATCATGACTATTCTCAATATTAAAATAAAAAGCTTCTTAATTAATAATTATCCATCAAGAATATATGATAGTTTATTATTGTAAAATTCAAGAACGTATTAAAATCTTAGGAACTTATGTCAAATCATAAAAAAAAAGTATCTCTTTAATCATAGAAACATCAAGATTGTAAACATTAAGAACATACTAAAACTTTAGAAAACTTACCTCAAATCACAAACATATTTTTCTCTACAACATAAGATATCTCAAATTTCACAGAAAAAAAAAATCTCAATTAGTAATTTTTATCAAGAATACATGATAATTTGTTTATTACAATCATAAGATATCTCAAACTTCAAGAAAAAAAAAACTTCTCAATTAGCAATTGTTACGAAGAATACATAATAATTTATTTACTTAAACTTCAAGAATATACTAATACTAAAATACTTTTAAAAAACTTACCTCAAATAACAAGTATTATCTTTTTAATCATAGATATTATTAAGATCTCAATTTATAAGAAAATTTTATAAAATAATCTAAATAAAGAAAGACAATTATCATTAATTAATTAGTTAAAGGAATTCTAATTTAAAGTGATTTAAACCTAAACAATCTTATAATTAATAGCTATTTAGATTTTATAAAAAGCATGACTTTTTAATTTATAAGGAAACTTTTCCTTAAAAAAAGAACGTTTTTTAAAAAAAAATTACTTTAGGACAGTTATGATTTTATTTTGGGAAACTTAAGGATTTTGTTTTCCTCAAATTTTTACAAAACGTGTCTTCTATTTTTTTTCCTCAAAAATTTAAAATAAGGTTTCTTTTTTTTTTTTTAAACTTTGGCCCTTGTTGGTTTTTGTGTTTTATAAGGAAAAGTTTTCAAAAGATATTTTTCTTTTACCTATAAGATTTCTTAATTTTAAATATTATAATATAATGATATAATTATTAAAGAAAAATATAAAATGACGATTTTGTCTAAAGCATAAACTTTTAATGAAGGTTAAAAAATTCGAATCACTTTTTTAAGGGTCTTCACACTTTGAATATATTATATATAGAGATAAAAAGTGCATATTTTTGTAACATTTTTTCTAAATATTTTATATTATTTAAATTTTAAGCGAGCAGCCTAATGAAATTTAAAACTAGGTACAGGAACTCTGAATAATAAGACCTACAAAAAGCTGCTAAGTGATTGTCAAGGGATAAAATTTAAACGAAAGAAGAAAACACTTTGGGGTACGTAAATGATTCAAGATTCAGACCGTAAATAAATAAGGGGGTGGGCGGATTTAGGTCTTAGTCCTTGTCAAGGACGATTAGACTAGTGGTGACAGGAAAAGTTAGTAACCGGAGATGATGAATTAAAATTCTGGTCCAGAACAGTAGAAGACATATGAAAAGTATAGGATTAGACATGTTTCTTGTATGTCTCTGTCTCTATCTGGTAGGCAAACCATAGACCATAACTTTTGGTTAAATGTCTACAAAAGATGAGAAGGTGGTAGTCTAGAATTCTGATCCAGAACAGTTAGAAAGTAGAAGACATGAAAATTTTAGTTCTGGGATAGAATTTGCCAACACTGAAGACTTGTACATTTCTCTAGCTTTATTATTCCGCCCCTCAAACTAATAAAGAGGGCGTTTTCTTGGTTGCAACTTCCAACAAAGCAAAACCCCAAATGAATGGTAGGGTAAACATCTTTGCTTGCTTCACACAAAACGGAAAAGGAGAACTATTTTGTCTCAACAACCAACATCAGTCACTTTCAAAGGCCAAACTTCCATTTTTTAGATACAAATGATGCTGCTTTACAAGTTGCAATATATCAGGATTTTTTCATGTTTCTCCGGAATAATATTATACTCTCTGTCGATCATTAGTCTTTCGACAATGTTATTTCACACCCTCAAGGAAACAATTCTCCCCACTACATATGATACAGATATATTCATTATCCCTGTAGAAACTGCTTGCAGAATATCGAGGCAGAAATGCAGAAAAATTACCCACACCATTACTTGGACTGTTGGTTTTGAGGTGGATGAGCTTGTGGTCTTGTTGGGCATGCTGCAGACATAGCACGCAAGCGTCTGGCAATTTCAGTGAAAGATGGCCGAACAGATGGGTCTGGAGCCCAACACTGTTCCATTAGAATTCTCCATTCGGGGTCGCAGAAGCTCGGAACAGGTGGTCTCAAGGTGTTGTTGACTATACCACCTGCATATATAACACGAGATATCAAGAAGCATGAATTTCCAAACTCCAATTGTGGCTCTCACAATTTCCAGCATTCTATGGATGAGGTGGGACAAAGGGAAGCAGAAAGTGTTCATTACAGATTTTACTGTATATTCAGCCATGCTCAACATTCCAAGAGGCTCCCAAAAAGATTGGAGGCGCTCAAGCTGAGTAGAAACTAGAAGCAATTAAACACGCTATGCTTCTATTTATCTTCATTAATTTGCTTTGCTGAGTGCCTTTCAGCTAGAGTGTTGACATCATTCTGGTTCTCACGTGCATCAACATCATTTGGTAAGGACTCTTAATAAAATTAAAAAACGACTGTTCTGTAATTAGGGGATGAAAATAAACACGCCTGACTTGATGCATTACACTTTTAAACGGTTTATTTTTCCAGTGAACAAAATTGGTTATTGTTGCATTTTGCTGTTAAGGAGCCACACTCCTCCCCCATTTAATTTTGAAGCATTGCTAGGAAACGGAAGATGTGACAGGTGGTGGCTAAATTTCATGTCAAGAAAGCAATACAAGAAGATGCCATAAATTAACAGCAAGAATCAACGCTAAGATGAGGATTGAGTGAAGCAAACCTATAATTGCTCCATAATGCATATTAGCATAAGGTTCCTCGCCAGTCAGAATTTCCCAGAGTACAATCCCAAAGGAAAAAACATCAACCTGCAAAGTTTCAATAATGTCACTCAGAAGAAGAAATACATATACATACGATATACCACTAATTACCCGTAAGAAAATTGGAGGGAGTATAGTAAAACAAAAGGACAGAGGTTATTGACTGCATAAATTTAATAGACAGAAAACGGCACAGAGAGAACAGGCCATCCAAATGATAACAAAGGTTTGGAAAACAGATAAGAGAGAAGCATCAATGTACTTCCTACCCATCACAAATTAAAAGGGGGTTAAGCATGAAATTTGAATAATAGAAATTTGAGTTGATCAGCAAGAAATATGCTCTCCCCGTCGCCATGCCAAAAAGAGAACCAAAAATGTATTCATATCAAATTAGGATATGTCAATGTAAATATTAGAATCTGAAGGCTTACCTTCTCAGAAACCTTATTACTGCTACCATTCAATAGCTCCGGCGCCATCCATGGAAGGGTACCCCTAACACCACCAGTGACCAATGTATTTCTCTTTATTTTTGAAAGTCCAAAGTCACCAACCTATAATAAATTGGCATAACCTTTTTTTAGTTTTGCTTAATCTTACACAACATTTTATTGTTCATTTCGTGATGAAATAAATTTTTCTCCAATAGCTATTACTAATGATCATGGTGAGTGTCTAATAAAGTTGCAAAGTAAATTATTTACAGTTCAAAGGCACTCGTAAGATCATTACCTAAATGATCAATAAAAAGAAAGGTGCTCCTAGATATGCTAATATGTCAGTGATTACAATCATCAGACCCCTTTTTTCTTCTAAGAATCAAAGAAAAAATCATTATATACTAGGTACACACCTTACAGATGGGTCGAGAAGGATCTTTTAAGTTGACAAGCAAATTGTCACATTTCAAATCAAAATGCACAATATTCTTTGAATGCAGATATTCCATTCCAAATGCAGCATCCATTGCAATTATGAGCTTCTTGCGGCGATCTAGGTGTCTGGTAAGTCAGAATAGGCAGAAAGTAAGAAGTTTTGTCATGGGGAAACACCGAAGCATAGAGCTAGATATAAAATGAAACAATATAAAGGTTGAAAGGTTTGAAATAACCTGTCCTTGCAAAGCAAAACATGTCTGAGAGACCCATTCACCATGAATTCTGTTAATGTGGCAAGAGTTCCCCCTGGCCCATCTTGCACTACACCATAAAATGCCACCACATTTGGATGATGAAGCTTTGAAAGAATTTCAGCTTCACGCCAAAACTCTAGAGTCTGGAAAAAGTTCAACGATTCCATTACAATGCTAGCATTAAAAACCTCAAATCATGATAAATATATGAACTAATACGCTAGTACAGGTTAAAATTTAGTCGAAACAAAATTAAATTTCTGAACTACAATGTATTTTGCTCAACATCGACCTCTATACATCTGTAAAACTGATTAAAATGGTCCAAGATATATTTTGGAACGTTTGTAAGTTTGTAAGCCTTAAGTTAGTTTGTACACAAATCTCATGGAAGAACAGAAAAACAAGCAGAGCAACACAAAGTTACAGCATGAAGAATAACAATGCCAGTGAAAACATGTTCATACAGCTTTACTCATACAAACTACAAAGAAGTTGGAGTTCAAGCTAATGAATCAGGAAAACAGGTGCCGGCTGATTATACTAGCAGACAAAATTACACAAATCCAAAGACGCTCACCAATCTCTCCTGCTCTGATGAGCGACCTGTGAAACAGCTTTTCTTTATTCTCTTTATGGCAACATCAGTTCCTCTCCATTTTCCATGGTAAACAGTTCCAAATGTTCCAGAACCCAATTCCCTCAACTCCTCAAGATCTTCGTTCTTGATAATCTGAGAGGCAAATAGAACAGGTTGACTACAAAAACTGACTCAAATTACTGCTGCATCTACTTATTACATCTTAAATAAAAGGATGCCTAATTTGTCTAGCTAGCTGAAACATGCAGATCACCAAACAGAAATCCGGAACAGTGAATTTTAGAATGAATTCCATTATATATTCTTGATTGGTAAAAGTAAGAAAACAATCTCAAAATCTACATCAAATGCATAAACTGAAGATGCAGAAGAGCAAGCCATGCATATAAATGCAAAGACCCCTCATCTCTAATTAAAGCAACAAGTTTAAAATAGTCTCTTCATATATGCATTAAATAAATGCATAAATTCAAGATACAGAAGAGAAAGCCATGCATATATGAACCAAAAGCCCCCTTCTCTCCAAGCAAAGCAATAACGTAACAAATAGGATTCAAGAAGTGAAGATATATTGAGCTTCTAACATAGTTCAACAAACCATCAATGACCACGAATTTCTTAGCCTTCATGTCAAACTTGTCGTCATATAGGATTCTAAGGCAGAAAAACAGAACTTGAATTTATCCCATACTTTTGGCATGAAGAACTGCTATTGGCTGTGCCCTATGCTACCTTTGGTTGCCAGCATCACTCATCCACCGAAGACTCAACCATCAAATAGTATACATACTTCAAGATATTCCAGATCTATGATACTTAAAAGGGCACATTACCTGCAATGAATTTGGATCAAAACCTCCCATAGAGAGATCGATGAGTGGAAAACCACTATCCTGAACTTCTTGGTTCTCATCCTTCAAGTTCAATGAAAGAGTTTCATAATCACATTTGTATGAGTTCAGAAAACAAGTGACAACAATATAACCTAAAGCACAATAACGCTGCTAGATGTCTCGACAATTCAAAAAGAATACCTGATAATCGGATTCGGGTATTTTTGAATGCATTCCACCATCATACTGCATGGCTTCGATGCCGGTGGTTTGAGAAGGATTGTAATCTGAAGGCACATTCATGGTGGATGGTCCAACATCATCGCGTGATGGATGTTGAACATCCCCTTCAATATTCATTCGGGAGTCCATATGGTCTATCATAGCTCCACCACCCTTAAAAGGAGGATAACCATAATCTATGGATGCTCCATCTTCAACATTTGCACGAGCAGAAGAGAGACTAAGATGATCCTGGTCTATCAGAGATACATCTTTTCTGACGAAATCATCTTGGGCTAACTTTTGGAAAAAAGACCAGTGTTTTGGTTCATGGTTCTCCATATTTAAACTCAAACCAGTTCCATCGGCACGTAGTGGAGGAGGCACTGATGAATCACCCATTATTTTAGCTTTGGAAAAAATATCAGATAGGAACTCTCGGGGATAGTGGTCATTAATGTCAATAAGAATGTCACCATGCTCAGGAGAGCCACTGGTAGCAGATGGCTTCCCTGTTGCAACTTGAGGCTCTCTCTCAGCTAGTGACTGTACTTGCCCCGTAGCTTTATTTTCCTCTGGTCTATTTGCAGCTGCTTCACCCCAATGAAGCTCGGTTGGCTTGGAAGCAGATATGTCATGAACATTATTGCTAGTGATAGGATTACTTGGTCCAGCTTTCACTTTATCGGCATAAGTTGCTGCTTTCAGTTCGGGCTTCTCAAGATTTGCTTCAGAAACATCTTGACCAACTTTTGAATTAACTCCCTTGGCATTGTCACCTAACTCCACAGACTGCTGATGTTCAACCTTTTTCTCTTCGGTAACATGTTGATTAGCAGATGGATTCTTATCAGACTGAATAAATCTCCCAACATGAGGATTGACATTTCCATCATGTAATTTATCAACTGATTCTAGGATCTGCTGGCTGCCTTCAGACTGCGTGTGGGTCATTAGGAACTGTGCCGCCGAGGAATCATCAGATTTGGACAACCGATTTAGGCCAGCCTGCTCCCTGGGCAAACGTTCAGAACAAAAAACTCGCAGAGGCATTGAAGGTGGCTCATGACTAAGGTCATATGGGTATGCTTCCGAGTCTCCATAGCCTGCGTTCAAAGTTTTACCAGATGCAGAAAAGTGGCTATCTTCACTATCACTATATCCATCGGGTTTTTCTTCTTGAACTGCTCCAAGAGACGCTGTGCCTTGCAATTGTTCCTGACTCTTCTCATTAATTTTAGATGGCATGACAGAATTTCCAGGAACTGCCGTGGCAGCAGAATTTGATGCTTCAACTCGGGAAACAGGACTTGGAGCAGAACTGACGAATGAATTCGAGGAAACAGCTTTTTCAGTCTCCGCGAGCCGCATTTTCTCAGGCTCATTCAATTTCTGTGCAGAGCTTTCCCTTTTCAGCTTTACTTCCTTAAGAACTTCCTTTTCCAGAGATTGATCTTTGGCAAGTTCAACTTTCTTCTGGAAAGAGGTGTCTCTTTTCATTTTTACCACCTCAGCTGGTGCTTCTTGGCCGTTCATATGTGAACTTCTATATGGTTGTTCCTGAGTCAAACCTCCTTCCACATTCGGATAGCTGTGGCTAGAACTAATGACAAAGTTATCTGTGAGTTGTGAGGAGTTGGGTGGATGAGGATCATGCCCGTACTGCAGTAGACCAGTGTTTTTGGCATCTAAATTTTGGAAGTTATCAACGGGCATGGAAGGGGGTAAAGGTCTCCATTCAGCACCACCGCGATGAACAGTTTGACCATGGTACCATGGCTGGTTTGAGTCAAAGGCATGTAATGAACTTGACACAATCACATGAGCAGATTGACCAGTTAGAGGCACACCAGCCACTGGCAGAGAAGCATCAGCAGCAACTCGACCATTCTCTCGACCAATTGTCAAACTAAGAAACTCATCGAGATTATTTCCTGAAGTGCTTGCCAGAGCAATTGAGTTTCTTCTGGACCCGAAGTCCATGCCATTGACAGCAACAACATACTGCATCTCTGAATCTCCTTCAACATTCTCAATACCAGCTTGAGCATCATCCAAGTCACTGCTAGAGAAGAGAAAAATCCGCAGTTTCTGTGATCCATCACCTTCTTGAACATGACATTCCTCTATCATGTTCTGCACATCCTCATCACAAGAAACTGACACCAATGCATCAAGATCCTCACCAGGAAGCTGATATTTTAGGGTATGTGCATGACAATATATTGCCAACATCTTCTGCATAAGCTCATCATAAGAAATATCCTTACTGACTCGAATAAGATGTGTATCACCTCCAACATATCTAAGTTTCCCATCACTAGGACGAGGCATTATTCTACCGCCAAAACTGCAGAGAAACCTCAACTTTCCTGATGTGCTAGACCTAGAAGATACATGGCTTTGATACCCACGGATATTGTTATTTCTTGATGAGGTTCTGGTCACAGATTGCGCAACTTGGTGGTAGGATCTCTCACCATTTATGGAAGTCCTAGATCTCTCGTGATTTTGATCTCGACCTTTCTCCACTGAGGCAATCATGGAGATATCTGATCCGCTTTCCGAACCTGTATGAGATATTCCAAGTATGTCCTTCAGGTCCATATAAGAAGTTACACCTGCAGTCCCACCAGAAGCATGCGGAACGAGATGCTGCTTCGGGTTAACCCTTTCCCGCATGAATTCCAGAGCAAACTCCTCACCAGTCTGAATAGAATAATTTACAGGCCTAGCTCCAGCAGGTGCAATGAAATCAGGTGGTCTTATATTCGTATTAATAGAACTGGATGGATCCTGGAAGAATCTCTGATTTGTAGAACCAACGACCTCATTTCTAGTTTCTACAGAGCTATAGCGGCCTTGTTCGTAGTTCTGCTGCCCCGTCATGCCTTTTCCAACATTTCTATCCATTTGAAACAATTCTCAACATTCACAACCTAAAAAGATTGTTCCAAAGAGAAATGAGATATAAGTAATTTTTTATGTAGTCACCACCCTTACTGAACTTTTTACAGGAATATCATGATCACACGTTAACTGCTGATCCTTGTAAGGCAGATTTGATTCCTTATTACACTACACTCACACAACTTCTACATGCATGCCTTGATCTTGCAGTTGGGGAAAGAAGCAGAAGCTGCAAACACAGAAATCAATGCTTCATCGGAGCATGTCCAACAAAAAGGTTATAAAAAGCTTAACATGATGCATGTCCAACAAAAAGGTTATAAAAAGCTTAACATGATGCATGTCCAAAATACTGTAAAACATAGTTAAGCAGTGATCTCCATAATCCTAAGTGATTCTCATTAACGGAATCATATTATTTTGGCCTATGAAGATTAACTTAGAAAACTAAAGCCTGACATGTGATCCAAATTACAGCAAAGGCATTACGAAATGACTCCAGCAGTCTAACGGAAATGCAACCTCAATTCAATTAATCACAAATCATGATACAAATACAACAATAACAACAACCACAAATACACTTCACACCAAAGTTCTTCAAAGTCAGCTTTATGAATCCTCACCATACCATTCTCATTTCAATAACTCCGGATTCTCTAACACCAGAGGCTCACTACATTTTCTACTGATCTACTAATCATAATAACACAAATACTTCAAATAATAAAAAAATAAATAAAAAATTCAGACTAGTAAATGTACAAAACAAGTCTCCTCAAAAGATCTGGAGTTATTCGGAGTACAAATAAACACCTTTCAGACCTAAAATCAAGTTCGAAACCCAGGATCCAGCTAACAAAGCAACAATCAATCAAACCAAATCTACAACCAAAAAACCACTCAATTAACGCTAAACATATCATATTAAACCAAAAAGAAATCATAAAAACAGCACATCTATACCGTCGTAGGGTCACCGGAGAAGAACCGAGCGACGGCGGAACACGGCGGAGGAAATGATAACAGAGGAAGGAAGCAGTGAGTGGAGAGATTTTCTACATCACTAACACTAGAGAGTCAATGGAGGGTTTGTGAATTGAAATGCCCTTTTGCTCCTTCATACGCAATCGAATGGAGGTACCTTCTAGCTTTACGTGTTGTACATTTTGGACATATTTTGTTTCTATCAATTGATTTCTATTGGTTTGTTCCGTCAAGCGAAAGTTACGCGAAGGGGCAATTTCGTCAACGAAAAGATATATGTGTCATTCTTACTCACGACGTTACGAATGCAAACTACTGTTTGTTTATACTTTTTTAAGTCCTTGTACTTCGATTAGCCTTGCACTTCCGTCATGGTTTTAACTCAAAATTACGAATAGACCCATCAAGTTCAAGAGCAAGTTTGCTGTTGTTGCTAGTGTAATATAAAGTTGAGCAAGTTCATATAAAGACAAATACATCTTATTTTAGTATTGAACTCCATATCTAATGAAGTCATGATGGGAGTAATACTTTGATTTAGTCCTAAGTTTGAAAGACTGTACCGTAGACAGTAGTTTTAATGATGACATTATTTTAAAATTATGTAATATAAAGTTGAGCAGGTTCACAAAAAGACGAAACATATTTTATTTTATTGATTGAATTCGAAACCAATAAAGTCACGTTAAAAATAATATCTTAATTAAATTCTAGTTTTGAGAGATTTAACGTATAATAAACTACAATTTTAAATAATGGTTTGATGGCTTGATTCTTCTAAGGTTTTTGGAGATTGATGAACTTTATTTTAGGAATCAATTTAAAAAAAAAAAAAAAAACTAATGCGATACGTACAATGATACATTTGATCATATTAGTTGTGTTTTTTGGCAAAGGATCTTATTGATCAATTTAACTATTGTTACAACGAAAACAAAGTATATAAAATTTAAACATATAAAAAATTATCACCGAAGACATATACATGTGAGTATATGTTAATTTATGCGAACATGTGTTGTGTGTGAGTCTCATTTAGTGAGTATAGTATGTTCAAATTAAAACAATAATAACATACTTAATATTATAATTCCACATGTGGAGTTTAAAGAGAAGGTGTGTACGCCGATTGACCTTATCTCTATCTTGTGTAGGTAGAATGGAATGAGTTTGAATTATAAAATATTAAAAAAAAAAAAAAAAAGGAAACTCCATAAAATAAGAATGTTTTTTTTTTGTTTTTTTTTTTTTGGGGGGGGGGGGGGGGGGGGGTAACAAGACGTGCATTAAAATTTAAGACATCAGTTAGGAGCTCAGTCTGGTTCTATTACAAAATTAGAAGGGATGTGCCAATTAAAGTTCATAGAAGGTACAAAATTAGAAGGGATGCACGCTAATTACGGAAACTAACAGAAATTTACTTAATCAAGGAGTAAATCATTCTTCATATCATTAAATTAATAAACAAGAATCTCCGAAAAAAACATAATTAGTTGTTATGTATATTTTCAAAATATCAGTTTCCCCATTCTATTGGCATAATCAGTCTTCTCCTCTTTTCTCTGTTTTTTGTTGCTGTGATTTTTTTTCAACGATTCACCAAAGCATGTCTTGTTGAACATCTCAATTAGTTATTTTGACAGAATTTCTTCAAACTAAGCCTGTCAAGTGGGCCGGGCTGACCCGGCCATACCCGGCCCACTTAAAGGACCTGGCCCGGTTTGACCCGGCCCTGTAAGCCCTAGGGCTTTAAGGTTTCGGGTCGGTTATTTTTTTATTTGGGCCCGGTTAATCGGCCCGGCCCGGAATCAATTTTTTTTATTTATTATTTTTGGGTTTTTTAAAATTAGTATATAACTTAGTATATAACTATATCTATATATATTGTAATGTATACGTATTGTAGTATATTTAATTTAAAGTATTACATATACATAGAATAGAGTGTATTTATGTGAATATATCTTCTATAAACGTGTATATTTAACATATACATGTGTATATGTTTTATAAATTAGTATATAACTATATCTATATATATTGTAATGTATATATATTGTAGTATATTTAATTTAAAGTATTACACATACATAGAATAGAGTGTATATATGTGAATATATCTTCTATAGACGTGTATATTTAACGTATACATGTGTATATGTTTTATAAATTAGTATATAACTATATCTATATATATTGTAATGTATATATATTGTAGTATATTTAATTTAAAGTATTACATATACATATAATAGAGTGTATATATGTGAATATATCTTCTATAGCCGTGTATATTTAACGTATACATGTGTATATGTTTTATAAATTAGTATATAACTATATCTATATATATTGTAATGTATATATATTGTAGTATATTTTATTAGTAGTAGTATATATACATTGAATGGTACGTATACATGTGTATATATCTTCTATAGATGTGTATATTTAACGTATACATGTGTATATATCTTCTATAGATGTGTATATTTAACGTATACATGTGTTTGTGTTTTATAAATTAGTATATAACTATATATATAATTATATATTGTAGTATATATATATATATATATATATATATATATATACACACACACATACATACATATATATATTATAGTATATTTTATTTAAAGTAGTACATATATATTGAATGGTACGTATATATGTGTATATATCTTCTATAGACGTATATATTTAACGTATACATGTGTATATATTTTATAAATTAGTATATAACTATATATATAGTGTGTGCATATATTGTAGTGTATATATATTGTAGTATATTTTATTTAAAGTAGTACATATATTGAATGGTAGGTATATGTATGTATATATCTTCTAAAGTAGTATATATTTAACGTATACGTGTGTGTATGTTTTATAAATTACTATATAACTATATATATAGTGTGTGTATATATTGTAGTGTATATATATTGTAATATATTTTATTTATAGTAGTATATATATATTGAATGGTGCGTATATATGTGTATATATCTTCTATAGACGTATATATTTAACGTGTACATGTGTATATATTTTATAAATTATTATATAACTATATAACTATATATATATATATATATATATATATTGTACATGTGTATATATTTTATAAATTATTATATAACTATATATATATATATATATATATATTATTTAAAGTAGTACATATATATTGAATGTTGCGTACATATATGTATATATCTTCTATAAACGTATATATTTAACGTATGCAATAAATGAGAGTCTGGAGTGAGGATTTTTGGTTTATAGTAAAAATTTTGAAACAATTTAAGGAAAGACTAGATTTGTTAAATAAAGAAATAAGAAATCTAGAAATAGATATTCTAAACTTCAAAGAAATAGACGAAATAATTACTATAACCTCTAAATATTATAAAAAAGCATTAATTAGTGAACAATCTAGGCTAATAGAAAATATACAAGAAGTAGAATTAGATATAACTTATACTAATAGTAAATTGAAATATCAAACAAAGCTAAGTAAAACGTACCTTAATTTGAATCACTTAGGATAACAAAATAGCTTCTTTAAAATGCCTTGAATATTTAGATCTTAGATTCCAACCTGAAAAGAAATATAGAGTGTTAAAAGATAACACCGCTATAAGGTGCAATTTCAATCAGGGTGAACATATTTTACATTCAGAAGATAAACAATATAACACAATATATTGTTGGCAATTAAACCTTTATTAGCGACACAATATAACACAATTAATGCTTGTGTTAAAAGGTCGAACGTGTTAGCCATCTTAGCGACACAATATAACACAATGTATCAGAGCCATGTTGGCAATATATGAACTTAGCATGAGCAGCTAAGCTCATATATTGTCTAGAGCATGGGAAACTTATTTTAGATAAGATGTTTATAACATTAACTTTCAATGACTTAACTTCTTCGTAAAATATTTTAATGGATGTTGTCCTATAAAGGGGTTTAGGCTAGTATGGGGTGTTCATTTTCTCAAAGTGTTTGAGGTGTCCGATTAATCTCCGGTTTCAGACGTTGGTCAGCCTGAAAGTATGGTCTCAAGCTAAGGTAAGCGTTCGACCTTGTTGGTGGTCCCGTCGCTAAGATGACACTAAGAGAATATTGATGTAATAGCCATTAAGACTTGCTAAGATCCCATAGGACATTCATGTTTTATTCTATTTTCTTATAGGCTAAAGTCATTATTGATTGTTATAAATTATCTTGTGTGAAAATAACTTGTTTCCCTATCAGTCTCTAGACAGTATTTCTTTAAAAATGGATTCAAATAACCATGTTAAAAATACTATTAACCTTTCTTCCCAAGCAACTCAGATTGCTACTATTGAAAACAATCTTCAAAACTGGAGTATTCCAGAAGAATCTTTTAAAACTATTTATCAACTTGGTAAATTTAGTTTTATTAAAAATCATAATATCAAGACCTGTGAGTCTACTATTGCTATTAATAATTCTTTAGAAATTATTCAACTGTTAAATGAGCATGATATAAACCGATTTAAAAATCAGTTTAATTATCTACATGTTGGACTTGTTCAAGTAGCTATTAAGCCATTATTTAGACAAGGTCTTGATATCCCTGTCTGTGCTATCCTAAGAGATGCTCGTCTTTTAAATTTTGATGATTCTTTCTTAGGAGTAATACAAAGTAACCTCGCCGATGGCCCGGTATACTTCAACTGCTACCCAAATTTCTCGGTAGATATAAATGATCCTAACATCATGGATGTATTGACATTAAATGTCAAAACAAAAAACATGAATAGTAAGGATAATACTAGAGAGATAGCAATAATATACCGAGTATATTATAGGCTAATGGGTACAACTCTAGCTCCAAAGGCTAGGATCACTAGCCCCAGGGGTGTTACAACACTCATGGAAGCAAATAGAGCAAAGGCCAATATATTTGTCCCTAAAGCTCTCGTATGGGATGAAATTTTACACCAGAATGATTGGCACTTTGATGCAATCACTCAGCCCCTCCCAACTTACCCGGAAAGGTCACAAATCGAAAGAGTGGTCCAACACCCTGATGGATCTATTGATTTAAAATTCCTTAATTTTGAGGCATCCCGATCCTCTTTATTTCGAGGATCTGTCTCACACAGACCCTCTACCTCCTCAAAACACCCAGGAGGAAGTGAAGAGAATGATAATAACAAAGGGAAAATCAGAGGAGTTGACTTCTCTGGTCCTGTCCCTAAAGTCTATTATCAACAGCATACTCGGGTCAACGAACCAGAACCTGAGAATCTCTATGACCCAGGCAGCCCTACAGCCTCAGACATGGAACCGCCTCCTAACTTATCTCATCAAAAGATTAGGACTGACCCAGGGTTAAACGTTATCAGATCTGATGACGAATTTACCCCTGACCTCAAAGAACTAGAGATCCTTTGGTATCTCCCTAAGGACGCTTTAAAAAAAGAGTGGTACACAAGTACCTATACTAAAGAACGACAAAAAAAGTTTGGAAGGCTCTGGATAGCTGATATGAAAAGACTTCGATGCGATATCGAATTCTTTAGGTGGTTTGAATTCACTGGAAGGATGGAAAACACAAATGAATCCCTCCAAGTCATTATTAACAAATGGTACACTCAGAGCAACAAGATTATTGAATCTGTTACTCCCCCACTCGAAGGGATAAAAATCCCTTATTCCAATGAAGTCCTCAGTGCTTCTCCATTCAAGAAGAAGCATGACCGACCTTCGTCAGCCCCTTGCAACAGAGATCTAGATCGGATAGTTGAGCAAAACAACTATACGAGCCAAGTTCTCCATACCATCTCCCAACAAATAGGAGATACTAAGAGTCCCAAAGCACCATTCAGCTCTCCTACTCCAGAGAAGAGCACTCCAAATTCTAGTCTCACCACCAATCCCATCTTTAAGATTCCTGAATTTCAAAAGGAGAAATTCCCTACACTTAGCGATGACTTTAAAGTTTCGGCAAAAATTCTTGACTAGATAAATGAGAAGTTTTCCAAGTTCAAAATTTCTGGTAAAGATGAAGCAACCACCAGTACCCAAAAGGAAAAAGGTTCCCTTTCAAAACTAACCAATGAACGTTTTTCTACAAAGAAAAATTATTATAAAAAGCCTTCTCCTCCAGATATCCAGTTTGAAGAAAACTCTTCCCTCTCTAGCTCAAACTATGATGGCAGAGGAATAACTGAATGGAATGTTGATGGATTGGCTGAACACCAAATCTACAACAAACTCCATGAAATGGGAATGGCGATTACAGCCTATAAAATCAAAGGAGCTTCAGATAAGCAAGCGGCCACTCTAATTGTATCAGGCTTCACTGGTATGATAAAACATTGGTGGGATAATTATTTCACCGACGACGTTAGGAGTCTCATTTGGGAGGCCACAGCCACTGAAATGGCTGTAGTCAAAGACGAAAATGGTCAAGAAAGTGTTCAACAAGTCTCAAAAGAAGACGTTTGTGCAACCTTGTTATATCATATAGCCAGACATTTCATAGGAGAACCTAAGTTATTCCAGGATAGAAGCTTAGAAATCCTTAATAACCTTAACTGCAAAGACTTAGCAGACTTTAGATGGTATAAAGATACCTTCCTAGTCAAGGTTATGATTAGACCAGACTGCAATAGAGACTTCTGGAAAGAACGATTTATTAGCGGACTTCCACCTTTGTTCGCAGACAAAGTTAGGACTAAGATTAAGGATAGATTCGAAGGACAAATTCCTTACGATACCTTAACCTATGGAGACCTAATTAGCTTTATTACTACCGTAGGGATTGATCTCTGCACAGACTTAAAACTTAAGAAACAACTTAAGAAAGACAGCTCCTCCAAATATGGGTTGGGAACCTTTTGCACAGATTATGGTTTCCCAAATATCTCTTCTCCTTCCAGGAAAAAACATAAGAAAAAATCCTTTAGGAGCCATAAGAAGAGTAAGCATAGAAAAGAATCCTCCAAAAAGGATTCTACTGACTACAAAACTAGCAGGAAGGCTAGGAGAAAGTCCTCCAAGAAAGATGTTTGTTGGACTTGTGGCAAAACTGGACATAGAGCCAAAGATTGCCGATCTGGCAAGAAAAATAAGATCAATCAATTAGGTATTTCTGAAGAGATCAAGGAAAAGTTATTTTCCCTTATGGAAGACGACTCTTCAGATGACTCTTCAGTTACTTCTACCTCTTCAAGCGAAGACTTTAGTGACGAAGACTTTATCAACGCCTCTTATGAGTCTGACCAATCACAGTCTAGCCAAGACTGCGCCTGCAATGGTACTTTCTGTACCTGTACGAAGAAATCTATTAATGTCATAACCGGAAATCCAAAGAAAATCTTGTTTGACATAATCGAACATATCCAAGATGATGAGGCTAAAAGTAAATATCTTTTAGAACTCAAAAAACTCATGCTTTCTCAAGAAGAGAAACTCCCCAAACCAACTGTCCAGCCATTTATTATGAAACAGGTTATGTCACGATTTGACAAACCCATAGAACCTACAATATCTGATCTTAAGGGAGAAATTTCTACCTTAAAGGGAGAAATCAGAGACCTCAAAGTCAGGCTCGATAGAGTCGAACTCAATATTCTTACAGAACAGGTTCTTAAGAATGTATCCCCTCCAAAGAATGTTTCGCCTCCCGACTCGCCTAGAGCCTCCCCCTTAATCACTAATGATCACCTTAAGGAGCCTAGCTCCTTTCCTGGCTCAGAACCACCCTCTACCTCAGGTACTGCTATATCCACCATTAAAGGATATAGTGAACACATAGTGGTAAAAATTGTTATTGACAAAGATTTTGTTATTTACAGAATTGCTCTTTTTGATACTGGAGCAAATAGCAACTGCATTGTTAAGGGTTTAATACCCACTAAGTATCTTCAAAAGAGCACTTCCCGTCTTTATTCCGCCACAGGCGAAAAGATGAAGATCGCTTATAAGCTTTCTAAAGCCCATATTTGCAACAATGACATTTGCCTTGTTAATGATTTTGTAATTACTGAAGGTATTACAGAAGATATCATCCTTGGGATACCTTTTGTAAACCAAATCAGACCTTACATAAGCGATTTTGACGGGATTCGTACCACCATTTTAGATCAAAATCTTTTCTTCCCCTTATTAAGGCCTCTCTCACAAAAAGAAGGCGACTTTAATAAAGAAAGAACTGCTTTCAAAATAAACAGACTTTCTTCACACATTTGTTTCCTGAAACAAGAAGTTCAACTAAAAAAGATTGAACAAATTTTACAAACTCCGGAGATGATTAGCAAAATAGCCAATCTTCAAAAGGTTTTTACAAAAGAGATTTGTTCTGAACTCCCAAATGCTTTTTGGGAAAGGAAAAAACATTCTGTTGAACTTCCCTACATCACAGGATTCAGCGAACAGGCCATCCCTACTAAAGAAAGGCCCATTCAAATGAATCAAGAAATGATGGAAGTTTGCAAAACTGAAATAAACCATTTATTGAAAAATGGAATCATTAGGACCTCCAATTCCCCATGGAGTTGTTCTGCCTTCTATGTAAATAAAAGTGCAGAAAAGGAACGAGAGACTCCCCGGCTAGTAATAAATTACAAGCCACTAAATGCCGTCCTAAAATGGATTAGACATCTTATCCTTAACAAAAGGGATCTTCTAAAGAGAACTTGTAAAGCTAATCTTTACAGTAAGTTCGATATGAAATCAGGCTTCTGGCAAATCCAGATCGCTGAGAAGGATAAATTTAAGACTGCCTTTAATGTTCCTTTTGGACATTACGAATGGAATGTCTTACCCTTCGGCCTCAAGAATGCCCCATCAGAATTTCAAAACATCATGAACAATATCTTCAATCCTTACAGCTATATGTTAATTGTTTATATTGATGATGTGCTCATATTTTCTGAAAATATAGATTCTCATTTCAAGCACCTTAACACTTTCTTTAAGATTGTTAAATTAAATGGATTAGTCATCAGCGCTCCAAAGATGAAGCTTTTTCAGACTTCTATTAGATTTTTAGGGCATGACCTTAATCAAGGTAGTTATAAACCTATTTGCAGAGCCATCGAGTCTCTTCCAAGTTCCCTAATGAAATTAGCGACAAAACCCAACTCCAAAGATTTTTAGGAAGCCTTAACTATGTGGCAGACTTCATCCCAAACATCAGGCAAGTTTGCGAACCTCTATACAAAAGGCTTAAAAAGACCCCAGTCCCTTGGATCTCAGAACAAACTAATGCTGTTATTAAGGTAAAAAGTTTGGTCAAGAGTCTCCCTTGCTTAGGCATCCCAAATCCTGATGCATTTATGATTGTAGAAACTGATGCTTTTGATGTAGGATATGGAGGTATCTTGAAGCAACAAATAGATACTCAATCTCCTGAACAATTAGTCAGGTTTACTTCTGGAGTATGGAACTCAGCCCAAAAAAATTACAGCACTGTTAAAAAGAGAGATTTTAGCTATAGTGCTATGTATCACAAAATTTCAAGATGATCTTGTCAACAAAGAATTTTTATTAAGAGTGGATTGTAAATCTGCTAAAGAAATATTGCAAAAAGACGTGAAAAATCTGGTTTCAAAACAGATATTTGCTAGATGGTAAGCTCTCCTATCTAGCTTTGATTTTCAAATTGATTTCATTAAAGGAGAAAATAACTCCCTACCTGATTTTCTAACAAGAGAATTTTTACAGGGAAAAAATGAGACCTACTACACTGGGTAAAACCCCAGTATTAAATAAACATAACCAGACTAAAATGGCAAGACCATTTGACCCTCCGGCCACATCAGTAAAATCGTTACGACCATCAGTCCCGCAGCCACCGATGCTAAAATCAGAACTCCAGCTACCGTCCCAGAACAGGTATGCAGCTATATCAGAAGCCCCAAGGCTTCCTCCTCCTATCCCTACCAAGCTGGTAGATCTCAAGACAGGAAAACCCCTGGAAACAAAACAATTCCCAAGTTCATCGGTACAATCCAAGCAAAGCTATGCTATGAAGGCTCCAGAAACCTTTGCCCAAGCAGTAAGTCCTGCAGCTTCTAAAGCTGTCCCAGCTCCCCTCTCAAAAGAAGAATTCAAATTCATTACCACTCAGGTAATGCCTATCATTGCCCTAGACAAAGAATATGAAGGATATCCATTGGACCAGCTAATCAAGCCGGTTTATAATGATAAGAACTTTGTGGATACTGAGACTCCACTTAAAACAAGGAGATTTTATGAGGCCATCCTTGTTGACACCGACTCCATTGAAGTCGAACATAACATGAACGAGAGGAATCAGGATTATATTGATTACTCCAGGTTCACTATCAAGCGGGTACTAACCCCTTTCAATTGGTTTGCAGATCATCTGCATACTCCAATTGCACTATCTATGCCTCATCGTCCTCAGACGTATAATTAGTATGACTACAAGTCAGCATGGTTCAATTTTCTATATGTTCGACCAGGACACACCTGGTTTGTCAAATATTGTCCTGCTATGGTAGATGTCATTATTCCCCGATGGTTCTATGAATGGTGGATTTATTTTGGAGGAATTAAAGAGATTTTTCCTTTACAATTCGCTAGCAGATTCACTGATTTCTGTACAAAAGAAGGGTGCACAACCCTCCCTGAGCACATACAAATGTGTAAATTTTTTATTAAAAAACGAGTGTCCTACATCATCTCCTGGAATTTTGCCAAAGGAGAACAAGATAGAATTAAATACTTATCCAAAGAGATTAAGGTAAAAGGATGAACTCCTAAGCCACACCGCTCCAAGGACGCCTGAAAAGGGAAGGACATCTTTACCTTTTATCCCATCCAGCAGTGCCTCACTAAGCAAGAAGGCACTAAAAGAGAAATTGAAGAAGGCTTTGCATGACATGGAAAGCCAAGAAACTACTGAAGAAGAAGTGTTACAACTTCTAGAAGAAGCTTCTTATACAGGAAGCAGTGACAACAACAATGGCGACATGCTAAACCCTACCGGAATAGCAATGGCCTACATGGACCCCTATTGAGAATAGGGAAACGGCTCTTCAGTAAAGATAGAGGTTCAAAGAACTGGAATTATCTTTTCTGAAGAGGCAACCTACTATTTCAATAGGAATCTTTTGGGACCACTGCTTTTCTAAAAGGAAAAAGCATCCACAGTTTTTCTAAAAAGAAAAGCATCTTACAGTCTGGAAAGGACGAAAGCATAAAGCAACTGTCGGCCACTTGAAGCCCCACATAACTTTACATTTCAAATGTATTTACAATTCTCATTGTCTATATAAAGACTACATGTAACTCTAGAGAAGGCATCAGAAAATATCCTAGATATCTTCTATAATCCAATTCTCTCTCCCTCTCTGTAAACAACAATGCTTTCGTTTCAATAAAATATCAGTAAGTTTTTATAAACTTTTATTTTTCCTTCCGTTTTCTTCCGCAATTTAATCTTTCGGATCCTTCTTGGGGTATCCCAAGGATGATATCTTCTGTAATACCTTCAGTAATTACAAAATCATTAACAAGGCAAATGCCATTGTTGCAGATATGGGCTTTAGAAAGCTTATAAGCGATCTTCATCTTTTCGCCTGTGGTGGAATAAAGACGGGAAGTGCTCTTTTGAAGATACTTAGTGGGTCCCTATTCTCAATAGGGGTCCATGTAGGCCATTGTTATTCCGGTAGGATTTAGCATATTTCCATTGTTGTTGTCACTGCTTCCTGTAGAAGAAGCTTCTTCTAGAAGTTGTAGCACTTCTTCTTCATTAGTTTCTTGGCTTTCCATGTCATGCAAAGCCTTCTTCAATTTCTCTTTTAGTGCCTTCTTGCTTAGTGAGGCACTGCTGGATGGGATAAAAGGTGAAGATGTCCTTCCCTTTTCAGGCGTCCTTGGAGCGGTTGGCTTAGGAGTCCATCCTTTTACCTTAATCTCTTTGGATAAGTATTTAATTCTATCTTGTTCTCCTTTGGCAAAATTCCAGGAGATGATGTAGGACACTCGTTTTTTAATAAAAAAATTTACACATTTGTATGTGCTCAGGGAGGGTTGTGCACCCTTCTTTTGTACAGAAATCAGTGAATCTGCTAGCGAATTGTAAAGGAAAAATCTCTTTAATTCCTCCAAAATAAATCCACCATTCATAGAACCATCGGGGAATAATGACATCTACCATAGACAGACAATATTTGACAAACCAGGTGTGTCCTGGTCGAACATATAGAAAATTGAACCATGCTGACTTGTAGTCATACCAATTATACGTCTGAGGACGATGAGGCATAGATAGTGCAATTGGAGTATGCAGATGATCTGCAAACCAATTGAAAGGGGTTTGTACCCGCTTGATAGTGAACCTGGAGTAATCAATATAATCCTGATTCCTCTCGTTCATGTTATGTTCGACTTCAATGGAGTCGGTGTCAACGAGGATGACCTCATAAAATCTCCTTGTTTTAAGTGGAGTCTCAGTATCCACAAAGTTCTTGTCATTATAAACCGGCTTGATTAGCTGGTCCAATGAATATCCTTCATTGGATCACTTAGGATAAACAAAATAGCTTAATTTGAATCACTCAGGATAACAAAATAGCTTAATTTGAATCACTTAGGATAACAAAATAGCTTCTTTAAAATGCCTTGAATATTTAGATCTTAGATTCCAACCTGAAAAGAAATATAGAGTGTTAAAAGATAACACCACTATAAGGTGCAATTTCAATCAGGGTGAACATATTTTACATTCAGAAGATAAACAATATAACACAATAATAGACTTTATAATAAATTCTAGCGAAAAAATTCAAGAAAAAGATAATAGTATAATAAGAATTTTAGAAGAAATAGAAGTTACTCAAAACAAACATAAAAAGATAAGAACAAAAGCTAGATTATTTAAAGTCACAAGAAATAGAAATAGACAGAAAAATTCAGTATTTAAATCACAAATTCAATTTGAAAAAGATACCTGTGAAATTAGAAATTGAAAAGCTAGTAAAAACCATAATAGAAAAAACTAAAGAATTAGAAGTAAAAACTACTCAACTAATATCTAAACTAATAGAACAAATAGAAATTATAACAACAGAAATCAAAGATTTACAAGTAATAACAAAAAGATTAGAAGAAATTTCACTCTCATGAATATAGGAGATATAAATTATAAAAAAGCCTTAGACGCAGTAAAAGCATTTCATAACGAACCAGAAAGTCTTTCTGTACACCTCCCAATAGGTCAGTCGGAAAAAATAATTCTAAAATAAAATAATTCTATAATAGCATTATTATTAGACTTACATGCTAAATTAGACAATTTAATAAAGGGTAAAGAAGCTCAAAAACCAGCTCAAGAACCAGAACTACCCGAATTACATAAAAAATAGACATCTTAATAAAAAATAAAGAAGCTCAAGAACCACCAAAAAACCACTTTGAAATAGAAGAACTTATTAACCAGTTAAAAAGAACTGAATTAACTCCTAAACAAGAAATAAAAAATATAATAAGAAAACCACAAAAATGAACTTTCTATCAAATAGACGAAGAACCATCGAAAACAATGAAAGACAAGGAGAAGAAAGACAAAGAATAAGTTTTTCGGAGAATAAAATAGGAAATAATAATATATTATCCAGAATATGTAGAAGACAACCAAATATGGAGCATAACCAAGAACTAAATGGAATAATAGATGTAGATAGAGGTTTGCAAATTTTCCAACAACACCAATTAAAATTATTAAATCCTAAAACATTATTTAATGCGGGATATTTTTCTACAGATAATCAGCTATACAGACATTATAGAGAAGAACAAGTATCAGCCATAGGAGAAGATTTTAAAATATTAGTTTTAGTAAATGCTAACTCATTAAGACATATAAAAAGTAATAAAATGATACTAATGCATATGGGTTTAATTGTTATAGGAATAAAAGGTCTAACTAGAAAAAATCTAGGATCCAAAGTGTTAATAACAATATATGATGATAGATGGTCAGACATTAAAAAATCAATAATAGGATTAACTGAAGTAGATATGACAAATAATGGAGGAATATTCTATATAAGTCCAGATTTTTTAATGAACTTGAAAGAATTTGAAAAAAATATTAAAATAGGAATCCACACTACAGGGTATGAAGAAATGAATAGTGGTAATAATTTATTAATGTGCATAGGATTTATCGGAAAATTAACTTTAAGTAGTAATACTATATTTAAAATAAAAGTAAATGATGTAGTTGAAATAATGAGAAATAAAGGCATAAGTTTAATAAAACCAATAAAAATAGACCCAGAAGTATATGCAGGTTTAGAATGGAACCTAAATAAATTTAATAAACCAAAAATCCTCACTCTAAACTCTCATTTATTGTATACTACAAGTAAAGGAGAAACTTCAGTTAGATTTATAGATTATAGTTATACAACTAAAAGAAATTTAGACGATGTCGAAACAGATAGTAATATAGAAACAGAGAGCGAATTTATGAATATAGAAGTTCTACAAGAAGGTTATGAAGTAGATATGGTCATAGAAAAAGCTGAAAATTTAGCAGAAGAATATAAATGTATAACTTTTAAATGTAAAGGATGTCAAAAAGATGAAATGAAAATAGACGAATGTATAAAACATTTTAAAAATTGTCTGGAAAGAAGTGATAATTTAGGATATAGAAATAATAAACTATTCCTTGAAATAAAAGATGAAGACACAATTTATGTATTAAGTTCTACAATAAGTTATAAAGAACTAGCAGAATTAGAACCAACTAGCTCGTCAAGTGCTAGCCCATTTCAACAGACAAACCCTAATCCTCAACCAATAGATTATAGTACAGGTAATGTACCTAGAAGACCAGCAATTAGGATAAACCCAGATACAAAACTTAGAGGAGATAATATAGAACCAGCAGGTAAGAGAATGTCAATAGAAGAACCAATTAAACTACAAGAAGGAGGTAGTAAAGGTAAAATTCTAAATATAGCAGCACACGACCCACAAATGTGGGATACAATAATAGATTTATGGAAAAGAATAGTAGCAGCAGATTACTTAAGACATTATACAAAAACGGATACGGAAACAATGTACAAATATTTGGAAACCTTTTTAGGAGAATCTGCAAAAGCCACATGGGAAAGTTTTAAAACAAATTGCCCATATGATTTCCAGGTTCTATTAAGTATGGGACCAAACCCCTATAATTTCACAAACAAAATACATATGTTATTAACCGAAAAAGATCCAAATAGTGGATTATTAGTATTACAAAAAGAAGCATTAATAAAACTAGAACAACTAAGCATTTCACATTGGGTATATATAAAGAAATTTCTACAAGACTATTTCTATTATTGCACTGTCAGCGGAAACACTTTTAATGAAGAATTAGGCAAAAAATTATTTAATAAATTACCTGAAGCTTTAGGAAGAGAAATAGAAGATAGATGGTATAAAAGAGATGGTGTAGTAGCCAACCCAAATCTAAAATGGACAATAGGGCTTAGAACACAACATATAATGGATATACTAACAGAAAAATGTACAAACATACAAATACAAAAATAACTAAAAAGAAATGAAATGAATTTCTGTAAATCTGTTATGTACACAACCCAGAATTATGATAAAAAACAATATAGGAAATATAAGAAGAAACATAATCAGAAACCATATAGTCGTAAACAATACTTCTTAAGAAAATCAAAAGCCAAAAAACCGTGGCTAAATAGAGATAGACATGTTAGAAAATATAGAAATGATAGAAACTATAAAAATAAATTAGAATGCTATACTTGTGGAAGCATAGACCATTTAGCTAATGTATGTCCTAAAAGAAATAATAATAGAACTAGAAATTCTCAATTAATAGAAGACTTCCAATAAACTTTACGAAATGTAGGCGAATACATGTCAGATACAGAAAGTATATACTCAATAATAAGTATTGATATAAATGATAAAGAGAATTCTAAATCTGATTCTTCAGAATCAGAAGAAGATAACTTAGTCAATGAACTAGGACAGGAAATAGAAGATCTACACTTAAACAATCTAGTAATCAATAATTTAATGAATGTCACTCAAGAATGTATACATGAATTCCAAAGAACTAAAGGTTTAGACAGTAATAGATGTCGTATATGCAATTGGTATCCAAGTAAAGACAACAGAGCTAAATGCAAAAAATGTTACTTAGAAACTTGTATAAACTGTATAGAAAACACTTTAAAGATAAAAATAGAATCAGAAATAAATAGCGAACAAAAATATACAAATAATCAAATCCTAAATTTAAGAGTATCAACTCTAGAAACCCGAGTAAATGACCTAGAACAAAGATTAACCATCCTAGAAAAAGGAAAAACCAAAATCACTATAGAAGAATCAGATACACAAGAAGCTATACATTTAGAAAAATTAGAGGCTGAACTTATGAATTTAGAAGATAATGACACTAGCCTAATATGCAATGAAGATCAAGAATTATCTACCATAAAAGTATTAGTAAAAATTAAAATAAAAGACGTAGAGATAGAAACTTTAGCACTAGTAGATCCCGGATGTACTAGTTGTTTGATCAATAAAGAAATAGTACCAGAACATTTACTAAAAGTACTTGAAAGACCTATAACAGCCACCCAAATGGATGGATCACAAAATATTTACAATTATTGCATAGAAAATGCACAAATAAGTTTTTAAAATACATGCAATAAATTCTATAACCCAATTTACAATGTTAATAAAGTATTAGCAAGGGATTTAAATATAGGATCAGACTTTGTTATAGGACTACGCTTATGTATCCAAAATAAAGGAGGATGTCTCTTAACAAGAGATGGAATAATGCTTTTTAAAAACTTAACTTATACACCGGTACAAACAGTAACATTACCAACAGTATATAGAACATTAAACACACATAAAACGAATTTATTTCCAAAACCATGTTGCGAAGATTGCCAAAATAACCAATGCCAAAAAAGCAACCTGTTAAAAGAAAACAAAAATTTAGAAGAAAACTTAGAAGAGTTTAAAAATTATACTCTACTTAATGCAGAAGGACAAGAATGCTTAAAAGATATAGAAAAAGATTATACCCTAATAAGTATAGAAACCCAGTTTTATAATTTTAGAAAAGGAATAGATAAGATAGGAATAATAAACAGTCCAAAAGATTTAGAAAATATAATATCTATACTAGATAAAATGGAAATAATCGGAGAAAGGCTGTTAGCCCATTGGGATGCCAATGAGATAATGTGTAAATTAGATATAATTAATTCAGAATATACTATAAAAACAGCACCCATAGAAGCAAATAATGAAGATACTAAAGAATTCGATATACAAATAAAAGAACTTTTAAAATTAGAAGTAATAAAAAGATCTACTTCTAGACATAGATCAACAGCTTTTATGGTAAGAAATCATAGTGAACAAATAAGAGGTAAAGCTCGTATGGTAATTAACTATAAAAGATTAAATTACAACACCAGAACATATGCATATAAACTACCAGATAAAAGTGAGTTAATTAATAGAATACAAAATAAGAAGGTATATAGTAAATTTGACTGTAAGTCAGGATACTGGCAAGTCAAAATGCACCCAGACAACATAGAATGGACTGCATTCACATGTCCAGGTGGACATTTTGAATGGTTAGTTATGTCGTTTGGTTTAAAGACAGCTCCACCCATTTTTCAACGAAAGATGGATAATATATTTGGAGAATATAAATATTTTGTATTAGTATATGTGGATGATATTTTAGTATTTAGTCAAAATATGCAAGAACACTTAGGACACTTACAAATAATATTTAGATTATTTGTTAAACATGGGATAATAAGAAGTAAAAAGAAAATGGAATTATGTAAGACTTATATTAATTTCTTAGGAATAACTTTAGGAAATGGAAAGATAAAACTTCAACCACACATAGCAAAGAAAGTGTTAGAAATGCCAGATAAATTAGAAAAGATAAAAGATTTATAAAAGTTTTTAGGATTAGTAAATTATGCAAGAAATTTTATTCAAGATTTAGGAAAAATAGCAAGACCATTATATGTAAAGACCGGTAGTAAAGGGCAGAAAAACTTCAGTATAGAAGATATTAAATTAATTCGAAAAATAAAAGGAAAAATTAAAAATATTTCAGACCTAAAAATTCTATTAGAATCAGATTATTTAATCATTCAAACAGACGGAAGTGATTTAGGATGGGGAGCCATTCTAAAAGCACGACCTAATAAATACAGTAATAAAAATGAAGAACAAATATGTGGTTATCAGAGTGGAGCATATAAAGAAAAAGGAAACAAGAGTGTTATAGACCTAGAATATTAGCTATAATATATGGGTTAAATAGTTTTAAGTTATATATTCTAAATAAAGAAGAAGTTTTAGTTAGAACAAATTGTGAAGCTATAGTTAAATTTCATCAAAAATAAATGATAAAATCAGCAGTAGAAGAAGATGGTTAAATTTTACAGATACCATATCTGTTTATAAGAATATTGTATTTGAACATATAAAAGGTAAAGAAAACGAATTAGCAGATCAGTTAAGTAGATTACAACTGGGAATAAATAAATAAGTTTAATCTGACTCATTTATTTTCAGCATGAGACCAACAGGACAACCTCCTGCAGATAAAGGCAAGGGCATAACTTTTTCTTCAGATTCATATCAACAGACAATGTTAGGTAATTTAAATTTTAGACCACTAGAATCTTTAGAAACAATGGAAAGAATTCACTTCGGACCATTTAATTTAATTGCTTACCCTGAGAGTAACACATTTAGAATAAGACCAGACTACATTCTAGATAGACCCCAAAAGTGTTTAGTAGACAATCTTTGGATATCTTATAATAGACAAAATCATAATCATTTTATGGCAGCTATGAATTTTTTATGCCATTACATGACAGAAAAGAGTAAGGCTAAATTCAAATATTACGTAGTTATTTATGGAAAGACTAATGGTATTTTTCAAACATGGTTAGAAGTGTTAGATTCGATATAAGGTTTTAAAACTCCACTTTTCAAAGATTTTAATGATTTTACTAAAGCCACTAATCATGCTAGAGGATACTTAGGACCAAACTATTATATATCACCATCACTCATACAAAATCCAGATCAAATACCTCAATACAATTTACAAAGAAAAACGGGAAAGATTATTTTTTGCGACCATTGTTCGTCTATGACGGAGAATTTCAAGAAGCTTAATGCTCAGAAGGAATCGCTTATCATGGAAAACACTAGATTAATAAAGCAGGTACAAATATTAGAAGCAAGACTCAACCACCAGATAAATGTAAACAAGACAAATGCAAATACACAGACTCAGATATAGAGTTATCCATCTCCTCAAAAAATAGATGAGAAGGGTGTGCATTTCCCTCTAAATGCTCAGAAATCCACTGTACCGGATGTTGGTACAGCTAGTCCGGTTCAAACGGTAACCTGTAAAGACAAATCAAAACCGTTAATGGTTGTCACTTTGCCAAAAAGTGAAGATGAAGGTTGTTCTTTATCAAAACATAAGTTAGAAAAATCAGGTAATAAGGCTTTAAGGAAGACTTTAATCTCTAAAAAAAAAAGTGAAACAATAGAGACTATAATTAAACAGACTTTAGACAAATTCTTTAACAATCAGACACAAGATAAGCATGTTGATGGACAACCCACTACCAATTCAGACAGATTAGTTCCAAAAATAAATAATGCAGACAATAATTTTTCAAGATCAGATGAAGATGATAGAATGCAAGTCATCTTGCTCATTTCCAAGATGCTCAAGACTCACATTTTCAAGATGCTCAGGACCCATACAAAGACGATGACTCAGGAATGAGTTTCGACTCAATCGCCCTGCACAACTTGGATACATAATAAAGATATGCAACTTGTATTATTAGATAGGATTGTCAGGTGGGGATGCCCACTTTATGTCTTGTAATAGTTAAGTCAGTGTCAGAGTGCTTCCTTTATCACTACTTTCCAAAAAAAAGAAAAACTGTTGAAGCACGCGTCTAAATAAGTCTAGAAGGAAAATAATAATGCATGTGATGATGGGGCCCAATGAGTACCCGGCTTGCATTATTAAGATTCTTTCTTATCTTTTAGTGCCGGCCACATATGTTTAGGCCACGTAGTAATTTTTATGACCACTCCTTTATTTAGTTTTTGCCTATAAAAGGCGGAAGATTTTGTAGAAGGAGGGTAAGTGGAAAAAACTCTCACAACATACTCCCTTTCCTGAAATATGTAAACTCTTCCTTCCAACAAACCTATCCATGCTAGTCCTCTTTGTATAAACTTAGTGTATAATATTAAGTGTGTTTGAATAAAAGTTTCAAGTTTTCTATTCGATCTTAAGGGGATTTCCGAAAGGGAAACCTCTCTCCAAGTTACTTCATGTAAGTTCTATTTACATATTTTCCCACCAAAAAGATTTATCTATTCTTATGTTTATGTTTAAAGTTTTAAAAATGCTTACTTTTGTACATCATGTAAATTAAATTTTTGCTAAAATTATTACCCTTAGTATATGGTTAGCCTCTTAATTTCTTAATAACAACGATGGATTAACTTGTAAATTCCTAGGAATTCTGGCCTTGATAGTCCGATAGGTTTGTAAAATAGACAAAGGACGAGTGTTAGTTGCCAGACTATAAGTTTTGGGGTGTGGTTAAAGAAGTTGTTAGGAACATAGATTAAGAGGAAGAGATGAACCGGGTATAAAATAAAAAAAAAATAAAAAAGGGGAAATAAAACGAAAATGAAGAAACTATAGAGAGAGGGAGTACTGAGTAGGTATTACAAAACTGATTTACTAAACTATCTAAACTATCTGAAAAAATTAGTTGAAAAATATTATTATTTTAAATTATTATTATTATTGAAATATATTATATTATTGAAAAATATTATTAATTTTATTGAAATATATTATATTATTGAAAAATATTATTAGTTTTATTGAAATATATTATATTATTAATTTGGTATCAGAGCGAGAAGGTTTTGGGAACAATACCTAATACTCGCTTATATAGATAAGTGTATGAAAAAACATCCAGCCTTTAGAGATATAAGGTTGAACTATTTCTACTTATATAGAGAATATAGAAAAAGGGATAATATTATCGCCAGAAAGCATAATTTAGAAGAAAGTAGAAAAAGGTTAATAGAAGCTAATAGATTATATAAAATATATAATACATCTAGATCAGTGTGTGAAAGACTAGTAAGTGCCTTGAATTGAGAATTAAGTGGTTGTGATAGAGATTTAGAAAATAATAGTTTAGGAATAGAATGTCTCAAAAAACGTATCAGCACACAGGCTTATCAATTAGGATAATATATGCAAGTCCTACCTATTTTCCAAAGACTAAGAAAAATAAATAAGTGGATAGAGGAAGCATCTAGTATTAAAGTTGAACTAATAAAGATAGAAAAAACATTAAAAGAAAATATAAAAATAATTAAAAATAGATTAACTCAAGAAGACTTGGACGAATTAGACATAAAATATTATAAAACATTATTAACACATTTTGAAGAAGATTTAAAATTTAATAAAGCAAGATTAGAGAACTGTTTCTGGAGAACAAATTTATATAAACAACAAGAAGATAAAATACCGTTAGGATAATAAATGTCTATAAGATACATTGAATATATTAGAGAAATTCAACGGCAATATTATAGAGAATTTACTTATAAACATCAACTTGTAAAAATTTTATTCAAACTTTTATTGTAGTATATGTTTTACTTAAAGTAGTACATATATATTGAATAGTGTGTATATTTGTGCATATATCTTCTATAGACGTGTATATTTAATGTATACATGTGTATATGTTTTATAAATTAGTATATAACAATATATATATATATATATATATATATATATATATATATATATATATTATAATGTGTATATATTGTAGTATATTTTATTTAAAGTAGTACATATACATTGAATAGAGCGTATATATGTGAATATATCTTCTATAGAGTGTATATTTAACGTATACATGTGTATATGTTTTATAAATTAGTATATATATATATATTGTAGTATATTTTATTTAAACTTTAAAGTAGTACATATACATTGAATGGTACATATATATGTATAATTGTGTATATGTGTATATATTTTTTAAATTCTAATGTAGTATATACTATATATATAGTGTATATATATTGTTTAACGTATTTAAAATGTATATAGGTGGGTATATATAGTGTATATTGAAAAAATATTTTTTTTTTCATTTTTGACCGGGTTTGACCAAAATTTTAACCGGGTTTAGGTGGGTTTGACCGGGTTGGGTTAAGTGGGCCGGGTTAGGGTTGTTTTAAAAAAAATTATTGTTGAGCCCGGCCCAACCCACCTTACCCCCAACCTGGACCCGGCCCGGCCCACAACCTGGCTAACTTTAACGGGCCGGTTCCGGGTTGGCCCGGCCCACCTGACAGCCTTACGTTCAAACTCTTCTAGATACTTGTCATTACACGAGCTTCCAAACCTTGAAGGATGTTGTGGAATCTCAGCAATGATATATTTCGTACCCTAAAAATAGAGTTAATCATTAATTAAACATATCAATCAACTAAATCATGTATCGATAGATAAAAATACATGCGATACATTATAACATATATATTGTAAACATATGAATAAAAAATAGAGTTGCATATTCTATGTATATATGAGTCGCATTAAACAAAAACATATTATGTATATATAACTCCTACTTATGTATCTCAATGTATCTTTAGTAAAAAAAAATACAAGAGATACATTACATTAATCCTTTTAAAAATACATAACTATAGAGAGATACATAAAAATACTTATGTAACATGCGCATGGATCTGAGATGAAAAACGTAATTGATGCAATCCTAACATCCTTTTACATGTGCATAACTTCACTTGTCTGGAATTGAAATAAAAGAAAAAGTAATGAAATTCTTGACATTGTTTGAGTTTGAAATCCTAACATCCTTTTACATATGCATAACTTCACTTGTCTGGAATTGAAATAAAAGAAAAAGTAATGAAATTCTTGACATTGTTTGAGTTTGAAATAAAAGAAAAACAATGAGATCTTTGACATTATTTGGGGTTGAAATAAAAGAAAAAACAATGAAATCCTTAACATTGTTTGAGGCTGAAATAAAAGAAAAGGCAATGAAACGTATATACATTTATACAAGAAAAGCTAACAAAAGAACTACAAAAAACGTTAAGGAGAAGAAAGAAGCGTGAACTATGGAGAAATGGAAAAAGAGAGGGAGCGGAGGATAGAAAAGATGTTTATTAGTACATAAATATTCAAAGTTTTGACCAAAATAAGCCATTTTTAAAAAATTAATTCACCAAAGTAATATGTTTTTTGAAAACTTTACAAAACTAGTATAAACGTTGTTGGCAGTAACGTATTACGTTTTAAAAAAATTAACGGATTAAAATGAACCGTAGATGGTGTTAAAGCAGGAATCGTTACTGATAATAACGTTTTTTTCTTAAAACATTACCAACAGTAACGAGACTCTACAACTCTGTCACTCTGCCAAATCAACTCTACAAAGTCTGATGTGGCAGAGTTGCAGAATCTCATTACCACTGGTAACGTTTTAAGCCAAAAATATTACTTTCAGTAATGATTCCTACTTTAACGCCGTTTTGGTCCGTTGATTTTTTTAAAACCTAATATGTTACTGTCAACAACGTTTTATACTAGTTTTGTAAAAAAATTAAAAATTATATTACTTTAGCGAATTGATTTAAAAAATGAATTATATTGGTTAAAAGTTCTAAATATTCAAAGGAAAGAGAAGTTTGATATGGTAACTAAGTTGGTTATCATAAGTTGTTTAACTTTAACCTATATAGATTAAAGAAATGTAATTTTGATTTTTCAAAAGTTAATTACATTCTATTAACAATTTATTCGTACATAAATATTCAAAGGGAAGAGAAGATATTCATGCAAATTTTAGGAGGCAATTAATATATCATAATTTTTAGGATAGAAGTTATGTATCTGGAAATTTAAAGGCAAGAAATGTAAATTAGAGATATGTATAATTTTTACTAAGTGAAGGGATTTTAAATATTTTAGATAACTTAAATTGTGGTTTTGTTAATTTTTTCCTAAAAAAGGTGTTTTACATAAATTTTATACAATATTATACGCTTACTATATACAAATATATGAGCTTGTATAAATATGCATTATAATATATAAGAGGTATTTATACCCTTTACATTGTTATACACATTATACATAATTATACAATGTACAATCTTCAATTCACAATCACAAATTTAAAATAATAGGGTCACTAATTTGATTAAGTAATTGGTTGGAAAGTAACAGGACTCCTTCAGACAGTTGTTAGATCAGCAAAACCAATTCAACAATACTATAATCTAATAAAAAAAAACATTACTGTTCATTTTTAGATCTGTTGTAGCATCATAGACCTTGTTGTTTGTGGTGGTGGTGTGGTGTGATGGGCAAATGAGGAGAGTAACGATGGGTTCTGGTGGTTTTGTTGATTTTCGTTAGAATTGTTCCGACCAGTGATTTACAACCATTATTGTTGATTGTTTATCGAAGAAAGGAGTTATGATTAGAAGCGTGGTGATGAAGTTGTTGCTTGTGGGTCATCGAGAAAGTGAGTCACAAAATGTCATTGTTTTATAAGTTGTAATAATTTTATTTGAAAGGTCATATAGGGTAATTATCCCTTTCTTTCAGATACAATAAATTATTTGTATCAAATTTAATGACGAAAATAAATGCATTATGTTAAATAAATATGGTGACAATAATGAACATTTATTAATGATAATATGATAAGTTAGAATCTCAAATTTTTACGATGTAATGAATACAACAACAACATACACAATATATTTCCACGAAATAAGATCTCAGAGGGTAAAGTGCACGCAATTTATACCAATACCTCAGATGAAGTAGAGAGGTTGTTTCTGATAAACCCCCGACTCGATACAAATAACAGTATAACAAATAAAAACATAAAAATAAACAACAAAATGGGATAAAACACAACTAAATAATAAAAAAAACAAGACACCCACAGAGTACTACTATAAACTATCTATCCGAAGTCACAAACATCATCAAAATACCACGGACAAGAAACTAGAAGACACATGAGTACAAGCATAACCACAAACAAATCAATCATACCTACTAGTAAGGACACACTTCCACTCACTAACTATCTATCATAATTCACATCCTTCACACCTTTCTATCAAGGATCATGTGCTCCTCTAGTATTTCTTCGACCTACATCTACCCCACATGAAATCATCCAAAGGCAACTTTTCATACCTTCGAACTAGGGCATTTGTCCCCTTCATCATCATACACCCGAACCATTGAAGGATAATTCCTTCTTAGTTAATGCAAAGATTAAAAACTCTTATAACTCTCTGTAATAAATCAATATAAACATCCATTAGTCATAAGAGTTTGTTGGATGGGAGAGTAGTTGTTACTACTTCATAAATGTACATTTATTCAAATGACGATTAAATGTAACTTTGTGAATGAAGAGACATTCAGAAGTCTTGAAAGTTGTTGGTCTTGATGACTTTGTCATTAATTCAAGAATAATGTTACATTACGTACATTAACTCTGAGTGTCTTCTTTCACTCTTTTGATGGATAAAACGCAAATGATATACCTATTTAAGGAGCATCATTTGAGAACAAAAGACGAAGAAAACATAAAAAACAAAATTACTCTCTCTTTCATCAATTCTCTGTCTTAATCTTGGCTTCCTATTCATTGTCAACTTTTGGGCAATTGGTTTGGGCAGCCTCCAAACTTTCAGCCACGAGTGCACGTGTTTGAAAGTAGCTGCGGAACCTTGGGGAGCGACTGGCTAGAAGGATTTGCACCGGAGTTGGACTAAAATCGCTTTCAAGGTAGTGGCTTGCTACGACACAGTATTTGTGACTATTTACTTAGTATTATTAATTTCAGTTCCAATATCAATATTGTAGTAATTTTTTTCAACAATTTGAAATCGATTTCCTTACAATATTGATAAATGGCTATTATTTTTTTGAATAAAACTGCTTTTGATTTGTCAAAACTTGAGCCATTGGATGAAAAATAATTTTAGACTTTAGTCACAAAAACTTTTGACTTTCTTCAAACAATTAGAAGCTAATTATGTTTTACTTATTGATGGTTCTAATATTACTACAGGTTTTAACGCTATTGTGATTGTTGATGAATCTGTTATTTTTTTTTTAAAAAGGATCACAAAAATGTTACCGGACATTTATTAAGTCATATGACTAATACTTTAATTTATTTGTTACTTATAAATCTACTAAAGAAATGTGAGATAGTTTGCAAAACTCAAAACAGTGAAGATAAAATGATGTCTAAGTTCATTTTGCTAAGGGTGATGAAGTGATTGCCGCAGTAGTCATCGAGACGAACCTGGTAGCTAACAAGATTGACTGGGTGTTGGATACGGGGGAGGCATTTTTGCACCAATAAAGAGTTGTTCCATGCCTTTGTCGATCCCATTGATGGCGAGTACATCTACATGGGTAACTCAACTACTGTTGGAGTTATGGGTAAAGAAAAAATTTCTCTTAAATTAACTTCTGGTAAAACATTACTATTGAACAATGTTCTATATATTCTCTCTCCGTAGAACCTTAGTTTCTGAAGCACTTTTAAATAAAGTAGGCCTTAAACTTATTTTTAAAATTGATAAAATAATTATTTCTCCTGAAAGAGACTTTGTTGAAAAAGGTTATCTTAGTGGGGGTTTATTTATATTGAACATTATTCAAAAGACTATTAATAAAAAAAGTATTTTTAATTTTGCTTATATTGCTAAGTCTATTAATTTGTGGCACGGTAGACTAGATCATATTAATATTGCTTCTACTAAAAAGACTTAGAAAAATGAGATTAATTTCTATACTAAATATTGACGATATCTCTAAATGTTTTGTGTGCATAGAAGCAAAACATGCCAAGAAACCTTTTAAATATGTTACTAATAGAAAGACCTGATTGCTTGAACTAGTACATTCAGACTTAGCAGATTTTAAGAACACTATTAATAAAGGTGGAAAGAAGTATTACATTACTTTTGTTGATGAGGCTGAAGGCATGTTTTTAAAATTCATAGTAGAAATAAAAAAATCAATTAGATGAAAAAAACAAGAGATTTGGATCTAATAGGGGCGGTGTATATAGCACTAAAACTCTAGAAGAATTTTGTGAGAAAAATGATATTGTCCATGAGTTTAGTGCTCCCTATACTTCCCAACCAAATAGTGTAGCGGATGAAAGAATAAAACTCTTAAGGTATGATGCATTCTATGCTTTTATTCTCGGGTCTACCTGACTATATATGGGGAAAGTTGCCTTGTCAGCATGTTATATTCTTAATAGAGTTCCTCACAAAAAGTTAAACAAGACCTCATATAAGTTATGGAAAGGGTTTTTTCCTAACTTGAAATTTCAGAAAGTGTAGGGGTGTTTGGCTAAGATTGATCTACCTTACTTTAGACAGGTAAATGTAGGCTCTAAGACTTTTGACACTGTCCTTATTGATCATGCTCAAAATAGTATTATAAATTGATTTATGTCATTAAACGATTATTCTATTTGTGAATCTAGAGATGCAATTTTTTTTTATAATATTTTTCCTTTAAAAAATGATGTGCCTAGTAATGTGTAAAATAATACTTCTATATGACTCAACTTGAGGGTTTTGTGGTTCTAGGATAAGAGAATAAAGTATGAAAATTGAGAAAGTCCTTATATGGACTTAAGCAGGCACTTAAACAGTGGTATGAAAAAATTAATTTCACATTAATGGATAATGACTTTGTTGTTAATTCATCTGATACATGTGTTTATTTTAAAAATGATAGAATCAGATTGTGTGATTATATGTTTATATATGGATGACATGTTAATCTTTGGCTCCAATGTGAAGGTTGTAAATGAGACTAAGAAATTTTTATTTTCTAAATTTGAAATGAAAGACCTTGGAGAAGCTGATGTGATTTTAGGGATAAAATTAAAAGAACTTTAATGGTTTCTCTTTGTGTCAGTCTCATTATATTGAAAGAATGTTGAAAAGTTTTGCTTGTTTTGATGTAGCTTCAGTAAGAACTCTTTATGATCCTAGCATACACTTGAAAAAAAAATAAAGATTTCAGTATTTTTCAAACTAAATATGCTAAAATAATTAGGAGTGTAATGTTTCTCATGAACTATACTCAGCCTGATATAGCTTATATTGTTAGTAGATTGAGTATATATAATCATAATCCCAGTAGTGAACATTAGAATGCTCTTCATCACTTGTTAAGGTATTTGAGAGGTACTATGGATTGGTGTTTGCATTTTAATAATTTTTTTGTTGTTTAGAAGATTTTTGTCATGCAAACTGGGTGACTAACAATGATGAAGTTAGCCTGACCGGTGGCTATGTGTTTACTTTGGGTGCAGGTGCTATTTCATGAAAGTTTTCAAAGCAAACTTGTATAACACGTTCTACTATGAAACCTGAATTCATTGCTCTCGAGTTGGCAGGGCAAGAAGTTGAGTGGTTGAGAAGTCTTTTGACAGATGTGACTTTATGGGGAAGACAAGTGTCACCAGTTTCTTTACATTGTGACTCACAAACAACAATTGTGATTGCTAAAAATAGTGTATACAATGGTAAAAAAGACATGTTTTCATCAGACGTGATAAAGTTAAATAATTATTGAAATGTGGTGTTATTTCCTTGAAATATGTAAGGTCCAAAAGTAATTTGACGGATCCCATGACCAAGGGTTTGACAAGAAAAATAGTCCTTGAATCGTCGAGGGGGATGGGGCTAAAGCCCATGGATTGAGGTAATATGATGGATACCCATTTTCGGTCAAACGAAGCCATTGGGCCTTTAATAAACACTACATATCCTATCCCTATGACGTGAGGTAGTGTATTAAAAGGTTGAGCTTAATTTTGCTCTTAATGATCTATAGCCTTAAGGTGGTCTATGAGATAAACTCGATGGATCACCTACGTGAGTGTAAAGAATTGATCACCTTTTTTGAAAGACTTGAGTCGTCTTTCTAGAGCACTCATGAGATCCAAGGTTTTTGTGCATGATCATAACAACACTTTGTGAGATTGCGGAGGTTGCTTAAAATCAAGGATATGATATGTGTTGTGGGAGTCTCAACTTATGACTATCTAATTCAAGAGTACTTCACTTTTTGAATATTTGTTGTTGCCTCATATCACTACGTGTCAATTCAAATTGAAAGATATACTGATACTTAAGTACATGTTGTTCCTTCCTTTTGCCCAAAAATTATTTCATTCTTAATCTTTGCATTGGTGGGAGATTGAAGGATAATTCCTTCTTAGTTAATGCAAAGATTAAAAACTCTTGTAACTCTCTGTAATAAATTAATATAAACATCTGTTAGTCATAAGAGTTTGTAGGATGGGAGAGTTACTACTTTATAAACGTATATTCATTCAAATGACGATTAAATGTAACTTTGTGAATGAAGAGACATTCAGAAGTTTTAAAAGTTACTAGCCTTGATGACTTTGTCATTAATTCAAGAGTAATGTTACATTACGTACATTAACTCTGTGTGTCTTCTTTCACTCTTTTGATGGATGAAACGTAAATGATATACCTATTTAAAGAGCATCATTCAAAAATATTCTCTCTTTCATCAATTCTCTGTCTTAATCTTGACTTCCTATTCACTGTCAACATTCGGGCAATTGGTTTGGGCAATCTCCAAACTTTCAGCCACAAGTGCACGTGTTTGGAAGTAGCTGTGGAACCTTGGGGAACGACTGGCTAGAAAGATTTGCACTAGAGTCAAACCGAAATCGCTTTCAAGGCAGGGACTTACCACAACACAGTATTTGTGACTATTTACTTATTATTATTAATTTCAGTTCCAATATCAATATTGTAGTAATTTTTTCCAATAACCATCTCAACCTCAGGTCCTGCATCTTCACTTTTACCGAAGTCACTCCGACCTTTTCTCGAATAATCTATTTTCAAACCATATCTCTCCCAGTGAGTCTACATATCCATCTCAACATCCCATCTCTACCATGCACTTTCAAACTTTTGGATGTGGGAGCTCCTTATTGGCCAACACTCTTCTCCATACAGCATAGCTGGTCAGACTGCAACTTTGTAGAACTAACCTTTAAGCTTAGGAGTCACCTTCTTATCACACAAGATTTTCGAGGCAAGCCTCTATTTCAACTACCGTGTACCAATACAGTAGGTGTCATCTTCGCCAATCCCTCAATTCCCTTGAATTATAGACCTAAGATACTTGAAACTATCTCTCTTTCGAATGACCTGAAAATCCAGCTACACTGCCACGCCAACCTCATGCGTCAAATCACCAAACTTATATATCAAGTACTCCGCCTTGGTCATATTCAACCTAAAACCTTTAGAATCTAGGATCTGTCGTCAAATCTCCAACATATCATTAACTCCTCGCCGAGTCTCGTCATTTAGCACTACATCATCAGCAAATAACATACACCAAGACACCTCCCCTTGAATACGCCACATCAATACATCTAACTCGAATAAAAACGGACTAAAAGTAGATCCCTAATGACGAAATGTTAAGATTTACTCATAAGTATTTACTTCTCCCAAAACAATTAAGAGAAATGAAGACATAATTAAAACTTTAATGTATTTATATTTGTTAATTGGATTTTAATAAAAATAAATATTACTAAAATAAAAATATCAATATTTTTGCAAGCATTAATGATTATACATGCTCAATATTATACTATAAGGGGTCGTTTGGTTTGAAAACAAGTTATACTGGGATTAGTTTTGTTGGGATAAGTTATATTGAGATTAGTTATGCCAGGATTATTTTTTATTGAGTGTTTGGTTTGTTGTATTAAAAGTAATATGCATGATATAATTTCGAGGAATAAATTGATTGATTACCAAAATACCCTCAATCTTATTTAACTTATATATATATATTTTTAATTTTTTTTAAGCTTAAAATATTCATTCTTATAAAATTTTATTATTTTTTAGAGAAATTAAAATATATAAATAAACATAATTTATATATTTTACAACCATTTTGAACGGTAAATGCCTTTATACTTCCTAAAATATTTAATTGCGAAAATAGACTAAATTATGCATTCAAATTATAGTACGAATAATAAATTATAATAAATTTAATTGTGTTAGCCTGAGAAATATAATAAATTATGCACTCAAATTATAGTTGCTTCACAGAAATATTTTTAGTAAAAATTTTAAATTATGCACTCAAATTTTAGCACTCAAATTATGTGTATGGAGGTTAAAAATTAAAGAATTTAAGGGTAACATTGTCATTTTATGGTTTTATCCCATGTAAGAATAATGTTGGGATTGTTATCCCACCAATTGGGGGGATAACTTATCCCGGAACTAATTATTAATCCCGAGATAAGTTATCCCAAATATTTACAACCAAAAGACGAATAAAATTTTTTATCTCGGGATTATTATTTTATCCCGGGATTATTTACAAACTGAACGGCCCCTAAAAATCAACAAATATGCACGTTTAAGCGACATAGTTGAGCTAAGGACTTCAATATTGTAATAATGCCTATTTTCGTGGAAATTCTCATTTGACAATAAACTATATTATAAAAGGAAATACGAGATAGGAAGACTTTTTTGAGAAAAAAGAAGTTAACATTATGGAATACTATTAATATCAAATTTTGACTGAATTATAATTTTTTATAAAATATGAGCTTTATGCTATAATGACTTCATTTTTTCATGATTTTAGTTTACGAATTATGTCATACGATGTTTTTAAAAATAATTTTTGCAACCAATATGATTTATGAGTCTTTAAAATTAAGCATGACTTATGAATATAAGTGTTAAGAGTGAACTCCAAACATGATATGAGGGAGTAAACTAATAAGTTCCCGTAATGAAGATGAGTGATGACACACGTTAAAGTCAATATAATAATTTCTATCTCTTTTTGCCTTTCTCCTATATTATGATTTTGATTTATTTTTTTCCCTGATTGTCCTCTCTCTTTCTAATTATGTTTTTATATTTCATTTTGCTCCTATACATGTAATACAATTTCATATATTTTTATAATTCTTTACTTCAGAGCGCTATATTTCACAATGCAAGTATAAATACTAAGACAGATAATACTATATTTCATGTTAAAATTTATGTACTTAACTTTTGGTGAGCCCCCATGCACCTATTGGGACACAATCGTCTCATTTAACTTTGCTTAGCTATGGACTATGATCATGCTGAGGTCCCTGTACGATATATGTGTGGTCATGATTTAATAAATGAGTGTCCTGGTAATTAATTAAAGGAAAGTGTTTTTAGTTTTATAGTAAATATATTATAAATTAGTCAGATTTATTACATGTATATTAAGTTTTGATTCTTATTTGTAAAAGATTTAATTATACATTTTACACATCTTAACTTTAAATATTAATTCAATAAATGAAGAGAATTCCTTTTCTAATAGAGATAAAATTTTGAGTTAAAATGGGTCTTATAATTTTTATTTCAAATTTAAACATTCAAATAATATAGATATATTTTTTATTTATCATCTTCGACGATATCATTAACTACTTATATAATATTGTTGATTTATGTTGACTATGAGTCAACCTATAAGATGACTTAAATACTATTCCATCTATAAAAACTTGTCCACTTTTGATTTCATCTATAAATACTTGTTCACTTTTGATTTATGAGTCAACATATATAGCATAACATAATCTATAATAGTATAAATGCTAAAACACATATTCACTTATTTATAGATACTTATTCACTTTTAACTTGATACATATCTTAAAAAAATAATAAATATATGGTGATTTTACAATATAACCCTTTGAATATAATAAATATTTTGCTCTGAAAAATTTAATGAGTGATATATTATATTTAATATTAAGAATAAAAAAGATAGAAATAAATAATTTATTCAATAATTTTATAAACTGAATAAATATTATTGAATATCCAAAAATGAAAAAGTGTACAAGTAAAAATGATCTGAGAAAGTAACTATAAATAATGAGTGTAACATTAATTGTGTTTTGACTGATAGACTAACGACCTGACATCATTGGATGATGAAATACTGGACTAGTTAATTTACCTTTTGACGTTATTTAATCTTTTTTTGCTATCTTTTTAGAAATATTGTTAGTTAGTATATAGTAAATGTATTATAAAATTAGTGAATTATTTTATTTACCTTTTGAAATTAATCATTTGATATTTTTTTTGTTGCATTTTTAAGAATTTTTTCTTTCTTAACTTATAGAGTAAATGTGTTATAAAATTAGGGGGATCTACTAATATGCATATAAAATGTTAGTAATTTTTATTTGTAAGAGAGTTAGCTATATGTGGTGTATCTTTTGATCTTTAATTGTTGAGCATCATTAATAGGTGTTCACGGTTTGGTTAAAAACCAAACTGAACCGCGAACCAAACTAAATCGATAAAAAAAAATTGGAATGAGTATTTGGTTTGGTTTGATTTGATTTTAGATTTTAAAAGTCGATATTTAAGCGGCTTGGTTTTAATTTTACTCTAAAATAATCTACAAAATGATCAAATCGAACCGATAAAAAATTATATATATATTATTCATGAATAAAATATAAATATTTGTTACATTTTAAATTTTAATCATGAATTTAACTTTCGTCGTAATACTTTTAGTCATATGTCTCTATCTAGTTGACAGTACGTTATGAGATTCTAAATGATTTTTGCACTTTCAATGACAAATGATACTAATTGTGAAAATTATCTTGTTGTCTTTGAGATTTTACAGGTGAGTTCATTAGACTGTAGATAATAGCTAGTTTTGAACTTTTTTTTTGGTCCCTATGGAGAAAAAAAAATATGTGTTCTCCTTTTGGGGAGTTTATCATATCTTTCTCTTATATGTAGTTTCTGAATAATTTTTGTAGAAGCGTTCATATGGTATTGCTCGTGGTGTTGCCTAATTATAACCATGAATTGACATCTTAGTTTCAAGGTTAAAGCACAACACTCAATTGACATCTCATATGTTGGATTGAATTTATGTTTAAAAATTAAACTTTTATCATTAGCTAAAGTTATAAACCGAAAAAATCCAACCAAACAGAAACTAAACTGACAAGAACCAAACCGCCGGTTATTTTTTTGTGTTGGTTTGATTTGATTTTAGAAAGTTAGAAACCGACTAAGTTGGTTTGGACCGAGCCATGAACACCCTGGATTGTGATAAAAGCAAATGAAATTCAAGTGAAATATTTTGACTCAATACAAACTGTCAAGCAACCAAATAAAAATAGCATATTACATGATTAGCAATAATAGCGACAAGCAATAATATGATTTTAGATCCTATTCTCAAGTTTGTCAGCTTTGCATAGAGGATTTTGTCTTGGCCAAAACCGCACGCTCTATTGACTTGAAATCGAAAGCACAAGCATGTTCCTCTGGATATCTATGCCTTATGCAAAATACTTCACCACACTTACAAATGAACCTTGTTAATCCCACCTTCTTCAGGCAAACAATGCACCTTTGTGGCTTCGTCTTCATCATTGAATCATCTTTTCTAGTTTTAATCTTAAGAGAAGATATCGTTTTAAATAAAGCTAATGCACTCTTATCAGTTTCTTCTTTCAAGAAAGTATTGTAGCATTTGGAACAAAAGTTGTCATTGGTTCGGCTTCCACAGAAACCACAACTACTACTCTCGCATGAAATTGGAGTTACTAATACTACTTTGTTACAAGAAGTCATTTCTTTTCTTCTTTGAAAGAAAAATTTCTCGAGTGTATTTGCTCTTTAATTAATTTAAGAGACTTTGGTTATAATGTGGGGTGTATAATGGCTATATTTATACTTGGATACATTACTCCATCCCGACTTTTTTGTTTGCATAATAAAATGGATACTTGCTATTAGAACATTTTAATCTCAATATTTATGTGGAGGTTGGTCAACATTCTCACTAGAATACTTATGAGATTTCTAAGATTTTACTTTTAAATTCAAACACGAGTCATTAACTTTTAAGCTTGTAAGGATTTTCTGTGCACGTTGTAGTTACTAGAATTTAATTTTAACATATGAATATTTACTTTATACTTATCTCCAAGTTCATCAGTTTTAAATGTATTTTGACCAAGAAACAATTTATATTTTGGCAATTGATTTTCATTGTTTCTCACTTTTCTCAAACATTCTGCTAATTATTTTCTCATTCATATGGTCACAACATACGCTTTTCTTATCATCCTTGCCTTGTTTAGATTTTCCAAGTTTCTCTATAATATTCATTGTTGGTGTTTGACTCCAATTGTTGACAGCAGAAGCAAACATCTTCATCCAGATCATCAAGAACGTTTGCAAGTGAGTAGCAACGTAACCTTCTTTTTTTTTTTTTTTTTAAAAAAAAGATCTCTTATATATTTCTAACCATGCACACATAAAATAGTTGTGATTTTCCATTTGAGTAGTAGTCTAGTAGATCCAACAGTCGAAGAGTCTTCCCTATAGATGGAGCCACATGGTAAATGTGGTTTTCGGTGTGACACAATTATAAAACACGAGGCTTTTTCATCTAACACTTGATAGATTGTTTAATACCTATAAATAGATTACTTTGATCAAGTTGTATATATTTGATGGGACTATAGATGTCACGCCCTGAGATAGACTTTGGACGGGACATGTCCTTGGTGTCTTCGGTGACACAACTCATGAGGCGGGGATGGATGTGAGACGGATACACACGTCATATTGAAGAGAGGAAGTTTTAAGTATATGATCTGTAATTTAAATAGACGAAATTAAATAATTAATGATGATGTCACACATAGTATATAACAACATGGGGTAGGTGAAAATGGAGACTCGTCTTTGGGGTACTTTGTGATAAGAATGTGTCGCATAGGCTTAAAAGTAAGTTCTATAGATCGAGTGGTGGTTAGACCAGTTTTGTTGTACGGGGCAGAGTGTTGGCCAATAAAAAAAGTACACTTTCAAAAGATGAAGGTGGTGTAGATGAGGATGCTCAAATGAATGAGTGGGTATACGGGGAGATATATGAATTAGAGTTATTTGAGGTAAGGTAGAAATGGTCTTTGTGGCTGACCGTTGATAAGTGAAATGAGATTGAGATGATTTAGACATGTTAAGAGGAGGTATGAGGAGGTATGCGTTAGGAGGCATGACAAGTTACTTATAACAGGAGTTAGGAAAGGTAGAGGTAAGCGGAAAAAAAGAGAGAGAGGTTATTAGACAAGACAGATAGAAGGGCATAAATTAATGTCTAGCATTAGAATAGAAAATTAGTAGATAGTTGGATTTTATTACACTTTATGTGGAGAATAGGGGTAGCAATCTAATTAGTGGTAGTAGAAGCAGATCTAGGATTTTAAGATATCGAGTGTCATGCGGTCCAAGTAGGATTTGCGAATCGATTCTTTTAATTTTGGGTTACAATTTGGGTTATTTATCATTTTTTTATTTTATAAACAAATCGATCAAATACGTCTAGTGAGTTATGTTCTTTTTTTTTTAGATATTTTTAGATCAAAAACTTCTAAGTAGTTTAATTTTTTTCGGTATAAGAGATCTTATTCTTTAAAACTTTGAGAGAGAAAAAGAGTTTTTTCATGTTAAAAATTTAAATTTATATATAATATGATACAGTTATCTTTAACTTAATATACTCATATTTCATTACCTTTATACGTTGAGAGTGTTGTTGCAAGTATATAATTTGAAAGAATTAAAAATTATAGCTTCAACTTAATCATCTTCATTTAGTTCAAACGATCGAAGACTTTACATTTTAAAATCTCTAACATAATAATATGCATAATTTTATAGACTTGAACTTTAAAAAAAAAAATATGTTCTTATTAATATTTAATTATGTGACGTTTAAGATTTAATACTCATTAATTCACACAAAACACATGAAACACTAGTATCAAGAGATTAACCAAGAGAAAAGTTTTAGAAAAGCAGGAATTAATTAAAGAAAAATAACCCATTTAAATTAATAAAAAATAGCAAGTAAATGTAATTAATGAAAAAAACTAAAAGTGTGGGGGCGAGGGAGGAGGGGAATAAAAAGACAATTAAGCCCTTGACACACATCTAACGAAAAAAGCACAAAAAACGAAGTGTTGGGGGTGGGTCGAAGTGCTGAGCAGTTTGCCTTTGTGCAAGCAAAGGAACAAGCCTAAAATACAATGCTCATTAATAGGTTTCAAACCTTAGTCAGCAGGGTGGTATTTTCTACCTATTGCTAGTGGCACTAATTTTAATTGTCACTTTGTTCAAGGGGTGGCAAGTTCAATTCTTCTCCATTATATACATATATACACAAAGTTTCAATCGAGGTCTGTAGATGCCGTGTCATATCCCCGAGTACACATAGATCTGCCTCTGAGTGATAGTAGTCTTTGGTATTTGCATAGTCTCTTATGCTTCTACCGAGTACACATAGATCTGCCTCTGAGTGGTCGTAGTCTTTGGTATTTGCATAGTCTCTTATGCTTCTATGTGTGTTATTATTTATTATTTTATTTGCTTTGTATCATAGTATTTCAATATTTGGTTGTTATATTTTTCTGGGCATCTCAATTATATCGAAAGCCCAAGACAAACTCTAATGTTGCAATTTTCGTTATTTTTTTTCCCACTAGTTCTTCTATTTTCAATGCCCCAAACGGTCACAATATCATAGTAATAATGAGTTTTTTTTTTATAAGAAAAATTCCATGCAAACTCTATTTGGATTTTTTTTTTCCAAAGATATGAGCTGTTATATATATATATATATATATAATTATTTTTACATGAAAATATGGACCTCTATAATTTTGGGACCCTAGGCTATTATCTAAATGGTCTAATGGACAAGACACCACTACTTGCAATCCTATTTTGATGACATTTTTATTTTTGAGTACCATAAATAACCTCTTTATTTTATAAAACTAGAGGTACAGTCTACGTGAATTCTACTCTTTCCAAACTCTACTTGTAAAATTACATGAAATATATTATCATTATGGATAATTTTAATAATTCATTAACCCGTTGTCCAGTGATATCACTAGTTTGTTGTCCAATGAATAATGACGTGAAATTCTTACTTATTCAACCCATAATAATCTTACACTGTTATTTATGGTTAACTATTTTATTTTTTGTACTTTTTTATTAATCATGCATGTCATACCAAGTTAATCTATCTATTCGCTCGTAAGTCAAGAGTAGTCCATGATATCATAGACGATGATAAATGAAAAAATACAGAACATTTTAATTGAGTTTTTGAACCTCAAATAAAAATCACAAGATTTGAATTAACTCAGATTTTATCCTGATTAGAAAATAGTTCCCTTCATTTACTGAAGTACTCCAATATTTAAAGATAAGAACATAGTAGTAACTATGTCTACACCTAAGTAACTATTCAAGATATGTAACCCATATTTGACTCTCTTAAAAAAAAGATTAAAATTTAATATGCATATAAGTAAATCTGACTAATTTATAAGATATATTTACTGTAAGGCTAAGAACATCTTCCTTACAAAGGGAAAAAAGTATCAATTAGTTTTAAGAGATAAATTAAATAATTAACGATATATAACTATATATATTTATTTATTTATTTATTATTATTATTATTAATCATGAACCTATATGTTCACTCGCAAATCAACGAGACTATAATTAGTTAATGATATCATAGAAGATGGTAAACAGAAAATATAAAATGCTAAATAAATTTTTAGCCATAAATAAAGATTATTAGATTACAGCTAATTCAAATTTTATCCCAATTAAGAAGAGATTATTTTTATTTGCCAAGTAATTTAAGGATAGTAACCACATTTACTATGTGTGTATCCAAATATAAACAACTAGTACTATTCAAGAACAATCAATTGTTCTTGTTTACCTGATGCTTTAAAGTACATTTACTAGTTACTACCTATTGGTCTTATTATTTAATACTTACACAACTGAACTTTATTAAGAACTAAATTTTACTAATACAATGTATGACTTGTCTAAGATATGATACTACTTTCTTAGTTTCATATTAGTTGAACATATTTTATTTTATACGATAATTAAGAAAAAAATTATAAATAACAGTGTAAGATAATTTTATAAATTCACCCTTAAAAAAATTCTTGGGAACTTTACAAACAAATGTGGACTCTTTCAAAAAAAAAATTAATTGTAAGGATAATATTGAAAAAATTTAGTTAATGCTTTCTTGATTTAGTAAGGTAATCAACTAATATGAGACAATCAATTTTAGTAAGATGACCAGCTAATACGAGACGATGGAAGTGTATTTTATTTGAATTATGTAATGAATAATGATTTATGCATGATATAAATAAATTATTACTATAAAAAACTATCCGTCTAATAATATAAATAAAATTAAACTAAAAATAAAAGCTAAGCTACAACTGTTATAACATGGGTTGTGGTGCAGTGGATGAGGCTGCTCCACCCTTAACCAGACGTCGAGGGTTCGACTCTGGGTATGGAGAAAACTCTGTTGGGAGCTCTGTCACCTTAATGGGCCCTGCAACGCGCGATCCGGATTAGTCAGGACTCCAATATGAGCACCGGATGGAAAACAAAAAAAAATAAAAAATTTCAAGGTTTTTTACTTACAAATTAAAAAATAAGGAGGATAAATTAATTATTTCTCTTTTTTTCATAAAAACATTACAATCCAATAACCCCAAACTTGAGAAGAGCAACTGTGCAGTCACTTTCAAAAAAGTATATTTTCTATAAATAACAGCATCATAGATTTACAAAAGATCTATCCACATTGCTCCTCCAACTCCATAATAATATGCTAACTTTCAATATCTGAAAAGGTACTACTACAAAATCATCTATAAATGACCATATTTCCTTCAAGGCGGAATGCATTTAGCATCTTTATATTTGTCAATAAATTTTATTTGGGTACTAAAATTATTATCTGTTTCAATCCGTCACCTAAACACATGATAACATATTTTTGTTATATATTTTGTCTTACATTTTGGAAAAGATTTTAGACGCGTTTTCAAACGCTTATTATGTAAGTCAGTCAACCATTTAATATATTACATGCATTAGTCTTAATAAACTATTTAATCTTAGGCTTGTTTCAATTAAAGTTGATATATAGAAGTAAAGGAGGTGACATAATTTATGTGGTCAACTTAGTAGCCGTTTGATCATGAAAATTACTTTTTCCCGGAGTTGGAGTTGGAGTTGTGTTTGACCATGTTTTTTTGAAATTTTTTTTTAGACTTTTGATTTTTTTTTTTAAATATGATTTTATGCCCTCAACTTTTAAAAATTATCAAAATCACTCAACTACTAATTTACCTACTAACATACAACCAAATGTTGAGAAAATAATTTATATGTCTTCCATTGATAAAATAATTAACAACAAACTAATTATTATGATTGTTATTCTTCTAAAATTTGAATAAAAATACCACAAGCACAAACTAAATAAGTTTATTTAATCATAATCGATTGAATAGAGAAAATATATTTTGATAAATATGATTGATGGATATAAATATATTTTTTATATATTCTTAAATTTGTTGATGAAAATTCTTAATTACTTTCACTTGAATTAATTATTTTATTGAATTTGATCTTTTTAAAAAAATTTACGGATGGATTATTCCTGAATAGATTAGTGCTAATTTTTTGCTTTTTCTTTAGTGATGATATTGATTTTCCTTGAATATTATTGTATCGTATATATGGCTCGTTACGTTATGTTTGATACGCAACTTTATTGACCACTTTTTAATAATTTATTAAAATCGTAATAGCCATTATATGACATATATAGAAAATTAGAATGACAAGAAAAAAATATTAAATTTCTTATTTTTAAATAACATAATGTACTAGGCCTTATGTTTCTCTAATATAGTTCATTCGGAACAAAAGTTGATATATTTCCGCCATAGATTGCCATTTAAGTATTATTTTTTACTTCACGTTAGTAAATTTTGGTTAAAAAAAAAAAAGAGATTAGAATATCTGTAACAATTAAAAATAATATTGTACCATAGAAAACAAATAAATTTTATAGAAAACAAATAAATTTTTTTTCTTGGTAGTTGGTTGTAATTATAAGAGAGGTTTGTGTAAAAATTTAAAGATTGAGATTATATGTAATAATAATGAAAGTTGAAAATGGAAGTGAAAAATTGTTAAAAGAACAAAAAATTGTTTTCACTTTTTTGGAATTCAACTCCGGAATAATTTTCAGAATTTTCATGGCTAAACACCACAGTTTCCGGAAAAGTGAAAAAAATTTCCGAAAAAAAGTTTTTTTTTTTTTATGGCCAAACGGGCCCTTATTTACATAATAACGTTTGAGAATATGCACAATTTTTTTTTTCCAAATTTTGACTCAAAAGTCTTTATAGATATTCGAAAACAACATCTCAGGTAAAGGTACGATGTATAACACTCTACTCTTCCAAGATTCCACTTCGTAAAATATACTGAATAAGTTGTTTTTTTTAGTATTTTTAGATACAGTTTATCAGCTGTTCAAGTTCATTTTAAGTGTTTATTTGCTTAATTGAACCATGGTATGATTTTTAGATCTTGCTACAAAAAAAAAAGAAGATTTTTATATCTTAATGCTAGAATTTAATGACAAGTTTAACAGTCTGTTAATATAGTACCAACAAACTAGGAACAAGAAAAGTAATACAAGGCTGCAGATACAAAAGTGCTTCATCAATCAAATTACAGAACTCTTGATGGCTGCTATAATGAAAAAAAGAAAAGAATAGCACTTGTAAAAATTAAAAAACAAAGAAAATAAAAATATTATTATAGTGAGAAAAGGAAGTAACTTTAAAACTATCTGGAGAGTTCAATATAATACTATATATATATATAGAAATAATATTTTAGAGAGAGAGAGAAATTGATAGAAACATATATAAACATCAGATTACTAGAATCATTCAACAAGATTCTGTTAATCTCTTTAGAGTCTTCTCATTCAAGAATATGAAGAGAGGAAGTAGTGTGAAAAGTGTGAAGAGAGAGGGAGATATGATGGGGACATACGTACAGGCTTCCACGTGGCATCATCTGAGTGGCATTGTCCTTTGGCTCGCTTCCCACAAAGCCCACCCCCCACCCACCCCCAAGAACTCCCATACCCACCCACCCACTTTGCTTGCCCTATGTCAGTGTTTGGTGTGGGGTGTTGTTGTATGTGTTGAGCTGTGTGTTGTTGTGTTGTGATGTGTAACTCCCAAAGTCCTATAACCCCGCTGAATGAATCCGTATTTGGATGCACTCTCTCTCTTTCTATCTATTTCTCTCTCTCTCTCTCTCTAAAACCTTTTCTTTCTCTCGCTTTCACGCTCTCTATTTATATCTTTTGTCTACCTTGTACACCGCTTGCTTTATCTCTCTTATTTCTCATACCCTAAATTGGTTTACTTTGCCCCCTTTCTCACTTTTGCTGTTCTTGATTCAGCTATCCTAGATAGAAAGATTGGATTTTTACCTATTCTTTGTCAGTTTTGATCCATAGGTAAGATAGGTATGTGATATTCTTTGTCTGGGTTGCTCTCATTTTTCAAGAACAAGAATTGGAGTTGTTTGTTGCTAGCTTTCTGCGTTTTGTTTTAATTTGAGCTGATTCTTGTGTGTTTTGCTGTTCATTTTGATGTGGGTGTTGCTTGATTGGTGGGAATGTTGTGTGTTTTAAGCTAGTTTTGCTGTAAAGTTTTGATCTTTGGTGATTTTGAATTGAAATGGTTGAGGGCTTTTGTAAAGAGTTATGATCATTAATTGTTTAATTTAGCTGTGCATGCATGTGATGGTTTTTTCTATAACACACATTTAGGAAAGGGTTGTTCTGCTGGATTGATAAGAGAAGAAATGTAATTGTTATTCTTTTAATTCTTTTGAAGGGCTTTAGTAAGTTTCTACTGACTTGAGCATTTGCATCACTTGTTTCAACTTGATTCTTATGGTCTGTTGAAATAGAAATTAACATTCTTTAATTGCAATTGTGCTATTTTCCTTCTCTGGTTGAGTTTTAACTTAGGTTTTTAACATTCCTTATTCACGATTGTGCAGTTCTCTTTATCTGGTTGGATGTTAACATTCCTCAATTGCGATTGTGCTGTTTTTCTTTAGCTGGTTGAATGTTATCTTTTATTGCACTGGTGCTGTTTTCTTTATCTCGTTGAATGGTAACTTAGGTTTTAACGACTCTTTAATTGCAATTGTGCTGTTTTCCTTATCTGGTTGAATTTTAACTCCAGGTTTTAGTGCCTTATGAATTTCTAAATGAAATGCATACGGCTATGTTGGAAGTGAAGAATGTGGTCTAATTTTCCACAACCTGCCTTACTATGGCTTAAGCCTTTGTGATTAGATTCTGTTCTAAAAATCTATGCTGCCCTTCAATTAATTAAGTTTGGTTTCTTCATATGCCTTCAATATGGATTTATGAACCTTGTTGCATATCAACAAAGTTGTACTTGCGCATTCCACTAGCTGCATCTTCAGTTTATGTTCAGCTACTTGTCCCGTCTTATGCTAGTTTGGAAAATATCTGGAAACGATGCTTACCTTTTTGTTGCATTAGTCAAGGTAGTGTATTCATGTCTGTTTATTTGGATGCATATTTTTTTTCTGGACCTATTCTACTGTATTATAAGTATACCTCCTTGCTCGACATAGTGCCAGAGTTTGTTTTAGATTAGCCAGTTATCTTCTTTTGACTGATGCTAACTTCATTTGAAGGTTTATTTGGTGTGTTTCTCTAGAAATTATTAGGTCAGTACTGGTCTTTGTAGGGTCAGTTCATGTTTAATGTTCCCAATGATATTATTTCTTGTGTTCTTTCCACCATTTTATTTCGCCGGAGCTTTCATCTTTCTTACACATTAATTACGATGAGCTTCTAGATCTAGTTTCAGCATTCTACTTTGCGCCCTCAATTGCATGTTTGATTATGTCAAATGATCATCTACAACTAAAACAGTGTCTGAATTTCTGGTTCAGTCAATGAAGATTTAATCAGCTAACTAAGTTGTCATCTATGTGAATGCATTAGAAATCTCCAGCACTCTATGATGTGCTCGTCCTAAGAAACTGGCTTTTCCATTTGTTTTATAGTGTTAAGAGCGTCAAAGATGCCTCTTGAAAAAATAAAAGAAGGGACAAAGTAGAAACGAGATCGAAGTTTAAGGGAGCTTTGTTTTAATTAAATTGTAAAGTTATTGCCTATTTGAATAGCATACTATGTTTTCTGTTCATACAGTATGCTTAAATTTTCCTTCGACCTTTATTTCCTTAAAGGTGTTCTATTTTTGCCCTTCCGGTTCATGGTCTAACACTGTAAGAAACAAACTTTTGCAGGCGTATGTGATCAATTTGATGCCTAAAGGTCATGATTTTTTGGCTTGAGATGTACATTCCCCTATGCAATGATGAAAGAAAACGGTTCATCATCCAGTAAAATGCTTAGCAGAGACTGGGTATTAAAACGCAAGCGTCAGAAACTTCCCTCTGGTTCTGATGTGTCAAATGGCAAAGAAAAAGTTTCAAAACCCTTGGATTTACCCTCGAGTAACTCACTCAAATTTCGAGTGAAAAACGGAATGACTTCAAGTCGTTCTTCTAGCAAGAAGAAAGGGAATGATGGGGTTAGTATGTTCGTTATGATTTTCTTAAATTCTTTTCCAATTTGTGGCTGTGAACTACATGGTGAACAATACTTGAGCTGTAGGTTAGGAGGAAGATTTCCCCAACTTCTTGACCAAGAGACCAACATGCATCTTTAACTTGCTATTCTTAAAAGTTTTTGGTTGTCCTTGATTTTCTTTTTTTGGTTTATTCTTTATGAGTACTTACCCCAAGCTCTCGCTGTTAGCTTTGCTATCGTCTTGCCAGAACTGTATGACCGAAAGATCTATTTGAGATTTGTTGCCTTGCAGTGTGACTTACGTATTTTCCAACCGAGCTTTATCACTTATATACATTTGCCTTTTTTAAAATGCTTCTGACTCTTGTTTCCTTTTGTTCTCATCCAGTACTATTATGAATGTGTTGTTTGTGATCTTGGTGGAGATTTGCTTTGCTGTGAAAGCTGTCCGCAAACCTTCCATCTTGAGTGTCTGGATCCTCCTCTTAAGGTATATTTGATAGTTGCTTTTTTTTAAAACTGGATCAGCTATTTTCATATAAATCTTTCATGTAGTAGTTTGGTTTTTTTTCTTTTTCTATTTATCCTATCCAGTTTACTTTTGGTACTGACATTTTTTTAAATCCCATATAGCGTATACCAACTGGAAAGTGGGAATGTCCTAGTTGCAATCAGAAGAATGGTACAGTTGAGTCTGTTAATCCTCTGGATACTGTCTCCAAACGAGCAAGGACAAAAGTTACAGGTGGAAGAGCAAACAATGAAAAGAAGCCATCTGGAATCTCCAAGGTATCCCTGATTTTTAAAAGCTCCATTCCTAGTAAGAGAAGATCCTCAGGCAAAGAAAAAACTCCTTTATCACATCGCAATCAAATGGAGAAGCTGGGTTCTTCCTCCAATGATGTTTCTTGTGATATTAAACCAAGTCATCATTCCCGGGATAGTGCTGCGGATGGTAAGTCATTGTACACAGGTGTTGATAAAGAAAAGGAGGTTCCTCCTGAAGATACTCCTATGGAGAAGGAAGTGCCTCCTTCAGATACTCCAGCTGAGAAGGAGGTGCCTTCTGCAGATACTCCATTGGATAAGTCGAGCTCTTCAATGAATGATACAATGCCCTTTTTGAATATGATGGATTCAAAGACAAATGACAATGCCTCTGAAAAGAAGCCTGACTTGGCTTCTAGTGATGGATCTCCAGGTGGTGAACCTGTAGTTGTTTCGGAGGCCGCTTCTAGGAAAGACAGGAAACGGAAACCTAACTTTTACAGCATTGACAGTCAGAACAAATCTAGGACTGACAAGGGAAAGCGAGCTGCTGATAATACTAAAAGGTCTGGTTCAAAGATGAGCAAATCGATAACAAAGCGTAAGCGTGATAATCACCAGTCTTCAGCGACTGCGTCAAGTAGGGATGGAAGAGATGCTGTTGGAACCCACCTTAAAGATGAGGTATAATCCCTATCTTTTGTTTTCTTCTTTCAAATCTGAATTGTGTTTTTTTTTTCTTTTTTTAGCGGTGGATTTCATTTTTTGATAAGGTAAGATATCTTATTAATTTAAGGCATCCAGAGGATGTAGTTTGAATATAATATTCATATATCTTATTAACTGGTGTTTTGTATATGAATATATATATATATATATATATATATATATATATATATATATAAAAGACGTTTAGCTGATAAAAAAAAAGAATATGTATATTTTGATGAACTGTATGTGAATAAGATGTATTTCCTGGAAAGCAATAGTGCCCAAATCTCTGGCAAATAAGAGTCGAAGTAAATAGAGATAATATATTTGTTTTGTTTAACTACTGGATCTTATATTTCTTGATACAATTTTAAAACTTAAATTTTCTTCTAAATGGTGCTGGCTAGCACCTGAAGGATAGTTCCTGTCATCCTTTTTGAGCATGTTTGTTTGAAACTATGGCTGCTGATATTCTTTCTAGGAAGTAAGAAAGAGTCAGCATACCATATTTCCTAAATGTTTATGGTTTCAATAGTTTGCTTGATAAAACCCATTTACCATTTTCCCTTGATTTCAATGCTCGTTATTGCCCAGGGAAGCTTGTTACTCTGTGATAAGTTAAACTAGACAAGTAGATATACCATTTACAGCTATATTAATTAGATAGTTATCAATAGTATATATTCCGTCGTTCTCCTGAATCTAGTACGGTGTTAAAAACTTTAGATGCTTTGCATTTGAAATTAAAAAAAGAGATTAAAAGGAAAAGTCATTTTGAACTTGAGTATTAATTTCAGTATCTAAATCTTCTCAAAACAGACATGCAATATGGGGATGTCCTCAGTTTATTTTATCTTTTTAGGTAAGATATGAATGCTGAAATATTGAGGAGACTTGCATTTAAGATATAACCAACTTTCAGGAGAGGAGACTATAGTTACGTAATAAAGCCTTAAATATTGTGGGGCATGCAGGATAATTTCCATAGAGATATCAAACCATAATGCTGACCATCTTGTCTAGTTAACTGATAGTGTTAATCTGGTATGTATGTTCTTTGATATTGATTGTGCTTTTATGTCACGACCCAAAATTCCATTTGAGCCATGAGTGCACCCACCATCCGTGTAGGTGAACCATTTAACAATTTGAATAATGCGGAAATAATATAATAAACACGTGTACTTAGCAAGCTTTGATTATTGGTGTACTTGCGAGGTCCCAATTTGTATAGAGGATTGGACCTCTTTTGTTGAGAACCATATTTTGGTGTAGGTTCTCTCCTTTTCCCCAAATGTTAATAAAATCATTTACCTTAGAAAAAAATAAAATGAACTATCTTCTCCGAAACTCATCCAATCACACTGGGAACCATGCCACCTATCTCTGCAAGTCATAAATCACCTATAGAAGTTATGGGAAGGGTTAAAAAAGGGGAAAAAAGTAGAATTCAAAAAATGCCTATGAGGGTGGTTACATGCTCTAGGGCTGCATCACTTTAGTAAAGCTCTAAAGTGGGGTTAACTTGAGGCAGCTACGGAGCATGCTCATAAGAATTTACTTCTTGGGTGAGGAAGGCCTTGGGCATGATTTCTGTGTTCGGCTCGAAATAAGGAAAAAAAATGGGCTCGTAATAAAGACCATAAGAATTGTGGTATAATTGTCTAGCTTTGATAGGGAAGGAATAATGACGCGCTTTAAGGCATTAGTGCAGAGGTATTCAAGGTGGTTAACTCAATAATGGATTAGTTGTCTGAACTTGGTAAAACAAAAGCTTTTTCGGCACTTCTTCAATTAACTATACGTCTATACCCCATGTAACACTTACCATTTGAATTAACCCTACTCATTGTAACATTCACCATTTCAATTAACCCTACTCCATTTAACACTTTCTGCTTCTACCCTCAAGGGTATGACCTAGTGGTCACTGAAGTGGGTTGAGCTGAAGTAAATACATTAGATGATCTCTTTCCATTTTTCCAATCCTTGGTGGGCGGTTACCCGGTCTATGTGTTGGGGGTAGTAGTTACCCTGTGGAATTAATCGAGGTCTTTGCAAGCTGTCCCGGAACCATGGTTAGGAGAAAATGTAACACTTGTCATTTCTCAAAAAGAAAGAAGAAGCACTACTCCATGCGCATGTACGTGGCACAACAGTAGTTTTCCTCTTTTTAGGATGACTAGTCTATTAAAGGGTTTCTAGACAGGTAAGTGTGTTGAGGGGATCAAGTAAGCTAAGTGAGGAATGGGTTCATTGTTTGGAGAAAATGGGGTTCTACTTCGGGACTTCCTAAGATGATCATCCAGATTTTGAATAACTGTTTTCTGGGGACTTAAGATTGTTATGTGGACAACAGATGAGGAGGTATCGTCTAATGTTGTTCTTCTGGAAGGGAAGTCTCTCGAATAAAGAGAATTTGCTTTGTGGACATTAGTACATACAGTGATAAGCACATCTAATTAGAAAAGCAGACATGGTTTCTCTGTTGTGGATTAGCTGTTCTTTTGAGTGTGGAACTCTTTGCTTTATTTATTTCTCCTATATGCTGACAGATATTTGCTACTTTTGGGGTTATTTCTTTGATGTAAATGAGCATGTCCACTTTTGCATGTGATTGTATTTCTATATTGGAAGAAATAGCCTTTTCAAAAGAGAAAGTAGTAATAACCTGATGGAAGAATTACTGCATCTCTGCTCCGCTATATGTATCGGATTATCAGCAGCGGCCGTTGATTTACTCCTTGTTGTCGTTTCTATTTGAGTTTAATGGAACTTTGTGTTTACCCTAAACAAGGAGGGAAAGGAATGAAGATTTGTACTTCGTTTTGAATTCTTGCCTAATAATAGTAGTTGTGGAATAGGATAGTTGAACAATTTCATTCATATCTTTCTATGTCAAATACATGGCTTTATATACACTAAGAGATTGTGGAACTAAATCACGTAATCACATGAAATCTGAGATTATAATAGGCAAAGACCAGCGTAATCATTGTTTCTTTTGTTGATTTTATTTCCTTTTTTGGTTAATGCAGTTGGTTTCTGAAGAGGCTGCTCAGTCATCGGATCTGTTGCGTGAAGCTGGAAAAGTTGCTATTGAACCTTTAATATATGATAATAACGATCCCGGTCTTCAACAGGTACTATTTCCAAGGACCAACTTATAGGTTTATTACTATCATTTAATATCTGTTCATTTATCACTCTTTGATGAAATTTCTGAAACTTCCCTTTAAAAGGGAAGAGAAACCAATGATATTGATGATAATCTGTTTTCCTGCTTTTGACACATGCTTAATTGCAGGTTGATAAGGTTCTGGCATGTCGAGTTCAAGGTGATAATATTAGTCGTTTGCATGATATCCCCCGAATAAATGCAGATTACTCAGCATTGGGAGATTCAGTGAGAGGGAAAGCAAAGGATGGAGAGCCCAGTTGTGATGTGCCTGTAGTTGAGGTTGGTATAGAATATTCAGGCAGTGGCTCTCAAGAAACTTTGGACATTCCTGATGGAAAAAGCTTGAAGGATGATACCAGCAAGGATACTTTGGACATTCCTGATAAAGGAAAAAGCTCGATGGATGATACTAGCAAAGATAAAGTTCAAGTGTACAGAAGATCAGGTAGCAGAGAATGCAAGGAAGGAACTGGCACAGTAAAGGAAGACCCTCAAGGTTCAGTATCTGAAGGTGCAATCAACAAAAGCGAAGAAGACATTGCTGTGAATGCTGCTGATGATCTGGCTAATATGCAGAATACTTCTGGAGAAAGCAATGATTCCACTGAAAAGAACTATAATGACAATGCCGAGTTGAAGGATAATGTCATATCTGTGACTCATAAAGTTGGAACTGCCAAGGGAATAGAAGAAGAAATGATTACTACAGATACCACCCCTTTCAAGAAAAGTGAGGAGACTGTCTTGGCTAAACCACCAACATCCAATGGCGTAAATGTCTTCTATGAATATCTTGTTAAGTGGGTTGGGAAATCAAACCTTCATAACTCTTGGATCCCAGAGTCTGAGCTGAAAGTTCTGGCAAAAAGAAAGCTGGACAACTACAAGGCAAAATATGGGACAGCAACAATAAATATTTGTGATGAACAGTGGAAGCTGCCTCAGCGAATTATTGCAACTCGGCGTAGTACGGGTGGTTTTGATGAAGTGTTTGTGAGATGGACAGGTCTTCCTTATGATGAATGTACCTGGGAAAAAATAGAGGAACCTGTGATTGCAAAATCATCTCATTTGATTGATCAGTTTAATCAGTTTGAATCCCAAGCATTAGCCAGAAATGCTACCAAGGAGGATATGGTGAGAAAAAGGAGAGAATGCCATAAAAATGATATAGTGACTCTGACAGAGCAGCCTAAAGAACTGGGAGGCTCATTATTTCCACATCAAATGGAGGCTTTAAATTGGTTGCGCAAGTGCTGGTATAAATCCAAAAATGTTATTCTTGCTGACGAGATGGGGCTTGGGAAGACAGTATCAGCTTCTGCTTTCTTATCATCTTTGTATACCGAGTTCAATGCTGCACTTCCTTCTCTAGTTTTGGTTCCTCTGTCCACAATGCCAAATTGGATGGCAGAGTTTCAGTTATGGGCTCCGCACCTCAATGTTGTAGAATACCATGGGACTGCTAAAGCAAGAGCTGTGATTCGCCAATTTGAATGGCATGCAAGGGATCAAAGTGATCTGTCAAAGAGGTCGACCTCATACAAATTTAATGTTCTTTTGACTACATATGAAATGATTCTCGTCGATTCCACTTATCTGCGTGGGATTCCCTGGGAAGTTCTTGTGGTTGATGAGGGACACCGTCTTAAGAATTCTAGTAGTAAACTCTTTAACATGCTCAATACATTCTCTTTCCAGCATCGGGTGCTATTGACTGGTACTCCTCTTCAGAACAACATTGGCGAGATGTACAATTTATTAAATTTTTTGCAGCCATTGTCATTTCCTTCATTATCATCATTTGAGGAGAAGTTTAATGATCTTACAACAGCCGAGAAGGTGGAAGAATTGAAAAAACTTGTTGCTCCGCACATGCTTAGAAGGCTGAAAAAAGATGCCATGCAAAATATTCCTCCTAAAACTGAACGAATAGTTCCTGTTGAGTTATCTTCTATTCAGGCGGAATATTACCGTGCAATGCTTACAAAGAACTATCAGCTTCTTCGCAACATCGGGAAAGGAGTTGCACAGCAATCAATGCTGAATATTGTTATGCAGTTAAGAAAAGTTTGCAACCATCCTTATCTCATACCAGGAACTGAGCCTGAATCTGGTTCACTGGAATTTCTTCATGAAATGAGAATAAAGGCTTCTGGAAAGCTGACTCTTCTGCACTCTATGCTCAAAAGTTTGCATAAAGAAGGTCACAGAGTCCTTATATTTTCACAGATGACTAAGCTTCTAGATATTCTGGAGGATTACTTGGCAATAGAGTTTGGGCAAAAAACGTATGAGAGAGTTGATGGCTCTGTTGCCGTGGCTGACCGTCAAGCAGCAATAGCACGGTTTAATCAGGACAAAAGCCGATTCGTCTTCTTATTATCAACACGCTCTTGTGGCCTGGGGATCAATTTGGCTACTGCAGATACTGTTATTATCTATGACTCTGACTTCAATCCACATGCAGATATCCAGGCAATGAATCGGGCTCATCGTATTGGACAGTCAAAGAGACTTCTAGTTTACCGGCTAGTAGTCCGTGCCAGTGTTGAAGAGCGGATACTTCAGCTTGCTAAGAGGAAGTTGATGCTTGATCAGCTTTTTGTGAACAAATCCGGGTCCCAAAAGGAGGTTGAGGACATCCTTCGATGGGGAACGGAAGAACTTTTTAGTGATTCCTCTAGCATGGCAGAGAAAGATGCTGTTGAAAACTCCAGCAACAAAGAAGAAACAGTTCCTGAAGTAGAGCATAAACGCAAGAGAACTGGTAGCCTGGGTGATGTTTATAAAGATAAGTGCACCACGGGAAGCACTAAGATTGTGTGGGATGAAAGTGCCATTTTGAAATTGCTTGACCGTTCAAATCTTCAGTCAGAATCACCTGATAACAATGATGCAGAACTGGAGAATGATATGCTTGGCTCAGTGAAGGTAATCACAGCTCTTTCACGGATCTGCTTTATTACCATATATTTCTTAAAGCGATTCGTAGAAGTCATGGTTTTTTTAACTCTTATTCTGAAGTAGAATACTGACAAAATAGGGTTTGGATTGTTGCTCAAACTGTGAGGATAGATAGTGGCCACCAGGACAGTTGGAAGTTGTGAAGTAACTGAGCAAGTGTGAGGGTCCAAGAACAACTAGGCCTAAACATGTTAGGGTCAGCTATAAAATTCCTCACTAACCATGTCTCTCCAATTAAAAATTCATATCAAGCAGCAAAATGTGAGGGTCCAAGATCACAATTTTGGGTTTTTTAGTCAAATGTAGCCTGTTACTTTCTTTCATCGCTGTAACAGCAGCAGAAATTGAACTTAACATAAAAAAGAAGAAGCAGGAATTTAGGAGAGTTGAAGCAGACCTGTGAAAGTGAAAAACATAAACGTCATAAAAAAAACATAAACGTCATTGCACAATTCTCATAGCATCAATTTGGTGAAAGATTCAATGTAACTCTATTTTACTTGGGGGTAGAGCTGTCAATATGGGCCATGCCCGGCCCAAGCTGTAATTTGATAGGCTTAGGTTTGGGCTATGATTTTTACAACCCGTTTAAGAACAAGGCTTTTTAGCTCAGCCTGAGTAAGCCTGCTGTCCCATGGGGCTTGAGCAATATGGGTTGGGTTGGCCTGTGGGTCAAACAAAAAATAATTTAAAAATAATATAGAATACTAAGAATAAAAAAAAAAGTCCAAACTCAATCGGTTTGGACCATCATAGATATTTAAATGTTAATTATGTTTATAAAATATATAAATAATTAAAATTCAAAATACAAATTTTTTCAAGGAATCAAATATGTTTGATGAAGATGACGTGGCGATGTTGAACACGTCATAAGTGCCATGAGAGTTTTTTTTAAGAGTTCATTTTCACTTTTAATGGACTAAATATTGACATTTCTTTGTGTTTTATTGTGATCAGTTAAAATAAAATTAGGTTGATATTGCTATTTAGCTAGTTATATTATTACTCATTAACTGTTTCGTTTGTTTTTCAACATCTCTATTTGAATTTGATGTCAAAAGTTATTCAATTTCACAGATTATTAGGATTTTTTTAATAAATTTGTGACTTGATTAACTAATAATAACTTCATGTAATATTATTGTGGAATAAGATGATTGAATAATTTCATTCACACTTTTCTATGTCATAGACATGGCTTTATATACATAGGAGATTGTTCAGTAGAATCATCTAAATCCCATGAAATCTGGGATTGTACAGAATCATATATTCTACATAAACGGAAGGAATGATAGATAGGATATTCTGATTACAACAATTATCCTAACATATCCTTAGATCTTAGAGGATCAAATCTTGATATGATGAGTATCTTCCTTGAAATCCTCTATCAGTCAACACTCCCCCTCAAGCGGGTGAATGGATATCTTCTTATTTGATCTTGAAACATTGTTTGGCAGTCCTTTTGTCAAAACATCGGCTACTTGATCTTTTGTAGATACAAATGGCGTACAAATGAGTCCACTATCTAATTTCTCCTTAATGGAATGTCTATCCATCTCAATGTGCTTAGTGTGATCATGCTGTATAGGATTATGAGCTATACTTATTGTTGATTTATTGTCGCAATATAGTCTCATTGGTCCTTCTCATCTTATCTTCAAATTATCAAGGATTATCTTTAACCATAACAGTTCACAAACTCCCCTAGCCATAGATCTAAATTTAGATTCTGCACTTGATCTGGCTACTACATTTTGTTTTTTACTCCTCCAAGTCACCAGATATCCTCCTAAGAAAGTGCAATATCCAGAACATGACCTTCGATCTAGTAATGAACCAGCATAGTCTACATCAGCATAAACCTCTAAAATTATGCCTCCTCCTCCTTTGAATAGTATTCCTTTTCCTGGAGTTCCTTTAAGATATTGTAGAATCCTATTGACAGCTTAAAGATGTGTTTCTCTAGGATCATGCATAAATTTACTTACAACACTTACAGCAAAGGCAATGTCCGGCATCAATTTCCCTACAAGCCTTTGATACAAACCTTTATCTACTATAGAATCTTCTAGAGCATTGCATAATCTATGATTATATTCAATTGGTGTCGCCACTGGTTTACGAGCTAATTTTCCTGTTACTTTCAGCAAATCAAACACATACTTTTGTTGGGAAATAAAGATTCCCTGTTTTGAGTGTGCCACTTCGATTCCCAGAAAATACTTTAATTTCCCAAGCTCTTTGATGTCAAATTCCTTGAGTAAACACTTCTTTAGATTTTGTACCTCATCTGAATCATCATCTGTTACTATGATGTCATCCACATAAACTAATAATGTTGTTACCTTTCCTGTTTCTGAGTGTCTTATGAACAAGGTGTGGTCTCCTTGACTTTGTCAGTACCCTAGCTTGATCATGACCTTTGCAAATCTTCCAAACCATGCACGAGGTGATTGCTTTAATCCGTAGGGTGCCTCCTTCTGTCTACACACCATTTCTTTCTTGCTTGTAAAACCAGGAGGCACCTCCATATAGATATCCTAATCTAAATCTCCATGTAAAAATGCATTTTTCACATCAAATTGTTGTAGGTTCCAATTAAAAACCATAGCCAATGATAATAAAATTCTTACTGTATTCATTTTTGCCACTGGAGCAAAAGTCTCCAAATAATCAACTCCATAGGTCTAGGTCTGTGTATAACCCTTTGCTACCAATCGTGCTTTAAATCTTTCTATTGACCCATCTTACTTATATTATTTCATAGTAAACACCCATCTACGCCCCACCGACTTTTCCCTTTTGGTAATTCTACAATTTCTCAAGTTTTGTTTTTTTCCAACGCTTCCATTTCTACCTTCGTAGCTTTCTCCCACTCTTTGTTTCCTAAAACTTTAGACAAATTTCTTGGGATTGGAATTGTGTGGAGGTTACAGAGAAAAGCTTTATGACTTGGGGATAGGTTTTGATATGTCACATAAAGGTTCAAAGGGTGTTGTGTACAAGTTTTGGTTCCTTTTCTGAGTGCAATGGGAAGGTCAAAGACATTAGGTTGGTTAGACTCTTCTTCATGATCAGTTTGGTTTGGTATTTTTGGTGGTTCAACAGGTTCGGGATGGGCAGTAGGAGATGATTGCCTTTGAGTAGTTTGATCAGTTAGACTCTTTCTTCTGGAATAAACCTGCAATGGTAGATTATTTTCTAGAATACCATTATCTATATCCAGATTAGGAGACTCGGTGGGTTCATTTGGATTTAGAGACTTGGGTGACCGAAGAAATGACGACTCAGACAAGGAATTCGCACGACTAGATATAGACAAATCAAATAGTAATAAGTCTAGAGTCCCTCTCCCTTCCATGAGTCCCATGATTGTAAGAATGGCTAAAAAATGATTCACTCTCATCAAATGTGACATCAGCTGAAACAAAGAATTTCTTTGATGATGGTTGATAACACTTATAGCCTTTTTGAGTAGGAGAATATCCTATGAAAACACACTTAAGAGAACGTGGATCTATTTTGCCTTTATTATGAGAATGAATATGAACATAGGCAACACTGCCAAAGATTCTAGGAACCAATTTATTAAAAATTTCAAAATTCGGGAAGAAGTTCTTAAGAGTATCAAGAGGGCTTTTAAAGTTTAGAATTTTTGATGGTATTCTGTTACTAAGGTGTGCAACAGTTAGGACAGCTTCCCCCAATACTGTTTTGGAATCCTTTTGTGAAACAATAGTGATCTAGTAATGTCAAGTAACAAACCATTTCTTCTCTTTGCTATTCCATTTTGTTGAGGAGTATTGACACTTGAAGATTCATGAATAATTCCCTCTTTTTGGAAGAAAACAAAGAGGTTTTGGTTGAAGTAATCCTTGGCATTATCAGATCTAAATCTTTTAATTGGCATATCAAATTGTGTTTTGATCATATTAAAATAGGTAGGAAGAATTTGGCTGACATCTATTTTTTTGCTTTAACAAATAGATCCATGTTACTCACAAATAGATTCATGTTACTCTTGTACAATCATCAATGAATGACACAAACCATCTAGCACCAGAAATATTAGGAACATGAGAAGGTCCCCAAATATCACTATGAATAAGAGAAAAAAAAGGCTTACATCTTTTATTACTAATTGGAAAGGAAACACGTTTGTGTTTTGCAATTTCACAATCATCACAATGAAAAGACTCAACACTCAAATCTTTAAACAAAGATGGAAACATCTTTTTGATTACATAGAAGGACAGATAACCTAACCGGCGATGATAAAGCCATAGTTTATCTTTATTGGACATAATTGATTTAGACAAGAATGAACTAGATAAGGAATTCTTAGTTGTATCTTCACCATTCTGGAAATTCAGACAATAAAGACCACCTTTCTCACTAGCATGCCCAATTATCCCCTTCGTGTCCTGTTCCTGAAATAAACAATACGAAGGGAAGAAAGTTCCTTGGCATTTGGAATCTTTGGTGACTTTTTGAGCAGAAATGAGATTTACATATAATTTTGGGATATGAAGGACATTTTTAAGTATCAAGGACTTTCCCAATGATATGTCTCCTTTTCCAGCTACGGTAAGAACTGAACCATCGACAATAGTTATTTTTTCATAGCTTGGGCAAGGGGAATATGATATAAAGAGATGAGATGAACAAGTCATATGATCAATTGCCCCAGAATCAATTACCCACTTTGGAGAAAGTTTGTCTGAGACATGAGTAAAAGAGGAGTAAGAAATACTTGTGAAGGCCAGTGAACAATTACCTTCTGAAGCATAGTGTCGATTTTCATCAGTGTCAGGGTTGCTGGCTATATGTGCCTGCTTTCCATCACTAGTGTTTCTGTTTGGAGGTCTACCATTGAGTTTCCAACACCTATCTCGGGTGTGCTGATATTTTTTGCAGTAGGTGCAGTAAAGATTGTCCCTATTTATTGGCGGTTTGAATGAACCAACAGCTTGACAATGCTCTCCCATTGTGAAACTCCAGATTCTCTTGAATTTGTCCCTTTTGCTATAAGAGCTGATCCTTCATTAATTTGAGTTTCAAGCATAACACTCCCCCGTCCTTCTTCTGTCCGTATAATGGCCATTGTTTCATTTAATGATGGCAAGTCTTCTTTTCCTTAGATTTGCACTCGCACGACATCAAATTCTGCATTTAGTCCTACAAGAAAATCATAAATCCTTTCTTTTTCAATAAATCTTTTATGAATCAGAGCATCATCTTTACAACACATTTGAATGCATTGATAATGATCCATTTCTTGTCACAACCCCTCTAAAAAGTTAGAATATTCAGTGATAGGTCGAGGTCCTTTTTTTGCTGCAGAAAGTTTTGTTTTTATTTCATAGATTCTGGCAGCATCATGTACTTTAGAGTACGTCTCCTTCACTGCATCCCAAATTTCCTTAGCGGTGCTCAGAAACATAACACTATCACTGATCTCCGGAAGCACGGAGTTCCGTTACCAATACATCACCGTTGCATCTTGTTCATCCCATGCATCAAACGTGCGGTCTTCTTTAGATGGTCCTGAACCAAGAAGATGTCGCAATTTCCCTTTACCCTTTAAAAAGGTACGAACTAGTTGAGCCAATTTTAGGTAATTTTTTCCATTCAACCGATAAGAGGCTTGAATGTTTTGCAAATCTCCAGTTGAGACTGTAGAGTTGTTCTCTACGGCTGTAGGAACACTTCCAGGGACTAGAATATTTGCATCAGTTGCCTTTTCAGACATTTGTTTTGAATGGTTTCAACCTTTGGGCAGATAAAGCTAGAAAAAGAGACTTCTCAAGACTGAATGAATAAAATAAAAATGGTTAGGAATAAGCCTAAAGCTCTGATACCATGTGGAATAAGAAGATTGAATAATTTCATTCACACTTTTCTATGTTATATACATGGCTTTATATACATCGGAGATTGTTGAGTAGAATCATCTAAATCCCATGAAATCTGGGATTGTACAGAATCATATATTCTACATAAAGAGAAAGAATCATAGATAGGATATTCTAGATTACAACAATTATCCTAAGATATCCTAAGATCTTAGAGGATCAAATCTTGATATGATGAGTATCTTTCTTGAAATCCTCTATCAGTCAACAATTATATTGTAAATATATATGTAATTAACATTTTAAAATTTAAATTAAGATTATAAAAATACTATATTTTAGAAAGTGGACTGACCCGTGGAGGCCCGCAGCCCACAGTGTGATGGGTCTATTTTTTGGCCTGTCATGTTGATGGGCCAGCCCGGCCTGATGCGTCAAACTCCAAAGCCCGTGTGGGTTAGCCCGGATGAGTTGGGCTGGCCCATATTGACAGGGGGACTTAAGTTTCCACCTAAGGAAACTAGTTCTTGATATCCAATATAAGTAATTGAAATACACAAGGAAAATATAAATTCGTTTATCTAAAGACCGTAAACTAGATTTCATGCTGTCATTGGTGGAAAGATAATAAATGACCAAACTACAGTTGGTTTGTAAAATTTAACATCAACTTAATTTGAAGTATAACTTCCACACCAATCTTAAGTAGAAAATTTTCCCAGCTGGTAATTTGTGAAACAGAGTATGTATTTATAGCATGAATGAAAACTTGGAGTTTGTGTTCCGACTCCATCTGTCGTCATTATCATTGTTGTGTTGTTCAAATGCTCCTTCAGAAGTTTTCTCCGATTCAATCTACTAGGGAAAACATGCTGAACTTACTGTAACTTAAGTTTACCTTAAGAAAATTGTTTCAGAACTCTTTCTACTTTCCTTACCAAGCGTAGAGTTTCTATATTATTTCTGTATATTCTTGAAGATGAAGGCGCTATAGCTGATAGAGTTTGTAAGATCAACTCTAAGTAAAAGATAAAGCTATTGGAGTGGTATATGTTTTAGCTGTGTTGACATTACTAGTTTGTTTGGATTCGAACAGGCACGCCGTAAACTTTTCACTGGATAGACTTACATGCTCAAAAAGTAGAATCACTTTGCTAACTTAAATTGTTCTAATTATGCTTTGCATGTAATGAAAAGGCCTTATGCTGAATATTTAATGCGACATAGTTGTTTTTTTGTCTGGTATGGCATGTAATGACTGTCCATGCACTTTAGCCAGTGTCGATGAAAATGATGAATCTTCCACTTACCGTTTATTATGGTTCTGCATCTTTTTAAGATGAGCTTTTAATTGGTGGTCTATCTTCGTGGCTAATGCTTTTCTCTTTTCATGGCCACTTCCTTCTGCTTGTCTTCAGTTTGTAGTTCAGAGTTATGATTCTATTTGTCTTTAACATGACATGCTATATTTTAAAAGAATTCTACAGTATTTATTCTGGAGGGGAGCCTGGGAGTAACTGGTAAAGTTGCTTCCATGTGAGCTGGAGGTCATGGGTTCAAGCCGTGAAAACAGCCTCTTGCAGAAATGCAAGGTAAGGCTGCGGACAATAAATCCTTATGGTTCGGCCCTTCCCAGGACCCCGCGCACAGCGGGAGCTGTAGTGCACTGGGTTGCCCCCCTTTTTTTTTCTTCTGTGGTATTTATTCCGCGCTGATTCATTAAGGCAGCAGTTTTTGTTTCTTTGGCAACTTGTATGCAAGATGTTAGGAACAACCATCATTATAAGATCATTCTAATGTCTTGCTGATTCTTTTTGTGCTTGTTGTGTTTTCCTTTCTCTTTTGTTAGTCACTGGAATGGAACGAGGAGGGTGCAGAAGAGCAAGCTGGAATAGCATCAGATATGGTGGTGAGTGAAGACACTTGTGTACAAGATGTTGAGAAGAAAGAGGATAATGTGGTTGGTAGCAATGAAGAAAATGCGTGGGACAAGCTTCTAAGAGTGAGGTATTGTTCTGGCAGCCTTCTTTTTTTGTTTGATGGTATTGCTATATTATATGGGCTCAGCTATGCATATACTGTAATCAATGCGGGTGTGTGCAAATATCAATAATATGTGCAGTTTTTTTCCCCTGTATTTGAAGAATCTGCACGAAGTAATACCAATGTTACACTAGTTCAATATGGGAACATCAAGACAAAGTATGATGTAATATAGGTAGCATATGAATTTGTTGAAGGATTGGAAAGGACTTTTGCTTAGCTTAGGCTTCTATTGTGTGTTTAGGAACTTGTTTAGAAAGACATACAATTTCTTATAATCCATGCAAACCTAGCGAAAAGTAGGAAGAATGTAAGAAAAAGATTTATATAGGGAGTACCAATTACTTGAAATTGAATTTTTGGCATGTTAGTTTTTATACTTTAGGTCTTACATTGGCTAGGAGTGTTTTTGTCTTGTTAAGATATTATTTTCCCGAGAAAGTGTCTGTTATAATATTAGACCGAGATGGGGTATAAATGGGAGTGTCACTGTCAGTTCCCAACTTGTATGAGATTGAGGTGGAGTAGTAGTTGTTATGTTTATGTGTTTGCTTTGCATTAAGTAACAATGAGCAACAAGTCTAGTAGAGACAACCAACATTCATTGTGTGCCAATAATTTTGTTGTTGCATATTCTTTGCATTAAGTATATATTCCCTTTTTTTGTGGAAAGGAGTACATTCATCAGCACAAAGGCTGTGCTGGTAGCCTATTACAAAAAACATCAATAAGTTCAGACATTTCTACTTACAAGGACTCTCAAAACTGTAGTATTGGTTCGGTTTCATCTACAAAAAGTCCTTTACACCAGAAACGGAAAGACAATACATTCCAACTTAATCTTCTGTAATGAGTTGTGTTTATCTTCAAAACACACAACATTCCTTTCTCCTCTGGAGTCCGGACAGTCCACCATATGCATGCTGGTGTAATCTTCCGTCTCTTACTCCTTACATCGGCACCTTCATTGTTGTAGCATGTCAGAAGGTCACTAGTAGTCGCGGGCATCACCCATTTCAGGTTCACCAGAGCCATAAACAGCTGCGACAATTGTGCAGTTACTCCACAGTATAAAAACAGACGGTTGATGTCTTCTTAGTCTGCCACAATTGATGAGTATATACTTGCAAAAAGTTTCGCTGGGCAAACTTTTTTTACCAGTAACGGATGGAAACTCTTCGACCACTTTAATTACTACGTTAGCAGATTAAGAAGAAATAAAAGGAACAATTTCAAAAACTTCTTTTTACGTTTCTATATACTTTTCATGTTCACAAAGCTCAGTCCTTTTTAGCAAGGCCAATCGCATCCACCAATGCTCACAGTTTTATTCACTTCACATGTTCAATTGTAAGATAATAATGATTTGAAACAGTGGAGGCACACCCAGCCACAATACAAGTATGGGATTCAACTCTTGTAGGATTCACTAGTACTGGCTTCCGGTAGACAATGTAGAAGATAAACAAGTGCTTATATTTGGAACAATGGATGTTTTAGTGGTATAGTGGGTAAAATTCTTACAATCATTTTGTATACCTTCCAGTGGTTGTTTCAAGTTATATAGGGTTTCCTTGCTCCGGCAGGTCTCTTCCCTTTTTTTCCTACCAATAATTCTTCTTGGAGAGAGAGGGAGGGGGAGCAAAGGAAGTATTAGGATTTCGTTATCTCAGCTCGTTAAGATTTTAGCGTATATGCTTGACGTGGGTACTAGAAAGCTGAGCAATGTTCTTGTCACTTAAAAGATGGTAGTGATGCTTTTATAACAGGTATTGGGGGTCAAGAAAACGAAGAATAGTATGTGCATTTGACAAAAATCTGTCAGTAACTCGAGTGCTTCTTTTTAGTTAGATGTGTGGGCACACTAGGAGAGATATGATTAGGAATGAAGATATTCGTGACAAGGTTGAGGTGGTTCGGACATGTGGAGGAGATGCAAATGCCCCAGTGAATAGATGTTAAGAGATTGGCTGTGGTGAGTCTGAGGAGAGGTAGAAGTCAGCCGAAGGAATAGTGGGGGGAGGTGATTAGACAGGACATGGCATACCTACAGTTTACCGAGTACATGACCCTAGATAGGAGGATATGGAGGTCGAGGATTAGGTAGAAGGTTAGTATGTAGTCTAGTGTTGTCTAGTTTCCCTTTTCAGTATTATTATTATTACTCTCCTATTGTCTCATTCTTCAATTTTGTTATTACATGTGTTCCCTTTGTTTCTGTATCATATTATTTGTTATTGCTACTGTTCTTTTCTCCATCTCTTTTTTACATGGCTGCTTCATCATTATTGTATTTCCTTTTAAGATTTTGATATGCTTTACTTGACTGACCCGAGGGTCTATCGGAAACAATCTCTCTCTACCTTCACAAGGTAGGGTCAAGGCCACATCACCCTTTCCAGAGCCCACTTGTGGGATTACGCTATTACGCTATTACGCTGGGTATGTTGTTTTTTAACATGATTGCTGCTTTTGATGCCTTAATGGCCCATTCAGGCCCAGGAGTCACGTGATTGATTGGTGAACTAAATGAAGAGTCAATCTTACTTATGAAGGCGCAGTTTTCAAAACTATGATAAATGATTACATTTGAAGTGGTATACCTTCATTACGACTTTTGAATCCTTTCATTGTGTTCTTGTGCTTGTAGATGGGAGAAGTATCAAAGCGAGGAGGAGGCAACGCTTGGTCGAGGCAAGCGCCAAAGGAAAGCCATTTCTTACAGGGAAGCATATGCTTCATCACACCCCAATGAAACAACAATAAATGAGGTACTTTCATATCGTAAATAAATGAGGTACTTTCATATCGTAATTTAGATTTATACACGCTACTCTCTCTATTTTTTTTCGTCGATGGATTCTTCAACCCTCCCCTTACAACTGTTTGGGATCAGTGTTTAAATGTCTAAAATTTTGATTTCAACTATAATATTGTGATTCCACTGGCATACTGTTTGTCCGTTTGAAGCTAATGCATTTGATGTGGATAATTGTTTATTGGGAGGTAGTCACTCTGCGGTTTCCTCATTAGGACATAGTTTGAGATCACTAATTTGTCCATTAACTGACTTTGCAGAGTGGTGCGGAAGAGGAGCAGGAGCCTGTGCCTGTGACTGTGCCTGAACCTGAGCGAGATTATAGTACAGCTGGACGAGCATTAAAGGCAAAATTGTGAGTGATACACTTTGAACTTTTATCAGCATCTAATTGATTACATATTCGCTTTAGCGTATTGAGATGGTTCATCTTCTCAGTATTATAACTTTGCTTTATGGCGAGAAAAAAAAAGCAAAATGCATGATACTAGAATTTTTGCATCTTTTTGGCTGAATTATTGGAAGAACTTGGTTACATCTGTAAATTATGAACTTTGAAAGATAATATTTATCTGAATATCTTTTTGTTGCGTTGGAGCAGTGATAAGCTCCGTGCTAGACAAAAGGAACGGGTAGCCCGTAGAAATGCAATTGAAGCATCTGGACCCATGGAAGGACAGGCTGGACAAGAGTCTACCTGTCCTTTCCTGCCTCCGCAAGCTCATGATGTGAATCCGATGAATGTACCATCCCAACACCGTGAAGAGAAACATGTGGCCATGAACTTAAATAACAATGGCTGTCTTAAATCATCCGATACACAGAAAAATATGGGTGACTCAACCTTAAGGTTGGAGAAGTTGAAACATAAATTGAATGATAACTCAGATCTTCCATCAAGTGGCCATCCTCTTGCAGATATTCCCCAGTCAAGTAATCATGCACAAGATATGAGCTATATTAACTCTGTGCCCAACAAACACCTTTTACCAGTTCTGGGACTATGTGCTCCTAATGCTCGTCAGGCGGAGTCACCACAGAGGAACTTCTCGAAGTCAAACAGCCGACAGCACAGACAAGGATTAGGACTGGAATTCCCAACTATTGCTCCTCCTCAGCTTTCAACTGAAATGGTTGCTAAAGGTTTCCCTCGGAGATTTAGATTGCCAGATCTTCATCTTGATTCTTCACAACAGCCTCCAAAGAATAGCTTGCCTGATTCTTATCTCCCATTCAATCCAGTATGCTCTCTCTCTCGCGCTCTGTGTGTGTGTGTGTTGTGTGTTGTAACATGTTTTCATGCATTTTAAATTTAATGCTTATGTGAACTTAATGTTGCGTTCTCTGCAGCATCCTCGATCTATCATGCGAGAAAGAGGTTCTGCTGGTAATTTAAAGAACTCTGGTGTTACTTCCTCTGATATTCAAGAAAAGACAGCATTGCCCAAAACTTTTGATGAGCCATTGTTACCAAGATACCCATTTCCTGCTATGAACATGCCCCGTCCACCCGCCGACTTGTTTCCCAGCTTGTCTTTGGGATCAAGAGTTGCAGATGTGAATGAGCCTGTTCGTGAGCACCCTGTACTGCCCTTTTTGCCGAATCTCAAGTTTCCACCTCATGCTGCTGCTAGGTTTAACCCGCAAGAACAAGATATGCCTCCTGTACTGGGGTTAGGGCATATGGCACCTTCATCATCATCATTTCCTGAAAACCATTGGAAGGTTCTTGAAAACATTATGCTGAGAACTGGGTTAGGATCAGGATCAGGCAACCTACCTAAAAGGAGAAACAAACTGGATATCTGGTCTGAAGATGAACTGGATTGTCTCTGGATTGGTGTACGTAGACACGGGAGGGGCAATTGGGATGCCATGTTGCGGGATCCAAAGTTAAAATTTTCCAAGTATAAAACTCCTGAAGTTTTATCAATTCGGTGGGAAGAAGAACAGCTCAAGATCTTGGATGGACCAGCATTACCTGCGCCAAAACCATCCAAGCCTACTAAAGTGGGAAAATCTGGCTTATTCTCAGGCATTTCCGATGGAATGATGGCTCGAGCATTGCATGGTAGTAAGCTAAATGAACAGCTCTTACCAACCCACCTAACAGATATGAAATTGGGGTTTGGTGATCTGCCTTCCAGCTTTCCTCATGTGGAACCTCCTGAGAGACTTGGTCTGAACAACAATCATATCTCACATCTTCCAACTCCCAGTGCTGACAAGTACCGTGTGAACATTCCTCGAGATTTGGGTGCAGGGCCATCAGACAGACCAGGAGCTTCATCAAGCTTTCTTACGGAGTCACCATTTCTGCTGAATTCGTTCGGCAGCAGTAGCTTGGGTCCTCTTGGCTTGGGTTGCCTGAACAGGTCTGACTTGCAAAAGGAGAATGATGAAGGTGCAAGTAGATTTGTTAAATTGCCTAGCCTTCTTGACAGGTGTTTAAATATCTCACATGATTCGCACAACAATGTGGGAGGTCCTGAATCTTGCAATTTTCCATCACTTCCTGTAATTGATGAAGGTCAGAAAGTTTCTCAATCAAAGGGCAAGGAAGTGGCTGAGTGTAGTTCACCGAAGAATAAGCTACCTCATTGGCTTCGTGAAGCAGTGAATACTCCAGCAAAGCCTCCTGAACCGGATTTACCACCTACTGTCTCTGCAATTGCCCAGTCAGTTCGCGTGCTATATGGGGAAGAGAAGCCCTCCATTCCTCCATTTGTTATTCCTTCTCCCCCTCCATCTCGGCCCAGGGACCCACGGTTGAGCTTGAAAAAGAAGAAGAAGAAACATGGCCTGCCAGTGATGAGGCAGTTCCAGAAAGATTTTGCAGGAACTAGTGATGTACAGGGTAGTAGCTTACATGGTGAGAATATGGTTGGAATAAATAGTCTGCAAGATTCAGCATTCCCTCTGCTTTCTAGAGTGATGGCCAGAACTTCAGGACTTCCTTCAAGTGAAGCTAACTTTAATATGCCGCCTCCAAGTCTAAATGTGAATCCTTCAACTGTTTCAGTTAATACATTTCCCCTAAAGAAGAAAAGCACTGGTTTGTCCCCCTCACCCGAAGTGCTTCAATTGGTTGCATCCTGTGTTGCACCAGGTCCACCTATTGCTACCAGTTCGATTTTCCTCGAAAATATGGTCCCTCCCCCTAAGTCCGTTGATCAGGTTGTATTGTCAGACACCACAGATTCACATGAAAAGCAGGAAACAAATCATACCTCGGCTCCTAGTACATGGGGTCCATTTCAGGAAGAGAAAGAAGTTGAAGCTGATAGCGGGGATTCCAGCAAAACTCAGTCAGATCCTGCTGGAGCTGGACAGGCAGATGTAGAGGAAATATCATCTGAAGGGACAGTCTCTGATCATCATACGGATGACCAGGAACCATAGCTCTTTCCTATGGGGAAGAGTTAATTGTTGTAATCATCTCTTGCAGTGTAACAGAAGTGTCTGACCCTCCATTATTCTCAGTTTTTGTAGGGCAGGATGCAGATAAAGTAGCGAATACAGTACAGGTTAGACCAGTTACTATGTAAAACTTGTGTAAGAGAAAAGGGTAACATAGCAGTTAGCGTATAATGTTGTTTGTCGTCGTTACAGTCATAAGGTTTTGGCCTTGTAGGTGTTGTTTAGCCTAGGGAGCTGGATACAGCATCAAAACGTAGGTTCATGTAAGCAAATTTTGCTTGTATTTATTCTATGCAAGTGGTGTCTGGGATAATGTAATTCTCTTACCTTTATCGCTGTTGGTTTAGAAGATGGATATCTTGTGCCTACATTTGGATATACAGGGAAATATATCAATATGTAGTTAGTGGTTTTGATTATTTTGAGGACCGGAGGGGAAGAGGAAGAGGAAGTGTACTGTAGTTTTCAGGCACAAATTTACTATTTTCTTCCCCATTGAAGAGTTTTGAGAACTTTTGACACTTTCTACTTTGATAATGGTAAACCTGGATGTTATCATACCAAAACTTAGCACACTGGGTCTTATCAAAACTTTGAAGTGAAGCGTGCTTGGGTGCGAGTAGTACTAGGATGGGTGGCCCCTCGGGTAGTCCTCGTGTCGCATCCCTTCTTTTGAAAGGAAGCCCTGGAGTAACTGGTAAAGTTGATGTTATGTGATGTAGATCCTTGTGATCGGGTCCTTCTTTGGACCCTGCGCATAGAGCTTTAGTGCATTGGGCTCTCTTTTATATTTTAATTTTTTATATATTGGTAAACGTTGGATCTTTTTCAAAACTTATGGAGTCTTCCCTAGTTTTAAACTATCGCCATACCTTGTAGTCTTGTACCATGTTCATACTGACAATAATTTAAATTTGTCATCATTTAAAAATAAAACACCTGAAGTAATATTTGTTCCAACGGGTACGGCTAAATATTTGAGGGTGTATTCAGTATGGAGGAATTTTTATTTAGAAAATATTCTCGAATTTTTTCATGTTTGATTAGTTAATTTTTTTGAAAAACGTTTTATCAGAGAAAATAAGTTTCATAACTGATATTTTACATAAGTGTCTTCCTCTCTTTTCAACATACCTCATCTTCATCCCACTCCCGTAGCCATATCCACCAATCCACTTTCATCTCACATAATATTTGCTTAAAATTAGATTATGTATTCATACAAAACTAAAAAGAATAGGTATCCAATATTATTGTTACTTCTAGTGTTTAATTGAACATTTTTATCAGTATTAATTTGAGTTTTGTTATGAGTTACTAATATTTGTGGCCAATAACATTTATTATATTGGACCATTCAAAATTTTAAATTTAAATCTGAAATAATATATTGAAAGATAAAAACAATGAAAAAGTTTAAGAAATATTTATAATTGCATCATAGTAATATTTTTATGTATTAAATATTTTAAAAAATTGTACAAATATAATATCAGACTGTTTCAATTTGATTTGGCCCTTTTAAATTAAAAACAAACCAAGCTAATTATAGTCTGAGTTCTTTTTTTTCAAGACCAAATTATTAGTCAATCTTTTTTTATTTGACTCAGTTTTCACTTTGGTGCATATTATGGTTGAATTTTGTTCCCTCGGTAACGAGAGTACAATGGTTCCTTCGACGAACCTGCATAACTTACACGCATTCGGTGTACACCAAATTAATGCATGCATACCATATATTTTAATTTAAATCATGCTATTTAATTATGACTAATTAATATGTATTTTATTTTATTTAATTAATTACTTGACGATAGTAAAGAATATTAATTTGGTGTATACACCAAATGAATGTAAATTTTTATCGACAACTAGCTAGGTCTATCATAATTTTGGTCACAATTCCAACTAATTTGCAAGTCTTAATAATTAATAAATCTTTCTTTTTTTTTTGTTGGTAACTAGGATATTTATATTAGCATTATAACAAAAAAGCACAGAGAGGAGTTTGGAACCGCTGCTACCATAGTAACTGCACTTTGTGTAATATTTACAGACCATCCATTATAGCCTAAAGTAGTACTAGTAGAAATATTTACAGATGTAGTAGGCGGTAAGACTCCCAAGGTCTTCACACGTCTAGTAGCAAAGTCTCCTCGTTTATTAGCTTTCGAAAAGTCTATCAAATCTTGAGAAGGCAACCAAAAAGTAGTAGCAGCCATGGCTGGGATAGTAGTGGCAAATCTTACTTGCGACATTACCTGGGGAAATATATCGGCGGGTATTTTATCTCTAAGTAAATCCGCAGGTGTATGAACTAATATATATATATTTTTTAAATCCGTAGAAAAATCCCCAGGTAATTTATCCTACGGATTTACTTACAGATATTTTGGTGGAAATTTATGTAATGGATTTTATTACCTGAAAAATTATTTGGGAATTTTGTGCTGCGAATTTTGCTGGGGATTTATTCTTGGGGATTTACCTGCGAAATTATTACTTGCGACAATACCTGAGGAAATATATCGCCAGATATTTTATCTCTAGGTAAATCCGTAGGTATATGAATAAATATATATATTTTTTAAATCCATAGAAAAATTCCCAGGTAATTTATCCTACAGATTTACTTAGAGATATTTTGGTGGAAATTTATGTAATGAATTTTATTACCTGGGAAATTATTTGGGGATTTTGTGCTGCGAATTTTGCTGGGGATTTATTCTTGGGGATTTATCTGCGAAATTATTACTTGCGACAATACCTGAGGAAATATATCGCCAGATATTTTATCTCTAGGTAAATCTGCAGGTATATGAATAAATATATATATTTTTAAAATCCATAAAAAAATCCCCTGGTAATTTATCCTACGAATTTACTTAGAGATATTTTGGTGGAAATTTATGTAATGAATTTTATTACCTGAGAAATTACTTAGGGATTTTGTGCTGCGAATTTTTCTGGGATTTATTCTTGGGGATTTACCTGCGAAATTATTACTTGCGACATTAACTGAGGAAATATATCAGTGGGTATTTTATCTCTAGGTAAATCCGCAGTTATATAGACAAATATATATATATATTTTAAATCCATAGGAAAATTCCTAGGTAATTTATCCTATGGATTTACGTAGAGATATTTTGGTAGAAATTTATGTAATGAATAGTATTACCCAGAAAATTATTTGGGGATTTTGTGCTGCGAATTTTGCTGGAAATTTATTCTTGGGAATTTATCTGCGAAATTATTTCTTACGATATTACCTGGGGAAATATATCGACATATATTTTATTTCTAGGTAAATCCGCAGGTATATGAACAAATATATATATTTTTTAAATCCATAGAAAAATCCCTAGGTAATTTATCATACGGATTTACTTAGAGATATTTTGGTGAGAATTTATGTAATGGATTTTATTATCTAAAAAATTATTTGGGGATTTTGTGCTGCAAATTTTGCTGGGGATTTATTCTTGGGGATTTACCTGCAAAATTATTACTTGCGATATTTTCTGGGGAAATATATCGGTGAGTATTTTATCTCTAGGTAAATCCGCAGGTATATGGACAAATATATATATATATATATATATATATATATATATATATATATATATATATATATATGTATGTATATATTAAATTCATAGAAAAAATTTGAGGTAAAATAATCTTGATTTTGTATAATTTCTTTTATAATGTAAGCAGGGGCGCAGAGTTAGATAGGATCATAGGGGTTAATCCGAATTCTCTTTAGTGAAAAATTACATGATCGCTATTTTACATTTGATTCTAATGTACCCATAGAATGCTATGTATTCTCCACTTTTGAATCTCGCAAAGAGAAAATGTTTTTTCCTCCGACTAAAGTAAATGAGGGATTTATAAATAATTTAATTAAAAAATTTTATTTTATCTTATTGACAAGTTTTTACAGTCGCATAAATATCACGACTTGTCATATTTTAAAGTATTATTTTTTTCTTAAACTTTATGCTTAATAAACTTAAATCGTATAAATTGAACAGTGAAAGTATGTTATTTTGCTTCAAATTACTACACTAATTAAACTAAATTTACATTATTTTTAGGGGAAAAGATCAAGTGAATAAAAAGATTTATTTTGTAAGCCTTTTTATTTCATTTACAAATTAATTATACTGTCAATTATTTTACTTTGTGGTAAAACTATTAATCGATGAATCTTCTAATTTATGTGATATTTTTTTCTTTTAATGATCAAACTATACGAATTACTATACGAATTTTGGAAAATATTTTAAAATATATGTACATTTTTATAATCATTGACATGTCACGAATGACAATTTATGATATTTTTTGGATAAAATTTGAATATACTAATTATAATTTTAAAATATTGAAGATAGATCAAATTAACTGAATGTCATATAAATTGAAACAAAAGAAATATTGTATACTCATTCAAATCATATATCATATAAATATACAAAGTTCAAAAGAAATTATAATTTGAAACAAAAGATATTTTTCGAATAAAATTTGAATATACTAATTATAATTTTAAAATATTGAAGATAGATCAAATTAACTGAATGTCATATAAATTGAAACAAAAGAAATATCGTATACTCATTCAAATCATATATCATATATCATTAGGGGTGGACATCCTGTTTGTTCGATTTGCTTGTTTAATATCGATTTATTTTTTCGATTTTTGGATTGACGAAAATGACAGCCGTAATCAAACCAAAATAAATTTGATTTGATTCGATTTCTATAAATTCAGTTCAGTTATTTCGAATTTTTATTTTGATTTTGAAGATTAAATTAGTGAGTCTTTCTTTGTCATGATCGGGCATTCAAAATTTGTGATTTTTTTTAGAAATCATATTTGCGATTTTTATTTCAAATTCTTTGATGTGTGTCAATTGAGTTTAATTTGACTCAATCGAAATCATCAATTCAATTTATTTAACCCAATATCTAATCCCAATTTGACTCATCTCCTCAAGTCTAATCTCAATCGCTCATCATATTTGATCAACGGCTAATATTAAATCAATTTTCACTAATATTTTTCTTGAAATTGGACAGCTTCAGACTATTTTCTTGAACCGAGGGTATATTGAAAACAACCTATCTACCTTAGCAGTAAGGTCTGGATACACTGTACCCTCCACGGACGTCAATCTGTGGGAATAAATCGGGTTACTTATGTTGACACCCAATTTTGACCTTAGGCTGTTATTTTAGCAAAATTATTAATTTTAAACGTTGATATTTTCTACGCATTATTTTGATATCAAATAAATATTAACGTGTCACAATCATGATTTGAAAATATACAATTTATTTTTATATTGTTATTTTTTACATTATCTAATATTTTAAATAATTTTGCTAATATTTATTAAATCATTTCCGCAATTATACATGCCCATAATTTACAAACATTGTCTATTATTATTATTATTATTATTATTAATATTATTATTATTATTATTATTATTATTATTATTATTATTATTATTATTACGTCTTTCCTACATTTGTTAAATAGCAATCTAAGTCAATTCAATTTGCCCAGCTTATGTAATGTCTAGCCTAATTCTAATTCAATTAATATCAATTTTAGTCAGAATTGATATTAATTCAAGCTGAATAAACCTTAGCTTGACTCAATTTTGAAAATACTTGTGAAGCTCACACGAGTTAATCAAGCAGCTGAATATGGTATCAAAGATGTATTTGAGCTGATCATCAATCTTAGCTTGATTCGTCATTGAGATCGAAAAACTAATGGTCATTAGTGATGGATAAGTAATTCAAGATTAACTAACACCTCTATCCAAATGCACGTAAAATAATCTTAATTCTACACGCGTTGTCTATTGTTAATAGCGATACCTTATTATATTTATTAAATAGTAGCCTAACTTAAAATAATTTTTCCTAATTTATTTAAATTCTAGCCATCTTGTACTCAATTAATATCAACTTTAACCAAATTAACATAAATTTTATAGCCGATTTGTATTCAATTGATGACAATTATAGCCAATTTGTATTCAATTGATGACAAGTATAGCCAAATTGATAACAATTTTAAGCTCAAATTAAAATTCAATGTTTCTGACCCTTTTTTAAATAACTTTAATCTCAGCCATTGATCAAAACCAATCCAACGGCTGAAATCAAATTTCTCACTTCTCTCCTTTTAAGTAAAACAAGAAACCCTAATCTCATTTCCACCAAAACCATCCCCTCTCTCCCTTTCTTCTCTCTCTTTCCTCTCTCTATACTTCCTTTTTCTCTTTAAAACCAAAACAACCGATGCCGCCTCCACCACCTTCACTGGAACCTTCGCCGCCTTCTTTCCCAACGCCAGCTACGGTGGCAACAACAACACCAGCCGTCCCTCCGTTATCCTTTTCAACCATCCCCATCGCTGTACTGTTCCACTTCCTGCAAGGTACGTGAAGTAAAAGACGATGCACAATAAAGGTCAGGTTACGTTCAACTATTTCTTTTTTTTCTGTGATTACTGATCAGGATTTTGTTTTTGCAGATTGTTCAACCAGTTCTTGCTCCTCACATTAGTAAGCCAAATGACATCAGCATTGTTTCAATTCCTCGGGGCATTTGGCAGGACTCTAGGAGTTGCTAGTATAATTGGATCGTTTTTCTACTTTTACAATTCACATTGGGAGGATTCGTACTTTCACGAGGTATATTTGGTCATTTATATGTCTGCAGTAGCTCTTGCTTTGCTTAAACCGACCAGCGCAAATTTTTTAATCATCTACTTTATCTAATTCTGTAGATGATATGAAGAGCTGACGGATATGGGGTTACTGGATTTCACCAATGATGTATTCTGTGAATGCAATCCTTGTGAACGAATTCGATGGAAAGAGGTGGAGACGTGTAAGTTTCTCTATCTTGTGTTAAATGAAATTGTACTGTTCGTACAAGATCTAGCTGTCTGTGACCATTAATATCCAAAATTAAATGTGAGAGGATGGAAAAGTTAATGCCTTGCTTTACTATAGATCTTTATTCAGGTTGTCAAGAGGCAAAATCATCCATTAATATCCAAAATTAACTAACTTTTGTTTTGAATTTAGTAAGGTACATGGTCACTTTAGAAATGAATTAGTGACTTCGATTTGTTTAAGTGTAGGTGCTTCAAATGTGAACTTGTGTTTTGAATTTAGTTTAGTTTGGTAACTTGTGAAGTGAATTAATGACTTAAAATGTTTAAGTGTAGGTACTTGAAAGGTGAACTTTTGTTTTGAATTTAGTAAGGTACATGGTCACTTGAGAAGTGAATTAGTGATTTTGATTTGTTTAAGTGTAGGTAATTGAAATGTGAACTTGTGTTTTGAATTTAGTTTAGTTTGGTAACTTGTGAAGTGAATTAGTGACTTGAAATGTTTTAAGTGTAGGTACTTGATAGGTGAAGTTTTGTTTTGAATTTACTAAGGTACATGGTCACTTGAGAAGTGAATTAGTGACTTCAATTTGTTTAAGTGTAGGTACTTGAAATGTGAACTTGTGTTTTGAATTTATTAAAGTACATAGTCACTTGAGAAGTGAATTAATGACTTGAAAATGTTTAAGTGTAAGTACTTGAAATGTGAATTTGTGCTTTGAATTTAGTAAAGTGTGGTCACTTGAGAAGTGAATGTGACTTGAAAATGTTTTAAGTGTAGGTACTTGAAATGTGAACTTTTGTTTTGAATTTAGTAAAGTACATGGTCACTTGAGAAGTGAATTAGCAACTTGAAAATGCTTTAAGTGTAGGTACTTGAAATGCGAACTTTTGTTTTGAATTTAGTTTAGTTTGGTAACTTGTGAAGTGAATTAGTGACTTGAAAATGTGTAGGTACTTGAAATGTGAAATTTTGTTTTGAATTTAGTTTAGTTTGGTAACTTGTGAAGTGAATTAGTGACTTGAAAATATTTAAGTGTAGGTATTTGAAATGTGAACTTTTATTTTGAATTTAGTTTAGTTTGGTAACTTGTGAAGTGAATTAGCGACTTGAAGTGAAAACAGGAAAAGCGACCATATTTGGTCGGTTTTTGTGGTCGTTTTTCTTATTTTTTCTAGTAGTGGTAGTTACTTGAAAATATGGTTAAGTATACTGACTTGAAACGTGTACTAGTGACTTGAAATGTGAATTAGTTAATTGAAAGTGGTTAAGTATAGTTACTTGAAAATGGTTAAGTATAATTACTTGAAATGTGAATTAATTATTTGAAAATTGTTAAGTGTAGTGATTTGAAATATGTACTATTGAATTGAAAATGGTTAAGTGTAGTGACTTGAAATGTGAATTAGTTACTTGAAAATGGTCAAGTGTAGTGACTTGGAATGTGTACTAGTGACTTGAAAATGGTTAAGTATAGTTACTTGAAAATGCTAATATATACATATTTATATTTGTTGTTTGTTATGATTTTATTTGGTACTATAATATTATATAATTTATGCTAATAATGTATTTTTAGCACTTTTTATGACCTGAATTAACATATTCTTATGCAGAATGAGTTTGAAAGAAAGAGACAAGAAATATTAGTTGCTCAAAGTGCATCAATTATGGAAGGAGGATGAGAAAAAAATTACACTTCTTGATGAAGCATGTATACAAGAAATCATCTTCAAATGATGAACGCCCATCTCAAGAAGAAAATCAAGCTTACGAGGATGAAAGTGATGCTGACTCTGACGACGTGAATGAAATTGATAATTCTGATAACGTGAATGAAAGTGATCTGATCCTGATGGTTGGTAGTTTTATTGAGTATTCAAGTTTAAAATATTTTGTTTTGGACTATTTAAGAATCATACATTAATTATTGATGTGTATGTTTTGAATTATGTTTTTTTGTTAGCTGTAAGGGTTTACATTCGATTTGTATTGAATGATGTTTTTGAGAATTATTGAAGGTTTTGAATAAATTTTTAATTAATTGTGAAATATTTTTAGTAATTTACGTGTGAATTATTATTTCAAAATTTTTATGGGGATGTTCATGCTAAATATTTATGAAAATTTTCTTGAAAAAAATTGTTCTTGCGGATTTACTTGGGGTATTTTATACGAATTTTCTTGCGGAATAGTTTCATAAATATCTGCAAGAAATTTTACCAATTAATTTATGCAAAATTTTTATGGTTAATCGCAAATAAATCCGCAAATAATGTATTTGGGGATTTATTTTCACAGCTAAATTACCTAGGGATTTACTTGAGAATCTTCGTGGGGAATAATTTGGGATTTTTTTTCTGAAAATCCACAGGTAAATTTTTTTTTATGAAATTTTACCAAATAATTCATGCAAAATTCTGATGTTTAATCGCAAATAAATCCGCAAATAACGTACCTACAGATTTATTTTCGCAGCTAAATTACCTAAGAATTTACTTGGGAATATTTGTGGAGAGTAGTTTGTTATTTTTTTCGTGAAAATTCGCAGGTGAAATCCGCAGGTCAATCCTCAAATAACATACCTTCGAATTTATTTTGACAGCTAAATTACCTAGGAATTTTATAAATCCGCAGGTAATAATTACCTACGAAAGTATTTCCTTTGGATTCTAATTGATAAGAAAATCTGCAGTTAATCAAATTACCTGAGAATTTTACGACATTATTCCTATGAAAATCCCTCGGTAATAAGCAGTTTTCTCCGTTTTGACAATATTTTCAACCAATTATAAGATTTTTTGAAGTTGTAGATATGGTAGTTGAGGTGGTAAAAAATTTGTAGTATTTATTTTTCAGTATAGATGGTCAGACAGAATTTTGTGCATGAAATAATCTCCATGCAGTAGTAGAGGCCAGCAAGGCATGATTCTTTTTTGTTAAATTTTGGATGCCTAAGCCCCCAACGACCTTCTTAGGCATTGTTATAGTAGACCATTTCACAAGATTTATTTTCTTGTGGGACTCTTGTAGTTCCCCAAAGAAAGTCTCTTTCATAGCTTTCCATCTTGCTAATGACTTGTGTAGGTAATTTGCCGATTTGCATTACATGATTTGGTAAGCTATTAGGCACAAAATTCTCTCCATGCATAAGATAACTATGTAAGGTGACAAAGGATCGCCTTGTCGGATTCCTCTTGTAGGGTAAAAATGAAAGGCAAAGCATTCCCATTAAGGAGTATAAATACCGCAGATATAGTAACACAAGACATGATTAAGTTAACCAACTTGTTAGGGAAGGGAATCTAAAATATTAGAGGAGTGAGCTTATTTTGTGTTGAGCTTTTAATATTTGTCATTTAATCTCATACCTACGTCAGAAAAAAGTAATAATAAAAAAAAGGAGTGATTTTATTTCATTGGTTGTAAACGACCAATTTAATTATGTCATACTGATTCATTTTAATACATTTGACATACCGAATCTATATATATATATAAGATTATTTTATGAGTTATGAGATATCTTATTTTCACTTTCTATACGAAATATTCACCCATTATAATACAATTCTCATAGAATCGTTGTTCCTTATACCAATTTCCACTAATCAAATATGGAACAAAATATCGGACATCTTATTTCACAATTATTAATTATCTCTAATCTTACCTACCAAATGAGCCTTAGCTTTAATGAAAGTAACCTCAGAAAATTTGAAAAGTAAAAAAGAATGTTCATGTCTTGGAGAAAAAAAATATTTAACCCCATTGATGAAGGTCCATTTTTCAGGGAATTCTGATTTAGAAACATAGTACACATCCACTTGCAATAATTTTATATTCTCCTCATTTTAATTTATTTGTCACTTTAATATGACACGAAATTTTAAAAAAATAAAGAAACATTTTAAATTTTATAACCTTACATTTAAAAATAAATAAAATATCTATTTATTTTATTATGTTAAAAATATTATATAAAAATAAAAAATAAAACGTTATTTAACAAGAAAAATACATCCTTTTTTAAATGAAACTTAAATAAATAAATAAATACATAGATATTTGATATTGGAAATGGGTAGCACATGACACTGCCAAATGTTCACCAAACATTTTCTTTGTGATACCCAAATATGTACAAACCGACATACATACTTTTTATAAATATTTGTAGCCCACCCCCATCCTTCACGCTACAAGGCAGAATAAATAAATTGATAATATAGCACCAAAGAAGTGAAGCTTAACAGAAAATATATAGTATAGTATTTTTATTTTTACGTCGTCTAAAAGTGTGAAGAAAAAAAAAAAACACCAAAGCCAACAATGATGAAGACAAGATTTTTCCCTTTCCCTTCCCCTTCCCCTTCCCCTTCTATGAGTTTTCGTTTTGATGTTTAAAAAATATGTACACCAAATTTAACATTGGGGTCAGAAGCTTTAACCGATATTTGTTCATCAATTATTCATTTAAATTTTCAAAATTGTAGACTCTAATTAGCAGCCTCATTTTAGGATTAACTTATACAGACACCATTAGTATATATAATTTTTTAGGTCATGAGCAAATTAAATTTAGCCTATCCATAGCTTTTTTGTGGTTTAATGAAGACGTTTTTGATTTATTTACCTAAACAGAAGAGTAGTTATTAATAAGTAATATACTTTCTCCATCTCAATTTTTGAGGCATACTTTCATTTTTAGTTTGTCCTACTTATTTAGAAACTACTCCTAGTTAACTTTAAATTATTTCTCATTTTAAATGAGATCATTTAGCCACGCACACATATATACATATACTATATTATAGCTTGTTTTAGATGACATGTACATACCTATAACAAAACAAAAAAATATTGGTTCAAGTTAATTTGTCGTGTATTTCGACAATTCCATCGGGTAGCTGTTACATTCGACTAACATAAATGGAACATCAAATAACTCTTCCCACCAAGAATAGGAATAAGAGAAGAAATCGCCTAGTATATCTTTTTTGCGGATGTTGAAATTTGAAATTTTATAATTAATTCTTCTCTCATGTCAATGTCACTAGGTTGTGCTAGTGATTATTTGCATCTTTCTTTCTTAAACTTCATGTTCAACCAAACATTGCCACGTAAACTGGGCCGGAAACTTTAAAAAAGAGACGGAAAGAAATTAAAATGGAGGTTCCATTCCCTTTTAGCTGCAGATTCTCTAAAACTTGGGATTTTACTATCCTCAATAAGCAGTATACAAGATGATTTTCATCCAAATTAACAAGTAGTAGTAACTAAAAGAAGAAATGATAACAAGATGGTACACAATTAAATTTTTTTCCTTTTTCCTAGCTTAATTAATTAGTGGGAAACAGCAGCAGTACTATCCATTAAACTTTGACAATGGTGATAATCAGGTTTAGGTGTAGCAACAAATCTTGAAGAGAAAGCACAAAACTTGTAATAATCTTCATCATTAGACACACTTGTATCAAAGTTCAGTGCATAACTAAGTGGATCGTACCGACATTGGATCGACGATTGACGGCTCGTCGTATACGTACTACTATTCCCAGCTGTTTTCAACATCTTATTACTATGTCTCTTCAACTTCCTCAACAATCTTGATAAGCCACAACATGACGATGATGATGTTGATGTTGAAGTACTAAAACTTCTGGTGGTGGTGGTGGTGGTGGTAGTGGTTAATCTTGACCACCATTGACGACCCATCTGTGTCATTTTTTTTGATAAATAATGAGCAAGTGATGAGATGTACAAATTTTGGTTAATTTGATGTGTGAGAGATGAAGGGAAATGGCCTACTAGGTTTTGAATTTATAAAGATATATGAGGGTTCGTTGGAGATTGTAGTTGATAGTCTCAATGATAAATCTTACTCCCTCCGTTTCATAATAAATGAATTGTTGAATTTTGACACACATATTAAGGAAAAACATTAAAGACATAAATTTAACACAACTTTTTATTTTTACCCAAAAAAAAGAAAAAATTGACCTTATAATACCTTTTCAAAAGTTAATTGATTGTCAAATCATAAGGGCAAATTTGGAAAAAAAATTCAATGGTTCACTTATTTTGAAACACTAATAAATACCCCAACAATTCACTTATTCCGAAATGGAGGGAGTAGTATATTGTTGTAAATGTAAATCTGCAGATTATGTACTCCCTATAGGGATAACTGATGAAGAAAGTATAGTAGAAAATAGTGAAGAAGAAGAGAATTAAGAGAAAGCATGTAGAATGTATTGATTATCTTGATTGAACTGTATACTTGGTAGGTATTTATACACTAGTTCAATGAGTAACTACTTCTAATTGCCTTAACTAATCTTGATCAACCCCTTAACTAACTGCTAATACAGTAGCTGTATAATTGAGATAATTACTAAACTACCCTTGCTTGTTGCTTACTCTCAACACTCCCCCTCAAGCTAGGAGTAGTGAAGATGTCCTGCAGTCCAAGCTTAGAGCTGAGATAGTGGTGTTGAACTTTTGTAAGTCCTTTGGTTAGTAAGTCAACTGGTTGATCCCTTGTTAAAACATATCTGTTTGTCACCATTTCTTAATTGATCTTCTCCCGAATGTAATGGCAATCTATTTCAATGTGTTTGATTCTTTCATGGTAAACTGGATTGGTTGCTATTTGCATTGCTGCTTTACCGTCTGTGAATATTTGAACAGGTTGCTTTACCTCAATGCCAAACTCTTTCATCAATCCCAAGATCCAAACTAATTCAATTACTGTTGTAGCTATGCTCCTGTATTCAGATTCTGCAGAGCTTCTAGACACGGTGTTTTGTTTCTTTGATTTCCATGACACCAGTGAGTCACCTAGTTTCATAAAGTAGCCTGAAACTGACTTTCTAGTGTGAGGACATGCTGCCCAGTCAGCATCACAGTATGTTGTGATATCAGTGTTGCTCTTACTAGATAAAAGTACACCTTGACCTGGATGATTCTTGATGTACCTCACAACTATCATAGCAGCTTCCATGTGAGACTGTTTTGGCTGTTGTAAGTACTGACTTAGAGTTTGTACTGCAAAAGCTATATCAGGTTTTGTCGTGGTAAGATATAAAAGTTTACCTATTAACCTTTGATACTTTCCTTGGTCAGCTAAAGAATCATTTACTATAGAAGATTCAGTGATTTTGATATAGTCATCAAACTCTTTGGTTGTCAGCTTTGTGTTTGTATCTACAGGTGTTGCTGCAGGTTTTGCACCACCTAGTCCTGTTTATGCAATGAGTTCCAAGGAGTATTTCCTTTGGTGCATTAAGATTCCATTCTTAGATATAGTAAATTCAATTCCTAGGAAGTATTTTAACTCTCCTAGATCCTTCATCTTGAACACCTTCTTTAAATCTGCTCTAGTTTCTTCTATGACATTGATACTGTCTCCCGTTATGAGCATATCATCAACATATATGAGAACTATCACAACCCCAAATTTTGATTTCTTGATGAATAAAGAGTGATCCAACTCACTTTGTTTGAACTGAAGATTGATCAAAGCTTCCGACAACTTAGCATTCCATTGTCTTGGATCTTGTTTGAGACCATAGAGGGATTTTCTAAGTCTGCACACTGTCTTCTCCCCCTTACTTTGAAATTCCTGAGGCATTTCCATATAAATCTCATCAAACAAATCACCCTGAAGGAAGGCATTAAATATATCCATCTGATGTATATGCCACTGATTTTGAGTAGCAATGGTTAAGATTGTCCTGACAGTTTTCATCTTAACTACGGGGGAAAAAGTCTCTTGATAGTCAATCCCTTCCTTTTGACTATACCCCTTAGCTACAAGTCTAGCTTTTAGTCTTTCAATTTCACCCGTTGACTTGTATTTAATCTTATAAATCCACTTACATCCTATAGGCTTTTTCCCTTCAGGTAGTTTAACAATTTCCCAGGTCTGATTACCTTCAAGTGCAGAAATTTCTGATTGCATGGCTTCCATCCATCTTGGATCAGCAGCAGCCTCATTGAAGGTTTTTGGTTCAGTCATATTAGACATATTAGCTAAATATGTCTGATAGGAAGCAGATAACTGATCATATGCTATGTAGTTGGCCATAGCATAGGGCCCATCTTGAACACTTAGTGACACAAAATCTTTCATCCACAGGGGTGGCCTTCTTTCCCTTTCTAATCTTCTGTGCTCCTGAATATTATTCATATGGTCAGTGTGAGGTATTAAATGACCATTTATTTGATGATCAACTTCTGGGGGATGTGGTGGAGGAATTGTAGATGATAGAGGTGGATTTAATCCTTCACCGGCTTCCAATTCCTAATAGCTCAATTCAACTTGTTGAAATATGCTTGGATCAGCATCTTGTTTCACTAGTGTGAATGGAAACACATCTTCCTTGAAAATAACATCTCTGTTGATAAAGAAAGAGTTAGTTTTAATATCATAAAGAATGTAGCCCTTTTGTACTTATGGGTATCCCATAAGTACAACAGGCCTTGCTCTAGACTTAAGCTTATCTAGTTCTTGAACTATTTTAGCATAGCAAAGACATCCTATAACCCTGAGATGACTTATAGAAGGTTTTCTATCATATAATCTTTCAAAAGGAGTTTTATTGTTGATAATAGAACTAGGTGATCTGTTTATAATATAGGTTGCAGCTTGTACACAACAACCCCAAAACTGTATAGGAATATATGCTTGAAACCTTATAGCTCTAGTTAGTTCAAGAATGTGTTTGTTTTTTCTCTCAGCAACACCATTTTGCCGAGGGGTGTAAACACATGTTCTCTGGTGTATGATTCCCAAAGAAGAGAATAAGTTGGTGCAAACAGAATTTACAAATTCAGTTCCATTATCAGTCCTGATTGCTTTCACCATTTTGTTAAACTAAGTGTGAACATACACAATTTTTTTTTTTGAGGACTTCACATACATTAGATTTGACTTTAAGCAGAAAAGTCCATGTCATTCTTGAAAAATCATCAACAATGGTTAAGAAAAATCTATTTCCATCAAATGTAGGTTCTTTGTAAGGTCCCCACAAATCCACGTGGATGAGATCAAATACAAACATGCTTTTAATACTACTTACAGGAAATAGGAGTCTAATTTGTTTAGCACAGGGACAAATTTGACATTTATTCAGTATGTTGGCAACATCATTAGTCTTTACAACTAGAATTTTCTTCAAAATAGTAGATGAGACATGGCCAAGCCTTTTATGCCAAGTATCTATATCTAAATCAGTAGTAACAGAACCAGAAAACTTAGCAGCTAAATCATTAGATGCAGTATGTAAGTCTTTGTCATCTATAGCAGAGTTGTTTGTTAGGAAGTAAAGGCCATCTTCTTGTTTACCAATCATCTTCACCTTCCCACTATAGAGCTCCTGAAATACAAAGAAGTTAGGGAAAAAGGAAGCAGAGCATTTAAGTTCATTGGTTAATTTTGCAACAGATAGTAAGTTACAGTTATACTAAGGTAAATGCAAAACATTAGTGATGGTGTGTCCTTTGGTTAAAGTGCTTGCTCCTGTATGTGTTACTAAGGATATATCTCAATTTGGAAGAAACACCTTTCTTGGATGATTAAATTTTGAGATTGACTGAGCGTCAAACATGCTCAACTCAGACACCATGTGGTTAGTGGCTCCTGTGTCCACTATCCACTTCTTGGTGGTGTTTTATGCCGTTGATGCAGTGCAAATACCTACAGTATTAGCTGAACATGAGATGCCTTTTGATTTGTTTATGTGATTCAGGAACTGGAGGAATTGCTGATACTGATCTTTAGAAATAGTGCAGTTGTCCAGTTGGTGTTGCTGATTCTGAGTCAGTTGAGAGCCTTGCGTGAGTGTACCAGCTTGTTCTGCAACCTGACTACCACTAGACCAATTTTGTCTCTTCAGAATTTTAAGTTCAGGCTCCCCAGTTTGAACACTATAGGCTGTATTAGATGACTTCTTCCTTTTATTTCTTGAATCATGAGGATACCCAACCAGTTTGTAGCAAACATCCTTGGCATGCCCTTTCATTTTACAAAAATCACACACAAGATTATAATTCCTCTTGGTGTGGTGATTAACACTACTTCCAGTTCTTGAGTACATGACAACATCATAAGACCCTTGAATTACAGCATGATTAGAACCTAATATCCCAAAACTAGCACTCATGATTTTTTGACTCTCATCACTGATGATCATAGAGTAAGCCTGGTTAACTGATGGCATAGGGTTCATTAACAAGATTTGACTTCTAGCCTGAATATAGGAATCGTTTAGCCCCATAAAAAACTGGAACAATTTCAACTTCTGCATGCGTTGCATATATTCTTTTGACTTTTCACAATTACAGGCAGGAGAAGGAACTAGAGACTCAAATTCTTCCCAAAGATCCTTTAGCCTTGAATAATACACAGTGACCGAAGTAGTTCCTTGACTCAAGGTAGCTATTTTTTTATGAATGTTAAAAGTTCTTGCCCCATCAACCTTGTGAAACCTTTCATTCAATTCTTCCCAGACGGATTGAGCATTTGAAGCATACATTATACCTCCTAACAGACCCTTTGACACAGAATTCATAAGCCAAGATAGAACTATGGCATTTACCCTTTCCCAATGATTTCCCAATTCTGGAAATCTTTTTTTGGGCATGAACCATCCACCAACCCTAGCTTGTTTCTACCCAACAATGCAATTCTCATAGATCTATACCACATTGCATAATTCTCAACCCCAGTTAATTGAAATGAAATTATCTGAGAGCCACTTATATCTGAGGGTTGAAGGAACAGTGGGTGATTGTAATCCATGGTAGAGGCTTGATCACTACTGGAACGTGAGGAATTTGTGACTCTAGGAGGCACCATTGTTATCAGCTAGAATTTTCAAGAAAGCTTCAGCGAAGAGAAGAGATGGAAAGAATCAGTAGCAGCGTCACAGAAATTAGTTGAGCAGAATCGACTAGCTTCGCCTAGTAGGCTCTGATACCATGTTGTAATCTGTGTAAATCTGCAGATTATGTACCCCCTATAGGGATAACTGATGAAGAAAGTATAGTAGGAAATAGTGAAGAAGAAGAAGAGAATTAAGAGAAAGCATGTCGAATGTATTGATTATCTTGATTGAACTGTACACTTGGTAGGTATTTATACACTAGTTCAATGAGTAACTACTTCTAATTGCCTTAACTAATCTTGATCAACCCCTTAACTAATTGCTAATACAGTGACTGTATAATTGAGACAATTACTAAACTACCCTTGCTTGTTTCTTACTCTCAACATATATGTTACTTAGAATTTTATTTTATCGAGATATTTTATAAGTAGTATTATGTTTGGTACTATGCTTGAATAATATAATATGTAATACAGTATACGTAAGGACAAGTGTTAGGATGAGATTGGGAAGAGTTAAAAAAAGGAAAAGAAAAGTTCGTTGTATGTGTCAAAAGAGAGGAACACAAGTTTAATTCAAAGTATCAGTCACTAGATTACTTTACTAATATAGTGATAACCGGAATAATTTGTGTGTATTAGTACATGTTATCTTTGAGCAACACAGATATTGAACAATTATTTCACCTACCAATATGTAATCGAAAGATACTACATACTCCTATTTTGTCCTTTTGATATTATTTTTTCATAAATTTTATTGACCTTTCGGTAAATCGTTTTATGCTTTTTAGTAACCGAACATGGAGAAATGGGAGGTAAGACTTCAATTAATAAGCTACACTCAATTCTTCAAAAACTTTAATTTCTAAGCAAACATATATTGCTCTAATTTAAATTCAACTGAATTCATTGTTTTGTTTATTGAAGGTGAATATAATCCGAAGAATTTAAAGTAGCTAGAGTTTAAAATCTAATTCAGGTGAATATAATGTGAAAGAATTTAAAGTAGCTAGAGTTTAAAATCTAATTCAAGTGAGTAGAAAAAGTTAAATATGGTAAAAAATAGAGAATAGTATAACAAGTGCTATGCCTTAATTTGCACATAAAGATAATTAACTAAACGATCAATGTGGATGGTGGGAGAACAGAAAACAGTTCATGCATCCAAACCCTAGTTGGTAGTGAGAATCCTAATGATTAAAGAAAGGATTAACAGTTTTAGAGAAAATATAATTAAAACTAAAGTAACATAACTGACAAAACTACACTAGTTTTATTTATAAATTACTACTATTTTTTTATTTTCTTTAAAAAAAGATAATGTGAAGTACTTAAACAATAAAGTGTAGTTTTAAGTGCTATTGTTGGTGAACGGATCAATAACAAAGTCAGAATTTTTACTAATTTTTTTTTATTTTTTTTTAAAAAAATCTAATGTTCTGGATTTAAATTTGGAAGTTCAAGCTAACTTTTAAATTTCCTAAACCACCAAGTCAATAACTAATCGTGTGTTTAGGGGATTCAAAGTTTATATATACACTAAAACAAGAGAAAACCTTATATATATTATGTAAATTTTTTGTCCAGAAAATTCCGATAAATACCCTCATCCCCTCTTAAGTCTGCCATAGTGGCAGGGTGGACCTATGATCATTTTTTGTGCTTCGACATTCGCTAAATTTGAGACATATTAAATATAATTATATAAAAAATGTTAAAAAAAATTGATATAATACTTAGAAAAGCACCTAGAGTAAACCAAGAAGAAAATTGGGTGCTTCAATTTTCAAATAAAATCTTAAAGCTTTAGATATCAATATATGTGTTCGAACCTCCACGATCTCTAAATTCTGAATCCCCACTAGATAGGGGTGGTGGGTGGGAAATGTGACTCATCTGACCAGTTGCATATGTCTCATCAATCCCACCTTCTTCCTAATGTTTGTCCATCTTAGAGATCACTCCAACATTATTTTCTAATATCTTAATTAGTTCCTACTTTTATCTCTCTTAGCTATGCTACATATTAACATCGTTATTTAGTACGCAAATTACAACGTTAAACCAAGGTTAATTTGGACTTTAACTTTGAATCTCTACCCTCCTCCTCGATTTCATTACTTTAATTTCGTGCAAATATATTTCAACTTAAAATAACTTGTAATACCTGGCAATAAACATGTTCTAATTAGCAAGTGGAGTTATATGACCACAAAAGTGGTTTGATTTATCCTCGTAGGAACCAAGTTGTGTTATACGAGTATTATTGTACCAGCAAATACTCATGTTTATTTGTCAGGCAAATACAGTAATATTTGACTGGTGAGAGTTGATTTACAACCTCTTATACACAATATAATCTCGTAGATAGTGTTTGAGCAGGATAAAATATTTAACACTCATCTTATTTTTCATTTAATTTGTAGAAATTGTTTTGAATAGATTTTCAACTCTCAAGAAGAAATGAACATTAAGGAAGTAGTAATAACAAACAATAAAAATAATAAAATAATAAGATAAACTAAGCAGCTAATATTGCATATTTAAGAATAAGCAGAAAATTCAATAATTATAAAACTAAAAAATTCAATTGCTGAAAAGAAGGTAAATAGGTGCCACTTGCAAATCACACATCCCCAAAACTGTCCAATTTCGAATATAGTAGTACTGTATCATAAAGAGTAGGAATAAAAGATCAGTCGATATAATTTTAATGTTGTTAATTTATTAATATTCGATCAGTATTATTTCTGTCAAAAAGAGCTAATTAAACTATCTGATTTGTCAGTCATTATAGAGGTCAATCATAGGCATAAGCAGCCAAGCTAATTAATTTTTTTTTAAAAAGATTCTTAAAATGGTATCCGAAGAGACCTTGATTCTTTTTGATTGGCAGTCCACTCTTATTTTCTTCAAAAACAAATATAGTAGTAATTATTTTCTTAAAACTTATAATGTGCTCTTCCACATTTTTATTATTATTATTTTATTTTTTTAAAAAAGAAGAAGTTTTATAATCCTGATTACATAAAAGTCCAGCACACTAATTAAGAAGGTTACTGAAATCATTGGAATTGCGTGACTTGCTTGTTTATGTAATGAAGCTGGGAATTTTCTAACTAAATAAAGACTCTGTTGGGCGTGCAAACAAAGTTTTTCATTGGTAGCTAAAAAATCGTGTAGGTTAATCAGCTCAAAACGTACTATATCATCACCGTATTAAAAATACTCTTAAACCGTTTTAGCCCTTAATTAACACCTCTTGTCACTAGGGAGGTTTTTATTACTCTCTTAGTTCCAGTTCTACTCAATATTCAATAACAGAACAAAATTGTACCAAGTTGTCAAAACACTTGGAATATAGTTTCAGGATAGGACCTAGCATATCTCTGGAAATATATCTTGTAATGTCTGAAGAAGACAAAAATGAATGTAAGTCAATGCCTTGTGGATGACTGTTTTGATAAAACTGTGTCTTGTGAGGCATCACATGGAGTTCACAGATAAGGTACTACCCCAAAAAAATTAACCCCCACATGGATGTGAACAGGATTGTTCTTTTTCCTCTTTCTTAATCTCTGTGTGTGTGAATATATAAGGAGGTTGATAATATTATGTTGAGGTTTAATTATGTTTTCACTAACTTAATTAATCCAGATTCACGTGATCGAGATAAATAAAATCCAATATAAAGATGAAGCAACGTAAGACTTTGGCTCAGACCGCAATATATATATTCAACATTTCAAAATCTTAAATCTGAGCTAGGCTTCTTATTGAAGTGAAGAGATCTCACTAGTGCCGGAGCTACCCTTGTTCGAGGGGCAGGTACTGTTATGTGTGATGGTTTATATAATGCATGCCTTCTGGATTCTTGTCTCAGGAAGGGAATCTAAGTCGTGATGATAACAAAATGTTGGAGGAGTAAAAATACATTAAAAATATTAAATATAAATTTCCAGGCACCAACTAACTATTAGAGTTTATTTTGAATTTGAATTGTTGTAGCTTTTTCTGTAACAAAAGATTATCTTTCCTGTAGAATAGACATTAAATAAGGACTCTTATATTTATCCTCAACATGTACAAATTTATATAAAAAGAGATGCAATCAACAGAATAAAAAATAATCAGCACTTACGTTCTCAAACCTTCCCTTGCTTAACCTTTCTCGTTCTTTATATGGTATCAGATTTGCCCATCGATCCTATGGTCATTTCTCAAAACTCCAGCAACTTGTTATCACTTGCAAAAGAGTTTGGTTCTTCCACCATTATTCAGCTGCCAAATCTCTCTCTCAAACTTGATAGAAACAACTTTTGTCTTTGGAAAGAAAATACCTTGGACATACTCAAAGCCTTTTCTCTTGACTCCTTTGTCCTTGGTTTCAATCCTCCTCCAAAAATCATTACTGTCACCCCTCCTACTACCGAGTCCGCTACCATCCAAGCACAACCAGTGGTTACTTCTAACCCTGAGTATGATGAATGGCAACACAACGATCTTCTTATTCTTGTTTGGCTTCGTCAAATAATTTCTGATCCTCTTCTTGGTCACTTAACTCGAGCTACCTCTTCTTATGATGCTTGGACTAAAATCGAGCGTATGTTTCAATCACAGATACATGCTCGAGTTATGCAATTAAAATCTCAACTTCAAAACTTTCCTAAAGGCAATCTTTCCATCACAGAATACTTTGAGAAGAAACGCGCAATCGCCGCCTCTTTAGCAGAAAGCTTGTACATTGTACAAGATGATGACTTCATCTCATTTGTTCTTAATGGTTTGGATTTTTCATTCAAAATTTTCAAGGCTGCACTTAATATGCGTTCTGGTCCTATGTCTCCCGAAGAATTGTTTGGACTCCTCCTTCAGGAAGAAGAACGCTTGGCTGAAGAAATTTATTCTACCGCTATTAATACTAAATTTGGCTCTACTCCTTCTCATGCCCTCTTAACTAAAATTTAGATTATCCTCCTCCCTCTCTACCCGTTCATAATAACAACCAGTCATCTATTCTTGGACCACCACCACTCTCTAATCTTGTTGCCCACAATTCTCATAATCCTGCTCAATCTATGGTACCTCAACAATATTCCTATTCCGCATTCTCTCGGTCCAATAATCGTTATTCCAAGCGTTGTGTGCCATGTCAAATTTGTGGTAAAACTAATCATTAAGTTCGTAATTGCTACCATCGCTCCAATGAAAAAGATTATCCACCAACAAGGCCATCACCATCACGGTCAACTCCCAAACAAGCATATTTTGCTTTTCCTTCGGCTATTGTTGATCCTGCTTGGTATTTTGATTCGGGTGCTACACATCATGTGACCTCAGACATGGCTAACCTCTCATTACAACCTTACACCGACAATGATGGTTTAACGGTTGGTAATAGTATGAAACTTTCTATTTCGCACATTGGCTCATCAATTTTGTCTACACGCACACAACCCATTCATCTTAAAAATATTCTCCATGTCCCTAAAATTTCTAAGAATTTACATAGTATTTCTAAACTAACTCGTGATAATAATGTCTATATGGAATTTTATCCTTATGATTTCTATGTGAAGGATTTGCAGGGCAGAAAACTACTTCGAGGAATACTTGATGATGACCTGTACCATCTTCAACTATCACTGCCTCATTCTCAGTCTTCCCCACCTTCCGTATTTCTTGGTGAACACATATCTCTTGTTGGTTGGCATCGTCAACTGGCTCATCCAAATGAAGCTCTTCTTCGGCGTCTTGTGTTTAATTTTAGGCTACCTGTTTCTAGCTTTGATTTTCCTAATGTTTGCTAACCTTGTCAACTAGGCAAGAGTCGACGCCTATCCTTTTTCCATTCCCATGTTTCTAGCAGTAGTCCTTTTCAATTAGTTTATTCTTATGTTTGGGGACCTTCCCCCGTTTCTTCTATTAATGGATTCTCCTACTTTGTTTTATTCATTGATGATTGCACCAAATTTATTTGAATATATTTCATGTCACATAAATCACAAGTTTTTTAATTTTTCACTTAATTTAAGTTTACCGTTGAAACCCAGTTTGGGACAAAAATAAAATCAGTTCAAACTGACTGGGGAGGTGAGTACCGAAATGTATCATCGTTTTTACAAAATCAAAGTATTCATCATCACATTTCTTGTCCTTATCGACCTCAACAAAATGATGCATCGGAACGCCAAAATCGTATTATAATTAAAAAAGGACTCTCTCTTCTTGCCCATGCTTCTCTTCCATTTCAATTTTGGAAGCATACATTTCTCACTGCTACGTACTTATCTAATATTACAATATCCTCTTCCTTTTCCTTTAAATCACCATATCAATTACTGTACAATAATTCTCCCGATTATGATTTTCTCAAAACTTTTGGTTGCCTTTGTTATCCTTTTCTTCGACCCTACAATCATCATAAAGTTGATTTTTGGTCTCTTTCTCATGTATTTATAGGGTATAGTTCTCGTCACAAAGGTTACCTTTGTTACCATGTCGCATCTTCTCGAATTTATATTACTCGTCATGTTGTGTTTGATGAAAATACTTTCCCCGTATTCCTCTATGCTGCCAATCACAACGTCATCCTCCTCCTCATCCCATTTTAGCAACTCTTCTTTCTCTTTACTCAATTAAGCTTCTCAACGTCCAGTGCGTTCACATTCTCTCGCATCAAGGTCATCATCAAGTCCTCCAGTTGCATAACCTAGCCCCTCATCTGAGCACACTAATCATACACATATACCCTCTACTGTATCCCCTCAAGAATATCCACAAACAGAGCATACACCAACCATTAACCCACATGAACACCTGCCACCATCTGGTTCCTCTTACCCGACCTCAACCCCTTCATATTTTTGCCCCTCTGGTACCTCTTGTCATCACATGGTTGTTTGAAGTAAAACTAATTCCTTAAAATCAAAAGCTCTTATAACATCTCAACATTCTCTTTCTCCTGATCCCTCGCACATTCCAGAACCTACAACATATCATCAAGCCTCCAAATATCTTGAATGACATTATGCTATGCAGACAAAATTTTTAGCCCTTATGCGAAATAAAACTTGGACATTAGTTCCACCACCGCCTAATTCTAACATTGTTGGTTGTAAATGGGTCTACAGGGTTAATAGGAAAGTTGATGGATCTATTGAATGTCATAAAGCTCATCTTGTAGAGAAAGGTTTTCACCAAGAGGAGGGTGTTGATTACTTTGATACTTTTAGTCCTGTTGTTAAGCCTACAACCATTGGGCTTGTCCTATCTTTAGCTGTGACAAATAAGTGGCCCATTTGACAACTTAACATTAACAATGCATTCTTAAATGGTGATATCTCCGAACAAGTGTTTATGGAGCAACCAAAAGGATTTGTTAATCCTCATCGGCTACATTTTGTATGCAAATTGAACAAGGCCTTATATGGCCTCAAACAAGCGTCACACGCTTGGTTCAATAATTCAAAGGTTTTTCTCCTGGTATTGGCTTCCGCTTTTGTTTATCTGACTTTTCTCTTTTTGTGCAGCAAACTTCTAAGCGCACAATATATGTTCTTGTCTATGTGGATGACCTTATTCTAACTGGCAACGATAGTGATTTTATCACTACATTTATATATTCTCTTGATCAATAGTTTTCTCTCAAAGATCTTGGTTCCTTAAATTATTTTCTTGGTATTGAAGTATCTCCAACATCAAATGGGATCATTTTATTTCAAGGCGGGTACATTCATGACTTATTTCGTCAAACTAACATAGTTGATGCTGTTATAACAGAAGTTTATGTTTCAATCAATTTTTTGGAACAAGTGCATCGGTTAAAAGTTTTTTATGTTTCAATTAATATTGAAACAAATGCATTTTGAGTTACAAAGAAAATGAATGTGAAATTACAATTGAAACAAATGCATCTTGAGTTACAAATGCATTAACAATTGTAAATTCATTTACGTTTTAGGTTCTTGAAACTTGAAAGAAAGATTTTTTTTGTTCATGAACCTATTAACTATTGCTTAATTAATACTTTTCACTTGCATGAAAATTTTACCCTATAAATAGTGTTTCTTTTGTTTGAAAAAGACAAACACTCAAAACTACTTTCCCCTTGAAAAACACTTGAGAGACATTGATCAAATGGTGAAATCACCAATTCAAGAATAGAAGAGCAACATTCTTGAATGCTACTTGTTTTGTGGCTTAGTTGAATCCCGAAGATAGAGTTGTCACTAGTTCTTTCGTTTGCTCATGGGAGAGACTCCAGCTATCTTCAAGAAGCGTATTATCGTGCCTCTAAGCCAAGCAAGTTTTATTTTAAATTTCTTGTACAATTATCATTATTGTTCTAAGAATTTGAAGATAGTTGTCTCTATGGCTTCTACATCAATATCAAATAGTATTCCATCTTTGCCTAATTCAAATTTTAAAATATTTGATGGCAAAGACTTTCCTAGATGGCGTGGAAAGATGAAATTCTTTTTTAAGACGATTAAAGTTGACATATGTTCTTGAAGAACCTTGTCGTAATGCTCCTGGTTGTGAGGTAGCATATGACGAGGCTACTTTGATTGAAGAACAAATTGCCAAATGCCGGCAATATGATGATTATTTGTGCAAGAATTATATTATTGGAGGAATGTCCTACAAATATTATGATCAATATTATGTTAAATGCAAATATGCTAAAGAGATATGGGACACTCTTCAAGCTATTTATTTAGCAGAAGAGGTGAGTTCTAAGAAATTTCTCGTTTCAAATTATATGGAGTTCAAAATAGTTGATGTCAAGTCAATCACTGAACAAGTACAAGAATTCCAACTTATAACTAATAAAATTGCTATATCTGGAATTGCTCTTGATGAAAACTTTCATGTTGGTGCTATTGTATCAAAACTTCCTCCATCTTGGAAAGAGTATCGAAGCAAACTCTTACACAAAAAAAAAGATTTGACTCTTGAACAATTATTGCAACACTTGCAAATTGAACAAGAGACACGATGGCATGATAATAATAGTTTGAAGGAACCTGTCATGAAAGCTCATATGGTTGAAGAAAAGTCAAACAAGAAGGAACCATAAAATAATTTTTTTTAAAGGCAAAGAAGACTACAAATTTCAAGCGTAATGGTGCCAATTTTAAATCTAGTGAATGCTATCATTGTCACAAAGTTGGTCACTATGCGCGTGATTGTAGAATTTTCAAAGCCAAAAATAAGAAAGAAAAAACAAATAGAAATAAAAAAGATGATCTTGTGGCAATGGTCACAGAAGCATTTGTAGCGGAAGATCAAGTGGAATGGTGGATAGATACCGGTGCAGCTCGTCACATATCAGGTAACTGAAATTCTTTCAAAACTTATGAATTAGTGGGGGACGGTAAAATTGTATATATGGGAAACTCCTCCTCTACTAAAGTTGTGGGAAAAGGAACTGTTGAACTGAAGTTTACTTCCGGAAAGATAGTTACATTGATGGACGTATTGCATGTTCTTGATATTCGAAAGAACTTGGTGTCAGATATGCTTCTTTCGAAGCATGGTTTTAAAATAGTTTTTGAGGTAGATAAGTTTATTTTATCTAAAAATGGCATGTTTGTTGGAAAAGGTTATGTTGCAAATGGAATGTTTAAACTCAATATTGAAAATAAAAATATTTCTGCTTATCTTGTGGAGTCTCTGGACTTATGGCATGAACATCTGGGACATGTGAATTTTAGATCCATTCAACTTATAGTGAATAATGGGTTAATCAAAGATTGTGGAAAGAATCATACTACTAAGTGTCTTACTTGTAGTAAATGCAAGATTACGAAGAAGCCCTTTAAGACAGTTGAAAGGACTTCCACACTTTTGCAATTAATCCACACTGATATTTGTGAGATGAATTATTTGTCACGTCATGAAAAGAGGTATTTTATCACTTTTATTAATGACTACTCAAGATATACTTATGTCTTTCCATTGAAAACAAAAGATGAAACATTTGAGATTTTCAAAACATATAAAGCAGAAGTTGAAAATAAATTAAGTGTGAAAATTAAGTCAATTAGGTCTGATAGAGGTGGAGAGTACTTAAAGTCAGATTTTATTAATTTTTATGAGAGAGAAGGCATTGAAAAATAATTGATCATGTCCTATACACCACAACAAAATGGTGTAGCAGAAAGAAAAAATAGGACTTTCATAGAAATGGTTAATTCTATGCTTTATGGATCTGGTATATCTGAAAATTTGTGGACTGAAGCCTTTCTTTCAGCATGTCATGTTTTAAATAGAATTACTTTAAAAAATCATAATGCATCTCCACATGAACTTTGGAATAATCTAAAATCAAATATAAATTATTTAAAGTATGGGGTTGCTTGGCTCATGTTCGATTACCAAATCAACATTTAACCAAGATTGGATATAGAGGAGTAGATTGTGTGTTTATTGGTTATTCATAAACTAGTAAGGCTTATAGATTTTTAAATCTTGAGACCCCAAGTCCTCACACAATTATTGAATCTTTACATGCTAACTTTTTTGAGCATATATATCCCAAGGCTATAGTGATGCTACTTGGAATTCTGATCCGAATGACTCTAAATCTATTACTGCTTGGATTTTTACTTTGGCTGGAGCAACAATATCTTGGAGATCAAAGAATCAGACATGTATTACTCACTCAACCATAGAGTCAGAATTTATCGCTATGTCTTCTGCTGGACAAGAAGCTGATTGGCTGTGGAGTATGCTGATAGATATTCCATTATGGGGTAAGCCAATACCATCTTTGACTATATATTGTGATAATAAAGCTGCTATATTTCGGACTTCAAGTGATTGTTACAATGGCAAGTCAATACAAGTTCGTCTCAAACATAATCATGTGAGAATATTATTGGAGGATGGCATAATATCGCTTCAATATGTGAAGTCAAAACTCAATTTAGCAAATCCTTTGTCTAAAGAGTTAGGCAAGGAATTGGTGGTACAAACTTGTAATGGGATGGGAATAAAGCCTGCTGTAGGTTGATTGTACTTTATGGTAACCCTACCTAATGATATAATCTTAGGTTCAAAGGGAAAAACAAGTAAAGTTACAATTGTGAAGCACATCAATAAAATTTTCTTTTTCCCTAGAGAGTGAGTAGATGTGCATATGTTGAAATTTTTTCTCTTGATAAATCTATAGGACCGATATCGGTTGGAGTAAATAATAACACTCTTGATAGATTTGACAGTATTCCTACAAAAGAAAAGAATGAGATTATATTCTCTTATTAAGTCTATACACCAATTTCGGTTGGAGTGTGTAGGAACACTCTTGATAGATTTACTGATACTTTGTTGTAAAGGAGGATGAGATTAATTTATCTTAATGAAATTCATAGACTACTTAGTCGGAGTATGCAAAGTTACTCTTGATGAATTCACCGCACTAAGTGCAAAATGGAGGCCGCTTTAATAAGATTTTAACAGAAAAATCTTAAGGTACTTAGCTAAAAGGATTCGGGACACATGACCGTAAGGTGTCAAAGGATTTTGATTTTCATCGAAACATAGCAATATGCGTGTAGTATTTTTCTACTTCATTCAATGAACCACTTAGTTCAAGATTTGTTCACTAAGTAGTCAATGATTTAGAAAGTCTTCACTAGCTAATGGTTCAAGTCCAAAAGACACCATTATTGCTGCATGTTGCTAGATTAATGTCTTAAAAGAATTTTGTTTCTTAAAGATAAAATTTATTGAAACAAGTGGGGGATTGTTATTACTGAAGTTTATGTTTCAATCAATTTTTGGGAACAAGTGCATCGTTTAAAAGTTTTTTATGTTTCAATTAATATTGAAACAAATGCATTTTGAGTTACAAAGAAAATGAATGTGAAATTACAATTGAAACAAATGCATCTTGAGTTACAAATGCATTAACAATTGTAAATTCATTTACGTTTTGGGTTCTTAAAACTTGAAAGAAAGACAATTTTTGTTCATGAACCTATTAACTGTTGCTTTATTAATACCTTTCACTTGCATGAAAATTTTACCCTATAAATAGTATTTCTTTTGTTTGAAAAAGACAAACACTCAAAACTACTTTCCCCTTGAAAAACACTTGAGAGACATTGATCAAATGGTGAAATCACCAATTCAAGAATAGAAGAACAACATTCTTGAATGCTGCTTGTTTTGTGGCTTAGTTGAATCCCCAAGATAGAGTTGTCACTAGTTCTTCCGTTTGCTCGTGGGAGAGACTCCAACTATCTTCAAGAAGCGTATTATCGTGCCTTTAAGCCAAACAAGTTTTATTTTAAATTTCTTATACCATTATCATTATTGTTCTAACAGATGCAAAGCCTATCTCTAGTCCGGTTAAACCTGGATCAAGACTTACTCTTTCTGGTGATCCCCTGCCTGATGCTTGTTTATACCGAAGTGTTGTTGGTGCACTTCAATATGTTACTATCACTTGTCCAGAAATATCCTATGCAGTCAATCGAGTATGCCAATTTATGCAAGCACCCACCACTGCTCATTGGTCAGATGTCAAACGCAGACTTCGATATCTAAAAGGATCCATCCATGATGGCCTCTTTCTACGACCTATGGCTGATTCTAGCCTTGTGGCCTTTTCGGATACTGGTTGGATCTCTGACCTTGATGATAGTCGCTCTCAACATGGTTTTGCACTATTTTATAGAGGTAACCTGATCAGTTGGTCTTCTCGCAAACAAAAGGTTGTAGCCCACTTAAGCACTGAAGCTGAGTATGTGCTTTAGCTTTTGCAACTAAAGAATTAATTTGGGTTCAACAACTGCTCAGTAAGCTACGTGCTCCTCTTACTGCACCCTCTATTGTCCTTTGTGATAATCTGAGTGCACAGTTTTTATCTCGAAATCCTGTCATCCATCAATAGTCAAAGCATATTCGTCTTGATTATCATTTTGTACGAGAGATGGTTGAAGATCAATCGTTAGTGGTTCGCTATGTTTCATCTCAAAATCAACTTGCAGATATATTTACTAAAGCAGTTGGCATGAATCGGTTCCTCAATATTCTATCCAAGCTCATGGTTCGATCCCGAACATGATCTTGAAGGGGGCTATTAGAGTTTATTTTGAATTTGAATTGTTGTAGCTTTTTCTGTAACAAAATATTACCTTTCCTCCTGTAGAATAGGCATTAGATAAGGACTCTTATATTTATCCTCAACATGTACAAATTTATATAAAAAGAGATGCAATCAGCAGAATAAAAAATAATCAACACTTACGTTCTCAAACCTTCCGTGTGCTTAACCTTTCTCGATCTTTATACTAACAGATTCTACAAAGGTCGTAGAATATCAATAATATGAACGTTACATACGAATGGATACAATCAGATTTGAACAATTCACAGTTTTTAATCTCCACTTCTCTTTTTCCTATAGTAACTACTTATTAGAAAAACCATTTTAGTTGGAATCAATAATAAAGAAATACGTCAACGTGCATGAGAAGGTATGTTTGTTGTGTATATATATATATATTCAGATTAATTGGTTAATTTTCTTTTATTATTATCTCGTTCTAACTCTTGTTTTTTTCTTATAATAGTAAAAGTTTTATCGAAAGGGAACTCTTTTTACTGACAAATAGTCCGGTAGTGGTGGATATCCTCCTCCTCTCATGTGCTACATCGTGATATCTGCACAGACAATACAAGAATAATTAATTTTTAAAAGAAAAAAGATAAAGAAACTGAGGACAAATTTTAATATTGTAAAATTCGAGGTTTATATAAAACTAGATGGTATTATCCTTGCTACGCATGGGCTGAATGTTGCTCGTTTTATTTTACTTTTTATAATAATATTTTTATTGTTTTCTTTTACGTTATGTCTTGATTCTTAAATTTATGCTTTAAATTATGTTATTTATTTGTACGATAGTAAATCAACTCATTAAAGGTAAGAATTTTTTTATTTATTTTCTGTTATATTTTCTGAAAGGCACTCTCTTTTTGAAGTGCCCCATACGTCTATTTTTACTTATTCTGTATATTAAAAATAATTATCTAATTTTATTTGTTCAATTATAAAAATCAAGAGTTAATTTATCGTTTTGTGTTCATTTTATCCACTTTATTAAATATTTTTTTTATTACTTAAATAATTTATAATAATTAATTAAGTATAATACATGAAAACTACAATTAAAATAATTGAAGTAGACATGTCGACCATGAGCATAGGCAGCCCTCTTCATCTGCTCAAGTGTGACTTATTATATAGGATAATTGGTCCCCTAAGTCCCCAAATTTTAATTCGACATTCACCTATGCGAATATTTAATGAAGACCAAGGACTAATAAGGTTAAGGACGAGAAGAGTTTGAGAAAATAAGTGTAGATTTGTTATTCTGCTGATTGTATCTCTTTATATATAAACTTTGTACATGTTGAAGATAAATATAAGAGTCCTTATTTAATATCCATTCTACAAGAAGAGTAATATTTTTGTTACAGAAAAAGCTACAACCATTCAAATTCAAAATAAACTCTAATAGCCCTCTGCAAGATCATGTTTGGGATCAAACCATGAGCTTGGATCGAAGACTGAGGAACCGATTTGTGCCAACTGTTTTAGTAAATATATCTGCAAGTTGATTATAAGATGAAACATAGCGAACCACTAAAGATTGATCTTCAACCATCTCTCGTACAAAATGATATTCAAGACTAATATGCTTTGACCGTTGATGGATGACAGAATTCTGAGATAAAAACTGTGCACTAAGATTATCACAAAGAACAATAGGAGGTGCATTAAGAGGAACACACAACTCACTGATCAGTTGTTGAACCCAAATTAATTGAGTAGTTGCAAAAGCTAAAGCACGATACTCAGCTTCAGTGCTTGAGCGGGCTACAATCTTTTATTTTCGAGAAGACCAACTGATCAGGTTACCTCCATAAAACAGTGCAAAACCATGTTGGGAGCGACTATCATCAAGGCCAGAGATCCAATCAACATCCGAAAAGGCCACAAGGCTAGAATCAGACATAGGTCGTAGTAAGAGGCCATCATGGATGGGTACTTTTGGATATTGAAGTATGTGTTTGACAGATGACCAATGAGCAGTGGTGGGTGCTTGCATAAATTGGCATACTCGATTGACTGCATAGGATATTTCTGGCCTAGTGATAGTAACATATTGAAGTGCACTAACAACACTACGATATAAATAAGCATCAGGCAGGGGATCACCGAAAAGAGTAAGTCTTGTTCCTAGTTCAGCCGGACTAGAGATAGGCTTTACATCAACTATGTTAGTTCGATGAAGTAAGTCACAAATGTACTTGCCTTGAGATAAAATGATCTCATTTTATGTTTGGGATACTTCAATACCAAAAAGTTAAATAATTTAATGAACCAAGATCTTTGAGAGTAAACTATTGATCAAGAGAGCAAATAAATATAGTGATGAAATCACTATCACTGCCAGTTAGAATAAGGTCATACACATAGACAAGAACATATGTTGTGTGCTTAGAATTTTGTTGCACAAAAAGAGAAGAGTTATATAAACAAAAGCGGAAGCCAATACTGAGAAGAAAAACCTTTAACATATTGAATCAAGCGTGTGACGCTTGTTTGAGGCCATATAAGGCCTTGTTCAATTTGCATACAAAATGTGGTCGATGAGGATCAACAAATCTTTTTGGTTGCTTCATAAACACTTTTTCAGAGATATCGCCATTTAAGAATGCATTGTTAATATCAAGTTGTCAAATGGACCACTTACTTGTCACAGCTAAAGACAAGATAAACTGAATGATTGTCGGCTTAACAACGGAACTGAAAGTATCAAAGTAATTAACACCCTTCTCTTGGTGAAAACATTTCGCGACTAGGCGAGATTTGTGATGTTCAATAGATCCATCAACTTTCCTCTTAACCCTGTAGACCCATTTACAACCAACAATGCTAGAATTAAGTGGTGGTGAAATTAATTTCCAAGTCTGATTTCCTATAAAGGCTAAAAATTTTGTCTACATAGCATGATGCCATTCAGGATATTTGGAGGCTTGATGATATATTGTAGGTTTTGGAATGTGAGAAAGGTCAGGAGGAAGAGAAGTCAAGATGTTATAAGAGCTTTTGGTTTTAAGGAATTAGTTTTACTTCGAACAACCATGTAATGACGAGAGGTGTCGGAGGGGCAAAAATAGGAAGGGGTTGAGGTCGGGTAAGAGGAACCGGATGGTGACAGGTGTACAGGTGGGTTAATGACTGATATATGCTTTATCTGTGGAGATTCTTCAGGGGATACAGTAGAGGGTATGTATGTATGATTAGTGCGCTCGGATGAGGAGATAGGTGATGCAACTGGAGGAATTGGTGATGACATTGACGCAGGAGAATGTGAACGCACTGGACGTTGAGAAGCTTGATTGAGTAAAGAGAAATAAGAGTTGCTAAAATGTGACGAGGAGGAGTATGACTTTGTGATCGGCAACATGAAGAAATACGGGAAAGTATTTTCATCAAACATAACATGGCGAGTAATATAAATTTTAGAAGACGTGACATGGTAACAAAGATAACCTTTGTGATGAGAACACACCCTATAAAGATATAAGGAAGAGACCTAAAATAAAATTTACGATGATTGTAGGGTCGAAGAAAGGTATAATAAAGGCAATTGGAAATTTTGAGAAAATCATAATTAGGAGAATTTTTATACAGTAATTGATATGGTGATTTAAAGGACAAAGAAGAGGATATTGTAATATTAGATAAGTACGTAGCAGTGAGAAATGCATGCTCCCAAAATTGAAATGGAAGAGAAGAATGTGAAAGAAGAGCGAGTCCTTTTTCAATTATAATACGATTCCTACATTCCGAAGCACTATTTTGTTGAGGTGTACAAAGACAAGAAATACGATGATGAATACCTTGACTTTGTAAAAAGGATAATACATTTCGTACTCACTTCCCCTGTCAGTTTAAACTGATTTTATTTTTATCGCAAGTTGAGTTTCAACGGCAGACTTAAATTGAGTAAAAAATTGAAAGAATTGCGATTTATGTGACATGAAATATATCCAAATAAATTTGGTGCAATCATCAATGAATAAAACAAAGTAGGAGGATCCATTAATAGAAGGAACGGGGGAAGGTCCCCAAACATCAGAATAAATTAATTGAAAAGGACTACTGCTAGAAACATGGGAATGGGAAAAGGGTAGGCGTCGACTCTTGCCTAGTTGACAAGGTTCGCAAACATTAGGAAAATCAAAGCTAGAAACAGGTAGCCTAAAATTAGACACAAGATGCCGAAGATGAGCTTCATTTGGATCATCCAGTTGACGGTGCCAACCAATAAGAGATGTGCGTTCACCAAAAAATACAAAAGGTAGGAAAAAACAAGAATGAGGCGATGATAATTGAAGACGGTACAAGTCATCATCAAGTGTTCCTCGCAGCAGTTTCCTACCCTGCAAATCCTTCACATAGAAATCATAAGGATGAAATTCCATATTGACATTCTTATCACAAGTTGGTTTAGCAACACTAAGTAAATTCTTGAAAATTTTAGGGACATGGAGAGTATTTTTAAGATGAATGGGTTGTGTGCGTGTAGACAAAATAGATGAGCCAATGTGCGAAATGAAAATTTTCATACCATTACCAACCGTTAAATCATCATTGTCGGTGTAAGACTGTAACGAGAGATTAGCCATGTCTAAAGTCACATGGTGTGTAGCACTCGAATCAAAATACCAAGAAGGATCAACATAGCCGAAAGAGAAGTAAAATATTCTTATTTGGGAGTTGACCGGGATGATGATGGCCTTGTTGGTGGATAATATTTTTTGTTGGAGTGATGGTAGAAATTATGAGCTTCATGATTAGTTTTACCACTTATTTGACATGGCATACGATGCTTGAATTGACGATTATTGGACCGAGAGAATGTAGAATTGGAATGTACTTGAGGTACCATAGATTGAGCATGATTATGAGAATTGTGGGCAATGAAATTAGAGAGTGGGGACGATCCAAGAATAGATGAATGGTTGGTATTATTAAGGGGTGGAGAATAAGATGAATTTTGAGTTAAGGGGGCATGTGAAGGAGTAGAGCCAAATCGAGAATTAATGGCGGTAGAACGAAGTTCTTCAGCCAAGCGTTCTTCTTCCTGAAGGAGGAGTCCAAACAATTCTTCAGGAGTCATAGGACCAGAACGCATATTAAGTGCAACCTTGAAAATTCCGAATGAAGAATCAAGACCATTAAGAACAAATGAGATGAAGTCATCATCTTGTACAATATAAAAGCTTTCTGCTAAAGAGTCGGCGATTGCACATTTCTTCTTAAAGTACTCTGTGATGGAAAGATTGCCTTTAAGAAGATTTTAAAGTTGAGATTTTAATTGCATAACTCGAGCAAATGTCTGTGATTGAAACATACGCTCGATTTTAGTCCAAGCATCATAGGAAGAGGTAGCTCGAGTTATGTGACCAAAAAGAGGATAAAAAATTATTTGACAAAGCCAGACAAGAATAAAAAGATCGTTGCATCGCCATGCATCATACGCAGGGTTAGAAGTAACCATTGGTTGTGCTTGGCTGGTAGAGGACTCTGTAGCAGAGGGGGTGACCATAGTAGTTTTTAGAGGAGGATTAGAACCAAGAATAAAGGAGTCAAGAGAAAAGGCTCTGAGTATGTCCAAGGCGTTTTCTTTCCAAAGACAATAGTTGTTTCTGTCAAGTTTGAGAGAGAGATTTGGTAGTTGAATAATAGTGGAAGAACCGGATTCTTTTGCAAGTGATAGCAGGTTGCTAAAGTTTGGAGAATTGGCCATAGGATCGATGGGCAAATCTGATATCACAATATGGTTAAGGACGAGAAGAGTTTGATAAAATAAAAAAGGTACGAATATACCCTGAACTTTGATAAATGGTACAGATATACCCTCCGTCATACTTTATGTACAAATATACCCTTACCGTTAATGAAAAGGTACATATATACCCCTGTACTTTGATAAATGGTACAAATATACCCTCCGTCATACTTTAGATACAAATATGCCCTTGCCGTTAATGAAAATGTACATATATACCCTTCTCACCAACGACAGGACACGTGTCATAATCCTGTTCATTTGACCTTTTTAAAATTAATTTATCCCAATCCCCCCCCCCCCCCAAATTGTAATAATTTAACCTATAACCCAGTCCAAATAATAACCCAAAACCAACCCGGTATAATAGAAAGAGAAAAAGAGAATGAATATGCATTAATAGAGATGCGTCGTGAAGGTTCTATTAGATCGGATCGGGTTTGAATTATTATTTGGATCGGGATATGAGTTAAATTAGAATTATTTTCGAATAGGGTGGGGGAAAATTAAATTTAAAAGGGGCAAATGAATAAGATTGTGACACGTGTCCTGCAATTTGTGAGAAGGGTTATATGTACCTTTTCATTAACGACAAGAGTATATTTATACCTAAAGTATGACGAAGGATATATTTGTACCATTTATCAAAGTTCAGAGGTATATATGTACCTTTTCATTAACGGTAAGAGTATATTTATACCTAAAGTATGACAGAGGGTATATCTGTACCATTTATTAAAGTTCAGGGATATAAGTTTAGGGGTATATTCATACCTTTTCCGTTGATAAAATAAGTGCTGATTTGTTATTCTGGTGATTGTATCTCTTTATATATAAACTTTATACATGTTAAAGATAAATATGAGTCCTTATCTAATACCTATTCTACTGGAAGAGTAATCTTTTTTTACCGAAAAAGCTACAACAATTCGAATGCAAAATAAACTCTAATAAGGACTAATTGAATAGTGCTGACATAATATTCATCTCGATGTAAATATTGCTGTATTACTTACAGATTATACCAGATCGAAGTGATTTCAAAGCTTACAATTAAAGTAAGAAAAAAAAATGCATTCATGGCGATATATATACATTTCATGACAAAGTAGTATGATGTCATGATATATTGATATAGTTATCCTATTAGATAACTCACGAAATAGCATATCATCACGATTTCAGCTTTTCACTCCTATGGGGTATCTTAGTTTTAAACTTAGTCCATTTTTTTTTTCTTTTCAACATATCTCCTTTGTTCATTCATTTAATTCATGAGAAAATGGTGAAAAGACCCCTCAACCTTTACCCCAATTCCCAACTACACATTTATGCTTTGCGGGAATCCTATGATCCCTCTGAACTATTTAAAATTAAAATTTTTACCTCCCTGAATGCTTATGTGGCAAAGCAAGTGTGTTTCACTCTCTTTGAGAGAGTGAGCACAAAAAATAAGTAATAAAATTTAATTTTTAATGTTTCTTTTCATAAAAATATATAATTTTAACTATTATTCCCTTTTTTTTTTTTGCAATATTTATCAAATTTTTCTACCATCCTGCCGCCATCGCCACTACGGGTTCACCATGAAATTTCAGAATTCCTCCTTATTATGATTCTTCAATTTGTATATAAAATTATGACATTTTGAAAATCTAATTCTCTGTTAATATTCAAAAATGACAATAAATTTCTCCATCATCTCCCTCGTCGTTCCTACCACCTGCGACAACTGTAGTGTCGAGGAATGGTGGTTACTCCACCACATCCGTTAGATAGACAGTGCACCAGAAAATCAAAAATTTTACTTCGTTCACAGTCCACACTTTCCCCATTTTACCTCTCCAAAATCATCAATCCTTTCAACTATGGCCGCCGCCGCACCTCCGCCGCCACCATCACCAGCCCCCGCCGTCATCTCCGAAGACCTCCTGCCAACCAACTACAATTTATTTTGCCAAATCCAATTCGCTGCAATCGCAGTACACGACACAACATCAGGGCTCCAAGGCGAATCAAAAACCTTCTCAACAAGATTCAAGTAACCCAATTTTACATAAGCTCCAATTAAACCATTTTTTAAATAAACACTCTCTTCTTCAAGTTTAAGAATTGAACAATGAACAATCTTCGGTAGCTCAACATCACCACACCTAACAAAAACACTAAGCAAATTGACATAATCAATGCTATTACTGTCAATTTCTACAGACACATTAGAGTCCTTAATTTGTTGAGGAGTCAAAAGGGGTTGCACAAAATGAAATTTTGATGAAGGGTTTTGAAGGAACAAAGAGGATTTTTGCTTAAACTTAGTTTTCTTGGTAGTTGTTGAGCTTGAAGTGCAGGTGAAAAGTGAGTAGTTAAAGGGTGGTGGAGGGAGAAGGGATAAAGAGATTGGGGAGGTGTTGGGGCTATGGATAATGATAGCCATGAAAGAAGAAAAGCGCTAAGCATAGTAAATGGGAGTGTTATAGGAGGAAGGGTTTTGAAAAAATTTAATAAAAAGGAATTTAATAAAATTTCCACGTGTCAAGCGCGTGAGTTTCACCGCTCCACATAGATGTAGTTGTGGCTTTTTAAGGGTGTAATAATTTCAGTTTTAAATAGTTCAGGGGAGTGATAGGACTCCCGTGGAGATTAAGTGTGTAGTTGGAATTTGGGGCAAAGCTTGGGGGGTCTTTTGGACATTTTTTCTTTAATTCATTGATGTCCCTCTCCTATATTTATTTTGTTTCCCTCATTATATCTCTCTTTATATAATTTATTATCTACAAAAGAAAATCATATTTTCGAATGGTGACACTAAGTGTGTTAAGTGGGTCGGGTCGGGTCAACCCGAAATTGGTCCGTTAATTTTAGCCGGATTATGGGCCGGGCTGGGTCCGGGTTGTGGTTAAGTGGGCCGGGCCGGGTCCGGGTTCAACAATAATTTTTTTTAAAATAACCCTAACCCGGCGCACTTAACCCAATCCGGTCAAACCCACCTAAACCAGTTCTAACCCGATCAAAAAAAAAGTTTTTTCAATATACACTATATATACCCACCTATATACATTTTAAATACGTTAAACAATATATATACACTATATATATAGTATATACTACATTAGAATTTAAAAAATATATCCACATATACACAATTACACATATATACGTAACATTCAATATATACGACTATACGTACTACTTTAAATAAAATATATACTACAATATATATATACTACAATATATATAATTATGTATATAGTTATATACTAGTTACTAATTTATAAAACATATACACATGTATACGTTAAATATATACGTCTATAGAAGATATATACACTACACATATATGCGCACTATTCAATATATATGTACTACTTTAAATAAAACATATACTACAATATATATATACTACAAACTATATATAGTTATATACTAATTTATAAAACATATACACATGTATACATTAAATATACACATCTATAGAAGATATATACACAAATATACAAAACATATGCTACTTAATATAATAAATTAATAATACTTGATAGTAAATTAATAGTATATTAAAAGTAAGTTTTTAATTTTAACTAGAAATTCAATTTAAATCATTAAATGAAAAAAATTACAAAGTAAGGACTAAGGAGTGAATGAATGTTGAATTTTATTCACTGCAAAATGATCCAAAATTTATAATTTACATGAATGAAAAATCTACAAATTATGCATCATTTTTTCCAACTCATTCATGTTAATATTAATGGGAACTTGCATAGGATAGTCAAAGTCAACGGGGGCAAAATCATGCATTGGACTTGATTTTGCTGAGTTCTCCCGTGAAGTCATAATTTCTTCAAGTTTTTGCTCGTCGTTCGGCTCCGCTTCCATTCCTTGATTTCTTCATTCCTCTCTAATCCAATCTCTGAGGCAAACTAGAACATTCATTGCATTGCTTCTCAATGAGTGTCGGTTTTCTCCAAGTTACTGTCGTCCCTGACTAAAAGCACTCTCTGATGCAACGGTTGACATTGGAACATTCAAGATATCTCTAGCTAATCTTGCAAGCACTGGATATTGTGTTTCATTACTCCTCCACCAATCCAACGTGTTGATCCGTCGTCTGTGATCCTCTGGCGGCGACCGAAGATAATACTAAGGGTGGCAGCGGACTGGAGTTAATCTGTTTCCGGTCTGTTTCCGGTCATGGTCCGATCCGGTAACGCAACGGTACCGGTTTGTACCGGTACCAAACGATCCGGAATACGGTACCGGTACGGAGTAGCATTTTTTTCAGGTAGTTCCGGTTCCGGTTTACCGGTTCCGGTGCCGGTTGGCCGGATCCGATCCGGCGCCGACCGGTGCATGTTAATATTTTTTTTAAATTGTTTTTTTGATTTTGGTCATTGTTGACCGTTGTAAAATAGCTGTTGGAGGGGGCAACGACTATTTTGTGCCTCCCCCTTCCAATTAGTCCACTACACCATTAATTTTCTACTATAAATATTCTTTTAAATCAATTTTTTTTTCTCACAAATTTCTCAATTTCTCATACTCTCTAAATCTTAAATCTTAATATTCTCATACTCAATATTTATAATTTTTGTATTAGTTGGAGTTGTGAATTTTTTTAAGATACTACAAGCTTCAATTATCATATTTCAATTACGACATTTGGTATACGTCTGCTTTTACGCAGACGTTCGGTATATTCGTTCCAAATTTAATCTCTATATTTTTTATTTTTAATATCTATATTTGTTTACTTACAGTCTTACGTTTATTTTTTGATTTATAATATTTATATTGCTTGTTTTAACATTTTAATTATATTTAAATTTAATTATGGATGCAAATAAAAGTAGTGGTAAGAGACCAATCTTTGGTAAGTTTTTTCGTAGAAATAAAAAAATAATGCTACTACTAGTTCATTATCGCCTAGATTTAATGAAATTCTTTATCACAACCTAATGGTTTTGATGTTGGAGCCGGTATGGAATTAGACCATGAGACACTAAGTAGGCGTTATAATAATTTTGAGGAAGACTTACCGGAAGAAGATGATATAAAAGTACAAGAGTTAGGTGAAACCCCTACCCCTACTAGTCCGGTTACGGAAATACCAAAAGACGATTATGTACTTCCCCCTTTACCGGAATTTAGTAAGGCCAAAGGTACTGAACGTCCTAAACGGTCTTTAGTTTGGCAATTTATGAGTCAAGATAAGGAAAAAATTACTGCTACTTGCAATAAATGTAAGAGAGTTATGAAACATTTGACTGGGGAAAAAAATGGTGGGACAGGGTTGCTTACTACGCATTTGAGGAAATGTAATACAAAATTTATTCATCTAGAAAATGAGGCTAAGGCAAAAAAAGATGGTACACCATTGAAGGAAGAATATGTGGGAGGTAATATGGTTCAAACGCGTTTAGATAGGTTTAATCCAGCTAGCTCAAGTTCTACATTGACATATAATGAAGAGGTAGATAGAGAAGAACTAGCGAAAATGGTTGCTGTTATGGGATTGTCATTCAGTTTTCCTTCGAGTCCCAATTTTATTCATTATATTCAACGAGTATATAATCCTTCTTTCAAAGGTTTTTCACGAAATACAATTAAAAATGATATTTTTAAATTTCCAGGTAAACATTGTCATTTTCTTCGTTGCTTATTTAGTAAATTTGATGGTAGAGTATCTATTACTTCTGATATGGGTCGTAGTATTATCGGTAATGATTATTTTACTGTCACGGTTCATTGGATTGATCACCATTGGAACATGCAAAAAAGAATTATTGCTTATAAATATGTTGACGAAACTAAAACCGGTAAATATATATCTTTTACAATAGCGGAATGCTTAAAATATTTTAGACTTATTGATAAAACTATGACATGTACATTAGATAATGCTTCTAATAATTTGAAAGCCATTGATTTTTTAAATACTAGACTATGTCCCATGGATAATGATTATTTTCATGTTAGATGTACTGCACATATTTTAAATTTGATAGTACATGATGGTGTTGAGTTATTTGGAGATGGTTGTTATAAGGTTCGCATTGCATGTAGTTTTATTTTTAAAAATAAAAAAAAGGCTATAATAGATGATTTTAAATATCAATGTAAAAAATGTGACCTTCTATATAGAAAAGTTCCAAGAGAAATTCCTACTAGATGGAATTCTTTGTATCAAATGCTTGAAGTTGCTAGTGTGTATCGTGAACCTATACAATTAGTTTATAATTCGCTTAATACGACTAATGATTTAAGGCTAGGTTCTGATGATTGGATTGAAGTAGAAGAACTTTGTAAATTTTTGAAAACCTTTTATCAAGCTACGAACACAATATCTGCACAATATACTCCAACTATTTCTTCCGTTTTAGTAAATATTACTGCTATTTCTAAAGTACTTGCTAATTATAAAAAAATTTGTCCTTACAAAGAGGCAATTGACGCTATGGTTGACAAATTTAAAAAATATTTTTTTCCGATTTCACAAATTTATTTGACAACTACTTTATTCAACCCATTTTATAAAGAACATGGTGTAATTATGATGGTTCAAAAAATTTACACCAATTTAGAAATTGAACCTCATGAAAGGTCATCGGTTGAAACGTGTTGTGCTAGCATAGTACCTAAAGCCAGGAGTTTATATAACATGTATCAAGTTATGGAACATAATATTGCGCCAGTCGAACCTCCTACTTTTAGACATAAATATGATGATTTAGATGATGAGATGGGTGAAGAACTTGGTCTTCAATGTTGTAGCAGTAATGATTTTGATTCATATATTTCTCAAGATCGGGAATGTATTAGAGATGCAAATGGACAACAACAACTTTTAGGATGGTGGAAGACCCGTACCAGACAATTTCCAAAACTATCAAGGGTGGTTCGAGATTTGCTAGCAAGTCAAGCTTCTTCAGTCGCATCGGAGCAGGCTTTTAGTGCAGGAAGATTTATGATTGGAGATCAACGATATTCGTTGGCGAAGGATAGTTTAGAAATTTTGGTATTATTTAGATATTGGATTAATGCCGAAAGAAGAAATTTTGGGCTCCCAAAATTACTGCCCCAGATTGAAGACGAAATAGATGAAATATTTGAGGAGAATAGTGATGATGGAATGGAAGCAATGGAAGAACAAGGAAAAAAACCAATTCCGAAAAATATAGAAATAGATAACTTACGTATAGAATATTATGGACATTATAGATATTAAGATTCTAGAGTACAAATCTAATTCAAACAGAACCCTTCCTAGAAGGTAGCTGCGTAGATTAGATTCTCTTTTATATTAACTTTTTAAAAATAGTTATAAGTTTAACTCATAACATTAACTTTTTATTACATAACCTTAGATAATACTTAAGCTCTTCCCGATAAGTTGATGTGTAAGCTCTCTCATCAACACTGTTCCAACAAGGTAAATCATAAAAGAAATCAGGAAAATCACTATGTGTGTCGGTATAGCTAAATCAACTAAATCAACATAGTGGTTATATAATTTATGTATGTAAGCATTCGCATCAGCCATAGTCGTCCACAAATCAGGTTGTACTTGTTCAGAATCATTGTTAGTATTTATTTCTAAGTTAACATAAATAAGAGTACTAAAGTGACACGTAGTATTATATTTCATGTACGGATTTAGCATAGCATCAACCAAGTAAATAGGGGAAATCGAAAAAAATATTTTATAAATTTAGTAAACATGGCACCAACAGCTTCTTTATAACCTTCTTTATTTTTATATTCTTTGAGCAAACCAGAAATATCGGTTATATATGCCAAAATATTACAAACAGTAGGATAATAAGCACAAAAAAATTCAATTGTAGCTATATAAATTTTTTCTAAAAACTTAACAAGATCATTAATTACAACCCAATCAGAATCATGTAGCATGAATCAGCAGAATCAGCAAATGAACCACAATGTTGGTTAAAAGTTAGTGTAATAGGAACTTTATATTTATAACAAGTTTTTAACAAATCATACGTAGAATTCCATCTAATATCAATTTCCTCAGGCATCAATATCGGTGCAAGTCCATTTTCTTGACATTTAACTTTAAATTCTCTAATTCTTTTTCTTCGATTATTTCCTTGAATAAAACCAACAGCAAGACAATTTTTTTTTCAATATAAAGCTCAAAAAACTCAAGACCATCTTTTACAATTAAATTATATATATGACATGCACACTTAATATGAAAAAAATTCAGGTAACTGCGGAGATAGCTTAGATTTTAACTTTGTTATAACAGTCTTGTTGTTAGAAGCATTATCAAAAGCAATACATAAGATTTTATTTTTGATACCATAAAATTCTGCAACTTTAACAATCGAATCAGCAATAAAATCTCCAGTATGTTTACGATCCTCATCATATAAAAAAGCAAGAATACGTTTTTGCATCACAAAATTACTATCCATCTAGTGACAAGTAACGGTTAAATAATCATTTTTATTTACCGGACGACCAAGATCAGAAGTTAGGAACAATCTACATTGAATATTTTTTAACAATGTTGATAAATAAAAATATCATTGTGAATGAAGTCTAAAAATATCAGACCGACAAGTACTTCTAGGAATACCATTAAACATAGGATTATAAATTGCTTGAATATAATGAATAAAGGCATCAGAAGAAGGAAAACTAAAAGACAAACAACCCACAACTACCATTTTTGCTATTTCTTTCCGGTCCCTCAATTTATTATACTTCTTAATTACATGACCAGTTGTTGGGTCCATCCTAGCTTGCGTGGGCCCACCAATAACCTCACCTCCTTTTGCAATTTGTAACTCTGTTTCGTGAAGATCCTCTATATTTCTCGTTAATGTACCCGTACCCCCTTGCTTGTCTCCTCTTTTATGCTTATATATTTTTTGACAAATATTGCATTGCACCTCAATATCTGATATACGTTCAAATAATTGCCATACAATACTAGTTGTTTTACGAGCTCTTGAGGCATGGAGAGGACGGGGAGGGAGACTAACCGATTCGGATCTAACGTTAGCATTTCCTACTGCGGGTGTCTCACCAATATTTTCATCATCTTCATCTAAATTAACCGCATCTACTTCATTTTCTTCTTCCATAACGTAATTTTTTTGAGCTTCTACATAATCCATATCGTGAGCACCTACACCTATTTCTTCCTCAAAAGGTGTACCAAGCGGTACCGGAGGCGAAGGCACACGAGTATATCTACTACTTGAAGTACCTCTATCGCTAGTAATTCGCTTTTTGCTACCACTACCACTTTCGGAACAAAAATTTTTAACACCTTTAGTGGCGAGGTTTCTTAATTTATCCATAATATAAATTAAACTAAAAAAATTCAAAACACAAATATAATAAAATTAAATATTCAACAATTAATACACTAATTAAAAATGAAACGTAAGAGATGGAACGATAATACCAAATTTTGAAAGTATCCGAAGGTTGCGACTTTAGAAACTTTCACTCGTACTTTGTAATCGTAAAATTAAAAAATTAAAGTGAGCACTTTAGGAATTTAAATATATAGAATATTTGAAAATTGAGAGAGAATGAGATTTGAGAGAATGAAAATTTGTATGAAAAATAATTTGAGAGTGTAGGGTATTTATAGAATTTTTTTTGGGATTAGAAAAATATTTAAAATGAAAACAAAAAAAATATTATTATAAAGGCCAATTGATCCGTTTTAAGGGCCCAAACGGTAATATAGCCGTTGGGCCCAACAGTCAACTGGCCCAACGATCAAATTTTAACCAAATCCGAATTTAAAAAAAAAATATCCGGGCCGGTTCCAAGTCGGTTAATCGGCGGGCCCGGACGGGTTTAGTCCGGGCCGGGTTAACCGGGCCCAAACCAAAAAATAACCCATCCTGGGACCCGATATCCTACAGCCCGTGGATTGACCGGGCCACGTTTGCTTAATGGGTCGGGCTGGGCTGGCCCTGGCCCGTTTGACAGGCTTAGGTGACACACAATGATCATAATAGATCAGTGCGTATGACTTCATGTATATTCACAATATCTAATTTGTTAGATTGCTACAGTCTGTTTGGATGGTGGTTTGTCACGATTTCATAATATATGGTACAGTATAGTATGGTATTGTACTATAGTACAATACAATGTTTGGATGGACTGTATCGTTCACTACTGTTTAATAACAATTTTTTTATTTGATTTGATGGTATGATACCGTATTGTAATGGGTAAGTTTACTAAAATGCCCCTAATTATTATAAATTTTAAATTTATCAATAATTGTTAATAAAATAATTTTCTTTCCACAAATTTATCACAAATCATGCCTTGTAAACATATTAAGTTGTTAAATTCATAAAAAAATATCTTTTAATAATTATTTTTACTAAACTTTGGTGTGCTGCCAGAAGGGTGTGTCACGGGAGGACTGGAACCATAGTTATTTAAATTTCTAACATTTAAGATTTCATTATCATGGTTTAAGGTACTTTATAGTTGGGATTCTATATAATCCGTTGTAACTTAAGTGCTTTAGTTTGATATTTGATCTCACATGTGTTATATGAATACCTGATGTTGACTATCTTTTGAAGGATATTGGGAGAAGGGTAAAATGGGATTAAAAAATATTATATAAGGGTATAATTGAAAAAATAATAATGGGATACCACCAAATCGGTGGTTCTGAAAATTAAGAGATTTCATGGTGTTATCAAACCATGAAAACATACTATACCCTGCCTTTTAAAAAATAATCAAAACAAACATGATTTCCTTGGTAACCATACCATGCCATGGAACACCACCGTCCAAACAGGGGCTAAAAATCATACTATAAACTGTCATAATTTCAAAGTTGCAAGTACAGACGAATCATCACAAATTCTTTGTTGATTCAAACGTAGCTTGTTCCGAAAACTTGTAATATACGAATGACTTCTATTCTAATAGTTGGAATATATATATTCCCCCGTTAAAAAAATATTTATTTCTCTTTTTAGTACATTACAAAAAGAATGACTTTTTCTTTTTCCGGCAAGTCTTTAATTTCAACTTTTCACATAAGATGCTTAAGGAACACAAGACTAAATCACATCTTGGTACATTTGACCTATCTTTACTTAATTAAGACTAAAAGATTCAAAAGTTTCTTTATTTTATTAAACTTTGTGTCAAGTCAAAACAGATTCTTTTTTAACACATTGCTAGTTGGATACATTACTTTTATTTGGATACATTCTGTTGCTAATATATATATATATATATATAAATATATATATATATATATATATAATGTGTATATCAAATATTTCAATGCATGATGCTTATAATTAGTTCATTATACATAAGTTAGTATGTAATGATCATTTCGTCGTTACTAAATTATTCATAATAAATTCATGAAAATTCATTCCCCAATATTAACTTGGGTCCAAAATAGCAAATATTTTATTTGTTATGTCACCTCAAATTTTTCGGCAAAGATTTTAGCCTTCGAATGTATCTAGATAGACTCAAGCTCGACGAATTTAACTATTCATGAGTTCTAATATCAATACTTTAGTTTTAAATTTCTTTTAGGATGAATTAAGGTCGTACAATATCCCTAACACATAGTTAAGTTTATAACTTTCTTTCTGATACATTTTTTATATGGGTTTCTATTAGGACTAACTTCAAATGACTATATCTCCTATAATATAAGGATTTAGGGGTCCCACTATGTACCAAATCAAAGATCTTTGAGTCCTCTTTCCAACGCAACAAACCATTCCTCAATCAAAATTCAAAGTAAAAAGCTATGACTGTTTTAGTGAACACTGTCCGGGCTGAAATGAGATTTCGCTGTAGCAAAATTTTTAATGATATTTAAATCAGTTTCAGCCGTATTTTTTATCTAAAAACCCCAAATTTTATTTTTCAACTCTAGAGAGGTGATTTTCCAAAGCTTAAGGTGAAATTTCTTCATTGAGGTAAGTTTTTCCATTATTTTCTTCGTCTTTTAATTCTTTAACATCTTAGAATCCTTAAAAAGAGCTTTAATGGTGGAATTATTTTAGGAATTTTATAAACTAAATTGTGAATTTTGATGGTTAGGAACATTGAATTCCGTAAAGATGAGACCTTTAGCATAAAAACTCTATTAATGGAGATGCGTTAAGCTTGAAAGAGCTAATTAATGAATAATTGAACTTGGAGATGATATAGACCTTGAATGAAGGGTAGAATTAGTGGGTTTGAATCTCCAAGATATTTGTTTGAAGAGTAATGATTGCTTGATTTTTAGATGATTGATTATTCCAAGGTTTGAAGGAAAGGAAAGAGCGTCTTTGTTGCAGCTTGTTTCTTCCAAAAGTTTGGTGTCCAGGTAGGCTAGGTTTAATGAGTAGAAGATTATGTTATTTTATATTTTCAGAATTTAGAATTGATGGGAGAAAGCATGTCTAGGCCTGCGGGCATAGAGTTGAGGTGGATAAAGACACGAAAACTTAACTTTAATCCCGAAAACTATATTATTGATTAATTATGTGATATTTGTGATATTATGTGCTATGTGCTGTAATGAGATTATTGTAAATGAAGGATGTGGACATGATAGTTCTTAGTTGTTCTTGTGATGAACCTAGTTGAGTTATAATGGTATTAAGTTGTATGTGTTGGACAATAATATGGTGAGGAGAACCATGCTAGGATTAAGTACTGATGAGCATAGTAATATCTAAAGGATAGATGACTTGAATTAGTGTGATGATTGTATTATCTGAAACGAGGTAGTGACATTTTAATAATTATTGAGTAAGTAATACTCCGATAGTGACTTGCATGCTTAAGTGTTAAATTGTGATTTATTTTATGATATTCTTGTTTTGGTATTGATAAAAACACTTTATCCATTGGATGCCCACGAGAGGCTAAATTGGTGATAATGGTGATTTAAACGTGTCTATGAGAGGTTTGTTTGATAATGATAACTCCTTATATTAATACTATGAATGGCTTTGTAACGCCCCTAAAATGGGTACCGAGACGTCACACGGTGTTTAGGATCATAAGTGACCCCAAGCTAACCCTTCTACTGGCATAACTCTTAAGCAGCTGAATAAAATAGCTAAATCTGTACAAAATCAATGAAAGATAACTCTTTTCTAAAATTTGTTCAATACAAAACTGAATTCACATTATTACAACTCTACTTTTACAAAGAAAACCGAAGCTGAATACATTAACTCTACTATCTGTCTATGAAGCCTCTACTAATACTGACTATAGACAGTTGGGAAGCTACTCCAACTATCACTAATCAATACGTATGAATAAGAAAGTAAAAAATATAAATAAGTATAAATAAAGTCTCCGAAGTAGGACTCATCATCTCACAGGCTGAAATCTGCAACTTTCTGAGTCTGAATGTGCATACTGAAACTTGTTCCTACATTATGAGATAATGTAGCACATAGACATATATGTGGATCAGTACTTTGAGGATGTACTGAGTATATGGGGGTGAATGCATATGTAAAAACATATCTCATAGTCATCATTTATAAAATAATGCATGCTAAATGTAAGTGACTCACATAAGCTGGAATATCTGAAATAAGTAGCAATAAGAAGCAAAACATGCTTTACAAATCTCGTGAGCCACAACATTTAGTTCTAAAATCTGTATTCTCTTCTTGATCTCATAATCTTGTAAACTAAATGAAATCTGAAATTTGCTTTCTGCATAAGAAATACTTTATCTCAATTCATATAGGCTAAATGAAAAAGGAGCTCACCTTTGTGTCTAAAAACTAAAAGCTATAACTCTGTAATTGAAAATCTCAAGTAATTCAATATCTGAATAAGTTTTGTGAGCCTTTATACTTAGTTCCTAAAATCATTAGGGAAAATACTTACCTTAAGAAATATACTCAAAAGTTGTTGTTTACTTTTACTAGCAGGGAAAAATATTTTATTTAAGTAAAAAAATACTTTAAGAAACTACTCTTAAAATCTTACTATTAGGGAGGTTTTCTTAACCGACATAAACTATGCGAGCTACATGGAGTCCAACGTTTTTTTCCTCCTAAGGAAGAAACCTCACATTGTGAAACGTGTCATACTCTAGCCAGGGAGTATAACCTCAACTTGATGATCGTTATCTCGGCCTCGGACCCATAAATCTCAATCCTACGTTGGCACGTAGTTCTGGGGTATGAAACCGTAGTAACTTACTCGACTCGATGCTAAATACTACTCCCTTTAGTTAGCTACGCTCATCTCATGAAAATCCACATTAAAACTCGCATAAGGTTTTATTAGGAAACCATTTATGCATTTAATATTATATGAATAACTCTGTAAAGTGGATTCCAAAATTCATATGAGGATCAAAAGATCAAATCTTGTTTATCAAAGCATACTAAAAATATAAGCTTCTTGAAATATCAAAACTCAATCTTAGGGCTTAAAGCTCGTGCTTCAAAATCATATCAAAACATCATAATAATCATGCTTGTCAATGAACTCAATAATAATTTAACTCAAAATCTGAAAATTTCTAAATAGGTATGAAAATATGAGAATAGACATGAAATTTATCTTCAAAATATCTCAAAACTCATAATCTTGTAAATAGTAATTATGGGTATGAATCCCAATTTAGAATTCATGTATAAACATTCAAATTCGTAGCAAAACATCATGCTCAACATGCTTCATGAAAATACTTCAATACCATCAAAATAATAAGATCAAGAATCTCAATATCATGCTTAAACTTAATTAGGAAAAATCTGAAAAATCGTATTACATGCATAAATATATGGAAATAATCATGTAATTCAACATTCAATCACTTGAAATCTCATAATCTTCAAACAATACAAATTGGGTATAAACCCTAACTTCAATTATATGGAAAATCACATAAAATTCAGTAATTTGTAATCTAAAACAAGTTTTAGGCACAAGGACGAAAGAATTGTCCTTGTTGAAACCCCACATACCTTATTTGGCTTGATTCAATGGAACAAGTTGACTTTTGAAGCTTTGAGAAAGTTCTTGGTGGATTTTCTTGAAGGTTCTTGAATGGTGACGTTTTGATTCTTGAGTACTCTTGAAGAAGTTCCTGAATATTGTTCTTGGGAGATAGTCTTGAGAGGAACCCTAATTTTGATTCTATGGATGGATGTGAAGTTGTGTGCTTTGATTTGATTTAATTAGGTATTAAAAAGGGTGGAAAAAAATCCAAACATCTTTTTAAAAATGGTTAAAAATTGCTAAACGGAGGTCCCCGATGGTTTAGGAGATGAACCGTCGCCCTGGGGACGGACCATCCCTTTAACCCATCGCTTTTTAACCAGAAAACAGGCTTACTGTCTCAGTTGCGATGGTTTGGGCGACGGTTCGTCGGCCTTCCCATCGTATTTTGGCAGTTCGGATAGCTCACTGTGCCATAAATTTTTACCCCGATATAGGATTTTGGCGAAATTGGTATCGTTTGAAAGATAATTAAATTATCTATCTATTGGTGGGTTATTAGCTCAAAAATTCTTTGTAGAATAAAATATATGCTTGTTTGAAGTTGACTAATACAATATCTTTTCAAGAATTCAATCGGTAAGGGATATTTTGATTCGCCTAAATAGCTAGGACATATTTGAGGCCTTAATACACACCGATCTTGATCATAAAACTACCAATGCACTATAATTTATTTCTCATGATCTTGAATCATGGTTCTACTATCGGTTGGAATTCTCGGGGTATTACAATATTTCCCCTTGGGAACATTCGTCCTCGAATGAGGCTGGCTAGCCGAGACAACTGAGGATGCACAACTGAAATCAATTACTAAACTGATTCTACATCATTCTAATTCTTTAAGTACTTCTGGGAATGTATGAACTTATAATAAGAATAGTTATATAGCTGAATCTTTGATTAGAAAAGAGCTAAATTAAGGAAGGCTATCACCTTCGGCTGGATCTGAGTTCGCAGAGAAGAGATGAGAGGTTTATGACATTAAAACTTGGGGTATTACAACACCCCCTCCTTGAGATCATTCATCCCCGAATAATACTAATTTGGTTGAAATACTAGAAAAGACTAAGATGATATACAGGATACTTATGGACTGACCATGACTTAATATCTGAATCTGAAACTGATGCATGATGCATGTACTGAACTAAATTTCGCAATCTACTTGGATGCGAACAAAATATCTCTTGAAATGGTCATACTCATGAAATTTTAGGTAGTGAGACTAGACTAAATCAGAAGATGTAAATTGGATTTCTGGCTGCACGGACTGAATCATGCTGAATGCTCTCCCCCAAATAGGATATTTCTTCTACACCTTTCTAAGAAATTTCTAAGGACATTAGGGAGTAAGGGACTCTGGGCATGATCTGAACAAGACCTCAGAATAAGGAATTACAATATTGCTCCAAATATAGCATGGAACATAGACCTGTGAATCATAAGTCGGGATAGAAGTACTAGGCCTCAAGCAATACAACTTCTCACTTTAAATCTTAGCCACACTTCTAAAATACTCTCTCAACTAAACTTTCCCCTTAAACACCATACTCATTAACTCAACTTATAATTCTCATATGGCCATTGATAAATCCATCTACCAAAGTCTAACTGAACCCAACTCTCTCGTTATGGTTATGCCTAACTCAAAATCACAAGGTATCACACACAACACCATAACATAACACCAGTCAGAATCATGAATTCACACGCATCTGTACTTTTCACAACTTCTTATCTCCAGAATAATCCTCATTACCACTCCAACAACTATAATTCACGTAGTACTAGACAATCACTAACGCTCAATGCATCCCTCCGCATGTATACAAACATAATATTCAAGCCTATCTTCATAACCCCATATGTACTTCTAAACATACGCTCACAAAGCATCTTTTCCATATCCTACAAACCTCTATCAAGAACAACTTCCATGCACTATTCTTAAGAAGACATACATAAATTTTTAACTACTCATACATATCATATAAAACTTTAACTAACCATGACGTGTATCAACGACTTGGCCTCAATCCTGCTTCACACTTATAACCTTAGCTAAAATAAGCATACAACAATCTCCCATTAACAAGAAATGTTTATTCTCTCCCATCCAGACAACTATTCGTCATCACTATCTTGACTTAAGAAAAGGTAATAAAAGGTTAGAACATGAGGACCTAAAACATGAAGGGATACTGTGTATAACTTAACACTCAACTGAGGCTTGAGGAATAAAATATTTAACATCATGAACTCATCAAAGAGGTTTGATCTGAGGACATGCAAGATACAAATCTGAATTTCGCTGATCATTAAGAGTATTGCTTGAGTGCTTGAACTAAACATACTGTAAAGCTTAAGTACATGAGTCATAAGCTGCATGACCTAAAGTTGGAGTTCATCACTTATGGAATGTGATTCCAACTGCTGAAAGAACTAGAGTTCCTCATTTTAGGAACTGGGAGGGTACATGATTCTCTATCATATGCATGAACGTGAACTATGATTATGGAATTGAAATATAAGGCATGAGTAGGCATTGGGATAACTGGAAATACTGAAATAAGAATGGGTCGGGCATCATCCTCTCTTATGGGTTTTCTACACTACACAGGCATTTTAACAAAAATCTGGAAGTCTGACTTGGTTACTCCTTCTTTCATTTCCCCCTTAGACTTAAGCCATTACTCTCAGTCTATGAACCACTATATAAACTTTAATCTAAACCGCAATTTCTTTATTCTAGAGTCTCGGATAAAATCAATACACATAAAACTAAACTTACCCTAAAGGACTGTATCTTCACATATAACACCCCAATGCTAACACCTTCTTCTAAGATTCAACTCTTAGATTTCTATAGCCCCATGAGCCATCATATAATAACTTAAACACCTGCCAACTTAGATTTTAACACTAAACATGGATATCTCTAAACCTTTGCTGAACTTTCCCCATACTCTGCTAATATCACATCTCTAACTTACCACATCACCAACCTATAACCTATAAGACAACTGACAAAGAACACCAAATACTACACAACCTCATTCATACTTATCAATTCAAGGGGTATTACCAACCATACACAAAACGTAATAACCTTAGAAAGACAAAGCAACACTATATTACCTTGAGCATACAGTTGCACATTATACTTGCAACACTATACTTAATGACGAATAAATAAACTCAAACTCTTTCATACATGGTTCAAGTCTACAAGATCACTCTCATACAATTATCCACACTAACCAAAGAATCATTACATCCATCTTGCTAATCATCTACTATTCAAACTTAGTGTCTGGTGCTAGGCATGATTAACCTCACATACTAATCTCACTTGGAATCTATAGAATAAAACATCAAGAAATACTAGTCCACTAGAACCTCATAGCAACAATATTCGATCATAATCATATGGCCTATCTTATCATAATCCATTAATACATCATCCTTATACACATCATTTCTATTTATCCTTCTATACATCCAAATTACTATCATAGCTCTATAAATTTCAGCTAAACTCCTTTTTGCAACCTCTAGGGAAGCCTAAATTAATGATACTAAACCACCAAATACTTCATTAATATCCTATACTTTTAATCATAATAAATACCATCAATAACTCCTTCCATACTTCAAGCAAACAACAATTCACCTGAACTAATAACTCCCTCTCTATCGTCCACCAAACAACACACAAAAATATATCAGCATAATGTAAAATTTATAGCATGCATAAATTTATCTCTGTACTTTTTATCAATCATCATGCTCACTCTTCTTGACACTACTCTTCTATACCCATCCTTCCAACTATAATAAGGTTCTACTATTTATAAATCATAACACTGAAGTTCATAATATCCCTCGAATGCACACTACACTTAACAGTCTAGGTTCATACTATCTCCTATCATGAGCATTATCTGTATTAAAAGAGTCAACGGGCAATGTGAATACATATCTAATTCTGCATCAACTGAACAACTCATAAGAATGAAGACATAACTTTCAGCTTGAGGGACTTATGATACACTAAAGAGCTCCTCTCAAACCCTTTGGGTGCATTCTGAAACTTCTTGCTAGCAAATTTGAGAGCATTATCAGGGGAAGAAATTGGAGCTTGCTAATTGTGTTATCTCAAGAATAATGTATAGATGGGGAAGTATAAATTAACATTACGAATTCTGAGGAGGAATCTAAAAGCACATTTGACTTGGGCTTAGCGCATTATTTCTATGAACATGAACAAAGTTCTTCAAAACTTGAAACTTAAAAGCATTGATGAGATACTTTTGAGACTGCGTACAATCCTATAACTATCTGTAGGGACTGTCTGAGAAAGTTCATCTGTAAAGATTTAAGCTTGACTGCTTCTGTTACCTTGAAAATAAGAAAGAGATGGTCTAAATAGAGCAAGATGAGAATCTGTATAAGTTTCTTAGAGAACTTTTCTATAGCACAATCTAAGACTTAAAAGAAAGTAAATATTTCCTAAATTCCCTGTAGCCTCTCGAAGATAAGTACAGACGTCTCTGTACCATTCCGCAAGACTCTACTAGACACAGCTTCACAGACACCCTAGGACACTTGAACTCTGTGCTCTGATACTAAGTTTGTAAAGCCCCAAAAATGGGTCTTGAGACGTCACACGGTGCTTAGGATCATAAGTGACCCCAAGTTAACCCTTCTACTAGTATAACTCATAAGTAACTGAATAAAATAGCTAAATTTGTACAAAATCAGTGGAAGATAACTCTTTTCTAAAATTTGTTCAATACAAAACTGAATTAACATGATTACAACTCTATTTTTACAAAGAAAATCGAAGCTGAATACATTAACTCTATTGTTTGTCTATGAAGCCTCTACTGATACTGACTATAGACAGCTGGGAAGCTACTCCAACTTTCACTAATCAATACGCATTAATGAGAAAGTAAAAAATATAAATAAATATAACTAAAGTCCCCGAAGTAGGAGGACTCATCATCTCACAGGCTGGAATCTGCAACTGTCTGAGTCTGAATATGCATACTAAAACTTATACCTACAATATGAGACAATGTAGCACATAGGCATATATGTGGATCAGTACTTTGAGGATGTACTGAGTATATGAGGGTGAATGCATAGGTAAAAACATATCTCATAGTCATCATTTATAAAATAATGCATGCTAAATATAAGTGACTCACATAAACTGGAATATCTGAAATACTGAAATAAGTAGCAATAAGAAGCAAAACATGCTTTACAAATCTCGTGAGCCACAACATTTAGTTCTAAAATCTGTATTCTCTTCTTGTTCTCATAATCTTGTAAACTAAATAAAATCTGAAATTTGTTTTCTGTATAAGAAATACTTTATCTCAATTCATATAGGCTAAATGAAAAAGGAGCTCACCTTTGTGTCTGAAAACTAAAGCTGTAACTCTACAACTGAAAATCTCAAGTAATTCAATATCTGAATAAGTTTTGTGAGCCTTTACACTTAGTTCCTAATATCAATAGGGAAAATACTTACCTTAAGAAATATACTCAAAAGCTGTTGTTTACTTTTACTAGCAGGGAAAAATATTTTCTTTAAGGAAAAAAATACTTTAAGAAACTACTCCGAAAATCTTACTATTAGAGAGGTTCTCTTAACCGACATAAATCATGCGAGCTACATGGAGTCCAATATTTTTGTCCTCCTAAGGAAGAAACCTCATGTTGGGGAAGGTGCCATACTCTTGCCAGGGAGTATAAACTCAACTTGGTGATCACTATCTCGGCCTCAGGCCCATAAATCTCAATCATACGTTGGCACGTAGTTCTGGGGTATGAAATCGTAGTAACTTACTCGACTCGGTGCTAAATACTACTCCCTTTAGTTAGCTACGCTCATCTCATGAAAATCCACATTAAAACTCGCATAAGGTTTTATTAGGAAACCATTTATGCATTTAATATTATATGAATAACTCTGTAAAGTGGATTCCAAAATTCATATGAGGATCAAAAGATCAAATCTTGTTTATCAAAGCATACTAAAAATATAAGCTTCTTGAAATATCAAAACTCAATCTTAGGGCTTAAAGCTCGTGCTTCAAACTCATATCAAAACATCATAATAATCATGCTTGTCAATGAACTCAATAATAATTTAACTCAAAATCTGAAAAATTCTAAATAGGTATGAAAATATGAGAATAGACATGAAATTTATCTTCAAAATCTCTCAAAACTCATAATCTTGTAAATAGTAATAATGGGTATGAATCCCAATTTAGAATTCATGTATAAACATTCAAATTCGTAGCAAAACATCATGCTCAACATGCTTCATGAAAATACTTCAATACCATCAAAATAATAAGATCAAGAATCTCAATATCATGCTTAAACATAATTAGGAAAAATCTGGAAAATCGCATTACATGCATAAATATATGAAAATAGTCATGTAATTCAATATTCAATCACTTAAAATCTCATAATCTTTAAACAATACAAATTGGGTATAAACCCTAACTTCAATTCCATGGGAAATCACATAAAATTCAGTAATTTGTAATCTAAAACAAGTTTTGGGCACAAGGACGAAAGAATTGTCCTTGTTGAAACCCCTCATACCTTATTTGGCTTGATTCAATGGAACAAGTTGACTTTTGAAGCCTTGAGAAAGTTCTTGGAGGCTTTTCTTGAAGGTTCTTGAATGGTGATGTTTTGATTCTTGAGTACTCTTGAAGAAGTTCTTGAATATTATTCTTGGGAGATAGTCTTGAGAGGAACCCTAATTTTGATTCTATGGATGGATGTGAAGTTGTGTGCTTTGATTTGATTTAATTAGGTATTAAAAAGGGTGGAAAAAACCCAAACATCTTTTTAAAAATGGTTAAAAATTGCTAAACGGAGGTCCCCGATGGTTTAGGAGATGAACCGTCGCCCTGGGGACGGACCATCCCTTTAACCCATCGCTTTTTAGCCAAAAAACAGGCTTACTGTCTCAGTTGCGACGGTTTGGGCGACGGTTCGTCGGCCTTCCCATCGTATTTTGGCAGTTCGGATAGCTCACTGTGCCATAACTTTTTACCTCGATATAGGATTTTGGCGAAATTGGTATCCTTCAAAAGCTAATTCATTTATCTATCTGTTGGTAGGTTATGAGCTCAAAAATTCCTTGTATAATGAAAGATATGCTCATTTGAAATTGACTAAGACAATATCCTTCTCAAGAATTCAATCGGTAAGGGATGTTTTGATTCGCCTAATAGCTAGGACATATTTGAGGCCTTAATATAACCGACCTTGATCATAAAACTACCAATGCACTATAATTTATTACTTATGAGCTTGAAGCATAGTTCTACTATCGGTTGGAATTCTCGGGGTATTACAGGCTTGCTGATGTTTGGATTGTTGATGTGTGTATAGATGATTATTGAAATTTACTTCATGGAATTTTCTCATGACTTTAAGTGTACTTGTAAACTTGGTACATTGTGTTGTATGTTATGAGGAAGTGTAAATTCAATATTGATATTACTTGTTTATGATGGGTCGAGTACCACGTCGGTACAAATCTGTATATATTGGATAGGGTACCATGCCTGTATGGATATGTGTATGTTGGATCGGTTACTAGGACGGTACTTATATGTATATGATGGTTCGGGTACCATGCCGGTACGGATATGTATGTGTTGGATCGGGTACCACGCCGGTACGGATATGTGTTTGTTGGATCAGGTGTCACGCCTGTACGAATACGTATATGTTGGATCGGGTATCACGTTGGTAAAGATATGTATATGATGGATCGGGTACCATGCTGGTATGAATATGTATATATTGGATCGAGTACCACGCCGGTACAGATATGTGTATGTTGGATTGGGTACCACTGATGATAGGCGGATTTACACGCCTATATCAATATATTTTGCCCATATTTTAGCCTAGTTTTGAGAACAAATTATATATTTCATGCACTTTTAGTCCTTTTTCCTGTAAATGAGCTAACGATCATGATTAGTAAAGTTTCAGGTATAAATGATGCAGAATTCAGCATTTTATGGCTTACTTGACACAAAAGAAAGCTCACGAAGGAAGGGAAGGGAGTTTACACGCCTAAGGACCAAAACTGCTGCATGGAAAATTCTTCCCGGGCTAAAACAGCATTTCTGAAGACTTTGGGGGACCAAAACTGCTGCATGGAAAATCTGTCCCGGGCTAAAACAGCAATTCTGAAGACTTTGGGGACTTACAGACACAAAACTAGATTTTGACAATGATACATTAACCTAGTACAATTAGGTTATGTATTTCATTATTTTATGTGGATTATGATAATGTTACCTTAACCTAGTATATTTGGGTTAAGGATTTCATTAGTCTAATAGGATTTGGTTATTTATTTCATTAGCTTAGTAGGATTAGGATATGGGTATTATAAATACCCTATCATGCTAGAGATTTTAGAGAATAAAGAGGGAGGAAGGAGGGAGAACACAATACCTTCTTCCATCCCTCTCATCTTCTAACATCTTCTCAACTCTTCTAATCTTTCCATTAATTCTATTTTTCTTCTTCTACTCTTCTATTCTTACATTCCACAACAAGAGAATCGTTACTTGCTAAGGAATCACGCCTCACGCCTATCACTTGATCTACACGCCATTACTCAATATCGTGATATAATAACAATGTCAATCGTGATTTCCTTCGCATTCATGGGTAACTAAACTTCTCTGTTAGGGTTATGGAAGCCGAATGAGTTACTATCTATTGCTGTGAGTTTGTGAGTTCGAGGCACGTATATTGCTTATATCATTATTCTCTTCATCTTAATCTACATTCTTTGCGGTTGCAAACGCAAGAATACGCCAGTCTAACATTTAACTTGTTCGAGAGAAAAGTTATTTGTCTGGAAAAGAGATAATGTCAAGGTAGTAGGACACCCTTTCCTATTAAAAAGCTAGTGCCGTAACTGGACTAACCTCTTGGAGAATTCGTACCGTTAGACACGCTTTAAGCTCGAGAGAGTTAAAGTGAAATAGTCCTTGTTTAGGTCGAGAGACGCTTGGATTTACCATCGACTACAATCCTCTATAAGCAATTGCATGTCAGAATTCTACACACTCATAGCCAATAGAGACGTATACCTCAGAAGGTGGACATAACCCCAACGCTTCAATTCTCATTGTTTACAACCAACGTAACAATCTCTCACTTTTTACTTTATTATTTTCAGCTTTTGTTCACATTACTTGCAAGACAAGAATCCCCCCTTCTTACGAGACTTGCACCAAAAGTTTAGTAATTTTACTTACTTGTTGGCCAAGCTATTCCCTGTGGGATCGACACCCAACCCAGGTTGGGTTCTATATTTGCTAACGACCGCTTTACACTCAAACGAGAGCTGTAGATTGAGCGTTATCAACCACACCAATACATATATATATATGATGGATCGGGTACCACACCGGTACAAATATGTATATGGTGGATCGGGTACCACGCTAGTACGGTACATGAACATAGATTATTCCCTGCATGTCATAACTATTTAGGCAAAAATAAGTCCTATAGCATGTGTGTACATATTTGTGTTGAGTCTGTGGATGTTTAAATATGGTTGATACTCTTGATGGTTATGTGGCTTGTTTGTGAGCACTGCTTGATCTTTTATTATTGTATTGTTGATTCGTTGAGTATTTGATTGTGTGAAATGTATTTGAAGAAGTAAAGCTTTGTAATTACTTATATGTTGGTTGACTTGCTTCATTCATATGTGTTTTAATCGTAGCTTACCAGAATGGCTAGTTATCATTCTTTAATATTATAAGAGAGCATTTGGTTGTTAGCCCGAGAGTTTAGTGTGGGTTGTCTATGATTATGGGTTTGTTCCTATGAATATGAGTAATGAAAAAGATAAAGTGAATAAAGAGGAATAGTGATGTATTAGCATTGGATTATGGTTGATTGTGTGAATTAATGAGGCTAGAGTATGTTAGTAATGAATATAATACAGAAGAAGTTGGAAGAGTAATTGGATGATGTAACTTATATAGGTAAAGTAATGACGTTATTACAGCCTTGGTTGAATTATATTCTATTCAAGATGTCATGATTTATTTTTATTAATTCTATTTTATAATTATATGAACTAACACAGACGATCGATGATACCTACCAGTACGTGTGGCTGTGCTGACCCTACTCTTCTACATTTCTTATTGGGGTGTAGACTGAATGCAGGTTAGTTTGCAGTTACTAGATGGATGACGATATTCAACACTAACTTCTGCACTTTCTTCCTGACAGATGTTAGAGTCCTTATATTATTTATTTCATTGTCAGTCTATCTTGTAATAGGTAGCTCTTGTACATGTCTGGCCAAGTCTTGGGATAGTAAATGATATGTGTAAGAAGTTTTTGAAATTTTTTATTTATTAGTATTTTATTTACTTTATATTTCCTTAAGAACAAAAGTCTTCTCCATATTTTTAATTGGGTAATAAGGGTTCTCCTAGCTACTTAGAATAACGTAGGTGCCTGCATGATCCGTTAGTCTGGGTTGTGATAGTTGGTATCAAAGCGTTATGTTCACCGGTCCCACAAGTATAAAAGCAATGTCAAGTAGAGTTTCGTAGATTGGTGTGTAGGGCCCCACACCCAATCTTAAAAAGGCTATGAGGTATGTAGTGGTCATTTTCCTTTCTTTCTCTCCATTGTGCCGTGAATCCAATTGGTATCTAGATAATTCTAATTGGTATCTTAACAGAGCTCAATTGGAATGTAGTCGATTCCAATTGGTATCTTAGTCATTTTGAATAAAAATCTAGGAAATTTCAATTGGTATCTGTTAATAAGGTCTAAAAGTTATTGTTAATAGGTAAAGACGTGTGAAGGTTGTGAACTTATTGATTGTTTGTGTTTGATATTTGGCTAAACTTGTGTTGCTAGATTTTTGTCATTGTTGTGAATTGTTTTTGTTTGAATTTAAGTGATGAAAATTGACTAAGTTGTTTTTGTTGATAAAGTAATGGGATTATTTGATTTCTTGTTATTGTGACGCTAGAAATTCTATGGTGCTTACTTATTTTTTGTACTATTATACTGATGAAATTGATAGTATGAGAATTGAGAGGATGATATGAGAACATGATGTCAAGAAAAAATGGTGAAAAAGTGACATGAATAAAATATTGAGGTGATATGTGTTTTCCGTAATGAGAGGTTCTTTTTAATGATGTTGTGGATGAATCCTTGTGTAGTTTGATTATTTGATATTATTTGGGGATCCTTGTGTGGTCCGGTCATTGAGATCGTATTTAAAATTTTTGTGCAGTTCTATTATTGAAATTATAATGGTTTCCTTGTGAGGACTAGCTAAGTGACATTATTCTTAAGTTCCTTATGTGAACGAATTTTTAATGCTTGGCAAAATAATGAGTTTTAAATAAAAGTGACAAAAACTAGTAGAGGTTGCTGATACCTACAAAATTTGATCAATGACTTGTCTGGAATGTGATATTGGTGATGAGACTGTTAATGACCTATAACTGGTTTATTTTGTTTGGCCTTGCTTATGTGCTAGTGGCGTGAGAACCACTCTTGAAGTGATTAAGAGTTAAGTGAAGCCCGTAGTAAAAATATTGTTAGGTAGAAATAAGAATGACTATGTATATATTAAATTGGTGTTAGTGATATAAGAGTGGTTTGGCTTGACCGTGGAGTGATTGTCGTTGAAAAATATTGAGTTAGTGATTGTCAGGACGTAAGTTGTCGCTGTGGATTTATGCATTAGGAAAAATCTTGAGAAGATAAATTATCATTGATTTGACCTTGAGGCTGAATTATACATTTGCATGTCCCGCAGAGTTGGCTGATATATGAAACTTTAAGAGGATAGTAATTTCCATGATAGTGGCAATGCAAAATCAAATGTCTTAGTTACATTAGTAAAATAATTAAGGATGATCCTGAATGGAAGAATAAATGAATTATTAAATGGCATGAGTGATCTTTCCTTGGGTGATACTTGGTGGATATTGCTTGTTGAGTGATTAAGGTATGATGATTAGATGGATATTAACAATGTTGTGGAGGACAATGTGTTGTAGGCTCTAATTTTGTGGAATCTATATGGATAATAGTTGTAAGTCTATGTAATGAGTGAGAGGTTGTGTTGTCATCTATGTATAGTAGTAAATACTAAGCTTGAATTGTGGGTAATCTTTAGGTGAAAATAATAGTGTTTATGAGTTGTTGAAGCTAGTTTTATAGAATGAATTTAATAGTCTTGATTGAGTTCATGCAGATATCTAAGTTATGTGACTTGTAAGTGATGTGGTCGCTTAAATATGATCAAATGTAGATTCTCTATGGGGTAGTGTTTGCTAGAATCGAGTCAGGTGTCTCAGGGAGAGTTTGTATGTTGGATGGATTAGATGTGACTTATCTAGTGTTGAAAATGTTATTTTTCAGGTACACAAAATCTGTATTTTGCAATACTACTTCAACACAATTTCAAGAATAAATCAAGAACACTTATGAAGTTGTCCAACACCTTCAACATAAGATCAAAATGATCTTTCAAAGAAGTATGTTTTTAGTTTCTTAAAGAAAAATAGATGAAGCAGAAAAAAGCCAAGTCCTCCGAATTCACGGAGTGTCCTTAAGGAAATAATTCCCCTCAAGTACCCAAAGTTGCAGAATTTTCCTCCCAGGATAAAATGGCTTCACAACCAGAATGTAGAGATACCTTAAACTTTCTGTTTTTCTTCAAACTCACTCAATGGGAGATGATCACACGGAGTTTTTAGAAGCAAGAGAATATATTTTTTTCTTATGCAGAAAATTTTCATACTAAACCTGTGGAAAAAATGCAAGTTTATATAGCCATAAAGTGCTCTTTTTTGAAAGGTGGCAATGGTTCATCCGAAAAGGTGTATCCTTTGGAAGAGTCATGTCTGTTCATTCTAAACATTGTGTCTTTTTTTGAACAGACACAACTATCCAAACAGTCACTCATTTTCCAAAACAATATGTCTTTTCCTCAAAAGGTTGTGTCCCTTCATTTTCCATTCACATCAATTGAACCCAATAATCCCCCACATGAATGGGGAATGACTATTTTTTGTAAAACTTTACGGACAAGTATGTGATCATCAAGTAAAGATTGAGTGCATCTGGATAAGTTGGTTTCTCTTTGACTTTCCATTTGAGCATGCATTGGATGCACTTGGTCAATCGGTAGATTTGATATCTTTGAACCGTCGATCTTTAATGTACACCTAAGCAACACATATTACACAACCAACCTTTTACCATTTATGATTCTCACGGTTTTGTTTGTTTCAACCATGAACACATCCCACTCTCATGAGAGCTTAGAGAATAGGTCTTTACTAACATTCTCCTTGAAGCGACTTTGACTTTGCCCTCACATAGGTGATTTATAAATGCTCAATCCTGTAGATTAAATTATTTGGTCAAATTCGCCAAATTTAGATAATCATTAAAAGAATTCACACCATAAGTCTTATCCTTGTTTACTAAACATTGTCTACATCATGAGAATGGGTTGGGTCTATTGACAATATTGAACCTGTCAGACACAACTTTGTTTGATCTCCATGAACCTAGCTCTTGGGATCCCTAGTCTTCTAGGTAGAGTTACCGCCATGCTGACTTGTCCTAGGCCGTAAACCCATTCCCTTGGATGTCCTCTTAACTCTTTCTCTAGACAGGCCTTTTGTAAGTGGATCTGACATGTTATCCTTCGACTTTACATAGTCAACAGTGATAATTCCACTAGAGAGAAGGTCTCTAGCGGTATTATGTCTTCATTTTATGTGACGAGATTTACCATTGTACATCATGCTCCTTGCCCTACCTATTGTCGCTTGACTATCACAGTGTATGCATACTAGAGCCAATGGTTTGGGCTAACAAGAAAAATCTTCTAAGAAATTCCGAAGTCATTCTGCTTCTACACTGGTTTTATCTAATGCGATATATTCTGATTTTATTGTAGAGCGAGCAATACATGTCTGTTTGGATTATTTTCAAGAGACCGCTCCTCCACCGATAGTAAATACATATCAACTTGTGGATTTTAATTTGTTCGATCCGATGATCCAATTTGCATCGCTATATCCTTCAAGTACCGCAGGATATTTATTATAATGCAAAGCATAGTCTTGAGTATATTTAAGATACCCTAAAACTCTTTTCATTGTCATCCAATTAGTTTTATTGGGATTACTCGTGTACCGACTCAACTTACTAATAGCACATGCTATGTCTAGTTGTGTACAATTTATGATATATATTAAACATCCCAACACTCTTGCGTACTCCAACTATGAGTCAATTTTATCCTCATTCTTTTGAAGTGCGAAGCTTACGTCCAATGGAGTCTTGGAAATACCAATTTCAAATACTTGAATTTTTCAAGTACCTTTTCTATGTTATGAGACTGTGATAATGTCAACCCTTGTGGAGTTCTATGGATTCTTATTCCTAAGATCATATCTGTAACTCCAAGGTTTTTCATATCAAACTTGCTCTCGAGCAGTCATTTCGTAGAATTTACGTCAGAAATGTCTCTACTGATGATCAACATGTCATCAACAGACAAGCAAACAATGACTTGGTGATTTGGAGTGTCTTTAATGTAAACACATTTATCACATTAATTTATCTTGAATCCATTTGCCAACATGGTTTGGTCAAACTTTACATGCCATTATTTAGGTGCTTGTTTTAGTCCATAAAGTGACTTAACAAGTTTACACACCTTATTTTCTTTTCCTAAAACCATAAAACCCTCAGGATATTCCATGTAAATTTCTTCCTCTAATTCTCTATTTAGAAATTTTGTTTTCATATCCATTAGATAGATTTCAAGACCATATACCACCGTCAAGGTAATTAACATCCGAATTGACGTTATCCTCGTTACAGGAGAGTATGTATCAAAGTAATCATGGCCTTCCTTTTATTTAAAGCCTTTTACAACAAGTCTTTTCTTGTATTTGTCAATAGTACCATTAGCTTTTATTTTCCTTTTGAAGATTCATTTAGAACCTAATGGTTTATTTCCTGGAGGAAAATCAATCAACTCCCATGTATGGTTGCTCAAGATTGAATCAATCTCACTATTGACTGCCTCTTTACAAAAGGATGAGTCTGACGACGACATTGTTTCATTAAAAGTTTGAGGCTCATTTTCTAAGAGAAATGTTACAAAATCTGATCCAAACGAAGTTGACGTTCTTTGACGTATACTACATCTTGGATTTTCATCATTATGTACATTCTCACTTGGTTCATCTCTAGGTCATTTAGATCCCCCACTAGACTGTTCATGTCTAGTTATATACAGATAAATATTTTCAAAAAATTCAGCATTATCTGATTCAATTATCGTATTTTCATTGATATCCGAATGTTCAAATTTATGAACTAAAAACCGACATGCTTTACTACTTTTAGCATATCCTATGGACACGCAGCCCACTATTTTAGGTCCTATCCTTACTCTTTTAGGCATAGAAACTTGGACCTTCGCTAGACACCCCCACACTTTGACATATTTCAAGTTGGGTTTTCTTTCTTTTGATTTTTCATATGAAATTAATCGTGTCTTACTATAGGAAACTCTATTGAGTATTCGATTAGCCGTAAGGATTGCTTCCCCCCATAAGTTTTTCGGTAAACTTGAACTTATTAGTAAGACATTTATCATTTCCTTTAATTTTTGGTGACCAAGACAGTCCAAGACTGATACCAAATGAAAGAAGATAGCCGAAGAACACAAAAAAACAAATACCAAAACAGTCCACTAGTTCAAGGAACTATGGACCTCTTTTGGTGACCCCTCTCAGATTCAAGAACACCATGTAATGAGGTGTTTAACACCTAATTTCCAGCAGCAAACCAAACTATATTATGATAATAAAAATTAAGAACAATAATGTTACAACCACAATAACCAAACGGCTTGAACAACAACAACACAAACTACAAAATTAGGACAAGAAACAAAGATAGATAGTTAGACAAGTGTTGATGTAGTCTTAAAAACCCAAGAGCATACTCACTCTTGGACCTTTAACACTTCAAACAACAAACACCTAACTCTTACAATGACACAAGAGGGGCATCCACCTCTCAAAGCACTAAAGTCTCAAGCTTTGCAACACACAAGAGAATTCACCTTTATACTATGCCCTAATTTCAGTTTTGAGAACTCTCTCTCACAAGAGTAGTGTCTTCAATATCAAGCATAAACTAAGAAAATAAACCCTACAAGGTTCTATTTATACAACATTACAAATAATAGAGAAATGACAAAAGAGCCCTTTAGTGACTAGTCTTCAAAAATACTCAAAAGTGTCATGATCATGATTATACTTGTATCAACACAAGATCAAAATGATCTTTCAAAGAAGTATATTTTTAGTTTCTTAAAGAAAAATAGATGAAGCAGAAAAAATCCAAGTCCTCCGAATTAACGGAGTGTCCTTAAGGCAATAATTCCCCTCAAGTACCCGAGGTTGCGGAATTTTATAAAATGGCTTCACAACCAGAATGTAGTGGTACCTCAAACTTTCTGGTTTTCTTCGAACTCACTCAACGGGAGATGATCACACAAAGTTTTTTGAAGCAAGAGAATTTCTTTTTCTTATACAGAAATTTTTCATACTAAACCTTTGAAAAAAATACAGGTTTATATAGCCATAAAGTGCCCCTCCCGAAAGGTGGCAATGGTTCATCCTAAAAGGTGTATCCTTTGGAAGAGTCATGTTTGTTCATTCTAAACATTGTATCTTTTTTCTGAATACACACAACTATCCGAACAGTCACTCTTTTTTTCAAAATAATGTATCTTTTCCTCAAAAGGTTATGTCCCTCCATTTTCCATTCATACCAATTGAACCCAACAAAAAATTTGAGTAGTAGATTCATGTTGCATCTCGTAGAACTTTTCAAAATAGAATTTAGGGATCTAGATCTTCGGTAAAAAAAATGGGAAGGTATTTTTGAATATCTATCTTATTCAAGGTGAATCTTTTAACCATCTTTATCTTACTGTCGTAAACTCAAGTTTAAGACTTAGGCCGTTGAAAGGAGAATAAGTGATTTGTCTGTAAATATTTAGCTCCGCATCTTCGTATTTTGAAAAGCTTTGATAGAATGATTGAGTATAGAATGTGGCTTGATCGATAAGTATATCGAGTGAGTGAATAGGGTACAGTATAAGCAACTCTATCAGTAATGTCTCTCTAATTCCAACCTCATATTTTTCTCCACTGAATGTCCGTTCGGGGACGAACGGATGGTAAATTGGTATCTGATTGTAGTGGCTCATTTTGTCGTTACTAAATTATTCGTAATAAATTCATGAAATCTCATTCCTCAATATTAACTTGGGTCCAAAATAGAAAATATTTTATCTGATATGTCACCTCAAATTTTTTGGTAAAGATTTTAGCCTTCGGATGTGTCTAGATAGACTCAAGCTCAAAGAATTTAATTATTCATAAGTTCTAATATCAATACTTTAGTTTTAAAGTTCTTTTAGGATGAATTAAGGTCGTACAATATCCCTAACACATAGTTAAGTTTATAACTTTCTTTCAGATATAGTTTCAATATAGGTTTTTATTAGGGCTAACTTCAAATGACCATATATCCTATAATATAATAATTTTGGGGTCTCACTACCTATCAAATCAAATATATCTGAGTTCTCTTTCCAACGCAACAAACCGTTCCTCAATCCAAATTCAGAGTAAAAAGTTATGACTATTTTAGTGAGCACTGTCCGAGCTGAAACGGGATTTCGCTGTAGCAAAAATTCTAATGATATTTAAATCAGCTTCAGCCATATTTTAGGTCTGAAAACCCCAAATTTTATTCTCCAACCTTAGATAGGTGATTTCCCAAAGCTTAAGATGAAATTACTTCGTTGAGGTAAGTTTTATCATTATTTTCTTCGTTTTTTAATTCTTTAACATCTTAGAATTTTTAAAAAACCTTTAATGGTGGAATTCTTTTAGGAATACTCATGGGTGTTTTAAATTTGGCTTAGAGCTGATTCTAAACTATAAATTAAAGATTTCTAATATGAATTTCACAAACTAAATTATGAATTTTGATGGTTAGGAACCTTGAATTTCGTAAAGATGAGACTTTTAGCATAAAAACTCCATTAATGGAGATGGGTTAAGATTCAAAGAGCTAATTAATGATTAATTAAACTTGGGGATGATATAGACCTTGAATTAAGGGTAGAATTAGTGGGTTTGAATCCCCAAGATATTTGTTTGAAGAGTAATTACTCTTATAATTGCTTGATTTTTAGATGATTGATTATTCCAAGGCATGAAGGAAAGGAAAGCGCATCTTTGTTGCAGCTTGTTTCTACCAAAAGTTTGGCGTCCAGGTAGGCTAGGTTTAATGAGTAGAAGATTGTGTTATTTCATATTTTCATAATTTATAATTGATAGGAGAAAGCATGTCTAGGCCTGCGGGCATGGAGTTGAGGTGGATAAAGACATGAGAACTTAACTTTAATTTTGAAAACTATATTATTGATTAATTATGTGATATTTGTGATATTATGTGCTATGTGCTGCAATGAGATTGTTGTAAATGAAGGATGTGGACATGATGTCTAGGCCTGCGAGCATGGAGTTAAGGTGGATAAAGACACCAGAACTTAACTTTAATTCCAAAAACTATATTATTGATTAATTATGTGATATTTGTGATATTATGTGTTATGTGCTGCAATGAGATTGTTGTAAATGAAGGATGTGGACATAATAGTTCTTAGTTGTTCTTGTGATGAACCTAGTTGAGTTATAATGGTATTAAGCTGTATGTGTTGGACAATAATATGGTGAGGAGAACCATGCTAGGATTAAGTACTGGTGAGCATAGTAATATTTAAAGGATAGATGACTTGAATTAGTGTGATGATTGTATTATATGGAAAGAGGTAGTGACATTTTAATAATTAATGAGTAAGTAATACTCCGACAGTGACTTGCATGCTTAAGTATTAAATTATGATTTATTTTATGATATTCTTGTTTTGGTATTGATAAAAACACTTTATCCATTGGATGCCCATGAAAGGCTAAATCGGTGATAATGATGATTTATTAAAATGTGCCTATAAGAGGCTTGTTTGTTAATGATAACTCCTTGCATTAATGCCAAGAATAACATGTTGATGTTTGGATTGTTGATGTGTGTATAAATGATTATTGAAATTTACTTGATGGAATTGTCTCATGACTTTAAGGGGTCGTTTGGTTGGAAAAAATTTATCCCAAAATAATTATTTTCGGAATTAGTTATCCAAGTTATCCCACCATGTAGATGGGATAACTTATCCCATCACTATAGTGCAAATGGTGGAATAAATAATTCCAGGACAAACTAATACCTTCCATCAAACATAGGATAAAATAATCTCACATTTTATCCCAAGGACTATTACTCCCTCCGTTTAAAAAAGAATGACCTTCTTTGACTTGGCACAAAGTTTAAGAAAATAAAGAAGACTTTTGAATCTTGTGGCCTTAAATTAAAGTTGTGTTAAATGTACCAAAATGCCCTTTAATCTTATGGTCCTAAACATGACATGCGGAAAGTTTAAATTAAAGTATATCCAAAAAAAGAAAGGGGTTATTCTTTCGAAATGGACTAAAAAGGAAAGTAGGTCATTCTTTTTTAAACAGAGGGAATATTACTTATACCTCACACCAAACGACCCTTAAGTGTACATGTAAACTTGGTACATTGTATTGTATGTTGTGAGGAAGTGTAAATTTGATATTGATATTACTTGTTTATGATGGATCGGGTACCACGTTGGTACGGATATGTATATATTGGATCGGGTACCACGCCGGTACAGATATGTGTATGTTGGATCGGGTACCACACCGGTACGGATATGTATATGATGGATCGGGTACCACGCCGGTACAGATATGTATGAGTTGGATCAGGTACCACGCCAGTATGGATATGTGTATGTTGGATCGGGTACCACGCCAGTACGGATATGTATATGTTGGATCGGGTACCACGCTGGTACGGATATGTATATAATGGATCGGGTATCACACCGGTATGGATATGTATATGTTGGATCAGGTACCACGCTGGTACAGATATGTGTATGTTGGATCGGGTACCACGTCGGTACGGATATGTATATGATGGATCGGGTACCACGCCGGTACAGATATGTATATGGTGGATCGGGTACCATACCGGTACGGTACATGAACATAGATTGTTCCCCGCAGGTCATGACTATTTGGGCAAAAATAAGTCCCATAATATGTGTGTATATATTTGTGTTGATTCTGTGAATATTTACAGTATGGTTGATACTCTTGATGGTTATATGGCTTGTTTACGAGCACTGTTTGATCTGTTATTGTTGTATTGTTGATTCGTTGGGTATTTGATTGTGTGATATGTATTTGAAGAAGTGAAACTTTGTACTTACTTATATGTTGGTTGACTTGCTTCATTTATACATGTTTTAATCGTAGCTTACCAGAATGACTAGTTATCATTCTTTAACATTATAAGAGAGCATTTGGTTGTTAACCCGAGAGTTTAGTGTGGATTGTCTATAATTATGGGTTTGTTCCTGTGAATATGAGTAATGAAAAAGATAAGGTGAATAAAGAGGAATAGTGAAGTATTAGCGTTGGATTGTGGTTGATTGTGTGAATTAATGAGGCTCGAGTATGTTAGTAGTGAATATAATACTGATGGAGTTCAAAGAGTAATTGGATGATGTAACTTATATAGGTAAAGTAATGATGTTATTACAACCTTTGTTGAATTATATTCCATTCAAGATGTCATGATTTATTTTCCTTAATGTTATTTTATGATTATATGAACTAACACAGTCGGCCGATGATGCCTACCAGTATGTATGGTTATACTGACTCTACTCTTCTACATTCCTTATTGAGGTGTAGAATGAATGCAGGTTAGTTTGCAGTTACTAGATGGATGACGATATTCAGCACTAACTTCTGCACTTTCTTCCTGTAAGATGTTACAGTCCTTGTATTATTTATTTTATTGACTGTCTATGTTGTAATAGGTAGCTCTTGTACATGTCTGGCCAAGTCTTGGGATAGTGAATGACATTTGTAAGAAGTTTTTGAAAAAGTTTATTTATTAGTATTTAATTTACTTTATATTTCCTTAAGAACAGAAGTCTTCCGCATATTTTTAGTTGAGTAATAAGGTTCTCCTAGCTACTTAGAATAGCGTAGGTGCCCGCACGATCCGCTAGTCTGGGTCGTGACATAGTAGGCTGGTTGTCATGTATCATGACAATAATTAATTTAGGATACATAAGTTAACTCATGATACATCATCTTACTCTCAAGTTTCCGTGGATACATTACTTTTCGAATGCATTACTTTCGAATACATGCAAAATATGGGATTGGATATAATTAAATCACAGATATGAAATATTTTGTAGATATGATATATTATTAGTGTTGTGATGGAATTTTTTCAAAAATGAAACACCCCAACCAAATTCTTCGCTCAAATTGTAATATGTGACTTTGGGCCTAAACTCCATAAGCTTAGGAGTACTGGAAGGAGGACATACATCACAATTCTCTACTCTCACTGTAAATTCCCTACTTCCTCTCTTTCCTTTTTGGTATGATGAAGTCATTTTTATTTTGGAAATAATGTTATTCTTTGTGCTGTTTAGTTGCTGAGGTGAAAATATTTTTCGAACAAATGTGATATTAAAAGTTAAAAGAGTTATATTCACAGTACTCATAGAGTGTTTTGGTAAAGTTTTTGAGTACTAGAGATATGTACTATGATGTTAAAACTTGTATGATATGTACTTAGTTGGAAAATGTACATACTACTAGAGATATGTAATGAGTTGGACAAAGTACTTTGATGTTAAAACTTAAGATGACCACATTGGCGTGCCATAACTCTCTGCATAGTTTCTGCGGGTGTACGTAATTTTAGACACTGCAAAGGAATTCTGTAAGGCTTATGCAACATGTTATGTCGAAAGGAATTCTGTGCTTGTGCTTTGACAAACAAATAATAATGTTTGATGAAATTTCTATATTTATTGGATTAATCTTTTGTCTCTCAAATCGAAATGAAAACGTATATCACTCTTTCTGTTATATATATTCCAGGCACAAGGTTGAGTACTTGGATTAGGGGAACACACTTTACCTCCATCAGATGATCATCACAAGGAGAAAGAAGACTGTGAGCGCCATACACATGTAAGGGCTGAATATGCAAGAGGCTGGGAACTCTACGGTACAGATGGAGCTACTGCCACTGCAATTCGAAGAGTGTTTCCCAGGACCTTTTGCCGGGATCGGAACACTTTACCTCAATGGTTATTTCTACTTTTGTCAAGGAGCATAGCCATGAAACATTTCCGGATTGGACCAGCTACCTTCCAGGTCACAGGAACATTATATTGATCTGGGTAATTAAGAACGGTTCAGATGCATTTGATGCTAGCCATGGGAGAACGAAAAAGACTTATGTGACAATGTCTAGGTGGCTAAGCATTCTGGTGTTGTGAAGAAAGTTGAGAAGCGAAAGAGTGGTGCCACAGCCTTAGATGAGGGAGATGCACAAGTATTCTTGAGCATTTTCTTTACATGCAAGACGAAAGTCCAAATTTCTTCTATGCAATGGATTTGAATTACGAGCAACGCTTAAAAAATGTCTTTTGGGTTGATGCTAAAAGTAGGCTTGACTATGGTAACTTCAGCGACGTAGTTCTTTTTGATACTAACTATAGAACAAACAAATATAAGCTGAGGTTTGTTCCTTTCATTGGTGTCAATTATCATCATTTTCAGTCCATATTGCTGGGGTGTGGGCTGATTGCAGATGAGAGTAAGTCGTCAATTATTTGGTTGATGCGAGCATGACTGAGGGCATTGGGTGGACAAGTTCCTAAAGTAACTCTAACCCATCAAGACAAAACCTTGGAAGAAGTTATGGCGGAGGTCTTGCCAGATTCACGCCATTGCTTTTTGTTTGTGGCAAGTGCTCTCAGTAATATCCAGGAGAAGCTTGGACGTGTCATAAAGCAGCATGAAATCAATAAATGTATTTTGAGGTCAGCGACCAATGAATTATTTAAAAAGAGGTGGTGGAAGGTGGTTGATAGATTTATTATGAGGAATGAATTGTGGATTAAATCATTGTACGAAGATCGGCTTAGGTGGGCACCAACATACATGAATAATATCTTCTTGGCAGTAATGTCTACGATGCCGAGAGCAGAAAGCGTTAGCTCTCTTCTAGATAAGTGCATATTATGCAAGACGATATTAAAGGAGTTTCTTGACCACTACGAAAAACTGCTGCAAGAGAAGCGTCAAGGAGAGGCAAACGCTGATTTTGAGACGAGGCATAAACAGACGGGACTGAAATCTCCCTCCCCTTGAGGGAGATACATATAGACTCATATGGCAACTTTATACACTCATACAATATTCAAGAAATTCCAAGTTGAGGTTTTGGGAGTCGTTCCTTGTCACCCTAAAAAGGAAGTGATGATGGTGAAACTGCCACGTATAGAGTCCATGATTTTGAAGAAAATCTAGAATTCATCGTCATATGGAATGAGACAAGTAACTTTGGTTGATTCCAGGGTTCAACGCTACAATGATCTATGTCAAAAGGCCTTTGAACTAGGTGATGAAGGGTCACTATCTCAAGAGAGTTTTAGCATTGTAGGTAGTGTCCTGGAAAGTTTTCTGAGAAGGCGTGAGACTGTGAAGGATCCAAATTTAAGTGAATCAGAACCTTGTTCTTTCCCAAATCAAGGTCTTAATGACCTTGAAGTATTCACAGATAGTAACAACCCAACAAGAGTAACGGAGAGAACATAACAAGAAAAGAGAAGGTGGTAAGTTATTGATCTTCTTTCTATTGTGCAAGTTAGTAGGTGCTGATTTAATTTGTTCTTACATTTCAGTTATATACGGAACAGAAGAAATATCTGTTGTGGGGATAAAACATATGTTTATTATGTATCATATCTTTATATAAACATGCTTGCACCTAAGGCTAAAATATTGGCTGAATTATCTCATGCATTCCATATAACATAGGAGTATTAGAATAATAATTAGTTTTTTGATCCAACTTCTGTGATACATGTTAGGGCAATATAAATTCCAGAATTCCAATTCCTGACGGCTACTATGGCAGCTCCCAAATGATTCAAGGAGTGGTGTGTAATGCTACTTACAATTTGTGTATCGGTGAGCTGTGTATGTAGCGTCTGAATTCAGGATGACTGAACTACCCGGCATGTTTTTTCCTTTTGATGCAGGGACAGTTGAATACAAATACCCAACGCTATGCCAACCAACTAAACATGCTGGGGCTGGTGATTAATTTAATAAATCGTTGCACTGATTTGTCCTATGATTTCTGATGTTGTCTCAAACTAATTTGGTTGTCTTTGTTCTTTTCAAGGGACAATTGAATACACTTGATGGCCCTTATTTCTCTCAACCTAGATTGCATGGACTGGTACTATCTGTACATTATGTGACAAGTTATTTACTGTGTCTCAGATATCATTTCTTGTAGCTTTGCTGAAGTTGGTTTTGTCCGTCTGATGTTTTAGAGAAGACCGCATCTTTGTTCAGGTTGGTCTTAGTAAGCGTTTTAGGTTTCGAGTTGCAGTATACTGAAATTCATGGAATACCTTTTATTTTTCTAGTTTTTAAGTACATTCTAATCCAAATGTCTTGCAAAATATCTATTCTCAAAACTGATAAACCAAACACAACTTTTTCCCAAAATTATTTTCCAGAACTAAAACAAAGACAGATTCAAAAGCCATCCTATTTTAAGAGAAACCTTTTTCCCACGTATGGATGGGTAACCTTCAACTAAATAATCTTCATCGAACAACCTTCAACTAAAATAATATGTACTGCCAATTGTTGCTGTTCCATTTACACATGCATGATATAAGATTATCATTCTACTCTCTTGTAGGGACTCGTGTATTTTAGGCCTGCAGTTGCTCAAAGTTCTTTTGGGTTTCAGGACAGTCTGCAAGAGGTGCTATACCTTATGATCATTTTGCCTTGTTCTTGTCTTGTTGTTTCACCGCCATTTTGTACCATATACTTAATTTGTTTCCATTTTCTGGGTTCGATCATCAGTCAACCGTGGTCAATACACAGATGCTGTACTTGGCATCGGAGAACTGCTCACACTGCAGTTCCTTAACGAACTTCGCTGTCTGGTAGTTTTTACATATATGAGATCATTGCCTTGTGCATAAAACTTCAACAGGTGCAATGATTACTTTGAAAGTAGAAATTACTTTGAGATGTCTAATGTAAAGTCCTCTTTCTTTTTTTTTTTTTGGAATAGAGAGAGCATTGCATCGTCCATCTAAACCGGACACTTCAATTGTTATTTTGTTTCTAATTGTCAAGAAAAAGGTGGGAATAGTACAACAATAGAAGGATATTGTAATCACTATGTTGCCTGACTGGCTGTAGATTTTTGATAGCTACTCTAATGCTGCCTCAGAATAGTCCCTCTTCATGCCTCTTGCAGTGAGAATTTGCCGCGGTATTGTTCCTTTTCTTCTTCCTTTACTTTACGAGTAATGTTATCAAGAATGTAGTTTTAGGAAAGCCAAGTATTTGAAAGGTATTACTGCCTAGTCCAGGAAAAAGCTAACCAATAATTACCGCTATGAAGTTACCTCGGTGCTGAAAATTGTTTACGAGCACTGACAATATACATAGGATCGAAATTAAGGTCTATAGATCCGTTGGGGATGTAACAATATTCTAGGCATCGAGGTTGATATTAGGAGATAAATATAGACTCATATACTCCTTCCCCTACCCCTCCATGAATATTCTCTCCCTTAGATTGGTTCTGTAAATATTTTTGCATTCGTTGAGATCCAACTAGAAAATAGAAATGGTGTAAAACTCATTCTTTAAATTCAGATCCTTCATCTATCTTCTTCTCATGATTTGATCTATTCTCTTTCTGCATAGCATAATCTTGAATGTTTATTTTTTTTTCATGAAGAGCATAATCTTGAATATGTTCTTGACTTAAGCTGCTTAGCCTCAAATCTTCACAGGCATTCGACGAGAAGCAGAACTGAAAATTTAGTATAGTGCCCCAGATATCTTATGTTATAAAACTGAGATTATTTTTTAGGATGTATTGCAATGTATCTGCATGTACCATGAGATTATTTTTACTCATTCTGTTTTTGTTATTTTATGTCCTATCCTCTCTATACAAAAGGAACAAAATTAGGAATATTTGGCTGGCTTTATTATGAGGAGAATTTTATGACAAATTTTTGCTTTCTTTCTCTACATTGCACTGGTAATTAAAGCGTAAGCTTTCTAGTTTGGGATGAACTAGTGTATTCGCCCGCACAAAGTGAGAAAGTTAAAATATAATTGTTTGTTGATGTCATTATTTTTTATTAAAAAAAAAAAAAAACCATGCTCCATGTGGATAACAAAGAAAAGATACAAAAAAATTTTAGTATACATAGATGACTCCTTCAACTAGTCAAAATTTTTTACTCAAGACACATTCTCTTAAGGAGCAGCTTATTGAGAGTTTTCTCCTTATCCAATAGTACATGAGCTATAAACAAATTTTATTCTAGTATATGCATGAAGAGAAATCTCCTCAATCTCACATCTTTACAGATTATGTGTGCCATGATTTCCATTTTCTATCTAAGAAACTAAAATAGGCATGTCTCCATGGTCTTATGAAAAGCAATGGAGCACTTACACCCCAAAAAGCCACAATGAATCCTATTGCCATAGAAACATAGAACCATTCCACTTCATTATCATCTCCATTTGTGTCATCTTCTTCATTTTCAACCTCAGGATTTTTACTGCATTTCTCCGCGAGTGGAAGCCCGCAAAGTTTATTTCCAGTAAAACTAGAAGGGCTAAAGCTTTGAAGTTGAGTGCTCAGAGGAATCCGCCCTGATAAGTTGTTGTGAGACACATTCAAGTAGCTCAAAGAGGACAAACTCGAAATGTTTTGTGGTATTTCGCCAGAGAGTTGATTATTCGAGATATCAAGTGATTCCAGTACCTTCATCTTGTCAATGCCCCTCGGAATACTACCAGTCAGATGATTGTTGGAGAAATTTAATGATCTCAATCCCACAAGACTTGTAAGACTCATAGGAATGTTTCCAGAGAGGTTGTTGTTGGAAAGATCCATGCTTGTAAACAATGACAAAATGGTATCATACTGGTACGTGTTGCCCTTAGTTGCTACTCTTGCACTCTCCCTGAAAACTCCAATATAATAAGAATAATCCATCTCGTCCTCTCCATCTCTAATTTCCTTTCTTCCATTCACCATTGCTGTGAAGTTGTTAACGCACCGCGGTATAGCTCCAAGCAAATTATTGTTGGCAAGATCCAAGATTTGAAGATCATTGAGCCGGCAAAGTTCTGGAGCTAGTTCACCTTCGAATCTATTTGACCGAAGACTCAGGACTATCAGCTTTGAAAGCCTTGTACCTAACCAAGGTGGTAAATTTCCATCTAACTCATTCACATTCAAGTCCATTTTCCACAATCTTGTGCAGTTGTCCAAGGATGAAGGCAATGGACCAGAAAGCATGTTTCTTTTCAAGTCCAAAGATTTCAAATTGCTTAAAGCTCCAATGGATCTTGGGATTCCTCCAGTAAGCTTATTTTCTCCCAAGTTGACAACTCTCAACTCTGGCCAATTCATCCAACAATCGGGAATTCCTTCAGAGAAAAGATTTCCACCAAGGTGCAGAATCTCTAACATGTAAGTTTCATTCCTTTTATCACACAAGAAGTTTGTTAAACCTTCCGAGAAGGAGTTATCTGAAAGGTCCAACTCCGTTACCATGGTTGGAATATGAGGGAGTGAACCACTAAAATTGTTGGAACTCAAGTAGATCAACCAAGGACCTCCACTTCCCATGTTGCTATCAGAGATTGAGAAAGTGGGAATTTCACCTATGAGCTGGTTGTGAGACATATTGAGGAAACGAATTTGAGACGATAAGTTCCAGAACCAAGTGGGAACTTCACCTACTATTCCAGCATTTGATATGTCCAAAGTCACAATTGATTGTTGAGATTGGATCCACAAAGGAAACTCGGGGCCTAAGCGCCAACCGCCAATTACAATGTCAAGAGCTTGGAATGGTGGAATCCAATCTGAACTCACTCTCAAAGTCAAATTACTCTTAGACGCAGAGAAAAACTTCAAATTTGTCAGGTTGGTGAAATGTTCTTCTGTTAACACCCCTTCCAACCTATTATTCAGTATGTAACAGGATTGTAGATTTGAAAGGTACCCAAAACTCTTTGGAAGATTTCCAATTAGCTTGTTGTCATTTAGTCTTAAAGTTCTCAAAGAAGAACAATTTCCTGAGCCAATTGGAGGACAATCATTCATAGTATTGAAGATCTCAGATACTTCTCCTTCAAATCGATTTTCTGAGAGATGAAGATCTTCTAATTTCCACAACTTTCCAAGTACACTTGGTAACTTTCCAGAAAGATAATTTTCAGACATATCGATACTAGTTAGAGATGTCAAATTTGAAATCGAATCTGAAACTGTTCCCTCAAGACTGTTTTTCTTCAAGTTAAGTGTTTCAAGATTCTTGCATCCGTAGAGCCAATTCGGGATAGTGGAGTTCAGATTATTGGAAGCAAGACTAAGATAAGTGAGCTTGGTCAAGTTTCCATTTCCACTTGGTATTGGACCCTCAAGACCACAATAACTCAAATCAAGAAATTCAAGATTACTAAGATCAAATAACCATTGAGACAAAACAGAACTAAAGGAGTTGCTAGAAGCTTTAAATGTTGTGAAAGAAGTCAAGTTAAAAGGACCCTTAGGAAATGAACCAGTGAAGTTACTACCAGTGAAATCAAGAGAAACAAGATTACTAAAACTGAAAACCCACCCGGGAATCGGAGAACTAAAGTTATTCAAAGAAAGATCAAGGTTTTCAAGAACTGAATTGTTATGATCAAACAAAGGAGGTATTGAATGAAGACGACAATTCGAAAAACGAAGATTCACCAAAGAAGGGAGAATATTGATCACCTCAGTCCAGTTTGTAGCTTCACTCAAATCCACACCTGACATGTCCAAACTATCAAGATTCTCAAGACTTGGCAACCATTGGAAATTATCAATCTTTAGGCCTTTAAGTTCTGTCCAATCCCAGCCATTGATGGTTAGCTCAACGACAGAACCAGTTACATTATGGCACAAAACTCCTTCCCAGTCACAGCAATCTTCTTTATCAATCCAAGAAGATAGTACATTTGTTGGATCATTTGCTTCTTTCTTTAACCTCAGCAAAGCTTTTTTCTCATTTTCTTTGCAAATTCCACTACAAGAACTCAACTTTAAAGTGATTGTCAAAGAGAAAAACAGGACAAGTACTAAGTAGTACAGCCCTCTCATTTCTGTGAAATTCTAAAAAAAGAATGTGGCTTAGAAAGATATCCAAGTTTCTCAACATGATATATATATACATAAATTTGAGTGACATATTCGTGGCTGCTGAAATTGTAAGTTTAAACGTGATGGTAGTTTTTTAGACGTGGAAGTGCAGGTTGTTGCTTATGTGCATGCATTTCTTGTTGGCGTTTCAAAGTTTGACCGATACACGCTAAAGGAACCAAAGTACGCCCTCCAACTAAAAAAAAGTACCATTTTATGCCATATAAAAAAAAAAAAAAAAAAAAGCTTTGTGCACTTATTAACAATGCCTTTCTATTTTAACGGCAAATCCATTCACGGCGTCAGAGAAGGTCACACTTAGATTGTGCACTAAATAAGTGCACAATTCATTTTTTTATGAATTGTGCACTAAATAAGTGCACAATTCTTTTTAAAATAGATTGTGCACAACGTTTTTTAAATAGATTATGCAATTATTAAGTGCACAATCTCTATTCACTTTTTACAGCTGACATTTAAAATGTTTTTTATTACTATATATATATATATATATATATATATATATATATATATATGTATTTGTATATAAAAAAAAGAGTTAATACATAAAAATGACCCTAAACTTGACATCAAATTATAACTTTGACCTTAAACTTTGACAGTGCACAAATATGACCTTTAACTATTCAAAACTGCACAAATATGACCTCCAATCCTACGTGGAAAAACGCGTGTTCAACACGCAAAACTGGACGCGTCCAGCTTAAAATCTAAGGGCATAATACATAAATATGACCTTAAATTTTGACAGTGCACAAATATGACCTTTAACTATTCAAAACTGCACAAATATGACCTTTAAATTACTCTTCACTATTATTTTTTCATTATTTTTGGCTCAAAAATAAAAAATGGCATCTAATTTCTTTTGTCATTGCGGAAAAAGAGCAATATTGAAGATTTATTAATTAGGCGGGTCAGCCTCATACGAAAAAATCGAGCAGGTATGTATATATATTATAAAGCAGAGGACGAATTTAAGTTATATAATATATCTAAATATTATTTATTTAAATATTAAATTAAAGATGAAACTATACTAATAATAAAAAAAATTATAGTTTTAATAAAATATTATTAAATTAATGTTATTAAGGATAGTAGTAGTAGTATAATATTAAATTAACGTTATCAAATTAACGTAATTAAAATGTTATTAAATTAAAGTTATTAAAACGTTATTAAATTAACGAGGGGAGGACCTACGTGGTTGTCATGGGGTTCACCCGAACCCCCTCGGTAAAAAAATTACGTTGTATATATATAAGATAGAAAATGTATATTTATGTACGTATATTAATGTTGAACCACATGAAACAAGGCACTTAGATAGCCCAGTGGTGTTATTTGTTCTTCTTGGGCGCTTCCTTCAGCCTACTGTGCAGGTTCGATCCCTGCTAGTGGCTGTTTTTTTTAATTAAAAAAGAAGCTAAGTGTTGCTGCTATAGAAATAAATAAAATAATAATAATAATAATTTTTTAAAATTAAAAAAAAGTTAAGTGCTGCTACTATAGAAATAAATAAAAAAATTATTATTATAATAATAATAATAATAATAATAATTAAAAAAAAACGACGTCGTTTTAACACAAAAAGCAAAACTTTGACAGTGCACAAATATGACCTTTAACTATTCAAAACTGCACAAATATGACCTCTCTCCAAGTCAGCCTTTTTAACGACGTGGCACCGTGTGATTGGATTACCTTTCCACGTAGGCGCGAGTGAGACTCACGCATGGGGTTGCAAAATCGGAGGTCATATTTGTTCAGGTTTTGAATTAAAGGTCCTATTTGTGCACTATCAAAGTTTAAGGTCAAAGTTATAATTTGGTTTCAAGTTTAGGGTCATTTTTATGTATTCTATAATTGGTTATAAGCATATATGGTTTTTATTTTATTTTATGTTTTTAAAGGGCAATCTATTTAAAATACAACAATAATAATAATAAAATAAATTGCCTTTTAAAAACATAAAATAAAATAAAAAGCATAAATAATAATAATAATAATTGTTATAAACTTTCAAACTAAACAGTTTCACCATAATACAACCACATGATTTTAATACCACCAAATGATGTGGTACAGCGGATGGGGCTGCTCCTCCTTTAACCAGAGGTCTCGGGTTTGAGCCCAAGGTATGAAAAAATTCTTGGTAGGGAGCGCTTTCCCCCGAATGGGACCCTACGCGGCGCAAATCAGGATTAGTCGGACTCCAATGCGGGTACCAGACACCGGATGAAAAAACAAAAGAAAAACACATGATTTTAATGTAAACCAAACTAAACTAATAAATAATTTCAATAAATATACTTTTGAAATATTAAATTTGATTATTTAAAGTAGCAAAGACAGCTTGAAAGTCATTCAAGATAAATTCACTGGAGGTATGAATCAATATTGAAAGGCTATTATTTTTTTTTCTTCTTAATTCTATTTTTCCCTTCTTCTTTTTTTGTCTTTGTAACAATTAAAATGAGATTAATTATAATTTTGTAAGAATTTAATGAGATTTTAAGGGCCAAAACATAAAAAATAAAATAAAGTGTAATTAAAAAAAATGCACATATATTAAGGATGCTAATTACAAACTATCCTATTTTCTAAGTGTGGTTTTAATTCTATTGTTACTTTGTAAGATAAATCTATTAATCTAAATAATTTTATTGAATAAAATAATGATAAATAATTTTATTATATCATTTCATTGCCTTTTAAAAATTAAAAAAAAAAAAGATTACTGTGATAATTTAAAAGTGGATGACTTTTTATATGATAAATGAATAAAATAGTGATTTATGTGTGATAAACTTTAAAGTTAGATAATTTATATTAATAAAAAAATAAAAATAAAATTTGAATGATAATTTTTTCACCCTATTTTATTCATGTTATTTGATTTTGTGTAAATAAATTAAAAAATAAAAAAGTATGACATTCCAATAAAAAGTGAAAAGGATAATAATTACACGGGACCCACAATGTGCACTTGTCAAATAATGAAAAACCTCACACAAATATGACATGCCGCACCTCATTCACCATAAAATTTTCCGTGTTAAGAGTATTTGTACTTTAACAGAGAAATACTATTATATTCGTCAAAATATAACATCATACATAGACGATTCTCTTTCAACGGCACAAAAGGTAAATGAACATCATCAGATTACATATCACACTAATGCTCAAAATTAGCTTTAAGATCATTTTGGCCTTCAACTCCTTTTGTTGTTTGTTAGTCTTCTTCAACAAGCCCAAAATTACAACAATCCATTGATTGTGCAAAAAAGTGAACAATATAAATAAATGGATTGTGCACTAAAAAAGTGCCCAATCAATAAATAAATAAATAAAATGAAAATGTCAGGCGTAAAAAGTGAATAGAGATTGTGCACTTAATAAGTGCACAATCTATTTAAAAAATATTGTACACTTAATAATTGCACAATCTATTTTAAAAAGAATTGTGCACTTATTTAGTGCACAATTCATAAAAAAATGAATTGTGCACAATCCATAAAAAAATGGATTGTGCACAATCCATAAAAAAATGGATTGTGCACTTAAAAAGTGCACAATCTAAGTGTGACCTTCTCTAAAGCCATGAATGGATTTGCCGTTAAAATAGAAAGGTATTGTGCACTTAATAAGTGCACAAAGCCTATTTTAGCGCTTTTTTTTAATATGGCATAGAATGATTCTTTTTTAGTTGCAGGGCATACTTTGGTTTCGGACTCGTGTTGTGTTGAGATCTTTATATGGGAGAAAATGTTGACTTACACTAAAAGACGCGAGTTAAAAGATGTCTGGAGAAAACTGAAAAGATATAATGAATGGTATTTTGTTCGAATTTATGTGGTGGTGTTTAACTTAACACATTGTTTTAAGAAAGGAACGGAGATTTCTAAACTTATATGGTGTATTTAGTTAGAAATTTTTAATAAAAGAGTAACTTAAGTTACAAAACTACTAAAAGTCCCTTCATTTTAAAAATATTACAAATATCTCAACATTTACTATTTTTACCTTATGTAGTAAAAAGTTGAGATACATGTTAAAAACTCCCTTTCACAGATTACAACTTTATCAAATTAAGCAACGGTTTCCTTCTCTTTCAACGCCTTCTTTTCTACTACGGTTTCAATTCCTCTTTTTGCTCTAATTCAAACTTTTGAATTAAGGTAAAATTTCCTCCTAAAATCATATTCAATATCTTATTATCAACTTTACCTAGCATTCATCCCTCTAGAAAGCAAAATCATCTGCCTTCTCTATAGAATACTCCAACCAAAACCACTTTCATACCACTGGATCCGATGGATTCATACCAAAATTCTCAATCCATCCCTCCCAAACTGCCAAATAGCGGCGAAAATGATACAAAAATGGATGTCTCACTTGCGTCAGAAGTTAGCTTCAAAGACAAGCTTCGACTCAACGAAAAAATTTCTGAAATCAAAATGGATTTCTCCAATAATATTTTGTTGAGCGAAGCAAAGAATCAATTGGAACCCACGACAGAAGATGATACGGTGATCAACGAATTTAAAGTCATTCATCTTTCCGAGGAAGAAACAATCCAACTACACTCACCTTGAAAATACTTTCTAATCATCAAGTTACTGGGGAAAAAATTGTGCATCGTTATCTCAAAACAAAAATTCAAGATCTATGGAGACCTTCAGAGCAATTTCTTGTATCTCTTGTTCTCTGTTTTTGTTGTTATATGTATCTCTTATTTTTTTAAGTTTTAGTGAAATAGGCATATCAAAAATTCATGTTAGTAAGCTTAAAGATATATATTGTGTGCGAGGTTGTTTCGTATGTATCTCACACTATTTTTTATTTTGATTCAAATATTTATACCAAAAATACAAATTCTGTAAAACAACAGATATATTTTAAGCTTTTTGTATATTTGATTTTGTGTTATTGTGGATTTATGTATCTCTTGTTATTTCAGATTTGGGTAATTTCAGGCTTAGATATATATTTACACATATATGATACTTTTTTCAATATCTTGTCTCTATTGTTATCTGTTTAGGTTTTATATGTATTCTTATTTTTAAGTTTTAGTGGAATTAGCATACTAAAGATACGTGTTAGTAAGTTTAAAGATACATATAGTGTATGAGAGATATGTTATATGTATCTCGCTTTTTTTTTATTATTATTTTTATTTTTTTAATTCAATTATTTAGCCTTCGTACGTTACACCGTTAATTCAAATGTCGGAATGACGTAACAACACTGAAATATTCATTGGAATTACTTCAAATAAAATCGAGAAAAAATAATAAAACGATCGTAGGAATCATTTATAACTGGAAACAAAATATGAATGAAATTTTCTTTAAAAATGTGGAATAACAAACAAATTACCTATTTTCGTGAGATTTTATTCAGTTTTTACCTTTATTAGTTAGGTTAATTGCTAAATTAAAGAAATTTTAGCCGTTACAGTCCTTAAATTATGCAAATTAGTTTAATTATTAAATGTATCTGTAGGATGTATCTCATGTTAGTTATATGTATCTTCAACGGCAATATGTTAAAAAATTAAGATGTATTTTATCGTACAAAAAAAATTAACCAGAGATACATATATGTATTATCGCGAATAATATATATCTTTAACACTACTAATATGTATCCTTGGTATGCTTATATCACTAAAACTAAAATATTAAGAGATACATATATATACACAACCCGAACCAGAGATACAAGATGAAGAAAAAATGTATTTAGTTAGACCAAATATGTATCTCGGCCTACTAAAAATAACAAAAACAGAATTACGTAAAACAACAATCAATTTTACGTTAAATGCATAATTGAATAAATAAGAGACAAATAACTACTTTTGAAACGTTAAACAAGATACTAATTTTTTTTGTCAGATCTTTTCGCATAGAAATTGAAGGAATGCTCAATGGCATGCATACCATACCATAATTGAAATAAGAGTACACTTGTCCTTGTAGATTTGTCCAACCTTAACTTCACTATTTTTGCAATCTGTAATGATCTTGTTCTCCTTCATATCGAACAACGGCAACAGAGCAGAACAATTAGAATTATAACTAATTAATTCCGCAACATCTTCACACGGATTATCTAAACACATTACTGCACCAGTTTTCCCATCAAACAACATCTCACTATCAGATTTATCTATTGTAGTGATGATAAATGGATACATCTCAAAATCAAGCTCACTTTTCTTAATTTCAATATAAAACTTTACACCCATCTCATTACGAATCAACAACAGTGCCGTATTACCATCAACTATGTAACGAGCCTCAATTTTTTTCCTGCTTTTGTCAATTTTCAATTCTACATCAATGGCCGAAATCAATTTATCATACGTTACATGTTCACTAACAACGATTCCATCACTCTAATAGCCCTCGTACTTTATATCGTTAATTCAAACGCCGGAATATCGTAATAACACTGAAATATTCATTGCAATTACTTCAAACAAAATCAAGAAAACAGAAAAAAGTCGTATGAATAGTTTCTATCTGAAAACTAATTGTGGAAGAGATTTTGTTTAAAAAGGTGAAATAACCACCGTTTTTTTTTGTGGGGTTTTATTGAGTTTTTACCATTATTAGTTAGGTTAATTGCTAAATTAATGCTAGTTTAGACGTCACATCCCTTAAATTATGCAAATTAGTTTAATTGTTAAATGTATCTGTAGAATGTATCTCACATTAGTTTATATGTATTATCAAAGGCTAAAAGGTGAGATTTTCTGAAATTTAAAAAATAGTTAAAATTTTAGGTAAATAACAGTAAACATGTCGTTTTATAGGTAATTTTTACTATTTAATTTGTCCATTCTCCCTTAGCCCCATCCCACCACCCCATACCCCTACTTCCCCACCCCTATCTCAATAATCGTAACATGAGATGTTTAAGGTTAAATTATTTTTAAATACAAAAGGATATTTTCTCTTTCTTTTTTCTAAGATAGACTAAAAAAATGTGGTAAATAAATAGAAATGGAAGGAGCACAAAAAAAAAAAGGAATATGCAATGAGAAAATGATTTTAATAAAATGTACACCTCAAAATTGACTTCGAGATATGGGCACATACTACCATTGAACTATATAGATTAAATATATCAATTTCTTTGTTTTATAAAATGCAAGTGGATAAAACGAAGACTTTCTTTCTTGGTCCAATATCCAAATCGTGTTTGAATGATCAGTTTCAACTCATGCACATGCGAATACTTGGGTGTGGACAGGGAGCGGGTTTGGGGGTGGAAAGTCAAATCAATTATTGGTCAGTATGAAAGAGAATCAAACTAAAACATCATGAAAAAGAAATGCCATCATAATTCTTAACTATGGATTTTTTACAGCAAAGAAATGTATACATGTTTAATTCATAAAATATTATGGATAAATTTCACAAATGATCATTTAACTATAGATTTTTAACATCAAATAATTTTGTGTTTGTCTCTTAAAAGTTACATTACTATAACCTTGCTAACCAAATACTCACGATAAGCTCTTGGCTATTTTATTCTCTCGTTTCCATCACACAATAAGCTTTAGCAGAATAGATTTTAGGATGGAACTAATACCAAGTATGATCGAATTCTTTACTAGTGTTGGTAGCAACAACACAGACTCGATAAAAATAACACGAAGTAACAAAAATGAATACCAGGAAAAAATAGATGTATACATGCATAAGTTAGCTAGGTGCATGTCACAGGTTTTATATGGGAGAAAATGTTGACTTACACTAAAAAGACACTACGATAAGCCTTGAGGTAGGGCTATTTGTAGCTATCAAAATTTTGTGGACTCTATAAAATTCAATTTTTGTTAGAGTTTATGAGGTTGTTTTACCCTAAATCTAGCTTGAAGGCTACTCTACTCAAACCCTAAATCACCCCTATATAAAGGGGCAAATACTCTCTTAAAGAACGATCTCTAATATCTCAGAAATTTGCGGGATATTCATAAAGAAATCAAAACCCTCTCTTTTGATAATCAAATACGTCAAGAATATCTACAAACCCTCCTTTCATGGAGATCAAATCAAAACATTACTACGTTCGAGAAATACACCACTAATGATCCTCGAATCACGGAGGAATTCATATCAAATCCAAATATTCCTACGTTCAAGAAATACGCCACTAACGACCCTCAAAGAAATCCATATCAAATTCAAATATACCTACGTTCAAGAAATACGTCACTAACGGTCCTCGAATTATGAAGAAATTCATATCAAATTCAAATATACCTACATTCGAGAAATACGCCACTAACGGTCCTCGAATTATGGAGAAAATTCTCGAATTCTGGAGAAAATCAAGAGAGAAGAATCCACTACTCTCATATTATGCAGAAATCCATATCAAATTCGAATATACCTTTGTTCGAGAAATACGCCACTAACGACACTCAAATTATGGAGAAATCCATATCAAATTTGAATATACCTATGTTTGAGAAATACGACACTAACGGTCCCCGAATTACGGAAAAATTCATATCAAATTTAAATATCGAGAAATCCATATCAAATTCAAATATTCCTACATTCGATAATTACGCTACTGACGGCCCTCGAATTACGGAGAAAATCAAGAGAGAAGAATCCACTACCCTCGAATTACGGAGGAATCCATATCAAATCCAATCAAAATTCAAATCTTCCTACGTTCAAGAAATACGCTACTAACGACCCTCGAATTATGGAGAAATTCATATCAAATTTGAATATACCTACGTTCGAGAAATACGTCACTAACGGTCCTCGAATTACGAAGAAATTCATATCAAATTTGAATATCGAGAAATTCATATCAAATTCAAATATTCCTACATTCGAGAAATAAGCTACTGACGGCCCTTGAATTATGGAGAAAATCAAGAGAGAAGAATCAAGGGAGAAATAGATTTATACCTACATCGTTTATCAATAAAAAAAATCATATTTCTTCATATTTTGTCTATAAAAATTTATTGAAAACACCCTAATACCTTCGTATTGACATATCCCTAACATCATATTTGACATGATATTTGAAAAATTCTCATACTTTTTCTCTATGACATATCCCTAACACTAAATTTGACATGAAAATTTCTCAATCTTGTGAAATAGGTTTTTCCTGAGATTATTTTGGTTTCTACCAAATTTACCATTCTATCTCTGATTTGGCCTCCATTGTGATATATTTCGTTGATTTGCCTCTTCATTTGATGTGCAAAAATCTCGGGATTGAGAAGATCCATCCTATTGAGCTGCTTGATAAGGGGCAATGTAGATTTATTAAAGGGAAAAGGGTCAAAAATACCGCCTATTTTGAGTAATTGACTAAGTTTACCCTTTGTTATACTTTGTGGCCATTTATTCCCTTGTCGTCATGAAAGTTAACACATATGCCCTCCAAACTAACGTGTTGCCCCGAATTGAACAAAATTAACTGATTCAATTTTAACCCAACCCGACTCACAATCCACCGACCCAACCCCATCCAATTTAACCCCTCCATCACAGTCCTTTCTCTTTCTCCTCCCGTTCTTCACCTCCTTCATCTTTTCTTTCAAGTTTCAAATAGACCAGCCATGGAAGGAAAATAAAGAGCAAAATACTGCTAAAAGAATAAATTATATAGAGCACTAAATCATAATAATTAATTTTAGTAAAAGCAAGAATCGATAGGAAATGATAATATCGAAACTATGGACATAAACGTCGTCGCACTCCAATGCAAAATACTGTGTCTTTTGTTGGGTGCCGCAATGACTTTGAAGTGACGGTGGCGGTGGCTCTCCGGCCTTCTTCACATACCGGGCGACAGTGAACGGCGGCGATTGAACTTCACGTTAGCAATTAAAGATGTAGACGGTGGAGAAGCGACGATCTTGCAAAAATCTCATCAGAGAGAATTAAAAAAACACATCATCATCCAAGAATTTTGTTGCTAACATTTTTTTGGGGGTCTCTTTTTTATAAGAATTTTGCTTTGTGTTTTCTTTTCGTAGGTGGAGGAGGTGAAGAAGGAAAAGGAAAAAGAAAGGATTGTGATGGAAAGGGGTTAAATTGGATGGTGTTGGGTCGGTAGATTGAGAATCGGGTCGGGTTAACATTAAAATTAGTTAATTTTGATCAATTTGGGGCAAATCGTTAATTTGGAGGGTACATATGTTAACTTTTGTGACGAAAAGGGTATAAATGACCACAAAGTTTAACAAAGGGTAAACTTAGCCAATTAATTAAAGTAGAAGGGTATTTTTGATTTTTTCCCCTTTATTAAATGCACTTTTCGATTAAGTTGGTATCACGTAATACTATCAACGACCGTCTCAATAAAATTAGTGATCTAAAATCAAATTTTAATATGAGACCTTAAATATATATCCATAATAAAAATATTATCAACAATTTAGAGTTATTTTTTTTATATTCTTAAGTTGTACTAACTTCACATAGCAATATTATTATTTATAAAAGTAAGGACTAATTTTTACTGATAAGATGTTAGTCATTTGTTTGCAATGAATTACCTTAAATATTATTGTGAAAACTTTATTTATTAAAATGATAATTTAATAAAAAAATTAAAATATTTTTTTTTGTTCATAAAAGCTCCATATACATACGTGTCTACGATTGAGTCAGTCGTATCATTCAGCCTACTGTAGCAATAACGGCTAGCTGATTTATCTTCAGAACTCTTGTTCTATTTGTGGACTTATCAGCTTTGGTATATATATAGGTATTGTATTTTAGTAGGTCTCTTGGTTACCTAAATTTATTCAGATTTATTTGTAATTCATAGTAAGGGTGTCAAACGGGCCGGTTTGACTAGGCCCGAACCAGTCCACATAAAAGGCCCGGCCCAGTTTGACCCATCCCGATCAACCCCGGGCTGTAGGGCTGCCGGTCTCGGGCTGGGCCAAGTTTTTTTGGGTCTGGTTAACCCGGCCCGGACCCAAATCGATCCTGGCCCGTCGGTTAACCGGCCTGATTTAATTTTTTTTAACCTGGAAAATGCAATTGGGCCAACTAGCCGTTTGGAGCCTCAAACGACTAGTAGGCCCACTTTTCTAAAAAAAAAAATGATTTAAAATTTTTTTAAAATCCAAAAAATTTCCTATAAATACCCTACACTTTCAAATCATTTTCCACACAATTTTCATTCTCTCAAATATTCTATATATCTCCTAAAGTGCTCAATTTTATTTTTTAATTTTGCGATTACAAAGTACGAGTGGAAGTTTCTAAAGTCGCAACTTTCGGATACTTCTAAAATTTGGTATTGTCGTTCCATCTCTTACTTTTAATTTTTAATTAGTATATTAATTGTTGAATATTTAATTTTATTATTTTTGTGTATTTTGAATTTTTTTTAGTTTGATTTATATTATGGATAAATTAAGAAACCTCGGTAAAAGTGTCAAAAAAAAAATCCCGAAAGTGGTAGTGGTAGTAAAAAGTAAATTACTGGCGATATAGGTAGTTCAAGTAGTAGATATACCCGTGTGCCTCCTTTACTGCTTAGTCAACCTTTTGTAGAAAAAGTAGGTGTAGGTGCTCACGATATGGATTATGCAGAAGCTCAGAAAAATTACGGTATAGAAGAAGAAAATGAATTAGATGCGGTTAATTTAGAAGAAAATGATGAAAATATTGATGAGACACCCGCGGTAGGAAATGCTAATGTTAGATCTAAATTGGTTAATCGTCCTCCCCCACCCCGTGCCCCAAGAGCTCGTAGACCAACTAGTATTGCATGGAAATTTTTTACACGTATAGAAGGAGAAACTAAGGTGCAATGCAATATTTGTCAACAAGTATATGAGCATAAAAGAGTAGGCAATCAAGGGGATACGGGTACGTTAATGAGACATATAAAAGATAATCACCAAAGAGAGTTCTTTATTGCACAAGGTGGAGAGGCTATTGGTGGGCTAACACAAACTAGAATGGACCCAGCAACCAGTCAGGTAATTAAGAATTATAATAAATTGAGGGACCGGGAAGAAATAGCAAAAATGGTAGTTGTGGGTTGTTTGTCTTTCAATTTTCCTTCTTCGGATGCTTTTATTCATTATATTCAAGCAATTTATAATCCTATGTTTAATGGTATTCCTAAAAGTACTTGTCGGGCCGATATTTTTAGACTTCATTCACAATATGTTTTTTATTTATCTACATTGTTAAAAAATATTCAATGTAGAATGACTCTAACTTCTGATCTTGGCCGTGTTGTTAATAAAAATGATTATTTAACCATTACTTGTCACTGGATAGATAGTAATTTTGTTATGCAAAAGCGTATTCTAGCTTTTGTATGATGAAGATCGTAGACATACTGAAAAATTTATTGTTGATTCGATTAATGAAGTTGCAGAATTTTATGGTATTGAAAAAAAAGTCTTATGTATTGCTTTTGATAATGCTTCTAACAACAAGACTGTTATTACAAAGTTAAAAGGTAGTTTCTCTCCGCCGTTACCTGAAATATTTCATGTTAAGTGTGCTTATCATATATATAATTTAATTGTAAGAGATGGACTTGAATTTTGTGAGCTTTATATTGAAAAAATTCGACTTGTTGTTGGCTTTATTCAAGGAAATAATCGAAGAAAAAGAATTAGAGAATTTAAAGTTAAATGTGAACAAAATGGACTTAGACCGATATTGATGCTTGAAGAATGTGATACTAGATGGAATGTTACGTATGATTATTTAAAAACTTGTCATGCTTATAGAGTTCCTATTACACTAACTTTTAACCAATATTGTGGTTCATTTGATGATTCGGCTAAATTATGCTACATGATTCTGATTGGGCTGTAATTGATGATCTTGTTAAGTTTTTGAAAAAAATTTATATAGCTACGGTTAAATTTTTCGGTGCTTATTATCCTACTGTTTGTAATATTTTAGGATATATAGACGATATTTCTTCTTTGCTAAAAAAATATAAGAATAAAGAAAGTTACAAAGAAGTTGTTGCTACTATGTTTGCTAAATTTAAAAAATATTTTTTTTTTAATTTCCCCTATTTACTTGGTTGGTGTTATACTAAATCCATGTATGAAATATACTACTATGTGTCACTTTAGTACTTTTATTTATTTTAACTTAGAGATAAATACTAACAATGATTCTGATGATGAAGAACAAGAACAACCAGATTTGTATACGGCTATGAGGATGCGAACATTTACATAGATAAATTATATAACTATTATGCTGATTTGCTTGATTTAGCTGTACCGATAAATATCACTTCAATTGTCGCTCCTCATCCTCCTGAGGAGCCATCATCTTCTAAAAAGCTGGCACATAGTGATTTTCCTGATCATTTTTATGATTTGAATGTTTGGAACAGTTTTGAGGAGGGAACTTACACAACAGCTTCTCGAAAAAAGCTTAAGTATTATCTTCGAACGCCGATAGAGGATCGTAGACGGCCGATCAACGCGTTGGATTGATGGAAGAATATGAAACACAATATCCTGTGTTTTCAAGATTAGCTAGAGGTATATTGAATGTTTCAATGTCAATCGTTGCATCAGAGAGCGCTTTTAGTCAGGGACGACAACAGCTTGGAGACAACCGACACTCATTGGGAAGAAATGCTATGAATGTTCTAGTTTGCCTTAGATATTGGATTAGAGCAGACGAAGAAATTAAAAAATGGAGGTGGAGCCGAAAGACGAACAGAACCGTGTAGAAATTATGACTTCAAGGGAGAACTCAACACAATCAAGTCCAATGCATGATTTTGTCCCCATTGATTTTGACTATCCTTTGCCCAGTTTTCGTTAATGTTAACATGGATGAGTTGGAAACAATGATGAAAACTTTGTAGATTTTTCATTCATGTGCATTATAAATTTTGAATCATTTTGCAATCAATAAAATATAACATTCATTCACTCCTTACTTTGTAATTTTTTCCATTTAATGATTTAAATTAAATTTTTAGTTTAAATTAAATACTTAGTTTTAATATATTACTAATTTACTATCAAGTTTTACACTAATTAATAGACAATTAAACATAACATACATATAATCATATATACACATAGTGAAAAAATAAATTTCTTTTAAGTTCAAAACCTCAAGTATTATTAATTTATTATATTAAGTAGCATGTTTTTTAAAGTAGTACATATATTGAATGGTACGTATATATGTGTACATATTTTCTATAGACTCTAAAGTAGTATATATTTAAGGTATACATGTGTATATGTTTTATAAATTAATATATATATATTGTAGTATATATCTTGTAGTATATGTTTTATTTAAAGTAGTACATATATTGAATGGTACGTATATATGTGTATATATTTTCTATAGACTCTAAAGTAGTATATATTTAAGGTATACATTGTATATGTTTTATAAATTAGTATATATATTGTAGTATATATCTTGTAGTATATGTTTTATTTAAAGTAGTATATATATTTAACTAACGTATAGTCGTATACATGATTACATGTGTAATTGTGTATATATTTTTTTAATTCCAATGTAGTATATACTATATATATAGTGTATATATATTGGGTGTATATTGTTTAACGTATTTAAAATGTATAGAGGTGGGTATATATAGTGTATATTGGAGAAAAAAAATTTAATTTTTTTTTTGGGGGGGGGGGGGGGGGTTTTGACCGAATTTTTGACCGAGTTTACCCAGATTGGAACGAGTTACGTGTAATGGGTCGATCCCGAGCTGTTTCTTAAAAAATTTCTGTTGGGCCCGGAATCGGATTGGCCTGTTAAACTAGGCCCGGAATCGGACCAGCCCGTTAAACCAGGCCCAGAACTGGATTGGCCCACAAATCGGTTAAAAGTGACGGGTCGGTTCCAGGTTGACCCAGCCCGACCCCGTTAACTGGCTGAATTCACAGGCTATAGAAGTCAATACAGGGAATCAATAAAATCATCGTTCATCTGCTACTACCCGTTCTTCTCTACCTCTTTATGGTATCAGAGCTCTATAGCTTTAATACGTTTGATCCTTGCCTAAATGAACCCAAATTACAAGCATCGTCAATGCCGACAACATCTCTCACTCAAAGAATGTTGTCCAGTTCAATCCGGTTACTCAACTCCTCATCAAACTTGTTGGTAGCCATAACTTTTCGTTGTGGAAGGCGCAGGCGTCCGTCCATGCTTATGTGTGGACACAACCTCTTTGGTCACCTTGATGGATCGATACCAACCTCCTTCTAATAAGTACCCAATCCTCATTATGTTTCATAACCATAATAAGGACACCTGATCAACATATATTCCCTTGAATCGCTCTCCGCGCGCTTCATATAATTGTTCTTGCTCGTTCTGCCTAAGGACATGTAGGGAAATAGGCAAAGCCTAATTCCATCCATTTGTGGTAGTGGGATATATAGTTGTGCTTGCGGATAGAGCAACCACGGATGAAGTTTTTTCAAATGAATTGCATGCAGTGGATCCTCGAAATTCACCCTTAGCTTGGCAGCATCACTGGAATCAGTTGGCCGGAAGGTTGCATCATCTAGGTTTGGTTGCAAAATGCCTGAGGCAAGCTCATTAACTCGATCGGGGGGTTGAGACGAATCTTGCATTGTCCTTTTTTTCTTCCTTTGGTTTCTCCATAGGTAAAGTATGACTAACAATAGAAGCATCAAAAAATAAATAGGAAAAAGTTTTTTTTCCAGAGAGAAATTGACGCTTAACTATCATTTTCAAGAGGGGAAAGAGTAAATAAGCATTCTGGAACTAAAACTAGGAGATTTGTGCAAGTTGATCCGGACATCAAGGATATGTCACGCACACGCATGTAAAACCAGTGATCTTCCCCTGGATGGCTAATTCTGTTTCTATCTATTGGGATAGCTGGAAAAAGCCAGGTACTAATCTTTCAAATCTCTCAACTCTAATCCCAAGTTTAGTCAATTAATAACAACATAAAATTTAACAACAAATTCTCGTGATTCGGCTCTTTTTTAAACTCCAAACATAATGAGAGTTTTAGTGCAACGGAATACTTTTTTGCTTCTTTTATTCTTGTATATAATAATAAAACCAGATTATCAATCTTTAAATTATTGTATTAAGCCAACTTAAACCTCCTATAAGACCTATATTCTGGCTATTAGCCGGAGAATATCCAATAATAGTTTTCATTGGATGAATAATGCTTCGGAATAAGCTTGAGTAATTCTCGTCGCAACTCATAGTGAGTGTTCGTAAAAGACAATACCAAAATACCATTCTTTTTTTCGCTCACTATACATTAAGAAAAAAACCATCGGAATAAACATTACTGGAATTAAATGGACAAGGAAAGAAGATGAACCTTAAACAGATAATTTTACTCCTTTGGAATCGACCGAAGGGTATTTTATTAGGGTTTTGAAGGGGAGTGGTAATTTGTAGGTAAGTGAGTCCTATTAAAGTCCTAAAAATAAGCAACTTTTTTCAAAATTTAACATACATACAAAGTAGCAATCGAACCGAAAAGAATTTGAATCTAAAAAAATCTCAAAAGATGGTAATATATTCTTATGATTGAAAAAAATAATTGGACAAGTCAAAAATTGGATGTCTGTAAAATAACATTTTACATAAAAAGATTGATATGCCAATCGACCAAAATGAGAATTATACATACTGAATGAAATCATTACATTTGCATCATCTTTTTTATTAGTATTAGAATAATAAAAATACAAGCCAAAGCTTCCTCATTTTGTAGTATGAATAAAATATTCTCCGCTTACACTATTGTCTACAGCAGACCTTGTGGACGTGAAAAAAAAAATTACTAAGAAAAAAAAGTGAAATGATCAAATGGACTGTATAAAATGGAGAAAAAATATTCAGGCATTTACTTAATGAAATGAAATGCAAACTAAAACGAGATTTCACATGGTGCATGGAATGTTCTTCCTCTGCAAATAGCTTCCAGGTTTTCGCCAGCATATGAACAAAGTGGAGAAACTTCCACGCCTGAAAAATCAAAGGCGCAACTTTAAGAAGACTACGAGACACTTACTTTTGGTTCGCGGTGTATAACAATAACAACTATGCCTCATGCAGTCCCAAACGAGTTGGGTTTGCGCTCTATTCAAGTAAAAATCATAATGTAAGAATTTTTATGTAGTGAATAATAATGTAGAGGTTATATGGTGAATAGTTATGCATGGAGTTCTCATTGGTCATGACTCATGATGTTAAATTAACCTTTAAACATTCCTTTCCATCATGCATTATGAACTTCACAAAACTCATTTCTTCCCCAAACATCAAAATACCTGTGGCATATAAGGGCACAGAATGCGTCAAGAAGCCTCCGGCTGCAACCACCCAACGGGTGTGGAGACGAAGAACAAGCAATCTAGCACTGTCAGGAGTATCAAAGTTTGCACCGTTGGCATTTTTAACTGGAGCAAATTCTTCTTCACGAACAACCTATGTAGACAAAACATTTCAAGTCCCGCTATTAGACAAATATGCATTTAGCTGCTATCGGAGACTTGGAAGTACAGAATGGCAATTACCTCATATAGTGTTGTTGAAGGTGTATAAGGAAAAGCATCAAATATGAATTGTTCCAGTTTGTATCCCACTGTTTGACCATGAATTGAGGGGATTTTCTTCTCTGCAAGATGATAACTGCAATCATGTCGTAAAAGCTCTTTTTAGACTGGTATTCCAACAATGGTAACCAACTGCACCTACGTTTGCAGAACATAGCCATTCCCCAGAGTCCAAATAAGGCAGGAGGTTGCAGTAGAACTAGAGAAACAGTCAAATTATGCAGTGCACGTGAAAAAGCATAGTCAGGTTGCTGACATGAAGGATTAGTATCTACAGGTGTGAACGTAATAGTCTTATTTTGTAGCCATCCCCACCGATTTAAGGCCTTTATGCTTCTATTATTGGTGTGTGATTGATTCCATCAAATAAACATTATAGCCAAAACTTAAAGAAGTTTTTAGGGAACCAAATAGAACAAATACAAAGGAGAAAGGCATTGCTCACATGCTGTCTTTCTCAAGGCCATTTGCCACTTGATTCAGGAAATCTACAGTAAACATATGTAAGCAGACCTGAAAAGTAAAATGCACGAGTAAGGTATCTATAGAAGAACAAACAGGTGCATACAAGACAACTTCGCTTTCCTCTTCACAAGGTCCACCAAATAACCCCCCCGCCCTTTTTTTTGATAATTATTATTCATACATTTTTCATCGGAAATATTGAATCCTCTCTCTGTTTCTTGAAGCGCCACATCTAAGAGCAAAGTCCCAACAAGATTCTTTTTCTGCTTGAACTAAGCTCCTTTTTTTTAATTTATCAAAAAAAAAAAAAGCTTAGTTCCAGCAAAAAGGTTGATGCATACAAATCTGAATTCCACCAAAGGAGAACTCACTCACATGTTAGAGTCAAAAGCAGGTTTATTTTGAAGTGTTTCCTTGCAATTAAAGATAAGAGGTATAGAAGATTTAATGACAACTCTCTTTAAATCATAGGTAACTGCACCATTTTCTCACTAAATGTTATCAAGGAAAATGGTCAAGGTTTTGGCTAAGATTTATAACATATCTTCTGTTGAAAATAACATCCTAAATTTACTGCAAGAGAAGCAAGAAGTATACACAAGATTCAATTTTCATCCTGTTAAAATTATTATGTCAGAAATTAACAGATTTGAGGAAACCTGTTGCTGTAAACTATTAGTAGAGTTCCACTGAATTATTTGTGAGAGAAGCAGTAGAGACACAAATCTACGGAAAGAATGGAGAGAGGAAAAATGGATAGGTGAGAGGTTCAATTTACATTGCTCCAACAAAAGCGAAGACGTCCTGTTTCCTGGTTTACTGCATTACAGAGTGAAGGATCCAACTCACTATACTCAACCACAGCAAGTGGTCCACCTTTACCTCGCCGGACAAACACACCAACCTTCTCTTGTGGATAGGCCTACAAGTAGAGTGGATAAAAATCAATATATGCATATGTAATAACTTCCTTCTGAAATGTTCTATTAAAATACTATTATGATTGATAAGAACTCTAAATGTGACACACTGTGTTCTACACAAAACGAAAATAAATAAATTGATAAGTCAATAAGAATAAATTGTCAGGTAAGGTAAATAAATGTAGTTCATGTCCCAATCTAAGCTCCACTGCAGCTAGGTAAATAAATGTAGTTCATGTCCCAATCTAAGCTCCACTGCAGCTTCATCACAGAAACACCAAACTTCCACTTAGTTTTCTCGGACTAGAAAAATAGCCATCTCATACACTGTTTCTGCTGATCCTTCGTAGCATTTTGGATTGCTTTTCTCTTTAATATATCAATGTGCCTCATACCCTGCTGCTAGTAATTGTGTTGCTTCCTAGGGAAATATAAAAAGCAACTGCTTCTTGTACTTATAAGAGTCCATTTATTTTGTGAGAACTAGGTATTCCAGGATTTGAGGGAAGAGGGGTAACCATAACAGAAATGTAAAATTCAAACATTAGTTTGGAAAAGAGTGGATTGAAGGAAGAAACTTACCAACACACTAAACAAGTTAAACTTAACACAAAGGCAAAGTAATCAAATTCCAAGATTATATTGTTGGTCTTGAAAGAATAACCATCATGCTTGCATTCAGCTTTATAGAGTACCGATATATAGACCCAAGGAATGTAAAATAGTATAAAGCTATTTTCTTCATCTAAAAAACAGAGGAAACTTTTCCTCTCTATGTGGTGTCACCTTGACTAGAGATATACATTAACTCATTGGGATAGCAAGAGCAACATGTTTGTGGAGAACATACCACAACAATAAAACTGCACAATCATCTCAGTGAAGAAACAAAACTCATCAATTTCTTTTATCTTTAAAAAATCACAACTCTATACATTTTGCTCAGTTAGATTATACTTGATAATGAGCATCTTTTAACCTATCGAAGACACTATATCAGTGATTTTCAGTTCCCAAAACAAAAAGACACTTTAAAAAGGTAGCTGAAGAAACAGATTATCTGATTTGGCATCCTGAGCAGATACTGGACTTAAAATTTTTGCAACTATTTCCTTCCCTCTCAGATGCTAAATTGAATGTTCAAAAAGTTGGATAGGAGAAATACAGATTGTTTCTTTTTTAGAGTTTCTTTTTTAGAAAGAAAAAAAGAAGAATAAAAACAAAATTACTCACCTTGCGTACAACTTTTGCAGCAGCAGACACACCTTTATCAATGAAATAACCCAAAAAGGTAGGATCTGCCACTCGAACCTGCTTCCAGAAAACTATTAATATGTATCTTAACAGAACAAATTGCTAGAAATTTCATTCAACGGGAAAACGATATTAAAAATAGGAGGAAAAGGACAAATTACCAACGCATTGTCAACTCCATAGCAATCCACATATTTAATGCCTCTCGTGTTCATTTCTTCCAATAATCTTGAAGATTTCAATGCTGGAAACAATTCAAATGTTAATTGACTGACTTCAATATGGTAGACTACAAGCAAATAACATCTGTCCAAATCTCGAAATCCACAGTACCCCATTGCATTGAGAGAAAAATGCTTAAAGTGAGGTATAGCTGTACCTGTATAAACTCCACCATTTCCATCTGGAGACTTTGCTACCTGCTTCAACAAAAAACTTTAATACTCTATTAACACTTTAGAATATAGCCAAAGCGGAAGCAGTAATTTTGTTTTTCCATAAAACTAAAGTAATAATATAAAAGAAAAGTTAGATGGAAATACAAATATTTTACAAGTAGAACTGGTATAACTCTTACTATCAACAACTGCAGCAAAATTAAGTTAATGTTTAGCCACTACATCAGCGCACTCATGGCCTCTTTGCTCCATCAAACTGACACCTCTGAGGAAGAGGGAGAAAGAACCATCCGCGGCAAAAATGGTATCAATTGTCTGTTCTAGAGATTCAAGGAAATTACGTTACCTCTTTGAATTCTCTATCTCTCTCTCAATTTACCGTGGATCAATCTCACATGCTTTATTTGATACCATAATTCTTGTACAGGGAATTTCAAACTATCTAGACCCCTTTATATAGTTCCAACACAAGTCAAGTGTGATAAAGTTTCAGCAGTAAATCCATTCCCTAGTAGGATCTCAAGTTTATTAAGAGCTGCTGTAATTCGTCAATTTCTAGTTCCGAAGTTTAGGAGGTAACTGGTAATAAAATTAATGAATGATAGAAGTACAGAATGGAAAATAAAATATAATGGCCTATACATGGAGGGCAATAGAGTAAGTGTCAACGTACAGCAACAAGGCAAAATGAGATTCTAGGTGTGAATCACCTGTTAGTTCAACTTCTACTGGATTAACTATATATTTCATGCACTTACACCTACTCAAGACAGATAGCATTAGCAAGCTTTGTCCATGAGGTTAAAAAGTAAGCAAAACATTTCTATTTATCCCTGGAAAAGAAAACGTTAAGTGAGACATCTCTAGTTGGACATGTAACTCTTGGATAGAGAGTTTAAACAGAAAGTTCTACTTCACCTATGTAAATTTAATTATTAAACAATTACACTTTCATTAGTAATAGCATAATATCTTGCATATACTTGTAAAATGCTTTTCACTACATTGCAGCTTGAAGATATGCATGAGATTTGATGACTGACTTTCTGTGAAATCATCTGATAGAAAAAATTTCAAGCAAAGAAGTCACCTACCCGGTATGGAGTCTCCATGATAAATCTTCCATCCTTTGAAACACAAGGTATGGTACCTTGTTGGAAAAAGGTGACCTGCATTAACAAAATTTCTCTTTAATGCGAAAAAAGAAAAGGATCAAAAACCAGTAAACTGTCAGATTAATTTAGATAAAATGAGACAGAAAAAAGGGGAACGAATGAAATCTTACTTGATCTGGTTCAAGGCCAAAATACTTATGACTTTCAAAGTATTTGCGCGTGGCTTCATCAGTGAATGGACTAGTCATGATATACCACTGTATCGGAACAATGCCAGCACCTGAAAACTAACCGTATATTAGAATGTGGATACGTGAACTAACATCCAAGGGCATTGAACAAGAATCTCACCCTCATTTGCAGTTATAGCTGCTAATCTTTGAATACACAAAATTCTCTCAGCTTGAAGATGGAAAAGTGACTTCCCAGATGGAAGTCCAATATCTGGTACAAAAGGAGAAAAAAAAGAACACGAATAAGTCAAATCTTTATTTCCCCATAGTTCTATTTTTCACCATCCCTCCTCACCTTCGTCCCCTTTAGAGAGAAAAGGTGGAAGCAATATAGCAGCCGTATGTTAATCCATCCAAAAAGAAAGTATTTACGTTTTAAATTGGAAAAACACTATTAGTTATAGATAAAATTAGTTTTTGTTATTTGCTAACTCGGTGATTTCCAAATTTCCGCATGACTACCACAGAAAGTTCTTCCTGTTAAGTGTCACTAAAAATATTTATAAATATTCTTGTGTATTAGGATATACCAACTTCAAATATATCCAAGTTCTCCCAAGAGTGGAACCATGCCATTCAGTACAAAATAATGCCAGTCATAAGTAGTTATGTCAATGGCAGTACTCAATAACTTTACTACCTAACCTTTTACCTCGTTCAATAAAAAGAATTCTCAAGAGTGATCTTTGTTATATTCCACAACAAATATCTAGCCCATACTATCAAACATAACAGTATTTGATAAGACATGTAGATTATTCGTTGATTAGTATTCCCTCCGTTCCACAATAAGTTAATTATTGTATTTTGACACACATGTTAAGAAAAAAAAGCAAAGACATAAATTTATCATGTTTTTCTATTTTTACCCTCTTCAAAAAGCAAAGACACATGATACATCACTCCCAATGCACATTTAATGGAGGGTAAATTTGAAAAAAAATTCCAACATTTACCTTGAATTGTGAACCATTCATGAAACACTAAAATTGCTCCAACAATTCACTTATTGTGAAACGGAGGGAGTAGTTTTTTATAGCTTAGCTCTTTCTCGTTATCAAAAAAAGTTTATACTTTAACTTAAATACTAGAAACAATGACAAAGAGAACTAATTGTTATGTACCATGAATTCATACAACACAGATGACGACCATAGACCCCCTACCTTAAGCGTTACTAAGGAAAAATACTTGTTTATAGAACCATCACCGGAACTATCAACAACTGTGGTAACATAAAGTTGGCAGGTAATCACTATGAATAACGTATTATAGCAATTGTTGTAAATCATGTAAACTACATCTTTGAGTGTGATTGGAGGAAACAACCACAAAAATCTATAAAAGGAATTAGAGAATTAGGAAACTTATAAGGATGTCAAATAAATATAAAAATTACTCACTGAAACATCCTTTGGGGTCTGAACTACCAAGTCGAGTCCCCTGCATCAAAATTCATATTTTCAACATCTAGACTAGAAAATTTAGAATAGCCTGAACACATATATTAGAACATTGGAATAACAAAGTAATATCACAAATACAACTTGGAAATAGAACAGGCTCAAAGTGATTTTAACTTTATTATAATTTCTTTTGGAAGCAAACACAAAAAAGTTCTTATCACAGACCAAAAGGTGATCCTGTTAAATCAGTTTTCATGATCTGTAACCGTTCTCCTCAATCATAATGCAAATTAGTCTAGCCAAAAGGTAAGTAAATAAATTAGGAAAAGAAAAGCTTCAGTTATATGAAAGTGCTTTTCAATGCTTGCCCTCAGAAAGCGGCGGGAGGGACAAACTTTTAAAATACTAGTACTTAAAATGATATTTTTATGGAATTAACTTTTTTTTTCTGTTCATTAAGATAGATATAACTATTTTTGCAAGTAAAAGCATCAAGCAAGAATGCACCAATCAGTCAATTAAAGAGGCAGCAACACAGGCAATCCTTATATGTATACTAGAATACATCATAAAATACTTAGGATCAAGAATTGTTACTTATCCTTAAATGGTAAGTTGAGTGATAACAACCAGCAGATATACATACAAAGTTTTCAACCTATATCATAATGAGACAGAGAGTGGAAAATCACACTGTATGGGATGTGTGCCCCATTCTTACTTGTAAAAAACTCAATCATATTTATACACTTACTCTTATTTATCAAAAGAGAATATTAATACACTTTATCTTACTTTATACATGAAATGATTATGAGGGATCCAGATCTCACTGAAGAAAACAACTTTTAAAGCAACTTGTTATTATGCATAAACATTATCATAGCCTACTTTTGGTTCCCTTGATTAAAGTCAATAGTTCCATAGTGGCAGCACAAATCCTCATGAAACTACATGATAAGAAATCATACAAAAGTAGTTAACCGACCAAAGTCAGCCACCAAATTTTGACACCTTTACATTTTCAGCTGGACCAACTAAAAGCAAAAAAGGCGCACAACTATGCTTAAAAGTCAAGAATCCTGAAATCTTTGGTATCATTACCTGGCCACCAGACAAAAGCAAAACACCTAATTTGCCTTCTGCAATGGCCTTCATGCCCATTTTCCACCACTTCTCTCTATCTTCCATTGTCCTCTCCTCCACAGTTGACACACAACTTTCCGGCACTGGCTCTATCGCCGCTGCCGGGAGCCCTGAAAATCATTATTTAACAGATACTAAGCTTTAAGGTAAACAACTTTTTTCACTTTTTTGAGCATCATGAGAGGTCTCACGTTCAAATCCCAACAGAGACAAAAACACTAGTGATTCTTCCCATATAGTGGGAGGTGGCAGGTATCCCATAGAAATAGTCGAGATGCGAGAAAGTTGTCCCAAACACCACCACGGTTATCAAAAAAAGAGGAAAGAAGATCTTTTCTTATTTGATTAAAAAAAGAAAAGAAAGTGTAGTTGGTACTGACCCTGTGAGTGAAACGAACATCGAATGATCCGATCAATCCTAGGAAGATCTATATTCTGCAATAAAAAAATACTTCCACGTTAAAAATCACCACTTTATCAGTAATACCCAAACATGTAAACCAAACTAATCAAACCAAAATTCTAATTTATCGGACAAGGAGGCGGAGCCAGCCCCTCTTTCGGAGGTTCGTCCGAACCCCCCTTCGACGAAAAAATATACATGATTAAAATTATTTTTTATGCGGTTATAGTAGGTATTGAACCCCTTCAACTGAGTTTTCTTTGAATATTGAACCCTTACTTGAAATCCTGGCACCGCCTTCGGACAATTCACATTCTAAACAAAAACCAACAAAAAAACAGTTTACAGAAACAATACTTATCCTAGTTAATCAGGTAACTCACATTCAGAACAGAAATGAAAAAAAAAAACAATAAAAAGAAACAATTTTTATTCTAATTTATCAGGTAATGCACACTCCAAACAGAAATGGAAAAAAGAAAAAACAAACAATTTTTACTGCAAGAATCGCATTTTCCTTCAAACTGATGATCCAAAATTAAACAAAATTTGAGAAGAAAAAAGGCAGGCCGGTGCACTAAAGGTACCGTTATATTATAGAAGAAAGGGATCTAGAAGAAAAAAGACCTCGATATCGTTAACAAGGAGATGTTTTTCTTCAGGAGAAAGTTCATCCCATAGTGCAAAAGCATCTTCTTGTCCATAATCTTTGAGTCTTTCAAGTAAAGCTTGTGGTGGTGGAGATAGTGGAGCATTCTCCATTGTTGGTTCCCTCATTTACCCTTTCTCTCACTAGATCTCTGGGTTGAGTTTCTCTCTCTAGATCTCTGAGTGTTAAATTTGGGGTTACGTTGAGCTGTATTGTTGTGCTGACGGTTGGTTGTTATGAAATACAGAGTGAGAGAGAGAGAGAGCGCTACAGTGACGAGGAAGACAAGAATCGAGTTTGTATTGACAACATAAAATTACTAATTTGCACTTCCGGACCTAATTTTTTTTCTTTTTGTTTGGGGAAATGATTACATATACGCATCTTATAAATGTATGACCCAAAAATAATAAAAATTAGATACCCTAATTTTTAGAATAAAGTTGATTTTTTCTATAAATAAAGAGATTTTTCTTTATTGTATGGTCTTCTCTTAAGAGAAATAAATTCTCTCTTCTTTCTTTTCTCTTCATTCTTGTTGTTCTTACTTTATATCTCATAACATGTTATCAGCATAAAGTCTCTAACTTCATCGTTGAGTTGTACTATACGAACCCATATTATTAATCTTGAGAATTGGGTAAAACAGCGAGATAAGAATGCAACCAAGAGCATACGTAGCAATTAAGTTTAAGTATGTTAATACATTACTTCTGCATATATTTTATAGATGGAATATCTGGATTTTTTTTTACTCACTTATAATCATATGATTTATTTAAGCGCACAAACAAGCTTACTTGGTGATATCGGATCAAGTTAAAGGTTAATCAACCTATCAAATTTAGAGAGACTGTGACTAATAAGAACGAGCTTGAATCGTTTATTTCACCAAAGTCTTAAAGGTGAGTTACACATTTTGACTAATGATGTCAATGATTGAGAGAAAGATGGTGGATTAATATTTCATCGCACTAAAAATGTAAGACATGGGGTTAGAATTTTGATGCACTATGATGATAAGATTTTGAGTTTAATTTCCATCGATTTATGGTCTAAGATATCGTTATATGGATAAATCGCTGAGTTCGAATCTCAATGCATCATATTGATAATATAATGATGGCTAAGGTAAAATAATGTATTTTTGATAAAAGACATTAAATTTGTCTCATTGAATATACTTCATTATCCTGAAGTAAATCTGGTAGCAGTGCATAATATGTCTGAAAAGAGACAAGTGATTGAATATATGAATACTTGCGTGGAGGGATAATATGATAATAATCATCAAAAGTGATAATATTTTCACACGCTTATTATGATTATAAGTTAGAAAAAAAAAATTTACATTATATGTATGCCTCAATTTGCTCCGGAAGTAGTAATATCATGAAAAAGGTTGTAAGCTATCAAATTTTGATAGGCTTAAGGCACACTATATTTCATTTTTGGAGAATAAGAATTTTGATTGTTATAAGTACAGATCTATTTCTTAAGGTGAATGTGATGATATTTAGTAAAGTTTATCAATATAAATGTACACTTGATTGTGATGGTATCACAACTCAACTCTGAAAGAGGTAAAGTAATTGAGAAGAGTTATTTTAAAATCTACTTCTGAAGTTAAATATGAAATTTATTCATGTAATGGTAAATCTGAAATTTACTAAAGTAAAAAAACACATGCCATGGTAAACTTGAAGTTTACTACTACAAATAAGTTCATAAGTTGACATTAACAATTGCGATATTTCAAAGATATGCATATTGTGTATTAGACAAGTGTTGAAGAAATAGAAAATTCTTCAAGAATTGTTTATGTTGTTTGTTCCCATGATAAGTTGGTTGAACCAACTAATGTTAGGATTGAATTCCTTAAATTTGAAAAGTATAAAAGGTGAATAAGGACCCGTTCACCTATCATGTGATATGTTGAAAAGATGCATCGATATAAGATCATCACATATGAGTTTATTGTCAACCTACAATAATTGGCATTAAAAGGATTGCTTGTGCAAAATAATTGAGTTAAGAGTATAACTTCCAGATTATGTAATCAAGACAACTAAACTTTATAACGTTAGTTTATGAAAGATGGTGTGGCGTCGAATGTCTTCGATAAATAGTTGAACCACTGCTAATGAGAACAAAGTTTCATGTATTGGTCTGAAGTATAATATACTGCACACAATAGCACTTGTTTGGATTAGATAAAAAATTATGATTAATTCCTCCCTCTCAATTGGCTCAAGGGCAGGAAACAATTATTTTATCTAATAATTTTGATGTGCAGTATGTGATTAATGGATATATAATGATGCACAAAGATGGATTCTCTAAAGTAAATTGAGATATATGTTAGTTTTTCTAACATAAGGGGGAGATAATAAACAACTAAGAAATATGTTGTGAATTATCATCGATATGATCCTTATTCAAAAGATAATTCAAGTTTAAATTCTAGGAGCATTTGTTGACCCAATATTAATTCATATTTAGCTGTAAATGCTCCAAATTGAATGTCCATGAAGGACAAAATCTACTGCAAGCATGAAGCATAGGAGATCAATCGATTCTAAACGCAATAATTCTTGAAAAAAAAAAACAAATAATCATAATGAGGCATGGTGCTCTTGAAGAGCCTACGACATAACACTTCATGAAACCTTATGAGAGGTTGAGGTACCTGAAAATAATGAAGTGATGAGATCTCAAAATATTATGTCACATTACGAACTAATACAAAATGATATATCATCGATAATATCTTTGATACAATATTGACGCAATAGTGTAAAAGATTACGAGGATTTGAATTTTACGTTTATTTAAGCATGCTGACATAGAAATATTTATCAAGTGACATGAAATGATGCATCTTAATAAATATAAAACTTATTTGATTTGCAATCCAAACGCTTGAATATGTCACATATGAAATACTGACTATTGTCACTTGACAAAATTTATATGAAAACTTTTTAAGAATTCAAAATATTTGAAGTATATAAAAGTTTCTGAAAAAATTATTTATAATCCTTATTTCGCATAAGTTTATAACTTGAAAATTATTGAAACTCTTGCAGAGCTTTCAAAAGCGATGGATTATCTGCTGAAAGAAGTTAAGATAAGAAACATGCAAAATTGAATTGGATCCTGAAATACCATATGTTGTGTAGTTGATGCATTTACATATCTTGTTGCAACTATGAGCATGATATAATTTTACTTCTACATGGAGATAGTGAAGTAGATCACATGCATACTGCAATTGAAAGTCTTTGTATTAATATGTTTATACTAACACATATTATCAAGTTTCTGAATACACGTGATATTCATATGATCGACATAATGGTTCGATATAGACATCTAACCTATTGTCATGAAGGGTCACTGGCATACCATGCATACATGACATTCATATTATGCTAAGACGATAGTTATTCATAGAGCAAGCCGAAAATGTATATGGTTGAGGTTAATGATACATTTCATTTGAGAAAAATATGATTTAAAATGTGATAAAGTACCTATGATTTTGCATGAAGATAATGCTACATGCATAGCACAATTCAAGGAAGAATTTATAAAAGGAGATAGAACGAAACACATTTTGTCAAGGCTTTTCTACATACATGAGCTTCAAAAGAATGATGATATCAACGTGCAATAAATTCGTTTGAGTGATCATATAACTAATTTATTCACAAAGTCTCTATTAATTACAACTTTCGAGAAGATAATGCACAAGATTGAAATGTGAAGATTCAAGATTCAGAATTGATGTTCTCATCAAGGGGAAGAAAATACAAATTGTACTCTTTTTTTCTTTCAAGGTTTTATTCCACTAAATTTTTCTTGTATAGTTTTTAATAAGGCAGCCTATATGTGTATTATTAGAGATGTGTACTCTTTTTCTTCACTAATTTTTTTTCAGTAAGGTTTTAACGAGGCACATTATCTATCAATTAGACAATCAAGGGGGAGTGTTATAAATGTATTGCCATATATAGTAAATGTCTATTTATGAAAAAGTTAGAAACCCCAATTTCTGGGACAAGGTTTATTTTTTCCTACAAATAAAGGGATTTTCCTTAATTGTAGTGGACCTCTCAAAATTTCTCAAGAGAAATAAAGAAATATCCTCGCTTCTCTCTCCATTCTTGTTGTTCTTACTTTATATTTCATAACAATGCCTATACTATTTGTGAAGTTGAAGGGGATCTCTAGAGTAACTGATGAATCTGTTACCATGTGATCAGGAGGCCATGAATTCAAGGTAAGACTGCCCTTGTGGTCGAGCCTTTCTTCAAACTTTACTCATAACGAAAATTTTAATGCACCAAACTGCCCTATATTACCTGAAGTTAAGCAAATTTTTCCTTCTGCATGTATGATTTGTTGCTTAATGTTACCACATCGTCATGAAAAACTAACTTATTTTTACCTGAATTTTGCAGAAAGATCTAACTATAGAGTAATTTTTAAATCTTTATCAAAGCTAAATGATAAATTTAATTTTTTTAACTTTTTAAAAATTTAGACTTGATTCACTAAATTTCAGACAGTAATATTTATTGTATGGGGTTAAACTAGTACAAGCGCATGTGGTAAAACTTGAATAGGTAACTCGAGCGAGTGGCGTTAAGCCGGATGCTACGACTATGACGGATTCACTTTTAAGGAGTTCGGAATAAAAGCGTCATCTCATAAAGGATAAAGGCACTAGTCACTTGTCACCATCAATGACACGGCATGAGAAAATAAATAGGGAACAAGTATGTGAAGCTCTCCAAAAGCGCGAATGAATACGTGTAGCGCAGAACCTCAAGCAAAAGTGAGCTCCGAAGCAGACACTTGGCGAGCCCACATAGATCTTAACCCATTAGGGTGTTATTGTTTGGATTTTGACTAGCCAGAGTTATTTTGTAACTATAAATAATCGTTTTTACCATTTGTAAATGCATATGCTCCCTCGATCACTCTCTCAACCGATAGAATAATTTTTACTTGGTCTCCAAGCTTTCTCTTTGTTGTTGATTTTCTACATAGCTGGTTAACATTGCTCTCGAGTAACAGGGTGTCCTTCTCGACTATACTCAGCATAGCTTGGACTCTCTTTAATTTGTTTACTTTATCTATTTAGTCTATTTTACTTGTAGTCAATTATTCCCCTTTCATCACCTAGTAATCTAATAGCTAATAAATCGAATTTAAACAACATTGAATTATAATTCATGCTCTTGATTCACCTACAAATTTAATTGTATCAAATTCACTATAAACAAATATCACTGTCAATCCGTCATTCATTTTCTTACTCCTATTTGATGGTTCCTGATTTTCTTTAGTCTACTTATTTAGAAAAAGAAAGCCTATTTTATAGACTCTATTATATAATGCCAAAACTTTCTGATCTAGCTACGAAATAGCAACTCTTTCTTACTATAAGAAACTTTAAACAAATCATATTGATTTTTAAATTATTAAAAAACTTTCTTTCATGTTTGTTCAATTTTATTTCTTGAATGAAATAAGAAAAAAATAAATACTTTGGTTGAACATTATGCAATTAAAAGGAACTCTCTGAGTTTTGATTTCTAAATTCATTCACAACAACTGATGAATGAGAGGTAGTTTATATATTTTAAATAAACTATTACAACTATTAAGCATTCGAATAAAATAAACTAAACATAATTCTAAAGTACATCTCACCAAAAGAAAGATGTTTATATATTTAAAAAAACAAATACGAACAATATCCAAGGTAATCATTCAATACATGATAGGATGGCCATAATTGAGAGGAAATGAATATTTTATGATATAATAATTTTTGGTAATTATTGCAATAATTAAATATAAGTAAAAGAAATTGAAAATCCAAAAAGATGGATAATTGTAAAAATTATTGGTTCTAATCCCCTTTAGATCTATGTCGTGATTTTTCTTGATCCATAGTCACGTGATACCATAAAGTATGTGCACGTGTTCATTGATGCTATTTGCGAATGATAAAATGCTCTATTGGACCCATGTACTATGTCAGTTTTGTAAGTTGGACATTTTTACTTATATGTTTGTCATCTGAACCATTGAACCCATCAAAAAGCAACATTTTACACCCTTTGACCGTTGACCTTGTCAGATAAGGTCATGGTGACTAGGACAAAAAGAGTGTAACCACTCGCCTAGGGGTGCGAGTGAGTCAATTTTTGGCCAATTTTACATTAAAATAATTATAAAAAAAATATTAAATTAAAAAAAAGAGTCCTTTTTTTCCTCCATCTTTTTAAATTTAAAAATATTTTTAAAATTTTAAAAATTTAAAAAATTTTAAAAAATAAATAAAAAAGATCCTTTATTTTCCTCCATCTTTTTAAATTTAACATATTTTTAAAATAATTTAAAAATATTTTTAAATATTAAAAAATCATTTTAAAAATATTTTTAAATTTTTTTAAAAAATATATTTTTTTCCCTCCCCACCCCACCCCAGCCCGTCCCCACCCCCACAACCACCAGCCCGTCCTTTTTTTCCTCTATCCTTTTTAATTTAAAAGTATTTTTAAAAATTTAAAAATAATAAATTTAAAAAAAAATTCCCACCCCACCCCCCTCTCCAGCCCCTCCCCACCCCATCCGGCCTCCCCCACCCCCACACCCCTTAACTTCTCCTTTTTTCCCTCCATCCTTTTTAATTTATTTATTTTTTTAAAATTTCAAAATAATAAATTTTAAAAAAAAATTCTACCCCACCCCAGCCCATCCTCTCTCCCCCAGCCCTCCACCCCACCCCAGCCCCACGTAACTCCTCCCCCTTCCCCAGCCCCCACCTCACCTAACCCCCTTCCTCCAGCCCCCCACCCCACCTAGCCCCACGCAACCCCCTCTCTCAGTCCCCCACCCCATCCCCACCCAGCCCCTCCCACCACAATTAATTTAAATTAAATATTTTAAATATGTAAATCACATTTAAATTAATTAATTATTTAAGTAAAATTTATTTAAATTAGGTAAGAATTTTAAATTTGATAAATTAATTAATTTAAAATTTAAATTAATTAAATTAATTTTAATATTTAATTAGTTTTAATGTAATATTTTTTTATTTTTTTTATTTTAAAAATGATTATTCAAATTTTTCAAATTTTAAAAGCGTGATTATTCAAATTTTTCTACAATTTATAAATTTTTCTTATTTAATTAAATTAATTTTAATATTTAATTTGTTATGTAGCATTTTAAAAATGACTTGGAATTTAATTTAATATTTAAAAAAAAAAATGACGTGGCACGCGTGACAGATGACATGACACACGTGGCAGCTGATGTGGGAGAGTGTGTTACACTCTCCAAAAAAGTGTTTAAAATGTAGCTTTTTCGTGGGTTCAGAGGTCCAATAGAGCATTTTGCCTTTGCGACTGGTTTATTCTAATGGATTCTTAGGGGTCGTTTGATGTGAGGTATATGTTATAATAGTGCAGGATTAAATGTAGGATTATTTTATTTCATATTTGGTTGGAGGTATTAGTCAGTCAAGAGATTATTTATCTCACCAATCTATGCCTTAGTGATAAGATAAATTATTCCATATATATGATGGGATAGCAAAATCTGAGATAGTTAATCTCAAAATTAATTATCTCAGGATAACTTGTTTCCAACCAAACGACCCCTTACGATTCGTTTGTAACATGGGATAAGTATAATAGAAAATTGAGATTTGTTTATATTAAAAGAGAAAATGGCCAAAAGCCCCCCCCCCCCCCCCCCCAAACCTTTATCTCAAATTTCAACTATACACCTATATTTTGCAAGGGTTCTATGACTGAGCTGCACGTCATGCCACGTTATTGCCACATCATTTTTTTCTTTCTTTTACTCTAAAAAATTAATTATTTAACTTTATTATTTTCTTTTCTCTTCTTCATTTCCCATTTTGCTCCATTTTCTTCTTCAACCTCATTTTGTTTTTGTAGTTAATTTTTAAAATTTAATTTTGTATTAAATTATATATGGCATTGTGGGTTATGTTCAAAATTATATATGACATTTTGGATTAAAAACTTTAAGTGTTGTGAAAATTATATACGTTGGAGTAGGAGTTCAAAGATTTGAGCTCGCCATTAATGACGGATCTTGAGCAAAAAGAGAGAAAATTAAAGAAATGGGGAAATTATATATGGCATTGTGGGTTAAAAGTTTTGAGCATTGTGAAATTATATAAGCCGGAGTTGGAGTTCAAAGCTTTGAGCTCGCCATTAATGGCGGATCTTGAGCAAAAAGAGAGAAAATTGGAGAAATGGAAAAATTTTATATGGCATTGTGGGTTAAAAGCTTTGAGCAGTGTGAAAATTATATACGTCGAGTCGGAGTTCAAAACTTTGAGCTCGCCATTAATGACGAATCTTGAACAAAAAGAGAGGAAATTGAATAAATAGGTTATGAAGTTTCGCCAAGACTTCACATATGAAAATGAATAAGAATCTAAACTTTGTTAAATCTTCTTGCCTCCTTAGTTCAAGTGTTTCTTGTTTCCGGTAATAACCTTTTCCAAATTATCAAAATACACCATTAATGAGTCCTCACCATTAATGAATTCAAAAAAGATGAGAAAATGAAATTGGAGATGAGGAAGATGAGGAAACTCCATTAATGAGTGTTAGAATTTTTTGTTTTGAGAAAGAGAAGAAGAAGACAAGAGAAAATGAATAAGAAAAAGTAATAATTAAAATTACTTATATAAAAAAAAATTAAAATAAATTTTTAATAAAAAATTTCGTTCTCACTCTCTTTAAAGAGAGTGAAATACACTCTCTTGCCATATCAGCTTTCGGGGGTGTAAATATTTTACTTTAAAATAGTTCAGGGAGGTCATAGGACCCCCATAAAGTATAGGTGTGTAGTTGAAATTTGAGGTAAAGGTTGAAGGGACTTTTGATCATTTCCTCATATTAAAATGATTGAAATTATTATTCCATATGCAGGTGAAATAAAATAATGCCATGAATTATTCAAACCAAGAAATATCCCTACTTATTTTATCACGTAGACAAAATGGTGCACATTAGTCAATACTGCTAATTTTATTTTATTTTTGACATTTGCATTTTTCAAAATAAAATAGCGCAGTGAAATTTATTTATTTATTTTTTAAATAAAAAGCATAGTGGAACTAGTCAACAGTACCATAGTAATTAGTTTTTGCATGAAGCAAAATGACTTTCTTATAAATCTATATTTATTTTTATTAAAGAGTTAACTCAGATAACGCCTTTATGCCAATCTTTTTTTTTTTTAATTATATAGTCTAGAATAATAGAAGTAGTGTTTGGCAAAATACGAGGAAATGGTCCCAGAAGGAAAAACAAAAAGGCAGTATTACTTTTACATAATACGTTTAATTTTATTGTCATAATTTGCATTTCTAGATTATTGAAATCCTTAGGATAAGAGTGTCCTTGTCTTTGCTCCACCTAAATCGTAATTGTCATTATCATAGGTACTATTTTAAGTTGCTTATAATTCCTCTATTCCTTTTAAGGAGACTTGTTGAATATAAATAATTATGTTGAGTTGGAAATGATATTTATTTATGCAACTAATAAGAATATTGATATTCCAACCTCTCTTCAACATGGAGTGAAATTCAAGCAAAGTATAATTAAGTAATATAATTCCAAAACATATATATATATATTTTTTTAATGAATAATTAGTAGTAGTAAATTATTCATCATATAGTATATGACTAATAAACAAATGAAACAATTTGAGATGCACCGACAATCGGTGGAAATGACAAGGAATATTACAAGAAAACAGCAGTAGTTAATTTCATGGCCAAGGCTCATCATATGATAATAATGACATTTTAATTACTATGGGTCTGGTGTTTGTCCATGAGAATTTTAAATACAATTTTGAAATTGTATTTGGAAAAATGAATTTTTTTTTTACTTGTTTTCACTTTTTTCACTCGTACTTCTTTTACAAAATTTCAAAAATAACTTTAATTTATAACCATAGTCAAACACAACTCCAACTCCAACCGTAACTTCAATTCCAACTCCAACTCCGAAAAATTATGATTTTCATGATTGTTACAGGACCAAAATCTTTACCTTATCCCTCTTAGTCTCATCTCCAGCACACCAGTTTGGTATTTTCTTCGTTCAACTTTATACTTCATACTATAAAAATAGAAATTACTATCTTTATCTTTATTTTGGCAATAAGCAGAGTTGAGTAGTTGGTGAAGTTTCAGGTGGATTGATTGATTAGTTGAGGATTAAAGCTGTCGGCCACCAATATTTAATTTGAAATTTGAATCACAGCTTAGGACTTGCGACTTAGGTCGTTGCACCTAAGAGTTCGTTAGTCATCTTAACAAGCCAACATGTGTGATTCAAAATCATAGTATTTGGTAAGCCATATATTCCATGTCCCCTCTAAATGGAGTTTTTAGTTTGATCATGAAGAGTTTTTAGTATTAGGTCTTGAAAAATGATTTGAAGAATATTCATGCAAAGGGTAAAACATGAAAAAAAAATTATCTAGTAAAACATGATTTTTTTTTTTATTCTTTCTTAATATATTAAAAGTGATAAATAAAAAGCTATTTTTGAAATAATGAACATGTAAAGATGAAGAGAAAAATAAAAAAGTCACACTTATTTTATGAAAGAATTACATAAATATACACCTTAACTTTTACGCAAATCTCCACCTTACAAAGTAATTACAAAAATTTCAACTAATTATGTATCTTCGTTGGATATATCGGGAGCTAACTATGTATCTCGATCGATTTAAAGTCAGAAATAAATATATCGGGAGCTTATTATGTATTTTTACAAATGAAAAGATGTAATCTTCGTTAGGTGTATTAGGTATCTCGATAGACGCAAAATAAAAAAAAAACATATCGAGAGCTAATTTTGTATCTTTACAAAGAAAAAAAAATGTATCTTCATTGAATGTATCGGGAGCTAATAAATATCTGTTAGGATTTTTGCCCTGATTTTCTTATCAACTTTAGGTTTTATTTTTCGTAGAAGGAAAATAAAAGTAATACCATAATTACTTTTACTTTTTCTAAAAGGAAAATATAATACTTTTTCATATTTGACAAACCTCTTTCTTAGAGGAAATATTTTGGATCTTTATAAATGAAATACTCCTCTTCTCATACCAGAACACAATAGCATCCACAATCATTAGTTTTATTTTTTTAATATTAGATTTTATATGTAGGCCAATTGGCCAAATAATATTAAGTTTTTTTTTAGTATTTTTTTTTTTTGTCGTCTGATTTATCGTCTCATAGTTTACAACTAATAGCTTCCGCATGACGCCCTCTCGATTTCGAACCCAACAATATCTCGGCATATTCAATCGAGATTTCAGTAATTAAAAAAATATGAAAATCTTTTATAATTAAGTTCTATACTGTTGAATTTATGTTGTTTTTCCTTATTTTAAATGTAGGGAGTATTAACCCCTGATAAGTATCTTAATCAGAACTTCACTGAACTTGTATAAAAATTCTGAACTACAATATCTAAAGGTACTACTCTAATTATTGTCTTCAAAGTACAATGTCTTTATAAGTAGCTTTAATAAATATTTTTGTGAATCCTCCCAATAGAATGTAGTTTGGACATCATGATGGTAACTTTGCAGTAAAATCACAAATTGGACTATGATCTCATTTGGAAAAGAAAATGATTTCCACGGTAAACTTTTCATGCTTTCAATTTCCAGAGATACAACTCTGTTTATTACTCCATTAAAATTATGTATTGTTTGAAGTTAAACTTTTTAAAAAATTAAAGGGAAAAAGACGCAAATAATATTTTGGCTAAAAATATTCATACAAAATGGCATTGAATTTTAATTTCAATTTCTACCTATTCATTGGCAACTGAAATATTTTATACAATACTGATATAATTTCGATACACATCTTATACCGATATATATTCAATACAATAAAGATACAATTTCTATATGCATCTTATACATACACATGTATTATACAATAATGATACAATTTTCATATACATCATACTAAAAGAATGCATATTATGTATAAGGGAAAATACTTAGAAAAATATCTGAACTTTGTCTGAATTTCCAGTTGAGCATACTGAATTTGCGGGGGTTCTATTACCCCTCTAGACTTTTTTTTTCCGTATTTTAATGACATATATCTTTCCACTTGAACCGTTGCGTGTAAGTCAAGCGCATTGAGCGCGTGAGAGTATTAAAAAAACGTTATAAACCTTTTTTTGTCAAATAACTCCTCAATTTTTATTATAAACCTTTATTTTATTTTTTTCCCCATTAAAATACTCACATAATCATATATATACTCAGCATATATACACACACTCCACATACAGTGAAGACACTGACCATACAAACACTGCCATCGGAAAACGCACGCACACACTCACATATCGGAGAACACTACACACACAGTGATACACACACTATCAGAGAGAATGGAGAGAGGGGAGAATTGAGAGAGGGAGAGAGATAGTTAAAAATTGAGAGAAAACAAGAGAGGAAAACAGGCGGCTCGCCGGAGCTTCGGCAACAGCGAATCTGGAAAACATAAACCACTAATTTTGCGATTTGAATAAAATTATTAAAGAAAATTTTGATTTAAATTTGAAATTTGGGTTTTAGATACAAGCTCTGTTTTTGCCATTTTTGATTAGGGTTTTGTCGATTCGAACATAAAACAGTAACTAAAGATGCTTTCAATTTCTTTGGTCTTTTGAATCTTATGCTAAAGCTTCATTCTCAAACAAGCATTTTTCACCAAAATCTTGATTCCTAGTTCTTGATTCCTATTTTGATGGAATTGAAGGATGATCCATTTGGTGTGTGTGTGTTTTGAAATTGGGTCAAATTGATGTAATTGAATTGAGCGTGTTGAAGATGACCTATTTGGGGTGTGTGTGTGATGAAATTGTGTTTAATTTCAATTCAACAATAGAGCAATCATGGTGAATAAAATAGTATGAACTAAATAAAAGTCAAATTTCAAGAATTAAGAATCATGTGTGAAAAATGAAGAAAAAATGACGAAAAGTGATGAAAAGAATAAGAATAGAGAAGAAAGTAAATAAAAATTAATTTGTAGTATTACTAGTGTTGTTTGATGTTATTTTCTTATTGAATTTGTAGTATTACCAGTATTTTAAAATTATTTGTAGTATTATCAGTAATGTTTGTAGGAGGAATATGATTGTAATGGTGAAAATGGAGAAGAAAGAGCGCGTGTATCACACCTCCAACCGTCAAAACTGAATATAGTGTTTCGGGAGGGGGGGGGGGGGGGAGGGATAATAATTCCACTTTTAAAAAATATAGCGGGGTAATAGGACCCCCGCAAAGTTCAATATACTCTACTGAAAATTCAAGCAAAGTTCAGGTATTTTTCTGAGTACTTTTCCTATGTATAACAATGATACAATTTCTGTACACATCCTATACATACACATATTCGATATAATAATGATACAGTTTCTATATGTATCGTATATATATTTTTTATACAACCGCTATCCAATCTTTATACATACTCTACGGTTCACTAACAATGAAGTAGTTATGGAAATTGAAGTTTCAGTGAAGAATTTAGTACTTCTCAATTTCTAGTAGATCAATTCGAATTAATCTTTTCATAAATTTGCTGCTCTATTTTTTTATGAACTGTATCAGATATATGTTGTATCAATATGATATCAGAACTGTATCTGAACTATTTGAGTCAAATGATCCAAATTAGTAGAGGACCGTTTTGTGTAATTAAAACAAAAAAATAACATAAATATACACCTTAACTTATCATATTTACATAAATTCTCACCCTTACAAAATAATTACAAAAATCTCAACTAATTATATATCTTTGTTGGATGTATCGGGGAGCTAATTATGTATCTTGGAAGACATCAATTTTTTGTTTTAAAAATATCTGAAGCTAATCATGTATCTTCACACAGAAAAAATGTATCTTCATTGACTGTATTATATATCTCGACAAATCCAAAATCGAAAAAAATATATCGACAGCTAATTATGTATCTTTACAAAGAAAAAAATGTATCTTCGTTGGATATATCGAGAGCTAACTATGTATCTCAACAGATTCAAAATTAAATTTTTTAATAATTATGTAAAATGTCAAAATGTTCTATAATTAATCTTCAAACTATCAAAATTTATATTAGAGAAAAGTCATCATTTCACCCTTGAACTTGTCGCCACAACTTATTTTAGTACTTTAACTTTATAGGTAATTATTTACCTCCCGAACTTTAAAATGTATTATTTTGCTCCCTTAACGATTGGCGAGGCAAAAAAAAAAAAGAATGTGTTTCAGTGGAAAAAAGAGTAAAACAAGTTTAAGTGGGGCCCATTTTAAAATTTTCACCTATTATTTTTTTTCCTTCTTCCTCACACCCCACCATCTCATGTATTTTCCTTCCTCTATTTCTTTTATTTTTTCACTCCTTTTATAAAATAAACACATTTTATTTTCTTGTATTTTTTCATTCGCATTTTAGATTTTACACTAGTTGAATTGTATTAAATGTTATAAAGATGACAATAGAAGGAAATGTTATTAAGTAGTCACATTGTAGCTTAGTTTGATCTTCTGTAGATGGAAACTCTGGTTTTAGGGTAAGCAATATAGCAAATTTCAATGCCCCTAAAAAAAAGGAAAGAACAAACGTTTGATTAAATTGGGTCACAGAGAGTATCCATAAATCTTTCAGAATAAAGAACAAAGAAAATTCAATTGCTTATGTGCTACATTATATCTTTAATACTTTGCCCATTTATTCATCTCTTTGTTTTCTGAAAGTTCTGAAGTGACATAGAAAAAAATTGACTTATCTTTTTCATTTGGAACCGATTAGTCTACCACGTTTCATGTATGCGTAGACTTTGTCCTTTGGGGACACAAAATATGAGCACTTGCAGCTTAAATATGAGATTAAATTTGAGTCAACAGATGCTACTGATATTTGACTTGAATTATTTTTTAAATGAGGATTTGATGATAATTCCTAACATATTTCATAGCTGCTTATAATCTCCCTCTTATGTTAGAAAAACTAACATTCACCCTCCATCTTCTTTGAGGAATTTATCTTTGTGCATCATGATATATTATTAATCGTATCCGCACATCAAAACTATTTGATGGAATAGTTGGTTCCTGACCTTGAACCAATTGAGAGAGAAGAAATAATCATAATTTATTGGTCTAATGCATACAAGTTTTATTGTATGCAACATATCATATTTTAGACCAACACATAAAGCTTTGTTCTCCTTAACAATGGTTTAACTATTTATTGAAGGCATTCAATGCCAAACCATCAGCACCAAGATTGTCTTGATTACACAATCTGAAAGTTATGCTCTTAACTCAATTTTTTTGACCAAACAACTTTATGAATGTCAAACTGCTGATTGACAATGAATGTACATGTGGTCATCTTATTGATGCACCTTTTCAAGATATCATATGATAGGTGAACGGGCCCTTGTTCACCTTTTATACTTTTTAGATTTTAAGGGATCTAATCCCAAAATTAGTTGATCCAACCAACTTATCACGAGAACAAGCGACATAAACAATTCTCGAAGAATCTTCTAGTTCTTCAATACATGTCTAATACTCAATATGCACATCTTCGAGATGGCACAATCGTTCATATCAATTTATGAACTTTTATTCTAGTAAACTCCAAGTTTACCATGATATGTGCCTTTTGCCTTAGTAAATTTCAGATTTACTAGTACATGAATAAATTTTAGATTTGCTACTTTAGAAGTAGATTTCAAAATAACTTTTGTCAGTTATTTGGCTTCTTTCGAAGGTGAGTTGTGATACCATCAAAATCAAGTGAATGTTTGTATTAATAAGCTTTACTAAATATTATAACATTCACTCAGGGAATGGATTTGTGCTTATAACAATCAAAATTCTTATTCCCCAAGAATGAAATAAAATCGTGCTTTAGGCATATCAAATTATGATAACTTATAACCTCTTTCATGATATTGCTACTTCAGGAGCATATAGAGGCATACACATCTTTCAAAGTGTATCATATATTTCTACCACATTCACTTCAAGAATGGAGTAAAATGTCATCTATCAGACTTATCATATATTGCTACCGCATTTACGCCATGGAATGGAGTATATTTAATGAGACAGATTTCATGACTTTTCACCAAATACTCATTATTTTACCTTAGCCATAATAATATCATCAATATGGTGCATTGAGATTCAAACTCAACGTATTATCCATATAAAGGATTTTTAGGCACGAATCGATGGGACTTGAGCCTAATATGTTATTACTATGGTGCATTGGGATTACAGTCTGATGTTTTACTTTTTTATAATATCACAAAATTTAATCAATGGAATGATAAACCAAATATATATTCACAAACCAAATATTTAATAACATCATAATAATGAAGTAGAGAATTATGAACCCTACTAAAGTTCACGTAAATCATAAAGTTAGTGGAGATAATTGAAGGAAAGTGTCTTTTAAGTCTTGAATGAAGGATTGGTGACATTGACCAACTTAAAGGGTCAAACATCATTAGGAAATTTGATTAAGTTAATTGTAGAATTTATTAATATTTTCAAAACTTTCTAATCTTTTCAAAAATACAAATCAACCCAACCCACACCCCTCTTCAATCCAAATCAACCAGTCTCTCTCCTCTCTCGACAGCTTCTCTCAATTCTCTCCCAACCAACAGTTCTGCAAATTTTTTCTTTCAATCCTCGGCGACTTCAACCTCCGATGATAAATAGTTGGGCTTCGAGTTCCCCTCTTCAATCTAAATCAACAAGTCAGTCTCTCTTCTTTCTCTTTCGATAACTTTTCTCAACTCTCTCTCAACCAATAATTCTGTAAATTTCTCCTTTCATTCCTCGAAAACTTCAACCTCCTACGATAAATAGTTGGGCTTCAAGTTCCTTTTCGACTTTAACCTTCATTCGACGTGGCAGCCTTGCTCTCCAGTCACAATAACTTTGAATTCTTCAGCCTTCAATTGACGTGACAACCTTGCTCTCCTGCCACAACAGCTTCAAATTCTTCATCGTTCCTTTTCTTCCTTCACAGGTAAAAAGTTATGACCTTTTTAGTTTTGAAGAAAACAAGGAACTTGAGCCAACTTCTCTTATAGTATTGGTTAACAATTTCAATATTTGTTGCTTTAATTTAAAATGCAGTCTAAATAAAACCCTAATTTTTGGTGTTTTTTCTCTTCTCTTTTCGAAGTGAATTATGATTTTTTGTTGTTTGTTGCATTTTTTTGAAGTTTGATTTTTGTTTTTTGTGTTTGTACAAACAAAACAACGATTTGGTTTAATTTGTTATGTTCTTGTTCTTGGTAAAAATGGTGATATTATTGTTTTTCTATTGAACAAAATCGTGCTACTATTTTTTATTTTCTCCAACAGATTATTCATCTGGTGCAATACTTTAACCATTTGGTGCAACAAATTTATCATATGATGCAACAGATCAACAGATCAACCATCTGATGCAATAAAAGAACCATCAGATTAAAATTCTGATGCAACAGATTAGTCATCTGATGTAACAGAGAAACCATCAGATAAAAAATTAGATACAATAGATTTAACAGATGATACAACAGTTTAACTATCTAAAGCAACAAATTTAGCATATGTTGCAATATATTAACCATTGGTTAAAAAATCTGATGCAACAGATTAACCATCTGATTCAATGGAAGAACCATCAGATTAATGATCTAATGCAACAGATGAACCTCCTGTTGGATAAAATAATATCAACTCTTCCAATAGGTCATATACAATACTTGATTTTTCCAACTGATTATTCATCTGCCGTGATAGAGACCCTTCTGTTGAAAGAAATCTAAATAATATTGATTGTTGATAGTTGTTCCTATAAATCACTCATATGTTGTATTAGATGTGTGACCTGTTGCACAGACCATTCATCTTTCTCAACAGATGAGTGATATATTTTGTATTGTCACAACAGATTACTTAGCTGTTGCTGCAAGTTAGTTAACTATTCTGACAGATCACTCATATGTTGCAACAGATGCATGATTTATTGCAGAGACCATTCATTTATTTTGTGTGATTTATTGCACAGACCATTTATTTTTCTCAACATATAAGTGATATGTTTTGTATTATCGCAACAGATTACTCAGCCATTGATACAGGTTATTTAACTATTCTAATAGATAACTCATATATTGTAATAGATGATGTTGCAATAAATGTGTGATCCGCTGCACAGATGATTCATTTTTCTCAATAAATGAGTAATATATTTTGTATTGTTGCAACAAATTACTCATCCATTGCAATAGGTTATTTAACTATTCCAATAGGTCACTCATGTGTCGCAACAATGTGTGATCTATTGCACAGACAATTCATCTGTCTTAAAAGATGAGTGATATATTTTGTATTGTTGCAACAGATTACTCATCCACTGCAACAGACTGGTTATATGGTACAACAAATATACTACCTGGTGCAACAGATCGGTGATCTATTAGAACTGCTATTTTATTATTTTGCTTGTTTGATTTACTGTTATCCTTTTTTAATGATGCATTAATCAACCATAAAATATTTTTGTATGTTTCTATTAATGTTAGATAATAGGGTTACTAAAAGAATAAAAACCAAATCAAGTCCAAGTAAAGGAAAAAGTGAAGCAGCTAGGCTACATCCACCACTCTATGAGCTTACTTTACAAGTGTTATCTCAATCGAGAGCAGAATATGATGAACATGCAGAGAAGGAATGTTTCAAAAGAGATGATCCAAATGCTAATAGCCCTTTCACCGAAGAGTTGGTCTAAACCTTCAGCATTGATTATTATCCTGTGTCGAATGCAGTGCGATGGTGCCGTAGATTTAACGGGTGATTTCGTGGTTAAGTCAGCCATGGGAAAATCTTTCGATGACTTAAGAAAAATACTTCGAGAACAAAAATTAGATGCTTATTTCAGGGACAGCTGCTTTGGGAAATATCTTGATTTGCCGGAGGACAACAATGCTTGTTTCCAAATGAAAATGGTAGATGAACTTCTCAAGCGTAGGTTTATATATGAAAACAAAAATAAGATGGATGAGGAGTGGATAAATTCCTATGGCATGCCTGTTTGTTTTGGTTGGAAGGAGTTTGCCATAGTTAGTGGACTAAAATGTTATCCTCCTTCTCAAGTTATACCTATTCTAACCCTAAAAAAAGCACCCCACACATCCAAAAAAGGCAAAGATAAGTCGTGTGATTGTGATGACCTGGGGTCTATTGTTGGTCCAAGTTTCAAAAATAAAATTTTGATAGAAGCGTTGAAAGGTAAAGGACTTTCAAAGAAACACAAGCAGTCATTGTGCTTGGTTTGGTTTGTATATTCTTTGGGTGAGAGATGTTAACAACAACATAAGCGTTGGTTTAATAAATCTCTCCGAGGATCTTGAGGTGTTTAACAACTATCCTTGGGGTTATAAAATCTTCAAATTGACTATCAAATATTTGTTAACTCCGTTAGCGCCAAAGACAGTCAACTTATATGGCTTTCCATGGGCTTTCATGGTAAATGTTTCTTTCTTTAATTATGATATCATTCATTTTTTTACTCAATAATGGTTTTGATTTATTGGTTTTATTTTATAGGCTTGGGCGTTTGAAGCCATTCCTTATTTGAGACAACAAGTGAACTACCAGGAAGGAGTTTTCTTTCCAAGAATCTTGAGATGGTTGTCGGCCAAAACTGATGAAAATGCAAAATTTCTTGATCTCTTTAACCCCTTAAAGGATGCAGTAAGTATAATTATAATTAAGTTTTTATTTTAATTAATAATTTTTTTGACTGATATAATCATCATTCTAATATATCTAATGATTTATGTTAGATTGTGCATCGGTCGCTAGTTTCGGCCAATCGAGAGTTGAATATGCTATTTTTTCTTACTTTACGGTCTGTGCAAACTTTATCGGACCCTATGGTCATCGACAGAATAAAATTGGAATTGCTACAAGAAAAACAATTTTGAAGGGTGGGCTTGTTGTTGATGATGGTCTTAGTGGTGATAGAGCCGTTGGTAGTGGTAGTGGTGCTACTGTTAGTGCTAATGACACTCCTCTTATAGTATTTAAAACAAACTATTATGAGGATGATCATACTGGTTATACATATTTTGCCTCTCCCAACAAATATTCTTCATCCAAATGTCAAGACTGTAGGGCGAAATATGATGTAGTGATTAATGCTATAAATGCATTAACTACTTCTGTAAAGGAATTGACATCTAAGAGGGGTAACATCCATCAAAAAGGATTTTATTTCCATCCACTCCATTAGAGATTAAGGCTAAAAGGAGAAGGAAAGTGATTTCCAAAGAATTATCAAGCATCCAAAAAAGCGAAATTACAACTCCTCTGTTCGTGTGTTGCACTGAGTAATGTACAATGTATAAAGGAGAGAAACACGAGCTGAAGAAGGTGAATATATATGTCTTCCAACTAACAAAACAAACAGACACATATTTGTTTCAACATATGACACATCTGCTAAAAATTGTCAAACAAATATATACATCTGTTGCAACAGTTGACTAACTTATTTCACCAGATAAAGTAACTATTGAGACATATGTCTCATCTATTTTAGAAAATCAAACAGCTCTTCGTATAGCTTTTATTTGTACCTACAGATGACCTATCTGCGGCAACAAATGAGTCATATGTTGCAATGAATGGTTCATCCATTAGAAATTATCATACAGGTTTTCCTCATGTAGAAATTTGTTCCAACAGTTGATTCATTATTGCAACAAAAATATAATCTGTTTTGGACAATTTAAAATAGGAGAAAGGCCTGTTTGATTGCTAGAACAGATGAGTTATCCTTTTCTATTTTGTTGTATCTCCGTGATTAGTTATAACCAATTCTGGCTTTTCAGGTGGATGTAGAAGCTACTGCTGAACAATATTGACAATATGCTACTACTCTTTTAATGGAAATACGGAGAACAGAAAGCGCAGAAACCATACGTAAGCGACAATAAAGATCCACGACGAGCAAAGCCGAATTCCATAGCACCGGATAAAGAACAATTTGTCCATAATGAGTAGATCTTTATAGCTTGAGCCTATCAAAGTAATCCTTCGTATCAATACTTAAATTGTTGATGTATTTATTGAGATCTGTACCCATAACAATTTTTTTACATTTTATTTATTCGTTGATTTATTTCAGTTAATTTCTGAAGGCTTCGATTTATTTTATTTTTAATATGAATTTTATTTTTTCCTTAGATTTGAACTTATTAATTGAAATGAAATACTATATTTAAATATTGCAACAGATAGTGTATCTGTTGCAATAGACAATACATGTATTGGAAAATATCAAACAGATTTAGATATACGTTGCAACAGGTAGGTAATCTGTTGGAATTTATCAAACAGGTATTTTCACTGTTGCAATAGATAGACTTAGATAGAAACATCGATATAATACATTAGAGGACCAACCTATTGCAATAGATAAACTATATGTCAGAAAAGGTAGAGTAACTGTTACAACGGATGAAGAATCTGTTGCATTATGAAAATTCAACTTTCACTGGACATAAAAAATTGCCACTACATGTAAAAAAGTAAAAGTGAATTGAAATAAAAAAGGCGGAACCCATCGACAGTGTTCAGTTCAAAAACCTAAAATAAAATAGGCATCAAGTAGACAATGTTCATTTTAAACACGTAAAATAAATTAGGCATCAAATGTGTTAGTTTGGCACTTTTTGCCGACTTGTCGTCATTTGACCCCCAACGGTCATTTCCCCCCCATTGTCTTATATATTCATCTTCTTCCTAAAATTTAACCCTAAATTCTCAAATCTTCTTCTTCATCATCATCTATTTTTTATCTATCCAAATTCTTCAAATTATTTGCATTTGGTCTTTCTTTTCTTCATTTTTTTCATTTTTTCCAAATGAGCTTGACAATGTCGAGCACATCTTCCGTTGTTTTTTGCGATAAAGATTTTTGATATTGTAAGTGCGGTCATGAAGATCTGTTAAATACTTCTTGGACTCAACAAAATCCAGGTCGTAGATTTTTTACTTGTATGATTTCAAAGGTAATATTTTTTTTATTTAATTAGTTGATTAATTATTGACTTATAATTATTTTGTAATTGTGTTCTTGTTTTTATAGAAATTGGGTGGATGCGATTACTTTGATTGGTATGAAGAACGACACCCTTCACAAGCAAATCGTGTAATCTGGGGTTTGCTGAACAAAGTAAAGGCTTCTGAAGAGGAAAAAAATTGAGCAAGAAGATACTATATTTTTGCCGTTATTGCTACTGGTTTGGTGTTGTTGGGTACATGGATATTCAAGCCTAATTGCAGAAATTTTCATGGTGGTGTATTTGGTACTGGTTTGGTGTTGTCGAGCACATGGATATTCAAGCATAATTGTTGGAAAATATCAAACAGATTTAGGCATATGTTATAGAAATTATCAAACAGGTCTTCCCACTGTTGCAACAAATTAGACTTAGATTCAATAGAAATAACATCGGCATAATGCACCATATGACTAACCTATTGCAACAGATAAACTATCTGCCAGAGCAGATTCAATATATTTTACAACAGATTGACAATCTATTGCATTATAAAAACTCAACTTTCATAATATTTTTTTTTATTTCCATTACATATACATGTAATTTAAAGTAAAGTGAAGGGTGACTTGAAATTAAAAATTGCTATTTCACAGGCTCTTCTATATACACAGGCTCCAAGCGTCCAGTTAGTACCCCATAAGCCCAGACCTCTTGCAGGTTTGACAAAGCGTTGTCGCACAGAAAGGTCCTTGGCTTGTCCATTTCTGTGCCGGTCAGCAAACATTCGATGTGCCCAAGATCGTGCAAGCCGCATGCGTTACCGATCTCATTTTTTGAAAGGCTCATGTCCTTGTTTTGACCTTTAAAATCTCATTATTTCTTTATCAACACTGCCTTTGGCAAATGATTCATCAGTTTAATCTCCCTCAACAAGATGGGAAACAACTCCATTAGTGATTGCACGAGTAAAAAAAGATCGACCTCGTCGATGGCAGGTTCCTTGCAGTCATAAACTTTGATCTTTCCCTTGAGTAGTATCTCAACAGCTCGATAATGTATGTTGTTCATGGTAATGACTGTAAGGATCCTCGTATGGATTTGGCCTCTCCCTTCTAACATATTTTATCATTTCTTCTTCATCCAAGTTCAACGTAAAAACTAAGAAATCAAGTCCCGCGCCACAGGCTGACGCATCAATATTGAGTTAATCGTACTTATCCTTGAGCTTCTTGTAGAAGTCGAGGTCCATTATCCTATCGGCAGAGTCATAAGGTTTTGGGTACGTTAATTTTTTTTTCCTCATGAGGCAGAGAATTTTGTCAACATGCTGTGATATAAGAAGTCAATTTTTAAATAGGTTAGTAATTGTAAAGATGGTCCATCTATTGCATAGGGTTCTCTAATAATCCAACACAACTTATGCAACAGATAGATAATAAGTTACAACAGGAACCACTACCAGTTGCACCAGAATACCCAGTTGTTGCAACAGATTTCATATCTATTGTGTAGCTTCTTCTTCATAAGGTATATTAGAAGGCTAGGTTAGGAAAAGTAAACTTGCTTTTTCCTCGTACCGCATACACATATCTGTCATAGTCTGAAAGTCTTGGGGGAAAAGAGAGGCCTGGGGTAATTTGGTGCACCTGGCTTGGCATTTTTGGCCTGTCGAAGATCCGTCTTCTCTTTGGTGTCGAGTTTCGCGTATATATCCACCTTTTTGATTGTCCCCTGAACTTCAATAGCTTTTGGAGAGGGAGGAGTTGTGATTTTTTTGATTTCTGGTCGGGGAGTACGTCACTAATTGTTTTTTTCTTCCTCCTAACCAACACTGTAGGAGTGTATGGCTCCCTTACCTTCTTGGATGGTATGACACCCCCCTTGGATTTGAATTCCTCGACAACTTTACAGATAGCCTCTACTTTTTCAAAGAGTTTATCCTGGCTATCCTTTCACTCTTCACATTCGCAATGAGAACATGAGGGTGAAGAGGGGTGAGAGGGACCCGTGTAAGGGTGAAAAGGGTGTTTTCAAACATATTTAACATTTATTGAGCATTAACATGCTCATCATAACGAGTGGTAGTAACATCAGCATGCCTGCCACCAACACCAACAACTCCACTAGAAGAAGCACCCGGATCTGCCTTAGTAGGTTAGTCATGAAAAGCCTCAACATTAGGCTGACCTTGCCTAACTACTCTTCTTATGGCTGTTGCTCCATCCAATTCCTTCTTTATTAACTCCACCGTTGGGTCTGCTATAGTATCAACATGACCTAGAGTAATATAAGAAGTCATCACCGACTCCTGCTTAGTAGGCACGATCCATGGATGCATAACCTATAAAAAAATAGAATATTTAAATCATATAATATAATAATTTTCACAGTTAGGTTACATTTTAACACAGTCAATTGCTGCAGCAGATTAATAATATGTTGCCTCAGATTACCCATCTGTTGCATAGTTTGTAGTATATGGTTAAAATTTGTTTAAGTCAGGTTCAGAGAACCAGAGAAACACATGAATAACATGATGCAAAATATCAAGCATATGTCGCAACAGATTACCAATCTGTTGCACCAGTTGCACAAGATGGGTAATCTGTTGGGTTATATATTATGCAACGGATGATTTGTATATCACAAAAAATTAACAATATGTTAAATCATATTGCACATCTGTTGCATAATTTGCAGTAGATGGTTAATCTATTAGGAGTCAGGTTTAGAGAACCAAAGAAACAAATGGGTAATCTAATGCAAGATATTAATCATCTGTCGCAACAAATTATCCATCTGTTGCACCGGTTGGCACAAGACGGGTAATTTGTCGCAACAGTTGTCCCATCTGGTGTATCAGATATAACATATATTGCACTAGATATAATATCTGGTCAATATCTTTCATTGAGTAAAATTATTTTTCTTGAAGAAGACGTACTGCATACTTCGGAGGGTTAAAGAGATCAACCTCCTTAATTTTGGTGTTGCTCTTTGCAGCCAACTATCTAAACATCCTTGGATGAGAAACCATATCCGGGTAATCCATTACTTGCTTTCGGAGGGAAGGAATGGCTTCAAATGCCCAAGCCTAAAAAATGTAAACAAGAAGCAAGCAAAAAAAGTCATAATAACTATATTCAATATAAATTAATGGATGAGTAAAAATAGTGATTAATTTTACTATAAAAGACCAAAGAAAGCCGTATAATATGGTCGTCCCTGTGGATAGCTTTGTCAGTAAATATTGGATAACCAAGTAGAAGTTGTCATATCCCCAGGGATAATTGTTGAATTTATCAAAATCCTCAGTACGCACCAAAAAATTATCTTCTATGACCTTGTTGATGTCTCTTGCCAATATAACCAAATGGACAAACCAAACTAAGCACAATTTCTCCCTGTACTGCTTTGGTATGGTTTTATCTATGAGATCTGTCAACAAATCCGATGCTTTGTAGCTACGTCGAGAAATGTCAAATAACCCATCTATTTTTTCCTTGCATTTTCTTACCTTGGATATTTTGTGGGGTGTTCCCTTGGCGATAGATGGTTCTTCTTGACGATGGCATCTCAAGCCCATCACTATGGCAAACTCTTGCAAGCCAAAACAAACCAACAACCACAGTAGTTGATCCAAATTTCATCCATCTTTTTGGCCCCTCCTTTGAATCTTCATCATTCCTCACATACTTAATCCTGCGCTTGAGAAGATCATATACCATCGTCACATGGAAACGGGAAGGGGACTCAGGCATCTCAAGAAAACGTCCAAAGAAGTTCTTCTTAAAAAGTCCGTCTATATTTTCGTTCTTCATAATTTCCTAAAATAAATAAATTTACTCCCCATCTAACTTATGAAATCAATTGAAATTGTATAAAAATAAATATTCAACCTGTTGCAACAGATTGAACATCTGTGCTAAATTATCAAATAGATTAAGTCATCTATTGCGATAAATTACCCATTTGTTATAAATTATCAAACAGATTAGGTGATCTGTTGCGACAGATTACCCATCTGTTGTAAATTATCAAATAGGTGCTGCCATCTGTTATAGTTGACCCTATGAGAACTCACCCCCAGTCCTAGATTAATCAATTAAGGTATTAGAATAACATTTGAGGTAATAAGAATCGATTCAACTCAGAGTGATTGATCGACAACTCTGGTCGGGAGAAACGCAATACTGTCTCATCATGCAATTGCCAAAAGACTCAATTGAAGTTATAGTTTACCCTTTGAGAACTTACCCCCAGTCCTATATTAATCAATTAAGGTATTAGTCTAATATATAAGGTATTAAGAATTCGTTCAGCGAGTGATCGATCGATGACTCTGGTCGGGAGAAACGCAATACTGTCTCATTATGCAATTGCCAAAAGACTTAATTAAAGTTGTAGTTTACCCAATGAGAACTCACCCCTAGTCTGAGATTATTTAATTAAGGTATTAGTCTAACATATGAGGTATAAAGAATCGGTTCTGCTTAGAGTGATCGATCGACGACTCTGGTCGGGAGGAACGCAATATCGTCTCATCATGCAATTGCCAAAAGACTCAATTAAAGTTGTACTTGACCCTATGAGAACTCACCCCTAGTCCTAGATTAATCAATTAAGGTATTAGTCTAACATATGAGGTATTAAGAATCGGTTCAGCTCAGAGTGATCGATCGATGACTCTGGTTGGGAGGAATGCAATATTATCTCATTATGCAATTTCCAAAAGACTCAATTGAAGTTGTAGTTGACCCTATAATAACTCACCCTTAGTACTTGATTAATCAATTAATGTATTAGTCTAACATATGAGGTGTTAAGAATCGGTTCAGCTCAGAGTGATTGATCGACGACTCTGGTCGGGAGGAACGCAATACCGTCTCATCATGCAATTGCCAAAAGACTCAATTAAAGTTGTAGTTAACCCTATGAGAACTCACCCCTAGTCCTAGATTATTCAATTAAGGTATTAGTTGAACATATAAACTCAATTGAAATTGTATAAAAATAAATGTTTAATCTATTGCAACAAATGTCTTTTCTGTTGGATAAAATCAAACAGATTAAGTCATCTGTTGCAACATATTATGCATCTATTGTAAATTATCAAACAGGTGCTGCCATCTATTGCGACAGATGACCGAGTTTTGGAAATTTCCAAAAAAAAATTGTCATCTGTTACACTTAGATGTTTTAAGATCCCTTTTTAAAGCAATTTAGGTATTTCCTGTCTGAGAAAAAAAGTTAAAATACTAAGGCGGTAAAAATACTATTACTTGGGTCCAACTCAAAAATCTCATGAGTGAGTAGTCTTATCTATTCTTTTCAATGTCACCGTCTCTTCGTGCCCCTCAAAAGTTATTAATGAATAATTTAAAACCCATATCTAGATACTTTCTCCTTCAGCCATAAAGTAAGACTCAATTCATCTATCACTCTTTTTTATTCTCAATTCTCTTTCTTTCCTTTTTTTCTCTCTTTTCTCTCTTCTTTCGGATGAGAATCCTTTCGGATCTCAACCAATCAATATCTTTTCTCGACTGAACTGGATGTTCTGATCTCTTTTCTTTTTTGACATTGCAGGTACGGTTCACTATTGCTCTTTCTATCTCGTCTTCTTCTTTGTATGTCATTTAAATTAGATATTTACATCTGTTGCTATTTATGATTTACCCATTACAAGTTTTGTATTTATTGAGAAAATCGAAGGAAAGGTGACTTTTAAGTCTTGAATGAACGAATAGTTGTTTTTATTAAAATATCCAAAAAAGTCATCTATTGGAAGAACTTAAAAAGCCTTGTTGTCTGTGTAGTTTTTTTAATGTCTTTTGTTTGTTACTTTGGTGGTGATGTTGTTGGGGGTGGTGGTCGTGTTGTAATATATGATGTTTGTATTATTGATGGTTTTGGATCATCTGCTGTTGCTTCTTTATTATTGATGTTGTTGTTGGTAGTGTTGCAATAGTTTCCTCAATTATTGCAAATAATGAATCAGCTGTTTGGAACAGATGGAGCAACTGTTTGAAGAAATCAAACTAGTAGCAAGGTTGACTTGATTTATTTCAACAGATGACCCATCTGTTGCAACATGTCATCCATCTATTTCAACATATGCCTCATTGGTTGAACAGATGGGTAATCTGTTGCATCATATTGGTCATCTGTTGATTCACTCAATTTTGTGTTACCCTTTTGTACAGGCGGATCAACTATTTAAAGAAATCTAACTAGTATCAAGGCTGGTTTGATTTATCCCAATAGATGAACCATCTATTTGAATATGTCATCCATTTGTTACAATAGATGCCTCATCGGTTGAACAGATGGATAATCTATTTCATCGGATTAGTCATCTATTGATTTACTCAATTTTTTGTTACCCTTTTGCCAGGTTCTTTTTGTTCTTCTCTTGTTTGACATAAAATGTATTTCTCTTGTTTGCAGATAAAAGGAAGTAAAACTGGATCTACTTTTGCCCAACCAACATTAAAGGCTAGAGTAAAGATGGGTTCGGAGGAATAAGCTGCTTGTATATAGAACCACTTCATATGTGAAAGGTATATATTACTGATCAACCTATCATGAAAACACACATCCAGTACAATGATTTTATGAATGTTTGTTCTTTACCTATTAGGGGTTAATCCTTCAAACAAGCTATGACATTTTACAGTTAAGATTATTAGGTTCAAACTGGTAAGACTGAGGTACTAAGTAGGTGGTGTCGATACCCCATTACAATTTAATGACCATTTATGCTCATGTTCTTGTGTCATGTTTGAGGAAAGGTTCAAGTTTTTGGTGGCAGTGTAAAATTTCAATAGTGATTGGACCGGTTTTAATGCCTTAATAGACTTCTTGAAAGGCCTTCAAAGCCTCGCACTGCAGTAAATAATGATGGAACTAATAGAAATTCCCCTGGTCTAAATTTATATAGATGGATTTCTTGAGGAGACTATTATACAGCAGAAGGTGATTGAAAGAAAACCTGTGTGGGAAGAGAGAGGTGGAGAAGACCATAGATCAACTCAAACCTTAATTAAGAAAAAACACAGGGTAGGAAGGAATGTGTAGCGAAACTAGCTGATGAAATTGACATAAAAAATAAAAAAAATAAAATAAAAAGTCCATTGAGCCATTAAAACCGGTCCAATCACTATTAGATATTTACCCTACCGCTAAAAAATTGAACCTTTCCCCAAACTTGACATAAAAACATAAGTATAAAACATTATGAAATTGTAATGGGTTATCGACACCACCATCTTGGAACCTTTCGATCTTATCAGTTCAAACCTATCAAACTAAACTGTACAATGCAGGATCTTGTTTGAAGGATCAATGTCTAATCGGTAAAAAACTACATTCACAAAATCATTGCACTTTATGTGTGTCTGTCATGGTAGCCTGATCAATAATATACATAACTCTCACGCATGAAAGTGGATCCATTGCACGCACCTTATTCTTCCTACCTCATCAGGACATGTCAGACAGTGTTGTTTATTCATCTGTACGCATGTGATGTCTATTAAAAAAGACGTGTGAAGAGTCGTGACTTTTTATCTCAACATATTCAAAACAGCTGATGAATCAAAATCTCTATCTATTGCAACTGATGAATCAGCTGTTGGAAGAAATCAAAACATTTCCTCTAATATATAGTCCATCTGTCGTAACAGATAATCCATATATTGCAACAAATGGTAAATCTATTGTGACAGATCAGACAGTGTTGTTTATTCATCTGTATGCATATGATGACAATTAAAAAGGAGGTGAATAGTCATGACTTTTTATCTAACACATTCAAAATAGCTGATGAACTGAATTCTCCATTTATTTCAACTGATGAATCAACTGTTGGAAGAAATCAAAATATCTCCTCTAACAGATGGTCTATCTGTCGCAATAGATAATCCATATGTTGCAACAGATGATAAATCTATTTTGACAGACTTCTGATCATCTATTACAACGGATGTAAAATCTATTACGACAGATGAACGATCTATTGTAACAACTCAATAATACTGACTATTTTCAAGAAATCGTTTTGAAAAGGTGAAAAGTATTATTAATTAATGTAAAACAAAAAGTTGTGACTTTTTACGAAAAATAAAATGTCAACTGTTTGAATGTAGTTAATATAATGGAGCTGAACAGAAGTGCCTTTTGTCCTTACACATCCAGATTCAATCCTTTATAAATAGCTCCCTCCTTAATCTTCATTCTACTAAACTTTATTTATGTCTTGCATTTTTCTTTTTGTGTGACATCTTCAACCACTTCTCTTCAAAGAGCATATTCCTTTCTCGTTGTGGTAAGTTTTTTTTCGGTGTAAATCTACCACTTTGTAGTATATTTTATATTACATTTGTACTCTTTTCTTTACATTTGTCAATTCATGCGTGTTTTAGATATGGCTGATCCTGTTTGGAACATTGCTATTCTACGCGACACAGTGCGGGAACTTCAGAGGCAGATTAATGACTTGCAGAGAAAGTTGGTTGCCGGGAGAGCGACGATGTTCAGAGAGATACAGAGGCTGATGAGAGCCCTGAGGCTGCGAGTTGATTGGCCGACTGTCATTAATGATGATGATGATGATAATAATAATTAGAATGTATTTTTTGTTTTTGCGTATGTATTTTAATTTTTCTATATCGAATCTATACCTAATGTATTTTATTTTTCGTTTAATGAAAAATGTATTTTTAGTTGACTTTTGCTTTTTAATTCTTATTCAATTTTCATTCTATCTATTTCTTCTTCTAAACATACATGTTAACATGTGGACGGTTGGAGGTAAGGAGCAATTTTGAATCCAGTAGCAATAGCAATTTCGACTTTTGAGTTCTTTCAATAGATGGACCATTTGTTGGAATAGATTGGTCATCGGTTGGGTTTCTGTTAACAGATTATCCATTTGTTGCGACAAATTTATCATCTATTGGAGGAAAATATTTTAGTTTGATGGAACTGTGTTGTGTTCGTCCAGCTAATGTCCATCTGTTGCCATAGATGGGTAATCTGTTGAAAATACTTGTGGTCTGCTGCATTATTTAGTTAATGTTTTGCCTTTTTTTATTGATGCACAAGTTATTAAAAAAGATATTTTATATATAATAAATGATAACATTACATTCACAACAATGATTTAAATATATAAAAGTCCACCACAAACAACAACACAAGTTTTTTCAATTACAACGCTCATGGTGGATTACGATCCGGGCATGTAGTTCTTTTGTGGCCAGCGCGCTTACATACGGAGCACTTGTTTCTACTTGATGAAAATGATTCTCCAACTCCACGTCTCCTCTTATATGGCTTTCTTCCCAGTTTGATAGTGTTTGGGTCAATATATGGAGGAGCTATTAATCTCCCTATAAACTCTACAGGAACAACGCAAGATTCCTCGGGAGGCACCGGAGTAATATGCCCACTATATGCCATTTTACATTTTTTTAACGAATAATATTGGGAGGAGTGCTCATAAATTTCAGCTCCATATTTATGACCGTATTGAGCTCGAAGTGCTGCCATAGCATGTGGACAGGGTATTTTGTCCAAGTCAAAAACCTGCATGTACAAGATCTTGTTTGAAGATCGACCGTGGAAACATCACCTTGACCGGTGATACTGAATTTGTAATCTGCTATTTTATGTGATAATAACCTATTCCCCAAACTCACGTTCATTGATATTATTTTTTTGATTTAGAGAACAAATTGGGTTCTTTTTTTGGGCACTTGAACTGCACACGCCTTTCGTTAAAAAATTCACCATACTTCTCGCTTATTTTTTCAAACATAGCCTTAATGGGAAATTCTCTTTCATCTCCAAACAATGAATTCATCGATTCAGCTATGTTTGATGTCATAATATTGTACCTATACAAAAGAATCACTTAGTACGACATTATACTAAACTTGTAACTCAAACAAGACATTAAATTCATAAGAATGTACCTATCTGCCGAATAGAATGCCCGACTCCATCTATCGAAACCGACACGTATGAGAAATTCTACTACCTTAGGATTCACATCTGTTATTTGATTGAAATGGTATAAAAACTTCTCTCTAATATATGTTTTAATTGCTCTATAGAAAAGGGTCACGACCCTTTCGTTGTGATAGTTGGTCCAAATATTCTCTCCAAGATGCCTGATACAACAACCAAAGTAAGTTGAAGTGTAGAAAAGTGAATCCATCTTTGGAATATTTGGATGCCTATACGATACAAAACATAACTCTTTAGTATCTTCGATGCAGCTTCGTAGTTGTTCAAAAAAAAATCATAAGAGGCATCACATTCCTTGTTCGCTACACAAAAAGCGACAGAAAAGATGCGATTCTCCGCATCCTGCGCAACCGCTGCTAGCAGGACTCTATTATACCTTCTTCTCAAGAAGGTACCATCGATGGCTATGTCTTTTCTCAAATATCGAAAACCTTAAATCCAAGCACCATAGTATACAAAAAATACTTGAACTTTTCTTTTCATCAAGATATAATACCGTCTTATTTCCAGGATTTGTGGACTCAATCATGTAACGATAGGCATCTAGGACTGCATACACATGTCGAGTGTCCCCCTAACCAGGTCCTTGGCAATCCCTATGGCAGTATATATCTTCCAATAACTGACTAGGATACCCAATTCCTTAAGGAGTTGATTGGTCATAACCCTTGTTGAAGAGCCTTTGCCAACGGGGAAACTAATCCTAAAATATTCGCCGAGGACCTTTTCCGTGGCATGAGGATTTTGGCCCGAGATGTTCTCTGAACCACATGTGTGATACTTTTTATGCTTATGAATGATGAATCTGTCAGAACTTGCGTACTTCACCGCTCTCAACCACCACGTGCAGTTCGAATTAGCACATTTGAGCAAAAGACACTGCTCAAATTAATTACCTTCTTTATTATGAAATCATTTTTCAAGCAAGAAATAAACATAGTGTTACATAGTTAATTCTTGTCCTTGAATGACATTCCAATAAAAAATCCGGCCCTGTCGTCTTGAAGATTTCCAGCCTATGTCGATTCATAAGAACTGCATATCATATTGGTCGTATCAACGGGCGTAGGTGTTTGATCATCATCTGGAATATTCATGTCTAGATCATCCAACCTATCATCAAAGATGTCTTCTTGTTCTTCTTCTTCTTCTACGTTATGATTTTCATTCTCTCTCGTCTTTTCAACCACGTGCACCCTTAACACTGGCCTGGATGAATCACTAAGATAAGCATGCACCCGAACATGATTGGTTATCTTGAAAGGCAGTACCCTCTGATTGTCATAGGAGATGTGCATGTAGCTGATGACGAGTTCTTTCGGTTGATAATTCAGTCCACAATAGCTAATGATTAAATTCACAAAATCATCATACGAAATATTACTTTGGACTGTCATAGCTATCGTCTCTAATATTTCACCCTTCTTCCAACTCCATACATGTTGATTGCTCTTCCCGATCCATTGACCATGACAATCCACCCCTATTGTTATTAATCCCTCCATTAGTGGTACCTAATAAAGTCATTTATTAAAAAAAGTTGATAGTGATTTAATAATGTCGTAAATGAATCCCAACAGATGTGTAATTTATTGTAACAGGTAAGTGGTCAGTCGCAACAGATTACTTATCTATTGGGATTCATATTACGCTCCTTAAGCTGATTCTAACAGATGAGTGACATGTTGCAACAGATAATTAACCTGTTGCGACAGATAACTTACCTGTTGAAACAGACTACGATCTGTTGGAATCGAGGTCAGGTTCTATCGCAACACGTTACTAATATGTTGCAACAGATATTTACCGTCTGTTGAAATTGAGTTCAGGTTCTGTTGCAATGGGTTAGTAATCTGTTGCAACAAATATTTACCCTGTTGCAACACACAATACTTCTGTTGGGATCGAGTTTAGGTTCTATTACAATAGGTTACTAATTTATTGAAATAGATATTTATCACGTTGCACCAGATAACTAATCTGTTGCAACAGATGGGTCATATGTTGCAACAGATGGCCCATCTGTTCGATTCATGTTACTGCCTATAGAACCATAAACATGAATCCAATATATCAGTCTTCCATTGAAATAGATGTCTCATCTTTCACAACAGATAATTTATCTGTTTAAATAGATGACTCTTATGTTGGATTCATGATCAGGTTCTATCCATTGTTGGAAAAACAGCACAATAGTAGTTTCCTAGATGACAAATTCAACTAAAAATTATAATTTGATTTACCAAGGTCTCCTATGAAGTAATTCCAAAGTGGAAAGTGATGTTCGAAATAAAATTTGACCTAAGAAATTGGTCAAATAGCAACAGTAACGGTAACAACAACAAGAAGAAATGGTCAACAAAAAGAAGATGAAGATGATAATGAAGTAGAAGATGATGATAATGAAGCAGCAGATGATGAATAAAACTACAACAACAATAGACAACAAAAATTGCTAAGAGAGAGAAAATAATAATGGATGAGAAGAGAGAGAAAGACATGTTTTTCCCTCCATTTCCCGTTATATTAGGTAAACATTTGGATCAAAGTTTAAATTTAAAAACTTGTGGGTTATTATCAAACTTTTCCAACTTTCTTAATTCATAATAAAGTAATTGTCACCTCTACTCAATAATTAAGACTTGTGTCACCTACACCTCTTTTTAAAACTCTTTTGTCACTTACAACTCAAAACCCCAAGTTAGTGTCATAATAATGAATTAGTTTACGCCAACTAACAACACATGGGTGCTTTCTAATTATCCAATAAGACTTGACATCTTATTAATTGATTACAATTTGCTAAGAATTTGATCATATAATATATTAATATCATTAGACTCGACTGGAAGACTATGTTAAAGTGAGCGGACATTAGATCTACAGCCATATATTTTGTGCACAAGCAACAAAGTAGCAAAAGTTGGTAGCAAATTTTCATACCAGAACAAGATGGTTATTATACGATGTAACTTATCAGCGAGTAACAAAACACATTCTTAATTACCAATGACAGAGTTATTACTAAATGTGCAATTCCATGCTATTAAATCTTTTATAAATTTGTAGATGATATGAAACTCATTGATTAGAGTCTCGTGCTGATAACATGTTGTGAAATATAAATTAACAATAACAAGAATAAATAGAGAGAGAAGAGGAAAAACTTCTTTATTTCTCTGAGATGAGAGATCATAAGATTGATCCTTGAACATGATTTACAATGAAGGAAACCTTCTATTTATAGGATAAATTACTCCTAGTTTCTGACTAAAAGACAGATACTTCAAATCCTGATAGATATCAACTAGATCTTGATATATCTTATTAGATCTTGATAGATCTTATCTATATTCTTGATAGACATTCACTATAATGTAAATACATTCATAACAAACTTTGAATTTTAAAAACTCCGAGAGAAGTCATAAGCAGCTTAAAATTCTAATATTCAAACCTTTAAGATATTGATTTGAATTAATTCTAATTTAAAAAGTAATTTTTGAAAATCAAAGTACACGATGATCCAACTTCCACGTCTAATATAGTAAATAAAAATCCCACATCTAATGACCAAATCATTAGCAACATTAATCATGTTAATTTTTGACTAACTAATGGTAGTTTATTATATATTTATCTTGTCTTAATTTTAATTACAAAAATATATATGTTATTATTTGAATAAAAAACGATAACATCAAACTTTATGAATATAAAAATGTTTTTCAAATTGCCCGTGCAATCAATTTGAAATATTAGAAAACTTCAGTCGTATCTCAGATTTTCAAAAAGACATTTAAAGTTTATGGGCATCCATTACCCCCAAAACAATTTTGAAATAATATTAGTTTAGGTGTACGCGCCTTGCGTGTGTACCTTACTTTAACGAGTTCAAACATTACACTAAATAGGATATTTGTTTAAATAATAAAGATGAATATAATAATTAAAAGTAATATCTTTTGAGTATGTAAAGATGGAGAATTTATTTATTAAACCTAAGCTTTACCAAAAATATTTTTAAAAATCGATCGACATTCATCTACCCTCTGTAAATTGCAACAAAATAATACAATGATAGATGCATCAAAATAATATAATTAAATCTAATCTTTATAAACAAAAATTTTCTTAAAGTCGTCCGACACGCATCTACCTCCTGTAAACAATAACAAAATAATACGATAGTAGAGATATCAAAATAATACAACTAAACCTAACCTTTAAATAAAAAAATTTCTCAAAGCCGACCAACATTTATCTATCACCTGTAAACTACAACAAAATAATACGATACAAGTGATATCAAAACAATACAATTAAACTTAAATTTTACACACAAAAAATTCTCAAAGTCGATCGAGATTCATCTACGAACTGTAAACTACCACAAAATAACAAACTAATAGAGATATTACGATAATACAATTAAACCTAACCTTTACCTAAAAAAAGAATTTTCAAAGCCGACCCACATTCATCTAAATCTGTAAATTAAAAAAAGAAAGATAATAAAGATAAAAAAATAATATAATTAAACCTAACATTTACACAAGAAATTTTTCAAAGCCAACCGACATTCATCTACGACCTGTAAACTATAAAAAAATAATATAATAGTGATCACAAATCTTTGATTTTAATCCAACCAATTCTTGTCTGAGCGAAAACTTTGACCCTAAGGAATGATTTTGAATGAAAACAAAGAAGATATATATATATATATACACGCACATGTTGAATTCTATTATACTGACAAAAACAGTGAAGAAGTTGAGGGTTAGAAAATTAAGCATCCACCAATCTATACTTACAATCAAATCAAGTTAGATGATCATCAATCCTATTCTCCAAAGTCGTCCGACACTCATCTACCGCCTGTAAACAATAACAAAATGATACGCTAATAGAGATATCAAAATAATACAACTAAACCTAACCTTTACATAAAAAAATTCCTCAAAGCCGATCAATATTTATCTATCACCTGTAAACTGCAACAAAATAAAACGATAAAAGTGATATCAAAATAATACAATTAAACTTAAATTTTACAACAAAAAATTCTCAAAGTAAATCGAGATCATCTACGAACTGTAAACTACCACAACATAACAAAATAATAGAGATATTACGATAATACAATTAAACCTAACCTTTACAACAACAACAACAACAACAACAACCTAACCTAACCTTTACCTAATTTTTTTTTTCAAAGCCGACCCACATTTATCTAACATCTATAAATTAAAATAAATTAATAAGATAATAAATATATCAAAATAATACAATTAAACCTAACTTTTATACAAGAAATTCTTTAAAGCCAACCGACATCCATCTACGACCTGTAAACTATACAAAAATAATATAATAATGATAATAAAGCTTTGTTTTTAATCCAACCAATTCTTGTTTGAGCGAAAATTTTGACCCTAAAGAATGATTTTGAATGAAAAAAAAAGAAGATATATATATATATATATATATATATATATATATATATATATATAAACGCACATGTTGAATTCTATTATACTGGCAAAAACAGTGAAGAAGTTGAGGGTTAAAAAATTAAGCATCTACCAATCTAGACATGCAATCAAATCAAGTTAGATGATCATCAATCATATTCTCCAAATAGGTAAACCCGTTTGTTCTCTAGTGTAACGTACATCTCAATATTTATAGAAGTATTTCCTTAATAAATAGATAACTATTTTACGAATATTTTTCTAATTGAACAGTAGAAAGAAAAATATTAATTAATTCTCCTACCATATATTTTAGGAGACTCATATATTTTAAGAAGTCTAGTAGAAAGGAAAATATTAATTAATTCTCCTACCATATATTTTGGAGTCCCATATATTTTAGGAAGTCTAGTTAATATAATAAAGAATAATTAAATAATAAATTTAAAAAATAGTGAAAAGACAATTTTGTCTAAAGAAAAGTCTTTTATTGAAGGACAAAAAATTCAAATCACTTTTCTAAAGGTCTTCACACTTTTAATATATTATAGATATAGATATAGATATGATAAATATAGATTACAGAAATAAGATATAGATATGGGAATTGTGTAAATGAAGAAACCCTAAAATAAATGGGAAGAGTTTTACATTCATGGGAAGACTCCTTAATTTATTGGAAGTTTTTGTGTACATGAGACCTAACTAAATACGAAGTAAAATACACGAGGATGTTTCTTGTGTCGTCTACTATTTGTTATATTATATACAACTATGTTTTTACCAAGCTGTCTGAATTTTCGGTCAGATAGATCTTTGATTCGTATCTCATTCCTGCAATTTCATCAGCCAAATTTTGTTGCTAGAGGTTTTGTTCACATAATTCAAACATTTTTTTCTTTCCTCACTTCTCTTTATTATCTTGTCTTCCTTTTACCCCGTTTCTGATTGTACCTTAATGCATTATGCTTTATTAATTATGCAATTGTCTTTCACAAAATACCATAAAGATCTAAGCATCGAGTTAATTAGTCACGTGGGTCTTCTTTATTCAACCTGATATTTGTTTGATACATAATTTGCTTCAATATAATTTGTAGATTGACGTCCATATTTTCAACGTCCATAAATACTTTGATCTGGACATTGTTGAACTATAAAATTTTTTATAGCAAAGAGTCTAATTTTTTTAGTCTAATTTTCTTGTGCAAATAAATTAGATTGTGGCATAAATCACTGAATTGAAAGCACTTCTTAGTTGGTTGACAAAGAAAAGTCATACTACGTCTTTGCCTAATCAACGGTTAGAATTTCTCTCTCTTTATCTAAGTCTTGTTTAATTATTTTCTTCCAAAGAGTTAAATTGTTTCTTTTTTCCGTTATGCTTTTTTTAAACTTAAACCTATAATTTTTGAGTTCTATCCGTCAATCTTTATGATGCGTGGAGAAAATTCGATCAAGTTTAAAGACATTAACTGCTAGCATGTAAAAAAAAGTTCATCACAATATTCATAGATATGTTTTTTTTAAGGAACCCTAGTACTTAGGTCACTGCATGAAATACATCGAGAGAGATATGTGATTTAACTATGGTGAGTTTGTCTTGAACTATATTTTTATGTTATTATCTTGTAGTCACTGACGATTGAATACGTCGAGAGAGGTATGTGATTTAACTATATATGATGTATTTGTATTGAATTATATTTTGTGTTATCATCTTGTAGCTCACTGGCAATTGAATAACCTGAGAGAGGTATGTGATTTAATTATGGTGTGTTTATTTTGAACGATGATTTGTGTTATCGTTAATTAGTCTTTCTCAAAATATGATAAACATTTGATCTTTGAGTTAACTAGTCATGTGGGTCTTCATTATTCAAGTCGATACATGTTTATTATAAGTTTGATACAGATTTATCTGTTAAAATTAAAGATTAATTAGTGTAAATGTGTTATCAGATATATCTATAATCTCTATCTATAATCTATAATCTATAATCTATAATCTATAATGTATAATATATTAAAAGTGTGAAAACCCGTAGAAAAGTGATTTGAACTTTTTGCCCTTCATTAAAACACTCTGCAATAGACAAAATCGTGTTTTCACCTATTTCCTCCAATTATTATATTATTAAATCAATTACTCCTAAGAAAAGTGATTTGAACTTTTTGCCCTTCATTAAAACACTCTGCAATAGACAAAATTATCTTTTCACCTATTTCCTCCAATTATTATATTATTAAATCAAGCACTCCTAAAATATATGGGAAAACTCTCATAAAATAAATATATGGAAAGATTAAGAATCCTAAACTACATAAAATATATGAATCCTAAAATATTTATGAATCCTAAAATATATGAAAATAAATTAACAGTCCTAAAATAATATATGTAAAGAATCACACTAAATTCTTTTTTTACCCTTTTCAACGTTTTTTTTATTGCTAATAAGTTCGTCTGGGGTTTTAAGCTTTTATATTTGATGCTTTTTTTTGTTTGTTTGTTTAAATTGGGCTTAACAAAATTGAAGATACTTTAACTTCTAAGATGATTTTTTCATAATATTTTATTATTTGTATTTTCCTTCGTTAATAAATCATTATTGATTGATTCTTTAATATGTTTGTGCAGATGAAGAAAGATTTATGCGAAACATGCGGATAAAACTTCGTATCGATTACAAGTGAATTTAAGGTATGTTTTTTCTATTCTAAATTTTATTTTTTATTCATATTAGTTCTACTTCTTATTAAGGCATAATTCATGTTAATACTCTTTTATCAAAATCATACTTACATTAAAAAAACCTATTGAGATAAAAATAAAATGAAAATTGTGATTTCTTATAATAGCAAACAAATCATAGTGTCAAACAAGTATTAAACAAGGTCATTAGTTGGCTAGAAGATAAAAGATAATGGTAATTAGAGATTTCATGCGTTAGTAAATCAAATTTATAACCGATTTCATTCTTCTCTCAGACATAATTTGAATTGCTCATTTTATGTTTTAGTATCGTCATCAAGACTCTAAAGTATATTTTTACTTTTAAAGTATATTTTTACTTTTAAAGTATAATATTAAATAATTGATATTTCAATGTCATATTCATTCAATTTTTTGTCCATATCTTTATTTTATAATTTGTAATTATTTGTCTTGAATGCGAAGGAGCATGAAATAGAATGTGATTTTACGTGCCTTGACGTGAGCAGTATGAAAAGAGAGAAATAGGAGATCTTTTAAAGGGTAGGCTTTTCTTTATCAAGAAATTAGCCTTACGTGACTTTAAATGAATCCGATTCATAAAAGCGGGATTTTTAAAGGCGGATCAAGTATATTGTTCGATATAAATGATAGAAATTTATTCTTTTATATACATTTATTATTATCTTCATACACACGTGCAAAGAACGTACACTTGACTAGTTTGATTAAACGTATAACAAGGAATTTTGTGCCTTATTCTTCTAGTCATATAGTCTTGAGTCATGGATTTCTAGGTTTTAAAAACTTTTATTCACTAGAAAGGTATATACACTGTTTGATAAGTTATATAACTTTCACGTTTTGATGTTCCTATTGGTTATTTATGAGTAATGAGTAGGTAACTACTAATATTTAGGACTTCAATGTATGTGGAGAAAATTGAAGGAAAGGTGTCTTTTAAATCTTGAATGAAGGATTGGTGACATTAACCAAATTAAAGAGTCAAACATAATTAGAAAAATTGATTAAGTTAATTGTGGAATTGATTAATATTTTTAAAACTTTCTAATCTTTTCAAAAATATAAATCAATCCACACCCCTCTCCTTTACAAATCAACCTTCTCTCTCCTCTCTCGAGACAGTCTCTCTCAATTCTCTTCCAACCAACAGTTCTGTAAATTTTTTCCCTTCAATTTTTGGTGACTTCAAGCTCCGGCGACAAATAACTGGGCACATTCCTTTTTGACTTTCAACCATCAATCGATGTGACAAGCAGTGTTCTTCGGCAATAAAAATTTTGAGTTCTTCGTCGTCCCATTTATTCTTTCAAAGGTTAAAAAAATGTCTTTTTAGTTATGAAGAAACAGAGGAACTTAAGCCAATTTCTCTTCTAGTATTGATTAACAATTTCAATATTTCTTGTTTAAATTTAAAATATGGACTGAATAAAAGCCTAATTTCTGGCTTTTCTTCTCCACTCTTTTCAGTGTGAAATATAATTTTTTGTTGTTATTATAATTCTTGTTGTCAAACTATTGATTCAATTTGTTGGTGATTTTTTGTCACCGTTGAAGTTCTTAGTGTGTGTGTATGTGTGTTGTGTTGGTGTTTCTGGGTTGATTTGTTATTTTTCTTGGTAAAAATGGTGTTGCAACAAATGAAACATCTGGCACAACAGATGAACCATCTAATGCAACAAATAAACCATCTAATGCAACAGATGAAATATTTGATGCAACAGATGAAATATCTGATGCAATAGATAAAATATCTGATACAACAGATGAACAATATAACAGATCATTCATCTGTTACGAAAAACAACTCTTCTGTTTGGGAGAAATCTAAACAATATTGATCCAATAGATAACTCATTTTGTAACAGATGAGTGATTTGTTTCAATAGATGAGTGATCTATTTTTATTGTTTCCAATGGATTATTCATTCGCAACAACAGGTTAGTTATATGTTGCAACAAATAAACTACCTGGTGTAACAGATGAGTGATCTGTTTTTATTGTTTTCAATGGATTACTCATCCGCTACAACAGGTTGGTTATAGGTTGCAACATATAACCTACCTGGTGCAATAGATGGGTTATTTATTTTTATTATTTTCAAAAGATTACTCATTTCCTACAACAGGTTGGTTATAAGTTGCAACAAATAACCTACCTGGTGCAATAGACGAGTGATCTATTTTTATTATTTCCAACGGATTACTCATCCGCTATAATAGGTTGGTTATAAGTTGCAACAGATAACCTACCTGGTGTAACAGATATGTGATCTACTGGAACTGTTATTTTACTGTTATACATGTTAGATATACTATTATCCCTTTTTAACGATGCATTATTCAATTATAATCTATTTTATGTTCCTGTTATTTTTAGATTATATGGCTCCCAAAAATCCAAATAAAAGAACAAGTAAAGCAGCATCCACTACTGTATGAGTTTGCTTTAAAAACGTTATCTCAATCAGGAGCAGAATATGATGAACACAGGGAGGAGGAATATTTCAAAAGAGATTATGCAAATGCTAATAGCCCTTCCACTGAAGAGTTGGTCAAAACCTTTAGCATTGATCGTTATCCTATGGGAATGCAGTGCGATGGTGCCACAGGTTTAATGTATAATTTCGTAGTTAAGTCAGTCATGGGAAAATCTTTCGACACCTTTAGAAAAATACTTTGAGAACAAAAATTGGATGTTTATTTCAGGAACAACTGCTTTGGAAAATATCTTAATTTTTCGGAGAACAACAGTGCTCGTTTCCAAATAAAAATGGTATATGAACTTCTCAAGCGTAGGTTTATATATGAAAACAAAGATAAGATAAATGAGGTGTGGATAAATTAATGTGGCATGCCTATTTGTTTTGGTTAGAAGGATCTTTCCATAGTTAATGGACTAAAATATTATCCTCCTTCTTCTTCTCAAGTTATACCTATTCTAATCCAAAAAAGCACCCCGCACACCCAAAAAGGCAAAGGCATGTCGAGTAATTGTGATGACCTGGTGTTCATTGTTGGTCCAAGCTTCAAAAACAAAAATTTGATAGAAACATTGAAAGGTAAAAAAATTTCAAAGAAGCACAAGCAATCATTGTGCTTGGTTTGGTTTGTACATAATATTCTTTGGGCGAGAGACTTTAACAACAACATAAGCGTTGGTTTAATAAAGCTCTCCGAGGATCTTGAGGTGTTTAACAACTATCCTTGGGTTTATGAAAACTTCAAAATGACTCTCAAATATTTGTTGACTCTGTTAGCGCCAAAGACAATAAAATTATATGACTTTTCATGGGCTTTCATGGTAAATATTTCTTTTATCATGAAATAATTTTTTTTTATTCAATAATGCTTTTGATTTATTGGCGTTATTTTATAGGCTTGGGCGTTTGAAACAATTCTTTATTTGAGACAACAAGTAAACTACCAGGAAGAAGTTTCCTGTCCAAGAATCTTGAGATGGTTGTTGGCCAAAATAGATAAAAATGCAAAATTTCTTGATCTCTTCAACTCCCTGAAGGATGCAGTAACTATAACTATAATTAATTTTTTATTTTAATTCATGATTTTTTTGAATGATCTAATCATCATTCTAATATATGTAGTGATTTATGTTAGATTGTGCATCCGTCGCTTGTTTCGACCAATCGAAAGTTGAAGAAGCCATTAGAGATTAAGTCTAAGAGAAGATGGAAAGTAATTAGAGATTAAGGCTAAGAGTAGAAGAAAAGTAATTTCTAAGGCATTATCAAGTATCCAAAGAAGCAAAATTGCAGCTTTTCTGTTCGTGTGTTGCACTATTGAGCAGTGTACAATGGCCAAAGGAGAGCAACACGAGTTGAAGAAGGTGAATATATATAGTCTCTTCCAACTAAAAAACAGACACATATCTGTTTCAACAGATGACACATCTGCTGAAAATTATCAAACAAATATATATATTTATTGCAACAGTTGACTAACCTGTTGCATCAGATAAAGTATGTGTTGCAACATATGTCTCATCTATTTTAGCAAATCAAATAGCTCAATGTACCGCTTTTATTTGTACCAACAGATGACCTATCTGCTGCAATGGATGGGTCATCTGTTGGGATAAATTAAACTAAAACTTCCTACCATTTTAGTTTTTCCAAGCAGATGAGTCATATGTTGCAACAGATGGTTCATCCGTTGGAAATTATCATACAGGTCTTTCTCATGTAATAATTTGTCCTAATAGTTGATCCATATATTGCAACAAAAATATAATCTGTTTGGGACAATTTAAAACAGGAGGAAGACCTGTTTGATTTTCTAAAACAGATAAGTTATCCTTTTTTATTTTTTTGTATCTCTGTAATTAGCATTTACCAATTCTGGTTTTCCAGATGGATGTCACTGTAGAAGCTACTGCGGAACAACATCGACAATATGCTACTTTTTTATGGAAATATAGAGAACAGAAAGCACAGAAACCGTATGCAAGCGACGTTAAAGATCCACGATGACCAAAGCCAAATTCCATAGCACCGGATGAAGAAAAACTTGTCCATATTGAGTAGATCTTTATAGATCGAGTCTGTCAAAGCAATAACCTCACCCTTCCTTAGGAATTCTTGGCATCAATACTTAAATTATTGATGTATTTATTGAGATCGGTACCCGTAATAATTTTTTACATTTTATTTATTTGTTGATTTATTTTATGTAATTTCTGAAGGCTTTGATTTATTTTATTTTATCTATGAATTTTATTTTTTCCTTAGATTTGAACTTATTAATTGAAATGGAATACTAGGTACAAATATTGCAACAGATATTATATCTATTGTAACAAACGAAATATTTGTTCGTAAATATCAAATAGATTTAGACATATGTTGCAACAGGTAGGTAATCTGTTGGAAATTATCAAACAGTTCTTTCCACTGTTGCAACAGATAGACATAGATAGAAATATCGACATAATGCAACAGATGACCAACCTATTGCAACAGATAAACTTTGATAGAAACATCGACATAATACAACAGATGACCAACCTATTGCAACAGATAAACTATCTGTCAGATAGGTAGAATATCTATCACAACAGATGGAAAATCTATTGCATTATAAAAATTTAACTTTCATTAGACATAAAAAATTACCACTACATGTAAAGTGAAGTGACTTGAAATAAAAAAGGCAGAACCCATCAACAGTGTTCATTTTAAACACCTAATATAAAATAGGCATCAAGTAGATAGTGTTCATTTTAAACACCTAAAATAAAATAGGCATCAAATGTTTCAGTTTGACACTTTTTACCCTGGTGGATGCTTCCATGTAATTCAAGCAGCCAAGGCTCATTGAACCCTCATTTTTGCTGATTTGGTGTTTGATTTGGTCCCCAATGGTTATTTTTCCCCATTGTCTTATATATTCATCTTCTTCATAAAATTTAACCCTAAATTCCCAAATCTTGTTTTTGTTCATCTTTTTTTCTCTATCCAAATTCTTCAAATTATTTGTGTTTGGTTTTTCCGTATATGTGTTTCATTTTTTCCAACTGAGCTTGACAATGTCGAGCTCATCTTCCACTATTTTTTGTGACAAAGATTTTCAATATTGTAAGTCTGGTCATGAAGCTCTATTGAATACTTCTTGGACTCAACAAAATCCAGGTCGTAGGATTTTTACTTGTAAGATTTCAAAGGTAATATTTTTTTTTATTTTATTAGTTGATTAAATATTGACTTGTAATTATTTTTAATTGTGGTTTTATTTTTATAGAAGTTGAGTGGAAGTGATTACTTTGATTGGTATGAAGAACGACACCCTTCACAAGAAAATCGTATAATCTGGGGTTTGTTGAAGAAAGTCAAGACTTTTGAAGAGAAACAAAGTCGAGCAAGAAGATACTACATTGTTGGCGTTATTCCTACTGGTTTGGTGTTGTTGGGCACATGAATATTCAAGCCTAATTGCTAAAATTTTCATGGTGGTGTATTTGTATTTGCTACTGGTTTGGTGTTGTTGAGCACATGAATATTCAAGCGTAATTATTGGAAAATATCAAACAAATTTAGACATATGTTGCAACATCTAGGTCATATGTTGGAAATTATCAAACAGGTCTTCCCACTGTTGCAACAGAAAAGACTTAGATAGAAATATTAGCATAATGCAAAAGATAACCAACCTATTCCAACGGATAAACTATCTGTTAGAATAGATAGAATATATTTTACAACAAATGGACAATCTATTGCATTGTAAAAAATTCAACTTTCATCAGACAAAAAAAAATTGCCACTACATGTATGTAATGTAAAGTATGTAAAGTGAAGTGACTTGAAATAAAATAATTGTTATTTCACAGTCTCTTCTTTATACGCAGGCTCCAAGCGTCTAGTTAGTACCCCATAAGACCAGACCTCTTGCATGTTTACCACAACGTTGTAACATAAAAAGGTCATTGGCTCAGCCATTTCTGTATTGGTCAGCAAACATTCAATATGTGCAAGAGCGTGCAACCCACATGCGACAACAGTTTTATTTTTTAGAAGGTCCACGTACTTGTTTCGACCTTAAAAATATTATGGTTGCTTTATCAATATTTCCCTTGTCAAATGATCCATCAGTTTACTATGCCTCAATAAGATGGGGAACAACTCTAACAGTGGCTGCATGTAGGTGAAAAAATTGATCTCATCCAAGGCAGGTAAGTTGCAGTCATAAACCTTGATCATTCCCTTCTCGAGAAGTATCTCAACAACCCGATAATGTATGTCGTCCACGTCATGACTCCAAGAATCCTCTTTACCTCTATCCAACTCTTGTCGTGTGGATTTCGACTCTCCTCTCTAACATATTTTATCATTTTTCATCCCATTAAACCTAGAAAGTAACGAATGAAATCCCTCTCTACCGGGAGTTGATGCTAGCTTACTAAGATAATCGTACCTATCCTTGAGATTTTAGTAGAAGTTGAGGTCCATTATCTTATCGGGAGCATCATAAGCTTTCGGGTACGCTAATTGCCTGCACCTCATAAGGCAGAGAATTTTTTCCACATACTGTGATATAAGAAGTTAATTTTTAAATAGGTAAGTAATTGTAAATAAGGAAAACATAGTGAAAAATACAGTGGATGGTCCATCGATTGCAAAGGGTTCTCTAAATCTATTCATAGATTACCGATCTAACATAACTTATACAAGAGATTGGTACTATGTTGCAACAAAACAACCACAAGTTACACCAGAATACATATATGTTGCAACAAACTACAAGTAGATTAGAAAGCTAAGTTAGGAAAAATAAACTTACCCTGTCCATGTACTGCGTACGCATATCTATCATACTTCTGAAGTCTTGGGCGAAAAAGGTATGGATGGGATAATCTTGTGTACCTTGCTTGGCCCATCGCAGATCCCTCTTCTCTTTGGTTCCAAGTTCCGCGTATATGTCCACCTTCTTGAATGGCCCCTGAACTTCAACAACTTTTGTAAAGGGAGAAGTTGCAATTTTTTTGGATATTTGATTGGAGATTACTTGGTTAATTGCTCCTTTCTTCCTCCGAACCTCCATTGTAGGAGTGTATGACTCCCTCACCTTCTTGGATGGTATGACATCCCTCTTGAATTTCAATTCCTCAACAACTTTAGCGATAGCCTCTACTTTTTAAAGAATTTATCCTGGTTGTCCTAACACTCTTCACATTTGCAATGAGAATATGAGGGTGAAGAGGGGTGAGAGGGACCCGTGTAAGGGTGATAGGGACTTGTATAATGGTGAGAGAGACTTGTGAAAGCTGTGTTTTCAACCATATTTATTTTTTCTGAGCATCAACATGCTCAACATCACGACTGACAATAGCATCAGCATGCCTGCCAACAATATCAAGTCCACCAGCAACACCCCCAGAAGAAGCACCTGGATCTGTTGCAGTAGTTTGGTCATGCAGAGCCTCAATACTAGGTTGACCTTGCCTAACTGCTCTTCTTAAGGCTGTTGCTCTATCCAATTCCTTCTTTATTAACTCCACCGTAGGGTTTGTTATTGTATCAACAAGACCTAGAGTAATAAAAAAAGTCATCCCCAACTCCTGCTCAGTAGGCACGATCCACAGATGCACAACCTATAAAAAATGGATACATTTAAATCATATAATAATTTGCATTCAATTGGGTTACATATTAACACAGACAACTTATGCAATAAATGATCTATCTGTCATAGAAACTGATCTGTATGTCACAACAGATTTATAATATGTTGCATCATATTTCCCATCTGTGGCATAAGTTGTCATGGATGGGTAATCTGTTGAGTCGGGTTCAGAGAAACAGTGCAACGGATAGTTAATCTGTTGTGAAATATGGATCGTTTATCATAACAGATTACTCATCTATTGCACCAGTTGCAATAGACGGGTAATCTGTTACAACAGATAACCCATCTGTCACAACAGATAACACATTTGTTTCAATATATTTATTTGAGTCAAATTATTTTACTTGAAAGAAGACGTACTGCATTATTCGGAGGGTTAAATAGATCAACCTCCTTAATTTTTATGTTACTTTTTGCAGCCAACCACTTAAGGATACTTGGATGAGAAACCTCATCCGGGTAATCCTTAAACGAGGAATGACTTCAAATTCCCAAGCCTAAAAAATTTAAATAGGAGGCAAGCAAAAAAAAGTCATAGTCATTATTCAATATAAATTAATGGATGAGTAAACAAATAGTGATTAAATTTACCATGAAAGCTCAAGGAAATCCATATAATGTGATCATCTTTGGGGATAGATTTACCAGTAAATCAAGTAGTAGCTATCATATCCCCAGGGATAATCGTTGAATTTCTCAAAATCATCAGCAAGCTTCAACAAATCATCTTCCATGACTTTGTTGACATCTCTTGCCAATATAATGGAATGGGCAAACCAAACTAAGAACAACTACTCTCTGTACTTCTTTGATATGGTTTTATCCTCGATATGTTCTATCAACTCATTGGCTTTGCACCTACGTCCAGCAATGTCCAACAACCCATTTATTTTTTCCTTGCGTTTGTTGGTTTTGGTGGGTGATCGCTGGGATAATGCCTTACAACTATTTAATGGTGGTGGTTTAGCTGTCCTTCTTGCCTTGGACCTGTTGCATGGTGTTTTCTTGGTGACAAGTTCTTTTGGACGATCGCATCGCAAGCCCGTCACTATGGCAAACTCTTTCAAGCTAAAACAAATTAGCATGCCACAGTAGTTGATCTAGATTTCATCCATCTTTTTCCCCTCCTTCGAATCTTTATCATCCCTAAGTACTTGATCCTACGCTTGAGAAGACCATATACTATGCTCATTTAGAAATGGTCAGAGTGGTCCTCAGGCAGCTCAAGAAAGTGTACAAAACAACTCTTCTTAAAATGTTCATTTATGCTTTCATTCTTCATAATATTCCTAAATTCATCAAAAGTTTCCCCAACTGATATTTAAGAACAAGATCACCAGTTAGTATTACAGGGTCATCTATCGGCTTCACAACTTGAAACTTGTCAACACTAATAGTTTTGACAGCCTCATGCCGGGATTTCGATATTAATTCACGCCCCATTGGTGATGCATTATCATCCCCTTTCTTTCTTTCTTCTTTCTACTCTTCTTGTTTATTTTTTTTTCTCCCCCCCCCCCCCACTTTTATTTTTCTCATCTCCATATATAGACCTTTGTCAACCTCCCTCAACGTTATTTTCATAACTTTCCTTAGCTTCACTTTTCCCTGACTGAGATTGTTAAGGAAGATCCGCCGAATCCCTCTGCACTATGGCCTTTTTTGTTAGGTGGTCAGAAGTTGATCCACTTTTACTTTCTTTTCTTTTGGGGGACATGTTTTAGCTACAAATAATAGAAAAAGAAAAATTGCATTACAATTGATGTATGCATAAATTTTAAAAAATTCATTACAAATACCAACAATACCGACACCACCACCAACCACCACAAACACCACCAACTAATGTCAATAACAACCACCACAAACACCACCAACCAATGCCACCAACAGCCACCACAAACATCACCAGTGCAATTACGAAGACCACCACCACCAACACTACAAACATCACCCAACAATACCACGACATTCAACAGAACACTGTGACAAAAACTAGGATTTTCTCAGGTTCTTCTTACGATTTTACCATCAAAACTCAATTGTAAACCCATTCTCGAAGATAATACAACTAAATTTTTTTATTATTATTAAATAAAAAGACCTAATTTTTAGAAAAAATATCAAATATAAAACTCTTGTCGAACTCTATTACCTACGAAGACAAAAACAAAATGACTGATACAAGGAAGAATGAAGAAAAAACAACACCTATATGATTGAAAATGAGAAGAAAATTAATTTGTTGTGAAGGGTTGAGAAATTTGTTGAGTAGTTGTTGTCTGTATTGTTGAGAGAGAGAAAAAAGCGAGAACTCGAGATTTGAAATAATGAAATATTTTTCTCGTAAATGGATGATTTGTATGGGTTGATTTGTATTTTGGAAAAGAATGACAAGTTTTGAAAATGTTAATTTGGTCTGAATTGATCTTAATTATTTTTTAAAATTTTAAAAGAAATGCGTAATTTGTAACCATCTCATCATGCAATTTCCAAAAGACTCTATTGAAGTTGTAGTTGACCCTATAAACTCACCCCTAGTCCTAGATATTAATCAATTGATGTTGTAGTTGAACATATGAACTCAATTAAAATTGTATAAAAATAAATGTTCAACCTATTGCAACAGATGACTTATCTGTTGGAATTTAACAAACAGATTAAGTCATTTGTTGTAAATTATCAAATAGACTCTGCCATTTGTTGCGACAGATGACCGAGCAGTTGGAAATTTTTAAACAGAAATTGTCATCTGTTGGAAAGTATGACTTATATGTTTTAAGATCTTTTTTTATTATTATTTTAAAGAAATTTAGGTATTAGCTTGACAATGAGGTAATAAGAATCGCTTCAACTCAAAGTGATCGATCGACGACTCTGGTCGGGAGGAACGCAATACCAACAACATGCAATTTCCAAAAGACTCAATTGAAGTTGTAGTTGACCCAATGAACTCACCCTTAGTTAAAGATTAATCAATTTAGGTATTAGCTTGACAATGAGGTAATAAGAATCACTTCAACTCAGAGTGATCGATCGATGAATCTGTGATTGAGGAGGAACATAATACCAATATTATACAATTGCCAAAAGACTCAATTGAAGTTGTAGTTGACCCTATGAACACACCCCTAGTACAAGATTAATCAATTTAGGTATTATCTTGACAATGAGGTAATAAGAATCACTTCAACTCAGAGTGATCGATTGAAGACTATGTGACTGAGGAGGAATGAAATACCAACATCATGCAATTGCCAAAAGACTCAATTAAAGTTGTAGTTGAACCTATGAACTCACCCCTAGTCCAAGATTAATCAATTTAGGTATTATCTTGACAATGAGGTAATAAGAATCGCTTTAACTCAGAGTGATCGATCGATGACTCTGGTCGAGAGAAATGCAATACCAACATCATGTAATTGTCAAAAAACTCAATTGAAGCTGTAGTTAATCCTATGAACTCACCCCTAGTATAAGATTAAAGCAATTTAGGTATTATCTTGACAATGAGGTAATAAGAATCGCTTCAACTTAGAGTGATCGATCGACGACTCTGGTTGGGAGGAACGTAATACCAACATCATGCAATTGCCAAAAGACTCAATTAAAGTTGTAGTTGATACTATAAACTCACCTCTAGTCCATGATTAATTAATTTAGGTATTAGCTTGATAATGAGTTAATAAGAATCATTTCAACTCGTAGTGATTGATCGATGACTCAGGTCGGGAAGAATGTAATAAAAAACATCATGCAATTGCCAAAGACCCAATGGAAGTTGTAGTTAACCCCATGAACTCACCCCTAGTTCTAGATAAATCAATTGAAGTTGTAGTTGAACATATGAACTCAACAGAAATTATACAAGAACAAATGTTCAACCTGTTGCAATAGATGACTTATCTGTTGGAATTTATCAAACAGATTAAGTCATCTGTTGCAATAGATTAGCTATCTGTTGTAAATTATCAAATAGGCGTTGCCATCTATTGCGACAGATGACTTATCTGTTAGAATTTATCAAATAGATTAAGTCATCAGTTTCACCAGATTAACTATCTGTTGTAAATTATCAAATAGGCATTTCCATCTGTTGTGATAGATGACTGAGCCATTAGAAATTTTCAAATAAAAATTGTCATATATTGCAACAGATGATTAAGTCGTTGGAAATTTTCAAACAGAAATTTTCATCTGTTGCAACAAATGACTTATATGTTTTAAGATTTTTTTTTTAAACAAAATTTAAAGAAATTACTTAATTTCCTCTCTGAGATAAAAAAGATAAAATACTAAGGCGGTAAAAAAAATTACTTGGATAACTCAAAAATCTTCTCCTTAAGTAGTCTTATCTTTTCTTTTCAATGTCGTCGTCTTCTCGTGCCCCTCAAAAGTTATTAATGAATATATAAAACCTATCTCTAGAATTCTCTCTCCTTCAACCATAAATTAACCCAACTCATCTTCTTCTTTATTTCGATTCAAAATTCTCTCTCTCCTTTTTAGGATAATCACAACCATCTCTTTTATTCCTTTTTTTTCTCTCCTCTTTCACCTGAGGACCCTTTTGGATCTCAATCGATCCCCCCAATATCTTTGCTCGACTAAAATGGGTGTTCTGATCCCTTTGCTTTTTTACATTGTAAGTATGGTTCACTATTGCTCTTTTCTTCTCATCTTCTTCTTTGTATGTTATTTAAATAAGATATTTATATCTATTGTTATTATTGATTTACCCATTACTAGTTTTCTATTTATTGATACATGAGTGTTGGTGTTGTTGGAACATATGGTGTTTGTGTTGTTGATGGTGTTGTTTCTTTATTGTTGATGCTATTATTGATGTTATTGGTGGTGTTTCAATAGTTTCCTCAATTGTTGTAGCTGATGAATTAGCTGTTGGAACAGATGGAGCAACTGTTGAAAGAAATCAAACCAGTAGCAAGGCTGGTTGATTTATTCCAATAGACGACCCATCTGTTGCAATATGTCATCAATTTGTTGCCACATATGCGCCGCCTGTTGTGACGGATAACTCATCTGTTGAACGAATGGGAAATCTGTTGTATCAGATGGTTCATATATTGATTTATTCAATTTTGTGTTTCCATTTTGTACTATTCTTTTTGTTCTTCTCTTATTTGACATCAAATATTTTTCTCTTGTTTGCAGATTAAAGAAACTGAGACTGGATAAACTTTTGCCCAACCAGCATTAAAGGCTAGAGTAAAGATGGGTTCAGAGGAATAAACTTCTTGTAGATGGAACCACTTCATATGTGGGAGGTATGTATTACTGATCAACTTATCGTGAAAACACACATGCAGTACACTGATTTTGTAAATGTTGGTTCTTACCTATTAGGCATTAACCTTTCAAACAAGATATGATATTTTACAGTTAAGATTGTTAGGTTCGAACTGGTAAGGCTGAGGGACCAAGTAGGTGATGTAGATACCCTGTTACAGTTTAATAAAGATTTTTCTAATATTTATGTGTCAAGTTTGGAGAAGGGTTCAAGTTTTTTGTGGTAGTGTAGACATTCAAATAGTGATTGGACTAATTTTAAGAGTTCAATGGACTTTTGAAAGGCTTCCAAAGCCTCGCACTGCAGCAAACAAGAATGGAAATGAATATTGTTATTGCTCTGTTCTAAATTTATATGGATAAATTACTTGAGGAGACTATAATACAACAGAAGGTGATTGAAAGAAAACCTTTGCGGGAAGGGAGAGGTGGAGAAGACCATATATCAACTCAAACCTTATTTAAGAAAAAACACAGGGTAGGAAGGATTATGTAGCGAAACTAGCGAATGAAATTGACATGAAAAATAAAAAAAATGAGATGCAAATGTGAAAGTGTATCCAAAAATGAAAATCCATCAGTCCATTTTGAAAAGAAAAATACTGAAGTGGACTGGAGCTGTGAACTTCATTCGGGGACTGCAACTAGCTAGCGTGGCCTAAATAAAGACCCACAAAATGCAGGACTAGAACTCTAAGGTTGCAACATTGCGAGCATCGATGATGGTAAGATTGTCGGTATAGATTGAAACCTCAACCAACAACTCCGGAAGTAAAAATAAGAGATCAAGCCAAGGTGACAATTTCTGAAGTTAAACTTGCATCCCATGCTATAACGCCTCGATTATATAAATTGAAACACTAAAAAATGCTCATGACCCCAAGGACCATAAGCTAACCCATGACTGATATCTGTACCTGTACACTTCATAATATGACATAAAAAATACAGAAAACATGCACTGAAAAGCCATAAGGTTCAATTTTGAACATAGCTGAATAATAATAGCGTTTGAATAAAGTGATATCACAATACCAAAACAAAACTGAAATACTAAAGTGTAAATCTGGTAATACTGTAATCGTCTGAAAGCCTCTAACTGTCTGAATAATCTGAATGAGGAGTTGATGGGACATGTCCCCAAATAACTCCGACTAATAACTAATCAAAAGATGGTGAAGAAATAATCATGTCCTCGAAGGATGAGGACTCAATGCTAAAACTCTGAGTGCTGAAATACTACTGCTGCTGCTGATCTGGAAGTTGTGTCTCTGAACCTATGGTGTAACATAAAAATAAAGCACCATAGCGCAAATGCATCAGTACAAAAAAATATACTAAGTATATGTGTGAGGTAGGCTGAATATATGGGGTTTACATGCATGAATGATAATAACTGACTGACTAATATGAGCGTGAGAGTGCACACACGAATACATAGTAACTGAGATCGTGAAAACATGATAACTGAATCTATATACTGATGACATAAAATTTAATGATATCTAACATGACTGATACTAGAGTTCTGATAACTGACATAACTGATAACATGAGTGACTGTGTCTGACAGTCCTGAATCTGATGGAACTATCTGAGTTCCGTACTGTAACTGAGTTGACTGTATCTGACAGTCCTGATATATTAAAATCTGAAGAACTATCTGAGTACTTTTACTGGGACTGACACTGAAATTATAGGAATAGTTATTTAATCGACATGCCCCGTATATGCTATTATAGCTGAGCTGGGGTCTAATCTTTGCCCTGACTGAAAGGGTGTCAATACCGTACCACGGGTAAAGACAAACTGTGGGTAACCCTCATCTGAAAGTGTCCCCAAAAGAGAATGGTGGGGCCCTCATCTGACAATGCTTATCCACCTCATCAGCCCTCATCTGACAGTGTTGATGTATCACCTATGCTGGCTACATAGTTCTGGAACACAAGGATGATTACTAAGAATCACACCCTCATATGACGGTGTGTGTTCCCATCCTTGGGTTCACTCAGTGCTAATATCTACTCCCATTTGAATAGATTAAACATGATTAACTGACTGTACCTGAACTGAGTTTACTGAATTTCGTTGACTGATGGAATACTATTGATATCTGCTAACTGACTGAGTTCATGAGATTACTGATCTTACTGAGTACTGAGTTCATGAGATTACTGATCTTACTGAGTACTGAGTTCATGATATTTCTGAGATTTCCTGAGTCACATGACTGACTGAATTCTATGAAACATGGCTTGACTGATAGTATCATGAAAACATGACATGGCTCTAGGCACACAACTATTATTTTCGGGTACAAGTACCCCCAGGACTCGATAGGAGGAAACTGACAAGGCATGACATTCTTGAATTCATGACCAACATCAATAATCCATAATACTTCTTGATCATAAGAATAGAGTTCATAGTTCATAATGCCATAAATAAGGGATTTCATGCTTCACATGGTTATCATAGTCTTGATCGTGGAAGGGAATGCATATAACATGTACATACTTTCATGATTTCTATATCATGAACATTGCATAAAACAATAATCAACACGCAACAATAGAATGGAAATTAGGTTGAATCATAAGGGGTAGCATGGACTTGTCATTTAAATACTATTGAGTCATAAGGAACATGATTTTATCATTCTAGGCATTTTATCAAACACTTTACATGCACACTTTATGGCATAGGTGAAATCATCAAATTAACAATCTAAAACTACCCAAATTCATAGGTTTTAAATCAACAAACTCACATACTTCATGAAAATTCATCAAGACACCATCTTGAAACATAAATAACAACTCTCAACATGGACATGATCAAATCACAACAAGAAAATCACGATAGGTTATTTAAAACATGATTCTTGGACTCCACGAATGAAAGGGATTCGTGGATGGATACTACGCATACCTTAGTTCATGATTTCGTGAAGATTGACGGAGAGATTCTTGAAATTTGATGGTGAATTCCTTTGGAATTGAACCTTCTATGGAAACCCTAGGGCTTGTTCTTGAGTGTTTTTGAGAGTAATTGAGTATAAGTTGCTGAATTATGGCCAAATCTCGTGTTACAAGGCTTATATAGGGTGGGGAAATTGACCCTTTTAACCCTAGGACATGTCATTAATTTCAGAGAAAATTTTGCCGATTTTTATCCTTGGCACGACGAGCCACTATCGCGCCAAGTTACTGGAAAGTGACAAATGGGAAATTGCACGGTGGCGCGATGTGGAGCTATGAATTGCCACCTTGTCTGTGACCTGGAAGTTTGGTGCGACGCGCCACTATCATGGAGTTACACTGGAAATTGAAAATTTTCATTTGAGCTATCTTCGCGACTCGTTGGAGGCTCAGGTGATACACTGTCTCACTAAAAAGGCTCTAACTCTTCGCCCGGGTGTCAGATTTGGGTGAATTATATATCGATGAAAAACTTATTGAATTTTCCACATGACAAAAAGTGAAAATCTTGAAAATTACTCATGAAAAAATCATCATTCACTTTAGAAGCTAATACTAGGCATTCTTGGGATGAAATTATCTAGGAAGAAAATTTGGGGTATTACAATATCTCCCCTTTGGGAAAATTCGTCCTCGAATGAGACTGGATGAGAGGGAAAACAATAAGTTGAACATGAACTAAACATAGATAACTAGAACATGATCTCATGACTAACAAGACTGACAAGCTGAACATAACATACTGAACATGCATATCTGATGCATGTATAACTAATTCATGAATGCATAACTGAGTGGTCTGATGAACTAAGTTTCTCACAATGAGAATGCATGTATGATGCATAATTATATAACTGAGCTGATAGATGAATGCATGACTGAATATGCAATGGTACTTGATACCAAGTTTACACTGGGAACATGATCATGAAACTGAATACCAAGTTCGTAACACTGATCATGAACTGAGTAAACTTAAGAAGAACTATTACCTTGAGCTTGATCTGAGTTGGTAAAGAAGAGGTGAGGATACTTGGTACGCATTTCTGCTTCTGCTTCCCAAGTAGCTCCATCGACGGACTGATTTTGCCAATGAACTTTAACTAGAGGGACTTCTTTGTTCCTCAATCTATGAGTTTGATAGTCTAAGATTTCAATTGGAATCTCTTCGTAAGAGAGGTTGTTCTGAACATCGATGCTCTGAATAGGGACTACGACTGATGGGTCACCTATACACTTCTTGAGCAACGAGACATGGAAGACTGGATGAACTGGGACTAGATCTGGAGGCAATTCGAGCTCATAAGTTACCTTGCCAAAGCAACTGAGAATCTTGAAGGGACCGACATATCGGGGATTAAGCTTTCCTTTCTTGCTGAATCTCTTCACTCCCTTCATGGGGGATATCTTGAGGTAAATATGATGATCAATCTTGAACTCAAGATCTTTTCTACGAATATCTGCATAAGACTTTTGTCGGTTTTGAGCAGCCCGGAGTCTTTATCTAATCAACTAGACTTTTTCTAAGGCGTCGAATACCAAGTCAGGACCTATGGCTGAGGCCTCACTAACTTTGAACCAACCAATTGGAGATCTACATCTCCTACCATAGAGAGCTTCGAATAGAGCCATCTGAATACTGGAATGATAGTTGTTGTTGTATGCAAACTCAATCAAAGGCAAGTGGTCATCCCAACTACCCTTGAAATCAAGTGCACACGCCCTTAGAATATCTTCTAAAGTCTGAATGGTCCTTTGTGCTTGACCATCTGTTTGAGGATGAAAGGTTGTACTAAGATGGACTTGGGTACCAAGACCTTTTTGGAACACTTTCCAATAGTGAGGGGTGAACTGAGTACCTCTATCTGAGATAATAGACAACGAAACACCGTGCAATCTGAACATCTCCTTGATGAAGACCTTGGCGTAATCCTCAGCAGAATAAGAGGTACGAACTAGAAGAAAATGAGCAAATTTGATTATTCTATCTACAATGACCCAAACTGAATTATGCTGACGACGAGTTAGAGGCAAACCCGTCACGAAGTCCATGTTCACAACTTCCCACTTCCAAGTAGGAATATTGAACTCCTGCATGGACCCACTAGGTTTCTGATGCTCTATCTTAACTTGTTGATATGTAGAGAACTTAGCCACAAACTCTGCAACATCTCTCTTCATCCCACTCCACCAATAGATCTCCCACAAGTAGCGGTACATCTTAGTGGCCCCTGGATAAATAGAGTATCACGCACCATGAGTTCTGCAAGAATTCGTTGCCTTAAGTCATCTACACCTGGAACACATAGACGACCCTGGCAACGTAGAAAACTATCTCCCCCTTGGGAGAAAACCTCTATTTTCTGATCCTAAACTGATTCTTTTAACTTGACAAGGCTAGGATCCCTGACTTTCTTTTCTTTCACCTAAAAAACTAGAGATGATTCTGAACTACTCCGAACACATACACCACCCTCTGAAGAATCGACTAAGTGAACGCCTAGTCTGGCAAGCTGATGAACTTCCTGAGCTAACTTCTTCTTACTATCCTCAATATGAGCAACACTACCCATTGAAAGTCTACTAGAGCGTCGTCCACAATGTTGGCCTTGCCCGGATGGTAAATGACACTTATGTCATAATCCTTCAAGAGCTCTAACCACCTTCTCTGACGAAGATTGAGATCTTTCTGAGAAAAGATATACTGAAGGCTCTTATGGTCTGTGAACACATCTACATGAACACTGTATAGGTAATGTCTCCAAATCTTTAAGGCAAAGACTACGACTGCTAATTCAAGATCATGCATAGGATAATTCTTCTCATGGGGTTTAAGCTACCTGGAGGTGTAGGCTATGACCTTACCATGCTGCATGAGGACACAACCCAAACCCACTTTAGATGCATCACAATACACCACGAAACCATCTAATCCATCTGGAAGAGCTAGAACTGGGGCTGAGGTAAGTCGAGTCTTCAATTCTTGAAAACTCTTCTTGCAAGGATCTGACCACTGAAACTTGACTTTTTTCTGAGTCAATCTGGACATAGGGGATGCAATAGAGGAAAATCCTTTAACAAACTGCCTGTAATAGCCAGCCAAACCCAAAAAACTCCTGATATATGATGGAGAGATAGGGCGAGGCCAGTTTCTTACCACTTCGGTCTTTTGAGGATCTACTCTAATGCTATCACCAGAAACGATATGGCCAAGGAATGCTACCGATCTTAGGCAAAATTCGCACTTACTAAATTTGGCGAACAAATGATGATTTCTGAGAGTCGAAGTACTGTTCTGAGATGGTCTGCATGATCATACTCAGTGCGAGAATAGACCAGAAATTATCTATGAAGACTATGATGAACATGTCCAAGTACTGCTTGAACACACGGTTCATCAAATCCATGAAAGCTGTTGGGGCATTGGTAAGACCGAATAACATGACTAGGAATTTGAAGTGACCATACCGAGTACGGAAAGTTGTCTTCGGGATGTCACACTCTCTAACTCTGAGCTGATGATAGTCGGATCTGAGGTCTATATTAAAGATATAACTGGCACCCTGAAGTTGGTCAAACAAGTCATCGATTCTGGGAAGAGGATACTTATTCTTGATCGTGACTTTATTGAGTTGATGGTAATCTATATACATCCTGAGAGAACCATCTTTCTTGCACATGAATAAAACTAGTGCGCACCACGAGGAAATATTGGGTTTGATGAATCCCTTATCTAAGAGATCCTTCAACTGATCTTTTAGTTTTTTGAGTTCTACTGGTGCCATTCTATATGGAAGAATAGAGATAGGCTGAGTGTCTGGAATGAGGTCGATGCCGAAGTCTATTTCCCTTTCGAAAAGAATGCCTATCTTCGGGAAAAACATTCGAATATTCATTAACAACTGGGACTAATTCAAGACTGGGAGTCTCAGAACTAGAATCTCTAACATGAACAAGATGATAGACACATCCCTTAGATATCATTTTCCTTGCTCGAAGGTAGGAAATAAGCTGACCTCTGAATGCTGAAGTATTACACTTCCACTCAAGGGTGGGTTTATTCAGAAACTGAAACTGAACTATTCTATTTCTTAGGTCAACTGTGGCACAACAGGAATAAAGCCAATCCATACCGAGAATGACATTAAAATTAGTCATCTCTAACTCGACTAAATCTGCTGACGTGACTTTCTAAAATATCATAACCGGGCAGTTCCTGTATACCTACCGGGCTATGATGGTTTTACCCACTGGGGTAGATACTGAAAAAGGGATTTACTATAATTTTGGGACTGACTCTGAAATCGCCTTCTATATAAGGAGTAACAAAAGACAAGGATGCACCTGGATATAGCAAAGCATAAACATGACTATGAAATATCTTTAACATACCAGTAACTACATCAGGAGAATTTTCCTGATCTTGTCGAGCCTAAAGAGCATAAAGAAGATTTGGGTGTTGCCCACTAGTAGCACTAGAAGTGGCACCTTGCTAGTTTGGGCGATCGGACAGAGCTGCAGAACGATTCTGCTGACCCTGATGACCGAACTGGGGATAATCTCTGACTTTGTGGCCTGTCTTGCCATAACTGAAACAGATATCGCTACCAGCTCTGTAAGCACCCTTGTGGTTCTTACCTCAAGTATGACATAGGGAATTAGTTCGGGCATTGCTGACACTTCCCTGAGACTTAGAGCCTGGCGCTCTATCCTTGTTACCCTCTCTAAACTTAGGAACTGGGGCACTGGCTGTAGAAGAAGCTAGAACTGACGACTTAGGATGAAACTGGGAACGGTTTTCTCCTTCTGATTTAGGCTGTCTAAAATTGAAGCTACCTGTCCTAGCTTTCTTATTCTGCTTTTCCCTCTACTTAATTTTCTGCTCATCTATCTGCTGAGAGTGAGTCATGAGTTGAGCTAAAGTCATGTCACTATTTAGCATGGTGGATCTGTACTTGTTAACCATGCTATCATTTACCCCTGAAGCAAACTTGCTCATTTTAGATCTGTTGTCTGCAACCACATGAGGGGCATATCTGGCTAATTGAGTAAACCTTAGCGAATACTCTTTCACCATCATAATTCCCTGCCTGAGGTTGATGAACTCTAGCACCTTGGCTTTTCTAAGCTCTTGGGGAAAGAATTTGTCTAAGAATGCAGTGAAAAACTCCTCCCACTCTATAGGACCTGCATCATCTACACTTTCTGACTTCCACTATTTGAACCAAACATGAGCCATATCTTGCAACTGGTATGCAGCTATCTCAACACTCTCAACAGTAGTCACCCCCATAATGTTTGTCCCTTTCTAGATCTGATCAATGAATTCCTGAGGGTCTTTATCTACCTTAGACCCAAGAAAGGTTGGATGATTCATTCGGATGAAGTCCCGAATCCTAGCTGCAGCTGAGTTGGCCACTGGGTTGGCCGGAATAACTATTGGCCATTCTTTGTGAGCAGTGACTGATTGAGAAAGAGTGGTAAATGCGGTCCTAAACCATGCATGAGAAACATGATCTCCCAAAGGTTCTTTGGGATGAGGGGCTAACTGATTTCCGTTTCTTCTTTTAGGAGGCATGTTCTGTTGAAGAAAGGGAAAAGTGGATTAGACTGAGAGATTGACTTGAGATTATGCTCACTGGCACGACATGAATACTGAAAGAGGGGACACTATTCATAAAACATCTCATAGCCTCCTGCACATAAATGTGGCGTGTAACACACCCATGTACAAGACTCTACTAGATGCGGCTTTCCGACTTCCTAGGACTCTATTGAACTTGGCTCTGATACGAAGTTTGTAACATCCCGATTATCTGAATCGAAATGCTACATGGGTCTCATGACCCCGAAGGACCACAAGCTAACCCATAACTGATATCTGTACCTGTACACTTCATAATATGACATAAAAAATACAGAAAACATGCACTGAAAGGCCATAAGGTTGAATTCTGAACATAACTGAATAATAATAATGTTTGAATAAAGTGGTATCACAATACCAAAACAAAACTGAAATACTGAAGTCTAAATCTGGTAATACTGTAATCGTCTGAAAGCCTCTAACTATCTGAATAATCTGAATAAGGAGTTGATGGGACATGTCCCCAACTAACTTCGACTAATAACTAATCAGAAGATAGTGAAGAAATAATCATGTCCTCGAAGGATGAGGACTCACTGCTAAAACTTTGAGTGCTGGAATACTACTGTTGTTGCTGATCTAGAAGTCGTGTCTCTGAACCTATGGTGTAACATAAAAAGAAAGCACCATAGCGTAAATGTGTTAGTACAAAAAAATGTACTGAGTATACGTGTGAGGTAGGCTGAATACATGGGGTTTACATGCATGAATAATAATAACTGACTGACTAATATGAACGTGAGAGTGCACATATGAATACATAGTAACTGAGATCATGAGAACATGATAACTGAATCTATATACCGATGACATGAAATTTACTGATATCTAACATGACTGATACTAGAGTTCTGATAACTGACATAACTGATAACATGAGTGACTGTGTCTAACAGTCCTGAATCTAATGGAACTATCTGAGTTCCATACTGTAACTGAGTTGACTGTATCTGACAGTCCTGATATATTAAAATATGAAGAACTATCTGAGTTCTTTTACTGGGACTGATACTGAAACTGTGGGAATAGTTATTTAACCGACATGGCCCATATGTGCTATTATAGCTGAGCTGGGGTCCAATCTCTGCCCTGACTGGAAGGGTGTCAATACCGTGCCACCGGTAAAGACAAGTTGTGGGTAACCCTAATCTAACAGTGTCCCTAAAAGAGAATGGTGGGGCCCTCATCTGACAGTGCTTATCCACCATATCAGCCTTCATCTGACAGTGTTGATGTCTTACCTATGCTGGCTACATAGTTTTGAACACAAGGATGATTGCTAAGAATCACACCCTTATCTGACGGTGTGTGTTCCCATCCATGGGTTCACTCGATGCTAATTTCTACTCCCATCTAAAGAGACTGAACATGATTAACTGACTATACCTGGACTGAGTTTACCGAATTTCATTGACTGACAAAATACTATTGATATCTGATAATTGATTGAGTTCATGAGATTACCGATCTTACTGAGTACTGAGTTCATGAGATTACTGATCTTACTGAGTACTGAGTTCATGAGATTTCCTGAGTCACATGACTGGCTGAATTCTATGAAACATGGCTTGACTGAGAGTATCGTGAAAACATGACATGGCTCTAGGCACACAACTATAATTTTCGAGTACAAGTACCCCCAGGACTCGATAGGAGGAAACTAACAAGGCATGACATTTTTGAATTCATGACCAACATCAATAATCCATAATACTTCTTGATCATAGGAATAGAGTTCATAGTCCATAATGCCATAAATAAGGGATTTCATGCTTCACATGGTTATCATAGTCTTGATCATGGAAGGAAATGCATATAGCATGTACATACTTTCATGATTTCCATATCATGAACATTGCATAAAACAATAATCAACATGCAACAATAGCATGGAAATTAGGTTGAATCATAAGGGGTAGCATGGACTTGTCATTTAAATACTATTGAGTCATAAGGAACATGATTTTATCATTCTAGGCATTTTATCAAATACTTTACATGCACACTTTATAGCATAGGTGAAATCATCAAATTAACAATCTAAAACTACCCAAATTCATAGGTTTTAAATCAACAAACTCACATACTTCATGAAAAGTCATCAAGACACCATCTTAAAAGATAAATAACAACTCTTAACATGGACATGATCAAATCACAACAAGAAAATCATGATAGGTTATTTAAAACACGATTCTTGGACTCCACGAATGAAAGGTTTCCGTGGATGGACACTACACATACCTTAGTTTGTGATTTTGTGAAGATTGATGGAGAGATTCTTGAAATTTGACGGTGAATTCCCTTGGAATTGAACCTTCTATGGAAACCCTAGGGCTTGTTCTTGAGAGTTTTTGAGAGTAATTGAGTATAAGTTGCTGAATTATGGCCAAATCTTGTGTTATAAGGCTTATATAGGGTGGGGAAATTGACCCTTTTAACCCTAGGACACGTCTTTAATTTTTGAGAAAATTTTCCCGATTTTCATCCTTGGCGCGACGCGCCACTATTGTGCCAAGTTACTGGAAAGTGACAAATAGGAAATTGCACGGTGGCGTGATGCGGAGCTATCACGTTTCCACCTTGTCTGCGACCTGGAAGTTTGGTGCGATGCACCACTATCGTGGAGCTACACTGGAAATTGACAATTGCCATTTGAGTTATCTCCGCGATGCGCTTGCGGCTCAGGTGATACACTGTCTCACTAAAAAGGCTCTAACTCTTCGCCTGGGTGTCGGATTAGGGCGAATTATATATCGATGGAAAAATTATTGAATTTCCCACATGAAAAAAGTGAAAATCTTGAAATTTCCTCATGGAAAAATCATCATTCACTTTAGAAGCTAATACTCGGCTTTCTTGGGATGAAATTATCTAGGAAGAAAATTTAGGGTATTACACATGCCTCCTGTTTATTGCTCTGGTCAGGTCAAAGGCAGTGGAAACAATAAGGCATGGGGTTTCTTACCAACTATAGACCTTTTTTGTTTCTACTGCCATTGACCTAATCAGAATCATAAACAGAAGGCATGGGATGCAAGTTAGACTTCAGAAATTGACGCCTTGGCTTCCCTTATTTTTACTTCTGGAGTTGTTGGTTTAGGTTTCATTTGTGACTGAAAATCTTACCAATCCTCTGTGATCTCCAAGCTTCTTCCTTAGTGTTATGATTCTGCTCTTTGTGGGTCTTTATTGAGACCACGTTCGCTAGTCGTAGTCCCTAGCAAAGTGTCCCCAGCTCCAGTCCTCTTCAGCATTTTTCTTTTTCAAGAATGATCGACGGATTTTAATATTTGGATACATTTTCACATTTGCAATTCATTTAGTTTTTTTGTCTTTCAAGTCAATTTCATTGGCCAAATTTGCTGAAAGTTCCTTACTTGCTTCCTTGTGTTTCATCTTAAACAAGGTTTATTAAAAATAATTTTGTGGTTTGTTGTATTTAGTTCATGTTTTGCCTATTTTTATTGATGCACAAGTTATTAAAAAAGATATTTTCTAAAATAAATAATAACATATATGTTCACAATAATGAGTTAATATATAAAAGTCCATAACAAACAACAACTTAAGTTTTTGCAATTACAACGATCATGGTCGATTACGATCTGGACATGTAATTATTTTATGGACAACACTCTTACATACAGAGCACTTGTTTCTTCTTGATGGAAAAGATTCTCTGACTCTATGCGTCTTATTATATGGACTTCTTTCGGGTTTGATAGTGCTTGGATCAATATATGGAGGAGGTATTAATCTCTTCAAAAGCTCTGCAGGAACAACCCAAAATTCTTTGAAAGGCAACGGAGTAATATGCCCAATATATGTCATTGTGTATTTTTCCACCGAATAATTTGGAGAGGAGTACTCTCAAATTTTTGTTCTATATTTTGCACCATATTAAGCTCGAAGCGCTGCCATAACATGTGGACAGAGTATTTGGTCCAAGTCAAAACTCGCACGTACAAGATCTTATTTGAAGATCGATCGTGGCAACATCACCATGACTGTTGATACTGAACTTGTAATTTGCTATTTGATGAGATAGTAACCTATTTCGTTGATATTATTTTTTCCACTTCTAGAACAAATGGGGGTTTTGTGCCTTTCAGCTCCACATGCCTTTCGTTAAAAAATTGGCCATACTTCTTGTTTATTACTTGAAACAGACCCTTGATGAAAAATTCTCATTGATCACCAAACAATGAATTCACTGATTTAGCTATGTTTGACGTCATAATATTGTACCTATACAAGAGAATCACTTAGTATGACATCATACTAAACTTGTAACTCAAACAAGACATTAAATTCATAAGAATGTACCTATTTACAAGACAGAATGTCCGGCTCCATTCTCGAAATTGACACGCATGAGATGTTCTGATGCCTTGGGATGCATATTCGCTATTTGATTAAAATGGTCTAAAAACTCCTCTCTACTATATAATTTAGCTTCTCTATAAAAAAAAGTCACGACCCTTTCGTTGTGAAAGTTGGTCCGAATGTTCTCTCCAAGATGCCCGGTACAATAACCAAAATAAGCTGAAGTGAAGAAAATTGAACCCATCTTTTGAATACTTGGATGCCTATCCGAAATAAAAGACAACTCTTCGGTATCTTCGATGCAGCTTCGCAGTTATTCAAAAAAAATCCATAAGAGGCATCACATTCCTTGTCTGCTACACAAAAAGCGACAGGAAAAATGTGATTCTCTACATCTTGCACCACTGCTGCTAGTAGAACTCCATTATACTTGATCCTCAAGAAGGTAGCATCGACGGCTATTCCTTTTCTCAAATGTTGAAAACCTTGAATCCAAGCACCATAGGATACAAAAAAAGTACTTGAACCTTCCGTTTTTATCAACATGCAACACCGTCTTACTTCCAAGATTTGTGGACTCAAGTATGTAACGGTAGGCATCGAGAACTGCATACCCATGCTCGTGTGTCCCCTAACCAAATCCTTGTCAATCCCTATGGCCATATATATCTTCCAATAATTGACCAGGACACCCAATTCTGTAAGGATTTAATTGGCCATAACCCTTGTAGAAGGGCCTTTGCCATCGGGGAATCTATTCTTGAAATATTCAGCGAGGACTTTTGTTGTGGCATGACGATTTTTGCCCAAGATGTGCTCCGAACCACATGTGTGATACTTTTCATGTTCATGAATGACGAATCTGTCAGAACTTAAGTACTTCACCGCCTCAACCACCACTTGCAGTTTGGATTAGTATATTTGTAGCAAAAGATTTTGCTTGAATTAATCACCTACATTATTTTGAAATCTTTTTTCAAGAAAGAAATAAACAAAGTAGTAGATAGTTCTTTCTTGTCCTTGAATGACATTTCTTGAAAAAGCTGGTCCCATCGTCTTGACAATTGCCAGACTGTGTCGATCGAGAAGAACTGCTCATCGTATTGGTCGCATCAACGAGCGTAGGTGTTTAATTATCATCTAGAATATTCATGTCTAGATCATCCAACCTATCATCAAAGATGTCTTGTTGTTGTATATCTTCTATATTCTGGTTTTTATTCTCTCTCGTCTTTTCAACCACGTACACCCTTAACACCGGCTTGGATGAATCACTAAGATAAGCACGCAATCGAAATTGATTGGTTATTTTGAAAGGTAGTACCCTCTGATTTTCAAAGGAGATGTGTATGTAACTGATGATGAGTTCTTTCGGTTGACAATTCAGTCCACAATAACTGATGATTAAGTTCACAAAATCATCATATGAAACATCACTTTGGACTGTCATAGCTATCGCCTCTAATATTTCACCCTCCTTCTAATACCATACATATCGATTTCTCTTCTCGATCCATTGACCATGACAATCCACCCCTATTGTTATTGATCCCTCTATTATTAGTACCTAAATAAAGTCATTTTTTAAAAAAAGTTAATAGTGATTTGTGATTTCATAGTGCCGTAACATGAATCCCAACAGACGTGTAATATGTTGATACAAGTGAAAAATAAGTTGTAACAAGTAAGTGATCAGTCGCAACATATTACTTACCTGTTGGGATTCATGTTACGCTCCTGAAGTTGATTTCAATAGACGAGTCATCTGTTGTAACAGGTGAATCATATGTTGTGACAGACTATACATTTGTTACAATAGATAAAGCGCCTGTTGGGATAGATGTTACAATACTAAGGAACATTTGAAGATGATTCCAATAGATGAGTGACATGTTGCAACAGATAATTAACCTATTACGGTAGATGACTTACCTGTTGCAGCAGACGACGCATCTATTGGAATTGATTTCTGGTTCTATTGCAATAGGTTACTAATCTGTTGCAACAGATAAATACATATGTTGTAACAGATGACCCATCTGTTCAATTCATGTACGACACTATATAATCATAAATATAAATACAATATATGAATCTCCTGTTGCAACAGATGGCTCATCTTTCGCAACAGATGATTGGTCTATTTAAATAGATGGCTCTTATGTTGCATTCATGTTCATGTGCTATCTATTATTAAAAAAACAGCATAATAGCAGTTACCCAGATGACAAATTCAACTAAAAATCATAATTTGACTTACCAAAGTCTCCTATGAAGTAATGCCAAAGTGGAAAGTGATGTACGAAACAAAATTTGACCTAAGAAATTGGTCAAATAGCAGCAGTAGCGGTAACAACAATAACAACAATGATCAACAAGAAGAAGATGAAGATGCTAATGAAGTATAAGACGATGATAATGAAGAAAAAGATGATGAATAAAGCAACAACAACAATGAACAACAAAAATCGCTAAGAGAGAGAAAACAACAATTGATGAAAAGAGAGACAAACACACTTTTTTCCCTTTGTTTCCTGATATATTAGGTAAACATTTAGATCAAAGTATAAATTTAAAAACTTGTAGGCTATTCTCAAACTTACCCAACCTTCTTAATCCATAATAAAGTAATTGTCACATTCACTCAATTATTAAGACATGAGTCACCTACACCTCATTTTCAAACTCTTTTGTCACTTTTAGCTCGAAGCCCCAACTTACTTAATAGGTATGTCAAATAAATATCTTTTTGATAACAATATAACCTTTTACATGTGACAGAGTAATAATCAACACAAGGCTAATTATCACAAAATGATATTTAATTTTTTAAAATTCATATATTCAAATTAGCAAATTATAGTTTAATTATTTCAATGATATATGATAATTTTCTTATTATATCATACAAATACGGTAATAATTTTCTATGTTTAATTAATCTAATAATTGATTGCACATCGTGTGGGTATTAATACTACTTGTGATTAAAAAAATGATCATTAGTTCTTGTAACTCATATGTCCATCATAAGAAGGTAAGAGAGCTTTAATTTACATCAATGTTAAAGTTTCATTTTCGGTGAAAGGCATACAGGAGAGTTCTGTTTTTCCTGTTTTTATTTTGTTGTTATTGTTGTTTAAATATACAATAAAATAAATTTTCAGTTATAACAATGATGACGTATATTCTCGTGGTTTACCAATTCAAACATGAAGCTAGATGATGAACAAGTGACACTCTGTTTGGATGGTGGTTTGTCATGATTTCATAATGTACGGTATTGTATGGTATGGTATTGCACTATACAGTATAATACAATATCATGTTTGGATAGACTGTATTATTCAATGTTGTTTAATAATAATTTTATTATTTGGTTTGACAATATGATACTGTATCGGAATTGTTAAGTTTACTAAAATACTCTTAATTATTATAAATGTTAAATTTATCAATAATTGTTAATAAGATAATTTTTTTTCTTATTAATTTATCATAAATTATGCCATGTAGATATATTAAGTTGTTCAGTTCATGTAAATTTTAAAAAAGTCAATAAAAGAATAGATCAAAATAAATATAATTGGATTCTTTTTTTATAGTAACAAATTTCACTTCTTTTTTGTGTTTTGAGACGTGACACCAATGACAAGTATAAAGTTTGAATGCATCTTTTGTGTATGCTATGGATATGTTCGGTATTGAATTAAAAAAAAATATCTTCTAGGAAAATAAATTATTTCGTACTTATTTTCTTGTGTTCATTATGCAAGTAGGAAAATATTTTTTAAAAGTATTTGTATATATTTAACACAAAATAATGAAAAAGAATATGATAAAGGGGGAGGGATAAGAAGAAATTTAAATCTTTTTTCTTAAAAAAAATATTTGGGGGGTGGGATAGTGGAGTAGGAGGTCATGGTAGGGGCTGCAGTAAGAAAAAAAGTTTTATCTTTTTTTTTTAAAAAATATCTTTTAATGGGGGAAAAGTTATTATTATTTTTTGGGGGGGCTGGATGGGTGGGTGGGTGGGTGAGGGGGGAGCTAGTAGGGGTAGGGTGGTGTAAGAAAATTTTCTTAAAAGTTTTAAAAAATAAATTTTAAAAATAAAAAGGAAATTGGTGGTGGTGGTGGGGGGGAGGGGGGGGCTAGTAGGTAGGCGGAGGGTTGGGAGTGAGGATGGGTTAAGAATTGTTTTTGATTTTTTATTTTTAAAATAAATTGGAGTGGGGGTTTGGCGGGGGTGGGGTCGGATCGAGATAAGGGGTGGAATAAGAAAAAAGCAAAAATTGAGGAGGGGGTGGGGCTGGTGGGGTGGGAGTCGGGGTAGGAGGTGGAGTTAATATATATATATATATATATATATATTAAGAGTATAATTTCCCCATTAAGAGTATTAATTTCCTTATTAAGACTATATCATTCATTCCCATAACACTCACGTCCATTCTCCTATTGATGGTTATCAATTATCATTAACTTAATTCACTCCTTAATACCCACGTCTTGCAATAGTTACATTCAAAAAAAAAGAGCAAAACCTCAAACCTATAAATAGAGAGTCAATAACATTCGTATCAACCAACCACTCATCTTCAAAAGATTTGCAACAACAACAAAACGTTCAGTGGATCTAGGAGAATAGAAAAGTTGTTTCTGGAAGACCCTCTTTAGTAACCACGATTAAAGCGGCCAAAAGTATTAATGGCCTTGCAAGAAAATAGGAAAAGAATACCATGCAAAAGATTCACCATTGTTCTCCAAAAGTCTATCTGAAGAGTTTGTTGCATCAGAGTAAATAAATCAATACAAGGATGAAATAGAGATATTGATAGTAAAAGATCTGGCAAAGAAGCTAGAGATGAGATTGATAGAATGGTAAAGGAGGGTGTATTTAACATTTTTTGTGTCTGAAATTTCATAGACAACATAATAGAGTTTATAAGAGTTATATTCTCCTTTTATTCTTTTCTTTTTTAAGGATTCCTTTATATAATACTACATATAGTAAATTTATAGGATATATAGAGAGAGAGAGAAGTGTTCGGACAGTAAAGAAAAATATAAAAGTAAGAGGAAGAAGATTTTGTGGAGTAAAATAGAGATGTTACTGATTTTAGGCGCAAATTAAGATGAAGTAAAAATGGTAGGTGGAATGCTGCAAATGAGGAAGATTAATTATTTGATAAAAAAGGAAATATAAATGGGTAAAAACAAAAAAGGTGATGAGAAAAGAGAGGAATTTTTTAAAAATAAATAAAGAGAGAATACATTAGTCCTTAACTTTTCTTATTTTATTAGCTTAAAAGTTTGCATTGTTATTCATTTTTCTTAAATTAAGGAAATTGATCGAAGAGAATTATATTCTAGCTTACTTAGTACATATATTAATTTATATAAACAATGTTATATATATATATATATATATATGTATATGGAACTATTTTTTATTTTTCTTTATGAAAAATATTTTTATGTGAAAAAAATAATTAGTATTTCGGGAGTGTAGCCTTTTGGCTACATATTAATATGGACTCATTGTGGTACTTCTCATAGCTCGAGAATTGTATTTTTTTTTTTCTTGTGATTTGTGAATCTTTTTTTTCCGCCTTTTTTTTTTTTTTTTCTAATTCGTGTTTAACTTTTTCTTAAAAAAATATAAATGTCACTAAATAATTACATAATTAAATGAAGAAAAATTCATCAACTTTTCAATTTTCACCTTATATTATAATTATTTTCTTTGTTAGATATATCTATAATCTATATCTATAATATATTAAAAGTGTGAAGACCCTTAGAAAAGTGATTTAAACTTTTTGTCCTTCATTAAAAAATTCTTCTTTAGATAAAACTATCTTTTCACTATTTTTTAAAAAATTTATTAGTTAATTATTTTTATTATATTAACTAGACTTCATAAAATATATGAGACTCCTAAAATATATGGTAGGAGAATTAATTAATATTTTTCTTTCTACTGGACTTCCTAAAACATATGAGACTCTTAAAATATATGGTAGGGAAATTAATTAATATTTTTCTTTCTACTGTTCAATTAGAAAAAGAGAAAATCGTTTACACCCCCGAACTTTGTTGTAAAAATCAAACACCCCCCTCAACTTTCAACAATAATCATTCTCCCTCCTTCTTTCTATTTGATTTTTCAAAATACCTACTTTACCCTTGTATTTATATCAACATTTGAATTTAAAAAAGAAAAAAAAATCATAGACACAATTTTTATTTTTTAATCTATATAACATATTTTCTATAAAAAGCTAAAAGTTTTTTTAGATGAAAAAATAAAAGTGAGAAATATTGATTGAGTATATAAATTAATGACATTCTATAAGGAAATAATAAAAATTAATTTTATTAAAATTAAAAATTCTAATATCTATTTATACGTGAAAATAATAGGTAATTATATTTTTATAAATATATTATAATGCAGGTAATACGAATTAATTAATAGTAGAAGGTCCTTCGAAAACAACTTCTCGACCTCTCTGAGGTAGTGGTAAGGTTTGTGTACCCCTACCCTCCTCATACCTCACTTAAGGAATTTCACTGGGGTGAAAATCAATCAAACACCCCCCCTAGTATTGAGCAACAATCATTCTCCCCCTCTTTTCACTATGTAATACTTATTTTACCCTTAATATTTTTATTCTTCTGTTTATATAATATTTTTTATATTCTATATATTTATCTTTCATAACCAATGTATTTATCATTTTTATTTAAATTCATTTACATTATTAGTAAATTCTTTTATAAATTAATTACAAAATCTAATGGTATTTTTTACATTCGAAATTTTTATATTATAGGTATTAAGTATGTATGTGTGTATATATAATTATGTATATAGATACATATTTTGATTCACTCTTATTTTTTAATATCTATATAGATAAACGAGTTTTAGTTGTCAATATGAATTATTTTGTAAATTGTAATTTAAAATTTCATTAACAATAATCATTTGATTTGTAATAAATATAGATCTACAACAACACCATATCCAGTGAAATCCCCTAAGTGAGGTATGTGGAGGGTAGGGGTACGCAAACCTTACCACTACCGTGGGGAGGTAGATAAATTATTTTCGAAGGACCCTCGACTATTAATAAATTTGTATTACCTGCATTGAAATATATTTATAAAAATATAATTACCTATTATTTTCACGTATAAATAGATATTATAATATTTAATTTTAATAAAATTATTTTTTATTATTTTGCTCATTTATTTCGTTATAGAATATCATTAACTTATATACTCAATTAATATTTCTCACTTTTATTCTTTTCATCTAAAAAATAACCTTTAGCTTTTTATAGAAAATATGTTATATAGATTAAAAAATAAAAATTGTGTTTATAAAAAAGTTTTTTTAAAAAAAATATTCAAATATTGATATAAATACAAGGGTAAAGTAGGTATTTTGAAAACAAATAAGAAAAAAGAAGGAGAATGATTATTGTTTAAAGTTGAGGAGGGTGTTTGATTTTTACAACAAAGTTCGGGAGTGTAAATGATTTTAACCCATTTTAGAAGGATAAAAATACTTAAGTGATAAAAATTTTAAAAAAATTACATGTATAAAATTAAAAGTGAATAACATAATTGATTAAAATTTAAAATTAATTAAAAAATTTCAAACACTCAAAAGTTTAATTAATTCGTGCGAAGCGCGAATGACATTCACTAGTATAAGATAAATGGTAAAATATAATTATACATTATTACGCAAGAGCATAATTAAAAAAATAAGTAAATTCTGAGATATCACCAAATCATGGTTACATAAAGTGAATGTTTTATGATTACCAAATCATAAAACTAAATTATACCATATTATATATTTTAAAAAACAATCAAAACAAACATGATTCTCTTAATAACTGTTCCTACCACAGAAAAAATCCGAAAAAACCCACCATCCAAACATAGTGTAAAGAGAATTCACCACTTTTTTTTTTTTCTTTTCTTCTTGTTTTTAACCTCTGTGAAACCATTTTTGTCCTCTTGTTCAATTTTCTGATCTTGCGTAATCCCCTCTTTTCTTCCTTATTACTCTGCAGATCTTTCTATTTCTCATCTTTCTCTACATATCGTGTCCCTGCATTTTGCACCCCTTCATACTCCAATTTTTTTATCATAACCCTTCCTGCCTGCTCCATCTCCTTCTAATCCAATCCAAATGGATTCCGGTCCACTCTTACTTTAGCCAAATTAGGTCTAGACTTACCTATGGTGGCTAAGTCCTCCTTCAAGGGGGTTCCAACAGCTGCCAAAATTTGCTTAAGGTAGTTCCATTCGAATAAATGAAATTTTAATTCGGGCAACAAAACCCAAATTGGTGCTAACGAAGATTCTTCATGTGGGTCGAAATTCCGGGACCATTTGAATGTGCGCATAAGAGAGCCCGCAATATCCATAAATATTTTGAAGTAAACAGCATTGAAATCCAATTCGCTACTGAAATCTATGAAAACATGGCGAAATCCACAGGCACCTATTCGAACTTTACCTTTCAGTGGAGTTTGTTCCAAGAATTTTGACCTTATAGTCTCAATTCTCGGCCTCCCCATTGTGAATTTGCCAACAAAAGTAAGTTCACATTCATCCGCCATTAACCCATAGTAATCGGAAGCATTAGAAATGGCCGCTGGCTTTCCATTATGTGTCGTGTGCTTTGCTATTACTGGAGCCAAGGAATGTGTCACTTCCATACTTGGGCTTCCAATAAATGCCTCTCTGCATGAGGGTATCTGTGCTCCAATATCCTCTGCCTTCATCGGACCCTTAGCGGGATCCTTTGGCTGAATGATACGCACCGATGAACCGGCATCTAGCGACTCCATAGAGAAGGAGTGCTGAACCACGCTTCAGATCGAGAGAAAAAGTTACTGTTGGTAAGATGATTTCAGAAAGTCGAGTATCTGTGTAATCTTTGAGGCATAAATTCGAACAAGTGATGAGCAGGGTTAATTCTACACAATGATACCAATTGTGGAGTGTCAATTCTCCCCCATCACTGGATTTCAGCCATAAAAGGTTATCAAATCCTTTCCCAGATAGCAGGTTATGATTGCCAAAATTCACCCAAGCAATAAGAGAATTTTTGTATCTACGGTTTTGTGAATGTTATCGAACTGTGATGGTTTGAATTCGATTCTAAAGGTATTAGCTGGGCACTAGCTCTCCCGTCGAAGACGGTAGGCGGCGTACGGAGAGATGCCAGAAAATAGCCGTTATTTTGGATTATAGTGATTCTTCCTGCAGGTAATAAGAAGCATTAATAGACGAAGTTGACATCTTAGTTCAACACTTATTTCAAATCTTGATTTAATTGTCAGTAGGGTAATAAAATTAGCTTCCTAAGTTTATTGATCCACACCTTTTTTCTTTTCAATTAATTCATATGATACTTGTTGGCACACGTAATTCTATTCTGTTACTATTAATTACTGGGGAATGAAACATTATTATTCATAGGTTTAAAAGCGCTTAAATACAAACACTCCAACTGAAATACTAATCAATTCGAGAAGGTACACAACATTGCCATGCTAAGATATACATAGCAGAGGGCTTATTTAGAAAGCAAACTAATTATTATTAATTAAGATGGTGGAAAGTAACACAGTGGCTGCAGCTAGCAGGTTTATTTATGCGGTATCGAAGCCCACAACTAGAGGGTAAAAGTTTCCTTCAGAATCCTTAGTCACGTGACCTGCTATTTGCAACCTCCTTCCTTCTACCATAACCATCCATACTATATTACAGGCGTCAGAAGTGCAAGTTGGACAAATAATAGGACCAGGGCAATGCAACAACCGGTAACCAGTTGCGTATTCGTACGAGAAACTCACTAACCTGAACCAACTGCTATCTACTTGTCCAATGGTTCCTCCCCTCGTCGACACCAAACTAACCCCTTTTATAGAAGCACCGTGCTCTTCTACTTTCCAAGTTGTATAATTCGAACAACCAGAATTGTACTCACTAAACTGGATGTTAAAGTCTTGGTTTTCATGGATGCTACCAATATTAGTATACGGAATGAGTCTGATAGCAGTACGTGAACTTCCGCCTTCGCCGTTGTACTTGAAAGCCCCGTCTGGACAAGGGGAATCTGAATTTGGGATTTTACCTAGACACACAAAACCACGTAGGGCACCATCATCAGTGGAACTCATGAGGTAAGTTTCATCAGGAGTAACTGGGTGATTCCAAATGGTATATACTACCGGATCATCAGACAAGGTAGAAGTAGTTTAGCCATGTGTAAGTTAAGGGGCTTTGGGGAATCAGTAGCAGTGGGTAACTTAATGGGATTATGGGAGCTGAAAGTTGATGAAAGAGCCACAAAGGGAAGCAGACACAGAGCTAAAAGGAATAAACACTTTGTCATGTTTGATTTCTGTAATGCTTTCTTCCTTGTGAGTTGTCACTAATGAAGCCTTCTATTTATAGAGTCATATCATCATCATCATATTAATTCATCCCTCCATTTTAACTGCTTGTTCATGTTTGATTTGATACACTCTTACCTTTTTTAGGAAGCATTCCCCTCCTTTCCTTTCGACCAACTTGTTCATTTGATTTTGACTTGGCCTGAGGATTAATAAGATAAAGAGAAATATTTGAATCTCGTGATTGTAAATTAAAGAAATATAGAATGTATCAAAATATATTTTAATTTTGTGATTGTAACATACCACATAAAAAGTTGAAATTAAATAATTATCGAAAAGGGAAAAAACATTTTTCTTGAAACAGACTAAAAATAAAAGTCAAATAAATTGAAATTTGAAAAACTCCCCCACACAATTTTTTTTTTCTTAGAAAAACTCTTACTTCAATTCCCATCCTTTCCCTATCCCCTACCTCCCACACCCACACCCCTACACCCCGCCCGCTCTCATTTTTTTTTTAAGATTTTTTTTTTTTTTAAATAAATTTCTCTTAAATTTTATTTTTTTACCTCAACCCCTATCCTAAAACCCACATCTCCTACCCCCGCCACCCCTCCTACCACCGACCCCTCACCCCACACCCCTCCCTGAAAAATATTTTTTTATTTTTTTTAAAAAATAAATTTTTAAAAATATTCTTACTCCTCCTTCACTCCCTACCCACCCACCCAACTTTTCAAATCCATTCAAATTTAGTTTCTTTACAAAAGGTAAATATTAATATGTTAATATTTCTTCGACTAAGCGGGTTAAATTGGGCGGGTCAAGACTCGATTTAACCCATTTCAACCCAAAGTGAATTTGAACGGGTTATGACCCAACCTGATATCCAATTTAACCCATTTAATATCTTCAATCTCAACTCAATCAGCCCATTTGAGACCTCTAACTGTAAATAATAATTATTTAAAATTTTACCTATGCCACCTGACTATTTTCGGATATTTCCTACTCCATCACATAATTTTTTCCTATTTGAAGCTATTTTTAAGGGACACTTTACCCATATTCAATATTAAAAAACAGTAATAACTTAAAACATGAAAAATGGCTATTCTGTTTAATTTTTTACTATTATATTGTAATACTCATAACATTTTATACTAGTTCTAATACCTAACGCCTTTTTTAACATAGTATCTTCACGACCTGACAGTTATATTGTCATGTGAAATATCATTGTTGAAAAGCAGAGCGGCGAAGAGGAAAGTTGATTGATCAATGATTAAAAGGAAATTACCTTTAGAAGTAGAGCTACTTTTATAATAAAAACATTTAGAAAATAAATTATGTTCAAATTTACTAAAAAAATGTCATCAAAAGCTAATTTATTCTTCAATAGCTTCCCTCCAATATGTCCTTTATATTAATAGTAAATTAAAATTTGTTCAACCAAATTTTTTTAAAAAATGCATATGTTTTATGTTTCATCTTCCACTATTGATAGCATCAACAACTTTAATGTTCGTTGGAGAATCGAGAATGTTAAGAGTTTTAGCTAGCCCTCATATTAATCTAGTTATCCCAACAAAGAATGCTATTTTCAGATTAACCTTCATAGCGCATTTACCTCTATAATTTGCTTAGCATCAAATGAGATGAATGTACATTAATATTTGGCATTTAGCATTTTGAAATTTAAATCGTAGAGTTCGTGGTCCTCTAAATTTTCATCATCTTATCATATTCAAGCTTTTACGGATACTTGTCGCCCCAACCGACTTAGCCTCACTCTACTTCCTTTCTTTCAGAAAAGTTATCTTGTCTCAATCATTACAATAATATTTTTGCTTCCATGCCATAATTCCACAAAAATCTAATTACTTGTCTCTTAACATTATCAAAAACTCCAAAGATATTTCACAAAGAAAGAAGATGATTAAAACGTGATTGCAATTCACAACACATGCTTAATTGATATTGTTGGAAGTATCTATTGGGTCGGGCCCATTCGTAAGAGATTTGGCTCTCCACCATTACAAGGAAATTACATGATATAGCCTTCATAGTGTTTAAAGACTAGTCTTCCTTCCTTTTTATATATAATACAGGTATATTTTTGTTCCTGTATACCTCAAATATTTTTACACTGCTCATTTATCTCTCAACTCCTATTTTTATTTTTGCTCCTTTTTTTTTCTTTTTTCTTTTTCCTTGATTTTTGTTGTTTTCCTCTTTTTTCATGTTTTAATTCATTTGTCTAAACATTTATTTTTCTTTTACTTTTTCTCTTTTTTCTTAAACTTTATCTACTTCATTTCTCTTTGGGAAAAGTCATCGTTTCCACCTCAAACTATACTCGAAAAGTCGAAGACACACTTAAACTATTGAAGCGACCTAATACACACATGTACTACTTAAAAACAAATTTTTCTCCACCTTCTAAAGTGTTATTCCACCCTCATAAGGTGGGGTGTTCCACACGCGCACGCCACCTCAGTGCCACGTCAATGCCACGCAAAAAATATAATAAATTTATTATTTTTCCTTCTTTTTCCTTCTTTTTCCTTTTTCGTTTTAATTTAAATTTTTTCCTTCTTCATTTTCTTCTGTATCCAATCTCAAAACCTCCATGGATACAGATATCATCATCATAGCCAAACTCAAATCATCAATTAATTACCACCATCAACTTTACAAACCACCAACAAAATTGCCATCACCTTCGATTTCTTCAATTACTTCTAACTTTGTCACCTATCTTTAACCCCTCTTTTCTCCTTCTTTATCGATTTTTTGACGAAATTGATAATTTTTTTTTTTAGAGTGATGGAAGAGACATAAAATGAGAAAAACTTGTAAGTTAAAATCTGGCCAACAAAAATTTGATAAAAGTATTGAAAAATAAAATTCGTCGGACTAAAAATTTTTGATGAATTAAAATCGGCCATTCTTTATAGTTCTCAATAAAATTGACAATGAAATGATTCTTCACATTACTATTCTATCAATAAAAAATAATTGAGGTATTTACAACAATAATAGTGAATTAGATGAGGAGATTGATGGTGGTGGGTCGATTAATGAAATTGATGGTGGCACTGATGAAATTAGTGATTGCAGGTGATGAATTGATGGCTATGAGAGCTGTTGAAATTGATAGTAGTGAGTTAAGTGATGAAATTGAATGAAAAATCAACAATGGAGTAAGAAGAAAAATCAAATTAACGAAGAAAATTCTTCAAAAAAATAGAAGTTTCAATTACTATTAAAAATTGACTGGAAAAAAAAAAGAAGAAGTAGAAGATAAAAACAAGTGAGGTGTGAAGAAGAAGATTTGTGAAGGAGGCGGGGGTGGGGTGGTGGTGAAGAAGAGGATGCTTGGTAGGGAAGAAAATTTTAATTTTTTAACTTTTTTTTTGCTTTAATTATATTACCCACACTTCATTTTTTATTTTAATTAATTATTTTTTGCCACGTCATTTTTAGGGTGCATAAAAATTCATTTTTAAGTAGTATAAGTGTGTATTAGATCGCTTTAATAGTTGAAGTGTGTCTTCGACTTTTCAGATTTAGTTTAGGGTGGAAATGATGTTTTTTTCCTTTCTTTTTTAATTCATTGTCTCAACCTTTTTTTTTTTTTTTTTTTTATCATTTCTCTTTTTTTTTCCTCAAACTTTATTGTTATTTTTTTCTTCCCATTTTTTCTTCTTCTTTATTCTTTTCTTTTTTTAAAATTATTATTCTTCTCTTTTTCTACCCTTTTATTTTTTCCTCAATCTTTGTTTTCTTCTTTTTTTTCTCAACTTGTATTATATTTTGCTAATAAATAGAAAGTTGGACAATCTGCAAAGAGATCTTCTTTTTTTTGACATCAAAGTAAATTTAAAGGCATGACTTGAAGTCCTTTGGGGTAAGTCTTGCCTCTAATGCAAAAGTTATTAAATATCTCATAAATCAAGACACGATGTGGTAGTTTCAACACTTGTCTATTGGGCATAACTTTTTTTGGGATGGGAAGTTCTTAGGCTAAGTCTTGTCTTAGAGGCAAGACGAATAGAGCATCCCAAAAATCAAGTCACTATGTGTTAGTGTCAACTATTGCTCATAGCTAAGGCAAGAGTTATAGAACATACATCTCATAAAACGATGTGGTAGTGTCAACTCTCACCCATGAGACATAATTTGTTGTTTGAAAGTTCTTGGACTAAGTCATGCCTCTAAGACAAGAGTTATTGAACATCTCATGAATCAAAACATAATATGGTAGTATCAACTCGTACCTATGGGGCATAACTCGTTTGAAAGTCCTTGATTTATAAAATATCTCATAAATTAAGACACAATGTGTTTGTTTCAACTCTTGCCCATGGAAAATAATTTATTGCTAAAAGATCCATGATCAAAGTCTTGCCTCTATAGTAAGAGTTATGAAGTATCTCATAAATCAAAATATAATGTGATAGTGTCAGCTCTACCCATGAGCGTAACTTGTTGTTTGAAAGTCCTTGAGTTAAGTTTCACCTCTAAGACAAGAGTTATAAAGCATCTCATAAATCAATACACAATGTGATAGTTTAACGCTGGCCCATAAGGAGTAACTTGTGTCTTGAAAGCCCTTGGACTAAATCTTGCCTCTAAGGAAAGAGTTATAGAACATCTCATAAATCAATGCATAATGTGATAGTGTCAACTCTTATCCATGGAGCATAACTTGTTGTTTGATGGCCACTGACTAAATTTTCTATTGTCACCAACAGTCGAAGATTGTTGGTTTAACCACCCCCAAATCATGTGATTATGTGTTTAAACCCTTTTTATGTTAATTATTTTCTTTCACCACCCCCAAATCTTGTGATTATGTTTTAAAATATTTTTTAATTTAATTATTTTCTTTCACCAGCCCAAAACATATGATTATCTATTTAAATATTTTTTAATTTAATTATTTTCTTTCACAGCCCCAAAACATGTTATTATTTGTTTAAATCTTTTTTAATTTAATTATTTTCTTTCACCAACCCCAAATCATGTGATTATCTGTTTAAACTTTTTTTAATTTAATTATTTTCTTTCAAACTACAAGCTACTGATGGCCCATCGATTCATATGGTCTATGATCGACTCCTAGGTTTGATCGAGGAGTGACGACGTCTAAGATCGATGATAGACTATAGATCATTATATATGTTTGTGAATTTAATCAAGTCTATCTACTGTTGTATTTATTGAATAAGGAATAAAAATTTGAAAAGTTGATTGTACAGAAGAATAACCAACACACAAAAAAAAAACAATCACAAAAAAAGAGGGAAAACATAATTTAGAAACTGAAATACTTATATTCATTCTGTTCATTGTAGTACATATATTTTCCAATATCAAAAACTGTAAAAAAAAGGCAAAAAAAAGAAACTTTGTTCTAACAAAAATCCTACCAAGAAAGCTTCTTTTGCAATGAACAATACCAAAAAATTATAAACATAAACTAAAATAAAAACTTAAACTAAATTTAGGAGGATGATTGGGGGGGTGGGGGGTGATGTAGTCGGTGTCGTCCATTCATAGCCTCTCCAGAATTACCCTCACGAAATGAGCAATACGACGAAGCTCACGCTCCAAGTAGGCACGGTCTTTGCCCAGGCAGTGGAAAAGCCGATCAAAATCGTTTCTTAAAAGTAGTAGATCGTAGTGTCTTGAGGGAACTCATCGGATGGTGCATAGAGTAATTATTCTGGGAGGCATGATTGTAGTTTGATGAAGAAGAAGAAGGGTTTCTGAAGTTTTGGATTTAGGTAGAACTGGATGCTTACATAGAAATAGTCATTGTACTTATAGACTCATATCTAGAATGTGCCATTTCATATTCTCAACCAATGATCAGTCGAAGCGTGTGGGAATAGAAAAGGCTTACCTTGCATATAACAACGATTTTTTATGTGAATAGACGTGTTTACAACTTTTAATTAATTGAGTACAGGAAACGATGATTCAATGCATCGATTGGAGAGATATGACGGTAAAAGACCCACATTACGTATTTGATGAGTAATCATATAACCATTACAAAATATTTAATAGACTGTGTAAAGGATATATTGTAGATTACAACTGAATATTAAATTCTACAGAAATACACGTTTGACCCTCAAAACAGTATCTTTACAACTGAAGAAAAAAACCTATCTAACATTTGTTGGGCATGCTACATGTGGTTCTTTTGTGCTCGAATTTCATGCATATTGAACACCTATTCCTCCTTTTGGACTTGAATGTTTCACCGACGCCCTTAACATGTTTGACTTTCTTCCTTTCGAGTTTGGGATCATGGGGGGTGGAACGATCTTAGTGTTTTACAATTCGTATGGCACAGTCCATTAGAACTCTGGAAGGACAACGTTAATAGCTTTGAAGTATGCGAGGAGGTAAGTTTCAACTTTATAAATTGATGAAGAGTACTCGTAAATGGAGTTACCGTAACCTTTACCATCGCCATACTTTGCTCTCAAAGCGGTCATCGCAAGTTATATTTCCTACAAGAACAACTCATGTCCAAGAGATTGACCTTGGCAGTAACACCATTGTCGAACACGGTGAATCGGTCGAGACCCCCGTTTGCATTAGTCACATATAATGAATTATTCACACTCTTATTATCCATTAGGATTTTTTTTGCACAAGTCACAAATTTGTTATTTGTACTGTCGACAAAGACATGCCGCTCCCTAAATTTTTGATCAAATTTTCTAGCAATTGAATTGAATATGTACGACACGGGGTACTCCCGTTCATCCGTCAACATCGAGTTGAGCGACTCGGCGATATTTGTGGTCATCACATTGTACCTATTACCCGGAAAGTGTGCTCTACTCCATTTCTCAAAATCAAGCATATTTTCAATAACATGTGCTGCCTCGAGGCAATTATTCTTCAATTCCGCAAAATGCTTGCTAAACTCATCAAGAGAATAAGCCTTTATCACGGCGTATAATAGATAAAGATGTTATCCACAGTGTTGATTTACATAAAGATTTTCAGTGAGGTGCCTCATGAAAAGTCTATGATGTGACACGACTGTAAACACGAAGAAAGCATTAGCAATGCTAATGTGTCTATCGGAGATGACATATAGATGTACTTCATCTTCTACTATAGACTTCAACTTCTCGAAGAAGAAGGTCTAAGAAACATCGTTCTCTTTATCCATAACATAAAAGACAATTGCAAAGTTATGATATTCGGTGTCCTGTGCAACGACACTCAGCAACACGCCCCCGTAATTTTTATACAAATGTGTGCCATCGACGAAAATTGCCTTTCTCATGTGGCCATATCCCCGTATACAAGCTCCGAATGCTAAAATATAGTAAATAAATGATCCATCTTTCCTGTTTACCATGGTAGAGTAAGAAGACCCGGGATTCAATAACTCCACTATGTGGAAAAAAGTCGACAAACAAGCATATTCATGCTCCGGTGTCCCGTGAATGATGTTTTTCGCAATTACACTTTCTTTCAAACACATCCAATAGCTTGCATTGCAATGCATCTCCCTAAACACAATCCTCTGAATTTCTTTTATGCTTGGACCCTTACCATCCTGAAAATGATTTACTCATAGTGAAACAATCAATTCAGATGAGATTCTCTTATGACTGCCCGTGGCGTGTTCAATACCGCACGTGTGGAAACCAACATACTTATATATACAAGATATGTCTGAGGATTCGTACTTCTTTGTCCGCAACAACAGACGCAACCACGAGATACACATTTTGCTTTCAACAATTTAGTGTAGATCTTCTCCATAAAATAATTAAAAAATTGCCTCACCGCTGCTCCGTCTAGTAGCATTTTAAGATCTTTCTTATCAGTGAATATTTTATCACAATAGAAATTGGTTTCATTGGCGAAGAAATGTCTTGGTTAGATCCCGTTCCATAATATTCTTCCGCATCTTACGAGTCTGATGAAACGTCTTTCATATGCATAGAATCATCTTCCATATTAATTGGATGATCGCCATCGTTCTCATAATCATTTAAATCATCCTCGACTGCCAGGCGCTAAGGTGGGTGTGGTGATAAATTCAATGGTCCTTCAAAGGGCCTCTTAACTACATTTATCCTTAAAATAGGCCTAAAGCCATCTGCATCAACATTTATCATTTACAATTACACACGTTTATCATTATTTATGATCATGGGATACATCTTTTCTCTCGAATACATTAGAGAACTAATCACCACGTCGCTCGATGCGCAATCAAAATCCCCGCTCTTCATTACGCTTGCAATCAAGTCGGCGTATGAACCATTATGGCGAACAACAATGGACAGTGTCACCTTGGTAAAAGATTTTCATTTTCAACATTTGGGAGTCTCCTCCCATTCTCCCATGAAATCATCAGAAACCAAAACAAATTCTACAATAGACATCCTAGAATTAGTCTTTGGTCGATGGTCGATTATGTTGATGGTATATCTTGGGATATATGCACGATAGATGACTGGGAAGATATCCATACAAATACCTTAAAATTATAAATAATGTTTCTAATCAACGATCGTTGGGTTTATGGAATAGAGAAATGAACTTGAAGCCGCCTGAGCTACTGTAATGTACTTTCTAAAGACGTTTTGAGTAATGCGAGTGATTTAAAGCTTTTTAACAATGGTGGAAAGTATGTTTGAGAAGATAGCAAACAAATGGGGTAACAATGGATGCAATGGACAAGCTTATGATGTTTATAGATTGATTTAAAGTTGATCGCCGAAAAATAATGCCAAAAAATGGCCTGAATTGGAGTTTTTTTGGAGGGAAAGAACCTTCTATTCTAAGTTTTTGAATTTTTTCTAAATTACTTTTGGAAACCAAGATATTTTTGTATTCTATAATTGTGGATGATGGAGTAGATTGAAGTGTATTATTAGAAACTTGTGGGTGAATTTATCAAGTTAGAAAAATTGGATGATGAGATGGATTAAAGTGGGTATATGACAATTTTTTCAAGACTTTCGTCTAAATGACAAAATAAATCTTGAAAAGAGCCTTTTTGGCATGAAATCCCAAGTAAGCTAGTACCTGAACTAAATTTTCTATCTTTGTTTGGTCCCTAACTATTGTATTCCTCCAACTACATACCCCAAATGATGTGGCATTTATGTTTAAGCTCAGAAACATTAGGGCAGGGGACTTAACTGAAGAAGACTTAAGATAACCGCAATGAAGAATTCAAAAACAATATTGATCTCACCTGTCCCTATCGATATATGTATTTTCGCCTAATTCTATGCAATTTTCTATTCTCACCTTCAGGGTCTGCAGATGAAGGTAATAAGTGAAAGATTAATAGGTTTGGAAGATCATAAGAGGTTGTGGCTCAGGAAATCTCAAGTATTTGAAAAGGCATTCAGGATAAGCTTACATAATTGATCTGCAATCAACTTCTTTAATTTTTTATTTTTTTTTATAGATGGTTGATCGAGCATCAAACAATGAAAGACAAATATAGGTTTACCGCAAATAATGACCTATTAGCACAAATGATCATGGACCAAACTCAAGAACATTTGTTTTTACAAGCGAATCAAGTTCATATAGCATCGTATTATATCAACATAAGAAATACCTTGAGATCATAAGCTTCTAATTCTAAAAATTTGATGGACCAAAAATACAAAAATGAGAAAGAACAACTTATAAGTAATATGAACATATATGTGATTCACCTGAAACTTTTCTGGACAGGCCCTCATCACTACCAAATTTTCAATCTTTCTCTTAGAAAGAAAACTTTGTGATCAATCATTTCTCATTTATATGTTTCAAGTCAACCCCAGTTTTGTCAAACAACCGTAGGACATAATCAGCGAATATGATATTCACATAAACACATTAGCTAGTGTATAATAACACTCCATACACAACCTTCTTCAAAAAACCCATCTCCTTATCATCACTCTATTGCATCACCACATAAATTCAATTCTTCTATTGTGATTAGTGGGCTACAAGGCACAAACAAATCAAGAATAAAATAAACATGATTTAACTTATTTGTAAAAATAAAAGGCACTCCAGCAAAAGGAACAAATTCAAATCCAATCTAAAAAAAATTTATGCTAACCCAACATTATTCCAGTGCTTAGTAAATGAAAAGAAGGGAAAAAAACATTTAAGAATTTGTACATGTTAAAGGGAAAGAGGAATGTTTTGATTTTAAGAGAGGGAAATCGTAGGCAGTAGGGTATTTAGTAAATGAAAAGAAGGGAAAAAACGTAAGTGTTACGAAATATAAAAGAAAGAACAAGAAAATATAAAGCAAGAAGAACAAGAATAAATAAAGAGAGAAGAGAGAGTAATTCTTTATTTCTCTTAAGATTCTTGATGTGTGAATTACAATGAACGGAACCTTTTATTTATAGGAAAAATTTACGCCTAGTTTCCAACTAAAAGACAAATACTTTGAATCTTGATAGATATCAACTAGATCGTGATAGACATTCATTATAATGTAAATACATTTATAACACTACCCCTTGAATGTCTAATTGATAGATAGTGTGCCTCGTTAAAACCTTACTAGAAAAAACCCAATGAAAAAAAAAATTAGTGAAGGAAAAACAGTACATATCTCTAATAATACGCATTTTGGCTGCCTCATTAAAAACCTTACAAGGAAAATCCAGTGGGACAAAACCTCATAAGGGAAAAAGAGTACAACGCATATTAACTCCCCCTAATGAGAACATCCTTGAACCTTTGCTTCTCGATCTTGTGCACCATCTTCTTGAAAGTTGCAATTGGAGAATACTTGGTGAATAAATCAGCCACATTATCATTTGAACGAATTTGTTACACGTTAATATCATAATTCTTTTGTAGCTCAAAAGCTTTGATGAAGTGTGCTTCGTTCTATTTCCTTTTATGAATCCTCTATTAAGATGTGTTATGCAAGTTGCATTATCTCTGTATAAAATTGTGGGTACATTGTCACATCATGCAATTGCCAAAAGACTCAATTGAAGTTGTAGTTGACCCTATGAACTCACCCCTAGTCCATGATTAATCAATTTAGGTGTTAGCTTGACAATGAGGTAATAAGAATCGCTTCAACTCAAAGTGATCGATCGACGACTCTGTGACTGAGGAGGAACGCAATACCAACATTATGCAATGGCCAAAAGACTCAATTGAAGTTGTAGTTGACCCTATGAACTCACCCCTTATCCAAGATTAATCAATTTAGGTATTAGCTTGACAATGAGGTAATAAGAATCGCTTCAACTCAGAGTGATCGATCGACGACTCTGTGAATAAGGAGGAATGCAATACCAACATCATGCAATTGCCAAAAAACTCAATTAAAGTCGTAGTTGACCCTATGAACTCACCCCTAGTCCAAGATTAATCAATTCAGGTATTAGCTTGACAATGAGGTAATAAGAATCGCTTCAACTCAGAGTGATCGATCGACGACTCTGTGAATGAGGAGGAGCGCAATACCAATATCATGCAATTGCCAAAAGACTCAATTGAAGTTGTAGTTGACTCTATGAACCCCCAGTCCAAGATTAATCAATTTAGGTATTATCTTGACAGTGGAGTAATAAGAATCGCTTCAACTCAGTATGATTGATCGATGACTCTGGTCGGGAGGAACACAATACCACTATCATGCAATTGTCAGAAGACTCAATTGAAGCTGTAGTTGACCCTATGAACTCACCCCTAATCCAAGATTAAAACAATTTAGATATTAGCTTGACAATGAGGTAATAAGAATCACTTCAACTCAGAGTGCTCGATCGGCGACTCTGGTCGGGAGGAACGCAATACCAACATCATGCAATTGCCAAAAGACTCAATTGAAGTTGTAGTTGACCCTAGAACTGTAATGCCCCGAAAACTGATCCCGAAATATCACACGGTGCTCAAGACTACGAGTAGCTTTAAGCTAGCCCTGTCTGTCTGTTACTAAGTCTGAATCTCATAATAAAGAAAATATAGACATAAAAGTCATACTGAATGCGAAAACTATCTGAAATAACTGAGAATAATGTCTGAAACATCAATACTGAATAGTCTGAATCAAAACTAACAGTCAGGCAAGCTTCTACTACTAATAACTAGAGAGTCACTGGGACAAACCCCCAGCTAACTCGAACTTTCTTAAAAGAATGCTAAATCATATGAACTAATAAGCTGCAAAATCTGAATGAATAAATCACCGAACTATGAGGACTCACCAATTGTCGAATGTAGATGGAGATACTCGAACTACTCACGCTGTTGATACTGAGAACCTGAACCTACATTATGAGACAATGTAGCACATGAACATATATGTGGATCAGTACTTTGAGGATGTATTGAGTATATGGGGATGGATGCATAAGTGAAACATCATCTCATCATCATAATTTATAAAATAATGTATGCTTGTTTTATCCCTTTTCAAATTTATTAAAGGGAAGACAAATTATTTGTAAGAACATGATTTTCGACTACTCAAATTATTTCAAAACTCCAAAAATGTCAAAATAATTTAAGAAAAATTATAGAGTCGCCACTTGATTTTTATAGAAAATATCAAGAAAACTTAAAAGAAATTTCAAACATTCAAAAATTGAAATAAATCTTTGAATTTAGAGAAACTAAGTAAGGTTTCAATTAACGCCCTAAGAATTTTTTTTACGGCCCTTAGGAGCGTTCATTTTAAAACGGTTCACCAAAAGATCATCTTTGACTAACTTAAAAGGCTAACTTTGCAAATTTTTTTATAAAATATCACACTTGAAACAAGCGATTTTTGAAAATCATTTCGTCAAGTTTTTTAAGCTAAAGAAAATTTTAAACAAAAATCCATTTTTAACAATATAACCTTAATAATTTATTTCGTTTTAAGGGAGATTATTATTTTTAAAGGAACCTATTTTTAGGGTCAATGTTAACTTAAAGGAAAAAAAACATATATACACATGCTAACTTTGCCTTATTACATTACATCCCATGTTGAAAAAGAAATTACAAAAATCTCATATTAATTACTTAAATCCCTACCTTTTTTATTTTCTCTCTCTTCCTTCTTATACATTCCAAATAACCATATTTTGCTCCAAATTATGCTCCATATTTTTCTCCTAAAATCTTGCTACCTTTTCTCTCCATTTATTTAGTATGTCATCTATGATTATGAGTAGCAGCTGTAATTCTAATTTTACCTTCTCTTCTTCCTCACCATTTCACTTCTCCTTAACCACGGATTCCACTTTCTCTACTCGGAATTCATAAACCCAAAATTATTTTTTTTTCTTTTTCAAAAAAAAAAATAATTAAGCCCGAATTAATCAAATAAATACTCTCAATAACAAAACAAAATCAAATTGAAAAACCCCTTTGATTATTACTTTGCGTAATTCTTTTTTTTTAATTTGAATTTTTTGTTGAAGGAATTTATTATGTATAGATCTTGAACAGTGATGGCTTGGAATGTATTCAGATTTCGTACGGTCCTTAAAAGATTGGGGCAATTATGAACTTGTTGGTGTTAGGCGTTGTGGGTGCTTATTACGCTGTCTTTTTGACCAACTATGGGGGACGAAACTAAAGGTCAAAGCCAAGAAAAATATTTACTGGTGTTTTTCCTTTCACTTATTAACTTTTTCTTTCACTTATTTGTAAATGATTAAAACAACATATTACTAATTAATCTGACATTGTATTTTGAAGACATAATATGTTTCCTGTTATGTACCTTTGCTTATAAGTGAATCTTACATTGAACTAAAGACAAATACATTTTAAACGTATGTATTACATAACAGTATACATGTTGTAAAACGTTTATTACTTGTAAAAAAATTACAGAAATTGTTAATATCATGCACATTTATAATGTATGATGTTATATCATACATTGATACGAATGTATAATCAAATATTATACATTCGTAAGTCTACTGGAATGGCACAGTTTCACTATACATTGCTTTGAATGTGTAACAACTTATTATACATTCAAACGTTTACTGGAAAGACACACATTTATTATACATTGATTTGACTGTATAAAAACATATTATACATTCGTAAATTTACTGGAATGATACTGTATATAATTTTTTTTTTTAAATTGAATTCAGTTAAATTTCGTTATTGTATTTCTAATAACCTCATACATGTTAGAAACGTATAATGTTATATCATACATTTATTACACATTAACTATTAATGTACAACATTTTAATATACCGTGTGTTTCAACAACTACTTACTCCTATAGAGGGTAAGTTACATAGTTAATATGCATTTATAATCATGTTCTAACTTCAAGTTATATGTTTACGAACTATGATATAGGGAAAAAGCATAAATTTTTTATACTAATATAAATCATTGATTAAAGAAATTAACATCTATAATCAATAAAAAAAAAATATATTACTTGCTCCAGAATTAAAAAAAAAAACTAATAAAAAATATTTATACAACCAAAACCATCCAAAGCATCCGCACATAGAAAACCATAATATATTCTTCATGATTCCTTTGGAAAGAAACCGCAAGTCCTGTGATTGTGACCGACTCGTCCGCATTTACCGAAATTACTATTGCGTCACTTTTATATGACGTATCATTAATTTTTGACTCCCAAATTTTAGAATATTGCAACAATACGGGAATATTCATATTGATTTTACTAGTATTGAAGAACGTATGTAGAAGAAGATTTTAGTAGTTTTGAAGAACGGGTGTAGAAGAAAGTGGTTGTTTTTGGCTTTTCAGATCGTGAATCACAAGAGAAAAATTATGTATAACAAAATTTTTTAAATTCAAATATCAGTTACATGTTCTATCAATAAACGATTTAATGTTGGCTAATTACTACATTTAATTAAGGAACTGTAAAATAATTAAAGATTCTCTTACCTTAAATATAGGATTAGCTGTTACATCATACATTCGACCAATGTATAATATGTGACCGAATGTATGAGTATGTTTGCAAAAAAAGGGAGAAAGAAAACAACAAGAGATTTTGTGTAATTATGTCGAGGAGATTTATGTTGTTTACACTAACTTAAAACCTTAAAATAATAAATTTTAAGAGAAATAAGAAATATTTAATTGATTATGGGAGAGTTTAAACTTTTTAGTTTAAGAAAATCCATTTCTATTATTGCTCGAGAAAACTCACTTCGGCCTAAATGAGATCAATTATTACTTAGAACATGCAAAAAGTCATTTTAATGTGAAAAAAGTTTGTATTCAAAAAGTTAACACAAAGTCCATCTTATTTCATTTATAATAATAATAATAATAATAATAATAATAATAATAATAGTAATAATAAAAGGGAAATTCAAGTTAGTAGCGGAGGGGAAAAAATGAAGATAAAAGAAAAATGGCGATGTCTTGGAGATTTATTTATTTAGATTAATTGATTAAAGTTGTCAAGCAAATACAAACAAATAATTTAGAATGGATAATTAAAGAGAAAAGAGTGAGAATCAAAAAATCTGTCCATTGGACCAATTCCATGTACTTTAGCCCATTTTTCGCCCCTGTATATCTGCTGTATTTCAGCAGCTTATTTCCTGCATTTTTGTGTATTACCGCTGCGTATACGGTTATATCAGTGCGGTAAGCTGCATATTTTGACTCCATTTTTCATCATAAACAACGGTATAACGCGCAGCTGCTGCCTTCTAATGTATATCAGCTGTATACAACTGTATACCAGCTTGTTTATGCATGTATAAGTCCATTTGTGAATTCGGTTGAGGCTTTGACTCGATGGAGGTTGGGCTTAACCCAACGGAATGCGATAGAAGTGAGTCCGAGGGACTCAACGGAGGAGTTCATGCATATAAAAGGTTAAAGATTAGCATCAGGAAGTAGATCAAGTATTAAATTGCTTCATGCATAATCATAAAAAAAAGGTCAATTGAAAAAATATTCCAAAAGAATTACCAAGCATTTAAGCAGGTTAGGAGGAGAATGATTCGATGGTGGTGCAACTTGCTACTTCACAGAGTGACTCTAAAAAGGAAGAGGTGATCATACTAAGCTCATTCAAGTGTTTTCTTCTAAACACGACATGTAACAAACTAAGTTGCTAATTACTAGATACACTAAAATAATTATAAGTTGAATTTAACAAGACCAGTTCATCGATTGAGCTAGGCGAACCGCAGAAAGCAGAAAAGAAAAAGAAAAGGGGCTGTCTCGAAATCTAAGCCACCAAACTAATGAATCAAGTATACCAGCATGCACTTCTAAAATTAAATCCTACAAAAGTACCCAAACATCATATATTTATACACAAGCTCCAACAGTATACAAAGGGGTACAGATTAGGCCAACAAAAATAAACTAAACAGAACATAAATTGAGTGCAAAACTGAAATTTACATATTTAAGAGCAGCAACGAAAGATCTAAAAGCAAGCTTTCCTTATCAGCTGCTAGACAAAGGTTGAGACAACTGCGGAATTAAAGAACAAAGCGTTTTCCTGCTCTTGTTTGTTTCCAACTAATGACCAATCATATATCAATGTCAAATAGTATATCATGCTACAAAGCAGAATAACATCATTCAGAGAAGTAATAGAATAGGCATGCTAAAAGTATAGGTTTGCATAGTCGGAATCATTCTAACTTCCATGTAAACAACATAATCAAGAAATTTCCATGTCAATAAATTCGTAATGAGGATTGACAAAAGGGACTGACTACCTTTTATCGGGACGCCGAAATGAGCAAGACGACTTCGGGATCGAATTTCGAACTCAAGTTTTGCTGGAGTTTAGGACGACCTCGACGGTCTTTTGAGAAGAGAATTTCGGTTTCGTGAGGTTAAAGGCAAGCACCTTCAGAACCCCCCAATTTCCCCCCAAAATTCTCTCTCTTTTCATGGTGAAAGAGGGGTTATTTACAGATGAAGTCCAGATTTGAAGTGAAGATATTTTTTCAAACATGTGGATGGAGTTTGAATTCAAAATCAGTAAAGAATCTCCTCTATATCTTGAATTAATGACGAAATTCAGGGCAATTTTCGTTGTATCGTCGTTTGGGGACTGTTTTCCTTCCATCGTTGGCTTCAACGGGTTGAACGGGCTAAAAATAGATGGTGACGTGGCTGGGTTTTTGGGATGGACGTTATAGCATTTTGGTGATGTTGGACGTCGTTTGGTTGAGGAAGAACGGTGTTCAGTGGTGTTGTCGTTCTTGGAACGTTGTTGGTAACGTCGTTGCTGTTTGTTGATACAGCGTTGTTATGCTGTTGTTGTATGGGGCCGGGTCTGTGTTGTATTGGGCTGGTGTAGGGTGGATGTGGTTGTAATTGTTCTTGGGCTGCTTTTGTGGCCCAAGATTAAGATGGAGAGGGTCAAAATTTGGCCATTTATAAAATGACCAAATTTGACTAGCATTTTAGTCAATTTTATTTAAATATTGACCGTACATCAACTGACCAATGGTATTTCAATTGTGATTAATTTAATTTTAATTATGACCAAATTTAATAAATCGACTAAATTGAATTAAGGCTTAAAACAAATTAACAATTAGTTTAATCCCGAGTTTCTTGATTTAATAAGATCAAACAAATATTTTATTTTTATTTTTTATTTTATTTTTCAACATAAATTATTTTGAGGCTAAATTATATTTAGATTAAAATTTTAACCGTTTGAATCAATTTTTGAGATAACTATTGATTGAAATTCGATTTTTCATCAGATAGTTATTTAGATAAATAAATTATATAATTTTGTATAAGCGAATAAGAAATATATAATCGTTACTAAAAATGAAAAAATCACCCAGATAAATATTTGAAAAACTTTTATTTAAATAAAATAAATATTGTAATTTTATTTAAAATCGAAGAAACTCGGATTCAAACTTAGTCGTGGAGGGCAAAAATTAGGTGTCAACAATGCTAAATGTAAATGACTCACATAAGCTGGAGTATCTGAAATACTGAAATCTGGAATCATGAATAACAAATCATACTTTATAAATTTAATGAGTCATAACATTTAGTTCTGAAAGCTGTACTTGTATTCTCTATTTAAATCATACTGTCTAAGTGTAAAAAGGGCTCACGCTAAAATCTAAACTCTGAAAGCTGAAATCTGTAACTAATATCTTTCTGTAAAGCATAATCTGAAAAGAGTTGTGAGCCTTTACACTTAGTTTTCTAAAAGCTTTTCTGTAAATCTTTTACTTTAACTAGCAGGGAGGTTCTCTTAACTAGGGGTGTGCAAAAATCGAACCAACTGATAAATCGAACCGATAAAAATGTTATTGGGTTAACAATTTTTTATTTTTTTTATACAAATTTTTATTGGGTAAACGGTTCGGTTTTGGCTTTGGCTTATTCGGTTATCGGTTAAATCGATAACCCAATAAGGATACACTAAATTATTGTTTTATCCCTATTTATGTTATATATATAAATCTCTCTCTCTCTCTCTCTCTCTCTCTCTATATATATATATATATATATATGTATATATAGATATGTGTATGTATATATATATATTATATGCACTACTTATTCACAATTCAGTGATTCACAAAGTATTAACCTATTCAGGGCAACAAAGGCACAATAAAAGCTCGGCTATTATCGTATTGAAAAGCTTGAAGCATTTATAGCTTCCAACAATTAGAATTTTTTTTTCTAACTAACATTCAGTCATGCTTGAAGATTCTTGTAAACTAAAATGCATTGCGTAGGATTTTGGCGATAACTAAGATTTTTTTTTTTATGTTAGTTGTTACTATTTCTATTTTATAAGTATTTTCTTATTGGTTAAATCGAAAACCGAACCGTTAAGGACCAAAAACCGATAAAACAAAATTGATAAGAAAATATCTTATTGGTTGGTTATTAGTTTTACATATTTAAAAATCGAAAATAGATAAATCGAACCAATAGCACATAAAATTGAACTGAACCGACCGATGTACACCCCTACTCTTAACCGACATAAATCATGTGAGCTACATGGAGTACCTCACGTTGGGGAGAGGTGTCATACTCTTGCTAGGGAGTATAACCTTATCTTAAGTTATCACCTCTTAGCCCACTATGGGCACTTAATCTCAATTCTATGGTGGCACGTAGTTTTGGGGTATGAGACCTTGGAATCATACCAACTTGGTGCTAAATACTACTCCCTTTATTCTGCTACACTCATTTTGTTGGAAATCCACTTTAAAACTTAGCATAAAGGGTTTATCTGAAACCAGTTATGCATTTATTTGAGTGAAATTATAAATAAGCTGATCTGAATTCTGTAATCTATAATAAATATGTAAAGTGGATTCCAAAACTTATCTGAAGATCAAAAGATCAAAACTTTATTGTAAATTTGAAATAATCTGCTCATAGGATGCTTAAAGCATCATCTTTCTTGAAATGTCAACATATAGGCTTGGGTTTAATAACCCATGCATCAAACTCATGCCAAAACATCATAACAATCATGCTTGATAATGATAAAATAATAATTCATCTCAAAAGCAATTACTGTAATAGGCGTGAAAATATGAAAATAGACATGCAATTCATCTTTAAAATATCTCAAAACTCATAATCTTGCAAATAGCAATAATGGGTATGCACCCTAATTTAAATCTCATTAATATTCCTTCAAAATTATATGAAATTGTAATTAAAACTTTGTTTTGCGCACAGGGATGGTAGAAGATCCTTGTTCATAAACCCCACATACCTTGATTGATGATTAGACGAAGAAACTTGAATTATTGATTCCTAATTGGGTTCTTGAAGATGAGTTCTTGATTATCTTGTCTTGGGAATCCTCAATTTAGAGCTTTCTTGAAGAAACTATGGAGGATTTTGATTTCTTGAAGAAGAAACTTTGGAGCTCTAGGGTTTTTGTTTGAGAGAGAATGTATGATTTTTGGCATAAAGTGCCTTGAATATGTTTAATCCTATGTTTTGGATGGATTGAGGCCTTGGGAATTGACCAAAATATCCCTTTTAATATTTAAATGGAACTGGAAAGAAAATAATTTCCGAATTGGCAGGACACCGCGATGCGCTACTATCGTGGTGGCTCATTGGAAATAGGAAAATTGGGAACTGGGCATTCTCCGCGATGCGCCACCATCGCGGTACCCCTTTGGAATGCTATTTTGGCTACTGGCGGGATGCGCTACTATCGCGTTGGGCTACTGGAAACTGACAAATGGGAAATTGGGCTTCTCCACGACGCGGGGCTACCGCGGAGGGCCACTGGAATTTGACTATTATCATTTTGCCCACCTCCGTGATGCGCCAAGTTCCCAGGTGGCACATTGTTTTGCTAAAATGCTCCTCTAACTTCTTCAACGAGTGTCGGAATTGGTCGAATTTGGTATTGATGGAAAGCTTATTCGATTTCCCCCACAATAGTATTTGAAAAATTTCATACGAAATAGATATTATTCATTTTGGAAGCTATCCCTTAACATTCTAGGAATGAATTTAAGCTAGGAAAAGTATGGGGTATTACAATATCTCCTCCTTGGGAACATTTATCCTCGAATATGGCTAGTTAAGCTGAAAATACTGAGGAATCTGAGGCTATAAGATATCATGCACAACTGAAGTAAATTAAATGACTGATTCTCAATACAATGAGCTACTGAACTGATTTGAGAGTGCATGAATTTACATGAAAATAGCTATATAGATAAATCTGAGGTCGAAAAAGAACTGAATGAAGGAAAACTATTACCTTCGGGTGAATCTGAGTTCGTGGAGAAGAGATAAGGATACTTGGTATGCATGTCTGCTTCTGTTTCCCAAGTAGCACCCTCAACGAACTGATTTCGCCACAAAATTTTGACCAAGGAAACTTCTTTGTTCCTTAGTTTACGAATCTGATGATCAAGAATCTCTACTGGGACTTCTTCGTAAGAAAGACTATTCTGAATATCTGTATTCTCTAGAGGAACTATAATAGCTGAATCGTCCATGCACTTCTTCAACAAGGACACATGGAATACTAGATGGACTGAGGATAAATTTGGGGGTAGCTTAAGCTCATACGCCACCTTCCCAACACGACTCACAATACGGAAGGGACCAACATAACGGGGACTAAGTTTCCCCTTTTTGCCAAATCTCTTCACCCTCTTCATGGTTGAAACTTTCAAATACACAAAATCACCAACCTCAAACTTGAGATCTCTCCTTCTTACGTCTGCATAAGATTTCTGATGACTCTAGGCTGCTTTCAATCTCTCTCTAATCAACTAAACATTATCCATGGCCTCAAACACCATGCCTGACTTGATCAAAGTGGCTTCACCCACTTCGAACCAACCAATTGGCGATCTACATCTTCGCCCATAAAGAGCCTCAAACGGAGCCATCTGAATACTAGCATAGTAACTGTTATTATAAGAGAACTCAATCAATGACAAATGCTCATCCCAACTTCCTTTGAAATCAAGAACACATGACCTCAACATATCCTCTAAAGTCTGAATGGTCCTCTCTGCCTGATCATCTGTCTGCAGATGAAAAGCTAAACTAAGATGAACTTGGGTACCTAGACCCTTCTGAAAAGCTCTCCAAAACTGAGAGGTAAACTGAGTACCCCTATCTGAGATGATGGACAAAGGAAATCTATGCAATATAAATAACTCTCTGATATACAACTTAGCACAATCTTCAATTGTGTAGGACGTGTGAATTGGCAAGAAATACACTGACTTAGTCAATCTGTCTACAATAAGCCAAATCGAATCATGCTGATGACGCGAATGGGGTAAACCAGTCACAAAATCCATATTCACCTCTTCCCACTTCCAAGTGGGGATACCAAACTCTTGCAACATACCACCAGGTCTTTGGTGCTCTACCTTAACCTATAAATAAGTTACACACTTAGCTATAAATTCTGCTATATCTCTCTTCATACCACTCCACCAATAGGTTTCCCGCAAGTCGCGCTACATCTTGGTAGCACTTGGATAAATAGAATAACGCGTACCATACACTTTAACCATAATCCGCTACCTTAAATCATCAACATATGGAACACATAATCTACTTTGGTATCTCAACACACCATCTCTCCCTTGGGAGAAAATCTCTACCTTTTGGTCTTTCACTGACTTCTTCAGTTTGACCAAACTAAAATCCTTATCTTGCTTCTTTTTCATTTTCAAAACTAGAGAAGATTCAGAACTACTCTGAACCCAAACATTCCCTTTAATTGAATCAACCAACCTAACACCCAATTTAGTTAAATGATGAACTTTCCAAAATAACTCTTTATTATCGTTCTCCACATGAGCAACACTCCCCATAAACAATCTACTAAGGGCATCTGCCACTACATTGGCCTTGGTCGGATGGTACAACATACTCATATCATACTCCTTCAATAATTCTAACCACCTTCTCTGCCGAAGATTCAAATCCCTCTGAGTAAACACATACTGAAAACTTTTGTGATCTATGAACACATCAACATGCACCCCATAAAGATAATGTCTCCATATTTTCAAAGTAAACACAATCGCAGCTAACTCAAGATCATGGGTTGGGTAATTTTTCTCATAAGGCTTAAGCTATCTAGAGGCATAGGCTATGAACTTACCTCTCTGTATCAACACACAACCCAAACCAACTCTGGAGGCATCAAAATAAATAATAAAACCATCTGTACTATCGGGTAATGCTAAAACTAGGGCTGAAGTGAGTCGAGTATTCAACTTCTAAAAACTTTTCTCGCAGGAATCTGACCGCTAAAACTTAACTTTCTTTTGGGTCAATCTAGACATAGGATATACTATAGACGAGAAACCCTCAATGAAACGTCGGTAATAACCAACTAAACCCAAGAAACTCCTAATGTCTAACGGAGAGATAGGTCTAGGCAAATTTCTTACAACTTTTGTCTTTTGGGGATCAACTCTAATACCCTTATTAGAAATAATATGACCAAGGAAAGCTACTGACCTTAGCCAAAATTCACATTTACTGAATTTGACGAACAACTGGTGATCTCTAAGAGTTTGCAACACAATTCTAAGATAGTCTGCATGATCATCCTCACGATGAGAGTAGACAAGGATATCATCTATAAAGACTATGAAAAACATGTTCAAATACTGTTTGAACACTCTGTTCATCAAGTCCATGAAGGCTGCAGGGGCATTTGTTAGTCCGAAGGACATGACTAGAAACTCGAAATAACCGTAACGGGTTCTGAAAGCTGTCTTTGGTATATCATATTCCCTTACTTTAAGCTGATGATAGCCGAATCTAAGGTCTATCTTTGAGAAATAACTTGCACCTTGGAGTTGATCAAATAAGTCATCAATTCTAGGAAGAGTATATTTGTTTTTGACTGTAACTTTATTCAGCTGACGATAGTCAATGCACATACGCTAAGAATCATTTTTCTTTCGCACGAATAGGATGGAAGTGCCCCATGGAGATATACCAGGTCTTATAAAACCCTTATCTAAGAGATCCTTAAGCTTCTCTTTTAATGCTTTAAGCTTGGCGGGATCCATATGATATGGAGGTATTGAAATAGGCTGAGTATCTGGAAGAAGGTCAATCTCAAATTCTATTTCCCTATCGGGAGGTACCCTTGGCAAATCTTCGGGAAAGACATCAGAAAACTCATTGAATTTACTAAATAACTGAATTATTAGAGTCTCCGACTTAGTGTCTTTGACTCAAACTAAATGATAGATAGACCCTTTGGAGATCAACTTTCTGGCTTTAAGATAAGATATGAAATGACTTTTGGGAGACACTAAATTACCTTTCCATTTAAAGACTGGCTCATTTGAAAATTGAAACTTCACTACTCATGTGGGACAATCTATGGATGCATAACAGGAATGGAGCCAATCCATACAAAGAATAAGATCAAAATCAACCATATCTAACTCTATTAAATCTGCTAACATAATTTTATGAAGAACCGTGATAGGGAACTTTCTATAGATGTGTTTGGCAACAACTGACTTACCTACTGGGGTAGAAACCAAAAAGGGCTCAGGGATCTTTTCAAAACTTATCTCAAAATTCACTGCAACTAATGGGGTCACATAAGGGAAACTCGACCCAGGGTGTAACTACATATAAACATCAAGATGAAAGATACGAAACATACCGGTAACAACATCTAGTGAATCTTTCTGCTCTTGGTGGTATGGTAAAGCATAAAAACGATTCCGTCACTGACCACCACCGATACTGGATGATGCGCCCTGAGGAAGAATTGGGAAACCTAAATGAGCTGGTGCACTAGTAGTCTGAGTCTGGGGACGATCATATTTATTTCCCTGCTTAGGATGCAAACAATCTCTAATTCCATGACCTGACTTACCACAACCAAAACAACCCTGCTGTCCAGTCAAGAACTTACTAGGATGATTTCTACCATACCTAGTATAAGGAGAATAACGAGGTCTTCCACTTACACTATTATGAGATCTGGACATAGAAGGCTTACCCCACTGCTCCTACCTAGATCTGGGAGCTGGATCACTAGATGAAGATGGTGCTGACATAAATAAATGATTCTAAAACTGCGGACGATTTCCTCTTTGAGACCTAGCTTGGCCATACTCAAACTGCCCTATTCCAGCCTTCTTACTTCCCCTCTTTCTTCCCTTCAACTTCTCTACTTCAATCTTCTGGGCATGAATCATCAATCTAGCAAGATCCATGTCTCCAATAAGCATGGCAGTCCTAGACTCCTTGAATACCAAGCTAGACACTCTGGTAACAAACTTACTCATACTTTTCCTAGGATCATCAATCGTATCAGGAGCATACTTAGACAACTGATTAAACTTAAGGCAATACTCCTTCACTGTCATTGAGCCCCGCCTTAGGTTCACAAACTCCTCTATCTTAGCTTCCCTCATCTTACGTGGGAAAAACCTGTCTAGAAATAATCCTGAAATAAGCCAACTCATAGGGACTGCATTCTTACCTCTACCATTCCTCCATATAACTACCCAATTATATGCTATATCCTTCAATCTATAGGATGCTAACTCTATACTTTTCTCTTCAGAAATATGCATAATCTGGGTGATCTTCTTCACCTCATCTAAATAAAGCTGTAGGTCCTCACCTTCTTTTGATCCAAAGAACTCTAGCGGATTCATCCTCATAAAATCTCTGATTCTAGCTGTTGCTAAGTCACTATTTTACTGAAGTGGTACTGCATCTTGATTCTGATGGTTGTCCTGAACATTGATAGTCACAGCCTGGGCCAATGCCTGAAAGGCAGCCTTAAACTCAACATGGGATACATTTTCATTTAAAGTATTAGCGGTCTAGGGTGGATGGTTATCATTTCTGTGGGCATTAGCTCAACGAGGAGGCATATTACTCTGTCACGAAAAAGCACGAGTTAAAAAAAAATAGAGATATTATAAGCACGATAGATCATGAAAGAAAGAGATGATTTCCTAAGAATATTTTGTAGCCTCTTGTTCATAAATGTGGCAGGCTTCACACCCATGACCAAGACTCTACGTAATGCGGCTTGTCTAACTCCCTTGGACTCTTAAAAACTTAGGCTCTGATACCAAGTTTGTAACGCCTCAAAACCTGGTCCCGGAATATCACACGGTGCTCAAGACTATGAGTAGTCTTAAGCTAACCCTGTCTATCTATTACCAAGTCTGAATCTCTTAATAAAGGAAATATAGACATAAAAGTCATACTGAATATGGAAACTATAAAAAATAACTGGGAATAATGTATGAAACATCAATACCAAATAGTATGAATCAAAACTAGCAGTTTGACAAGCCTCTACTACTAAAAACTAGAGAGTCATTGGAAAAACCCCCAGCTAACTCGAACTGTCTGAAAAGAATGCTAAATAATATGAACTAATAAGCTACAAAATCTGAATAAATAAGTTCCCGAACTATGAGGACTCACCAACTATTGGATATAGATGGAGATGCTCGAACTACTAATGCTGCTGATACTGAGCACCTGAACCTACATTATGAGACAATGTAACACATAGACGTATTTGTGGATCAGTACTTTGAGGATGTACTGAGTATATGAGGATGAATGCATAAGTAAAACATTATCTCATCATCATAATTTATAAAATAATGCATGCTAAATATAAATGACTCACATAAGATGGAGTATCTAAAATACTGAAATTTGAAATCATGAATAACAAATCATACTTTATAAATTTAATGAGTCATAACATTTTGTTTTGAAAGCTATACTTGTATTCTCTCTTTAAATCATATTGTCTAAATGTAAAAAAGGTTCACGCTAAAAACTGAAATTTAAAATCTGCAACTAATATCTTTCTGTAAAGCATAATCTGAATAGAGTTGTGATCCTTTACACTTAGTTTTCTAAAAACTTTTGTATAAATCTTTAACTTTAACTAGCAAGGAGGTTCTCTTAACCAACATAAACTATGCAAGCTACATGGAGTCCAATGTCTCGTCCTCCTAAGAAAGAAACCTCACGTTGGGGAGAGGTGTCATACTCTTTCCAGGGAGTATAACCTTATCTTAAGTGATCACATCTTAGCCCACTATGGGCACTTAATCTCAATTATACGATGGCACAAAGTTCTGAGGTATGATACCTTAGAATCATACTCAACTCGGTGCTAAATACTACTCTCTTTATTATGCTACGCTTATTCTATTGGAAATCAACTTTATAACTTAGCATAAGGGTTTATCTGAAACCAGTTATGCATTTATCTAAGTGAATCTGTAAATAAGCTGATCTGAATTCTGTAATCTATAATAAATCTATAAAGTAGATTCCAAAACTTATCTGAAGATCAAAAGATCAAAACTTTATTGTAAATCTAAAATAATTTGCTCATAGGATGCTTAAAGCATCATCTTTCTTGAAATATCAACATATAGGCTTGGACTTAATAATCCATGCATTAAACTCATGTCAAAACATCATAACTATTATGCTTGATAATGATAAAAATAATAATTCATCTCAAAATCTGTAAATTACTATAATAGGCATGAAAATATGAAACTAGACATGCAATTCATCTTTAAAATCTCTCAAAACTCATAATCTTGCAAATAACAATAATGGGTATGAAACTTAATTTAAACCTCATTAATATTCCTTCAAAATTATATAAAATTATAATTAAAACTTGGTTTTGGGAACAAGGATGGAAAAAGATCCTTTTTCATAAACCCCACATACCTTGATTGATGATTAGATGAAAAAACTTAAATTATTGATCCCTAATTGAGTTCTTGAAGATGAGTTCTTGATTATCTTGTCTTGGGAATCCTCAATTTAGAGCTTTCTTGAAGAAACTATAGAGGATTTTGATTTCTTGAAGAAGAAGGTTTGAAGCTCTAGGGTTTTTGTTTGAGAGAGAATGGATGAATTTGGGCATAAAGTGCCTTGAATATGTTTAATCTTATGTTTTGGACGGATTGAGTCCTTGAGAATTGACCAAAATACCCCTTTTAATATTTAAACGAAACTGGAAAAGAAATAGTTTTTGAACTGGCAGACCACCGCGATGCGCCACTATTACAGTGGCTCACTGGAAATAGGACAATTGGGAATTGGGCATTCTCTGCGATGCGCCATCATCACGATGCCCCTTTGGAATGTCATTTTGGCTAATGGCGCAACGCGCCACTATCTGTAACGCACTGATTTTTCTGAACCAGAATGCTACACGATGATTATGACCCCGAAGGATCACAAGCTAACCCATGACTGATATATGTACCTGTACACTACAATATATAATGAAATAATGCGGAAAACATGAACATGTAGTCCATAAAGTTCAACTGAATAAAGAATCAGTCAAAACATAACATCCATATGGGTGAAAGATACCCAAAACAACTGAAAATTGAATCAAATATGGACATAAGTCTGAATACTAAATCTGAAAGCCTTTAAGTGCTGTCTGAATAAGGAGTTGAAGAAAAATGTCTCCAACTAACTCCGTAAACTGATAACTGGCTAAAATAATAATGAATAAATCAAATCATATTGTCCTCGAATGAAGAGGACTCACTGAATCTCTGCGACTGCTACTGCTGATCTGGAGCTCGTGTTTCTGAACCTATGGTGTAACATGAAAATAAAGCACCATAGCGTAAATGCGTCAGTACGAGGGAATGTATCGAGTATACGAGTGAGGTAGGCTAAATATAAACAGGGTGTACATGTATGAACAATGCTAACTGTCTGACTGATATAAATGTAAGAGTACAAACATGCATACACAGTAACTGAAATCGTGGGTGCATGATAGCTTGTCCTATATGCTAATACATGGTTTACTGATGGCTAACATGACTAATACTGAAATTCTGATAATATGGGCGACTGTATCTGACAATCCTGAATCTAATGGAACTATCTAAGTTCTGTACTGTAACTGAGTCTGACTGTATCTGACAATCCTGATATACTGAAATCTGAAGACCTATCTGAGTTCTTTTACTGAGACTGATTATGAAACTGTGGGAGGTAGTTGTTTAACTAATATGCCCCAACAACGCATATAGCTAAGTTGGGATCCAATCTCTGCCTCGACTGGAGGGGTGTCAATACCGCACCACTGGTAAGGACAGTTGTGGGTAACCCTTAGCTGGCAGGTATTTGAAAGGAGAATGGTGGGAACCCTAAACTAACAGGTTAAGCCACCTCATTAACCCTAATCTGACAGGCTAAGATGTCTCAACCTATGCTGGCTACGTAGTTTTGGAACACAAGGATGACTGCTAAGAATCACACCCTAAACTAGTAAGTGAGTCCCCATCCTTGGGTTTACTCGATGCTAAATTCTACTCCCATATAAAGAGACTAAACATGATTCAACTGACTGTACATGGACAGATTAACCGACTTCCGTTGACTGATGGAGTAGTACTATTATCTGAGAGTTAACTGAGATCATGAGATTTCTGAGGTTTTCCTGAGTCACATGACTGACTGAGTTCTATAGATTATAGCTTGACTGAGATTATCGTGACAACATGAAATGGCTCTAGGCACACAACTATTTTTTTGGGTACGAATACCCCCAGGACTCGATAGAAGGAAACTGACACACATGACATAACTTGATCACAACATTTGAGTCCACAATTCATAATATCATAAGTAGGGGATATCATATTTCATATAGTTATTCAACATATTAAACATTATAGGGAATGTATATATATATTTCGTGTACATATTGTATATCTCCATTATCTTACATGCTTCATACCACCACAATAGCAACACATGAAAAACATGGGATTCATATTGAAGTATATAGCTAACATGAACTTGTTATTTAGACATCATAAAACCATACAAACATGAATATCTAGCATCCTAAGTATTTTATCAAACACCTTGCATGCATTCTTTAAGGCATAGGTGAGTTTCATACTTGCACCATATTAAACCACCTAAAGTTCATGATTTTCAATTAAAAAATATATATATCCCATGGAAACACCTTTAGACATCACATTGAAACTTAAACAACAATCGTCAACATGTACATACTCATATCACCACAAAAAGTTTACAAAATAATATTTAAAACATGGTTCTTGAGCTCTATGAACGGATTGGATCCATAGATGAACACTACGCATACCTTAGAAAGGAAACTTTGAAGATTTGTTGGAGAGTTCTTGAATTGGAAAACTTTAACTCTTGATTATCTTGTAAAAATTCTTAAATCTTGCTCTTTGAGAGATGAGTTTGATGGAAAACCCTAATCTTGTGGTTGAGAGTGTAAGAGAGGGTTTTTGAGATGCTTACCTGAAGAAAAAAATGGGAAAAATTATGCCTCTTTAGGGTTATAAGTCGTGGAAGGTGAAGTAAATGACCAAAATACCCTTATGAAATAAATTCCCAGTTGCTGAAAAATCATAGTTGACGACCTTCGTGGTAGGGCGTCACAAATGTGGTAAGCTGTCACGAATGTCGTCATTTAGGAGATGGTTTCTGCCTAAGGCTGATGACCTTCGTGATAGGGCATCACAAGTGTGGTAAGCTACCATAAATGTCGTCACTTAGGAGCTGGTTTCTGCCTAAGGCTGACGACCTTCGTGATAGGGCGTCATAAATGTGGTAAGCTACCACGAATGTCGTCACTTAGGAGCTGGTTTCTGCCTAAGGCTGACGACCTTCGTGATAGGGCGTCACAAATGTGGTAATCTACCACAAATGCCGTCACTTAGGATCTGGTTTCTGCCTAAGGCTGGCGACCTTCGTGATAGGGCATCACAAATGTGGTAAGCTACCACGAATGTCGTCACACTGTTTCCAGACTGACATGCTGTAGTAAAATAGGAATAACTCTTTGCTCCGATATTGGATTTAGGCAAAATTGGTATCGTTGGAAAGATAATTCAATTATATATCTGTTGATCTATCATGATATAAAAAATTCCAAGTATAATGAGAGATATTCTCATTTGAAGTTGACTATACCAATATCCTTCCCAAGAATTCAATCGTTAAGGAATGTTTTGATTTGTCTGATAGCTGGGAGTTATTTGAAGCCTTAATATACATATAACCTACTCATACAACTATAAAATAACCATGATGTACTATGCATGATCTTGGTACATGGCTCTACTATTGGTTTTGATTTTTTGGGGTATTATAATATCTCCCCCTTGGAAACATTCGTCCTCGAATGATGACTGCCTGAGAGGGGAGAAAAGGTAAACGATGCATACACTGATCATGCTCAACTGGCACATGATTTTAGGAATGAATTAAATTCTAAACTGAATATAGCCCAACTGAACATGCATATCTGATGCATGACCGATAAGCTAAACTCATGAATGCATGATAAGCTATGCACTGATACTTGATACCAATTTTATACTGGAATTTTGAACATGTAACTGAATAAGCTTAAGGAAAATGGTTACCTCGAGCTAAGTATGAATTATCAGAGAAAAGATGAGGGTTCTTGGTTTGCATGTCTGCTTCTGCTTCCCAAGTAGCTCCCTTCATGGACTGATTCAGCCAAAGAACCTTGACTAGAGGGGCTTCTTTGTTCCTCAGCCTACGAGTCTGATAGTCGAGGATTTTGACTGGAATCTCTTCATAAGAGAGGCTATTCTGAATGTCAATACTCTGAATAGGGACTACAACTGCTGGGTCACCTATGCACTTCTTGAGCAAAGAGACATGGAATACTGGATGAACTGAGGCTAAATCTGAAGGCAATTCGAGCTCATAGGCTACCTTGCCGAAGCGACTGAGAATCCTGAAGGGACCGATATATTGGGGACTGAGCTTTCCCTTCTTTTCGAATCTCTTCACTCCCTTCATGGGAAAGATCTTGAGATAGACATAGTCATTGACCTCAAATTCTAGATCCTTTCTACGAACATCCGCATAAGACTTCTGTCGGCTCTGAGTAGCCCGGAGTCTTTCTCTGATTAACTGAACTTTATCTAAGGCATTGAATACTAAGTTAGGCCCTATGGATGCGGTCTCACTAACTTCGAACCAAATGATTGGAGACCTACATCTCCTACCATAGAGAGCTTCGAATGGAGCCATCTAAATACTGGAGTGATAGATGTTGTTGTATGCAAACTCAATCAAAGGCCAGTGGTCATCCCAGCTTCTCTTGAAATCAATTGCACACGCCCTTAGCCTATCTTCTAGAGTCTGAATGGTCCTTTATGCTTGACCATCTATCTGAGAATGAAATGCTGTACTGAGAAGAACTTGGGTACCAAGACCCTTTTGGAATGCTTTCCAGAAGTAAGAGGTGAACTGGGTACCTCTGTCTAAGATGATAGATAATGGAACACCGTATAATTTGACCAACTCCCTGATATAGAGTTTGGCATAATCCTCGGCTGAGTAAGAGGTACGAACTGGAAGGAAATGAGCTGACTTGGTCATTTTGTCTACAATGACCCAAACTGAATCATGCTGATGACGTGTTCTACGCAAACCTGTCACGAAGTCCATGTTCACTTCTTCCCATTTTCAAGTAGGAATAGTGAAATCCTGCATAGAACCACTAGGTTTCTGATGCTCTATCTTAACCTGCTGACATGTAGAGCACTTAGCCACAAAATCTGCAACATCCCTCTTCATCCCACTCCACCAATAGATCTCTCACAAGTTGTGGTACATCTTAGTGCCCCCTGGATGAATAGAGTATCGCGTATCATGCACTTCTGCAAGAATTCGCTGCCTCAAGTCATCTACACCGAGAACAAACAGACGACCCTGACAATGAAGAACACCATCTCCCCCTTGGGAGATAACCTCTACTTCTTGACTCTGAACTGACTCTTTTATCTTGACAAGGCTAGGATCCCTGTCTTGCTTCTCTTTCACCTCGGAAACTAGAGATGACTCTGAAATACTCTGAACACATACACCACCCTATGAAGAGTCAACTAAGCGAATGCCTAGTCTGGCAAGCTGATGAATCTCTTGAGCTAATTTTTTCTTAGTATCCTCAACATGTGAAACACTACCCATGGACAGTCTACTGAGTACATCAACCACTACATTGGCCTTGCTAGGATGATAAAGGACACTCATGTCATAATCCTTTAAGAGCTCTAACCACCTTCTTTGATGAAGATTAAGATCTTTCTGGGAAAAGACATACTGAAGGCTCTTATGATCTGTGAAGACGTCTACATGAACACCGTATAGATAATGCCTCCAAATCTTTAAGGCAAAGACAACTGCTGCTAACTCAAGGTCATGAGTAGGATAATTCTTCTCATGGGGCTTTAACTGTCTGGAGGTGTAGGATATAACTCTACCATGCTGCATGAGGACATAGCCTAAACCTACTATGGATGCATCACAATATACTATGAATCCATCAGAACCGTCGGGAAGTGCTAACCGTCGACACTGAAACTTGACCTTCTTCTGAGTCAATCTGGACATAGGAGATGCAATAGAAGAAAATCCCTCGACAAACCATCGGTAATAGCCAGCCAAACCCAAGAACTCCTGATATCTGATAGACATACAGGGCAAGGCCAGTTTCTTACCGTTTTGGTTTTCTGAGGATCAACTCTAATGCCATCATCGAAAATAATATGGCCAAGGAATGCTACTGATCTTAGCAAAAATTTTCACTTACTGCACTTGGCGAACAACTGGTGATCCCTGAGAGTCTGAAGAACAATTATGAGATGGTCTGAATGATCACGCTCTGTGCGAGAATAGACCAGAATATCATCTATGAAGACTATGATGAATGTGTCCAAGTACTGCTTGAATAGCCAGTTCATCAAGTCCATGAAAGCTGTAGGGGCATTGTTAAGACCAAAGGACATGACTAGAAATTCAAAGTGACCATACCGAGTACGGAAAGCTATCTTCGGGATGTCACGTTCTCTAACTTTGAGCTGATGATAGCCTGATCTGAGGTCTATCTTGGAGAAATAACTGGCACCCTGAAGTTGGTCAAACAAGTCGTCTATCCTAGGCAGCGGATACCTGTTCTTGACCATGACTTTGTTGAGCTGACGGTAATCAATATACATTCTGAGAGAACCGTCTTTCTTGCGCACGAATAAGATTGGCGCACCCCATGGGGATATACTGGGCCTGATGAATCCCTTATCTAAGAGATCCTTCAACTGATCTTTCAGTTCCTTGAGTTCTGATGGTGCCATTCTGTATGGAGGAATAGAAATAGGCTGAGTATCTGGAAGAAGGTCTATGCCGAAGTCTATTTCCCTTTCGGGAGGAATGCCTGGAAGATCTTCGGGAAAGACATCTGAATATTCATTAACCACTGAGACTGATTTGAGACTGGGATATTCAGAAATGGAATCCTTAACATGCACGAGATGATACATACACCCCATAGAAATCATTTTCCTTGCCCAAAGGTAGGAAATAAGCTGACCCCTGAAAGATGAAGTTCTACCCTTCCACTCTAGGATGGGCTCATTCAGGAACTGAAACTGAACTAATCCTGTTTCTGCAGTCAACTATGGCATAGAAGGAATGAAGATAATCCATGCCGAGAATGACATCAAAATCAGTCATCTCTAACTCGACTAAATCTACTAACGTGGATTAGACTGAGAGACTGACTTGAAATTATGCTTACTAGCACGACATGAATAATGAAGAAAGGAAGCAGTTCCTAAAACATCTCATAGCCTCCTGTACATAAATGTGATGCGCAACACACCCATGTACAAGACTCTACTAAATGCAACTTTCAGACTTCCTAGGACTCTATTGAACCTTAGTCTCTGATACCTAGTTTGTAACGCCCTAATTTTTTTGAACCGAAATGCTACAACCAGCTTATGACCCCGAAGGTTCACAAGCTAACCCATGACTGATATCTTTACCTGTACACTATAATATATAACGTAATAATGCAAAAAACATGAACATGTAGGCCATAAGGTTCAACTGAATAAAGAATCTGTCAAAACATAACATCCATATGGGTGAAAGATACTCAAAACAACTGAAAACTGAATCAAATCTGGACAAAGGCTGAATACTAAATTAGAAAGCCTCTAAGTGCTGTCTGAATAAGGAGTTGAAGGAACATATCTTCAACTAACTCCGTAAACTGATAACTGGCTAAAATAATAATGAATAAATCAAATCATATTGTCCTTGAATGAAGAGGACTCACCAAATCTCTGCAAATGGAAATGCTACTGCTGATCTGGAGCTCGTGTCTCTAAACCTATGGTGTGACATGAAAAGAAAGCACCATAGCACAAATGCATTAGTACGAGGGAATGTACTGAGTATACGAGTGAGGTAGGCTAAATATAAACAGGGTTTACATGCATGAACAATGCTAACTGTCTGACTGATATGAACGTAAGAGTACAAACATGCATACATAGTAACTGAAATCTTGGGTGCATGATAGCTAGTCCTGTATGCTAATACATGGTTTACTGATGGATAACATGACTGATACTGAAATTCTGATAACATGGGCGACTGTATCTGACAATCCTGAATCTAATGGAACTATCTGAGTTCCTTACTGTAACTGAGTCTGATTGTATTTGACAGTCCTAATATACTAAAATCTGAAGACCTATCTGAGTTCTTTTACTGAGACTGATTCTGAAACTGTGGGAGGTAGTTATTTAACTGATATGCCCCAATAACGCATATAGCTAAGTTAGGGTCCAATCTCTACCCCGACTGGAGGGGTGTCAATACCGCGCCACTGGTAAGGACTGTTGTGGGTGACCCTTAGCTGGAAGGTATTCGAAAGAAGAACAGTGGGAACCCTAAACTGATAGGTTAAGCCACCTCATCAACCCTAATCTGACAGACTAAAATGTCTCAACCTACGCTGGCTACGTAGTTCTGGAACATAAGGATGACTGCTAAGAATCACACTCTAAAATGGTAGGTGAGTCCCCATCCTTGGTTTCACTCGGTTCTAACTTCTACTCCCATATGAAGAGATTAAACATGATTTAACTTACTGTACATGGACAGATTAACTGACTTCCGTTGACTGACGGAGTAGTACTATTATCTGAGAGTTAACTGAGACCATGAGATTTCTGAGGTTTTCCCGAGTCACATGACTGACTGAGTTCTATAGATTATAGCTTGATTGAGATTATCGTGACAACATGACATGGCTCTAGGCACACAACTATTTTTTTTGGGTACGAATACCTCCAGGACTCGATAGAAGGAAACTGACACACATGACATGACTTGATCACAAGATTTGAGTCCACAATTCATAATATCATAAGTAGGGGATATCATATTTCATATAGTTATTCAACATATTAAACATTGTAGGGAATGCATGGATATATTTTGTGTACATATTGTATATCTCCATTATCTTACATGCTTCATACCACCATAATAGCAACACATGAAAAACATGGGATTCATATTAAAGTATATAGCTAACATGGACTTGTCATTTAGACATCATAGAACCATACAAACATGAATTTCTAGCATCCTAAGCATTTTATCAAACACCTTGCATGCATTCTTTAAGGCATAGGTGAGTTTCATACTTGCACCATATTAAACCACCTAAAGTTCATGGTTTTCAATTAACAAACATATATATTCTATGAAAACACCTTTAGACATCACATTGAAACTTAAACAACAATCGTCAACATGTACATACTCATATCACCACAAAAAGTTTACAAAATAATATTTAAAACATGGTTCTTTAGCTCTATGAATGGATTGGATCCATAGATGAACACTACGCATACCTTAGAAAGGAAACTTTGAAGATTTGTTGGAGAGTTCTTGAATTGGAAAACTTTAACTCTTGATTATCTTGTAAAAAGGCTTGAATCTTGCTCTTTGAGAGATGAGTTTGATGGAAAACCCTAATCTTGTGGTTGAGAGTGTAAGAGAGGGTTTTTGAGATGCTTAACTGAAGAAAAAATGGGAAAAATTACGCCTCTTAAGGGTTATAAGTCATGGAAGGTAAAGAAAATGACCAAAATACCCTTATGAAATAAATTCCCAGTTGCTGAAAAATCATAGCTGACGATTTTCGTGATAGGGCATCACAAATGTGGTAAGGTTGTCACAAATGTCGTCACTTAGGAGCTGGTTTCTGCCTAAGGCTAATGACCTTCATGATAAGGCATCACAAGTGTGGTAATCTATCACTAATTTCGTCACGTAGGAGCTGGTTTCTGCCTAAGGCTGACGACCTTTGTGATAGGGCATCACAAATATGGTAAGCTACCACGAATGTCATCACTTAGGAGTTGGTTTCTGCCTAAGGCTGACGAACTTCGTGATAGGGCATCACAAATGTGGTAAGATACCATGAATTCCATCACTTAGGATCTGGTTTCTGCCTAAGGCTGACGACCTTCGTGATAGGGCATCACAAATGTGGTAAGCTACCATGAATGTCGTCACACTGTTTCCAGCCTGACATGCTGGAGTAAAATAAGAATAACTCTTTGATCCGTTATTAGATTTAGGCAAAATTGATATAGTTGGAAAGATAATTCAATTATATATCTTCTGATAGGTCATGAACTCAAAAATTCCAAGAATAATGAGAGATATGCTCATTTGAAGTTGACTATACCAATATCCTTCTCAAGAATTCAATCGGTAAGGAATGTTTTGATTCGTCTGATAGATGGGAGTTATTTGAAGCCTTAATATACATCTAACCTACTCATAAAATTATAAAATAACCATGATGTACTATGAATGAGCCTGGTACATGGCTCTAATATTGGTTTGGATTTTTTGGGGTATTACACTATCGCGTTGGGCTATGTGAAATTGACAAATGGGAAATTGGGCTTCTCCGTGATGTAGGGATATCGTGGAGGGCTATTAGAATTTGATGATTATCATTTTTACCACCTCTGAGATGTTCCAAGTGTACAGGTGGCACACTATTTTTCTAAAATGCTTTAACTTCTTCATCGAGTTTCAGAATTGGGCGAATTTGATATCGATGGAAAGATTATTCGATTTCCCCCACAATGGTATCTGGAAAATTCCATAAAAAATAAATATTATTCATTTTGTAAGCTATCCCTTAAAATTCTAGGAATGAATTTAAGCTAGGAAAAGTATAGGGTATTACATGAACTCACCCCTAGTCCAAGATTAAAGCTATTTAGGTATTATCTTTACAATGAGGTAATAAGAATTGCTTCAACTTAGAGTGATTGATCGACGACTCTGGTTGGGAAGAACGTCATACCAATATCATACAATTGTCAAAAGACTCAATTAAAGTTGTAGTTGACCCTATTAACTCACCTTTAGTCCAAGATTAATCAATTTATGTATTAGCTTGATAATAAGAATCATTTCAACTCGGAGTGATCGATCGATGACTCAGGTCGGGAGGAACGCAATATCAACATCATGAATTGCCAAAGACTCAATTGAAGTTGTAGTTGACCCCATGAACTCACCCCTAGTTCTGGCTAAATCAATTGAAGTTGTAGTTAAATATATGAACTTAATTGAAATTGTATAAAAATAAATATTCAACCTGTTGCAACAAATGACTTATCTGTTGGAATTTATCAAACAGATTAAGTCATCTGTTGCAACAGATTAACTATCTGTTAAAAATTATCAAATAGGCATTGCCATCTATTACGACAGATAACCTATCTATTAGAATTTATCAAATATATTAAGTCATCTAATGCAACAGAGAACTACTATCTGTTGTAAATTATCAAATAGGCATTTGATACAAGCCTAGTGGACACCATAGCTTATGATTAAATGGTTAGAAGCCAATACATGAAGAATCATTCTTTGGTCACATTGAGGGAACAAGAACATACATGGAGGGGATGATTTGAGCATACCATAGAGAAATCTCGTGTGTGGAAGGTTGCTTGGGAGCATTGAAGACTTGAAGACTCATAGTTTTGGCCAACACTGTAAGACTCACAATTTTTTATCACCTTTCATTAAGGGTGTTTTAGGGACTACACTTGTTAATTACCAACACCCCATGGACACCCCTTTCATTAAGAGTAAAGAGGTTATTTTATCTCTCATTTGTAATAAGACTATTTATAGTCCTTTATTAGGTCTTTACTTTTTAGTTTTTGATTGATATGAGGTATTGAAAGACTTTTCCTCTCTTGTGAGAGTAGACCACAAATCCTCGCTTGTGAGAGTAGACCAAAATTGTAATTAGGGTAGCATTAGTGTGGAATCACTTTTGTTGCATTTTGGCTTGAGACATTGGTGCTTGAGGAGGTAACGTCCTCCTTAAGAGAGTGGTAATTGTGTGTGTAGGTGTTAAGGGTCCTTATATTTAATATATCTTAGGGTTCTTAGGGTTTATACATCTATTATTCTATCTATCCATTTTATCTATTTAAATCTTTTGCTTTTGTGTTTGTGTTCTTGTAGCCGTGTTGTGTTCTTCTTGTTCTTGTGTTGTTTGTGGACTGTTTTGAGTCATTGTGGGCTGTCTCGTAACATTTGGTATCATATCCATCACTGATTTTTTTTCCCACAAGATCAATTTTAGGCTTGGTTAGTTGAAAATAAAAAAAAGTGTTGAAAACTGAAAAATCCAAAAAGAAGCAAATCTGTCCATTTTTGTGTCTTGGCCGAAATTATGTTATTGTTGTGTCTTGGATGAGATTTTTTACTTGTCTTGAGTTTTTATAGTGTTAGTTTTATTGTTCACAAACACAATTGAGTCAATATCTAAATTTAAGCTTGAATTTATTGATATTGTTGTTGTGGACCTAAGCCTTGGCCGATTGTTGTTAGTATTATTATTGCGGGTTCAAGGCTTGGACGTCTGGTGTGTTGTTGGTTCAAGGTTTGAATATGTATTGTGGATATTGTGTTGTGATTTTAAGCTTGAAACAATGTTGTTGTTGTTTGGGAGGTCCAACTTGAACCTTAGGACTCCAAGATTCAAAAAGTGTGTTCTTGGTGTTCTTCTCTATCTTTATGTTTTGTTGAAGAAAAAGTCTTCAAAGTTGGTTGTTTGATCTAAGTGAGTGAAGAAATAGAGTGTGGTCTTGTTAGTCTTGAAACTTATTCCAAAACTTTTATAGAAGAAAAGGGACCAAAAGACTTTCAAAAAGTCTTGTTACCAAAACTGAGAAAGGGCACTTTCCAAGACTAACAAAAGAGGAAAGAACCAAAAAGATTTCAAAAAGGTGTTTAACCAAAAGGGTGCAAGGAAAGTCAAAGTCCTTTCAAATTTGAAAAGGCTCTAAATCTTGTTTTTTCCCTCCCAAAACCAAATCCCTCTCTTCCAAATTGAAGACAAGAATTTTTTTTTCTAGATTTTCACAATATTTTGCAACCAATAGTGGACTAACATGACATATTTTACTGTTCACGCAATAATTTTAGGCTCAAATTTTGGATTCGTAGTTTCTTATTATTGTTCCTTAGGTTTAGTTGTTGATTCTAATACTAATTGGCAAACTAGTAATAACCTACTAGGTTGTAAATTAGTTTTGTGTCTGTTTTCTTTGTGTTTGCGTTATTTGTGAGCTTTTGTCTTTTGAAATCGTTATTAGTTCTTCGCTAAAATTCGACAAGATTTTTTTGAGTTTCAAACTAAAATCTATTCTGAACAAGAGTACACTCACCCCTTGACTCATCACGAACTACAAGCCGACTTGCAACACTTGTGAGACCAAGTGTGAGATGATCAAAGGTGTGAGAGTGTGGCGAGGATATTGTTAAGCTAATTGTTTGTTGTTTTGTTGTCTTTCTTTGTTGTTGTATTTTAGGTACCATGGATATTAATAATTTCAATGCCACGTGTGATAGCTTTCATAACCATTGTGAAGATGTCAAACGGGTTTGTGAAGATGTCAAATAGGACCTTGAAGGGCTACGCCAATTGATATCCATACCCATCCAGCCAAATTCAATTCCGCTTGTCCAATCGCCTTGTGATGAAAGCTTTCAACAGGAGCTAGTGGGCTTCCATGACCCACACCAAGGTGAAGGCCGTAGCTCATGCAAGCTACAAAGTAAAAATGCTATCCTCTACACTCCTATGAACTTAAAATATTGTGTTGTGGATAATAGCAGCCAAATGGGTGTAGATGTGTTTTTTCCTAAAGTAGAGGTACTTGAGCCTTCCTTTTTTGATACTCTTGGTATTGTTAGGTCGCATGAGGACCAAACTTTTGTTGTAGGTATGCAAGCACTAGTTGATCCTTTAGATGAAAAAATTGATTCTTCTCGTGAGAATGATTTGTGTCCATCTAGTGCTAGCACTTATAACTTGACTAAGGTTCCATTACCAAGTGACGAGAGTATTCACACAGTAGTTGACCCTTTTGAAAACCAAGGTGAGTCTACATTGGATGTGAGTTTCTAATAACTTGTGAGGGTGTGCAAAATGATTAATTAGGCGAAAATGACCTTGATTTCCTGAATGTTTAGGAAACCCGAATTGTGATTGTACTTGAGCAAATGGTTTTGATTGTGATCCCTTTGCTGCCTGTAGTGGTTTGTATATATGTGAGGATTACTCTTGTGAAAGAGAAGGTGGTGCATATTTAAAAATTCCATCTATTTCTTCTCTATGTGTTTCTTATGTTGGGCATACTCCTAGTGAAGATCTTGAAACTAGTAGTAAGTGCATCCATGAGAATCTTATATTTGAAGATGACTTGTGGAACACCTTTCTCAACCCTCTTTTTGTTCATGATATTTCCAATGGTGATATATAGGGTATGCCTAATTGTGAGGATGGCTCCTTAGGGGAAAGTGAGAATGGCCAAGACCTAATCCCTTGGCTACTTCTCCCATTTGACCCTGGTAACATTTTAGGGTGTAGAGAATATTATACATCCACCTTGATGCTTGGTCAAGATGACAATCAAGGGTTGATCGTGAGTGTTGGTATCCTTCTCTTGGTGGTCGTAGCCACTTCCTTTGTTACATTTTCACTAGGCTTTTCATGTTAAAAACATAGTATTCATGGTTATATTTCAAGTGTGTACCACCTTGGCATATAGATGTTATTTGTTGCACTAACCCTAACCCTCGTTCCATGAGGATACTGTGCTTGTTTGTCCCTCCTTTGATTTTGCAAGGTATGAATTTGAGGTATAATCTTTTTCAAGAAGGGAAGGATGATACAAGCCAAGTGGCCACCATAGCTTGCGAAGACATCGTTAGAAGCCAATACATGAAGAATCACACTTTGGTCACATTGAGGGCACAAAAACATAAATGAAGGGGCCGATTTGAGCACAACATAAAGCAATCTCGTGTGTGGAAGGTTGCTTAGGAGCATTGAAGACTTGAAGACTCATAATTTTGGACAACACTTAAAGAATCACATTTTTTTATCACCTTTCATTAAGGGTGTTTGAAGGACTACACTTATTGATTCCCAACACCCCATGGCCACCCCTTTCATTAAGGTTAAATGGGTCATTTTATCTCTCATTTGTAATAAGACTATATATAGTCCCTTATTAGGTCTTTACTCTTTAGTTTTTGATTGATATGAGATATTGAAAGAATTTTCCTCTCATGTGAGAGTAGACCACAAATCCTCACTTGTGAGAGTAAACCAAAATTATAGTTAGGGAGTATTAGTGTGGAATCACTTTTGTTGCATTTTGGCTTGAGATGCTGGTGTGAGGAGGTAATGTCCTCCATAAGAGAGTGGTGATTGTGTGTGTAGGTGTTAAGGGTCCTTATATTTAATATATCTTAGGATTCTTAGGGTTTATACATCCATTTGTCATTCTATCTATCCAATTTATCTATTGAAATCTTGTGCTTTTGTGTTTGTGTTCTTGTAGCCATGTTGTGTTCTTCTTGTTCTTGTGTTGTTTATGGACTATTTTGAGTCATTATGGGTTGTCTCATATCAGCGTTTCCATCTGTTGTGATAGATGACTGAGCCGTTGGAAATTTTCAAACAAAAATTTTCATCTGTTGCAACATATGACTTATATGTTTTAAGTTTTTTTTTTTAAAAAAAAATTTAAAGAAATTTTCTAATTTCCTGTCCGAGATAAAAAAGGTAAAATACTAATGCGGTAAAAAAAATTACTTGGATAACTCAAAAATCTCCTTGAGTAGTCTTATCTTGTCTTTTCAATGTCACCGTTTCCTCGTGCCCCTCTAAAGTTATTAATGAATATATAAAACCCATTCCTAGAATTCTCTTTTCTTCAGCCATAAATTAACCCAACTATCTCTCTTCTTTATTCAGATTTAGAATTCTTTTTTTTAGGGTAATCACAACCATCTCCTTTTTTCCTCTCTCTTTTTATCTCCTTTCAGCTGAAGACCCCTTCAGATATCAATCGATCCCCCCAATATCGTTGCTCGATTGAAATGGGTGTTGTGATCCCTTTGCTTTTTTGACATTGAAGTATGATTCACTATTTCTCTTTTCTTCTCATCTTTTTCTTTGTATGTTATTTAAATTAGATATTTACATCTATTGTTATTATTGATTTACCCATCACCAATTTCCTATTTATTGATAAATGGGTATTGGTGTTGTTGGAACATATGGTGTTTGTGTTGTTGATGGTGTTGGAACATATGGTGTTGTTTCTTTGTTATTGGTGGTGTTGTAATAATTTCCTCAACTGTTGTAGTTGATGAATCAACTGTTGGAACAAATGGAGAACTGTTGAAAGAAATCAAACCAGTAGCAAGGCTGGGTTGATTTATTCCAACAGATAACCCATGTTTTGAAATATGTCATCCATCTGTTGCCACATATGCGTTGGCTGTTGCAATAGATGACTCATCTGTTAAACGGATGGGGAATCTGTTGCATTAGATGGGTCATCTATTGATTCATTCAATTTTATGTTTCCCCTTTGTAATGTTCTTTTTCTTTCTTCTCTTGTTTGACATAGAGTGTTTTTCTCTTGTTTGCAGATTAAAAGAAGTGAAAATGCATAAACTTTTTGCCGACCAACACTAAAGGCTAGAGCAAAGATGGGTTCAGAGAAATAAGCTGCTTTCAGATGAAACCACTTCATTTGTGGGAGGTATGTATTACTAATCAACCTATCATGAAAACACACATGCAGTACACTGATTTTGTGAATGTTGGTTCTCTACTTATTAGGCGTTAATCTTTCAAACAAGATAAGACATTTTACAGTTAAGATTGTTAGGTTCAAACTAGTAAGGCTGAGGGACCAAGTAGATGGTGTCAATACCCTGTTGCAGTTTAATAAAGATTTTTCTAATATTTATGTGTCAAGTTTGGAGAAGGGTTCAAGTTTTTAGTGGCAGTGTAAACATTTAAATAGTGATTGGACTAATTTTAAGAGTTTAATGGACTTTTGAAAGGCTTCAGAAGCCTAGCACTACTGCAAATAAGAATGTAAATGAATATAATTATTGCTCTGGTCTAAATATATATAGATAGATTGCTCGGGGAGACTATTATATAGCAGAAGGTGATTGGAAGAAAACTTATGCGGGAAGGGGGAGGTAGAGAAGACCATATATCAACTCAGACCTTATTTAAGAAGAAACACAGGGTAGGATGGAATGTGTAGCGAAACTAGCGGATAAAATTGGCATGAAAAATGAAAAAATTGAATGAGCTACAAATATGAAAGTGTATCCAAAAATAAAAATCCATTAGTCCATTTTGAAAAGAAAAATGATGAAGTGGACTGGAGCTATGGACTTTGTTCGGGGACTCCCATAAAATGCAGGACCAGAACTCTAATGTTGCAGCTTTGCGAGCATCGATGGTGGTAAGATTGTCGGTCAGGATTGAAACCTCAACCAACAACTCCTGAAGTAAAAATAAGGGATCAAGCCAAGGTGGCAATTTTTGAAGCTAAACTTGCATCCCATGCCTCCTGTTTATGGCTCTAGTTGGGTCAAAGGTAGTGGAAACAACAAGGCATGGGATTTCTGCCTAACTTCAGACCTTTTTGTTTCTACTTCCATTGACCTAATCAGAACCACAAAAAAAAGGCATGAGATGCAAGTTAGACTTCAGAAATTGATGCCTTGACTTCCCTTATTTTTACTTCTGGAGTTGTTGGTTTAGGTTTCATTCTTGACTGAAAATCTTACCAATCCTCTATGCTCTCCAAGCTTCTTTCTTAGAGTTCTGGTCCTACATTTTGTGGGTCTTTATTGAGGCCACACTCGCTAGTCACAGTCCCTAACAAAGTGTCCAACTCTATTCCTCTTGAGCATTTTTCTTTTTCAAGAACGACTGACAAATTTTAATATTTGGATACACTTCCACATTTGAAGCTCATTCAATTTTTTCATCTCTCAAGTCAATTTCATTGGCCAAATTCTCTAGAAGTTCCTTACTTTCTTCCCTATGTTTCCTCTTAAACAAGGTCTGAGATGATACATGGTCTTCTCTATCTCCCCCTTCCCGCACAGGTATTCTCCCAAGCACCTTCTACTGTATAATAGTCTCCTCGAGCAACCCATCAATATAAATATGGACCAAGGGAATTTCTATTAGTTTTCCATTCTTGTTTGCTGCAGTGCGAGGTTCAGAGGCCTTTCAAAAGTCCATTGCACCATTAAAATTGGTCTAATCACTATTGAATATTTACACTGTCGACAAAAACTTAAACCCTTCTCCAAACTTGACATATAAGTATGAGAAAAACCATTATTAAATTAGAACAGAATATCGACACCACCATCTTGGAACCCTTCTGCCTTATCAGTTTGCACCTATCAAACTAAACTGTAAAATGCAGGTCTTGTTTGAAGGATCAATGTCTAATCGGTAAAAAACTGCATTCGTAAGATTATTGTACTTTATGTATGTCTATCACGATAGCCTGATCAATAATACATAAATCCTAAGCATGAAAATGGATCTATTCATCTGAACACACCTTATTCTTCCTACCTCATAAATGTCAGACAATGTTTATTCATCTGCACGCATCTGATGGCTATTAAAAAAGACATGAACAGTCATGACATTTTGTCTAACACATTTAAAATAGCTAATGAATAAAATTCCCCATCTGTTACAACAGATGAATCAGTTGTTAGAAAAAATCAAAACATCTTCTCCAACAAATGGTCCATCTGTCATAATAAATAATCTATATGTTACAACAAATATCTCATCTATTGCACATACAGATCATCTGTTACAATAGATAGTAAATCATTCAAAACAGATGATAAATCAAATTCTCCATCTGTTGCAACTGATGAATTAGCTTTTAGAAAAAATCTAAATATCTCCTCTAACAGATGTTCCATTTATCACAACAGATAATCCATATGTTGCAATAGATGTCTCATCTATTGCATATACAAAGCATCTATTGCAATAGATGGTAAATCTATTGCGACAGTGGGTTATCTGTTGTGACAGATAGACGATCTGTTGCAACATCTCAATAATAACGGTTGTTATTAAGTCTCAAACCATTTTTAAAAAGGTGAAAAGTTTGAATGTAAAAAATAGTCACAACTTTTCACAAAAAATAAAAAGCCAACAATTTGAATGTAATTAATACAATGGAGCTGGACAGTCGTGCCTTTTTGCCTAACACATTCAGATTCAATTATCTATAAATAGGTCTCTCCTTAATCTTCATTCTACTCTAATTTTATTTATTTTTTGTATTATCTCTGTTCGTATTACAATTTCAACCACTTCTATTCAAAGAGAATATTCCTTCCTCGTTGAGGTAAGTTTTTTTTCTGTGTAAATCTACCAGTTGGTAGTATACGTTGTATTACATTCAGACTCTTTTCTTTACTTTTGTGTTTACATTTTTTGTCAATTCATGCATGTTCTAGCTATGACTGATCCTATTTGGGACATTGCTATTCTGCGTGAGACCGTGCAAGAACTTCAGAGGTAGGTAACGACCTACAGAGAGAGTTGGTCTCCATGAGAGCAAGGATGTTCAAAGAGATGCAAAGGCTGATGAGAGACCTGTTGCTACCAGTTGATTGGTCGACTGGCAATAATAATGATGCCGATGATAATAAAAATAATTAGAATGTGTTATTTCATTTTTGCGTATGCATTTTAGTTTTCTATATCGTATCTATGCCTAATGTATTTTATTTTTTTGTTTAATGAAAAATTTATTTTAGTCGACTTTGGCTTTTTAATTCTTATTCAATTTTTATTCTGTCTATTTCTTCTTCTAAACATATATGTTACCATATCAATAGTTGGAGGTAAGGAGCAATTTTGAATCCAGTAGCAATAACAAATTTGTCTTTTGAGTTCTTTCAACAAATGGACCATGTGTTGGAATGGATTGGTCATCGGTTGGGTTATTTTCAACAAATTATCCATTTATTACGATAGATTTGTCATCTGTTGGAGGAAAACATTCCAGTTTGATGAAATATATTGTGTTCTTCCAGCTAATGTCCATCTGTTGCAACAGATGGTTAATCTGTTGAAAATAATTGTGGTCTGCTATATTTAGTTCATGTTTTGCCTCTTTTTATTGATGCACAAGTTATTAAAAATATATTTTATATACCCCAGACCTACGTGCCACCGTAGAATTGAGATTAAGGGCCTATGGTGGGGTGAGATAGTGATTACTTAAGCTGAGGTTATACTCCCTGGAAAGAGTATGACAACTTTCCCAACATGAGGTTTCTTCCTTTGGAGGACGAGACGTTGGACTCTATGTAGCTTGCATGGTTTATGTTTGTTAGAAAAACCTCCCTTGCAGAATATTTAAAAGATAAAGTATTTCCCCAAAGCCTTCAGATTTCCTTGGTCATGTTGTTTTTGCCGATGGCATTAGAGTCGATCCCCAAAAGACAGAAGTTGTAAGGAATTGGCCTAGACCTATCTCTCCATCAAACAATAGGAGTTTCTTGGGTCTAGCTGGTTATTACAGATATTTTGTTGAGGGTTTCTCATCTATTGCATCTCCTATGTCTAAATTGACCCAAAATAAATTTAAGTTCCAGTGGTCAGATTCCTACTAGAAGAGTTTTTAGGAGTTGAAGACTCGACTCACTTCAGCCCCAGTTCTGGCATTACCCGATGGTACAAATGGTTTTATTGTTTATTGTGATGCCTCTAGAGTTGGTTTGGGTTATATGTTGATGCAGAGAGGTAAGGTCATAGCCTATGCCTCGAGATAGTTAAATCCTCATGAGAAGAATTACCCAACCCATGATCTTGAATTAGCCACTATTGTGTTTGCTTTGAAAATCCGGAGACATTATCTTTATGGGGTCACGTTGATGTGTTCACGGATTACAAAACCTTGCAGTACGTCTTTACTCAAAGTGAGTTGAATATTTGTCAGAGAAGGTGGTTGGAGTTGTTGAAGGATTATGATATGAGTGTGCTGTATCATTCGAGCAAGGACAATGTAGTGGAAGACACCCTTAGTAGTTTGTCTATGGGTAATGTTACTTATGTGGATAATTGTAAGAAAGAATTGGCCCGAGAAGTCCACCGTTTGGCTAGATTGGGTGTTAGATTGGTTGACTTAGCTGAGGGGAATGTTTGGGTTCAGAGTAGTTCCGAATCTTCCCTAGTTTCGGAAGTGAAGGAGAAAAAAGATATGGATTTTAGTTTGGTCAAACTGAAGGAGTCGGTTAAAGACCAAAAGGTAGAGGTTTTCTCCCAAGGGGGATATGGTGTGTTGAGATACCAAAGTAGATTGTGTGTGCCATGTGTTGATGATTTTAGGCTGCGGATTTTGGCAAAAGTTCATGGCGCATGCTATTCCATTCATCCAGGCACTACCATGATGTACCGCGACTTGCGGGAAATCTATTGGTGGAGTGGTATGAAGAGAGATATATCAAACTTTGTAGCAAAGTGTGAAATTTGTCAACAGGTTAAGGTGGAACACCAAAGACCCGCTAGTACATTGCAAGAGTTTGGTATCCCCACTTGGAAGTGGGAAGAGGTGAATATAGATTTTGTGATTGGTTTACCCTTTTTGCGTCATCATCATGATTTGATTTAGGTTATTGTAGACAGATTGACTAAGTCAGCCCATTTCTTGCCAGTTAACACATCCTATACAACTGAAGATTATGCCAAGTTGTATATCTGAGAGATGGTTAGATTGATTGGAGTTCTTTTGCCCATCATCTCTGACAGAGGTACTCATTTTACCTCTCAGTTTTAGAGAGCTTTTCAGAAGGCTCTCCGTACCCAAGTTCATCTTAGTTCAACTTTTCATCCGCAGATAGATGGTCAGGCAGAGAGGACCATTTAGACTCTAGAGGATATGTTGAGGGCATGCGTTCTTTATTTCAAAGGTAGTTGGGATGAGCATTTACCCGTTGATTGAGTTTGCTTATAATAACAGTTATCATGCTAGTATTCAGATGGCTCTGTTTGAGGCTCTTTATGGGAAAAGATATAGATCACCAGTTGGTTGGTTTGAAGTGGGTGAGGTCGCTTTGATTGGGCCAAACATGGTGTTTGAAGCCATGGAGAAAGTTTAGTTAATTAGAGAACGATTGAAAGAAGTCCAGAGCCGTCATAAATCCTATTCAGCTATGAGAAGAAGAGATCTCGAGTTTAAGGTTGATGATCTTGTGTATTTGGAAGTTTCACCCATAAAAAGGGTGAAGAGATTTGGCAAAAAGGGGAAGCTTAGTCCCCATTATGTAGGTCCTTTCCGTATTTTGAGTTATGTTGGGAAGGTGGCATATGAGCTTGAGCTACCCGCAGATTTATCCTCGGTTCATACAGTATTCCATGTGTCCTTGTTGAAGAAGTTCATGGATGATTCAGCTGTTATAGTTCCTCTAGAAAATACATACATTCAGAATAGTCTCTTATACGAAGAAGTCCCACTAGAGATTCTTGATCATCAGATTCGTAGACTAAGGAACAAAGAAGTTCCCTTGGTCAAAGTTCTGTGGCTAAATCAGTCTGTTGAGGGCACTACTTGGGAAGAAAAAGCAAACATGCATACCAAGTATCCTCATCTCTTCTCCATGAACTCAGATTCAGCTGAAGGTATGATTTTTCTTTATTCAGTTCTTTTCTAATCTTAGATTCAACTATATAGCTATTTTCATGTGAACTCATGCACTTATAGATCAGTTCAGTAAGCTCATTATGATGAGATTTAGTTTATTTTAGTTGTGCATGATATCTTATAGCCTCAGATTTTCCTCAGTATTCTTAGCTTAATTAGCCACATTCGAGGATGAATATCCCCAAGGGGGAGATATTGTAATACCCCGTATGCTTCTTAGCTTAAATTCATCCCTAAAATGTTAAAGGATAGCTTCCAAAATGAATATTATTTATTTTGTGTGGAATTCTTCAGATTTAGACCTCCTACTATGAGGGAAATTGAATAAGCTTTCCAACGATATGAGATTTGCCTAAATCCGATGACCGAGCAAGAAGTTATGGCTATTTTAAGTTCCAGTCATAAAATACCGTGATTTGGGCTAGGCCCTTAGCGCGTCGCAGAGAAGCGTAAAATAATAATTGTCAATTTCCAGTGAGACTTTGTGATACTGGCGCGTCGCGCCAGTGGTAGAAATAACAAACAAAAGGGCTCTGTGATTGTGGCGCGTCGCAGAGGGAGCCCATTTCTCACTCGTCCATTTTCCAGTGAGCCACCGCGTAGTGTCGTGTTGCGGTGGCCACCCAGTTCGCAAAAAAATTGTTTTTCCAATTTTGACTTGGGTTTAAAAGGGGCATTTTGGTAAATCCCCAAGGCCCCAATCCTCCCAAAACATGAGATTTAATCATCTTCTAAGCACTATATGCTCTCAAAACAAAACCCTAGTGCTCCAAAGCTTCTTCTCCAAGAAATTAAAATCCTCCATAGATTCTCCAAGGTATCTTTAAATTGAGGATTCCCAAAGCAAGATAATCAAGAATCCATCATAGAAAATGCAATAGGAATCCATAAAGTCAAGTTTCTTCATCTAAGCATCAATTAAGGTATGTGGGGTTTATGAACAAGGATCTTCTTCCATCCTTGTGCCCAAAACTAGCTTTTAATTACAAATTCACAGGATTTTAAATGTTTATACATGGGTTTTACATTAGGGTTCATACCCATTATTTCCAATTGCAAGATTATAAGTTTTAAAGATATTTTAAAGATGAATTATATGTTTATTTTCATATTTTCATGCTTATTGCAGTAATTTCCAGATTTTGAGATGAATTACCATTCTTTTCATCATAAAGCATGATTATTATGATGTTTTGACATGAGATTATTGCATGGGTTGTTACCCCAAAGATTGAACATTATTGTTTCAAGAAAGATGATGCTTTAAGCATCCTATGAGCTGTTTATTTTAAATTTTTTATAAAGTTTTGATATTTTGATCCTCAGATAAGTTTTGGAATCCACTTACAAAATTTTTACAGATTAAAGAAAGCAAAATAGCTTCATTTAAAAATTGATTCAGATAAATGCATAATTGGTTTCATAATAAACCCTTATGCTAGTTTTAAAGTTGATTTCCAAAAAGATGAGCATAGCAAATTAAAAGGAGTAGTATTTAACACCGAGTTGGGTGTGATTCCAAGGTCTTATACCCCAGACCTACTTGCCATTGTAGAATTAAGATTAAGGGCCCATAGTGGGCTAAGATAGTGATCACTTAAGCTGAGGTTATACTCCCTGGAAAGAGTATGACACCTCTCCCCAATGTGAGGTTTCTTTCTTAGGAGGATAAGACGTTGGACTCCATGTAGCTCGCATGGTTTATGTCAATTAGAAGAACTTCCTTGTAGAATAGTTTAAGAGATAAAGTATTTCCCCAAAGCCTTCAGATTTCAGATTTTAGAACAGTAAAGAATAACAGAGAAGCTTTTAGAAAACTAAGTGTAAAGGCTCACAACTTTCACTTCAGATTATGTTTTACCAAAAGATTATAGTTACAAATTTTTGCTTTCAGGTTTCAGTTTTAAGAGAGAGTTCTTTCTATACTTAGAAAGTATGATTTTAAGAGAGAATACAAGCACAACTTTTAAAACTAAATGTTATGGCTCAAGAGATTTATAAAGTATGTTTTGCTTCTTTTGCTACATATTTTAATATTTCAAATATTCCAGCTTATGTGAGTCATTTACATTTAGCATGCATCATTTTAAAAATTATGAATATGAGTTGATGTTTTACTTATACATATCACCCCCATATACTCAGTACATCCTCAAAGTGCTGATCCACATTTACATCTATGTGCTATATTGTCTCATAATGTAGGTTCAGGTTCTCCCTATCAACAACGTGAGTAGTTTGAGCATCTTCATCTACATCCGATAGTTGTTGAGTCCTCATAGTTCAAGGACTTATTCATACAGATTTTGTAGCCTAGTCGCTTTTATGATTCAATTTTTTTTTCCAGACAGTTCGAGTTAGCTGGGGGTCTGTCCCAGTGACTCTCTAGTTATAGTAGTAGAGGCTTGTCAGACTGCTAGTTATGATTCAGATTTTTTAGTATTGATGTTTTAGATATTTTCTCATATATTACAGATAGTTTTCGCATTTAGTATGACTTTTATGTCCATATTTCTATTATTATGAGGTTTTAGTCTCAGTAGTATGCAGACAGGGTTAGCTTAAGGCTACTCGTAGTCTTGAGCACTGTTTGACGTCTCGGGATCAGATTTTGAGGTGTTATAACAATACCCCTTCACTGCCTTTGATCCCTTCCTCAGGTTCATAAACTCTTCTATCTTAGCTTCCCTCATCTCACTTGGGAAGAACTTGTCTAAGAACGCATCCTAAAATATCTACCAAGTTATGGGAGCTGCATTCTCCCCTCTACTTTTCTTCCACATCACTACCCAATCATATGCAACATCCTTCAGCCTATAGGATGCCAATTCTACACTCTCCTCTTCAGAAACATGTATAATTTAGGTCATCTTCTTCACCTCATCTAGATAAAATTGTGGGTCCCCACTTGCCTTCGACCCAAAGAATTTTGACGGGTTCATCCTCATAAAATCTTACATTCTGGTAGCGGCTAAGTCCCTATCTTGCTGAAGTGTGACTGGAGCCTGATGGTTACCCTGAGCATTAGCTGTCACAGCTTGGGCTAGTGCCTAAAAGGCAGTCTAAAACTGTGCATATGACACATTTTTATTCAAAGGACCTACGGAATGAGGTGGCTGGTTAGTAGTAGATAGAGACACTGAATGCATGATAGATCATGAAAGAAGAGATGATTTCCTAAAATGCTCCTTAGCCTCTTGCTCATATATGTGGCACGCTTCACATCGATAATTAAGACTCTACGTAACATGGCTTGTCTGAATCCCTAGGGCTCTCTAAAACTTCCGCTCTGATACCAAGTTTGTAGCGCCCCAAAATTTGATTCCCGAGATGCCACACGATGCTCCGAACTACAAGTAGCCCTGAGCTAACCCTGACTGCTTTCTACTAAATCTGAATCTCAAAATAGGAGAATATGAATATGAAATCATAATGAATATGGAAATCTTATTTGAAACATACTAATCTCATCAGTCTGATCAAACAAATACTGAAAATCTGAATACTGAAACTAAAAATCTAAACTGAATCTAGTATTCCGACAAACCTTTACTGACTGAATCTAGAGAGTCACTGGGACAGGACCCAACTGACTCAAACTATCAGAAATTAACATGAAAACATCTATTAATAAACTAAAAATATGAATAGCTAAGTCCCCAAACTATGAGGACTCACCAACTGCAGAGATATAGATGAGATGCTCAAAAATCACTCACGCTGCTGAGACTGAGCACCTGAACCTACATTATGAGACAATGTAGCACATAGACATATATGTGGATTAGTACTTTGATGATGTACTGAGTATATGGGGGTGAATGCAATAAGTAAACAGTATCATCATATTTTATAAAATCATGCATGCTAAATGTAAATGACTCACATAGGCTTGAGTAAATCTGAAGATCATAAATCATAAATAGTAAAGCATATACTGTAAATCTTGTGAGCCATTACACTTAATTCTGAAATCTATATTCTGTTCTTATTCTCAAATCATATAGGCTAAGTGAAATCTGAAAACTTATTCTGCATGGGAAAAATACTTTATTCTCTTATCTGAAGAAAGGTTCTTCTAAAGGCTTTAGGGATATTCTTCTAACTGACCTAAACCATGTGAGCATTCATGGAGACCAACATCTCCTCTTCCTAAGGATGAATCCTTACGTTGGGGAGAGGAGTCATACTCTTGCCAGGGAGTATAACCTATCTGAGTGATCACATATCTATCATCTACGTTAAAGTGGAAACAATCTGAATCCTACATTGGCACATAGTTCTGGGGTATGAAACTGTAGTAACGTATCCATCTCGGTGCTAAATACTACTCCAATTAAATAATGCTCATTCTGAAGAAAATCCACTTTTAAAATAGGCTAATGGTTTATACTAAAAACCAATTGTATATTTGTAAAGCTAAATTTGTAATTTGAATCTGTAAAGTGGATTTCATATCTATTCTGAGACCAAAAGGTCAAATATTTATCAATAATATGAATGGAATCTAGTCATAGGGTGCTTATCACACAACAATTCTTAAAATAACAATATTTAATTAGGGCTTAATGACCCATGTATCAATCTCATGTTAAAACATAAAAAATGTTCATGATTGATAATATAAATATTGATAATTCAATTCAAAATCTGAAAATTTCTGCAATATGCATGAAAATATGAGCAAAATCATGTAATTCAATTTCTAAATCATTGAAAATCTCATAAGCTTGTAAATAACAATAATGGGTATAAACCCTAACTTCAATTTCATGAAAAATCATATAAAATTCAGTAAATTCGTAATTAAAATAAGTTTTGGGCACAAGGATGAAAGGATTATCCTTTTTGAAAACCCCCACGTACCTTGATTGATGATCTTTGATGAAAGTCTTGAATTTTGGATTCCTATTGATGCCTTGGAGATGAATTCTTAGAGTTCTTGTATTGGGAATCCTTAATATTGAAGTTTCTTGGAGAATTAATGGAGGAATTTGGATTTCTAGGGGAGAAAGTTTGATGAGCTAGGGTTTTCTTTTGAAAGAAAATTGATGAAATAAGCATAAAGTGCTTTGGAGTATGCTTAATGATGTGTTCTGGACGGATTGGGGGCTGGATAATTTACCAAAACACCCTCTTTAAACTCCTAAACAAAACTGAAAAAAATGACCAAAAATTTCAATTTAGTGGGCCACCGCGATGTGCCACTATCGCGGTGGCTTACTGGAAAAGGACGAGAAGGAATTGGGCATTTACCACGATGCGCCACAATCGCGGTTCCCCTTGGATTGCCATTTTGGTCCTTGGCGCGATGCACCAGCATTGCGGAGTCTTACTGGAAATGGACAACTGGGAATTGGGGGTGCTTCACGATGCGAGGCTATGGCATCGTCCCACTGGAATTTGACAATTGCGGATTTTGCCTTCTCCGCGACGCGCCAAGTTCCCAGGTGGCACACTGTTAACTTAAAAATGCCATAACTCCTTCACCGAGTGTCAGATTTGGGCGAATCTTATATTGTTGGAAAGATTATTAAATTTACCACACAATGGGAGGTCTAAATCTGGAAAATTCCACCTGAAATAATTATTCTTCATTTTGGAAGCTATCCCTTGACACTCTAGGGGCGGATTTTAGCTAGAAAAGGTATGGGGTACTACAGTTATCGAGTCCTGAGGGTATTTATTACCCAAAATCTAGCTGTTTACTTAGTTGCAGTAGTTATAGAATCGTCCCAGTAAAGGTCAAGAGCAGTAATACTTAGTCAGTTAACAAAACTCAGTGAATTCAGTCCAGTTCAATCAGTCAACACGATCAGTGTCAGTTCAGTCAAGCCTAGTACAGTCTAGTTATCAATTCAATGTCAATTTAGTTGGAAGTAGGATTCAACACCGAGTGACCCCAGGGATGAGGGTATTCCTGCAAGCATAGGGTTTGACCCTTAGTAGAAGTCCCTGAGTTATAGAACTACGTAGCCAAGGTAGGTTGAGATATCTTCGGTCAGATAAGGGTGGACATATCTCGTATGAGTTTCCTTCGAGAGAGGGTTAAAAAAATGTATTCCTCCCAGTTAGGGTGACTAATAACCAGTGTTATTACTCGTGGAATAGTACTAACACCCTTCCAACTGGGGTTAAAGGTTGGACCCCAACTAGTCCATATTGGGGTATGTCGGTTAGATGATACTTCCCACAATTACAATTCCAATTTCAGTATTCAATAAAGAACTTTGATAGTTCTACAAAACCATGGATATTAGTTATTAGTTACTCAACCATCAAAATTCAGTACTCAGTTTCAGTACAATCTCAGATACATGATGTATACTTATATGCACAGTATTGCATATTCAACATGTTCAACAGATACAGTTTTGCATGTACACTCATCTAGTTACTTCATGATATTCATTCAGTTAGTTATCATCTCATGCATATAAACCTATGTATATCAACCCTACCTCACTTAGCATACCAGTATATTCCATGTACTGACGCATACTCTCTTTTGCGCTATGATGTCTCATATCATAGGTTCAGACGTATGGGTTCCTGATCATACTTAGCAGCTCAGGATATCAGCGGTAGATTTAGTAGTGAATCCTTATCCATAGAGGATATTATTTTATTTCTGCATTTTAGTAGATTTAGTATGTTTAGTAGTCAAAGTTAGTTGGGGACTTATCCCATCAACTCCACATTCAGACAGTTAGAGGCTTTCGGACTAGGTTACTTTAGACAGATGTTTAGTTTTCCAGTATTATTATTAGTATTCAGTATTTGTTTCTAGTTTATGAATATTATGGCATGTTCAACCTAACTTCCATATATATTTTCATTATCATTATTCATTGCTCACAGCAGGTACCATTCATGGGTTAGCTTGTGATCCTTTAGGGTCATAAGCACCGTGTGATGTCTAGGGTATAGACTCGGGGTGTTATAAACTTGGTATCAGAGCCTAAGGTTCTAAAGTATCCTAAGGAGTCTGAAATTCGTGTCAAGTAGATTCTTGTGCATGGGTGTGAAGCACGACACTCTTATGGATAAGAGGCTATGAGGCATTTTTAGGAAAAAGTTACCTTCTTTAAGTGTTTATATCGTGACATTGAGCATGAGCTCAAGTTAAACTCCCTGTCTAATCCAACTTTTCCTTCCGTTTACTAACCATGCCTCCCAAAAGGACTAACGAAAGAAGAACTGGAAATCAGCCAGCACCTTTGCCCATTCAGGCAGATCCCCTGAATGAGCACATTTCTCACATTGAATTTAGAGTAGCTTTCACCACTCTATCCCATTCTGTGGCAGCTTAGAGTGATCATCTAGATGCTATCCCAGTCAACCCAGTGGCTAATACTACCGCAACTAGGATTCGGGACTTCACCTGAATGAACCCTCCTTCATTTTTAGGGTCTAAGTTTGAAGAGGACCCACAGGACTTCCTTGAAATGGTGCAGAAAGTAACAGAAATTATGGGTGTAACCATTAGTAAGAGTGCTGAGTTAGCTGCCTATCAGTTGCAGTATGTATCTCATACATGGTTTAAGTAGTGAAAGGTATATAAGGGCGCAGATGCAGGGCCCATAGAATGGGAAGAGTTCACTACTACCTTTCTAGATAGGTTTTTCCCATTGGAGTTGAGGAAAGCTAAGGTTTTAGAGTTCATTAACTTGAAACAGGGCAACATGAGTGTGAAAGAGTATTCCCATAAGTTTACTAAGTGAGGCAGATATGCTCCTCATATGGTAGCGGATAACAGATCTAAGATGAGTAAGTTTGTGTCTGATGTGTCCGTCAGTGTAGTCCAGGAGTGTAGGACCGTAATGCTGATTAAGGAGATAGTCTTGGCTAGGTTGATGGTCCATGCTCAGCAGATTGAGGAACAAAAAGCTAAGAATAAAGTGAGGGAGATCAAGAGGGCTAGGACATGTAGTTTCAAATTTGCTCAGTCAGAGGGTGGTAAACTTTCTAAGTTCAGTCAAGAGTTTTCATCCCAAGTTTCATCTTCAGCTAGTATGCCAGTACCAAAGTTTAAGAGTGATAGTTGAGATGGGGAGCCAGGTTCCAAAACCTAGGCTAGTATGAGTAGTTATAAGACCTTGCAAAATCCTTAGCTTAATTCAGTCCTTTAAGCTTGTTAAGGGGTCCCAGACTAAGAATATTCTAGCTAAGTATTCAGACTTAGTGTCATTCAAGCCTTCAAAAGTTGGTGATCTTATTTCATGGGTTTTATATCCATTATAGGTGGATATTTAGGTTGATTCATGATTAGGAATGTCCATAGGTGTTTTAGGAAAAGTTTTGGATTTTTTGGACTTCATTTGAAGCTCTTTTGGAATCCTAAAATAGTGGATCAACGCGATCTTGGCGCACCGCATCGACTATCGCGTTGATGAATTTTTTCCCCAGCTCCCAGTGTCAATTTCTAGTAAGTCGACGTGGACTTGACGCGTTAGCTATCGCATCGATGCCAATGATAGGGCATGTCGGTCTGCACATCGATGGTGCAGTTTTCAGTCATTAAAATACCGTGTCCTTGGGGGTATTTAGTTTTTTTTTCCCTCAACCTTCAGTCGCCAAAACACAAAATTTATTACCTTAGAGAGCAAATAAACTCATTTTTTCTCAAATTTGCTCAAGAAGAAAATCCTAGAAAATTCAATTTCAAGTCAAGAATTCAAGATTCCAACATCAACTTTAAGAAATTCCTTAACTAAGGTATGTGAAGTGTTCATCCAAGGGTCCCTTCAACCCTTGGAGTCCAAGAAACCTTTTTAAACTTCTAGTATGATTGATTTCATGATTTCCATGTTGGTTTTGATAATATCCATGTTTAAAATGACTAATTGGGTTTCAAATCCATGTTTTATGATAAGTTTCATGTGGGATTAAATGATTATCTGTGTTATCATATGAAATCATGCTAAAGCCTTCAAATTGTGAATTTAGTATTTGGAATTTTGTGCTCACATGTTGATTAGTATTATGTGCATATTTTATGCCTTTCAAGTGATGGATAAATTAAGCATGCGAGTTGAATAGTGAAATTATATCACGTTAGCATGTATTCATGTTCATGCCATGCAAGTGTTTGTTAAAATGCCCCAATGAATGAATGATGATCAAGTACTTAGCTTACATGTTTCAAGTTTGTGCCATGTCTCTTAATTTATGCTATCAAGTCCTGGGGGTATTTATACCCGACAATTTAGTTGTTTACTTAGAGCCATGGTCAGTTATAGAATAGTATTAGTCACGTCACGATCAGTAGTACCTTCAGTCAGTTACAGAAACTCAGGAAATCTCAGTAGTGTTCGTAATTTAGTCACAGTACTCAGTCCAGACCTCAGTCATATTCTGTGCCCAGTCAGTTAAGAGAATTCAGTAGTATTCCATCAGTCCACGGAATTTAGTAAACTCAGTTCCGTTTAGTTAAATAGTAATATCAGTAATAGTTCAGTCCAGCCTAGTACATGATAGGAATAAGTTCAGTGTCTTTTCAGTTGGGAGTAGGATTCAACACCGAGTGAACCCAGGGATGGGGGCATTCCTGCCAGCAGAGGGTTTGACCCTTAGTAGCAATCCCTGCGTTATAGAACTACGTAGCCAGCGTAGGTTTAGATATCTTTCTGCCAGATATTATGAGGGTTGATATATCTCATTTGAGTTTTCCTACCAGCGAGGGTTGATGGAAGAGCTTCCAGTCAGAGAGGGATAACTCATAGCTTATCCTTACCCATGGTATGGTATTGACACCTTTCTAACTAGGGTTATAGGTTGGACCCCAATCATATTAGAGAGGGGCATGTCGATTAGATGATTACCTTCCACAGTCTTAGTTTCAGTCTCAGTCTCAATATTGAACTCAGTTCAGTTCTACAGATTTAGGACTATCAGATATAGTCACTCAACTCAGCTCAGTATGGAACTCAGTATAGTTTCACAAAATTAGGACTGTCATATACAGTCATTCAGTTATTAGTAATTTAGTATCAGTATTTCTAGATATCAGTTAATTAATTTCAGTAATCAGACTCAGTATTTAGTGTTATCACGATCTCAGTTACAGTCTACGTATTCATGCATGTACTTTTATTCAGTCATACTCATGTTATTCAGTTAGTATTGTTTATACATATGAACCCATGCATTTCAGCCTACCTCACTGAGCATACCGGTACATTCAAAGTACTGATGCATGTTTTTATGCTATGATGTCTTATATCATAGGTTTCGACGCACGGGATTCAGAGCACCCTTAGCAGTGTCCTCATAGTTTAAGGACATACTTATTATTTATAGTACTTCAGTTTTATTTTAGTAGATGGAGTTAGTTGGGGGATTTTCCCATCAAATCTACAGTTCAGACAGTTTAGAGGCTTTTCAAACTACAGTATGATTATACAATTGTCCAGTATTCAGATTTCAGTATTTATGTTCAATTTTGGTATCTTGATACCGCATTCATATTTATTTATAGAATCAACCTTATGGAAAATTCTGCTTATTTCTGCATATTATTCAGTATTATTATGTAGTTATTACAGTAAGTACCAGTCATGGGTTAGTTTGTGGTCTTTTGGGATTATGAGCACCATGTAGCATCCGGAGTACAGACTCGGGATGTTACAAACTTGGTATCAGAGCCTAAGGTTCAATAGAGTCCTATGAAGTCTGAAAGCCGTATCTAGTAGGGTCTCTTGTATGGTTGTGTTATGTTCTACACTTATGGATAGGAGGCTACAAGATGTTTTAGGAAAAGTTTACCTTCTTTTAGTATTCATGTCGTGCAAGTGAGTATGAGCTTCTATTCAATTCTCAGTCTAATCTGAGTTTCTTTTCCAAATACAGAATATACCTCCAAAGAGGACTCAGGGAATAAGAATGGTAGATCAGTCAACCCCTCAGCCCATCCATCCAGATTTTTTGGGCGAGCATGTCTCCCACGTGGAGTTCAGAGCATCCTTCACCACCTTATCTCATTCTTTGGTAGCCCAAGATGAACGTCCAGCTGTGGTTTTGGCTAACCCAGTGGCCAATACTGTTGCTTCCAGGATTTGGGACTTCACCCAAATGATCCCTCTGTCTTTTACCAGGTTTAAGTCAGACGAGGACCCTCAGGAGTTTTTTGATCAGGTTTAAAAGGTTACAGATATGATGAGGGTGACTGATGTTGAGAGCACTGAGTTGGACGCATACTAGTTGCAGGATGTGGCTCACTCGTGGTTCAAATAGTAGAAAGTAGAGAGAGCTGCGATGCAGGGCCCATAGAATGGGAGAAGTTTGCAGTTTCTTTTCTGGATAGGTTCTTCCCGCTAGAGTTGAGGTAAATAAAGGTTTTGGAGTTTATAAACCTGAACCAGGGAAACATGACAGTGCATGATTATTCCCTCAAGTTTACTCAGTTAGCCAGATATTCCCTACATATTGTAGCAGATAGCAGATCTAAGATGAGTAAGTTTGTATTAGGGGTGTCTAGCAATGTGGTCAAAGAGTGTAGGATTGCAATGATGATTAAGGAGATGGACATAGCCAGGTTCATGGTTCATGCTCAACAGATAGAGGAGGACAAGAATAAAGAGAAGGAGAGGGAGAATAAAAGAGCAAGGACAGGTAGTTTCAGTTTTGCTCAGACTAAGTATAATGGTGGGAATCGTTCTCAGTTCTGTCCAAAATCTTTGGTTCTAGCTCCGTCCTCAGCCAGTGCTCTAGTGCTGAAATTCAAAGATAGAAATAGAGATAGGGCGTTAGACTCTAGACCCTAGGGCAATGTTAGCAGGGTCCAAACCAATCCCTTTTGCCAGAAGTGCGGCAGAGACCACCAGGGTATCTGTAGAGCTGGTAGTGATGTATGTTTTGGATATGGAAATCTAGGCCACAGGGTCAGCTAGTGTCCTCAGGTGGGTTCGCAAAGTTAGCATAATTGTCCCCCAGCTCAGTCTGGTCGCTCGAATCAACAAGGTGCCGCTTCCAGTGCCACCAGTAGGCAACGTCCAAATAGACTCTATGCTCTTCTGTACCGATAGGATTAGGAAAGTTCTCCTGATGTGGTTACTGGTATGTTACGAGTTTTCCATTTGCATGTTTACGCTTTGATAGATCCAGGAGTTTATTTGTCCTTTGTTACTTCATATATAGCAGTTGATTTCGGAGTCAGTCCTAAAATCCTAGATGAGCCTTTCTCAGTCTCTACCTCAGTGGATAAATCTATCATAGCTTGGCGGGTATACAGGAACTGTCCGATTATGATATCTCAGAAAGTTACTTCAGCAGACTTAGTCAAATTAGAGATGACTGATTTTGATGTCATTCTCAGTATGGATTGGCTTTATTCATGCTATTCCTCAATCGACTATAGAAATAAAAATGTCCAGTTTCAGTTTCTGAATGAACCCATCCTAGAGTGAAGGGGTAGTACTTCAGCACTTAGGGGTCAGATTGTTTCTTACCTTCTAGCTAGAAAAATGATATATAAGGGATGTGTCTACCATCTCGTTCGGGTACAGGAATCTAGTTTAGAAACCCCTATTCTTGAATCAGTATCAGTAGTATGTGAATTCCTAGTTGTGTTTCTCGAAGATCTTCCCGGAGTTCTTCCCGAAAGGGAAATTGATTTTGGAATCAATCTTTTCCCAGATACTCAGACCATATCTATCTGCCATACAAAATAGATCTAGCAGAACTTAGAGAATTAAAAAAATAGTTAAAGGATCTCCTAGATAAGGGATTCATCAGAACCAGTGTGTCCCCGTGGGGTGCGCCAGTGTTATTCGTTCATAAAAAAGATAGTTCCCTCAGAATGTGTATAGATTACCATCAGTTAAACAAAGTTATGGTCAAGAACAAGTATCCACTTCCCAGAATCAATGACTTTTTTGACCAACTTCAAGGTGCCAGTTATTTCTCTAAGATAGACCTCAGATCAGGCTATCATCAGCTCAGAGTCAGGGAATGTGAATTCCAAAAATAGTTTTCAGAACTCGGTATGGCCACTTTGAATTCTTAGTCATGTATTTTGGTCTTACCAATGCCCCAGCAGCCTTCATGGACTTGATGAACTGTGTGTTCAAGCGGTACTTGGACATGTTCATCATAGTCTTCATAGATGACATTCTTGTTTACTCCCGCAGTGAACATGATCATGTAGACCATCTCAGAATAGTACTCTAGACTTTTAGAAACCCTCAGCTATTTGCCAAATTTAGTAAGTGCGAATTTTTGCTAAGGTCAATAGCATTCCTTAGCCATATTATTTCCAGTGATGGCATTAGATTTTATCCCCAAAAGACCAAGGCAGTGAGAAACTGGACCAGACCCATCTCTCCATCAGATATCAGGAGTTTCTTAGATTTGGCTGGCTATTACCAATGGTTTGTTAAGGGATTTTCATCTATTGCATCCCCTATGTCTAGATTGACTCAGAGGAAGGTCAAATTCTAGTGGTCATATTCTTGTTAGAAGAGTTTTCAGGGGTTGAAGAATCAACTTACCTCAACTCCAGTTTTGACCCTACCAGATGGTTCCAACGGCTTTGTTGTGTATTGTGATGCTTCTAGAGTCAGGTTGGGTTGTGTTTTAATGTAGAAAGGTAAGGTCATAACCTATGCCTCTAGACAGATTAAGCCCCATGAGAAGAACTATCCTACTCATGATCTTGAGTTAGCAACAGTAGTATTTGCCTTAAAGATTTGGAGTCACTATTTATGTGGTGTGCACGTGGATGTGTTCACTGATCATAAGAGCCTGCAGTATGTTTTATCTCAGAAAGACCTCAACCTCTATTATAGAAGGTGGTTGGAGTTGTTGAAAGACTATAACATGAGTGTTCTATACCATTTGAGAAAGTCCAATATAGTGGCTGACACCCTTAGTAGAATGTCTATGGGTAGTTTTTCTCATGTTGAGGACAGTAAGAAAATGTTAGCTCAGGAAGTTCATCAGTTAGCCCGACTAGGTGTTCTCTTAGTCGATTTAGAAGAAGGTAGTGTGTGGGTGCAGAGTAGCTCAGAATCATCACTAGTTTCTGAAGTGAAGGAAAAGCAGGATAGGGATCCCCATCTAGTTTGGTTGAAAGAATCAGTCAGAGATCAGAAAGTTGAGGTTTTCTCCCAAGGAGGAGATGATGTGCTGCGTTTTCAGGGTCGGCTATGTGTTCCAGGTGTAGATGACTAGAGACAATGAATTATTTCATAGGCGCATGGTGCGCGCTACTCGATTCATCCCGGGGCCACTAAGATGTACTGCAATTTGTGGGAGATCTATTAGTGGAGTGGGATAAAAAAAATATTACAGAGTTTATGGATAATTGCTCAACATGTCAGTAGGTTAAGAATGAGCATCAGAAGCCTAGTGGGTCCATGTAGGAGTTCAGTATTCCCACGCGGAAATAGGAAGAAGTGAACATGGACTTTGTGATGGGTTTGTCTCGTACTCGTCGTCAGCATGATTCAGTTTGGGTCATATTAGACAGAATGACCAAATTAGCTCATTTTCTTCCGGTCCATACCTCTTATTCTGCCGAGGATTAAGCCAAACTCTATATCAGGGAGTTGTTTAGATTATACAATGTTCCATTGTCTATTATCTTAGATAAAGGTACCCAAACCTCTCATTTCTAGAAGGCATTCCAAAAGGGTCTTGGTACCCGAGTTCACCTTAGTATAGCCTTTCATCCCCAGACAGATGGTCAAGCAGAAAGGACCATTCAAACCTTAAAATATATGCTGCGAGCATGTGCGATAGACTTTGAAGGTAGTTGGGATGACCACTTGCCTTTGATTGAATTTGCATATAACAACAGCTATCATTCCAACATTCAGATGGCTCCATTTGAGGCACTTTATAGAAGGAGATGTAGGTCTCCCATTGGTTGGTTTGAAGTGGGCGAGGCTGTAGTGGTAGGTCTTGACTTGGTTTTTGACACCTTTGAGAAAGTACAGTTGATTAGGGAAAGTCTTAAGACAACTCAGAGCTGACAGAAATCGTATGCAGATGTGCGCAAAAAAGATCTCGAGTTTGAGATTAGTGACTATGTGTATCGAAAAATCTCTTCTATTAAAGGGGTGAAGAGTTTTGTCAAAAAGGTAAAACTCAGTCCCCGATACGTCGGTCCTTACCGAATTCTTAACCACTTCAGAAAGGTAGCTTATGAGCTTGAGTTACCTTCAGACTTAGCTTCAGTACATCCAGTGTTCCACGTCTCCCTGCTAAAGAAATGCATAGGTGACCCAACAACCATAGTCCCTATTGAGGGCATAGATGTTCAGAACAGTCTCACTTATGAAGAGATTCCAATCGAAATCCTTGACTATCAGATTCGCAGACTGAGGAACAAAGAAATCCCTCTAGTCAAAGTTCTTTGGTAGAATCAGTCCATTGGGAGAGCTACTTGGGCGCCTCTTCACCGCTAATTCAGACTCAGCTCAAGGTAATTGTTTTCCTTAAGCTTATTCAGTTTCATGTTCAGATTTCAGTTATAAACTTGGTATTAGTTACCATTGCATGTTCAGTTATACCTTCATGAGCCAGTTCAATCATGTATCCATGCATCAGATATGCATGTTCAGTATATAGACTCAGCTTATCTGTAATCCCAGTATGCATTCATGAATCATTTTCAGCTATGTACCCATGCATCATATATGCATGTTTAGTATGATAATTCAGTGTATCAGTAATCTCAGTCATGAAACCATATCTCAGTTGTGCATGCCAAGTGTCTAAGTTTAGTCTCTCAGTATTCTCAGTCTCAGCAGTCTCATTTGAGGACGAATGTTCCCAAGGGGATATAATATAAAACCCCACAAAATCCTTAGCTTAATTTAGTCCTTTAAGCCTGTTAAGGGGTCCCAAAGTTAGAATATTCTAGCTAAGTATTCAGACTTAATGTCATTCTAGCCTTCAAAGGTTGGTGATCTTATTTCATGGATTTTACGTCTATTATAGGTGGAGATTTAGGTTGATTCATGATCAGGAATGTCCATAGGTGTTTTCGAACAAGTTTTGGATTTTTGAAACTTCGTTTGAAGCTTCTTTAGAATCCTAAAATAGTGGATCAACACAATATTGGTGCGCCGCATCGACTATCACGTTGATAAATATTTTCCCCAGCTCCCAACATCAATTTCCAGTGAGTCGACGCGGAATTGACATGATGCGTTGGCTATTGGATCGATGCTAATGACGCGGGGCGTCGGTCTGCGCATCAATGGTGTAGTTTTCAGTCATTAAAATACCGCATCCTTAGGGGTACTTGGGTTTTTTTCCCTCAACCTTCAGCCCCCAAAACACGAAGTTTATCACGTTAGAGAGCAAATAAACTCATCTTTTCTCAAAATTTCTCAAGAACAAAACCCTAGAAGATTCAATTTCAAGTCAAGAATTCAAGATTCCACTATCAACTTTCAGAAATTCCTTAACTAAGGTATGTGAAGTGTTTATCCAAGGGTTCCTTCCACCTTTGGAGTCCAAGAAACCTTTTTAAACTTCTAGTATGATTGATTTAATGATTTCCATGTTGGGTTTGATAATATCCATGTTTAAAATGACTAATTGGGTTTCAAATCAATGTTTTATTATAAGTTTCATGTGGGGTTAAATGATTATATGTGTTATCATGTGAAATTATGCTAAAGCCTTCAAATTGTGAATTTAGTAATTGGAATTTTGTGCTCACCTGTTGATTAGTATTATGTGCATATTTTATGCCTTTCAAGTGATGGATAAATTAAGCATGTGAGTTGACTAGTGAAATTATATCATGTTAGCATGTATTCAAGTTCATTCTATGCAAGTGTTTGTTACAATATCCCAATGAATGAATGATGATCAAGTACTTAACTTACATATTTCAAGTTTGTTCCATGTCTCTTAATTTCTTCTATCGAGTCCTGGGGGTATTTATTCCTGATAATTTAGCTGTTTACTTAGAGCCATGGTAAGTTATAGAATAGTATCAGTCACGTCACAATCAATAGTACCTTCAGTCAATTACAAAAACTTAGGAAATCTTAGCAGTGTTCGTAATTCAGTCACAGTACTCAGTCCAGACCTTAGTCGCATTCCGTGCTCAATTAGTTAATAGAATTTAGTAGTAGTTCGTCAATCCACAGAATTCAGTGAACTCAGTTATGTTTAGTCAAACAATAATTTCAGTAATAGTTCAGTCCAACCTAGTACAGGCTAGGAATCAGTTCAGTGTCTTTTCAGTTGGGAGGAGGATTTAGCATCGAGCAAACCCAGGGATGGGGGCATTTCTGCCAGCAGAGGGTTTGACCCCTAGTAGTAATCCCTGCGTTATAAAATACGTAGCCAACGTAGGTTGAGATATCTTCCTGCCGGATATTATGAGGGTTGATACATCTCATTTGAGTTTTCCTACCAGCGAGGGTTAACTCACAACTTGTCCTTACCCATGACACGGTATTAACACCCTTCCAACTGGGGTTATAAGTTGGACCCCAATCAGATTAGAGAGGGGCATATCGGTTAGATGATTACCTCCCATAATCTCAGTTTCAGTCTTAATCTCAATATAGAACTCAGTTTAGTTCAACAAATTCAGGACTATTAGATATAGTCACCCAACTTAGCTCAGTACGAAACTCAGTATAGTTCCACAAAATTAGGACTGTCAGATACTGTCATTCAGTTATCAATCATTTAATAACAGTATTTCCAGAGATCAGTTAATCAGTTTCAGTAATCAGACTCAGTATTCAGTGTTTTCACAATCTCAGTTACAGTCTATGTATTAATGCATGTACTCTTATTCAGTCATACTCATATTATTCAGTTAGTATTGTTCATGCATATGAACCCATGCATTTCAGCCTACCTCACTGAGCATACCTGTACATTCAAAGTATTGACATATTATTTTTGTGATATGATGTCTTATATCATAGGTTCCGATGCACGGGCTCCAAAGCACCCTTAGGAGTTTAGATTCTTAGCTTTTAGAGAAGTGGTGAGTCCTCATAGTTCGAGCAAATGCTTATTGTTTACAGTACTTTAATTTTATTTTATTAGATGGAGTTAGTTGGGGGCTTATCCCATCAACTCCACAGTTCAGACAGTTTAGAGGATTTTAAGACTAGAGTATCATCAGACAGATGTCCAATATTTAGATTTTAGTATTTATGTTCAGTTTTGGTATCTTGATACTGCATTCAGATTTATTTACAGAATGAACCTTATGGCAATTTTTGCCTATTTCTGGATATTATTTAGTATTATTATTCAGTTATTACAGAAGGTACAAGTCATGGCTTAGCTTGTGGTCCTTCGGGATTATGAGCACCATGTAGCGTTTAGGGTACAAAATCAGAGCATTACAATAGTGGTCGTACCTATCTGCTTTGTGGATATTGTGGTAAGAATCCTAAGAGAGTGTATAGAGAGAGCAGTGATGTGTGTTTTGGATGTGGCGAGTCAGGCCATAGAATCAGAAAATTTCTTAAGGCTGGTCCGCGGAGTCAGCACTATTATCTTCTAGTTCTATCTGGTCACCCAACTTAGAAGGGCACCACTTCCAGTTCAACTAGTGTCCAACATCAGAACAGTCTTTATGCACTTCAGTCCTGATAAGATCAGGAAAGTTCTCCTGATGCATTTATATTCTTGTGTATGTGTTAATAGACCACAGAGCTTTGCTTTTTTTTTTTAACCCCTTACATAACTTTCAACTTTATAGTTAGTCCCGAAATCCTAATAGAGCCTTTCTCAGTTTCTACCCTAATGGGTAATTTTATCATGGCCCGACGGGTGTACAGAAACTGCCCGATTACGGTGTCTCAGGAAGTTACTTCAGTAGACCTTGTAGAGTTAGAGATGATATATTTTGATGTCATTCTCAGCATGGATTGTCTTCATTCATGCTATGCTTCAGTTGATTGTAGAAATAGGGTTGTTCATTTTTCAATATCCCGATGAACCAGTCATTGAATGAAGGGGTAGTACCTCAGTGCTTAGGGTTCATATGTGTTTTTAGAGCCCTTCTCAGAAATCCTATGACAATAGATGGCCTAGAGTTAGAAGCATGAATCCAAAATCTTAGCAACAATAGTAGAGTTGGGATGATGTTATTCGAATTTGAGCAGATTATATATTTCATGGGATTAGCCATACGAAAGGCGAATCACTAGGCTTGAAGTAGTGTATACAAGAATTTAAGTTTGTTGATTCAAAACATATGTTGTGGGTGTGATATTTGTAGGCTATGATGTAGTAGTATAGTTAGTAAGGATTTGGGGATATCCATGTTATGTGTTAGAATCTAAGTTAGGATCTTTGAAGAGTGAGATAATAGAAGGAGGACTTGAAAATTTAGAGTTAGTCAATCTTGAGTTGTTACATGATGATTGTTGGGGATATGGAGGGCTAAGAGTGGTATCTAGAAGAAGGTACTAGTAGCATGTTTTATATTATCAGCTATAGTCTTTCAAGGTGAGTTTATCAAATATGTGTATTATTATGCCCAGATTCTAGAGTAAGGTGGTGGTAGTTTAGTTTAGAGTTGTTTATTACATAGTTCACAGATCTAGAATGATGGTGTTAAGCTAAAGGGGAGATGATAGGACAAGTAACCAAGTCAGGCTCTCAGAATCTAGTGGTGATACAGTGTATTATAGAACATCGGAGGGGAGGGGGGGGGGAAGATACCCAAACCATTCGTATCTCAGATCAAAGTTTTGTACTTTAGTTATCACAACCTATACTTATTCTTTACATGTCATCTCTATGATCATAGCTTATATTTATGCACCTTACAATAAATCATGTACTCTCCCCATCCCTAGTATGAGGTGTTCCAGTCCACTCAGCAGTACGAATCATGTCCCTCAAACTCAGAAAATCCAAACTCAAGTCATGCAACTCATGACTCATGTACTCATGCTTTATGGTATGTTTAATTCCATTACTCATGATACGCTCTCAACGATCAGCGAATTTCAGATTTTTGTTATGTATACCCTCAAATTTGGTTTCTTTGATGAATTCATGTCATGGATATCTATTTCACAGGCCTCAGTTTCAAATCCCAGATATTCAGTCATGATTCGGTTCATAAGTGTCCCGTGTATCATCTTGATTTTTCCTTAGAGAATTTAGCTAAGTCAATATCATTCGAGGGGAGAACTATCCCAAGGCGGAGATGTCGTAATACCCCGAGTTTTCATGTACTAAATCTACCATCTTTTCTTTATGAAACTAGATCTAGGAAGAGGTAATGGTTACTCATAGGTGTACTCTCTCGCTTCTATCTCAACCATGTGACTATTCTCATGACTTTGCATGTATTCCAGAAATCAGTTCAGTTTATGATATTCAGTCCATGTATCATGTTTTACTCAGTTATGATCTTATGTTCCCATTCACGTATGTTCAGTAAATTATCTTAGGTTCCTTGGTATTCTCAGTGCAAGGTAATAATTTTTCTTAGAATCCCTTATTTCCATGCTTAGTTCAGCTGCATAACATTCTCATATCCTTCATACATTCATGAAATAGTTCAACCATGTGTCGTGTCTCTAGAATTTATTCATGCTTCAGTTATTCATGTCAGTGTAAGTACAGTTACTCAGTTTCTCTCAGTTCAGTCAGTTTTATTCGAGGATCAATGTTCCCAAGGGGGAGATATTGTAAGACCCTGCAAAGTCCTAGTCATTTCAGTCTTATATAGCATGCCAAAAGAGGTCCCAGACTTAGAAAATTTCAGCCAAGTGTTCACACTTAATCTTATTTTTGGCCTTGATATTTCAATGGCATTATTTACGATCTTTCTGGCGTTAGATTGTTGATTTTTAAATTGATTCATGATCAGGGATGTCAATAGGTCATATTGGGTGAGTTTTAAAATTTTTAAACGTAGTTTGAGTCATATTTGGATGACTAGAATAGGAAGCCAACGCGATCTTGATGCGTTACGTTGGCTATCGCATCGTACCCATCAACGTGATGTGTCAGTGATTGCATCATACCCCTCGACGCGATGCATCAGTGATCGCGTCGACCCCATCGATGAGATACATTACCTGTCACATCACTGGGTTAATTTTGTGTGTTAAGTTACGGGTTTGTGAGGGCATTTAGGTCCTTTTCCCCTCACCCAATTTAGCTAAAACATGAAATTAAGGATTCAAAAGGGAAAAATATACTCATTATCTCACAAATTCTCTCAAGAAATAAATCCTAGTTCATCAAGCTCAAGATCAAGTCCCAAGAATTCACCCCAATTCCTATGAAATCAATAATCAAGGTATGTCAGGTGTTCATCCTTGGGTTTCCTTCCACCCTTGGAGTTCAAGAACCCTTTTTAAAAATTAAATTATGATTCCCATGTTATAAATTGAATAACGCTCATGTTTGTGTTGTTGTATTGGTTTCAAGTTAAGATCTTTTATGAGTTCCATGAAATTTTGTTAGCATGTGTGTTGAATTATGAAATTCTCATGTCAAAATCCTTGAATTTGCAAGTTTAAGTTGTAGTCATGATGCTGATATGTTGTTCATTATCATGTCATTAATCATGCGCCCCAAGTGTTTGATAGAATGTCCATGTGAATTGAATAGTGTAATCATGACATGTTAGCATGTGTTTTCATTCATGTACAAGTTCATGACCTCCAAGTGTTTAACAAAATGTCTCAGTGAATGAATTATCAACAATTGACTATTGCTATGCTTTCAAGATTTGTTATGCTTATTAATTATGTTATCGAGTCTTGGGGGTATTTATTACCTGAAATCTAGCTGTTTACTTAGTTGCAGTAGTTATAGAATCTACCAGTAAAGGTCAAGAATAGTAGTACTCAGTCAGTTAACAGAACTTAGTGAACTCAGTCCAGTTCAGTCAATCAACATGATCAGTGTCTATTTAGTCAAGCCTAGTACAGTCTAGTAATCAGTTCAGTATCGATTCAGTAGGGAGTAGGATTCAACGCCGAACGAACGCAGGGATGGGGGAATTCCTTTAAGAAGAGGGTTTTACCCTTAGTAGCAGTCCCTGAGTTACAAAACTACGTAGCCAGCGTAGGTTGAGATATATTCCTGTCAGATAAGGGTGGACATATCTCGCATGATTTTCCTGCTAGAGAGGGTTGACAATATGTCTTTCTGCCAGTTATGGTGACTCACCACCGGTGTTAGTACCCGTGTCATGGTATTAACACCCTTCCAATTGGGGTTACAGGTTGGACCCCAATCAGTCCATATTGGGGTATGTTGATTAGATGACACCTCCCACAGTTATAGTTTTAGTATTCAGTAAAGAACTCTGATAGTTCTACAGAACCATTGCTATTAGTTCTCAGTTACTCAGCCATCAGAATTTAGTACTCAGTTTCAGTATAATCTCAGATACACGATGTATACTTATATGCGCAGTATTGCATATTCAGCAGATACAGTTTTGCATGTACACTCATCCACTAACTTTATGATGTTCATTTAGTCAGTTATCATCTCATGCATACGAACCCATGTATATCAACCCTACCTTACTTAGCATACCAATATATTCCACGTACTGATGTGTAATCTCTTTTGCGCTATGATGTCTTATATTATAGGTTCAGACGTATGGGTTCCTGATCATACTTAGCAGCCCAGGATATCAGCGACAGATTAAGTAGTGAGTTCTCATCCATCGAGGATATTATTTTATTCATCATTTCAACAGATTTAGTATGTTCAGTAGTCGGAGTTAGTTGGGGACTTGTCCCATCAACTCCACATTCAAAAAGTTAGAGGCAATCGGACTATATTACTTCAGACAGATGTTCAATTTTCTAGTATTATAATTAGTATTCAGTATCTGTTTCCAGTTTTTGAACCTTATGGTATTTTCAGCCTAACTTCTGCATATATTTTCATTATCATTATTCAGTGCTCACAGCAGGTACAGTCATGGGCTAGCTTGTGATCCTTCAGGGTCATAAGCACAGTGTGATGTCCAGGGTTTAGACTCGGGGCATTACAAATATATGCTTTAGCTGCTCTATAAAAAATGGTCACAACCCTTCATTGTGAAAGTTGGTTCGAATGTTCTCTCCAGGATGCCTGATGCAACAACCAAAGTAAGCTGAAGTGAAGAAAATTGAACCCATCTTTGGAATACTTGGATGCCTATCCGAAACAAAACACAACACTTCAATATTTTTGACGCAGCTTTGTAGTTTCTCATAAAAATACATAAGAGGCATCACATTTTTTGCCTGCTAAAAAAAGCAACAGGAAAGATGTGATTCTCCGCAGCCTGCACCACCGCCGCTAGCAGAACTCCATTATACTTGCTCCTCAAGAAGGTACGATCGATGGCTATGTCTTTTCTCAAATGTTGAAAACCTTTAATACAAGTACCATAGGATACAAAAAAGTACTTAAACTTTCCATTTTCATCAACATACAACGCTGTCTTACTTCCAAGATTTGTGGACTCAAGTATATACTGGTAGGCATCCAAGACTGCATACCCATGCTCGCGTGTCCCCCTAACCAAGTCCTTGGAAATCCCTATGGCCATATATATCTTCTAATAACTGACTAGGACATCTAATTCCGTAAGAATTTGATTGGCCATAACCCTTGTAGAAGGGCCTTTGCCATCAGGGAAACTATTCTTGAAATATTCACCAAGGACCTTTGACGTGGCATGAGGATTTTGGCCTGAGATGTGATCCAAACCACATGTGTAATACTTTTCATGTTTATGAATGACGATTCTGTCATAACTTAAGTATTTCACCGCTCTCAACCACCACTTGCAATTTGGATTAGCACATTTGTAGCAAAAAACATTGCTCAAATTAATAACTTTCTTTATTCTGAAATCTTTTTTTAAGCAAAAAATAAATAAAGTAGTAGATAGTTCTTTCTTGTACTTGAATGACATTTCATTGAAAAATACGATCCCGTAGTCTTGAAGATTTCCAGACTTTGTAGATTGAGAAGAACTGCCCACGGTATTGGTCGTATCAACGGGCGTAGGTGTTTGATCTTCATCTGGAATATTCATGTCTAAATCATACAACCTATCATCAAAGATGTCTTGTTGTTGTTCTTCTGCATTCTAGTTCACATTCTCTCTCGTCTTTTCAACCACGTACACCCTTAACACCAGCTTGGATGAATCACTAATATAAGCACACAACCAAACCTGATCAGTTATCTTGAAAGGTAGTACCCTCTGATTTTCAAAGGAGCTGTGCATGTAGTTGATGCCGAGTTCTTCCGGTTAAAAATTCAGTCTACAATAGCTAATGATTAAGTTTAAAAAATTATCATACAAAACATCACTTTAGACTGTCATAGCTATCATCTCTAGCATTTTACCCTTCTTCCAACGCTATACATATTGATTGCTCTTCTCGATCCATTGACCATGATAATCCACCCCTATTTTTATTAATCCCTCCATTAGTGGTACCTAAATAAAGTTATTTGTTAAAAGAGTTAATAGTGATTTCATAGTGCTGTACATGAATTTTAATCGATGTATAATTTATTGCAACAGGTAAGTGATCAGTCGCAATAGATTACTTACCTGTTGGGATTTATGTTACGCTCTTAAAACTGATTTTAATAGACGAGTCATCTATTGTAAAAGGTGAATCATATGTTGCAACAGACTATATATCTGTTGCAATAGATAAAGAGCCTGTTGGGATAAATGTTATAGTACTAAGGAACCTTTGAAGCTGATTCGAACAGATAAAAGACATATTGCAACAGATAATTAATTTGTTGCGACAAATGACTTATCTGTTGCAACAGACGACACGTTTGCTGGAATGGAGTTCTGGTTCTATTACAATAGGTTACTAATATGTTGAAATAGACGACACATATGTTGAAATCGAGTTCAGGTTCTATTGCAACAGATATTTATCCTTTTACAACAGATGGGTCATATGTTGCAACAGATGACCCATCTGTTGCAACAGATGACCCATCTGTTCAATTCATATTACGTCACTATAGAACCATAAATATAAATCCAACATATGAGTCTTTTGTTGCAAAAGATGATTGATCTGTTTAAACAGATGGCTCTTATGTTGCATTCATGTTTGCATGCTATCTATTGTTGAAAAAACAACACAATAACAGTTACCCAGATGACAAATTCAACTAAAAATCATAAATTGACTTACCAAAGTCTCCTATGAAGTAATGACAAAGTGGAAAATGATGTACGAAATAAAATTTGACCTAAGAAATTGGTCAAATAGCAGTAGTAGTGGTAACAACAACAACAACAATGGTCAACAAGAAGAAGATGAAGATGACAATGAAGTATAAGATGAGGATAGTGAAGCAAAAGATGATGAATAAAGCAACAACAACAATGAACAACAAAAATAACTAAGAAAGAGAAAACAACAATGGATGAGAAGAGAGAAAAACGTGCCTTTTTTTCCTCTGTTTTCTCGTTATATTAACTGACATTTGGAACAAAGTATAAATTTAAAAACTTGTGGGTTATTTTCAATTTTTTTCAACTTTCTTAATCCATAATAAAGTATGTCACCTCCACTCAATTAATAAGAATTGAGTCACCTACACCTCATTTTCAAACTCTTTTGTCACCTATAACTCAAAGTCCCATGTATGTGGCACCCTTTAAATTTTAAGAGTTAAATTTAGACGTGAAATAATTTAACGCGAAATGCATATGAGTATATTCAAGAACAACAATTTTTTCACTTCTTCCCAAGTAATCTATCTATACTATATTAAAAGTGTGAAGAGTCTTAGAAATATTATTTGAACTTTTTGCCCTTCATTAAAAGTTTCTGTTTTAGACAAAATCGTCTTTTCACTATACTCCTACTATTTAATAGTTGAAAATTAATTAAATATTTATAGTAAAATCTTTCCTTATTAGAAGTAATCAAAATTAATGACAGCTAATACCTTTTTCATTAGTTTAAGAATTCTAAATCAACTAAATTTGATCTTAAGAATATTTGAAAAATTTAAAAATAAATATGAAAGTGTTAGAATAAGAAAAATATAAGAAGTATCAAGTTTTAAAAAGTTTTAACTAAGTAATTAAAGATTTTCTAAAAATTTAAGTTTCAAAATATAGAAAAAATAAAATAGAATAATCTTACCACAGATATGGTTCAAATCAATGCGTCTCTCTTAGTCTTTAGCAGTAAGAAAAGAGGTATCACATGACAACCGCAAACGTGAAGATCCATTAACCACTTGAAACTTTTGGCGATAAAATATATATATATATATATATATATATATATATATATATATTTGCTTACAATAAAATATATGTTATGTTTACATTATTCTATTAAAGTGTGAAGGATCTATGGAAAGCGATTTAAACTTCTTGCACTTTATTAAAAATCTTTGCAATAGATAAAATCATCTAATTTTAAATAATCAAAGATTATACGTGAGAGGAACGTGCGCTTAAACTAGTTAAAAAAAAAGTAGAAACATGAAAATTATGAGAAATGTTTTTTAAAATTACAAAAAGGATTTTCTTTAGGTTCAATGTTGTTGTCATCATTTTCTGCATGGGCTAGATCATCTATGATATTTTTATTTTTAAATCACTCAATTGCCTTTTAAGAATCTTTTGAACCTAAAAGACCCCTAATAGTGAGATATCCTATCTATTTCAAATTAGAAGTTCAATTTGATAAAGAAGAGGCTATTACACTGATCTTAAATCTCATGATAAACATAGTTATCTTGTCTAATAGTGACTGATTTTCCCAATTGTTTGGAAGAGGTATTGCTCAAAAAAGCAAATAAACTAAGAGAAATAACACAAATAGTACTTCTTCTCAAACTATTAACACAAAATGATCATTGAATTTTAATCCCATTTTTAGCTATTTGCTGGTAGTTTATACAATACTAATACAATTTTGATACATACCTCATACTGACATATATTGTATACTATAAATATGCAACTTCTATATACATCTTATATAATACAATAAATACATATTCTATATTGTAATACCTCTATAAATTTTTAAATTCATTTTATACTTTAGATGAGTATAACTCTTAATCTATAGAGATTTACGTGGTACATATATTTTAAAGAAAATTATATTGTGTGTACATATATATACATACTAGGTGGCCCGTGCCCATGCGATGCATGGGCAAAGTTATGATGGTAGATAAAATAGTTATATTTCATAATATGTGGAACAAAGATTACATTGTTACGTTGCTAGATTGTAAAAGTATTACATATAAGCATTTGTTGAAGACACCATTGGAAAACAAAGACCAGCTTCTGTAATCTCACTATCCTATTATCATCATCTTGAAAAAGTAGAGGATAATTGTTCCATAATCAATACACAATGAACATTATGTTTTAAACATAGTACTGAATTAAGTTTACACGGGGAAAATTATGATGGTAGAAAAAATAGTTATGCTTCATAATATGTGGAACAAATATTATATTGTTATGTTGCTAGATTGTGAAAGTACTACATATAAGCATTTGTTGGTACAAAAAGTGCCAAAGGTGAAAGTTATTGTCATAAGAGCATGATGCATTCTTGCTTGGTTATAGAAACAACATTTTCTTCAAGAAAACACTGGAGAACAAAGACCAGCTTCTGTGACCTCACAATCCTATTATCATCACCTTGAAAAAGTACATGAGAATTGTTTCATAATAAATACATACTGAACATGTAAGTTAAGATAATCAAATGTAAGCAATATATATGAGTTACTGTAATACCTCGTATTAGAATTAGTCTTGTTCAACTCCTAGTTCTTTCCTAAGAGGCCTCAAGACTAAAAATTTAGCTAAGACTTGAAGACTTAGCCTTATTTTGACTCTTTAACTTTGAAGATTTTTAAGTTGACCTTCGGGACTCCGAGATGATGGTTTTTGAGTTGATTCATATTTAGGAGTGTAAGGAGCATGTCTTGGGTAAGTTTAAGAATTTTCAAATGAGGTTTGAGTCATGTTTGGATTTTGATTCCAGCAGCTCAACGCGATTCCACTGAGTCACGCCGAGAATAGCGATGGTCATGCCATCGCGTCTTGCCAAGCCCATAAATGGCATTCCAGTTGCGAATTTAATCTTTAGAGGGGAAATTAGGTCATTTACCACCACCCCAAGTCGTAAAAACAAAGGATTAAGAAATAATTTAAGCATAATATATCTTTGATCCATCAATTTTCTCTCCAATAAACCCTAACCTAGTTCCAAGAAATCCAAAACTCCTTCATATCCTCTTCAAGATAATCAAGAATTCAAAGATTTTAATATAAGAACTTCAAGAAACAACCTTCAAGAACATATTTAAGAGTTCAAAGTCAAGCTTGTACATCAACTTAAGCCTAATAAGGTATGTGAGGTTATGAACAAGGGCTTTCTTTCACTCTTATGCCCAAATTGCATGGTTTTAAGATTTTATTTCCTTGTTTTGAAGTAGAGTTTATACCCAAGTTTATATATTCTTGAATCATGTGATTATTATGAGATTTAAAGTTTTAAGTTGATCATAAAGTTCTTATGTTTATGTTTTATATTATGAGATTTCTATCATGCATGAGATTGCACTATCTTGACTTGATATTGTTGAAGTATTTTCAAAATTTTTATTGAGCATGAAGTTTTATTATGTATTGACTTTAGTTTAAGTGCATGGTCTTTAAGCCTTAAGTTTAAGTATTGAGATTTCAAGAAGATCATGCTCTTAAATTTTATTTGAAAAGTTCATACCAAGAATGAGTTTGAGTTTTCAAGAAGACTATGGTCTTAAGTTTCTTTGATGGTTTTATACCAAGATTAAAGAAAGATGGATCTTTTTATCCTAAGCTAAGAGATGGAATCTATATTTGTTCATTTTGATTATAGTTTAAAGCAAAGAGATGCATAACTAATTTTCATTATAAACCCTTATGCTATTTTAAGGTGGATTTCCTACAATATAAGCATATAAGTAAGGGACTAGTATTTAACACCAAGTTGGGTATGCATTCAAGATCACATGCACCAGACCTACGAGCCAACGTAGGTTCAGCTTATTCCCAATATGGGTGAAGTTACACATAGTGATCACTTAGTTTAGGTCCAATTTCGATGGCAAAGATAGGATATCTTTCCCCAACATGAGCTCTACCCATTATGGGTAATATGTTGGACTCCATGATATCTCACATGGTGTATATCGATTAGAAGAAGCTCCCTAATATAAAAGAGTAAAAGAAAAACTTTTAGAACTAAGTGTTATGGCTCACAAAGTTAGTTTTATGCTTTATTTCTCATGTTTATGATTTTGTAGCTTTGTTTTATTCAAGCTAAGGTGAGTCATTTACACTTAGCATGCATTCTTGAAAAGTTTATACAAACATTGAGTTTTTATTTTACTTATGCATTCACCCCCACATGCTCAGTACATTCTAGAAGTACTGATACACATATATGTCTATGTGCTACATTGTCTTATAATGTAGGTCTTGGTGCTCAGTTTCAGTAGCGGAATTGATTTTGAGTATCTCCACCTACATCCCAGCTCTTGGTGAGTACTCATAGTTTGAGGGTCCATTCTACTAGATGTTGATGTTAGTGAAGTGTTTTAGTCATTTGGTTTTCATTCAGTTCGAGTCAGCTGAGGCTTGTCCCAGTGGCTCTCTAGTTAGAAGTAGAGGCTTGTCCAACTGATTTCCATTTTAGACTACAACAGTATTTGTTTTCAAGTTTAAGACATTCATAAAGATGTTAATTCAGTTTCAGTTAAGACATTAATTCAACATTACGAGATTTTACATGTCAAGTTTATCATTGTTATAAGTTTCAAAGTTGTTAGTAGGTTTAAAGGGTTATATTGGGACTACTCGTAGTCTTGAGCACCATGTGATGTCTAGAGTATACTTTCGAGGCATTACAGTTACTAACTTCGAAGATGCAAGGGCAGTTAATTATATTGTTTCCTTTGGCTAGGGCAATTATTGTAGAAGTGTTGGTGCAATAGGTGTTGTGTAAAACAAGAACCATAGTGTATTCAATGTCCACAATTGGAAGAAGTGTTGCCTAAATTAAGGAAAGATCAAATGTTAGCAGTTGGAAGAGGTAAACCTTTTTCAGTAATAGATATTGCGACTGGACTATGTTCACCAGCAACTATAGATGATGTTGAGCCTGATATAAGGACAATCCTAATTAGCATTGCTTACTTTTTGTAGTAACATACCAAAGAGAAGTAGTACATTTGAAGAAACTTACATTTAAATGTCTAGTTTGAAATATGCATGAGCGAATCAATAATATCTTTGTCTATGTATGCCAAAAAATAAATAAGAATTTACCTGAAAGAACAAAAAAAGATGATACCCAAGGAAAAAAATATGAAACTAAACACAACCCAAAAGATTATGCTTACAAACAAAGAAAATGTAATAAATGAAGAAGGATTGCACCAAAAAACTCACCAAAATCAAAAGGCCCAAGTTTTGGAGAGTAAACATACATAGAAAAGAAAAATGAATTTGAATGTAATTGACAAAAAGTTGAGGAAGCTGAAACTCAATGAGTTTATGAATACAATTGATAGACATGATTAGAATAGGAATTATTCATGCCCATTACTGTTTAAAAGCTGCCATTCCACCACCAAAATTTTAACGAAAACTGATTAACAGCCACTGCTACCTCTGTTTACCTCCGATTTTGATAAGAAAAAATAAGCTATTTATCTCTTAATCAATATCCCATTGACAACATCACCACCCACATAATTTATTTTAGTAATATTTAAGTTCATCGAGCATCAACGTTTATTGTACGTATTAGCAAGAGTATTAAAAAATATCATTTGAGGTCCATTTCTTGCATCCTTTTTCTAATAGAGAACAAACATTCACTCCTTCATCCAGATACTCAAAAGACTACTCTCATATTTTTTAAATTCTCTTCCTCTTCTATGTTGGATGTTCTAATTTTAGGTTCATTTTTTGTTCTTTTCTCATATTCTTTTTAGTTCTATTCACAACTTTTCTCTTCTTCTGCTTCTATATTTTCACTCAGCTTACTTATGGTTGTAATTTAAGGAAATTTTTATCTAAAATTTGTGCTAATGTTCTTCTAATTTTTCAAAATGTAGTAAATTAGTCCTACCATATATGTATTACTATTATCTCATTCCTCAGCCATTGATGCATGAAGTAATTTTGAATTGAGATATAGTTCCTTTACTGATTGATATGGGAGTATGGAACCATAGAATGTAAAAGATAGAACAAGGGGTCAGTCAGCCAACCGGTTCCAGAAGAAAATTCATTCAAAGGAAAGATAGTTCAAGAATTTCTCCTCTCTCAATACGGAATAATAATGAATTAAAGAAGGACATGAGTTAGAATGTATACTAAGGAGATGACTAACCTATTGGGCCATTGGGTACATGCTCGAGGCAATAAGGTGGTAGTTCTTTTCTCCAAAAGTCTTCACAGCAGTATAAATAAGAAACAACAATATTTCATTTGCAAAAAGATAAGGGCCACCAGATAATCAAAAAATATTTAGATGATTCTAACATATATAAATCTTGTTACTCTATTAATAAGAAATTTAAGCATACCTTTTTTCCACAAAATCCAAAAGTAACCGCAAAAGGAAAGTTCATCAACCTGCAAATGTATTTAACAAGAATAAAAGAGGGTATAATATAGGCAGTGAGAAAATATTACAGTAATTATATTAAAGATATTATAAATATTGAAAGAAAGAATATGAAACAGTTTCTTGGCAACATTTTTTTTTTCATTGGAGTTGATGGCTCTATTTTCTGTTTCATCTTGAGTATGTTCCAATATTAATTTTGTTGTTTGGATTGTTTATCAGAAGAAGTTGAATCCTTTTTTTTTCTTCTTGCTTCCTTATTTGATGTGAGATGTGGATGGTACAGGAAGAGAGGGTATGATGTCTCATTTTTCAGTACAAGCTAAAATGTATACTTTCCCAAAGATTGCACGATCAGTGCGTGAAGGCGCTTTTTTTACTTAAATTCTGAATAGATTCTTATTCAGTCTGATTTCATCATTTTGCATTGATTGGGATTCATTCTGTGGGAAAATATATTTAGTTTTTATGTTTACTGAATAATTAAGTCGATGTGTATGTTGGATGGTTAAGTTTTTTACCTCAATTGAAGCAAGCTCGTAAATCTATTCTGCTGTAAGTGACAATAATTTTTCTCCTTCTTTGCCGCTAATAATTTCAATTATTGAGCCAGTGTCATCTTTAAGATTGAGATCGAATCAGCACCTGCAATAATATGTGTTAATACTTTAGTTAGTAAAAAGAAGTATCTTATTAATATTGTGGGTTTATGTGTGTATAATATTAGCACCAAAGTACCTGGGAATCAATATATTTCATTGATGACAATTCATACATTGAATTTTTTTCACTGTATTTCTTATTTCTTGTGGACAGTTTTGATAGCCTAAGACACAACAACATTTGAGGCTGGTTGGCAGAATTATTTGTGCTTCGATCGTGAAGGCACGACCCTATGGAGAAGGAATTATTTACCATCAGTAGGATAAATTTTAGCATAAATTGTGAATCAGGTAAATAGAGATGGTACTAACATCTTGTTGTGACTAAATAATGGCAATTGACACTATTTTTTTTATCTACTGGAGCAGAGACCAGAGATCCAGATTGGGATGTGCTTATTGCAGCAAACGTGTAACACCTTGTATTTTTGGGCTAGACTTTGAAGCATCATTCCTACGTGTGTGAACTTTAATCCCATGATTTTTATGTTAATACATGTGTCATTATCATTATCCTAGTGTGTGAAGTACTTTCAAAGTGAAAAATATTTATAGGAATTACTTAGAGCAAATTTGAGCTAAGAGCCTTTGATTCGTCCAAGTTTGATATTCGATTCCACAAGGATCTACATTGAATGTATATAACTTTTGATGTACATGGAATTTTTTATCTTAAGACCCACCAAATTATATATAATTGAGTCATCTTTCCAACGATACCAATTTCACCTTAATCCGATACACGAGCAGAAATTTATAACCATTTTTGTAAGAGGTAGTGAGGGCGCGCGATAAACTCGCGCCGCCTGGGTTATTGCACCGAGATAGAGGGGGCTATGTGGGCTCTACTCCTATGGGATAAAGGGGGCGCCTCCTGGTCCATTACCATACTGTTTTCAAGTTCTTAAGGGTCAAAGGGCACTTTGGTCCTTTCCCCTCAACCCCAAACATCCAAGGGACAATTTATAACATCCAAAAGGGAATTATTTGTCCATATTCCTAAAAATCTCTCACGTAAAAACCCTTCCCTTTTCCCCATGAACAAAGTTCAAGGCTTTCTCTCAAGAACACAAAGAATTCAAGATTCCAAGTTCAAGAAACCTTTAGAAATTCCCAAGAATCTTCAAGAAATCATCTATTATGGTATGCAGGAGTTCATCCATGGGTTCTCTTTCACCCATGGAGACCAAGAACCTTCTTTTAAATTAAAGTATGGACTTTTACATTATTATGAAGTTGTATATGTTCAAGATGCATTTAAATCATGTTTCTCCTTAGTAATTTGTCTCAATTCATGTCCTAGTATGATCCCATGAAAAGATTGGTTATCTCATGTCTCAAGTTTTAATTTTTCCATGTTGTGTTCAATTTAATTTCATGTTATGATATAGAATTATGAACTTTGCCATGTCTACAAGTGTTTCAAGTGAATTAATCTATTCATGCTTTGAGCTGCAAATTTTTATGTCCTATCTCATTGATTTCATATTAAATCCCCAGCTTATGAAATTAATCATGCACCTATGTTGTTTTCACATGTACATCACATTCCCATGTTCAAGTTCATGATCCCCATATGTTTGATGAATTGCCCATGTTAGGGTCTTTGAACCATAATAACTTATTTCAATATTTCAAGATTGATCTCGTATTGTGTACTCATTCAGTGATGGTGGGTTATGAACACCTGATACCTATGTGATTTACATAACTTCAGATTTTCAAGTATTCAGACAGTTAATCCGTGAATCTTATCAGTATACACAGATATCCATATTCATGATGAGCATTATCAGTTTATGTGTTTTTATTACCCCCAAAATCCATATGCACAGTTATTTTCAGAATACCATGACCTGAGCTTATCAATTATTAGTTAACAATGCATGCACCAGTTAGTAATCAATATCATTCAGTTGGGAGTAGGATTTAGCACCGAGCAAACCCAGGGATGGGGGTTTGATGTTGGGTGTATTTATACATTCTAGCATTACTATTCTAGCCTTTTTAGCCTTGTTTTGAGGATAATTCTTATGCTACATGTGTTGATAATGATATAAATTATCATATATTTGTCCAAGTATGTGTTTACTGATAACGCTCAACTTACACATCAATTTAGTGCAAGGCGTTCGTCGTCAATATATTTACCCAACTTTGAAATCGGGGTCGAATCCACGAGGAACAATGTGAGTGGCGATTAAACTAATTTAAAACTATAGCTACACGTTAAATTCAAACAAATGATACAAAATGATAAAATGGGGTTTATTTATGATTAAACAAAGGTTAAAGTTTTAACATGCTTCAGAGCTCAAAACTAAAATTTCAATAGTTCAAATCAGTGATCGAGAGGAACTAGGGTTGTGATCACTATGATTATTAATCCCCATTAAATAATAACAGTAGTATTGTGCTCTCATGAATTATAGGAAACACCAAATTATCAATTTCGACAGTCCATCTAAGTGTTTCTCAACCTACTTAGATATTGAACTCTCTAATTCTCTCGAACTTAGGAAATCATTCTATTCATACTGATTTTATCTCAAGTTGATCAATCTTGTTACAACATTAATCATTAGATGGGAGCTTAACCTTCCCAAATCCTTGTTGATAATTTGCTACCTTTAGTTTATTTCTCAGTTCGAGCAAATCAACATAAGGCAGGATTTATTGTTTGCAACCAATAAATAACAATCATAACAAAAGAATTATCAAGATGTCTCCTCAATCACTCAAACCTTAGCCAACTATTAAATCCATGGAGGAATAATCATAGATCCTACAACCCTAGTTGTGGGTTTTAGTTCCACATGAGAAAAAAAAGAGATAACAACAATTATATTCATCATTCAAAGTAATTAAACTTACAAAAGATGAAGTCTGAAGTTGATTCTCTTCCAAGTTCAAGAGAAAAATCTCAAAACCCAATCAAAGAGTTTAATATTGAATTCTAAGTTAAGAGAGCCAAAAATAAAAGTAAACTCCCTTCGAATAAGTTCCAGATGTTCAGCCCCTTATTATTAGAAAACCCTAACATATGCTTTAAATACTTTATCCTAATTATGGAAACAAAATCACAAATCATAGTATTATCTCAGACAGATGATGACGTGTGTGATGTCTTATCAGGAGTCTGACGACTTATCAGAAATGCCGTCAGCTTCTTCTCCAAGTTTGATAATTTCTGCCTTAGGCTGACGATGACACTCTGACAGCTTATCAGATATATGACAACTTATCAGAATTTTTGTTGCTTCTTCACTTCAAGTTCTCAAGCACTTCCTAAGACTGATGACAAGCCTGGCGGCTTATCACAACTTTGACGGCCTATCACAGGTTGTCGTCACTTCTTCCAGCTGAATCTCATTCTTTGTCTAAGGCTGACGGCAACTCTGATAGCTTATCAAAAGGCTGACGACTTATCAGATAAGTGTTCAGCTATACTTCCCTCTCTACTTGCTTAGAAATAAACTTTTTTACTTCTATTATTGCTGGTTCTCTTGTATCTTGACATTTACTGCAATATTAAAGAGAAAAAATCAAAATGGCAAAAGTTGCTTAAGACTTTGCAATTATTCTCAGTTAAAATCCTCAAATGTGTTAGCATATTATCACACAACATTTACAATGTTCAATGGTATTTCCACACAAGTATTGATTCAATTCGACAATTTAGAGTTCAACCGAGAAAACTAGTGTGACTAGCTTGAGCTAGGTGTTGTCTAGTCTCTTGAGTTGGGTTATAATGTGTTTTAATGAGTTACTAAGGTTTTTATTATGTATTTATATGTGAAAAAACTTGTTTATAATGTTCAAGGGTCAATTGGATCAATCCAAGGGTCAAAACAATGAGTTAGAGATGAAAGTGAAATTATTTTATGCTTCGCTCGTGTTTTTGATTCACCGTCTTGGATGTTGTGTTGTTTTGAGCTCTAAATTGTTGTGTTTAATACATTATAATTCTTGGTTAATGGATTATGATGATATATTAAGGATATAAAATCTCCAAATCAAGTACAAACAAATAAAAAAGGCTCGGAATGGCTCAACGAAACACAATACAAAAATTGATGCAGTTTGGACCCCTGAAATATATGGGGAGCGTGTAGGCTGTAGGAAGGTCCAATGGACTCATTTAGAACACCAATGGATTCAAGAGAGTCCCAATGTTGTGACCCATAGGCGCATGTAGCATTTGGTGGAGTTTGAGGAGGCGCCGCAACACGGTGAAATAACGGTGAGATTCTGAAAATTGACGATTGTCGATTGGCTTGTCACCTCATCGTGATGGCCATCAAAAGCGAAATAAAAATTACCCAGCTGAAGGAAATAACGTGTAAACCCAATCCAAGTCAGTTTATGACTTGTTTAATATAAATATAATGTGTTAAATCATGTTTTAATCATCTTGGGACCTCTTGGAAATCCTAGATCAACTTGGAACATCATTGGAGGCTACCACAACTTCTTTTTAGGTTTTATAATTCTTTAATTTAATTTTTTTATGGTTTGTATCATCATTCCAAGAGATTGGATGATGAATATTTCCATTCAAGGCTAAACCCTCTTTCCGGGGTTAAAGCCAAGAACATGATTATTATTGTTTTGGATTAATTTCGTTTAATTCACTTATCATTATTGGTTGTTTGTTTATTCTAGTTTTAATTATTTTATGGATTGATCACCCATGAAATACATATATTGTCAACCTTTTGATCTTGGGAGAGGGAATAGGGAGATAGAACATGGGAATAAATAAAGTTTGGGTTTTTATTCTTTTATAGAATAAAGAATTGAACTTAGCGTCTAGGACATGGATGTACTTAGATGCCTTACTTAATTCAAACGTAGGATGATAGGTTTAATTAAATTAATTAGATTATTACATCCCCACTCAATGATGTAGTTGTAATGTACATATTAGGTAAAATATTAGAGGTTGGGAAACCATGATCATGTAATTAACCCTACGAATCAACTACAAAGATAAGTAAGTTAATGAAGGAAATTCACTAATATAGTATGATTATTCGAAGTGCTTTAACCCTGGGCTTTAATCCATTGATTGTCTCAAGAATTTTATTTTTACGCATTATTTATTTTATTTTTAATTTACAAAATTACAAACTCTCTTTTTATTTATTTTTTCTCAATTAGTTAGACTAGAATTAGATAGGCGATGAACGTAAGTCCCTGAGAGATCGATACTTGGGCTTACTTGAATCCACTATATTACTTGATAAGACCACGTACACTTGCGTGTGTGCATGGGCACTGTTAGGGTTCACCTACTAGTAAAGGGTGTGACTCTTAGTAGCAATCCCTGCATTTCAGAACTACATAGCCAACATAGGTTTGAGATGTTAACCTGCCAGTTAAGGGTTGACACATATCTCACCAGGGCACCTGCTAGTAGAGGGTGACTCTGTAGTCCTTTAGGACTTCACTTTAGTGGATCCGCACAACCATTGTTAGTATCCATAGCACGATACTAACACCCTTCTAACTGAGGTCACAGGTTGGACCCCGATTGGGTAAGATTGGGGCATGTCGGTTAGATGATACCTCCTAAAATCTCAGTTCAGTATTCACTGTATTCTCACTCCAGGTTTTCTTGACCAAGTGTACATATTTTCAGTTATTCAGTTATACAATTTACAGTCTTCCAGATTTTAGACTTATTTTAGATTAAAGATTTATTCTTGTTTTTATATTCTCAGATGTTTTAGTTTTCATACATTTTTGCTCAGTTTTCTGATGATTGTTCAGCAGTCCGTATTCATATATCAACTACTCAGTATGTCTTCTCTAGTTATCCCTTTCCCTATTTTTGAATTATTTCATCACCTAGACATCAATTATTTAGTTAATCAGATCAGCTCAGTACATGTTTGGTTTTGGTATGTCTTACATAAGCTGGAATATCTAAAATGCTGAAATAAGTAGTAATAAGAAGCAAAGCGTGCTTTATAAATTTCCTGAGCCACAACATTTAGTTCCAAAAGCTATGCTTGTATTCTCCCTTTAAATCATACTGTCTAAGTATAGAAAGGAATCACTCATAAATTTGAAATCTGTAACTATAATCTTTCCTTAAACTTTAAAACTTTAAGGGAAATACTTTAAAGCAACTTTCTGTAAAACTCTTTTATTAGGGAAAACATTTTATTTGAAGATAAAATACTTTTAAGAACAACTTTCTATAAGGAAAAATACTTTATCTTAAGGCTGTACGAATCTTAAAAAAACCTTAGCTTCCAGAACATATGCTTTTATCTCAAGGGTTTAAGCTAATAGACTGTTTTAAGAGTAGGGGACTTCTTTTGGGAGGTTCTTCTAACTGACATAAAACATGTGAGATGACATGGAGTTCAACATCTTGCCCACGTTGGGGAGAGCTGTTCTACCCTTGCCATCGGAATAGAACCTTAACTTAAGTGATCATTATCTTAGCCCACTATGGGCAAATTCAAAAACCTACGATGGCACGTAGTTATTGGGCATGAGACCTTGGAATCATACCCAACTCGGTGCTAAATACTACTCCCATACTTATTTCTCAAAACTTTTAGAAAATCCACCTTAAAATAGCATAAGAGTTTATAATCAAGACAAATTATGCTTCTCTTCTTTAAATCTCAAACTATGTGAATAATGTGGATTCCTTGTCTTAGCTTAGGGTCAAAAGATCAATTTCTTTCTTGAAACTTGGTAAACAATCACCAAAGAAGCTTAAAATCATAATCTTCTTGAAATATCAAGACTAAATCTTAGGGATTAAAGACCATGCTTCAAACTTATGTTAAAACACCAAAAGGTTCATACTTGATAATGTAATTATTGATAAATCAACTCAAAATCTGGAAATTTCAGCAATAAGCATGAAAATATAAACATACTCATGTAATATCATAGAAAAGCATCATACTCAATACGATTCTTGAAAATACTTCAATAATATCAAAATAATGAAATCAAGAATCTCAATATCATGCTTAAACTCAATTGGAAAAATATGAAAAATCGCATTACATTCACAAATATATGAAAATAGTCATGTAATTCGAATTCAATCACTTGAAATCTCATAATCTTCAAACAATAAAAATTGGGTATAAACCCTAACTTTAATTTCATTAGAAATCACCTAAAATCATATAACTTTTGTAATTAAGATAGGTTTTGGGCACAAGGATGAAAGATTTATCCTTGTTCAAACCCCACATACCTTAATTGACGATCTTAGATGAGAAAACTTGAATCTTGGATTCCTATGATGCTTTTGAAGATGATTTCTTGGAGTTCTTGTATTGAGAAACCTTAATCTTGAGTTATCTTGGAGAATTAAAGGAGGAATTTTTGGTTTCTTGGAGAAAAAGTATGAGACTTAGGGTTTTTCTATTTGAGATGAAAAGATGAATAATGAAGTATCTTTGCTTCTTTGGGGGTGAAATTATGTGTTTTGGATGGATTTGGGTGAGGGGAATTGACTAAAGTGGCCCTAGGCCATTTTGAAATTGAATTATCAAGTAAAATAGCTTTGGATCCACGTCAGTTTTTCATGTCGAGGTAAAGTCGACGCGACGCATCAAGATCGCATCAGCTTACTGCCTCACACGAAAAATGTCATAACTTTTTACTCGGTTATTGGATTTTTGTGAAATTGGTATCGTTGGAAATTTAATTCAATTATATAAAATTTGGTGGGTATTTAGCTAAAAAATTCTATGTATATAAAATTTATACAAGTTTAAAGTAGACCCTTGTAGAATCAAACACCAAATGTTGGACGAATCAAATGATCTTGGCTCAACTTTGTTCTAAGTCATTACTATGAACATTTTTCACCTCTAAACTACTTCATAGACTATGATAATGAACGTGAAACTTATATTCACATGGAAATCATTTGTATTAGAGCTTAGATGTGTATGAACGACGGTTAGAATTCTAGCACGAAAATACGGGGTATTACACTTACTCAATTTTACTTATTGCATTCACCCCCACTTACTCAGTACATTCCAGAAATACTGATCCACATATATGTCTATTTTCTATATTGTCTCATAATATAGGTACCAGTTATAGCCTACGTATCATGATCATGCAGTTGCAGTTCCATCCAGCAGGTGATGAGTTCTCCTAGTTCGGGGACATCAGTCATATGCGGTTCATTTACTTTACTTTACTACTCATATGTATTGATTAGTGTTAGTTGGGGTCATGTCCTAGCTATCTATAGTCAGTATTGTAGAGGCTTCATAGATGTCAGTCTGATTCAGTCATGTAATTTCAGTTTTCTTCTCAGTTTTTATCATATTATAAATTGTATCAGTAATATAATTTCTCTAAGATTTTGTCATGATTATATTTCCGAACAACAAAACAACTATTGGACATATTATAATTTAGTTGCTTAATAGTATGCCAGTTTATAGGTTAGGTTAGGATCACTTGTGGTTCCAAGCATCGTGTTACGACTAGGAGGTAGTCTCTGGTCGTGACAAAAAGAGTTGAGCATTTTAGCATTTTCTGCTACCCTATTTGAGTTGGTGTTTCACAGATTTTAGCATATCAATAATAATGTACAAATTAGTAAAAAGTAGAGTAAAGTAAGTTGATACCATTAGTGTAGTTGTTGATACCACGAGTTTAGTTGAAGGCATTCTAAATAAGGTAGATCAACTGTATTGTTGTGTTAAATTTTGTGGTCAACGATATATCAATAATAATTATAATAATAATGATGTTATGGAAGAAAATAGAAGTTGATATAAGTAAATTAATTATAGTATACTAGTTAGTTTACCATTGTACTTGGATACTCCAATACACCTGATACAACTGATTGGATGTTGTTGAAACTGTGTAAGGAGTTTCTTGCATTCTTCTTCAATGAGAGTTTCTTCCCATAATGTGAATGTTTACTCTTTATTTTTGTGTATATGTAATGCCCCAAAGTACACCCTGGGCGCCATATGGTGCTTACGGTCCCGAGAGACCACAAGCTAACCCATGAGCTGGTACCTATTGTGAGCTCTGAAAAATATAATAACATATTCGGAAAAACAACTGATAATCCATAAGGTTTAAAAGAATTGAAAATAATACTGGATTATGATTCTGGAAACAACTGTTTGAAACTAATAAAATAATGACAAAACTGACTGTCTGTCTGAAATATCCCAAAGCCTCTAAAACTGACTGAATATGAGTAGATGGGACAGTCCCCAACAAACTCCAACTATATAAAGAACTCAAAGCAAGAAAATAAATATAGCCTGTCCTCGAAATAAGAGGACTCACCACTGCTACAACTGATAATCTGGAAAGTCTATGTGCGATTTGGGAATTAAGCGTCCGAACCTATGATATAATACATCATAGCATAAGAAAAGAGTGTGCAATCAGTACTTTAAATGTACTGGTATGCTAAATGAGGAAGGATGATATGCATGGTTTTATGTGCATGAAGAATAACTGACTGAATATATATATAGCATGACATACTGAATAGACTACATAGAAACTGTAAGTGCTGAAGATGCATAACTGAGCATAAAGCATGTTCTGAATATAATCTGTAAACTAAAATACTGAAATCTGATAACTGAATAGCTGATATCTGTGTGCTATGGTCTAGCAAAATAGAAACTGAGTTACTGAAATGATTACTATACTGAGACTATGGGAGATATCATCTAACTAATATGCCCCGGTGAGCAATTTGGGGTCCAACCTATGACCCCAGTTGGAAGGGTGTCAGTACCGTGCCACAGGTACTAATATTGGCTGTGTGGATCCACTAAAGTATTGTCCCAAAGGACTAAGGTTCCCTCAACTGGCTGGTACCCGTATGAGATCAACCCTCAACTGGCAGGTTAACATCTCAACCTACGCTGGCTATGAAGTTCTGGAATGTAGGGACTTCTACTAAGGTTTCAGCCTCAACTGGCAGATGAGCCCCCATCCCTAGGTTCACTCGGTGCTAAATCCTACTCCCAACTGAACTGACTTGGAATTCTGAACTGTTCTAAAATTAACTGATTATGATAATTAACTGAACTGATAATGCTCATAGCATATTCTGAAACTATTCTGAAGATACTTAGGCTAAGTAAACAACTATGTTTTTCGAGTATTAATAACTACCATGACTTGATAGCAATAATAACAAAATAGTACTAAAACTTTAAGGACATAATATGAAATCATTTATTCAAAATTAATTCTTGTATGAATTTCATCAAACACTTGATATTCATAGTGTAAGCCAAGCATGGGAATAAATTTAAGCTTGTAGTAATAGCATGATTTCATGTAATGCCCCAAAAATGGTCCCGAGACATCACACGATGCTTAGGACCACAAGTGATCCCAAGCTAACCCTTCTACTGGCATAGCTCATAAGCAACTGAATAAAATACATAAATCTAATCGAAATAAGAGAAAGACAACTCTTTTCTGAATCTGATCAATATAGAACTAAATTAAAATGTTTACAACTCTGCTTTTACAAAACAACACTGGAATCAAATATATTTACTCTACTGACTGTCTATGAATCCTATGCTAGTATTGACTATAGGTAGCTGGGACATGATCCTCAGTTATCCCAAATCAATACGACTGAATATAAGACTAACTCGATTCCTTGAATCAAGAGGACTCATCACCTACTGGCTGAAATTTGTAACTGTCTGAATCTGAATGGTCCTACTAAAATTTATACCTACATTCTGAGATAATGTAGCACATAGACATATATGTGGATCAGTACTTTGAGGATGTACTGAGTATATGGGGGTGAAATGCATAAGTAAAACATCATATCCTGATCATCATTTATAAAATAATGCATGCTAAATGTAAATGACACATAGACTTGAGTAATATGAAATCTGAAGATCATAAATCATGAATAGTAAATCATATAATGTAAATCTTGTGAGTCATAACACTTAGTTCTAAAAGTTGTACTTGTATTCTCTATTTAAATCATACTTTCTAAGTGTAGAAAGGACTCACTCTTTAATCTAAAATCTGAAAGCTAATATCTTTCTGTAAATCTAATCTAAGTAAAACTTGTGAGCCTTTACACTTAGTTTTCTAAAAGCTATTTTGTTATTCTTTTACTATCAAAGGGAATACTTTATTTTTAGGCTGTAGAAATCTGAAAAAAATTATTCTGCATGGGCGGTTTTTCTAACCGACATAAACCATGTGAGCATTCATGGAGTCCAACGTTCATGTCCCCCTAAGGAGGAATCCTCACGTTGGAGAGAGGATTCATACTCTTTCTAGGGAGTATAACCTAAATAAGTGATCACATATCTATCATTGACGTAGAAATGGGAACAATATAAATCCTATGTTGGCACGTAGTTCTAGGGTATGAAACTAAAGTAACGTACCCATCTCGGTGCTAAATACTACTCCCATTAAATATGTATGCTCATTCTGATGGAAATCCACTTTTAAAATAGTCTAATGGTTTATAATAAAAACCAACTGTATATCTATAAAGATGAATTTGTAAAGTGGATTTCATATCTATTCTGATACCAAAAGGTCAAATCTTTATCAATAATCTGAAAGGAATCTAGTCATAGGGTGCTTATACCACAAACAATCTTGAAATAACAATCTTTAATTAGAGCTTAAGGACCCATGCATCAAACTCATGTTAAAATATCATAATATTCATGCTTGGTAATGTAAACATTGATAAATCAATTCAAAATCTAGAAATTACTGCAATGTATAGGAAAATATGAACATAATCATGTAATTCAACTTCTAAATCATTGGAAATCTCATAAGTTTGTAAATAACAATAATGAGTATAAAACCTGACTTGAATTTCATGGGAAATCATATAAAATTCAGAAAATTTGTAATTAAAATAAGTTTTGGGCACAAGGATGAAAGGATTATCCTTGTTGAAAACCCCCACATACCTCAATTGATGAACTAGATGCTAAGACTTGAATCTCAGATCTCTATTGATGCTTTGGAGATGAATTCTTAGAGTTCTTGTATTGGGCATCCTAAATCTTGAATTTCCTTGGAGAATAAATGGAGAAATTGGGTTTTCTTAGAGAGAAAGTTTGAGCCTTAGGATTTTGCTTTTGAAGAATGATGAAGAATGAGCACAAAGTTCTTGGAATGTGATAAATCTTATGTTTTGGAATGATTTCGGGCTGGGTAATTTACCAAAATACTCTCTTTAAACTCCTAAACGGACTGGAAAAACATAACATTTTTCAAGATGGGTGGCCACCCCGACGCACCACAATTGCGGTGGCTCACTGAAAAAGGGACGAGTGGGAACTAGGCTCCCTCCGCGACGCGCCACCATCGCGGTTCCCTTTAATTTGACATTTTTTGCACAACTGTGATGGATTTGGACAATTAGGAATTTGGACCTCCCCTCTATGCACCAATATCACGGAGGTCCCCTGAAAATTGACAATTGAGATTTTTTCCTTCTCCGCGATGCGTTGAGAGTCCAAGTGGCACTCTGTCAACTTAAAAATGCTCTAACTTCTCAACCGAGTGTCGAATTTGGGCGAATTTGGTATCGACGGAAAGCTTATTCAATTTCCCACACAATGGAATGTTGAAATCTTGAAAATTCAATATGCATAAAATGGTATTCATTTTTGAAGATAGTCCTTGAAATTCTAGGAGAAAATTTAAGCTAGGAAAAAGTACGGGGTATTACATTTCAACATTAACATCACTAAGTATGATTTAAATCAGTGAATAACAACATTAAAACAAGTGGGGTTTGATAACAACAGAAAATTCATGTAAACTTGGTTTAGAATTAAAATTCATGGGAGTTCATGGTTAAAATATCAATTAAAATCATGAAAACTTGTAAACATACCAACTTTGAATTTAGAATTGGATATTTGGACTCCATGGGTGAAATAAACCCATAGATGGGCACTTAACATACTTGGGGTAATGAATTCGTGAGAATTAATGGTGAATTCTTGAGTTTTGATCTTGAACTTTGAAGGCTAGAGTTTTTGTTCTTGAAAAGAGATTAGTTGCTTGAAGAGGATTTGTGAGTAATGGGGCATATAATGCCTATTTAGGGTTTTATTTCATGTTTTGGATGAGTTTAGGACCTTGGAAAAAGATGAAACGGTCCCTGAAATTTAAATTACGAAACTGAAAATCCCAATTTTTTCATGTTGGCACGACACGGTGCAATCATGTTGGGCCACTGTAAAAAGGACAATTCCTTTTTTACCCAACTGTGTGACGTGGTGCTATCGCGTTGCACCTATGGAAATGGACAATCCCCAATTGGAAGCTTGGCACGACGCGGTGCCAATCACGGTGCCCCACTAGAGAAGGACAATTACGAAAAATCCCCTTGGCGCGATGCGGTGGCAATCATGGTGACACACTGGAAAAGAATGAATCTGATTTCGGCCATCACCGCAATGCGGCCTTATCATGTTGGGCTACTATTTTGCACTAAAAGTGTCATAACTTCTCACCCGTGTATTGGATTCGGGCAAAATTGGTATCGTTGGAAAGCTAATTCAATTTCCTATCATTTGGTGGGTCTTGAGCAGAAAAATCCCATGTAGAGAAAATGATATGGTTATTTGAAGTTGACTAAAGCAACATTCTTCTAAAAAATTCAATCGATAAGGGACTATTTTGATTTTTCTAATAGCTAGAAGTTATTTGAGGCCTTAATTTACCTCAAATTCACTCATAACACTAACAAAGTGCTATAATGTACTATGCATGAGCTTGAAACATGGCGCTAAGATTGGTTTGAATTTTTAAGGTACAATATCTCCTCCTTGGGAACATTCTTCCTCGAATGAGACTGGTTAAGCTAAAAACACTGAGGAGGTGAGATTGTATGCTTAATATATATGATGAAAACATGATTGCATGGCTGAGTCTGGAACATAGCTTATGACTGAACTGGTTCTGTGAATGCATGACTGACATGAGAATGATATACAACTAAAACTGAGCATGGAGAAGAGAAATTCTAAGGAGATTGTTACCTTAAGCTGAGTTTGAGTTTGCGGAGAAAAGATGGGAGTACTTGGTCCGCATATCTGCTTCTGCTTCCTAAGTTTCTTCCTCCATGGACTGATTCCACCAAAGAACTTTGAATAGAGGAAATTCTTCTTCCTTAGTCTATGAATTTGTCGATGATAGATTTTGACTGGAATTTCTTCATATGAAAGGCTGTTCTGAGCATCTATCCTTTCTAAGGGAACGACAACTGCTGGATCTCCAATACACTTCTTTAACAAGGAGATATGGAATACTGGGTGCACTGATTCTAAGTCTGCAGGCAATTCAAGCTCATAAGCCACCTTTCCAAAATGTCTCATAATTCTATAAGGGCAGACATATCAGGGACTAATCTTCCCCTTCTTACCAAACCGCTTCACTCCCTTCATGGAAGAGATCTTTAGATATACGAAATCACTAATCTCAAACTCAAGATCTTTCCTTCTCATATCTGCATAAGATTTTTGTCAGTTCAGCGCTGCCTTAATGCTCTCCCCAATCAACTGTACTTTTTCTAATGCATAAAACACCAAGTCAGGCCCTATCAAAGTGATTTCTCCTACTTCAAATCAACTAATCAGAGATCTACATTTCCTTTCATATATAGACTCAAACAGAGCCATCTGAATACTGGAATAATAGCTGTTATTATACGCGAACTCAATCAAAGGAAAATGATCATCCCAACTGCCCTTAAAGTTGACTACATATGCTTTCAACATATCCTCAAGGGTCTGAATAGTCCTCTCTGCCTGACCTCCTTTCTGAGAATTAAAGGCTGTACTGAGGTGAACTTGGGTACCAAGACCCTTCCTTTATAAAAGAAAGAGGTAAATTGAGTACTTCTGTCTGAAATAATGGATAATGTAACATCGTGAAACCTAACCAACTCACTAATATAGAGCTTGGCATAGTCCTTGGCTGAATAAGAAGTATGGACTGGCAAGAAATGAGATGATTTGGTCATCCTATCTACAATGACCCAAATCGAATCATGCTGTCGACGAGTATGAGGCAAACCTATCACAAAATCCATGTTCACTACCTCCCATTTCCAAGTAGGAATACTGAACTCCTGTATAAACCCACTAGTCTTTTGATACTCAATATAAACCTGCTGAGAAGTGGAGCACTTAGCCACAAACTCTGCAATATCCCTCTTTATCCCACTCCACTAATAGGTTTCCCGCAGATTGCGGTACATCTTCATGGACCCTGGATGAATCGAGTAATACACACCATGCACTTCTACAATAATTCACTTTCTTAACTCATTAACACATGACACACATAGTCTACCATAGCAATGCAGTACACCATCTCCCCCTCGGGAGAAAACCTCTACTTTTTTATCTCTGGCTGACTCCTTCAGTTTCACCAGACTAGGATCCCTATCCTTCTTTTCTTTCACTTCGGCAACCAAAGAAGATTTTAAACTATTCTGAACCCAAACACTACCCTCAGCTGAATCAACCAAACGAATACCAAACCTGGAAAACTGATGAATTTCTCTAACTAACTTCTTCTTATCACCCCCGACATGGGCAACACTACCCATAGACAATCTACTTAGGGCATCTACCACTACATTAGCCTTGCCCGAATGGTACAAAATACTCATATCATAATCTTTCAACAACTCTAACCTTCTTCTCTTACATAGATTCAAATCATTCTGCGAAAATACATATTGCAAGCTTTTGTGATCTGTGAACACATCAACATGCACCCCATACAAATAGTGACTCTATATTTTCAAAGAAAAAACAACTGTTACCAACTCAAGATCATGGGTGGGATAATTCTTCTCATGAGGCTTAAGATGCCTAGAGGCATAGGCTAAAACTTTACCCTTCTACATCAAAACATACCCTAAACCAACTCTAGAAGCATCATGGTACACAACAAACCTATTTTCTGGTAATATCAAAACTGAGGTTCTGGTGAGTCAAGTCTTCAACTCCTGAAAACTCTTCTTACAAGAATCTAACCGCTGAAACTTAACTTTCTTCTAAGTCAATATGGACATGGGGGATGCAATAGATGAAAATCCTTCAATAAACCATTGGTAATAGCCTGTCAAACCCAAGAAACTCTTGATATCTGGAGGAGAGATGGGTGTAGGCCAATTTCTTACCGCCTCGATCTTTTAAGGATAAACTCTAATAACATCACCGAAAATAATATGGCTAAGAAAAGCTACTAATCTTAACCAAAATTTGCACTTACTAAATTTAGTGAACAACTGATGAGCTCTAAGAGTCTGCCATATGATCCTGAGGTGATCTGCATAATCATTTTCGTTATGGGAGAAGACAAGAATGTCATTAATGAAGACTATGACGAACACGTCCAAGTACTATTTTAACACTCTATTCATCAAGTACATGAAAGTTACTGGGGCATTCGTGAGACCAAAGTACATGACTAGAAACTCAAAATGACCATACCGAGTTCTGAAAGCTATTTTTGGAATGTCACATTCTTTGACTCTGAGCTGATGATAGACGGATCTAAGGTCTATCTTAGAAATATAACTATTACCCTGAAGTTGGTAGAATAAATCATCAATTTTGGGAAGTGGATATCTATTTTTTATTGTGACTTTGTTCAACTGATGGTAGTAAATACACATTCTAAGAGAATTTCCTTTCTTACGCATGAATAGAACCGGTGCGCCCCAAGGGGAGACATTGGTCCTGATGAATCCCTTATTTAGGAGATCATTCAACTGTTCTTTCAACTCTTTGACTTTGGTTGGAGCCATTCTATATGGAAAAATAGAGATAGGCTGAATATCTGGAAGAAGGTCTACTCCGATGTCAATTTCCCTTTCGGGAGAAACTCCGGAAAGATCTTCAGGGTACACATTAGGAAATGTCCCTCACTACTAAAACTGACTCAAGGTTAAGAGTCTCAGAATTAGAGTCTTTGACTCAGACAAGATGATAAATACACCCCTTGGATATCATCTTTCTCGTTCTAAGGTACGAAACAAACTGACCCCTAAGAGCTGTAGTACTACCCCTCTATTCAAGGACTGGTTCATTTGGAAACCAAAAATAATCTACTCTATTTCTATAATCAACTGAAGCATAATGTGAGTGGAGCCAATCCATACCAAGAATGACGTCAAAATCCATTATCTCTAACTCTACAAGGTCATTTGAAGTGATTTTTTAAGATATTGTGATCGGATAGTTCCTATATACCCGCCTGGCTACAATAGAGACACCTACTGGGGTAGATACTGAAAAAGGCTCTGCTAAGATTTTGGGACAGACTCCGAAGTTGATGGCTATATAAGGGGTTACGAAAGAAAAAAAAACTCCAGGGTCTAATAAAGCGTAAACATATAAATGAAAGACCTGAAATGTACTAGTAACCACATTAGGAGAGTTTTCCTAATCCTGTTGGGACTGGAGGGCATACAATCTGTTTAGACGCTGACCACTAGTAGCACTAGAAGTAGCGCCCTGCTAAGTCAGGAGGTCGGCTGGAACTGAGGTAAGACTGGATTGACCCTGCTGATCACTCTTTGGACAATCTCTAACTCAATGGCCTGGCTTTCCATACTTAAAACATATATCACTACTAGCTCTACAAATACCCTGATGGTTTCTACCACATTGCTAGCAAAGAGGATTTGTACGAGCACTGTTAAAACTGCCTTGGGACTTAGATCCTGGTGCCCTATCCCGATTGTCATTTCTGAATTTGGGCACTGGTCACTAGATGAAGATGGAGCTGGGACTGAAGATTTCTAACAAAATTGAGGATGTTTATCACCTTCTGACCTTGGATGATTGACATTAAAGCTACCCGTTCTAACCCTCTTATTCTCCCCCTCTCTCTCCTTAGTCTTCTACTTCTCCATTAATTGAGCATGGACCATAAGCCTAGACAAGTCCATTTCCTTAATCAACATTGTAGTCCTACACTCCTTAACCATACTGTCAGATACACCAGACATGAACTTACTCATCTTAGACCTGCTATCAGCTACCACATGAGAAGCATACCTAGCTAACTACGTAAAATTTAGGGAATACTCCTTCACACTCATGTTTCCCTACCTCAAGTTAATAAACTCTAACAACTTAGACTCTCTCTACTCCAATGGAAAGAACCTATCTAAGAAGGCAGTAACAAACTCTTCCCATTCTATAGGTCCTGTATTTGTGCCTCTATCTACCTTTCACTACTTAAACCATGTATGAGCTATATTTTGCAACTGGTAAGCAGCCAATTTAGCACTCCCACTAGAAGTTACACTCCTAATATCTATTACTTTCTGCATCATGTCTAAGAATTCCTGCAGATTCTCTTCAAATTTGGATCCCGACAACAGAGGAGCATTCATTCGGGTAAAGTCCCAAATCCTAACTGCGGCAATATTGGACACTGGGTTGGCCAAAATAATAAAGTAGTGAATATAGCTCTGAACTCTGCATGAGAAATATACTCATTCAGGGGATCTTCCTGAACGGGAGGAGGTGCTGGCTGGTTTACATTTCTTCTTCCATTTGTCTTTTTGGGAGGCATGTTCTATAAACAGAAGAGAGAATAGATTAGACAGAGAGTTTAACAAGAGAATCATACTCAGTCACATGACATAGACACTGAAAGAAGGGAAACTTTTCTTAAACGCCTCATAGCCTCTTGTCCATAAATATGGCGCGCGTCACACCATGTATAAGACTCTACTTGATGCGGATTTCAGACTTCCTAGAAAACTTTAAAACCTTAGGCTCTAATACCAAGTTTGTAATGCCTCGAGAGTACACCCTGGGCACCACACGGTGCTTATGATCCCGAGAGACCACAAGATAACCCATGAGCTGGTACCTGTTGTGAGCACAGAATAATATAATAAAATATACAAAAGAACAACTGATAAGCAATAAGGTTTTAAATAACTAAAAATAATACTGGATCATGAATTTGGAAACAACTGTCAGGAATTGATAAAATAATGACAAAACTGACTGTCTGAAATATCTGAAAGCCTCTAAAACTGACTGAATATGAGTTGATGGGACAAGCCCCAACTAACTCCAACTAACTATAGAACTCAAAGCATAAAAATAAATATAGTCTGTCCTAGAAATATGAGGACTTACCACTGTTGCGACTGATATTCTGGAAAGTCTATGCACGATTCGGGAACTGAGCATCCAAACCTATGATATGATACATCATAGTGCAAGAAAAAAGTATGGGATCAGTACTTTGAATATACTGGTATGCGAAATGAGGTAGGTCGATATGCATGGTTTCATGTGCATGAATAATAACTAACTGAATATATATAGCATGGCATACTGAATTGAATACATGGAAACTATAAGTACTGAAGATGCATGACCAAGAATAAAACATATTTTGGATATAATTTGTAAGCTAAAATACTAAAATCTGATAACTGAATGACTGATATTTGTATGCTATGGTCAAGAAAAACCGAAACTGAGTTACTGAGCTGATTAGTGGACTGAGACTGTAGGAGCTATCATCTAACCGACATGCCCTAATGAGAAATTTTGGGTCCAACATGTGACCCCAATTGGAATGGTGTCAGTACCGTGCCATGGGTACTAACATTGGCTGTGTAGATCTACTAAAGTGTTGTCCCGAAGGACTAAGGTTTACCCTCAACTGGAAGGTACCGGTATGAGATCAACCCTCAACTGGAAGGTTAACATCTTAACCTATGCTGGCTACGTCATTCTAAAATGCAGGGACTGCTACTAAGGTTGCACCCTCAACTGGAAGGTGAGCCCCCATCCTTGGGTTCGCTCGGTGCTAAATCCTACTCCCAACTAAACTGACTCGGAAAACTGAACTGTTCTAAAATTAACTGATTATGATAATTGACTGAATTGATAATGCTCATAGCATATTTTGAAACTATTCGGAAGATACTGAGGCTAAGTAAAAAACTATATTTTTTGGGTATTCATAACCCCCAGGACTCGATAGCAATAATAGCAAAATAGTACTAAAACTTTGAGGACATAATATGAAAGCATTTATTCAAAATTTATTCTTGCAGGAATTTCATTAAACACTTGATATTCATAGTGTAAACTAAGCATGGTAATAAATTTAAGCTTGTAGTAATAGCATGATTTCAACATCAACGTCACTAAGTATGATTTAAATTAGTGAATAATAACATTAAAATATGTGGGGTTTGATAACAAAAATAATTTCATGTAAAAATGATTTAGAATTAAAATTCATGGGAGTTCATGGTTAAAATCACAATTAAAATCATGAAAACTTGTAAAGATACCAACTTTGAATTTAGAATTAGATATTTGGACTTCATGGGTGAAAGGAACCCATATATGAACACATAACATACCTGGGGTGATGAATTCATGAGAATGGATGGTGAATTCTTGAGTATTGATCTTGAACTTTGAAGGATAGGGTTTTTGTTCTTGAAAAGAGATTAGTTGCATGAGGAGGATTTGTGAGTAATGGGGAATATACTGCCTCTTTAGGATTTTAATTTCATGTTTTGGACAAGTTTAGGACCTTGGGAAAAGAAAAAAAACCCACCCTGAAATTTATATCGCGAAACAAAAATACCGATTTTTCATGTCGGCGCGACGCGGTGCAATTGCGTCGGGCCACTGGAAAAAGGACAATTCCCATTTTGCCTAAAGGCGTGACGCAGTGCTATCGCATTGCGCCTCTGGAAAAGGACGATCCCCAATTGAAAGCTTGGCTTGACGCGGTGGATATCGCTATGACACACTAAAAAAGGACGAGTGTGATTTCGGCAAACAACGCGATGCGGCCATATTACGTTGGGCTACTATTTTGCACTAAAAGTGCCATAACTTCTCACCCAAGTATCGGAATTGGGAAAATTGGTATTGTTGAAAAGATAATTCAATTTTCTATCATTTCATGGGTCTTGAGCAGGAAAATTCCAAGTAGAGAAAAATATATGCTCATTTGAAGTTGACTAAAGCAACATTCTTCTCATAAATTCAATCAGTAAGGGACTATTTTGATTCGTCTAATAGCTGGGAGTTATTTGAGGCCTTAATTTACCTCAAATTAACTCATAAAACTATCAAAGTGCTATAATGTACTATGCATGAGCTTGAAACATGGCGCTAACATTTGGCAAATGGTGGTACCTTTGGCAAATATGCTTACTTGGTATCAATAAGGAGGAGTTCCTGCAATCTTTTTTGAATGCTGGTAACATATCTTGGAGGAAAACAGTTGACAACTATTGCTAACATATCTGTTGGTAAAAAGGTATATGTTAGTTTGTGTTGAAGCAGATATTTAATGACAGAAAGAATAAAATGAGCATACTATATTTAGCTTTCTTAAGTTGTTCTCTTGCAGCTCTGGAGGCTTGGTTGTTGATATCTTGAAATGATGTGACATTGATAATTCGGAGTGGTGGTAACTCATTTTCATTTGAGTCATCTTTATCAATTGGATCCACTATGGTCTTTTTATCAATAATACATTTGAATGTATGCAACGGTGTTTCATATCTCAGAGTTGGTTGTTGTACGCATGCACCCGTTATAAAATATGTGTGAAATAGTTGGAACATATCTTGATAAGGGGCGATATCATCACCATAGAAATTGTTTTTACTTGATTGCCCTAAAGGTAATTTTATAAATAGTAATATAAGAGGCAGAAGTAAGGAATGTAAATAGTTGATTTGATTTTGAAAAAAAGAAGTTACCTGTTCATCTTGAAAGATCATGCTCATATACTTTATCTTTTGTTTGTACCTTCTCCTGGTGTATAGATATCTACAACTTGCACCTTACATATCCAGTTAGGTGTTTGAGGGGTGATCGCATGTATATTTAGCCTTTGTCATAGTTTTTGTATCCTACAAAATAGCAAAAGTGACTTTCATATTTGTTTTAATTGTCAAGATGGTTCATGCAAAACACTACTAGATAAAATCTGAATTTTAAGTGTAGTTGAAATTATATACTTCATCTGGATATCTCTGAAGGAAGAAAAAACCTAGCATTAGACTCGGAACATAGCACAGAGTAAGATAAATCTACGATTAATAAATATTAAAGTAAAAGAGAGACAATTCCAGCCTTCTGTTAGTCGAAGGCTTCTTCATTGACATATTTAATTTATGCACCCAATATGGCAATTATATACTGACAACTTAATACATACCCACACCACAAAATACTTGTCTCTAAACTATCAGAAAGGGTCCATTTCTAGCCTCTATCTTTTGGCAACATTATAAATTATACATGATATCAAATGAAGCTATGCCAACTGATTAATCTATAAATTTAAAGCTAATTCGATCGATCAACTAAACTAATAGTCCAATTAGAACAAATTCTTGCAGAAGTTTAATAACAAAAGTTACCTAATCAACTAAAAGTAGTTGAAAAGAAATTAGTGGAGCCTTTGAATGGAGAAGGATAAATAAGTTTAGATTTTGATTACCTTTATTTCATGAAATCCAAAACGTGCAAAAGAAACTTGGTTAACCTGTAGATATTTTCACATACAAAACAATGAATTACGACACAATAAACTACCTATGTAGATGAACCTAAACTTATCATCATCAATATGTATTTTCAATAATCCAATGGTTATTTATAAAGTCGAGGACTATAAAGATGCAAATCCTAGATGAATCTAGTATAAGAACCTAGCCTAAATTGTCATAGAATACATTTAATCTTATTAAGATTACCTGATTGCTCGTCTTCTAAATCGGAACATTAGAGAATTATATGATGTCAATTTCTTAATATTTCTTAGGGAGATGCTTACGTGGTAAAACATCATCCCTTGACACTTGCTTTTAAACTTTTTGAATTAGATGAATCTAATGAAACACACATCTTGTGGGAGAGTGTATAAAGAGTTGGCATCCTCTTATTTACCAACAACAACAGACACACAAGTATTTTATTAACCTCTCATCTGTTTGACAGAAAATATCCAGACCATTTCATAAGACACACAGAACTAAAAAAGAATTAAACAAATTACTAATTTGACCAATGCTTTAGTACAACTTCTGCTTCTTTAGATCTGTTGCTATATAGTTGGTAAAAGAATTTAAAATAACACACATTAATTTGAAGATGAATAATAAAGCAAGAGAGGCAGAAACCTATTACTTCGATTAACTGTGCATGTTTGTGAACCTATGTACAACAATTTCATCATACAAAAAATATATCTAAGCATATATCCAACTTTTTGACCAATTAATTCTTCAGTTAAAAAGGACAATACAATGTTTGGATCAATTTATTTGTGCCACAACTTTGAGATTTAAATCTCCTTTTCACCTTCTTATAAAAATGTGGTTTTAAAATACACCATTATAGTATATCACATCTTTCTAAGTATTATTCTACTGGTACTCTTTTCCCTAACTCCCTCTAAAGTCAATACGGAGTAAAAGAATCTCAAGATAAAAAGGATTATTTTGTTGGCATATTTTTTGTCCTCCCTAAGCAAACATAAATATTCTTATATTATTAATGTATAAATTTTAGACATCCGACATTACGATGTAAAATCTATTATATTGTTTATTGAATAACGCCTAAATGCGCTTAGCAAGGATTCAAACTTTTCAGCATTATATGTGCCAATCAAGGCATAAGGATATTAGAGGATCTATTCCAAAGATCGTCATATGTACAAAGTGGTCTTGAAGTCACCATATGGTGTATTCTTTTTAAAGAAAATGGTCACTCATTCATTAGTCTAAAACAACCTAAAAATATTTTAAGGTATTCCTTGGACGTGCAAAAATAGAAAATGTAGAAACTCGTATAATTAAGTAGCAACCCAGTAGATAAGTTTGAGCCCATAGAGACTCGTGAAATAGCTTAAGGTCATTCATTGAAAGGAAAGATAAAAGAAACTATATTCATTATTCATTCTAACATACATGCTGATGCACATACAGACATATTTTTTATTCACGTTGGCTGTATTTGAGGTAGCTTTAGAGAAAGAATGTATTGTAGGGTGATTTTGAATATGATTGTTGAAACCAATAAAAGTTTTAGGATATAGAAGAATTGCAGATATAATCATAGCATAGAAAATTTGGAAAACGTGACTTTAAAATATTACGTAATGCTAGCTAGAAATAAATGCTTACTCTGAACACATGTAACCAAATATACTCATAAGAAGTGTTTATGAAGAGGTGTGTAATACCCATTGTATGATCTTAGTATCGTTGTAACCAAATATACTCCAGATATTTAGTCATAATTCAGTTCATAAGTATTCAGTGAATGATCTTAGTTTTCCAAGTATTCCAGCTCAGACAGTGTAATACCCATTGTATGATCTTAGTCTCGTTGTTTTGTGATTCCTTCCTGCATAATTTATCTCTTCCCAGTTTTATATGTATGATTGTATCATTAACACTTCAAGTGAATTCTAAACTACCAGCATGAATCAGCTCCTTATAGCAAGTAAAGGCAAGTCAGCTCAGAAATCAGTTTCATGATAAAAGTTTTTAATATTTCAGTGCAGTTACATCCTTTGTTAGAACACATAGCATGACCAAATTATTTCATCTCTAAGGCTTCAATAATTTCCTATCCATCATTCAAGGACGAGTGATTCCAAGGTGGAGAAAATATAACACCCCGTATTTTTGCGCTAAAATTCTAATCATCTTTCCCATATGTGAAAGCTATAATACAAATGATTTCCATGTAAATATGCTTAATTATAATTATCCTAGTGTTTTAAGTGCTTTTGAGGTGAAAGGTGTTCAGAGGAATCACTTAGAACAAAGTTGAGCCAAGAGCCCGTGATTCGTCTAAAGTTTGGTATTAGATTTTACAAGGGTCAATTGTGAACGTGTATAATTTTTTATATACGTAAAAATTTTCATCTAAAGACCCACCAAATTATATATAATTGAGTTATCTTTCCAACGATACCAATTTTGCCTTACTCTGATATGTGAGCAAAAAGTTATGGCATTTTCCCTGTGAGGTAGCAAGCCGATGCGATTGTGAAGCGATGCATTGCTGTCCCCGACGCGATAGCCGAAGTGATACAGAACTATTTCACCCACTATTTTAGTTCCTAAAGGGTCTAGAGGCACTTTGGTCACTTTTCCTCATCTAAAACCGCCCATAACACATAAATTCAGCCCCCAAAGGCATTAGATACATGATTATTCATTCTTTTCTCTCCAAGAAACCCTAGCCCCCCTCAAGAACACCAAGATCTTCATCAAATTTTCTTCAAGAAAATCAAGAACCCAAACTTCCTAATTCAATAACTTCAAGAAGAATCCTTCAAGAATATCATTAGTAACTTAAAGTCAAGTTTATTCATCGAATTAATCTAATAAGGCATCTGGGGTTATGAAAAAGGATACTCTTTTCGTCCTTGTGCCCAAAACTAGATTTTTAAAGTTGAATTCACATGACTTGCAACTAGTGTTCATACTCAATTATCATTATATAAAGATTATGATGTTACGAGTGATTTAAATGTTGAATTGCATGTCTACTTTCACATCCTTATGCGTGTGATATGATTTTACAGATCTCCAATTAAGTTTTAAGCATGATATTATGATTGTTATTTTATTACTTTGATATTGATGAAGTATTTCAAGAAGTATATTGTGCATGACATTTTGCTATGAATTTGCATGAGTTTAAAGCATGTGTTTTAAGACCTAAGTTTAAGTATTCATATTTAAACTAAATTATGATTTTGAGCCTCTTTTATAAATTGTTTACCTTAATTTAAAAAAGAAATTTGATCTTTTCATATAAGCTATGATAAGGAATCCACATTTTTCATATTGTTTGAGATTTAATGAAAGAGAAGCATAATTGGTTTTCGTTATAAACCCTTGTGCTATTTTAAAGGTGGATTTCCTAAAGTTTTGACTAAAAGAATGGGAGTAGTATTTAGCAACGAGTTGGGTATGTTTCTATGGTCTCATGCCCCAGAACTACGTGCTATTGTAGGATTAACATTAAGTGCCCTTAGTGGGCTAAGCCAGTGATCACTAAAGAGAAGGTTATACTCTTTGGAAATAGTATAACACCTCTCCTCAATGTGAGGTTTTCCCCTTAGAGGAACAAGATGTTAGACTCCATGACGGCTCACATAGTTTATGCCGGTTAGAAAAACCTCTCAAAGTCCCAAAGCCCTAAAACAGAATAACAAAATAACTTTTAGAAACTAAGTGTAAAGGCTCACAAATTTACTAAGATATTGTCTTACTTAAGACATCAGTTACAAAATTTTAGCTTTTAGTTTTCATATGATAAAGGTGCATCCTTTCTACACTTAGCTTGCATAATTTGAAAACAGATTACAAGTACATCTTTTAGAACTAAGTGTTATGGCTCACGAGATTTATACAGTATGCTTTATTATTCATGATTTATGAATTTCAGCTTTCAATAATTCAAGATAGTGTGAGTCATTTACACTTAGCATGCATTCTTTTACGAGTTTATATGAACATTGAGATATTATTTTGCGTATGTATTCACCCTCACATGCTCGTTACATTCCAAAAGTACTGATCCACATATACGTCTATGTGTTACATTGTTTAATAATGTATGTATAAGTTTTAGTGTGTACATCATAATCAAACAATTGCAGCTCCCAGTCAGTAGGTGATGAGCCCTTTTGATCCAAGGGTTTGAGTCAGTCATAGTTTAAGTAGCATTTGGCTTTTTTTACTTTATTCAGTCGTATTGATTCGGGATAGCTGGGGGACATGACCTGACTACCTTTAGTCAATACTAGTAGAGGCTTCATAGAAAGTCAGTCGAGTTAATGTATTTGATTTTGGTTTTGTTTTGTATAAGAAAAGTTGTAATCATTTTCAATAGTCTATTTTCTTAAAGATGTTTAGCTAAGTATTTATCTTCTGCTTATTTCATTTGGATTTATGTACCATATTCAGTTGCTCGTAAGTTAAGCCAGTATAAGGGTTAGCTTGGGATCACTTGTGGCCCTAAGCACCGAGTGAAGACTAGGGGGTAGTCTTGGATCCTTACAAAATTGGTATCAGAGCACAGAGTTTAAGTGTCCAAGGGTGTCTGTGAAGCCGTGTCTAATAGCATCTTGCAGAATGGTACAAAAATGTCTATACTTTCCTTCAAGAGGCTACAGGCATTTAAGAAAAATTTCTTTTCTTTCATACTCTAGATCGTGCTGTAAAGTTGTTCTCTTTGAAACTTCTATCGATTCGTGTGTTACTCCATAATCCTTCATCTATCACTTATTCTTGAGATGACATGACTAGTAAGTTTCAATTCCTCCAAAGATAACGCTTTCAAATTTACTATCAGTAATTTCAGAAGTCATAAGGAGCTTGACAGGAGCTCACTAGTGTGTTATAAGTTCCTTAAGTTGAAATTTATTTCCTCATCCTCATGAGTCGTTCAGTTAAGATAGAGTAAGATATGTATCCAGATTCCTTATTAATCCTTCTATACAGATAGTGCTCATGAGAAGAGATAGTGTAAAACTAGATTGTTAAATAGAGTTTGAATACAAGGGATATTGTAACCTAGAGTGTTATAATTTATAACTAGTAGAACCTTATTATATTTGGAGGTATGGGTATAGAAGAGCAGTGACAAGAAAGGTGGGAATGACGATTGATTGGAAGTATATAGATAAACTTATGCATGTTATCGAGTTTGTGTTAAGGTGATGTGTCTTGTATGTTAGTTTAGAGGAAGGTAGAGAAGGAGTTATTAGTTAGGATGAATTGTTATTTTCTTGAAGTATGAAAGGAGTTATTGATGGTATTTATTGTGTTAGAAAAGTATAGGTTTTTAACGAAAGTATTTGGTGGTTGGTTATTATTAATTTAGGCTTCCCTTCAGGTGGCAAAAAGGGGGGGAGGGGCTTTAGTTGAAACTTATAGAGCTATGAAAGTAATTTAGGTGTATAGATGGGTAAATAGTTATAATATATAGAAGGAGGATGTGCTACCGGACTTTAATAAGGTATACCATATGATTATGATCGATTATTGTTGCTATAGGCTCTAGTGGACTAGTACTTTTTGATGTCTTATTTTATAGCTTCCAAGTGAGAATAATATGTGAGGTTGGGTTATTAATCATTCCTAGCCCTAGACACTAAGTTTGAACAGTGGATGGTCATCAAGGTGTAACTAATGATTGCTTGGTTAGTGATGTTAGTTATATGGAAGTGATCTAGTAGGCTTGAATAGTGTATGCAAGAGTTTAAGTTCATTTATTAGTAATTAAGTGTGATGCTGTAAGTATGATGTAGAGGTGTACCCAAGGTAATATGGGGTTGCATTATTTTCAAAGTTTAGTAAATGTTGTGTGTGGTTAGTAGTACCCTTGAGTTGCTAAGTGAAAGAAGGCTAGTTATATAGTACATGGTGTTCTTAATAGCTAAGTTGAGGAGTTTTGGATATATGGTGTTGGGTCTTTTAAGTATGATTTTGATTCTTATGGTTTGGGGAGAATGTAAGTATAGAAGTGTGATCTTGGTAGTTTGTGATTGTGTGTTTAGTAAAGAAGGTATGTTTGTCGAGTTAATAGAGCGTAAGTCTATGATGATTACTATTGAAGCTAGAAATTTAAGCATGGTATATGAAAGGGGTTGTCAAAGAATGAACTTAGTAAGTTCAAAACATAGTTTATTCTTGTGAGTTTAGCATTTATGTGTAGACATTAGAATGAAGAAATTATGGATCAGTCTCGAGGATATGGAATAGACCCATAAGCTTAGAATGTCAACTTTGATCTAAGGGGGAGATCGTAGGATAAAGAACCAAATCAAGTTTTGAGAATTAGATTGTGATATAAGTCAATAAGAGTTATGATAAGGTAGTGATCCTTTTTATTCTAGAGTATTCCTTGGATTTCAGTCATTATCACACCAAATTCATGTCTTGCGTAATAGATCTATGCCAAAGGCCAATGCTTATACACTTTGTGCATATTCAAGTTCATTCTCATCTTTTAGTAAGTAAGTAATAGCTTCACGATGTGATTCGAGTTATCCCTCATAAATTTATGAACCCCAGTCTTATGTTGAATAGCTTATGATAAGTATGAACTCATGTTTCAGGGTATGATCAGTTCTAAAAAACTCATGATACTAGTGAAATTTAATTTATGTCATGTATGCCGTCCGTTTAGATCTCTTTAGTAAATCCATGATGTTGATACTCTATTCCTTAGGCCTCAGTAAATTGTCCAGTTATGCTTATTATTCCTTCATATTTCAGGTCCTTATGTTCTAACCTTTTAGTGACCCTTCCTTATGTTAAGGTAGTGATGATGAACAGTTTTTTATATGGGAGAGGGTAAATATTTCTTCTTGAAAAAATATCGTTGTATGACCATTTTAGCTAAGGCTATAAATGTGAAGAAAGATTGAGGCCAAATCTTTGATACAGGTCATGGTTAGTTAAAATTTTGAGTGTTTGTTCTTGGGTAGTGCATAAAAGTTGTTGTGATAGAGTTTTAGAGAATATGAGGAGTATGAAATTATGTGTGTTTGTTTAGACGTTCATATGTGATTACAATTATAGGCTTAAATGTCACATTGGTGTATAAGTGGATGAATGTAGTGTGCATTAGTTTCCGACCCTCCTGACCTTAGAATGTAAATCTTAAAGTGAATTCATGATCAGGGTTGTCGATAGCACATCTTGTGTAAGTTTTAGATTTCTTGGGCAAGGTTTGATACCTATTTGGATGGTAAAAATAGTGAGGCTCCGCAATATAGCCACGACACATTCCATTTCTCATTGATGGTAGCAATGCAAAGAATCGTGTATCATGTTAATAGAGCAGGTGAAGTGGTAAGGCATGTTATGCTTAGGATGTGAGCTCTAAAAAGGTATAGAAGATTAAATCATGTAGTTTAGACTAGTATTGTGGTGTGGCATGTTGTACCTTGTGATTTTGAGTTAGGCTTGATCATGGTGAGAGGACTTAGTTCAGTTTAGACATTAGTAGATGGATTTATGAACGACCATGTGAGAATTAGAAGTTGAATCAATGGATTTGGTATTTAAGGGGAATAGCTTAGTTAAAGGAATATTTAATTTATGAAGTGTTGCTAAGTTAGAAAGTAAGAGTTGCATTGCCTAAGGCATAGTAATTCTATCCTAGCTTACGATTTATATGACTATGTTCTAAGCTATAGAGTTGAATCAATGTTGTGATTCCTTAGTCATATGTCTTATTCAGATCATGACCAAAATTCTTTGCTCCCTAGTATTATTAGAATTTCGTAGAAGAGTGTTGAAGAAATACTCTATTTGAGTATGGGCAGTCAGTATGATCCAGTCCATATAGCCTGCAATCCAGTTTAGCAATCAAGTAGATAAGCTCCTATAGATTTCCAACTTTCCATCTAGTCTTACTATCCGAAGTTTCATGAGTATTTCTATTTCGTGAGGTAATTTAGTTCAGTTCATGCACCATATCTACAATTCCATATATTTTGTCATGATTCAGTTCATAAGTGTTCAGTGAATGATCTTAGTTTTCCAAGTATTCCAGCTCAGACAGTGTAATACCCATTGTATGATCTTAGTCTCATTGTCTCGTGATTCCTGCCTGTATAATTTATCACTTCACAGTTTTATATGCATGATTGTATGATGAACACTTCAAGTGAATTCTAAAATATCAGCATGAATCAGCTCCTTATAGTAAGTAAAAGCAAGTCAGCTCAGAAATCAGTTTCATGATAAAAGTTTTTAATGTTTCAGTGTAGTTACATCCTTTCTTAGAAGTCATAGCATTACCACGGTATTCCATATCTCTAAGTCTTCAACAAGTTCTTATCCATCATTCAAGGACGAATAATTCCAAGGTGGAGAAAATGTAACACCCCGTATTTTTGAGCTAGAATTATAACCTTTGTTCCTACGTATGAAAGCTATAATACAAATGATTTTCATGTGAATATAAGTTTCATTATCATTATCCTAGTGTGTAGATTTTGAACATATATAACTTTTTATATACATAGAATTTTTCATCTCAAGACCCACCAAGATGTAGATAATTGAGTTATCTTTCCAACGATACCAATTTCGCCTTAATCCTATATGTGAGCGAAAAGTTATGGCATTTTCTGTGGGAGGCAGTAAGCCGATGCGATTGCGACGTGACGCGTTACTGTCCCCAATGCGATAGCTGAAGCGATAGAGAGCTATTTCACCCGCTATTTCAGTTCTAAAAGGGTCTAGAGGATCTTTGGTCACTTTCCCTCACCCAAAACCGTCCATAACACATAAATTCAGCCCCCAAAAGCACTAGATACATGACTATTCATCCTTTTCTCTCCAAGAAAACCCTATCCCCCCTCAAGAACACCAAGAACATCATCAAATTTTCTTCAAGAAAATAAAGAACCCAATCTTTCTAATTCAATAAATTCAAGAAGAAGCCTTCAAGAACATCATTAGGAATTCAAAGTCAAGTCTATTCATCGAATTAATCTAATAAGGTATGTGGGGTTATGAACAAGGATACTTTTTTTGTCCTTGTGCCCAAAACAAGATTTTTAAAGTTGAATTCACATGACTTGCAACTAGTGTTCATACCCAATTATCATTATTTGAAGATTATGATGTTATGAGTGATTTAAGTGTGGAATTGCATGTCTACTTTCATATCCTTATGCATGTGATATTGAGAATGACATTTTGCTATGAATATGTGAGTGAAAAGTTATGGCATTTTCCTTCTGAGGCAGTAAGCCGATGCGATTATGAAGCGACGCATTGCTAACCCCAACGGGATATCCAAAGCGATATAGAGATATTTCACCGCTGTTTTAGTTCCTAAAGGGTCTAGGAGAACTTTAGTCACTTCCCCTAACCCAAAACCATCCATAACACATAAATTCAGCCCCCAAAAGCATTAGATACATGATTATTCATCCTTTTCTCTCCAAGAAAATCCTAGTCCCTCCTCAAGAATGCCAAGAACTTTATCAAATTTTCTTCAAGAATAGAAAGAACCCAAGCTTCCTAATTCAAGGACCTCAAGAAGAAGCCTACAACAACATCATTAGGAATTCAATGTCAAGTTTCATTATCGAATTAATCTAATAAGGTATGTGGGGTTATGAACAAGGATACTTCTTTCGTTCTTTTACCCAAAACTAGATTTTTAAAGTTGAACTCACATGACTTGCAACTAAGGTTCATACCCAATTATCATTATTTGAAGATTATGATGTTACGAGTGATTTAAATGTTGAATTGCATGTCTACTTTCACATCCTTATATGTATGATGTGATTTTATAGATCTCCAATTAAGTTTTAAGCATGATATTGTGATTTTGATTTTATTACTTTGATATATGAAGTATATGAAGAAGTATATTGATCATGATGTTTTGCTATGAATTTTCATGATTTTAAAGCATGTATTTTAAGCCCGAAGTTTAAGTATTGATATTTCAACAAGATTATGATTTTAAGTCTCCTTTATAAAATTTTTACCAAGATTTAAGAAAGAAATTTGATCTTTTGATCCTAAGCTAAGATAAGGAATCCACATTGTTCATATAGTTTGAGATTTAAAGAAAGATAAGCATAATTGATTTTTGTTACAAACCCTTGTGCTATTTTAAGATGGATTTCCTGAATTTCTGAGCAAAAGAATGAGATTAGTATTTAGCACCGAGTTGGGTATGTTAATAAGGTATCATGACTCAGAACTACGCGCTACCGTTGGATTAAGATTAAGTGCCCATAGTAGGCTAATCCAGTGAACACTTAAGAGAAGGTTATACTCCTTGGAAAGAGTGTAACACCTCACCCCAATGTGAAGTTTTCCCCTTAGGGGATCAAGACGTTGAACTCCATGACGGCTAATGGTTTATGTCAGCTAGAAAAACTTTCCAAAGTCCCTAAGTCCTAAAATAGAATAGCAGAACAACTTTTAGAAACTAAGTGTAAAGGTTCACAAATTGACTAAGATATTGTCTTACTTAAGACATCATTTACAGAATTTTCATATGATAAAGGTGAGTCCTTTCTACACTTAGCTTACATAATTAGAAAACAGATTACAAGTACAACTTTTAGAACTAAGTGTTATGGCTCACGAGATTTATACAGTATGCTTTATTATTCATGATTTATGATTTTTAGCTTTCAGTTATTCAAGCCAATGAGAGTTATTTACACTTAGCATGATTCTTTTAAGAGTTTTTATGAACATTGAGATATTGTTTTACTTATGCATTCACCCTCACATTCTCAATACATTCTAAATACTGATCCACATATACGTCTATGTGTTATATTATTTAATAATATAGGTACAAGTTGTAGCATGCACATCATAATCAGACAGTTGCAGCTCCCAATCAGTAGGTGATGAGCCCATTTGATTCAAGGGTTCGAGTAAGTCATAGTTCAAGTAGAATTTGTTTTTTTCTTTATTCATTCGTATTGATTTGGAATAGCTGAGGGTCATGTCCTGGCTACCTATAGTCAATACTAGTAGAGGCTTCATAGACAGTCAGTAGAGTTAATGTATTGGATTTTAGTTTGTTTTGTATAAGCAAAGTTGTAATCATTTTCAATCGTTTATTTTCTTGAAGATATTCAGCTAAGTATTTATCTTCCGCTTATTTCATTTGGATTTATGTATCATATTCAGTTGCTTCTGAATTAACCTAGTACAAGGGTTAGCTTAGGATCACTTATGGCCCTATGCACCGTGTGAAGACTAGGGGGTAGTCTCGGATCGTTACAAGGTGCTTCCAACTTCAATTAGATTTGTAACTTTAAAGTCGACCTGCAAAATATAAATATCATTGAGATTGTAGGAGCAGAGTAGGAGTTGGTTGATGAATTGCATATAGTAAAAATCAAAATGTAGAATATTTACGTGGAATCAGACAATTTTTCTAAGTGAATGCCTCATTAATAATTTCTCTATATACTATATTGTAAGTAGAATGATCAGCGGGATCATCTGTTGTTGTTGGTTGTAGTATCATTTTTACACAGTTTGAGCTTTTTGCTCTTAATAAAGCAACATAAAGTTGACCATGTGAAAATACAGGTTCACGTAAATAAATTCCAACAAAATCTAGTATTTGACATTGAGCTTTGTTTATAGTCATAGCAAAACATAATCAAATAGAAAATTGTGTTCTCTTGAATTGAATTAGTAATTTTTCATCTAGTGGCAATAATAAGGGTGTGCGGGGAATGAAAACACGTTTGCTTTTGAAATCCCCACTTGCAATTTTAGCACTAATAGTATGAATTTTGAAATTAATACAAATTAAGCAGGTGCCATTACATAAACCTTCAGAAGGATTTAATTGCATCGTAATATAACTGGGCAATTTTTCTTTAGAACCAACTTATAAAGAGGCAATCCTGTAGGATTCAAAGTATGTAAGAAATCTTCAAACTCGCTTTGGTATTTTGGATCTATAGTTTCATTAATACTGATGAATGTTATAGAAATACCAGGGAATTGATCTATGAACATTTATTTAATTTCATTTACAAAATCATTTTTGGTTGTTAAGACAACAGGTGAAGTTATCAAATGTATCAATCATAATCATGTTTAAGTCTGGGTAAGTAATTTTGAATAAATTGTTTAATGACTTTTCTCATTTATATAAGGAATAAGAAAGGATTCTGGAATCTCAAATTTTTTATGGTTATTAACTTGTTCTTTTCCATCCCTAATTCTAAGTAAATATTCACACAATGTAGGATCTTCTCATGCACGTATATTTTCTGTCAGCCAAAATATTTCAAGATAATTCTAGATATCTGAGTTTAATAAACATTCATGAATGAAATATGTTTTTAATCCACTTTTCACAACGGGTAACTTTTGTCTAAAATCACCTCCAATAACAACTTTTTGTAATATCCCGTATTTCCCTAGCTTAATTTAACTCTCAGTACATCAGTAATACTATATAAAATTTTCAAAAGACTTGAAATTTTTCAGTTTAGGATTACCATTGTGTAGAAAATTCAGTCAGCATTCCAACGATATAAAATTTACCCAAATATGATAAGCACCATATCGCGGAGACAAGACAAATGGCAATCATCAGTTTATAGTGAGACACCGCGATCTCAGCGCGTCGCGAAGAAGTGCCAGTTCCCAATTGGCATTTTCCAGTGGAGCTCCGCGATAACGGCGTGTTGTGCCAATGTGCATTTTGGCAATTGTCATTTTTCAGTAATCCATCGTGATACCTCCGCATCGCACCAAAGGTCAATTTCATGCTCGTCCTTTTATGAACAGTGCCAGCCTAATTCCAGTGGCTCACCGCGATGCCACTGTGTCGCGGTGAAGGCCAAACTCGAGATTTTCAGTGACAAATTTTAATACCTTTTCAGGAGTAATTTGGTATTTTTCCACAGCCCTGATCAATCATAAATACGAAATTAAGCCCTAAAAGAGTACTAATTGTTCAATATTTCATTATTTACTCAAGGATTAAATCATTCTCTCAAAAAGGGCCAAAATCCTAGTTTCAAGAATCAAGAAAAATCTCAATCAGTAATAAAATTCAGTGAAACTCAGTATCAGTCCAGTTTAGCTCAGTATATTAATCAGTGTCATTAAGTTTGGAGTAGGATTCAACACCGAGTCAATCCAAGGATAGGGTATCACCTGTCAGTAGAGGGTGTAGTCCTTAGAAGCAGTTCTTGCATTCCAGAACTACATAGCCAGCGTAGGTTGAGATATCAACCTGCGAGTAGAGAGTTGATAAGGTGTTTTACCTGCCAGTTGAGGGTATGTAATGCCCCAAAAATCTGTCCAGAGATGTCACACAGTGTTTAGGACCACAAGTGATCCCAAGCTAACCCATGAACTGGCATACTATTTAGTAACTGATTAAATATAAAATAAATACTGAGTTGACTATACGGAAACATAATAATGGTGGAATACATGATGATACAATACGGATACAACTTTACATTTTGGAAAAGCTGAAGGATGAAACTGAAATGCACACAGCTGACTCTGACTAAAATCTGTGAATCCTCTACTATACTGACGATAGATATCTAGGATGTGACCCCAACTACTACTAATCAATTCATATGAGTAAGAAATTAAAGAGCACAAATAAATCTAACTAAGTCCCTGAAGTAGGAGGACTCATCATCTTGTTGGGTGGAATCTGCAACTGTCTGAATCTGAATGTGCATACTAAAACTTGTACATATATTATGAGACAATGTAGCACATAGACATATATATGGATCAGTACTTTTAGGATGTACTGAGTATATGGGGGTAAAATTCATAAGTCAAACAATACTTCAATAGCATCACAAGTTATAAAGTCATGCATACTAAATGTAAATGACTCACATAGGCTTGAGTAATCTGAAATCTGAGGATCATAAATCATGAATAGTAAAGCATATAATGTAAATCTTATGAGTCATAACACTTAGTTCTGAAATCTGTATTCTGCTCCTATTCTCAAATCATATAGGCTAAGTGAAATCTGTAAGTCTGTATCTGAAGGCTTATGTAACGCAATATCTGATAAAATCTGTGAGCCTTTACAATTAGTTTCTAAAGTTTATCCTTTTCTAAAAGCTATATTTTAAATTCAAGAACTTTAAAGATGAAAAGAAAATACTTTATCTTAGGGGTTTAGAAATGTGAAAACTTATTCTGCATGGGAGGTTCTTCTAACCGACATAAATCATGTTAGCATTCATGGAATCCAATGTTCTTGTCCCCCTAAGGAGGAATCCTCATATTGGGGAGAGGAGTCATACTCTTTCCAGGGAGTATAACCTATTTATGTGATCACATATATATCATCCATGTAGAAGTGCGAACAATCTAAATCCTATGTTGGCGCATAGTATTGGGGTATGAAACTGTAGTAACGTATCCATCTTGGTGCTAAATGCTACTCCCATTAAATCTGTATGCTCATTCTGATGGAAATTCACTTTTAAAATAGTATAGTGGTTTATAATGAAAACCCACTATATATCTGTAAACCTAAATTTGTAATCTAAATCTGTAAAGGGGATTTCAAATCTATTCTGAGACCAAAAAGGTCAAATCTTTAACAATAATATGAAAGGAATCTAATCATAAAGTTCTTATAGCACAACAAATCTTGAAATAGCAATCTTTAATTAGGGCTTAATGACCCATGCATCAAACTCATGTTAACACATCATAATATTCATGCTTGATAATGTAAACCTTAATAAATCAATTCAAAATCTAGAAATTTCTGCAATATGCATGAAAATATGAACATAATCATGTAATTCAACTTCTAAATCACTAGAAATCTCATAAGCTTGTAAATAACAATAATGGGTATAAACCCTAACTTAAATTTCATGGAAAATTGTATAAAATTCAATAAAATTGGAATTAAAATAAATTTTGGGCAAAAAGATGAAAGGATTATCCTTGTTGAAAAACTCCACATACCTTAATTGATGATCTTAGATGAAAAGCTTGAATCTTAGATTCTTATTGTGTCTTTGGAGATGAATTCTTAGAGTTCTTAAATTTGGGAATCCTTAATTTTGAACTATGAATCTTGGTCATGAAATATTTTGGAAAATAAATGGAGAAATTGGATTTCTAGGAGAGAAAGTTTGAGCTTTAGTGTTTTATTTTGAGAGTGAATGGATTAATTTTGCATAAAGTGCTTTGGAATGTGTTAAATGTTATGTTTTTGATGGACTGGTCCTTGGGGATTGACCAAAATGCCCCTATTAAACCTTAAATTGGAACTGGAAAATCAACAAAATCCTAATTTCACAGGCCACCACGATGCGCCACTATCGCGGTGGCTCACGGGAAAAGGACGAGTGGGAGATGGGCATTCTCCGCGATGCACCACAATCGTGTTTCCCCTTTGGAATGCCATTTCTTCAACTGGCGGGATGCACCACTATCGCGTAGGCTTGCTGGAAATTGACAAATGTGAAATGGGACTCATCCGCAACGCAGTGAAATTGTGGAGTCTCACTGGAATTTGACAATTGTGATTTTACACTTCTCCGCGATGCTCTATGGGCCCAAATCACGGTGTTTTATGACTGGAACTTAAAATCTCCATAACTTCTTACTCAGTTATCCGATTAACGCGAATCTTATATCGTTGGAAAGCTTATTCAGTTTCAAAAATAATGGGAGGTCTAAATTTGGATAATTCCACACGAAATAAAAGTGATTAATTTTTTGAAGCTAATTCTCAACACTCTAAGAATGAATTTAAGCTAGAAAATTATAAAGTATTACAATATCTTCCCCTTGGGAACATTCGTCCTCGAATGTGGCTAGATAAGTTGAGAATACTGATAAATTTGAGGCTATAAGCTATCATGCACAACTGAAATGAACTATATGACTGAATCTAAAGCATACTGAACTTATGAACTGATCTATGAGTGCATGATTTTACATGAAGATAACTACATAGCTAAATTTGAGTCTGGAATAGAATGGAATAAAGGGAAACTATTACCTTCGACTTAATTTGAGCTGACTTGTCTTCACTCACTATAAGGAGTTGATTCATGCCGAGAGTTTAAAATTTGCTTGAAGTGCTCATGGTGTGATGGTAGTTATATAACTTTGAAGTGATAACTTATTCAGGCATGAATCTTGAGACAACGAGGCTAAGATCATACAATGGGTATTACATCATCTGAGCTGGAATACTTGGAAAACTGAGATCATTCACTGAATACTCATAGACTGAATCATGACTAAATATCTAAATTTTAAACAAATTCCTGATGCATATACTGAACTTAATTCACAATTTACATAGGTGCGAACAAACTACCTCATGGAATGGTCATACCCATGAAACTTTAGGTAGTAAGACTAGACAAAATCGGTAGACGAAAAACTATAGAATTTTTTTTGTCTGATCGTTAAACTGGATTGCTGGCTATACTAACTGAATCATACTGACTTCTCATACCCAAATGGAGTATTTCTTCATCAATCTTCTTAGAAATTCTAATGATATTAGGAAGTAAAGAACTCTAGGCATTATTTGAACAAGACACCCGAATAAGGAATTCCAATATTGCCACAACTCTATAGCATGGAACATAGACCCATGAATCATAAGCTAGGATAGATTCACTAGGCCTTAAGCCATGCAACTTCTCACTTTCAATCTTAGTATCACTTCTCAAATACTCCCTCAACTATACTATCTTCACTTGATTCAACTTATGACTCTCGCATGGGAACTGATAAATTCTTCTACACAATCCAAACTAAACTGAATTCTCTCATAATGGTCAAGCCTAACTCGAAATCACAAAATACTATACATAATGCCATAATACTAGTCTAAACTATGGATTCAATACCCCAAGGGTTGTCATAACTACTCACCCTAAAATGATTCTTCTTATCACTTTAATAACTAAATTCAGCTTTTTACTAGAAAATCATTAGTGCACAACACACCTATCCTCTTATATACCAACATGACATTCAAGCCTATCTTCATAACCACATAAGCACTTTTAAACAAGCACTTTTAAACAAACACCCATGAAGAATATTTCTCACATTCTCTAATACCTTTATCAATAACAACTTCCATGCACTATTCAATTCTTTGGAAGACACCTATAAAATATTCTCAACAACCAAGTCATACACAAACAAAACTTCACATCAATATTTCTTCATTTATAGACTTACATAAAACAAGAATACGACTATCTTTCCCAACAAAACACATTTACTCTCTCACATATACATAGTTGATCATCATCACTATCTTGACCGAAGGGAAGATCACTGAAAGGTTGGAATACCAGGGTCCAAAACATGAAAGGATACTAAGCATAACTTGACACTATACTGAGGCCAGAAGAATAGAATATTCATGATATGATTCTTTAAAGATATCCAATCAAAGGACGTACATGATATAAATTTAAATTTTGCTGATTGTTAAGAGTGTTGCATGATTACTAGAACTGAACATACTGGAAAGCATGAGTACATGAGTCATGAGCTACATGATCTAAATTTGGAGTTCATAACTTATGGAATGTGATTCCGACTGCTGAATGAACTGGAACTCCCCATACTAGGAACTGGGAGAGTACATGATTCTCTATTATGCACATGAACATAAACTATAATCACAGAACTGACACATAAGGCATGAGTAGACATCAGGATAATTGAAGTACAAATACTAAAATAAGAATGGGTTGGGCATCATCCTATTTTTTTGATGTTCTATAATATACTGGCACCACTACTAAAATCTGAGAGCCTGACTTGGTTCCTTGTCCTATTATCTCCCCTTTAGCATAAAGCCATCATTCTAAGTCTGTGAAACCCTTATACCAAACTATAAACAGAACTACAGTCACCATATTCTAGAGTATGGGATACAACAATACACGTAAAAAATAAACTTACTCTGAAAGACTACACCTAAAAGTGTAAAACCCACTTCTAGTGCATCCTTCTGAAATACATCTCTATATTTTTATCGCCCAATAGTCATCATATAGTAACTTTAAAACTTACTAAGTTAATATCTTTATGAGTATCACCATATCCTGAGTTTACACCATCTAGATCTTCAATACTAATTTCTATTTGCTCAATCATTAAAGTTTTAATCATAGATTGTAACGCTTATCATGAATATTCCCAAACCTTTAATGAACCATACAGATTCTATCATGGCTTTCAAATATCAGATCTTTAGACTTATATCTCTAAACCATAAGAATCAAGCTCATACCAAAAGGCTCAACATCATTTATCCATAACTCCTTAACTTAGCTATTAGGAACGTCATAAACTATATGACTAACCTTCTTTCTCATAGCAACTCAATGGTACTATTAACTACACACAACACGTAATAAACTTAGAAAATAATGCAACCCCATATCACCTTGGTCATACTTCTTCATCATGATTACAACACCAGACTAAATTATAAATAAATGGACTTAAACTCTTGCATATACTATTTTAGCCTACTAGATCACTTCCATAACTAGCACCACTAACCGAGCAATCATTAATTCCACCTTGATGATCATCCACCATTCAAACTTAATGTCTAGTGCTAAACATGATTTAACAACCCAATCTCACATATTATTCTCACTTGGAAGCTATAAAATAAAACACGTAGAAATACTAGTTCACTAGAACCCCATAACAATAATAATTGATCAAAATCATATGGCCTATCTTATTTACAATCTATCAACATATCCTCTTTCTACCAATCATTACTATTTACCCTCTTAAGTACCTAAACTTTTCTAACACGATAAATACAATCGATAACTCCTTCCATACTTTAAGCAAACCATAATTCACCTTAACTAAAAACTCCTTTACCCTCCACTAAACTAACACACAAGGACATATCACCTTAATACAAATTATATAGCATGCATAAGTTTATCTCTATACTTTCTATCAATCGTCGTTCCCACTTTTCTTGTCACTACTCTTCTATGATCACACTTCCATCTATAAGAAGGTTCTACTATCATAACATCGAAGTTCATAATATTACTCAAATGCATACTACATTTAAAAATCTAGGTTCTACTATCTCCTCTCATGAGCATTACCTGTATTGAAGGAATAATGAGGAATATGAATACATATCTAATTTTGTCTCTACTAAATAACTTATAAGGATGAGAACATAACTTTTAACTTAAGAGACTTATGACATACTAGAGAGCTTTTCTCAAGCCCTTTGTGTGACTTCTAAAATTTCTACTAGTAAATCTGAGAGCATTATTTGGAGAGAAATTAGAACATACTAATCGAGTTATATCAAGAATAAGTCATTGATGAGGAATTTTGGGGGTAACACACGAATAGAAAGAAGATTCTAAGAGAACAACTTTACCGGATGATCTAGAGTAGGAAAGAGGGGAAACTATTTCTTAAATGTCTGGTAGCCTCTCGAAGAAAAGTACAGACGTCTCTGTACCATTCTACAAGACTCTACTAGACACGGCTTCACAGACACCCTAGGAAATTTGAACCTTATGCTCTAATACAAAGTTTGTAATGCCCAAAAAATTTGTCGAGAGACATCACACGGTGCTTAGGACCACAAGTGATCCCAATCTAACCTATGTACTAGCAAAGTAATTAGCAACTGATTAAATATGAAATAAATATTGAGTTTACTGTGTGGAAACATAATAATGGTGGAATACATGATGATACAAGACGGATACAACTTTACATTCTGGTAAAACTGAAGGACGAGACTGAAATATACATAATTGACTCTGACTAACTTCTGTCAAGCCTCTACTATACTGACTATAGATAGCTAGAATGCGAACCCAACAACCACTAATTAATATGTATGAGTAAGAAAGTAAAGAACACAAATAAATCTAATTGAAGTCCCCGAAGTAGGAGGACTTATCATCTTGCTGGTTGGAATCTGCAACTGTCTAAATCTGATTGTGCATACTAAAACTTGTGCTAACATTATGAGACAATATAACACATAGACATATATGTGGATCAGTACTTTGAGGATGTACTGAGTATATGGGGATGAATACATAAGTCAAATAATACTTCAATAGCATCAGAAGTTATAAAGTCGTGCATGCTAAATGTAAATGACACACATAGGCTTGAGTAATCTAAAATTTGTGGACCATAAATCATGAATAGTAAAGCATATAATGTAAATCTTATGAGTCATAACACTTAGTTCTGAAATATGTATTCTGTTCCTATTCTCAAATCATATAGGCGAGGTGAAATCTATAAGTCTATATATGAAGGCTTATGTAAAGCAATATCTAAGTAAATCTGTGATCCTTTACAATTGGTTTCTAAAGTTTGTCCTTTTCTAAAAGCTATATTTTAAATTCAAGAACTATAAAGCTGTAGCAAAAATACTTTATCTTAGGGGTTTAGAAATCTAAAAACTTATTCTGCATAGTAGGTTCTTCTAATTGACATAAACCAAGTGAGCATTCATGGAGTCCAATGTTCATGTCTCCCTGAGGAGGAATCCTCACGTTGGAGAGAGGATTCATACTCTTTCTAGGGAGTATAACCTATATAAGTGATCACATATCTATCATCCACGTAGAAGGGGAAATAATCTAAATCCTACATTGGCACGTAGTTTTGGGGTATGAACCATAGTAACGTACCCATCTCGGTGCTAAATACTACTCCCATTAAAACTGTATGCTCATTCTGATAGAAATCCACTTTTAAAATAGTATAATGGTTTACAATAAAAACCCACTATATATCTGTAAAGCTAAATCTATAAAGTGGATTTCAAATCTATTATGAGACCAAAAAGGTTAAATCATTACCAACAATCTGATAGGAATTTAATCATAAGGTGCTTATAGCACAATAAATCTTGAAATAGCAATCTTTAATTAGGGCTTAATGATCCATGCATCAAACTCATGTAAAAACATCATAATGTTCATGCTTGATAATGTAAACATTGATAAATCAATTTAAAATCTGGAAATTTTTGCAATATACATAAAAATATGAACATAATCACGTAATTTAACTTCTAAATCACTGAAAACCTCATAAGCTTGTAAATAACAATAATGGATATAAACCCTAACTTAAATTTCATGGGAAATCATATAAAATTCAATAAAATTGAAATTAAAATAAGTTTTGGGCACAATGATGAAAAGATTATCCTTGTTGAAAAACCCCACATACCTTAATTGATGATCTTAGATGAAATGCTTGAATCTTGGTTTCCTATTGTGTCTTTGGATATAAATTCTTAGAGTTTTTGAATTTTGGAATCCTTAATCTTGAACTATGAATCCCTGGTCTTGAAATATTTTGAAGAATAAATGGAGAAATTGGATTTCTAGGAGAGAAAATTTAAGCTTTAGGGTTTTCTTTTGAGAGTGAATGGATGAAGTAAGAATAAAGTGATTTGGAATGTGTTAAATCTTGTGTTTTGGACGGATTGGGGCCTTGGGGATTGACCAAAAAGACCCCTATTAAAACCTTAAATCGAAACTGGAAAATCAACAAAATACTGATTTCACAGTCCACCGCGATGAGCCACTATCGTGGTGGCTTACTGGAAAAGAATGAGTGGGAACTGGGCATTCTCCGCGACGTGGCACAATCGTGGCGCCCCTTTGGAATGCCATTTTACCCACTGATGCGACGCGCCACTATCGCGTAGGCATGCTGGAAATTGGCAAATGTGAAATGGGACTCCTCCGCGTTACGATGGAATTGCGGAGTCTCACTGGAATTTGACAATTGTGATTTTACACTTCTCCGAGACACGCTATGAGCCCAAATCACGGTATTTGATGATTGGAACTTAAAATTGTCATAACTTCTTATTTGATTATCGGATTAAGGCGAATCTTATATCGTTGGAAATCTTATTCAATTTCCCACACAATGGGAGGTCTAAATCTGGAAAATTACACACGAAATAAAATTTATTCATTATTTGAAGCTAATTATAAACACTCTAAGAATGAATTTGAGCTAGGAAAATTATGGGTCATTACAAGGTACCACCATTCTTATTTAGGGCACCTGCCAGATGAGGGTGACTCTTTAGCTTGTCTTTAACCATGGAACGGTACTAACACCCTTCCAAATGGGGTTACAGGTTTGACCACAATCCTTTCATAGAGGGTCATATTGATTAGATGATTACCTCCCACAATTTCAGTTTCAGTCTCAGTATAGAACTTAGTTTAGTCTACAAAATTAGGACTATCAGTAATAGTCACCCAGTTATCAGTAATTCTGTTATCAGTAATTCTGTTATCAGTAATCTCAGATATCAGTTACTCTGTTATCAAAACTCAGTACTCAGCTTCAGTAAAAGTTCAAATACAGTATATATGTATATGCACAATATTGCATTCTCAGTACTTACAGTAGTTTCAGTTATCCATGTGCTCTTATTCTATTATTCCATATCATTCATTCAGTTACGGTTCATGCATATGAGCCCTTGCATTCAACCTTACCTCATCTAGCATACCAGTAGATTCAATAGACTAACACATATTTTATATTTGCGCTATGATGTCTCATATCATAGGTTTAGATGCCCAGGTTCCTGACCGCACTTAGACAAATTTAGTCATCTTTTCAATGAAATAAAATTCACTTAAATTTGATACCCGGGTGACGATTATGAGCAGATTTTGTAAAATAGAGTGTCAAAGTGACAAGCACCGCGTCGCGGAGATAGGAAAAATGGCACTCCTTAGTTTCTTGTGAGATACTGCAATCTCACTGCATTGCGTTGAAGTTCTAGTTCCCAGTTTGCATTTTCCAGTAGACCTCCATGATAACGGCGCATTGCGCCAATGTGAATTTTGGCAGTTGTCATTTTTAATGATCCATCGCGATACCTCTACATCGTGACAAGGGTGAATTTAACGCTCATCCTTTTATGAACAGTGCTAGCCTAATTCCAGTGGCTCACCGTGATGCCACTGCATCATGGTGAAGGCCAAACTCAGGATTTTCAGTGACGAATTTTAATATCTCTCCAAGGATAGTTTAGTATTTTTCCACTGCCCTAATCAATCCTAAATAAGAAATTATGCTCAAAAAAAGTACTAATTGCTCATTATTTCATTATTTACTCAAGGATTAAATCATTCCCTCAAAAAGGGTCTAAACCCTAGTTTCAAGAATCAAGAACAATCTCAAAAATTTCTCCACGAATCTTTAAGAAGCTAATTTCTCAGGAATGTTAGGTGTTCATTCATGGGTTCCTTTAACCCATGGAGTCCAAGAGCCCTATTTAAACATAAAAGTTTATAGATTTATGATTTCCATGCTTGAAATTGATTGTATTCATGCTCATGATAATAATTGGGTTCCAATCCATGATTAATTTGCATGCCCATGATATTAATTAGGTTTCAATCCATGATTATTGTATCCATGATGTTCATGTGTTGACTATTATTATGTGAAATAATCATGCTCCCCAAGTGTTTGATAAAATACTTATGTGAATTGAATAGTGAAGTTATGACATATTATTATGAGGTCCCATTTATGTACAAGGTAATATATATCAAGTGTTTGACAAAAAATCTAAATGAATGCATTGTTAATAAGAAAGTATTATCAAGCTTTCAAGATTTTGCCATGCTTTATTTTCAATGCTATCGAATACTGGGGGTATTCAATACCTGAAAATCTAGTTGTTTACCTAGAGCTACAGTAGTTACAGAATAGTCTCAGTAGTATCACGATCAGTAGTACTCAGTCAGTTATAGAATTCATTGAAACTCAGTATCAGTCTATTTTAGCTTAGTATAATAATTGGTGTCATTCAGTTAGGAGTAGGACTCAGCACCAATTAAATCCAGGGATGGGGGCTAACCTATCAGTAGAGAGTGTAGTCCTTAGAAGCAGTGCTTGCATTCCAGAACTACGTAGCCAGCGTATATTGAGATATCATCCTTCCAGTTGAGGGTTAATAAGGTGTTTGACCTTCTAGTTACGGGTACCACCGTTCTCATTTAGGGCACCTGCCAGATAAGGGTGACTCTTCAGCTTATCTTTACCCGTGGCACGGTACTGACACCCTTCCAACTGGGGTTACAGGTTGGACCACAATCCTTTTAGAGAGGGTCATTTTGGTTAGATGATTACCTCCCACAATTTCAATTTTAGTCTTAGTATAGAACTCAGTTCGGTCGATAGAATCAGGACTATCAGTAATAGTCACCCAGTTATTAGTAATTCAGTTATTAGTAATCTCATATATAAGTTACTTTGTTATCAAAAATTAGTACTCAACTTAAGTAAAAGTTAAATACAGTATATATATATGCACAGTTTTGCATACTCTGTACTTACAGTAGTTTTAGTTATCCATGCACTCTTATTCAGTTATTCCATATCATTCAGTCAGTTAAGATTAATGCATATGAGCCCTTGCAATCAGACATACCTTATATAGCATACCAGTACATTCCACGTACTGACGAATACTTTCTCTTTGCGCTATGATGTCTCATATCATAGTTTCCAATGCTTAGGTTCCTGACCGCGCTTAGACCGATTTAATCAGCAGTCGCAGATTCAGTAGTGAGTCCTGATTTATCTAGGATATTTTTATTTCAGTATTTTCATTAGATTTAGTATTTCATTAATCAGATTTAGTTGGGGGCTTATCCCATCAACTCCACTTTTTGATAATTCAGTTAGAGGCTTTTTAGACTAGACTAGTTCACATAGTATTCAGATTTCAAATATTTTTATTAGATGTTATATTTATCAGTATTCAAATTATGAACCTTCTGGCATTTCAGCCTAATTTTTGCATCATTTCAGTATTATTATTCAGTGCTCATAGCAGATATAAGTCATAGGTTTGCTTGTGGTCCTTCAGGGTTGTAAGCACCGTGTGGAGTTCGGGGTACAGACTCAGGGTGTTACAAAGTTGGTATCAGAGTATAAGGTTCAATAGAGTCCTAGGGAGTCTAAAAGTCATGTTAAGTAGAGTCTTATACATGTGTATGCAGTGCGCCACACTTATGGACAAGAGGCTATGAGACATTTTTAGGAAAAGTTTCACTTCTTTTAGTATTTATGTCGTGCAAGTGATCATGACTCAAGTTAAATTCTCAGTCTAATCCTTTTCTTACTTTTGGTTACTAAACATGCCTCCCAAAAACACTAACGAAAGAAAATCTAGAAATCAGTCAGCACCTCAGCCCATTCAGGCAGATCCCTTGGAGGAACATGTGTCTCATGCAGAATTCAGAGTTGCATTCACTACTCTAGCCCATTCTGTAGCAACTCAAAATGAATGTCCAGCTGTTGTTCAGTCCAAACCAGTGGCCAATACTGCTACAATCGGGATTCAAGACTTCACCCGAATAAATCCTCCCCTATTATCAGGATCTAAGTCAGAAGTGGATCCACAAGAGTTTCTCGATCAGGTTCAAAAAGTCAAAGATATCATGTGAGTGACTTCCCATGAGAGTGTTGAATTATCTGAAAATCAGCTACAAGATGTAGCTCATACGTGGTTTAAGCAGTGAAAGGTAGCAAGGGCACAAATGCAGAGCCCATAGAGTGGGACGAGTTTGCTACTACTTTTCTAGATAGATTCTTTCCCTTAGAGATAAGAAAAGCCAAAGTGTAAGAGTTCATCAATCTAAGGCAAGCCATCATGAGTGTCAAAGAGTATTCCCTCAAGTTTACTCAGTTAGCCAGGTATGCTCCCTATGTAGTAGCAGAAAGTAGGTCTAGAATGAGTAAGTTTGTATCTGGGGTGTCAAAGAGTGTGGTCAAAGAGTACAGGACAACAATATGAATTAAGGATAAAAGAAGTTAAGAATAAGGAGAGAAGGGGAAGAACAAGAGAGCTAGAATAGGTAGCGATAATTTCACTCAGCCTAAGTCATAAGGCGGTAACCGTTCCCAGTTTTATCCCAAATCTTTGGTTCCAGCTCTGTCCTCGACCAGTGCTCCTGTACCTAGGTTCATAAACAGTAACTAAGATAGGGCAACGGTCTCTAAATCTTAGGTTAGTGTCAGCAGTGCTCAAACAAATCTTCTTTGTTAGAAATGTGTCAAAAACCTTCAGTGTGTCTGCAGATCTAGAAGTGATGTATGTTTTGGGTGTGTCAAGACAGGACACAGAGTCAGATATTGTCCTCAGTCAAGTTCTTAGGGTCAGTATAATCGTCCCCCAGCTTAGTCCGGTCGCTCAAATCAGCAAGGTGCCACCTCCAGTGCCACCAGTGGGCAACGCCTAAATAGGCTTTATGCAGTTTACTCCAGACAAGATCAGGAAAGTTATCCTGATGTCATCACTATTACACTACAGATCTTACATTTACATGTTTATGCCTTATTAGACTTAGGAGATTCGCTGTCTTTTGTAACTACTTATATAGCAATCAACTTCAAAGTTAAACCAGAAATCTTAGTTGAACCTTTCTCAGTCTCTACCCTAGTGGGTCAGTCTATCATAGCCCGATGGGTATACAGGAACTATCTGATTATGATATCTCAAAAAGTCACTTCCGCAGAATTAGTAGAATTAGATATGATGGATTTCGACGTCATTCTCGACATAGATTGACTCCATTCATGCTATATCTCAGTTGATTGTAGAAATAGAATTGTTCATTTTCAATTTCCTGATGGACCAATCATTGAATGAAGGGGTATTACCTCAGTTCTTAAGAGTCAGATGTGTTTCCAGATTCTTTTCAAAGTTTTATGACAGCATGTAACCTAGAATTAGAAGCATGGACCGAGGAGTTTAGAAGGAGTAGCGGGGTTGGGATAGTGTTATCTGAATTCGGGCAGGCTATATATTTCATAGGGCTAGTTTTATGAAAGGTGAATAAATAAGCTTGAAATAGTGTATGCAAGAATTTAAGTTTGTTGATTAGAATCATATATTGTGGATATAGTATATGTAGGCTATCATGAAAGTAGTCAGTGTTGAGGTTGTTATATAATGATTGTTGGGGCAATAGAAAGCTAAGAATTGTGTATCATAAGGAAGTACTAGCAGTGGACCTTACATTATCATGTGTAGTCCTTCAGGATGAGTTTAGTGTTTATGAATATTGTTATATCTCAGACTCTAGAGTAAAGTGGTTTTAGTTTGATTTAGAGTTTATTAAGTGGTTCACATACTTAGAATAATGGCTTTAAGCTAAGAGGGAGATGACAAAACAAGTAACTAAGTAAGGCTTTCAGATTTTAGTAGTGTAATACCCTGTATTTTTTCTAGCTTAAATTCTTTCCTAGAATGTTAAGGGATAGCTTCCAAAATGAATAATATTTATTCCATGTGGAATTTTCAAGATTTCGAAGATGTTATTGCATTTTTAAGTTGATGGTATGCCACCTGGGCAGTTGGCGCATCGCGGATAAGGCAAAATCTGCAATTGTAAAATTCCAGTATCCCTCTACAATAGCCCAGTGTCGCGTAGAAGCCCATTTTTCTAGTCGCCCATTCCAGTGAGACTCTACAATGTTGACGCATCACACCAGTGGCCAAGATGGAAACCAAGGGGCACCGGGATTATGGTGCATCGCAGGGAATGCCCAGTTCCCGTTCATCCTTTTTTTCCAGTGATCCACCCCGATAGTGGTGCGTCGCGGTGGTCCAGTAAATCAGGATTTTTGGTCATTTTTCCAGTTTCGTTTTGAAGTTAAAAATGCTACTTTGGACAATTCCCAAGCCCCCAAATCCGTCTAAACACAAGATTTAACCATATTACAAGCATTCTATGCTTGAATTAATCAAAATTTCTCTCAACCAAAACCCTAAGCTTCATCATTCAACTTCAAGAATCCCTAAGATTCCACCATTCTTTTCCCAAATCAGTTCAAGATTCAAAGTTCCCAATTTAAGAACACCAAGAATTATCATTCAAGAGCACAAATAGGACCTCAAAAGAAAGCTTGTTCATCTAGTTCATCATCCAAGGTATGTGGGGTTTGAACAAGGATAATTCTTTCATCCTTGTGTCCAAAACTTTATTTTAAATACAAACTTACTGAAAATTATAGGATTTCCGATAAATTTTAAGTTAGGGTTTATACCCATTATCATTATTTGCAAGATTATGAGATTTCCCATGATTTAAAAGTTGAATTACATGGTTATGATTATACTTCCATGCATATTGATGAAATTTCCAAATTTTAAGATGATTTATTAATGTTTGCATTACCAAGTATGAATTTTGAGATGTTTTAACATGAGTTTGATGCTTGGGTCATTAGACCCCAATTGGAGATTGTTGTTTCAAGATTGTTTATGCTATAAGCACCCCATGACTAGATTATTTTTAGATTTTAGATAAAGATTTGACCTTTTGGGTTCTAAGCTAAGATGAAGAATCCACTTCGTTCATATGACTTGAGATTTACAGAAAAGAAAAGAGCATAATTGGTTTTCTTGCAAACCTTTGTGCTAATTTTAAAGTGGATTTCCTAAAGTTCTGAGCGTAAGTAAGGGAGTAGTATTTAGCACCGAGTTGGATATGATTCCAACGTCTCATGCCCCAGAACTACGTGCCACCATAGGAATAATATTATTCCCACTTCTACGTGGATAACTAAGATTGTGATCACTTAAGTTAAGGTTCTATTCCGATGACAAGGGTAGAACGAATCTCCCCAACATGGGCGAGACTTTGGACTCGATGACAGCTCACATAGTTTATGTCGGTTAGAAGAAACTCCCAAAAAAGTCCTTTACTCTTCAAACAGTCTATTTATTTAAAGACTTAAGATAAAAGCATATGTTTTGAAAGCTATGGTTTGTTTTAAAATCATTTAAAGTCTTGAGATAAAGTGTTTACTATGTAGAATAAGAACTTCTTTTAGCCTATATGATTTGAGAACAAGAACAAAATACAAGTATAGTTTCTAGAACTAAATGTTATGGATCACAAGATTCATAAAGTATGTTTTGCTTCTTATTGCCTCATAGTTGAGTATTTCAGATATTCCATCTTATTTGAGTCATTTACATTTAGCATGCATTATTTTACAAATTATGATGATGAGATTATGTTTTACTTATGCATTTCACCCCCATATACTCAGTACATACTCAAAGTACTGGTCCACATATATATTTATATGCTACATTGTCTCATAATGTAGGTATCAGTTCAGTTGTAGCACACATACCATATTCAGATAGATTGCAGTTTCCAAATAGAAGGTGATGAGTCCTCTTAATTCAAGGGCTTGAGTAAGTCATATTATTTGAGTAGTATCTTATTTTTCTTTATTCAGTTATATTGAGTTGGGATAGCTGGGGGTCATGTCCTGGCTACTTATAGTCAATACTAGTAGAGGCTTCATAGACAGTCAGTGGAGTTAAGGTATTTGATTCTAGTTTTTTTTGTAAAAGCAGAGTTGAAATTATTTTAATTTAGTTTTGTATTGATCAGATTCAGTGAAAGAGTTATCTTTCACTTATTTTGTTCATATTCATGTATTCTATTCAATTGCTTATGAGTTATGCCAGTAAATATAGCAGACAGAATAAAGAGTGATAGACTTGGGTATAAAGAAGGATAAGAAGAAAAAGGGGTAGGTAGGATCAACAGAGAATTAAGTGGGGCAGCTTAACGGCGGTGAATGCACAGGAGATAGGGGAGAAGATGGTGGTAATGGGGGTGTAGGAGTATAGGGAAAATATGGATGGTATGTGGGATAGGGTGGCAAAGTGCATCAAAGAGATTGCTAGTGAGGTGTTGGGTGTTTCCAAAGGCTGGGCTGGTTACTGTTAGGGGGATTGGTGGTGGAATAAAGAAATTAAGAAGAAAGTGAAGACTAAGAGGAAGAAGAGAAGTGAATAAATAGGGAGAAGTACAAGTTAGCAAGGAAAGAGGCTAAGTTAGCAGTTACGACTGCTAAGACGACAACATTTGAGAGCTTGTATGCGGTGTTAGAGGAGAAAAAATGGGAAAAGAGGTTGTTTAGACTTTCTAAGGCTAGAGAGATGAAGGGTCATGACCTCGACCAAGTGAAGTGCATTAAAGGGGAGAATGGTAGAGTGTTGGTGGAGGAGGGTCACATTAAGAAAAGATGGCAGTCTTATTTTCATAGGCTCTTAAATGATAAAGGGGGAAGAGTTATTGTGTTAGGGGAGCTGGAGCACTCTGATGAGTATCGTGATTTTAGTTACTGTAGATGTTTTAAGGTGGAGGAGGTCAGAGAGGCTGTTCACAAGATGCGAAGGGGTAGGGCGATGGGGCCTGATGAGATTCTCGTGGATTTTTGGAAGCTTTCTGGCGATGCGAGTTTAAGGTGGTTGACTTATTTGTTTAATGGCATTTTCAAGTCATCAAAAATGCCTAAGGTTTGGATATGGAGTACTGTGATCCCTCTATATAAGAATAAGGGGGACATTCAGAGTTGCAATAATTATAAGGGTATTAAGTTATTGAGTCACACTATGAAGATTTGGGAGCGAGTGGTCGAGTTGAGGTTGAGGAGGATAGTATCTATTTTGGAGAACTAATTTGGATTTATGCTCGGGTGCTCGACGATGGAAGAGATTTACCTGGTGCGGAGACTAGTGGAATAGTATAGGGAAAGGAAGAAGGACCTTCACATGGTATTTATCGACTTGGAGAAGATATATGACAAAGTCCCTAAGGAGGTTCTTTGGTGATACTTGGAGGTTAGTGAGGCCCCGGTGGAATATATCAGAGCAATCAAGGATATGTATGATGGAGCTAAGACCCAGGTGAGGATGGCGGGAGGCGATTCAGAGCATTTCCTTGTCTTAACAGGGTTGCATCAGGGATCTACTCTTAGCCCATTTTTGTTTGCCTTGGTGTTGGATGTGTTAACGCGGTGTATTCAAGGAGATGTGCCTTGGTGTATGATTTTTTCAGATGATATTGTTTTGATTGATGAGACATAGAGAGGTGTGAATGACAAATTAGAGGTGTGGAGACAGACCCTTGAGTCTAAAGGATTAAGGTTGAGTAGGAGCAAGACCGAGTATTTGGAATGCAAGTTTAATGGCTTGAGGCAGGAGGACGAGGTGGTAGTTAGGTTGGATTCCCAGGTGGTGTGTAAGAGAGATAATTTCAAGTATCTCAGGTCCATGATTCAGGGGGGTGGTAAGATCGATAAGGATGTCTCTCACCGTATTGGGGCGGGATGGATGAAGTGGAAGCTCGCCTCGGGGGTGTTGTGTGATAAGAAGGTTCCACCCAAGCTTAAAGGAAAATTTTACAAGGTGGAAGTTCGCCCGACCATGTTGTATAGAGCAGAGTGTTGGCCAGTCAAGAATTCTCACATTCAAAATTTGAAGTTGGCAAAAATGCGGATGTTACGTTGGATGTGTGGGTTTAATAGGGGTGATAAAGTTTGGAATGAGAGTATTTGAGAGGAGGTTGGAGTGGCTTCAGTGTATGATAAGATGTGGGAAGTCCAATTGAGATGGTTCAGACACATAATGAGAAGGGGCACGGATGCACCGGTTCGTAGGTGTGAACATCTAGCTTTGGATGGCTTCATATTGGGCAGGGGTAGGCCAAAGAAATACTGGAGAGAGGTAATTAAACAGGACATGGAGTAGTTACAGCTCACTGAGGACATGACCCTAGATAGGAAGTTATGGAGACCGCGTATTAAGATAGAAGGCTAGTGTCAATTTAGGTTGGTAGGGTAGGGCATAGCTTGTTGGGTGTATTATTATTGGTATGCTACCTTGTTGCATGATGTATTGCGATGGTGTACTATTATTTGGTTGTTATTCCTTGTGGGTGGTGTATTTATGTCTTGTCATCTTGTTACATGTTTTTTTACGGATTTGATTAATATTCTGTCTTGAGTCGGGGGTCTATCAGAAATAACCTTGCTACTTCTCCAGAGGTAGTGGTATGGACTACGTAAATTTTACCCTCCCTAGACCCCACTATGTGGGAATACACTGGGTTTGTTGTTGTTGTTGTTATTGCTTATGAGTTAGACAATTAGTGTCTCTATGTTTAAGTCTATTCGTTGTTTCTTGCAAGGTGGAGAATGCTTCTAAATCCTATGTCCTATGAAAACATTATTTAATGATTAGTACAGATGTAAGTCAATCCTATTATCACCAAATTAACTCATGCCTTATGGTGTGATGATTATGGTGCATAAAAGTCATGTGCAAGATCATCCCTATGTAAAGTCTTATTATATCATGTTTCGTGCTTTCACATTTCACTAGGGGTTATCGTGAAGCTCATTTTATGCCCTTACATATTTTGATAAGGAAACATTTTCAACGCGAGGTTTCATTCTTTATTCTACACTTTTAGAACTTCAACAAGTCCCTACCCATCATTCGGGGACGAATGATCCCAAGGGAGAGATAATGTAACACCCCAGATTTTTTAGCTAGAAATCAAAATGTCATTCCTATGTGTGTAAGTTCAAATTCCATGGATTATATTTAAATTCATGTTTCTTGATACTTCTCCTAGTATATGAAGTGATTATGAGGTGAAAAGTGTTTATAAAAAATCACTTAGAGCAAAGTTGAGCAAAGAATCATTCATTCATTCAAAGTTTGATATTTGATTTTACAAGGGTCTACTTTGAACGTATATAACTTTCGACACACATAGAATTTTTCAGCTCAAGACCCACCAAATTGTAGATAATTTAATTAACTTTCCAACGATACCAATTTCGCCAAAATCTGATAACCGAGAGAAAGTTATGACATTTTTCGTGTGAGGCTTTAAGCTGACGCAATGTCGACGCGACATGTCGGCCAGCACATTACGGAACTGTTTCACTCGTTAAATCAGTTTCTAATGGATCTAAGGGAATTTTGGTCACTTCAACTCACTCAAAATCCATCCACAACATAACATTTGCACCCCAAAAATCATAATACACTCTATAATTCAATTTTCCCCTCAAATCAAAACCCTAACTTATTTCCCAAAGATCAAGAAACTCATCCCTAAGATCAAGAATTCCCAGAAACGGATCAAGATTTGGGTTCCATCTTTCAAATATTATAATCTAAGGTACGTAGGGTTTTCCTAAACTACATGGGATTGTTGAAAACACATTGAATAAGATTTAAAGTTATAGAAATCATGAAAAGGGGGTTTTGGAATTATGTTTTCAATCTTTCATTATGAATGCTTTAATGATACTATTGTTTTGGTCTTGACGCCTTTCCCCCAAATTTGATTTGTAATCTTATATATGTATGTATGAAATTGAGATTTAAGGATTGAATTGAGAGCATAAGCCTATAAACGTCCCTCTCTTGTTGTTAAGCTATTTATTTCTATGTGTGTTATGAAATACTCGATTGTATTTTTAGAAACCATGATATGAATGACTTGATTTTTGGTTCATGACTTGATTATGATTTTGAACTTAAGAGAGAACGGTTTATTTGATGTTAAATGTTAAGAGAATTGCTAAAAGAATTTCATGATTTTCCACAAATTTCATGACCACCACATGTTGTTGAAAGTTGAAAAGAGAGAGTTTTATGCATGTGTTCACATGAGTTTAAAGCAAGAGTTCTTTTGAATTTATTGATTGATATGGTGGTCCCAAACCTCATGTTTTGAAAGAAGAGATTATAATATGCTATGAATGGCCTAGAGATGCGACTTGCAAGTCAATGGTATGACGATACCATATAAATGAATGCCATAAAAGAGTAAGAGTTTCAGATTTTATTTCAGAGAATACATGTTTTTAAAGAGCTAAAAATGGGCGTAAAGAGGGTTAGGTGACTGCCCGAAGAAGTCTTGAGTTCAAATAACTCCTAGCCCAAAATTGTGTTTTGCTAATACGGGTTTATTATGTCCTCAAGAGGGACCATACGCCGGCCTAGTTCCCTGTGGCGTATCAGAGACAGATACCCCAACCCTTGCGGTAAACTTGAGTTGGGGGCTTGGCTGCCGAGTCAAGGGCAGATTCCATATAGCCCATAGAATTCAGAGTTGTAGGGTATACTTTATAGCTCAGAAGTAAGATAAAGAGTGAGTCATGGATTTCAGATAATTGTTCAGAGTCTTTTAAATATGCCTATGTGTTTTTCATATATCTTATATAAAACGGTCTATAAATTGCTCTCACCAATGTTGAATAAAAAAAAATAATTTTGGATTGCTCTGCGAACCAGTACTTTTGTATTGACCCCCTATATTTTAGGATCCTGAGACACAGTCCTGGGGTCCCATATGCAGTAGATTGACTTGTCAGAAGTTTGCAGCTGGCGAGCCTCCCTTACTTCGGAAGGCCTGTTTATAAAACTTGATATTGTTATTTTATTTTGATTCATGGTCCTACTGGGGGCCTTGTCCCAGATTTCAGACAGGTGTTATTTTCAGTTAGTAGAGATTTCGCAGACTGATGTTAGAGGATTATGGTTTATATTCTAGATTGTTCAATTAAATTATGATATTGACCATGATCCCGTATTGTTTATATTTATGCATTTTTCTTCATATTATATGAAAGTGTGTATGATTGCCAGATAGAGAAGGGCACTCGGGCCTTCACGATTCAGGATGCTTGTCATGGCTAGGGCCCCGACTCAGGTCGTGATATTTTAGAACTATATGTTATGGCTCACGAGATTTATAAAGTATGGTTTTCCTCTTATTTCTACATATTTTAGTATTTCAGATATTCCATCTTATGTGAGTCATTTACATTTAGCATGCATGGTTTTATAAATGATGATCATGAGATGATGTTTTACTTATGCATTTCACCCCCATATACTCAGTACATCCTCAAAGTACTGATCCACATATATGTCTATGTGCTACATTGTCTCAAAATGTAGGTTTAGGTGCTCCATATCAACAGCGTGAGCAGTTCTGTAAGACCCCGCAAAATTCTAAGCTAAACTCAGTCCTTTAAATCCTGTTAAGGAGTCCCAGACTTAGAAAATTTTAGCTAAGTATTCATACTCAGAGTCATTTTAGCCTTCGTAAGTTGGAAATCTTAGTTCACAACCTGTCAGACCTTAGTTTGTCGATTTTCAAATTGATTCATGATCAGGGTCACTTGTAGGTCATTTCAGGCGAGTTACGGATTTATCGGACTAGTGTAAGGGTGAGTTTTCATGCCCAAAATAGTAAGGGGTCACGATAGCCCCGCGTCGTAAGGGCCAGTCAACCCAGCTAAGGGTCACGCCGCGATGGCTGCTTGACCCGAACAAGGGTCGCATCGCGATGGGTACTTGACCCAAGAAGGGCTCGCGACATGAGGGTAGCCCTGTTCAGCATTATTTTTATACGTGTTGTGGGGGGAAATTGGTCATTTTACCCACCCTTATTCAGCCTTAACACAAAATTAATCATCCTACAGGGAAAAAACTCATTCTTTATTCATAAACTCTCTCAAGAAACAAGCCCTAGCCTCATCAAGTTCAAGAAATCAAGTCTCAAGAACTCACCTCAATCTTCTTGAAATTAGTAATCAAGGTATGTCAAGTGTTCTTCCAAGGGTTCCTTCCACCCTTAGAGTTCAAGAAACCTTTTTCAAATTTAAAGTTAATGGATTTGATGCTTTAATTTGATTGTGTTCATGACTATCATGCTAATGGGGTTCTAGTTCATCATTTAATTGTAAGATTCATGTGAAATTAATTATCATATGTGTAGTATCATGTGAATGTATGCTAAAACCCTTAAATTGAGAATTTGATATTTGAAAGTGGGATTGCTCACATGTTGTTTAGTATTATGTGCACATACTATGCCCTTCAAGTGTTCGATGAATTGTTCATGTAAGTTGAGTAGTGAAATTATATCATATTAGCATGTATTCAAGTTCATGTCATGCAAGTGTTTGCTAAATTTCCCCAATGAATGAATGATGATCAAGTAGTTAGTTATCACGATTCAAGATTTTGCCATGTCTTATAATTTATGCTATCAAGTCCTGGGGGTATTTCATACCCGACAATTTAGTTATTTACCTAGAGCCATGGTCAGCCACAGAGTAGTATCAGTTATGTCACGATCAATATAATTTATTCAGTTACAAAACTCAGTAAACTTAGTATCAGTCTAGTCCGGCTTAGTATAATTAGTTCAGTTTAGCTATACAGTACGATCAGTAATAGTTCAGTCCAGCCTAGTACAATTTAGAATTTAGATCGGTGTTTACTCAGTTGGGAGTAGGATTCAGCATCGAGTGAACCCAAGGATGGGGACTCACCTGCCAGTAGAGGGTGTGATTCTTAACAGTAGTCTTTACATTCTAGAACTACGTAGCCAGCGTAGGTTGAGACATCAACCTGCCAGTTGAGGGTTGATGGGGTGTTTTAACCTGCCAAATGAGGGTTTCACCATTTTCATTAGAGTACCTTCCATATGAGGGTAACTCTTCAGTGTCTTCACCCATGGCACGGTACTGATACCCTTCTAATTGGGGTATAGGTTAGACCTCAATTCTATTCAGAAATGGGCATGTTTGTTAGATGATTGCCTCCCACCGTCTTAGTTTTAGATTCAGTCTCAGTATAGAACTAGTTCAGTTCTACAGATTTAGGACTAGCAGACACAGTCACTCAGCTCAGTACAGAACTCAGCATAGTTCAACAAAACTAAGACTGTCAGGTAAAATCACTCAGTTATCAATAATCCAGTATCAGTAAACTCAGATATCAGCAAATCAATATTCAGACTCAGTATCCAGTGTTATCACGATTGCATTTATAGTGCACATATTCATGCATGTACTCTTGTTCAGTTATATTTATGTCATTCAGTCAGTATTGTTCATGCATATGAACCATGCATTTCAGCCTACCTCTCTTAGTATACCAGTACATTAAAAGTACTTACGCATACTTTTCTTTTGCGCTATGATGTTTTATAACATAGGTTCAGATGCACGGGCTCCCGATCATACTTAGCAGTTCAGATTTTCAGCAGTCAGAGTTAGTGATGAGTCCTCATAGTTCAAGGACATGATTATTGTTTCATTATTTTAGTACTTCAGTATGTTGTTTATTTCAGTAGTCGGAGTTAGTTGGGGACTTGTCCCATCAACTCTATGATCAAACAGTAAAGGCTCTTTAGACTAGAGTATTTTCAGAAAGATGTTTTAGTTTTGGTATTGTTATACCGTATTCAGTATTTACGTCTATTTTTTGCATAATTATAGTATTATTATTCAGTTATTGCAGCAGGTACCATTCATGGGTTTGCTTGTGGTCCTTCGGGATTACGAGCAGCGTGTAGCATTCGGGGTACAAACTCGAAGCATTACAAGTTCGAGCATCTTTATCTACATCCGATAGTTGGTGAGTCCTCATAGTTCGGGGACTTATTCATACAGATTTTGTAGCTTAGTATTTTTTATGATTCAGTATATCTTTTCAGGTAGTTCGAGTTAGCTGGGGGTCTGTCCCAGTGACTCTCTAGTATTAGTAGTAGAGGCTTGTCAGACTTCTAGTTTTGATTTAGATTGTTCAGCATTGATGCTTTAGACATTATTCTCAGTTATATCAGAAGTTTTCGCATTCAGTATGACTTTTATGTCTATATTTCCATTATTATGAAATTTAGGCTCAGTAGTTTGCAGACAGGATTAGCTTAAGGCTACTCATAGTCCTGAGAACCTGTGACGTTCTGGGACTAGGTTTCAGGGCGTTACATTATCATACTTTACGCCGAGTGAAGTAATGGAAAACATGTTATTGTATGTTTTAATGTAAGTGCAAAAATGTTTAGATTGTTCAAATTGTCCGTAATAAAAATGCTTTAATACAGGAGGTAGTTGGTGTGAAACTAATTTTATGGAACCATTGTTACAACAAAAAGTTGGAGATTCGTATTGAAATCTTTTGGATGCACAAAATTTAAAGTTTGGAACATTTTTTAAATTAGTAGGAGAGCAGGGTAACTGGTCAATATTCCACCAACCCAGCTATATTTCTTCTCATCCTGCAACATTTTAGATTCTTGAAAGTTAAACATAAATGGTGGTAGGAAGTGAAAGTGAAATTTGATTTAACCAACCATTTGTAGAAGCAGAAGGCCTATACCTAATATATAGAGCAGGCTGAGGAAGAATCATGTTGCCAGGCTCTAAACAAGGAAATGATGAATTAGAATCACTAGCAGTAGAATTTTTTGAGCTAGTCTACAACATATTTCACTCTTCGTAATTCGAGAAGTGCCTGTTTTTGTTTAGATGGAATTTCTATGTAAGCAAAACAACATCGAAGATTTCTCTCCATTTGGAGATCAATCATCTTTCTTTTTATTTTAGATATTTGACTTCACAATGTTTTTGTTTTATAGTTTTTCGTGGCTGTTATTTTTCGTATTCCTACAAACAAAATGTTTGGTTACACAATAGGATTAAAAATGAAATAGAACAAATTTACTTTATGTAATTGAAAACATAACATCATAGTGTGCATTGAATACGAAAAACCAGAATAACAAGACATCTCATTTGAATCTGGTAACAAAAACATTACCTACTAAGAGAAATACTGTACAAAATCACAAATAGAGAGTTTGCGAATGAAAGTTGCAACAGCAAAGAAAGGAAAACAAATAAGATTTGATGAATATCAACATTCTTTATTCAAAAACTGTTCCTTTACGGTTATAATGGTATTAAGAAATGGAAAGAAAGAGCTAGGTTTTTCTCAATCAGAAAATGTACAATCATCATTCTGACCATATGTCACATGATTAAAATAAAATACTAATATGTAATCCATGGAGTTTATGATAATTTTCAGATTATTGTTACTATACAACGATTACTCTCAACCCTCATTATCCATTGCCAACATATCTATTCAACCTTATGACCGTACTGGGATTACTATTATCAAAAAAGAAATAATTTTAAGCAACCTCATCAAGGTACCATATCTTTGGATAGATGAACAGATGCAACATCATTAATAATAAGATACCCAATGTAATCCCACAACTAGACTACTACGATACCAAAAACGCCCCTAAGTAGCCTTAGTCCCATAAGCTTATGCTTATACTGGCTCAAATCAGATTCTGAAAATGTCCGGCAATGCTAGCATTGCCTGTACCTCCAACGGCAAATGGTAAAGGTAATACAGCTGCAGCAGGCACAGATCCCTTTGTAAGTTCTAGCCTACGTTGAGATGTCCGAGATAGAGAACAAACAGATACTACTAATAAAAGAGCAGTTACTATGTCAAGTATATCAGGAAAATGCAATGCAAGGGAAGCTAGGATTTTCCTAGGCACAACCATAGTAACATAAAAGCAAGTATACAATCATAAATATACAACAGTTGTACAAATTTGAATCAGGTAATGAAAACATTACCTACTAACTGAAACACTACACAATAGGACAACTAGAGAGTTCATGCATAGATGCTGCAACGGCAAAGAAAGAAAAACAAATAAGAATTGATGACAATCAACATTCTTTAGATCATTATTGCAACAAAACATTTATTGAATCTCGAGCGATGTGAATTTTAGTTGATACATATTATTGAACTGTACTTTTTTATTTTCATTGTCCGTAAAGTGCATTGTGTTTATAGTTGAAATGCAATTCTTTTTCTCATCTCATTGTTTGCTTTCACCCAGCTTAAAACCCCAGTTGACTTAGGCAGCTTTCTTTCTCATTTCCTGTTGACAACACTGGTGCCTTGAAGAGGACAAAACCTTAAATTGTAATAGTGTTGATGCTCAATGTTTACAAAAGTACAAAACCTAGAAAATTAGCTTTTATTTCATCTCCTCCTTTTACCTTTTTTATTGGGGGGGGGGGGGGTAGAAAAGGGTCTCTATTAAGGTAGGAAAAAATTTCTTGAAACAACGAGATAAAATATTCCATAGAAACTTTAGGAATCATTTCGGCTTTTTTTTGCAGATTTTGTGGCAAGTCGAACAATCAAACAATGCCCAACTGAATGAGGCAATATCTAAGTAGAAGAATTTAAACATTCTTAGAGGTACCTCAAATTCTGAAACAAGAAATGATCTAGTTTTACCCAACTCTAGAAATGGCCCACATATGATCAAATCAGGAAAAATTTGCTCATTTGTGTTGTGTGTGAGGTGAGAGAGAAGAGGAGTAAACATAGCTTATATGTCACCTAAAAAACATATTGATCCATGGTAATTGCAGAAGAATGTAGATTTTGTTGGAACTACACAATGGTGTACATAATGCAACACATGTAAGAAAATGCTCCTCCATGAACCAATTAGCAATTCTAAGGATGTCAACACCCAAATCACAGCTCAATACAACTAACATCTATGTGATTAAAAGCTCCAAAATGAGGATGGAAAATGAAACACTGAAAAAAAAATCTGAGAACACGTCATTGCAGTGATTACTATCTACGATCTAATAGGATGAAAACTTCTGTACATGAGTTACACATCAATTTCCTGGTGGTGAGAATCGGTCAAGCCTAAAGTACTTTATAAAATCTTAAAAGTGTTGTTGTAACAGATAACTAAAGAAGTCGAACAACTCAAATTCTGATAAAGCTACATTACGAAGATAAATCAAAGAAGATATGCTCATTTTGTTATGATTATTTAGTTTTAGGCGTCAGTCTTCTAGAAAATTAAGTTAGAGAATACATATAGAAAAGAGTATACATCTTGAGAAGAAGAGAAAAGGCCAATCCATTTTAGCTTTGTAATATGGTAACATATCCAACCAAATATTAGTGAATGTAACATATCCAAAGTATTATTAGTACTAATCAAATACGTATGTGGTAAGATTAGTGTAACATGACATAACTTATTCCAAAGTGAAAGATAGATTAAAGCACGAAGAAGTGTGAGACTTACCAAAGTTGAGATGGTCGATCACGTATAAGAACAGCAACCACCACAACACAAACTGAAAGCTAAAATAAAATAACAAAATTTCAACAATGGTAACTTAACATTTGAAAAGAAAATAAACATTGTTCGTACATACAGTTGAGCATAGAACGGGTATTGAGTTTCCCACTATCTTGGACAACCTAATAACTGGGGCGCAAAATTCCAGTTTCACATCGGAGGTAAACATGTCAAATATGACTATTGGTATTCGATGGGTAATTGAAATGTATATTCTTGTGATACTCAATGCATTTCTAATATTTAGCTTTTCATACTTTACTCGAGTTTTATGTTGTTATTATATTATTTATTCCTCAGAAAAATAGGGACTAGACCACTTTGACGATAACTCTTCCAGATTGCAATTCCAACTTAAATGGACTGTCCAATTAAATTATTTCATTTTTGACTTGCTATTGGAATTAGTAAATTGGGTGGTATGGTTCCTGAATCACGATAATTAAAGGCCAAATTATTGAGACTAAAGTCCACTTTGATACCAAGCTAAACAAGGTGTCTGTCATCTAGCAAATTGAGTTAGAGAAGACATATAGAAAAGAGTAAACACCCTGATAAGAAGAGAAAATGGAAATTCATTTTAACTTTGTAATGCGGTAATGTAATACCCCAAACTTTCCTAGCTTAAATTCATCCCAAATATGTCAAGGTATAGCTTCTAAAGTGGATGACAATTATTTCGAGTGGAATTTTCCAGAATTAGACTCCCATTGTGTCGTAAATTTAATAAGCTTTTCAACAGTATAAGATCCGCCCAAATCAGATAACGGGCTTAAAAGTTATGGCTATTTTAAGTTCCAGTCGCAAAACACCATCATTTCGGTTACTAGCGCATCGCGTAGAGGGTTTAAATGATGATTGTAAATTTTGGGTGGTCCTCCATGATATTGGAGCATCTAGGAGAGGGCTAATTCCCAAAGGTCCAGCGCGTTAATGGTGCGTCACGCCATGGGCCAAAATGGCATTCCAAAGGAGCACCGTGATGGCTCTGAGTCACGGAGTCTGCCCAATTTCTATTTGTCAATTTTTAGTGACCCACCACGATAGTGGCATGTTATTGTGGCCACCCAGTTCGGAAAAATGTGTGTTTTCAGTTCGTTTAATCATTTAAAAGGGGTACTTTGGTCATTCTCCCAGCCCCTAATCCATCTTAAACAATGAATTAAACCCCTTCAAAGCACTTTACGTCCACTTTTCTTCAAATCTCTCTCAAGGAAAATCCTAGTTCATCAAACATTCCCCCCAAGAAATCTGAATTCTTTCATTAATTCTCCAAAGAAATTCAAGATTGAGGATTCCCAACACAAGGGCTCTAAGAATTCATCTTCAAAGCATCAATAGGACTCCAAGATTTAAGTTTTTCGTCAAAGATCATCAATTAAGGTTTGTGGGGTAAGAAAAAAGGATAATCCCTTCGTCCTTGTGCCCAAAACTTATTTTAAATTTAAATTTATAGAATTTTACATGATTTCCCATGAAATTCAAGTTAGTATTTACACCCATTATTTTTATTTACAAATCTTATGATATTTCTAATGATTTAGAAGATGAATCCCATGATTTTGTTCATATTTTCATACATGTTGCTGAAATTTCCAGATTTTAAGTTGATTTATGAATGTTTACATTACCAAGCATGAATACTATGATGTTTTAACATGAGATTGAGGCATGGATTATTTTCCCAAGAATTGATTAGTATGATTTCAAGAAAGATGATGCTTTAAGCATCTTATAAGTAGATTATTTACAGTTTTTCTGAAACGCTTTGATCATTCGATCATTGGTTTAGCTTTGGAATTCACTTCATATATTATTATAGTTTACAGAACACAAATGATCTTTATTTATAGATTTACTCATATAAATGCATAATTGGTTTTCCATATGAACCCTTATGCTAGTTTTAAAAAGTGGATTTCCAATGGTTTGAGCATACAGATTTAAGAGGGAGTAGTATTTAGCACCGAGTGGGAAGTGTGGGATTAGCGTGCCCTATATTTCACAGAACTATGAGCCAATGTAGGTACTGATTCATATTATTCCTATTTCTATATGGATGACAGATTTAGCTTGTGATCGATCACATGGACTAGGTTATACTCCCTAGCAAGAGTATGACACCTCTCACCAATGTGAGTTTTCTTTCTTAGGAGCTCAAGACGTTGGAATCCATGTATCTCACATGGTTTATGTAAGTTAAGAGAACCTCCCTAATAGTTAAGAATTTTAGAATGGTTTAAAAGTATTTTCCCTATAGTAAAGAGTATATCCCCCAAAGCTTTGAAAGAATTCCCTTGCAGAATAAGTTTTCAGATTTCACTTAGACTATATCATTAGAAAATGAGAACAGAATACAAATTTCAAAACTAAGTGTAATGGCTCACAAGATTCACAGTATATTCTTTATTATTTATTATTTATGATCTTTAGATTTCAGATTTACTCAAGCCTATGTGAGTAATTTACATTCAGCTGCATGATTTTATAAACTGTGATGATAATGTTTACTTATTATATTCACCCCTATATACTCAGTACATACATTATCTCAAAATGTAGGTTCAGGTGCTCAGCCTCAGCAGCACGGGTGATTTTCGAGCATCTTATTTACATTTCTACAGTTGGTGAGTCCTCATAGTTCGGAGACTTAGCTATTCATGTTTTTAGTTTATTAATAGATGTTTCTGTATTCATTTTAAACAGTTTAAGTTAGCTGAGGACTGTCCCAATAACTCTCTAGATTTAGTCACTAGAGGCTTGTCTGACTACTAGATTTCAGTTATAGTATTCAGATTTTCAGTATTTGCTTTATCAAACTTTTGAAATTAGTATGATTCAGATATACCCAGATAACTCAGATAGTATTCTACATTTATTAAGATTTTTCACTCATGTCATCCCTAATTTGAGATTCATATTTAGAAAAGGCAGCCAGGGTTAGCTCAAAACTACTTGTAATTTGGAGCACCGTGTGGCATCCCAGGAATCAGATTTCGGGGTGTTAAAAACTTGGTATCAGAGCCTAAGGTTTAGATATTCCTAGTGAGTCATACAATCCATGTTACATGGAGTTTTGATCATTGGTGTAAAGCATGCCACATCTATGAGCAAGAGGCTATGAAGCATTTTAGGTAATCATCTCTTCTTTCATGATCTATCGCGCATTCAGTATCTCTATCTGCTTCTAACTCATGCTTTCATGTGACATAAAATGCCTCTTTATCGAGCTAACGCCCATAGAAATGATAACCAGCTACCTCAGCCCGCAGATCTTTTGATTGAGAATGTATCATATGTAGAGATTCGAGCTGCCTTTCAGGCACTAGCCTAAGCGGTGACAGCTAATATTTAGGGCAATCATCAGACTGCAGCCCCACCTCTGCAACATAGGGACTTAGCCACAGCCAGAATTCGAGATTTTATGAGGATGAATCCACCGAAATTCTTTAGGTCGAAGATAGGTGAGGACCCGCAGCTTTATCTAGATGAGATGAAGAATATCACCCAAATTATGCATATTTCTAAAGAGGAAAGTGTAGAATTGGCATCCTATAGGCTGAAGGATGTTTCTTATGATTGGGTAGTGATGTGGAAGAAGAGTAGATGGGAGAATGCAGCTCCCATGACTTGGAAGATGTTTCAGGATGCGTTCTTAGACAAGTTCTTCCCACGTGAGATGAGAGAAGCTAAGATAGAAGAGTTCCTAAACCTGAGGTAGGGCTCAATAACAGTGAAGGAGTATTTCCTCAAATTCAACCAATTGTGTAAGTATGCCCCTGATCAGATAGTTGACCCTAGGTCAAGTATGAGTAAGTTTGTGATCGGTGTGTCTAGGTTGGTAGTTAAAGAGTATAGGAATACTATGCTTATTGGAGAAATGGATCTTCCTAGATTGATGATATATGCCCAGCAGATTGAGGAAGAGAAGATGAAGGAAAGAGAGAGAGAGAGAGAGAGAGTAAATAAAAAGGCTAGAATAGGATAGTTTGATTATGGTCAGAATAGGTCTGGAGGATAAAATTGTTCACAGTTTCCGAATCATACATCTATGTCTGCACCTTCTTCATCCTGTACTCCGGCACCCTGAAACAGACAAGAACAGTGGGGTAAGTCTATTATATCCAGATCTTAGAATAGTATAAGTGGCAGGCCCAACTATCCTCAGTGTGCTAGGTATGGTAAGAATCATCCTGGTGAGTGTTTAGCTGGATAGAGAGGTTACTATGGTTGTGGCCAGCTGGGTCATAGAATCAAAAAGTGCCCGCATTCTAGACAGTGTAACAAGTATGTTCGTCCTCAGACTTAGGCTACTAGTGCACCAGCTTCTTTAGGTCACCTAACTCCTCTTTAGGGTGCATCATCCAGTACCGATAGTGGTCAGCACCAGAATTGGTTTTATGTTTTGCCATTCCATCAGGAGCAGGAAGATTTGCCAGATGTTATTACTGGTATGCTTCGTGTATTTTTTCTTAATGTTTATATGTTGTTAGACCCTTGGTCGAGTTTCTCTTATGTGACCCTGTTAGCTGCTGTGAATTTTGAGATAAATTCTAAAAAGATCCCTGAGCCTTTCTTGGTTTCTACCCCAGTAGGTTAGTCAGTTGTGGCCAAACAGATCTATAAAAAGTTTCCTATCATTGTCCTTCATAAAGTCCTATTAGCAGACTTGATAGAATTAGCCATGGTTGATTTTAATCTTATTTTTTTAATAGATTGGCTTCATTCCTGTTATGCTTTTATAGATTGTCGCACCTGAGTGGTGAAGTTTCAGCTTCAAGATGAGCCAATCTTTGAGTGGTCAGGTAATTCGGTGTCACCCAAGAGTCATTTCATATCTTATCTTAAAGCCAAGAATTTGATTTCCAAAGGTTTCATTTACCACCTAGTTCGAGTCAAAGACACAGAGTTTGAGACTCCAACACTTCAGTCTGTTCGATAGGTCAATGAATTTCCTAAAGTTTTTCCAGAAGATCTCCCAGGGGTACCTCCCGATAAGGAAATAGAATTCGGTATTGACCTTCTCCTAGATACTCAGCCTATTTCTATCCCTCTATATCGCATGTCTCTCGCAGAGCTTAAGGGGATGAAAGAGAAACTCAAAGATCTTTTAGATAAAAGTTTCATAAGGCCTAGTATTTCTCCATGGGGCGCTCTCGTCCTATTCGTGCAAAATAAAGATGGTTCTTTTGGAATATGCATTGACTATCATCAGCTAAATAAGGTCACATTCAAGAACAAATACCCTCTTCCAAGAATTGACGACCTATTTAATCAACTCCAAGGTGCAAGTTATTTCTCAAAGATAGACCTTAGATCCGGCTATCATCAGCTTAAAGCAAGGGAGTGCGACATTCCAAAGACATCTTTAGAACCTATTATGGTCATTTTGAGTTTTTAGTCATGCCCTTCAGACTAACCAATGCTCCAGCGGATTTTATGGACCTCATGAACCGAGTGTTCAAACAGTATCTAGACATGCTTGCCATAGTATTCATAGATGATATACTTGTATACTCCCGTAGTAAGGATGACCATGTAGATCATCTTAGAATTATCTTGAAAACTCTTAGAGATCATCAATAATTCACCAAATTCAGCAAATGTGAATTCTGGCTAAGATCAGTAGCCTTTCTCGGTCATATTATTTCCACTGATGGCATTAGAGTTGATCCCCAAAAGACAGAAGTCATAAGAAATTTGCCTAGACCTATCTCTCCATAAGACATAAGAAGTTTCTTGGGTCTATTTGGTTATTACAGATATTTTGTTGAGAGTTTCTCGTCTATTGCATCCCCTATGTCTAAATTGACCCAAAAGAAACTTAAGTTCCAGTGGTCAGATTCCTATGAGAACTATTTTTAGGATTTGAAGACTCAACTTACTTCAACCCCAATTCTAGCATTACCTGATGGTAAATACGGTTTTGTGGTATATTATGATGCCTCCAGATTTGGTTTGGGTTGTGTGTTGATGTAGAGAGGTAAGGTCATAGCTTATGCCTCTAGACAGTTGAAGCCTTAAGAAAAGAATTACCCAACCCTTGATCTAGAATTAGTTGTTGTGGTGTTTGCTTTGAAAATATAGAGACACTATCTATATGGTGTTCATGTTGATATATTCATGAACCACAAAATCTTGCAGTATATATTTACCCAGAGGGAGTTGAATCTTCTTCAGAGGAGATGGTTGGAGTTGTTAAAGGATTATGACATGAGTATATTGTACCATTCGGGCCAGGCCAATGTAGTGGTAGATGCCCTTAGTAGATTGTCTATGGGCAGTGTTACTCATGTGAAGAATAATAAGAAAGAGTTAGATCGAGAAGTTTATCGTTTGCTTAGATTAGGTGTTAGATTGGTTGATTCAGCCGAAGGGAATGTTTGGGTTCAGAGTAGTTTTGAATCTTCCCTAGTTTTGGAAGTGAAGGCGAAACAAGACATGGATTCTAGTTTGGTCAAACTGAAGGAGTCAGTCAAAGACCAAATAGTAGAGGTTTTCTCCCAAGGGGAAGATGGTGTGTTGAGAAATCAAAGTAGATTATGTGTTATATGTGTTGATGATTTGAGGTAGCGGATTATGGAAGAAGCGCATGGTGCGCATTATTCTATTCATCTAGGGGCTACCAAGATGTACCGTGACTTGAGGGAAAATCTATTGGTGGAATGGTATGAAGAGAGATATAACAGAGTTCATAGCTAAGTGTGCGACTTATCAACAGGGTAAGATAGAACACCAAAGACCTAGTGGTACGTTGTAAGAGTTTGATATTCCCATATAGAAGTGGGAAGAGGTGAATATGAATTTTGTGACTAGTTTACCCCATTCACATACTCGGCATGATTTGGTTTGGGTTATTGTAGATAGGCTGACTAAATCAGCCTATTTCTTGCCAGTTCACATGTCTTATATAGCTAAAGATTATGCTAAGTTGTACATCAGAGAATTAGTCAGATTCCATAGAGTTCCCTTGTCTATTATCTCAGATAGGTGTTCTTAATTTACATCCTTGATTTGAAAAGCCTTTCATAAGGGTCTTGGCACCCAAGTCCGTCTTAGTTCAAATTTCCACCCTCAGACAGATGGTCAAGCACAGAGGACCATCCAAACTCTAGAAGATATGTTGAGGGCATGTGCCCTTTATTTTAAAGGTAGTTGGGATGAGTATTTTCCATTGATCAAGTTCGCATATAATAACAGTTATCATTCTAGCATTCAGATAACCCTATTTAAGGTTCTTTATGGAAGGAGATGCAGATCACTCATAGGTTGGTTTGAAGTGGGTGAGGCCTCTTTACTTGGGCCTGATGCAGTGTCTGAGGCTATGGAGAAAGTTAAGTTGATTAGAGAATGATTGAAAATATCCCAGAGTTGTCAGAAATCCTATGCAGATGTGAGAACAAGAGACCTTGAGTTTGAGATTAGTGATTTAGTGTATCTGAAGATTTTACCCATAAAAAAGGTAAAGATATTTGGCAAGAAGGGTAAGCTTAGTCCCCGGTATTTTGGCCCTTTCAAAATTGTGAGTCATGTTGGGAAAGTAGCTTATGAGCTTGAGTTGTCTGCGGACTTGTCAACTGTTCATCCTGTATTCCACGTCTCTATGCTTAAGAAGTGCATCGGTGACTCCACAATTGTGATTCCTTTAGAAAGAACAGATATTTAGAAGATCCTTTCATACAAAGAGACTTTAGTCAAGACTTTAGATCATCATATTCGTAGACTAAGGAACAAAGAAGTTCCCTTGGTCAAAGTTCTTTGGCGAAATCAGTCAGTAGAGGGTGCTACTTGGGAAGCAGAAGTAGAAATGCGAGCCAAGTACCCTCACCTCTTCTCTGCAAACATAGATTTAGCTGAAGGTAACACTTTTTCTTAATTAAGTTCTTTTCTAATCTCAGATTCAGCTATATAGCAATTTTCATGTGAACTCATGCACTTATAGACCAGTTCATGATGCTCATTATATTGAGAATCAGTCATTTAGTTAACTCAGTTGTGCATGATAACTTATAGCCCCAGGTTCCTCAATATTCTCAACTTAACTAGCAACATTCGAGGATGGATGTTCCCAAGGGGGAGATATTGTAATACCCCAAACTTTCTGAGCTTAAATTCATCCTAAAAATATCAAGGATTATCTTCTAAAGTGGATGATAATTATTTCATGTGGAATTTTCACAATTTATACCTCCCATTGTGTGGTAAATTTAATAAACTTTCCAATGGTATAAGATCCGCCCAAATCCGATAATCGGGTAAGAATTTATGGCTATTTTAAGTTCTAGTCGCAAAACACCGTCCTTTCGGTTACTAGCGCATCGCGTAGAGGGTTTAAAAGACAATTGTCAATTTCTAGTGGTCCTCCGTGATATTGGCGCATCACGGAGAGTGCCAATTACCCAATTGTCAAATTCCAAATGTCCAGCGCGATAATGGCGCGTCGCGCCATGGGCCAAGATGAGATTTTAAAGGGGCTCCATGATGGCTCTGCATCACAGAGTCTACCCAGATTCTGTTTATCAATTTCCAGTAAGCCACCGTGATAGTGGCACACTGCGGTGGCCACCCAGTTCAGAAAAATGTGTGTTTTCAGTTCGTTTAATCATTTAAAAGGGGTACTTTGGTCATTCTCCCAGCCCCTAATCCATCTTAAACAATAAATTTAACCCCTTCAAAGCACTTTATGTCCACTTTTCATCAAATCTCTCTCAAGCAAAATCCTAGTGCATCAAACTTTCTCCCCAATAAATCCATATTCCTCCATTAATTCTCCAAATAAATTCAAGATTGAGGATTCCCAACACAAGGGCTCTAAGAATTCATCTTCAAAGGAATAAATAGGAATCCAAGATTTAAGTTTTTCATCAAATATCACCAATTATGGTATGTGGGGTATGAACAAGGATTCTCCTTTCGTCCTTGTGCCCAAAACTTATTTTAAATTCAAATTTACAGAATTTTACATGATTTTCCATGAAATTCAAATTAGGGTTTACACCCATTATTTTTATTTACAAGCTTATGATATTTCCAATAATTTAGAAGTTGAATTCCATGATTTTGTTCATATTTTCATGCATGTTGCTGAAATTTCAAGATTTTAAGTTGATTTATGAATGTTTACATTACCAAGCATGAATACTATGATGGATTATTTTCCCAAGAATTGATTATAATGATTTCAAGAAAGATGATGCTTTAAGCATCTTATAAGTATACTATTTACAGTTTTTCAGAAAAGCTTTAATCTTTCGATCATTGGTTTAGATTTGGAATCAACTTCACAGATTATTACAGTTTACAGAACTTAGATTAGCTTTATTTACAGATTTACTCATATAAATACATTATTAGTTTTCCATATGAACCCTTATACTAGTTTTAAAAAGTGGATTTCCAATGGTTTGAGCATACAGATTTGAGAGTAGTATTTAGCACCGAGCGGGAAGTGTGGGATTAGCGTGCCCTATCTTCCACAAAACTATGAGCCAACGAAGGTACTAATTCAGATTATTCCCATTTCTATATGGAAGACAGATTTATCTTGTGATCGATCACATGGACTAGGTTATACTCCCAGGAAAGAGTATGACACCTCTCACAAACATGAGGCTTCTTCCTTATGAGGTCAAGACATTGGACTCCATGTAGCTCACATGGCTTATGTCAGTTAAGAGAACCTCCCTACCAGTAAAGAATTTTAGAATGGTTTAAAAGTATTTTCCCTATAGTTAAGAGTATATTCCCCAAAGCTTTGAAATAATTCCCTTGCAGAATAAGTTTATAGATTTCACTTTGCCTAGATGATTTGAGATTGAGAATAGAATACAGATTTTAGAACTATGTGTAATGGCTCACAAGATTCACAGTATATGCTTTATTGTTTATGATTTATGATCTTTAGATTTCAGATTTATTCAAGCCTATGTGAGTCATTTGCATTCAGCATACATGATTTTATAAACTGTGATGACAATGTTTACTTATTGCATTCACATATACGTCTATGTGTTTCATTGTCTCATAATGTAGGTTCAGGTGCTCAGCCTCAGCAGCGCGAGTGATTTTCGAGCATCTCATCTACATCTCTACAGTTGGTGAGTCCTCATAGTTTTTGGACTTAGCTATTCATTCTTTTAGTTTATTAATAGATGTTTTTGTATTCATTTTAAATAGTTTGAGTCAGCTGAGGCCTATCCCAGTGACTCTTTAGATTTGGTCAGTAGAGGTTTATCGGACTACTAGATTCAGTTTTAGATTTAAGTAGTAGTATTCATATTTTATGTATTTGCTTTATCTGACTTTTGAGATTAGTATGATTCAGATATACCCAGATAATGAGTTTTCCACATTTATTAAGATTTTTCATTCCTGTCTTTCCTAATTTAAGATTCAGATATAGAAAAGGCAGTCAGGGTTAGCTCAGAACTACTTGTAGTTTGAAGAACCGTGTGGCATCCCGAGAATATGATTTCGGGGCGTTACAGGTAACTTATCCAACCAGACATTAGTGAATGTAACATATCCACAGTAATATTAGTACCAATCAAATTTGTATGTGGTAAGATTAGTTTAACATGACACAACTTATGCCAAAGTGAAAAAGAGTTTAAAGAACCAAGAAGTGTGAGACTTACCAAAATTGAGATGGTTGATCACGTATAAGAAAAACAACCACCATGGCACAAACTGATAGCAGAAATAAAATGACAAAATTTCAACATTGGTGACTTAACATTTCATAAGAGAATAAAAATTGTTTGTACATGTAGTTAAGCCCATAACGGGTATTGAGTTTCCCACTATCTTGGACAACCTAATAATTGGGGTGTGAAATTCCAGTTTCACATCAGAGGTAAACATGTCAAACATGACTATACATAAGGACAAACTAAACAAGTTTTATCTATGCTAAGCAATTCCTAAAACACCAAAAGTTTCAATTAGATGAAAATGATCTATTATAGTGAAGACATTACTAAAACTCCAAAAAGCAAGAAATAATCAAAACAATATACAATTCCTCAATTACATGGACCATCTGGTATATATTTTCAAATATTAATGTGCAAATCAGATAGAAACATCCACATGTAGGTTAAAACTGCAACAATGAATTATGCGGCAGATTAGGAGTAGTAGAAATCTTATCAAATGAACAAACTTTCAACAGAATCAGAAATGATAGCAGGAAATTAAATCACCACAAGAAAGACAAAGGAAAAAAATTACCAAAAGTAAGGAATTAAAATGAAGATCCCAAAATTTGAAACAACAAAATGGGGAATTAACACCGAAAACACAGAGACAAATACACGAGAAATAGGAAGATTGCATGTTGGAATATATGAATACAAAGAAAAAAAGATTGTAGCCTATACGGTCCCTAAATTTCCATTACTTCATTCTGCTCAATAGTGGTAAGGGATGCAATTTGGGAAAGAAAAAAACAAAGAGAAAATTGAAATGGGGGAAATGAATTTGGGAAGTTAAAAAGTAAAGGAAGAAGACGGGTGGAAGTGCAATAACCACATAATCAGCATTGTTGATTGGAGGTGTTATTTACAAAAATACCCTTGGGGTTGGTGTTATTTACCAAAACTCCCTTTGTAGTACACCAAAACCTTCATATATATGTAGGAGTAGTATATGCAAAATATATACATGTGTGTGTATGTAAATATAATATATATAGTGTGTATGGTTATGGTTGGTGGGTTAAAATAAGTGAGAAGTTTTAATATATATATATATATATGTGTGTGTGTGTGTGTATGTGTGTGTGTGTTTAAATTTATGGTGCAAGTGGGGCCACTTTATTATTTGTTTTCTCTACAAAAATACTTAAAGAAAAACGAGAGGAAACCCTGATTATTTTATTCTAAACCATTCGTCTTTCCTTCTTTTTCTCTCTAATATCATTGCCATAGTTCTCACCTAAAACAACAATCACCGGCTGGCAAAAACCCCACAGACGGCGCCTCTCATTCTCATATCTCAGTCTCGCCACTATTTTAGTTAGCTCAGTCGCCCCTTCATCTCTTGCCTTTCTCTTTCTCCACAGGTTCGGTCGCTGGTGAGCCAACACTGGTGAAACCTACCACAGCTTCAGCTGGCGAACCCCACTAACACACCACCAAACAGATTCAGGTCGGAAACATATATGGTTTATCACCACTGATTTTAAAATATTAAGTTGGTTATCTATCGAATTGTAGAAATTAGCGGTTAACAAAACAAAGGCTACACTCTGCGGGTTGAATTTTTTGATACTTATGGTCCTATCGTTAGCTAGAAAAACATCAAAGGTATGTCAATCTAAACCTTTCTTCACCATGAAGGCACAACTCATAGTTATTTTTTTCTCCTAGCAGAGTCGATACCCTTTACTTGATATATAAGAACAAATCTTTCACTTTCTATACGTCTAACACGTAACTATATGCCTAATATCATCATAATATGCATGTTACCTTCTTATTTTAAATTACTTGTCTCCATCTTTCATGCGTCTGTTTATTGGAGGTGCAGTATTCATTTTTACTCTTATCAAGTCAAGTATCCATAGAGCAACACATGATTGTATTCACATGTGTTGAAAATTCTCAAAATTGATATATTATATCTATCACAAGCAATATATTTAGAACAAATGGTCATCGTATAATCATAATTGTATATTGGATCACATGGCAATATAGTTATTGAATAAATAAGAACAAGTGTTTGAATAGCTTGATACTAGAAAGAAATTAGTGGAATATGAAAAGCATTACTTTAATCACTGAATAACATTTATCACGATACACTTGCATAGGCCTATAAGGCACTACATGAGAAAGTTAATGATGGAAGGTTATGTAGGTTTGACTTGGCATATCGTTTGATGTGATTCTATGCACAGGATCGTGATCAGGCCATTATAGTGAGACCAAACATTGTGGCGTACCCACCCTTGTGGCATAATTTGCATTTGGAGTCAGTTGGGAGGCCCCTGACTCGAGTAATATATGACACATATGACCTATGGGCAGACCCTTATAGTGATCCCATAAGGAAGAGCGTGCCTTGTTGATGTGTAAGCAGATGCTAACACATTTGAGTCTTTTAACTAAGAATAATTGCAAAGTCTTAAGCAACTTTTGTCGTTTTTTATTATTTTCTATTTAATATTGCAGTAAAAGTCAAGATGCAAGAGAACCAGCAATAATGGAAGTAAAAGAGTTAATTTCTGAGCAAGTAGAGAGAGAAGTATAGCTAACGACTTATCTGATAAGTCATCAGCCTTGTGATAAGCTATCAGATTTATCTTCAGCCTTAGACAGAGAATGAACTTCAGCTGGAATTTGTGAAGACATCCGTGATAGGCCATCAGAAGTCTGATAAACCATCAGGCTCATCGTTAGTCTTAGACAGAGAATGAGCTTTAGATGGAATTCGTGACGACATCTGTGATAGGTCGTTAGAAGTGTGATAAGCCGTCAGGCTCATCGTTAATCTTAGGCAGGGAATGGTATTTAAAGTGAAGAAGCGATGACAATTCTAATAAGTCATCACATGTCTGATAAACCGTCACATCTCATCGTTAACCTAAGGCAGAGATTGTTAAAATTTAAGAGGAGCAGACAACATTCCTGATAAGTCGTTAGACTCCTGATTATCCGTCATGCACGTCGTCACCTGTTCGAGAAAATATTGCGATCTATGATTTTTTTTCCATAATTACGCTAAAGTATTTAAATCATATGTTAGGGTTTTCTAATAATATAATATGGGGGAACTGACGTTTTGAGAATTTCTTCTCTCTAGTTTTCTGGCTTGAACCTTACAATTATGTTTTGAGAGATTATTACAATTGTTTTGGGATTTTCTACTGTGAATAAAATCTGAGAAACACTTGTTGTCATTCATCTTGTTGTAAGTTCATATATCAAACTATGAATTCAACTTGTTGTCTTGATTAATTTATTATGAGTAGCTAAATTTCCTTAACCCGAGTTGTGGGATCTATGGGTTTGGGTTTGTAACATAACTAAGTGTTCAAGATTATAACGGTGGTAAAAACTTCTTGTTAATTCCATTATTTTATACTCTGACTATTGGTTGCAAAAAATAGGCCTTACTTACTGGTGATTTACTTGAGATAACAAATCAACCCTAGTAAGAAGTGAATTATCAACAGGGACTTGGAAGCATCAGACTTCCATTTAATAATTAATGTTGTAACAAGATTAATAAACTTGAGATAACATCCTGTTATGAAATATAAATTCCCTAAGTTTGAGAGAATTAGGTGGTTAAATGTCTAAATAGATTGAGAAACATTTAGACATAACATCGACAAGGATAGTCTCCTGTTCCTATCTACCAAATGAATCTTGAACTGTTACTAGCGTCTGTCAAATCCCAACACTCACAATGAACATAACTCTTGTTTTCCTTATCATATTGATTTCAAACACTGAATTGAGAAGTAATTATTTGTTACCTTTCCAAAAAAAAACCCATTCACAAGAAATTGATAACTATCAGTTGATTAACCCGCGGATAACTCAAATTCACACCATATTCCCTATGGGATTTGACTATATATTGACAACGATTGCTTACATTCTCGTAAGAGAGGTGTATTTTGAGCATTATCACTTGTATTAGACTGCGATTACACTTATACGTATAAATCATAGTTAGAAGTATTTAGGTAACATATGTCATACACTTGACATAGAATGCCCTTTATAGGCCGTCATATGATTATTTGTATTAAAAGTAGGCTCGGGACATCACTTAGGCAAATTACAAGGCCCTTAATAATGATGACTTACTCTTAGAGGTTATATGATAAGTTAATAAGATAAATGCATAGGTAATAGTTTCATAAAAGAGTTTCTAGTATTTAGTCATCCGCAGTTGCTCATCTTGTTGTTTGGTTCCTTGAGCATCCTTAAATATCTGCTTATTATTTTGTCTGTTTTACATACTAGTATATATTTTATATGTACTAACGTCCTTACATTCTGGGGCACTACATTTCTTTAACTACATGATCAAGTATATCGATGAGCAGACTTCCATACCAGGCATTTGTTCATATCAACCAATAGTCGATGAATTTCTCGCTTACCTGAAGCTAATAAATGTCGAGTACTATTTAATCATGTTTTTAGTTATAGTTTGGGTATGTAGGGAGGGGCTCCTTCCCCGACCAACTTTCTTCCTGCGCTTATAATTTCTCTTAAAGGCTTTGTAGACAGAGATAACTTGTTATACGTGGTCATAGTTTCACATGTCTATATCAGCTGAGTGTTCGATGGGATAGAATTGGTTTGTACATAACCCCTATTATTTTTTTATGAATAATAACTACTCCACACAGTATATGCCAACCATATAACTTATTCTCATATGTTTTTTTCTATCTTGTTGTAATCCCCACATTTTTTTAGTTTATATTCATTCCTAAAATGTTAAGGGTGAGCTTCAAAAAGAAATAACATTTATTACACATAAAATTTTCCATATTTAGACCTTTCATTGTGTAGGAAATTGAATAAGCTTTCCATCGATACCAATTTTGCACAAATCCGATACTCGATTGAGAAGTTATAGCATTTTTAGTGTTGACAGTGTGCCAACTGGGCAATCACCGCATCGCGGTGAAGGGCAATTTCCCGTTTGTCCAATTCCGGTGAGTCTCCGTGATTTCCCATGTTGCAGAGAGGTTCAATTTCCCAATTGTCATATTTTAGTAAGCCAACATGATTGTACCTCATCGCGTTGGTGGCCAAAATGGCATTCCAAAGGGGCACCGCAATAGCTCCGCATCATGGAGAACATCCTATTCCCACTCGTACTTTTTCCAGTGAACCACCATGATAGTGGCGTGTCACGGTGGCATGCCAGTTTGGGAAATTTTGCATTTTTCCAATTTCGACTAGAATTTTCAAAGGGTACTTTGGTCATTTCCCAAGTCCCCAATCTGTCCAAAACACGAGATTAAACATACTCAAAGTTCTTATTGCTTATTTTCATCCATTCTCTTCAAAAGAAAAACCCTAGAGCACCAAAGATACTTCACCAAGAAATCAAAATCCACCATTGTTTCTCCAAGAAAGCTTTAAATTGAGGATTACCAAGACAAGATAATCAAGAACTCGTCTTCAAGAACTCAAATAGAAATAAAAAAATTCAAGATTCTTAATCTAATAATCTACCAAGGTATGTGGGGTTTATGAACAAGGATCTTCTTTCATCCTTGTGCCCAAAACCAAGCTTTTATTTACAAGTTCATATTATTTTGAATGTTTATACATGAATTTTAAATGAGGGTTCATACCCATTATTGTTATTTGCAAGATTATGAGTTTTTGAGAGATTTTGAAGATGAATTGCATGCCTATTTTCATATTTTCATGCCTATTGCAGAAATTTTTGGATTTTGAGATAAATTATCATTGTTTTTATTATCAAGCCTGATTATTATGATGTTTTGACATGTATTTGATGCATGGGTTATTAAGCCCAAGTTTATATGTTGATATTTCAAGAAAGATGATGCTTTGAGCATCTTATGATCAGATTATTTATAGAATTACAATAAAGCTTTGATCTTTTGATCCTCATTTTAGCTATGGAATCTACTTTACAGAATTTTTATAGATTATAGAATTCAGATCATCTTTATTTACAGAATGACTCAGATAAAAGCATAGTTGGTTTCAGAATAAACCCTTATGCTAATTTTTTAAGTGAATTTCCAGCAGAATGAGTGTACAGATTAAAAAGAGAGTAGTATTTAGCACCGAGTGGGAAGTGTAGGATTAGCTTGCCCTATATTTCACAAAACTACATAGCCAACGTAGGAAAAAATTCAAATTATTTCTATTCCACTATAGGTTACAGTTACAGAAATGATCACTTAGCTCAAGTTATACTCCTTGGCAAGATTATGACACCTCTCCCCATCGTGAGGTTTTTCCCATATGGGAACAAGATGTTGGACTCCATGTTAACTTACATGGTTTATGTCAGTTAGAAGAACCTCCCTTGCAGAACAGGTTTTAAAAGAATTCTCTAATAGAAAAGAATAATAGAAAAACATTTAGAAAACTAAGTGTAAAGGCCCACAAATTTATTCAGAATATGTTTTACAGAAAGCTATTAGCTACAGATTTAAACCTTTAGATTTCAGACTTTAGAGTGATTCCTTTCAACAGTTAGACAGTATGATTTATAGACAAAACACTAGCACATCTATCAGAACTATATGTTATGACTCACTAGATTTATAAAGTAGGATTTGTTATGCATGATTCCATATTTCAGTATTTCAGATATTCCAGATGATGTGAGTCATTTACATTTAGCATGCATTGTTCTACAAATTATGATGATGAGATGATATTTTACTTATGCATTTCACCCCCATATAATCAGTACATCCTCAAAGTACTAATCCACATATACGTCTATGTGCTATATTGTCTCATAATGTAGGTTCAGGTGCTCAGTATCTGCAGCGTTAGTAGTTCAAGCATCTTCATCTATATCCAAAAGTTTGTGAGTCCTCATAGTTTGGGGACTTATTCATTCAGATTTTGCAGCTTATTAGTTTATATAGTTCAGTATTCTTTTCAGACAGTTCGAGTTAGTTGGGGGTTTGTCCCAGTGATTCTCTAAATATTAGTAGTAGAGGATTGTTAGACTGTCAGTTTTGATATTTCAGACATTATTCTCAGTTATTTCAGATAGATTTCCGCATTTAGTATGACTTTTATGTCTATAGTTTCTTTATTATGAGATTCAGACTCAGTAGTAGGCATACAGGGTTAGCTTAAGGCTACTCATAGTCTTGAGCACCGTGTCATATTTTGGGAGAAGGTTTCTAGGTGTTACACTTGTCTTGGCTAGGGGCATGACAAAAGTGGTATCAAATCCCTAGGTTTAAGGTGTCCTAGGGAGTATACAAAGTTTTGTCTAGCAGAGCCCCACTTATGGATGTGTTGTGCACCATATTTATAATGGGGGATCTCCCTAGGCATTTAGGATTTTTGACCTTTTTTCATGATCTAGATTGTGCGACAAAGTTAGGTTATAAAGAGTTACTTTTGGTTCATATTCTACTTAATCGTCATATGAATTCATCCTATTAAAAATAAGCTCAAGTCAAGCCAATGGGAGAGATACTAGCATTCCAAAAGAAAGTTTACAGCTAAAAGCTCAGCCACAAGACTCAAACTAAGATTCGAGATAGCTTGGTGAGTTAAACTCTTCTAGTTCATATTTGTTTATAGAATAAAGAAATATAGAGATTCGGATGGACTTTACCATTATAATTGCACTGATGTTGGTTATTGTAGTAGGACCTATGAGGGGGATTACTCATATGACTATTCTGTTAAGGGTTGTTTAACTACGGAGATAGAAACACTACAAAAAGGGTCAAATTAAAGGGGTTTATTTGCGGTGGTTATTTTAACCTATGTAAAATTATATGAAATGTAGGGGATAAAAATCTGTCGCTAAAATTTATAAATTTACAAGGATTTTAACCCCCACTATTAATCAAAAAAATATTTTCCCTCTTTTTTTTAATTGGCCAGACATTTTCCCTTTTGGCCAAAAAATAGCGTCGACAGCTTTAGCATTGAGCCCCAAAACCCCCCAATTGACCCTCTTTCTCATTTTTGGCCAAAACACCTAAATCAACTGACAGCTTTAACATTGACTCCGATCGGTCGGCCATTGCTACTCCGATCGGTCATTACGGCGATCGTTTGGTGCTATTGGTGCAGTTTGGACGTGAGTTTACTGATATTTGATCGTGCTTTTAGTTATAGTTTGGGTATGTAGGGGCTCCGGCCCCGACCACCTTCCCTTGTGCAGTTATAATTTCTCTTAGAGCCTTTGTAGACAGAGATAACTTGTCATACGTGGTCATTGTTTCACATGTCTGTATCAGCTGAGTGTTCAATAGGAAAGAATTGGTTTGTACATAACCCCTATAATTGTTTATGAATGGTAACTCCTCTACACAGTATATACCAGCCATATAAGTTATTCTCATATGGTTCTTATATGTCGTGTCTTAGCTAGGAGCAGGAAAAAAGTGGTATTAGAGCCCTAGGTTTAAGTTGTCCTAGGGAGTCTACGAAGCTATGTCTAGAAGAGCCCATTTATGAATGTGTTGTGCACCATATTTATAATGGGGGAGCTGCCTAGGCATTTAGAATTTTTGACCTTTTTTCACGATCTAGATCGTGCAACAAAGTTAGGTTATAAAGAGTTACTTTTGGTTCATATTCTACTTAATTGTCATACGAATTCATCCTATTAAAAATAACCTCAAATCAAGCAAATGGGAGAGATACTAGCATTCCAAAAGAAAGTTTACATCTAAAAGCTCAGCCACAAGACTCAAACTAAGATTCGAGATAGCTTGGTGAGTTAAACCCTTCTAGTTCACACTTGCTTATCGAATAAAGAAATATAGAGATTCAAATGGACTTTACCATTATAATTGCACTGATGTTGGTTATTGTAGTAAGACCTATGAGGGGGATTACTCATATGACTATTCAATTAAGGGTTGTTTAACGACGAAGATAGAAACCCTACAAAAAGGGTCAACTTGAAGGGGTTTATTTGTAGGGGTTATTTTAACCTCTGTAAAATTATATGAAATGTGGGGTTTAAAAATTTGTCTCTAAAATTTATAAATTTGTAGGGGTTTTAATCCCCGCTATTAATCAAAAAAAATATTTTCCCTCTTTTTTTTAATTGGCCAAACATTTTGCCTCTTTGCTAAAAAATAGCGCCGACAGTGTTAGGATTGACCCCCAAAACCCCTAAATCGACCATCTCTTTCATTTTTTCCCAAAACCACCCAAATTGATTGACAGCTTTAGCATTGACTATGGTCGTCCATTGGGTGATTGTTTGGTGTTAAAGGTGCTGTTTGGTGGTGAGTTTATTGATATTTGATGCATATTTTTATGTATTTTTACTATCATGAATAGTGTTTGATTTGAATAATGAGATGTTTTTGTGATCTTGAATGACATGAAATTGATGTATTATATCATTGAGTAGATTATGTAGAGTGTTCGTTGAGTCTATTGATGACTTTGTTGGATTTAAATGCTTGTGTGTATATTAGAGACTGAGGTATTTATTTTGCAGCTGTTCATTGAATAGAGATATTTGATGCTCAATTTTGTGCATTTTTGTAGTTTTTGGTTTAAATTATAAGTTATTTTGCGATCTCAAATGATATGAAATTGATGTTCTATGTAATTGAGTGTATTATGTAGTTTATTTGTTTGAGTCTTTGATGATTTCATTGGATTAATTGAATGCTTGTCACTCATTTTGCAGCTCCTCATTGAACAGAGATATTCTATACGTAATTTCTTATCCTTAAAATCCATATTTTCTCAAGATTTTGCTACTCTTTTCTGGTTTTAATTGACTTTTAGTAGTTAACTATATTTTACTTGTCTGCTCCATTATCCCCCTATAGAATATAGCTCATTTCACACTAACCTCCTCCTTGGTGGGAATATATGCTTTCACAATTTTAACTGTTTTGGTATTGGTTTTCTTTGGATCCCATATTAGTTTTGGTTAGTTAGGAAGAGTTGAGGTTTCTTGAATCAACAATCTGAGGACGTGTTTTGAATTCTTGATGTTTCTACTTACTTTTGTATACTTTCTGTTAGTGAAAGAAACATAGTGATATCTCAAAAGGAACATGATGATGCGTTTAATTATGTGACTTGATGATATATTTCATATTAATAGCACCATTGAGTGAAAATATAAAATCCAGGGTAATGTTCCTCTAGTACCATGAATTGATGAGGAAGTTAATTAGGTTACAAGTGGATCTATTTTTGTGGATTATTTACTGGTCAGATTGTTACTAGTCTAGCTCAATATCTCTATTATACTTGATACGAACAAACTGTTCAGATGTTGTATGTGGTTAAATCAATTTTTGCTTTTTGGATGCTGTGTGTGGACCTTATTATTCAGGTGAAGAATTTATTCATCGATTGTTTATGTGTTGATAAATATGGAGGACTACTCAACCTAATTCTCATCTTTCTAATTTTGTGAAATGTCTACTCCTAACATGCCATATCTTGTTTGTTGGAGTGTGTGTGTGTGTATATATATATATATATCATGTTACTATGTTTCTTTGTTGACTTCAATTATTGATAATCTCTTTTGGGCTTGAGGAGGGGTAGAGGTAATTTGGTAAGTCAAATAAGTATTGGGCATAAGGAAGGTTCGAGGTAGGTCAAAAGAAGTATTGAGGTGAGTTGATTATGCAGGATATGGTGCAACTATAGTTTACCGATGACATGACTTTTGATAAAAGGATGTGGAGGTCGAGATATGGTAAAGGTTGGTAGGTAGTTAGATGGATTTTTTTTTCTTTCCCTGAATATTAGTATTATTCTTGTATTCATTATTTTTAGATTTCTTTTACTATATGTTGTTCCTTTTGACTTAGTTATTTTATTATCTTCTTGTTGTTTCTGCTTTTTACTACTGGAACTTTTTATGATTGTTTGAGCTAAGGATCTGTTGGAGACAACCTTTCGACCTTTCCAAGGACCTTTCGACCTTTCCAAGGAAGTGGCAAGGTTTGCGTAAGCTCACACTCCCCAGGATTATTTTATCACCCATTTGGTTATGGGTGTAAATTAGTCTCACAAACCATTTTGCATTGAAATGGCAGGATTAGCTATCCCATATAGAAGGTGTGATAAGCTAATCATGTGGGATATCTCAACATATGAAATATTCTTGTCTATACTATCCTAGTAATCAAACGGCTGTGTGGAGTTTTGTTTGATTTGGAAATGATGGGTACTTTCTAAGCCTTCGTTGTTCCGATCTTCCATTTAGAGTGGTGTTATTTACTAAACAATATGATCTTAGATTTCAATCAATGTATCGATATGTTCTAGTATATCTTATACTAATAACTAAAAAGGTCTTTGATTATGGAGCACATTTTCTTCAAATGGAGATAGAGCCCCCATTGTATGGTAATGGATTTTGATTTGTCAGTAATGATTTGGTAGATTTTAGTCAATATCTTCCAATGAAGATAAGTATCTAAAAGGTTGAACCGCGGGTTTTACTTCCTATTAACGACCTCTGTAGTTTGTTCTTTAAATTGTTAGGTCTCCTTTAATTATTTTGTGTAACTCATGGTGATGTCGTGGGTAGCATTATAGATCATTTATATGATAATTATAGTAAGTGTGAAATTTTTATTTTATGTTATTATGTATGTTTCTACATAGGGAGATGTGTACCCATAAATTGAATGGTTTCCTTGGTTGTTACTAGTTTGGTGCTATAAGCTATGTTAGACATACTGACTCGCTGATATTGCATCAGAGAAGGAGTCGAGGGAAAGCACAAAATCATGAGCCACAAACATAAGGATAATTCGGTGAGTGTTTCTCATTCAACACCTACATATTTACTATATTACGGAAGGATATTTCTCAAGCTAATCTATTTACAGCTGATAAACCTCCAAGTTGGTTGTCCTTCTTCCTCACTTGATTACTCTGTATTATATGACATGGAAGAAATATTGTTCTTTTCTTATGTAGTTGTTACCCTTCCCACTAATTTATAGTTGTATGCAGGTATATATGTTGGTTTAAGTTTATTAAATCTGTTGAATAAAACAGGTTCCTAGTTTGGCTTGTTTTCTATGTCGTGTGAGCGTTCGTCTTTCCGATGTTAATTCTTGTAGTGAGTCTTCATTAAAAATGAGACAGTTCGATGCTTAAAATTATGTCTTTTAACTTTGTAAAAAAAGAGATGTGGTGTTTTATTTTCTTCTATTGTGATATTTGAAATCTCGGTTGGACCATAGATGCATTGATTGTAAATGGATAATCCATGTGATACAAGCCCATTTATTTATCACGGAAAAACACGTGTTTAAAATAACCTATTGAGTATTGTGGTGCAATCAGAGCTGCTCAGGTCAATGTTGTCAAAGGTGCACATAAGCCCGGAAGCAAAGTCCAAAACATGTTGAGCTGTAACGACCTAAAAATTTGATGAAATATGTGAAATTTGTGATTTTGTATGATTTGACTATTTTATCCCTCTTCGTAGTTGCATGATGATATTTCTAGGGTGTGGGAGTGATTGGCATAATTTTCGGTGAATTTTGGTATCATTTATGCAATATTATGGTTTTTGATGGCTTCGAGAGCCTTATTTTGGACTTATATTGATATTTTTTTATCTGTGCAATGGTTGGATGAATCAACTACGCCAGCAGCTTTGAAATATCGATTTTAGGTTGGGTAGATCTTTGCTTCGAGTCCCGGTGCATCCAAGCTCATTTCGACCTATTGGTCAAAAAGTTGCAAAATTAGAAATATGGGTGTGGGACACATATTTGATCAAAATGACCTCGAAGGGAAAATCTGACTTCACCAACAGATCTGGAATATCGATTTTAGGTTTTGAGCATATTTGGTATGATTTTACGACCTCTGGTGATGGACTTGATTATCAAGAAGAGCAAAAAAAGAAGGGTTGGGGAATGTCAACCTAAAATTAAGTGGGGTGGCTTGACGCTATTTAGCGCGCTGGAGATAGGAGATAAGGTGGCAGGGTTGGGAGTGTGGGAGTGTAAGGTGAACGTGGATGTTAGATGGGATAAGGCTACCAGCTACATCACGGAGACTGCTAGAGAAGTGTTAGGTGTTTCGAAGGGGCGGGCAGGAAGGCATAAAGGGGACTGGTGGTGGAATGAAAAAGTTAAGAAGAAAGTGGAGATTAAGAAGGAGGGATATGTTAAGTTGATTGAGAGTAAATATGAAGAGAGGAAGTGGGTAAATAGGGAGGTTTATAAAGTGGCAAACAAGGAGGCTAAGTTAGCAGTTACGGCTGCTAAGACAGCAGCTTTTAAGAGCTTGTATGCGTAGTTAGAGAAGAAGGCGGGGAAAAGAGGTTGTATAGGCTTGTTAAGGATAGGGAGCAGAAGGGTCGTGACCTCGACCAAGTGAAGTGCATTAAGGTGGAGGATGGTAGAATATTGGTGGAGGATGTTCATTTTAAGAAGAGATGGCAGGAGTATTTTCATAGACTTTTGAATGAGAAAGCGGACAGAGACATTGAGTTAGGGGAGCTGGAGCATTCAGAGGAGAGTCGTGATTTCAGAGGCACTGATTTGTTTAACGATATTTTCAAGACTGCAAGAATGCCTGAGTCCTGGAGATGGAGTACAATAATTTCGTTAAATAAAAACAAGGGGGACATTCAGAGTTGTAACAACTATAGGGGTATTAAGTTGTTGAGTCAGACTATGAAGATTTGGGAGAGGGTGGTTGAGCGGAGATTGAGAAAGATCATGTCCATTTCAGAGAATCAGTTTGGTTTTATGCCTGGTCGCTCGACGATAGAGGCAATCCACCTGGTGAGGAGATTAGTGGAGCAGTATAGGAAAAGAAAGAGGGATTTGCACATGGTGTTCATCGACCTGGAGAAGGCTTATGACAAAGTCTCTGGGGAGGTTCTTTGGAGATTCTTGAAGGTGAAAAGGGTTCTGGTGGCATACACCATAGCTATTAAGGACATGTACGATAGAGGGAAGACTCGGGTGTGAACGGCGGGAGGAGACTCAGCGTTCTTTTTGGTTGAGACAGTGTTGCATCAGGGTTCAACTCTTAGTCCATTCCTATTTGCGTTGGTGATGGACGTGTTGATGCAGAGTATTCAAGGTGAAGTGCCTTGGAGTATGTTATTTGCAGATTATGTAGTGTTGATTGATGAGACGCGGGGGGTGTGAATGAAAAATTGGAGGTATGGAGGCAAACCCTAGAATCTAAGGGGCTCAGGTTAAGTAGGTCTAAGACGGAGTATTTGGAGTGCAAGTTTAGTGACTTAAGGCAGAAAGACGAAGTGGTTGTGAGGTTGGATTCCCAAGTTGTATGTAAGAATGATAGTTTTAAGTATCTTGGGTCTATGATTCAAGGGAATGGTGAGATTAATGAGGATATCTCTAATCGTATTGGAGCTAGTTGGATGAAGTGGAGGCTCGCCTCTGGAGTGTTGTGTGATTGGAAGGTGCCCCTTAGGCTTAAAGGCAAATTCTATAGAGTGGAAGTCCGTCCAGCCATGTTGTATGGAGCGGAGTGTTGGCCTATCAAGAACTCCCATATTCAAAAATTAAAGGTGGCGAAAATGAGAATATTGTGTTGGATGTGTGAGCTTACAAGAGGGGATAGAGTTAGGAATGAGATTGTTCGGGAGAAGGTGGGAGTGGCTTTGGTGGCGGACAAGATGCGCGAACGAAGGCTAAGATAGTTTCGGCATGTATTGAGGAGGGGCACGGATGCCTCAGTTCGCAGGTGTGAGAGGCTAACCTTGGATGGCTTTAGGAGGAGTAGAGGGAGGTCGAAGAAATACTGGAGGGGACTAATTAAACATGACATGGAGAAGCTTCATCTTATCGAGGACATAACCCTAGATAAGAAGGTGTAGAGGTCGCGGATAAGGGTAGAAGGCTAGGGTGAGTACATGGGTTGTAGCAAGTAATTAGGAGTGTCCCTATTTAGCCGGGGTAGTCATTGTAGGACTATGTCGATAGGTAAGAGCCGCTAGTAAAGAGAGACTGGGTGTGGTGGGTGGCTTTGGTCTGTGAGTGTAGGTTACTACTAGGCAGGTACCTTTTTCCATATTTCTTTTTTCTTATTTCTTATATCTTATGGATCTTAGTTCCCCTATCCTGTATTGCTCTGAGTTCTATTTTACTATTTCTGATTCTTTACTTTTGTTAAGCCACCCATCCTGCTTCACGTTTCATTACCCTTTTTTTTATCTTGAGCCGGGGGTCTATCAGAAACAGACTCTCTACTTCTTCGGGGGTAGCGGTATGGACTGCGTATATTTTACCTTCCCCAGAACCCACTGTGTGGGAATACACTGGGCTTGTTGTTGTTGTTATTGTTGTAAATCTCATTTCGATCCTCGTTTTGGAAAATTGTAATTTTGGGTTTTGGGGGTCAACTTTGTGAAAATGATATTTTTCTGAAAATATGATATCGTTATCGCGTCCGGAACGTCGAATTTAGTATGGTTGCATAGTTCGTTTATAGGTATCGGACTCCGAACGAATCCCGAGCATCCCGTCAAAGTCCGATCAACCAACAAAAAACTGCTATTGCAGAAAATCTGCAATAAATAGCAGATTTTTCACCCTTTTTGGGTCCATTTTACTCATTTTTCATCTTGCCTCTTGAGAGTTAAACTCTAAAAAGTTTGAAGCTTAAAAGGGAAGTTTGTGGGAGCCTGGAAAGCTAGATTAACACCCATTTCTTGATTTTAGTACGGATTTAAGGTAAGAATTCATCTCTTTTCTTAGTAATTTCTTTATAAATTCCTCAAAATTTCAAAAATCTTTGGGCATGATTTTAAACCCAAATTTCACTTCTTTTACTTCAATAATATTTTTATCTTATAATCACTAGATTTTTATCAATTTAACCTTCAAAACAACTCCGATTCTTGATTTTACCAGATTGTACCCGGTAAAGCTCAAAAATAGTTTTTCTTCGATTTGAACCCCGTTTTTTACTTGATTTAACTTTGGTTTTTAGATGTAGGTTCCTAAAAATATGGGGAACATATTTTTGAAGTAAAGTTCTAATTTTGCTGGGGGTTTTTTAAAACCATTTTGGGGGTCCGTTTTGTCCCGAACCAAGAGTAGTCAATATGGGTGTCATTGGTTTTATCTTGATGCATAAATTTTATATTTGATATTTCTAGTGGAGTTCAGAATTATTCATGAAAAATAAGATCGCAGGTTCAAGTGTAGCGGACCGATTTCGGCTTTCGAGGTAGGTTATGGCTTAACTCTTTCAGACTGGGTTGGGTAGTAAATAATGATACAACATGCATGTTAAGGGTGGAAACTAATCATGAAAAATGGCTATTTATGTGTTGTGCCCGTGTAGGGATCTATGTGTGGTGTAATTATCGAAATTGAGTTATTATGTGATATGTGTGACCGTATCGGGTCCTATGTGATATTGATAGCCTTGAATACATGTGAATAATTATAATGTGGTACCATTGGTGTATTGTGATTACATTCATACTTTATTGACATATGAGACATGTGGAAATTCATGGATGAAACGAAAATAATGAGTGGATATTGGCTCATGTGGTTGTGGAAGTGTATTATTGTGGAAATATATCATGTGGTTGGTTGTAAAAATACTCATTGTGATTGTGTAACACCCCGTACTTTTACCTAGCTTAAATTCATCCCAAAAATGTCAAAGACATGCTTTAAAGATGAAGACACTTTTATACATGAGGAATTTTCAAGATTTTGACTTTTCATCGAGTGGGAAATTGAATAAACTTTTCATCGATAATAAATTCTCCCAAATCCGACACTTGGGAGAAGAGTTAGATCCATTTTAGTATGACAGTGTACCACCTGAGCCATCAGTGCAACGCGGGACCAGTCAAAATGGTAATTGTCAAAAACCAGTGAGCCTCTGCGATATTGGCACGTCGCGCCAAGGCTCAATTTCAGAATTGTCCTTTTTCAGTGTTCCGATGCGATACCACCACGTTGCAGTGAGCTTCCAAGTTCGTCTAAGGTGGCAATGCAATTGTACCTAGGGGTGTACAAACCAAACTGTCAAATCAAACCAAACTAAAGAATCAAACCAACCGACCAAAAAAACCGACTTATGGTTTGGTTTGGTTGGTTTGGCGTTTAAAAAAAATGACCATTCTTGGTTTGGTTTGGTGTTAACCAAAAAAAATCAAACCGAACCCAAATCAAACTGACATAATATATATATATATAAATATATATATATATATGTGTGTGTGTGTGTGTGTATATATATTTATATATGTGTGTGTATATATACTAGTCTAATCGCACGTGTAACGATTGATTAGTTAAAATTACATAATTTAATTTATTGCGGAGATTTTTAATGAAATTTAAAAATTAAAATCACTTTTCAACGATTATTCACACTTTAATGTAATAATGTAAACATAAACATATATTTTAGTATAAACACACATATATATTACCACCATAAGTTTTAAGTGGTTGATAGATCATCACTTTTACCTTTGTCATGTAGTACCTCTTTCTCTTGCTGCCAGAGACTGAGACACGTATTAATTTAAATCATATTTATGATGCATTTATTTATTTATTTATTTATTTAATATCTTCCTTTGTTTATGAAGTTAAATTTTTAAAAAATCATTGATTACATTCTTATTACGTACTTACAAATTTTAAAAGTTTGATGTCTTAATTTTTTTTTATTCCAATACTTTTATATTTATTTTAGACATTTTGAATCTTCTTAAAATAAAATTTAATTAATTTAGAATTCTTAAACTAATGAAAAAAGTATTCGTTGTCATTAGTTGTCCTAAAATACTTGAAAAAAATATTTCTAGAGAACTCAAGCACATTTCAAATAAAGAAATTGTTATTACTTTTAATATCTTCTCAATTCCAGGCGGCTAAAACTAAATTTCTTGTTATTTTTTTTAGAACAATACTCAAATTTGATCCTAACAAAAACTCTTAGAAGAAGAGAGAAACCTAAAGCACAAGACCAAGTTAATTTATTGGTTCTTTATTCGAATAAAAGTTTACATATCAACATTCAACACTTAACAAGAAGCTTATTTCGAATTCAACAAATAAGTTTAATTGAAGATTCAACTGCAACACTAACGAATAGTATACCAAATTATTATTAAATAACATAATCAAAACTAAGTCAGAATTAATCAAAGAAGAAAAATAGAAAGAAATAAACCTTTGAATTTTTGGCTACATCATTCAGCGGCAACATGCGTACCAAAATTTTGAACTGAAAGAGAAACACGATAAATTATCAAAAGAGAAGAATTCATTATCTTTATAATTCATATAATCTTTAAAAAGGCTATAGAAATATGATAATGAAAGAAAGAAGATGACTTAAAGAACTAAAATAAGAAGAAAAGTAGAAGCAAAGAATAATTTATTTCAAGTTTTGATTCAAAAATAGAATTATAAAAATAAAATTCACATAAAATTCTAATTGATTTAGAATTTTTAAATATTATGATTTTTTTTTTGTATATTTGAGGAATTTTTTTAACCTTCTCTATTTTCTTTCAATTAGTTGAAAAGTTTCATATAAAAACTTTTAATACCATACACGGGCCATGCTAGTCATTGTTTTGTTAGGATCAATTTGCGTGCACACATACTAAATCTATGGAGAGGATGAAGAAAATCTAAAGAGAAAGTTCATGAGAGAGAGAGAGATAAGTGAGAATAAATTACGTGGTAACACCCGTGAGTAAACTCTACGGTGGACGGGCTATTTATATTAATGACTCAGAGTACAGTTACACAGAGAAATGAGAATAAAAGGTACAGCCTATTAATATATAACAGTACGTCACATATTAACATATAACAGTACGTCACATATTAATCAGGCTCCACAACCTAACAATTCTCCCACTTGGAGACTGATTCTGTCATCCAAGAATTACATTCTCAAAAAAAATAAACAATATTCCTCCATCATCAATATGTTCGCCACACCGCAACATCTATAGACACAACTACAGAAAACCAACTAACGTTTTGCACAACCTTAGTTTACCAACATCAACACATTTTGTCAACATGTCTGCTGGATTCTTAGAACCCTCTATCTTTTCTAAACATATATCACATTTTTCCACTGCCCTGCGAATGTAATGGTACCGTCTTCTAATGTGCATCATCTTCGAATGACAGACCGGGTTCTTCACCAATTGTATGGAACTATGGCTATCTATGTAAAGAATCTTATCACGCTGCTCCTTGCCTAGTTCTTCCAAATAATCTTCCAGCCATATCATCTCCTTTCCAGCTTCAGCTATTGCCACATACTCAGCCTCAGTAGATGAAAGAGCAACGCACTTATGAAGCTTGGACATCTAATTCACTGTTGTATCACCTATGGTGTAAATATATCTGGAAGTCCTCTTGCTCGAGTCCACATATCCACCAAGATCAACATCAACAAAACCTTGCAGAATCACCTCGACATTGCCAAACCAAACTGAAGTACTGGATGTACCTCTCAGATATCTTAGAAGCCACTTCACAACTTCCCAATGCTCTTTCCTGGGGTTTGACATGTACCTGCTGATAACTCCCACTGTATGTGATATATCAGGTCTAGTACAGACAATAGCATACATCAGAATCCCTAATGCAGAAGCATATGGAACAAGTGTCATGTTCTCCCGCTCCTGAGCTATCTTCGGTGACTGCTCTTTTGACAATTTTATGTGATTTGCCAATGGAGTAGTCATGGGTTTAGGATCATTAACTCTAAATCTGGCCAGTACCTTCTCAATATACTGCTCTTGGGATATAATTAAAGTTCCAGCAAATCTATCCAGAGAAATCCTCATCCCAAGAATCTGCTTCGCTGCACCTAAATCTTTCATCTCAAACTCAGAAGACAAACTTGCTTTCAGAGAGTTTATATCCTTCACACTGGATCCTTCAATCTATATGTCATCCACATACAAGAGTAAAAATACATAAGAATCAATATATTTCTTTAAGTAGCAACACTGATCCTTTTCACTCCTGCGGAAGCCACTCTTGCTCATAAAGGAGTCAAACTTCTTGTACCATTGTCTAGGTGCTTGCTTCAGCCCGTACAATCTCCTGTTGAGATTTCACACCATGTGTTCCTTTACTGAAACTAAAAAAACCCTCTGGTTGCTGCATATAGATTTCCTAATCCAAATCTCCATGTAAAAACACAGTTTTTACATCCATTTGCTCAAAATGCAAATTCTCCGATGTAAAAATACTCAATAAAATTCGGATAGTAGTTAATTTCAAAATAGGAGAAAATATTTTAGCTTAATCAATACCTTTCCTTTGTGAATATCCTTTAACTACTAACAGAGCCTTGAACCTTCTTTTGTCATCTGGTTCTGCCTTGATTCTGAACACCCACTTGTTCAACAAGGCTTTCTTCCCTGCAAGTAACTCGTCAACATCCAGGTGTTATTATTCTCAGGTGATCTCATCTCATCATCCATGTATTGCTCCCACTTGATTGAATCTTCCACCTGCAGGGCCTCAGCAACAGACTCTAGTTCCCCTTCATCAGTCAGCAACAAATAATGTAATGATGGTGAATACATATCTGGTGCTCTAATGGTCCTGGATAATCTCCTCTCAGCCTTCTCAGGTGTCACTTGTTCCACCTCTGGTTCTTCAATGACAGTCTCTGGAGTTTGTTGAGTTTCTGCTGTAACATCTTTAGGTGTACTCTTCGGCAACTCAAGTTCAACTCCCACTTTGTCTGTAATCTGTTGAACCTTTTGCTCTTTGTCTTTATTCAAGACATTTTCATCAGATGTCACATCACAATGTCTTAGGATCTTCTTATTCCTATCATCCCAAAACCTGTACCCAAACATGTCAGAACCATAACCTATAAAGTAGCACTTTATAGCTTTAGCATTAAGCTTATCTCACTTCTCTGGATCAACATAAACATAAGCAGTGCAACCAAAAGTTCTCAAGTTAGAATACTTGAGTTATTTTTCGATCCATACTTCTTCTGAAATCTTGAACCCCAGAGGAACTGCTGGTTCCCTGTTGATCAAGTATGCAGCTGTGGTCACAGAATCTGCCTAAAATATCTTAGGTAGACCACAGTGTATCCTTGTGCTCCTTGCATACTCATTCAATATTTTGTTTATCCTTTCAGCAACTTTATTCTGCCTTGCCTTCCCGAGAACTGTCCTCATCAATCTGATTCCCTCAGTTGTACAGAATTGTTTGAATTCTGACTTGTCATATTCTCTTCCATTATCAGACCTCAGGAATTTAATTTTCAAGCCAGTCTGATTTTTAACTTCAGCTTTTCACCTCTTGAAAGTAGCAAACACATCTGACTTATGTTTCAAGAAGTAAAACCATACCTTCCTGCTGAAATCATCAATGAAGGTGACATAGAATTTGGATCCACCAAGTGATGAAATAGGAGATGGTCCCCAAATATCTGTATGGACCATTTCTAGCCGTACTTTCTTCGGCTCTCTTAGAGTCTTCGTGAATCTTACTCATTTCTGTTTACCTAAAACACAACTCTCACAAAGACCCATATCAACAGATTTCAACCCCTCTAAAGCTCCTTTTGTAGCTAGCATTTTCATTCATTTGGCAATCATGTATCGAGGTCTGTTGTGCCACAGACATGAACCAGAACACCCTCAGCAACAACAGCCATGTTTATACACCCTGCAGTGGTGTACAAAGTTCTAGATTTTGTGCCACGTGCTACAACCATAGCACCCTTCATAATCTTCTACGAACCTTTCCCAAACTCTGTTGTGTAGCATGTTCTATCCAACTGACCAAAAGATATCAGATTCTTATTGAGACCGGGAATATATCTGACATCCTCTAATGTCCACTAATTTCTTGATGGAGTTTTTATACAGACATTCCCCTTTCCTTCAATCGCCAATGGCTTGTTGTCAGCATGATACACCTTTCTAAAATTTACAAACTTGAAATTTTGGAACAATTCCTTGCTTGGAGATGAATGAAAAAATGCACCAGAATTCAATATCTAGGATTCAACCGGGCTGTCCACACTAAGGATTAGAGCATCCCAATGTCTTCTTCTGAATTAACAGAATCATTATCATCTCTAGAATTTTTATTATTATTATTCTTGGGTTTCTTGCACTCTGTCTGAAAGTGTCCTTTCTCTCCACAATTCAAACATGTCACATTGGGTTTTTGTGGAGATTTTCCATGATTATTCGATTTTGACGTGCCATGTCTATTCTTTCCCTTCGATTGGTCTCTCCACCTTCGGTCAACACTAAGAGCTCTACCAGATGTGTAATACCCCAAAAGTTTTGACATTTTTAGGATCATGCTTTGAACTATTGAGTAATAAATTTTAGTGCTTTGGTAGTGCTATGATTAATGTTGATGCATATTAAGGCCTCAAAAGTGTCCTAGCTAATAGACGAATCCAAAATATTTCCTTACCGATTGAATTCTTGAGAGAGAGATTTGTATAGTCAGCTTCAAACAAGCATATCTCTCGTTATTCAATGAATCTTTAATCTCATGACCCACCAACAGATAAATAATTTAATTAACTTTCCAACGAAATCCATTTTGCCTAAATTCGATATCGGATCAAGGAGTTATGCCCATTTTACTCCGGCATGTCAGACTGGGAAACTGAGTGATGACATTCGTGATAAGCTGTCATACCCATGACGGCCTATCACCAATGTCGTAAACCCTAGGTAGATTTTTACCCCCAGTGATGACATTTTGTGATAAGTCGTCACGCCCGTGATGGCCTATCACCAATGTCGTCAACCTTAACCAGAAAATCAAGATTTTACCCTTTTGTGACGACAATTCGTGACGGCTTATCACCAGCTTGACGACTTGTCACGAATGTCGTCAGCTATTTTTTCCAAAAATTGAGGGATGTTTTAGTAAGGGTATTTTGGTCTTTTTCCTTCACTTCCCACGACTTATAACCCTCAAGGAGCGTATTATATTCCATTCCCTTTAGTTAAATATATCAAAAAGCTCTCTCATACACTCTCAACCACAAGATAAGAGTTTCCTCTCAAGATTATCTCCTCAATAGAAAGCCTAAGGAATTCTTCAAGAACCTTCAGAAACATTAGATCTCTTTCAAGATTCAATCACTAAGGTATGCGTAGTGTTCATCCATGAGTCCCTTTCATTCATGGAGATCAAGAATCATGTTTTAAATAATAAATTGTGATTTTCTTGTCGTGTTATGACTATATTCATGTTGATGATTGTTGTTTTGATTCAAGGCTGTATCTTGATGTGTTTTCATGAAGCATGTGAATAGGTTAGTTGAAACCCATAAATTTTAAATAGATTAAGATGGTCGAATTTATAAATATACCTATGCCTTTAAAGAGTGCATGCAAGGTGTTTGATAAAATGCCTAAGGAACTAGAAATTATGCAATATAGCTAAATTGTGACTAAGTGAAGGATTCATGATATGCCCCTATGTTCCAATGACTTTTATGTTGATAGTGTGCCTCGTAAATATTGTTGGATTGTTCATGAACTAGCCTTACGAGATTATGCTATGCTTACTTGCAAATCCTACTTATGTACAAGATGTATGAAAATCATGTACTTCATGAAATTCCCCAAGTTATGATATTATGAATTGTGAACTCCAATCTTGTGATCAAGTCAGTCATGTGTTTGTCAGTTTCCTTCTATCGAGTCCTGGAGGTATTCGTACCTGAAAAATATAGTTGTGTGCCTAGAGCCATGTCATATTTCACGATATCCAAAATCAAGCCATGAATTAATAGAAATCAGTCAGTCATGTGACTCAGGAAAACCTCATGATCTCAGTCAGTTATCAGATATCAGTAGTATTCCGTCAGTCAATGGAAATTCAATAAGTTCAGTTCACGTACAGTCAGTTAAATCATGTTCAGTCTCTTCAGATGGGAGTAGGAGTTAGCACCGAGCGAAACCAAGGATGGGAACTCACCTGTTATATGAGGGTGTAATTCTTAGCAGTCATCCTTGCGTTCCAGAACTATGTATCCAGCATAGGTTAAGACATCGCAGTCTGTTATATGAGGGTAGATGAGGTGGCTTAACCTGTTATATGAGGGCTCCCACCGTTCTCACTAGAGTTACCTGTTATATGAGGGTTGCTCACACGTTGTCCTTACCAGTGGCGCGGTATTAACACCCTTCCAGTCAGGGCAGAGATTGGACCCCAGCTTAGCCATAATGGAATATATGGGGCATGTCGGTTAAATAACTACCTCCTACAGTTTCAGCATCAGTCTCAGTAAAAGAACTCAAATAGTTCTTTAGATTTCAGTATATCAGGACTGTTAGATACAGTCAATTTAATTACAGTACGGAACTCAGATAGTTCCATCAGATTCAGTGCTGTCAAATACAGTCACCCATGTTATCAGAACTACAACATCAGTCATGATTAGTTATCAGTAAACCATGTATTAGCGTACAAATTTATCTATCATGCATTTACAATGTTATTTACTATGCATGTATGTTTGTACTCTCACGTTCATATCAGTCAGTAAGTTAGCATTGCTCATGCATGTAAACCCTTTTGCATTTAGCCTACCTCACTCGTATACTCAGTATATCCCCACGTACTGGCGCATTTGCACTATGGTGCTTTCTTTTCATGTTACATCATAGGTCCAGAGACATGAGCTCCAGATCTGCAGTAGCAATAGCATTCCAGTATACAGAGTTGCAGTGAGTCCTCTTCATTCGAGGACGATATGATTTGATTCATTTATTATCTCAGTTAGCTTTCAGTTTTATGGAGTTAGTTGGAGACATGTTCCTTAATCTTCTTATTCAGACAGTACTTAGAGGCTTTCAAATTTAGTTCAAATTTATATTCAATTTTTATTCAGATTCAGTTATTTTAGGTATTCGTTACCCCACATGGATGTTATGTTTTGATAGATTTTTTATTCAGTTGAACCTTATGGCCTATTGTTCATTTGTTTATGCATTATTCATCTATATTATTTAGTATACAGGTACAGATATCAGTCATGGGTTATCTTGTAGTCCTTCGGGGTTATAGGCACCGTGTAGCATTCTGATTTAGAAAATCGGGGCATTACAAACTTGGTATCAGAGCCTAAGGTTCAATAGAATCCTAGGAAGTCTGAAAGTCGCATCTAGTAGAGTCTTATACATGGGTGTGTTGAGCGCCACATTTATGTGCAGGAGGTTATGAGATGTTTTAGGAACAGTTTCCCTTCTTTCAGTATTCATGTCATGCTAGTGAGCATAATCTCAAGTTAAACTCTCAGTCTAATTTGTTCTTCTCTTATTTCAGAATATGCCTCCAAAGAGAAGAAACCAGCCAGCTCCTCAGCCCGAAGATCCTTTGGGCGAACATGTTTATCATGTGGAGTTTAGAGCCACATTCGCTACACTTGCTCAGTCCGTGGCTACCCAGAATAAACGGACACCAATTATTCCAGCCAATCCAGTGGCCAAGTCAGCCGCAGCTAGGATTTGGGATTTCACTCGGATGAACCCTCCATCTTTCTTCGGGTCTAAGTCTGATGAAGAACCTCAGGAATTCATTGACCAAGTCCAGATGGTCATTGACATCATGGATATTACTTCTGTTGAGAGTGCTGAGTTAGCCACATACCAGTTGCAAGATATAGCTCATACTTGGTTCGAACAGTGGAAATTTAAGAGGGTAGAGGATACATGTCCTATTGAGTGGAAGGAATTTGTCACGACCTTCATACACAGATTCTTTCCCCAAGAGCTGAGGAAGGCCAATGTTCTTGAGTTCATCAACCTCAGATAGGGAAATATGACGGATAAGGAGTATTCTCTCAGATTTACTCAGTTAGCCAGATATGCCCCTCATGTGGTTGCAAACACCAGGGCTAAGATGAGCAAGTTTATGTCAGAGGTGAATGATAGCATGGTAAATGAGTATAGGTCTGCGATGCTAAAATATGATATGACTTTAGCCAGACTCATGACCCATGCTCAGCAAATAGAGGAGCAGAAGGTTAGAACTAGGGAGAGGCAGAACAAGAGAGCAAGATCAGGCAGTTTCAGTTTTGCTCAGCTCAAAGCAGAGGGAGGAAACCATTCGCAGTTTTATCCTAAGTCAGCAGTTCCAGCCCCTTCCTCCGCCAGTGCCCCAGGGCTAAAATTTAGAGACGGCAACAGAAATAGAGCACCAGGCTCTAAATCTCAGGGCAGTGTCAGCAGTGCCCGCACTTATCCTTAGTGTCAGACTTGCGGTAAGCACCATCAGGGTGTGTGTAGAGCGGTAGTGGCATTTGTTTCAGTTGTGGGAAGCCAGGACACATAGTTAGAGACTATCCTCAGCCAGGCCCTCAGGGTCAGTAGAATTATTCCACAGCTCAGTCCGGTCGCCCGAACTAGCAGGGTGACGCTTTCAGTTCTACTAGTGGGATCATGCTACGAACTCATGAGTAATAAATTTTAGTGCTTTGGTAGTGCTATGATCAAGTTTGATGCATATTAAGGCCTCAAAGTTGTCCTATCTAATAGACGAATCCAAAATATTTCCTTACCTATTGAAGTCTTGAGAAGAATATTGGTATAGTCATCTTCAAATGAGCCTATCTCCCTTTATTCTATAAATATCTGAGCTCATGACCTACCAACAAATATATAATTGAATTATCTTTCCAACGATATTAATTTTGCCTAAATCCAATATCGGAGCAAGGATTTATGCCCATTTTACTCCGGCATGTCAGGATGGGAAACTGAGTGACGACATTCATAATAAGTTGTCACGCCCGTGATGGACTATCACCAATGTCGTCAGCCCTGGGAAAATTTTTACCCCCAGTGACGACATTTTGTGATAAGCCGTTACACCCGTGATGGCCTATCACCAATGTCGTCAACCTTAACCAGAAAATCAAGATTTTACCCTTTTGTGACGACAATTCGTGACGGCTTATCACCAGTTTGACGACTTGTAACGAATGTCGTCAGCTATTTTTCCCAGCAATTGAGGGACCTTTTAGTAAGGGTATTTTGGTATTTTTTTCTTCACTTCCTATGACTTATAACCCTCAAGGAGCGTATTATATTCCATTCTCTCAAGTTAAACATCTTAAAAATCTCTCTCATACACTCTCAACCACAAGATTAGGGTTTCCTCTTAAGATCATCTCCTCAAGAGCAAACCTAAGGAATTCTTCAAGAACCTTCAGAATCATAAGATCTCTTTCAATATTCAATCACTAAGGTATGTGTAGTGTTCATCCATGGATCCCTTTCATCCATGGAGCTTAAGAATCATGTTTTAAATTATAAATTGTGATTTCCTTGTCGTGTTATGACTATATTCATGTTGATGATTGTTGTTTCGATTTAAGGTTGTATCTTTATGTGTTTTCATGAAGCATGTGAATAGGTTAGTTGAAATCCATAAATTTTGGATGGATTAAGAAGATCAAATTGATAAATATACCTATGCCTTTAAAGAGTGCATGCAAGGTGTTTGATAAAATGCCTAAGAAACTAGAAATCATGCAATATAGCTAAATTGTGACTAAGTGAAGGATTCATGATATGCCCCTATGTTCCAATGAGTTTTATGTTGATAGTGTGCCTCGTAAATATTGTTGGATTGTTCATGAACTAGCCTTACGAGATTATGCTATGCTTACTTGCAAATCCTACTTATGTACAAGATGTATGAAAATCATGTACTTCATGAAATTCCCCAAGTTATGATATTATGAATTGTGAACTCCAATCTTGTGATCAAGTCAGTCATGTGTGTGTCAGTTTACGTGGTAGATAGATAGATAGATAGATAGATAGATAGATAGATAGATAGATAGATAGATAGATAGATAGATAGATAGATAGATAGATAGATAGATAGATAGATAGATAGATAGATAGATAGATAGATAGATAGATAGATAGATAGATAGATAGATAGATAGATAGATAGATAGATAGATAGATAGATAGATAGATAGATAGATAGATAGATAGATAGATAGATAGATAGATAGATAGATAGATAGATAGATAGATAGATAGATAGATAGATAGATAGATAGATAGATAGATAGATAGATAGATAGATAGATAGATAGATAGATAGATAGATAGATAGATAGATAGATAGATAGATAGATAGATAGATAGATAGATAGATAGATAGATAGATAGATAGATAGATAGATAGATAGATAGATAGATAGATAGATAGATAGATAGATAGATAGATAGATAGATAGATAGATAGATAGATAGATAGATAGATAGATAGATAGATAGATAGATAGATAGATAGATAGATAGATAGATAGATAGATAGATAGATAGATAGATAGATAGATAGATAGATAGATAGATAGATAGATAGATAGATAGATAGATAGATAGATAGATAGATAGATAGATAAGATAGATAGATAGATAGATAGATAGATAGATAGATAGATAGATAGATAGATAGATAGATAGATAGATAGATAGATAGATAGATAGATAGATAGATAGATAGATAGATAGATAGATAGATAGATAGATAGATAGATAGATAGATAGATAGATAGATAGATAGATAGATAGATAGATAGATAGATAGATAGATAGATAGATAGATAGATAGATAGATAGATAGATAGATAGATAGATAGATAGATAGATAGATAGATAGATAGATAGATAGATAGATAGATAGATAGATAGATAGATAGATAGATAGATAGATAGATAGATAGATAGATAGATAGATAGATAGATAGATAGATAGATAGATAGATAGATAGATAGATAGATAGATAGATAGATAGATAGATAGATAGATAGATAGATAGATAGATAGATAGATAGATAGATAGATAGATAGATAGATAGATAGATAGATAGATAGATAGATAGATAGATAGATAGATAGATAGATAGATAGATAGATAGATAGATAGATAGATAGATAGATAGATAGATAGATAGATAGATAGATAGATAGATAGATAGATAGATAGATAGATAGATAGATAGATAGATAGATAGATAGATAGATAGATAGATAGATAGATAGATAGATAGATAGATAGATAGATAGATAGATAGATAGATAGATAGATAGATAGATAGATAGATAGATAGATAGATAGATAGATAGATAGATAGATAGATAGATAGATAGATAGATAGATAGATAGATAGATAGATAGATAGATAGATAGATAGATAGATAGATAGATAGATAGATAGATAGATAGATAGATAGATAGATAGATAGATAGATAGATAGATAGATAGATAGATAGATAGATAGATAGATAGATAGATAGATAGATAGATAGATAGATAGATAGATAGATAGATAGATAGATAGATAGATAGATAGATAGATAGATAGATAGATAGATAGATAGATAGATAGATAGATAGATAGATAGATAGATAGATAGATAGATAGATAGATAGATAGATAGATAGATAGATAGATAGATAGATAGATAGATAGATAGATAGATAGATAGATAGATAGATAGATAGATAGATAGATAGATAGATAGATAGATAGATAGATAGATAGATAGATAGATAGATAGATAGATAGATAGATAGATAGATAGATAGATAGATAGATAGATAGATAGATAGATAGATAGATAGATAGATAGATAGATAGATAGATAGATAGATAGATAGATAGATAGATAGATAGATAGATAGATAGATAGATAGATAGATAGATAGATAGATAGATAGATAGATAGATAGATAGATAGATAGATAGATAGATAGATAGATAGATAGATAGATAGATAGATAGATAGATAGATAGATAGATAGATAGATAGATAGATAGATAGATAGATAGATAGATAGATAGATAGATAGATAGATAGATAGATAGATAGATAGATAGATAGATAGATAGATAGATAGATAGATAGATAGATAGATAGATAGATAGATAGATAGATAGATAGATAGATAGATAGATAGATAGATAGATAGATAGATAGATAGATAGATAGATAGATAGATAGATAGATAGATAGATAGATAGATAGATAGATAAAGTGAGAATTAATTATGTGGTACCACCCGCGAATAAACTCCACAGCAGACAAGTTATTTATATTAGTGACGAAGAGTACAGTTACACAGAGAAATGAGAATAAAAGGTACAACCTATTAATATATAATAGTACGTCACATATTAATATATAACAGTACGTTACATATTAATCAGGCTCCACAACCTAATATGTTTTCCTTTTTCTAAACTTTTTTTTACCTAAAATACTTTAAAATAATTAATTAGTTATTAATATTAAGAAAAATATTAATACTAAAAATTAGCTATGCCAATTTTTAATTTTTGGACGTTCAGATCAAATCCTTTTTATATGAAAAAGATATTCAACCAATTTCTATTCCTATTTTAGAGGAAAATTCTTTATTTTCTTTTAACGTGGGAATGTTTCATATAAATTTTTTTAATACCATACGTATGTTAAACCAAATCCTTTTATATGAAAAAGGTTTCCAACATATTCCTATTTTGTGGGAAAATATTTGTTGGATGTTGCACCTAAAATTTAATTTGTATATTTAATATTAAGAATAGATAAAAAAATATTACTTTATCTATTGTGGAGTCTTTTAATGAAGGCTAAGAATTTCAAACAATATTTATAAGACTATTCACACTTCTAATATAGTATGATGATTTTTTTTTATTTGGGAAAGATTTCTTGTTTGAGAAATTATTTTTTGGATATTTTTATTCGTTTGATTTTTTTGAATATTTTTATTCGTTATTTTTTTTTGATTAGGAGTTTATGAACTGTCCTCTTATAATTAGAAATGATTAGTTTTTATAGATGGTGGAAAGGGATTTTTATTTTTGTGAGAAAAAGTTTTTTGATTTTTGTAATTTAATATTATTAAAATAATAAAAGAAAGCTGAAAAGCTAATCTTATTTAAAGGAAAGACTTTTAATGAAGGGCAAAAAGTTCAAACGTTATTTTTAAGGTCCTTCACAATTTTAATATATTATAGATTATATATATATATATATATATATGCATATATATAATTTAATTTTTTATACATAAAATATTAATTATAATCTACTTTTTAAATACTTTTTCAATTAGTTTTATTAATTTTCAATATTTAGAAAGTAGATGTGTGTGTGTGTGTGTATGTATATATATAGATATATATATATATATATATTCATATTTGGGCCTTTAAGTTGTAATATTTATCCATTAATTGCTAATAAAATAATTCAAAATTCAATATAAACATAAAACCTAAACTTTTCCCTCTTCATCTTTTATTTTAGTGTCAAGAGAGTTTTTCGCTCCTCAGTTTTTCATAATTGTGATTTTTCATAAGCACATGAATGAAAACATACTTGATCTAAACTTCAATCACAATATAATTGCAAAAAATAAATATTATAAAAAAAGGAGGAAAACCAAAAAAGATGAAAGAACCGACTAAAACCTAAACCGAAAAAATTTATTTTATGTTGGTTTGATTTGGTTTATAGTTTTAATAAACTGATATAATTGGTTTGATTTTTTCAATAGAAAACCAAACCAACCCAACCTATGTACACCCCTAATTGTACCGCATCGCGCCACCATGAAATTTCCCAGTTGTCATTTTTCAGTGGCCTGGCGCGATAATAGTGTGTCGCGCCAGGGGTCCAGATCGGGAAAATTTTACAAAAAATTAAAGTCGCACCCAGGGTTAAAATAGTTTTTTTCCATGATTTTATTCCGCCCAGATTTTGGTGCAGGTCTTAGCTCGAGTGTGCCTCAACTTGATTGACTCGGGTGTTTGTTGGAGCTTCCAAGGTAGCGGTTGGACATTCATGCGTCCGAAGTTCACCTCTACCTTTCTATAGTAGTTATGTCTTTATTATTTATAATACCCCACATTTTTTCTAGCTTAATTCGTCCTTAGAATGCCAAAGATTAGCTACAAAAATGAATAACATTTATTTCATATGGAATTTTCAAATTTAGACCTACCATTGTATGGTAAATAGAATAAGTTTTCCGTCAATACCAAATTCACACAAATTCGATATGCGGTTGAGAAGTTATGGCATTTTAGTGTTGGCAGTGTGCCATTCAAGCAACCACCGCATCGCGGTGAAGGGTGAATTCATAATCATCAAAATTCAGTAGCTCATCGTGATTCCATCGCGTCGTGGTGAGTATAGTGCCAAAAGTTCCATCGCGTCGCATTGGAGTGTGAAAAGGAAATTGTCAATTTCCAGTAGCTCACCACGATTCCATCACGTCGCGGTGAGTATAGCGATGGAAGGATCACCGCATCGTGGTGAAGATATATTTTCCATGTCCTCGATCCGTAATTTGAAATGCATGTTTCATGACCTTTATCCTAGTGTATGAAATGCTTATTAGGTGAAAAATGTCCCTAGAAATCACTTAGAGTCAAGTTGAGCTAAGATCCTTTAACTCGTCCAATGTTTGGTGTTCGATTCTACAAAGGTCAACTTTGAAAGTGTATAACTTTTGATGTTTATCAAATTTTTCAGCTCAAGACCCACCAAATTGTAGATAATTAATTAACTTTCCAACAATACCAATTTCGCAAAAATCCGTTACCCGAGTAAAGAGTTATGACATTTTTTAGTTTGAGGTAGTGAGCTACCGCGATTACACCGCGTCGTGGTGGCCCTTCAAACGACAATACGGGTTACGAATTTTCTGTTTAAATAATGGAGGGGCAATGGAGCATTATTTGCCCTCATTCTCTAATTTTTTCCTCAAGAACAAACCCTAGTCAATCCCCTCAAGAATCATCAATTTGATCTTCTTCTTTTCAGGAAAAAGATCAAGAATTTAGGGTTTCTAATCCAAGAACTTCAAGAATGATTTCAAGATCATCTCCAAAGGATTCAAAGTTCAAGATTTAACATTCAATTCATCATAGGAATCCAAGATTCAAGATTTCTCATCTAAGATCATCAATTAAGGTATGTGGGATTTGAAAAAGGATAAATCTTTCATCCTTGTGCCCAAAACTTTATTTTAAATACAAGTTTACTGCAATTTATATGATTTTCCATGAGATTCAAGTTAGGATTTATACCCAATATTGCTATTTATGAGATTATGAGATTTCTATTGATTTAAAAGTTGAATTACATAAGTATGTTCATATTATTATGCATATTACTTAAATTTTCAGATTTTATGATGAATTATGAATATTTATATTACCAACCATGAATTTTTAGATGTTTTAACATGAGTTTGATGTTTGGGTCATTAGACCCCAATTAAAGATTGTTGTTTCAAGAATTGTTGTGCTATAAGCACCCCATGATTAGAATATTTTTAGTTATTGAGAAAGATTTGACCTTTTGGTCTCTGAATAGATTTGAAATCCACTTTACAGATTTAAATTACAGATTTATAGTTGGTTCTCATTATAAACCATTAGATTACTTTTAAAGTGGATTTTTCTTAAGATTTTGAGCATAAGATTAGCAGTAGTATTTAGCACCGAGCGAAAAGTGTGGGATTAGTGTGCCCTATATTCCACAGAACTATGTGCCACTGTAGGTACAGATTCAGATTATTCCCACTTCTGTGTGGATGACTCGGATTGTGATCACTCAGATTAGATTATTCTATTTCGATGGCAAGGGTAGAATAGCCTTAACTTTACGGGGGGCAGTCGTAGGACACCATGGATGCTCACATGGTTTACATGTCGATTAGAAGAACCTCCCAAAAAGATGTCCCCCACTCTTAAAACTGCTTTAATCATTTAAAGTCTTGAGAAAAGGTGTTTACTATGTAGAATAAGTTTCAGACTTCTTTTAGCCTATATGATTTAAGAACAAGAACAGAATACAAATTTTAGAACCAAGTGTAATGACTCACAAGATTCATACTATATGTTTTACTATTCATGATTTGTGATCTTCAGATTTCAGATTACTCAAGCTACGTGAGTTATTTACATTCAGCATGCATGATTTTATAAACTGTGATGATATTGTTTTACTTATTGCAAGCACCCTCATATACTCAGTACATCCTCAAAGTGTTGATCCACATATACGTCTATGTGCTACATTGTCTCATAATGTAGGTACAAGTTGTAGTACGCATATCATATTCAGTCAGATATAGATTCCAACTAGTGAGATGATGAGTCCTCCTACTTCGGGGACTTCAGTTAAATTCATTATATTTGATTTTCTTTATTCAGTCGTATTGATTTGGGATATTGGGGGTCATGTCCCAGCTACCTAAAATCAATACTAGTAGAGGCTTCATAGACAGTCAGTAGAGTTGTGTATCTTATTTCAGTTTTGGCTTTACAAAAAGCAGTATTGTAAACATTTTTCCTATAGTTATATTGATTATATTCGACTAAAGATGTTCCTACCACTTATTTTGTTCAGATTTATGAATCTTATTTAGTTGCTCATGTGTATGCCAGTAGAAGGGTTAGCTTGGGTCACTTGTGGTCCTAAGCACCGTGTGACATCTCAGGATAGATTTTTGAGGAGTTACATTATTATTCAGAGACAGTTATTATTCCTTTGTCGTTATTTTTCAGATGTATTTGACTCTTGGATTGTATTAGTAGTTCTTACACTATTGGCACCTGGTTTTGGGAGTGATTGGTATTTTGGATAAGTTCTTTCCGCATTGTTATGATTATTTATATGGTTCGGCTTCGTTCTAGAAGCCTTACCTTGGGATATTTCTGTATTTTCCTCTTTTCGTATCAGTTTGGGTGATAGACTTACTTGTCAAGGTACACCGCGACAAGTGCCATCATGACCCTCATTTTTGGTCGTGACATGAGCGTTTCCACTCAATTAGCGAGCACTTTAGTGTCGTCATCTGGGTTACAAGGTAAACTTTTCCTTGCCAATGAGTGTAATTCGAAAGACAATATTGTTGTATGTTGAATGTCGTCCACACTATCAAAGCTCTAAACGCTTGAAAATTTTTCAAACTATTTTAACTAGCAGTTACTATTTCCTTATGTTCCTTCCCATGACTTTCGTCATTGGACATCCATTTTTATTTACCCTTAATTTCCTCTGTATTTGATCTTTTATATGGTTTTGTTTATCATCTCTATCAGAAAATCAAGTTTGAAGAGCTATCAAAAGATGATTACTTTTCTAAGAACAATGAATTTGCTACTTGGCTAAAAGATAACAAGAAACTATTCTTCTTAAATCTTTCATATAAGGTTGCACGTGATTTGTTTTACGACTTTGTCAAAGAAGGGAACAAGGTAAAGCTCGACATCCAACACTACGAGGGAATCACAACAGGGCCTCGGTCATCCCATGCTTGGTAGTGGAATTCATAGTAATAGTAGTGACTCTATCATCACATATTCAATTATGATGATATAATTATGTGGTTGGAGGGAATCTTAGAATATTGAAGGTTATGTGTTTCAATTTAATTTTGGAGTTTGAAGATATTAGTTAATGTTGAAAATTTAGAGTTTGAAGATGTTAATGTTGAAAATTTAATTTTTGAAGTTTAATGTTCAATGTATTTTTTATATGCTTATCAGTTACAATGTTAAATTAGTCATGTTGTGTTAATGATATATGAATTAAAAAAATATTGGATTGTAGGTTATGCCTAAAGAAACAATTAAATTTCAGCTAAAATTAGAATCTATAATTAATAATTGAAAATTTATGGGACCCACTAAATTTTAAAAAAAAAAAATTACAGAGTTTAATTAAATTTAGAGTAACGGGGGTCGACCGCCACAAATTAATTATGGCGGTCAGAAAAAAATTGTCGGAAGTTGATTGTAATGGCTCGTATTGTGGGGTAGGAACCTCTGAAATTGAAATTTTTGGGGGTTTAAAACTCCCGCAAACTGTAAAATTAACCCCTGCAATTTGACCCATTTTTTGTAGTGAAAGTGGCATATCTCAATATATATGTTGTAAAATGTTTAGTGGTTTTCAAGTTCGAAATCTTCTTCGCGTGATCCCTCTAATACTTATAGGATTTAAGTACATGGAGGATGTTTAGCATTACCTCGGAATACACCCATAAACTTTAGGATAATGTATAATTTCAAAGTAGAGGCAATCAAATCGGGTCTTTATGAGTTTAAGGTACACTGATAGCTTTGACTATTAGATAAATGTATCTCGCCAGTTTTAATTGAAGGCATCCCTAGTTCGACAACTAGGCATAGATACTTTATAATACTTTTTCTCAAACGAGTACATAGATCATCCCCATAGAATATATGTGTTTGATTATGTTGAGTAGGTAATGAATGACCTATATGTTTGAATCCTTTTAAAGCTAGTAGGCTCAGGAATAAGTGTTGTTATCATTTTGTAGGAATACATGGATAGGAATTGCCTCATTGTGATTTGTTTTGAAAAAACAGCAATGATGTGCAATCAAAGACTAGGGTTGAAAATATCGAGGAATCAAACATAAACTAAGGGTTATCATTCGTGCCTGGAATAGATCAAGACATAGTATTGGTTACTCAGTTATAAAAAAAATATTGTTACATTTGAAGAATAGTGTAACGCCTCGAATCTGGTACCCGAAACACTACACGATGCTCATAACCCCAAAGGACCACAAGCTAACCCATGACTGATATTTGTACCTGAACACTGTAAAATATACTGTATAACGCGGAACAAAAGGTTGAAAGGCCATAAGGTTAAAAACTGTAACATAACTGATAAAACATAACAACTAGATGGAGTATGAAGTACCCAAAAAACCTGAAATAAACTGTCTGGGAGTTGATGGGACATGTCCCCTACTAACTCCAACTACTAAAATAAACTACGTACTGAAATGATAAAATAATGATCGTGTCCTCGAAAGATGAGGACTCACTGTTGACTCTGACTGCTGAGTACTGGAATGATACTGATGCTCTGGTTCTCATGCCTCTGAACCTATGGTATAAAACACCATAGCAAAAATACGTCAGTACGATTGAATGTACTGTATGCATGTGAGGTAGGCTAAATGCAAAAGGGTTCACATGCATGAACTACACTAACTGACTGGTTAATATGTACGTGAGAATGCATGGATCAATACATAATAACTTTAACTAAGTTCATGATAACATGATTATTGAGTCTGAGTACTGATAACATGAGATACTGATAAATGTATAACTGATACTGAGCGACTGTATCTGACAGTCTAGGTTCTAATGGACTAGCTAAGTTTCATACTATTCTGAGTTGACTGTATCTGACAGTCTTGAATTCTGTAGAACTATCTAAGTTTTATTACTGAAACTGAATGACTGTGTCTGACAATCCTGATACTGTAACTGAAACTGTGGGAAGTAGTCATCAAACTGATATGCCCTAAATAACGCATTATAGCTGAGTTGGGTTCCAATCTGCAACACCAATAAGAAGGGTGTCAATACCGCACCACTAGTAAGGACAAGTTGTGGGTAACCCTCATCAAATAGTGTCCCTAAAAGAGAATGGCAGGGCCCTCATCTGACAGTTCTTATCCACATTATAAACCCTCATCTTACAGTGTTGACGTCTCAACCTATACTGGCTACATAGTTCTGGAATGCAAGGATTGCTTCGAAGAATCACACCCTCATCTGACAGTGTATATTCCTATCCTTGGGTTCACTTGGTGCTAATTCCTACTCCCATCTGAATAGACACTGAACATGATTAACTGGACAACACTACACTGAATTCATGGAGTTACATTAACTGACGGAATACTATTGAGATTATTGAATTACTGAGCTTTCCTGAGTCACATGATTGACTGAGTTCTATGGATCATGGCTTGACTGAGGATATCATGAAAACCTGTCACTGGATCTAGGCACACAGCTATATTTTTCGGGTACAAGTACCCCCAGGACTCGATAGAAGGAAACTGACAAAGCATGACGTTCTTGAATATAGGACCAACATCAATAATACCTAATCCACTGGCTAAGATATTTCACCAAACACTTGACATACATAACTTGTACATGAATGGGGATTTCATATCATCATACTAGTATGGCACTTTTCCTTCACATAGGCATTTAATCAAATATATAGGGAGCATGTTTTGGTTATACAATCATCAACACATCTAATAATCATGGATACATAAATCAACTTGTAAATTGAGGGGTTTATCATGAATATCATATAAATCATCACTTATTAGAATCAATTTTTGTAATTAATAATCTATAGCATGGAACAAAACCAACAAACAATATGAACATCAATTTTCAATTAAATCAAATCTTGAACATTCATAAATATACAAATCTTGGATTTTGAAAAGAGATTCTTGAGCTTCATGGGTGAAACAGACCCATGAATCAACACATGACATACCTTAGAATGTAACTCCGTAAAGATCCTTGGAGAGATTCTTGATCCTTGCCCTTGAATTTTTAAGATTAAGGTTTCTTGGCTTTTGGAGAGTATGAAGAAATTAGGGAAAATAGAATGAATAATGATGTCCTTAGGTCATGTAGGGTTAAATTTTGTGTTTAAGGCTGAATTAAAATCATGGAAAAAGATCCATTTAACCCTGGACACATCTTTTAAAATTTGTGAAAATTTCCCGACCAGGATCCCTAGCGCGACGCGGCGCTATCACGCCGTGTCACTGGAATTTAACAACTGAGAAATTGGATGACGAAGCGTCGCGTGACATCGCAGAGCTTCACTGGAATTTGACAATTGGAATTTGGGAGCCCTCCGCGATGTGGTGAAATTGCGGAGTCTTACTGGAAATTGACAAATGTGATTTTGGCTTATGGAGCGACGCGCCACTGACTGAAATAACGGTGTTTTATGATTAAAACTTGAAATAGTCATAACTTCTTACCCGGATATCGGATTTAGGCGAATCTTATATCGATGGAAAGCTTATTGAATTTCCCACATGACAAAAAGTGAAACTCTTGAAAATTTGACTTGTATAAAAGTGGATTCATCTTTAAAACATGTCTAATATTTTTGGGACAAATTCAAGCTAGGTAGAAGTACGGGGTATTACAATATCTCCCCCTTGAGAATATTCGTCCTCAAATGAGATTGACTAAGAGAGGGGAGAAAATATAAACTAACATACAAACTGCACATAAATGTCTAAAACATAATTTCATGACTGACATGACCGATAACTGAGTATATCATACTGAACATGCATATCTGATGCATGTGTAACTGATTCATGGATGCATGACTGAGATTTCTGATAACTGAATTTCTCACTAGGAGAATGCATGTCTGATGCATGAACACATAACTAATCTGATGTATTAACATATGATTGAAACTGCAATGGTACTTAGTACCAAGTTTAAAATGGGATCCTGAACATGAGACTAATACCAAGTTGTAACTAAAATCTGGACGTAAAAACTGAAGAGCTTAAGAAGAACTGTTACCTTGATCTTGATCTGAGTTAGCGAAGAAGATGTGAGGATACTTGGTACGCATGTTTGCTTCTCCTTCCCAAGTATCTCCCTCAACGGACTGATTTTGCCAAAGAACTTTGACTAGAGGGACTTTTTTGTTCCTCAATCTATGAGTCTGATAGTCCAGAATTTCGACTGGAATCTCTTCATAAGAGAAGCTGCTCTGAATGTCGATGCCCTCAATACGGACTACGACTTATGGATCACCTATGCACTTCTTGAGCAAGGAGACATGAAAAACTGGATGAACTGAGGCTAGATCTGAAGGCAACTCGAGCTTATAAGCTACCTTATCGAAGCGACTGAGAATCTTGAAGGGAGCAACATATCAGGGACTAAGCTTTCCCTTTTTGCCGAATCTCTTCACTCCCTTCATGGGAGAGATCTTTAGAAATACATGGTCACCAACCTCGAACTCGAGGTCCTTTATACGCACATCTGCATAAGACTTCTATCGGCTCTAAGCATCCTTGAGTCTTTCTCTGATCAACTGGAATTTTTCAAAGGCATCGAATACCAAGTCAGGCCCTATAATAGAGGCCCCACTAACTTCCAACCGACTGGAGATCTACATCTCCTACCATAGAGCACTTCAAATGGAGCCATTTGAATACTAAAATGATAGTTATTATTGTATGCAAACTCAATCAAAGGAAAGTGGTCATCCTAACTACCCTTGAAATCAATTGCATACGCCCTTAGCATATCTTCTAACATCTGAATGGTCCTTTCATCTTGACCATCTGTCTGAAGATGAAAGGTTATGCTGAGATGAACTTGGGTACCAAGACCCTTTTGGAACGCTTTTAAGAAATGAGAGGTGAACTAGGTACCTCTGTCTGAGAAAATAGATAGCGGAACACCATGCAATCTGACCAACTCTCTGATGTAGAGTCTGGCATAATCCTCGACTAAATAGGAGGTATGAATTGGAAGAAAATGAGCTGATTTAATCATTCTGTCTACAATGACCCAAACTGAAACATGCTGATGACGAGTACGAGGCAAACCCATTACAAAGTCTATATTCACTTCTTCCCACTTCAAAGTGGGAATATTGAACTCCTGTATGGACCCACTAGGCTTCTGATGCTCTATCTTAACCTGCTGACATGTAGAGCACTTAGCCACAAACTATGCAATATCTCTCTTTATCCTACTCTACCAATATATCTCCCGCAAGTCACAGTACATCTTTATGGCCCCTGGATGAATAGAGTAGCGCGCACCATACGTTTCTGCAAGAATTCATTGCCTTAATTCATCTAGACCTGGAACACATAGAAGACCCTGACAACGCAAAACGCCATCTCCCCCTTAGGAGAAAACCTTTTCTTTCTGATCCTTCACTGACTGCTTGAACATGACAAGGCTGGGATCTCTATCTTACTTTTCTTTCACCTTGGAAACTAGAGATAATTCTGAACTACTCTGAACCTATATATCACCCTCTTTCGTATCGACTAAGCAAACGCCTAGTCTGGCAAGATGATGGATTTCCTGAGCTAACTTTCTCTTACTGTCCTCAACGAGAGAAACACTACCCATGGAAAGTCTACTAAGAGCTTAGGACACAACGTTGGCCTTGCCCGGATGATAAAGGACACTCATGCCATAATCATTCAAGAGCTCTAACCATCCTTTCTAATGAAGATTGAGATCTTTCTGAGAAAAGACATACTAAAAACTCTTATGATCTATGAACACCGTATAGATAATGCCTCCAAATCTTTAAGGCAAATACTACGGCTGCTAACTCAAGATCATGAGTTAGATAATTCTTTTCATGGGGTTTAAGCTATCTGGAGGCATAGGCTATGACCTTAGCATGCATCATGAGGACACAACCCAAACCTACTCTAGTTGCATCATAATACACTACGAACCCATTTGAACCATTTGGAAGAGCTAAGACTGGAGCTAAGATAAGTCAAGTCTTTAACTCCTGAAAACTCTTCTCGCAAGGATATGACCACTGAAACTTGATCTTCTTCTGAGTCAATCTAGACATAGGGGATACAATAGATTAAAATCCCTAAAAAATCATCTGTAATAGCCAGCCAAACCCAAGAAACTCCTGATATCTGATGTAGAGATAGGGTGAGGCCAGTTTCTTACCGCTTAGGTCTTTTGAAGATCTACTCTAATGCCATCACCAGAAATGATATGACCAAGGAATGCTACAGACCTTAGCCAAAACTCACACTTGCAAAATTTGGTGAATAACTGATAATCTCTGAGAGTCTGAAGTACGATTCTGAGATGGTCTACTGGAATAGACAAGGATGTCATCGATGAAGACTATAACGAACATATCCAAGTACTTCATGAACACACGGTTCATCAAGTCCATTAAAGCTGCTGGGGCATTAGTAAAGTCAAAGGACATGACCAAGAATTCGAAATGACCATATAGAGTACGAAAGGTGTTTTCGGAATATCACATTCTCTGACTCTGAGTTGATAGTAGCCTAATCTAAGGTCTATTTTAGAGAAATAATTGGCACCCTATAGTTTGTCAAACAAGTCATCAATTCTGGGAAGAGGATACTTGTTCTTGACCGTGACTTTATTAATCTGACGGTAATCTATGCACATTCTGAGAGAACCATCTTTCTTGCACACGAATAAGACTGGAACACCCTACGGGGACACACTGGGTCTGATAAATCCCTTATCTAAGATATCCTTCAACTACTCTTTCAGTTCTTTGAGTTATTCAGGTGCCATTCTGTATGGAGGAATAGATATAGGCTAGGTATCTGGAAGAAAATCAATGTCGTAGTCTATTTACCTTTCAAGAAGAATCCCTAGAAGATCTTCGAGAAAGACATCTAAATATTCACTTACTACTGGGGATGATTCAAGACTGGGAGTTTCAGAACTAGAGTTCTTAACATGAACAAGATGATAAACGCATCCCTTGGATATCATTTTCCTTGCCCGAAGGTAGAAAACAAACTGAACTCTGAAAACTGAAGTACTACCTCTACACTCTAGGACAGGTTCATTCGAAAACCGAAACTGAACTATTCTATGTCTGCAGTTGACTGTGGCATAGAAGGAATAAAGCCAATCCATGCTGAGAATGACATCAAAATCAGTCATCTCTAATTTGACTAAGTCTGCTGAAATGATTTTCTGAAATACCATAATCGGACAATTCCTGTATACCCATCGGGCTATGATGGTTTTACCCACTGAGGTAGAGACTGAAAAGGGCTCTGCTAGAATTTCAGGACTGACACTGAAATCAACTACTATATAAGGAGTAACAAAAGACAAGGAAGCACCAGGATCTAGCAAAGTAAAAATATGTACATGAAAGATCTATAACGTACCAGTAACTACATTAGGAAAAATTTTCTAATCTAGCCGGGATTGGAGAGCATAAAGTTGATTTGGACGTTGCCCTCTAGTAGCATGGAAGGTGGCACCTTGTTGGTTTGGGCAACCAGACTGGGCTGAGGAATGGTTATGCTGACCTTGAAAGCCTGACTAAGGACAATCTCTGACTCTGTGGCCTGGCTTTCCACATTCGAAATATACATCGCTACCAAGTCTGCAAGCACCCTTGTAGTTCTTACCACAAGTCTGACAAAGGGGATTAGTTTGGACATTGCTGACACTGCCCTGAGACTTAGATCCTGGCGCCCTATCTCTATAACCATCCCTGAACTTAGGAGCTGGAGCACTAGCCGAAGAAGGAGCTAGAACTGATGACTTAGGATAAAACTGAGAATAGCTTACTCCTTCTGATTTGGGCTGAGCAAAGTTAAAACTATCTGTCTTTGCTCTCTTATTCTGCTTCTCTCACATATTAATATTTTGCTCTTCTATCTGTTGAGCATGGGTCATAAGCCTGGCTAAAACCATGTCACTATTCAACATCGCAGACCTGCACTCATTGACCACATTATCGTTTACCCCTGAAACAAACTTACTCATCTTGGCTCTGCTGTCTGCAACCACATGAAGAGCATATCTAGCTAGTTGAGTAAACTTAAGAGAATACTCTTTCACCATCATGTTTCCCTGTCTGAGGATGATAAATTCTAATACCTTAGCCTCTCTCAGCTCTTAGGGAAAGAATCTATCTAAGAATACAGTGACAAGCTCCTCCCACTCAAAAGGTCCTGTATCATCTGACCTCTCTGACTTTCTGTCACGACCCAAACTATAGTCTGGCCGTGACGGACATCCCAAACCATGAAGTCCCAGAGCGCCCTTCTCTATCTGGTAATCATGCACAATATTCATATAATAAAAGAAGATGCAAAAACATAATCTGCTACGGAAACATGGTCAATTATGAATTCATCATAAGTATGGAAACTATAAATCAACTACCTCTAACTAACATCTAACTCAATCAGTAAAATCTCTACTACATGAAAATTTGACAACTGTCTGAAACTGGGACAAGGCCTCCAGTAGACCAAAACTAAAATAAGTGGCATAATCTGAAAAAACAGGCCTTCTGAAATAGAGAAGGCTCACCTCTGCATAATCTGATCAGCTGTCTGAATTATCTACTGCTTATCTGGACCCCTAGACTGAGTCTCAAAACCTGAGAGGTGGGGAGAAGGTGGGGTCAATACAGATATACTGGTACACAGAGCATATCCAAAATAATCATTTATTATTCAACACATATGAGAGCAATTTAAAATAGTTCATAAGTATATCATATAGTAAGAATTCACATGGGCCTTTTAAAGACTCTATAAAAATTATTTCAACTCTGAGAAATTTGTGTTACTTCTGCGCTAGGCAGTATACCTTACAACTCTAAAAAATTTCATGGGCTATATGGAAACTGCCATTCACTCGGCAGCGAAGCCCCCAACCCAAGTGTGCCGCAAGGGTCGTATTCTCTGAATCTACTACGCCACACAACTGTCGCCAGCTTACAATAATAGTCTACCCGTATCGGCAAATACGATTTCAGTCGAAGAGTTACTTGAACTCGCGCCTTCTTCGGGTAACCACCTAACCCTCTTTAAGCCTCTTTTTAAAACTCAATCAAAAAATACAGTCTCTGAAAACATACTCTGAAAACATAATCTGTTATGGTATAAATACATATGGTATCGTCATACCATTGACTTGCAAGTCACATCTCTGAGTCATTATTAGTCTATTGTAAATCTCTGTTTTCAAAACAGAAGTTTTGGGACCACCATTACAATAATTAAATTCAAAGAAACTCTTTCTCAAACCTCATGTAAACACATGCAAGGAACTCATCTTTGTCAAGAATTTCAATAGTACAGTACAACGTGGTCATGTCAAAGTTCTCGATTCATATGAAATTCTTTCGCTTAAACGCAAGAACACATTTATATCAAAAACACCCTCTCAACAATTTTAAATCATGCTCAAATGCTATAATATTGGGAAAAAATCTTTCAAATCACAAAACCATTATCTTTAATTCAATACACGAGAGGGAGTTCATAATTTATGCTCTTAATGATCTTAAATCTCAAATTCCATACATATACGTATATATGTAAATCAATTTTGGGGATAGGACCACAAGGTCAAAACAATAGTAACATTAAAGCATTCGGAGTACGTAATTTAGAACATAGATTCCAAAACCCCTTTGAAATTCATGCATAAAAATCTAAAAAATCATGCTCTAATGGTTTTAAGCCCATGTAGTTTTTTTTCAGGATAAACCCCGCGTACCTCTATCTAGAAATTTAAAGGATGCTTCTTGATGCCCACGGCTTGGAGATTCCAAATCTTCAATTTGTTTTGAAAACCCACGGTTGAATCTTGATTTATTTGGATTATCAATATGGAACCCTAGAGAGTGTTCTTGAATATTTTTGGTGAATGTATGAGTAATATGCTCAATTAGGATTGAAATATCATGTTTGCACTGATAAGGGTGTGGTAAAATACCCAATATACCCTTAATAAGACTGGTATTAAAATATAACTAGGAACCCGATTTCATGGGCCACCGCGACACACCACTATCGCGGTGGCTCACTGGAAATTGACGAATGGGAATTTGGCCCACTCCGCGATGCGCCACCATGGCGGAGTCCCACTGGAAATTGACCATCGTCATTTACACCCTCTCCACGATGTGCCAAGGACAGGAATGATGGTATTTTACGACTATGACTTAAATTAACCATAACTCCTTCACCGAGTGTCCGTTTTGGATGCATCTTATGTCGATGGAAAACTTATTCAGTCATCTACGAAATGAAAAGTTTAAATATAAGGGATTTCACTGGGGAAAAAATATAAATCATTCTAGAAGCCAATGCTTGATATTTTAGGGAAAAACGTTAGCTAAGAAAACCTTTGGGGCGTTACAATATCCCTACCTTGGGAACATTCGTCCCCGAATGTTAACGCGGGATACAGATAAGTATAATTTCTAGCATACTAAGGCATAGAAAGAATAAGGCAAGGATTGTACCTTCCATTTCATCATCTATTGGATAAAAAAGGTTAGGGTATCTAGCTCTCATGTCAACTTCTGATTCCCAAGTAGCTTCTTCAATTTTTTGGTTTCTCCGCAACACTTTAACTGAGGCTATATCTTTGTTCCTCAATCATCTAACTTGGTGATCCAAAATCTCTACAGGCTCTTCTTCATAGGATAAGGAGTCTGTCACTTTGATTTATTCAACAGGCAATACTAAAGAATGGTCTCCAATAAACTTCTTCAACATAGATATATAAAATACCAAATGAACCGAACCCAAACTAGCTGGCAATTCTAACTCATATGCAACTCCACCTATCCTTCTCACAATCTGATATGGTCCTATATAGAAAGGACTCATCTTACCTTTCTTCCCAAATCGCATGACTCCCTTCATGGGAGAAACCTTGAGAAACACCCAATCTCCAACCTCAAACTCTAGATCTCTTCTCCTAACATCGGTGTAGGACTTCTGACGACTCTGAGTTGTCTTAAGTCATCCTCTAATGACTTTCACATCCTCTATAGCCTAATGAACAAGATTAGGCCCAAGTATATGCGTCTCACCTACTTCATACCATCTTATCGGGGACCTACATCTTCTCTCATACAATGCCTAAAAGGGTTCCATCTTAATATTGGAATTGAAACTATTATTATATACGAACTCTATCAATGGAAAGTGCTCTACCCAACTACCTTTAAAATCAATCACGCAGTCCCTCAACATATCCTCGAGGGTCTAGATGGTGCGCTCAGTTTTCCCATCTGTCTGAGGGTGGAAAGTCGTGCTTAAATTCACTTGGGTACCTAAACCCTTTTGAAATGATCTCCAAACTGTGAAGAAAAATGTGCACCTCTGTCAAATATGATGAACACAGGTTCCCATGCAAATGAACTATTTCTGCAATAACAGCTTGGCATAATCCTCTCCCAAATAATTTATCCTGACAGGTAGAAAGTGAGATGACTTGGTCAACCTATCTAATTTCACCCAAATGAAATCATACTGGTTTCGGGACCTCGAAAGTCCTATAATCAAGTTTATATTTATCATCTCCCACTTCCACAAAGGCAAAGCTATCTCTTAAGAAGAACCACCTGCCTTAAATGTTCCACTTTAACTTGTTGACAATTCAAACACTTGGCAACATAGTTAGCCATATCACGCTTCATATTATTCCACCAATAAATGGTTTTCAAATCCTGATACATCTTAGTAGAGCCAGGGTGAAAAACATACCTCGACGTGTGAGCTTCGTCAAGGATTCTCTTTCTCGGACCATCTACATCTGGCACACACAATCTACCCTGGTATCTCAAAACACCATCACCACCAATTTCAAAAGATAATACCTTTTGTTGACCCACATCTTTCTTGATCTGCATCAAGATGGGATCTTCAACCTGCTTCTCTTTGACTTTTGCACAAAGGGAAGATTTAGTTATCTCATGGATAGCCGCTCCTTTATCCTCGGAATCTAAAAGTCGCATTCCTAGATTTACAAGTTGGTGAATATCTTTCACCATCTCCCTCTTTCATTTCCTTACAATAGAAAAACTACCCATAGATAACCTGTTGAGGCATCGGCTACCACATTCGCCTTTCCTGAATGATAGTGCAGGCTCATGTCGTAGAATTTTAAAAGTTCCAACCACCGCCTCTGCCTGAGATTTAATTCTTTCTTCAAGAAAACATACTGTAAACTCATGTGGTCAGTAAATATATCAACGTGTACCCCATACAAATAGTGCCACCAGATCTTAAGTGCAAAAACCATAGCCGCTAACTCCAAGTCATGAGTAGGGTAGTTTCGCTCATGCACCTTCAACTGCCTAGATGCATAAGCCACAACCTTACCGTGCTGGATAAGAACACACCCAAGTCCTACTCAGGATGCATCACAGTATACAACAAAACCTTTTGTAATCTCTGGAAGAGTCAGAATGGAGCAGTAGTCAACTTGTCTTTCAACTTCTCAAAATTATTCTCACAAGAGTCAGACCATAAAAACTTTACCTTTTTCTGAGTCAACTCAGTAAGTGGTATAGCTATGGAAGAAAAACTCTCGATGAATCTTTTGTAATAACCTGCCAAACCTAAGAAGCTCCGAATATTGGTTAGATTCATGGGTGTGGGCCATTTTCTCACAGCCTCAATCTTTTGAGGATCAACCTTAATCCACTCACTAGACACAATATGCCCCAAGACCGCAATACCATTCAACCAGAATTCACACTTGAAAAATTTTGCATATAACTTATGATCTTTAAGGGTCTGAAGGATGATTCTAAGGTGATTGGCATGGTCCTCCTCGCTCATAGAATATACCAAAATATCATCAATGAATACAATGACAAACCAATCCAAAAAACTGATGAAAAACCCTATTCATTAGATCCATGAAGGCTGCAGAGGTGTTAGTCAACCCGAAGGACATGACTTAGAATTCATAATGGTCGTATCTGGTTCGGAAAGCTGTTTTGGGAATATCTGACTCTCTAACTTTCAACTGGTGATATCCCAAATGAAGGTCTATCTTTAAAAAACATTTAGCACCCTAAAGCTGATCAAAAAGATCATCAATCCTAGGAAGGGGATATTTATTTTTAATCGTGACCTTATTCAACTAGCGATAATCTATGCATATACGAAGGGAACCGTTTTTTTTTTGCATAAAAAGTATAGGTGCACCCCAGTGAGACACACTGGGTGGGATAAAACCTTTATCGAGATGATCTGCTAAATATTTTTTCAACTCTTTTAGCTTTGTAGTAGCCATCCTATATGGCAGAATAGAAATAGGACGAGTATCTGGCAATAAATCAATACCAAAATCTATCTCCCTATTAGGTGGTATTCCTGGGACATCATCTGGAAAGACTTTCAGGAATATATTCACTACGGGGATAGACTGAAGAAGGAGACTTTCGGCACTAGAATCCTTAACCCGAATAAGATGATACAGGCAACCTTTGGAAATAAGTTTGCAGGCCCTGAGATAAGATATGAAGTGCCCTCTAGGTGCTAGAGAATGTCCCTCCCATTTTATCATAGATTTATTCAAAAAAAATATGACTCTTCGGGTCCTACAATTCAAGGTGGCATAGCACGAATGGAGCCAGTCCATCCCTAAGATGGCATCAAAATCAACCATATCAAGTTCTATGAGATCTTCCTCAGTATCCCAGCTGAAAATAGACACAACATAATTTCTATACACCCTCCTAGACACAACAAAATCTCCCACCAGGGTGGAAACCGAAAAAGGTTCAGCAATTACATCAGGCTCAAACCCAAAACCAAAAGCCACGTATGGGGTCACATAAGACAAGGTAGACCCGAGATCAAGTAATACATACACATCACGAGAAAAGATTTTCAATGTACCGATGACTACATTTGGTAAGGCCTCTACCTCCTGGCGGTTGGACAAAGCATACAACCCGTTCCGACCATTTTCGACGACTGAAGTGGCACCCTTCTGAGGTGGTGGTGCAGATGAATTCGACTAAGAATTGGATCCTCCAATATTACTCTTTGTTGTCGGAAAGTATCTTTGGATATGTCCTGGCTGGCCACATGAATAACACATCAAAGCGTCAAACTGACATCTCTCTAGATGATTCCTCCCGTATCTCCCACAGCGCGGATAGGACCAAGAGATATGTGCTACAATTCCCTACGACTGAGTACCCTGCATCCTCGACCCCTGACTAGACTGAAAACTCTGGGTGCGTTTCTAAGCTGTGGGTCTAGATACTGAAGCACTAGTTGCCGACTGTGCATTACCCCAATTCTTTTTCTATTTCCATTTGTCTCCCCAATTACCGTTTTTCTTCTGACTATGACTCTAGTATGTGGATCTGGATCACTTTGCATGTATGTCCTTTTCCCTAGATTTGGATATCGTCTTCTTCTTCTCAACTTGTTGCATCTGTACTGACAGTCTAGTAAAGTCCATATCCCTGTTCAGCATAGCTCCCTGACACTCAAGCACCAGATCATCTAAAAGGCCGAAAGCAAACTTCCTCATTCTGGTCCTCATACTACTCGTCATCTCAGGAGCATAACGAGCTAGCTGGTTAAACTTTAAAAGTATACTCCTGAACACTCATATTGCCCTACTTAAGGTTTATGAACTCCTCTGCTTTAGCTTTCCTCAGCTCCAGAGGAATGAATCGGTCGACAAAAGCATCCACGAACTCATCCCAAATTGTGGGTTCAACACTGTCACCCTTCGCGTATTTCCACTCGTTGTACCATTGGTTCGCTAAATCCTCTAGCTGGTATGCTTCTAGCTCAATACCCTCCACCTGATCAACATGCATTACTTTGAAAATCTTCTCCATTTCAAACTCCTGCGGGTCCTCATCTACCTTAGCGCCAGAGAACTTGGGCGGGTTCATTCTCAAGAATTGGACCACTCTAGTAACTTCAGAAGTGACAGACACAAACCTAGTATCCTCCGACCTCTGAGTTTATACAGCTACCAGCTGTGCCAGTATGTGAATAGACTGTCTGAATTCAGCATTATAAACCTCTCCTTCACAAGGCTGAGTGAGATTGGCCCCCGTTCGGGGAGTTTTGGGATGACTGGTCTGTACAGGAGGTACTCCCAGAGTAGGAACAGGTTTTGGGGTTTGAGAATTATTACGGGTCCGCATGCCATGGGTGGGATAGACTTCATCATCCTGAGCATTAACGTTGGTGTGACGGGGAGGCATCATAGGTTTTCTTAAAAGCAAGAGGTCATTGATTCAGACTCACTAGGACACTCTTGAACCTTAGGCTCTGATACAAGGTTTGTAACACCCCAAAATCCCATCCCGAGACGTCACACGGTGCTTATGACCCCAAAGAACCACAAGCTAACCCTTTACTGATATCTATACTTATATACTGTATAATATCTGAAATAAATACAAAAACTAGCCATAAGGTTCAACACATCTATGAATACTCATAATACAGAAAACTGAATACTACTACATCAACAACATCTATCTGAAAAGCCTCTAACCTTCTGAATTGTGGAGTTAATGGAAAAAGTCCCCAACAAACTCCATCAACTAAAAATAAATAAATTCAGAAGAAATAATAGTAAACTAAGATTCATCCTTGAAAGAAAAGGACTCACTGCTACTGCTGCTGACTGGGACTAAACTGCTGAGGGTACTCTGGATCCTGTACCTCTGAACTGAATAATCATGAAAAATGTCGCACGAGAACACAAACATGAATGCATAAAACATGAACACAATCATCGCAACTCTAGATACTGAAACTCAGATACCACTTTACTGCGGACTGAACTCACTACTGGTACTAAGATACTAAATCACTGACTCATCTGATACTGATAACTGAGGATCTGGATGTGTTTACATCAAGGACTGAACTCTGAGCTTACTTCTTTTGACTGACAGAATTAGAGATCAACCTTGCTAACAGATTATTTCAGAAGCGATTATCAATGCTAAGAAGTATGAACATGTCCAAATCTGACAACAAAAATACTCAATAGAGTCTGAGATGGAGATCAAGCCTATCTGACAGGAGATCTCAAGATATGATAATAGGAATACTCAACATGGTCTGAGACTGAGATCAAGCCTATCTGACGGGAGATCTCTATATATGATAATAGAAATACTCAACATGGTCTGAGACTGAGATCAAGCCTATATGATGGGAGATCTCTAGATATGATAATAAGCATCTGTATATGAGACCAAGCCTATCTGACGGGATGGTCCATGAATCAATGGAACTATCTGAGTTCTTTATAGAGATGGATGACTGTATCTGACAATCCTGATTTTTGAAGATAGATACCGAAACTGCAACTGTGGGAAGTAGTAACTTAACCAACATGCCCCAACCTACCACAGGTGAGGTCCAACCTGTGACCTCAGATGGAAGGGTGTCAATACCGTGCCACGGGTAAAGACCTCTTTGGTCAAGCCTCTCTGATGAGATGAACCTCGCAGGAAGTCGGCCTGAGGGCAAATAATAGTCAAACCTCTCTGACAGTGACAGCCCCTACTAAAGGGAGACTCCTGTATCCTGCGCTAGCTATGCAGTTCTTGAGTTCAGGGATTCCTACTAACAACTCAGCCTCTCTGACGGGAGAGCTGTCATCCCTTCCCTCTCTCGGTGCTAGCTTCTACTCCCAACTGAAAGACTCTGAAGTAAATTCTCAACTGAACACAATTGAACTGAGTTTGTTACTGATCATGTTTCTCAAAAGATCTGACTGAGTTATGCTGAGATTACTTAGTTTCGTATCTAACGGAAAAGGTATCAAATCATGGTATCTGACTGGCGATATAGATCTTGAATAGATTACTCATATTGCTTCTGAGATTAGAATTGAATCACTTTAATACTATTAGATTTGAGGTGATTACAGGACTGAGACTAGATTACTAGCGATACAAAGGTTACAGAGATAACAGAGATTACTGAGCTTTCTTAAGTTCTAACTTGTCTGAGGATACAGAGTTCGATAGTTCATCGAGTTCTGAGAATCATGGCTCGACTGGAGTTATCGAGAAATTGACACGGGCTCTAGACAACAGCTCTATTGTCGGGTACAAATACCCCTAGGGCTCGATAGCGTAAAAGTAAACCATAATCATTCATTCATCATCACAATCATTCATGTATTATCACAATCATTAATGCATTATCACAATCATTAAAGCGTCTTCACGATCATTAAAATATCACGTCAAGCATTTAAGTATCACAAACGTCTATTCATCATCACAGTCGCCAAGGAGTCACTTTAAGCATCTCAGAATCATAATCATATAATAACGTAGGGAAAACATGCTACTAGATCGTACTCTATTCAACAAGGTTTTACCTAAACTATTACATACCAATTTCAATTTTGACACATGTTTGGATATCACAAGGCTTGGGGAAACTTCATACTGGCATGTCACAACTTACTTGCTAACCACTTGCCTTGTATTAAAAGCTTAGCATTTATCAAAAAGCACTTAATCAGGGAAGTTACAACCATCATGTCTCGACTTGTTCATTAGGGTTATTCAACAACCACTAGGCATGACCGATTTTACACCTACATGGGGATTTCATGCTATCTTGGCACATTTCACTCACTAAAGCATATTATCAAACACTAGGCATGCATGGACTAGCTCACAATTCGGAGTTTCACATTCAACATACTATAATGGCTATTATATTTCACCTAAGATATTTATCAAACCTATGGGGAATATTCTTCACTTATTCAACCATTTCTATACTCAAAAATCATGAACACATCACATGGAAAAATAACTTCAAGAGGGTCTATCACAAACATCACATGAATTCCTTCATACTAGGGTAAAAGCTCATAAATCTTGGAGACAAACATAAATCAAAACTCAACAACACATTGAACATCAATTTCAACTCATACAAATTGTTAATAATTCATAAACATAACATCTTTTAGTTTTAAAAAGTGTTCTTGAGCTTCTTGGATGAAAGGGACCCAAGAATCAACATCTACATACCTTAACCTTTGAAATTAGATGAATTCTAATGTTTGAGCTCTATCCTCACTTGTAATACATAATTCTTGTATCCCACACTATAAGAAACTTAATTCTTAAAGAAACCCTGAAGAATTTATGGATGATTTTTGGAGGATTAAAGTTCTTGATGAAACCCTAGTTATACTCTCTTGAGAGAATTAGAAGAGAAAAATGATGAAATTTGGTTTTTGGAAGTGGGTTCTCATATTTATAGATGCTCGAAAAGGGTGGGAAATGAACAAAATAGACTTGCAAAAATGCCCTTAAGTTGCTGAAAAAATACTCTTGACGACATCCGTGATAGGCCGTCAGGTCCGTGATAGGTCGCCATGAATTGTCGCCAAAAAAAGGGGGTGAAATGCTTGATTTTCTGCCCAGGGATGACGACGTCGCCAAAAATGTCGTCAGAATGTGACGAAGTCGTCAAAAATGTCGTCAGAAACGTGATAGGCCGTCAGAAATGTCGTCACACATTTTCCAGCTTGACATGCTCGAGTAAAATGGGCATAACTCTTTGCTCCAATATTGTTTTTTGACTAAATTGGTATCGTTGGAAAGATAATTCAAAGATCTTCCATTTTATATATGGTAGGTACTATGATTAGATACATAAAAGGAGTTATGGTCGATTGAATTCGACCCAAATTTTGACAGTCACTAAAACTTGAACGATAGGAAAGATTTCAACTCGTCCATGAGTTAGGGGACCTCTATGATATTAATTCATGCTCAAATAGATTCCCACACGATTCATAGTATTTAATACTTGGGAGGTTATTTATAAAACATTTTGACTCGGATTTTTGCTTTACCAAATACGCTCCAAGGCTTAGACTGGAAGAGGATTTTACGGGGCATTACATTATCTCCCCCTTGAGAACATTCATCCTCGAATGTCGCTTAATAGACTGAGAATACAGATCAACGGAACTTACTAAATAAATGGAAACATCTCAGATCAGGACTACCCAACTGGAATGACTGACATATAGAGTTTTCACACTAGGCATACATATCTGATGCAAGGAATACTCGACTGATGATATTCATAGCTTAATTCTCATAATACACATGCATATTTGATGCATGTACTCATAACTGGGATGATCTCATGAATACATGACTGAACACACACTGACAAGCTGAACTCTTTCTACTAAATGCGCATATCTAATGCATGAATGTCCGGCTAAGCTGACTTTTGAAAGCACGGCTTGATAATGCAACAATGACTAATGCTAACTTTATAAAGAAAATTTGAACATTCATCGGGATGAATCTAATGGAATTCAACATCATAATACTATCGGGTATCTCCCCCTTGGGACGATATGTCCCTCTAAACACACTTAGCTGAAATACTGGAGCGGTGCGCGGGGCACCTACAAACTGGGTCATAATTGACCGATCAAGATCTGAAAATTATGAACGACTCATGCTAACACATAAGCTCAAAATGGGATCAAAGGATCTAAAAATGCATATCGCAAAGATGAAGGGCTCATAAGATACCCGGGTCTATATTAGGGAATCCTTTTAGATCAAGGCGATCCTGAAATACATGAAGTCTACCCCTTTGAGTCAGCACTCTACATTCTCGCCTTCTATGGCCAAGCTCACCACACCCAAAACATACATCACTACCGGCTTTACACACACCATGGTGGGGCCTACCACACTCTCCACAAAGCGGATGGGTAAGAACACCACTAGCACTACTCTTGGCTTTGGAGCTTAGCGCTCCCTCAGACCTGACACCCCCAAACACAGGTGCGGGTACACCAGCTGAAGATGGAGCTGGAACTAAAAATCTTCGACCATTCTGAGAACTACTAACACCTTGAGAACCTAACTACGAGAAACCACGACTACCTGTCTTGGCTCCCTTACTCACTCTCTCTCGTTCATTCATTTTATCTACCTCAATTTGTTGTGCATACATCATTAGCCTAGAAAGATCCATATCTCTATTGATCATGGCATCTCTACACTCTTTCAACACATCACTTGATACCCTAGTCAAAAACTTACTCATACTCGCTCTAGGGTCAGCTATCAAGTCAGGAGCATACTTAGCTAATTGGTTAAACTTAAGACAATACTCATTCACTGTCATGGAACTTTGCCTTAGGTTTATGAACTCTTCTACCTTAGATTCTCTCATCTCTAGAGGTAAAAACCTATCTAGAAAGGCACTCTGAAACTCTAGCCAAGTCACGGGAGCTGCATTTTCCCCTCTACTCTTCTCCCACATCACTACCCAATCATGAGCAATACCTTTTAACCTATAAGATGCTAAATCAACACTCTCCTCCTTAGAAATATGCATCATCTGGGTGATCTTCTTCACCTCCTCTAGAAATAACTACGGGTCCTCACCTACTACTGACCTAAAGAATTCGGGCGGGTTTATTTTCATGAAGCTTCTAATCCTGGCTATGGAAGAATTACCATCTTGCTGAGGTGGGACTGCAGCCTAACGGTTTTCATGAACATTAGTCGCCGTCTGGGCTAGCGCTTAAAAAGCTTCCCGAAACTCTAGATGTGACACACTCTTATTTTCAGGATCTACTGGCTGAGGGGGCTGATCATCAACCCTATGGACAAAGTCTCTGCGAGGAGGCATACCTTGTAATTAGAAGAAAGAAGTGGATTAGACTGAGGATAAACTTGATCTCATGCTCACTCACACTAAATGATTACTGGAAGAAAAGGAACTGCTCCTAAGAACATCCTATAGCCTCTTGTACATAAATGTTGTGCGCTACACACCTATGCACAAGACTCTACTAGATGCGGTTTTTAGACTCCCTAGGACACTCTTGAACCATAGGCTCTGATACAAGGTTTGTAACGCCCCGAAATCCCATCTCGAGACATCACACGGTGCTTATGACCCCGAAGGACCACAAGCTAACCCTTTACTGATATCTGTACCTGCATACTGCATAATATCTAAAATAATTACAAAAACTAGCCATAAGGTTCAACACATCTATGAATGACATAATACAGAAAACTGAATACTACTAAATCAACAACACCCGTCTGAAAAGCCTCTAAACTTTCTGAACTGTGGAGTTGATAGGAAAAGTCCCCAACTAACTCCATCAACTGAAAATAAATAAAGTCTGAAGAAATAATAGTAAAATGAGATTCATCCTCGAAAGAAGAGGACTCACTGCTATTGTTGTTGACTGGGACTGAACTGTTGAGGATACTCTGGATCCTGTGCCTCTGAACCTATGGTGTCAAATAAAACAGCATAGCGCAAATGCATCAGTACAGGAATATACTGAGTATGTAGATGAGGTAGGCTAATGCAAGGGCTCATGCATGCACAATATCTAAACCAAATAATCATGAAAAATGCCGCATGAGAACACATTCATGAATGCACAGAACATAAACACAAACATCACAACTCTCGATACTGAAACTCGAATACCACATTACTGCAGACGGAACACACTACTAACACAGAGATACTGAATCACTGACTCATCTGATACTGATAACTGAGGATCTGGATGTGTTTACATCAAGGACTAAACTCTGAGCTTACTACTTTTGACTGACAGAATTAGAGATCAACCTTGCTAATAGATTATTCCGCGAGTGATTATCAATGCTAAGAAGTATGAACATGTCCAAATCTGACAACAAAAATACTCAGTAGAGTCTGAGATGGAGATCAAGCCTATCTGACAGGAGATCTCAAGATATGATAATAGGAATACTCAACATGGTCTGAGACTGAGATCAAGCCTATCTGACGGGAGATCTCTATATATGATAATAGAAATACTCGACATGGTCTGAGACTGAGATCAAGCCTATCTGACGGGAGATCTCTAGATATGATAATAAGCATCTGTATATGAGACCAAGCCTATCTGACGGGATGGTCCATGAATCAATGGAACTATCTGAGTTCTTTATAGAGATGGATGACTGTATCTGACAGTCCTGATTTTTGAAGATAGATACTGAAACTGCAACTGTGGGAAGTAGTAACTTAACCAACATGCCCCAACCTACCACAGGTGAGGTCCAACATGTGACCTCAGATGGAAGGGTGTCAATACCGTGCCACGGGTAAAGACCTCTTTGGTCAAGCCATCCTGACGGAATGACCCTCGTAGGAAGTCGGCCTGAGGCCATATAATAGTCAAACCTCTCTGATGGTGACATCCCCTACTGAAGGGATACTCCTGCATCCTGCACTAGCTACGTAGTTTTGGAATTTAAGGATTGATCCTAATGACTCAGCCTCTCTGATGGGAGAGTCGTCAACCCTTCCCTATCTCGGTGCTAGCTTCTACTCCCTACTGAAAGACTCTGAACTGAAATTTCAACTGAACATAACTGAACTGATTCTGTTACTGATCATGTATCTCAAAAGATCTGACTGAGTTACGCTGATTACTTAGTTTCGTATCTAATGGAAAAGGTATTGAATCATGGTATCCGACTGACGATACAGAGCTTGAATAGATTACTTGAATCGCTTCTGATATTAGAATTAAATCACTTGAATACTATTAGATTTGAGTTGATTACAGGACTGAGGCTAGATTACTAGCGATACAGAGATTACAGAGATAATTGAGATTACTGAGCTTTCTTAAGTTCTGACTTATCTAAGGATACATAGTTCTATAGTTCATCGAGTTCTGAGAATCATGGCTCGACTGGAGTTATCAAGAAACTGACACGGGCTCTAGACAACAGCTCTATTGTTGGGTACAAATACCCCTAGGACTCGATAGCGTGAAAGTAAACCATAATCATTCATTCATCATCACAATCATTCATGTATTATCACAATCATTGATGTATCATCACAATCATTAAAGCATCTTCACGATCATTAAAACATCACGTCAAGCATTTAAGGATCACAAACGTCTATTGATCATCACAGTCGCCAAGAAGTCACTTTAAGCATCTCGAAATCATAATCATATAATAACGTAGGGTAAATATGCTACTAGATCGTACTCCATTCAAAAAGGGCTTACCTAAACTATTTCATACCTATATCAATCTTGACACATGTTTGGATATCACAAGGCTTGGGGAAACTTCATACTGTCATGTCACAACTTACTTGCTAACCACTTGCCTTGTATTAAAAGCTTAACATATATCAAAGAGCACTTAATCAGGGAAGTTACAACCATTATGTCTCTACTTGTTCATTAGGGTTATTCAACAACCACTAGGCATGACCGATTTTACACCTACGTGGGGATTTCATGCTATCTGGCACATTTCACTCACTAAAGCATTTTATCAAACACTAGGCATGCATGGACTAGCTCACAATTCGGAGTTTCACATTCAACATACTATAATGGCTCTTATGCTTTACCTAAGCTCTTTATCAAACCTATGGGGGAAATTCTTCACTTATTCAACCATTTCTATACCCAAAAATCATGAACACATCACATGGAAAAACAACTTCAAGAGGTTCTATCACAAACATCACATGAATTTCACATACTAGGATCAAAGCTCATAAATCTTGGAGACAAACATAAATCAAAACTCAACAACACATTGAACATTAATTTCAACTCATGCAAATTATTAATAATTCATAAACATAAATTCTTTTAGTTTAAAAAAGGGTTCTTGAGCTTCTTGGATCAAAGGGACCCAAGAATCAACATCTACATACCTTAACCTTTGAAATTAGATGAATTCTAATGTTTGAGACTCTATCCGCACTTGTAATAAATAATTCTTGAAGACCACACTATAAGGAACTTGATTCTTGAAGAAACCTTGAAGAATTTATGGATGATTTTTGGAGGATTAAAGTTCTTGATGAAACCCTAGTTATACTCTCTTAAGAGAATTGAAAGAGAAAAATGATAAAATTAGAGTTTTGGATGTGGGTTCTCATATTTATAGATTTTCAAAAACGGTGGGAAATAACAAAAATACCCTTGAAAAAATGCCCTTAAGTTGCTGGAAAAATACTCTTGACGACATTGACGAATTGGAATTTGGCCCACTCTGTGATGCGCCACCATCGCGGAGTCCCACTGGAAATTTACCATCATCATTTACACACTCTCCGCGATGTGCCAAGGATAGGAATGACGGTGTTTTACGACTAGGACTTAAATTAACCATAACTCCTTCACCCAGTGTCCAGTTTGGATGCATCTTATGTCGGCGGAAAACTTATTCAATCATGTATGAAATGAAAGTTTGAAATCTAAGGGATTCCACCCGGTAAAAAAAGTATAAATCATTCTAGAAGCCAATTCTTTATATTTTAGGGACAAAATTTAGCTAAAAAAAACTTCGGGGAGTTACACTTCCACTATTAGTACCTTGTGTGAACAATATCTTATAACTGATATACAGCTAGCTCATCACTCTCACTCGAAGTAACCCCCATTATGTTTGTAACCTTCTGTACCTGATCGATGAATTCCTGAGTGTCCTCATCTGACTTAAACCCGGAAAAAAATAGAGGATTCATTCGGGTGAAGTCTCGAATCCTGGATGCAGTTTAATTGGCCACTAGGTTAGATGGAATGATAGTTGGTCATTTATTTTGAGCAGTAACTAACTAAGCAAGAGTAGTAAATGCAGCTCTAAACTCTGCATGATAAACATGTTCACCCAAAGGATCTTCGGGCTGAGGGGCTGGCTTATTCTCATTTCTTCTTTTGGGAGGTATGTTCTGTAGAAGAAAGGGGGAAATTAATTAGACCAGACTAAAGATTTACTGGAGATTAAGATTACTCACATGACGTGAATACTGAAAGAAAGGAAATTGTTCATAAAACATCTCATATCTTCTTGTACATAAATGTGGTGCGCAACACACCTATGTACCAGACTCTACTAGATATAGCTTTCATACTTCCTAGGAATCTATTGAACCTTAGGCTCTGATACCAAGTTTGTAACGCCCCGAATATGGTACACAAAATGCTACACGGTGCTTATGACCCCGAAGGACCACTAGCTAACCTATGACTGATATTTGTACCTGAACACTGCAAAATATACTGTATAATGCGGAAATAAAGGCTGAAAGACCATAAGGTTCAAAATTGTAACATAACTAATAAAACATAACATCAGGATGGGGTATGAAGTACCCAAAACAACTGAAATAAACTGTCCGAACATGATAGTCTGAAAAAGGCCTCTAACTGTCTAAATAAGGAGTTGATGGGACATGTACCCAACTAACTACAACTACTGAAATAAATTAAGTATTGAAATGATAAAATACTAATCATTACTCAAAGGATGAGGACTCACAGTTGACTCTGACTGCTGAGTACTAGAATGCTACTGATGCTCTGGAGCTCGTGCCTCTGAACCTATGATATAAAATACCATAGCGCAAATACGTCAGTATGATTGAATGTACTGGTATACATGTGAGGTAGGATGAATTCAAAAGGTTTCACATGCATGAACTACACTAACTGACTAGTTAACATAAACGTGAGAATGCATGCATGAATACATAATAACTGTAACTGAGTTCGTGATAACATGATTATTGAGTCTGAGTACTGATAACATGAAATACTGATAATTGTATAACTGAAATAATTGATACTGAGCATCTATATCTAAGATCTAGGTTCTGATGGAATTAGCTGAGTTTCGTACTATTCTGAGTTGACTGTATCTGACAGTTCTGAATTCTGTAAAACTATCTGAGTTCTATTATTGAGACTTAATGACTATGTCTGACAGTCCTAATTCTATAACTGAAACTGTGGGAAGTAGTCATCTAACCGACATGCCCCAAATAACGCATTATAGTTGAGTTGGGGTCCAATCTGTAACCCCAATTAGAAGAGTGTCAATACCGCGCCACTGGTAAGGACAAGCTGTGGGTAACCCTCATCTGACTGTGTCCCCAAAAGAGAATGGTGGGGCCCTCATCTGACAGTTCTTATCCACCTCATCAACCCTCATCTGACAGTGTTGATGTCTCAGCCTATGCTGGCTATATAGTTCTGGAATGCAAGGATTACTTCTAAGAATCACACCCTCATCTGACAGTATGTGTTCCTATTCTTGGGTTCACTCAGTGCTAATTCCTACTCCCATTTGAATAGACAATGAACATGATTAACTAAACTGGACTACATTGAATTCATGGAGTTCCGTTAACCGACGGAATACTATTGAGATTACTAAATTACTGAGCTTTCCTGAGTCACAGGACCGACTGAGTTCTATGGATCATGGCTTGACTGAGGATATCGTGAAAACATGTCACTGGCTCTAGGCACACAACTATATTTTTTGGGTACAAGAACTCCCAAGACTCGATAGAAGGAAACTGACAAAGCATGACTTTCTTGAATACAGGACCAACATCAACAATACCTAATCCATTGGCTAAAATATTTCATCAAACACTTGACATACATAACTTGTATATGAATGGGTATTTCATATTATCATACTAGTATGGCACTTTTCCTTCACATAGGCATTTAATCAAATATATGGGGAGCATGCTTTGGTTATACAATCATCAACACATCTAATAATTATGGATACATAAATCAACTTGTAAATTAAGGGTTTTATCATGAATATCGCGTAAATCATCACATATTAGAATCAACTCTTGTAATTAATAGTCTATTACATGGAACGAAACCAATGAACAATATGAACATTCATAAATATACAAATCTTGGATTTTGAAAAGAGATTCTTGAGCTTCATGGTTGAAAGAGACCCATGAATCAACACATGGCATACCTTAGAATGTAACTCCGTAAAGATCCTTGAAGAGATTCTTGATCCTTGTCCTTGAATTTTTAAGATTAGGGTTTCTTGGCTTTGAGAGAGTATGAAGAAATTGGGGAAAATAGAGTGAATAATGATGTCCTTAGGTCATGTAGGGTTAAATTTCGTGTTTAAGGCTGACTTAAAATCATAGAAAAAGACCTATTTAACCCTGGACGTGTCTTTTAAAATTTGTGAAAATTTTCCAACCTAGCCCCTAGCGCGACGCGGCGCTATCGCGTCATGTCACTGGAATTTGATAACTGAGAAATTTGACGATAACGCAACGCGGGGACATCGCGGAGATTTACTGAAATTTGACAATTGGGATTTGAGAGACCTCCGCAATGCGGTGAAATCATGGAGTCTTACTGGAAATTAAAAAATGTCATTTTGTCTTATGGCATGACGCGCCACTGACTGAGATGACGGTGTTTTACGACTGAAACTTGAAATAGTCATAACTTCTTATTCGGTTATCGGATTTAGGTGAATCCTATATCGATGGAAAGCTTAATAAATTTTCCATATGACAAAAAATGACAATCTTAAAAATTCTACGTGTATAAAAGTAGATTCATCTTTAAAATGTGTCTTTAATATTTTTTGAACGAATTCAAGCTAGGTAGAAGTACAGGGTATTACAAATAGTGAAATAATTTTTAAGCATCTGTGGAATACGTATATACTCAGATAGAGCACCTACTTTGAGTATGACTTTTATGGAAAAAATTATAAAAATTGTAGGTTGCGGTGCCACATCATGAGGAATAGTATTAGTATCACCTTGAGGTTTGGTGCCCTTTCTATAATATAATGGGAGTTGATAGTCAATCAGTAGGCCCTCTTAATAAGATATACATTGATCTAGTACAATGTTTAATAATGCCCCTACGTCGGAGGATAGAAATACATTTGGAGATGTAGAAATTATCAATAGTAAATTACAGATGTCTTAAGATATAATAATTATTCGTTCACTTGATTTCACATGGTCTTATTCATTTGTTAGGTGCATTTGTGCCCTAACTAGATACTTCCTAGATATTGATTAAGTTTATATGATTTTCTTTCGAAGAAAGGGATAGAATGTATGTGTTCACCTGATATATGTTCATCATAACCTGACTGATTTTTAGCCTGTCTTAGAAAAAAAATGTTGGACTACCCTTTAAATATTTTTTTAATATTTTTTTTGTTGTAGCAATTTTGCCAAGCACAGTCAAATCTCAGTTATTAAGTCCAAGGTGGCTATCTTTACGTGTTATGGAAAGTTAACAAAATGACTCCATAAGTATGTGGTAAACAAGAGTTCTTACATTACATTATCTTTAACATCCCGTTTGTTCATCTGTCCACCAAATTTATATGACTTTCTAAATATCGAGTTTAAAAATATGGCACCTGATAGCAATGGAAACAGGACGATTCAACTTGCCATCCTAGTAAGAAGCTTATAAAGTATTCTAATAAATAATTAAATAGACTAATATTAATATTGTTTGGTTACTATATTCGATTATAGAGAGAGAATATTTTAGGGTTGAGAGAAAAATAACCTGATTACATAGATTCAAAAAAAAATAAGGGAATGTGGATAGGAGTAGCCTTAATATTATTTGAAACTAGCGGGAGTATGCTCGCATGTAAGTTATGATTACATGACTTCCTGAAATTCCTTGTAGTTTACAAAGGAACTAGACATCAACAAAATTAAGTTGCCATGAATTGAATGTGTAGTGTTATAGCTAACTTTCTTTCAAGATTATATGTATTGCATGTATGGTAATTTAACTATTTACATGGTACTTATTTTCATAAGCTTATTAGTTTACCTGTTATGCATTTATGAGAGATTAATTACCTACATGTTATTTATACTATAGATTCTTATTTATAGGTTACGTATTTTATGAATCATTGTTTATATACCACATGTTTTGTATAGAATGTGCTTACATATCATCTGTTTTATAAAGTGTTGATGCACAAATTATATGTTTCATAGAATATTTGATCACAAACGTTGCATATGTGCATTCGAGATTGTTCATTCAAAGGTCATAAGATTATTGTTTACATGTCACAGTCCTCGTATGTCATTTATTTGTACATCGCATGTTCTATAAGCGTAACTGTTTAAGTGTTATCCGTTTCATAAGTTTATATGATTGGAATGTAAAGTTTTATTTCTTATATGACACATATTTAATTTTTATGGGTTATAGATGTATCTGCTCAAATATTATATTTCACATACTCATATGAGATAATCAAGTTATTTACATATTATGTGTTTTCATAATGTTAAGATTTATGCATAAAGCACTTTCATAGTTTATCTGTTTATATAATTATATGATAAATGTTACGATACAATTCATCTGTCTTCATGTTATATATATATATATATACACACACACACAAACATATATATATACATACACACACACATATATATATCGTGTATTATAATCTATCACTTCTAGGTTGGATAAATCATTTACTTGTATGTCACTTTAATTATCATATAGATATTTGAGTATCATATGTTTTATAGGCTATGCATTTAGAATATCAAGGACCTATTTATTTGCATAATATACGTTTATTTGTTTACGATGGTCCCCATCATTGATTCATGGCATCGAAAGGCTCAGTGTTGGAGAATTATGTTATGTCTTCGCATCTTTTATCCTTCGCTTGAATCTTTAAATACTACTGATTTTTGTAGAATGTTGGTTTCAAAGGAAAATATTCTAATTCAAGTTTTTCAAGGATGCTAATATAGAATCCAATTTTACTTCTTTTTACACGAGACTTGTTACATATTTATACAGGTTTGTCTAAGTTAACTATTTCAGTTTAGTCTACTAGAAAGTTTTTATTTGGCTCGACTAATACATGTTTAAGAAATCAAAAAACTTTTTAAAATAGTGAACATATTTTTTTCTTTCTCATATGTTATTGCAAGCACACCTTCTGCTTCTATTCAGGACACAGAAACAATGAGTGCTCTTGCTTCCATGATTTTCTTGTTTATTTGTTGTACATTATTCTGGAAAGAGTAGTATATCCCCTGTACCCTTTTCATAATGGGTGTGTTGAATCGCGTGAATTGCCTCATTTAGAAGATCAACTTTTAAAGAATGTATATTTTTTCCTTATCAAAATAATGAGTACTTTATTTTTTTGAATATGTCTGGATAATGTTCCTTCACTTAACTTTTTCTTGGATAAAGTATGTGAAATAATTTTGGTCAGTGGTGAGATTCGATGACATGTGTGAATTAGCAGTGTGATATTTCTTTTTGATGATTTCTTTTATGTTTTTTATCTGTTGTATTTGTTATTTGTTATTTGTTCTGAGTCGAGGGTTTATCAGAAACAACCTCTCTACTTTAGCTGAGGTACTAGTATAGACTGTGTACACTTTACTCACTCCAAACCCTACTCAACGGAAATATACTGGGTATGTGTTGTATTTATTTTATGTGTAAATTTTATCTATAAATTTTATAATCGACATTAGGTGATGTGATTAGCTTACCCGCTCGCTATGTACTTTTACAAATCTAGAACCCATGTACTAGGTTCTCTTATATTATATCTTCTTATATGTTATATGTTTTACTATAAGGTATTAAGATTATACCTGTCTATATGATCAAATGGCAGATTTCATGTTATAATTCATCCGTTTACATGTTAATTTTTTTTATCCCACATGGTAGCATGTTGTTTATGGTTCATATATTCATGTGTAATAGATTTTTAAAGTTTACATGCACATTGATAACATATTCCTATATTTTACTATATAAGTTATACATCTACTAAAATTTATATATTTATAACTTAAAGTATTTTTTACATCTTAAATGTTTATATGGGTATAAGCATGTCAAACTTATTTGCTAACATGTTACAGTTACTAGGTAGATAGGATTAGACAGGTATCACCTAGAAAAGACGTCAATTGGCTCCGCAGAATCGACAAGCTGAGCCCTGAGTGTATAAGGAAAAATAAATATTGGTATGACTCTTATTTTAACATAAAGAGATAATTCAGGTGCCTCTATATAGGGATATAGTGCACCCAAAATTCCTTGTGTGTATACCACTCTAACATTATGAGGTTAGGATTTATGCCTATGATCCCTAAAATCTTAGCAGCTCATCTCAGGTGAGTTATTTCAATTCAAGGATAGAAGGCGAGATGCTTAACTTGTTTTATGAACCATCTGAATGTATATAATATGTGACTATGATTCTAGAAATTTGCATGAATGCAGCTTCTAGATGCAGAATATAAGGTAAGTTACTATATTGATCATACTTGTCATTTGATTATAAGGACAAATGGAGCCTCGTGAATTATCTATTGTCTTTGGTATTTATCTTGACGCACTGTGAAACGTATTTATATGTATTTTGGATTATATAAATTATCTATTGGATATTGTATTTATCGTGATGCTCTGTGAAGTATATTCGTATATATTCTGGTAAGCTGATGGGTTTTCAATAGGCCTATCTATCAGAAAAATTCTGTCAAATTTTTGTAAAATTTAAGAGTTAGATAAATTTTAAGACCTTAAGGTAGATTAAGGAAAGTGAAAGAATGTCTTGGGTAATTGTAGGAGTCAACATAAGCTATACGCATTATTCGAGGACGAATGATCCTAAGTGGGGGAGATTGTAATACCTTTGTAAATTTTTAAATTCATTTTATATTTTAGATGAGTATAACTCTTAATCTATAGAAATTTACATAGTACATATATTTTAAAGAAAATTATATTGCGTGTACATATATATATATATATATGTGTGTGTGTGTGTGTATGTAAATATAATGTATATAATGTGTATGGTTGTGGCTGGTGGGTTAAAGTATAAGTGAGAAGTTTTAATATACATATATATATATATATGTGTGTGTGTGTGTGTGTGTGAGTCCGAGTGTGTGCGCGCGCGCGTGTGTATAAATATTTGGTGCAAGTAGGGCCAATTTATTATTTGTTTTCTCTACAAAAATACTTAAAGGAAAAAAGGGATGAAACCCTAATTATTTTATCTAAACCAGTCACCTTTCCTTCTTTCTCTCTCTAATATCACTGTCATAGCTCTCGCCGGCAACAGCAATCACCGGCCGGCAAAACCCCCACCGACGTCTCCTTCCATTATCCTATCTCTATCTCTCCAATTATTTAGTTAGATCAACTGCTCCTTCCTCTCTCATTGTACTCTTTATTCATAGGTCCGGTCACTGGCAAGCCAACACCGATGAAACTTATCACTGCTCCAGTCGGCGAACCCTACTAACACACCACCAAATAGATTTGGGTTGGAAACAGCAATAGTTTCTCAATGCTGATTTTAAAATATTAAGTTGGCTATCTATCAGATTGTGAAAATTAGAGGTTGACAAAATAAAGGCTACACTCCTGCGGATTGAATTATATGATACTTGTGATCCTACCGTTATCTAGGAAGGCATCAAAGGTATGTAAAGCTAAACCCTCCTTCACTGTGAAGGCACAACTCATAGTCATTTGTTTCTCCTAGCAGAGTCGATACCGTTTACTTGATATATAAGAACAAATGTTTCACTTTCTATACGTCTAACACGTAGCTATATGCCTAATATCGTCACAATATGAATGTTCCCTTCTTATTTTAAAGTACTTGTCTCCATCCTTCATGCATCTGTTTATTGGAGTTGCAGTATTCGGTTTTACTCATATCAAGTCAAGTATCCATAGAGCGATACATGATTGTATTCACGTGAGTTGAAAATTCTCAAAAATCATATATTATGTCTATCACATGCAATATGTTTAGAATAAATGGCTATAGTGTAGTCGTAATTGTATATTGGATCACATAGCAATATAGTCATTGAATAAAATGAGAACTAGTGTTTGAATAGCTCGATACTAGTAAAGAAAATAGTGTAATGTGAAAAGCATTACTTTACTGGCTGAATAACATTTATCATGATACATTTGCATAGTCCTATAAGGCAGTACTTGATAAAGTTAACGACGGGAGGATACAATTGGCTTGGCATATCGCTCGATGTGATTCTGTTTATAGGATCGTGACCAGACCATTATAGTGAGCCTAAACATAACAGTGTACCCACCCGTGTGGCATCATTTGCATTTGGAGTCAGTTGGGATACCCTTGACTCGAGCCAATATATAGCACATATAGCCTACGGATAGACCTTTATAGTGAGCCCCTAAGGAGGGCATACCCTGTATTAAACTGCAATTATAGTTATCTGTATAAAATCATAGTTAGGAGTATCTGGGTAACATATACCGTACACTTGACATAGAATGCCCTTGGTAGGCCATCATATGATTATTTGTATGAAAAGTAGGTCTAGGACATCACTTAGGAAAATTACTAGGCCCTTAATAATGATGACTTACTCGGAAGTGGTTATATAATAAGTTAATTAGGTAAATGCAAAGGTAATAGTTTCATATAAGATTTTCTAGGATTTAGTCGTCCGCAGTTCCTCATCTTGTTGTTTGATTCATTGAGCATCCTTATTCATCTACTTGTTGTTTTGTATTCTTTACCTACTAGTACATATTTTATAAGTACTAATGTACCTACATCCGGGGTCACTGCATTTCTGTAAACACAGAATCAAGTATATCGATGAGCAGACTTATATACTAGATATTTGTTCGTATTTAGCCAATCAATCGGTGAGATCCTCTCTTACCTGGGGCTAATAAATGTCGAGTTCTATTTAGTAGTGTTTCTAGTTATATTTTATGTATGTAGGGGCCCCTTCCCTGACCACCTTCTGTGGTGCAGTTATAATTTCTCTTAGAGGCTTCATAGACAGAGATAAGTTGTCATACCTAGTCATAATTTCACATGTATGTATCAACTAAGTGTTCAATGGGATAGAATTGGTTTGTACATATCCCCTATCATTGTTTATGAATGGTAACTCTTCCGCACAGTCTATGGCAGTCATATAACTCATGCTCATACGGTTCTTGTCTGTCCTGTCTAGGCTAGGGGTATGACACAATGATACAATTTTTACCCATAAATCCGCTGCTCTATTTTATTTACAAAATGTATTAGTATGATCTATGAACTATATCTAAACTACCTGGGTCAAAATGACTCAAATTAGAAAAGGACCATTTAGTGAAATTACAATGACCAACTGATCACTTCATATTTAATGGCCAAAATATAGGTCAATTACTTTGAAATGATCCAAACAGTGCCTTTTTCCCAAAAAAAAGTACGAAAAAGGTGATAAGTGAAAGAAAATAACTCTTAACTAAAGAGAGAAAATAGCTAAACGAAGCCTCCTGCTTCAAATGGGTCAGAGTATGTCTTCTAGGCCTTTATATCAAAAGTTCAAAAAATAAACAGTTTTGGTATGGATTGTCCCAATTACAGGGTGGTCTTTAATTTGTTTCTTTACTTTATGGATTAAAGTATTCTTAACTAATACAATAATGACTTGGAAACACAAGAAAATCACAAAAACAGTCCACTAATCTAAGCCAAACCCGAGAACCCAAATAAGACCTAGTCTCGAGTTGAACAACAACAATAGAAACAACATTGTAAAGGCATAATAACAAGGTGTTTAACACCTATTGTAGCAGACAACAAACTAGATTAACAACATGATAATGACGAACACGAAGAACAATAAAAATATTATTAAGAACAACAAACACACAGCTACAAAAAACAAAGGGATAGATAGATAGACTACACAAAGATGTAATCTTAAGAACCCAAGAGCCTATTCCACTCTTGGACCCTTAACACCACACCCAATGATTCACCTATCCCTTACATTGAAATAAGAGGGACCTCTATCTCCCCATCATCCAACATTTCCAATCTTGAATCCAAAACGAGTGATTTCACACTCAAGTTGATATCCCTAGTTACTATGTTTCGGCTAAGAGGCCATTCTCTCAAGAGAGGGTGTTTCAATGTTACAACATTAAATATTCAATCAAAACTAAGTAGTAAATGACCTAACATATTCTATTTATAGTAGGTTACAAAAATAGTATAAATGTCCAAAAGACCCCTTAGACAAATCTTTCACTTTAAGCGTCCTTGGAGTGTAGAATGTGGACTATTTTTTGAACCTATTTAGGCCCTCATTTGCAATTCATTTGAACACTCCAAGTCTCCGGTGAATATATCTCACATATGTCCATCTTCATGGTCGTACTCGTATCAGCCTCCCCTTCTTGAAAAAGATTCAACCTCGAATCCATACCTTAAAAAATCAAAGAGGAAACAAACAAGCACAAATCCTCATGGCATGAGGGTTAGAGTTACCAAAAAATACAATTAGTATTATTGTGCCATGGTGGTACACACTTGAAGTACAACCAAGGATCCTTTCTGTTAATTATGAAAAGCATTTGTACAACATCACAAAGGAAAGGGATCAGATGAACATCAAGAAATAAGGAACAAAAACCAAAATTGTGCCTCTCGTACGATGTATATCCGACAACACCATGAATATCATCATATGCATATAGGTAGTGAAGAAAGGCACCAAAGACACAATTCTCATCCAAGATGTATTCACAAGTAGAAACACACAAAGAGATAAAGGGATATTTTAAGCACGTAGGACCTCTCTTTTTCCAACCACTTCCCGAGAGAAGGCATTCCATCAAGGGAATCATGCCAATAAGGAGAATAGGGAAACTACCAAGCAACAATCCAATCCAAGACAGGTAGTTTGCCCAAGAACTCAATTTCCCTATACCAATGATGTTAAGCATGCTTCCAAAGAGTCCCACAAGATACTTCTATTTGTCCAACCCCATGAAGGTGAAAAGACGTCTTTAACATCCTAAGGCTCTTCCATAAATAAGAATATAACTTGACATCCACAAGTTGTGGTTCACATAACTTAAGTACAAGTGTGTCAAACATGGATGCACGGATATGAGCAACACCTCAAAGAGACAATGACACATTTTCCCTAGGGTCCTCGAGTAGACACAAACCACCATTAACATCAAAGAGATCACAATTCAAGTCACCATATTTGTCAAGCATGGGTGGAGTGTCACGCAAATGAGTACAAGCAAAATCATTTTTCAAGGAATAATCACAATTCGGGTTTCCCAAGTAATAAAGCAAACCATGGTCATCTTCACCCGATTGACTATTCCTTTCCAAGACTACACATTCCCTACCCTTAAGAGTAATTTTATCTTCCAAAAAGAGATTTCCATCTTGAGGTGGAATGTTGTCAAACCATAGTGGGTTAACATATGGGCTATAGCTTTCCAGACAATCCATGTCGTCAACTTCACTTGCACCACTAGGTTCATTAGGAGTGATTAGACTATCTCCAAACAAGATATTATACCTAAAGAGTGAATGATCTAACCCGCGAATAGATTTGGAACTTTCAATCTTTACGGAATCATTATCAAGTTTGAAAGATATGTCAAGCACATGATTAACTCTTTGAGACAAGAAAACATTAGAATATTTACAACAACACAGGCTCACCGGTTCACGCCCTTGTCCTTAACCAACATCTTCAGTTTACTCACACACTTGAGATTCATTAATCACATCATACATATTCTCAAGTGATGGGCAAGTTTTACACACAAGTTGGTCAACACAATTTTCATATGACGATGTACTTTCATTCAACACAATAGCTTCAATACTAGGTGGACACAAATCGATCTTACTAGAAGAGTCGATTCGATCATCTATAGGATTAACTAGTGCATCCATTCGCACAATATGTACATCATCTACAAGTGGTAAGGAATCAATAGACTCATATGTAGGTAAGCTACTACTCACACTCAATGGCTTATTAGTTACACGTTCATCATTCACATGCATCAAAGTGTAAGAGTTAGCTATTTTATCTTGAAGTTCATGAGTATGTTTGTCTTTAACTTGGTGTGAAAGTGCTTCACAAGTTTGGGCAGCAACTTCCTTAGGGAAGCTCGCACAGCAAGGTGTTTGGACCTTAGGTTTTGGATTTGTTGGGATAAGTGTGGATACCAATTGGCGTAGCCTTTGAATGTGCCATTTCATGACTTCAATATTGTCAGTGATGCGGTCAAACGTGGCATCGAAATTGGTGGAAGCCATGGTACCTAAAATAAAAGACAGCAACGAACAACAAAACAAACAAACTTGTTAGCTCAAAAATGCCTCATCACAATCTCACTCTCGATTTTTACCTCACACTAGGTTTCATAAGTGTTGAAAGTCGACTTGTATTTCGCGAGTGATTGAGGGCCAAGTCTACTCTTGTCCGAAATAAATTTTTATTTGAGTTGACGCAAAGAAAAATTATTTACGAACTTGAACCAACAAGATACAACGAATTCACAAAAGAGAAAAACACACACCAAACGCTTAACACGAATGAACGAACACAAAGACTAACTAACAATCTAGTAGAAAAGTACTAGTTTGCCAATTAGTATTGGAACCAATGAAACTGAAACAAGGAACAACAAAAGGAAACTAATAAATCTAAAATTTAAGCTTAAATATGTTGCATGAACAGTAAAATGTGATGATGTGACAGCCACGTATTGGTCTCAATCCCACACAACGTTTGTTGTCCAATTTCAAGTCTTGGTCAATTTTTCAATTTGGACTTTGGTGGAATTTGTTTAAGGAGGGAAATTCAAACAAGTCTTGGAGCACTTTTCAATTTCAAGTTTTCAAGACTTGACTTTCTTGTACTTCTCCTTAAAACATGGATCCTTGAATCATGGAAAAGTGTGGAAAAGTTGTTGAGACTTGATTGATAGGTCTTTGTTGGTTGTAGTGTCTTTCAAGATTAACAAATAATACACTTTTTTCCTACAACTTTTTGGATTTAGCATTCAATTTATCTTCAACAATATATGAAGGTGGTGATGAACATCAAGTACAACAACAACAACACCAAGAACTACAACAATAATCTTTAAGAACACCAACAATTTTCATACGGCCACTCCTAAATTCCACAATAACAATATCTCAAACACTTGGACAAGACAACTACAGTTTTAATAAAATGGTTCTCAAGCCACCATTTAACAAAAATATGACGTGGTTAATCTAATAACATCAAGGAGAAACCACTTGGCCAAAACATTCCACCACAACAATGTTAAACAACAATGGGTCAAGTTGATGCTCACAACAACAACATTAAAATATAAGGTCAAATCAATATATAGACTCAATGTGTTAGTGAGGAACAAAACTAAAACTTAGAGACAACAAATATAAGAAAAAGTCTTGGCCAAGACACAACAAAAATACAATTTTCGGCCAAGAACACAAAATGGACAGATTGATCTCTTTTCTGAAATTTTCAGTTTTCAAATTTTTTATTTATTTTTCAACTCTCAAGCCCAAGATTGATCTTGTTAGAACAAAAACCAAAGATGTCTATAATAACAAATGATACAATTATGACTTGGAAACACAAAGAAAGCACAAAAATAGTCCATTAATCCAAGACAAACCCGAGAACCCAAATGAGATTTAGTCTCGGATTGAAAAACAATAATAGAAACAACACTATAAAGGCGCAATAACAAGGTGTTTAACACCTATTTCAATGGACAACAAACTAGATTAAGAACATGAGAATGATGTAACATGAAGAACAATAACAATATTATTAAGAACAACAAACACACGGCTACAAAAAACAAAGGGATAGATAGATAGACTATACAAAGATGTATTCTTAAGAACCCAAGAGTCTATTCCACTCTTGGATCCTTAACACCACACACAATGATTCACCTATCTCGTACATTAAAATGAGAGGGACGTCGATCTCCCCAGAATCCAACGTTTCCAAGCTTGAATTCAACACGAGTGATTCCACACTCAAGTTGATTTCCCTAGTTACTATGTTTCGGTCAAGAGGCAATTCTCTTAAGAGAGGGAGTTTCAATGTTACAACTTTCAATATTCAATCAAAACTAAGTAGTAAATGACCTGACATATTCTATTTCTAGTAGGTTACAAAAATAATGAGAAATTTCCAAAAGACCCCTTAGTCAAATGCTTCACTTTTGGCGCCCTTGGAGTGTAGAATGTGGACTGTTTTGGAGCCTACTTAGGCCTTCGTTTGCACTTCATTTGAACACTCTAAGTCTCGGGTTCAATACATCTCACGTATGTCCATATTTGTGGTCGTACTCATATCATCCTCTCCTTCTTGAAAAGGATTCTACCTCGAATCCATACCTTGAAAGATCAAAGAGAACACAAACAAAAAAAAAACATCCTCATGGAATGAGGGTTAGAGTTAGCAAAATAAACAATTAGTATTATTGTTCCATGGTGGTGCACATTTGAAGTACAACCAAGGATTCTTTGTGTTAATTATGAAAAGGATTTGTACAACATCACAAAGGAAAGGGCTCGGATGAACGTCAAGAAATAAGGAACAAAAAATAAAACTACACCTCTCATGTGATGTATATCCAACAACTCCATAAATATCATCATATGCATATAGGTAGTGAAGAAAGGCACCAAAGACATAATTCTTATCCAAGATGTATTCATAAGTAGGAGCACACAAAGTGATAAAGGGACATTGCAAGCACGTAGGACCTCTTTTTTTCCAACCACTACCCGAGGGAAGGTATTCCATCAAGGGAATCGTACCAATAGGGAGAATAGGGAAACTACCATGCAACAATCAAATCCAAGACAAGTAGTTTTCCCAAGAACTCGGTTTCCCTCTACCAATGATGTTAACCATGCTCCCAAGAGTCCCAAAAGATACTTCAATTTGTTCAACCCCATAAAGGTGACAAGAAGCCTTTAACATCTTTGGGACCTTCCACAAACAAGAATACAACTTGACATCCACAAGTTGTGGTTCACATAACTTAAGTACAAGTGTGCCAAACATGGATGCACGGATATGAGCAACACCCTAAAGAGACAATGACACATTCGCCTGAGGGTCCTTGAGTAGACACAAACCACCATTAACATCAAAGAGATCTCAATTCAAGTCACCATATTTGTTAAGAGAGGGTGGAGTGTCATGCAAATGAGTACAAGCAAAATCATTTTTCAAGCAATAATCATAATTCGGGTTTCCCAAGTAATTAAGCAAACCATGGTCATCTTCACCCGATTGACTATTCCTTTCCAAGACTACACATTCCCTACCCTTAAGAGTACTCTCATCTTCCAAGAAGATATTTCCACCTTGAGGAGGAATGTTGTCACACCATAGTGGGTTAACGTATAGGCTATATCTTTCAAGACAAACCATGCCGTCAACTTCACTTGCACTACTAGGTTCATTAGGAGTGATTAGACTATCTCCAAATAAGATATAGTACCTAAAGAGTGAATGATCTAACCCGCAGACAGATTTGGAACTTTTAATCTCTATGGAATCATTATCAAGTTTCAAAGATATGTCAAGCATGTGATTAACCCTATGAGACAAGTAAACATTAGAATCTTTACAACAAAACGGGTTCACGCCCTTGTCCTTGACCAACATCTTTAATTTCTTCACACACTTGAGATTCATTAATCACATCATACATATTCTCAAGTGGTGGGCAAGTTTTACGCACAAGTTGTTCAACACAACACGACAATGTACTTTCATTCAAGACAATAGGTTCAATACTAGGTGGAAACAAATCGATCTTACTAGAAGAGTCGGTTTGGTCATCTATAGAATCAACTAGTGTATTGATGTGTGAGATAATGCTAACACATTTGAGGCTTTTAACTAAGAATAATTGCGAAGTCTTAAGCAACTTTTGTCGTTTTTGATTAGTTTTACTTTGATTTTGTAGTAAATGTAGAGAAGAAGGGGAACCACTAATAAAGGAAGCAAATAAAGAACTAAGTGTGGCTGACAATATCCATGACACGTCATCAGCCTTGTGATAAGTTGTCAAGGATGCCGTCAGCGTTAAACAGAAGATGGAAGATGAAGAAAGTTTTATGATGACATCCATGACATGTCGTCATGCTGGTGATAAGGGGTCGCCGTCGTTGTCAACCTTAGGCAGTAAGATCCAAACTTAAAGAGGAGTTGACGACATCCGTGATAAGTCATCAGAATCCTGATAGGCCGTTACGGACGCCGTCATTTATTTTGAGAAAAAGCTGAAGTTTCTATTTTGTTTCCTTATTTAGGGTTAAATATTTAAAGCCTTGTTTTAGGGTTTTCTAATTAACAATTAACATATCTTGCAACATACATTGGGCATGATCTCTCTCTCTCTAGTTCTAATATTTTAGGAGTTTTGTATTGTGATTCAGTTCAAGTTATACTTCTTGATTCTCATCATCGTTGTAAGTTAATCTTCTCTATTATGAATTCAACTTGGGTACTTGTTTATTGCATCATGAGTGGCTAAACTCCATTAACCTGAATTATGGGATCTAGGGTTAGGTCTTGATAAGGTGCTAAGTGTTCAAGATTTGAAAGGTGATAGGATTTCTTGATAATTCTGAAGCTTTAATTAATGTCTGTTGGTTGCAAATAGTAGACACACCTGCTTTGATTTGCTTGAGAAAGAAATCAAATATAGTAGGAAGTTAATTATCAACAGGGACTCGGAAATACTTCGTTTAATAATCAGCGTTGTAACAAGGTTGGTTAACCTGAGGTAAAATCTGGGCAGTGAATAGAAATTCCCTAAGTTTGAGAGGATTAGGAAATTAAACGCCTAAATAGGTCGAGAGACATTTAAACATATCATAGATAAAGATAGTTTGTTATCCTAACCACCGTGAGAATCTTGAGTCACCTTCAGCATCTGTCATGTACCATACGCCCTAGTGAACATAATTTTAGTTATTTCATAAATTCTTGATTTCAAACACTGAAAATAAAGTGACCAATAATTAATTGCTAATCATTAAAAAACCCCATTTTGTCTTTTCGTATCATTTATTTGAATTTAACTTGTAGCTTTAGTTTCAAACTAGTTTAAATCGCCACTCACATTGTTCTCTGTGGATTCGACCCCGACTCTAAAGTTGGGTAAATATATTGACGATGACCGCCTTGCACTAAATTGACGTGTAAGTTGAGCGTTATCATGTATCCACTCGCACAACATGTACATCATCCACAAGTGGTAAGGAATCAATAGTCTCATATATAGGTAAGCTACTACTCACACTCAACGGTTTATTAGTCACACGTTCATCATTCACATGCATCAAAGTGTAAGAGTTAGCTATTTTACCTTGATGTTCATGAGTATGTTCGTCTTTAACTCGATGAGAAAGTCCTTCACAAGTTTGGGCAGCAACTTCCTTGGGGAAGCTCTCACCGCAAGGTGTTTGGACCTTAGGTTTTGGATTTGTTGGGATAAGTGTGGATACCAATTGGCGTAGCCTTTGAACGTGCCATTTAATGTCTTCAATATTGTCAGTGATGTGGTCAAACGTGGCATCGAGATTGGTGGAAGCCATGGTACATAAAAGAAAAGACAACAACGAACAATAAAACAAACAAACTTGTTAGCTCAAAAATGCCTCACCACACTCTCACTCTCGATTTTTACCTTACACTTGATTTCACAAGTGTTGAAAATCGGCTTGTACTTTGCGAGTGATTGAGGGTCCAGTCTACTCTTATCCAAAATAGATTTTCGTTTGAGTTGACGCAAAGAAAATTTATTTATGGACTTGAACCAACAAGGTACAATTGATTCACAAAAGAGAAAAGCACACAACAAACTCTTAAAATGAATGAACGAACACAAAGACTAACTAACAATCTAGTAGATGAGTACTAGTTTGCCAATTAGTATTGGAACCAACGATACTGGAACTAAGGAACAACAAAAGGAAACTAAGAAATCTAAAATTTGAGCTTAAATATTTTGCGTGAACAGTAAAATGTGATGATGTGGCAGCCACGTATTGATCTCGATCCCACACAACTTTTGTTGTCCAATTTCAAGTCTTGGTCAATTTTTCAATTTGGACTTTGGTGAAATTTGTTTAAGGAGGGAAATTCAAACAAGTTTTGGAGCACTTTTCAATTTCAAGTTTTCAAGACTTGACTTTCTTGCACTTCTTCTTAAAACATGAATCCTTAAATCCTTAGTTGTAGTGTCTTTCAAGATTAACAAATAATACACCCTTTTCCTTCAACTTTTTGGATTTAGCATTCACTTTATCTTCAACAATATATGAAGGTGGTGATGAACATCAAGAACAACAACAACAACACCAAGAACTACAACAATAATCTTCAAAAACGCCAATAATTTTCATACGGCCACTCCCAAATTCCACAATAACAATATCTCCAACACTTGGACAAGACAACTACAACTTCAACAAAATGGTTCTCAAGCCACCAATTAACAACAATATCAGGTGGTCAATCTTAGAACATCAAGGAGAAACCACACGGCCAGAACAGTCCACCACAACAATGTTCAACAACAATGGGTCAAGCTTATGTTCACAACAACAACATCAAAATACAAGGTCAAATCAAGATATAGACTCAATGTGTTAGTGAGGAACAAAACTAACACTTAGAGACAACAAAGACAAGTAAAAATCTCGGTCAAGACACAACAAAAATATAATTTTCAGCCAAGAACACAAAATGGACAGATTGCTCTCTTTTCTTAAATTTTCAGTTTTCAACTTTTTTTTTATTTTTCAATTCTCAAGCCCAAGATTGATCTTGTTAGAACAAAACCAAAGATGGCTCTGATACCAAATGATACATGTATGACTTGGAAACACTAGAAAAGCACAAAAACAATCCACTAATCCAAGCCAAACCCGAGAACCCAAATGAGACCTAGTCTCGGGTTAAACAACAACAATAGAAACAACACTATAAAGGCACAATAATAAGGTGTTTAACACCTATTGCAACGGACAACAAACTAGATTAACAACACGATAATGACGTAACACGAAGAACAAGAACAATATTATTAAGAACAACAAACACACGGCTATAAAAAAATAAAGGGATAGATAGATAGACTACACAAAGATGTAATCTTAAGAACTCAAGAACCTATTCCACTTTGGGCCCTTAACACCACATACAATGATTCACCTATCTCTTACGTTGAAACAATAGGGACCTCGATCTCCCCAGCATCCAACATTTCCAAGCTTGAATCAAACACGAGTGATTCCTCACTCAAGTTGATTTTCCTAGTTACTATGTTTCGGCCAAGAGGCCATTCTCTCAAGAGAGGGTGCTTCAATGTTACAACTTTCAATTTTCAATCAAAACTAAGTAGTAAATGACCTAACATATTTTATTTGTAGTAGGTTACAAAAATAGTGTGAAATGTCCAAAAGACCCCTTAGTCAAATGATTCACTTTTGGCGCCCTAGGAGTGTAGAATGTGGACTGTTTTTGGAGCCTATTTAGGCCCTCCTTTGCCCTTCATTTGAACACTCCAAGTTTCGGGTTCAATACATCTCAAATATGTTCACCTTCGTGGCCGTACTCGTATCATCAACCAAGACATAATTTCTCAAGATAAATATTTTTAGAGAATTTTTTCTTGAGGTATAAGTTTAGTACTACCTAAATTCGCAAGGCATACTTTGTCTGGAGCATAAGTTTAATAAGAATAACTTGCGCCTTGGGGCATAAGTATAATAGGCGTAACTTGTGCCTTGGGACATACTTTAAGTAGACATAACTTGTACCTTGGGACATAAGCTCAGTAGCCATAACTTGTGCATTGAGGCATAAGTTCAATAGGCATAATTTGTGTCACTGAACTTATGTATGCAAATTTCTTTTGCTTTGTGATTTTTTATTTATTTATTTATTTTGCCTTGTGATATTTTTTTATTTTCTTTTTGTTGTTCTCATGGTATTTTCGATCATTCTTAAAGCTCTGATGATAAAAACTAAATACTACAATTTGAAGGGGCAAAAATTAAAGACCACCCAAAATAGGGGCACTTGTGCCAATGACCCTGATAAAACATGCTGCTTGAAATAACCTAGTCCGGCCCAAGTCATTAGTTTATGTATAAATAACATAAATACCAATCCTTTTGAAAGTAATTACACTCTCTCCCACTTTTTTAATTACTTTACTCTCTCTCTATTAATATACATAACATAGCCAACATATACATAGCATTCTGTGTATATGTTGGGATTTTTGATAATATGTTTAGGGAGTTGGAATTTTTTGTAATATTGGAAACATAAGTTGTGTATTTATGTAATTTTTAGTTACTACCCACTTGATCATATCCAGCCCTCTCAAAAGCATATGAACACAAATTTGAACAGATACTATGAGATCAGAATACATATCCAGAATGTTGATCTCAAATGTGATAGTATAAACAGTATCGAATTCAAAGTATACAGTGTATACTGTACAGTATGAAATTCTATGAGATAGCTGAGAACATTCTGAAATTTATATTTAACTTCATCTATACTTCATTTTGCATTTATATACACAATTTCACCTCGAAACACTGTATTTTTGTATCCACCACGAACAAGAAGTTGCCACTGCCTAATTCCATAAAGAATAATATACACATAATATAATATGTAGTACCCAATTGAACTGAATATTCATTTATTCTTATAAGGAGGTAAGATTTTATTTATCAGTAACTTAAATATTCGAGAGTTTTTACATATTATAATTAACAAACCAATAAGTGCAATTATCTAATGCTTTGATTCGCCGTTATACGTTCGATTCTTTGTATAATTCTAACAGCATGTTCTTCTCCACAACAATAAGTTGACATTTACGTCATTACCCAAAAATGATCACACACAACTGTTAATAAATATAATTTTTTATCATAAGTTACACAAGTTCCAAAAATAAAAAGACAAATAAAGAACAGGAATTTTGTGTTTCGAGTCATTCAACTACAGTTTTGGGCACTTGTTATTGTAGTATTCCCTATTCAAAGATTTGCAAGTTTAATATATACAGTACTACAATAAAAATTAAAGATCAATGACTAATTATTAATACTATTAACAAGAGACAACTTTGTCATCTTTCCACCAGTTTATGCTTCCATTTCGAGGAAAAGCTAAAATATACAAATATGATAAAGTAAATGCTACTTCCTATTCCTATATTCAGAGGCGGATTTAGGAGTTGGGTGGAGGTTCTCGGAAATACAATAATTTTTGTGTCGATTTTATATTTATATTGAAAATTTAATAAATATATAAAAATTATAAACTAAAAATAAATAGAGTATGTCATTGATCTAGTAAAAGTAGAGGAACCTATGAAAATTTTGTTGAAATCTAAGTAATGGGTTTGAATCCCCTTAACTATTATGTGGTGTTTTATTTTGACTAATAAAGAAATCTACAAACGTTAAATTCTAGATTTGCCTCTGTCTATACTAACAATAGTTATTTCAATTGACTTGAACAATTTATAAAATCAAAAAAAAAAAATTGTCATGTTTTCATTTTTTTACCTTTAATATTAATTAACTATATAAATTAATAATAATCAAATTTAAATTTTAAATAATTATTAATAAATTAATTTAATAAAATATAATAATATACCTCTAATTAAACTTTCATAATAAATATGTCAAGAATCAAATAATATTAAACAGAGGGAGGGAGAGAGTAGAACTTTTTTAAAAACAATATATCAAGAGAGTACGAATATAATGTATAATGTATAATGGTTGCAAGGTGTGTTCTCAAATTCCAACAAAGACCATTCCTCTCTCTCCTTTTTTTTTTTTTTTGATTATTTGCGTTTGATATTCATTTTGGATCATTAATGAGTACAAGAAAAAGAATTTTTATTAGATTTTTTTCATTCACAAAGCTTGTATATAGTTTCTTTTTGTACTAAGATGCCGAGGTCGATAATAGCTATAGAAGAACATATCCATAGTGATTACATTTTTTTAATATTAGTACTGTAATAATAATAATAATAATTAAAAGAATCAATTTTATATCTTTGATATTATCATTAATAAAGAATACATTAAAAATAGTAGATAAGCAAGAATGTAATTCTAATCATTTATAGTATTTAACAGCCCACATGTCGACCATCAAAAAATGCGTTAATAATCACTTGACATTTTTTATAGACGGAATACATATACAGACCCTTCAATTATTTGACTTTTTTTGTATAGGCACCTCAATTAGGCCATGTACCTATTGAACCATTTACTCTGTCACGATCCAAAAACGAGGGTCATGATGGCACTTGTCGCGGCGTACCTTGACAAGTAAGCCTATCACCCAAACTGATACGAGAGAAAAAGACAGAAATACCCAAAGTAAGGCTTCTAGAATGAAGCCGAACCATATAAATAATCATAACAATGCGGAAATAACTTATCCAAAACACCAATCATGCCCAAAATCAGGTGTCAATAGTGTAAGAACTACTAATACAATCCAAGAGTCAAATACATCGGAAAATAACAACAAAGGAATAATAACTGTCTCTGAACACTAATAAAGACATAACTAGTATAGAAAGATAGAGGTGAACTTCAAACGCATGAATGTCCAACCGCTACCTTGGAAGCTCCAACAACCGCCCGAATCAAGTAAGCTGAGGCACACTCGAGCTAGGACCTGCACCGAAAGGGCGCAGTAGGCATGAGTACGGTCCACTTGTACTCAGTAGATATCATAGGCCGACTAAGCAAAGTAGTAAATAAGGCATACAAAATATACACTAAGGGCACGTCACCTGCAATCAGAAAATGTCCCACAACGGTAGCCCACACCACTTGCACTAACAGTTCTAATATATCTCACATATATTGAAAAAAAAAAAAATATAGAACACAAGTATAGATTATGTCACATATAAAATAGAGCAAGAGAGAACATGTAGATACAAGATCATCAAATACAAGTAAAGAAAGGTAAGACAAATACATAGATGACAAGTCAATAAGGCAATACAACACAACATAAACATAATAAAGTAAGTGAAATGTATATGATAATGATGATGATGATGATAATGCACGAGGTTGTCGCATAACCTCTGGGATCGTCGCAAAATTCTCGTATACACCTACGGAGCCAAAGCTTCCCGACGTAGGACCCATGCAGGGTTCGTCAACCCATATACAATCGACATATCTCATATCTCCTTTTCGACACATCCCTAGGAAGAGGTTTTATAAGGTGTTATAATATTTTTTAAAAGGTGTTGTCAGTGTTTCTCAGATGTTGCCACGGTGGTACCAATGTTTCATGAATGAGTATGATATGAAGATGTAATGCTCACAACCAATCACAATAAGTATTTCCACAACCAACCACATGATATATTTTCACAACCAACCACAATGATATATTTCGACAACCACATGAGTCAATATTCACTCGTTATTTTTATTTCATCCTTGAATTTGCATGTCTTATATGCCAGTAAAGTATGAATATAATCACAATACATCCATGGTACCACATTAAACAATACAATACAATTACTCACATGTATTCAAGGCTATCAATGTCACATAGGATCCCACACGGTTAAACATATCACATAATATTTTAATTTCGACAATTACATCACATATAGGCCCCCACACGGGCACAACAAGTAGATAGTCATTTTTTATGATTAGTTCCCACCCTTAACATGCATTTTTTACCATCATTTACTACCCAACTCAGTCTGAAGAGTTAAGTTATAACCTACCTCAAAAGCTGAAACCGGTCCGCTACACTTGAACCCACGACCTTACTGAAACCAGTCCGCTACACTTGAACCCACGACCTTACTTTCATGAACAATCCCAAACTCTAATAAAAACATCAAATATGAAATTTACGTGTCAAAACAAAACCAACGAAACCCATATTGACTACTTTTAGTTCGGGGTCAAAACGGACCCCCAAAATAGATTTCCAAAAAAGAAGGGCAAAATTGAAACTTTACTTCAAAAATATGTTCCCCATATTTTTAGGAACCTACAGCTGAAAACCCAAGTTAAATCGAGTGAAAAATGGGGTTCAAATCAAAGAAAAACTATTTTTGAGCTTTACCGGGTAAAATCTTTGAAATTCGGGTTAAAATCAAGGATCAGAGTTGTTTTGAAAGTTAAATTGATGAAAAATTAGTAATTATAAGATAAAAATACTATTCAAGTGAAAGGGAATGAAATTTGGGTTTAAAATCATGCCCTAAGATGTTTGGGGTTTTGAGAAATTTATCAATAAATTTCTAAGAAAAGGGTGAATTCTTACCTTAAATCCGTAATTAAAATCAAGAAATAAATGTTAATCTAGCTTCCCAAGCTCTCACAAACTTCATTTTTAAGCTCCCAAAATATTTAGGGTTTAACTCTCAAGAGACAAGATGAAAAATGAACAAAATGGGTCAAAAATGTGAAAAAGTTGTTATATATATTGCAGATTTTTCTGCATAACTGAGCAGTTCTTATTCTAACTCGAAATGGACTTCGACGGGGTGCTCGAGATTCGTTCCGAGTCTGATTTATGCAAACAAACTATGAAATCACACTAAATTCGATGTTCCGGACGCGATAGTGATACCAGATTTTTCAGAAAAATTCGTTTTCACAAAATTAACCCCCGAGACAAGAAATCCCAATTTTCCAAACCGAGGATCGAAATGAGATTTAAAAGCTGTAAAATCATAACAAACATGCTAACACACTAAAATCAACATTTCAAATCTGCTGGAGAAGTCGGATTTTTCATCCGAAGTCGTTTCGATCAAATGCGAGTCCCACACCCATATTTCTAATTTTCCAACTTTCCGATCAATAGGTCGAAATGAGCTCGGGTGAATCAGGACCCAAACCAAAGGTATACCTAGCCTAAAATTGATATTCCGGAGCTGCTGGCGCAGTCCGTTCAATCATCCGTCGCACGGATCAAAATATAATCACATAAGTCCAAAATAAGGCTTTCAAAGGCATCAAAAACCACAATATTGCATAAATGATACCAAAATGCATCAAAAATCATGTCAACTACTCTCACACCCCAGAAATACCATAATGCAACTACGGGGAGGGGTAAAATAGTCAAATCATATAAAATCACAAATTTCACATATTTCATCAAATTTTTAGGTCGTTACATCATCCACCACTAAAAACGTAGTCCTCGAACTAACGCAAAAAAATACCTGAATCAATGAAAAGCTGGGGATAGGAACTACACATATCAGACTCAATCTCCCAAGTAGTCACATCTACAGGTCAAAGTTGCCACTGGACCTGAACCACAAGGATCACTTTAGAGCGCAACTGTCTAACATCCCTAGCCAAAATGGAAACTGGCTCCTCAACAAAGGACAACCGTTCATCTAACTGAACTGAATCCCAACGAATGACATGAGACTTGTCAAGAATATAGCAACGAAGCATAAAAACATGAAAACTGGATGAACAACATATAGATCAAGGGGCAAAGCCAACTCATAAGCCACATCACCAATAGTCCGAGGAATCTCAAACGGATCAATATACCTAGGACTAAGCTTGCCCCTCTTCCCAAACCTCATCACACCCTTCATGGGTGAAACTTGAAGAAAAACACGATCACCAACACCAAAACTCAAGACACGAAGTCTACGATCAGCATAACACTTCTGCCTACTTTGGGTCGCTCTAAGTCTATCCTGAATGACCCGGACCCTATACAAAGACTAACGAAGCAATTCCGCACCTCGAGGTCTCACCTCTGAAACATCGAACCAACCTACTGGAGAGCGACAATGCCTACCATACAACGTCTCAAAAGGAGCCATATCAATATTGGAATGGTAGCTATTACTATGTGCAAACTATGCTAAAGCCAAATGTTACTCCCACTGGCCACCAAAATCCATCACGCACGTGCGGAGCATACTCCAAAACCTGGATAGTCCATTCTGACTGGTCATCAGTCTGGGGTGAAACGTTGAACTAAGATCCACTCGAGTACCTAACTCATCCTGAAAAGTCTTCCAAAAGTGAGATGTGAACATAGGACCTCGATCTGAAATAATGGACACCGGTAAACTATGCAGACGAACAATCTCACGAATGTAGATACGGGCCAACCTCTCAGCATTAAATGAGACCTGAACCGGAATAAAATGAGTTGACTTGGTCGATCGATCCACGATGACCCAAACACTGTTAGAACCATGAGATGTACGCGGCAAACCAGACACAAAGTCCATAGTGATGCGTTCCCACTTCCACTCAGGAATGGGTAACCTCTGAAGTAAACCACCAAATCTCATATGCTCGGCCTTCACCTGCTAACAACATAGGTAACGAGACACAAAATCTGCTATATCTAGCCTCATACCACCCCACCAGTAGTGCTGTCTCAAATCACGATACATCTTAGTCACACCTGGATGGATGGAATATCAGGAACAATAGGTCTCCTCCAAGATCAACCTAATTCGATCACCACTCTCGGCATACAAACTCAACCCTCAATCCTCAAAACTTTATCTGAATTAGGTGAGGCATCCTTAGACTCTTCACTCAACATCTTATCTCGAATCAACCTCAACCCAACATCGTCAAACTAATGAGCTCGAATCTTCTCCATCAAAGAGGATCTAGCATCCACAAGTGCCAAAACATGCCCTGGTGTTGAAATATCAAGCCTGACCATCAGATTAGCTAAAGACTGAACCTCCAAGGCCAACGACCTCTCCTGAGTCAAAGATGCACCAAGCTACCCATGCTAGCCGACTTCTAGCTCAAGGTATCCACAACCACATTAGTCTTTCCCTAATGGTAGAGAATAGTCAAGTCATAATCCTTAAGCAACTCAAGACAATGACGCTGCCTCCTAAGAAGATCTCGCTGATAAAGAAGTACAAAAGGCTACGATGATCTGAGAAGATCTCACAATGGAATTTATACGAGTATTGCCTCCAAAACTTTAAGGCAAACACAACTGCGCACAACTCCAAATCATAGGTAGGATAATTCCTCTCATGAGGATTAAATTAACGAGATGCATAAGCAATTACCTTGCCCTCCTGCATCAACACAGCACCTAACCCAACACCTGAAGCATCACAAAAGATAGTAAAGTCCACGCCCTCCTTAGGAAAAGCTAATATAGGAGCTGAAGTCAACCAATCCTTGAGCTTTGGGAAGCTCGCCTCACAAGCTTCGGACCACTGAAAAGAAATTTTTTTTGGGTCAACTTGGTCAATGGAGCTGCAATGGATGAAAAACCCTTAACAAAACGTCGATAATACTCAGCCAAGCCAATAAAACTCCAAATCTCGATGGGCGAAGTAGGTTTAGCCCAAATCATAAACCGCTGCAACCATAGCTGGATCAACCATAATACCTTCCTTAGTCACCACATGACCCAAGAAAGAAAATAGACACTAACCAAAACTCACACTTAGAGAACTTAGCATACAACTTCTTATCCCTCAATCACTAAAGCACAATCCATAAATACTCTTCTTGCTCAACCTCACTCTTGGAGTAAACTAAGATATCATCTATAAATACCATAATAAATTAGCCAATATACGGTCGAAACACTTATTCATCAACTCTATGAATGAGGCAAGGGAATTGGTCAACCCCGAAAGACATGACTAAGAACTTATAATGATCATATCGAGTCCGAAAAGCTATTTTCAAAATATCCAAAGCTCTAATCCTTAACTGGTGATAACCAAACCACAATTCAATCTTCGAAAACACCACCACACCCTGAAACTGATCAAACAAATCATCAATGCAAGGAAGAGGATACTTATTCTTAACCATCACCTTGTTCAACTGTTGATAATCAATACATATCTGCATAGACCCATCATTTCTCTTTACATACAAGACAGACGCACCCCAAGGTGAAACACTAGGTCGAATAAATCCCTTATCCAACAAATCCTATAACTGATCCTTCAATTCCTTTCAACTCTGTTGGGGCCATCCTATAAGGACGAATAGAAATGGGCTCGGTGCCCAACTCAACATCAATAATAAAATCAATATCTCAATTCGAAGGTATACTAGGAAAGTCCATAGGGAACACCTCCATAAACTCACGAGCAACACGGATAGAATCCAAGAAAGGAGGCGAAACAACACTTGTGTCATGAATATGGGTCAAGTAAGATAAACATCCCTTCTCAACCAATTTATGAGCCTGAACATAAGATATAACCCTCTTAGGACCCGAATTAAGTGTACCTTTTCCAAGCTATCCTTGTCACACCAACTAAAGCTAAAGTCACAGTCCTAGCAAAACAATCTAAGATAACATGATAAGGAGCCAAACAATCCATATTCAAAATAACATCAAAATCGACCATATCTAACACAAGCAAGTCTACCAAAGTTTCACGTCCGGCAAAAGTCACAACACAAGATCGGTACACTCGATCCACCACTAAAGAATCACCTACCGAGGTAGATACATAAATAGGCATGGAAAGAGGCTCCTTAACAGAATCAAAACCCAAAGAAAAATATACAGACACATAGAAGAAAGTCGATCCAGGATCAAATAATAATATGCAGGTCTGAAATAAACGAAACGGTACCTGCGATCACAGCATCTGAAGTGTCCACCTCAGATCTGACTGATATAGCGTAGCACTATCCATGACTACCATCTGGCTGAGTGGCCCCATAACCACCAACACAGGCTCTACCATCTCTACCTCTAGCACCTTTTGTAGAACACCTACCTCTCACAGCTGAAATAAGGTTATCTCTAAACACGTGGCAAGAACGGTCCTTGGCCACATGGACAATCTCAGCACACACATAACAACCTCTGTGACTAGTCTCAATAGGAGAAGGTACAACTGGGCCTGAACGGCTACCCTAAACTGCTGGACTAAAAGGTCCACCACCTAAACTTTGTAATGTCGCCTGTACTGGCCTACCATAGTATCCACGAGAACCTCTAAAATTTCTGCCTCGAGAGGTCTGACTCCTGAACTCACTAAAATATTGTGCCTTCTTGGTGCCTCCCTGAGATGCACTAAGAATATCCTCTGTCATCTTAGCATGATCCACAATACTCTAAAAAGAAGACTCAAACACAACTATATGAAATGTAGCCAACAGAAAGAAGACAACCCAACCCTTCACAAACTTTTGAATCTTCTCAAACTCGGTGGAAATGCTATCTTAGAAATATCAAGATAGGGTATGGAAGCCTGCCTTATACTCAAAAACTGTCATGGAGCACCGTTCTAAATTATCAAACTCGTCCCACATATGATCTCTCAAACTAAAAGGCACAAATCTCTCCAAAAAGGCATCAAAAAATTGATCACATGACAACTCAAGAGTATTAACAAGCTTACAACCAACAAATGATATCTAATAATCTCTCACTGCATCTCTCAACTGATAAGAGGTATAAGCAACTACATTCGCGTAGAAAGAGAGAAACACAATTAAGAATACAGGGTATGAAATAATTTTGCACGATAAAGAATGAAATGAGGGAATTTTCCTAAAGACATCCTATAGCCTCTCGGAGATAGATATGGATGTCTACGTACCGCTCCGCCAGACTCTATTAGACATCTCATTCTTACACCGTTGAGACCAATGAAACCTGGCTTTGATACCAATTTGTCATGACCCAAAAACGAGGATCATGATGACACTTATCGTGGCGTACCTTGACTAGTAAGCCTATCACCTAAACTGATACGAATAGAGAAAAAAACAGAAATACCCAAGGTAAGACTTCTAGAATAAAGCCGAACCATATAAATAATGATAACAATGTGGAAAGAACTTATCCAAAACACCAATCATGCCCAAAACCAGGTGTCAATAGTGTAAGAACTACTAATACAATTCAAGAGTCAAATACATCGAAAAATAACCACAAAGGAATAATAACTGTCTTCGAACACTAATAAAGACATAACTAGTATAGAAAGATAGAGGTGAACTGCGGACGCATGAATGTCCAACCGCTACCTTGAAAGCTCCAACAACCGCCCGAATCAAGTAAGCTGAGGCGTACTCGAGCTAGGACCTGCACCGAAAGGGCGCAGTAGGCATGAGTACGGTCCACTTGTACTCAGTAGGTATCATAGGACGACTAAGAAAAGTAGTAAATAAGGCATACAAAATATACACTAAGGGCACGTCACCTGCAATCAAAAAATATCCCACAACGGTAGCCCACACCACTTGCACTAACAGTTCTAATATATCTCACATATATTGAAAAAAAAAAAAATATATAGAACACAAGTATAGATTATGTCACATATAAAATAGAGCAAGAGAGAACATGTAGATACAAGATCATCAAATACAAGTAAAGAAAGGTAAGACAAATACATAGATGACAAGTCAATAAGGCAATACAACACGACATAAACACAATAAAGTAAGTGAAATGTATATGATAATGATGATGATGATGATGATGCACGAGGTTGTCGTACAACCTCCGGGATCGTCGCACAATCCCCGTATACACCTACGGAGCTAAAGCTTCCCGACGTAGGACCCATGGGGGGTTCGTCAACCCATATACAATTCACATATCTCATATCTCCTTTCCGACACATCCCTCAAAAGGGGTTTTATAAGGTGTTACAATATTTTTAAAAAGGTGTTGCCAGTGTGTCTCAGATGTTGCCACGGTGGTACCAATGTTTCATGAATGAGTATGATATGAAGATGTAATGCTCACAACCAATCACAATAAGTATTTCCACAACCAACCACATGATATATTTCCACAACCAACCACAATGATACATTTTCACAACCACATGAGTCAATATTCACTCGTTATTTTCATTTCATCCATTAATTTCCACATGTCTCATATGCCAGTAAAGTAAGAATATAATCACAATACACCCATGGTACCACATTAAACAATACAATACAATTACTCACATGTATTCAAGGCTATCAATGTCACATAGGACCCCACACGATCAAACATATCACATAATATTTCAATTTCGATAATTACATCACATATAGGCCCCCACACGGGCACAACACGTAGATAGCCATTTTTTATGATTAGTTTCCACTCTTAACATGCATTTTGTACCATCATTTACTACCCATCCCAGTCTGAATAGTTAAGTCATAACCTACCTCGAAAGCTGAAACCGGTCTGCTACACTTGAACCCACGACCTTACTTTTTACGAATAATCCCGAACTCTACTAAAAATATCAAATATGAAATCTACGCGTCAAAACAAAACCAATGACACCCATATTGATTACTTTTGGTTAGGGGTCAAAACGGACCCCCAAAATAGGTTTCCGAAAAAGAAGGGAAAAATTGGAATTTTACTTCAAAAATATGTTTTTCATGTTTTTAGGAACCTACAGCTGAAAACCCAAGTTAAATCAAGTGAAAAACGGGGTTCAAATCGAAGAAAAACCATTTTTGAGCTTTACCGGATAAAATCTTTGAAATTCGGGTTAAAATCAAGGATCAGAGTTGTTTTGAAGGTTAAATTGATGAAAAACTAGTAATTATAAGATAAAAATATTATTCAAGTGAAAGGGAATGAAATTTGGGTTTAAAATCATGCCCTAAGAGGGTGAATTCTTACCTTAAATCCGTAATAAAAATCAAGAAATAGGTATTAATCTAGCTTCCCAAGCTCTCACAAACTTCACTTTTAAGCTCCCAAAATATTTAGGATTTAACTCTCAAGAGACAAGATGAAAAAAGAACAAAATGGGCCAAAAATGTGAAAAAGTTGCTATATATATTGCAAATTTTTCTGCATAATTGAATAGTTTTTATTCTTACTCGTAATGGACTTCGACGGGGTGCTCGAGATTCGTTCGGAGTCTGATTTATGCAAAAAAACCATGCAACCACACTAAATTCGACGTTCCGGACGCGATGGCGATACCAGATTTTTCAGAAAACTTCATTTTCACAAAATTGACCCCCGAGACCCGAAATCCTAATTTTCCAAACCGGGGATCGAAATGAGATTTAAAAGCTGTAAAATCATAACAAACATACTAACACACTAAAATCGACCTTCCGTATCTACTGAAGAAGTCAAATTTTTCATCCGAGGTCGTTTCGATCAAATGTGGATCCCACACCCATATTTCCAATTTTCCAACTTTTCGATCAATAGGTCGAAATGAGCTCGGGCGAACCAGGACCCGAACCAAAGGTCTACCTAGCCTAAAATCGATATTCCGGATCTACTGGCGCAGTCCGTTCGGTCATTCGTCGCACGAATCAAAATATAACCACATAAGTCCAAAATAAGGCTCTCGAAGCTATCAAAAACCACAAAATTGCATAAATGGTACCAAAATGCATCAAAAATCATGTCAACCACTCCCACACCTCAGAAATACCATAATGCAACTACGGAGAGGGGTAAAACAGTCAAATCACACAAAATCACAAATTTTACATATTTCATCAAATTTTTAAGTCGTTACATACTCCTTCACAAAACGTTTCAATTAAGCCCAATTTGCTGATATGGCAAAAAATCTAAACTGCGTGTAATACACACGCCAATGATGTGGTAAAGTGGCAAATTAAATAACGACACGTGGCATTTAACTTAAAATAATCATTAAAATAATTATCTAATATAATTTAATCTAGTTTAAATAAAAATATCATTAATACAAACCCCCACTGCAGCCTACCCTATCCTCCCCCCACCCCCACTCCCCTTCTTCCTGTCCAAACACACAAACCCCATTTCCCTTTTCTTCTTCACAATCTCACAAACACACACATGACTCTCACAAAACAGGGGTACCAAAACACACACTACACTCACTGGTAAACACACAACACAACGACTCAATTGAGAAGGAAGAAAAAATTCCCAAAAAAGAAAATTGCTTCTTCTTCTTTGGACACACACAAACGCGATTTCAGAGAAAATGGAAAGACCATTGTTGAAAACTCCATTTCTTTTTTCTTTTCTTCTTCTTAACGCGCAGCGCACACACCGAATCAGTTTCTCCATTCACGCACAAATCGCACACACACACATTGGCTGAAATCTAAAAACATAAGAAAAATAGAAATCGATCAGAATGGGAAGAAGAAGAAGGTGAGAAGATTCAGTGGATTTTCAGTTGATTTAAGAGTTTTTCGGTCAGTTCTCAAGTTTCTCCGACGAAACTTTTCGCCGGAATTGACTCTAGTTCATCGATTCGGAGGACGTGTGTAATTGAAGATGGAAAAAAAAAGTCAGCAAGTGTGACTATCTTCTTGACGATGCATTTATTTCATCAAAGTTTAAAGATCAAGAAGATGCATTGATGGCCATGATGAAAAAAAGCATCAATTGATGAACAAAATCTAATTGATAGCATATGTTTTCTAATTTTTCACACCTATTTCATCATTAATTTAATGTCCAGAATACAAATTTGCAATTTCTAATAGAGAAAAAAATGAAAAAGGAGAGAAAGATTGAAAAAGGAAATGAAGAAGAAGAAGAAGAAGAAGAAGAAGAAGAAGAAGAAGAAGAAGAAGAAGAAGAAGAAGAAGAAGAGCAGAACAATTTTTAGGAAAAGGGGGAGAAATTATTCTTTAAAAATAAAAAAAATAAAAGAAAGAAAAATAAAAAAGATAAAGAGATTTTTATTTTAAAAAAACTAAAATTTAATGTTTCACTCTCTTAAATTGAGTGCAGTGCATATACTATGCCAAATCAGCGACATGTCGGCAAATTGGACTCAATGACAGAGATCAGAATATACAATTAACCAATTATAAGTTTTTTGTTTTTTCTCAAAATCAAACATTTGTCAACTTTAAAGAGTTGCGAAACAAAGTCAAGTTGTTAATGGACTAATGAATACTGATAGATAAGAAATGTCATCAACAAGATGTTGCAATTTGAAGAGACATTGATTCAGTACAATCCTCCAGTATGAGTCATGCGTGACACCTTAGCTTAGGATCAGAATCTCATATCGACAAAAACAATGAAGAAATGTTGATTATATAAATATATAAGTTTACAACCTAATTACATGTTTTAAAGGGTCATTACTTAGGATATCATAGAACTCGCTCACTAGTGGTACGGACCTGTCAATATGCAATTTGGTGTCCTCTTGTACGTTTGGGATATTAGAGCCTAATTCAAGTGACTTTAATACTATTTTCTTCATCTTATTAGGTGACCCTAATTCTCTAATCATATGTGATTAAGGGTCGGTTGTAATTTGTACAAACCCCTCGCATTATCTTATAACTTTTCGTTGGAAGATAAATAAAAATGCTCAGTTGATATTTTAAAAGAAAAATTGTCTGCAAATATCTTAAAGGGGAACCTATAATCTTACAACCTTAATTAATGGTCAAATTGGTCTGCAATTTAAATCACATTCAAGATTTGTTTTTGCATGTTAGATTGATAGATATCCAGTACGTGTACTTCACAAAGAAATTTCTTTATGCAAGTCGACTAGTTAATTTGAGATGCAAACTCCATTAAATTTTTTTAGCTAGGTAGGTAAAAACTTGTTAGATCTACCATGTCTACATTAAAATAACTAAAAATTATATAAATATACAATTTATGTTTCCAATATTTCAAAAAATCTCAACTTCCTAAACATATTACAAAAACCTCAACATATACACAAAATGCTATGTATATATCGACTATGTTATGTATATTAATAGAGGAAAAGTAAAGTAATTTAAAAAGTGAAAGAGGATGTAATTATTTTCAAAAGGATTATATTTATGTTATTTATACTTAAAATAATATTGTAATCATTACTAGTTGAGAAGAAAAGATGTTTGGGCTTTAGAGATGGTGGTTGCCAAGAAATGGGCTGCTCCCAAAAAAAAACTGCTACACAAGAAGATTTTTGTGTGTGTTTATTTTGGTGTGATCTTAATAATTTTAGTAGGTGTTACCCATGCAATTTGGAGATTAAATTTAATTTTTTTAATTAGAAATTAACGTCTATTTATGATACTTTAACAATACTTCAATTTCACCGTTATACCCCAAGTTCACTTGAAAGTAGGAGAGTTCATTTTGTAAAAATAAAATTAAAATTTGACTCGTAAATCTATATTTTATTTATAAAGAAAAAGAATAACAAGTCTTTTTTATTTTTAAAATGACACAGGTTCTGCGTAAAGAGATTGTATGTACCATGTGACATAATTATGTTAAAAAAAGGCTAGATGCTATAATTGTTGATTTATTTGACCACTAACTCTTTGTAAAATTATTTTTATTTGAAAGTTTATAATAACATATAATTGGATGTAAATTTACAAAAGGAAATTGGAGATTCGTAATTCATTAATGCGGCTTCTTAGTATATTTCAGTAATTCGTTTATTAACTATATGAGTTGCTCATTTGAAATAATTGTATAAGAATTTAGGAATTTGGATAGTTTTTATAAATTATGGGTTTTCATATTTATGACGGAAAAAAAATACAACTTTAAAATTTAAATTGCAAGTTTAAACAAAATTTTACCTTTTAATCAATCTGATTTTAAGTGATAATTTCAAATTGTAATGTCGCGGGTATATATTACTTTATAATAAATATATATCTTAATTATATAGTGACTATACATTAATTTTATGCTGCATGTTTTCTATTAAAGATTTTGTTGGACTATTCTATACTATTAAATATTTTTATTTCCTTTTTTCTTTTTTCTTTTTTCTTTTTTTAGGGAAAAATGGGGTGGAGATAAGTACCAGACATGTGTTATTCTTTGTTTTATTAAGTACACACACATGTTAATGGCCCTTCTTCCCACCATTTGCAACACTTTCCCCAATCTCATAAGCCAATCTTATCAAGACTCAAATAATATTAAAGTTTATTTAGTAGTCGTTTGGTCATAAAAATAAAAAAAAATTAAACTTGGAGTTAAAGTTAGAGTTGAAATTAGAGTTGGAGTTGTGTTTGATCATGTTTTTTTTTAATTTTTTTTTTTAAAAAAAAAAACTTTTTTAAATATGATTTTATGCCCTAACTTTTACAAACTATCAAAATCACCCAACTAAATTTTACCTACTAATGGAAAAAGAACACAATTAGCCACTATTATAAAAATAATTACATATACATGGTCATATTTAATGAATTTCAATTATGACATATATAATATTTACATTAATAGTCGTTTTTTCATATTTAAAAAGTTTAAATATGGATGTTATATTAACAAATCACTACTTCCTATTTTTAAGGTAACAAATATTATCTTTCAAACAAATTTATTTTTTTAGGAATTTATTTAATTTATTTCCTTCATTTTCCGTTCCAAAAAAATAGGAAATGATGAGTTGTTATTAAATTTTAGGGTGCCGCTAATTTATTTCTTTAATTTTCTTATACATGAAAGATTTTACTGTGTGTGAATAAATTATTTCTATGTAAAACATGTTTTGCATATTTATGGTATATTATATCATATACCATAAATTTATAAATATGCTTAGTATGTTTCTTTATACTTTGTATTTTTATATATGTGTGTATATGGTATATACATGGTATAAACTTCATATATAACATGCTTTGTATATTGATATTATAAATATGCTTAGTATGTTTCTTAATACTTTATATATTTATATATGTGTGTATATGATATATACATGATATAAACTTTATATATAACATACTTTGTATATTTCTATTATAAATATAATATTTTATATATTTATGGGTATAAATATAATACTTTATATATTTATGGGTATAAATATAATACTTTATTTATTTATGGGTATAAATATAAATTTGCAGTAAAATAATATCTTAAATAAGGGAGAAAATAACATAAGGGATAAAAATAATGATGAGAGAGAAAAAGAGATATATATTAATTAGGATAGCATTAAGTTTGAAATTATAATTATCTAATTCTTTAAAACTGCTATATACGTAATATTGAAAAAGTAATGTTATAAGGAGAGTTTTATGTAAAAATTTAAAAGATTGGAGTTATATGTAATAATAATAAAAGTTGGAATTGGAGTTGGAAAATTGTGAAAACAACAAACCTGTTTTTCTTTTTCAGAAAAAAATTTCGGAATTATTTTCTGATTTTTCATGGTCAAACACCACAATTTTCAACTCCAAAATTTTTTTTCAAAAAAAAAATAAAAATTTCATGATCAAACAGGCCCTTAAATAAAACGATAAAATAAATATATTTGGAAGAATTGAACTTTTGGAGAGATCATTATATCCAGATAGTCATGTCATTCTACAAGTTGGGACCCTAATTAATCCTTTGAACCCTTTTGTTTCAATATTCAAATTTCAAAATGATATCTTTCCCTTGTATAAAAAGTTGATTTGTGATGCCTGTGACCTATAAGTAAATAAAATATGGTTTTGAGGTTTAAAATGCAATTCAACATATAAAATATTTTGTATTTACGTAAACTTTAGGAGAAAAACAGGATAATATAAATAATTTATTCCAACATAAATATTAATGACTGATTTCACAATTCGAATTTGTAAAATTACAGATCATGCTTCACTTGTATTTCCAAACTATCTTATATATGTCTAGGGAAGAATGAAATAAACTCCTCCATTAAACGGACAGGGTATTTCAAACTGAAATGATATTCTTTGTTCAATTTTTTATTTTATTGTTTATTTGTTAATGTAAAAGGATAAAAATCTCTTGAAAATTTAAGTTACATACTAGCAAATAAAGTAATTTTCATATCATTAGGATAATTTAACATGTTATAATATTTTACTTATTGTTGTTTATTCTAGATTAGCAAACAGCGTAATTAAATGCAATAAAGTTATGATGAATTTGATAAGCATTCTTCCATCTTTATATATATATATATAGTAACACTTAAAAAAGAGTCTTTTCTTGGAAGCAGCAATATAAATAGAAGAGGAGAGGCTACCAAAACCAAAAGGCCATACATATGTACTCATCACCATCCCATCAATACCCACACCTCTCCAACCCCATAAGCTAACCACTTACCTCCCTCTCTCTCTATATATTATTATAGTAATATACAAGAATTCTATTATACACACACACACACACACACACAATTGCATACACAATTTAGCTAGCTAGCTAGCTAGAAAGGAAGATCAAGATGGAAGAGATGAAACCTGCATGGTTAGAAGGATTAATGGCTGAGAAATTCTTTGCAGGATGTGGGGTCCACCAAAATAGAAGGAAAAATGAGAAAAACATCTTCTGCTTAGAGTGTTGTCAAAGCTTTTGCCCTCACTGCCTTCCACAACATCACTCCCATCCTCTTCTCCAGGTCTCTAAAACATCACTTTTGACTACTAATTATTTATATTATATATATATACTAGTAACAATTATATATGTACTTACTTAAGAAACTTGAACAAGTAGTCCTTGAGGTTTTGGTTTCTTTGTGAATTGTGAGAATTTTTAGTTTTGATTATATACTCACAAGCCACTAGTATGGTTATTTTCTTGAGTATGAGTATTTTATTCAAAAAAACAACAACAATAAAAATAATAAATTCAGTGTAATCTTAATATAGGGTTTGAGAAGGATGGTGTGTACGTCACCTTACTCGTATCTTAAGATGGTAAAAAAATTGTTTTTTATGGACGGATATAAATCTTTTATCCTATAACAATAATTTGTTTTTTTTCAAGGAAATAATTGGGGAGCGAAGAAGCTTTTAATTCTTTTTTTTTTTTTTTTTTCTAATCTACTTTGAATGTTAAATTAATTCTTTTCGGGTGATTTCAAATTTCTCCTTTTCTTCTTCTTTGCTTATGGGAGATTGAAAGAGAGGGGCAGGGGAATTTGCTCAAATTTCTGAAGACAATTTGATTGTAGTTGTGCAAATTAAATTAAAGTAAATTTCTTTTAATTTTTTAAAATTGATGAATTTAAACGGAGTTAACATATGCTCTAAAAATTAAAATAGTTACTTAAAATTGAGGCTTAATTGTTGTTTTATTTGTGTAATGTGAAATTATTTTCTTGAATTAACTGATTTTTGTAAGTCGGTTGATCTTAAAGGATAATTGTTTTAGATATTTTTGGATTTTTTAAAAATAACTTTAAAAAAAGACGGCGTATAATAGATTTTTATGGTTAGACTGTTGTTTAGTGCATCAATTTTTTTTTTAAGACACGATTCATTTGTCTTGAATTTCTATATAATGTAGTCAATTACTAAAAGTAGTGTGTTTGGGAGGTGTAGTTCCCTCTTTATGGAGTTGTTTGCTTTCCAATTTTAGAAGATTTCTTTTTAACACCTAATTTTCCCCTGCAAAGGTTCCTCACCTGTTGCTTTCATAGACAGGTTTGACCCAATTCTCAAAATTAAATCTTTTTTTTTTCCTCATTTCCTTACTCTATTTTGTCCTTTTTCAACATTTTCAGTACCTCTTTTCTATATGCTTTTTTCTCTCTCCCAATTTCACTTCATTTATTCACATTTATTTTTCTTGGATTCAAACTTGGCTACCTTACTTTTTCCTATTAAATTTCAAGTTTTATTGAATTCCCTTTTAAAAATAAAAAATAAAATCTTAGGTTAGAGAACCATATAATCAATGATGTAATATCCCTTAAATTTAGTTAAACAGGAACTTACACCATAAGCAGTGTATATATAGTGTAATTCTCTATTGTACATGCATAAAAATAATTTTGCTAGTGTTTATAGAATTTCTTACACCCCTCTAACCCCATCCCTATCATCTCTAATCTTAAAGAAATATAATAGACAAGATTTCTTGATTTCAATAACTACTCTTGAATTGACACATGAAAAAGGTAAAAGAATTTCATCAGTAACTTATTGCTGTTGATGTAATTTTTTATGTGTATTTTTTTTTTTAAATAACAGGTGAGAAGATATGTATACCAAGATGTTATACGATTGGATGAACTAGAGAAGCTAATTGACTGTTCCTACATTCAGGTATTTATATTGTTAATAGCAATATATATATACATATTGAATTTAATTATCTTATTTAAAATTTATAATGATATTATGAGATAATATATGTTACCATTTGTTTGACAGCCTTACACAATAAATAGTGCCAAAGTTATATTCTTAAACCAAAGAGCACAATCAAGGTCATGCAAGGTTTCTGGCAACTCTTGTTTCACTTGTGACAGAGTTCTTCAGGACCCCTTCAACTTTTGTTCTCTCTCTTGCAAGGTCCACCTTCTATTCCCTCTTTTTTTTTTCAGAATTTAAATTTGATTCAATTTTAAATGTCTATAATAATATCACATGAAAAATAAGAATTTGAAAATTAAATACTCTAGTTTCAATTTGTTTGTCTGATGTTGACTCGAAAATTAAGAAAATAAAGAAAATTTTCGAATCTTATAACCTTAAGTTAAATATATATGAAATTAATGTACCAAAATGTCCTTTGATTTAGTGGTTTTAAACATGTGATGGACGGGTAAAACTTATACGCACCCAATGTATACACCAAGTCAATACATGCATGTCATGTGTTTGAATTTAAAGTTCATGTTACTTAACCATGATTAATCAACATATATTTTACTTAATTTAATTGCATAACCATGGTAAAGAACATTAATTTGGTGTATACACCGGGTGCGTGTAAGTTTTTACTAAGGACTAAAGAATTATCAAAAAGGAAAAGAGCTTTTTTTTTAAACGAACTAAAAGAAAAAGTAAGATAATAAATTGAATCGGAGAGAGTAATTGTTTATCGAAAGTACCGTATAAGTATATTATTACCAAATAATATTGGCTCGTTCTTTTATATTAGATGGAAATATTGCTAAGCATGTTTAAAATTACACTTTTGGTCTTGTAAACTCAAATTATGGAACATTATGATGCAGGTTGATTATATGGTGTATCAAGGTGAAGACCTATCAAACATCCTCTATAAGTTTGATGATTCTGAGTTTGCACTCTCCCAATTTGAAGGACTCCACGTGGACACCTCTGATTTGATCGATGAAGAAAGCCAAATTACTCCCAACTCCATATTAGAAGATACATTAGAATGCAGAGGTTCATCTTGCTCAAATAATATCATGGATAATTCCGATATTTCACACGGTGGCCGTATGGTCAAAAATAAGAAAAAGGGCAGCGGTTTTTTCCCTGGCCTTGTGCTTTCATTGAGCAATAGGAGAAAGGGAGCCCCTCAAAGATCTCCACTTTCTTGAAAAAAATAAAATAATAAATTACTCAAATATCTTCAAATAATTAAGTACTAGTAGTAATTTATACGTGTTGTAATACTACTAGCACTGTTAGTTCTTTGGATTTGTGACTGTAATTTTATGATGTTTTTAGTGTCACTCTTAGGTTTTGGAATTTTATTACCCAAAAATGATTCCATTGTGAACCATATATATAGGTTGATGTTTAGAGAGGTTTGCACTAGATATTTAAGCTCTCTAAATATCACCAATTTTGTACTTGGTGCAATGGAACTTGAACAGATAAATATAATTAGCTTTTAAATATATCTTATTTTGCGGTTAATAATACATTATTACCTTTTTACTACTGTATTGTTTATATTATCGAAGAGTAAGTTTGATGTAACTGATAAAGTCATTGTGTATCGGAGAAACAAGTGATCTTTACTTTTTTTTCCTCTTTTGGTCAGCCTTTCGTCTTCTCTACGTGAATGTCATGGGTAAATTTAATACTTGATGGTCAACATGGTTTTATAATGCAATGGTATGAGCTAGGACCACCTTGGATATCATTATTTTCCTTTTTATCTTATTATTTTAAAGAACACATGTGCAAATGCAGAGTGAAGATCAATTGAAAAGATATTTGCTACAAGCTAGAATTCTTGTGAACCCTAACATTAGTCTCATGGATAATTAGGCATTACAATGTTAACATACATTCAGTGTAATCTGAAGTGAATAGGATAGAGACAATTCTTACTTCTATATATCTTTATGAGCCATAGAGACTATTTTAGGTAAAGAATGTGTTTTCATTATTTACTTTAATTTAGGATAGACACAATTCTTACTTTTATATATTTTATTAGAAGTTTTGCTTAGTCATAGTGTCCTTATCGATTAAGCTAACATGTTGAAGGCCGGTAGTATTATTATTAAACTAGAGAAAAAGGGTCAAAATAGCGCTTGTTAGAAGTTTGAGTTAAATACATATACAATTAATTATACTATAAAATTGGTTCAAATATTCCGTTATATATTTAGTTATTTACTAGGGGAACCTTTTCAAGGGAAAATTTGATTGTTCTCCCCATCTAAAAAAGTTTCATGTGTTAAAAAGCTTCTGTTATTGTGAGTGAATAAGGACATATCTTGAACAATTTTGTGATGGCAGGAATTTATTTAACCTTAATTACTAACGAGAGAAAAACATATTGCAAGACAAAAGAGAATCCACCGGAACTATATATAGGCAAGGATATTTCTCTACTAGTCCTGCTCGTACAATACAAAAAAGGATGACTCTAAAAAAAAAATTAAGGAAAAAACTGAACATCTATTCCCATTTAATTAAGGATTTTTAACTAAAATGTTTTTAAGAAATAAACATCTAAATGTTTGATTTCATTTTCAAGTTGCCTGTTAGTTGAACTTTGAAGTAATGAGTACTCCTTTGTTTTTAATCAAAATTAAAAATTTTTGAATTCAAGTATTGAATATAAAGTCGTTTTTATTACATTGTTTTACATCCAACGTAGAAATCTTCAGTAGTGAGAAACCACCACATTTAATAAGATACTTCCTCCGTTTTATAATAAATAAATTATTGAATTTTGGCACATAGATTAAGAAAAAAATATTAAAGATATAAATTTAACACAATTTTTTATTTTTACAAAAAAAAAGAAAAAATTGACCTTGTAATACTTTTTTAAAAGTTAATTGGTTGTCAAATCATAAAGATAAATTTGAAAAAAAAATTCAATGATTCACTTATTTTGAAACACCAATAAATACCCCAATAATTCACTTATTTCGAAACGGAGAGAGTACTATTTAACATGATAAGTACTTGGAAAATAGTGCTAATATTTTTACCCGCTTTTATTTGAGAGGCTGTTGTTTATTTAATTTGAATTATTAGCATACTCCTCCAGAAGACAAAAAGCAGAAGGCACATCTCGTTATATGAAGATGTCATTCCACCGTACAGTACTTTCCATTAAAGAAGAGATGGTGTGGCTCTTCTTTCTTTCAATTTCTTTTTAATATTTTCCAATGCTACTAGTACAACTTTTCAACAAGGTTAGCAAAAATATCTCTTACATGTGTGTATGGTGTGAGCTTTACTAGGAATTAAGGTCTCTTATCAACTTAAGAAAATGAATAGAAGAAATGATTTTTTTTTCATACTTCTTACGTGTAAACATTAAGATTTTTCATATATAAAAATGAATATTTCTGGAAAAAAAAAAGACAAAAATTTAATCACAAGTGATTTGTGTGTTTATGTCATGTAGAATGTATATTATGCTACATAAGACACATATGTCTATTTGTTCAACTTTATATAAGTTTAATAACATGTTTAGCTTGTCATATTTTAATGATTTTAAGCCAAAATACATTTTAAGTCTTCTTGTAGTATTTGGACAAAATTAACACACTTGTTTTTAAGCTAAAAAGTTAAAAATATATAAATCAAAATTCATAAGTTAGAGTCCCTATTAAATTATGACTTATGTGCCAAAAGTTATAGACCCATTCAAACAAGTTCTAAATACCTACTTGTGCACGCCCATAATTAAAGAACATAAACATTAGATTATTGAAGCCAAATTAAAAGACACGTTTATATATTATACCTTAAAGAAATTTCAAGAAAAAAGAAGATAATTGTTTGTTTCTTTTTAATTGAACAAACACATTTTATTCAAAAAATTAAAACACCTAGAGTACTATTACAGCAGTCACAAAATGAAACAAAGCCTATATTCATTACTCAGCCTCCCTAAAGATCAGGAAAAGCCAATGTATCGTCGACAAACAGTAGGGAAGAAAACCTTGGAATTATTAATTTATACATAAATTGCTGTATAATTTTATCCTACCCCCTCATGGAATAATTTATGTACATGAATAGGGTACCCAAAGGACAACATTAGCCTTCTCTTTTTCGTAGAAGCCAACTAATTAAAGTCAAAATATTCAAGTGCATTCATTGTATATGTGAAAAAAATGAAATTAAAAGCATTACCTACCATTTTTTTCTTTCTTAAAACATAGTAAAAAAAACTAAAAAAAATAACAAGAGAGAGTTGTTTGAATCCAATGGTAAGTAACCCTCACTTTCAATTCTAAAATTGTGGATTGAAGTCTAAAGAAGTGAAAAGGGTGAAAGCTTGGGATAAATTTTTTTAAAATTAAAAAAAAAAAAAAATAAGAAAAATAAATTTAAATAAAGGAGTGGAATTTAATGTAATTAATTTGGTAGTGACAAATGGGAATGTGTTACGAGTGAAATGGTTAGTGACAGTTTCTGTATAGAAGCCATATGTAAAACTACATGTGGACTATATCATGTGATTATTCACATGCTTGTTGTATTCTTTGTTCCAATAATTGCACCAACCTAAGCTTCTTAGCCTACCTAAGTGGCATCTCTAGGGAACTGCCATCTGTCCAACTCCAACCTTATAAGGCTTATAATAACCTCACTTTATTATTTTACCCAACATTATTCTTACTCCATTTTATTTGAGTCAAGTCGAAAAATTGTAAGTATAAATGCACGTGGTGATGAATCTCCTTTCTTCTTGATTAGAGTTCTTAGCTTTCAATTTTGGGTATGAAAAAAATTCTTCATAAAAAACGTTATTTTTTAATAAGTTTTATCCGATGCAAATTTGCTAGTGTTTACTTTAGTCATAGATTTTTATATATTTTTTATAACTTATTTTTGGGTGAAGTTTTGCTACTCATATGTTTAATCATAGTATTTGGAAAACATATTTTATTTTAAAAATTTTCAAAAAATAAAATTTGATCCAAACATTAATTTTTTTCTAAAATGAAAAATTAAATTATTTATTAAATAAAAACAAATTGTATAACCAAACATTATTTATCAATTTTTTTTAAAAAAAACTACTTAAAAAATCTATGGCGAGATGGTCCTTCAATTAGTCAGAGTTCAACGAAATAAATATTGAAATTAAGGGTTACCATATCTCCGAACTTCCCAAAACAATAATGCCTCTTTTATCTTCTTTTCAAAATTAGTTGCAATGTGCCATTTGTAGAACGTTATGCTCTATCTTATTCCAATAGAAGGATATTATTGTTAGATTTTTTACTCTCTCTTTTATTATCCTTTTTTCTTTTTAAAGTGGATCACTCTCCATCCTTTCTTATTTTTAATGTAATATTTTTTATTTATTTTTTAAAGAAAAAGATCCTTTTACTTAAAGAGGTAATTGACTTTATTTATATAACATTCTGCCCTTTTTATCTTCCTTTTCAAAGTTAATTGCAATGAGCAATTTGTAAAACGTTATGCTCTATTTTATTCCAACAGAAAGACATTATTGTTGCAAATTTCTCACTCTCTTTTATTATCCTTTTTTCTCGTTAAAGTGGATCACTCTCCATCCTTTCTTATTTTTTATGTAATAATTTAAAAAAAAAAAATCCTTTAACTTGAAGAGGTAAGTGACTTTATTTATATAACATTCTCTCGTATTTGCTTCATGTGTTTACAAGATCAGATGATCTAATTATCTAAAGATTCTATATATTGGGTATGTTTGGTTATACGAGATGAAATTTCAATTTAAAATCATAATTAAGAAAAAAGTAAATCTTTCTCATGACGGGGCTATATGTTAATGAGAATAATGATTAATTGGAATATAAATGATTTAAAGATTGGTAAGAGTAATAATATGAACTATAAATTTTTTACATATAAAATACATGGTTGTTAGATATAAATGAAGGAGTACATTTTATAAAATATAAACTTGTGAATTAGTTTTTGTATTTGAAAAATCCCAAATTATGATTTAAAATTCTCAAATCATGCTTTTTGAATAATTTAAAATTTCATGTCATAATATAAAATTACATACCAAACACTTATTTCATCTCATAATTTCATATCACAAGCATAAATTACGTACATTTCCAAATGCCTACATAGATTAGGTCTTTATTAACATTTACATCGTGTAAAGTGTTAAGATTCTGTCGTACTTGTTTCATTATTATTATAGTAGTCAACTAGCATTATTTATATTAACCAATGGAGTACTACATCTTATTTTTAATATTACTATGATATCAGGTTATGTTTTGGTATTGATATAAGGCGTGTTCGATAATCTGATCGACCAGGTTATCTTATATATCAGTGAAGTTGAGTATTTAAATCATGTTAACATTTTTTACTTTTAAAAAAATAATAAAAAGGCATTTAAGAGATTTGACAATACTACTTCTCAATTCTCATTCTTTATAGTAATTATTTTTTTCGTCATCTAAATATTATTAGTCCATTATTTTATATTTGTATTTTCTTATGTGGTACAAGTGAATTGCTGAAAATCATACTAAAAAAATATATATAAAACCAAGAAAGAGAAATAAAACGAAATAAAAAATAAGTTAATTTCAATTGGATGATATTATTTAAAAAAACAAAAAACAAATACCGCAACATTAAATCAAAAACCCAAATGCTCATCCAATTATGAAAACATTATTTCTTCATGAAATTTGATCAATTTTCAAGTTTCACTAGTTTTGGGATGAATAATTTCACTTTCACTCATACTTCAACTGTTTTCCAAACACAAGTTCAGGTTTCAAAAACTATTTTTCATCACAACTTTTATTTTTTGTCAAGTTTCAACTAAATTTATGACAAAACGCTAGTATAATCGACGGTTTCAAGGAGAAAAGGAATTTATTTTTTTATTTTTTTTAAAAGGAGAAAAGTGGAGGAGGGTTGTTGAAGAAAATATTAGATGGGTAAATGGGCCTCCAAGTGATGAGCTCCATAACCTTGCCATACACATATTGCAGGCACAATGCAGAAAGAGCATATTATGGGCTTCAATCAGTATTCCAACGTACTAATCAAATGACAACTTTTGATTTCTTAATTTATTACTGTTAATATATATATATATATATTGTTATATAACAAGAAAGAATAAAGAAGAAGAGTAGAGAGAAGAGAGAGAGTAATTCTTATTTCTTCAGGGATGATTTACAATGAAGGAAGCCCTTCTATTTATAGGGAAAATTTACTCTTAGTCTGAGTAAAAAATAGATGCTTCAAATCCTTATAGATATCAAAGTAGATCTTGATAGATGTTGATAGACATTCACTATAATGTAAATACATTTATAACACTCCCCTTGAATGTCTAGATAGATAATGTGCCTTGTTAAAACCTTACTAGAAAAAAACTCAGTAGGAAAAAAAATCTAATGAAGGAAAAGAGTACACATTTCTAACAATACGCATATCGGTTGCCTTATTAAAAACCTTACAAGGAAAACCCAGTGGGACAAAACCTCGTAAGGGAAAAAGAGAAGAGCGCGTATTAACTCCCCCTAATGAGAACATCCTTGAACCTTTGCATCCCGATCTTGTGCACCATCTTCTTAAAAGTTGTAATTGGAGAAGACTTGGTGAATAAATCAGTCACACTGTCAGTTGAATGAATCTGTTGCACGTTAATATCATCATTCTTTTGTAGCTCATGTATGTAGAAAAGCTTTGGCAAAATGTGCTTCGTTCTATCTAGATTTATGAATCCTCCCTTAAGATGTGCTATGTATGCTGAATTATCTTTGTATAAAATTGTGAGTAGATTGTCATATTTCACACCACATTTTTCTCGAATGAGATGTATCATGGACCTCAACCATACATATTCTCGGCTTGCTTCATGAATAGCTGTTATCTCAGCATGATTCGATGAAGTGGCTATGATAGACTACTTTATATATCTCCAAGATATGGCAGTATCCCCACATGTGAACACATTGTATGATTGAGACCGAGATTTATGCGGGTTAGATGAGTACCCAATATCAGCATGACCAGTAAGATCGGGACTGCAATCTTTAGAATAAAATAAACTCATGTATCTTATCCCATTTCGATGTCTCCTAGTAGGAGTAGAAATATACCTTGCTAACAAATTGAGCGAAGGGTTATATTGGGTCTTGTAGTATTTTACAAGATACATGAGTGCACCAATTGTACTAAGATATGGTACTTCATAACCAATCCAAATTGGTATATTTCTCATTTCAGCAAATAATCTTATTGCTTTTGAAAATTCTCCAAGAGTTTCAATGATACTCAAATCATCAAATTATATCTTATGAGGATAATAAAAAGTTTCCCAGAAACTTTATATGCTTCAAGCATTTTGAATCCTTTAGGGATTTTCATATGGATGTGTCAAGTAACAATATCCAACATGTCAAGTGTGACATCTTCAAGTGTCTGGACTGCAAATCAAATAAGTTTTACGCTTACCAAAATGCATCCTTTCAGGTCACTTGATAAATGTTTCTACGTCAGCATGCTTAAATTAACGTAAAATTCAGATCCTCATAATCTTTTACAATATTGCGTCAATATTGTATCAAAGATATCGTCAACACGTTCTTATTTTGTATCGGTTCACAATGCGACATAACATTTTGAGATCTCATCACTTCATTATTTTCAGGTATCTAAACCTCTCATAAGGTTTCATGAAGTGTTATGTCATAGGCTCTTCAAGAGCACATTGCCTTCTTATCATGATTATTTTCTCCTTATCCTTTTCAAAGATTATCTTATTTGGAACCGATTAGTCTATCATATTTCACGCATGCATAGACTTTATCCTTTAAGGACATAAAATAGGAGCACTTGCAGCTAAATATGAGATGCTTTCGGCATTTTACTTGAATTATCTTTTGAATGAGGATCTGATGATAAATCCTAACATATTTCATAGTTGTTTATAATCTCCCCCTTATGTTAGGAAAACTAACATACATCCTCCATCTTCTTTGAGGAATCCATCTTTGTGCATCATGGTATATTTATTAATCGTATACCACATATCAAACCTATTAGATGGAATAGTTGGTTCATAACCTTGAACCAATTGAGAGGGAAAAATAATCATAATTTATTGGTCTAATGCATACAAGTACTATTGTATGCAATATATCATATTTCATACCAATACATAAAATTTTGTTCTTGTCACACGCCATTTTTGGTCGGAGAATCGAGATCGAAGTTTTTTTTCAATTAAAGTGACGGTATTGAATAGAGATTAATTTATTACAGAGTCGCCACTTGGAATCGAGTTATGGTGTTCCAAGTCACCTTTTTGAATCCCTAATCAAAACAAAATGACTCTTTATTGATCTGCGAAAACAAAAGACCGGGTAAGAAATTCTGTTGATCGAAGGAAAGGTAAAAGGCACCCCTCGAGTCCCGTGGTTCTAGCATGGTCGCTTTTATTGACTTATCTTAACTTAAACTATTTTGACAGACTATGTTACTAGGCCTTAGTTCACTCATTTTTAATTATATAAAAAATGTTTGCCTACACCTCTTATATTAAATATATCGATAAAAAGTTTGTTTTAGAAAAATATTTGCCAAGGTGCATTATTGCATCCTTTAATTTTAAAATGTCTAAAAAAAGATGCATATGCCGCATTCTTAATTGAGACAACTATTTTAAACATGCCTAAAACTTTGTCTAACATTAAAGGCGTTGATTTATTTCTTGTAAAATCGTAACGATTGGATCTATCAAAAATATTATCTAACTTTAACAATAAATTTAAGCAAAATTCATTTAAAGTGATTAATTAATTAGTTTAACAAAAATAATTCTCAAATTTATTAATGACATTGAATAAAATAAAATAAACAGTAAAAAAATAAATATAAAAGTATTCGTACTATGCCAATTTCATTATAGTTCCCTAAATTTATTATTTAAACATTTTGTAGCATAATATCCTTATCTTTTCCTCCCTTCTTTGTTTTATATTGCATGGTCATGCATGTATAGTTTTTTTTTTTTTTTTTTTTGTATTGTGTGTGTACAGGTGTATACCGTATGATGCATTTTTACCTTTTTTTTTTTGCAAGCATGCATGAATCACGTGTTATGACTTACAATACAATTATGCTTTACTTACGTATCAATCAAACATAATTTTTACATCCTTTTTTTAGACAACAATTTTTACATCTTTTAACAATATAAATCTTAAAAATAAAAATAAAAATTATCTCAGTTAAAATTTAAAACTAATTTAATTAACATTATTTAGAATCGATAAACGAGTGTACATAAAATCTAGAGCATGAACTACATAATAGTAATAAATTAGGCACACAGAATAATATAAAAAGTCATTCTAATAACTTTATTCATAATTCACTTCACAACGAAACTTATTAAAATAAATAGTATGAATTTAATAAGAACCTGGATGATGAATTAAAATGAATAAATCGTTGTCACCGAAAACTCGAACGGATTCCGAACAAAACCACAAACTACATGTCAATTTGACTTCTAATTCACCCTCTGTTTTCTTTCTTTTTCTTTATTTGTTGTGCATGATTTTTTCTTTTATTTTTGTTTTGCCCATCAAGATGTTGTCTTCTTTTTCTTTGGTAAACTTCTCTCAAGTGTCATTATATGTTTGTTATTGTTTTTGTCCGTGAGTGTGTGTAGGGGGATTGGGAATCCTTTTAAGTAGAGGATATTTTTTATTTTTTTTTTTGGGGGGGGGGGGAGGGGGGAATGGGGGGGGGAGTAGTTATTTATTAGGATTGGATTCTTGAATTTTGAAAAAAGATATTTTTTTTCTTTTTTTTTAAAACAATAAATATAATAATAAATGATAAAAATAAAAATATTAAATAAATAAATAATAATAAAAATAATTATAATAATAATTAATTAATTTTATATTAATCAAAACATAATAACAATTTATAAATAGACAAAAATAAATATAACAGAATATTATTAAAACTACTATTTATTTATTCAAATTTATAATAAATAATATATATATATATATGTATATATATATATATACATATATTGAATTTTTTTATCATTTTTAAAATTAGGATAAAAAAAAAATTAAAAAAAATCTCAAAATTAAATTTATTTAATTATTTATTTTTCAACTAAAAATTTATTAAAAATAAAATAAAATAAGAATCAAAATAATATCGGATTAAATTATAATATAAATATTTAATATCGAAACATATATATATTTTACACTCGGGGTCAAAAATCACGTGTCTGCATTTTACCCCTCTTTGTGTGAAATCTCGAAGAGTTTTCATACAAAGAAGTAGACAAAGAGGTGATTTTTGATCCTCCAATTATTCGAAAAGTAAAGATAAAACAAAACAAAATAAAATAAAATAAAATAAAAGATGTGACCGAGTCCTGGTTTTGGACCGCCTACATATCCCGGGTTATAAGGGAATCATGTCACTTGTAGTTCAAAGATAAAAAGTGAGAGAAAGAGATAAAGGTCGAGTGAGATTCCGTCGAGTTTTCGGTTTCCGACTTTCTGCTTTTACATTGAACTGAATAATAAAAAAAATATGAAGATACAAGTGAAAGATCCTATCTATGCTGCTTTTTTTGATATCTTGACTTGAATCTTCCTGACTTGAATTTGAAAATTCACCCTATTCTTTAGACGGGCTCCTGACTTATTTTTTTCTCTTCACTCTGTTCTTCAGGCGGGCTCCTGGACTTCCTTTTTTCTTCACCCTATTCTTTAGGCGGACTCCTGGATTTACAATTTCTTCACCCTGTTCTTTAGGCGGGTTCCTGGATTTCTTCTTTTTCATCACCCTGTTCTTCAAGCGGGCTCCTGGACTTACAATTTCTTTACCCTATTCTTCAGGCGGACTCCTAGATTTTTTTTTCTGCACCCTGTTCTTCAGGCGGGCTTTTGGACTTACAATTTCTTCACCCTGTTCTTCAGGCGGGCTCCTGGACTTATAATTTTTTTCACCCTGTTCTTTAGGCGGGCTCCTGGACTTCTTTTTTTTCTTCACCTTGTTCTTCAGGAGGGCTCCTGGACTTACAATTTCTTCACCCTATTCTTCAGGCGGGCTCCTAGATTTCCTTTTTTCTTCACCCTGTTCTTCAGACGGGCTCCCGAACTTACAATTTCTTCACCCTGTTCTTCAGGCGGGCTCCTGGACTTACAATTTCTGTTTTTTCAAATATGTTCCTGAACTCAAAATAAAAGGTGAAACAGAAAAATAACATTCCATTCTTCAGGAGGGTCCTGTACAAAGTAAATTCCCATTCTTCAGGAGGGTCCTGTACAAAGTAAATTCCCATTCTTCAGGAGGGTCCTGAGCAAAAAGTAAATTCCCATTCTTCAGAAGGGTCCTGTTCAAAATTAAATTCCCATTCTTCAAGAGGGTCCTTTTCAAAAGTAAATTCCCATTCTTCAGGAGGGTCCTGTTCAAAAAGTAAATTCCCATTCTTCAGGAAGGTCCTGTTCAAAAAGTAAATTCCCATTTTTCAAGATGGTCCTGCCCCATTTTCAGGAGAGTCCTGAACATAAAATTAATTCCCATTCTTCAGGAGGGTCCTAAGTATAAAATAAATTCTCATTTTTCAGGAAGGTCCTGTCCCATTCTTCAGGAGGGTCCTGTCCCATTCTTCAGGAGGGTCCTGAGCATAAAATAAATTTCCATTCTTCAGGAGGGTCCTGAGCATAAAATAAATTTCCATTCTTCAGGAGGGTCCTGTCCCATTCTTCAGGAAAGTCCTGGGCATAAAATAAATTCTCATTCTTCAGGAGGGTCCTGTCCTATTTTTCAGGAGGGTCTTAGGCATAAAATATATTTCAATAAACACGAATAAAATTTTTTTTGCGCCAGTTTGTACTAAAAAATTTAGTGAGTGTCATTAGATCACAATTTTTTGAAAAATACAGAAAGAGGGTGAATCAAGGTCCTGCTAAAGAAATGCGTCTCTTCAGAGTAAAATTGATGACCAAAATTAGGAAATACATCTCCCAACACATGAAACTTAAATTACCCAGACAAGGAAGTGTGTCTCCTAGGGGTTAAATAAAATGACTCAATTAGAAAGTGCATCTTCTAGGAGTGAAAGTTCAAGTTAGGAAGTGTGTCACCTAACACATGAAAATTGACATACCCTGACTAGAAAGTGCGTCTCCTAGGGGTTAAATGAAATGACTCGACTAGAAAATACGTCTTCTAGGAGCGAATGTTCAAGTTAGGAAGTGTGTTACCTAACACATGAAAATTGACATACCCTGACTAGGAAGTGTGTCTCATAGGGATTAAATGAAATGACTAGACTAGAAAGTGCGTCTTCTAGGAGTGAATGTTCAAGTTAGGAAATGCGTTACCTAACAAATGAAGACTGAAATACCTTGACTAGGAAGTGAGTTTCCTAGGGATTAAAGAAAATGAATCGACTAGAAAGTGCGTCTTCTAAGAGTGAATGTTCAAGTTAGGAAGTGCGTTACCTAACAAATGAAGACTGACATACCTTGACTAGGAAGTGTGTCTCCTAAGAGTAGAATGAAATGACTTGACTAGAAAGTGCGTCTTCTAGGAGTGATAGCTATAGTTAAGAAGTGCATCACCTAACAAATGGATCTTGAATTATCCGAACTAGGAAGTGCATCTCCTAAGAGTAGAATGAAATGACTCGATTAGAAAGTGCGTCTTCTAGGAGTGATAGCTAAAGTTAGGAAGTGCATCACCTAACAAATGAATCTTGAGTTATTCGGACTAGGAAGTGCGTCTCCTAAGGGTTAAAATGATGAGTTTTTACCATTATTGATTACCAGATTTGTATAACAGTACTGCCTCTTGCATTTGCAGAAGTGAGAAATTGCAGCTTTTAATAGTTAAGCTTTGAAACCTTTGATATAAAGGTAACACATGTTTTTGTTTCATATAAAGAAAACTTTTTAATTTAAAAATACGGTGGTTGATTTGTGGCATTTGTCTATTGAGACGATCTCTTGCACTTGTCATGTCCAGATCCATTGCAAATCATTGATAGGTATTGTTGACTTGTTGTAGTAATGACCCCAAATTCTGACTACTAAAATATTTTGACTCAAATCATATTTCTCTTGCATGATGTCTCGGGATTCATTTTCAAATACACCTTTTATACTTTTATGAGTCCAAAAATTATCGGATGACAAGCATTCTCGAGTACTTTACTTTATTTTTGAAACATGTTATCTTTGTATGTTGGTTTTTTGTCTTGCTTTGCACAACTAAAGGAGTTGGTAGCAAGTTTTGAAGTCTTTCCTCACTTATCTTGATAAAATTTTGACTAAAAAATACATGAAAGATGACGATAGTGATTTTCTTTTGACCACAAAGACACAAAAATAAAAAATAAAAAATAAAAAATAAAAAATAAAAAATAAAAAATAAAAAATAAAAAATAAAAAATAAAAAATAAAAAATAAAAATAAAAATAAAAATAACAAAAAGAATAGGAAAGGACAATAGACATCTCTTCTTAAAAAAAATGTCAATTTTTTTTTATCTGGGTGTGGCAGCTAATTCTAGTGATTATGACATGCATTTGGAATTAAACAACCTGATTTATCCAAACTAATCACTATCACTTTTTGCCCACTCATTGAATTTGAAAGGGAGTCATTCTTGAACTTGTTCCCTTTGGATTATAATCCTCCTTAGGCTAGTGACACCTCGATGGGTTTTCGCCAACAAGCCGCTCCCATTTTTTTTTTCCAACTCATTGTCGTCTTATGGTGCCCATGAAGACTTTTACCAATAAGATTCTCATTTTTATTAATCTCACAACTCACGGTCGCCTTATGATGCCCAAGAGGGTTTTCATCAATAAGACTCTCTCATTTTTTTAATTTTTTTTTAGAAAATAACACTCAAAATATGAAATATCATGCACCCATAACATATTTAGCCTTGACATTCTCAAAGATTGATTAAAAGGTCTTTCTTTGGTTGTAACTTGGCTTTTGAAATGGGATAGAAAGAAAGGTCGGCATGGAGCTCAAAATTTACCCAACATTGGGTAAAATATACAACTTTCTGAATAGACTCTTTTAAGGAAATAGACTTTTGCCCCAATTTTATTTCATTCTGGATAACTTAAATTTTCTTTTGGTTAGACCGAACCCCAGAGTAGGACTGCCTACATATCTTGTCATAGCAAGAATCAGGTCAAACGTAGTTCAGACATTTCTTTTGCTTGAATTTGGATTTTTTGATTGATTTTTTCTCTTTTTTTTTCAACTCTTTTTTTTTTTAACTCCATTTTTCTTGATACTTCTTTTTTTGACTTTTTCAAATTCTATTTTGATTCCAAAAGAGGGGTACGGAAGAAAATAACACTAAAGCTCAAAAGGGGTAACAAAGGGTAGTAGAATGAAATGCCTTCGTCATATCAATCCTTAAAAACACAAGTACATAACATGTAATCTGAGAGTAGAACATGAAGATCATACACATCTTTTTCAACATTGAATGTGACTAAGCTCATGCACTTGCGTCACTTCTTTTAAGCTTGTGAAATATACATGTCCACTTATATTGTACTTTTTTTCGATGAGTGACTCATGCCCTTTTGGAGCTAACTTCCTTTTTCTTTTCCTTGTAGTGGATACTATATATCCTCTGATGAACCTCATTCAAAATTCTCGAATTGAATCTTCTAATCGATGATCAAGTTATTTCCTGATTCACAAAGTGATTGTCTCAATACATTCAAAAGAGGTTGTAACTATCTCCCCAAATACCTGAACACTTTACTTATTTTCTTATATGATTTTTTCTTTCAACTTTATCTTCTTGTCAAATGTTTCAGGATTAGATTGAATTTAAAGATCAGTCTGTGAATTCAACATGCATATTATATCTCTAGAATCACCATAGAAAGAGCTCTCTAAAGAAAAGAAAAGAAAAAAAACAATATATAATTAAAAATAAAATAAAAATAAAAAGGATACACATTGGTTGACCAAACGATAGAAGGATTTGAATGAAAATTATAATAAAATAAGATAAGATATATCTCAAATTCCAACCCTAAAATAATTTGGGTAGTAGAAAGAAAATAAAAAAAACTATCAAAAATTCTTCTTCGTGGGGAGTAGATTGGCTTCTAAATTGCTGAACTTAATATTTTAGCCATTGAATTGCACGTTGGCCTTAATGGAGTCTCCACAATCATTGCTACAACATTTTTTTTTCTTTTTGAACTCGATCATTTTGAATTCATCACCTCAAACTCTCTCCAAAGTAAGTCATCAACAATTTCTCTTTCCCCTTACTCCTCTTAATTGATTCAATTTTTTTTTCATATGAGTCAAAGGATCATCATGACCCTCGTACATGCCCGACTTTGATGTTTTGTAGTTTAGAGGTAAGTGAACATTGAAACATGTAAAATTCTTGTGAGAACTATCTTTTTCTCTCTCAGTATTTGCATGTTTCTCATATTTTACTCCAAATTTCTCACTTTTCAGATCATTTCTTATTATTCCTCATTTCTAACAATCTACACCAACTCATCACAGACCCTATATAATTTTTTGTGGGTCATCTTACTTGTTCTTTAAACATGGTGTTGTATTGGTGAGATGCCAACACAAACCAACCACCTTAACATTATTTTGATTTTGGAGAAAATTAATGTGTCAGAGTTTAAAATTTTGCTTTTTAAGACCACCAAATCCGTGAAGAACTGCCTACGTATCTCATTAAGATGAGAATCAGGTGTGCGTAGTTCTTGATGTTGGAGATATGAAGAAACAGATTTTTCTTTTAATTTGAGAAATGTGAAATATTTTTTGTTTTTGAATTCATTAATAATGATAAAACACATTTTATTTTTGAAAATAAATTAATTTATTTTATATATAGATAAAAAAATTCTCTTCTTTATTTGTTTAGAAGGAAATACAAATATATATATTTTTTTAAAATCACCGAATACATGAAGGACTGCCTACGTATCTCAATAAAAATGAGAATCAGGTGTGCCTAGTTCTTAAAATATATGTCGTACAAAATTCAGCCTCAAGACTCCTAAAGGTTCAGGGCTGTTAAGATTTATATATTTTTATTTATTTTGTAAAAACTTAGCCTCATGATCCCTAATGATTCCGGGCTATTGAAATATATATATTATTTTAGTTTTTGTAAAACCTTAACCTCATGATCCCTAAAGATTCAGGGCTATTAAGATATATCTAAAAATTGGACCTGAGAATTAGAAAAATAATTATGAAAGTAATCATATTTTCAAAATATTCTCCAATAAATCTATGAATAAATTTTTCAAAGGATAGGGCCGTGTCCTGGGAAGGACTTCCTACGTATCCCACTAAAGAGTGAGAATCAGACCCTCGTAATTCATAAAAACCGTGAAACTATGTTACTATATATAACAAAAAAATCTTTTTTTTTTCTTTTAAAATACTTTTTTTTTTTTGAAAAATGATTCACTAAATTTGAGAATTGCCTAAAAGCCGATCAACAACTCAATGAGCCTTCAAAATAAATGTCAAAGAGCACATAAGATGCACATGTTGGTCATTATAAAAAGGATACCTGTCCTAGACAAACTCGGCCCCTGTGCCGAGTTCCGCTAAATCAAATGTATATGATGCAAATAAAGCGGCACCTAATAGGGATAACCAGATTCTGAGTTTTCAGTTCTTCTAAGTTTAAGCCTAATAGGAATAGGTGTCTAGACAGGCTTACCCGAGAGGACACTCGAGTCGGGGAGGGACAACTTGGTCGGTAGCAGGGCAACACCGCTTTCGTTGTTGATCCGAACCTCGCCTAACATGTGTGACTATAATCCTTCACCAGGTCCCTTGACACTCCGGCTATCTAACAAAGAAAGTAGGATGCATACGCTGCATTTCTTCTATCCTATTTCAGAGACTCAGAGGCGGTGCGCAAGAGGAGACAGTATATAATACAGTTCAATCAATATCAAAGAGGTAAATAAGAGACAAGTAGCACATAAGGCCAACAAACACAATATCAACAATAATTAAAGCAAGTATAAGTCAATATAAAAAGCTCGAATTCTTATTATTCCCCAGCAGAGTCGCTAGAGATGTCACACCCCTTTTTCGCTTAGAGGATCGAGATCGAAGGATTTTTCCAATTAAAGTGACGGTATTGAATAGAGATTAATTTATTACAGAGTCTTGGAATTGAGTTATGGTGTTCCAAGTCACCTTTTTGAATTCCTAATCAAAAGGAAATGACTCTTTATTGATCTGCGAAAACAAAACACCGGGTAAGAAATTCTGTTGATCGAAGGGAAGGTATGAGGCACACCTCGAGTCCCGTGGTGTATTGTGTGTGTACAGGTGTATACCGTATGATGCATTTTTACCTTCCTTTTTTTTACAAGCATGCATGAATCATGTGTTATGTCTTACAATACAATTATGCTTTACATACGTATCAATCAAACATAATTTTTCCATCCTTTTTTTAGACAACAATTTTTACATCTTTTAACTATATAAATCTTTAAAAAAAATAAAAAAATTATCTCAGTTAAAATTTAAAACTAATTTAATTAACATTATTTAGAATCGACAAACGAGTCTACATAAAATCTAGAGCATGAACTACATAATAGTAATAAATTAGGCACACAGAATAATATAAAAAGTCATTCTAATAACTTTATTCATAATTTACTTCACAACGAAACTTATAAAAATAAATAGTATGAATTTAATAAGAACCTGTATGATGAATTAAAACGAATAAATCGTTGTCACCAAAAACTCGAACGAATTTCGAACAAAACCACGAAGTATATTTCAATTTGACTTCTAATTCACCCTCTGTTTTCTAAATTTTTCTTTATTTGTTGTGCATGGTTTTTGTTGTGCAATTTTTTTTCTTTTATTTTTGTTTTGCCCATCAAGATGTTGTCTTCTTTTCCTTTGGTAAACTTCTCTCAAGTGTCATTATATGTTTGATATTGTTTTTGTCTGTGAGTGTGTAGGGGGGTTGGGAATCCTTTTAAGTAGAGAATTTTTTTTTGAAAATAATAAATATAATAATAAATGATAAAAATAAATAAAATAATAATAACAATAAATAAAATAATAATTAATTAATTTTATATTAATCAAAACATAATAACAATTTATAAATAGACAAAAATAAATATAAAAAATAGTATTAAAACTACTATTTATTTATTCAAATTTATAATAAATAATATATATATATATATATATATATATATATATATATACATACATATATTGAATTTTTGTATAATTTTTAAAATTAGGATAAAAAAAAATCTCAACATTAAATTTATTTAATTATTTATTTTTCAACTAAAAAATTATTAAAAATAAAATAAAATAAGAATCAAAATAATATCAGATTAAATTATAATATAAATATTTAATATTGAAACATATATATATTTTACACTCGGGGAGAGTCAAAAATCACGTGTCTACAATTCTCATTAATAATGATTCAACTATTTATGGAAGACATTCAATGCTAAACCATCATCATCAATACGAATTATCTTGATTACACAATCTGAAAATTATGCTCAATTTATATTGAACAAGTAACTTTATGAATATCAAACGTAGGTTGACCATGAATGTACATGTGATCATCTTGTTGATGCATCTTTTCAACATATTACATGATAGGTGAACGGGCCCATATTCACCTTTTATACTTTTCAGATTTTAAGGGATCTAATCCCAATATTAGTTGGTCCAACCAACTTATCATGAGAACAAACGACATAAATATTTTTTGAAGAATCTTTTAGTTCTTCAATACATGCACATCTTCGAGATGTCATAATCGTTCATATCAATTTATGAACTTTTATTCTAGTAAACTTCAAGTTTACCATGACATGTACTTTTTCTTTAGTAAATTTCAGATTTACTACTTCAGAAATAGATTTCAAAACTATTCAACCTCTTTCGGAGGTGAGTTGTGATACAATCACAATCAAGTGCACATTTGCATTAATAAGTTTCTCATTCCCCAGGAGTAGAATATAATCGTGCCTTAAGCCTATCAAATTATGATAGCTTATAACCTCTTTCAAGATTTTTCTACTTCAGAAGCAAATCGAGGCATACATATGATGTAGAGAATTTTTCTCTAGCATATCTTATAATCATATAAGCGTGTGAAAATATCATCACTTTTGATGATCATTATCATATTGTCCCTCCACGCATATATTTGTGCATTCAATCACTTGTCTTCTTTCAGACATATTATGCACTGCTACCACATACACCTCAAGAATGAAGTAAGTTGTCATATTTCAGACTTATCATATATTGCTACCACATTCACTTCATGGAATGGAGCATATTCAATGGGTCGAATTTCATGACTTTTCATCAAATACCCATTATTTTACCTTAGCCATCATAATATATCAATATGGTGCATTGAGATTCAAACTCAACGTCTTATCCATATAAAGACGTCTTAGACATAAATCGATGGGACTTGAACCCAATATATTATCATCTTTTTTGATAATATTATTCTTGAGAAATAAATTCAAAATATAAATGGTTCCAAACAAATTATTTTTCCTCAAATCCAACAATAATTATATTATTACTAGCAAAAGACAGATAACATAAGCAATTACTAACTTTGAAATTACCTTTAGATTTATAATCTCACCTTATTTGGCAGAATCTCGTGTTAATAATCTAAATTAGTTAGAGACTCAAAAACTTGTGTAGCCACGTACGAACAGATCTCAATTGGTAAGAGACTTCGTACAGATGTCAATTGGTAAAAGACTTCGTATAGATCTCAATTGGTAAGAGACTTCGTGCTGATAACGTGTTATATAACAAGAAAGAATAAAGAAGAAGAGTAGAGAGAATAGAGAGAGTAATTCTTATTTCTTCTCTTGAGGGATGATTTACAATGAAGGAAGCTCTTCTATTTATAGGGAAAATTTACTCCTAGTCTGAGTAAAAGACAGATGCTTCAAATTCTAGTAGATATCAAAGTAGATCTTGATATATCTTGATAGACATTAACTACAATGTAAATACATTTATAACACACACACACACACATACACTAGTATAAATACCTACGCGATGCGCGGAGAAAAATATTATTTCAAATCTTTTCAGATTGTGATGTTCGAACATGTCAAATCATATTACCTTAAACAGAATTTAATTATCATATTATTCCTTAATGAAATAAATCCCAACCCCAAATCATTCCCCCTCTCCCCCACCCCCACCATTCCATAACCAAAGCTATACACATAGTGACAATGAATCACAAAATATTGAAAACTTTTATATTTCATAATTTATTTATTATGTTGCTCAATTTTTAAATTCATTATTAACTTGTTAATATTAATTTTTAATAGCTTATCACTTGGCATAATGTAGTTATTAAGTGTCCTTTTAATTAATTATGAAATAGATATATTAATTTTGCTTACTTGTGACTTTTTTCATTTTAAAAATTTTATTCTATTATTCACATTTTTTCAATTTAAAATTTATAGATAGTAATATATGTATAATCTAGTTACTAAATTATATTCTCAAAATTAGTTCAAAATATTACCCCCACCCTACCCCCACTCCCCCCGTCTTCATATTTTTTTCTACTGTATTTAATTATTTTCTCTTGTATATTTTGATATTTATGTTCTTGCTTATTTCAAAACATACAATGCTAATTTAAAATTTAAGTTACTTAAACTTTTATATTCTGATATTTCTGTAATTCATTATTATCAAAATTGTAGTTACTATTTATCAAAAATTTAGTTGCTATTTATCAACATTTTAGTTAATAATAATAATAATAATAATAATAATAATAATAATAATAATAATAATAATAATAATAATAATAAGTATATATTTATCATTATATTTGATATAGATAAGCTTGTGAAATATAAGATTATATTTAACTAAATTTTATAGCATTTAAATTTTAAGTAGATAAGTTATGAGTTTCTATTTTTAAGATAATAAAAAAGAATTATTTAAAGAATAATGACTTCAAATTCAAATACTTAATTTTTCAATTCAAAACTTGATAAGAGTCCAATTAGAACTCTCTAATGTGATAACTAACCATTTTTAATAAGTAATTTTATTTTATAATTATTTTTAATTTAAAATTAATAATTTATTAGTCTTAATTATCTTTTGATAGTTATCTTCTTTTTTTTGGCATGTTTTTAAATTTTATTTTATTTTATTTTATTTTCTTTCCTTTCTTTTTTCTTTTATTTGTTTGTTAACTTTTTTTTTATACAAATACATTGACAACTTAGATATATAAATGTATTTCAAGTAGATATATATGTTGAATTTAATTATTAAATTTTAATTTATATTTACAATGTTAAAATAATCACGAGTAAGGATAAATTTTAGATACACACACAAATATTTATTAGTTATATTTATAAATTATAATAATAATAATAATAATAATAATAATAATAATAATAATAATAATATCTTTATCATTATATTTGATATAGATAAGTTTATGAAATATAAGATTATATTTAACTATATTTTATTGCATTTAAATTTTAAATAGATAAGTTTGAAATAAGAAATATCTATTAGAACTCTACAATTATGAGTTTCTATTTTTAAGATAATGATTTTTTTTTATTTAAGTATAATGACTTCAAATTCAAATACTTAATTTTTCAATTCAAAACTTGATAAGAGTCCAATTAGAACTCTCTAATGTGATAACTAATCATTTCTAATAAGTAATTTTTTGTATAATTATTTTTAATTTAAAATTAATAATTTATTAGTTTTAATTATCTTTTGATAGTTTATCTTCTTCTTTTTTGGCACGTTTTTTTTTTCTTTTATTTCCTTTCATTTTTCTCTTTTGTTTGTTTGTTCAGTTTTATTTTTTTTATAAAAATAAATTGACAACTTAGATATATAAAGGTATTTCAAGTAGATATATACGTTAAATTTAATTATTAAATTTTAATTTATATTTACAATGTTAAAATAATCGCGAGTAAGGATAAATTTTAGATACACACACAAACAGATATTATTTATATTTATAAATTATAATACTAATAATAATATATTTATCATTATATTTGATATAGATAAGTTTATGAAATATAAGATTATATTTAACTATATTTTATTACATTTAAATTTTAAATAGACAAGTTTGAAATAACAAATATCTATTAGAACTCTCCAATGATGAGTTTCTATTTTTAAGATAATGAAAATCTTTTTATTTAAAGGATAATGACTTCAAATTCAAATACTTAATTTTTCAATTCAAAACTTGATAAGAGTCCAATTAGAACTCTCTAATGTGATAATTAACCATTTCTGATAAGTAATTTTATTTCATAGTTATTTTTAATTTAAAATTAATAATTTATTAGTCTTAATTATTTTTTGATAGTTTGTCTTCTTCTTTTTTTGGCACGTTTTTTATTTTATTTTATTTTCTTTCCTTTCAATTATGGTTTTCTATTGTTAAGATAATGAAAATCTTTTTATTAAAAGGATAATGTATTTCAAATTGAAATACTTAATTTTTTAATTCGAAACTTGATAAGAGTCCAATTAGAACTTTCTAATGTGATAACTAACTATTTCTAATATGTAATTTTAGTTTATATTTTTTAATTTAAAATTAACAATTTATTAGGTTATCTTTTGATAGTTTAACCTTTTTTGCACGTATTTTTTTAAAAGATTCAATGGTAAATTATTATTAACACAACTATAATGGCCCAATTTTTTGCACGTTTGCTTAAAACTATAATTTTTATTCTTATTATTATTATTATTAGTATTTGTATTAGTATTACTATTATTATTATTATAGTTTCATCTTTAATTTAATATTTAAATAAATTATATTTTAAATATATTATATAATTTAAATTTTAAATGAGATAAGCTTGTGAAAGAGTAGAAGTCACTCTAGAGCTACAAACTGTACCACATTCAATAGCTATTGACATCTAGAAATTTATGGTTGTTATATTCCTATTTAAGCGAAAAGGAAGACATGAACACTTAATATATATGTGTCACAAACACGACACCTCAATGTCAAGTCCTTTCCTTTTAACATACATCATAAGGAATCAACTAAGCAAAATTATTATGTACAAAAAAAATAAAAATAGGCATGATAGTCAAATATACTTTTGCAAGTAAAAATGAGAAGGGCAAAAGAAAAGAAGAATCATACCCATGAAAATTGAGCACCGCGAAACTTGTTAGCTCCAGCCATATGTGAATCAAGGGGGTTTAGATTTAATAATCTTGGAGCCGAAATCTTATTCCCCATACAACCAACAAAAATCAGGTTTAGTACTTCCATTCTTGTCAACAAATAAGGTGCATATCAATATAAAATAAGTATTAGTTGTCCCTCATATCCACTTCTCATCATAGGTAACATCGACATGAGTGATAGAAGAATCAAGCCCTAGAAAAACAGTTTTTGCATGTCTTATGTAACTGCTTGAGTACAACCTAATATTGCCATCAAGTGAACCAACAACTATTGATCCATCACCAGTAGTAGCAAAGCACTGAAAGTTAGTTCCCACAAAGGACATCAATTTTAAATGCCGTGATTATTGTTTCTACCACTACTACTGATTATATAGATATAAAAGAGATATTAAAAAAATAGAACTCCACTTCAATTTAAATTTCATTTAAATTCAAATTCAAATTTATATTCAAATTCAAATATAATATCTGTCTATTAAAAGAATGAATTATTATTCTTTCTTATCCATAATTTTTCAAATATAGTATATACTTATCTTATAATGTCTAACATAAGTTTAAATTTTTAATACCTAAATATGCTATTTAGTTATTTATTTATATTATTATTATTATTATTATTATTATTATTACTATTATATTTTATTATTATTAGTATACTACCACTATCACACGTATGTACTATTATTATTACTACTAATATTATTATATTTTATTATTAGTAGTATACTACCACTATCACACGTATGTACTACTATTAATATTATTTATTTATAGATTATTATCATTATAAATTATTTAGAGTTTATCTAGACTCTTCAATTATGAATTTCTAATTTTAAACTAATGAAAATTTCTTTTTCTTCTAAAAGCCTAATATTTCTAAATTCAAATAATTTCAAATCTTTTTGTACAATATTATAAGTTTTGTCCTAAAATCTGCCAAGTGGCTTATTCTTATGTTGTCACTTGGTTTCTTCTGATGCTTCGTCCTCTGCTTTATAATATATATAGATAGTAACCGACCTAAGATTTAATTAATTTTGGGGGTTGTTCCGTTGAAAATCCATGTTATAAATATATTTTGGAAAGCTTCTATTCTTTCCTTCATGCATGGAAAGGATGGATCGATATTTTTGCAAATAATAATCTTAACATATTCAGTAAAATCCTACCAAGTGGGATCTAAGGAGGGGTTGAGTGTATGTAATCCTTACCTCTATTTTTTGGAGGTCGAGCAATTGTTTCCGAAAGATCCTCAGGTCAAGTGAAACAAATTAAAGTAGTGGTTCGGACTAAAAAATGGAATATAATTTGCTTTTATCATATCTAGGCGTAAAAACTCAAATCAAATTTTGAGTAAAATCGCATGATGTGTAAATTAGTACATTTTACAAATTTTCACAAACAAAAGCATTACATTAATTTAAATAACAAAGACTAGAAAGAAAATTTACTATCCACCAGCTTTCGTAATGTTACGCCACAAATTTCTGAAATATAAAAGAAGAATGTAAATCGCCACTGAATAATTTTTTTTTATTTCTTCAATTGTGGGATAAAGTTGCATATAATAATTTTTTAATGGTTCGGACCTATCCTGAAAGCGCATATAACAAGAGCGTTGAGGGGTGGGTGTGTGAGCTAGGGGGCCGGGTCCAGTTTGGACAACACCCATCTAACCAAATCGCGTGATGCACTTATTCCATCGACTAGATCAAGGCGGACCACTTACCATTAAAAAAAAAAAGATCGATATCTCACGTACATCTATCCAAGTTAGAATTATGAACAAAATCTATTCACAATTATCTGTTCTTTAGAAAACTAGAAAATGACCGGAGAAAGATAATAAAATTCCGCTATATTGAACAGTTGAAGTGTTAAAACATTTTGATATTGTTCTGGATTCGTACCCTTTTCGGTAATAATTGCTAATTATTAGGTAATTTAGGTCCTCCTTTTATTCCATCCTACTTGGCATTCTTTTATTTGTTATCTATTTTAAATATAATTTTTTTAATTTAATTTCTATTCTTAAAAGATTATGTTATCTCATCAAGTAGCATGAGTTCTAAAGTGTGGTGGGATGATGTATAACAATTTTCTTCTGTTATCAAAATTATGTAATTGATCATCCTCCCTCTTTAATCAGTGTGTTCATTTGAGTCATGCCATTGTAAAGATTCATGTAGCAAGCATTTTACACTTTTTAATTTAATAACCCTTTCTTCGTGACTCGAACCTAAAGAGAGATAAATTTTTGATATATTATCTTAAGTGGATTGCAAAAACTCGGAATAAAAAGTGCTTTACACCTTTCACTAGGTTATATCCTTGAGTTTAAATTAATCGAGTGAATAAGTTGCGACGATGCAATTATGCCTAAGAAAAAGAGAAGAAGGAAGAGGGGATTGGATTAAATGTAAGGTGGAGGCAGAGCCAATGGAAAGATGTAGTGATGATGAAGAAGGTGCTCTCAAATCAAACAATACATACACTCTTGAAACTCTACTTGACACAATAACTGAGGAGAGAATGATGCATGCACAGAGGGACCTATGGGCAATGGGGACCATCCATTCCATCCATCAAGTTATTATGCAGTTTTTGGTCTGCAGCAGGTCTATTATATATCACTACTAGCCAGCCCTACTCACTACAATTTGATCATATAGGTTAAAATTACTTCCCTTCTTCCATTGCCTCACCCTTTTGTACCCAATTGAGGATACTGTCCCCCAACCATGACCTCATCTTTTCCTAAAAATGTTGGTCAAACTAAAAAGGGTGGTCACACTTTTCAATTTATCAGTAAGCTAGAAAACTTTAAAATACGTTATTAAATATATATTATTTAATTTATTTTAATATATTAAAAATAATCAAAAAATCTTAAATTGTGAAATTCAATCGTGAAATATTTTGATTGTATACATTAATAGCAAAAACATGTTGTATCATATTAATATACAAAAAAAAAAAAAAAAAACTTTTTTCATCCCAAAAGTATAATGTAAACCTTTTCAGTGTTCAGATATTATAAATTTATGGTCAATTGAATCCACTTTGTTATCATCGTGTTCTAATGCATATTCGATCTAGTAAAAATATATTTATTTCATGAAATCTAAAATAATTGAAAGAAAAACATCAATGATTTACACATGATTATTCAATAATTAATCTTCACATTATATATTACATATAAAAGAAGATTGAAAATGAAATTATGCATAATTGTTCATATTTAATGTATAATATTAATTGTAGGGGGGAAATGAGAAAAATTGATTAATTCTATCCTAATTTAGTAAGTGATCAACTAATATGGGACATTTATTTTTAGTAAAATGACAAATTAAAATGTAATGGAGAAAGTATTATTTATGACACTTTTTGTATGTACCGTATTCAAAAGAACCCCAAAGTCTTCTAATATATCTATTTAACTTTTTTCTTCCACTACAATGTTATTTTATTTTAAAAAATAATTTCAATCTATTATGAGATCAAACTTTTTCATTATCCTATAATTACTTATTTCTTATGCATTTTATATTTTTTTCTAATCATAATACGTAATAAAAATATTTTTTTACTTCTCTTCAACAAAGGAGAAAGACAATTTCATTTCACATTTTTTTTTTCTACAAATGCAATATGCAAAGAAACAAATTAAGTTTTAATATTAACTAAAAAGTAATTTTTAATAATATTTCAAAAACTAAATAGGTGAATAAACATATACCTTCAAATCGAACCATCTAAATTAGTGAAAGGTTGACAATTATAGAGAGAGATATCATAAACTTGTACATAAATTTTTGGAGGTCATAAACATGAAAGGTTACACTGACAATTATGATTATCATTAAGAACAAAATTAATAAAGATAATTAAAGGTGGAAGTTAAGAGTTTTAATGAAAGAATGTCAATTATTTATAGAGAGAAGTATTATAAATTTATACATCAATTTTGGAGGTTATAAACATGAAAGGTTACATTGACAATTATGAATATCATTAAGAACAAAACTAATAAAAATAATTTAAGATGGAAGTTAAAACCTTTAGTGAAATTTTCACTGTGAAAGGTTGTCAATTATTTTTAGAGAAAAGTATTATAAATTTATACATCAATTTTGGAGGTTATAAACATGAAAGGTTACATTGACAATTATGAGTATCATTAAGAACAAAACTAATAGAGATAATTAAAGGTGTAAGTTAAAAGATTTAGTGAAAGGTTATCAATTATTTATAGAGAAAAGTATTATAAATTTATATATCAATTTTAGAGGTTATAAAAATGAAAGGTTACATGGGGGTTTGGGCCACAGGTGACAAAAGAGCTTTAAAATGAGGTGTAGGTGACACAAGTCTTAATAATTGAGTAGAGGTGACAATTACTTCATTATGGTTTAAGAAAGTTTGGAAAATTTTAAAATAACCCACAAGTTTTTAAATTCACACTTTGATTCAAATGTTAGTTAATATATAACGGGGAACGAAGGAAAAAAAGACGTCTTTTTCTCTCTCCTCATCCATTGTTATTTTCTCTCTCTTCGCAATATTTGTTGTTCATTGTTGTTGCTGCTTTATTCATCATCTTCTGATTCATTATCATCATCTTATACTTCATTATCAACTTCATATTCTTCTTGTTGACCATTGTTGTTGTTACCCCAACTGCTGCTCTTTGACCAAATTCTTATGTCAAATTTTATTTCGTAAATCACTTTCAACTTTGGAATTTACTTGAGAGGAGACTTTGGTAAGTCAGATTATGCTTTTTAGTTGAATCTGGGTAACTGCTAGTGTGTTGTTTTTTCAACAATAGTTTGCACGCGAACATGAATGCAATACAAGAGCAATCTATTTAAACAGATCCATTATCTGCGGCACCAGATAAATGTTCTGTTGTAACAGTAGACTCATGTTGGATTCATGTTTAAGGGTTCTAGGTGCCCGTAATATGATTATGATTCGAATAGATGGGTATTCTGTTGCACCAGATTAGTAGTCTGTTTCAACAGATAAATAATCTGTTTCATGAGATTACTAATATGTTTTGAACAACAAAATACAGCTCCTGTCACACAAAAAACCTAATAGATAACTCATATGTTCTTGCTATTGATACTGGAATTAAATTATTCCTTAATTGTAGACATGTCATTCGTTAAGAAATAGAAATAGACAACACAAAAATTAAATAAGAAATAAAAAGTCAAGTGCATCAAACATATTTTTTTATAAAACAAACAAAAAAAAATACATACATAACAGAAAAAAGCTTAATTATTATTATTATCATCATTATTAACATCATTATTATTTGTATGGCCAGCCGGCCAATCTTCAAAGGGCAGCAAGAGCGCCCTCCTCAACCTGTGGATCTCCCGCAACATCCTTACTCTGACGGTGGCCAACTCCCAATGCAGGTCATGAACCTTCTTCTGCAGTTCTCTCATGGCGTCTCGTAAAATAGCGACATCCCACACAGGATCAGCCATATCTAAAAAACGCATAAGTTGACAAAACACACACGTAAACACAAAAGTAAAGAAAGAAAGAATTTGAATGTAATGTAATACAACGTATATTTACACAAAAATCAAGAAAAAAACTTACCAGAGACAGGGAAAAGCTATCAAGTCCTTGAAGAGAAAGTAGTTGAAGGTGTAACAAGAGCGAAGAATAAATAATGTGTAGTAGAACGAACGATTGAGTAAGGAGGGACCTATTTATAGAGGATTGAGCTTGAATGAGTTAGACAAAAAATCGCAATTGTTCACCTCCATTTATTAATGACATTCTTGATTACTGTAAAAAGTTATGATTTAATTAAATTAATCAATATTATGATAAGTCATGACTTTTCAACTTTATTATTATTAATAATTAGTTCCTTTTAGGAACTGTTTTTTTACACTGTTTTGGACAACAGATAATATATCTGTTGCATCAGATAAATAATCTGTTACAACAGATATATCATGATCTGCAACAAATAGATAACCTGTTGCATCAGATAATATATCTGTTGCAACATATAATATATATATATATTTTTAAAAATATATTATCTTCATGACATCCAAATTTTCTGACTTTTTAATTAGATAAATTAATAAAGCAGATTTAAAAGCACAACTGTTCACCTCCATTTATTAATGACATTCTTGATTACTGTAAAAAGTTATGACAATTAAACTAATCAATATTATGATAGGTCATGACTTTTCAGCTTTATTATTATTAATAATTAGTTCTTTTCAGGAACCATTTTTTTTTACACTGACTTGGACAACAGATAATATATCTGTTGCATCAGATAAATTATCTGTTACAACAGATATATCATGATTTGCAACAAATAGATAACCTGTTGCATAAGATAATATATCTGTTGCAACATATAATATATATATTTTTTTAAAAATATATTATCTTCATGACATCCAAATTTTTTGACTTTTTAATTATATAAATTAATAGAGCAGATTTAAAGGCACAACTGTTCACCTCTATTTATTAATTACATTCATGATTACTGTAAAAAGTTATGACTTAATTAAATTAATCAATACTATGATAGGTCATGACTTTTCAGCTTGAAACTTAACTTTATAATTATTAAAATAATTAGATCTTTCCAGCAACCGTTTATTTTTTACACTGAGTTGTACAAAAGATTATATATTTGTTGCATCAGATAAATCATCTATTACAATAGATATATCATCTGTTGCAACAAATAGATCAACTGTTGCATCAGATAATATATCTGTTGCAACATATAATATATATATATCTTTTAAAAAAAATATTATCTTTATGACATCCAAATTTTCTGACTTTTTAATTATATAAATTAATAAAGAAGATTTAAAAACAAGAATATTTCTGGTGAGTTTTTTACGGTTTAAATTGTGTTTATCATTTATTTCCCTATTCTTTTCTGTGAAAAGAAATGACTTAATTAAATCAAGTTGGTGGTGACTTAATCTTTCCGTTTATTTAATAACCATTTTTATTAATTGAGTTATGGCAACAGATTGTATATCTGTTGCATCAGATAATCCATCTGTTTCAACAGATATACCATCTGTTGCTATAAATCGACCATCTGTTTAAGGAGCTTTTTTGATTTCTTCTAACTGATTCATAAGTCGCAACAGATGAAGAATTTGATGCATCAGAAGCATTTTTTATTTTTTTTTGTTTGTTGAATGTGTTTAGACAAAAGTCACAGTCACGACTATTCATTAACTTTTTTCTTAAAAATCATATCATCATATATATATATCTTAATTAAATTAATCCAATATTGTGACTTTTTTAAAATTAAATAATCTTTCTTTTATGATTATAATATCATTTAGTTCCTTATTATTTATTAATGAACCATTTTTAGGAGAATTTCTCATCATGACCGCATCGCTAACTCCAACCGCCGACATGTTTTGAATAGGAAATAAATAGAATGATAATTAAATATTGAATAAGAATTAAAAATTCAAAATCGACCAAACCAAACCAAATCAAACATATACATGAATTTTTTTGAATCCCTTATAGGTAGATCGGATATAAAAAAGAAAAATTGTAACGCCCCGATTTTCTGAACCGAAACGCTACACGGTGCTCATGACCCCGAAGGACCATAAGCTAACCCATGACTGATATCTGTACCTGTAACTGCATAATATACATATAAAATGCGGAAACATGAACAAAGAGGGCGTAAGGTTCAATCTTAACTAATAAAATATCCGAAATATAGGAGTTGAAGGAACATGTCTCCAACTAACTCCCTAAACTGAAAATAAACTGAAATACTGGAGTAATAAATGTAACGATCATGTCCTCGAAAGATGAGAACTCATTGCTTACTGAACTGCTACCGCTGAACTGGAATCTGCACCTAAGAACCTATGATGTAACATAAAAAGAAAGCACCATAGCGCAAATGTGTCAGTACAACTAAAGTACTGAGTATACGTGGGGGTAGGCTAAATGCATGGGGTTTATATGCATGAAAATGATGACTAATATGAACGTGAGAATACATACATACATATGTAACTTCTACTGAACTCGTGGAGACACTGACTACTTGAGTTTGAACTCTGATAATATGAGTTTCGTGATACTGAGATACTGAATGACTGATAACATGGATGACTGTATCTAACAGTCCAAATTCTGTGGAAAACTATCTGAGTTCCAAACTGTATCTGAACATCTAAGTCTGAGATCAGTCCTAGTTAACGAGTGATCTCTGAAACTAATAATGAGAATACTTGACTGAATCTGAGATTGAGATCAAGCCTGTCTGTCGGGTGACCTCTAGAAAAATAATAAGCATCTGAATATGGGACCAAGCCTATCTAACGGGATGGTCCAGGAATCAATGGAACTATCTGAGTTCCTTACTGAGATCGATGACTGTATCTGACAGTCCTGATTCCTGATTTCTACTCTGAAGACTGATACTGAAACTGTGACTGTGGGAGGTAGTAACCTAACCAACATGCCCCGATACTGTACTGGTGGGGTCCAATCTTTGCCCTGATTGGAAGGGTGTCAATACTATGCCACGGGTAGAGACCTCTACTATGGTCAAGCCTCTCTGACGGGTGACCCTGAACAGGAAATCAAGCCTAAGGCCATATAATAGTCAAGTATATCCTTAATCTGACGGGTGACTTCTGTCCTGCGCTGGCTACGCAGTTCTGGAGTACAGGGATTGTTGCTAGCGGCTCTGCCTTTATAACGAGAAAACCGCCATCCATGCACTCGCTCGGTCCAAGTCCCTACTCCCAACTGAAAGACTCTAAAAAGATTAACTGCGTTGAACTGACTAACTGAAGTGAACTGATTTATAAACTGATTAACTGAGCTGATAATATTTTCTTAGCTGAGCTAAGCTGAATTCACTGAGTTTCGTTGACTGACGAAAAAGCTACTTGAGATCTGAGGTCTGACTGAGAGTACTGAAACTACTGGGACTACTGAACTACTGAGATTTTTGAGTTTTTCAGAGTCACGTGACTAACTGAAATATATGGAGCATAGCTTGACTGTGGATGTCTTGAAACATGACACTAGCTCTAGGCACATAGCTATAGCTTTTGGGTACAAGTACCCCCAGGACTCGATGGAAGGAAACTGACACACATGACTGACTTGATCATAAAAGTAGAGTCCACAATTCACAATATCATAAGTAAGGATTTCATAATAAGAATGATTCTCAACAAACTATCATATGATCGGGAATGAACACAACATATATATACTTGCATGGCTTCAATAACATGGTCATTCCATATCACAACAATATCATGAGCATCTCATACAACATCTTCAATTCAAGAAAATAGCATGGGGATCACGTTGAACATAAACTTAGAACATGGAATAGGCATTTAGGACTTATTATGTCATAAAAGCATGATTTCTATTCCCTTAGGTATTTTCACAAACACCTTACTTGCACATATTAGGCATAGGTGGATTCATCAAGACTACAAATATTCAACCTCCAATTTCACATATTTATACATTAAATACCATCATATCCCCACACAAAACATACAAAGATCCTATCTTAGGCATCATCAAACTCCAACCACATGAACATCAACCACCAACAACATAAACATCATAATACATAATTTAGAAGATGGTTCTTGAGCTTCATGGATGAAAGGAGTCCATGAATCAACTCACGCATACCTTAGAAGGAAGATTCTTGATGATTGACGGAGGAATTTCCTTGAATTTGGATTTTCAAGCTTAATTATGCAACCCTAGTTTTTTTTCTCTTTTAGTGCTCTTGGATGATAAGCTTTGAGATGTTAATAGGTTTGTAATATGTTTAGAAGCTATATATTTCGTAGGGTTAAGTTTAGGGACGTGTAAGGAGTGTTAAAAGACTTAATTACCCTCAAAATAACTCAAAACGGAGTGTTTTTGGCACTTGGAACTGACTTAGGCGGCGCCCAAGTAATTGCACAAGTCAGGTTGGGCGGATCCTAAACAATCGCCTAAGTTTGGTTGGGCGGCGCTTAACCAATCGCCTAAGTTTGGTTGGGCGGCGCCTAACCAATCGCATACCCTTACTGTCTCTCACGAAAATGGGCATAACTTTTCGCTCGGGTATTGGATTAAGGAGAAATTGGTATCGTTGGAAAGCTAATTCAATTATCTATAATTTAGTGGGTAGAAATATTCAGAAATACCACATTAATATTGAGTTATACTCATTCAAATATGACCCTTACGAAATGGAACACTAAAACTTGATAGATTCAAAAACTCTTAGCTTGTATTACCTTAAGTGACTCATATGAACATGCTTAACGCATCATATGCTATCTTATATCTAGGATACTCATTGTAAGTCATGTACTCAAGTATGAATCATAGGATAGGAGATTTCATATGTAGTAAAAATGGTTCGTCTCCTAGCTTAGAAACATGCGGGGTATTACAAAAATAAAGAAAAACATAACCTAATTAGTATTATTATTATTATTATTATTACTACTATTATTATTGTCAACCTGACAATTTTCATCCGGCAGCAGCAGGGCCCTCCTCAGCCTTGCTCGAAAGTCGGCCAAATCCTTCTGGAGTTCATCAAACTGCTTTTGAAATTCCTGTAAGGACTCGATATGAACCTTCTTGTACGAATCTGGATCTGACATATTAGTATTATAAGTTGAGTAGAATGAACGAGAGTGAGTGAGAGTGAGTGAGGAGGCTGGAGGGACCTATTTATAAAATGATTGAGAATTGGAAGGGACTGGACTTAGTCAAACAAAAAGCAACGACTGTTCATATCCCTTAAAAGGAAAAATTACAGAATCCCATATTTAAGACACCATATTACACAATATCCCTTAATGTTTTAAAAAAATTACGCTTAACATTTGTATCACAATTTGAAATTTCGGGATAAAATGTAATTAGCAAACTATCCGAGATTTAATGCAACATTGCTGAAACTATCCAGGATTTATGTGTTGTGTGTGTTACTTAAATAATACTGGTGACTTTATTAATAAGTAAATTAGAAAAAAAAATGGATCTAAATACAACATTTTATCTTTTTGTTGTATTTCCGAAAGATAAAGAGTGGTAATATGTTGCAAATTATATTCCACCTGTCAGATAACTTACAACATATGGACAATCTGTTGAAACAGATGGATATATCCGTTTTCTTTTCCTTTAGCTGTGGCGTCTGTTGCAACTTGCTAGTCATCTATTTATTCAATTTCATCGAGAGCAATCGATTTTTCTAAACACTTCTTGGCCAAATTCAATTTTTGCTCTTGGATTGTGTCACGCCCCAAAATCCCATCGGGCCGGACTGGCACCCGAAGACGAGAAGACCCGGGAGAACCCGTTCAATACCTATACTTTCACATTTACATTACTTATGAAAATTAGAAATTTGGGCAGCACTTCGTTACATATAGAAGGATCTAATTACCTGTATCAGCACAATACACACAAATATATAGATATATAATACTTGGCCGTCGGGGCCACCACATATACAGATATAACATCACTATATAAACTTCCATGACTTTACCCTTCCTTATGTCTACAAAGCCTCTAGGATATACATGACATAACTAGGGTCGGGAAAAACCCCCGCCCACACATGACTCCTGTACAATAACAAAACATAAGGAACCGACTCGAAAAGCTCCGAAGCAAACTGGAGCTCACCAACAATAGTTGTATGGCCTGGCTCCTACTTGTGCGGTGTATGAGCTGAGGTACCTGTGCCTGCAGCATGAAATGCAGGTCCCCGTGGGGAACGTCAGTACGAAATATGTACTGAGTATGTAAAGCTGTAGATAGTCACATATGATATAGGAGCTCAATAGAAATCAGAAACAAGTGAATAAATCGTAATAGGAGTGGACCACACTTACTAGAACTTGTGACAACCTGTACATTGCATTTATTCAATCACTTTACCTTCGTTCTTATCGTCTTTGTAATCATTACTGTACTGTACTGTGACCATTATGCTGCCTCCAGTACATATCAACTGGGATCGACCCATGCTAGGATTATGCCCCTGGGATACCACCCATAAACACATAGATAGGGATCGACCCATGCTAGGCTTATGCCCTTGGGATACCACCCGATAAGAGAGAACTTCCATCACTTAGTTCAATTAATCTTTGATATTGGTTACTTTGTGGTCACACCTTATGGAACTTGAAACCATGATACCTCAATAGGAAAAACATGTAAATAGGTAATCAATATCATGAAAATGAAGTAGAGAATCATGGATACCTCATTAAACCATTTCGGAGTCAACAATAGTATATGGACATTTTTGACTAGCCGGACATCTTGAAAGTGAAAACAAGTTCAATTGGTAGTGTCAAAGATCATATGATGTTATTATGAGTCATGTGTCGTAGGACAATGTTGGAAGCTTACTTGAGAGTTCCATGGGTCATTATTCATGCCAAAGATTAGATAGAGTATGTCTTACATACCTTGATATAACCACTTCAATACAAGTCCAACTTGATTTCCCGTACTCTTCGAACACTTATCTACAATAAGTCATTTGTGGCAAACTAGTATTAGCAACCAAACCTTACCATTTAGGTATTAACTTCACCAAATAATGTCTAGGAAGTAATCCTTTAACTCATCAATAAGAGTGCTACATACATCCTCTTATACTCTTATTACATTCACATATCATGCATTTTCATGCAATATCCCTCAACATCACTCTTAGCCTTTATTTCCCCTCTTAATCACCATCCAATACCAACATGATCACTAGGCATACATAACCACTAATATAATGATATATCACCACAATTCATCCTCCATAATCCAATACAACAACTTCCATAATTTACTACAACAATTTATACAAAATAATTCATAACTATGTTTCTAGTTATCTTCCAACATCAAGACAATACTCATAATCCTTTATCAATACTTATTCATGGATAAGAATCAAGAATAAACAATATTCATACCTTATCAATGAACTCTTGTATTTAGAATCCTCATTACATAACCATGGGGTGCTTCTCGAAGCTTTCGAGATGGTGAACACAACTACGGAACCAATTCGAATTTTCTACGGTTGAATCACAAAATATTTAAAGTTGAAATTAGGCTAGGGTTTCACCTTCTCTTAATAATTGGATGATATATGATATAGATGAGGCTAAGTGTATGATTATAAAGGCCAATTTTCGTCCAAGAGGTAATAGAAAATGACTATTTTGCCCTAAAAATTTAAATAAATCCGAATCTGTCCCCAGTGGACAGTTTTGACAGGCTGAAGTAAATCGATCATAACTCTTTGCTCCGGTATCGGATTTCGGTGAAATCAATTGCATTGGAAAGATAATTCAAAGGGATTTCATTTTAATATAAATAATACCACCCATTTCTTCCTGTAAAAGGAGTTATGGTCGTTTAAAATTGACCCAAAAATCTGTCCCAAAATTCTGTTTTTTTTTTGATAGGCTGTAGTAAAACGGGTATAGCTCCTTACTCAGACATTGGATTTAGATGAAACCAATTTCATCAGAAAGAAGACTCTCGGAGATTTTCGTCGATATATAGCAGCTCACACAGTTATTTTTGTACAAGGAGTTATGATCGTCTAAATTTGATCCCAAAAAACTTACCTAGCTGCAGTAATTTTCCTGCAGATTTACTGTTCACAGGCTTCCCGGCCACCGTTTTGAAATTTCGAATGTGCTCGCTTATATGAAATACTCCTATGTTTTGGGCAAAATTTATATCGTTGGAAATCTTATTCCAATACCTACACATACAATTATTGACGGGATACTTCCGAACACCATAAACTTAATTTAACCCATACGCAAGCCTTTAGGACTCCATATAATCGCGATAAGTGTACGAAAAAATTTACGGGGTGTTACATTCACCCCCCCTTAAGACATGTCCAAGCTTACAATTAACATATTCATCATCATAACATACTTGCATAAAAATACACACTTACTTGTTATTGTTTTTCTTCCGTCTCATGAACTTCCTCCTCATCGTTGAATAGGTAAGGGTACTTAATCTTCATCGCTTCCTCGGATTCCCATATGATCTCCTCAACTTGTTGATTCCTCCAAAGTACTTTTACCGATGCTATCTCTTTATTCCTTATCTTTTTAATTTGGCGATCAAGAATAGCAATAGGCATTTCTTCAAAAGTGAGATCTTCTGTAACTTGTACATCTTCCGTAGTAGTGATGTGCGATGGATCTCCGATGTACTTGCGAAGCATCAAAACATGAAATATGGGATGAACTGCTGAGAGCTCTTGAGGTAGCTCTAACTCATAAGCAACTTGTCCAAATCTTTGAATGATCTTGTACGGACCTATGTATCGTGGATTTAACTTTTCTTTCTTTCCAAACCTCATCACTCCTTTCATTGGTGATACTTTCAAGAATACCCAATCGCCTAACGAAAATTCTAGCCCTCTTCTTCTACTATACGCATATGACTTGTGTCGACTTTGGGCTGTTTTCAACCGTTGCTGAATCACCTTGACTTTTTCTATGGCTTGATACACAAGATCCGGTCCGAACATAAGAGTTTCACCTGCTTCGAACCATCCTATTGGTGATCTACACTTCCTCCCATATAAAGCTTCATATGGTGCCATTTTGATACTTGAATGATAGCTATTATTGTAGGCAAACTCAATAAGAGGTAAATGATCATCCCAGCTGCCTTTAAAATCTATAACACATGCTCGTAGCATATCTTCAAGTGTTTGAATTGTGCGCTATGCTTGTCCATCCGTCTGAGGGTGAAAAGTTATACTCAGATTCACTTGTGTTCCCAAACTCCGTTGGAAAGACTTCCAAAAGTTTGCGGAAAATTGAGTTCCCCGATCCGATATAATAGAAGTTGGCACTCCATGTAACCGAAAGATCTCCTTAATATACAACTTCGCATACTCTTCCGCCGTATAAGTTGTCTTAACTGGTAAGAAGTGCGCGGATTTGGTAAGCCTATCAATGATCACCCATATGGAATCAAACTTCCGAAATGTACGAGGCAAACCCGTAATGAAATCCATATTGATCTTATCCCACTTCCAGATGGGAAGATCTATACATTGCATGTAACCACCGGGTTTCTGGTGTTCTACTTTGACTCTTTGACAATTCGGACATTCAGCTACAAATTCGACAATATTCTTCTTCATGTCATTCCACCAATATATTGCTTTCAAATCTTGATACATCTTAGTCGACCCTGGATGGATGGAATACCTTGAACAGTGTGCTTCTGTCATAATTCTCTTTCTTAGCTCAACTACATCAGGTACACATAAACGATTCTGACACTGAAGCACTCCTTCTCGCGTAAGCTCAAATGCCTTTGTCGTGCCACTTTGCACATCCTCCTTAAGCTGCAATAAAATTGGATCTGCATACTGCTTCTCTTTCACTTCAGCTATCAATGAAGATTCCGCTGCATTACGTACAATAACCTCTTCATCTGGAGTTTCGAGAAGTCGAACTCCCAAATTAGCTAGTTGGTGAAGATCCTTAATCATCCCCTGCTTTTCTATAGATGCCATTTTAGACTTACGACTCAGTGCATCCGCTACCACATTCGCTTTCCCTGGATGATACAAGATATCAACATCGTAATCTTTCAACAATTCAAGACATCTCCGCTGCCTTAAGTTTAGATCTTTCTGACTGAAGATATATTGTAGGCTCTTATGATCGGTATATATGTCAACATGAACCCCATATAAGTAGTGGCGCCATATCTTCAAAGCAAATACAACTGCAGCTAGCTCAAGATCATGCGTGGGATAATTCCTCTCATGTGGTCGCAACTGTCTAGAGCCATAGGCTATTACTCTACCATGTTGCATTAATACGCATCCTAAGCCAATTCTCGAAGCATCACAATACATTGCATACCCTTCTGTGCCTTCAGGAAGTACCAATACCGGTGTAGAAGTCAACTTGCTCTTCAGATCTTGGAAACTCTTTTCACAGGCATCATTCCATTGAAACTTGGAGGCTTTATGCGTCAACTTAGTCAAGGGTGCAGAAATAGAAGAAAAACCTTCAACAAATCTTCTATAATAACCTACCAACCCGAGGAAACTACGAATCTCCGTAGGCGTCGTGGGTCTTGGCCAATTCTTCACAGCCTCAATCTTCTGAGTGTCAACTTTTATGCCTTCACTGGATACAATATGGCCCAAAAATGCCACTGACTTGAGCCAAAACTCACATTTAGAAAACTTTGCATACAGCTTACGATCACGAAGAATCTGCAACGCCTGCCTTAAGTGATTAACATGATACTCTTCTGATCTAGAGTAGACCAGAATATCATCTATGAAAACTATAATGAACACATCTAGAAACGGTTTAAACAACCTATTCATCAGATCCATAAAAACTGTGGGTGCATTTGTCAGTCCGAATGACATAACCAGGAATTCATAATGACCATACCATGTTCGGAAAGCTGTCTTGGGTATATCTTTATCCTTGACTCTCACTTGATGTAGCCTGATCTCAAGTCAATCTTGGAAAAACACTGGGCACCCTGCAACTGGTCAAATAAATCATCAATTCGGGGAAGAGGGTATTTATTCTTGATAGTCACCTTATTCAATTGCCGATAGTCAATACACATCCTCAGCGAACCATCTTTCTTATGCACAAACAATACTGGTGCTCCCCAAGGGGACATACTAGGCCTGATGAATCCCTTCTCTAGCAAGTCTTTCAATTTCTCTTTCAATTCTCGCAACTCTGTTGGGGCCATTCTATACGTAGGAATGGAGATTGGTTGGGTTCCTGGTATTACATCAATACCAAACTCTACTTCTCGTTCAGGAGACAAACTTGGAAGATCTTCAGGAAATACATCAGAAAATTTATTTACCACCGGAACAACGTGAAGAGTTGGTGGTTCCGCTTCTGTATCCCTTACTCTAACTAAATGATATATGTATCCCTTGGAAATTATTATTCTTGCCTTAAAATAAGAAATAAATCTACCTCTTGGCGCGCTAATTTCACCTTTCCATTCAAGGACTGATTCATTTGGAAAATGGAAATATACCTTTTTCGTGCAGCAATCAATTGTGGCATAACAAGACGCCAACCAGTCCATACCCATTATAACATCAAAATCTACCATTTCTAACTCCACAAGATCAGCCATCGTATCACGACCACAAATAGTTACTATGCAGTTTCGATAAACCCTTCTAGCTATAATAGATTCCCCAACCGGTGTGGACACTTCAAATGGCTTAACTAACAGTTCGGGTATTCTTTCGAACTTTCCAGCAACCAATGGAGTAACATAAGATAATGTAGAACCGGGATCAATTAAGGCATATAAATCGAATGAAAATATAGACAGCGTACCCGTAACCACATCTGGGGAAGTCTCTAAATTTTGTCGATCCGCTAGAGCATACGTACGATTTTGAGCCCCACTAGAACTCGTGGCTCCTCTATCACCTCTAACACGACCCATTGGCTGTGCACCCCTTCCTGAATAAGGCATCGATGATGATGATGCAACAAATGACCCCGTAGGTCGTGCCATACCACCTATGTCCCTTCGTGGGCATTCCCTCATCATATGCCCCGACATACCGCACCAAAAGCAAACATTGGTCCCCAGCCGACACGCGCCTAAATGATACCTTCCACATTTATTGCATGGCTCTCGAGGAGGTCTCGATTGGCTCATATTCCCTTGCCCTTGGTAACCCACTGATCGCGAACTATGACCCTCACTTCTTTGCCCAAATTGACTGCCTCTGAACCCCTGATGTTGTGGTGGAGCACTAGCTACAGAATAAGAAAATAATGGCCTAGGTGGTCTAGCAGAGAATTGAGGTCTAAAACCTCCCTGTGGCGCCATAAACTGCCCTGTAGATTTGGCCCTCTTAGAAGACCCGCTTTCAAATTCCTGTGTTCTTCTTCTTTGCCTCTGATCTTCCATTTTCTATGCAAATGCTTGGATCCTAGCTATATCCATGTATTTATTTAGTGCAGTAATAGTACAATCCCTAACCAAATACGGATCCAATCCATTCACATACCGATGAACTCTGTCATCCATAGTAGCTATAACATTAGGAGCATATCTGGACAAGGAATTAAATCGAAGACTATACTCCCTCACACTTGTATGACCTTGTCGAAGATTTAAGAACTGATCCGCACGGGCCTGACGAGTCTCATATGGAAGATAATGATCAATAAATGCCTCTTTGAACTCTTTCCAAGTAGCTGGGGGTGCATCAATGCCCCTTGACCGTTTCCAGTCTTCATACCAATATATAGCCTCACCTTTGAATCTATACGCGGCTAACTCCACTGTCTCTCTGCCCGATACATGCATCACCTCTAGGGCCCTTTGGATCTGATCAATAAAGTCCTGCGGATCTTCATTAAGATCGGATCCGGTAAAAGTAGGCGGATCCATCTTAAGAAAATCTTGCGTCCGAAGACTAGCCTCCCTATCAGTACCGCTAGAACCCACGACAGGAATGACTCTCCCTTGGACTTGCCCAGCAACTATACGAGTCAAAAGTTGCACTGCATTTCTAAGATCTTGATCAACAACATTAATAGGTGGCTCTGGGGATATAGTTCTCCTCCCTCTTATTTCTTCCAGACTGGGGGAAGTTTCTGATGCATGCTCAGCTGGAGCCTCACTTTGATTAGCTGGTATAGTGGGTGACTTACTAGTCCCCTCTCCGGCAGCCACATCTACTTGCTTACCGGTATTCTTGCTTCTGGTAACCAGCATCATTACTATAATAAGAGACACAAATGGACTCAGTGGTCAACTATGACTTCATATACTATATAAGCTCTATCGCACGATCTAAGACATGAAAAAAAAAACAATTCCTAAATGTCCATAGCCTCCTGTTTATAGATGTGGTACACAACACACCGATAAACAAGACTCTACGTGGACACGGATTTGTAGACTCACTAGGACGAACCGCTCTGATACCACTTTTGTCACGCACCAAAATCCCATCGGGCCGGACTGGCACCCGAAGCCGAGAAGGCACGGGAGAACCCGTTCAATACCTATACTTTCACATTTACATTACTTATGAAAATTAGAAATTTGGGCATCACTTCGTTGCATATAGAAGGATCTAATTACCTGTATCAGCACAATACGCACAAATATATAGATATATAATACTTGGCCGTCGGGGCCACCACATATACAGATATAACATCACTATATAAACTTCCATGACTTTACCCTTCCTTATGTCTACAAAGCCTCTAGGATATACATGACATAACTAGGGTCGGGAAAAACCCCCGCCCACACATGACTCCTGTACAATAACAAAACATAAGGAACCGACTCGGAAAGCTCCGAAGCAAACTGGAGCTCACCAACAATAGCTGTATGGCCTGGCTCATACTTGTGCGGTGTATGAGCTGAGGTACCTGTGCCTGCAGCATGAAATGCAGGTCCCCGTGGGGGACGTCAGTACGAAATATGTACTGAGTATGTAAAGCTGTAGATAATCACATATGATATAGGAGCTCAATAGAAATCAGAAACAAGTGAATAAATCGTAATAAGAGTGGACCACACTTACTAGAACTTGTGACAACCTGTACATTGCATTTATTCAATCACTTTACCTTCGTTCTTATCGTCTTTGTAATCATTACTGCACTGTACTGTGACCATTACGCTGCCTCCAGTACATATCAACTGGGATCGACCCATGCTAGGCTTATGCCCCTGGGATACCACCCATAAACACATAGATAGGGATCGACCCATGCTAGGCTTATGCCCCTGGGATACCACCCGATAAGAGAGAACTTCCATCACTTAGTTCAATTAATCTTTGAGATTGGTTACTTTGTGGTCACACCTTATGGAACTTGAAACCATGATACCTCAATAGGAAAAACATGTAAATAGGTAATCAATATCATGAAAATGAAGTAGAGAATCATGGATACCTCATTAAACCATTTCGGAGTCAACAATAGTATATGGACATTTTTGACTAGCCGGACATCTTGAAAGTGAAAACAAGTTCAATTGGTAGTGTCGAAGATCATATGATGTTATTATGAGTCATGTGTCGTAGGACAATGTTGGAAGCTTACTTGAGAGTGTCATGGGTCATTATTCATGCCAAAGATTAGATAGAGTATGTCTTACATACCTTGATATAACCACTTCAATACAAGTCCAACTTGACTTCCCGTACTCTTCGAACACTTATCTACAATAAGTCATTTGTGGCAAACTAGTATTAGAAACCAAACCTTACCATTTAGGTATTAACTTCACCAAATAATGTCTAGGAAGTAATCCTTTAACTCATCAATAAGAGTGCTACATACATCCTCTTATACTCTTATTACATTCACATATCATGCATTTTCATGCAATATCCCTCAACATCACTCTTAGCCTTTATTTCCCCTCTTAATCACCATCCAATACCAACATGATCACTAGGCATACATAACCACTAATATAATGATATATCACCACAATTCATCCTCCATAATCCAATACAACAACTTCCATAATTTACTACAACAATTTATACAAAACAATTCATAACTATGTTTCTAGTTATCTTCCAACATCAAGACAATACTCATAATCCTTTATCAATACTTATTCATGGATAAGAATCAAGAATAAACAATATTCATACCTTATCAATGAACTCTTGTATTTAGAATCCTCATTACATAACCATGGGGTGCTTCTCGAAGCTTTCGAGATGGTGAACACAACTACGGAACCAATTCAAATTTTCTACGGTTGAATCACAAAATATTTGAAGTTGAAATTAGGCTAGGGTTTCACCTTCTCTTAATAATTGGATGGTATATGATATATATGAGGCTAAGTGTATGATTATAAAGGCCAATTTTCGTCCAAGAGGTAATAGAAAATGACTATTTTGCCCTAAAAATTTAAATAAATCCGAATCTGTCCCCAGTGGACAGTTTTGACAGGCTGAAGTAAATCTATCATAACTCTTTGCTACGGTATCGGATTTGGGTGAAACCAATTGCATTGGAAATATAATTCAAAGGGATTTCATTTTCATATAAAGTATACCACCCAGTTCTTCCTTTACAAGGAGTTATGGTCGTTTAAAATTGACCCAAAAATCTGTCCCAAAATTCTGTTTTTTTTTTGATAGGCTGTAGTAAAACGGGTATAGTTCCTTACTCAGACATTGGATTTAGATGAAACCAATTTCATCTAAAAGAAGATTCTCGGATCTTTTCGTCGATATATAGCATCTCACACAGTTCTTTTTGTACAAGGAGTTATGATCGTCTAAAGTTGATCTAAAAAAAATTGCCTAGCTGCAGTAATTTTCCTGCAGATTTACTGTTCACAGGCTTCCCGGCCACCGTTTTGAAATTTTGAATGTGCTCGCTTATATGAAATACTCCTCTGTTTTGGCAAACTTTATATCGTTGGAAAGCTTATTCCAATACCTACACATACAACTATTGACGGGATACTTCCGAACACCATAAACTTAATTTAACCCATACGCAAGCCTTTAGGACTCCATATAATCGCGATAAGTGTACGAAAAAATTTACGGGGTGTTACAAATTGCTTCTCTTTTTTTCTTTGCATTCTTCAACCAAACTAAATTTTTGCTATTGGATTGAGGGAAAAATTTGAATTTGGAGGCCATCTTGAAGGATGCAAAGAAAAAAAGAGAAGCAGTCCAAGAGCAAAAATTGAGTTTGGCCAAGAAGTGTTTAGAAAAATCTATTGCTCTCGATGAAATTGAATAAACAGATGATTAGCAAGTTTCAACAGATGCCACAGCTGATGGAAAAGAAAACTGATATATACATCTGTTGCAACAGATTGTCCATATGTTGTAAGTTATCTGACAGGTGGAATATATTTTGCAACAGATTACCAATCTGTTTCTTTACGAAATACAACAAAAAGATATAATATTGTATTTAGATCCATTTTTTAAATTTACATATTAATAAAGTCACCAGTTTTATTTAAGTAACACACACAACACATAAATCTCGGATAGTTTACGTCAGAAGTGGAGTCTGTTGCGTCAGATATGGAGTCTGATGCAATAGATATGGAGTCTATTGGAATACATAGAGGCCTTGCTGGTGGTTTGATTTGTTCCATTAGTTGCTCCGTTTGTTGCAACATCAACAACAACACAAACTACAAACAACATATAAAGAACATCAACAACAAAGAAAACAACAACATTTGTTCCAACAACATCATCAACTACAAAGAAGCATACATCCTATGTTCCAACACCATCAACAACAAGGGACGAACCCACATGGAGTCCTCCGGGTGCGCGATCACAGACTGAACTCGTATCGAACTTTATATATGTATGTGGAAATAAAGAAAACAATGTATATAATCTAATCAGTGAGCACCCATAGTAAGAGTTGTTTGGTTAGCCTAGTTGTTGTTTATGGGTGATTAAGGCTATTTATTTCTTTTGGTCTTGAGTTCAATTCCCACTCAGCACATATTTTTTAAATTTTGGTAACCAACTCTTCTTTTCTTATTCACTTTAAACTTTTTATTTTTTTCTACCTTACTCCTTGTGTTGATTGTTCGGACTCCACTATTTTTAAGCTAAGAAGCACCCATCGTCTAAACCACACCACACCACAAGTTCCAATAATGTCAAACCCACCAACACCACCACACCATAAGTTCCAACAATGTCAGCCCCACCAACAACATCAACTATAAAGAAATAAACAAAATACATTAAAAAAAATGATACTGCCAATAAGGCTTTTAAACTTCTCCCAACAGATGACTTTTTTCGTATCTTATAATAAAAATTCTAGGTATATTTATTCAACAATTAAAAGTTCCTTCAAAATTTTTAAATAAATATGATATGGGAAAATGATAATTAAATAAACAAAAAAATGTAAATAAAGTTGCAAGAAGAAGACGAGAATGAAAGAGCAATAGTGAATCATATCATACAATGTCAAAAGGGGGTCAAAACAACAATTTCAGTCGAGGAATATAAGATATGGATATCGATCGGTTTAGATCTGAATGAAAATTTTTGAGAAAGAAGAGAGAAAAAAAAGGTTGTGATAACCCAAAAGAGGTTAGAAAGAAAAAAGATGAGAGATTTAGGGTTGAAGGAGAGGAGAGAAGAGATGAGATAATTTTAATTTCTAGATGTACTACCCTAAATATTAAATGACTAAACAAAGTGTATTTATTCAAATTTATATTTACAAAGCATAATTAATAAGGCTAATTTGGTAGTAAAATAAACCCCTAATTAATATTTTCTTGATGGGAGTGCAAAGTCAATATGAAAAGGAAGAAGTATTAGGGATTTCAATATTCATTAATTAATATTCACTAATAATTTGAGGGGCATGAGGAAGAAAATGGGTGACATTGAAAAGACAGGACAAGACTACTCAATGAGATTTTTGAGTTATCCAAGAAACATTTTTTACCGCCTTTAGTAGTACTACTACTTTATCTACTCGGACAAGAGCTTGCTTTAAAATTAAAAGAACACAAAAAAATTTTCAAACAGATATGTCGTCTGTTGCAATAGATTTAGATATCTGTTTGAGAAATCCCAACAGCTCAGTCATCTGTGACAACAGATGGAAATGTCATTTGATAACTAAATCAGAAACGTCATCTGTTACAACAGATATCAATATCTGTTTGAAAATTTCCAACACCTCAGTCATCCGTCATAACAGATGCAAATGTCTATTTGATAATTAAATAAGAAATGTCATCTGTTGCAACAGATATTTTTATCTGTTTGAAATTCTCCAACAGCTCAGTTGTTTGTTGCAACGGTTTTATTGCAATTGATTTAGGATGAAAGAATGAGCTCCTCATTAACTTAATGTTAAGATTAATAATAGTAACTACATCGATCTAGGTGAAACGGGGGATGAATGAATGAGCTCACAGGATCAATTACAAATTCAATTGAGTCGTTGTATTTGCATGGTGTTAGTATTGCGTTTATCCCGACCCGAGTCGTCGATCGATCACTCTGAGTTGAAATGTGTTCTCATTAACTTAATGTTAAGATTAATAATAGTACCTACATTGATCTAGGTGGAATTAGGGATGGATGAATGAGCACAAAGGTTCAACTACAACTTCAATTGAGTTTTTTGGCAATTGCATGATGAGACAGTACTGTATTCCTCCCGACAAGAGTCATCGATCGATCACTCTGAGATGAACCGATTCTTACTACCTCGTATGTTCAACTAATACCTTAATCGAATAACCTGGGACTAGGAGTGAGTTCTCATAGGGTTAACTAGAACTTCAATTGAGTCTTTTGGCAAATACATGATGAGACGGGACTGCGTTCCTCCCGACAAGAGTCGTCGATCGATCACTCTGAGCCGAACCGATTCTTACTACCTCATATGTCCAACTAATACCTTAATTAATTAATCTATGACTAGGGGTGAGTTCTCATAATGTCAACTACAATAAATGACAATGCCTATTTGATAATTTACAGCAGATGGGTAATCTATTGCAACATATGACTCAATCCATTTGATAATTTACAACAGATGGGTAATCTGTTGCAACAGATGACTTAATCTTGTTGTGGTTCTGTTGTAACTTATTATCCATCTGTTGCATATGTTGCGCAGGATTATTGATTCAGAGAACCCTATGCAACAAATGGACCATCCATTACATCTTTACAATTACTAACCTATTTAAAAATTGACTTTTTTAAAAATTGACTTCTTATATCACATCATGTTGACATAATTCTCTACCTCGTGAGGAAAAGGCAATTAACATACCGAAAAGCTTATGACGTTGTCGATAGGATAATGGACCTCAACTTCTGCAAGAAGCTCAAGGATAGGTACGATCAACTCAATGGAGAGGCGTCATACCTTGGCGTGGGAGTTGATTTCCTAGTTCCTACGTTGGTCTTGGATGAAGAAGAAACGTTAAGATATGTTCGAGGGGACAGGCCAAATCCACATGGCAAGAGCTGGAACGAGGCAAAAAGGATTCTTGCAGTCATTAGCGTGAACGACATGCATTATCGGGTTGTTGAGATACTACTCGAGGAGGGAAATATCAATGTTTATGACACCAATGTACCTCTCGTCGATGATTTCGATCTTTTTCTCCTCGTGGAGCCACTGATGATGTTGTTGCCCATCTTGTTGAGGGAGAGTAAACTGATGAATCATTTGGCAAAGGAAGTGTTGATGAAGAAATCATGGGATTTTAAAGGTTGAAACAGGGGAATGATCCTTCCAAAAGATGATGCCGCTAAAGCGAGCTGCTCGCACGCTCTTGCACACATCGAATACTTGCTGACCGTCACAAAAATGGCCGAGCCAACGACTTTTCTGTGCGACAACGCTGTGGCAAACCTTCAAGAGGTCTGGGCTTATGGGGTACTAACTGGACACTTGAAGCCTGTGTATATAGAATATCCTGTGAAATAGAAATTTTTAATTTCAAGTCACCCTTCACTTTATTTCATGTACAGTAGTGACAGTAAATTTTTTCTGATGAAAGCTGAGTTTTTTATAATGCAATAGATTAGATTATCAATCTGTTGCAACAGTGGGAAGACCTGTTTGAATAATGTAATAATCTAATAATCTAAGTCTAATATGTTACAACAGTGGGAAGACCTGTTTGATAATTTTTATGAATAATCTAATAATCTAAGTCTAATCTGTTGCAACAGTGGGAAGACCTGTTTGATAATTTCCACAGATGACCTAAATTTTACAATATATACCTAAATCTTTTTGATATTTTCCAACAGTTACGCTTGAATATCCATGTTCTCGTCGACAGCAAACTAGTAGCAAATACACACACCACTATGAAAATTTCAACAATTAGTCTTCAATATCCATGTGCCCAACAACATCAAACCAGTAGCAATAATGTTTCTTGCTCGATTTTGTTTCTCTTCAGAAGCTTTGACTTTGTTCAACAAATCCCAGATTACACGATTTTCTTGTGAAGGGTGTCGTTCTTCATACCAATAAAAGTAATCGCATCCACCTAATTTCTATAAAAAAAGAGAACACAATTACAAAACAATTACAAGTCAATAATTAATCAATAAATTAAATAAAAAAAATATTACCTTTAAAATCTTACAAGTAAAAAACCTACGATCCAAATTTTGTTGAGTCCAATAAGTCTTTAACAGAGCTTCATGACCGCACTTACAATATCAAAAATCTTTATCACAAAAAATAGTGGAAGATGCGCTCGACATTTTCAAGGTCAGTTGGAAAAAATGAAAGTAATAATTTAACGAATTTGGATAGATAAAAGAAGATGACGATGAAGAAGAAGATTTGGAAATTTAGGGTTAAATTTTAGAAAAAGATTTGGAAATTTAGGGTTAAATTGTAGGAGGAAGATGAATATATAAGACAATGGGGGGGGATGACCGTTGGGGGCCGAGTGACGGCAAGTCAGCGAAATGTGCCTGGACTGACACTAACAAATTTGATGCCTATTTTATTTTACGTCTTTAAAATGAACATGTCTACTTGATGCCTATTTTATTTTAGGTGTTTGAACTGAACACAATCGATGGGTTGCGCCTTTTATATTTCAATTCACTTTAACTTTATTAAACGTAGTGGCAATTTTTTATGTCCAACAAAAGTTGAATTTTTATAATGCAACATATTCTCCATCCGTTGTAACAGTTATCCTACCAATTCTGACATATAATTTATCTGTTGCAATAGGTTGGTCATCTGTTACATTATCTCGATGTTTTTATCTGAAGTCTATTTGTTGCAACAGTGGGAAGACATGTTTGATAAATTCCAATGGATAACCTACCTGTTGCAACATATGTATAAATCTATTCGATTATTCCAATAGATGTGTCGTCTGTTGCAACAGATAAAGTCTATCTGTTGCAGCATATGTCTAAATCTATTTTTTTCCCCAATAGATGTGTCATCTGTTGCATTATCTTGATGTTTTTATCTAAAGTCCATCTGTTGCAACAGTGGGAAGACCTGTTTGATAAATTCTAATCGATCACCTACCTATTGTAACATATGTTTAAATCTGTTCGAATTTACCAATAGATGTGTCGTCTGTTGCAACAGATACATTATCTGTTGCAATATTTGAATCTAGTATTCCTTTTCAATTAATAAGTTCAAATCTAAGGAATAAATAAAATTCATAGACAAAATAAAATAAATTGAAGCCTTCATAAATTAGCTGAAATAAGTCAACGAATAAATGAAATGTAAAAAAATTATTATGGGGATAGATCTCAACAAATACATCAACAACACTTTAAGTATACTTCTAAGGATTGCTTTGACAGGCTCAAACTATAAAGATCTACTCAATATGGACAAGTTGTTCTTCATCCGGTGCTATGAAATTCGACTTTGCTCATCGTGGATCTTCATTGTCGCTTGCGTACGGTTTCTGCGCTTTCTGTTCTCCGTATTTCCATAAAAAGAGTAGCATATTGTCAATGTTGTTCAGCAGTAGCTTCTTCTACATCCACCAGGAAAGCCAGAATTGGTCAATGCTAATCATGGAGATACAAGAAAACAAAAAAGAATAACTCATCTCTTCTAGTAAATCAACTTCCTCCTATTTTAAATTGTCCCAAACATATTATATTTCTGTTGCAATAATGAATCAACTGTTGGGACAAATTTCTACGTAAGGAAGACGTTGTGTGATAATTTCAAACGGATGAACCATCTGTTGCAATATATGAATCATCTGTTGCAGCAGATAGGTCGTCTGTCGGTACAAATAAAAGTGGTACGAAGAGCTATTTGATTTGCTAAAACAGACGAGACATATGTTGCACCACATAAAGTATCTGGTGCAATAGGTTAGTCAACTGTTGCAACAGATGTATATAGTTGTTTGATAATTTTAAGCAGATGTGTCATCTGTTGAAATAGATATGTGTCTGTTGGTTGTGTCAGTTGGAAGACATATAATATATTTACCTTCTTCAGCTCGTGCTGCTCTCCTTTAGACATTGTACGTTGCTCAGTGCAACACACAGACATGAGAGTTACAATTTTGCTTTTTTGGATGCCTGATAATGCCCTGGAAATCACTCTCTTTCTCCTCTTAGCCCTAATGTCTAATGGAGCGGATGGAAATAAAATCCTCTTTGATGGAATGAGACCCCTCTTAGATGTCAATTCCTTTACAAAAGCAGTTAATGTATTAATAGCATTAATCACTACATCATGTTTCTCCCTGCAGTCTTGACATTTGCATGCAGAACATTCCCTGGGAGAGAAAAAATTTGTATAATCAGTATGATCATACTCATAATGGTTTGCTTTAAATACTGTAAGAGGAGCATCATTAGCACCAACAGCAGCACCACTACCACCACTAACAACTCCATCAACAACAACAAGCCCACCCTCTAAAATAATTTTTTTTTGTAATGGTTGTTGCTCCAAACAATTCTATTTTTATTCTGTCGATGACCTTAAGGTCCGATAAAGTTTACACAGACCGTAATGTAAGAAAAAATGGCATCTTCAACTCTCAATTGGTCGGAACTAGCGACGGATGCACATTCTAACATAAATCATTACATATATTAGAATGATGATTTAATCATTCAAAAAAAAACATTAATTAAAAGAAAAAATTAATTATAATTATACTTACTGCATCCTTCGGGGGGGGGGTGAAGAGATCATGAAATTTTGCATTTTTATGAATTTTGGCCGACAACCATCTCGAGATTCTTGGACAGAAAACTCCTTCCTGGTAGTTCACTTGTTGTCTCAAATAAGGAATGGCTTCAAACGCCCAAGCCTATAAAATAACGCCAATAAATCAAAACTATTATTGAGCGAAAAAAATGAATGATATCATAATAGAAGAAAGAAACATTTACCATGAAAGCCCATGGGAAGCCATATAAGTTGACTATATTTGGCGCTAACGGAGTCGACAAATATTTAACAGTCATTTTGAAGCTTTCATACCCCGATGGATAGCTGTTAAATGCCTCAACATCCTCGGAGAGCTTTATTAAACTGAGGCTTATGTTGTTGTTAACGTGTCTCGCCCAAAGAATATTATGTACAAACCAAACCAATCATAATTACTGTTTGTGCTTCTTTGAAAGTCCTTTACCTTTCAACACTTCTATAAAATTTTTATTTTTGAAGCTTGGACCAACAATGGACATCAGGTCATCATGATCACACGACTTTCCTTTGCCCTTTTTGGGTGTGCGGGGTGTTTTTTTTTAGGTTAGAATAGGTATAACTTGAGAAGGAGGGTAACATTTTAGTCCAGTAACTATGGCAAACTCCTTCCAACCAAAACAAACAGGCATGCCACAGTAATTTATCCATACCTCACCCATCTTATGTTTGTTTTCATACATAAACCTACGCTTGAAAAGTTCATATACCATTTTCATTTGGAAATGAGCATTGTTGTCCTTCGAAAAATCAAGATATTTCCCAAAGCAGTTGTCCCTGAAATAAGCATCCAATTTTTTTACTCGAAGTATTTTTATGAAGGCGTCGAAAGATTTTCCCATGGCTGACTTAACCACGAAATCACCCGTTAAATCTGCGACACCATCGCGCTGCATTCTCACAGGATAACGATTAATGCTGAAGGCTTTAACCAGCTCTTTAGTGGAAGGGCTATTAGTATCTGCATCATCTCTTTTGAAACATTCCTACTCCCCGTGTTCATCAAATTCTGCTCCCGATTGAGATAACGCTTGTAAAGCAAGCTCATAGAGTGGTGGATGTAGCCTAGCTGCTTCACTTGTTCCTTTACTTGGACTTGATTCGGTTTCTATTCTTTTGGGAACCATATTATCTAAAATTAACAGGAACATAAAATAATATGTTATTGTTGATTAATGCATTGTTAAAAAGGGATAATAATAAATCAAACAAGCAAAACAGTAAAATAACAGTTGCAACAGATCACAGATTTGTTGCAGCAGGTAGTATATCTGTTGCAGCATATAACCACACTGTTGCAGCAGATGAGTAATCTGTTGAAATAATACAAAACATACCACTCATTTTTTAAGATAGATGAATGGTCTGTTCAACAGATCACACAACTGTTGTGACATCATCTGTTGCAACATATGAATGATCTGTTAAAACAGTTAAATAATCCGTAGCAACGGCTGAGTAGTCTGTTGCGATAATACAAAATATATCACTCATCTGTTGAGAAAGATGAATGGTCTGTGCAACAGGTCACACATCTGTTGCAACACATGAGTGATCTGTTGGAACAGTTATCAACGGTCAATATTATGTAGATTTCTTCCAACATAGGGTCGTCTATCGCAGAAGATAAATGATCAGTTGGAAAAATCAAGTCTTGGACTTTTTCTGTAGGAAGAGTTGGTAGGATTTTATCCAACTTGAGGTTCATCTGTTGCATCAGATCATTAATATGATGGTTCTTCCATTGCACCAGATGGTTAATTAGTTGCATCAGATTTTTTATCCGAAGCTTAATCTGTTGCAACATATGGTAAAGTTGTTGCATCAGATTATTAATTTGTTGCATCAGAATTGTAATCTAATGGTTCCTCTGGTGCATCAGATGGTTGATCTGTTGCATCATATTATGAATCTTTTGCATTAGATGGTTAATATGTTGCACCAGATGGGTAATCTGTCGAAGGAAACAGTAGCACGATTTTGTTAAATAAAAATTTGCAATTTCACCATTTTTACCAAGAACAAAAACAGAACAAATCAAACCAAATTGTCCTTTTATTTTTATAAACACAAACAATAAAAATCAAACTTCAAAAAAATGCAACAAACAACAAAATATCATAATTCACTTCGAAAAGAGAAGAGAAGAAAAGAAATACCAGAAATTAGGGTTTTATTCAGACCGCATTTCAAATTAGTGCAACAAATATTAAAATTGTTAACCAATACTACAAGAGAAGTTGGCTCAAGTTCCTCGTTTTCTTCAAAACTAAAAAGGCCATAATTTTTTACCTGTGAAAGAAGAAAAGGACCAATGAAGAATTCAAAGCTGTTGTGGCCGGAGAGCAAGGCTGTCACATCGATTGAAGTCGAAAAGGAACTGGAATCTCAACTATTTGTAGTCGGGTGTTGAAGTCACCGAGGATTGAAATAAGAAATTTGTAGAATAGTTGGTTGGGAGAGAGTTGAGAGAAGTTGTCGAGAAAGGGGTGAGAGACAGGTTGATTGAATTGAAGAGGGGAACTCAAAGCCCAACTATTTATCGTCGGGGGTTAAAGGGAGAAATTTTGTAGAACTGTTGGTTGGGAAAGAGTTGAGAGAAGCTGTCGAGAGAGAGGAGAAAGTGGTTGATTTGGATTGAAGAGGGTGTGGGTTGGGTTGATTTGTATTTTTGAAAAGATTAGAAAGTTTTGAAAATATTAATCAAGTCCACAATTAACTTGATCAAGTTTCCTAATAATGTTTGACCCTATCTGTTGGTCAATGTTACCAATCCTTCATTCAAGACTTAAAAGACACCTATTCTTCAATTTTCTCAGGTTACATTGAGATGTATGAGTATCAATAAGAACAAAACTAATAGAGATAGTTAAAGGTGAAAGTTAAGAGCTTTAGTGAAAGGTTGCTAATTATTTATAGAGAGAAATGTCATAAACTTGTACAATAATTTTGAAGGTTATAAACATAAAAGGTTATGTTGACAATTATGAGTATCATTAAGAACAAAACTAAGAGGAGAGAAATTGAAAAGGATACAGTAACCGCTACAGTAAAATGAAAAAGTCATCATAACGTATAAGCAATAATAGTGACAATTTAGTATTTTTTTTTTAAGAAAGTGAATATATTTATATTCTTCTACTATTAATAAATCTTGTAATTCTTCATACATTGTTATCTTTTTATTGTCACTACATGTACAATTTTCTCCCTTATCACATTCGACCTTTTTTCTCGTTTTCTCCATTTTAAATTTTCAGATGTAATAGAGTGTTATATTTTTCATGAAGTAAAATATCTCAAAATTATACATTAATTTTTGGAGGTTATAAACATGAGAGATTAAGTTGGAAAATTTGAAATCATTAAAAATAAAATTAATAAAGATACCGATTAAAGGAGAAAGTTAAGAACATTATCAAATTCATGTGCATGTTTTTAGATTAGTTGTCAAACCTTTAGTTATTTCTACTTCAAAATACAAAAGCATTGAAATCTAAATTAAATTCTTATCAACAAAAAATGTACTACCTTTGTTCTCCTTTGAATGTCACTATTCTTAAACTAAAATAAGTTCCTTTTTTATAATAGTAGCTTCGTAGCACTTTAATAAATGTGAAAATAGAGCTTTTAAAACTATAAGTTTCATACAACAATAGATAAAATAATTAGAGTTAGTAAATATTGATTTTATCTTGGATCGTCCAAAATTAATTAGATATTGATATGTTTGTGGCTAGAATGATAAGGATGCAAGACTTGAAAAAAATAAGAACGTCATTAATAGAGAGCAATTGGGAAACAACGTCAAAAGAAGAATTAAATAAAAAAGTGAACCACATTTGAAAGGAGTTTCCTAACAACGCAAACCTACAGAGCCAGTTCAAAAAAAAAAACCATCTTTTCCAAGTGAAATGAATATGAAAATAACTCCAGCAATACATTCAAATTCCTTGCAGTATTGTGACAAAATATAAGGATTCATTTAACCTTGATCTCAACGCCGAATGGACCCTTGGTAATCCAGGTACTTACATAACATAGAATAAGTTAAAATAACTGAAGAATTAAACTACAACTCAAATTGAAAAGGAGATTACAATTAGTCGAAAGATATTTAAAAAATACAGTAAACTAAATGAATTTCCCCTTCTTATAAATTCAAAATGCATCGTGTAATTAGTACTTACATATATTCTTTCACACATGAACATTGTATTACATTATAAATGAAAAATTTACCTTAAACAACAATGAAAAAAAAAATTCTCTACTGCTAACTTAAATTAAAATTTAGCATTTTCATTGATTGACTCATATTAGAAGAGATCAAGAGTAGAAATCAAATATGAAGGAAGAAGATTAGAAATGTACATCCAACACTTCAAATAAATAGATTAGTTGAGTTATAAAGGAGAAAGTTCAAGAGACATGTTTTTAAATGGAGAATATAAATAGATGGAGATTTTTTGTAACCTATGAAATATACTAATTTAAATAAATAAATGTGATAGAAATTTTTGAACAAATTGATCAATACAAAAAATGAAAGAAAAAATTCAAAAAAATCACAAAAAAAGATAAATATGAATGGAGACCATAGAGAGATGTCATATCACCTCCTCTATGGTATATATATATATATATATATATATTGATTTCATCTGAATAGTCAAATTACGTTTTGATTCATCATTATACAAACATAGTATAACAAAATATTTTTCTTAGACACGTACAATTTACGTGTTCATTACATAGATAAATTGCATTAATTAATTTAAATATGTCTTAACATTAATTAATGTAATAGGCTTAGTAAATTATAAAACCGCAAACATGCTCCAATTAGAGTAAATTAGTATCAAGTTTGTTTTTCCATGTCTCTTTATAACACAATGTAATTTATCATTATTTATTGAATTTATCAAGGATATATTAGAAGAAATAATATATGCATTAATTTTCATGTTATTTAATATTGAAACACTTCGATAATCCAAGTCAATATTAGAATCAAGATTCAAGTTCATTAAAAATCAGACATCATGTTTTGATAGTTTGATAAATGATTTACACATATATTAAGGCCTCAAATAACTTTCAACTTATAGACAAGTCAAAATATCGCTTACCGATTGAATTCTTGTGAAAGATATTGCTATAATCAGATTCAAACGAGCATAACCTTTGAATTACTAAGATTTTTTATCTCAAGACCCACCAAGAGATAGATAATTGAATTAGATTTCCAATGTCACCAATTTCGCTTTAATTCGATATCGGAGTAAAAAGTTATGACCAAATTACTGAAGCACTGTCAAAGCTATTAGTGACGACGACTCATCGTCAGGTGACTCGTTGTCACGGCAGTGGAGACCAAAATTTGGGTCCTTTGGCTACGACTCATATCCAAACCCTACGATTCGTAGCCTAAGTCGTCGAGACTACTTCCAAGAATTTTGCAGGCGATTTTTGAGGGGTTGTTTAGTTAACATCAAAACTACATCGTTCAAGCTTCTCAAATACTGAATCACTATACTAAAACATCCATAAGTCCCTCATTTCCCTAAATTCATCTAATATTTAGAAAATTTAGAGAAAGAGAGGCAATTTTTCTCTCTAAGCAAAAAATAGGGCTTTTCAACTTTCGACTTCAAATTCAAAGATTTCTTCAAGGTTTTAAACCTCAAATACGTGGAATTTAATCAATGGATTTTTTTCCACCCATTGAGTCCCAAAGATTACTTAATTCCCCAAGTTTAATTCACCCTTCAAGCTTAGGATTTTCATGAAAAGTGTGAATTTCTTAAGTTTTTAGTTTATTTCTTTAATTAAACCATGGATACATATATATATATATATATATTTATATTCCCACAAATTTGAGCAGCTTCCCACACTCAGAATTATATAATCTCATTATATTGATAAATTATTGATTTTTCTGCTTGAGTTGGGGAATTTCTTATTATGTTTAGATTTTAATATTTTCATAATTAGTTGCATTCTTCAGATATGGTGGGTTAATAACATCCCATGACCTAGGATTTCATGCATACACTTATGAATACTAGATTCTCCGGCCTACATGTTATTGAATACTTTCGGATTATGCATTTATTGTTGATATTCAGAATATTATTATTATTATTATTAAGCATTTTCAGTTATTGGTTTCATTTAGCTGGGAGTAGTACTTAGCACCGAGCGAACACAGGGATGGAATCTCACCTGTCAGTTAGGTTGAGACCTTTAGTAGAAGTCCCTAAGTTTCAAAACTATGGCGCCACTGTAGGTTCTAAAGGGATCAGGACTGACATCTTAGTCCTTGTGGACATCAGTTTAGTGGATCCACGATAGTCAGTGTTCATACTATTGGCAAGGTATTGAACACTTATTTAACTGAGATTATAGGTTGGATCCCGATTAGCTTAGATTAGGGTATGTCAGTTAATGGTAGTTCCCACAATCCACAGTTCATAGTTCAAACTAAGATACTTGCATGACCATGTAATCAGTTGTTCAGCATATCATGCAATACATGTTTATTACTTGGCCTTACATCATTTTTTCCCATTTCACAAACTCAGTACATTTAAAGTATCGATAGCATATTCTCGTTGCTCTATATTGTCTTATAATATAGGTTCTGACGCATAGTATCCAGATCGTGCTTAGTATAATTTTGTACCATATCAGCAATGTTTGGTGAGTTCTCATTATTCGAGGGCCAATTATTGATAAGTCGTCATTTGATGACTTTGTAGTATCTTTTAAGCCTAAATTATCATTCTATTTTTCATTAATTTCCATTGATTTGATATTTGTCTCATACTTAATGCTCATTTGTGTAGGAAAAGTTGAAAAGGGAAGATGAGAAAGTCTTTCAAGTCAAAGGAGGTCAAATGTGAAAGTAAAGGGCCATATGCTTTGCATCCGCTTTCCACTTGCTCTTCATCTGCTTTCTACCTACTCTCCATCTGCTTAAGCAGCTCAACAGAAAGGTGGCATTTTTGTAATATTGAGCAACTGTGGAATTAGGGCTTAAATAAGAAATTTTAGCTCATTTTTACCATCTTTTATCTCGACACTATCCATCCTTAGTTTAGTTGAAGGTTTGTAATCTCTTGGAACATGGAGCATAAATTTGTACTAATTTAAGGCAAGAATTAATTAGAGGAACTCCAAAGTGTAGATTTGACTTCTTCCATTGAAGATTCATTTGAGTTTGAAGTGTGGTTTGTCCTATTTTTATTTTTAATGGAAATCTTTGTCTATTTGGGTTCATTATCTTTATGATGTGCTAGATGTACCTCTTGGAGTTATGCTTGATTAGGGTGCAAGTGTGTGTGGGTTATAATTGTATCTCAAATTCTTAGTTAATGTTGATGGGTTCTACTATTGCTTAATTAAATTGGTTGGAATTTGAAGGTGAAAGACCTAAATACCCAAATGGGTTTGATGGATGAAAATTCCAAGCTCTTGAAAGCTCAAACCATCCTTGAAAGAGGAGTCCAGATGAACTTTTGGAACCCACCTCATCCTTGAAAGAGGGATGTGGGAACCTAGGCAATAGAAGACAATTTATAGGCATAGTTCGTTAATTTTCACTATCTTAGACATAAGGGTGATTTTGAGGTTGACTATACCTTGGGCATCATCCTAGAAATAGGGATTCCCAATTGAGGTTTTGGGTGAAATTTTGACAACACCCATGAGGTATTCAAAAGAATTTATGGGTGACATTTTTGATGTTTTGTTGAAAAGCTAACATAGAAACCCTCTAACCTAGCCTACTTGTTCATGCATTAACTTAAATTGGATGCTACTTTCATGTATCCGCACATACTAATTTGCCCCTAGGAAAGCATAACCCCAAAATCCATTGCTTATTGATTACCCTCTAATCTATTCTTAGTCACTTAGAAACCCAAGAATTGCGTTCACAATCAAAAAGATTGAAAATCCCCCAAACTATTTTGCACCATAGGTTTGAACTTAGCTAGTAGCTATCATTTTGAAGTTACTCAATCGCCACTCACATTGTTCCTAGTGGATTCAATGTCGATTCCTAGTTGGGTAAATATATTGATAACGACCGCCTTGTACTAAATTGACGTGTGAGTTGAGTGTTACAAAAAATGGCGTCGTTGTCGAGGAATAATTTGGTGTATTGAGTTAGTTTGAAATTTTAGCTTACTTGCTTTAATTCAAACTTGTTAATATTTGTTTGTGATTTTCTTTTGTTTGTTGTATTAGGTAGATTTTTATTTTCATTTGCTTGTTATTATGACATCTTGTAATGAAAATGATTTTGGTGGTTGAAAATCTTATCTTGATGATCTGTGTCCATATATTGACGGACCCCACTTTGGGTGAGATTGTATATATGCTCCCCATAAAGAGATGTGTGCACCATCGCGATCCTATTGGGAGTATGATTGTTCTTTATGTGGTGGTTGGGATAGACATTGGAGTGATTGTCCAAATGTCCCCTTCCCCCGTTATACTAACCCAATTGCTAGTTCTTCTTATGATTTTAATAGGCCTTATAATGAGAAAAAAGAATAACAACATGCTGAAGATAATGGGATTGAAGCAATGCTTCAACTTATCTTGGACCAGGTGGACACAGCGGAGGACAACATTCATCTCATGCATCAATCCATGGGGGCATGTAAAAAGGAAATCAAAAGGATGGAAGAAATAGGTAATGAATCCAATATTTCAAATACCATGAGTATACCCGCTCTTTTAAATGAGCTAAACATTCAAGAAGCCTTGTTGATTTTTCTACCAACCGAATATAAGATGGTTGAAGATGCCATAAATAAGGAAATGGTACTAGAGTAAAAAGATGAAACCAAACAAATCCTTTGTGAAGGCTCTAGTCTATATCGGGATGAGAATGTCAAGAGGGATGCAAACCCGGACTCAAGGGATAGACCTCATTCGAACCACTTTTCAACATTATATTTGGTGGATGTAATGAAAGTCGAACTACCCAAGCAAATTATGAACTTTGGAGATGAGGAGCAAAATCCTTACATTTTAGAGTTTGTCATTCCAAAAGGGTAAAATAAAGCCCCCAACTTGAAGTTCAATAAATTCAAAATTCGATGTGCAACAAGTGGATTTTTTATGTTATCATCGATACCCAACGAGCCTATTCAGAAATTTGATATGAAGTTGGTAAGAGATTAAAGTCGTCAAAGTGGCGAGATAAATAAAGTTCCATAAGTTGATCAAAAGTTGGGTCGACGCTTCAAATCCTCCAAGTGGAGACATAAATAATAGCCAAAAGATGTCGTGCCGCGACTTTACCTAAGGCGCTTCTTGGGAGGCAACCCAAGAAATTTTTCTTGATGTTTCATAACTCTTTTTTATTCACATTTTTAACTTGTTTTTTGTGTTTAAAGGTGACTTCATAAGTCGGGATGTGTGAAGGAAGGTTCAGGAGCTCAAAACTATGCCACGAACAAAATTTTAAGCTGAAATTTTGCGCCAAAATCAGTAGTACCAGCTTGGACATGCTTTAGCAGTCCAAACGCTGACCAAGAGAACCAGGAACGCAACTGGCAGTAGCTAAACTATTTTGACCTGGATGGACATGCTTAAGCAGTCCAGGCGCAGGTCCAGCACACTTGGAACACAGATGGCAGCAACAAGGTTGTTTTGACCTGCGTTGGACATACTTAAGCAGTCCAAACATAGGTCCAAAACACCTAAAATGAAGGAGGGTTGGAGCAGGTTGTTTTGACCTACGTTGTACATGCCTAAGCAGTCCATACGCAGGTCCAACGCACCTGGAATGCAGCATGGTGTTACACGCGATATCTCTCAATTTTTTTGTCATAATCTTGATTTCTTTCAATCTTAATTAAAATTCCTAATTTCTTATATCAATAATAAAACCCCGGCAGCCTTAAATTGGAATTTCATATCATCTTTTCCTGTCTTAAGTAAGCTTAAAAAACACATGATCTTTCATAACACTTTCTTTGGAATTCTCTTTAAAATTTGAATAGTGATCACATTTCATGATTTCTTTTGGTTTAAATTTATTTTATTTGGTCTTAATTTGGTAAAATGTGGTTGTTGGGATGAATAATTTTGAATGTATGCCTTGTTATATATGTCCAATTGTAAATTCTTGTTTCCATATACTAGTACACACCATGTGTCCGACGAAACACTCATTTGTAGTTTGTTTGCTTAATTGAGTGGTGGGTGATTTAATTTTGTTAGTATGATTACAAATTATGTGTTTGGTGATAAATTGAGGCATTGAGATTGTTCACATGTGTTGTCATTCTATTTTTTATGCTTTTACCTTTGATGTGTGCCACATGTTTGTTAAAATATCGATAAGAGAGGATCGCCTTATATGTTTGTAATGGTTAATGTGAAATTTCTTGGGGCATTGTGTAATCATTATTGGAGCATAGGTTTGCATCTAAATGGTTTTAAATACTGGATAACTAGTAGGTTTTGGTTAAGATTGTTGATGAATGTTGCGTCCATAGTTTGATCGATAAATGTGGTTATCATAGCATTCAGGGGTGAAGTCTAAGTTACCTGAGAGAAATGAATACTTTTCTTGACATATGATAGATCGAGTGACACAATTCTTAAGGGTATAGGTCCATTTGTGTTTCTATTGAGGCCATGAATGTTTTATAAGCCAAATGGGCGATATGTGAAGGAGTGAAATGTCGAGTTTAAAGAGTTGAGTGTTGTGACAAACGAGTCCCATGATTCACAATGATGAAGTTACCTTGCATCCACCTTCATTTTTCTTTAGTTTTATTTTATTTCTTCATATATTAAAATCACAAAAATATGTTTTATTGTTTCTCTTTTGCTTTGGTTTTGGTATTTTCCTTTTCCATGGGTATATCTCCAAGGAATATTTTCCAGTGGATGCTAAAAAATCTAATGCTCGGATAATAGCAAGGTGGAAGCTACCACCAAAAAGGGCAAAGCATTGACCTCTAAAGTAGTCTAACAAGGCTCAGAAGTGTAATCCTCTAGCTCCCGAGATGATGATGAAATGCCTTTGGTGGTGGACCCGACTAGAGGAGCCCAGTTTGATGAGGCCCCTAGTAAGGTAACATGACCATCTATTGACATGGACCCGAGTTCCTAGTGCGCCACAGGGAGTCTTTACCCTCATCTACTCTTATTTTATATTTTTATTTGGGATAATGCAATGAATTTTAATGGGGAGGCGGAAGGGCGGAATGGGGGGAGGAGGTAGCTTACTCTATATTTAATGGTCTATACTTGTTGATTTCATTTAATGCCATTGGTTGGATAGATTTTGGGTTGGCCTTTGATGGGCATATGGATAAATATGTGAAGTATCGCCCTTGTTGGGCTTGTTTCATGCGCTCATTGAGAATGTGGTATCCGATTGTGATTGTGATTGTATTGGTATTGATGGTGTATTTTGGATGATGCTATGCGCATTGTTCTTTGCCTTTTGTATATATGTGTCCAATAAACTCCAAGGGTTTTCTTCGAAACTCGGTTCTATTCTAAGGAGCAAATTTTAATTTATCTTTTGGTTGATCTTTTGTTTTTATTTAGTTTAATTTTTTTGTCGAATCGAGTGAAAATTCACCCATGATGGATGACAAGGCGACATTCTTAGGTGAAGTATCTAGTCATTTTGGTTAACTAGGACGAAGCAAAAATTCAAAAATACTTTCAAAATGTCATTGGCAAGGAATGAAATATTTTTTAGAATAACAAAAAATATAGTATTCTTTAAAAGAAAAAGAAAAAAAGATCGAGGATTTTTTGAGCATTCTTTTGAGTGAGACCATTAAACTAAATTTTTGGCTCTCTGTTTACAAGGATGAGTCTTTGACTCAAAGTAACTTATGAAGCTCAAATTGCTTAGGAAACTAACTTTTTGCTCTATGAGTACGATGCTATGTGTGGTGAGATTTTTTGAATAATTCTTGTACATATGTGTAGTCTAGAACTTTCCCCGAGAGAATTCAAAGAAAAATTCTATACAAGCTTGGTTTGGAGAATGACTCGAGGCCATTTTTGACCCATCATATGACCAAATTCCCACCTTAACATCATTCCCTAGTTAACCCCTTTGAGCCTTTTCTCCCATTTTTCTTTTTTTTTTGTAATGATAACCTTGATAAAACACCTAAGCCCTTTTAAAATATTCTTTTTGGCACTCAACTTTCTTTGATGCATAGAATGATTCAAGGCAGTGAATTATAGGCAAAGGCCTAAGTTTGGGGGATTTGTGTAGTTAGGAGAGTAATGTAAGGGTGGTTCATACTCCAAGTTTGTGGAGATTAATGTGATGTGCTAAGATGAGCCAAGAAAGATGTATGTAAGGTGGTCAATTCATGTGCTTAATAGACAAGATACATGCTTGATGATAAAGTTGTATAGTCAATCCCATAGAATGTGAAGAAAAATGAGACAAATAGGGGGGGGCAAAGAAGAGCTCAAAGTTTGAAATTCTCTTAAAAAAGTCAAAGAAAGAAAAAAATAAAATGGTGGATTTCAATTGTTTGGTAAATGCTAATAAAAAGGTTTGCAAAAATGGGAAATAATTTAAAGGAGAATAATGTGGATAGTTTGAAAATTTTGGGGTAGAAAGTGTTGAGAAATTGCATTGAAGGAGGTATTTAGGTCACTTGATCCATAGATATTCCTTCCCACACCTTAAGTCTTCATCCTGACCTTGTAAGACCCCGCAAAATCCTAAGCTTAGCTCATTCTGTTAAAGCTTGATAAGGGGTCCCCGACTTAGAAAAGTTCATCTAAATATTAGGACAAGTTTATGTAAAAATACTGGATCACCACGATTAGTTCGTGTCGCGGTGAGTATCGCGATGAGCTTTCCATTGCGTCACGCTGAAGTCCATTTCGGCATTTGTCAAATTCCAGTAGCTCACCGCGATTATCCCGCATCGCGGTGAGGATCAAATCAACAATTGTCACATACGAGTGAGTCACCACGATTCCACCGCGCCGCGGTGGATATAGCGATAACCCAGTCACTGCGTCATAGTGAGGCTTTAATCTGCATTCCAGATACGGGATTTTAAATCCCAAGGGCAACTTAGACTTTTCCCATGACTCAGATCAGCCTTTAAATACGAAATTATGCCCTAAATACTCTATTATGTCATTTTTCCTCACTTTCTCTCAAGAACAAAATCATTCTCTCTCAAGAGGCAAAAATCCTAGTTCAAGAAATCAAGGTCAATCCCAAGAATCTCTCCAAGAACTCTAAGAAAACTCACAAATTAAGTTATGTTAGATGTTCATTCATGGGTATTCCACCCATGAAGTTCAAGAATCCTTTTTTGAAGTACAAAGATTGTGTATTTATGATTTCCATATTTGAATTAGATTGAATTCATGTTCATGATATTTGTTGGGTCTCAATCCATGATTTAAGTGCATGTTTTTCCTAAAATTGAATAGCAAGTGTGAAGAATATTTGATTATCTTGAAAAACCCTTGAATTTACAAAGTGATTAAGGTGTCTATGATGTTATTTTAATTTTAATCCATGATCTAGATTACAAGTTCCAAGAATTGATCCTAATATGTGTTGAACTACATGATAATCATGATAAGCCTTTCAATGAGCAAGTTGATTGTTGTAATCATGTCAACCCTAAGTGTTTATGATTTAATGTACCAATTATGCTTTCCATGTATTTGATAAATTGTCTATGAGAATAAAACAATGCCATTATAGCATGTTAACATGTGTTCTCCATTCATGTACAAGTTAATGCATTACAAGTGTTTGATGAAATGTCTCTATGATTGAATTATAACCAAGTGAACATTTATATGTTATTCAAAGTTATGCTTTGCTTTAATTTTTATGCTATCGAGTGTTGGGGGTATTTAATACCCGATAATTTAGTTGTTTATCTAGAGCTAGTGTCAGTTACAGAATAGTATCAGTCATGTTACGATCAGTAGTACTCTCAGTCCATTACAGAACTCAGTAGAACTCGGTCAATTACATAACTTAGGACAACTCAGTAATCTCAGTATCAGTCCAGTTCAGTATACTCAGTTCAGTGTCTTTCAGTTGGGAGTAGGATTTAGCATCGAGCGAGCCGAAGGATGGGGGCACACCCGTTAGTTAGGACTGGGTCCCTAGAAGCAATCCCTAAGTTCCAGAAGTACGTAGCTATCGTAGGTTATGAGATGTCACCCGTTAGATAGGACTGACATACTCAACGATCACCCGCTAGTTTAGGACTGATCTCAGGGGTCACCCATTAGTTAGGACTGACTCTACAACAGTTGTCTTTACCCGTGGCACGGTACTGACACTCTTTTAATTGAGGTTACAGATTGAACCCCAGATCAGTTATCTTATCTTATTTGGGGCATGTCGGTTAGATGATTACCTCTCATAGTTTTAGTCTCAGACTCTCGCTTTTCAGAATAGAACTCAGTTCATTTCTATAGAGTCAGGACTGTCAGATACAGTCAACCAGTATAAGTAATCTCAGATTATCAGACTCAGTGCTTAGCTTCAGAAAAGCTCAGTTACAGTATTCATGTATATGCACAACATTGCATACTTAGTATTCACAGCAGTTGCAGATTTTCCATGTACGCTTATATTCAACTACTTTATATCAGTAGTCAGTTACTATTCATACATATAAGCCCTTGCATTCAGCCTTACTTCATCTAGCATACTAGTACATACCCACGTACTGATACATACTTTCCTGCGCTATGATGTTTCATATCATAGGTTCGGACGCTCAGGTACCCGAACACGCATAGTAGATTCAGATTCAGTCAACAACAGTATTTTTAGCAGTGAGTCCTCATCATTCAAGAATATTATTTTATTTCATTATCTCAGTAGACTCAGTATTTTCGTAGATGGAGTTAGTTGGGGGATTGTCCCATCAACTCAACTTTCAGACAATTTTAGTTAAAGGCTTTTCAGACTAGTTTCAGTCAGTATTCAGTTTTACAGATATTATCTTAGATGTTATATTTTATCAGTATTTTAGATGTTTTGAACCTTATGGCATCTCAGCCTATTATTCCGTATTTATTTCAATATTATTGTTCAGTACTCACAACAGATATCATCCATGGGTTAGCTTGTGGTCCTTCGGGGTTGTAAGCACCGTGTGATGACTAGGGGGTAGTCCCAAATCGTTATAGACCTGTAAAACCTTGGAGATTCCAAACTAGGTAAGTCTACATTAGTGACAAAAACACAAAGGGCAAGCCTATGGTTCTACTTATTGTACTTAAATTTCTTTGCGAGACTGAGTGTGAATTCTTTCATTATTTGAGCTCCTTTAGAAATTCTCATGTATTTTGTGTGTGTGGAGATAACTCTTTCTTGTGAGAGGCATCGATGCTTTGGGGTAGAGGGTGAAATCTTACTCTTGGTTTGGGCAAATGAATGAAGTAAGTTGAATGGTGAAGATTGAGATAATTTTTGAAAATTTTGTGTTTTCTCTTAAGATGCTTTGTTGATTTGGAAGGTTCATTTGATACAAACTTGCATCTTTGCTTCATAAATATGTGCTTATTGAAAAAAATTGGTTTACTTGTTGCCATGACATGTTTAGAAAGTATTTGAAGAGCTTTTTTAGCTTATTCCTTTACTATAGCTTTCTTTTGGGTAGATTTGAGTTACATAACCTATCTCTTTGAGTTGTTGATAAGTCGTTATTTGAAGACTTTTTAGTACCTTTTAAGCCTAAATTATCATGATTTTTCCATTGATTTCCATTGATTTTATATTTATCTCATACTTAATGCTCATTTGTGTAGGAAAAGTTAAAAAAGAAAGATGATCAAGTCTTTCAAGTAAAAAGGAGGTTAAATATGAAAGTAAAGGGCCATATGCTTTGCATCTGCTTTCCACCTGCTCTCCATCTGCTCTCCACCTGCTCTCCATCTGCTCTTCATCTGCTTAAGCAGATCAAGAGCAAGGTGGCATTTTTAGAATGTTGAGAAAATATGGAATTAGGGATTAAATAATTAATTTTATCTCATTATTACCATCCTTTATCTCGACACTATCCATCCTTAGTTTAGTTAAGGGTTTGTAATCTCTTGGAGCTGAAATTTATACTAATTTAAAGCAAGAATTAATTAAAGGAACTCCAAAGTGTAGGTTTGGCTTCTTCCATTGAAGATTCATTTGAGTTTGAAGTGTGGTTTGTCCTATCTTTATGTTTCATGAATAACTTTGATGGAGATCTTGGTCTATTTGGGTTCATTATCTTTATGATTTGCTAGATCTACCTCTTGGGGTTATGCTTGATTAGGGTGCAAGTGTGTGTGAGTTATAATTGTAGCTCAAATTCTTAGTTAATGTTTATGGGTTTTTCTATTGCTTGATTAAATTGGTTGGAATTTGTGGGTAAAACCCCAAATGCCCAAATGGGTTTGATGGATGAAAATTCCAAGCTCTTAAAAGCTCAAACCACCCTTGAAAGAGGGGTTTGGGTGAACTTTTGGAACCCACCTCATCCTTGAAAGAGAGATGTGGAAACCTAGGCAATAGTAGACAATTTATAAGCATAGTTTGCTAATTTTCACTATCTTAGACTTAAAGGTGATTTTGAGGTTGACTATACCTTGGACATCATTCTAGAAATAGGGATTCCCAATTGAGGTTTTGGGTGAAATTTTGGCAATACCCATGAGGTATTCGAAAGAATCCATGGGTGACATTTTTGATGTTTTGTTGGAAAGCTAACATAGAAACCCTCTAACCCAGCCTACCTGCTCATGCATTAACTTAAATTGGATGCTACTTTCATGTATCCGTATATACTAATTTTCCCCTAGGAAAGCATAACCCCAAGATCCATTCCTTATTGATTACCCTCTAATTTATTCTTAGTCTCGAATTAGTCCCTTAGAAGCCAAGAATTGCATTCACATTCAAAAATATTGAAAATCCCCCAAACTATTTTGCACCATAGGTTTGAACTTAGCTAGTAGCTATCATTTTGAAGTTACTCAATCGCCACTCACATTGTTCCTCGTGGATTCGATCCCGACTCTTAGTTGGGTAAATATATTGACAACGATCGCCTTGCACTAAATTGACGTGTAAGTTTAGTGTTATCAATTATCTGTATTTCTTTTCAGTAATTTTCTTAGTTTCATATAGTTAGAGTTAGTTGGGGACTTGTCCCAATAACTCATATGATTTAAAATCTTTCAGACAGCTAGTTATATTTTCAGCCTGTTGATTCGGATAGAATTAGTTTTGACATCCAGTAGTTTTCAATTATATTATAATCAGGTCCTTTTAGTTTAGCTTTCGCTCAATATCTCATTGTTTTCTTCAGTATTCTTAGTGTTTTTCCAGGCCATGGGTTAGCCTAGGGTCACTTGTGACTCTGAACACCGTATTACAACTAGTGGGCAGTCTAGTATCGTGATAAACTTAGTATCAGAAAATAAGGTTAAAGTGTCCTAGGTTGTCTGAAAGTCGCGTTAAGTCGACTCTTGTTCTTGGATTTGAAGTGTGCCACACTTATAAGTGAGAGGCTATGAAACGTCTTAGGAAAATTTTCACTTCTTTCATGATTCATATCTCTGACATAGTGTGAATTCTATTAAAATATTCTTTGAACTCACCCTATACACTATTACAGAAAATGCCTTCAAAGAAAAATAACGAAAGAAGGAATAAGAATAAGCAAGCACCATCGCCAGCTCCAGCAAACCCGTTGATCGAACAAGTATCCCATGATGAGTTTAGGTCTACTTTTAAAGCATTAGCCCAGTCTATGATGACACAAAATATCCAGTAAGTTAATGGACCAGCCAACCCTGCTGTGAATACGCAACTAGAGTTTGAGTCTTTACTCAGATGAATCCTCCAATATTTTTTGAGTCTATGTCTAAAGAGGATCCACAAGAGTTCTTAGATTGTATTCCGAAAGTTACTGAATCATAGATGTCACTACAACTAAAAATGTTGATTTGGCTGCTTATCAGTTACAAAGAGTGGCTCACACATCGTTTATGCAAAGAAAGGTTGATAGAGGTATGGATACAAGATTAGTATACTGGGATGAGTTTGTTGTTGTATTTATGGGCTGGTTCTTTCCTCTTGAGTTAAGGAAAGACAAGGTGTAAGAATTCATGAACCTGAAACTGGGCAACATGAGTGTGAAAGATTATTCGCTTAAGTTTACTCAGTTTGCAAGGTATGCTCTAGCTATGATTGCCGACTCTAGGGCCCGAATGAGTAAATTTATGACAGGTATTTCTAAGGACGGGGTCAAAAAGTGAAAAATGGCTATGTTGGTTAAGAATATTGACATCTCCTGATTAATGGTTCTGTTCAACAGATTAAAGAGAAGAAAAAAAAAGTGGGAAGGTCATAACTAGTAGCTTTAATTTCTCTCATCAGAGGTCAGATGGTGGTAATCATTCTTAGTTTTGCCATAAATCTTCAATTCCAAACCCATTTTCTGCTAGTGCTCTAGTACCCAAGTTCAGAAAGGATACTTATGATAGAGTGCCAGGTTCTAAGTCCTAGGATAGTGTAAATAGGGTTCGTACTAGGCCAATTTGCAAGAAATATGGTAGGAACCACAAGAGTGGGTATATAGCTGGTAGTGATGCTTGTTTGGAGTGTGGAAAGACAGGCCATAGATTGAGTAAATACCAGTGTCTTCATAGAGAGGTAAGGATATTCATCAGAAAAGTAAATCAAACACTTTAATAGCTCAAGCACGTCCCCTGACTCAGCGGGTGCCACACATAGTGTAGCTGGTGGACATCATAATAGGTTCTATGCCATTCAGACTTGACAGGATCAGGAGGGTTCTCTTGATGTGGTCACTGGTATGTTACAAGTTTTTGCATTCATGTTTATGCATTGTTATACCCTGGAGCCAAACTTTTCTATGTGACCCCCTCTATGGCAGTAGACTTTGGTGTCAGTCCTAAAATCCTCGTAGAACCCTTCATAGTTTTTACTCTAGTCGGTAATTCAATCATACCCAAATGGGTATACAAAAATTGCTCAGTCATCATAGATTTTGATGTTATTCTTGGAATGGATTGGCTCCATCTTTCTATGCCTCATTTGGTTATAGAAACAGAATAGTCCAGTTTCAATTTCCAAATGAGCCAGCCTTAAAGTGGAAAAATAGTACCTCAATGCTAATAGATCGCTTTGTATCTTTATTAAAGGCAAGAAAAATAATTTCCAAAGTGTGCATCTATCTTCTTGTTTGAGTCAAGGACTCAAGGTTTAAAACCCTAAGTATTGAGTTAGTTCCTGTGGTAAAATAATTTTCAGAAGTGTTTCCTGAAGATCTGCCTGGAGTTTCTCCCAAGCGGAAAATTGACTTCAGAATAGATCTCCTTCCAGCTACCAAGCCTATTTATATTCCAGACTCTATAATGACTGATTTAAGGTGGATTTATGTACCTCAGTATTGTTATCCAAACTTATTTAGTCTTGTTTTGAGGACAACTTTTGTGTTTAATGTGTTAACAATGATATAATTGAGAATCAAAGTGTTTAATTACTAAATTAAAATGTTTAAGGTGTATTTCAAACAAGTTTGTACTTAATTTGGTCACTTAGAGTTCAAATGAGAAACTAGTGTTACTAGTTTGAGCTAGGTGTTATTCTAGTTGATCTTGATGAATTCTAACGTGTATAATGAGTTCCTAAGGTTATTATTGTGTAACTATGTGCGAAAAAACTTGTTTATAGTGTTCAAAATTCAATTGAATCAATCCAAGAGTCAAACTAAGTTAAAGATCAAAATGGGCATAACTAGTTCTTAGCTTAAGTTTCTAGTTCATTGTCTTAAACGTTTTGTTGTTTTGAGCTCTAATCCTTAGTGTTTGATGCTATAGGATGCATTTTGAGTTGATTATGATGATATATGGATGATTCAAAAACTTTAAATCAAGTGGAAACAACACCAAAAGGCTTGGGAATGAAGGCCAAATGCACAGGACAAGTTTAGACGTCAACGTGAATTCCAGTGAGGTTATAGGAATAGCCCCATGGTGTGAACATTACTTCCATGGACTGACCCTCGTGACGTATAATCTATTTCCATGGTAGTGAGGTTATATAAGAAAATCCTACTCCCAGGGAATGGAAGAGGCGACGCACAGCCTATTCCTAACACGGCCAAAATCCTCCTCTAATAAAGAGGACACTTGAACTTGATTTAATTTTCCTTGGATGACTTTGATACTTGGAGAGGGGATGGAAAACACTTCAATTAGGGTTTTTATATCTTTAATTTAGTTTATTTTTGAATTTTATCATGTATTCATCCTTGGTGATTACGATTATGTCCATTAGTTGCTAAAAGCCCCCTTTCCAGGGTTAAGACCAAGAACATGATTACTCTTGCTTTGAATTGATTTGGTTTTGATTTATTATCATATTTGGTTGTTTATTTATCCTTGTTATAACTATTTTAAGGATTCGCGACCCTTAGAATACACCTATTGTCGTTTTGTGAGCCCGGGAGGAGGAACAAAAGGATAGAACGTGTGGGTAAATAGAGTAAGGTTCTTATTCTTTATAAAATATGGGATTTGAATTAGCGTCTAGGATACAGATATACCTACAAGCCTTATTTGTTTCACTATGGTATGAAATATAAATATGTTTAGCTTAGTTCTCACATCTTCGCTCAACGATGTAGTTGTGGGCTAAGTTAGATAGATGATAAGAGGCTCTAGAGACCATAATCATAATATCAACCCCGTGAATCAACTACCAATATAAGTAATCTAACCAATGAAGTCCAATAGCTTATTATGACTGTTCGTAGTGCTTTAACCCTGAGTTTCTCTGTATTGATAGTCCAAGCCATTTACTTTTCCATATTGTTTAGTTTATAGTTACTTATAATTTCAAAATTCTCTTGGTTACCTTCACATCAATTTAATCTCAATAGTTAAACTTGAATTATATAGTTGTTGATACAAGTCTCTGAGAGATCGATATTCGTCTTTGTAAAAGGTCACTGTATTACTTGGTGAAACCACGTACACTTGTGTGTGCACTTGGGCGCAATAATAACCCCAGAAGATCTTAAGAAATTAAAGGAACAATGGAAAGATCTCCTAAACAAGGGTTTATCAGTCCTAGTATCTCTCCATAAGGTGCTTCAGTTCTTTTCGTGTGCAAGAAAGATGGTTTTCTCAGAATGTGCATCGACTACTGTCAGTTGAACAAGGATAGAGTCAAGAATAAGGATCTCATTCTCAGGATTGATGACTTGTTCGACCAACTTTAGGGTGCCAATTATTTCTCTAACATAGACCTCAGATCCATCTATCATCATCTCAGAGTCAGAGAAAATGACATTCAAAAGATAACTTTCAGAACCCGGTATGGTCACTTTGAATTTATTGTTATGTCTTTTGGACTAACGAATACTCTTGCAACTTTTATGAACTGGATGAATAGGGTGCTAAAGTAGTACTTGGACATATTTGTTATGGTTTTCATAGATGACATCCTCGTTAATTCTCGAAGTGAGGATAATCACGTAGATTATTTGAGGATTGTCTTATAGAATCTCAAAGATCACCTGATATTCGCTAAGTTCAGCAAGTGTGAATTTTGATTGAAAACAGTAGTATTCCTAGGTCATGTTATTTTCTGTGAAGACATTTTAGTTGATCCCCAGAAGACCGAAGTCGTGAAGAACTGGCCTAGACCCATCTCTCCATCAGATATTGGGAGTTTTTTGGGTTTACCCGGTTATTACAGACGGTTTGTTGAAGGATTTTTCTATTTTTCTTCCTCCATGTCTAGACTGACTCAGAAGAAAGTTAAATTTCAGTGGTCTAATTCTTGCAAGAAGAGTTTTTAGGACTTGAAGACTCTACTCCGAAGTTTTTACTCTGTCGAAGTTTTCAAATGGTTTTTTAGTTTACTATGATGCTTTTAGAGTTGGACTTGGTTGTGTGTAAATATAGTGGGGAAAGGTTATAGCATATGCCTTTAGACAACTCAAACCACATAAAAGAACTACCCAAATCATGATCTTGAGTTGGTAGTAGTTATTTTTGCCGTAAGGATTTGGAGGCATTATATGTATGGGGTTCATGCTGATGTATTCACTGATCACAAATGTCTTTTATATTTGTTCATCCAGAAATATTTAAATATTTATCAGATAAAATGGCTAGATTTGTTGAAAGATTATGCTATGAGTGTCTTGTACCATCCGGATAAAGCTAATGTTGTGGATAATGCTCTTAGTAGATTATCTATGAGGAGTGTTGTTCTCATTGAGGATGAAAGAAAGAGTTAGTGGGAGTTTGATTGATTGATTTAATTGAAGGTGATATCGTGGTTCAAAATGGTTTGAAATCTTCGTTGATAGCAGAGGTAAAGAAAAAGCAAGATAATGATCCTATTTTGCTTATGTTGAAAGAAGCAGTCCAGAGTCAGAAGGTTGAGGTTTTCTCCCAAGGGAGAGATGGTGTTTTTTATTGTCAGGATAGACTATGTATTTTGGATGTAGATGACTTGAGACAATAGATGCTAGCAGAAGCTAATGAATCTCTATATTCTATTCACCAAGGAGCCACTAAGATGTATCATGATTTATGGAAAGTCTATTGGTGGAATGACATGAAAAAGAATATTGCAGAATTTGTGTCTAAGTGTCCAAATTTCCAGCAAGTTAAGATTGAGCACCAGATACCTGGTGGTATGCTTCAGGAAATCAGCATTCCTAGTTTGAAGTAGGAAGTGGTGAATATGGACTTCATTACAGGGTTTCTTCGTACTCGTCGATAACATGATTCTATTTGGGTTATTGTGGATAGAATGACTAAGTCAGCTCACTTCTTGCCTGTTAACACTTCAGATTTAGCCGAAGATTATGCTAAAATATATCTTAGGGAGTTGGTAAAATTTCTTGGAGTCCTTTTCACCATTATTTCTAATAGAGGTACCCAGTTTACCTCTCGTTTTTGGAAGATATTTCAGAAGGGTCTTAGTACCCAAGTGCATCTTAGTATGACTTTTTACCCACAAACTGATGGTAAGGTGGAGGGGACCATTAAAACCTCAGAGAACATGTTGAGAGCGTGTGTGATAGATTTCAAGGGTAGTTGGGATGATCATTTTCCTTTGATTAAGTTTGCTTATAATAACAACTGCCACTCTAGTATTCAATTGGCCCATTTGAAGCACTTTATGGTAGGAGATGTAGATCTCTCATTTTTTGGTTTGAGATTGGTGAAGCTGCTTTGATAGGGCCAGATTCAGTACATGAGGCTATGGAAAAAAAAACTTCAGCTGATTAGAAAAAGGTTGAAAATTAATCAGAGTCGTCAAAAATCATATGCAGATGTAAGGAGAAGGGAGCTTGAGTTTTCCATTGGTGATTTTATATACTTGAAGGTTTCACCCATGAAAAAGCTGAAGAGATTTAGTAATAAGAGAAAGCGCAGTGCCTACTATGTTAGTCCTTATAAGATTTTGAGTCGCTATGATAATGTAGCCTATGAGTTGGAATTTCCTACAGATTTAGTGTCAGTGCATCCATTCTTCTATGTTTTTTTATTAAAGAAATGCATTGGTGATCCAGCATCAGTTGTTCCTTTAAAGAGTGTGGGTGTGAAAGCCAGTCTCTCTTATGAGGAGGTCCTAGTTGAGTTCCTTGATCGTCAGGTTCGTAACCTGAGAAATGAAGAGATCATTTTGGTAAAGGTTCTATCAAAAAATTAGTCAGTTGAGAGAGCTACTTGGGAAATAGAGGCAGATATGATGACCAAGTTCCCCCATCTTTTCCATTCGAACTCAGTCCCAGCTTGAGGTAATAGTTTCCCCTTAACTAATTTTTTCTATCTCGGGCCACTCAACTATTTTCATGCCATAACATCCATTTATGAGTTTGGTTCAATCTCAGTTATAGATTCAATTATCAAGTCATTATTCATCTCGTAGGAGTTTAGTGTGGGAATTATAGCATTTTCCCTGACACATCAGCTTAGTTAGTTTTCATTCGGGGATGAATGACCTCAAGGAAGAGATATTATAACACACCAAAATTCAATTCAATATTAGAATCAAGTTTCAAGTTCATGCAAAATCAGACATCATGTTTTGGTAGTGTGATGAATGATTTAGACATATATTAAGGCCTCAAATAACTCCTAGCTTATAGACAAGTCAAAATATCCCTTACCAATTGAATTCTTGTTAATAATATTTCTATAATCAGCTTCAAATGAGCATAAATTTTGTAATACTATGATTTTTTGAGTTCAAGAGCCACTAAAAGATTGATAATTGAATTAGCTTTTCAACTTCACCAGTTTCGCCTTAATCTGATATCGGAGTAAAAAGTTATGGGCAAATTACTCAAGCACTATCAAAGCTGCCAATGACGTCGACTCGTCGTCGGGTGCCTCATCATCACGGAAGTGGGGACCAAAATTTGGGTCCTTTGGTTATGACCCGTAGCCAGACCCTGCGACCCATAGCCTAATCCGTCGGGACTACTTTCAGGAGTCTTCCAGATGATTTTTAGGGGTTGTTTGGTCTTTTCTCACCATTTTAACACCAAAACTGCTTCGATTAAACTTTCCAAAGGCTGAATCATTATACTAAATCACCCATAAGTTCCCCATTCCTCTAAATTCATCCAACACTTAGGAAATTTAGAAAAAGAAAGAGGCAATTTTCCTCTCCAAGCAAGGAATGAGAATTTTCAACTTCCGGCTTCAAATCCAAAGATTTCTTCAAAGTTGTAAACCTCAGGTATGTGGGATTTCATCAATGAATTTCTTCTCACCCTCTGAGTCTCAAAGATTACTCAATTTCCCAGTTTAATTCACCCTTCAAGCTTAGGGTTTTCATGAAAAGTGTGAATTTCTTAAGTTTTCAGTTTATTTCTTTAATTAAACCATGGATATATGTTTTTCCATAAATTTAAGTATCTTTCCATACTCAGAATTATAAAATCTCATTATATAGATAAATTCTTGATTTTTTGGCTTGAGTTAAGAAATTCCTTATTATGTTCAGATTTTAATATTGCCATAATTAGTTGCATTCTTCAGAGATAGTGGGTTATCAACACTCGATGAACTAGGATTTATGCATACGCTTACGAATGCTAGATTCTGCAGCCTACATGTTATTGTATATTTTCAGATTATGGATTTATTGTCGATTTTCATATTGTTATTATTATTATTATTGAGCATTTTCAGTTATCAGTGTCATTCAGTTGGGAGTAGTACTTAGCATCGAAGAACGCATGGATGGACGCTAACCCCACAGTTAGATTGAGACCTTTTGTAGAAGTCCCTAAGTTTCAGAATTACGTGTAATACCCCGGAAAATTTTTCATTGAAATTTTGTGCATAAACGTATTGGGTTCTATCTTCTAGAATAAATCATAAATTTTCCGTGCGGAATGTCTTAGATTATGACCCACCATTGCGTAGATTATATAATAATCTTTCCAACGATATGTGGATCATCCAAAACGGACACCTGAGCAACGAGTTATGAACATTCCGATCGAACCGTGAATAGTAGAGAACAGTAAAACGTGCAGGAAAAAAAGTACTGAGGTCTGACGTATTTTTGCTCCAACTTTAAATGATCATAACTCCTTTACATAATGATCTGAATTATCAACTATATATAAACGGAAAGCTTTGCGAGTCCTCTTTCCGATGAAACTGGTTTCATCAAATTTTTCTATCGGAGAAAAATATTATGGTCGATCTACTTCAGCCTATCAAAAGTGAATTTTTGGGTCAACTTCAAACAATCATAACTCCTCGAACACAATGATCTCGGTGAGATACTATATATCAGCGGAAACATATGAGAGTCCTCTTTCTAATGAAATTGGTTTCATCCAATTTGGATATCGGAGTAAAATGTTATGGTTGATCTACTTCAGACTATCAAAACAGTCCACCAAAGGACAGATTCAAGAATTATTTGATTTTTAGGGGCGTTTTGGTCAATCCCCCTCACCCAAAATCCGTCCAAACCCTATATTAAAGCCTAATAGAAGTATTATATGTTATATTTCATCAAATTCACTCAAAAAGAAAACCCTAAGCTCCTACATCCAACTTCAAGAACCTCCAAGGTTCACCATTAATTCTGCAAATTTATTCCAGATTCCAAGTTCCTAGTTCAAGAACTCCAAGAACCATCATTCAAAGGCACGATTAACATCTCAAAAATGAGTATCGATCTAAAGTTCATCATTCAAGGTATGTGGGGTTTTTCAACAAGAACTCTCTTTCGTTCTTGTGCCCAAAAGTAATTTTCTTTACAAAGGCATGATTTTTATTTGATTTTTATGAATTTGAAGCATGAACCCATATCTTATGATGATTATTATGAAATCTTGATGTTTATGATTTTGAAAGATGAATTTACATGTGTGGTGATATAAAGCATGAATCTTGAACGATATTTATCATGATTTTGATATTTGGGTCGCGAACCCCATTTGAAATTATGTTTTTGAGAAAATGTGTGTTATAAGCACGTTGATGTTGATGTTTTGAATGATTTGACCTTTTGGTCGTGAATGAGTTATTTTGAACTCGACTGTGAAAGAAATCCACGTTTTTATTGATTATGATAAAGGAGTAGCATATTGGCTCCCGATGAAAATTGTTAAAGTGTTTATTGTGGATTTTCTTTAATGTGAGCCTGAGGCTGATTTAAATTTCTGAGCTAAGTCTGGGATTAATCTTTAGCATCGAGTGGGAGGTATAAAGTGACCTTACTTCCCTAGAACTACGTGCCCCCATAGGATGTGAGCCTGAGGCTGATTTGTATAGTGATCACTAGTGTTTTTGAATTGATACTGGAAGTCCTACTCCGATGGAAGGGATAGGACGGCTCTCCCCAACGTGGGTTATACGTTGAACTCTATATGGCTCACATGGTTTATGTCGGTTATAGGATCTCCCAATGTGTGTGTGTACTCTTCTATCTGAGATGAAAACATATTTGCTTAAAAGGCTGAGTTTGAGAAAGTCATTATTCTAAAACGATTTAAGGAATATATTCTAATGAGAATTGACATGAGATTTGATTGTTTTGATGATTTAAAATTGAGATGAAAGTGAATTGAGAACGTATTGTAATGACTCACTTGTTTTACTTTACATGTATTATTCATCCATGATTTTGATGATTTAATTTGAGCTAAGTGAGTCATCTATATCAGCATGCATAATTTTATAAATTGTGATGATATTAAGATATTATTTTATATATGCATTGCACCCCTATATGCTCGGTATTTTTCCACGGTGCTGACCCACATATTCATATGTGGTCAACATTTTCTAGGAATGTAGGTACAAGGTATAGTTGCACCTTTGGATCCAGTCAGTTCGTGGTATCCAGTCAGCAGGTGATGAGTCCTTTTGATTCAAGGGCTTGGGTTAGTTATGCAGAGTTTATAGTGTTGTATTTTCTTTATTCAGTCGTATTGAGTTGGGGTAGTCGGGTGTCATGACCCGGCTACCTACAGTCAGTACTAGTAGAGGCTTCATAGACAGTCAGTAGAAGTTAATGTATTTTTTTTCAATTTTGGTTGTAAAGGCAGAATTGTAATCCTGTAAAATTCTATTTTTGTATCGATCAGATTCAGAAAAGAGTAAATTTCTGTTGATTTGTATGGATTTATATTTTTATTCAGTTGCTTATAAGTTATGCCAGTAGAAGGGTTAGCTTGGGGTCACTTATGACCCTAAGCACTGTGTGACATCTCGGGTCCCAATTTTGGGGCGTTACAAACTTGGTGTCAGAGCACAGAGTTCAAGTGTCCTAGTGTGTCTATGAAGTCGTGTCTAGTAGATTTTTGTAGAACGGTATGAAGACGTCTGTACTTTTCTTCGAGAGGCTACAGGGCATTTAGGAAATGTTTCACTTCTTTCAAGTCTAAGATCGTGCTATAAAAAGGTTCTCCAAGAAGCTTATATAGATTCTCATCTTACTCAATTCTGGCCAACTCTGCCTCATTTTCAAGGTATCAGAAATAGTTAAGCTTAATTCTTCGTAGATAGTTATGGGATTGTAAGAGAGCTAGAAAGTATCCTGTCAGTGCTTTTGAGTTCCAAAGATTGAAGTACTTTATTCATGTTCATAAAAGTCGTGAACTAGGTTAGATGTGCTTTCAGATTCCTCCTCAGAATCTACAATGTTAATCTATACTTCTCCCTCTATGTATTATTTTTGAGATAACATGATTCGCAAGCTCCAGTTCTTCCCCAGGTAATGCTTCTATAATTTCTAGAAGAAATTTCAAAAGTTACACAAAGGGCTTGAGAGGAGCTCTCTAGTGTGTTAAGTTCCTTAAGTTGAAAGTTATGCCCTCATTCTTATGAGTTATTTAATTAAGACAGAGTAAGGTGTATTCTTAGATCGTTGAATGTTGTGTGTCAAGTTTCTATCTCTTGTATTATGTAATCTTGTTATCATTATATTTGTGAAAAATCAAAGTCTAGTGAAGCCGTGTGGGGCCTATTTCAATTCACTAGCATAGTTACTTTGTTATTCATATAACTTTCTTGATCAAAATACAAAACCAAAGTCTAGTGAAGCCGTGTGAGGCCTATTTCTATTCACTAGCAACTTGTTATTGATCTTGTCGTTCCTGTGTTAGTTGAAAGTGTGGGTTTAGAAGTGTAGTGATAAGAAAGGTGGTAAGGGCGATTTATTGAATATGTATATCTGAATTTTTGCTTATGATTGAATTAGTAATGAAGTGATATACCCTTGTTTGTTAGTTTAGTGAAAGTTAGAGGAGGTGTTATTAGTTAAGGTGGATTGTTGTTTGCATAGGGTAAGGAAAAAGTTATTGATGGTATTTGTGGTGTTAGAAAAGTATAGGTTATTGATGAAAGTACTTGGTGGGTAAGTGTTGTTAATCTAGGCGCTCTCCAGATTGCAAGAGGAAGTTAAGTTAAGACGTAGAGAGCTATGAACTATGTTAAGTTGTGTATGAAAGATAGATAGTAGTGACGGGTGAAAGAAGGATGTGTTAATGAATTGTGAATAAGATAGGCTATATGATTAGGACCAATTATTATTGTTATGAAGTTTAAGTGGGCTAGTGTTCATGGATGTGTTGTTTTATAATCTTCACGTGGGAGTTATGCGTGAGATGGAGTTGTAAATTATGTAAAGTGTGAGACCTTAAGTTTGAACGATTGGTGATCATGAAGCCGAATGTGACGGTTTTCGAATTAATGGTATTAGTTGCCGGAAGTGACCTAATAGGCTTGAACAGTGTACACAAGAGTTTAAGTGTAGTTGACTTGTAATTAAGTTTAATATTATATTATGATGAGAAAGTTCACCCAAGATATTATGGGACTGCTTTAATTTCGAGGATTAGTGTATGTGGTGTAGTAAGTCGTGCCATGGGATTGTTAGATGGATAAATACTAGTTAGACGATGGATGATGTTTTGATGGCTAAGTTAAGGCGAGGCGTATGATTGGAAATGTTGAGCCTCTTAAGTGTGATTTTGATTCTTATGGGATAGAAACATAAGTTCATAGGCATGGTATTAGAGGGAGAAGACAGAAGTAGCATGGTCTATCAAAAGGTTAGAAAGTATTCAAGTTGAGCTAATAGAAATAAGAGTTGAAGCACTAGATGGTGTACATTCCGGTGATAGAGATGTTCGTGGAGATTCGAAATTAGTAAGCATTTGAGAATTTGAGTGGTGGCTTAAAGCTAAAGGGGAGATGATAGAACAAGTAGTCAAGTCAAGATTTTACATTTTAGTAGAAGTACCAGTATGTTGTAAATTTGTTGTGAGAAAGATCGGTGCATGACCCAATGTTATTTCAGTATTTTCAGCTGTCCCAAAACCTACTCATGTTTTACATTTCAGTTCCATGATCTTAATTCATGTTCATACACGTGATGGAGAATTCCATACTCTTCTAGTTTCCAAAAATGAGAAATTCCAGTTCTTCTAGCAGTTGGAATCACATTCCATAATTTATGAGCTCTAAATTCAGGGCATGCCGCCCATGACTCATATACTCAAGTTTTACAGTATGTTCAGTTCTAGTACTCAGGTAATACTCTTATTGATCAGTGAGATTCAGTTTCCATTATGGGTGTCTTCAGTTTTGATACCTTAATGAACCCATTGTATTTGATATTTTATTCCTAAGGCCTCAATAGAGAGAGTCAAGTTATTTACATTATCCCTTCATGTTTCAAGTCTTCATGTTTTAAAATTTTGTGACCTTTTCATTAAGTCAAGCTAATGGTGTTGAGCAGTTGTCTAGAAGGGAGAGAAGATACTTCCTTATCTATGATAGAAGGTGGTGTGCTCACGGCAGTGAAGTGAAGTTAGATTGAGGCTAATTCCTTGATACATGCCTTGGTTAGTTGAAGTTTTAAATGTTTATTTGGAAAGATTGTTGTGCATTGGTTTTATGCACTTCTATGAGGTTGTAGGAATAGTAATACAGAGTTTTTGTGTATAGTTCAATTGATTGAGAAAATATTATGTGTGTCGTTTAAAGAATTGACCAGTATGTGTGAATGATGTAGTTGATGGAATCTTAGAGAAAGCAAGGAAGATGCTTTATGAGTGTTCGTTTAGAGGTGCATGTGTGAAGTGCGTATGTGGTTATGAGTATAGGCTTGAATGTTATAGTTGTATATCTAAAAGAATGCACCGCAAGTTAGCGGATCCCTAGTATAAGATTGTATGTGGTTGTTGGAGTAGCAATAAGAGTTGTGTTTGAAGTGAGGAGTTGTGAGGCTCAGTGTGTATTGAGGTTCATGATATAGATTAATATTATAGTGTCATGTGGCGTATCTCATGAGTACTTGGAGTTAGGCTTGAACATAGTCGAGGGAGTAGTTGGGAAGTGTTGCTAAGTTTGGAAGCAAGGAGTTATGTTTCCCAAGACCTAGAAATTCCTATCTTAATTTATGCCATATGAGTCCTTGTTCCCATACGATAGGATTGTATCAAATTATGGTTCATTTTCTCCCCGAACAATGTCATTTGAATCTTTCGGAGGGAGTGTTGAGGGACGTTTCATTTGGGCGCAAGCGGTCCTTCTTTTGATGAGATCCCCTTCGAGACCTTTGATTCTCAGTCTCTGAATAAACCAAAGATATCGATTCCTTAAAATCAGTCTCCTTTGTTTAAGATCCAACTATGTGACCATTCTCATTATGAATCGCATGTTCTATGAAGTATTCAAAAGTTTGGAGTGAAGTAAGTGGATTGATTTCGTTATCCCAGGCTTTTGTCCTCATTTCCATGGTATTCTTTACTTATTCATCGACATTCGAGGATGAATGTTTCCAAGGGGGAGATGATGTAATACCCCGGGAAATTTTTCGTTGAAATTTTGTGCGTAAACGTGTTGGGTTCTATCCTCTAGAATGAATCATAAATTTTTCGTGTGGAATGTCTTAGATTATGACCCACCATTGCGTAGATTATCGAAAAAGCTTTCCAACGATATGTGGATCATCCAAAACAGACACCCGAGCGACGAGTTATGATCATTTCGATCGAACCGTGAATAGTAGTGAACAGTAAAACGTGCAGGAAAAAAAGTACTGAGGCCTGGCATATTTTTTCTCCAACATTAAATAATCATAACTCCTTGTACATAATGATCTATGTGATCTACTATATATCAACGGAAATCTCTGCGAGTCCTCTTTCCAATGAAATTGGTTTCATCTAATTTGTCTATCGGAACAAAAAGTTATGGTCGATCTACTTCAGCCTATCAAAAGTGAATTTTTGGGTCAAATTCAAACGATCATAACTCTTTGTACACAATTATCTGGGTGAGATACTATATATCAACGGAAAGATATGTGAGTCCTCTTTCTAATGAAATTAGTTTCATCCAATTTAGATATCGGAGTAAAATGTTATGGTTGATCTACTTCAGACTATCAAAACAGTCCACCAAAGGACAGATTCGAGAATTATTTAATTTTTAGGGGTGTTTTGGTCAATCTCCCTCACCCAAAATCCGTCCAAACCCTATATTAAAGTCTATTAGAAGCATTATATGTTATATTTTATCAAATACCCTCAAAAAGAAAACCCTAAGCTCCTACATCCAACTTCAAGAACCTCCAAAGTTCACCATTAATTCTGCAAATTTATTCCAGATTCCAAGTTCCTAGTTCAAGAACTCCAAGAACCATCATTCAAAGGCACGATTAACATCTCAAAAATGAGTATCGATCTAAAGTTCATCATTCAAGGTATGTAGGGTTTTTCAACAAGAACTCTCTTTCGTTCTTGTGCCCAAAAGTAATTTTCTTTACAAAGGCATGATTTTTATTTGATTTTTATGAATTTGAAGCATGAACCCATATCTTATGATGATTATTATGAAATCTTGATGTTTATGATTTTGAAAGATGAATTTACATGTGTGGTGATATAAAGCATGAATCTTGAACGATATTTATCATGATTTTGATATTTGGGTCGCGAACCCCATTTGAAATTGTGTTTTTGAGAAAATGTGTGTTATAAGCACGTTGATGTTGATGTTTTGAATGATTTGACCTTTTGGTCGTGAATGAGTTATTTTGAACTCGACTGTGAAAGAAATCCACGTTTTTATTGATTATGATAAAGGGGTAGCATATTGGCTCCCGATGAAAATTGTTGAAGTGTTTATTGTGGATTTTCTTTAATGTGAGCCTGAGGCTGATTTAAATTTCTGAGCTAAGTCTGGGAGTAATCTTTATCACCGAGTGGGAGGTATAAAGTGACCTTACTTCCCTAGAACTACGTGCCCCCGTAGGATGTGAGCCTGAGGCTGATTTATATAGTGATCACTAGTGTTTTTGAATTGATACTGGAAGTCCTACTCCGATGGCAAGGATAGGATGTCTCTCCCCAACGTGGGTTGTACGTTGGACTCCATGTGGCTCACATGGTTTAGGTCGGTTATAGGATCTCCCAATGTGTGTGTGTACTCTTCTATCTGAGATGAAAACATATTTGCTTAAAAGGCTGAGTTTGAGAAAATCATTATTCTTAAAAGATTTAAGGAATATATTCTAATGAGAATTAACATGAGATTTGATTGTTTTGATGATTTGAAATTGAGATGAAAGTGAATTGAGAACGTATTGGATCCGAAGGTGCAACTATACCTTGTACCTACATTCTGAGAAAATGTAGCCCACATACGATGATTGTAATGACTCACTTGTTTTACTTTACATGTATTATTCATCCATGATTTTGATGATTTAATTTGAGCTAAGTGAGTCATCTATATCAGCATGCATAATTTAATAAACTGTGATGATATTAAGATATTATTTTATATATGCATTGCACCCCCATATGCTCGGTATTTTTCCACGGTGCTAACCCACACATTCGTAAGTGGGCTATATTTTCTCGGAATGTAGGTACAAGGTATAGTTGCACCTTCGGATCCAGTCAGTTCGTGGTATCCAGTCAGCAGGTGATGAGTCTTTTTTATTCAAGGGCTTGGGTTAGTTATGCAGAGTTTATAGTGTTGTATTTTCTTTATTCAGTCGTATTGAGTTGGGGTAGTCGGGAGTCATGACCTGGCTCCCGACAGTCAGTACTAGTAGAGGCTTCATAGACAGTCAATAGAAGTTGATGTATTTTGTTTCAATTTTGATTGTAAAGGCAGAATTGTAATCCTGTAAAATTCCATTTTTGTATCGATCAGATTCAGAAAAGAGTAAATTTCTGCTGATTTGTATGGATTTGTATTTTTATTCAATTGCTTATGAGTTATGCCAATAGAAGGGTTAGCTTGAGGTCACTTGTGACCCTAAGCACCGTGTGACGTCTCGGATCCCGATTTCGGAGCGTTACATTACGGCGCCACCGTAGGTTCTAAAGGGTCACCCGTCAGACCTGGATTGACACCTTAGTCCTTTTGGACACCAGTTTAGTGGATCCACGTTAATTGGTGTTTGTACCCTTGGCAAGGTACTAAACATCTATCCAATTGGGGTTACAGGTTGGACCCCGGTTAGCTTAGATTGGGATATGTCGGTTAATGGTAGCTCCCACAGTTCATAGTTCACACCCAGATACTTGTATGACCATGTAATCAATTGTTCATCTTATCATACAGTACATGTTTATTACTTGGTCTTACTTCATCTTACCCTGTCACATGCATCATTTTCTGCCTATATCAGTTATTTTTTCATCTCGGATACTCAATACATTCAAATATAGCATACTTTCTTTGCGCTATATTATCTTATAATTTAAGTTCTGACGCTCAACATCCAGATCGTGCTTAGTACAATTTCATACCAAATCAGCAGCAACGTTTGGTGAGTCCTCAATTATCAGCCTTTCTTTTCATTAATTTTTTTTTTACAGTTAAAGTTAGTTGGGAGTTTGTCCCAACAACTCATATGATTTTAAAGCTTTCAGACAGCTAGTTATATTTTCAGCTTGTTGATTATGTCGGATAATCTTAGTTTTGACATCCAGTATCGATTTTGATTTTATATAATCAAGTCTTTTCAATTTAGTTTCCGCTCAGTATCTCATTATTTTCTTCAGTATTCTTAGTGTTTTGTCAGGTCATGGGTTAGTTTGGAGTCACTTGTGACTCTGAGCACCGTGTTACGACTAGGAAATAATCTCGTATCGTAACTATTTTTTACGTAAGTATAAACAATACATGTATTAATTATATAATCTATTCAGTATTTATAATGGGTATAACAAAAATTACCAATATCAAAATTACTAATATATAATTGAATATGGTTTAAGACAAATTTGTGCTTGAATATACCAAACCAAATAGTAAATAATAATTATAGCTACACAGCTAACTCCAACGTTACAAATTTCAATATTACTAATCTCAATATTTACTAATACATTTTATTAAATAATATTCCTATACATCCAACTAAACGAACACTTACTGTCGTGATCTATGCAAAGTGTAGAGACATTGAAATCATCTCTTAGCTTCTTAAACTCATTGCTACTAAATGTAATACAACATTTATGTATAATCAAAAACTTTCTATGATTTTGATAGAAATGATTAAAAAATATTCACATGATAGAACTGATTAAAAATTTCAGGAAAGAACATAGTATTCACATGATATGTTTTTTTTCCCTCCACCAAATTGGAAATAGAGAAAATTGATGAATCAATCAAAAACTAGATCTATGGTCAAACCAAACAAACTGAACAACTTTCTTTCTATGTATAATTGAGTTTATACCAAAAATTATGGGACCCTTGTGAACCCAACAATTATTTTTGTTTGTTGGGTCCTTCATTTTTATGTCATTTCTTCAATTGCCACCTTTTATTAAATGAAGAAACGCCTTTCAACTAAAGGGGGACATGGTATGATATAAATGGTATGGTACGGTTTTTAAAATTTTTAAATTGGTACTTTTGAATTTTTAACTTTTAAAAGTACTAAATTATTATCATATCAAATCATTCAGTATGATTCAATAGTTTAAAGTTTGCTTCAGTATATTTTTTGATATGGTAAATTGAGAATCATAGTTTGTTAGAATTCTACTTACATGAATTCATATAATAAATAACTGTGACTATAACTTTTAGAGAAATATTTTAATTATATCATAATAATATTTTACACATATAAAAATATTCAAAAGAAAGTACAAGCAGTTTCGTTGTTAAGCAACTACACAAACAAGGACATTTCAATCAAGATGAACTGTCAAAATCCAACGTTTAAATAATTAGTTTTGTACTAATACCATTTTATGTGTTCGTTAGTATTACTAGTTTAACCGCACGTGTCTTGCACATGTAACGTTTGATTATTTAAAATCAAATAATTTTGTTTATTGCGGAGTTTTTTAATAAAATTTAAAAAGTTCAAATTACTTTTCAAAGATCACTCACACTTTAATATAATAATGTAAACATAAACATATATTTTAATGTAAGTATATATATATATTATTAGAGAAGTTTCAAGTGGTTGTTGGATCCTCACTTCTGCGTTTGTTATCCAGTTAAGAGAGATGCATCAATTTGAACATTTGAACCATATTTATTATTTTTTTCCTATATTTAAAATCTTTTCTTGTTTTTAAAGTCAAATATTTACAAAATCATTGATTACATTCTTATTACGTACTTAAAACTTTTAAAATTTTGGTAGTTCTTAAATTTTCTTAGTCTAACACTTTTATATTTATTTTTGAATTTTTTAAAATCAAATTTAGTTGATTTAGAATTCTTAAACTAATAGAAAAATATTAGTTGTCATTAATTTTGATAACTTCTAATAAGGAAAGGTTTTATCATAAATATATTTAATTAATTTTCAACTTCTAAATATTAGAAAAAATAGTAAAAAGACGATTTTGTCTAAACAAAGATTTTTAATGAAGGGCAAAAAGTTCAAACAACATTTTTTAAGCCTTCACACTTTTAATATATTATATAGATTATAGATATAGATATAGATATAGATATAGATATAGATATAGATATAGATATAGATATAGATATAGATATAGATATAGATATAGATATAGATATAGATATAGATATAGATATAGATATAGATATAGATATAGATATAGATATAGATATAGATATAGATATAGATATAGATTATAGACAGGGGCGGATCTATAGGGGGTTCACGGGTGGTATGTCACCCGCAAACTTCGATCAGACAACTGTGCGTATATATATATATATATATATTGAATAAAACTGATATATTATTTAAGTGTCACCCGGTGCAGCAGTTGAGGAAGTAGTGTTAGTGGTAAATGCGCTGGAATTTCACGTAGTATATCAGAGTTTAAGTCCAGACGCCAACAGTATTTTGTTACTTTTTTTCGTTATTCTATTTTCTATAAGTTTTTTTCCTCTTGACTTAATCTTTGTTTGACTCTTTTTGGGCAATCTTTGTTTAGGAATTTTTAACTTAAGTGTAGAACATAATTGAAGATTCCTTCTTCCTTCAAATTTATAGTTAACCTCTCCTATGGCCGACCCGCCCCGACCGACTAACCCGACCCGGTTCGACCCGGCCCGGTTTGACCCGGCCCGGTAAGCCCTAGGGCTTTAGGGTTCTGGGTCCCGGGCCGGTTATTTTTTTAAAATGGGCCCGGCTAACCCGGCCCGGTCCAGGCCCGCCGGTTAACCATCCTGGCCCGGTCCGAATACCTTTTAAAGAAAAAAAAATGGGATTTTGGGTCAAACTAGCCGTTGGCCCAAAGGCTATATAGCCGTTTTTGGGTCCAAACGGCTAGTTTGGGCCCATTTATTAAAAAAAAAAAATTAACTTTAAAAAATATTTTTTAATCCCAAAAAAAAATCTATAAATACCCAACAACTTCAAATCATTTTTCACACAATTTTTCACTCTCTCAAATATCAATTCTCAAATATTCAATATATTTAATTTCTTAAAGTGTTCACTTTAATTTTTTAATTTTTCGTTTACAAAGTACGAGCGGAAGTTTCTAAAATCGCAATCTTCGGATACTTCCAAAATTTGGTATTGTCGTTCCATCTCTTACGTTTAATTTTTATTTATTATATTAATTGTTTAATATTTAATTTTATTATATTTGTGTATTTTGAATATTTTTAGTTTAATTTAATTTATATTATGGATAAATTAAGAAACCTCGCTACTAAAGGTGTTAAAAAATTTTATCCCAGAAGCGGTAGTGGTAGTAAAAAGCGAATTACTAGCGGTAGAGGTAGTTCAAGTAGTAGATATACCCGTGTGTCTTCGCCTCCGGTACCGCTTGGTACACCTTTTGAGGAAGAAATAGGTGTAGGTGCTCACGATATGGATTATGTAGAAGCTCAGAAAAATTACGGTATAGAAGAAGAAAATGAAGTAGATGCGGTTAATTTAGACGAAGATAATAAAAATATTGTTGAGACACCCGCAGTAGGAGATGCTAACGTTAGATCTGAATCGGTTAATCTCCCTCCCCGTCCTCCCAGTGCCCCAAGACCTCGTAAAAGAACTAGTATTGCATGACAATTTTTTGAACGTATATCAAATATTGAGGTGCAATACAATATTTGTCAACAAATATATAAGCATAGAAGTGGAGGCAAGCAAGGAGGTACGGGTACGTTAATGAGACATGTAGCTGAAGATCACAAAAGAGAGTTAAATATTGCACAAGGTGGTGGGGATGTTGGTGGGCCAACGCAAACTAGAATGGACCCAGCAACCGGTCACGTAGCGAAGAAGTATAATAAATTGAGGGACCGGGAAGAAATAGCTAAAATGGTAGCTGTGGGTTGTTTGCCTTTTAATTTTCCTTCTTCTGATGCCTTTATTCGTTATATACAAGCAATTTATAATCCTATGTTTAACGGTATTCCTAAAACTACTTGTCGGTCTGATATTTTTAGACTTCATTCACAATATTATTTTTATTTATCAACATTGTTAAAAAATATTCAATGTAGATTGTCCCTAACTTCTGATCTTGGTTGTGCTGTAAATAAAAATGATTATTTAATCGTTACTTGTCATTGGATGGATAGTAATTTCGTGATGCAAAAACGTATTCTTGCTTTTTTATATGATGAAGATCGTAAACATACTGGACAATTTATTGCTGATTCTATTGTTAAAATTGCCGGATATTATGGTATCGAAAATAAAATTTTATGTATTGCTTCTAACAACAACACTGCTATAAAAAAAATTAAAATCTACGCTATCTCCGCCCTTGCCTGAAATTTTTCATATTAAGTGTGCATGTCATATATATAATTTAATTGTAAAAGATGGTCTTGAGTTTTTTGAGTTTTATATTGAAAAAATTCGTCTTGCTGTTGGTTTTATTCAAGAAAATAATCGTAGATCAAGAATTAGAGAATTTAAAGTTAAATGTCAAGAAAATGGACTTACACCGATTTTGATGCCTGAGAAAATTGATACTAGATGGAATTCTACGTATGAATTTTTAAAAACTTGTTATAAATATAGAATTCCTATTACACTAGCTTTTAACCAACATTGTGGTTCATTTGCTGATTCTGCTGATTGCATGCTACATAATTCTGATTGGGTTGTAATTAATGATCTTGTTAAGTTTTTAGAAAAAATTTATGTAGCTACGGTTGAATTTTCCGGTGCTTATTATCCTACTGTTTGTAATATTTTGGCATATATAGCCGATATTTCTAGTTTGCTCAAAGAATATAAAAATAAAGAAGGTTATAAAGAAGCTGTTGGCGCCATGTTTACGAAATTTAAAAAATATTTTTTCCCAATTCTCCCTATTTACTTGGTTGGTGCTATGCTAAATCCGTGCATGAAATATAATAATATGTGTCACTTTAGTACTCTTATTTATACTAACTTAGAAATAAATACTAACCATGATTCTGAACAAGTACAACCTGATTTGTGGACGGCTACGGCTGATGCAAAGGATTACATAGAAAAATTAGATAATCACTATGCTGATTTATTTGATTTAGTCGTACCTACAAATATCACTCCAACTGTCGCTCCTCATCCTCCCGAGGAGCCATCATCTTCTAAAAGGCCGGCACATAGTATTTTTTCTGATTCGTTTTATGATTTAAATTGTTGGAACAGTGTTGATGAGAGAACTTACACATCAACTTATCGGGAAGAGCTGAAATATTATCTTCAGACGGCACCAAAGGATCGCAGACGACGGATCAATACGTTGGATTGGTGGAGGAGTAATGAAACACAATATCCTGCGCTTTCAAGATTAGCTAGAGATATCTTGAATGTTCCAATGTCAACCGTTACATCAGAGAGCGCCTTTAGTCAGGGACGACAGCAGCTTGGAGACAACCGACACTCATTGAGAAGCAATGCAATGAATGTGCTAGTTTGCCTCAGAGATTGGATTAGAGCGGAAAGAAGAAACCAAGGAATGGAACCGGAGTCGAGCGACGAGCTGAAACTTGAAGAAATTATGACTTCACGGGAGAACTCAGCAGAATCAAGTCCAATGCATGGTTTTGCCCCCGTTGACTTCGACTATCCTATGCAAGTTCCCATTAATATTAACATGAATGAGTTGGAAAAATGATGCATAATTTATAGATTTTTCATTCATGTAAATTATAAATTTTGGATCATTTTGCAATCAATAAAATTTCTCAAATTCATTCAATATTAGCATATGTTTTGTATATTTGTGCATATATCTTCTATAGAAGTGTATATTTAACGTATACATGTATATATGTTTTATAAATTAGTATATAAGTATATCTATATATATTGTAATGTCTATATAATGTAGTATATTTTATAAGTAGTAGTATCTATACATTGAATGGTGCGTATACACGTGTATATATCTTCTATAGAAGTGTATATTTAACGTATACATGTGTATATGTTTTATAAATTGGATATCTTCTATAGAAGTGTATATATGTGTATATATCTTCTATAGACGTATATATTTAACATATACAAGTGTATATGTTTTACAAATTAGTATATAACTATATATATATATACATATTGTAGTATATATATATATGTATATTATAGTATATATTTTATTTAAAATAGTACATATATATTGAATGGTGCGTATATATGTGTATATATCTTCTACAGATGTATATATTTAATGTATACAAGTGTATATGTTTTACAAATTAGTATATAACTATATATATATATACATATTGTAGTATATATATATGTATATTGTAGTATATATTTTATTTGAAGTAGTACATATATTTTGAATGGTGTGTATTATATGTGTATATATCTTCTAGAGATGTATATATTTAAGGTATATAAGTGTATATGTTTTACAAATTAGTATATAACTATATATATATACATATTGTAGTATATATATATATGTATATTGTAGTATATATTTTATTTAACGTATGACATATATATTGAATGGTGCGTATATATGTGTATATATCTTCTACAGATGTATATATTTAATGTATCCAAGTGTATATGTTTTACAAATTAGTATATAACTATATATATATACATATTGTAGTATATATATATGTATATTGTAGTATATATTTTATTTAACGTATGACATATATATTGAATGGTGCGTATATATGTGTATATATCTTATATAGATGTATATATTTAACGTATACAAGTGTATATGTTTAATAAATTAGTATAATATAACTATCTATGTATTGTAATCCATGTATATTGTAGTATATATTTTATTTTAAGTAGTACATATACATTGATTGGTGCGTATATATGTGTATATATCTTATATAGATGTATATATTTAACGTATACAAGTGTATATGTTTTATAAATTAGTATAATATAACCATCTATACATTGTAATACATATATATGTATATTGTAGTATATATTTTATTTAAAGTAGTACATACATATTGAATGGTGCGTATATATGTGTATATATCTTCTATAGACGTATATATTTAACGTATACAAGTGTATATGTTTTATAAATTAGTATATAACTATATATATATATATATATATATATACATACATAGTATATACATATATATTGTAGTATATATTTTATTTAAAGTAGTACCTATATATTGATTTAAAATGATTTAAAATGAATTTCTAGTTTAAATTTAAAACTTACTTTTAATATATTATTAATTAACTATCACACACACACACACACATACATACATATATATATATATATTGTTGTATATACTTTATTTAAAGTAGTACATATATATTGAATGGTGTGTATATATGTGTTTATATCTTCTATAGACTTATATCTTTAACGTATACAAGTGTATATGTTTTATAAATTAGTATATAAGTATATATATATATATATATATATATATATATATATATATTGTAGTATATACTTTATTTAAAGTAGTACATATTATTGAATGGTGCGTATATATGTGTATATATCTTCTATAGACGTATATCTTTAACGTATACAAGTGTATATGTTCTATAAATTAGTATGTAACTATATATATCTAAATATATATATATATATTTATATATATATATATATATATATATATATATATATATTGTTGTATATATATATGCATATTGTAGTATATATTTTATTTAAAGCAGTACATATATATTGAATGGTGCGTATATATGTGTATATATCTTCTAAAGTAGTATGCATTTAACGTATACAAGTGTATATATTTTATAAATTAGTATGTAAGTATATATATATATATATATATATATATATATTGTAGTATATACTTTATTTAAAGTGGTACATATATATTGAATGGTGCGTATATATGTGTATATATCTTCTATAGACGTATATCTTTAACGTATACAAGTGTATATGTTTTATAAATTAGTATGTAACTATATATATATACATATTGTTTTTTATATATATATGTATATTGTAGTATATATTTTATTTAAAGCAGTACATATATATTGAATGGTGCATATATATGTGTATATATCTTCTAAAGTAGTATATATTTAACGTATACATGTGTATATGTTTTATAAATTAGTATATAAATAAATATATATATATATATATATATATATTGTAGTGTATATATATATATATTATACTATTATAGTATATGTTTTATTTAAAGTAGTACGTACAGTCATATATAATTATATATTGAATGGTACGTATATATGTGTAATTGTTTATATATTTTTTTAAAAATATATATTGTATATTGGAGTGTAAATAGTGTATATTGGAGTGTATATAGTGTATATTGGATTTTTTATTTATTTTTTAACCGGGTTTGACCGGTTTTTAACCGGGTTTGACCGGGTTTTGGTGGGTTTGACCGGGTTGGGTTAAGTGGGCCGAGTTAGGGTGGGTTTTATTTTTTTTACTGTTTGGCCCGGCCCGGCCTGGCTAGCATCAAAACCGGCCCTCAACCCGGTTAAAATGGAAGGGCCGGTTCCGGGTTGGCCCGGCCCGGCCCGTTTGACACCGTTAACCTCTCCTCGTAAATCATAATAATGATGCTTGGCTTGATGTTATAATTTCTTAACAATAGAATTGGAAATATCCATTGAATGTTGGCAACTATTTTGTACTTTCACGCTGACTGATAAGTTGAATTTAACTCTTGTTTACACAATTTATAGTAATAACAACAACAACGGCAACAAACCCAGTGTATTCCCACATAGTGGGGTCTGAGGAGGGTATAATGTATGAAGTCCATACACTACCTCCGGAGAAGTAGAAAGGTTGTTTTCGATAGTATTTATAATAATAATCACATTTTTATTATTTGATCTATTTGTCTATACAAATTGAAAAGATAAATAATCAAATCGAAATCCAAAGTCTATAAAATCGATAAAATATTTTTCTTATTTGGGGCAGTGTAAATAGCAAAATGTAAAGCAAAAAATTAATTGATTTCTAGCTGAATTCGTAAAAATTAGGTTCTTCAATAATGTTTCAATGAAATTTTCCTTCAAAAATCTCTTACTAATAAGCCAAATTTCAATGGGACGCCCATAAAAATTATCCTTTTTGAGTAGTAGCTTTAACGTTAAAAGTGACATGGCACCCGCAACCTCAAAATCCTAGATATAGATATAGATATAGATATAGATATAGATATAGATATAGATATAGATATAGATATAGATATAGATATAGATATAGATATAGATATAGATATAGATATAGATATAGATATAGATATAGATATAAATTATAGATATAGATAGATATAGATTATAGATTATAGATAATAATAAATATAAATTGTAATATGTAACTACATACCCTCAATACAGTACTTGATAATTTTCTTTCAAATATCAAATATCAAAACAATTTCAAAATACATATCAAATGCAACAATACTAAAATCACAATATAAAAAAAACTTGATTCTAATATGATAATTGGATATCTATCTTACCATGCCTACCCGTAGCTACTTTCAACGATTCTTTATTCCTCATCATCACATCAATTCATATACTATACTAAGCATTGGTAATTTCTAAAGTAAAATAAATGGAAAAGGATTATTATGGTCTGATCAGTGTCAAATAATTTTTTTTAAAACCTAGTTTTTGATTCTTTAACTTAGTTTTGACAAAATTACTTCCAATTTCAATTAATTACTAGTTAATTTATCCGTAAGATTCGAATAATCCCTCGTTTGGAGCAACCGTAACATGTTACTATACGTATGACATGGATGATTATCATATCGACTCATACAACCTCCCAAAATTAATTTCTATCTCAAGTATACTTATTAGCAATCAAAAATGTATAAATATATCTTGTACACAATTGTATATTTTAACCTTTTCAGGAACATGGTTTAAATAATTGTTTTTGCATAAATAAGGGATATTTTGCTTCTTGAATGTTGGGGGGTTGGGGAGCAGTCACAAGATGCTGGGATTCGGGGAGTAGCTGTAAGAATTTCACAGTAAGCACAACAGCAAGAGCATTTGATTTCAAGTTCCCAATGATTGACATGTCTGCTAGGACCTTCAAAACTAACACCCCCTCTACTGATCACTTCCATTCAATTAATTTTCCTTACTCTTTGTTTTTTGTTTGTTTAGTTTGTTTGATAACAAATATTCTTTTTTCTTTTTTGTTAACTCGATCAATAATTTTAATTTTCAAAATAACATATATAAGATCACAAAATTAAATAATATTTTATATATTTTACATATCTTTAACTTAACACCTCAATATGCAAAAGTTATTGAACTTACATAAAAAAAAAGCATAATACATAAATGTGTCATTTAACTTGACTTCAACTTTTATTTATGTCCTCCAATTTTTGGTGTACGCAAATAGGCGCTTAAACTTATATAAAGTTGAACAAGTACACACATGTGTCATATGTGACGTTTAAGTGCCTACTTGTTCAACTTTATATAAATTTAAATGTCTACTTGTATACATTCAAAATAGGAGATCGTAAATATGATCTGAGACTAGGTTAACTGCCTCCTAAATCCGCCATGTTGGGACCAAAAAAACAAATTGGAGGGATATGCTTAATACCTAGTGTTTTATGTGATGATGATATATATTACTTCCTCCGTTTCATAATAAATGAATTGTTTGATTTTGACACATAGATTAAGAAAAAATTATTAAAAATATAAATTTAACACAACTTTCTATTTTTATCCCCAAAAAAAAAAAAATTGACTTTGTAATACCTTTTCAAAAATTAATTGGTTGTTAAATCATAAGGGTAAATTTGAAAAAAAATTCAATGATTCACTTATTTTGAAATACCAATAAATATCTCAATAATTCACTTATTTCGAAATGGAGGGAGTACTATAAACTATATAGTACTATTTTAGGTGATGATGATATACTCTCTCCGTTTCATAATAAATGAATTGTTAGATTTTGACACATATATTAAGGAAAAAACATTAAAGACATAAATTTAACACAACTTTCTATTTTTACCCAAAAAAAAAAAGTTGACCTTATAATACATTTTCAAAAGTTAATTGGTTGTCCATAAGGGCAAATTTGAAAAAAAATTCAATGATAAACACCAATAAATACCCCAACAATTCACTTATTCAATTGTTGAGGTATTTATTGGTGTTTCAAAATAAGTGAATCATTGAATTTTTTTTCAAATTTGCTCTTATGATTTGTCAACCAATTAACTTTTGAAAAGGTATTGCAAGGTCAATTTTTTTTGGGGGGTAAAAATAGAAAATTGTGTTAAATTTATGTTTTTAATATTTTTTTCTTAATATATATATCAAAAATTAATAATTTATTTATTATGAAACGAAGGGAGTATTATATATATATACTATATTATATATGTAATGAATGAAGAAGACTTGATATGAAGAAGAAAATGAGATGTAATGTCTCATCTTTGTCATACTTAACCCCCAGCAGGCTTTTTTCAGTTTTGCAGCTGCCAAATTAGCCTTCTTTCCTTTTCTTCCATGCATTTTTCTCTCTTTGGCGGCTTCTTCTGCATGTCTTTTGATATACACCACATCCTCATCTACCAATTACTAGCTAGAAGAAGTTCGTGCAAAAGCACGGGCTCAGTATTTATCTTAAATTAATATTATAATAATTATTATTATTTCAATTAATGTGATATTTTTAAAATTTTAAAATTTAAATAAATTTATTTTTAGAGTAATTTTTGTATATATTTTTAAAATATTTTAAATTATTAATTATTGTGATTTACTATCCAAATATATAATTGTATTTCAAAAATTTAATTCGCGGTCAAAATTAAACTCTATAAATGTATAAATTAATAAAGAGTGTGAAAAGCAAAATTCGATTGGCCTATATTACTTGTTTTCAGATAACATGGGTTCAATATATGTTATTTTTTTATTTCAATTTATGTGACACAAATAGAATTTGTAATTTTCAAATAATATATGTTAGTCTCCTTATTCAAATTTTTGTGGCATTATAGTCAATTATATTTTTAAGATAATTTAAATTTTTAATTATTGTGATTTATAGAATTTTTTTCTTCTATTCAAATTTAAGTGGCATAATACTTAGATGACCATAATAATAAATTAGAGGTGATATAGTAAAATCACGATTGAAGCAGCGAAGCAGACATGTCTTAAATGACTCAAAACAACTAACTAGAAGTGATATAGCAAAATTACTATAAAAAATACTTGTGAAAAAAAATTTAAGTGAGCCTCCTATAAGACGTGAAGTTAATTTAAAACATCAAGAATTAACTTATCATTTTATATCTATTTTTTTAATTAAATAATTTTTTTAATATTTAGATGACCTATAATAATTAATTAGGATAATATTTAGTAAAATTACAATTGAAGTAGCTGAAGCCGACATGTCATAAATATTTATTTTACTTTTTTATTAAATATTATTAATTTCTTAATATGTAAAGAACTTATAATAATGATTTAAGGATGATATAGTAAAATTATGGAGCAAACAGATTTATATACACACAAAATTTAAAACAAATACATATGGAGTTAACTTATCATTTGACTCTAGTTTTCACAAAGAATATTTAAAATAATGTTCTTTTCCTTAAATATATAATATATAACTTATTTTTCACAATTTGAAATTGTAAATGGAAGTCCCAAAAAATTTAAAACTAAACTGAGCCAGTTTTTTTTTTTTTTTTTTAAGAAATTAAAAATATTTGAAGATCAAATTTTTATAATCTAATTAAATTTTATATCCAAACAAATATATGGAGATAAAATTTCAACATATGACTCAAATTCTATTATCAAACATTAGCTAAAAATAAGGTTTCCAAAGTGGTGCGTTTGTTTCCCTACTTCAAAATTAAGATAAAGTGATTTGGATGATAATAGAGAATAATAATTGGTACGAAATTAGATGTTATAATCGTCGGTTTTCTCATTGAGCTCTCACTTATTGATATTTCAACACAAGTATTTTCTATTAAAGTAGCTGTTTGACTATAAATATTTTTTAATTTTTTTCGGAGTTAAATTTCAGCAATTATGTTTGGCCACAAAATTTTAGAAAACTTCGTAGTTGAGCTTGAAGTTGAATTGTGAAAATTAAAACACACACACACAAAAATTGCCTTCAGTTTTTACCACTCCAAATCACTCGCAAAAATTACTTCTTTTTTGTTCAAATTTCACAATTTTGATGATCAAACGGACCTTATTTGATCTTGAGGTAGGTTCACAACATTTGTTTCCCTTTCTGAAACTTCATAGGTGGGCATATTGGTTTTGAGTTTTTGGACTCTTACACTATTTTATCACATTTTTTTTTTATTTTCCATCCTATGCTCGATATTTATATTGGGCTCGATTAATTTGAATTCGTGTTGAGTAGAGCTCATTTGGAAGTAATGCCCACTATCAAAGATTTTCTTATATATAAGGCTCGAACTCGAGACCTCTAATAAAAAAAAAAAAATAACTCATCTACTGCACCACATCGTTGCATGTATTTTATCACCTTTAACATTATTACAGGTAAAATAAAATTGATGATGAGCATCCTTATCTGACCACCAGGGGCCCTTTTCTTGTTTGCACATACAATACAATTGCAATCTCTAGACTAACAAATAAAACATGAGAAACTGTGAATTATAGAATGGACCCCAACATATTCAGACCTATGATTGCCTAAATCCTTTGACCAGTTTTTAACTTCAACTCCTACACATTTTGACCCTATTTATAGCTAGGTCTATAACTCTACACTGTTATAGGTTTACCTATACCAATAGAGAGTTTTCTTTTCACTGAAATGGGTAGGCTAGCTATAATATATGTTAGTTGATGTATCCTATGGATCTATTGATCTTTGTTACAAGTGATGATGGGACAGTAGAAGCATCAAATTGGTCCTTCAAAACTTGGCTAACTTCTATTTTGGTTTTCTACCTTCTTCTACTCTTTCAATTTTACTCTTCTACTCTTTCAATTTTACATACTTTGTTTTTATAATAATTTATGTGGCATCGATTTTTTGTAAGAAAAGACACTTTTTTTCTTTTAAACTTGTCCTCCAAACTCACTTTAGCACTTAAACTTAATTTTCGTTTATTTAACCTCTTAACATTTTTAAAGTAAATTAATTTCACCCCTTAATATATATTATCACTCTCATAACGGAGTCTCCACACTTCAGCGCCACATCATTACCACGTAAAAATTTATAAAAAAAATTTAAAAAGTAATTTCACACATATTATTTTTGTGTATTTTTTTTAAATATATATATATATATATATAAGTATTAAATAAAAATGTCCTTCACCCTCTTTTTCCTTCTTCTTCACATCCCCTCCCCTCTACTTTTCCTTCTTCTTCATCCCCCCTCCCCCGTCCTCTTCCAGCGCCCCCCCTCTCCTTCTCCCCTCCCCTGATAGGTCCCCCTCTCCCAGCTCTTTCTCCCCTTACAATCCCCAACCCCCCCCCCCAACCCCCTCCCTCCCTCCTTTCTTGTTAATATAAAAATACCTCTATTTTTTTTCAATTTCCATCAGCCGTAACTCCACCCCTACAAACAAGTTTGTAATATTTTTTTTTTCTTTTTTCTAATTCAAGTTTGGAGTTTAAAAAAGTAGAAATTCAACAAATTTTTTGTCGTCATTCTCCATGTATGTTTCTTTTAAAATATTTCAATAACTCTCAGTTATATACTTTTCTAATATGTCTCTTGTGAATCCACGTATAAAAAACAAATCAAAGTGCAGAACTATAATCTATTTTCCTTATTTGCAAAGGAAAAAGTGAGAAATTAAAGCAGAGCAATGGAGAATAATTTTTTTTATGTGAATTTTTGAATTATGCAGTTCTCTTGGACTAACTAAAAATCAGGAGAATGATGACAAAACGAGGAGAATGGCGACAAAAGTAGAAATTAAAAGAAATTTCATTGATGGTAAGTGGTTCAAAGACAAAATCACCAATTTAATTTAATTTTTGTTCAAATTTTGAGGGAGTTGGATTGAAGTTTGAGATGGTGTTTAATGGAGATTTTTTTAAATTTTATTGTATTTGTGGTTGAACTTTGATGGTGTTAATGGAGGAAAATGAAAAAAATTGAAGAAGAGTGTTGATGAAGAATGGATTTGAGGTTGTTAATGGAGGAATTTGAGTGTTGTGGATGTTTTGAAGAAGAAAAAATAAAAGGTGTTCAATAGAGAAATTTTTTTAATTTAGTGTCTTTGTGGTTGTTCTTTGATGGTGTTAATGGAAGAAAATAAAAAAGATTGAAGAAGAGTGTTGATGGAGAATGGATTTGAGGTTGTTAATGGAGGAATTTGAGGGCCCATTTGGCCATGGAAATTTTTCCCTTTTTTCCGAAAAAAAAATTCGGAGTTGGAAATTGTGATGTTTGGCCATGAAAATTCGAAAAATAATTTCAAAAAAAAAAATTGAAAAGGGAAAACAGGTTTTTGTTGTTTTCACAATTTTCCAACTTCAAATTTAATTTTTATTATTATTACATATAACCCCAATCTTTTAAATTTTTACATAAAACTCTCCTTATAACATTACTTTTTCAATATTACTTATATAACAGTTTTAAAGAATAAGACAATTATAATTTCAAACTTAATACTATCCTAATTAATATATATCTCTTTTTCTCTCTCATCATTATTTTTATCCTTTATTTAATTTTCTCTCTTATTTAAGACATTATTTTACTGCTAATTTATATTTATACTCATAAATATATAAAGTATTATATTTATATCCATAAATATATAAAATATAATATTTATAATAGAAATATACAAAGTATGTTATATATAAAGTTTATACCATGTATGTATCATATACACACATATATAAATATACAAAGTATTAAGAAACATACTAAGCATATTTATAATATAAATATACAAAGTATGTTATATATAAAGTTTATACCATGTATATATCATATACACACATATATAAACATACAAAGAATAAAGAAACATACTAAGCATATTTATATATTTGTCTTATTTGGGACAGATATAATATATCATAAATATGCAAAGTATGTTTTACATAGAAATAAGTTATTCACACACAGTAAAATCTTTCATGTATAAGAAAATTAAAGAAATAAATTAGCGGCACCCTAAAATTTAATAACAACTCATCATTTCCTATTTTTTAGGAACGAAAAATGAAGGAAATAAATTAAATAAATTTCTAAAAAAATAAATTTGTTTGAAAGATAATATTTGTTACCGAAAAAACAGGAAGCAGTGATCTGTTAATATAACATCCATATTTAAAATTTTCAAATATGAGAAAAAGGCTATTAATGTAAATATATGGCCATGTATATGTAATTATTTTTATAATAGTGGCTAATTGTGTTCTTTATCCATTAGTAGGTAAATTTTAGTTCGGTGATTTTGATAGTTTGTAAAAGTTAGGGCATAAAATTATATTTTAAAAAGTTTTTTCAAAAGTCAAAAAAAAAATTCAAAAAAGACATGGTCAAACACAACTCCAACTCCAATTTCAACTCACACAACTCCAACTCCAATTTCAACTCCAACTTCAACTCTAACTCCGAAATTTTTTAGTTTTCATGGTCAAACGGCTACTGAGTGTTGTTGATGTTTTGGAGAAGAAAGAATAAAAGGAGTCTATTTTTAAAAATAAATAATTTTTTTATTATATTTTAAACATAATATTAGTGTTTCTTTTTTTTTTTTTTACAAATATATGCATTTTTTTTCTTTAAATGAATATTTAAAAGAAATTAAATAGACAGAAAAATGAATTTTAACGCGCCCAACGGCGCTTGTTTACACGCGAGTAGTTAAGGGGGGATTTTAATTCACTTTAAAGATGTTAAGGGGGTAAATAAACGAAAGTTAAGTTTAAGTGCTAAAGTGAGTTGGGAGAACAAGTTCGGGAGGAAGACGTCTTTTCTCATTTTTTTTAGCATGTTCTAAAAGAAATATCTATCTTTTTTCATAATTAAAAATAACTTAACTTAAAATTTTCCTTCAAATTTAATTAAATGATTTTACGATCATTAAAATATCTAAAATTTATGATCCATCATAAATTTTAAAAGACAAATTACAGAAACTAGCAACCTTATGATCTTAATTACAATTAATAATCACACTTTCTCAAAATTACAACTTATGTCAAAACTAGCAATATTTTGACTTTTCTAGAGTTAAGCACGTGAATTCCACCAATTGCTTTTCCTTTGCCTATTTTCAAGCAATTTACCCTATTTTCAAGCAATTTACCTATTTCTGAATTCCAACAATTACTTTTCCTTTACCTATTTTCAAGCAATTTATCCTATTTTCAAGCAATTTACCTATTTCAGTTTCCTCCATTCTAACGTTTTTTTTTCAAAATCGCTATTTGCTCTCTAATTTCGGATAAACTTGTTCCCCAATAATTAAGGGAAGATGATTTTACAGTTAATGCATGTTATTTTTTTTCATATAATTTCGGCATTTTTCAACCTTCTTCTGCGATTTATTTTTTTGCGGTTTGAAATTTTTGGAGTTACGCGATAATGCCAGTACATACAAATCGTAGTAGTTCAGTTAGTGGGATTCCACCGATGAATATTAGGTCCGATGAACTACCATCATTTAGTCTTGTTTTAACACAAGATGAAGAAATTAACTTGATTTCTATTAATTTTCAGTCTAAGGGAGGTGTTAGCAAAGTAGAGGTGAGATCGAATCAGCGTAACGATCCGAAAAAGATTGTGAAAATCATGAAACGGAAAGCATTGAAAAAAATTTCATCCCCAAAACCCACAAAAATTTAAAAATCGGTGAAAAAAGAAAGTCAGATGAAAAAGAAGAATCTAGTAAAATTTCAAGTCCTGTTTTTTATCTGATTATGAATCTGAAGAAGAGAAAGTGGAAGAGGTATTTTTCTATTTGTAAAATTTTATAATTTCTGGACAACATGTTCATATATGTATTTTATATATACAATTTATAAGGTGTGTATGTAGTTTTGAGTTTTGTTAAGATATGAAATTGCAGTCGCTAATAGGATGATATGTATCTGTTATATATTTAAGATATGTATTTTGTATTTAGGTTTGTTACTGATAAGATTTGTATTTGTTATGTATAACATATTTAATATATGTATTTTGTATTTAAGATATGTGTAGGATATTTGTATTAGTTACTGAGATGATTTGTATTTGATGTTCAGTTGTATTCTTTTCTTGGTAACTTAAATTTTGGACCATTCATGTATTCATAAAATTTTATGCATTTGTATTTTAATTTTTTTGGACTGTATGGTCATATATGTATTTTATATATACATTTGATAAATTATCTGCTGATGTGAGAGTTATTGTTAAGATATGAAATTGTAGTGTGGAGATATGTATTTGTTATTTTTAAGATATGTATTTTGTATGTTGTAATTATATGTAATGCATTTGCTGTGGATTAGATATGTATTTTGTATTTGTTTGTTCTAAGTTTTTATATATGGTGACATATGCTGAGTGTCTTACTTTTGGCGACTGTGTTCTAAATATTGACTTTGATCCAGATCTTCTTCGCACGAGATATATTTTAATATTGTGAAATTATGCTTCGAGGAAAGAAGATGAGAAGGCTGAAAGTGATGATGAAGCACCAATGAGGCCTCCTAGGGATATTGTGCTAACAGAAGATACTGAAGTGCATGATATTTGAAGTTTATTTGTATTTATTGTATTTGGCAACATTAAACTTTGGGAGGACTAAGATATAGTTGAAAGATGATAAGTTAATATTTTTTTATGCGATTGTTAGATTTTTGATCGTTATGCTTCTAAAATAGAATTATTCTATCTTACTTTATGTTATTGTTACGCATATTTTGGTATGAATATGTGATTTTCAGTTTTGAGTATAATTTTCAGTAATGAATATATATGTTTCAGTGATCATATGTATTTTTCAATGGTGTATTTGTATTTTTCATTGTATGCATATGTATTTTTTTGTAATACGTATAAGGTAAGTTGAGGTTGCATATAATATTTTTCATTGTATGAATACGTATTTTTTTGTAATGAATATGTATTTTGAGTAATGCATATTTTTTTTTTCCAATTACGCACATATACTTTCGAATAATACAAAGTTATTGTATTGTTTTGCATAAGTCTATGTATTTATGATTTATACATACATAGTTATTCGTATATATCTATGAATAATGCATATTTATTTATGATTATTGCATATGTTTTCTTTAAAAAAAAAAAAATGGATTTCAAGTTCTGATTAAGTAATTGATAAGTCATTAAATGTATTTTTAATTATTTTTATTTATTACATAAATATATGTTAACTTATTTTTAGTTTTTATAGATCGGTATACGTTTTTATTAGAATCTCATATGTATTTTTCATACCAAAAAATTGACTTGTATGGTGTACACTCTTTTACGTATAAATAAATAATGGTATATGTCTTATAAAATATATTCATGATGATAACATTTGCAACAATTTAACTACAAAAAAGTCAACATCATCAAAAGTTTGTATCATTTAGTATATTTCCTACATGAACGCCAATTGTGACCTTTAAATCCACATGAACTACAATAATTTTTGTTTTTCTTCTCGAACATATCTCTTTTCGACTTTCCACGATCCTTCTTTGCAGGTCTTTCAGGGGGTCTCTTGTATTTTGGGGGCAAAACTATCTCCTCCAATATCTCCTGTGGAATCACTCAATCATCTTTGTGTGGTATAGGATAAATGGGAAGATCATACGTTTTTGACATAGTTTTTGATTTGTATAGGTCAGAGTAATATGATCCCTTTTGAAAATTCTTGCTATCAAGTACTTCATAAGCATGCACACACGGTATCTTGTCCTATTGAAATGCATGGCAAGAATATTTTTTTCTTAAGGCAAACAATAAAATGTTTATCCTTGTCGTGTACTGTATAGACATACTCTGAGGCTGGTATAACCTGAAATTATTAAAATAAAATTAAAATTATAACAACAATTATTCATTTGACATTTGTAATTGTTCCAGTTTAGCAATTGTATTTTACCAACTCTGCATATGTATATTGCATGTCTCAATATGTATTTTTAGAAATATATGGCCTTCATATTTAAAAAAAAAAAATGCAGTCATACACTTAAAACAAAGTGCATATGTATTTTTTAAATACATATAGCTGGCAACATATGTAAATTGAAATACATAAAGGTAAACTACCAGTGATCACATAAACAGACTGTCTATGTATTTTACAAATACATATAGCTGACAGTATATGTAATGTTAAATGCATATATAAGAAGGACTTAAGGTTCCATCCATTGTATAAGCAGTTACAAAAGTACCAGTATACAACTTTCTGAGATGACTTGCATCAACGATTATTACAGGTGTACAATGTTCGAACCCTTTGACACAATAACTTATTAGTATATACAAAACTTCGAAACGAAATCAAACAAGAACAAATTGTTTAATTGAAACGGAAAAAAATACAAAATAAACTGTAACAATTGAATATCAATATTCAACCTACATAACGTGATGGAAAACTCTAATTTGTAAAAAGAAATTATCGATCAAACCACTTTTTTCGAGAACTGATCAAACCATTGCTGTTACGATTTTTTCAGCGATTTTCAAAAATATAGTTCAAAAATTCACAAACAAAATTATATTTGTTTATTGATACCTGTATTTGCTGCGTTGTCTTATCAAACTCTTCTCAAAACATTAGACGATGCACATAAATTTTGGAAGCAGTCTTTTTTTTTTAAATTGATATTAGTTGCAGATTATGAAAAACGTTTTTGAATTTTGAATTATGTTGCTGTAAAATAATGGTTGTGGTTAAAATAGAGTAATTAAAGAAAAAGACATCTGTAAAAGGTTAAGAAATCTGTCAAATTAAATGTTCCTTAAATTAAGGAACCGTTTTTCCCATATTAAATTGAAACAGATTGGAGTTAAATTAGAAACAGAATCTTTAATTGTATATGTATTTAACTAGCAACAGTTTAATCAAATACAAAATACATATTGCAATTTTTTGTAATTTTGAAAGGGTTGCTATAAAACTTACAATTAAGGCTCTATAGTTGCTATTTATGAAATTTTCCCAATTTTAAAAGTCCTTTTTTAAAAAATTCTTTTATGTCAAATTAAACGTTGTTACATAAATTAGAACTTAGGGACCATGACTGTGAAGTAAGATTGAGGAAATTTGAGATTATGTTGGAGTCGATGGCTGGATTGCGTAGCTTGGTTTTTGAATTGCTAGCTCAAATGATGACAACAACTTTTCTTTTTAAAAGAAACATTATGGGGTCGTTGGTAGAGTGTATAATAAGAGTGCTGAATAGGGTGTATTAATCGAGATTAATTAAGATAGTCTGGTGCACTAAAGCTTTCGCTATGCACAAAATCCGAGATGCAAATTTTGATTAATTAGGATCCTAAAGAATATTACCAAACACAGACAAGAAACAAAACATCTATTTTGGCTTGAGCGTGGCCTACTTCCTCCGAGGGAAAAGGGAAAAAGGAAAAAATTTCAAGGTATTAAACATAGAAGTGCGCACATTAAGAATGATTCAAGAAATTTAGATCTAAATAATTTGAAGTTATTTCGGAAAGAATTGTGATGTATAACTAGTACCTATGAATTTAAGGCATTTTAGGGATGGAGGGATCCCGATTTTTCCATATTCGATTGGTCAAAATGTTTAAGAAATATTTTTTGTTAGAAAAATAAATTTCTTAAAAATGAGAAAAAATGATTTCCCTAATAGAAGCAGAAGAAAAACAAGTCTCACAACTGAAACTTCATATTAATTTGGTCCTCTCCACTCTCATGCTTTTGGCTTCCTGGATTTACCGAGGGACAGAAGGTTAAATAGATAAAAGTCTTAAATAGTACCTAGATTCTTTCTAACATATCTGCAAAATCTATGTGACAATTGTCTTCAAACGAGGCCTAACAAAAGAAAAGCTAGGTTAAATCACAACGAAAACTGGGTCATTTCACAGAAATAAACCAACCAGAAGAAATTTAGTGCTTTTAAACGTTATTACGTAAAAGATAGTCACAAACAACTTTTCGTAATAAGTGAAATTAGTCATCCACAAGATAAAGAAAGCAAACCTAGTACAATATATTGTATTCAATTGATAGTGAAAAAGAAGGGGAGCCTTGGAGTAACTGGTAAAGTTGCTGCCATGTGATCAGGAGGTCACGGGTTCAAGCCTTGGAAACAGCCTCCGGCAGAAATGCAAGGCAAGAGTGCGTACAATATATCCTTGTGGTGGAGCCCTTCCCCGGACACCACGCATAGCGGTAGCTTTAGTGCACCGGACTGTCCTTCTTTATAAATTGATAGTGAAAAAAGTTTTCCCATTGTCAGTGTAACAGTATGACTTAAGTATCATGCTAGACTTACCAGGAGAAAGGTGAGTTATCTAAATGTATATAAAGCACAAAACTAAAGAGTTGACTACTAAAAAACTTGAAACTTTTCCAATGACGGTGATTCATCCAATGAAGAAAAACTATGAAATAGCAAAGTAATTTCTAGACAAGTGTTCTGACATTACGAGAATTGATTACTTAATCTGAAGTTGGTCCACATCCAAATGAATGAGTCCTCAAGAAACCTATATGATGCTATCATCAAATAATAACCCAGGCGGAATGGAAATATACACCTCTAGATGACCGAAGGACCAAAAGAGATGTTGGTAGCACCCCCCAAAAACCCCTCCCCAAATGAACATGAAATCAAACAGCGTTGACACCTATATTCCGCCAGAGTTCAAACCTCAGCCTTATGATCAATAGATTTTTACTAATTTTCCAAACTTAACGAAACTCCGAGATTCATTTGATTTTTCTTTTTTGTTTTAATCCTATTGGCGGACACTGGCATAAAGACAATGAATTTATTCACATTTGTAGGGCATCAGAATAATCCTAACCTCAAGGGTGCAATAAAATGGGCAACAAAGAAAACCAAAATAACAATCAAGGTCACAGGAAATGTTACTCGTTACCAAAAAGAAAGAAAGAGAGAAATTTATTTAGAACTGGATACTTATATTCTACAAATGATTACTGGAACTATAAAATCAAAATAAACGAATCTGTTTGAAGAAGCAGAACGGTTATCAACTTCCAACCCGATATGAATTGCTGGAAGGTAAAGGCATCATTTGTAGAGCTCTTCCATGGTATCTTTCAAGCGTTGAACATCAGCACCGATAACTTCAGATGTTTTTTTCCCATTTTGAAAGAAGTGCAATGTAGGCTGCATACAATGAATAGTTTCAGTTTATACAGTGAGCTTGACTACAGATGAGCCAATGTAAAATTAACCCCACCTTTTCAACATTTCTGTTAAACAATCTAATCATGAACTAATGTACATCATCAATTTGATTTAATATCAGAAACCTTATGCCACCAGAGCAAGCTCTCAGTGGCTTGTGATATCTTTATCTTTCTTTGGTTCAGATTATTACACCCTTTGATGAATATCACATCTGTAATTTCCACGCTGAATATCTTTCTTTGATTTTAGGTGAGGATACTGATGAAATACCTAATCTTCTCTATTAAGATATAAATAACCATTCACTCAATGCTTAATCTAACAACAAACCTCAAAATTTTTGGGAAAATGGATAAATTATCCAGATCCTTGGCAATGAGCAAATTAACTGATGAACCTCTGGAGAAAACCTGTCTAACCAAGCATCACCACGGTGTATGAACCTTGGGTTAGCTTGCATGCATACAAATCCACCGAGCAGTCTGTTACAACCCACAAGTACTGGTGTAGGATGAGAGCCCACTCACAAGGTTAGAATAGATGGGCTTACAGTCAGTATTGTAGATGGGATTTGAACCTAGGATCTCCAAATTGGTATTCCAACTCAATCACTCAGCCACCCCTTTAGAACAAACTTAAAATTCTCTTACATAAATTAAATAACTGTAGAAAGGCATGCTTATCTAATTCCTAACAAGAGAAATTACTACCAGGCACCAGCAAAGCAGAGATAAAGAATAACAAGAAAAAGAATTCGTCGAGTATATGTTTATGGTGATTGACAAAAAGAAAATATTTTTAAGACACATTGTGATGGATGTAAGTGCAATATTTATATTATCCTGGCAAGCTAATTAATATATCATGTGTTAGCTAAAAAAAAGGAAAATAGTGAACTGGGATTTTCTAATCAGTTACAAAGTTTAACTGCTTGATCATGATATTCTTTAAATAGATTTCATCCCTTTGCATATTCATGTGTCTGCTTTCAGAAAAAATAAGGAGAAGATTGATGTTTACCACTGAGTGAATGTTCAACTTGCTCAATGCATTTCTAAGCCCCTCCTGCATGTGGAAACATGCTCAGCATACAAGTGAATGGGATTAATTGAATGCAAGTGGATCAACCACTAAACAAGAAGGCTTGGAGAAATAAAGTGCACCAAGTGAGTCCTAAAGATTACAAAAATTAATCCCGGAGGAATTTTTGAAACTAATGGCTAAAAAACAATCAAATATAAGATCATAAGATATTACCAGAAAGTGTTCGAACTAGGACACATAGCATAGACTTCGTCTTTCATCAAAAGTCACCCACAAATTTAAGGAACTTGACATATACTGTTCTTTCTCTCTATTCTTCCTTTTTCTCAAATTGTGAATATAATTCATCACTTTGCTATCTGCAGCAGATACACTCATGTCCAAAGTAAACATATTAAAAGTACATGACCCTTGATAGGAAGGTGCGGAGGAGAATCCGGAGCCAAAAGGGCTCTTTTTTTAATCAAAAATACCAACGGGGACAATTGATTTCGAAAAAAAACAAAAGGGACAACGTGGTGGGGTCGGCGACTTGTAAGTCGCTCTGACGTCGCGTACTGACCAGCGACTTGTAAGTGCATGAATTACTGTAGCCCCATGTCAACTCACAGGAAATGCAAAGTTCTGCATGTAAATGCAGAGAAGCACGTGAGCTGCATGTTCACTGTTATGCAAAGTAGCTGCATTTTTTTTTTTTTCTGGTGTCTGTGTATGTAGGTGGTGAGTGGAAATTGAGCTTAAATTTAGGTATATCAAGTGAGAATTTGTGTAATTTTGTTGTGCTATTGAATGATTGTTTGTTTAAGATCTGAAATTGCTGCATTTGTTAGCTTTGCAGCTGATAGCTTTTTGAACTTTTCAGTAAGTTAAGGGATCCTTCTCTTGAGCCGGGGGTCTATCGGAAACAGCCTTTCTACTTCTCCGGAGATAGTGGTATGGACTGCATACATCTTACCCTCCCCAGACCTCACTATGTGGGAATACACTGGGTTTGTTGTTGTTGTTGTAGTAAGTTAAGGGATCGCTTGGTAGAATGTATAAGAATAGTATTGAATATGGTGTATTAGTAATGCTAAGATTAGTTATGCTGGGACTATTTCCTATTTGTTGTTTGGTTCGGTATGTTAAGGATAGTTTTGTTTTTACCCATGCTTATCCATGTGTTAATAGCTTATGTATCACTAATACCATGGCTCGCTATGTATTAGTTATACAACCTATAATACTGAATAGAGTGTGCAGATAAAATTCCTACCAAACGAAGGCTTAAATAATTCCATGTCCAATATGTGTATTAGATTCTCCAAGCCATCTTACCAAACAACCCCTAATAGCTAAAATTCCTACCAAACAAAGGCTTAAATAATACGAAACTTTTGCGAAAATATATTTAGTTTCTTATTAAAATAAGGTCATTCTACAAATATGAAAAGCTATAGAAAAACATGTGTACGTAGGAGGAATAATCTACATTGCAAGAAATCTTGTGTATTTTATTTATAAATTTTCTATATTTTAATTGTTTTTATTTCTTTTAGAAGGGCCGCATTACAATATAATACTAATATTTATAATATTGAATTACAAAATTAAATCTCCCAAAAATTGTATATAAATAATTAGAGTAATAATTAGATAAAGAATCCTAGTGGTTGACATAACTGGTCAAACTTTGCATTTCTTGTGAGTTGACATGGGTTTAGAGTAATTCATGCAATTACAAGTCGCTGGTCAGTACGAGACTTACAAGTTGCTCTGCCGTACGTGACTTACAAGTACCCCACCACGTTGTCCCTTTTGGTTTTTTCCGAAATCTATTGTCCCCTTTGGTATTTTTGATTAAAAAAATAGCCCTTTTGGCTCCGAATTCTGTGGAGGACGCGGATTAGGGTAGAGGGTTAGTAGGTAGGAGTACGTCTGTAATGGTATGGAAGAGTGTTTTACTTGTGTTTGTGCCCGTAGTTTCTTGTAGTCTCTTGTTCGTGGTGTTTTGGAGATGTTTATGATTTTGAATAGCGAGTTTATAATATTACCTTGTGGGTGTCTTGTTTCCTTTATAATCTAGCAGTGTGATATCCCTTTTGTTGTTTGCTTTTATATTTTTTGTTTGTCATACTGTTATCTGTCCTGAGCCGGAGGTCTATCGGAAATAGCCTCTATACTTCATATGAGGTAGTGGTATGGACTGCGTACACTCCCCCCGCCCCACTTTGTGGGAATACACTGGGTGTGTTGTTTTTGTTCAATTGCTAGCTGCAAACACTCATAAATGTCCAAACAAAACATCAAAACTTACCCAATGGAAAGGTATGGCAAGCTACAAGCTCCAAATATCTCACTTATTCAAACAAAGAACACTGATGTTCCTTTAAATGCAAGTTCTAATGGAGAAAATGATTGGCATTATTTAGCACTTCAATGTGCCAGCATATCAAAAAAATCAACATTCACAAGAATAAGAGGGATTTGTCCCAAATATCTTCATCAAGTTCTAATGGAGAAAATGATGGGCATTATTTAGCACTTCAATGTGCCAGCATATCAAAAAAATCAACATTCACAAGAATAAGAGGGATTTGTCCCAAATATCTTCATTCCTAATCTTGCCTCTCCTAGTATGCCCGCACATCCACCTCTGTATTCCTTTTTTTGCTACTCCCATCTTTGAACATGAGAGTTTTTAACTAGTCAATACTCCAACCCATACAATATAGTCAACCTAACAACCAGTCGATAGAACTTACAGTTATGCTTCGGTGATGCATTCTTATCACATAGAACTCCGAAGAAGACAAGCATCTATTTTGCCCACCCTGCACTAATACGGTATGTGACATTATAATCGAATAATAGACCTAAGTTACTTGAAAAATCCTCTCTTGGGGGCGACATGTGAATCAAGACTCACTTCCACTCCAAGTAATCCATTTTGGTCCAGCTCAACGTAAACTCTCTAGACTATAGAGTTAGTCTCCAATCTCCGGCCTAATGTTAACTCCATCGTGAGTCTCTTTAATAAGTATTGTCATTTGCAAATAACATACACCATCGCACCTCAACTTGGATATGGCTTTCCAACTCATCCATCAACAATGCAAATAGAAACGAACTAAGAGTTGATCGTTGGTGCAACCCCATCACAACTAGAAACTGCTCTGACTGATTCACCTCTTACTCCCCTCACTTGGGTCTTGACTCTATTGTACATGTCCTTGATACCCCTAGAGTATACCACCGATACACCTCTAGCCTCCAAGCATCTCCATATAACCTCCCTTGGAACTTTCTCATATGCTTTTTCTAGGTCAATAAACACCATATGTAAGTCCTTTTCCCTATACTGTTGGATCTTGATTCCATTGTACATGTCCATAATAGCCCTAGTGTATGCCACCGGTACACCTCTAGCCTCAAGTATCTCCATAGATACCTCCCTTGGAACTTTCTCATATGCCTTTTCTAGGTCAACGAACACCATATGTAAGTCCCTCTTCATTTCTCTTTACTGCTCCAGCAGTCTCTGCTCCTCGCAGATGAATGGCTATTGTAGCTGATCACCCCGGCAAAAAACCGAATTGGTTCTCGGAAATAAACATAGAGTCGACAGGTACAAAAGCAAACAAATAAAAGATTCCTTATGAATTACATTATTAAGAATCTTACATAACTATGAACTATCCAAGTCTTATATAAAGATATAATGGAAGATTCACCAGAAGACTCAAAACCATGGAATAACTGTACATGACATGTATCCAAATGAAGCAACATTCAACAAACTGGAACCTGGACAGTCAATGTGACAAGGTTAGCCTACGGATATCAAGCCAAATAATTCAGGCCACACGATAGTAATACTGAGACCAAATACAACTAGTTAAACTTGTTGCATATCAAGAAAAGAAGAATAGTAATCCCGTTGTTAATCAGAAATCTGAAAGGAAAGAGAGGAACATGTTGGAATTGTAGAGATTGGCATCCTCAATAGATTATGAGGGAATAGGGGTAGTTTTCAAGAAACTTGAAACTGCTAAAGTGTCAGTCACCTTACTGAATAAGGTGATGGTGGCAATTCTAGGTTTAGTATATAAAAGAGAAGAGGTTGGGCTTGGGTGGGAACTCCAACAGGTTAAGACCATGTCTATGATCATTGAGGCAACAAAGATCGAGTAAAAACATGACTGCATGGATATTCAGTATACATTTGCCAGTTTGGATGCAGAGGCAAATGAGTACGCTTTTGGTTAGAGATTTTGCTGTTGATAGCAATTGAAACAGTGCTGATGATCTGGACAATCACAGTATCAACAATCTGGAGTCTCAAGTCACTTTTGTGTGTTGTTATCTGGCTAACAACGGATTACACTACTTTCTAGATGGTTTGATATTGTACTTCAGTATATAGATACATCTTAATGGTCTGATGTAGCTTCTTTTTGTATATGACCACCAATTAGGTTTATTGTTAGAAATATAAATTTCAATTTGTCCAAGAAAAAAGAAAGAGAGAGAATTGGCACACATCAGCACCCCAGAATAGTGGGTTCGATAAAGCATTAATAAGGTTCCTGAAAGGAATCTAAGAGACAGTACACCAGGAAGATGCTTTTTTACCTTGTCAATGTCAATTTTATATGTTGTCACATGAGGATATTTCTCACTCAATTGGCCAATTACAGGAGATAACAGCCTACCTGAAAAAAGAATGAAGCAAGGAAATAAATAATAAATAGCACCCAGGAGATGCTTTTCTAGTAAGTTATTACTTATTGGGAAAAAAAGCTAATAATAAAGCAAGGTATTGTTCTTTTCAGTTTTCATTGCTTTGACATGATGTCTGATGTGCGATCTTCAAGGAATGATATATGAAACCAACACCAATGTATGCCGACCATTTCCTCTATGAAACTATGCGTCAATAAAAATATACTCCCTCTGTTTCAAAAAAGAATGACCTAGTTTGACTTGACATGAAGTTTAAGAAAATAAAGAAGACTTGAACTTGTGGTCCTAAATTAAAGTTATGTCAAATGTACCAAAATGCCTTTAAACTTGTGATCTTAAACATGCCACGTGGAAAGTTGAAATTGAAGTATTTGCCAAAAAAGGAAAGGGGTCATTCTTTTTTAAACGGATTAAAAGGGAAAGTAGGTCATTCTTTTTTAAACGGAGGGGGTACAAAAAATTCATCGATAAAAATGATTAACTATCTTACAGGGCCCACACCAGACAGCAGTGAAGTAGAATATTGCAGGCAAAGATTCATCTGCAGCATATAAACAGATGTTGAGCAAGTATGAGAGCCGTAATTCATAACAAAAGCAAAAGTAAACATGTAGGTCATTGAGCCTAATCACATAGAAATACCTTGTACTTTGCGAAGTGAAGTATTGAATTGCTCTTCAGACTCAATTGATACAATATTTGAAGGCCCTGTAATTAACAAGCTCCAAAATGGTCAACAAGCAGCAAGGGCCTTACATTGAAAACTTTCCATATATGTAATAGAAGAGAGAAAATGTGATACAAGCCTAAAGAGCACAAAAGAGTACACGGCACTATCAAAGGTTCAAGCTTCGGAATTGACAAGTGATTGAAGGCCTTTTGGAGCATTTTTGAAGCCTTGTTCAAGAGAAGCTAGGAGGAGAACCTTTACACTCAAGAGGCGCCTCAAGTGAAGGGTATAGATGACATTTTACACATTAAAGTCACACTTAAGAGGCGCCCCAATTCCCTTATTCATTAAGGGTATTTTTGACATTTACTATGTAATAGTATAAATACACAAATTAGCTTCTCTTTTCATTAGGCTTGGATGAATTGAAATTGAGTATTACTCTTAGGGGCCGTTTGGTTTGCGGGACTAAAGTCAATAATCCCGGGATAAAATAATAATCCCGGGATAAGAATGTAACTCACTTGTTTGGTTGTAAATATTTGGGATAACTTATCCCGGGACTAATAATTAGTCCTGGGATAAGTTATCCACCCAAATGGTGGGATAACAATCCCAAGACTATTTTTCTTTGGTATTAAATTATATAATGACTAAAATACCCTCAAAATCTATGATTTCATTTCACACATCTATATATATATACTAGTATTTTAATTATGAATTTTAATAAAGTTAAATACTTAATAATTTTGACATAAATTTTATATTTACATTAAAACTTATTAGTAATATATAATAATTTATCAAAAAATTAATTCTAAAATTCAAAAAAGGATACAATTTCCCTCCAAATTCTTAGATTATCACTTTATATACATTTTTTTACTTCTTTTTTTTATATATAAAATGCAAGGTATTTGTATAACGAGATAGGTTAGATCTTAATGCGAATGAATATGAAACTTATCAAATGAAGTTCAAATTTTTAGATGAGATGAAAAAATAAATTATAAAATTTTGTGTATAATTTTTGTTGTTTCTACACAAGTTTTTTATCATTTTTCTTTTACTTTTCTACCAATTTACTCAAATAATTTTATCTAAAAATCCAAAAGAGTAAAATCTAACTACTACATGATTCATCGTTATATATGTTTTGGAGAAAGTAAAAAATTCAAACTTACAAATAAAGAGAAAAATCATATGAATCAAATAAATAATTTTTTTATGTTGAGTAATGGAGAATCTAGCTAGCTATTATTTTAAAACCTTTTTCAAAACTATAGCTAATAACATTTTTTCAAATGATTTTACTGATATACATATACATATATATATATAGGGAAAAGGCATCGTTTCCACCCCAAACTATACAAGAAAAATCGAATTCACACCTAAACTATATAAGTGACCTATTACACACCTAAACTATAAAAAAGTAAAACTTTTTAATCCCTGTAAAGCATTATACCACTTGCATGTAGTGTGGTGTTGCACACGCGCCTGGCACGTCAGCGCCACGTCAGCATGATACGAAAAAAAGAATAAATTTTTTCTTTTTTCTCTTTTCTTTTTTCTTTCTTCTTCAATACCCAAAATCTCCATTATTGTCCAAAACCTCCATTGTTGTCCAAAATCTCCATTGTTATGAGCTCAAATTTTTTTTTCCTTCAATGTCCAATTATACACACTTTTCTGCACAGTGGATTCCAATTATATGTGCAAAAAAGTTTTATCCTTTTTTTTTTCTAACTTGATATTTACCTTGTTTAGCAAACAAGGTGCAACACTGAAATTGCATCAATTTCATCGCCGACGATGCAGCTCCGGCGGCGATTGCTTGATACACCGCCGCACACACCTAAACTCTACACACTACCCACACAATACAAAACCTCACTACCTCAGTAGTACTATAATTTCCCCCAAAACTAAAACCGTCAAAACACCAACAACAACCTCAATCCTCAAACAACAACAATGGAAAGTCTCTTACCAACGTTTCCCCCGTATCAAAATCCGCGAAGTCAAACCCGACTTCATGAAATTCGAGCTCCGAGACACAGATTCCAGCATAGCTAACGCACTTCGTCATATAATGATAGCCGAAGTCCCAACCATAGCAATCGACCTCGTAGAAATCAAAGTGAATTCTTCTGTCTTAAATGACGAGTTTATTTCACATCGTTTAGGTTTAATACCATTAACGAGTGAACGTACTATGAGTATAAGGTTTTCACGTGATTGTGATGCTTGTGATGGTGATGAAAAATGTTTGCATTGTTCGGTTTAGTTTTATTTGAGGGTTAAGTGTTTGAGTGATCAGACACTTAGATTTGAGGTCGATAATTAGATTTGATGGTTGAATTGAATTGGGGAAGAAGAAGAAGAAATTCCAGCCATTGTTAATCGTTCGAAACTCATTAGCAACTTGGAATTGGAATTGGAATTTTCAATTTGGGGATTTTTTAATGTGGAGAAGAAGATGGATGATGGATGCTGGGGCTGGGTGGGGAATATTTTAATTTTTTTTGGTTATTTTTTAACTTAGACACGCTATTTTTTATTTAAATAATTATGTTTTTTCCACGTCATCTATAGGGTGTAAGAAGTTTCACTTTTTTATAGTTTAGGTGTGTAATAGGTCACTTATAAAGTTTAGGTGTGGATTCGACTTTTCTTGTATAGTTTGGGGTGGAAACGATGCCTTTTCCTTACATATATATATAACTTTACTTTACTACTATATATAAGAGAGAGTGAGATTTTAGTAAGTCCTCGCATTAATTTTTTATTTTTTTTTATCATTTTATCCCTAATTTAAATTTTAATTACTCTACAAATTTTCATTCATTTTGATAACTTTGAACAATTATATGAGCTTATTAAATGCTACAATAGTGATGAGTAATGGAAAAATGATAGTGACACTATAAAAACTATTTATACAATCAAGTTCAAATTGATGCAAAGATTTATTGTTTTTCTATTTTGTAGAAATGTTTATTAATCATACTTTAGATTTTCATTTTTCCTAACAAATTTATCATGAACATAAATTTTATTTTTCCTAACAAATTTATCATGGACAAGTTATTAAAGTATGTTGACATTCCCTTTCTAACTTAATACATGCTTAATTATTAAATAAAAAAATATTTTTATATTTAGCTAAAAATATTTGAAAATTTAATTTTTTTTTTAAATATAATTTGACTCTTCAAATATTAATGATACTAAATAATGAAAAAATGAGAGTAATTCTTTTTCACATTTTTTGATGATGAATTTTTTTGACAAAAAATGAGATTATCAATATTTTATGGAATTTAGAACAAAATAAATAATTTAAAATGAAATATTAGAGTTTCATAAACATTTAAGAAATATCAACATAAATTTCTTAACATATATTTTTAGGAAAAAGAAACTAATAAAGTTAAAAAAAATTAGTAACTTTTAAATTTCTTTTGTATGATTTAATATGAAGGAAAATAATTAAGCTACATATTGTGAAGGGTATTTTAGTAAACAAACAATATATTTTTACAAACAATGCACTACATATTATTTTTAATACCACAAACCAAACAACCACTAAAAAATAATACCAAGATAACTTATCCCAGGACAACTAATCCCAGCATAAAAAACTTATCCCAGGACAACTAATCCCAGCATAAAAAACTTATCCCAGGACAACTAATCCCAGCATAACTAATCCCGGTATAATCAATTGGCAAGAAATGTGTGATTGAGGAGTGTGAAATTCCTTTGGTCCACCTAAGAGTGAAGTTTGAACTACCATTGATGAGGTGTGTTTGAAGGTTTGATACACTTTCTTGTGCTAATCATTGGTGATAGTAAGGGTCTCATTACCTATCTTTACTTTTATGCATCTCTTCTTCATCCCCTTTCTTATTGTGTTGTTTTCTTTGTCTTGTGGTAGCTGATTTTTGTGTCTTGAGTCCATAATTTTGTGTATTAGATTTAGATCTTGTATCATTTGGTATCAAAGCCATGTATTAGAGTTGTTTCCACAACTGTAAGTCTTGGATCTAAGAAAATCTCCACAAAAAAAGAGTCTAGAGTCAAGAAAATAAAATAATAAAAAAAGAGGTGTTTAACGTTTTTGTACTTGGACAGCATTTTAAATCTTAGATCTACATGTTTTTGTGTTGTTTTGTTGGTTTCAAGTGCTAGATTCTTCTTCCCTAGCAGCTAGGGAGTCTAGATCTAAGTTTTGAGCAAGATCCGGTTGGGTTTGTAAATTCCACCATTGTTGAAAACGTGTTTGAAGCTTTTTGTGGGTGGATTTTGTGTGGCTTGTGCTATTTGTGACGTTTTGTGGCTGATTTGTTGATATTTAAGCTTGTCTTAGCAAAGGGAACCTAGATCCAAAAGAAAAATTGAATTTAGGGTTCATTTGCCTTGTCGTCAAACTTTGATCAACTCTTGAATATTCATGTTGTTCTTCTTCATCTTCATAGATTGTTGAAGAAGAATATTCAAGGAGGTTGTTTGATCCAAAAGAGGGAAGAAAGAGAGTGAAAAAGTTATTAGTTCAAAAGCATATTCAAAGAATATTCCATTCTTCCAAAAGGAGGGGATAAGGGGACAACAAAGCACACTTGCAAGTACAAGGGGGACCAATTCTTTTCCATTTCAATTGACGGCTTGAAAGAGCTCTAAATTGCATCCTTACACCCTCAAAACCGAAATCCTTTTTCTCCTTAAGTGTTGTTTGGCCAAGACAAGAATTTGGGAATTGAAAATTTTGAAAGTCACATCCAACCACAAGCTGCCACGTCATCACTTTGGTGACCAACCGAATTGAGTTCAAATTTAGATTTCCTAGTTTCTAATTGTTGTTTCTAGTTTCAATTTTGTTGGTTCTATCCCTAATTAGTAAGTTAGTAAGTACCTACTAGTTTGGTAATTAGATTAGAGTCCGTTCGTTTCGTGTCTTCGATTTTTGTGTGCTTTTCTCGCTTTTGAATTCGTAGTAGTTTGTTGGTTCAAGTCCGTACATCATTTTTATTTGAGTCGTATCAACCAAAAATCGATTCCGGACCAAAAGCTTATTCACCACTCAAGTAACTTGCCAAGTATTGCAAATTATCAACACTTGTGAAGCCAAGTATGAGGTGAGGTTGAGTGAGAGTGTGGTGAGGCTTTTGAACTAACTTGTTTGCTCGTTTTGTAGGTTGTGTTGCTTGCTGTTTTTTTTGTTCTTTTAGGTACATTTGCCATGGAATCTGAAGGTACTACTTCCCAACCTTTGGGAAATGATGCTATTGGAGCCTTGATGGCGGTTTGAGGCCTTTGCCCGAGAAATGAGGAGTGATAATGATGCCTTGTGGAGGGAAATGAAGAATGATAATGATGCCTTGAGAAGTAATGTGGATGCTATGAGGGGTGAAATGGTATCCTTGACGGGTGGTGTGATTAGAATGAAAGCGAGGGTTGATATATTATATCCACCAAAGCCTCCACAAAATTCAAACCACCAAGTCCCAAATCCACTTTACCAAGGACACCACACTCCACAAAATCCCATGCCACAAATCCAACTACATCACCAATGTAATCCAATGCCTCCTCCCCAAGATCCACTAAACCGAAATCACCCCATACAACTAAGAGAAGAGATGGTGATAGAATCCGAGGGTGATGAGGTCGGTTTCAAGATGGAGAGAAGCTTGATATTGAGATACAAGAAGAGTGAAGAAAAGAAGGAAAGGGAAAAGGAAACTGTGGGTAGTGAAGTAGAAAAGGGAAAGAAATGCTTAATTGTGGATCTTGTCCACAAAGAACCCTTGTTACTTCCTAACCCAAAAGCTAGCATTTTGCCTAGTATTTTCTCTTCTCATGTGCAGTTTCAAGACCCTAGAAGCCCTGAGGAGAAGCCCAAGGAAGTTCCCTTCAAGCCCTTGGCCAAAAGTCCCAATTTTGGGATAGGTGATGAAGAAGTGAGTCCAAAGGGAAACCTTGACATATTCCCTTGTAATGTGGAGCATAAAGCCTGCCATGATGCAAAACCAAGTGAAGAACACACTTCCCATGATCTACAAGGTAACAAAGCTATCTTCTACACCCCTATAAACTTGAATTGTTATGATGTGGCTAGTAGTGGCCAAAGTGGTGTAGTTTCGAATTTTCTTAGTGAAGTGTATGAATCTTCCTTTTGTGATACTCTTGGTGTTGTTAGGTTTCATAAGGACCAAACTCTTGTTGTGAGTACACAAGCACTAGTTGATCCTTTAGATGATAAAATCAATTCTTTTCGTAAGAATGGTTTGCGTCCATCTAGTGCTAGCACTTATAACTTGAATAAGGTTCCATTACCAAGTGACAAGAATATTCACACACTAGTTTACCCTTGCGAAAACCAAGGTGAGTCTGCGTTGGTATGTGAGTTGCCAACAACTAGTGAGGGTGTGCAAAATGATCAATCGGGTGGAGTTGACCTTGATTTGCTAGAATGTTTAGGAGACCCGAATTGTGATTGTACTTGTGCAAATGGTTTTGATTGTGATCCCTTTGTTGTCCATTATGGTTTGAATATGTGTGTGGGCTACTCTCTTGAAAGAGAAGGTGGTTTCATGATTGAGGACCCTAAGGCAAATGTGCCATTGCCTCTTTGGGGTATTGCTTATACATGTGCATCCTTGTTTGACACACTTGTGCTTAAGTTACTTGAATCTTAACTTGTGGATGCCAAGTTTATGTTTCATTTGAAAGGAAGGAGCCGTATGAGTTTAAATGACTTGATTCCAACCTTATGTGCTAAACCTATTGAATCAATTGGCATTCTCATAGATGATAGCACCTTGGATGATGCCTTTACACTTGATGCCTTCTTATACTACCTCTTTGCTTATGATGATATCCATGTAAGTCTTGGATTTGTTTTATGTAGGGGTAGGACATTTGTTTGTTGGTCCACTTGGAGTTACAATGCTATATGACTTTTGTGGACCTTTGTAGTTGCCTTACCTTTTGATGCTTGCCTTAGCCGTGTCCTTTGTGATGTTTGTGGTAGGAGTTTCATGATCATAACGAAGGATAGTTGGATGTATTTCAAATGTGTACCTCCTTGGAGTGTTTCTTTGAACTTGTGTGTTGAAAACCACGACATTAACCTTGTTCATAGTGACCTTGTGTATGGCATAGTTGTGTGTAATGTCTTGGATGATTGTAAGTTGGATCCCCAAGTAAAAGGGATGATTAGTCTCGGCTTATGCCCTTGGTTACTTCGACCCTTTGATCTCGGTGCATTCTTGAAGTATGGGAGGGATAGCCTCGGATTATGTCCATCCATTTTTTATATTGATCCTATTCACTTTCTTTGTGCTATTTATGTCAAGTCTTTCATGTCACAAAAAAAGGACCCATGGATGTATGTCAAGTGTGAACAACCATGAATTGATGATATGAGTGTGGTACTAATACTAACCCTCCTACCAAGAGGATTGTGGGCTTGTTTTGCTCTCTCTTTGGTCTTGCAAGATCTGAATTTGAGGATAAATTCCTTTCAAGATGGAGAGGATGATACAAGCTTAAAGAGCACAAAAGAGTACACGGCATTATCAAAGGTTCAAGCTTCGGAATTGACAAGTGATTGAAGGCCTTTTGGAGCATTTTTGAAGCCTTGTTCAAGAGAAGCTAGGAAGAGAACCTTTACACTCAAGAGGCGTCTCAAGTGAAGGGTATAGATGACATTTTACACATTAAAGTCACACTCAAGAGGCGCCCCAATTCCCTTATTCATTAAGGGTATTTTTGACATTTACTATGTAATAGTATAAATACACAAATTAGCTTCTCTTTCCATTAGACTTGAATGAATTGAAATTGAGTATTACTCTTAGTGTAGTTTCTTTCCTTAGTGTAGGGCTTGGAAAAGCCATCTTAGTGTACGTCTTGGAAAAGACATCCAAACTTGAGAGATTAATACATTTGATGGATTTCACTTGTGTTGATCAATTGGCAAGAAATGTGTGATTGAGGAGTGTGAAATTCCTTTGGTCCACCTAAGAGTGAGGTTTGAACTACCATTGATGAGGTGTGTTTGAAGGTTTGATACACTTTCTTGTGCTAATCATTGGTGATAGTAAGGGTCTCATTACCTATCTTTACTTTTATGCATCTCTTCTTCATCCCCTTTCTTATTGTGTTGTTTTCTTTGCCTTGTGGTTGCTGATTTTTGTGTCTTGAGTCCATAATTTCGTGTATTAAGTTTAGATCTTGTATCAAGATGTGAGGAAAACATCAAACTCCTAATGGAATTTTTTCTTCGTTTTTCTTTGTATAGTTCCTTTTGGGTGGGGGTCGCATAAATCTATCTCCTTTCTTTGCTTGTGTGTGAACACAAAATTAAAATGATACATAGACCATTATCATTCGGTACCAAAAATATCAAGTTCTCCTTGGGTTTAAAATGATACATTCATGAGGCTACAAACTGAGGTTCTTCACTATTCAAATCCACCTGTTAGATTCTCACATCGTTAGTGGATGAGTGATTTGCTCTTTATATGGTTTTGAGTGATCCTCATCTCATGAACTAACTTTTGGGAATGAATTAGGCTCAAGGTTCAATTTTTTCACACGCTACCAAAGCGGAATGTTGGTGAGACTGTTTGCATAATCACTTTCTCTTCTTGTTCTATCACTTTGGGCTTTCCTTTTGTCTCTCTCCATTCAGCCCATTGAGCCATGAACTTTTCTCCATATCACTCCTTAGCTTGTTGAGCCTACTCTCCTCTTAGATCCAGGCCAACTTTTGCGAATCATATATCTCCGACATGAAGTCCACTCATCAATCTTCTCAGCAAAAAAATTATCGGTCCACATGTAAACCTAAAAACTAGGTTACTCGACGGGAGTGTGTTAAAAAATCATCACTTGCCCCACATCGGTTGTGTAATGATTTAACAAAACTAGTTTAAGTAGTCCTCGGTTGCTCCAACATTGCTTTAATGTTTTATGTTGGAAACTTGAGATTCTTTCGCACCATCATCAGTAAACGTGTTACTCTAAAAAAAAAAGGTACGCCCTTACATCGACCTAGTGCTCTTAAAACACATACTCCCCCTGTTTCAACTTGTTGGTCTTTCTTTTCTTTTTAATCCATTTTAAAAAGAACGGCTCCTTCCTTTTTTGACAACTCCTTAATTTCAACTTTCCTCATGACACGTTTAAAACCACAAGATTAAAGGAATATTTTGGTACAACCTATATATCTTTGATTTAAGACCTCAAGAGTCAAAAGTTTTCTTTACTTTTTTTAACTCCGAGCCAAGTCAAAACCAGACAAACAAATTGAAGCAAAGGGAGTATCATATTTATCAGTACACAGATACTCTCGATTGACAAATCTAGCCCCACCCCCACCCCTAACCTAAAGCTCGTGTAATTACAACGTGTTTCTCCTTACTCCAAATAGCGCATCATATCTATACTTTTTGAACATAACCGGCCATAATCCCCATAGGAAAGTATACCAGGAGACTTTTATATGAGCCTTGTGTGGGTCATCTAAGCTATGTATGTAGCTCTACTTATAACCCTAGATGCAACTAGTATATGCTTAATGCATGTTTGGTATGAAGAAAAAATGTTTTCCGCGGAAAAAAATTCTTAGATAATATATTTCCAGAAAAATAAGTGATTTTCTTACTTATTTTGCTTGTGTTTGGTAAGTAAGCAGAAAATATTATCCCAAAACATTTGTATATAATTTATAAACACTATAAAAGGTGGGGGTGAAGCCGTGGAGGTGGGAGTGTGGGTGGTGGTGATGTGTCCTATGAAGGTGGGGTGGGGGTGGAATGTGTTGAAAGGACATCCGTGGAACTTTTTTTTTTAGTTTCAATATTTTCCAAAAAAAAATTGACCAACCAAGCATGAGAAATTGGAAAACATTTTCCAACAAAAATATTTTCCACCATACCAAACACACCCCCAGTTACTCCTCCAATATCCTTCAGTTCCTTAATATAAATACGCACCCTCTGCAATATCCTCTTTTTAGTTTATAAGCTTAGTAAATTTTATGAAGGACAATTTCAATGGTATCCTTCAATGACAAGGTTTGTTGCTACGTGAACTTCATCGCCTAAAATGAAACAGCGGTCACAATATTTTGACGTTTCAGACTTATCAATAATTGAATACCAAAAATGTTGGACCAATATTTCAGCAATTTGTCATTGACAACTCTGTCCAGTGAAATCGTCAACTTTTATTTGGGATAACATAACTGAGAAGTCAATCGCTTACAACTTTGGAACTCACTGGATAATGAGCTTATCCCTCTACCCTTCTCCACTTAAGCATGATGCTTGCTTCACGACAAGATTAAAACTCGTGATGTGCATTTACTCCACATGCCTTGTCGCATTACCTTTGTCACCAACCAAAAGTACTTACTGCAGGCTTGAAATCACCAATTTTAAGAATCAGACAAAACATTAACTAGATTTGACACGTTTCCATGCACAGGACAACCTCGTAAACCACTAGATGTGTCAAACTAAATGCAATTGGACTAGTTTTCTGATTTAGCATACAAATATAGAAAATTCTCACCAAATTCACTGCAAACTGCCCAACCATTAGCTTACTTGGGAAAAGGTGCAATGGTATCTTAGTATTCAGATTAAGATACCATTGCACCTTTTTAGATCCTTCTTTTACTACAGAAAAATCCGATATAGGTAAACAACGGGCTCAATCCCCAAGCCTTCTCCATTTAAAACCAAAACATGGTCCAACAGCCAGGCTTCAGACTTGTGACATGTGCTTACTACACATTCGCTCTCCATGAAGGTTTAACTTTTCACCTTCATACAAATACAACAATATTAACCAAACCAATGAATTTAAATTCCCATTTTCACCAAAACCACTCCAGAGAATTCCTGAGGTGGAAGTACGTATCAATAATTCCAACTTTCTCTAACAAATTATCTCCTTAGCAAAATGAAACACATAGAGGGTCAGCTAATATAATGGGCCTGGACCTGATAGTTACACCAAATACTATTAATTTCTTACAGTTAAGTGATAAAATGAGGTATGATTGTATATTAGTTTACTATGATTTAGTGAAACAATATATATCAAGATTTACATGTTATGTGTTCATAAAATTGGTGTAAACACCGAGTAATCTTCTTCATAGTATAATAACACACATTTTTTTCCATTGTGTTTGACACAATCAATCAGCATATGTTTTATAGCCTGATACTATGATTGACTTTCATATTCATTTATAATTCACTCAAAACATCTCCTTTTTGATGTATTCAATCCAGCATTTTCTTAATGTTGGCTTTTCATTTTCATCAATAAAACATCTTAGAATTACTTATCAAAAAATTTATATACAATCTCAAAAACTTTATCTTTCGTCTTAATCATTTTCACCAAGTTAGGTCCATTATTTCTTTGCTTACAATCTTCTTTTTGAATATGCACTAATTAGTAATATTATTTAAACTTTTTAAAGTATCATTGTATAATACTCGAAGAGGAGTTTGGCTTAACTGTAAAGTTGCTGCCACGTGACAAGGTCACAGGTTCGAGCTATGAAAACAACCTCTCATGTAAGAATGCCGGTTAAGCTGCACAGACACTAAGCTTAGGGCACCAGGCTTTCGTTTTTGTTTATAAAATATATGGTGGAATTTATAAACTTCAATTTCAATAGAATAAGGAAATTGATCTCCAATTGAACGTAATGAAATGGGGATTGGGTGTCCAACTAACAGACAAACCTGAGGAAGACGGAGCGGAGAAGTTTCGATAGTGATTGAGAACGTGAAGAGAGCTGAAATCATGGCGTAGGTTTACGACAATTGGGGATGCAGAAAGTAGATTAGGCTTCTCCATCAAAGTTAGAGTGGAGTAGGAGACTGTAGCTGCTGATGACACCATTAATGTTTGACCTAATTCAGATGAACGCCCTGATGATGATGATGATGATACGAATCGTTGGCTGCAACCAACCAAACGCCGTAGTATCCCTCTCATCTTTTCTCTCTCCTCTCTCTGACGAATTGTGGTGGTGCTCCTTGAGATTTTGACGCGGTTCTGGGTTTGGGATTTGAGGGTGAGTTTGACCCAAGTACAAAGATGGGGTGTGAAATGGTGAGAATATGGAAACAATATGGGCTAAAGTGTGAAAATGACTTTTTGTTGTTATATTGCCGCGCCTTGTAAGTTCTCTGCTCTCCAATCTTTTGTTATGCGAAAGTGATACTACACAACTTATTGCATACTTCCTCCATTTCAATTTATGTAACATGTTTTTTTTATTTGTTTCAAAAAAAATATTATATTTCTTTATTTGACGACTATTTAATATCATCATCTCTATTTTATCTTTATTGAGTAAAGTGACTTTAAGAAGGGTAATCATTTATTTCTTACTCTCTGTCCGATCAAATGGTGACACATAAAATAAAATAAAGGAAGTATAAGTTATGAATACTTTGACCCCTCAAATTTTCATCAAATAAGAAGTGAAGGCAAAAATTACAGACTACACCAAAAATATCACTACCATATTTTGGGTCTATGGCAACGGATTTTTTAGCGGCGGTTGCAAATTCGTTGCTAATGAGTATCTATGGCAACGATTCCAATCGTTGTCAAAAATAATAGTTCTATTAGCGCTAGGATCGTCGCTACTGAAAATAAATCGTTGCCATAGGTATATATATTGCAACGCTTTTTAAAACTGTTGCCATAGAAGCATACATGGCAACTCGGGGTGTTCACGGTTTGGTTTTTAACCAAATTGAACCGCGATCCAAACCAAATCGATATTTGGTTAAGTTTGGTTTGGTTTGATTTTACTTTAAAATAACCGACAAAATAACCAAATCGAACCGATATATATATATATGTGTGTATATATTTTAATTTTTGGGGGGGATAAAGGGACGATTTTATTGATGTTAAGCAGTAGACGAAGACAACGAGTTCACAATAGTAGAAAAAAGCATAGAGTTCATAGGCAACTCAGAGGTTGAAAAATATGAGCTAGATAATACAGAAAGATTCCCTAGTCTAGCTAGATTATTACAAGCCGCTCTTGACAGAGACTTCTGATAAGGAACTTGACGAGAGTCAGCTTCGAGCAGAGACAGTACAGAATTAGGAGAGCTAGAAAAAAAGTACACTTGGTTGGTCGAAAGGGAGGCGTCAATCTAACATAGCCCATCAGCCACCATATTTGTTTGTCAAAAATTATGGATGAGTGCTAGAGTCCCCAGCTTCTTCAAGAGCAACCTGCAAGCGCAAACAAGGGAGTTAAACAGAGGAGGGGATGTAACAAGAATGCGAAAAAGATCAGTAGAGTCAACCTCTACAGTTAGGGGTTGTATGGAATTAGTTAGAGCCATCTCCAGGCCTTGATGTAAGGCTAACAGTTCCGCATGCACTACATTCCTAGTATTACAGAAACCAATGAACCCCACTAACCAATTGTCATTTTCGAATCACCCCGTCAATGCCCCCTCTTGTGTTAATCTTATTATAAAAGCCATCAACGTTGAGTTTGAAGGTGTTAGCAACTGGTGGAAGCCAAGAGATATCAATAGTAATAGGAAGATTGACCGTTGGGTCGTTGCGAGTCATGGTTATAAATTCTAACAGTTTGGTAGTGACCATGGATGAAGAGAGGAGGTTGGTCGCTTACTTATGGATATTGTGATTTCGGTTAAGCCAAATGTGCCATAAAACAAATGGGAGAAAATCCAACCACGTGTAAAGAACAGTAGAGTTAGTCGGAGAAGGAAAATGTTGTTCCTTAAGAACTGTAAGCCAGTGAGAGGTGGAGAAGTCCAAGTAGCAGATATTGAGACCATTATCTAACCAAAACTTTTGGGCGATGAAACAATCTAGGAAAATATGGGAAACAAACTCAGTTGCGGACTTACAAATCGAACAAGTAGGTTGTTCAACGATTTGAAGACGATAGAGATATTCCATGGTGGGGAGACGATCATGGGAGCATATCCAAAGCATGGATTTATATTTACCTAAAGTACGAAGCTTTCAAATCCAGGGAAAATTATATTGGTGGGTGTCGGGGTGTCGGATAAGAGGGAGAACGAAAGTGGTAGTGAATAAGCCATTTGGGGTGGCTGACCAATACGGGGTATCGGGAATATCATTGGAAGCAATTGTGGAGTGTAAACGAATTAAGGTACTTTGGTCTTTGATTGAGTCAGGAAGCGTGAAGGATAGCTTATCCCACTGCCAAGTATTATTCTGCCAAAGGGTGTGGAGCTTGAGGTTGGAATCTTATTTCGTTAAAGGTCCATGGATAAGAGTACGAAGGGGTGGGGAGTTGGGGAGCCATTTATCAGTCTAGAAATTAATAGCTTTTCCTGACCCAGGCTTCCAAGCGATATTTGGGGAGCAAATTTTCAACCCTAGCAGAATATTTTTCCAAATAAAGAAATAGTTTGTGGTGGGTTTGGTTTTGTTGTACTTTTTATATAAAGCGGTGGCCCAGAGGGTGAGGGGATTTTGAAACATCCTCCAAGCTAGAGTGGTAAGAAGAGAGATATTCTTAGACCGAGCATCCCTTAAGCCAAGGCCGCCTTCCGTAATGGGGGAAGAGATTTTATCCCAGGCTAATAAGTGTAATTTTTTATTTTCCTCCATGGTACCCCAAAGAAAATGAATTTGGTCGATGAAATTGCAAACACCTAATGGAAGACGAAAGTATTGCATAGCATAAGAGGGGATAGTATTTAAAAAGGACTTTGGTAAGATAAGATGACCCGTAGGGGTAGGAAACTTAGTTTTCCAACTCGTAAGTTTTTTCCGCATGTTATCAAGGAGGTATTAGAAGTCCTTGGAGCGAGGTTTTTGGGAAAGAATAGGAAATCCAAGGTATTTTCCAAATTTGGTCGATTCATGAATATTGAAACATTACAGCGTTAGATTTTTGGAAGATTGCGGATATTTTTTGGAAAAAAAAGCTTTTGATTTGGCACAATTTATTTTTTGCCCAGAGAGTTTGCAGAAGGAGTCCATGCAGCAAGCCATATTTGTAATGAAATGAGGGTGGCTCTAGAGATGAGCGTGAGGTCATCGGTAAAGAATAGATGGGAGAATTGAGGGCCGTTTTGGGAGATCGAGACTGCATCCCAGTGCAGAATATCAACCTGGTGGTATATATAGTTAGATAAAAGTTCCATGCAAAGGATAAAAATGTACGGAGACATAGGGTCTCCTTGTCGAATACCTCTAGAGGGAGAAAAAAAAGAGGTTTGGGATCCGTTAACTAGGACTGAGATAGAGTTAGTGGTGATCCAGTTCATGATAAGCGCGGATTGCTTGGGAGGGAATCGAAAAAAAGCAAGGGCACGATGGATGAAGGACCATTCCAGTCGGTCAAAGTTTTTTTCTAAATCTAACTTTAGAAGAAGACTCTCTTTGCCGGAGCAAGTTTTGTTAATATGGTTGAAGAGTTCTTTCACCAGGATGGCATTATCATAGCTCTACGGCCCTTTAAAAAACTAGTTTGGTGGGGTCCGATGAGATTCAGGAGTAAAGGTCTGATACAGTTAGCAATAACTTTAGTAATAATTTTATAAACGGTATTGCATAAATTGATAGGGCGGAAGTTCTTAAGTTTATTGGCATTTTTAAATTTAGGAATAAGACAAAGATAAGTCTTATTTAACTTGGGGGGAATGGATTGATTGGAGAAGACTTGATGACAGAGATCTAGGACACTAGTACCAACAGTGTGCCAAAAATATTGGTAAAAGTGAGGGTGAAGCCCATCTGGTCCCGGTGCCTTAAGGGGTTTGAAGAAAAAAAAGGGCATTCTTTACTTCCAAATCAGTGAGAGGCTGATCGAGGATTGACATATCAGTACCGAAATATCAATGATAGAGGGTACCATAGTCAGCTTTGGGAGAAGATAGGTGAGAAGTAGTGAAATAATTTGTGAAATATTCTAAGGCATGCTCCTTAATGAGACGTTGATCAGTGATCCATTGATCACTAGTATCGTTAAAATAAGAGATCCTATTGTTTCGTCTCCGATTAATAACGGACATATGGAAAAAATGAGTGTTTGCATCACCATGATTAAGCCAATTAATTCTAGAACGGAGTTTCCAATAATCATCTTCATCCTTACGAATATTATTATAGTCATGAATTAAAGATTGTTCAAGGGTTTGGAGATAAGAACTAGTGGGATAGGAAGCGAAGTTATAGATACCAAGTAGACGGGCTAAGAAACGATTCTTTTTCTTAAAAATATCGCCAAAAGTGGCTTTATTCCAGGTGGTGTCACACCCCTTTTTCGACTCCAAAAAAAAAATATGTATTTTAAGGTTTGAAAGGTTTTTTTTATTAAAGTGAAAAAATGAAGATTGGTTCCGAAAAAAGATTGTTTTTACATTCAAAATCAGAGTCGCCACTTGGCATAATCTGGTGTGCCAAGTCACCATTGGAAAATTCTTTTCGAAACCATTTGACTCTTTAAACCGGTTTACGAACAGAGATTCCGGCTAAGGAATTCTGTTGACCAAGGGGAAGGTGTTAAGCACCCCTCGATCCCGTGGTTCGACCACGGTCGCTTGGTGGAGCGTATCGGCTAATTTGACATTACAAATGTACAAACCACATAAACACACAAAACAAGCAAACAAATAAATCACACAAAATTCAAAACAAACAAAAATAATGTTCAGTCCAAATTATACAATCCAAAATAAAAGAGGTGCCGAAATATAAAACCTATTCTATTCTAAACAAATCCTAAACTAAACTTCACCCGACGTTCCGGGCCTTGATCACGAGCCTCCTTTGTGTACATGCTACTTCAGGGCATTCCCCGGATAAATCAATACAAATCCTTCGGGGCATTCCCCGGCCAAATGAGTACAATTTAAAATTTTCGTGCAATAAAGTAGAAAGTACCATTCACGCACATATTCAAACACTCCAATAAATCGTTATTCCTAAATTTGCCTAACCGGCCTACGTTTGCCTACCAAGTTCAACATATCACAATTCTATCATGTGTAACATTATCAATACATCAAAATTAATCAATATTCATTTTCCTCCATTTTTAATCCCCACCTTAATTCATTTTTAACCACGTGATTAACTCATTTCAATACACAATCCACCAATCGAGAATAACGAAAATTCACCAATCATGCTTAGCACATCACACACCCAAATGTCACCAACAGTTCACATCAACAAACAAACCACGGTATCGAATCACACACAATCACAATCACATAAGAATTAAATAAAAGAGAAGAAAGAATTGGACCTTAAATTTGAAGCTTTCAAACTTAATGTTATTCGAATAAAGAGAGTCCGCACCCGGAAACCTCGAGCCGAACCTTAACACCAATAATCCAACTCGACAAATAATGACCCGTTCACCATCACTTTTCACGCCGTCATTGTTCACCGGTCACTGTTCACCGGTACTGTTCACCGGGTACTGTTCACCGGTTACTTTTTTTTTGTTGTTGTTGTTCTTGTTCTTATGAGGAAGATTATTTGGTGATTCTTGTTATTGTGGAGAAGATGATGATCAAAGAATGAGCCTCTTTTCCTCTTAGAATTTTTCTTTTATAATGAGCATGGATTTGTTATGATGTGGGAATTTTGGTTGGTCCCCCATATATTCTTTCTTTGTGGACAAGAAAAATGAGGGGGGGAATCACATGGGTAGTTAGGGTAGGTGGAAGCTTTTGATTGGGTAGGTTGTTAGGATAAGATAAATTAGTTAGAGGTATTTTTTGTTTATTTTTATATTTTTGTGGGATATAATTACATGGGGTTGGACACATGGTAAGGTGAACTAAAAATGAATAAAATTAGACTTCGGGAGGGACAAAATTAGGTGTCTACATCATGCCCCCTTTGAATGTAAACACGAAGTATTTTCAGACAAAGAAGTAAACAACGAGACCAAATTTTGACCCGACCATTATTCAAAGAAAGAAACAGAAGGAAGAAGGACAACCGGGTCTTGACTTAAGACATCCTTCCTACCCAAATTATGAGAGAATCAAGTCACGGGTATTTCAAAGGATTGGAAGAGAAGTGGACTATACCGAGTTGGAGAGTCGAATGAGGTTTCATCGAGGTTTCGGTCCGCGGCTCTGTCATTACATCAAAAAATAAAAATTACAAGTTAAAACATAAATGACATTACAAAAATCCTATCTATACAACTTCTGTTGGCTCTTGACCCGACTTTTATCACCCTATTCTTCAGGCGGGCTCCTGATTTGCAATTTCTTTCAACCTGTTGCTTGCCTTTCAATTTCTTCACCCTGTTCTCCAGGCGGGTTCCTGACTTGATATTTCATCAACTTGTTGCCATGCTTTCAACTTCTGCACCCTTTTCTTTAGGCGGGCTCCTGACTTGTTATTTTTCAATCTGTTTAACTTTCAATTTCTTCACCTTGTTGTTTGGTTTTCCATTTATTCGCCCTGTACTTTGGGCATGCTCCTGAAATCACATCAAAACTGAAAAGAAAATTATCCCAAATAAAGAAATGCAATTTCTATGAGTTAATTGGAATGACTCGACTAAAAGGTACGTTTTATAGGAATCCAGGGGGATGACTCGACTAAAAGGTACGTCTTCTAGGAATCAAGAAAAATGACTCGACTAAAAGGTACGTCTTCTAGGAATCAAGGGAAATGACTCGACTAAAAGGTACGTCTTATAGGAATCAAAGGGGATGACTCGACTAAAAAGTACGCCTTATAGGAATCATAGGGGATGACTCGACTAAAAGATACGTCTTATAGGGGTCAAAGGGGATGACTCGACTAAAAGGTACGTCTTATAGGAATCAAGGGAAATGACTCGACTAAAAGGTACGCTTTCTAGGAATCAAGGGAGATGACTCGACTAAAAGGTACATCTTATAGGAATCAACGGGGATGACTCGACTAAAAGGTACGTCTTATAGGAATCAAGGGAAATGACTCGACTAAAAGGTACGTCTTCTGGGAATCAAAGGGGATGACTCGACTAAAAGGTATGTCTTATAGGAATCAAAGGGGATGACTCGACTAAAAGGTACGTCTTCTAGGGGTCTCGACTAAAAGGTACGTCTTATAGGAATCAAAGGGGATGACTCGACTAAAAGGTGCGTCTTCTAGGAATCAAAGGGGATGACTCGACTAAAAGGTACGTCTTATAGGAATCAACGGGGATGACTCGACTAAAAGGTACGTCTTCTAGGAATCAAAGGGGATGACTCCACTAAAAGGTACATCTTCTAGGAATCAAAGGGGAAATGACTCGACTAAAAGGTACGTCTTCTAGGAATCAAAGGGGATGACTCGACTAAAAGGTACGTCTTCTAGGGGTCAAAGGGGATGACTCGACTAAAAGGTACGTCTTCTAGGGGTCAAAGGGGATGACTCGACTAAAAGGTACGTCTTATAGGAATCAAAGGGGATGACTCGACTAAAAGGTATGTCTTATAGGAATCAAGGGATGACTCGACTAAAAGGTACGTCTTATAGGAATCAAAGGGGATGACTCGACTAAAAGGTACGTCTTATAGGAATCAAGGGAAATGACTCGACTAAAAGGTACGTCTTCTAGGAATCAAAGAGGATGACTCGACTAAAAGGTACATCTTCTAGGGGTCAAAGGGGATGACTCGACTAAAAGGTACGTCTTATAGGAATCAAAGGAGATGACTCGACTAAAAGGTACGTCTTATAGGAATCAAAGGGGATGACTCGACTAAAAGGTACGTCTTATAGGAATCAAGGGAAATGACTCGACTAAAAGGTACGTCTTCTAGGAATCAAAGGGGATGACTCAACTAAAAGGTACGTCTTATAGGAATCAAGGGAAATGACTCGACTAAAAAGTACGTCTTCTAGGAATCAAAGGGGATGACTCGACTAAAAGGTACGTCTTCTAGGGGTCAAAGGGGATGACTCGACTAAAAGGTACGTCTTATAAGAATCAAAGGGGATGACTCGACTAAAAGGTACGTCTTATAGGAATCAAGGGATGACTCGACTAAAAAGTATGTCTTATAGGAATCAAGGGAAATGACTCGACTAAAAGGTACGTCTTATAGGAATCAAAGGGGATGACTCAACTAAAAGGTACGTCTTATAGGAATCAAAGGGGATGACTCGACTAAAAGGTACGTCTTATAGGAATCAAGGGAAATGACTCGACTAAAAGGTGCGTCTTCTAGGAATCAAAGGGGATGACTCAACTAAAAGGTACATCTTATAGGAATCAAAGAGGATGACTCGACTAAAAGGTACGTCTTATAGGAATCAAAGGGGATGACTCGACTAAAAGGTACGTCTTATAGGAATCAAAGGGGATGACTCGACTAAAAGGTACGTCTTATAGGAATCAAGGGAAATGACTGGACTAAAAGGTACGTCTTATAGGAATCAAAGGGGATGACTCGACTAAAAGGTACGTCTTATAGGAATCAAAGGGGATGACTCGACTAAAAGGTACGCCTTTAGGAATCAAGGGAAATGACTCGACTAAAAGGTACGTCTTCTAGGAATCAAAGGAAATAACTCAACTAAAAGGTACGTCTTATAGGAATCAAAGGGGATGACTCGACTAAAAGGTACGTCTTATAGGAATCAAAGGGGATGACTCGATTAAAAGGTACGTCTTATAGGAATCAAAGGAAATGACTCGACTAAAAAGTACGTCTTTTAGGGGTCAAAGAGGATGACTCGACTAAAAGGTACGTCTTATAGGAATCAAAGGGGATGACTCGACTAAAAGGTACGTCTTCTAGAGGTCAAAGGGGATGACTCGACTAAAAGGTACGGCTTATAGGAATCAAAGGGGATGACTCGACTAAAAGGTACGTCTTATAGGAATCAAAGGGGATGACTCGACTAAAAGGTACGTCTTCTAGGAATCAAGACTTAAGTTAGGAAGTGCATTATCTAAGAAGCAAAATTCGAATTACCCAATCAAGGAAGTGTGTTTCCTTATCAATGTTGTTTGAATTATCAAAACAATGAAGTGCGTCTCCTTACCAAAGTTGCTTGAATTACCAAAATAAGGAAATACGTCTCTTAGAGATCTTGAATTATGAATTTTACCATGGTTTTGATTACCAAACCTGCGCAGCAACCTTGCCTCTTGCATTTGTTGAGGTGAGAAATTACGGCCTTTGATGTTTAGGCTCTGAAATCCTTGATCTGAATGCAACATGTATTCCTATTACATACAAAGAAAACTTGTGAGTTTAAAAACATGGTGGCTAGTTTGTGGCTTTGGCTTTTGAGGCAATTGCTCCTGCCCCCGTCACATTTAGCTTTGCTTCCAACCATTAGAATATGTCATTGACTTGCTGTATCATTGACTCAAACTCAGCTTATTAAGAGTGACTCTGAAACAAACACAGTATTTCTGCTTTGTCGTGTTTCTCAAATAAACTCTTTGAACCTTGGTATTTCCATGAGTTCCCCGACTTCTCTGTTGACAAAACCTCCTGCATGCCTTTTTTTTTGGGCTCACAATCATGTATCTTTCATGTGCTAGCTTTTTTCTTGCTTTGTGCAATTAAAGAAGCTGGTAGCCAGTTTTGAAATCTTTTTTCACTTTTTTTGATACGGACTTGACTCAAAGACAAGAAACAACCAAAAAAAATAATAAAAAAATGACAATTTTTGTTTTGATAACTGACTTAAGAAAGATAAAATTAAAATAAAGAGAAGAAAGAAAAGACAATGAATATCCCTTTTTAAAACAACGAAACGAAAAATTCATCTAAAAATGACAGTCAACACTAATGATTATGCTATGCATTTTGGATTAAGCAGCTTGATCTTTTCATCCAAACTTTCTACCCATTGTTGTTGAGTTAATGACCTTGAAACTGAGTTGCTTTCTTAGGTCAATTGCATTTAAGACCCCATTTGGCTAGTGGCACCTTGAAGGGCTTTCTCCAACAAGCTTCTTTCATTTTCTCTCAGCTCACTATCGCCTTATGGTGCCCGTGAGGGTTTTCACCAATAAGACTCTCTCATTTTTATTTCTCTCAACTTACCATCGCCTTATGGTGCCCGTAAGGGTTTTCACCAATAAGACTCTCTTATTTTTATTTCTCTCTTGATTCCCTATGCTGAGAAAGACAAATAGTTCCCAAATGCATCATCATATCCCTTGCATGCTCCGCCTTAACATCCTCAAAGATTGATCTGAAGGTCTTTCTTTGGTTGTAACATGGCTTTTGGATAAGGTTAGAAAGAAAGGATGGCATGGGGCCCAAACGACACTTGAAGTGGGGTAAGACTTACAACTTTTGGAATCGACTCAAATAATGAGGATTAACTCATGCCCCAGTTTCTTTTGACTGGGTGACACTAAATTATTTATTTGGGTTGGACCGAGCCCTGAGTGGGGCAGCCTACGTATCTCACCTTTCAGAGATGAGAATTAGGTCATGCGTAGTTCTGGCAGCTTATTTTGCTTGATTCTGATTTTTTTTTGATTTTTTTTTTGGGATTTTTCCGACTCTATTTTTCTTCACTCTTTTTTTCTCTTTTTTTGATTTTTTTTTGGCACATTTTTTCTCTTTTTTTTTTTTTTTTTTTTTGAACTTTTCTAACTATTGTTTTGCTCGACATTTTTTCTTCGAGCTTTGCTGACTATATTGATTCCAAAAGAGTGTATGAAAGAAAATAAAACTAAAGCTCAAATGGGGTAAACAAAGGATGACACGATGTTTGGATGGCAGAATGAAATGCCTTCGTCATATCAATCTTTGAAAATGCAAGTACATATCATACAATATGAAAGTGCACGATCAAGATCACTTATGAAATGTTTTACAACACTAACTTTCCCCGAGCATGTGTGCCACCTCTTTTCTACACTTGCCCAGCATACAACTCCACTTTGTTGTACATTCCTCATGCTGAAGGACTCATGACTTCGTGGAGCTAATTTTCTTCCTGTTCCTCTTGATAGGATCACGTAAACACTGTTTGACCTAATTAAGACATGTCTTTCAATTGATGACCAAGTTATTCTCACGATTTTCAAAATAGTAGCCTTAATTTTCAAAGAAGGTTTCAACTTGATCACCAAATGCCCCAGCACTCTATCTATTTCCTCAGATGCTCTCTTTTTTTAACTTTAACCCTCTGATTCAATGTTCATTCTTAAACTGGATGTTAAGATCTAGCTGTAAATTTCACTAGAATATCATATCACTAAAGTCAACATAAAATGTACTATATAAAAACAAACAAACAAACAACACATATTTAAAACACAAAGAAAAAGGGGACACTCCATTTAATAAAAATGAAAGATAGAAGGGTTTGAACATAAACGACAAAGGGACAAAACAAGATATATCCCGAACTACAACCCTGAAATAATTCGGAGAACAGAAAATAAAACAAAACAAACTACCAAACCCCTTCCTGGTAAGGAGAAGGGTGACTTCTCCATTGCTCAGCCTGATATCTTAGCCACTGGCTTGCATATCAACATGACTGGAGCTTCCACTACTGTCAGACACATTTCCTTCAACAAATAAGCTTTGAATCCCCATGCTTAACTCATTGCCTCCCACAGATTGTGCAGTACCGCGTGCTGGTGAAGAACTCTGTGGGATGGTCGAAGGGTCAATGTTTTGCACCACAATCAATTTATATTGAATTATCTTTTCTATTTCTCTTTTCAAAGTGCGACAATCTTCAGTACTATGACCCTGAACATCAGAATGATATGCACATCCCACATTAGGATCAAAACTTTTTGAATGCGGGTCAGGAGTATACCCAAGGAGAGGAGTGATCATGCCCTGCTGTACCAATCTCTGGAATAAACTGGCATAGGATTCCCCAATAGGAGTGAAATTATCTTTTTCCTTCCTCTTCTTTGCGAACTCTGGCCTCGGATGAAATTTGGATTTAGAGGTCCCTTGGTAAATTTATGGGGGTCGAGGACGATGTTGAGGGACAGGGTCATGCCATTGTGGATAAGAAGATAGATGAGCATACAATTATGCATTGTTCATAGGATATCGAGGAAGTGGAATGGGATTTCTTAGATTTCGGAGAAAGAAACCTTGTTGCAAGTGGTTATGTGGATCTGATATGTAAGCTCGGTATTGAGGCTGACAGTATTGGTGGGTTGAACCTCTCAAACTCTGCTTTGGCCCTATCATGACAATAGGTGCGTTTTTCTTCTTCTTTCCTTCAGTTTTCCTTGGTTGATTGCAATGTCGTCCCGAATGTTTCACAGAATCCTTTTGTCCATCAGGCTCCCCAAATTTTGATGTCTCAAAGCTGGGAGGAAGGTTAACACTTGAAGACATGCCCCAGTTTTTATATGAAACATCTTCATAGCTCATAAGTCCAGGGGAATTTTTCATATCATTTTCTACACTCTTCACTTTCCCAACCATTTTCTCTGGCTCTTTTGGCATGCTAGGCTTCTTAGTAAGAAATTTTGGTGGTTCACTTAACTTAACTGTAAGCTCAAGAGTATACCAATGATCATCAACAGTATTGAACGTGGAGTCACTAGTGGACTGGGAAATCACAATCGTTGGATTGATAGACAAAGTGGAAGCCTTAGTAGAAGGTTGAGCAACAAAAGCACAGACGGTATGTGGTGTTGTGAATGTGGTAGACTTATACTGAGGAGATAAAGAAAGAGTGGTGGAAGTATTGAGGTGCATTTGACGTGGAATGGATTCTGAGGCATGTTGTGGTGCATCAACAACAGTAGAAAACTGACTTTGCAATTTTGGTGGAAGACTCAAGGTATTTGAAGGGTCAAAAGTGGGGAACGGAGGTAGAGGCAACCCACTGGCCCAAGCTCGGTACATTCTCATCATTTGTTGTCTCAGTCTCAAATTCTCTTCCTTTAAACTCTCAATTTCCCGACTCTTTGTTTCATCCATGATGCCACTCTCTATATCCTTGTTGGACACAACTAACCCTTCCTTGGATTTGGTGTTATATAGAGGATCAGCCAGGAAGCCACAAACCAACCACCTTAAACTAACTGAACAAGAGGTAACAAATATGTTAGAGTTCAACATTTTTTTTCTTCAAAACCTCTTTTTTTTTTCTTGAAGAAAAATCACCAAACCCTAGAAGGGCGCCTACGTATCTCACCCCCGAAAGGGGAGAATCGGGTGTGCGTAGTTCGTGAAGTTTTGCCAAAATGGCCAATTAAAATCTTTCTTTTTTCTTTTTTCTTGAAACTTTAAAAAGAAAAGAAAATAACAAATTATCAAAAAAATTGACGAAAATCTTTTTGCATTTTTTAGGTTTAAACTCCCTATACAAAAATGGAATATATGATTACCAAAGAAGAATCTTTTTGGGTTTTCGATTTAGAATTTCATAGGAAAATGAAACTTGAAACTATTAAAGAAAAATCTTTTTGTAGTTTTCTTTTAGAGATGTATATGAAACACCTACTCTAAGTGAAGAGTGAAGAAAATCTTTTTGAATTTTTCAGATTCCTGTACAACATGAAATCTATGGTTACCGAAGAAAATATTTTTGGATTTTCGATTTTAAATTTCATACGAAAATGAAACTTGAACCTATTAAAGGAAAATATATTTTTTGCTTTCTTTTAAAGATGTACATGAGACACCTACTCTAAATGAAGAGTGAAGAACATCTTTTTTTAATTTTTGAAATAAGATCCCCGAACCTAAAATAGGTTGCCTACGTATCTCACTCCCGGGAGAGGAGAATCAGGGGTGCGTAGTTCGTCCAGATTGGACAATTAGGGATTCACTGAAAGATTGACCCTAACTTAAGAGACACGACTAAAGACAGCCGAATAAAATCTTTTTGGGGTTTTCAATTTGAGACTTCACATAAAACTGACACCAACAACTACGAAAGAAAAATCTTTTTGGCATTTTTGTTATAAGAAATATACAAAACTTCTACCAATTTTTTTCATTTTTCTTTTATAAAAGCTCCTGTAAAAAAAATCTTTTTTTTTTAATTTTTGAATTGTGAAAAACAAAAGACATAAAGAACTCTAAAAACTACAAAACTCTTTTTTGGACTTTTTTTTCCCACACTTTACTTCTAACACATGCTTTACCTCACATCAGTCTGTCAAATGACCACGTTATCCTAAAAGATGCCACATTTAGCAGGTAGGAATGATTTAGAGGTAAGTCTCCTACAAAGGACCAAGTGGCCCCCGCTAGGTCTTAATATGATGCACATAAGCATGACCTAAAGGCTGACCTACGCTGAGGTTCACTAACAAGGCCGTTCGGGGGAGCATATGGTCGATAGTGGCTGCTTAGCTTTCCACCTACTCCATACATCCAACGGCTCCCCCCTAAAATAAAGGTGACTCAACTAGAGTTCGTGCGCACGGTGTGCGCTCCCAGACTTGTTGCGGAAAGAATTGACTCGGGTTATGCAAATGATGTCAGATATAAAGCGGTAATACATAGGATAAATACTGTAAATAAAGAGCACAAAAATGCACAAAAGTGAAAACACAAATAAAAATCACAAACAATGTTTATACACTCGTAATGTCAAACAAAGCCTATACGACTCCAAAAAAAGGTCGGATTCTGAAATAGTCCCCAGCAGAGTCGCCAGAGCTGTCACACCCCTTTTTCGACTCTAAAAAAAGATATGTATTTTAAGGTTTAAAAGGTTTTTTTTATTAAAGTGACAAAATGAAGATTGGTTCCGAAAAAATATTATTTTTACATTCAAAATCAGAGTGGCCACTTGGCATAATCTGGTGTGGCAAGTCACCATTGGAAAATCCTTTTCGAAACTATTTGACTCTTTAAACCGGTTTACGAACAGAGATTTCGGCTAAGGAATTTTGTTGACCAAGGGGAAGGTGTTAGGCACCCCTCGATCCCGTGGTTCGACCACGGTCGCTTGGTGAAGCATATCGGCTAATTTGACATTACAAATGTACAAACCACATAAACACACAAAACAAGCAAACAAATAAATCACACAAAATTCAAAACAAACAAAAATAATGTTCAGTCCAAATTATACAATCCAAAATAAAAGAGGTGCTGAAATATAAAACCTATTCTATTCTAAACAAATCCTAAACTAAACTCCACCCGACGTTCCGGGCCTTGATCACGAGCCTCCTTTGTGTACATGCTACTTCAGGGCATTCCCCGGATAAATCAATACAAATCCTTCGGGGCATTCCCCGGCCAAATGAGTACAATTTAAAATTTTCGTGCAATAAAGTAGAAAGTACCATTCACGCACATATTCAAACACTCCAATAAATCGTTATTCCTAAATTTGCCTAACCGGCCTACGTTTGCCTACCAAGTTCAACATATCACAATTCTATCATGTTTAACATTATCAATACATCAAAATTAATCAATATTCATTTTCCTCCATTTTTAATCCCCACCTTAATTCATTTTTAACCACGTGATTAACCCATTTCAATACACAATCCACCAATCGAGAATAACGAAAATTCACCAATCATGCTTAGCACATCACACACTCAAATGTCACCAACAGTTCACATCAACAAACAAACCACGGTATCGAATCACACGCAATCACAATCACATAAGAATTAAATAAAAGAGAAGAAAGAATTGGACCTTAAATTTGAAGCTTTCAAACTCAATGTTATTCGAATAAAGAGAGTCCGCACCCGGAAACCTCGAGCCGAACCTTAACACCAACAATCCAACTCGACAAATAATGACCCGTTCACCGTCACTTTTCACGCCGTCACTGTTTACCGGTACTGTTCACCGTCACTGTTCACCGGGTACTGTTCACCGGTTACTTTTTTTTTGTTGTTGTTGTTCTTGTTCTTATGAGGAAGATTATTTGGTGATTCTTGTTATTGTGGAGAAGATGATGATCAAAGAATGAGCCTCTTTTCCTCTTAGAATTTTTCTTTTATAATGAGCATGGATTTGTTATGATGTGGGAATTTTGGTGGGTCCCTATATATTCTTTCTTTGTGGACAAGGAAAAGGAGAGGGGGAATCACATGGGTAGTTAGGGTAGGTGGAAGCTTTTGATTGGGTAGGTTGTTAGGATAAGATAAATTAGTTAGAGGTATTTTTTGTTTATTTTTATATTTTTGTGGGATATAATTACATGGGGTTGGACACATGGTAAGGTGAACTAAAAATGAATAAAATTAGACTTCGGGAGGGACAAAATTAGGTGTCTACAGGTGGTGGCAGTTGACGCAAAATTTTGAGTAGCAGCCAGAAGATCAGTACGGTTATTATGCCAACATTGTTGCACTAACGGCTGAAAGGTAGGGTGTCTTATCAAAAACTGTTCTAGACGAAAAGGCCAAGGAGATTTAGAGCTCTGCCGAGAAGTAATATTAGTTAACAGCAGCGTGTGATCGGAATGGGTTTTAGGAAGATGAATAACTTTAGCATTAAGTTAGAGAGTGAGCCAAGAGGAAGTAGTAAAAGCCCGATCTAAGCGTTCTAAAATAAGACCCACACCGTTATGCCTACGTCTATGATTTGACCAAGTATAACGGCCACCCTTGAAGCCTAGATCAATTAAATTACAAGAATTAATGCAATCCAAAAAATGGGAACAACGGTATTTACTTATACCACGACTACCCCATTTATCCCGATGGCTAAGAGTCTCATTAAAATCTCCCGCTAGCATCCATGGACCATGAATGGTTTTAGCATATTTAATAAGGTTATCCCAAAGTGCTAAACATTTAGAAATATCAGTTCTAGCACATATTGCGGAAAAATACCAAGGAGAGGAGTTTGGTAATACCTGGATTATAGCATGCACCTCTTGATCGGTGCAACATTTTTGAGTCACAGTAATCACATGAGAGTACCACATTAACACAAGCCCACCCGAATGTCCTATAGCGGGGACTTCAAACATCTCATCAAAAGCAAAGTAATCCTTAAGACTAGCATGATTAGTCATTTTTGTTTCTAGAAGAGCCACTAAGCAAGGGTTATGGTTTCTAATAATTTCTTTTAAGTTCATTTTAAAAGAGTCATTATTTACTCCATGCGTGTTCCAAACTATAAAACTAGTGTCCTGATCCATAGGGTTAAATGAAATAAGAAGAAAAGGGTCATCACTGTCCTCCGCCATCATCCTCATTGACGATACCATTATCACCACATTCTTTGCCAAGTCCTGATTCACCGCAGGGCGTAGGACAAAGAAATATCTCAGTAGATTCACAGGGCAATTTAGTATGTATTTTTTGTCTTCTTTCTCCGGGAACACCATAAGGGCTGCGGACTTTAGATTTAAGATTTCGGTGAACGCAGTTTGATGTGGATTCCTTTCTAATCTGTCCAGCTCCATGGTTGGGGTTTGATAGACTTCTTTCTAGATTGGTGGTTGATGGGGTAGAGGAGAAATAACTTATGGGGGAAAAAGAGGCGTTGGCATAAAGGCTGGGGGGTTCGGTTTGACTGGTAGAGGCTGCCAAGGAAAGAATATTGGGTTGGTTGAGATAGCTTCATGGGGAGTGAAGAATGGGGTATGTGCTATATTGTTCATGTTGGGAAAGAGACTGAGGAAGTGAGTGAGGTTTCAAAGGCCCTCTATGATCTGAAGAAAACCCGACAGTGTGGTTATTGAGTTCGACATCAGGTTGCTGGTAGACTATATTTGGTTGACAAAGTGCTCTAGAGAGATGCGCATGCCCTCTATTACTAGTTGAGCTAGCTGTCTTTCATTTTGAATGACTATCAGAGACTGTGAGCCATTGACCTTCAGTGTGAAGGTGGTTACAGGACCCTCAACCCCATCTCTATTAATGACTGGGGTTGAATAGAGAGGGGGACTGGTGGGGTTGCATGGACTGTGGGAGTGTTGTTGTCGTTTATGGCTTCGCGTAGTATCAGAAAGGATTGAGTAGGGAGAGATGAATGTGTTGGTGAAGGGGAATGGGAGCAGCCATTTTTTATAGTAGCAGACAAAGAGGAATGGGTAACTTCTTGTAAGAGTAAAGTAGTAAGTGATGATTGAAAATCTTTTGGAGAAGATTTTATAGAAGGGTGATTGGGTGAGAGAGTAGCAATAGGAATATGGTTAATTTTCTTACAAGAAAGGCATGACACTTGGCTAGAGTTTTGTGCCAAGTGTACAGCATGCAAAAGAAGGAAGTTGAAGAGGGATTGGTCGTTAACTGAGAAATATCAGTTGGGGAGTTGTTATGCAAAAAGGAATTTTTTGGGGGGTTTGTAAAGTTTTTTGTTGGGGTTTTAAGTTCCATAGTATTTCCAAGTGGAAGATCAGTGCGCTATGAGGAAGATGGAGGTTATTTTTGGACATAGAAGTGGGTGGAGAGATAGCATTAGGAGAGGTATTAATATTGGTAATGGTACTCAAAGAGCTTTTGTGGGAATGTTTGGTATTAATTCCATCATGGTGGTAATGATCAGTACAAGGAGGAGAGAGGTGACAATTAATAGCATTTAAAGGTGTTGGTAGTATGCTATAATTTTGATTGGGGGGAAGAAAAAAGGTTTGAGGATAGTACCTTGTCTTGGAGTTTTTTACCTGGGTTTGCAGCTTTTTTTTCTTGAAAATTGCACCATTTTCCAATCTTCTAGTGGAGAAGCATGCTCCTTAGGGCCTTGTGCTGGAGTAGATCCATCCTGCAGTTACTGTGCCTTTTGGAGATTTTGGAAGGAGCAATCATTGTCGGTGTGACCAAGACGGCCACATAGTTTACAAAGAAATCCATCAGCTTCATAGATAATATTCTACAAATGCTGGCCGATTCAAATCCAGGTTGGGACTGGTGTGTCAAAACATATTTGGACGCATAAATGGGCATATCGACCCCTGAGTGTTGCACTGGTACAAGCGTTAATTTTTAGTAATTTTCCAATGGAGTTTCCCATTTGTTGAAGAAGTATGTTATCATAGTACTTTGTGGGGAGGTGGGGCAGACGAATCCAAATAGCAGAGGAAGTTAAGACTATTTTTTCTGGCATGAAATTAGGCACCCATTTTTGGATCGAAACATAGTGACCATAAACAAACCATGGTCCATTGTTTAAGACAAAGTTCATTTGTCGATGTTGGCAAATTTAAGAATATAGTAGTTGGAACCAAGGTCAATAAGAGAAACTTGATCCATGAACTTCCATAATTGTTTTAGTTTATTTCGAAGGGTTTGATGGTTGATGCGATGACTCATTAACTTAATGATGAGGGAGTATTTCCAAGGTGCGCATAACCTAAGATTATCCTCTGGTGTTACGTTGATGGATGTAATACCATGTAGGAGCGCAGAGGTGTTTCCCAGGTGCAACAAGGCATCAGATTCATATGGCATAGGACTATCATTCATAGGACTATTACCCATCGGAGGATCGGCTATTATTTCACCGGCAACAAGCTTATCTTTGAAGCTGGGGAATGGAGGAGAATCTGGAGGTTTTGGCGGTGGTTCAAATGGCATGGATGAAGAAGCTGTGTTACTTTGGGAGGAAGTAGGAGAGAACATTTGAACATATACATACATATATATATATATACATGTTATAATTATTTATATATTATATATTATTCATAAATACAATATGAATATTTGTTAAATTTTATATTTTAATCATGATTTAACTTTATTCGTAACACATTCAGTTATATGTCTTCATCCAGTTGACAGTAACTTATGAGATTCTAAATCAATTTTCCACTTTGAATGACAAATGATACTAATTGTGAAAATAATATCTTGTTGTATATTGAAATTTACCGTTGAGATCATTAGACTATAGACAGTCACTACTTTTAACTTTCTTTTTGAACCTTGTTGAACAAAAAGTTTATGTGTTCACCTTTTGGGGGGTTGATCATATCATTCTGCTAAATATAATTTTTAAATATTTTTTAGAAACGTTCATATGGCGTTGTTCATGGCTTTACCGAAGTATAACATTCAGTTGACATCTTAGTTTCAAGGTTGAGATACAACACTCAGTTGATATCTCATATATTATATTCGATTTATTTTTTAAAATTTTCTAACTTTTATCATAAGCTAAAGTTATAAATCGAAAAAATCGAATCAAACCGAACTAAACCGACAAGAACCAAACCGACGATTATTTTTTTTATTTGGTTTGATTTGATTTTAGAAATTTAAAAATCGGCTAAGTTGGTTTGGTTATAGTTTTGACCAATAACCGACCTAAATTGACCCATGAACACCCCTAATGACAACACTTAATGAGGAAAAATTATTTATTACATCGCTTATTAATTTTCTCTGCAATATTTCATTAAGTCCGCAAAAAAACATTTTTTTCCTTTCTCAATACAACATATATCAAAAAGCCTTATTTCTTTCTCATCGTCAAATCCTATTAGTTGATAATTGATAGGATTCCTAAAAGTGGCTAATCAAACCAGAATCATCTAACTGAAGAATCGTCTCACGCTTGCTCCCAAAAGTGCCCATCGTCAAATTGGGGATCAACCATGTCCCTCCCAAAAGTTCTCATCGTCTCACGCTTGCTTAAGACATCGCTGTAGTATCTCAGAAGTGTTCATCGTCTAATTAATAATCGGTTGTAGATTTAGACTTGAAGAAAGATTTAAACTTTGTTGTAACCATTGTTGTTGTTCGGTGATCGATGGATCGAAACTCATCGCTTAGCATTTTCAGCATTTCAATTTTTGACCGGTGAATTAACCACCACTGAAAAGGAGATAGAAAAGTTAATAGCGATCGGAGCTTCGGCGAGTCGGTATTTCAGCATTTTTTTAGCATTGTTATTTCAGAAATCTTTGTTGCTTCAGAGCTAAGCTTGAATTTGGGGATTTAAGATTAGTGTATTCTTCTAATTGACGACTTTGACCTAATTTTTTCTGTTTTTATTTTGGAATTTTCTCTCGACATAAGCTGGGTATTGGTTACGATTTCGACCTAATTTCTTCAATTTCGATAATATTATAAAGATTTTTTATGTTATCAGTGTAGTGCCCATATTTGCCTAGTGTAAGGTCTAGAAATTAGCAAAGATCAGGTAGAGTGTGCGGCCTAGCCTCTGTTATTACAGTGATACATGATTCACAAGGCCACCAATGTGTTGATGATGCCCAGTCATGTTTTGCACCGACAATGGTCGGGAAGGATATAAAATTTGACTAGTTAGTTACAATTATAGCTAGCTCGCTTGATTTTTTCGCTTACTGAAAGTTTATTTGAATAATTTTTGGGAGCAATTTATGTTTTTAGTGATATACTTTTAGTTGCACATCCCAACGGTACCAACTTGTCTGCCGTTTTTCACTAACTGAAAGTTAATTAATTTGAACAATTTTGGAGTAAATTCGACTAGACAATTTATGTTATTAGTGTTAAATTTTGGAGATATAGGAGTAGTACTGTTAGTTGCAAATATCCTTGTAAAACACTCCCTCTATTACCAGCTTACTTGGCATTTTTCACTTACTGAAAGTGGGTACACATTGTGATTCATAGAGGTAAAATTCATAGTACTGTTCAAAATACTATGACTTACACAAAGTTGAGAGAAAGACATTCCAAATTCAAATATATAAGTAGAGTTTATACCTCGAAACTTCTCTAGTTCTCTTTTGAATGGTCCATCAGGAATCACGCTGAATGACTCATGATTGTTGTCACTAAGCATGTTTCTTCCTTGTTCCTGCATTAAATATTATAATTACTTAGGGGGGCAGTAGTTGAACAGAGTGCTGAGATAGTACGTCCAATTTGAGTAGATTACCTGATTATTTAACGTTTGACCATGTATCCTTTGAGGCTTTGAATTAAGGTCGATTAATTCATTCTCCATTTTCACATTGTTATTCACGTTATTTTCTACCTCTGCCATAGCAATCTCCCTGTTTGATTGGTGATTGTCTATCATAGGGCGCTTAAAGGGTTGTGCAGGCTCCCTCATTCCATCACCTTGTTCTGTAAATGACAATTCTAGCTCATTTGAAGAGCCTAATTTATCTCCTAAAAAATACAGAAAGACATAAAAGAAGTAATAAATATAGACAATTTTTAGAATTTTCAAACATTTTCTGTGTACTCAAGTCATGTAGTATGTGTGTTTGATGTTACTGTTTGTTGAGATGTTGTGTGAAAATTATGAGGTGAGGTCATTGGGATTGTTGCTGTAAAGTTAGGAATTAGTGAAGGATCAATTTTTTATTCAAAAATAAGCATTAGTCGTAGTTATATATAGTGATTTAATCTTTTATGGTTCTATTTTAAAGAGATTAGTTAGTTGTGTGGTTAAATATTAGCTATTGTACAAAGTTGGAAATGAAATTGTGAAGTATGGAGGCTGCTAATATAGATCATTCAATTATTGGGCAGAGTTGTGTGTGTACCAAACTAATAAAATTTATGACGTGTTTTCAGAGAATTTTTATACCTATCCATAATTATTTAATGTATGTAAGCTGTGTTCTCTTTTGCGGAGTGTTGTGGTTTGTCTTTAAGTAGTTATATGTTATTTATCTGCTAAAACTTGTACGAAAATTGTAGAGAAGAAACTTGTTTTAACAAGTTTGAGACTTGAAGAACGTATGTTATTTTTCTATAGCTCGACTTATATGTGTGTTTGTTCTTACTTTTAGTAGTAAATCAACAACAACTAAAAAACTATTATCGTCTCACATGTTGGGCTGGGGAGGGTAGGTGTATGCGGGTGATTCCATAATGCCCTATATCTGAAATTCATGAAAACCCGCCTAGAACAAGCAGAGAGATGAGCAAAACCTATAACTCAAAGCAATATGAAAATCATATTTTTATTCTAAATTTAATGATCGAAGCTTAATAAGGGATTTAACGGGATATGAAACTGGTAGTGTTGGTTTTCTGCTAATTGATTTGTTTGATATTTTAAATACTTTATTTGTTTTAGTTGTTGTTTGTTTTTAAGAGTATTAATTATTCTTGGTGTTGTAACTTTCAAGAATATTTTTTCTGATAAAGTAAAGTATAACTTCTCACGAATATTTATCATGGTCCACTACAAACTTTGAGTAAACAATTTTATTCATCATACATAGAAATGTAACATGAGTCTTTTGCACATTAGAAACATTATCTTTTTTTATTTGAGAAATCGGGTCGGGAGCGAGAGATGATATACTTTTTAAATGAGAACGCAATGGGTCAATTTTAAGGTGCTTTGTATCCTTGATTGGATATCTGCAAAATTGTCCCTATGTCATATATTCTGCTATATCAATCTAATAAATTGTTTTGTGCTATAATGTACTATATTTGTTTTTGATGAATAAAACGTTTACAACTTGTTTGGATGTGGTTCTTACCTATTGTTTCATAACGTATTGTATTGTAACGTACTGTATCTATTTTTGGCTATATTTTAAATCTTTCACTGAAAATAGCATTTCGTGGTGACTTTTCAACAATCTGTTGCAGAATTAAACTATCAAAATCTCATGATTTATCTGTAATAACACAGAAAATCTCAGACATTACAATTTCATTGTACACATACAAAACATAGAGATAGAACATGTACATTGAGTCACTCATACAATCGTTCATGAATAGACTGCACATACTAATGTGAAACCTCAGGACATGTAGAGTGACTTTGGTAAATAAAATAATCAGTGGTAAACATAATGGCAACTAGGGAGCCAAAAATATGGAATTAGTAATTCTTTGCTAGAAGCCCATCTCGTAGAAATTCGAATCAGCTCGTATCCTAAAACTTATTTCTAGATAGAAAAGAACATTCTACATTTCATCTAAAATTCTATCTTACAATGCGACATCACACATCACATGCTTTAACTGTTTATATGATTGATCACTGTTGATATGTTTGATACTACTATGTATTTTTCATAAACAGGTTATAATGTTTTTCAATTAAAGTAGCTAAATTTTAATTATGTCCAAATAGTCCATTTTAGTGGGGTTTATCGTCATAAATATGTTGTCATGTTGTCTACTACTTTACTCATCGAATGACGTTGTACTGAATTTATTTGTATGAACCATAATGCAACTAAACTCAGTTTTCTTGTCATCTTCTTTTCATCATCATTTGCTTCTTCATCCATCACAATCTCCTTCCCCCCCAGTTGAACTTATCATAAATCCAATAAGGGAAATATTGACATAAATTCTCTTTATTTCTAAATATAGTTCTTTACAAGTCAAGTATTTCCATTAACAGCATTTCGAAACTGTAAACATCATCTTTGTAAGAGATAGCTCCAATGCTTGCTGATCAACTCTGGGGCTACATATCCAATTGCTTGCTGATGAACTCTAGATCTCCATATCCAATCATTCCATGAGCAGTTGTGAGAGTCACAATGTTATTATTATGTAAGAGTAAATGCAATTAACCCAGCTAGTTTCTGGAGACTTTGGGTTTCGATTAATATTTTGAAAAATTGAGTTTGTTTTAGTACTGATGCAAGTAGTGTGAAGTAATTAAATGAGACGTGTAAGGTAGATAAAGAGTATCCCATGTTGATACTACACAGAAAGTTAATGATAACGACAAGACAAAATTCAATGTCTTTCTATAACAAGATCACACAAGGGGGAATTTATACAGTGTGTTTATGATGGCATGTCCATCTCCTCGCATCAGTTTAGGTCTCCCGTGATGAGTTTTTTTTTTGTATTGTTTTTCAAGATGGATTGTCCTTAATGTGTTCTAAATGGAAATATGTTGTCATTTAAGTGCTAATTAAGATTATTTATTCTCTTTCTATAGGTGTCCAAAATGAAGAAGGAGATGAAGAAAGAAGTGATGAAGACATTGATTTTACTTGAGAAGATTTTTGAATTGTTGATAGATGCTTTAATATCGATCTTTTTTATATTGAATTTCTTGAAACTTATTGGCACTCGAACTTGATACTATATGTGAAAACTTAACTAATCTCTTGGATTTAATATTTTGCTTTGGGGTTTAGATCAAACCAGTCAACCGGGCCGGTTCGACCCAAACCGATACCAGTCCAGTTATTTTACCCGATCCGTAGTGGACCCAACAATATAAATTTTCCAAATTGACCATGACCGACCCATTTAGCGTTACTATCGGTTTTAACCGGTCTGGATCTGTTCAACTCAGCCCAGTTCGAGTGATGTGCCGTTACCGGTCTTTGATGTTTTTTTAAAAAATAAATGAAATTAGAATTTTCATGGTTCTTGCAATATATACTATATATACACACATATATACTATTAAATACGTTAAACAATAAACGTATAACATATGTACATTACATATTATACTGTTTTAGAATTCATACTTGTATTACATTCAATTTCTAATTTAAAAAATATAAACACATGAGTACATTCAGCATATATGAGTTTAAATACTATGTGAAATAATATACGTACAACTTATATACGTTATATATTATAGTACATTAGAAAAAAACGTGCAAATATACATACAATTAGTTGAAATACTTCTAGAAACAACATACGTTCAATATATACTACTTAAAATACTACTTGAAAGTTGATACATTATATATACAACATATATACTACTCTAGAAAACATATACACATGTATAAATTAATATATACTACTTTAGTCCATAGAAAATATAAACACATATTACATACAATAAATACTACTTAAAATACTACTTGAAATAATATACATACAGCATATATACACTACATACATACTACTTTAGAAAATGTATACACATGTATACATTAAATATATACTACATTAGTCCATTGAAAATATATACACATATATACATACAATAAATACTACTTGAAATAATATACATACAACATATATACACTACATACATACTACTTTAGAAAATATATACGCATGTATACATTAAATATAGGATAAACAACATAAATTTCATCCTTAATGAAAGTAATTACATAGAATTCCGGATGTACTTTCTCTCTCCCAGCTTTAGAAAAATATATATACATTACTCTGTGCCTTATACGTTACTACAATGTATGAGATAACTGTTTTGCCTACAATTATGAAAATAAAATCAGTTACCATTATTCTCTCTCGCAATTAACTGTAGTAATCAATGTATTGATTTTATGGAGGCTTGAAAATAAGAGCTGCAATACGAATTCAAAATTTTTCTGAAACATCAAAAAAATCAAGTTACAATAAAAAAAATAAAAATTCAAAGTTATCATAACTATCACAAAAAAAATCAAGTTACAACAAAAAAAACACAAAAAAAGGAAGATAAAAAACATATAACCTTATGTAATAGTTCAATATGTATGTATGCACCTTATACATAGTACTTCTATATATAATGTTATCATGAAAACTAATGTAAAATATAATCTTTCTAAATGTATAATGTAACCTTATACATATTATAAAGATGTCATGAAGACTAATATCTAATGTAAATTTTCTAATGTATAATGTAACTATCTAAAGTATAATGTGACCATAAATATATGAGGTTAACACAGTCGATTTAAACTTATATCCATTATATTGTATAAGGTTACAATTGTAAAGTATAATGTGCCCAATGTATGTCAAAAAAATATCAACGTAAAGTATTATAAAAAAGTATTAATGTATAAAAAACCATTTACTGAAGTAAATAAAGTATTATAAAATAGACCTTTCTAATGTATAATGTAAATATCTAAAGCATAATGTGACCATAAAACCAACAACGTATTAAAGTAATATCTAATGTAAACTTTGTAATATATAATGTAAATATCTAAAGTATAATATGACCATAAAATCAACAAAATTTATGTGTCGGAAAGGGGAGGCGAGATTGGCGGAGGAATTTTGAATTAACGGATGTACAAACCTGAATAGAAAGTCGAGGCTGAGATTGTGTTTCCGAACCTATTTTTTTCAATGTTTACCTTATCAGTATCTGAAACAAAGCCAACAGTTCAATATATCATGTATCGCGGGGATTTTAGTCTAGTGGAGGGGTGGGGTGGGGGTGGGAGATGGGAATTTGAGAACTACATACGCAACAATTCAAAAATCAGAAGAATTTTTTATTTAAATGAAGAAAGTGATGAACTTAATTACTTGATCAGTTGATGCTTGATAAGTGAAAGAAATTTAAAACCCCCAAATCACGTTAGCAAGGTTTTGGGCAGAAAATATGGAGCACAATTGGAGCAAACATGGTGATTTGGGATGTATAAGAAGGAAAAGAGAGAAACAGTACAAAAGAAGGAATTTGTGTAATTAATTTGGGATTTTTGTAATTTCTTTTCCAATATGGGATTTTATGTAATAAGGTAAAGTTACCTTGTGTATATATGTAATTTTTCCTTAAATATATACTACTTTAGTCTACCGAAAAATATATACACATATATACATACAATATATACTACTTAAAATACTACTTGAAACAATATACACACAACATATATACATTACATATCTACTACTTTAGAAAATATATACACATGAATACATTAAATATATACTACTTTAGTCTATAGAAAATACATACACATATATATACAATGTATACTACTTAAAATACTACTTGAAACATTATACATACAACATATATACTTTAGAAAACATATACACATGTATACATTCAATATATACTACTTTAGTCTATAGAAAATACATACACATATATATACAATATATACTACTTGAAATATTATACATACAACTTATAAACATTACATATATACTTTTAAAAAATATATACACATGTATACATTCAATATATACTACTTTAGTCTATAGAAAATATACATACACACATATATATACACAATATATACTACTTAAAATACCGCTTGAAACATAGATTACATATTATACTACTTTAGAAAATATATACACAACATATATACATTACATATTATAGTACTTTAGAAAATATACACTTATGTATACATTCAATATATACTACTTTAGTCTATAGAAAACACACACACACACATATATATACACACAATATCTATATACTACTTAAAATACCATTTGAAACATATATACATTACATATTATACTACTTTAGAAAACATATATACAACATATATACATTACATATTATAGTACTTTAGAAAATACACACACATATACATACAATGTATACTACTTGAATATATATTTAAAAATTTACATACAGTACTTAAAATATAAACTTATATAGTATTTTTATATGTCAATATTAGTTGTCTAAGTAATATTTGGTGACACTATTTTTATTTTTTTCATTATATGTATATATGTTTGCTATGTCTATGACTTTATGTAAAGTTCGATAGTAATATATCAAAAGTATTTAATTCAAATTAGATATTCAATTTAAATGAAAAAAATATGTAAGGAGTGAATGAATCCTGTATTTTATTGATGTCGGAACCCATCGACAGACACCTAAAGTTTTAGCAATCTTTCACTTTGGAACCTAAAGTAGACGGTGTTCATTTTTGACACCTCAACTAACGTCCAACTGTGTCATTTTGACACCTTTTGACAGCTTACATGGTGCGTGTTTTACACTTGTCTGAAGATACGTGGAAGATATTTTTCGGCTGATGTGGCATCCAAGTTGGCCCCAAAGCAATATATTAACTCACCCCCATTAATTTTACCTTCTTCTTTATTTTTATCCACCATTTTTACCAATCTTAAACTTATTTAATGGTGAAAATTATTGGGAGAGATTTAAAAATTAGATACACATTTAGGGGTTCGTCCTCTCTCTTACGAATTAGGTTTTCAAATAATATTCAATTCAATTAGTTTAGTTGGGTGAATAATAACTAAATTGAATCTAAAATAAAGATTTAACTAGTCATATAATTTATAAAATTGATTTAACTAGTATATAATTTGTAAAATTGAATAATGACTAATTATATAATTTATAAAAATTCACTCATATAAATAAAATTGATATCATTTATTAATTTGATCCATTATCGAATACGGTAAGTTTTTTTTTTCTTCCAGAGAAATAATCTAAAATAAATTGAAATGAAAAACACCACCGAGCAAAATTTTTTAACCCAAATAATTATAGAAAAGGATTTTAATTAACCCCACCCCACCAAATCTGTCTTCTCCAGCCCACCCATCCCCCACCCCACCAAATCTGTCTTCTCCAGCCCACCCATCCCCCACCCCTCTCCCGTTCCACCACCCTCATTTGTCTTTTTCCATGCAACACTAGAAAAAATCAAAACATAAAATATGAAAGACAAGAATAAAAATATATGTGTGGCTTCCATTGATTTTTTTCGACTTGAAGCTTGTGATGGTATTGTTATTATAGAAGGAATTTATGGAGTTCTCAAATTCATGACTGAATAAATGTATATATTTTTTTGCTGAGATCAAATTACTGTCCATTTGGTCGGAGGGGGATGGGGGTTGAGGAATTATTGTCAATTTGGTTGGGCTGTTGCAGTGGGATGTGGGGGTTGACGACCAAATTATTGCACTTATTTGTAAATTTGTTGTCAAATTATTGTCAATTAGTAGTGTTGTTGCAGTGGGGGTTAGTGGGTTGGAGAAGATAATTTGGATGGGGTAGGTGGGTGAGGGAGGGGGTGTAATGACCCTTCAGGTCATTTTTCATATTTGTGCTTATTTTCGTTGTTTGAGCTTCTCCATAGCTACTCCAAGTTATTTATGACTTGTTGGAACTGATAGTTCGGTTACCGGGTAGTTCGTTGGTTTTTTGAGCCAACTTCCCATTTAGAAGTCTTCGTCGATTCCAAATGGCCGCCAAGCGAAAACTTTAGTAAAATAATTTCGACTGTGCCAGCAGCTATGTATTATCGATTTTAGGATAGGTAGACCCTTGGTTTGGATCCCACAACACCCGAGCTCATTTCGACCCATTAGTCGAAAAGTCAAAAAACGGAATATATGGGTGTGGGACCCATAAGTGTCTCAAATGATCTTGGATGAAAAATTCAACTTCAACAATGCGTATAGAATGTCGAATTTAGTGGGGTTACATAGTTCATTTGTGAAAAAGGGAGTTCGAATGAGTCTAGACCCATTCAAACTCGTATAAAAGGCCCTTTGGGCCAATTTTGGGGGCATTCCCACCTTTTTGAGAACCCTAGCAGCCATAAAGATTTGTTGACTTAAAAGTGAGTCTTGTGGGTTGATTAGGAGCTTAAATAACTTGTGTAATCCATTTTTGCTACAAATCTAAGGTAAGATTCCTTCAATTTTGGTATTAATTTCTTGATTTTTAGACCCAAAAAAATAAAAATCCTAAGTCCTTGAGGCTCAATTATATCCACAAATGTGATTGATTTACTCAAATTTCTTGGGGTTATAGCTCCCTAATGATGTTTGAACAATGAGCTGGTCTCGAAAACTCATTTTCCGAAGGTGAAACCCACTTGGGGGTTTGGTGTCATTTGGTACCCATGGCATATTGATCCCATAATGGGTGTTGTTGTTCTTATAATGATGCTTAGATTATATTGTTGATAGCTTGGCTCGTGGAAGAAGAAAAAACTTCAAGAAAATGGAAGACAAAGTTTGTTGGTTCGTGAGCAATTGGACTCGAGGTAGGTTAGGCTTACTTGTAGATAGATTGAGCTTGATTTTAGTATAATTATTGATATCTTGTGAGATTGTGCGGGGTTTTAGATGATAAATGGAAGAATGACGATACTTGGGATTCGTTGTTTCTTGTAGGCTATTAAACTTGTAAAGTGTGATGTTGGACCTTTAGCCTAGAACCTTTGATAGTTCTACTTGAAGTCTGATGAATAGAATGAGAATACTTTAGTTGTTCTAGTAGTTGAGAATGATGTTGTTGGCTAACCTTAAGAGTATGTATCCTAGTTATGACTAGTTATGAAATGGCCTTAGTGTTTGGGGTGACTTAGGAAGGTTGCTTGAATAAGATTTTTCCCTTATAGGCTTAGTATGGATTGATAAGCCCTTATGGTGTGATTTAGATAACCTAGCCTAATTCCGAGTAGAATTTAGTCTTGTATAAGTAAACTTTGGCATTATTGGAATTTAGGAGTGGGATTTGACCCACCTTAAGCTTGAATTATGAAATTTTTTAGTGACTTAGCTACTTGATGAACGTCTAAGTTACGTTATTGAGATTATAATGTTTAAACCCGGTTGTCGGTTTGTGTATGTGGTTGATGGTTGGATAATATGTATACTTGATTGATTATTTTGTTGTCATGCTATAGATAGCCTTGGAAAGTCTTGTGAATTGAACTTATGGTTATGCTATCGCTCGATTTATCGATTAGTTCACCAAGTGAACCTCTAATTATGTTACCACTCTTGCTATGAACCAAGTCTAATAATTAAGCTAATGCTTATGCGAACGATTTTCCTTTTTGGGTTAGTATTGTGAAATGTGGGAATAAAAGAGGCAACTAGCAAGCATGCACTTGACTTATAATTGACTTTCTAATAAACATGATAACCTTGGAAAAGTGGTGATTGTGTATGTCATTTAGATATTCATGCTCATGCATCTACTTATATTTTGTAGTGATGACTAATTGTAAAGTATGATGATATGTGTTACCTTGCATCACTTATACTCTATTATTGTGGCTTGCACATGTTCATTGATTTGACTACATATGTATGTGAATGTTGGTTGTCTTAGGAGACGTGCTAATGATATAATGATGCCCGGTGAATCTAGAGGATATGTTGATATTATGATGATGCCCAGTTAATTAGGAAGAGATAATGATGATATGATGATACCCGGTGAATCCAGATGATATAATGATGTTATGATGATGCCCGGTAAATTTGAAGGATATGTTGATATTATGATGATGCTCGGTTAATCCGGAAGAGGTACTGATGTTATGATGATACCCGGTGAGTCTGGATGATATAATGATGTTATGATGATGCTTGGTGAATTCGGAGGATATGTTGATATTATGATGATGCTCTACTAATCCGAAAGAGGTAATGATGTTATGATGATGCCCGGTGAATCCGGATGATATGTTGGTATTATGATGATGCCCAGTTAATTCGGAAGAGGTAATGATGTTATGATGATACCTGGTAAATTCGGAGGATATAATGATATTATGATGATGCCTGGTGAATTTGAAGGATATATTGATATTATGATGATGCCTGGTTAATCCAGAAGAGGTAATGATGTTATGATGATACCCGGTGAATTCAGAGGATATAATGATGTTACGATGATGTCCGGTGCATTCGGAGGATATGTTGATGTTGTGATGATGCCCGTTAATTCGGAAGAGGTAACGATGTTATGATGATACCGTGTTTGGTAAGTATATATAAATATATAGACATATGTGGGGTTATGCCGCGTGTGTCTAAAACTGTTTGTGTTCTTGGGACATGATGTCTTCCTTGGTAGATTATTAATCACTCTTAGTCACTAATCACTAGTTAAGAGGTGTGACCCATATTAATTCTAATTAGTAACTAGAAGTGGATTATGCCGAGTATTGGGTTAAGGCTAATATATATGTGTAATCTTGTGTAGAACCAAGGGCTCACCTAGTAAATCTACTTGACTTGTATAAATGATCATGTTGTGGAATTTCGCCTAATAAAGTGGTTTATGTGATAACTAGTTGTCTCTAATAAATAACTATGACTTGTGGGCTAGAAGCCTAGTAAACTAGTTTGTGGATCTTACTTGATTAAAATATGAAAACTAGTCCTTAAGGTTGTAACATGCCTAATGATATTGGTCTTAGTATTGTATGATGAATAGTTAAGTTGACATCTAGCATGTGATGCCGTGGTGGCTTAATTGATGACTTATATAATGAGGATGCTAACTAGAAAATGGCGTTAAGATAGGTGAATAAATAATAGTGTTGGTAATCTGTAGCTTTTCCTTATTTGTTGACTAGTAAACTATAAAACTTGTAAACTAGTGCTTCATGGATATGGAGATTAGCTAATATAGACTAGTCTTGGAGTTCATCAATGAAATAGAGAATAAGTAACTATATAACTATGTATGGTGATATTGGTTCCGTTGTGCTAAATTGCGGTATTGATAATGACTGTAGACCTCGATAAGAGGCCATGGCAAAAATGTGCAACCTACGGCTTTGGTGAGTTGCTTGTGTGGTTGTGCCTTGATATATTGATGGATTGATCTTTAGATGTACTCTCCGGTGGCATGAGATGCCGTAACGAGTTCTTTGTTGTGTTATTTTGCGTGTACTTCACGGTGGCATGAGACATCGTGGTAAGTTCTTGTGCTTTATATTCTAATGATGGTTGGTGTTGATTATGGTAAATACATGGTTGTTATTGTATATATGTGGCTTTACGCTTCTGAAATAATTACTCATGTGTATGATGATTATGGTATATGTTGATATGATATGTTATGCTATTACCCTAGTAGATTAGTTATTTTATATAGTGATATAGAATAAGATTCAGGTTCGATTCTATACCTTGACTTTAAGTTATTGTCTTACATTATATCTTCCTTATATTATAATTTAGCTCGGTCGGCAGATGACACCCACTGAGTACCCGTGTTTTGGTACTCATATTACACTTCTGTACCCTTTTGGTGCAGACCCAAGTTCTAGTTGCCGTTGTTGAGTCGAGATCGTGTCATGTTGATCATCAGGAAATAGGGTTAGCTCTTGGAGTTTGAGTTGCCTTTTTTCCCCTTTATCCTTATTATGTCTTTTGTATTCGAGATAAATGTATGGGATCATTTAAGACTATTTAAGTTTATTAGACTTCGAGTCGTAATTTCTGTTATCGTATTTAGAGTTGCTCTTGTACTTATACTGTCAGGTCATGGGATTGGTATTCGAATGTCAGTTATTTCTTTTGTGGAATATTGTTGTTGTATTGTGTTCTTATATAGAGTCCGTGTTAGACGTTTTCATCAAGGTAATCCATTGCATTAACTTCTGGTTATGGTGTCAACTTACCTACTGGTGGGTTATGGTAGGTGACATCATGACTTGAAAATCGAGCTGTGACAGGGGGGTAGGAGAAGACAATCAAGGATGGAGGTGGCAACAGACGATTTGGGGGTGAGGTGGTTGAGAAAGATAATATGGGGTGAGGTGAGGTGGTTACGAAAGATGATATTGGGTGGGGGTGGGGTTATTATAATTTTTTATTTGAATTAATTACATAAAAATTATTTTGATAAAAATGACAAATGTCCTCTTATAATTGATCCTTTTACATATCATAGCACGTGTAATACACACACATCATATATGTTTGCTGATTGTGCAAAATGTGACAAAGTGACATATTGAAATTCTAGTTGAGGTGTCAATAATGAGCACCGTCTACTTTAGGTTCCAAAGTAAAAGATCGCTGAAACTTTAGGTGCTTGTCGATGGGTTTCGCCTTAATTGATTGCAAAATTATCCTAAATTTATAAGTTACAAGATTGACAATTCTACAAATTTTACATTATTTTTTTCAACTCATGCATGTTAATATTAACGGGAACTGCCTGAGGGCAGTCAAAATCAATGGGGTCAAAACCCATGCATTAGACTTAATGGTGTTGAGTTCTCCCTTGAAGTCATAATTTCTTCAAGATTTTATTCTCCGACGGCTTCATCTCCATTCCTTGATTTCTTAGTTTCGCTCTAATCCAACCTCTAAGGCAAACTAAAACATTCATAGCATTGTCTCTTAATGAGTGTCGGCTGTCTCCAAGTTGCTGTCGTTCCTGACTAAAATCGTTTTTTGATGCAACAGGTGACATTGGAACATTTAATATATCGCTAGCTAATTTTAAAAGTACAGGATATTGTCTTTCATTATCCTTCTACCAATTCAACGTGTTGATCCTTGCTCTACGATCCTCCATCGACTGTCTAAGATAATATTTAAGCTCTTCTCGAGAAATGATTCTGTGTGTTGAAGGCGGCACCCTGTCCCAAACGTTTAAATCAAAATAGTAATCAGTATAACTAATATGTGCATGTCTTTTAGAAGATGATGACTCCTCGGGAGTTTGGGGGTCGGGAATTAGAGTGATATGCGTCAGTACAACATCATCAAGTAAATCGTCATAATGATTGTATAGTGGGTCCATGTAATTGTTCGCATCAGCCATAGCAGTAAACAAAACAAGTTTTTCTTTAGATTGTATATCTAAAACTCTATAAATAATAGAAGTAAATTCGGACATATTTCATACATGAATTTATTATAACACCAATAAAGTAAATTGGAGGAAGCGGATAAAAATATTTAGCAACCATTGTTTCAATAACTTCTTTGTAACCTTCTTTATTCTTATATTCATTAAGCAAACAAAAAATGTCAGCTAAATAAGCTAAAATATTACAAATAATAGGATAATAAGCACCAAAAAATTCAACCGTAGCAATGTAAGATTTTTCAAAAATTTAACAAGATCAACAATTGCAACCTAATCAGAATCATGTAACATACACTTAGGAAAAGAACCAAAATATTGATTAAAAGTCATTGTAATAGAAACTTTATAAATAAGACAAGTTTGTAAATAATTATAAGTAGCATTCAATCTAGTATCACATTCTTCAGGCAATAATATCGGACTAAGTCTATTTTATTCACATTTACTTTTAAATTATTTAATTCCAATTTTCAATGATTTTCTCGAATAAAGCCAACAACAAGCCAAATCTTTTTGATATAACGCTCAAAAAATCCAAGACAATCTCTTATGATAAAATTATATATACGACAAATACACTTAAAATGAAATATTTCGAGTAACGACGGAGAAAGTTCAACTTTTAACAACTCAATAGCAATCTCGCTGTTAGATTCATTATCAAAAGATATACATAATACTTTTCTTTCAATACCATAATATTTTACAACTTTAGAAATAGATTCAGAAATAATTTTTTTGGTGTATTCACTATCTTCATCATACAAAAATGCTAAAATACGTTTTTGCATAGCAAAATTACTATCTATCTAATGGCAAGTAATTGTTAAATAATCATTTTTATTAACAACACAACCAAGATCAGAAGTTAGAGCAACTCTACATGGAATATTTTTAATAATGCAGATAAATAATAAACATATTATGCATGGAGTGTAAAATTCTCGGACCGACAAGTACTTCTAGGAATATCTGTAAACATAGAATTATAAATTGCTTGAACATAATGAATAAAAGCCTCAGAAGAAACAAAAGAGACAGGCAAACAACCCACAAATATCATTTTGGCTAATTCTTCCTGGTTCTTTATTTTATTATAATTCGGAACTAAATGACCGGTTGTCGGGTTCAATCTAGTTTGAGTTGGCTCCCTATCAGTCCCATTACTTTGTGCCGCAGCTAGCTCTATTGGGTGTTTATCTCATAAATGTCTCATCAACGCACCCTTACCTCTTTTATTACCTCCGGTCTTATGCTCATATACCAATTCACAAATATTGCATTGGATCTTAGTTTCTCCTTCTATTTTCGTATAAAATTCTTATACAGTACTAGTTCTTCTACGAGATTTTACAGGGGGCAGGGAGGACGGGGCGGAAGATTAACCGATTTAGATCTAACATTAGCATTACCGACTTCAAGTGTATCATCAATATTATCATTATCTATATTTAAACCAACCGCGTCTACTTCATTCTCTTCTTCTATACCATAATTTTTCTGAGCTTTTAAAAAATTTATGTCGTGAACACCTACACCTATTTCATTCTCAAACGATTGGCTAATTCGTACTAGTGGCACACAGGTATATCTAGTACTTGAACTATCTCTACCGAAATCGCCAACATTTTTTTTTTTTTACTACCACTACCACTTTCGAAACACAAATTTCTAACACTTTTACCGACTTTTCTTAATTTATCCATATTACAAATTAAACTAATAAATATTCAAAAAATGCAAAAATAATAAATATAAATAGTCAACAAATAATACACTAATTAAAAATTAAAAGTAAGAGATGGAACGACAATTTCAAATTTTTGAAGTATCCGAAAGTTGAAACTTTAGAAAACTTTCACTTGATATTTGTAATTGTAAAATTTAAAAATAAAATTGAGCACTTTAGGAGATAATTAGAATAATTGAGAGAGTTTGAGAAAATGAGATTGTGCGAAAAATAGTTTTTGAGTTGAGGTATTTATAGAATTTTTTTTTGAAATACTTCTTTTTAAATGCAAATAAGCCTTGGTCGATGGCTTAACTGCCAACGGCTATAATGTCGTTGGGCCAAGCCAAAGGTCCAAATCTAAAATAAAATAAAATTATTTAGTTAAACTAGGTCGATCTGGTGGGCCTCGTCCGATTTCATAACTGGGTAGGTCCACTGAGCTGACCATCTCAGACGGCCTAGCCCGGGACTGGGGCTCAGGAACTGGGTCGACCCATCGGGCTGGTTCAGAACGGGCCAATCTCTATATTCAGGTCGGGTTAACCAAGCCGGACCGGTCTGACTCGGCTCAGTTGATAGGTTTAGTTTATATTACTAGTTTGTTGCATATTTCGGATTATTATTAATGAAAGATTTTGTTTTGTGAGTGTATATAATTATGTATTATAATGTATTATATATGTAAATACTAATTTACAATAGGGGTAACTTTTATCAAAACCGTCAATTGATTTTTGAACTAGTTGCGATAGGTGACAAAAACCGTTACAATAGAATGATAAATCGTTGCAATAGCTTACTAAAATAGTTATGATAGGTAGTGAAAAAACCATTGTAATAGATCAAAACACCGTTTTAATAGGCATTCGAAATAGTTGCAATAGATAGTGAAAAATCGTTGCAAGAGATCAATAACCGTTGCAATAGAATAATAAAATTATTGCAATAGAGTTATTGCAACGGTTATAGTCGTTGCAAAAGAATCTATTGCAACGATTATTAGCCGTTGCAATAGGTAAACAAAGTGTCCCAATAGGAGGAAAAAAAACCGTTGTCATAGGCACATCTTTGGCGATGGTTCTCAAAATCGTCGCACAAATCGTTGCCATGTATTTATGCCCACGCCCATATATGGAACACATTTTAAACCGTTGCGGTAGATCTATGACAACAATTTCATTGTCTGTAGCAACGATTTTTGAACCGTTGCCATAGGAGTAAATTCCAGATATAAGCATTCAAAAACTTGATGGCGAGGAATAGGCATTTGTACATAGATGTTTTCTTTAGCTTTTTAATACAGGGATTCTTTAAAAGGTGTAAATTTTTAATGGCACAATTAGCAAAATTTAATTTTTTGTAGTTTATATAATCCACTCTTGTATATTAGGTAGTTGTGAAACTTTCTCTTTATTTTTAGCTTGCGAGGGTCAGCCCCAACTCAACCTTACTAGATCGCAGGTTAAGGCTGGGGTTCATGTTTAAAATTGGCATAAAATCTTAGCTCTAACAATTGTAATTAGCAAGTTAGGTTACGTTGGAATCAATATATTAATGTTAATTACTGTATAGTGTTTTTCAGATATGCATATAGCGTCGTGTGCAATGACTTGTCATCATCACTGCATGCTTTCTAAGATATGCATGCCTACATTATTTCTTTGAAACATTATGTTGGCTATAATAAATTTCAACTGAATTCATATTTTATTATATCTTAACTGGGAAAGCACTTCTAACTTTTTATTCTGATTGTGTTTTTTTTTTTGTCAAATCAATTAAATATGAAAGGAAAAAGTTAGAATGATACTCCAGACACCTATGAGCTCAACTTTAGAAAAGTTTGCATTAAGTTCCCTTTCAAAGGCACCAATCATACGAAAGATAAAAGCGTAACTCCATATCTAAAAGCAATGCCTCATTTGGCTTGGATAAAACAAATATATCTACAATAATTATTGATATGTTTTTCTTATATGGTGAAATGAGGAGGTGCAAATTAAACAATTATTAAAGAGAAAGAAAAGAGTGTGTTATAAGAAGTTGTCGAAACATATATGTATTAGTGGGTGTTTTTCCCTTTTTTGTTCCACTAAATTTTCTTTTTTTCCTTCATCTTTGGGACACATAAAACCATAACGTGCACATCTTGTTATTAAGTTGTATTCATAACCAGGATAACAGATGTTAGATTGGAAAACTAAAAATTAATACTCTCTGAATATACAATTTCCTTTTGTGCTCTTAAGAAATTTTAGTTTTTTAATCCTCTTAGTGTTGTCAAGATATTCGAATTAATTTCTCTCAGTATAGAACAAAAAAATATTGAGAAATAAAGTGGTGAAGTTAAATGGTGAAGCCAATCAATCACTCACTGGACAACGTTTTCTTTTGAAGGAATGCTGCAGAAATAAAGTGAAAGCATTTCAGATTTTCAATGTATAAAATATGAGGCAAGACCTCACTTTATAAGCAACGAAAAGCTGGAGATCGAAGTGCAACTCAAAAGCATCTTTTCTCATTTTTCGTTCACGTACACCTTAAATCATTCCGATCACAAACAATAAAGTAAAATAAAAGATCAAATTAGATAGCAACAAACGTTACGACTCCAACCTTAACAAAAGCTTTCACTAGTCACTAGTAATAGACAAGAAAGTTGTACGTTTTACCAACAATTGAGAGTGACTTATTACTCTATAATTTGCTAAACAAATTCAACTATAAGGAAAATTTGGTCAGCAACCCCTTTGGCCTAATTCGTCTTTATTATTGGTGAGAAGTCTTATTGTAACACACATAACTAAATATTAGGTTTCTGACATTGCACCAACTATATCTGCTCTCTCTCTCTCTCTCTCTCTGGTGTCTTAGGTCACCTGTGCCCATCTTTCCAACTATTATAATAAAGTTGTTAAGTTTGTAAACTGAAATATTGTCCTTGGCTTAGAATTTCCATAACCAAATCATTAAATAAATTAGTTCAATTCTTTCTTAGTTAGATATTTGGATCAACTAATCCTTTTCATGTTAAAAAGGACAAGCTTACCCTTTGCCCAGTTTTGAAGTATATAGTACAACTAGTAATTTGTACAAACACACTTTAGATCCAATTTGTCATTTGCACCCCCTCCACATGTATAAGGAGTATTAATTAGTATAATTGTCTAAATCACAAGGCTTGGTTTTCTGGTTCCAAAATTTAATTAATTGTAAGAGTTAGAAATAAAGGCTATGCAAGTTATTATCTCAACTCTAAAGCATGTCGTTAATCTTGAGAGAAATTTAGGTGCGCTCAAACTTATTTGATACCATCGTCGCTATAAATAAATAAATAAAAGTGAGCATAAAAACAATTTTTCAACCCCTTAAATTAAATTTCACTTTAATCTAATGTCTTATTTTAGCAGTCATTTCAACTATCCTTAAAATGACTTTTTTTGGGAGGGTTCACTTTTAGTTGAGTGTTCGACCAATATGAGTTCCACATTAGACTAACACTGCTTCAGATAATTGGTGTATGATAAATAAATAAATAAATACGCAATGGTACAATCTTAGTGGATGGTGGATTGGCATGTGATATATTGTCTTTGTTTCTTATGTCCTTTACTGAATGGAAACAAAGTCATGTTTCCAATGGCAAAATTGATCAATGCTTTTCAAATAAACATAAGTGAAATCTGAGGTAGATATTCCCCATTTCATTTTACTTCACTTTTGTTTACTTGATACACTAAAATTTTAGTTATAGATTATATTTTACTAAATTAATTTTATTAATGATTATTATAAACTTTAAATTTGTCAATTACTATACTATTATTTTATCTTAGTTATTTTACACTAAGGGTAAAATTTGATAAATTTTTCTTGATTTTATAAATTAGAGGAGTAAATTAAAATAATTATCTTTAGTATAGGGGTAAGTAAAAATAAAACGAAGAAGTAATTTGCCTTTTGTAATTGCCGATAAGAGCAATAATATTGATTTCTTTTTCTTTTGCGACACCCCTTTTGTTTTTTTTAGTGGAATTAGAACTGACCTTTCGAGGTCAAGTAATGATACTTGTAAAGCATAATTTGCTTTGGAACGATTTTCACTATGACAACACTACTTTTGACACATTAGTGGTTGAGATTTAGCCTATCAATGAAAATGCATAATCAAATATAATTTCAAATTTCAAAAATCATAACTTCAAAAACTCAAATATGCAAATTTTAACTTCAAAATGTATGACAAGCTTAGCATGTTTGGACAAGTTTCTCAAAAATTAAATATATTGAATCAAGGATCGACACGTAAGAGACGCAACACGCTGGACCGGTGTACACACGCACGCAACGAACGCAGGCTGCATGCATAGTAGAATACATAAGCTAGACTATTTAAATCTATTTTTAATACTACTTTAAAAAACTTTGAATAGACGCATATTAATATTTGGTGTATTATATGAATTGGAGATGTCATTAATTTGGACAATTTCCAAATCGGGAGTACAATTGTAGTACAAGAAAGACAGCAGCAGCAAGGCAGGTCAAACAAGGACATTCCAACCTACCTTAAAAGCCATGACTTCTGGAAGTAGTAAACTCCAATTAATTAGAAGATAAACAAAAGGAGTTAAATTTAACTCAATTTTATTTCATTCAACTTATATGTATTGAGATAATATACGAAAATAGTTATAGGATATTGTTTGCTTTATTTTTAGCCAACTTCCTTTACTTAGTATGAATACGCTAATCTTAATCTATATCTATAAATAGATGGTTTGGCAACATAAATTCCTTTTTATGGTATTTAAATATGAAATGTAACTAATGAGGAGATATCACAAATAACAAATTCATAATAATGCACTCACATTAATTAGGAAGGTGATATCGATCCTTCATTATATCTTTTTTATTTATAAAATATTAAAATGACACTGAAGCAATACATGAATTTTGAATAAATAAGATAGTCAATTAATTAATTGAGTATATAAATGAGTGATCTTATAGCGTTTCCCATATCTTAATTATGAGTTCCAACTTATTAATCTCACATGACTTAATTTGAAGATTCAAAGTACTTTGTTGATATAAAGAATGTACGTGGTAGGAAAAAAGAAAAAGAAAAAAATTATTCAAAAACAAGTAATTTGTGTGTAATTGATTATTGTGATGGTATTAAATTGCTTAGTATTCAATGAGCGTGTTTAGACTTTAGATAGGTTGATTTTAATTACAATTATAGATTAAATATAATTTACAAAATTATACATCCAAATTATTTTCCTCAGGGCATCTCCAACTCAAAACTCTATTTTATCTCCAACCCACAACTCTATTGTTTATTCTAATTTTTTTTAATCACTCTTTAATATTATTTTTATTTTATTATTTTATAAAATATTCTTTTTTATAAAATCGCCCTTTTAAATTCATATTTCTTTTTAATATCTTTATTTAATATAAAGTTATTTTTTATCCCAGATTTTTAATAACATAAATTGCAAGTAATATTATATATTGTACATATTAATGGACAATTATATTATGTATTATATTTTAAAGAAATTCATGTTGCATCTGGTATTTCGTGCTCTAATTCAATTACTCATTTTATATGTGCATTTTTTTTATTTTTGTGATGATTATTTTTACTATACGACTATAAATTATAACTAACTTATATCTTAAACAAAAAAATGATATGCATAAATTAATTTAATAAAATGAAAAAATAATTACAAATATTATGACATTAATTAATTGCCTTGTATACGACATAGTAAGTAACGTAGAAAATACAATTTTTCTGTAAGACGTTGAAGTATATATATATAATATATATATCCTGATTATAAAAAAAAAAAAAAAAAAGTAACGTAGAAAGGTCAAGGCTGTCGACACCTGCCGTCTGCCATGACCAAAATGAGACACGCCGCAACAGTGCGATGTAAACTATTCAACTATGCCATGTAAGGAATTCCCAAAATACCCTTCCTTCTTCTAGGCAATTTAAGATAATAATATGGGACCCAAAATAAAACACTAGAGATCAAGTCCCCAAAATTAGAAAGCCACTTTGGCAAATGAGGATCATGTGGATATAGGATTAATGATTTTCCTTTTTTAAAGAAGAAAAAGAACTCAAGTACTAGTACATGTTTGTTAGCATTAGTTTATAATGGCCATGTTTAGATTCATTTACATGTACTTTTATCATTTCATAAAGTATTAATCACATTTCACATGACCAATAATCATACAACTTTGTCAATTTGTTTTTGAGATACAAAAGGTCGTCTAATTTATTTATTTTTCTTTAAGAAAAACTTCACTAGAATTTAAATAGATATTTATAAATTTACATTCACTTAATTAACTATTACACTACACACTTTTGAGTTACTATACTATTGCTTGATTTTATTTCCAATAGTTGTCTTCGTTTTTCAAAAGTAAAAGGAGATTCTTTTACACATTCCTAGTTTCCAAAAGGGAAAAATCATCGTTTTCATCTCAAACTATACACGAAAAGTCTAGGTCACACCTAAATTATAGTAGTGACTTATTACACACCTAAACTATAAAAAAGTGGAACTATTACCTCCCCCCCGCGACACTCATGCCCAAGTTCAATGAGTGGAGTGTACTTCACTCGCTCCATGTCACTTTCCAGATCACTTTCCACGTCAAAAATAATTTTAAACATTATTTTTGAACAAAAATTTTCAAGTCATCTTCCTTACCTCATTCATCTCTCCCATCACCTCTAAAAGGAAATTTCACCAACAAATAAATACAGTAACAGAGCATCAAACAAATCAAGATTCAAAGGCTTCTCAATAAGGATGGGTCGTGAGATAGATAGCGGCAAATAAAAAAGTGAAGGTCGCCAGAATTTTATTTTCCGACGAAAGTAGAAGTTTAAAATCGATACTTTTAGATCTTGGGATGAAATTACAAGGAGAAAGATTTGAGGAAGGTGTTTTTCTATGTGCTTTGGAGGTCGAAGAAATTTCGTTATACCGTGAAATTTCTAATAGAATTTTTCGTCAAAAATGCGATGAGTTTGGAGTGTATGAAGTCCACCATTCATGTGAAGGAATTTAACACCGGCAAAAATGCGATGTAGTGATCTTGATTGCAGTGGTTAGTGCATCTGGAGTTTTGTTTTATCCTTACGTGAATCTTGTGGTGCACCAACTGTTTGTATTTTTCAGAGAAGTGGCTTATGTATTGAAAGATGAAATTTTGCAGTGGCAGGTGCGGGAAGAGGAAGACAAAAGGGAAAGTTTCATTGCCAATTGTATGACATCATTAGAATTTAATAGTATTGCAGGTGCGAATTTGTGGTGGTTTTTGTAACTTTGAATGTTAGCAATGGTGATATTGTGATTCCGATGGCAATTTTAGTAGTGGATGTTGAATTTTATGGTGGTTGTTTGTGATACTAATGGTTGTATTGTGATTCCGATAATGAAATCTATGGTGAATTTTTAAAATTATTGTGGTGAAGATTTGAGTTTGATGATGATGGTGTCAATGGTGTTGTTGTAATGGTGATATTGATGAAGAAGACGGGACCCATATATTAAAATGAATAAATAAAAAAAATTAATTTTATTAATAGTTTTTCAATTGAAAAAAAAATAAAAAATTTATCAACATTTAGTTACCAATTCTTCAAACAAATGATCTTCAATTTTGATTTTGAAAGACAAATTTGGGAATTAGGGTTCTTAGTTTGGAGCACCAAATTGGCTTAAATAGGAATTAGGGTTCAATAGATCCATTGAAAATTAAAAGTGCTGCAGTTTTAATGTTTTTAGCCATTTACTTTTGTTATTCAAAAGGCTGGAGGCGCCTAAAATGAGTGTAAGAAACGCACCTTAGAATGAGTGTCGCGGGGAGGTAATAGTTCCACATTTTTATAGTTTAGGTGTGTAATAGGTCACTACTATAATTTAGATATGACCTAGACTTTTCGTGTATAATTTGGAGTGGAAACGATGACTTTTTTTTCTTTCCAAAAAAGTACTTTTATACGTTATACATCATTGACATTCTCTATATTGAACATCGCTTCATTTACAACGATAAGCGTTAGCGATACAAAAAAGGTCAAGAAATATTATTATAATGTCAAAATCAAAATATAATGGTAATATGAAATTGGTACAAGAATGTTCAAACGGTTTAAATACTAAAAATCTATTTGGCCATAAAAATTTAAAATATATTCACTTTATTTGATATTTTTAAGTTAAAAATAAAGTTGGAGTTGTATTTGGTCATAGTATTTTGAAATTGGGGTATTATTGAAGTTAAAAAATATAGAAAATGAAAATGAACTTATTTTTTCTAAAGTTTTATGAAAATTGAATTATTTTATGAAAATAGAAGTTTTAGATTTTTTTGAGAAAAAAAAAAAAGTGCAAAAAGTGAATCCAAAATTAGTGACAACGCCTCTTTAGGTGTTTTCCAAAATCCAAATATTGTGAAAATGTATTTCAAAAATATTTATGGCCAAACAAGTATTCCAAAATAAAGTGAAAATGTATTCCGAAATATTATGAATAATATTATAGCCAAACACCTACTAAATACTCCCTTCATTTCTTTACAAGTGCTCCTTTTAGGTTGTGATTTTATTTCTAAAATAAATTATATTCAAGTCTTCAAGGATATGCCCTTGAGTTTAAATATATTAATCAATGTCAACTTAAAAAGGAGATAAAATTTTATTAGAAGTAAGTTGGTAAAATTATTTTTAATTTTCTAAAAATGAGCAATTTATTAAAGTGTGTATTCAAATAAAAAAGCATACTTATTTAAGAATGAAAAGAGTATAGTATTTATCTATATACTAGGTAACTTGAGAAAATTGAAGGAAAGGTGTCTTTTAAGTCTTGAATGACGGATTGGTGACATTGACCAACTTAAAGGGTCAAACATCATTAGAAAACTTGATTAAGTTAATTGTGGACTAGATTAATATTTTCAAAAATACAAATCAACCCAACACACACCCCTCTTCAATCTAAATCAACCACTCTCTCCTCTCTCTCGACAGCTTCTCTCAACTCTCTCCCAACCAAGAGTTCTGCAAAATTTCTCCCTTCAACCCCCGGCGACTTCTACCTCCGGCGATAAATAGTTGGGCTTCGAGTTTCCTCCTTCAATTCAAATCAATCTATCTCTCATCCCTCTCTCGACAGCTTCTCTCAACTCTCTCCCAACCAATTGTTCTGCAAATTTCTCATTTCAATCCTCGGCGACTTCAACATCCGACTATAAATAGTTGGGTTTCGAGTTCCTTTTCGACTTCAACCTTAAATCGCCGTGACAGCCTTGCTCTCCGGCCACAACAGCTTCGAATTCTTCATCATTTATTTTCTTCTTTCACAGGTAAAAATTTATGGCCTTTTTAGTTTTGAAGAAAACGAGGAACTTGAGCCAACTTCTCTTATAGTATTGGTTAACAATTTCAATATTTGTTGCATTAATTTGAAATGCAATCTGAATAAAACCCTAATTTCTGGTATTTCTTCTCTTCTCTTTTCGAAGTGAATTATGATATTTTGTTGTTTGTTGCATTTTTTTTTAAGTTTGATTTTTATTGTTTGTATTTATAAAAATAAAACGACAATTTGGGTTGATTTGTTCTGTTCTTGTTCTAGGTAAAATAGTGAAATTGCTATTTTTTTGTTGAACAAAATTGTGCTACTATTTTTTATTTCCTCCAATAGATTACCCATCTGGTGCAACATATTAACCATCCGATGCAACAGATTTATCATATGATGTAACAGATCAACCATCTGATGCACCAGAGGAATCATCGGATTATAATTCTGATGCAACAGATTAATCATCTAATGCAACAGATTAACTATCTGATGCAATAAATTTACCATATGTTGCAACATATTAAGCATCGGATAAAAAATACGATGTAACTAATTAACCATCTGATGTAATGAAAGAACCATCATATTAATGATCCGATGCAATAGATGAACCTCCTGTTGGATAAAATTCTATCAACTCTTCTAACAAGAGATGTCCAAGACTTGATTTTTTCAACTGATCATTCATCTGCCGCGATAGACGACCCTATGTTGGAAGAAATCTAAACAATATTGACTATTGATAACTATTCCAACAGATAACTCATGTGTTGCAACAGATGTGTGACCTGTTGCACAGACCGTTCATCTTTCTCAACAGATGAGTGATATATTTTGTATTTTCACAATAGATTACTCAGTTGTTGTTCCAGGTTAGTTAACTGCTCTGACAAATCACTCATATGTTGCAACAGATGTGTAATCTGTTGCACAAACCATTCATCTTTCGCAACAGATTAGTGATATATTTTATATTATCGCAATAGATTACTCAGCCATTGCTACGAATTATTTAACTGTTCCAACAAATTACTCATATGCTGCAACAGATGATGTCACAACAGATGTGTGATCTGTTACACAGACCATTCACCTTTCTCAACAGATGGGTGATATATTTTGTATTATCACAACAGATTACTCAGCCATTGCTATAGGTTATTTAACTGTTCCAACAGATCACTCACATGTTGCAACATATGATGTTGCGACAGATGTATGATCTGCTGCACAAACCATTTATTTTTCTCAACAGATGAGAGATTTGTTTTATATTGTCGCAACAGATTACTCATCCGTTGCAACAGGTTATTTAACTGTCTCAACGGATCACTCATATGTCGCAACAATGTGTGATCTGTTGCGCAGACCATTCATCTGTCTTAAAAAATAAGTGATATGTTTTGTATTATTGCAATAGATTACTCATCCATTGTAACAGTTTAGTTATATGCTACAATAAATATACTACCTGGTGCAACAGATCGGTGATTCATTGCAACTGTTATTTTACTGTTTTACTTGTTTGATTTACTGTTATTTTTTTTTAACGATGCATTAATCAACTATAATATATTTTTTATGTTCCTGTTAATTTTAGATAATATGATTCCCAAAAGAACAGAAACCGAATCAAGTCCAAGTAAAGAAACAAGTGAAGCAGCTAGGCTACATCCACCACTCTATGAGCTTGCTTTACAAATATTATCTCAATCGAGAGTAGAATATGATGAACACAGGGAGGAGGAATGTTTTAAAAGAGATGATGCAAATACTAATAGCCCTTCCACCGAAGAGTTGGTCAAAGTCTTCAGCATTGATCGTTATCCTGTGAGAATGTTGTGCGATGGTGCCGCAGATTTAACAGGTGATTTCATGGTTAAGTCAACCATGAAAAAATCTTTCGATGCCTTCAGAAAAATACTTCGAGAATAAAAATTGGATGTTTATTTTAGGGACAGTTGCTTTGGAAAATATCTTGATTTTCCAGAGGACAACAATGCTCGTTTTTAAATGAAAATGGTATATGAACTTCTCAAACATAGGTTTATGTATGAAAACAAAAATAAGATGGATGAGGTGTGGATAAATTACTGTGGCATGCCTGTTTGTTTTGGTTGGAAGGAGTTTGTCATAGTTACTGAACTAAAATGTTATTCTCCTTCTCAAGTTATACCTATTCTAACCCAAAAAAATACTCCGCACACCCAAAAAAGGGTAAGGCAGATCGTGTGATCGTGATGAACCGGCGTTCATTGTTGGTCCAAGCTTCAAAAATAAAAATTTGATAGAAGCGTTGAAAGGTAAAGGACTTTCAAAGAAGCACAAGCAGTCATTGTGCTTGTTTTGGTTTGTACATAATATTCTTTGGGTGAGAGACGTTAATAACAACATAAGTCTCTATTTAATAAAGCTCTCCGAGGATCTTGAGGCGTTTAACAGCTATCCTTGGGGGTATGAAAGCTTCAAAATGACTGTCAAATATTTGTTGACTCCGTTAGCGCCAAAGACAGTCAACTTATATGGCTTCCCATGGGCTTTCATGGTAAATGTTTCTTTCTTCTATTATGATATCATTTATTTTTTTCACTCAATAATGGTTTTGATTTATTGGCATTATTTTATAGGCTTGGGCGTTTGAAGTCATTTCTTATTTGAGACAACAAGTGAACTACCAGGAAGGAGTTTCCTGTTCAAGAATCTTGAGATGGTTGTCGGCCAAAACTGATAAAAATGTAAAAAAAAATTATCTTTTCAACCCCCCGAAGGATGCAGTAAGTATAACTATAATTAATTTTTTCTTTTAATTAATAATTTTTTTAATGATCTAATCATCATTCTAATATATGTAATAATTTATGTTAGATTGTGCATCCGTCGCTAGTTACGACCAATCGAGAGTTGAAAATGCCATTTTTTCTTACTTTACGGTTTGTGCAAACTTTATCGGACCCTAAGGTCATCGACAGAATAAAAATTAAATTGTTTAGAGCAACAACCATTACAAGAAAAATAATTTTGGGGTCATCGACAGAATAAAAATTAAATTGTTTAGAGCAACAGCCATTACAAGAAAAATAATTTTGGAGGGTGGACTTGTTGTTGTTGATGGTCTTAGTGGTGATGGAGCTGTTGGTGGTGGTAGTGGTGCTGTTGTTAGTGCTAATGATACTCCTCTTACAGTATTTAAAGCAAACCATTATGAGTATGATCATACTGGTTATACAGATTTTGCCTCTCCCAGCGAATATTCTGCATACAAATGTCAAGACTGAAGGGCGAAACATGATGTGGTGATTAATATTATTAATGCATTAACTACTTCTATAAAGGAATTGACATCTAAGAGGGGTCTCATTCTATCAAAGAGGATTTTATTTACATCCGCTCCATTAGAGATTAGGGCTAAGAGAAGAGGGAGAGTGATTTTCAGGGCATTATCAAGCATCCAAAAAAGTGAAATTGCAACTCCTCTGTCTGTGTGTTGCACTGAGCAACGTAAAATTTCCAAAGAAGAGTAGCACGAGCTGAAGAAGGTGAATATATATGTCTTCCAACTAACAAAACAAACAGACACATGTATGTTTCAATAGATGACACATCTGCTGAAAATTATCAAACAGATATATACATCTGTTGCAACAGTTGACTAACTCGTTGCACCAGATAAAGTATCTGGTGCAACATATGTCTCGTCTGTTTAAACAAATCAAACAGCTCTTCGTACCACTTTTATTTGAACCAACAGACGACCTATATGCTGCAACAGATGATTCATATATTGCAACAGATGGTTCATCCATTGGAAATTATCATACAGGGTCTTCCTCATGTAGAAATTTATCCCAACAGTTGATTCATTGTTGCAACAGAAATATAATCTGTTTGGGATAATTTAAAATAGAAGGAAAACCTGTTTGATTTGCTAGAAGAGATGAGTTATCCTTTTCTATTTTGTTGTATCTCTATGATTAGCATTGACCAATTCTGGCTTTCCAGGTGGATGTAGAAGAAGCTACTGCTGAACAACATTGATAATATGCTACTCTTTTTATGGAAACATGGAGAACCAAAAATGCAGAAACCGTACGTAAGCGACAATAAAGATCCACGACGAGCAAAGCCGAATTCCATAGCACCGGATGAAGAACAACTTGTCCATACTGAGTAGATATTTATAGCTTGAGTTTGTCAAAATAATCTTTGGCATCATACTTAAATTGTTGTTGATGTATTTGTTGAGATCTGTACCCATAATAATTTTTTTATATTTCATTTATTCGTTGACTTATTTCAGCTAATTTATGAAGGCTTTGATTTATTTTATTTTGTCTATGAATTTTATATATTCCTTAGATCTGAACTTATTAATTGAAAAGGAATACTATATTCAAATATTGCAACAGATAATGTATCTGTTGCAACAGACGACACATCTATTGGAAAATCAAACAGATTTAGACATATGTTGCAACAGGTAGGTAATCTATTGGAATTTATCAAACAGGTCTTCCTACTGTTGCAACAGATGGACTTAGATAGAAACATCGAGATAATGCAACAGATGACCAACCTATTGCAACAGATAAACTATATGTCAGAATAGGTAGAATAAATGTTACAACGGATGGAGAATCTGTTGCATTATAAAAATTCAACTTTCGTTGGACATAAAAATTACCACTATATTTAAAAAGGTTAAAGTGAATTGAAATAAAAAAGGCGGAACCCATCGACGGTGTTCAGTTCAAACACCTAAAATAAAATAGGCATCAAGTAGACAGTGTTCATTTTAAACACGTAAAATAAAATAGGCATCAATTGTGTCAGTCTGGTACATTTTGCTGACTTGCCGTCACTTGGCCCCCAACGGTCATTTTTTCCCTCCCATTGTCTTATATATTCATCTTCCTCTTAAAATTTAATCCTAAATTCCCAAATCTTTTTCTTCATCGTCATCTTCTTTTATCTATCCAAATTCTTTAAATTATTTCTTTCATTTTTTTCAACTGAGCTTGACAATGTCGAGCGCATCTTCCACTGTTTTTTGTGATAAAGATTTTCGTTATTGTAGTGCGGTCATGAAGCTCTGTTAAAGACTGCTTGCACTCAACAAAATTCGGGTCGTAGGTGTTTTACTTGTAAGATTTCAAAGGTAATATTTTTTTATTTAATTAGTTGATTAATTATTGACTTGTAATTGTGTTCTCTTTTTTATAGAAATTGGGTGGATGCGATTACTTTGATTGGTATGAAGAACGACATCTTTCACAAGCAAATCGTGTAATCTGGGGTTTGTTGAACAAAGTTAAGGCTTCTGAAGAGAAATAAAATCGAGCAAGAAGATACTACATTGTTACCGATATTGCTACTGATTTAGTGTTGTTGGGCACATGAATATTCAAGCCTAATTGCTGAAATTTTTATGATGGTGTGTGTATTTGCTACTGGTTTAGTGTTGTTGAGCACATGGATATTCAAGCGTAACTGTTGGAAAATATCAAAAAGATTTAGACATATGTTGTAAAATTTAGGTCATCTATTGGAAATTATCAAACAAGTCTTTCCACTGTTGCAACAGATTAGACTTAGATTATTAGATTATTCATAGAAATAACATTGGCGTAATGCAACAGATGACCAACCTATTGCAACAGATAAACTATCTGCCAGAACAGATTAAATATATTTTACAATAGATTGACAATTTATCGCATTATAAAAAACTCAACTTTCATAAAAAAAAATTATTGCCACTACATGTACATGTAATAAAGTAAAGGGTGACTTGAAATTAAAAATTGTCATTTCACAGACTCTTCTCTCTACACAGGCTTCAAGCGTCCAGTTAGTACCCCATAAGCCCAGACCTCTTGCAGGTTTTCCACAACGTTGTCGCACAGAAAAGTTGTTGGCTCAGCCATTTCTGTGTCGGTCAGCAAACATTCGATGTGTGCAAGAGCGTGCAAGCTGCTCGCTTTAGAGACATCATATTTCAAAAGGATCATTCCCTTGTTTTGACCTTCAAAATCCCATGATTTCTTCATCAACATTTCTTTTGGAAAATGATTCATCAGTTTACTCTCCCTCAACAAGATGGGCAACAACACCATCAGTGGCTCCACGAGAAGAAAAAGATCAAAATCATCGACGAGAGGTACATTGGAGTCATAAACATTGATCTTTTCCTCCTCAAGTAGTATCTCAACAGCCCGATAATGCATGTCGTTCACGCTAATAATTATAAGAATCCTTTTTGCCTCGGTCCAGCTCTTGTCGTGTGGATTTGGCCTCTCCCCTCTAACATATTATATCATTTTTTCTTCATCTAAGACCAACGTAAGAACTAGGAAATCAAGTTCCATGCCAAGGGATAACGCCTCCCCATTGAGTTGATCGTACCTATCCTTGAGCTTCTTGCAGAAGACGAGGTCCATTATCCTATCGGCAGCGTCATAAGTTTCCCAGTACGTTAATTGTCTTTTTCTCATGAGGCAGAGAATTATGTCAACATGTTGTGATATAAGAAGTTGATTTTTAAATAGGTTAGTAATTATAAAAATGCAATGGATGGTTCATCTGTTGCATAGGGCTCTCTGAATCAATAATCCAACGCAACTTATGCAACAGATGGATAATAAGTTGTAACAAAACCACTACCAGTTGCACCAGTATACCAAGCTATTGAAACAGATCTGAAATTTGTTGCGTAGCTTCTTCTTCATGGGGTAGATTAGAAGGGCTATGTTAGGAAAAGTAAACTTGTCTTGTTATAATCTGGAAGTCTTGGGGGGGGGGAGTCCTGGGGTAATATGGTGCGCCTGGCTTGGCATTCTTGGCCTGTCACAGATCTCTCTTCTCTTTGGCGCCAAGTTTCGCGTATATGTCCACCTTCTTGACTGGCCTCTGAACTTCAACAGCTTTTGAAGAAGGAGTGTAAGACCCCACAAAAATTCTCTCGTAGAATGAGCCTTTAGGGCGCGTATCAAGTGAGGCATGACTTCGGCCCTAAAAGATTGAGAAGTGACTTCCTAAGTGAGTATCTTGTTAACCATATAGAATTTCCCTAATTTTGACTTTTTATCACATGGGAAATTTGATAACCTTTCCGTCGATATAAGATTCGCCCAAATCTGATACCCGGGCAAGAAGTTATGGCTAATTTAAGTCCTAGTCGTAAAACAACATCATTTTAGTGCTTGGCGCGTCGCGGAGAGGGCCTATTTGACAATTGTCAAATTTCAGTGGAACTCCACGATAGTGGTGCATTGTGGAGAACCCCGATTTCTCAATAGTCAATTTTCAGTGGCCTAGCGTGATTGTGACGCGTCGCGCTGAAATTCCAAGTCCCAACCAGTGGGACAACGCGATGGCTCCGCATCGCGGTGACTCCCAGATTCCCATTTTTCAATTTTCAGTGAGCCACCACGATAGTGGTGCATCGCGGTGGCCCATAAAATTGGGTTCTCAGTTCAGTTTTTTCTAGCTTCATACAGAAGTCAAAAAGGGCACTTTGGACTTTTTCCAAGCCTCTTAAACCATGTAAACACCAAATTAGAGTCATTTACAAGCATTCTATGAGTTTTTTCTCAAGTTTTCTCTCCACAAAAACCTTAAGTATCCAAAACCTCTTCCAAGAATCTCAAGAATCCACCATAGATTTTCCAAATTGAGTTAAGATTTAAGTTTCCTAAGTTCAAGGGTTGCAAGAACACTCTCTCAAGAGTAAGAAGAAGAGTTTGAAGAAAGCTTGTTCATCCAATTTCATAATCAAAGGTATGTAGGGTTTTGAACAAGGGTAATCCTTTCACCCTTATGCCCAAAGGCTTATTTAAACTACAATTCTCTGCAATTTATGAGATTTTACAAGACATTGAATTTGGGGTTTTCACCCATTGTTACTGGTTTCAAGCTTTTTATGTTTCCCATGAATTGAAAGTCTAATGGCATGATTTTTACACGTTTTCTTGAGAAATTGCAGCTGGGTCTATACCCCATGATTTTAATCCTTGAGAAGTTAATAGTTGAAATGTTTGAGATATTGAAGTATATGAGTATGTTGAGATTATGAATTAAATTGATGTAAATTCCAAATTTCTATATGATTTATGAATCTATATGCTATCTAATATGCATTTTGATGAGTTTTAACTTGAGATTGAATTATGGGTCATTAAGCCTTACTTGAGACTTGCAATTTTATGAACTATTGTGCTATAAGCACCCATGATTTGAGTATGTTGAGATTTATTGAGAAATTCTTTGACCAAATGGTCATAGAGTTTTGAAATCTACTCTACTACATGAGATTACAGATTTGATTGGTGTGTTCTTATGAACCATGAGATCGTTTTCAAAGTAGATTTTCATGAGATGAGCGAGATAAACTAAAGGGAGTAGTATTTAGCACCGAGTTGGGTAAGTTACTATGGTTTCTTACCCCAGAACTACGTGCCACCGTAGGTTGAGATTTTGGGCCTGAGGTCGAGATGATTGGGCCCGAGGCCGAGATAAGTGATCATTGAGTTAAGGTTATACTCCTTGGAAAGAGTATGACACCTCTCCCCAACGTGAGGTTTCTTCCTTAGGAGGACAAGACGTTGGACTCCATGTAGCTCGCATGGTTTATGGCGGTTAAGAGAACCTCCCTAAACTAAAGTATTTTTCCATTGAGATAGAATATTTTCCCTGAAGCTTTGGGATGAGAAATTTTCTAAAATAAATGAACTGCTTTGAGTATTTTCCAAAGAAGAAAGTAGTTTTCTCTACTAATACGAGTTGATCACCGGTTTTTAAACCAAAGTTATATAATTTCGAGTTCCAAGTGTTTGATTTCAAAAGAGTTATAAGTTCTTGAGCATTAAAGAAGTTTTACTCCCCATGAGATATATGCATGAGTTAGAAGTATTGTTTAAAGTTTCCTTCAGCCTTTGAGTAATAAGAATAAGAGAAAAGTTCAGATTTTAAAGCCAAAGTATAATGACTCACGAGATTTGTGTTACATGCTTCATTTTACATGATTTATGAGCTTTATATTTTAGACTTATTTAAGCCATGTGATTCATTCTTATTTGCATGCATGATTTGATTAAAGAGTATTGATATTGTTTTATGTAAATGCATACACCCTCACATACTCAATACATTCCCAAGTGTTGATCCACATATACGTCTATGTGCAACATTGTCTTATAATGTAGGTTCAGGTGCTCAGTCTCAGTCTCGTCAGTGACTCTCGAGTACCTTTGTCTATATTTCTCTAGTAGTGAGTCCTTATGGTTCGAGGGCCTATCTTCAGATATTTCAGTATTTCAGTGGTAATGTTATTACTTTCAGTCTAGTTTGAGTTAGTCTGGGATCTGTCCCAACGGCTCTCTAGTTCATGGAGTAGTAGAGGCTTTGTCAGACTAGTTATCAGATTGTGGTTGTGTTGAGATTTCTAGTATTGTGGTTATTTAGACCGAGATTATCTTCATATTTCCTTTCATTTGATATGACAATGCCAGTGTTTTGGACATTCCTTCTTGAATGAGTTATTATAAGTAGTGATAGGCTCAAAGGGTTAGCTTGGGGCTACTTGTAGCCTTAAACACTGTGTGACGTCCTGGGACCCGATTTTGGGGCGTTATAGGGAGGAATTGCAATTTTTATTTATTTTCGACCAGAGAGTACGTCTCTAATTGCTCTTTTCTTTCTCCTAACCAACACTGTAGGAGTGTGTGGCTCCCTAACCTTCTTGGATGGTATGACACACCTCTTGGATTTGAATTCCTCGGTAGCTTTAGAGATAGCCTCTACTTTTTCAAAGAGTTTATTCTGTTTGTCCTTGACTCTTCGCATTCGCAAAAAGAACACGAGGGTAAAAAGGGGTGAAAGGGACCTGTGTAAGGGTGAAAAGGGGTGTTTTCAAATATATTTATTATTTCTTGAGCATCAACATGCTCATCATCACGAGTGGTAGCAGCATCAGCATGCCTGCCACCAACACCAACAACTCCACTAGAAGAAGCACCCAGATCTGCCTTAGTAGGTTGGTCATGAAGAGCCTCAACATTAGGCTGACCTTGCCTAACTGCTCTTCTTATGGTTGTTGCTCCAGCCAATTCCTTCTTTATTAACTCCACCATTGGGTCTGGAATAGTATCAACATGACCTAGAGTAATATAAGAAGTCATCACCTACTCCTCCTCGTAGGCACGATCCGTGGATGCACAACCTATAAAAAAAGACAAATGTATTTAAATCATATAATATAATAACTTTCACAGTTGGGCTACATTTAAAAAAAAAGACCCATCTGTTGCATAGTTTGCAGTATATGGTTAAAATTCGTTTGAGTCTAGTTCAGAGAAATAGAGCAACACATGATAATCTGATGCAAAATATCAAACATCTGTTGCAACAGTTGCACAAGATGAGTAATCTGTTATGCAATAGATGATCTGTATGTCACAACAGATGAACAATATATTATCAGACTACACATCTATTGCATAATTTGCAGTAAATGGTTAATCTATTAGGAGTCGGGTTCAGAGAACCAAAGCAACAGATGGGTAATCTGATGCAAGATATCAATCATACCCTGTCGCAATAGATGTCCCATCTGGTGCATCAGATGTAACATCTGTTGCACCAAATATAACATCTGTTCAATATCTTTCTTTGAGTATAATTATTTTACTTAAAGAAGACGTACTGCGTCATCCGGAGGGTTAAAGAGATCGACCTCCTTAATATTGGTGTTGCCCTTTGCAGCCAACCACCTAAACATCCTTGGATGAGAAACCTCATCCAGGTAATCCAATAATTACTTTTGAAGGGGAGGAATAGCTTCAAATGCCCAAGCCTAAAAAATGTAAACAGGAAGCAAGCAAAAAAAAGTCATAATAACTATATTCAATATAAATTAATGGATGAGTAAAATTAGTGATTAATTTTACCATAAAAGCCCAAGAAAAGCTGTATAATGTTGTCGTCCCTGAGGATAGCTTTGTCAGTAAATATTGGACAGTCAAGTAGAAGTTGTCATATCCCCAGGAATAATTGTTGAATTTATCAAAATCTTCAGCACGCGCCAACAAATCATCTTCTATGACCTTGTTGATGTCTCTTGCCAATATAACCGAATGGACAAACCAAACTAACCATAATTTCTCCCTGTACCGCTCTGGTATGGTTTTATCCTCGAGATCTGTCAACAAATACGATGCTTTGTATCCACGTCGAGCAATGTCAAACAACCCATCTATTTTTTCCTTGCATTTTTTTGCCTTGGATCTTTTGCGGGGTGGTGGTCCTTCTAGATGATGGTATCTCAAGTCCGTCACTATTGCAAACTCTTGCAAGCCAAAACAAACAGGCATGCCACAGTAGTTGATCCAGATTTCATCCATCTTCTTTTTGCCCCCTCCTCCGAATCTTTATCATCCCCACGTACTTGATCCTGCGCTTGAGAAGACCATATACCATCGTCATAGGGAAACGAATACGAGCAGAGGGGTCCTCAGGCAGCTCAAGAAAGCATCTAAATCAACTCTTCTTAAAAAGTCCGCCTATGTTTTCGTTCTTCATAATTTTCATAAAATGTTCAAAAAATTTCTCCATCTGACATTTAAGTACAATTTGACCCGTTAGTTGTTTTGCTTCTAGGTCATTTATCGGCATCGCGACTTGAAACTTGTCAATACTAAAAGTTTTGACAGGATCATGCTAGGATGTCGACATTAATTCACGCCCCATTGGTGATTCATTATCATCATGTTGATAATCATCCTTTTTTTCTTTCTCTTTCTCACTCTCCAATTCCTTCTCTTTCTCACTTTCATTTTCTTCATCACCATCTACAGAACCTTGTCCACCTCCCTCAACGTTGTTTTTACATCTCTCCCCAGCTTCACTTTTCCCTGACTGAGATTATTCAGGAAGCTCCCTCAAATCCCTCTGTACTATAGCCCTTTTTTGGGTGGTCAGACGTTAATTCACTTTCACTTTCTTTTGTTATAGGAGACATGCTTTACCTACAAACAAAGAAAAACAAAAATTACATTACAATTGATGTATGCATAAATTTTAAAAAATACATTACAAACACCACTAATACCGACACACCAACAACCACCACCACAAACACCATCAACCAATGCCAACAAACAAACACCACGAATACCGACACCACCGACAAGCACCACAAACACCACCAACCAATGCCACCACGATGACCATAAACACCACCAACACCAACACCACCAATACCACAAACACCATCCAACAATACCACGACAGTCAACGGAATACTACGATGGAAACTAAGGATTTCTCGAGTTCTTCCTACGATTTTACCATCAAAACTAAAAATTATAAACTCATTCTCGAAGATAATACAACTAAAAGTTTTATTTTTCATCATTAACTTAAAAGACCTTATTTTTTTAGAAAAAATAACAAATATAGAGTTCTTCTCGAACTTTGTTGCCTACGAAAACAAAGAACACGACTGATACAAGCAAGAATGAAGTCAAAAATAACACCTATGTGATCAGAAATAAGAAGAAAAACGATTGTTGTGGAGAGTTGAGCAAATTTATTGAGTAGTTATTGTTTGTACTGTATTATTGAGTGAGAATGAGAGAGAAAGAGTGAGAACTCAAGATTTGAAATGATGAAACATTTTGTATGGGTTGATTTGTATTTTGGAAAAGAATGACAAGTTTTGAAAATGTTAATTTGGTCCGAACTGATCTTAATTATTTTTAAAATCATAAAATATATGCGTAATTTTTAATCCTCTCATTATGCAATTGCCAAAAGGGTAATGCAATTGAAATTGTATAAAAACAATTGAAGTTGTAGTTGACCGAGTACTCTAGTTGACCCTATGAAAACTCACCCATGGTCCTAGATTAATCAATTTAGGTACTATTAGTCTAACATATGAACTCAATTGAAATTGTAAAAAACAAATGTTCAACATGTTGCATCAGATTTCTCATCTGTTGTAAATTATCAATCAGATTAGGTAACAATAGATTATGAATCTGTTGTAAAATAATAAACAGATTAAGTCATCTGTTGCGACAAATTACTCATCTGTTGTAAATTATCAAATGGATTATCATATGTCGCAACAGATTACCCATATGTTGTAAACTATCAAATAGGTGTTGCCATCTGTTGTGGATGACCCTATGAGAACTCACCCCTAGTCTTAGATTTATCGATAGTTGACCCTATGAGAACTCACCCCTAGTCTCAGATTATTCAATTAAGGTATTAGTACCCTGTCCTAGATTAATCAATTAAGGTATTAGTTGAACGTATGAGGTAGTAAGAATCGGTTCGGCTCAAAGTTATCGATTGACGACTCTGATTGGGAGGAACGTTGTACCGTCTCATCATGCAATTGCCAAAAGACTCAATTAAAGTTGTAGTTGACCCTATGAGAACTCACCCCTAGTCCCAGATTATTCAATTAAGGTATTAGTACCCTGTCCTAGATTAATCAATTAAGGTATTAGTTGAACATATGAGGTAGTAAGAATCGGTTTGACTCAGAGTGATCGATCGACAACTCTGGTCGGGAGAAACAAAATACCATCTCATCATGCAATTGCCAAAAGACTCAATTGAAGTTGTAGTTGACCCTATGAGAACTCACATTCATAAGGTATTAGTCTAACATATGAACTCAATTGAAATTATATATAAACAAATGTTCAACCTATTACAACAGATGTCTTTTCTGTTGGATCAAATCAAATAGATTAGGTAATTTGTTGCAACATATTATGCATCTATTGTAAACTATCAAACAGATTACGTCATTTGTTGCGACAGATCACGAATCTGTTGTAAACTATTAAACAGATTAAGTCATATGTTACGACAGATTACCCATCTGTTGTAAATTATCAAATGGATTAAGTAATATGTCGCAATAGATTACCCATCTGTTGTAAATTATTAAATAGGCGTTGTCATCTATTGTAGTTGACATTATGAGAACTCACCCCTAGTCCTAGATTAATCAATTAAGGTATTAGTTGAACATATGAGGTAGTAAGAATCGGTTCGGCTTAGAGTGATCGATCGACGACTCTTGTCGGGAGGAACGCAGTACCGTCTCATCATGCAATTGTCAAAAGACTCAATTGAAGTTGTAGTAGACCCTATGATAACTCACCCCTAGTCCCATATTATTCAATTAAGGTATTAGTTGAATATATGAGGTAGTAAGAATCGGTTCAGCTCAGAGTGATTGATCAACAACTCTGGTCGGGAGGAACGCAATACCGTCTCATCATGCAATTGCCAAAAGACTCAATTAAAGTTGTAGTTGACCCTTTGAGCTCATTCATTCATCACTAGTTCCACCTAGATCGATGTAGGTACTATTATTAATCTTAACATTAAGTTAATGAGAACTTATCTCAACTCAGAGTGATCGATCGACGACTTGGGTCGGGATGAACGCAATACTAACACCATGTAAATGCAACGACTCAATTGGATATTTGGATTTGTAGTTGAACCTGTGAGCTCATTCATTCATCCCTCGTACTACCTAGATCGATGTAGGTACTATTATTAATCTTAACATTAATTTAATGAGGAGCTCATTCATTCATCCCTAGTTCCACCTAAATCAATTGCAATGAAATCTATTGCAACAAACGACTGAGCTGTTGGAGAATTTCAAACAGATAACAATATCTGTTGCAACAGATGACATATACGATTTAATTATCAAATAGACATTTGCATCTGTTGTGACGGATGACTGAGCTGTTGGATATTTTCAAACAGATATTGATATCTGTTGTAACAGATGACATTTTTTATTTAGTTATCAAATGGACATTTTCATTTGTTGTCACAGATGACTGAGCTGTTGGAATTTTTCAAACAGATATTTATATCTGTTGCAACAGACGACATTTTTGTTTGAAAATCTTTTTTTCTTTTAATTTTAAAGCAAGTTTCTGTCCAAGTAGATAAAGTAGTAGTAGTACTAAAGGTGGTAAAAAATATTTCTTGGATAACTCAAAAATCTCATTGAGTGTCTTGTCTTGTCTTTTCAATGTCACCCATTTTTTTTCTTGTGCCCCTTAAATTATTAATGAATATTAATTAATGAATATTGAAACTCCTAATACTTCTTCTGTTTCATATTATATTACAGTTGTCCCCTATTGACTAGGCACACTCATTAAGAAAATATTAATTAGAGATTTATTTTACTACCAAATTAGCCTTATTAATTATGCTTTGAAAATATAAATTTGAATAAATACACTTTGTATAGTCATTTAATATTAAGGGTAGTACATCTAGAAATTAGAATTATCTCATCTCTTCTTCAGCTCTAAATTTATTTTATTCGTCTCTCATCTTTTTTCTTTCTATCCTCTTTATGGTTATCACAACCTTTTTTTTCTCTCCTCTTTCTTATAAATTTTTGTTCGAATCTAAACTGATCCATATCCATATTTAGATTCCTCGCCTGAAATTGTTGTTTTGATCCCCTTTTGACATTAAGATATGATTCACTATTGTTCTTTCATTCTCGTCTTCTTCTTGCAAGTTATTTACATCTTTTTTATTTAATTACCATTTTCTCATATCATATTTATTTAAAAAATTTGAATGAACTTTTAATTGTTGAATAAACGATCCAAGAATTTTTATTACAAGATGCGAAAAAAAGTCATCTGTTGGGAGAAGTTTAAAAGCCTTGTTGGCAGTATCATTTTTTTATGTATTTTATTTGTTTCTTTTTTGTTGATGTTGTTATTGATGTTGTTGATGGGTTTGGCGTTGTTGGAACTTGTGGTGTGGTGTTGTTGACAGTGGTGGATCCAGGTTTTTTAGATGGTGGGTGCTTCTTAACTTAGAAATAGTAGAGTCTGAATAATCAACACAAGGAGTAAGAGAAAAAAAAAGTTTAAAGTGAATAAGGAGAGAAGAGTTGGTTACCAAAATTTAAAAAATATGTGCTGAGTGGGAATTGAACTCAAGACCAAAAGAAATAAATAGCCTTAAGCACCCATAAACAACAACTAGGCTAACCAAACAACTCTTACTATGGGTGTTCACTGATTAGATTATATACATTTTTTCTTAATTTTCATATAAATATATAAAGTTCGGTACGAGTTCATTCTGTGCTCGCGCACCCGGAGGACTCCATGTGGGTCTGTCTCTGGTTGTTGATGGTGTTGGAACATAGTATGTATGCTTCTTTGTTGTTGATGATGTTGTTGGAACAAATGTTGTTGTTTTCTTTGTTGTTGATGTTTTTTATTTGTTGTTTGTAGTTTATGTTGCTGTTGATGTTGCAAAAGACGGAGCAACTGTTAGAACAAATCAAACCACCAGCAAGGCTGCTATGTATTCCAATAGACTCCACATCTGTTGCATCAGACTCCACATCTGACGCAACAGACTTCACATCTGACGCAACAGACTCCAAATTTGATGCAACAGACTCTACATCTATTGCAACAGATGGATAATGTTCTTTCTGTGATATAAAATTTTTCCTTCTTCTTTGTAGATATAAAAGGAATTAAAAGTTGATCAACTTTTGCCTGACCATCACAAGAGGCTGCAGTAAAGATAGGTTCGGAGGAATAAGCTGCATGCAGATGGAACCACTTCATATGTAGGAGGTATGTATTACTGATAATGTTATCGTGGAAACACACATAGAGTACACTGATTTTTTGAATGTTGTTTTTACCAATTAGTCATAGATCATTCAAACAAGATATCTGCAATTTTACAGTTAAGTTTGGTAGGTCCGAACTGATAAGGCCGAGGGACCATGAATATGGTTTTGATACCTTGTTAAGATTTAATGTCGGATATTGCTCATGTTTATTTGTCATGCTGATGATAGGCGAATTTACACGCCTATAGCACTATATTTTGCCCATATTTTAGTCTAGTTTTGAGAACAAATTATATATTTCATGCACTTTTAGTCCTTTTTCCTGTAAGTAAGCTAACGAACATGATTAGCAAAGTTTCAGGTATAAATGATGCAGAATTCAGCATTTTATGGATAACTTGACGCCAAAGAAAACTTCACGAAAGGAGAAAAGCCAATCTTGGACGCCAAGGACTAAAGATGGCGCATGAAAAATCTCTCCCGGGCTAAAACAGCATTTCTGAAGACTTTGGGGACTAGCAGTAATTTATTAGGATTAGGATAATGATACATTAACCTAGTACAATTGGGTTAAGTATTTCATTAGCTTATTAGGATTAGGATAATGATACATTAACCTAGTACAATTGGGTTAAGTATTTCATTAGCTTAGTAGGATTTGGTTAAGCATTTCATTAGCTTAGTAGGAATAGGATATGGGTATTATAAATACCCTATCTTGCTAGAGATTTTAGAACATCTCAGAACATATTCTTCCATTAATTCTATTTTTCTTCTTCTATTCTTAAATTCCGCAACAAGAGAAACGTTACCTTGCTAAGGAATTCACGCCTAACGCCTACCACACCATTACAAACGTGAAATCTTTATTGTGGTATAACAACAATGTCAATTGTGATTTCCTTCACACTCATGGGTAACTAACTTCTCTGTTGGGGTTATGGAAGCCGAATGAGATACTATCTATTGCTGTGAGTTTGTGAGTTCGTGACACGTATGTTGCTTATATCATTATTCTCTTCATCTTAATCTAAATTCTTTGTGGTTGCAAACGCAAGAATACGCCAGTATAACATTTAACTTGTTCGAAAGAAAGGTTATCTGTCTGGAAAAGAGATAATGTCAAGGTAGTAGGGTCCCATCCCCTATTAAAAAGTTAGTGCCGTAACTGGATTAACCTCTTGGAGAATTCGTACCGTTAGATACGCTTTAAGCTCGAAAGAGTTAAAGTGAAATAATCCTCGAATAGGTCGAAAGACGCCTGGATTTACCATCGAATACAATTCTCTATAAGCACATGCATGCCCGAATTCAACACACTCATAGTCAATAGAGACGTGTAACTCAGAAGGTGGACATAACCCCAACTCCTCAATTCTCATTGTTTACATCTTACTAAAACATTCTTTCTCTTTTTACTTTGCTATTGCCGTTTTTAGCTACTATTTGGTTACATTACTTGCACAACAAGAATCCCCCCTTTTTCGAGACTTTCACTAAAAGTCTAGTAATCTTCACTTACTTGTTAACCAAGCTATTCCCTATGTGATCGATACCCAACCCAGGTTGGGTTCTATATTTGCTAACGACCGCTTTACACTCCTACGAGAGCTGTAGATTGAGCGTTATAAAAAATTGGCGCCGTTGCCGGGGAATACAAGTGTCAATTAAGTTCGTAATAATTACTAGACCCTTTGGTCAAAGATTCTCGCACTTTTACTTTTAGTTTTTGTTTTTGTTTACTGCAGGTTTTTATTCAGTCCATGCCCCATACCCGAAGTTCGGGTCAAACGTTATTACCTATCAATCCTGAACCACAACGTATTCGCAGAATGGAGGCACAACATGCAATTGAAAGGATAGCTGCTCAATAGGAACAGGCGAGACTAGCTGCGCTAGCCGCCGCTCAAGTGCATCAACAAAATATTGATAACCCTGGGCGAGCAACAAATCCTGACGATGAAGATCTAGGTGATGACGAGCTACTAAACCCTAGGCATGCCGCTGAGATCGCAACACCTGCCAACAGAAGAGATCGTCAAGCTAGGTTTAGGCCTGAACGCCAAGCTATGCAGCCAGCTTTCGACGATGATGATGATGATCTTGATGGAGCCGGAGCCACAGGAGCCATTATTCCTCCACCATTAGCACCCGGAGCCAAGTTCAACATCACGAGCACCATGATTCAGTTATTGCAACTCAAGGGATTATTTGGTGGACTAGCAGGCGATGATCCGAATATGCATCTCATCAACTTTATTTCTACATGCAAGTCGTTTGACAATCCTGGAGTTGGTCAGAATGCAATTCGATTACGTCTATTTCCATTGTCTCTGTCTGGGGAGGCAACTCTATGGTTGAATGGGCTGACTCCTGATTCTATTACAAATTGGAGGCAATTGAGAGACGCTTTCCTAGAAAAATTCTTTCCGCCATCCAAAAGAGCATAATTGAGAGATGAAATCAGCAACTTTCGTCAGCTTCCCACTGAAGCTCTTCATGAAACATGGGAGAGGTTCAAGACAAAGCTAGCGAGATGCCCAAACCATCATATGACTAATGTTCACCTAATGGAGATATTATATAGAGCCCTGAATTCAATAACTAAACCAGTGGTGGATAATGCGGCTGGAGGATCCTTTATGGATCTCACCTTTGGTCAAGCAAGCAATATGCTAGATCGTATGACGAAACAAAGTAGAGCTTGGCATACCAGGGATTCTGAGGTAGCAAGCCCCACTTTATCTATAGGCATGACTGCAGACCAAAGGAGAAGAGAAGAAGAACGTGATCAAGATATGGCGCACATGAAAACACAAGTGGATCTTCTTACAAAGCATTTATTATCAGGGATGACCGAAAAAGTGAAAGCTATTGCGTCAAAAGGAAGTGACGAATCTGATTCGGAAGAGGAAGCCAACTACTTGAACAATCAGGGGGGTTTCCGAGGCAATGCCCAAGGAAACCAAGGTCGGAACTATCATGGTAAATCTGGAAACATGGACCAAGGTAGTTGGAAGAACAAGAATGACAGTAGTGGTTTGTATGTTCCCCCTGGAAGACGTGACACCACCACATCTAGTTCTGGAAGTATGGAAGACATGATGGCTAAACTACTGAAAGGAGTGGAAGCAACTAGCGCGGGAGTAACGGAGGTAATAAATGATTTGTCCTCTATGAAGCAATTAGTTGATTCACATTCCACTTCAATCAAGCAAATAGACCAGCAATTGAGCCAATTTTCAGCAGCACTCAATCAAAGAAAGGCTAGTACTTTACCTAGCGATACTGTGCAAAACCCAAGGAATGATGGGTCATGCATGACCATCACTACCCGAAGTGGTAAGGTGCTGGAAACTTCAGAAAAAGGCAAGCAAGTGGTTGACGAAGAAGCAGAAATTAATGATAAGGCGAAAGGGGAACATGCTGCAGCAGCCGATCCTAACGTCCTTAACGTCACTCCTCACGATGTGTAGCCTGGAAAAGCTGAAAAACGGAAGCAAGAGGAGAAGAAAGACGTGGAGAGAACAATTCCCTATCCACCACTACCACCTTTTCCTCAAAGATTGAAGAAGGTGGCGGATGATACGAAGTTCAGCAAATTCATGACTATGTTAAAACAGCTGACCATTAATGTTCCGTTGGTGGAGGCATTAGAACAAATGCCCGGATATGCTAAATTCATGAAGGACCTTTTAACAAAGAAGCGGGCAGTAAGCTATGAGCTGGCAGATAATATTCATCATTGCAGTGCAATTGCCACAAGGTCCTTAGTACAGAAGAAGGCAGACCCTGGTGCTTTCACTATTCCTTGCACGGTTGGATCTATGAATTTTGCTAAGGCATTGTGCGATTTGGGAGCTAGCATCAATTTGATGCCACTATCCGTCTACAGAAAGTTGGGGTTGGGTAACCCTACACCAACCAATATGCGGCTCGTGATGGCAGATAGGTCGGTAAAACGACCTGTGGGTATCTTGAATGATGTGTTGGTGAAGGTGTCTACCTTCATTTTTCCTGCAGACTTTGTAATTTTGGATTGCGAGGTGGATTCTGAAGTTCCCATAATCTTGGGACGTCCTTTCCTTGCAACAGGAAGTGTGCTTATTAACATGAGAGCTAATGAGCTTTTATTTCGGTTGAATGACGAAGTGGTCCGCTTTGATATATGCAAAGCAATGAAGCAGCCCAGCGATATGAATGTGTTCTCTGTAGCTAATGTTCATCATGAGGATAAGAAAGCATTATCTGTAGAGAAATACCTTACTGTTGAGCCATTGTCTGCTGCGCCACTGAATGTTGAGCATGAGGACGATGAAGATTATGAAGAACTTATGGGTGCTCTAACAGAAATAAATTCCTATTCCCATACTCCTAAGCAACCGGACCGTGATCTTAAGAATCAACCGTCACAAACAACGAAGACTTCCCTTGAAGATCCACCAATGCTAGAATCGAAAGAGCTCCCCGATTATCTAAGGTATGTGTTCTTGGAAAGTATAAATATACTTCCGGTGAGTGCGGATGATTTAAGTAAACAGCACGTAGAGGCTCTCATCTCTGCTCTGAAGAGATACATGAGAGCTATGGGTTGGACTATTGATGATATAATTGGTATCCCTCCTGGGATAGACATGCACAGGGTCTTCTCGAAGAAGATTGCATGCCTACAAGAAAGCCTCATTAACGTCTGAATCCATTCAGAAAATGATCAACCATCTATCTCGATGAAGTCTAAGTAATCGAGATAGCTATGTCGTGCCGCGACAATAAATCAAGCGCTAGATAGGAGGCAACCCATCGTTTATCGTTTTTCATTTTTTTGTCTTTCTCTCATTCTAGTACGTGTTTCATTTTTTATAAATAAAAATCCAAAAATAAGAGTCGTGCCACGACCAAAACTAAGGCGCTTGATGGGAGGCAACCCATCGTACTAATCGTTTTTATTGGTTTTGAGCAAATGTAGGTGCAAGAGGTATTCAACGAGGAGATCGGTTTCAAATTTTGATTTGGACGTATTGCATGGTAAAGGTGGTAAGTTAGGCATGAAGATGCATAAGGCTATGGATTGAGCATTGCTCATGACAAAATAGGCATCGAGCAAGGCTAGGCCTAGGTAAAACTAGGCCACGAACAAGGCAAAGCCTTTACTATAGCCCAAGGTCTCGGAATCTAGTGTGCTATAGCATAGGCGCCGCCCATGCTCAAGTATGCCATAGCATAGGCGCCGCCTATGCTAAAGCATTTGGTCTCTGAATCTCATATGCCATGCTAAAGGCGCCGCCTATGGTCACTAAAGGCATTGCACTAGGCACCGCCTATGCTCACCATAGGCTTTGCATTAGGCACCGCCTATGGTCACCATAGGCAAAGCTAAAGGCGCCGCCTATGGTCACCATAGGCAAAGCTAAAGGCGCCGCCTATGGTCACTTTTTGTCTCCAAAACTGATTTTAAATGGGTCAAAACCCGACCCATTCTTTTCCTATATAAAGGAGACTTAGTCTTGAGGTACAAACACATTGAAAACCTAACATAGGCGTCGTACATAACATCTAAATCTTCTCAAAACTTTTGCTCTTCCACTTCACAAGAACATTTCCAAAGGCTTCAATCACGTAAGTACTCTTGTGTTCTTCATCTATTTTTTGTAAGTACTACGTTACTATGTCTATTATGAATTGCTAAATCTTGAAGAAGTATTGGAGATGTGAATGTGTTTGAATTGTTGATACACAACCAAGTGAGTGAACATATACGTTAGGATGATCTTAACTTGTTTTCGACTTCAATTCGATTTTGATACATTGTCATACTACTTGCGGAGTTGCTATAGTCATGAACATTGCATACTCTTGTCACTTGAATACTTACATGTTGGGATGTCTCGCTCATCGGAATAAGACTTATAGTTGCCTACCGACATAGGAGATTGTGATTATTGATAAAAACTATACCATGATGTAATCCCTATGTAGAAGTCTTGATATACCTAACATGAAAGTATTGCAAAGATTGCAAGAAGTGTTACATATCTGAATTTCTTGCTGGAATATAGCCCCTAAAACGTATGTTGATGAAGTCTGAGTAATCGACCACTTTCACTTCACTAGTCTGTACCAACAAACTAAGTGTGGGGTGGTGCCACTACTGCTTGTTTATAGATTGTATCCATTTAGATGATGCTAACATGAACATTGTTTTAAGTCTCAGGTACAATGGCACCCAAAGAAAGACAAGGCAAAGATAAGGCTACCACTTCACAAAAAGGCAAGAAAAGAGGCCGAAAAGAGCAAGGAGAACCCTCCTCGCTGCAAATACCTCGACTCACTCTTGGAATTAAGTGGGATACTTATGAGTAACTTCTGAGGATGACGACTATGATATTGATTCCGATGCAAGGGGTATGACCCCAGACATAGAGGATGAGTCCGACTAACCAGGTTCTTCTTATTTATTTTCCACTGAGGACAGTGTGTCCCGTCTAAGTATGGGGTACTGGTATTTGCATGCTATACTTCTCCATCCACATTTGCATTTATTTATGTTTGTTTGTAGTTAATTGTTTTTTAGCTTAGCTTCGCATGAAATTATTCTAATAGGCAGCATGAGATTATGACAAGAGTTTGTGCTAAAATCATGACTATTGAGACATTTAGGCTCTAATTGTGACTCACTATGTGATATTGTTTGGTTTAATTCCTTCATCTGTTGGGTCAAGAGTCTATACTACTCCCAATAAAGTTGATCATATGCCTTGTGTGTGTGAGATAATAGTATATTTTGTGCTTGTGGCTGATGCTAGAACTTGCTTGGTATGTATGTAAAGCGAAAATAAAGAGTGCAAGTCTAGGAGATGATTTAGGCATTTCTTTGGCAACCTATGATTATTTACCTTCTTTTTACCTACCCATGGACATCATCCTAGTTAAACCCTTTTGAGCCTTTAGCCTATTTTCTTTGACAAACCTCGTATGTAAGCCTAATCCATTTTTTTCAAGACCATAATTTGATCCAAATTCCTAAGTGCTTTAAAGTGAAAAAGTCATGTGACAAAATAAGAGGAAATTGGGTGAGTATGATGTTTTAGAATGCATTGGTGCTTGAATGAGTTATGAAAAAGAAAGTGCTATCATAAGAGGTATGTTATCAAAAGAAAAAGGAAAGGAAAACTGAAAAGTTAGTTATGTTTAAAATTGAAAAACAAAAGAGGAGAAAAAGAATGGTAGAATAAAAGAAAGTAGAAAGGTTGTTTGAAAGAAAAGTGTTAATAATACAATGTGATGTATTAAAGCGCTTAGGAACATAGTCACTATTTCTGGACAAAATAGTCCTACCCGTCCCTTAGCCTACATTACAACCATCAAAAGACCTATTTGATTCTAAGCTTAGCATTCTGACATTTAGTGGAGCATTACACTAAGGGCAAGCCTATGGTCATCAGTTGCTGCATATGAATTCTTTGTGAGAGTGAGAGCAAGGATATTTTGATACCCATGTTTGAAAAATATGCTATACTTGTGAGTGATTATGGGTAATATATTGTGAGACACACATGGTTGATGAGTTTTGGGTAGTCGTGTATGATTCTTTGTGCCTTAACCTTTGAATATGAGTTGACCACCATCACGAGTCTATGCTAGAGGTTAAAATGTTTCTACTAATGATCGGAAAACTACTCTTTGTTGATAATTGTTGTGCTTGTCTTGACGAATATTTTATGTTGTTGCTGTGAAACCCTAAGTTGATGTTTAGAGGGACATGATATTTTGTTCGAGGACGAACAAAGCTTCAAGTGTGGGGTGTTGATGATAGGCGAATTTACACGCCTATAGCACTATATTTTGCTCATATTTTAGCCTAGTTTTGAGAACAAATTATATATTTCATGCACTTTTAGTCCTTTTTCCTGTAAGTGAGCTAACGAACATGATTAGCAAAGTTTCAGGTATAAATGATGCAGAATTCAGCATTTTATGGATAACTTGACGCCAAAGAAAGCTTCACGAAAGGAGAAAAACCAATCTTGGACGCCAAGGACTAAAGATGGCGCATGGAAAATCTGTTCCGGGCTAAAACAACATTTCTGAAGACTTTGGGGACTAGCAGTAATTTATTAGGATTAGGATAATGATACATTAACCTAGTACAATTGGGTTAAGTATTTCATTAGCTTATTAGGATTAGGATAATGATACATTAACCTAGTACAATTGGGTTAAGTATTTCATTAGCTTAGTAGGATTTGGTTAAGCATTTCATTAGCTTAGTAGGAATAGGATATGGGTATTATAAATACCCTATCTTGCTAGAGATTTTAGAACATCTCAGAACATATTCTTCCACTAATTCTATTTTTCTTCTTCTATTCTTAAATTCCGCAACAAGAGAAACGTTACCTTGCTAAGGAATTCACGCCTAACGTCTACCACACCATTACAAACGTGAAATCTTTATTGTGGTATAACAACAATGTCAATTGTGATTTCCTTCGCACTCATGGGTAACTAAACTTCTCTGTTGGGGTTATGGAAGCCGAATGAGATACTATCTATTGCTGTGAGTTTGTGAGTTCGTGACACGTATGTTGCTTATATCATTATTCTCTTCATCTTAATCTAAATTCTTTGTGGTTGCAAATGCAAGAATACGCCAGTATAATATTTAACTTGTTCGAAAAAAAGGTTATCGGTCTGGAAAAGAGATAATGTCAAGGTAGTAGGGTCTCATCCCCTATTAAAAAGTTAGTGCCGTAACTGGATTAACCTCTTGGAGAATTTGTACCGTTAGATACGCTTTAAGATCGAAAGAGTTAAAGTGAAATAATCCTCGAATAGGTCGAAAGACGCCTGGATTTACCATCGAATACAATTCTCTATAAGCACATGCATGTCCGAATTCAACACACTCATAGTCAATAGAGACGTGTAACTCAGAAGGTGGACATAACCCCAACTCCTCAATTCTCATTGTTTACATCTTACTAAAACATTCTTTCTCTTTTTACTTTGCTATTGCCGTTTTTAGCTACTATTTGGTTACATTACTTGCACAACAAGAATCCCCCCTTTTTCGAGACTTTCACTAAAAGTCTAGTAATCTTCACTTACTTGTTGACCAAGCTATTCCCTGTGGGATCAATACCCAACCCAGGTTGGGTTCTATATTTGCTAACGACCGCTTTACACTCCTACGAGAGCTGTAGATTGAGCGTTATCACATGCCTTCTACAGACTTTCATTGTGGCGAGCATTTCTGACGACGGTGTATACTTTTGCATGATGGATATGTTGTCCTCTATATGGGAGAAGAATGATAAATCTTACCCCTCCTTACTTATCTTGTGCATGCAAATGTGAAGAGTGCAAGGAAAAACATGATGGTGTGATTACTATTGTTAATGCATTAACTGGTGATGTAAAGGAATTGATATCTTATAGTAGTGTCATTCGATCAAAGAGGATTTCAGTTTTATTTACTCCATTAGAGATTAAGGCTAAGAGGAGAAAGAAAGCAATTTCCAAAGCATTATCAAGTATCCGGAAAAAAAAATTAGATCTGAAAAAGGTGAGAAGATAAAAAGGAAAGGAATAGAAAGAAAAAATTGAATGCTAGATTTAGTTCATCTTGTGTTGTTATGTAGAGATACTCCACCTAATTTTGAGTGCTTTTTCTTTTCAGGATGGTGAGGAAGGCAGAATCTCCCCATCATTAGCTAATATCAAAAATAAGACATCTGATGTTATTGCCCACCAGACTGGCCTGTGAAGTTTTATAATCCAGAAGATGTCTTTGCTCGAGTTAGTCAACAAATTAAACGATCTTAATCACTTGTTTTTTCTGCTGCTCAATCTTCTCCATAGAAGACAAGCTATCAACAAAACTGCTTGACACAGCGAAAGCTGATATCGATAGATTACTGATTATGTCTTCTCAAGACTTGTTTCTATCAGAAAACTATTCTGCATTGAGTGTTGCACTATCCTTATATGCTGCAGCACAGGATTTATCAGTCGAGAGATCCCTTTCTTGGGAAAAACTCAAAGAGAACCTTCTATACTTCTCTTTGACCTTGCGTAGAGCTAAGAAGGACCAAGAGAAGTATTATAAGAAAGTTGACAAGAAAGAAAGTGGTCCTTGTTGACAAACGCACAAAAGATCAAGAGCTCTATACTAAACTTAACGACCACAATGACAAAAAGATTGAATTAGAAGTGGTGACTTGACTTAGTGAAATAAAAATCCACGACTATTCATATTCCTTAATTAAATAAAACTGGTGGTGACTTTTCGAATATGTAAATTAAAAAAAACGGATCTAAATACAATATTTTATCTTTTTATTGTATTTCAAAAAGAGACAGATTGGTAATCTGTTGCAAAATATATTTCACCTGTCAGATAACTTACAACATATGGATAATCTATTACAACATATGGATATATCAGTTTGCTTTTTCATCAGCTGTGGCGTCTGTTGTAATTTTCTAGTCATCTGTTTATTCAATTTCATCGAGAGCAATAGATTTATCTAAACACTTCTTGGACAAACTCAATTTTTGCTCTTGGATGGCTTTTTTTTTCTTTGCATCCTTCAAGATAACCTTCAAATTAAATTTTTGCTCTTGGATTGATGGCAAAAATTGAATTTGGAGGCCAGCTTGAAGGATGCAAAGAAAAAAAAAAGCAATCCAAGAGAAAAAATTGAGTTTGGCCAAGAAGTGTTTAGAGAAATCTATTGCTCTAGATGAAATTGAACAAACAGATGACTAGCAAGTTGCAACAGACGCCACAGCTGATGGAAAAGCAAACTGATAAATCCATCTGTTGCAACAGATTGTCTATATGTTGTAAGTTATCTGACAAGTGGAATATATTTTGCAACAGATTACCAAGCTGTCTCTTTTCGAAATACAATAAAAAGATAAAATGTTGTATTAAGATCCATTTTTTAAAATTTAGATATTCAAAAAGTCACCAGTTTTATTTAATTAAGGGATATGAACAGTCGTGGCTTTTTGTTTGACTAAGGCAAGTCCCCACTTTCAATTCAATTATTTTATAAATAGGTCCCTTCGGCCTCCTCTCACTCACTCGTTCATTCTACTACACTTACAATACTAATATGCTTGATCCATATTCATACAAGAAGATTCATATCGAGTTCTTGCAGTAACTTTAAAGGCAGTTTTATGAACTCTAGAGGGATTTGGTCGACTTCGGAGCAAGGCTGAGGAGGGCCCAGCTGCTACCGGATGAAAATTGTCAGGTTGACAATAATAATAGTAATAATAATAATAATAATAGTAGTAGTAGTAGTAGTAGTAGTAGTAGTAGTAGTAGTAGTAATAATAATTAGGTTATGTTTTTTCTTTCTTTTAGCGTATGTATTTTTCTTTTTTATATCCGATCTACCTATAAGGGAAGGGATTCAAGAAAATCTATGTATATGTTTGGTTTGGTTTGGTCGACTTTTAATTTTTAATTCTTATTCAATATTTAATTATCATTCTATTTACTCCCTATTCTCAACATGTCGATGATTGGAGGTAGGGATTGAGTACTTGTGGCAACAGATGATGGTGAAAAGTCATACGATGAGGAATTCTCCTAAAAATGGTTCGTTAATAAATAACAAGGAACTAAATGATATTATAATCGTAAAAGAAAGATTATTTAATTTAAAAAAAGTCACAACATTGGATTAATTTAATTAAGTTATATGATGATATGATTGTTGAGAAAAGAGTGAATGAATAGTCGTGACTGTGACTTTTGTCTAAACACAATCAACAAATAAAAATAAAAAACGTTGTTGATGCATCAAATTCCTCATCTGTTGCGACTGATGAATCAGTTGGAAGAAATAAAAAAAACTCCTTAAACAGATGGTCGATTTATAGCAACAGATGGTGTATCTGTTGAAACAAATGGGTTATCTGATGCAATAGATATACAATCTATTGCCATAACTCAATTTAAAAAATGGTTATTAAAGAAACGATTATTGAAAACCAAGTGTATTCGATTTTTAAATTGAGAAAAAGGTTATGTAAATTTAATAAGCTGAAAAGTCATGACTTGTCGCAATAATAAAACTCACCGGCTTGATTTAATTAAGTAATTTCTTTTCACAAAAAAGAATAAGGAAATAAATGATAAATACAATTTAAACCGTAAAAAACTCACCAGAAATATTCTTGTTTTTAAATATTCTTTATTAATTTATATAATTAAAAAGCCAGAAAAATTGGATGTCATGAAGATGATTTTTTTTTAAATATATATATTTATGTTGCAACAGATATATTATCTGATGCAACAGGTTATCTATTTGTTGCAACAGATAATATATCTGTTGTAACAGATGATTTATCTGATGCAACAAATATATAATTTGTTGTCCAACTCAGTGTAAAAAATAAACTATTTTAATAATAATAAAGCTGAAAAGTCATAATTTATCACAATATTGCTTAATTTAATTAGGTCATAACTTTTTATAGTAATCAAGAATGTCATTAATAAATTGAGGTGAACAATTGAGCCTTCAAATATGCATTATTAATTTATATAATTAAAAAGTCACAAAATTTGGATGTCATGAAGATAATTTTTTTTTTTAAATATATAGATTATATGTTACAACAGATATATTATCTGATGCAACAGGTTATCTATTTGTTGCAACGAATTATATATCTGTTGTCACAGATGAGTTTTCTGATGCAACATATATATAATCTGTTGTCCAACTCAATGTAAAAATGGTTCCTGAAAAGAACTAATTATTTTAATAATAATAAAGCTGAAAAGTCATGACTTGTCACAATATTGCTTAATTTAATTAAGTCATAACTTTTTACAGTAATCAAGAATGTCATTAATAAATGGAGGTGAACAGTTGTGATTTTTTGCCTAACCCATTCAAGTTCAATCCTCTGTAAATAGATCCCTCGTTACTCAATCGTTCGTTCTACTACACACTATTTATTTCTTGCTCTTGTTACACACACCTTCAACTACTTTCTCTTCAAGAACTTGATAGCTTTTTCCTATTTCTAGTAAGTTTTTTTCTTGATTTTTGTGTAAATATTCGTTGTATATTACATTACATTCGAATTCTTTTTTGTATTTTTGTTTTTACGTGTGTTGTGTCAACGCAGATATGACTGATCTTGTATGGGATGTCGCTATTTTACGAGACGTCATGCGGGAACTGCAGAAGGAGGTCATGACCTGCATTGGGAGTTGGTCGCCGTCAGAGTAACGATGTTGCGGGAGATCCGCAGGCTGAGGAGGGCGTGCTGTTGTCGGTTGAAGATTGGACGGCTGACCATACAAATAATAATGATGATAATAATAATTAAGCTTTTTTTTCTTTTATCTATGTATTTTTTTTATTTGTTTTATAAAAATTTATGTTTGATTCACTTGACTTTTTATTTCTTATTTAATTTTCGTGCTGTCTATTTCTATTTCTTAACGAATGACATGTCTACAATTAAGGAATAATTTGATTCCAATATCAATTGCAAGAATATATGAGTTATCTGTTGGGTTTGTGACAGGAGCTGTAATTTGTTGTTCGAAACAGATTATTTATCTGTTGAAACAGATTACTAAGCTGGTGCAACAGAATACCCATCTATTCGATTCATATTACGGGCACCTAGAACCATAAACATGAATCCAACATGAGTCTACTGTTACAACAGAACATTTATCTGGTGCCGTAGATAATGGATATCTTTAAACAGATTGCTCTTATGTTGCATTCATGTTCGTGTGCTGGCTATGTTGAAAAAACAGCACACTAGCAGTTACCCAAATGACAAATTCAACTAAAAAGCATAATTTGACTTACCAAAGTCTCCTCTCAAGTAAATACAAAGTTGAAAGTGATTTACGAAATAAAATTTGACATAAGAATTTGGTCAAAGAGCAGCAGTTGGAGTAACAACAAAAACAACAATAACAACAATGGTCAACAAGAAGAATATGAAGATGATAATGAAGTATAATATGATGATAATGAATCAGAAGATGATGAATAAAGCAGTAGCAACAATGAACAACAAATAGCGTGAAGAGAGAGAAAATAACAACGGATGAGGAGAGAGAAAAATGTGTCTTTTTTCCCTTCGTTTCTCGTTATATTAACTAACATTTGGATCAAAGTGTAAATTTAAAAACTCGTGGATTATTTTAAATTTTTTCAAACTTTCTTAATCCATAATTAAGTAATTGTCACATCTCCTCAATTATTAAAACTTATGTCACCTACACCTCATTTTAAATCTCTTTTGTCACCTGTGGCCCAAAGCCTCAGGTAACTTGACTGCGCTTCGCGCAATCATAAAATATTTATTAAATTTGTGAAAGATCTTTAATAATACTTGAACATTAAAAGTAATGAGAAGTAAATTTTTTAAGAACTAAAAAATATTTAAATATGTTTTGGTCTTGAGCCGGGAGTCTATAAAAAATAACCTATTTACCTTATATCTAATATAAAAATAATGTATGTGTACATTCTACCTTATCCAAACCCCACTTTATAAGATTAAATTGAATATAATGTCATACTCTATCTTTAATCCTAAATATCTACAAAATTGCATCATACATATCATATAATCCTGACATAAAGAAATCATTGTTGTTGGCATTGTAATTTGCAACACCACACTTAAAATTAACATTATGATATGAAAGAATGGTAAAAAGAAAAAGAAAAAAAGCAAGATGCCAAATACTAAATTCGATACTCAACAGAATCTTAATTCCTCAGCATGAAAAAATGTAGGAGTAAAAGGAATTTGAAGTAAAGTGAATTAAAAAAGCAAGATGCCAAATACTAAATTCGATACTCAACAGAATCTTAATTCCTCAGCATGAAAAAATGTAGGAGTAAAAGGAATTTGAAGTAAAGTGAATTAAAAACTCAGTAAAACATTACAGAGCAACAACGTGAAGGAAAAAGTTATATTTTATTAAATCAATTGATCGATGAACTAAAAACTCAATCAAAAATCAAGTAGCAATGGATTGTAGCTACAAATACTAAAAGTTGAAACATAAAGTAATGAAACTGAAAGAAAAATAAAGATGGAGATTACACATTGCAATGACAAGGTCATGTTGCAGAAAAATAAAAATGATACCCAAGAATATACATAACAAATATTATATTTATAGACCTATGTATGGTGACCCTTCATTCTCCATTATAACTCCTAGATTTCCTTCTTTTACTAAAGCAATTTAGAACTAAATATTTGTATGAAATGTAAGAATAGAAACGAAAAAGACTAATCTATTGACATCATCAAATGCAATATTATTAACACTTATACGGTGACTTTCCACCATATATAACAATACTTCATTAATATAGCACATTAAACATAATTAAGAGAGTTGAAAGAGTGATTTTTGAGTTTTTATAAGTTTTTTGTTTTGAATCTTTCTTTACGCAATATCTTTTTCATTCTTATAAATATAATCCACTTATATATAATCTAAATGATATTTTCAAAAATATGTTAATTATTTCAGTGGAACTCAATATAACTTCACTACAAATAAACAAAATTTAATACTTAGCAATAACATACTACAAATGAAATACCCATAAGAAAATACTTAAATGAATTTTTGATCACTTGCCATAACATGAAGACTGCAAAGTGATTCATTTGGCTCTATACAATACATTATTACTAAAAGTTTTAAAAAATTATTAGAAATCAAAAATTAAAACATCCATAAAAAAGAGGAAAAATAAAAACATGATATATTCACATTTTAATTAGTTAAATAATGTAAAAAGGATGAGAAAAAAATTAAGAAAAAAGAGATTATATTAAGAGAGTGAAAGGAGATTTTGCCTTACTTACAATCTACTATTCAAAGATCAAGAAATAAAATAGAAAAGTAGAATTAGTTGAAGACATCTTTTTTGTACTTGACTTTTTTGTATATGGTTTAATTATAAAGAATACTAATAAAATTAAATGATAAAAATAAGATTATATAATATTAATTTCTTTTCATGTGAAATCAAATTTGTAGATATAGAACTTTTTTAGATGAAAGAAAAATAACTTGTAAACTTATATATTTTTTGATCGATTAAACCTTTTTGAGAAAGATAATGATATATTTATTATTATTTTATCATGATCTCAAGAAATATCAATTAAAAGAAAACTTAACGATATCTCCATAATTCAACGCATCAATTAATTAACCTGTAAAAGAAGTACAAAACTAAAATCAGTGAGACAAGAAAAAAAGAAAAAGATCATAATTTAATACACTATAAACAATTGATATCTTATCTTTTACTACATAAGCTAAAAAAAAAGGGAAAAAAATTCAAACATAATTCAATAACACAATATTTTAACTGCAATCAACAAAATCAAAATGATAAGAAAAAGTAATAAATAAATAATGGCATCTAATAGCAAGAAAATTAATAAGATATTAAAATTGGTGGCTACCTATGCCATCCATAAAAATGACAAACAACCATCTCTAGTTAGGAGAGATTATATATTCATCACATTGAGTGGAAATTAATTATGAGAATTAACTCTATGTTATTTAATTATAATTTTTTTTATGGCTAGAAGATAAAAAGACATATGTATTGTAACTGAAATTCTTTTAAAATGGAGATTAATAGCATTAATGTGGAAGGAAATTAAATGTGGCTACCTTTAATATTTTGTAAAAAATTTAAAGTGTATTTTTCATCTTTAAGGGAGAAAAAATATTTTTTAAAAATGACAAAAAAGATAAATAACATTCTTGACTTTAGAGAGCGCCACATCACCGATCTCATGTTTCTCTTATATATATATATATTGATTATATTTTACTTATATATAAGAGGGAGTTTGAGTGTTGGAGCAGGCAGCAGGTCGACATGCACATGCCTGCTTCAGCTACTTCAACCATATTTTCACTGTATCATCCCTAATTAATTATTATAAGTCATTTACATATTAAAAGAATAATAATATTTAATATAAGTAAGTAAAATAAATATTTCTGACATGTCTGTTTCAGCTGCTTCAACCGTAATTTTACCATATCACCCCTAATTGGTTATTATAAATCATTTAAGTATTAAAAAATTAATAGTATTTAATAAAAAAGATAAAATAGACATAAAATAATAAATTAACTCTTAATGTTTTAAATTAGCTTGTCATCTTATATGAGGCTCACTCAGGTTAATTTCACAAGTAATTTTTTATAGTTATTATGTTATATCACTTTTAATACATGTTTGCTTTGCGGCTTCAATCGTGATTTTACTATATCATCCCTAATTACTTATTATGGTTATTTAAGCATTAAAAAAATTATATTATTAGTATCCTATATAAGAAGTCACAATAAGCAGCTGAAGCAAGCTGCTCATGTTCGATATGTCTGCCTCGGTCGTTTCAATCGTGATTTTACTATATTAGCCCTAAGTAATTATTATGTCATTTACATATTAAAAAATTAATAATATTTAATTAAAAAACTAAAATAGATATTTATGACCTGACTGTTTCAACTACTTCAATCGTAATTTTACTAAATTACCCATATTTAATTATTATAAGTAATTTAAGTATTAAAAAATTAATAATATTTAATAAAAAAAGGTAAAATAGACATAAAATAATAAATTATTTTTTGATGTTTTAAATTAACATGACGTCTTATATGGAGCCACTTAAAAAAAAAAATCACAAGTATTTTTTACAATAATTTTACTATGTCACTTTTAATTAAAAGAATAGAAATTTTTTTATTATAAATCACAATAACTAAGAACTTAAATTATTTAAAAAATATAATTGACTATCAATGTCACAAAAGTTTGAACAACTTAAAATATCGCTATGCAAATTTCATCAATCTAAATATAATATTATATGTCTAGCTTAGAATTTATCAACCAAACAAATAAAGTTTTTAATTAAATGTTAGAATTATACATAACGTAAAAAATTTAAGAATCAACATTGGGTCGTGCATAGCACGGCGTAAGGCGACTAGTGTTATTAGAAATGGTAAGTGCAGAAAAATTTTCTCCTATTTCTTTTTTTTTAGAAAATTCTTCTGCACTTACCATCTCCTTTTCTCCTTATTAGAAATGGTGGTAAATGTCTAGACACCTAAACTTTTTTTTTCCCGCAAGGTAAATTTTTTGGGACTCGTTAAGCACTAAAGAGATGTTAAATATCCATCTACCACCACCAAAGAATGTGGCGCAGCAAATGGAGTTGCTCCTCTCTTAATCAGAGGTCTTGAGTTCGAGCCTTTGGTATGAAAAAATCTTTAATAGGGAGCGCTTCCCCCCCGAATAGGACCCTATGCAGCACAAATTTGAATTAATCGGACTTTAATGTAGGTACAAAACATCGGATGAAAAAATAAATAAAAAATATCCACATACCCCAAGGGACCACATCCTCGACAAAACTGCAATATAATTCTTAATATCAGGGGCGAATTTATGATTTAAAAAAAAAATACAAAAGGAGTATGCGAACTCATAAAATGAGGTACGTGAATTTACTCTCTCCATAAAATTAAATATTTTATGTATGTATTTTTAAATTAAATATAATATTACATGTTGATACCTATGCTACAAGAAATTAAATGATGCAATTAAAAATTAAGTTATTTAATTTAAGAACTAGGAATCAATTTCCATTAAATATTTTTTTTATTGCATGCACTAATGCTCTACATCTGCTTATGATGCCACTCTACACAATTCTTAAGTAGTACTCCCTCCGTTTTGGAATAAGTGAATTGTTGGGGGTATTTATTGGTGTTTCAAAATAAGTGAATCATTGAATTTTTTTTCAAATTTACCCTTATGATTTGACAACCAACTAACTTTTGAAAAGGTATTACAAGGTCAGTTTTTTCTTTTTTTAGGGTAAAAATAGAAAGTTTTGTTAAATTTATGTCTTTAATGTTTTTTTCTTAATCTGTGTGCCAAAATCCAACAATTCATTTATTATGAAATGGAGGGAATACAATATTCACACTACATCAAAATTATTTAGTTTCTAGCTCGTAGCATTGTACTTTCGACGTTTTATATTATTTGACCTTCGTTGATATGACGAAATTTTTATAAATTTTTTAATTAAAGTTGTATTTTATTAAAATAATTTTATCAATGATATTTTGAAGCTTTAAGTTTAACTAATATTTTATGTATTTATTTGATACTAAAGATAGTATGAAAAAATAAGTAATAAAGCTCTTTTTATTTGCTACAAGTAAGATAAATCTGTTATAAATATATTATCATATATAGTGAAGGTCTACTTTACCATATATAGTAAATGTCTACTTTATTATATATAGTGCATGTTTATTTATGAAAAAGTTAGAAACCCAAGATTAATTTTCCTCTATAAATAAAAGAGTTTCCTTAATTGTAATTAACCTCATCAAGAAACCCTCAAGAGAAATAATAATCACTCTTTTTTCTCTCTCTATTTTCTTTTTTTTTGCTTTATATTTCATAATAAAATCATCTATTTTGACATATGAACTAAGTAAAATAAAATAATATAAGGAGGTGTATTTCATTGGACAAACAAACCTAATCCTTTTCTCAGAGGCAGATCCAAAATCTAAAGTTTGTGGGTTCCCTATGTTAGACAAAAATAAAATTAAATAGTAACTAGAGGAATCTGAACTCACAACCTAGAGGTCAATAAAACTTTTACAAGTCCCTCTATTCCACTAAGCCAACAATACACTATGTTTATGAGTTCCCAACTTATAATTCTTATATACTAGTTTAGGTGTACACGCCTTGCGCGTGTACCTCACTTTAATGAGTTCAAACATTACATTAAATAAGATATTTGCTTAAATAATAAAGATGACTATAATAATTAAATTTAATATCTCTTGAGTATGTAAATATGGAGAATTTATTTATTAAACTTAATCTTTGCCAAAAATATTTTTAAAAGTCGATCGACATTCATTTGTCATCTGTAAATTGCAACAAAATAATACAATGATAGAGATATCAAAATAATACAATTAAATCTAATCTTTACACACAAATTTTTTTTCAAAGTCGTCCGACACTCATCTACCACCTGTTAACAATAACAAAATAATACGATCATAGAGATATCAAAATAATACAACTAAATCTAACCTTTACATAAATTTTTTTTCTCAAAACCGACCAACATTTATCTATCACTTGTAAACTGTAACAAAATAATACGATAAAAGTTCTATCAAAATAATATAATTAAACTTAAATTTTACATACAAAAATTCCTCAAAGCCGATCGAGAATCATTTACGAACAGTAAACTACCTCAAAATAACAAACTAAACTAATAGAAATATTACAATAATACAATTAAACTTAACCTTTACCTAAAAAAAAATTTCAAAGCCGACTCACATTCATCTAGCATTTGTAAATTAAAATAAAACAATAAGATAATAAAGATATCAAAACAATTAAACCTAATCTTTACACAAGAAATTCTTCAAAACCACCTGACATTCATCTACGACCTGAAAACTATAAAAAATATAGAATTGTGATAACAAAGCTTAGATTTTGATCCAACTAATTTTTACCTGAACGAAAATTTTGGTCCTAAAAAATGATTTTGCATGAAAATAAAAAAGATATATACATACACACATGTTGAATTCTATTATGCTGACAAAGACAGTGAAGAAGTTGAGAGTTAGAAAATCAAGCATCCACCAATCTAGATATGCAATCGAATCAAGTTAGACGGGCATCAATCATATTCTCCCAATAGGCAAACCGATTTGTTCTCTAGTTTAATGTACATCTCAATATTTATAGAAGTATTTCCTTAATAGAGTCATAGTTTAGGAGTATTTTTCTAATTGAGCAGTAGAAAGAAAAATATTAATTAATTCTCTTACCATATATTTTAGGAGTCCCACATATTTTAGGAAGTATAGTAGAAAGAAAAATATTAATTAATTCTCCTACCATATATTTTAGGAGTCTCATATATTTTAGGAAATCTAATTTTTAAATATTAAAATTATGGTTTAGAAATTATCTAGTATATAATAAATCTTTTTTGTGAAGAGGAATGCCATTAGTATTTTATGTCATAAATAGTAGAATTGATTACCCATTAATCAATTAGCTTAGGGGCTTCACGAAGTATATCACACTTAAAATTTAAACAAATGTTCAATTTTTCTAATTGAACATTAGAAAGGAAGATATTAGTAATTAATTCTCTTATCATATATTTTAGGAGTCCCATATATTTTAGGAAGTCTAATAGAAATAAAAATATTAATTAATTCTCTTACCATATATTTTAGGAAGTCTAGTTAATATAATAAAAATAATTAAATAATAAATTTTAAAAAATAATGAAAAAACAGTTTTGTCTAAAGAAGAGTCTTTTAATGAAGGGCAGAAAGTTCAAATTACTTTTCTAAAGGTCTTCACACTTTTAATATATTATAGATTATAGATATATCTATGTATCTATGTCTGTAGTTTTTTGTTCGTAGTGTTCTAGTGAAGTCTCATTTTGTTGTTTATTTTGTTTTTTAGTTTGTTATACTGTTATCTGTCCTGAGCCAGTGATCTATCGAAAACAGTCTTTCTACTTCATCTGATCCTCCCCAGACCCCCACTTTATGGTAATACACTGGGTATATTATTGTTGTCAATTCTTATACTCTTTTGTTCGTTTTTAATTGTCAGTTGTCATGATCATTTTTTAAAGTCAAACAATATGAACTTTGATCGATATTTTAAAATATATATTTTCATAAAATTGACATTAAAAAATTGCAACAAAAAGCACTTTTAGTATAGTTTTTAAATATATAAATTTTAACTTTAAAATATTAATTAATTTAATCTAAATGATGTTCTGAAAATTAATCCAATTGACTCTTATGAAGGAAAATGTTACAAACAAACTAAAAGGGGTGTTCTGAAAATTAGTCCAATTGACTCTTATGAAGGAAAATGTTACAAACAAACTAAAAGGAAAATGTTACAAACAAACTAAAGTTACTGGATTCCCGGGAACCCCACCTAGGACCCTAGATCCACCCCTGCCTTTTCTCCTCAATTAAATTTAATCAAATTTTAATATAAATATCAGACATCAAATATTGTTTTTTTATTTTTAGAAAAAGCTAACCATTTTGTCCTAAAAGAAAAAAACATAAAATAGGGAAGTGCTATTTTTTTTTGGATGGAAAATAAGAAGTTGCTAAATACCTACCAAAACCTTCTGTAGTTATTTTACATCCGAAAAGTCAGAACCCTTGAATAAGTTTTTCAAAATCCTTAACAAATAAAATTGTCCTTCTTTGGTACCATTTCAAATCATTGACCAATTCATCACTCCTCAATCCTCATTTGCCTTTAATTATTATTATTATGCTCCTTAATCTTCCTTGGCCCCCCTCTAATTACCCAACAAAGAAACAACCAATTGAAACTTCCTCAATTAATAAAAGGAAGTTGAATCCTTCGCTAAACCCCTCATTGTCCCACTTCCCTCCAAAAAAACAACAACTCCATTCGTTTATTATTATTTATCATATTTTAATTTGAAATATTTATTAAGAAAATAATTATTAATATAATTATTTTATAATACTATGATTTTCATTAACTAATATTTAGTATTATGTCCTGGAAATTATTTAGAGAATAAGTAATCAATGCTAAGATTAAAACACAATTTTTTAAAATTCTTTTCTTGATAGACCAAAAGTGATAAGTAAATGAAAACTCAAAGCATTTCAAGGAGAACCGGCTAGCTCAATGTGGGTGACATTTTGGGTGTGTTTGGTATGATAGAAAATATTTTCTGGAAAATGTTTTCCTATTTCTTCTTTTTTGGTTGCAATAAAATATTTGGAAAATATTTTCCACAACAACTCATTTTCCTCAATTTGAGGGAAAATGACTTCCCTCATGAGCAAAGGAAGTCATTTTTCAGAAAATGACAAATGTGACTTCTGATCCCATCCCGACCTCTCTTCCCCACCCCAACAACACTCATATTCACATAACTCAAAAAATTCACATTTCTCAAAAATTTACTTTACTCGAAAATATTTTTCACTGTGTTTTGCTTCAATTTTTCACTGCTTGAAATAAAAAATAGTGAAGCCCGGATTTTTTCCATTTCCAATGTTCATTGAATGTATTGTTATTTTCATATGCATAGAGGAAGACTTACCTATGTTACTTTTGCTAATTGCATTTTTTTTTTTTGGGGTTGCTCAAGGTATCCCCACAGCCGGCAGCCGTGAGACTAATACTCAAAAAATTCACATTTCTCAAAAATTTACTTTACTCGAAAATATTTTTCACTGTGCTTTGCTTCAATTTTTCACTGCTTGAAATAAAAAATAGTGAAGCCCGGATTTTTTCCATTTCCAATGTTCATTGAATGTATTGTTATTTTCATATGCATAGAGGAAGACTTACCTATGTTACTTTTGCTAATTGCATTTTTTGTTTTTTGGGTTGCTCAAGGTATCCCCACAGCCGGCAGCCGTGAGACTAATACTCCATTCCTCGGTCAGCGCATTTTGCGGTAGGAAACTGGCCACAGAGTTTGCTCTATTCGCTAGAGGCGGGAATCGAACCCCCGACCTCTTGCTTAAGGGACATAGCGTTGAACCACTATGCCAACTCTGGTGGTATGCATATTTCATTTTGTCATCGATGTAACTTGTTTCACGAGGTTGAATAAGCTTGTCGTTCCGTTATATTTCTATTGATTGTAGTATCTTGAGATTGTCCTGACGAAACATTGAAAAGTGTCTCCTATATTTGCTAATTAATAGTTGCTTAAATTTAGTGCTTGTAATATTTTAGTATTCAATATTGATATTATTTGTTATGCTTAAATTAGTTCTTACAAATTGTTGAGTTGCTAGAGGCACTGATATACTAGTTAACGGTTAGTAGTATTCTCTAAAAAACCATTTTTTCACTCACCAATCAAACATTAGAATTTTTTTTTTCTAAAAAATAGTCTCTACTCACCAACCAAACACCATAAAATATTTTTCGAAAAATATTTTTCACTCACCAACTAAACATGAGAAAATAGGTAGAAAACCAACTTATTTTTCAGGAAAACATTTTTCATGGAAAATATTTTCCATCATACCAAACACACCCTTCATTGCACAATTTTCTGAAATGTAGATAGTAGTCATGATCGATTCCATAGAAAAGAAGGAATAACCTGTATTTTTTCGTTGAAAATTTTCAAAATAAATAAATCATTACATTTTCCTCTGATTCTTTATAAAGAATATTCAGTCCCACATTTTAAAAATAAGTGACAAATAAATATGAACACAAAAAATACTTTTTCTATTTTAATTTATTTGACATATTTTAATTTAATATAAAATTTTAAAAGTAAAGAATATATTTTAAATTAAAAATATGCTAAATATAGATCACATGAAAAGTTGAAATGAAAATATTATTTTTCTTGAAACGGATTAAAAAGAATTTTGTAAAATAAATTGAAACGGATTAAAAAGAAATTTGTAAAATAAATTCAAAAGGCGCGATTAGTAGTATATAAGTTTGCAGTACAAGAAAATCCAGTACAGATTATTGAAGGTTATTTAAGTCATTTTACATGTCTGCATCCTCTTACAAATTCGCTGTCGTTCCCACTCTCCCTCTCCTCCTTCAACCCACAGATTTTTCATTTTTCCATTTTCCTTCCCTTGTTTTTTTTTTTTTTTTTTTCCTCTTTCTATGCGTGTTTATTATACAAATCTCTACATAGAACCCCATATATCTCTTTTTCTCCGGTAATTAAATAAATCATATACATATACATACATAATATATATATCGCCGGAGAAAGTATGAGGGACGTACAGTTGACGGTGCCCGGAAAGAAGTCGCCGTCGGAGAGAGCGGCGGCGATGGAGGAGGTTGATTTGGATGGTGTAGGAGAGGAAGTGAGGCTTTTAGATTCGTATGATGAAGAGAATTTGGAGAAGAATTTGAGGAGAATTGAGGTAAGAGTTACGGGGATGACATGTGCAGCTTGTTCAACATCAGTAGAAGGAGCTTTGATGGATGTTAATGGTGTTGTTAAAGCTTCTGTTGCTTTGCTTCAGAATAAGGCTGATGTTCTCTTCGATCCTACCTTGGTCAAGGTTCAGTACCTTCTTTTTTTTTTTTCTTTTCGTGGAGCTGGTTTTAGTTGAATTTTGATTTTGTTGAGGTTTTTGAGCTATTTGGTTAAGTGGGTTGGTCTTTGTTTGGTGAAATTTTAGTTGTACTTCTTAGTTTCTGTATAATCCTTGGGGTTTTGATGATTTTGGGAGTTTTTCTGAATTTTGGATTTCGATGTTTTTAACTATTTGGGATAATTGGGTTGGTCTTCATTGATGAAATTTTAGTTTTACTTCTTAGTTTCTATATAATCTTGGGGTTTAGGTGGACAGAGTTACCTGGTACTTGTTGTGTACGTGTTGCTCTTGAGAGCGGAAACTGGCCAGACACCGCGGTTATCCAAAAAAAAAGTTCTTGGAGTTTTGATGATTTTGGAAGTTTTACTGAATTTTGGATTATGCCGTTTTTAGCTGTTTGGGATAATTGGGTTGGCCTTCATTTGATGAAACTTTTGTTATACTTCTTAGTTTCAATATAATCTTGGGGTTTGGATGACTTTGGAAGTTAGGATTAATTTTAATTATGCTGTTTTTTAGCTGTCTGGGATAAATGGGTTGGCCTTCATTTGCTGAAATTTTTATTTTTACTTCTTAGTTTCTATATAATCTAGGGGTTTTGATGATCTTGAAAGTTTTGCCGAATTTGGATAATGATATTTTTAGCTGTTCGGGATAATTGGGTTGGCGTTACTGCTTGATATTTGTCTACTTTTGTTTGGGTGTTAAGGAATTTTAGTTGTATCTTAGTGATGTTGGATTGTTGGTCTGCTTGCCTTTCTAAAGAACTTCATGTCCCAAACGATATCCAGGTTCTAATGATGATTTCTTTTAGCTCTTTTTGTTTTCTGGGTTTGGATATTTTGGACATGATTAGTCTACCTAACTTTTATTATATTTTATTTAATGTTACACCTTAAAGCGGATCTAAATTCACCTGCTTTCAAATTCGTCGCTCTTTTTCTTTTTTGGGGGAAAATTTGCTCCGGTTTGCTTGTTTTGCTGGATGGTATTAAGCTATGTTTCATGGACTCAAGATGAAATTGTGAATAATGCTTCGAAATCGAAATGGATATGTCCAATTCTTAGGATGTGTCTTGATCAATAAAGGTTAGATTCCCATGTGCAAAAAGTATACGAGGAAGTTCTGCTAATTGAGAACAGAATGTGCTTGATCAGGGCTAAGAGGTTGACATGCAATTCTCTCATTTAGGACTTAGTTTTTGTGGTTAGATTAGAGATCTATGTGCATACCTTGTGTAATATAAAACAGTGCATTGGCTATGTACTGGTTATACGTTTAAGATTCAGGAGTGAGCTTTCAAGATTTCTAACTGGTAAAGCAGATGCAACATTTGTTTTAACCAGAACAAAGCACAACAAAAGTTCGAATGATTGGTCCTCTAACTGAGTATAATATATCAAATGGTTAGCCAAAATGATCAAATTGGTATTACCCAAGTGCACGTTGACCAATCATACATATTATTGGTAGTCCGGGTTTTACATATTGACTGGAGATCACAATCCTCTATTGTGAACAAAGTACTCCATATAGCAACTTTAAATGGATGGGTGGCATATGAAGTATGATGCTGTTGTTTGATCTACATATACCATCATTACAGTGTTTAGTGGATTTCAAACCTTAATCAAACATGAGCAATCAAAGGAACCTCCTTGAGAGTGAAAGAAATGACGTTTTTCTCTCGGAGATTACAGTTCTCTAGCCATCTGACTGATGCTTAACTTGTACAAACTAAATATTTTAACTTATGCGGGGACCTTTCTTTTCTTTTTTGGCCCAAGAGTATCAGGGGAGAATCAAACATTTATTGTTATGGTTGATGGATGCGGTGTTGCAAAGTTATCACTTTGTTACCTATTGTAGATTAACTAGATAATCATTCTCATCTTGGGCTGTTATGCCTTGGTCATATGCAATCTGATCATTTTCTTTTTCCCTAGCAAGTGTTTCTGGTCATTCTGGTATTTTTAGCAAGTGTTTCTGGTCATTCTGGTATTTTTAGCAAGTGTTTCTGGTCATTCTGGTATTTTTTAAGGATATAATGTTGTACTAGATCAACTTGTCTGGAATCAAGTAAAATACAGAGGAATTTGAAAGTTGATCGTGATTGTCTGAGTTTATTTTGTATCTGTAGACTTATCCTAATTCTTTGTTTTTTCTTCTTCTTTTTCTGTCTGATATTTAATTTTAGTTACTGTGGATAAGGATGTAATCATTATTTTCTTCGATAGGGGTTCAGTTATTTTGAATAGTGTGTATTCTGATTTTAGTTTGAGATTCCATCCCAACATTGTGTTAAATGGTTGGGCTGATGCCTTCAAGTTCATGTCATCTTCTTGTCTGTACTTGAGGTTAAATATGAAAAAGAGGAAAGTGACTGTTAGGGGACAACGGACATGGTCTAGTTAACCCAAAAAGGATGGGCTTGATGAAGTCCTTTCTGCTAAAACAGTCATTATAATATGAGTTACTGATGTTGACTCTTGCTGATGTTGTTGTACTGTTTAATTATACTGTTTGTGTTGTCCAATCTGGTATAATGATCTTAATGTGGCATGCCAACAGTCTGATGCAAATGACAAATTAATTTTCCATGTCCCCATTCATTTTTCAGGATGAAGAGATTACAAATGCTATAGAAGATGCTGGGTTTGAGGCAGAGCTTCTTTCAGAACCAAATGCATCTCGTACAAATCCACATGGAACTGTCGTAGGCCAGTTCGTGATAGGTGGTATGACATGTGCAGCTTGTGTAAGTTCTGTTGAAGGGATCCTAAAGAACCTCCCAGGTGTAAGAAAGGCCGTAGTTGCTTTAGCTACATCATTAGGAGAGGTTGAATATGATCCATCCATAATCAGTAAGGATGATATAGCAAATGCAATTGAAGATGCCGGTTTCGAGGCGTCCTTTGTGCAGAGCAGCAAGCAGGACAAGATTGTACTTGGGGTGGTTGGTATTTCTGGTGAGATGGATGCACAATTGTTACAAGGCATTCTTTCAAAGTTGCATGGAGTTAAACAATTTTACTTTGATCGTGTATCAAGTGAGCTTGAAGTTGTCTTTGATCCTGAAGTTATTGGCTCAAGATCTTTAGTTGATGGCATTGAAGGGGGAAGCTATGGCAAGTTTAAGTTACTTGTCAAGAACCCTTATACAAGAATGGCTTCCAGAGATTTAGAAGAGTCCTCGCGTATGTTTCGGCTTTTTACAGCAAGCTTATCCCTCAGTGTAAGTAGCCTTTTTGCTGCTTATTTGTTGTACTGTTACTTATCCTTTCTTCTTGTTTTAGCTTTCTTGCTTTAGCCTCAATCACTCCCCACCACGTTTGAGGGGTTAGAAGGACATGGTTATGTGTGATGGATGCTTCCTAGTTTTCAATACTTGGTTTCAGTTGATCTAACGGAGCTTTTGAAGTTCAATATCTTTGAAAACGTAAAGATTCTGTCTGCTACAGCCTACATGTTCTATTACTCTTATAACATGTAGTTTCAAATTATGTCACACAACTCTCTTTGAGTACACGTGAATCTTGATATCTGATTTTACACAAAAAAGGGTGCTGCTAAATTCCAGTTATATGATGGGATTACTTAAAATATTTTGTCCTCCTTTTTGTCTTTTCACTTTTCATACTCATATATATATTTGTTATCTAACACATACTAATTTCTGCCAGCTTCCTGTGATTCTAATGCGAGTCCTCTGCCCTCGGATACCTCTGCTTTATGCTTTACTACTTTGGCAGTGTGGTCCTTTTCAAATGGGTGATTGGTTAAAGTGGGCTTTAGTTACTGTTATCCAATTTGGTATTGGTAAGCGTTTCTATATTGCAGCTGGAAGAGCGCTTCGAAATGGTTCCACAAACATGGATGTCTTGGTTGCACTGGGAACTACAGCTTCCTATGTTTATTCTGTATGTGCATTACTTTATGGTGCAATTTCTGGGTTCTGGTCTCCAACTTACTTTGAAACAAGTGCCATGTTAATCACATTTGTACTTCTGGGGAAGTATTTGGAAACTCTTGCTAAAGGAAAGACATCGGGTGCGATCAAAAAACTTGTTGAGCTTGCTCCTGCTACAGCTACACTGCTTGTCAAAGACAAAGGTAAATACATTTTGACTTTCTGTCTAATGCTTTGACACATTAACATGTACAGTTCTTGGTATCTGTGTTAAACCAACTTGCAGTTTTTTTACAAAAGTGCAAAAGGGTCTATCACTGATGTTATTTTCCCTGTATTTCAGGTGGAAAAGTTATAGGAGAAAGAGAAATAGATGCTTTGTTAATTCAGCCTGGCGATATTTTGAAAGTACTTCCTGGTAACAAAGTTCCTGTGGATGGTGTTGTTATATGGGGTTCAAGCCATGTGAATGAGAGTATGGTCACTGGAGAATCTGCTCCTGTTTTGAAAGAGATCAATTCAGTGGTGATTGGAGGTACAATCAATTTACATGGTTCTCTTCATATACAGGGCACAAAAGTAGGGTCGAACACAGTCTTGAGTCAGATAATATCTCTGGTTGAGACAGCACAGATGTCAAAGGCTCCCATTCAGAAGTTTGCCGACTACGTGAGTATTATTTGTCATCATGCCAAAGAGTATTGTGAATTCAGTGCAAGTTAATCATGGTGTTAATTTTATGGTATTTGCTTTTAACATAATCAGTCATGGGCTTGAAGAAGCATTGGTTAAATGGGAAGTTCAAAATTTCTTTTTTCCATTTCCTCCATTAATGTGCTATATACCTATATTTCTTTGCATTGATAATTTTGATCTCTATTCCCCTTATCAGCCTTTATCTCTGACAGTTGGACGCCATTTTACTCTATGTTTTTCCCTTATCCGGTTACAAAGTATTGCACTGCTGATATATTTGATGCTATACATCTTTGAATGCCGATGGCGATGCCGTCTTTGTCATTTCTTTATAATGGAAATTATCGACGAAAGAGTGATGTGGAACTCCAATAGGCAGTGGATTTGCTATGATGTGGATGAGTTTAGTGAAAAATGAAAATATATCTTTAATGTTGCTTTCGTTGTTGATGAGAAAATGAAAATATATCTGTAATGTTGCTTTCGTTGTTGATGAGTCTCGTTGTATGTTTTATTCTTTCCTTTTGACATTTGAGCTGACATAATTCTCACTGTGATTGCCCTTTTGACTTTCAGATTGCAAGCATTTTTGTCCCTGTGGTTGTTACTCTGTCCTTATTGACATTTTTTGGATGGTGAGTTTGTCTTCCAGCTAATTAGATTTTCATAATTTCCTCTTTCCAATAACTTCTATCACTACTGTTTGGAAAATTGTGCTTATATTATTATTTACCCATTGGACCAGGTATGTTACTGGGGTTTTTGGATGCTATCCAGAAGAATGGCTTCCAGAAAATGGCAATTATTTTGTATTTTCTCTGATGTTTGCAATATCTGTTGTGGTTATTGCATGTCCTTGTGCACTTGGTTTGGCCACCCCAACTGCTGTTATGGTTGCGACAGGGGTTGGCGCCAACAATGGTGTGCTGATAAAGGGAGGAGATGCGCTGGAGAGGGCACAGAAGATTAGTCATGTGATATTTGATAAGACAGGCACCTTGACCCAGGGAAAAGCTAAAGTCACAACTGTCAAAATTTTCAATGAGATGGATCGTGGAGAATTTCTTACTTTGGTAGCTTCTGCAGAGGTACATTCAAGCCTTCTCTTATAAGATAAATAATCAACAACAACAACATACCCAGTATATTTCTAGCTCGTATAAGATAATAACATGGAAAATTCGGGGTACACCAGTGGTATACAAAGAGTAGAACCTACCCAAGAAAAGAAGGTACGCAGTCATCTATGTTAACAGAAACATCATTGGTGCACCAAACATTTTAATGGAGACAAAAGACAGAGACTTTCTGTACAAAAATATTTTCTACTTTCAAGTCTTCTAGCTAGGCTCTGACAGAAACCCATTTGCTACAATCTTCTGATGCTATTCATATGCTGCTCTCTTGAGGAGATTGAAGTAATTAAGAAAGTAAACTCTGATTCCCTTAGAGCACTATGCCTGATATTTTTAGTCGGTCTCAGAACATTTAGATTTCTGTATTTTCTTTTCTCCCTTTTTAACTATCAAGCAACGACTTTACTGAAGTGTGTGACCATCTCATCTAAAGGCTTAAGCTGTTAGAGAGAGCACGTTTTTATTATTTGATTATATTCCCAACACGCCTCCTCACGTGCTTTTATTATTTAATTATATTCTCAACATGCTCCCTCACGTGCGGGTCTGATTTTTTTTTTTAATGGGCCAAGCATGTGGAAATTGTTTTTAATAATGGGTGGCCGTGAGATTCGGTCCCAGGATCTCTGCTTGCTATGATACTATATTGAAGTGTGAAGTGTGTGACCATCTCATCTAAAAGCTTAAGCTGTTAGAGAGAGCACACTTTTATTATTTAATTATATTCTCAACAGACTTCAAAGTTTTTTCTCAAATGAGCTTTTTGGATCCTCTATTTACTAGTCATTTGTTGCCCTATGTTGCCACCAATTCGAAACTCGTACTCCCTCCATTTAAAACAGAATGAAGAAGTTTGTTTACATGCTTCGAACTAGTTTTTATAACTAAAAAGATACAAGTATATGTAAGAGTTGTGGTCAAAAAAGCGTTTGATTCTTTAAATGTAAGAGTGTCGTATAAAGTGGAACTGGGAGTTGTTTTAAAAACAAATGTTCTAAAGGAACAAAAACTACTGCAATTTTGTCTCTTATAGCTACATATCATCTAAGGGAAATGCTTATGATGCAGGCTAGCAGTGAACACCCCTTGGCTAAAGCCATCCTGGAATATGCTCGTCATTTCCATTTCTTTGATGAACCTTCTAATACCAGCGAGTTTCAAACTTACAGCGAACAGGCTAAGTTTTCTGGATGGCTTCATGAAGTATCAGATTTCTCTGTTTTGCCTGGAAAAGGTATACAGTGCTCCATCGATGGGAAATGGGTTTTGGTGAGTTTTCAATAACATGATGTTCACAGATTCTAGAGAGGTGGTTAATTTCTTAATCTCTAATCAGGAAAGAGTCTTTATTTCTCATCTTTATGCTCATGCACAGGTTGGTAACCGGAAGCTGCTTACCGAACATGGGATAACTATACCTTCCAACGTAGAGAATTTTGTCGTAGAGTTGGAAGAAAGTGCAAGGACTGGCATTCTTGTTGTTCGGGATAATAGTGTAATAGGAGCTCTGGGGATAGCAGACCCACTAAAGAGAGAAGCGGCTGTTGTTGTAGAGGGCCTTATGAAAATGGGTGTCAAACCAATCATGGTTACTGGTGATAATTGGAGAACAGCTCGTGCAGTTGCTAAGGAGGTTTGAAGCTTCATCCTTCTGATAAGAATTTTCTTCTGCACTTAAATATTAGTTTACAAACTGGGTATAGATAAATTGGTAACCTAACTTAAACTTTCAGAAGTTATCATTTAGGGTCCTTTCTTCAATTTCCTGTCCCCACTCCTCCAACCAGCTTGAAATCAGCTTTACCCGTCCAGAGATAAAATAAGAACAGTCTGAGGTTTTGTTCTACCTTTCTTTCTTTGACGCCACTGCATTGTGAAACTATTAGGAACCACCGGAGTTAGACTTCCTGGTGTCATAGTGAGAACTCCAATTGCTGTTACCATTTTTTCTTTGAAAGAGATGATTTTCTTGTAGTAATTCGCAGCTTTCAGTTTGTCTTCCTTGAGTAGACTCGGGCTTTCAAGAAAATTCTGAGGGAGAGGGAGAGGGGTTTCTATATTCTTTCTAGGAGGGGTGGGGGTATGAGGATAATTATTTGTGATAATATCCTGTCGGATGTGGTGAGATAGTTTCTTATTCTTATCTTTTGTGTTTGTTATTATGTTATTGGTTCTAAGCCGGGGATCTATCGGAAACAACCTCTCTACTTCACCTGAGGTAGTGGTATGGTCTGCGTACACTCTACCCTCCCCAGACCCCACTATGTGGGAATACACTGGGTATGTTGTTGTTGTTGTTGATCCTGTCAGATGCAGTAAGGCTGTTGCTTGAACAGGGGATGGATAGATGTAGTACTGTTAAACTTTGTTAATGCAATTTACTGTGTAGTGTTAAGACTCTCCGCCAAATCTGGGCATACACATGACCCCTTTGGATGCCGTTTTGAACTGCAGGTCGGCATTCAGGACGTTAGAGCAGAGGTATTGCCAGCAGGAAAAGCTGAGGTCGTCCGTTCATTTCAAAAGGGTGGCAGTGTAGTTGCTATGGTAGGTGATGGGATCAATGATTCACCTGCATTAGCTGCTGCTGATGTTGGTATGGCAATTGGAGCTGGAACCGACATTGCAATAGAAGCTGCTGAATATGTGTTAATGAGGAGCAACTTGGAGGATGTCATCATTGCCATAGACCTCTCGAGAAAGACATTTGCACGGATTAGGTGGAACTACATCTTCGCCATGGCATACAATGTGATTGCCATCCCCGTGGCTGCTGGGGTTTTCTTTCCTTTGCTAAAGCTTGGGTTGCCACCATGGGTGGCTGGTGCATGCATGGCAATGTCATCTGTAAGTGTTGTATGTTCATCTCTGTATCTAAAGAGGTACAAGAAGCCCAGACTTACCACTATATTGGAAATAACTATAGAATAGGAATGAGGGCAAAGTATGAACAGCCAAAAAACAAAAAAAACAGTAGGCTTTAGGATCAACTCGGATTTGTGTATTCCTTAACCTTTTTCTTCTTTTTGGTTTTCATACATGGGGTGAATTTTCCACCCTTTCAATGTAAATGCTGCCTGTTTGTAAGTTCTCCTCTCTGAAAGAGCATTTCTTCTTATGAGCTTTAACTTCTATACTGTTGCAGTGTAAGAGAACTTTTACACTATCGGGTCACCTCATAATATATCTAGTACAATAATGTTAATCACAGCCTGTATGAGCAAACTAACTTTTGCAAAACCAGCTTTACACAAAAAAAGATTTCATATTGCATGCCAATACGCTTATGACACCCATTTATTGAATTGTCAAATGAGCTTAAAAGTGTATGAGTAATGTAAAATGAATTTTGTCCAAGCACTATTTTGCTCTCAACCTCTATGGGGTAGGGGAGATTTGCGTACGCTCCTTTGAGATTACACTGGTCACTGGATATGTTATTGCTGTTCAAACTCTTCACCTCTTGTATTGATAAAAAACTCTAAAAAAAGAAAATATTTCTTACATATCCAACATCTCGACAAATCCAGTTCAAATAAGGCATTGCTCAAACGATGGAGTTGCTTTGAAGTTGCATGAATGATTAAATAGGCCAACCAAGGCAGGTGCATTAGTAACAAATAGTTGAGCACACACCTAACCAAAAAAAATTCTTCTGTTTTTTATGTAAGTAGAAAAATATTTTCTAAAAATATTTTTATATATTTAACATAAAACAATGAGAACTAATAGGATAAGAGGGGTGGGAAAGAATTTTTTTTGAAACTTTTTTAAAAGATAATTTTTGGGGGGTTGGGGTAGGGGTGGGATATGATTTTTTTTTTTGGAATTTCTTTAAAAAACAATTTTTTTTTTTACTTTTTTTGGGGTGTGTATGTGTGGGTGGGTGGGGAGGGGGGTTGAGGTAGATGGTAGGAGGTGCGGTAAGAATTTTTTTTTTTTTTAAAAATAAATTTTAAATTTTAAAAAATATTTTACATTTTGTTGTGGGAGAGGAGAGGTAGCCTTGTGTGTAAACACACTAATGAACCACGACGAATCCTCAGACGACTGGGTTAACTGGAGCTTAGATAAAGCAATAGACAGAAGAGAGAGAATTAATCTGTCTTTATAAATTAACTTTCCTCGCATCAAAGCTTTCCGAATCTCTTGATTTATGAAGAAAGAAAAGGCTTGTTATGTACCTACTAGTATGTCAGGAACCAACTAATCATGAAAAAGTCTTTGCAACAGAAGTGAATCGAGGAGCTGATAAGTCATCAATTTGACGACTTGTTGGCACTTTTTAAGTTTAAATTACCATGCTTTTTCATTGATTTGGTATTATTCTCATGTATAATGCTCATTTGTGCTGGTGATCAAGTCATTCAAGTCAATGGGAGGTCAAATATAAGAAAAAAGAGCATTAAAGTTCACATGGACATGTCGGGAGGCCACCGTACACGTGGTGCGCGGGTGGCCAAAATGGCCCAACCAGTGTCATTTGCGCCCAAGGTATGCCCCATCTGTGCCTAGGATGCTCCCAATGTACTTTGGATCTGCTCAAGTAGATCAACAGTGCGGTAATATTTTCGTAATATCTAAAAAACGAAAATTTGGGATCAAAAAGGGGGTTTAAGCTTATTTCTCCCATTATTGAACTATTGTTGAACTATTCTTGAGCTAAGAAACATTAGAGTGATTTTCAGGTGAAGGATTAGTAGTTTTAATTGAAGATTTATTGAAACTAAAGCTTGAATATTGTATTCGCTTTACTTTCTATGGATCAATTTGAAGAAAATTTGGTTAAATCTCTATTTTCTCTCTATATGAGTAGCTAATTCTTCATCTTGGGGTTATACTTGAATAGGTTGTGATTAGTACATGAGTTTTGTTTATTTGTCTTCCTAATTAGCTATTTGATACGTGTTTTGCATTCATTCCATGTTTTAACTAAAAATTAGGGATTGCAAACCTCAATTACCTTTGAGTCCATATCATTCTTGACAGAGGGGATGTAGGTGAAGAATGAGTGTAAACAATAACTTGAATTAGTTCATTTATAGGATCTCTTAGACATAAGAATATTAATTGAGGCCATAGATTGGTGGAATTGTTACACTTATGAGGTGTTCGACAGAATTCATTTGTGATATTTGGCGTTTGTTTGACAAATAAACACCAAAATTTTTAGATCTAGCCTACCAATGATTTCTAGCTAAAGTTGAACAAATAATCCAATACCCATGCATAAACCCACACCTAGGAAGGCATAACCCCAAGTCTCATCCACGCTTGATTAATCTCTAATTGTTTCCAACTTCAAAATAGTAGTTTTAAAACAAAAAAAATTGTTAAATCTGAAATCATTCAAACAAATCCTCCATTTTTACTTTCATGGTTATTTACTATGTATTACGGGTCAATTTCTAGTTGACTTCTAATACTCTTGAGTATTGAAATCTTTGTCTTCACTCCCTGTGGATTTGACCCCAACCTACATTGGGTTACTATACTGATGATGATCGCTTACACCTCAAGAGTGTAGTTTGAGTGTCATTAGGAGTCGAGTGGCGTTCCAGTGCTACTAATTGAGTGTTGTTGGGGGTGGAAGTCAAGATAAATTTATTTATTTTTCTTTTTTTTGGTGGCGGGAGAGGGGGGAGGATGGGGTGAAATTTTTCTTTTTCTTTTCTCCATTAATGCACACCTCTTATTGTTAAATGTATGAAACTGAAAGAGAAGATGTTTCGTATAAATAATTTATTTTTAATGGTTCTGAAAATGATATAGAAACTTTTAAAATTTAGTGAATCAAAATGATACAAAATCTATTAATAAGGAACAATATAACAAATTATATTGAAATCAGTTTATATATCCATCTCATTTACCAAATGATATTTCTTATCGGAGTTTTAATATATTTAATTTGCATTAAAAATACAATAAAAAATATTGTGATCTTTATGTGAATTTATTTGAAAATCAGGTTTATACTCATTGCATACGCAAACTTGGATTAAATTTGATTTAGTTTTTTTCAATCAAGTTTAAACCATGTTATGTACCAATATCATACACTAAATGGTTTTTGATTTTTGAATTTCTGATCTATGAAATTGATATGTAAAATGGTATACAAGAATGATGCATACTTATTAGGCCAAATCTATCTACAACCCCCTAAACTTGACACCATCTTTCACTTTGACACCTCAAGTGAACGTTGTTCACTTTTGACACTTCAAACCAGTATACGAGTGTGTCATTTTGACACTTTTTGCATAGGTGGCAGCTCGCGTATTTTTCACTCATTTTAGGAGCATGATTACTGTTTTTTATCTGATATGGCGTCCAATTTGGTTATAATAATAATAGTTAATTACCTCCATTTTTATACCCTTTCTTTTATTTCTAAAATATTAATTTTGCCCATTTATTAACTTCTTTTTTTTTATTATAAATTAGAACATTTTCAGTGTTCTTTTTTACAATCAGCTAAAAGAACCGCCATTTATCAACTTCTTTTTTTGCCCATTTAGAAAATTTATCATTTTCCCCATTTAAAATTTATCAACTTCTTTTTTTGCCCATTTAAAATGGCGTCCAACCTCCATTTTCCCCGTAAGAACCGTCATTTATACCATTTTCATTTATCAACTTCTTTTTTTGCCCATTTAGAAAATTGCTTTCATTTATCAACTTAAAAATTGATAAAATTAAATTAAGTTGGTGAGAATAAATTTGTTAAATTCAACCGCCATTGAAGAGTGTATTGAAAAAAAAGATTTGGAGGTGGGAGTGGGGTTGCTGGGGTGTTTTGAAGAAGATGATCGGGGCTGAATGTTTGGAGATGGTGATTCGAGTGGGCGGGAGGGGGCTGGGGTGTTTGGAGAAGGTGATTCGGGTGAGCGGTGGGGGTGGGGGCTGAGATGTTATGGAGAAGATGATTTGGAATGGGGGGGGGGGGGGGGCTGGGGAAGAAGAAGATGATTGGGGATTGTTTGGAGAAGATGATAAGAGGGGGGAGGGGACATTAATTTATTGATTTATTAAAAAAATTTAAGTTAATTAGTTAAAAATAGATTTTATTTATTTATAATTTATTTAAAAATAGTATTTTATACAAAAAGTGCCACGTGTTCTTTTTTAATTGTTCGTATGCCATGTCAGCAACGTGTGTATTACAGACTCTTTATAATTTTAGCTGACTGTAAAAAACAATGTCAAAATGACACACTCGTATACTGGTTGAGGTGCCAAAAGTGAACAACGTCCACTTGAGGTGCCAAAATGAAAGATAGTGCCAAGTTTAGGGGACTGTCGATGGGTTTGGCCTACTTATTAACGTTTTAGTGGATGAAAATGATATTGAAATAAACGTCTAAAATGGGGATAATATTTTTTTCGACGTTACAATCAAATATGTAAATTTGTATTTTAATGATTTTTTTTTTGACGGTTATGATTTTTTTTTGAATAAAATTGGGTTTCACTCAGAGTTTGATTTCTGATTATTGGGGTAAGAAGAATAAAGGTATAAATTTGTATTTTAATGAAATTTTTCAACGATTAAGATTAAAAATCTAGATAATAATGTATTTTTATATCTTTTCCTTTTGAATAACTTCAGTTTCAATTAAAATACTTAAGTCAGTATTTTACTTAAGTATTTTAATAGCTCGCCTTAAATATACAAATTATTTGGGAGACTGTGTGTTTCAATCAGTATATATTTCTATTTTGAAGAAGAAGAAGAAGAGGAGGAGGAGAAGAAGAAGAGGAAGAGGGAGAAGAAGAAGACGCATATTTCTTTTGAAAAAATAAAATAAATCCGTTTAAGAGAGAAATTAAGGGTGATTGATAACTTTTGGTAGTCCTCCATCTTTTTATAATGGTGATTTTTTTAAACAATTTTAGAAAAAAATATTTTTCTTTATTTTTTAATTTAAAAGTTGTTATTTATTGCAATCCAAAAAGTATTGTTATGACTTCTAATATACAATTTAAGATTGTATATTTGGATTTTTTTTTTCTCCATATTTAATATGATTTGATTTAAACATTATGTGTTGATAATTTTTAGTTTAAGGTACATTAATATCTTTAAACTCGGGGAGAGAGATTAATAAGTAAATTACTAGGTCTAATTGATCGCCGATGACATTTGAATTTTTGAAAATTACTAGATCATTACCAGCAAAGAATGCGTTATGTGAGACTTTGCACAATAACAAAACTCTTTTTTTTTTTTTTTTTTTTTTTAATTTAGAATTTTTTTTTTCTTCTTAGAGGTTTCAGTGGTTCAATTCACGCACTTTTTTTTTTTTTTTTTTTTTTTATTATATTAAATTTTTAATTACTCTATTGAGTATAACCAAAATTACACTTTTGAAATCATATCTCAATTTTTCTTCATCTTATTATTCAGTTAATATTTGATACTTTATTTTGTTTTCCTATCTTATATGTTTTTGATATAGAATTATCAGATATTATAAAAGTATTATATTTCAATATGAATTTTAAAATTGAATAGAAAATTGAAATTCTATTTTCATAGATAATAACATGTACTGTCTCGAATAAAACATAAGAAAATAATAAAATATTAAAATACAAAAAGAAAATTAGAAGGAGAAACTTCCATTGTCTAATGGATAAAATAGAGATCTTCTATAAAGTCTTCTAAACCTCTGGTATAAGTTAAAATTCTTTTAGAAAATCAATTTATTTGCATAGTGGTAACAAATACAAGGATTTTTAAACTTTAAGGGCCTAAATTTGATTATGTGCGCTTGCTCGATCCGATTACTTTTTATAGATTTGATTCATTTAATTTTCATCTCATATAAAAGCAATGAAATATAATATAAACCTAAAATAAAATCACACACACAAAAAACTGTATTACATATGAGTTAGTTTCATTTAAATAAACATTGACAAAGCTAATTCAAACTTAAGTGGTATAAATAAATAAAATCCCTTACCATTCAAAATATTTCATAAAATTTCATATTTTTCCTTTTCATCTTGATACATATTAATTAAGAAAGTACCAAATTTGTATTTATTTTAGGAAAGTAAATCACGGGAGAGAATCTTTTAAATATATTTTTTAAAAAAATTAAATTAAAAAAAATTCATTAGATTTTATCATTTGCAATTTACAATTTACAAATTGGTTCAATTTTTCATCTCTATTAATTTTTTTCTTACAATTTTAAAATTTTTACTGTGTGCTTCATGTTGACAAGCATTCATATTCTTTTGAAGAATTTTCATACTGTAGAAGCTAAAAATCTCATAGTTTTCGGCGGGATCATGGGCAATGATGATGACCATTGCAATGGCATCACCCTCCCATCGGCTGCTTGTCAACACTTTAAGACAATATCCATTAAGAAAAAAAAGGAGAAATTGAGCAATGTTGCTAAGTTTTCGATAAAAACGGTGGCAAAGGCGATGGTAGCGGTGGAGAAGTTGTTGGTGTATTTGACTGTTTTTCAATGAAGGTTGAGAGAGTTAATATGTAGTGGTGAAGATGGAAAAGAAGATCACTTCATTTAAATAAATTTCATAATATGTATGAATGCCTCGCTATGCATATATATCATAGTAAAAAAGAATATCTCTCTCACGGAAAGTAAGAAGAAGAAAAAAAAAAAAAAGAAAGAAAATAGAAAAAAATAAAAAAGAAGAAAAAAAAAAAAAAAACCCCCACCCCCATAACGTGCTATACAAGGGTGAAAATATGATGACAAATAAAACAATTATGTTTCATAATATGTGGTACAAAGAGTTATGCTTCATAGTATGTGGAACAAAAATTACATTGTTATGTTGTTAGCTTGTGAAAGTACTACATATGACCATTTGTTGGTACAAAAAGTGCCAAAGCTAAAAGTTATTGGTACAAGAGTGGTACATTGTTGGTTGGTTGTAGAAACAACATTTTCTTGAAGACAGTAGTGGAGAACTAATACTACTAAAAAAAATAAGAAAATCGACCACATGTAATCGGTTTTCCTGCATTTTCGATCAAAAAATCGACCAAATTGAGTGGTCGGTAAAAGCCTGATAGTTTTTTTAAAACCGACCACGTGTGGTCGATTTTTTATTACAAATATAGATATATTTAAAATTTAATATTATTTTTTTAAAAAAAGATTTATAATAATAATATTAATTATAATTAATATTATATGAAATTATTTATTTATATGACTTTTTATCTATATATGTTATTTAAGTTATATTAATATTTATATTATTAATAAAATAATTAATTAATTAGTTTAAATAAAAAACCGACCACATGTGATCGATTTTATTAAAATTAATTTAAATACAAAATTGACCACATGTGGTCAGTTTTATTTTTAAATAATTTATTTAATAAAATAATTTTTAATTAATTATAGTACACCCCACTTGTGGTCAACTTTTAAGAAATTACCAGTGTGGTCAGTTTTCTGGAAGTTTTTTTGTAAACTGGTCGGTTTTTGTAAAAATTTTCAGAAAACTGACCATATGAGGTCGGTTTTCAAAAAACCAACCACTTATGGTCGGTTTTTCTGATAATCTTTTTTTTAAATAACAACATATATATGCTACATTCCATCAACCAACATAACATTTCAATCAACATAACAATATAAACAACCAGCATAAACAATACAAACATTTAAAATCAAGTTATTTACAAAATTTATCAAGTCTCCAAATCCAAACTACAAAACATACTATAGTTTAAAAACTACCGCTCATCATCCTTTTCGTCATTCGCATCCTCAGCCTCACACACAAGATCTGATTCCTCATCTGTGGAGATATCATCCAGTGGACGTAAATCTTTTGCAGCCCGAACTGCATCACCAGGACAAGGAGGAAGAATCCCTGCAGATTGAATAAAAAAGTTGATCTGCTCCTGCATCAATCTTATTTGTTTTGTTGTTTCCTCCTCCTTCTTCTTCACCCTCTCAGTCTGTGCAACAAGGTCTTTAGTGAGTTGAGAAACCATATTCTTTACCAAATTAACGGTTTCTCTATCAACTGATGAGGGATAGGATGTAGGGCCGGACGAAGACCTAACATTCTCGCTAAAACATTTTCTGTGGTACCCGTGGTGTTGGCCTCTAACCGGAGAACCCACAGTTTGTTTCCATAGATCCTTCTCTACATTTTTAGGTATTGTGTCACCCTGACTTTCAGGAGGCTGAGTACTACGATACTCTTTAACGAGCTGCATATATTTGTCCTATGTTCAAAGTAAAGTTAAAATTAATAGTAAATAAATTTTAAACTACTCGTACTTGAATAATATCAACTTTGAGAAAAAGATTCATAAATACAAAATCTGATTTTTACATGGTTTTTTTTTTGCACGAGGCTCAACCCAGACATCTTCATCAATTGGGTTTTTTTTCTTCTTTACATGGGTCTCCTCGAATACCTCATGTTGTTGTATCTTTCTACCCCCCCTTTTTTTGCCTGCATATGATAAAATTATTAATCTTCAAATAATTAAAAATTTAAATAAAAACAAATAATTAAACCTGTAAAAGTTACATATCATTTTTTGTTCCACAGTAATCCGACTAACTGCTCCCGCAGAATGTAGAGAGCCACCCTTGGATGATGTCCTGACTTTCTTTCCTTTCTCACTCAACACTTGGTATTCTTCGTTATTCCAATGGCGAAGATAATATTTCCACATGAGTTCGAGTATAAACCCTAGTCGTACCTTGTTCGTTCTAGCATAATCCAACAGACCGTTCATTCTAGCTCTAGCACTTCTATAAAAATTCCTTCGTATAGCACAGTCATGCGCGTCATCCCACCAGTAATATTTTTACAATAAAAATAAAAGTATAATATTCAATTTTTTGTTCTAACAAGGTGTTAAGTAGTCGATAGTTAAATCTTTACCTAAAATTCTTTAAACATTACATTTCTATCAATTTCTAGAACCTTTTGTCAACTTTGTCCACTAGCCGTTGAAGTGCCGAGTAATGCATTTAGTCATAATTTTTTCAATTTCATCATCGGACAAAAACCTACAGCACAAGATCAAACATTAATTTCATAGATCATAATAATATAGTAAATGAAAAATGAATAACGTTGTTATATTTAGAAATCTTACCCTACTCCATATGGAATAATATACCACCTCCGATAAATATCTCTGTCTTCGAGCTGCGGAGCAAGTGCTGGTGGATGCACTGGCGTGGGCGGATCTGAAGCACCGGATGAAGTGCCTCCAAGATGAAAATTTATCAACTCAATAGATCCTGCAAAATCATTGTGAGAACGTGCTGGCGATCGTCTGATAGTACTGTGAAGGCGGTGGCATGGGGATGGGAGCAGAATGAGTCATTGTAGACCCATGAAGTGGACCCACGTGTGTAGGAGCAGGAACTGAATGCTGCGACGACCTAGAATATGAGGTTCATGCTGGCACATCATCACACCGATCCATAGATATATGAATACCTGATGGTCGTCTATAAGACGGAGGTTATTTTTTCTTTTTTGTGTTAGTAGGATCAACTTTTTGCTTACTTTTGTCACCTTTACCTGCCATCTAAATTATGTAAAGTAACTAATTTTAAATTACTAATTCACATTTCAAGTTACTAATTCATAGTTCAAATCACTAAATCAGTATTAAACAACAACAATCTTACATAGTATATTACATATCAATATTAAACAAGAAACATAAAGGTAAATAGTACAAAGCCTAATGACATCAATATATAACAAATACAACCTACACAAACTATTCCTCCTCTTTCGAAGATTCTCCACTAAACCATTCACCCTCTTCAGAATTTTTCTCATCTCCTACCCACTCAGCTTTTTTTCCCGCAATATTAACTTCTTCAAATATGTTTTTTGGTGGTTCAAACTATCCACTAAATCAATGTCCACTAACTGGTGATCAATCTGTATTTCATTTGATACGCAGTCTCCTGTAGACACGTAATTTTGTCCTTTTCCAAAAATATTTTAATCATTTTTATTTTATTTTATTTTTTTAATTTTCTTTTTTCCTTTTTATTTTTATTTTATTCACCTTACCATACTTTTGTTTAATTGATAATTTCTCCTCCCAAGAAAGAATTGAAAATAATTAAATACATAGCATCTTTGCAACCTCACTATGCCACCTCAACACCTCACTTTTTATTTTTCATTGGATATATGCAAAAGGCACATGCCCTACTCATTTTTTCACATGCCACCCTCATCTTTTCACATGCCACACTAACTTTTCCACATGCCACACACTTATTCCCACAAGCCACCAATTATATGCTTCCACATAGGATAATAAATAAAGAAAAAAAAAACCAAATAAAAAATATAAAAAGGAAATTTCTAAAAGGGGAAAAGGCAGGCTCATTCTTTGATCATCATCTTCTCCACAATAACAATAATCACAAAATAATCTTCCCCATAAAAAAAAATCCTCCATTTTTCTTCCATCTTGGAGAGAAAGATAATCCACATACACACAACAACAATTCTCCACCCATCGATCTTCCTCACAAGAACAAAAATCGAGGGAGAGAAAGAGAGAATCACAAAAAAAAAAATAAAAAAAATTTTGGTGAATAGTACCGGTGAACAGTAACCAGTGAACAGTAACCAGTGAATAGTACCAATGAACAGTACGCCGTGAACAATAACGGCGTGAAAAGTGACGGTGAACGGGTCATTATTTGTCGAGTTGGATTGTTGGTGTTAAGGTTCGGCTCGAGGTTTTCGAGTGCGGACTCTCTTTATTCGAATAACATTGAGTTTGAAAGCTTCAAATTGAGGTCCAATTCTACTCTCTTTCTCTTTTTATTTCATTGTTTATTATATTTGGTGTTGGATTGAATATTGTGTTATTGGGTCCTTGTTGGTGATGAATGCGTGTTTATTTTGACTCATGGTTGGTTTTCTTGATTATGGTTTGGTGAAATGGTATCTCGCTTGAGAATTGAAATTGGCTGTTTAGGGTGGAATTGAGAAATTGATAAAAAGGGTGAATTTATTTTAATTTTTGTTTATTGTTGTTTTGTTTAATTCGAAATGTTTGTGAACTCGATAGGAGCATATTTTAGGCCGATAGCTTAATAGTCAAAGCTAGGTTTGGGCAGGCGAATTTAGGGATATCGTTGAATGTTGAAAATTTGAATGTGTGGTGAATATTTTCTAGTTTATCGTACTTGATTCAATTGTACTCATTTGGCTGGGGAATGCCCCGAGGTACTTGTATTATTTTATCTGGGGAATACCCCAAAGTATTTTATACTCGAAGAACGTTCATGATGAAGGCCCGAGGCATCGGGTGAGGCATTGGAGCTTAGTCTAGGATTAGTTTAGAATAGGATTTACATTTTCATATTTTTCTATTTCGAGACTGTATAACTCGGACTGGACACTATATTTTTATTCATTTTGTTTGATTGTTTTACATGTTTTTGTGTGGTTTGTACATCGTAGTGTCAAATTAGCTGATTCATTCTACCAAGCGACTGTGGTCGAACCACGGGATCGAGGGGTGCCTAACACCTTCCCCTCGGTCAACAGAATTCCTTAACCAGGATCTCTGTTGGCAAACCAGTTTTAAAGAGTCAAATCATTTTGAAAAGGATCTTTCAAAGGTGACTTGGCACACCAGATTATGTCAAGTGGAGACTCTGAATATTTTTTTTTTTTAAATAATCCTTTTTCGAAACAATCATTTTCTTTTGTCACTTTAATTAATAAAACCCTTTCGAACTTAAAATCATAATCTTCTTTGGAGTACGAAAAAGGGGTGTGACAGCTCCGGCGACTCTGCTGGGGATTTTTTAGAATTCGAGCTTATTTTAGAGTTGTATCGGCTTAGTTTGGCACTATAGGTGTATAGGCATTTGTTTGTGTTGTTTTGTGTTATTGTTTATCATTGTTGAGTACCTACGTGCTCTTTGTTTATAGCTTTTACTTTATGTGTTATCTCTTTATATCTGACATCATGTGCATATCCCGAGTCTTTCTTTCTGCAACAAGTCCGTAGTACACGTGTGTACACGACCTATAGTTGAGTCACCCTCATTTTAGGGGGGAAGCTATTGGGTTGTATGGAGTAGGTGTCCAGCTAAAGCAAGCCACTATCGACCATACGCTCCCCCGAACAACCTTGTTAGTGGACCCCAGCGTAGGTCAGCCTTTAGGTCATGTTTATTTGCATCATATTGAGACCTAGCGGGACCCACGTGGCCCTTTGTAGGAGACTCACCTCTAAAGCATCTCTACTTGCTAAATGTTGCATCTTTAAGGGTGATATCGTCATTTGACGGATTGATTGGGGGAAAGCATGTTCTAGATTTAAATAGAGTGTGTAGGCAAGAAAAATTGAAAAAAAAAGAGAGGAAAAAGAAAGAAAAAGTGAGTCGAAAAGAAAAAAAAAGAGTTTTGTAGTTTTTAGAGTTTTTTTTATGGCTTTTGTTTTTCACAATTCAAAAAGATTTTTTTTATCTTTCGCACTCATTTTCTCAAAAACATCAAAAAGATTTTCCTGTGTATTGTTTAGCATGCATTCACAATTCTTAACTTCAAAAAGATTTTTCATTCATAGGAGTTTTTATAAAAGAAAAATGCAAAAAAAGATGTTAGAATTTTTTTGACATTTCGTATGACGAAAATACCAAAAAGATTTTTCTTTCATAGTTGTTGATGTAATTTTTGTATGAAGTGTTAACTTAAAAACCCAAAAAGATTTTATTTTCATCGTGTAGTCGTATCTCTCAAGTTAAGATTTTTTTGTTCTATAATCCTTAATTGTCCAATCTGGACGAACTACGCACCGCTGATTCTCCTCTTTCGGGATGTGAGATACGTAGGCAGCCTATTGTTGGTTCGGGGATCTTATTCAAAAATCCAAAAAGATTTTCTTCACTCTTCATTTAGAGTAGGTGTTTCATGTACATCTTTAAAAGAAAACTACAAAAGATTTTCCTTTAATAGGTTCAAGTTTCATTTTCGTATGAAATGCAAAATTAAAAATCCAAAAAGAGTTTCTTTGGTAATCATAGGTTTCATTTTGTATAGGTTATTAAAGCCGAAAAATTCAAAAATATTTTCGTCTATTCTTTTGACAATTTGTCATTTTTGTTTTCTTCTTAGAATTTCAAGAAAAAGAAAAAGAAAAAGAGTTTATTTGACCATTTTGGCAAGACTTCACGAACTACGCACACCTGATTCTCCTCTCTCGGGAGTGATATACGTAGGCGCCTTTCTTGGGTTCGGTGATTTTTTTTTTTAAAAAAAGAGGTTTTGAAAAAGCTTGAACTCTAACATATTTGTTGCGTCTTGTTCAGTTAGTTTAAGGTGGTTGGTTTGTGGCTTCCTGGCTGGTCCTCCATATCACACCAAATCCAAGGAAGGTTTAGTTGTGTCCAATAAGGATATAGAGAGTGGCACCATGGATGAAACAAAGAGTCAGGAAATTGAGAGTTTAAAGGAAGAGAATTTGAGACTGAGACAACAAATGATGAAAATGTACCGAGTTTGGGCCAGTGGGCTGCCTCCACCTCCGTTCCCCACTTTTGACCCTGCAAATACCTTTAGTCTTTCACCAAAATCGCAAAGTTAGTTTCCTACTATTGTTGATGCACCACAACATGCCTCAAAATTCATTCCACGTCAAATGCACCTCAATACTTCCACCACTCTTTCTTTAGCTCCTCATTATAAGTCTACCACATTCACAATACCACATACCGTCTGTGTTTTTGTTGCTCAACCTTCTACTAAGACTTTCACTTTGGCTATCAATCCAACGATTGTGCTTCCCCAGTACACTAGTGAATCCACGTTCAATACTCTTTATGATCATTGTTATACCTTTAGCCTACTGTTAAATTAAGTGGACCGCCAAAATTTCTTACTAAGAAGCCTAGCATGCTAGAAGAGCTAGAGAAAGTGGTTGGGAAAGTTAAGAGTGTAGAAAATGATATGAAAAATTCCCCTGGACTTATGGGCTATGAAGATGTTTCATATAAAACTGGGGCATGTCTTCAAGTGATAACCTTCCTCCCAGCTTTGAGACATCAAAATTTGGGGAGCCTGATGGATAGAAGGATTCTGTGAAATATTTGGGACGACATTGCAATCAACCAAGGGAAACTAAAGGAAAGAAGAAGGAAAACACACCTATTGTCATGCCAGGGAAAAAGCAGAGTTTGAGAGGTCCAACCCACCAATACTTTCAGCCTCAATCCTGAGCTTACCTATTAGATCCACATAACCACTTGCAACAAGGTTTCTTTCCCCAAAATCCAAGAAATCCCATTCCACTTCCTCAATATCCTTTGAACAATGCATAATTGTATGCTCATCCATCTTCTTATCCACAATGGCATGCACCTGTCCCTTAACATCGTCCTCGGCCCCCATAAATTTACCAAGGAACCTCTAAATCCAAGTTTCATCCGAGGCTAGAGTTCGCAAAGAGGAGGAAGGAAAAAGATAATTTCACTCCTATTGGGGAATCCTATACCAGTTTATTCCAGAGATTGGTACAGCAGGGCATGATCACTACTCTCCTTGGTTATATACCTGACCCACATTCAAGAAATTTTGATCCTAATGTATGGTATGCATATCATTCTGATGTTCAGGGTCATAGTACTGAAGATTTCCGTACTTTGAAAAGAGAAATAGAAAAGATGATTCAAGATAAATTGATTGTGGTGCAAAACATTGGCCCCTCGACCATCCCACAGAGTTTTTCACCAGCACGCGGTACTGCACAATATGTGGGAGGCAGTGAGTTAATCATGGGGATCCAGAACTTATTTGTTAAAGGAAATGTGTCTGACAGTGGTAGAAGCTCTAGTCATGCTAATATGCAAATCAGTGGCTAATATGTCAGTCTGAGCAATTGAGAAGTCACCCCTCTCCCTACTAGGAAGAGGTTTAGTAGTTTATTTTGTTTTCTTTTCTGTTATCCGAATTATTTCAGGGTGGTAGTTCGGGATCTATATTGTTTTGTCCCTTTTGTCGTTTATGGTCAAACCTTTTCTATCTTTTATTTCAACTAAATAGAGTGTCCCTTTTTCCTTTGTGTTTAAATATATGTTATTTGTTTGTTTTCTTTACATAGTACATTTTATGTTGGCTTTAGTGATATGACATGCTGGCGGAATTCTTCGCTAGATCTTAAAATCCAATTTGAGCATGAACTTTGAATCAGAGGGCTAAAGTTAGAAAAAACATGTGAGAAATAGGTAGCGTGTTAAGACATTTGGTGACCAAGTTTAAGCCTTCTTTGAAAATTAAGGCAATTATTTTGAGAATCACAAGAATAACTTGGTCATCAATTGAAAAACATAGCTCAATTAGGTCAAATAGCGGATGTGTGATCTCGAGGAACAGAAAAATCAACTCCACAAAAGTATGGGTCAGTCGATGTGAGGGATCTATAATATAGGTGAAGTTGTATGTTTGACAAGCCCAGAAAAAGTAGTGGAACGCATGCTCAGTTAAAGTTAGTATTGTGAAAGTGTCACAAATGATCTTCATCTTTCACTTTCATATTGCATGATGTGTACTGACATTTTCAAGGATTGATATGACGAAGGCATTTCATTCTGCTATCCATACATTGTGTCATCCTTTGTGTACCCCATTTGATCCTAAGTGTTATTTTCTTTCATACACCTTTTTTGGAATCACGATAGAGTCAGCAAAGCTCAAAAGAAAAGTATCGAAAAAAATAGTGTTAGAAAAGTTTCAAAAAAAAAGAAGAGAAAAAATATGTCAAAAAAGAAGAAGAGGAGAATGTCAAGGAAAATAGAGTCAGAAAAATCACAAAGAGAAAAAGAGTCAATAAAAGAGAAAAACAAAGAAATCAGAATCATTCAAAAGAACAAGTTGCTAGAACTACGCGTGACCTAATTCTCCTCTCTCGGAGGTGAGATACGTAGGTTGCCCTACTCTGGGCTCGGTCCAACCAAATAAATAATTTAGAATTGCCCAGTCAAAAGAAAATGGGGCATGAGTTAATCCTCATTGTTTGAGTCAATTCCAAAAGTTATAAGTCCTATCCCACTTTTAGTATCGTTTGGGCCCCATGTCATCATTTCTTTCCAACTCTATCCAAAAACCAAGTTACAACCAAAGAAAGACCTTCGGATCAATCTTTGAGAATGTTAAGGCTAAGCATGCAATGGATGTGATGACACATTTTGGGAACTACTCGTCTTCCTCATGAAATTAGGAGAGAAATAAAAATGAGAGTCTTATTGGTGAAAACCCTCACGGGCACCGTAAGATGATGGTAAGTTGAGAGAGATAAGAATGAGAGAGTCTTGTCGGTGAAAACCCTTACGGGCACTATAAGACAACTGTGAGTTGAGAGAGATGAAAATAAGAGAATCTTATTGGTGAAACACCCTCTCGAATACCATAAGGCAATGGTGAGGTGATAAAAAAAAATGAGAGAAGCTTGTTGGCGAAAACCTTTTAAGGCGCCACTAGCCGAATGTGGTCTTAAATGTAGTTGACCTAAGGAAGCAACTCAGCTTCAAGGCCATTAACTCAACAACAATTGGTAGAAAGTTTGGATGAAAAGATCAAGCTGCTTAATCCAAAATGCATGGCATAATCATTAGAGTTGACTATCATTTTTTTGATGAATTTGTCGTTTTGTTTGTTTCAAACGGTGACATGCATTGTCTTTTCTTTCTTCTCTTTATTTTTGTTTATCTTTCTTGAGTCAGTTATCCAAATAAAAATTATCATTCTGTTTTCTTTTCTTGTCTTTGAGTTAAGTCCGTGTCAAAACAAGTGAGAAAAGATTCCAAAACTAGCTACCAGCTTTATTAATTGCACAAAACAAGAAAAAAGCTAGCACATGAAAGAGACATGATTGTGAGCCAAAAAGGGTATGTAGAAAGTTTTGTCAACAGAGAAGTCGGGGAACTCATGGAAATACCAAGGTTTAAAATCTATCTGAGAAGCATGGCAAAGCAGAGATACTGTGTTCGTTTCTGTCACTCTTAATAACCTGAGTTTGAGTCAATGGTGCAGCAAGACAATGACATATGCTAATGGTTGGAATCAAGGTTAAATGTGATTGGGGCAAGAGCGATTGCCTCGAAAGCCAAAGCCACAAACCAACCACCATATTTTAAACTCAGAAGTTTTCTTTGTATGAAACAGGAACAGGTTACCTTCAAATCAAGGATTTCTAATCCCAAAAAAAATGAAGGCCATAATTTCTCACTTCTATAAAGGCAAGAGGTATTGTTGCTGCACAGGTTTGATAATCCAGTCATGGTAAAATTCATCAGCTTATTTCCCTCGGAGACACACTTTCTTGTTTAGGGATTTCAGTCTTCATCTGTTAGGTGGTACACTTCTTAAATTGAGCCTTGACTCTTAGAAGACGTACATTCTTGTTGAGTTATTCCCTTTGACCCCTAGAAGACGTACCTTTTAGTCGAGTCATCCCCTTTGATTCCTATAAGATGTACCTTTTAGTCGAGTCATTTCCCTTTGAACCCTAGAAGACGTACCTTTTAGTCGAGTCATTTCTCTTTGACACCTAGAATACGTAACTTTTAGTCGAGTCATTTCTCTTTGACCCTTAGAATACGTAACTTTTAGTCGAGTCATCCCCTTTGATTCCTATAAGACGTACCTTTTAGTTGAGTCATTCCCTTTGACCCCTAAAAGACGTACCTTTTAGTCGAGTCATTCCCTTTGATTCCTATAAGACGTACCTTTTAGTCGAGTCATCTCCTTTGATTCCTATAAGACATACCTTTTAGTCGAGTCATCTCCTTTGATTCCTATAAGACGTACCTTTTAGTCGAGTCATTCCCTTTGATTCCTATAAGACATACCTTTTAGTCGAGTCATTCCCTTTGATTCCTATAAGACGTACCTTTTAGTCGAGTCATTCCCTTTGATTCTTATAAGACGTACCTTTTAGTCGAGTCATTTCCCTTGACCCTTAGAAGACGTACCCTTTTGGTTGAGTCAACTCCCTTGATTCCTATAAGACGTACCTTTTAGTCAAGTCATTTCCCTTGACCCCTATAAGACGTACCTTTTAGTTGAGTTATCCCCCTTGATTCCTATAAGACGTACCTTTTAGTCGATTCAGTCCCCTTGACCTTTAGAAGATGTACCTTTTAGTCGAGTCAACTCCCTTGATTCCTATAAGACGTACCTTTTAGTCGAGTCATCCCTCTTGATTCCTATAAGATGTACCTTTTAGTCGAGTCATCTCCCTTTGCTTCCTATAAGACATACCTTTTAGTCGAGTCATTCCCCTTGACCCCTAGAAGACATACCTTTTAGTCGAGTCATTCCCCTTGACCCCTAGAAGACGTACCTTTTAGTCGAGTCAACTCCCTTGATTCCTATAAGACGTACCTTTTAGTCGAGTCATCCCCCTTGATTCCTATAAGACGTACCTTTTAGTCGAGTCATCTCCTTTTGATTCTTATAAGACATACCTTTTAGTCGAGTCATTCCCCTTGACCCATAGAAGACGTACCTTTTAGTCGAGTCATCCCCCTTGATTCCTATAAGGCATAACTTTTAGTCGAGTCATTCTCCTTGATTTCTAGAAAATGCACTTTCTAGTCGAGTCATTGCACTTAATCCTTATGAGACACACTTCCTTGTTAGTTCTCATTTGTCAGCTGACACACTTTTAAATTTAAACTTCTATCTCTAGAAGACGCACTTTCTAGTCAGAATTCCTCACTTTAATTCTTAGGAGACGCACTTCTTAGTCTTGGTCATTCAATTTTACTCTTAAGAGATGCATTTCTTGGTCAGAGTCTTGATTCATTATTGCAACATGTAAGTAGGTATGATTTGACTTTCTCAAAAGTCTTCTGATGGTACACTGGGGCAAAAAAATAAAATTAATATCTGTTTTGGAACTTTACTTTTTTGGCAAATGATTTTTTCTTTACAATAATTTTGTTTGGGATAATTTTCTTTCTAGTTTTGATGTGATTTCAGGAGCCCGCCCGAAGCACAGGGCGAATAAATGGGAAGTCAAGCAACAAGGTGAAGAAGTTGAAAGTCAAGTAACAAAGTGAATAAAATGAAAGTCAACAGATCAAAAATAGCAAGTCAGGAGCCCGCCTGGAGAACAGGGTGATGAAATTGAAAACCAAGCAACAAGTTCAAGAAATTTCAAATCAGGAGCCCGCCTGAAGTATAAGGTGATGAAACTCAAGTCAAGAGTCCAACAGAAGCTGCGTAGATAGAATTTTGTAATTTCATTTATGTTTTTAACTTGTAATTTTTATTTTTTTGATGTAATAACAGAGCCGCGGACTGGAACCTCGATGGGACCTCACTCGACTCTCTAACTCGGCATAGTCCATCTCCTTCCAATCCTTTGAGATAACTGTCACTCGATTCCCTCATAATTTGGGTAGGTAGGATGTCCTAAGTCAAGACCTGGTTTCCCTCCTTCCCCGTGCTCCGTGCTTTTGAATAAAGGTCAGGACAAAATTCTGTCTCGTTGTCTACTACTTTGTATGAAAACACTATGTGTTTACATCCAAAGGGGGCATGATATAGACACGTAATTTTGTCCTTTCCCGAAAATATTTTAATCATTTTTATTTTATTTTATTTTTTAATTTTTCATTTTTCTTTTTCTTTTTCTTTTATTCACCTTACCATACTTTTGTTTAATTGATAATTTCTCCCCCCAAGAAAGAATTGAAAATAATTAAATACATAGCATCTTTGCCACCTCACTATGCCACCTCAACACCTCACTTTCCATTTTTCATTGAATACATGCAAAAGGCACACGCCCTACTCATTTTTCCACACGCCACCCTCATCTTTCCACATGCCACACTAACTTTTTCACATGACACACACTTATTCCCACAAACCACTAATTATATGCTTCCACATAGGATAATAAATAAAAATAAATAAATAAATAAAAAATATAAAAAGGAAATTTCTAAAGGGGGAAAAGGCAGACTCATTCTTTGATTACCATCTTCTCCACAATAACAATAATCACAAAATAATCTTCCCCATAAAAAAATCCTCCATTTTTCTTTTATCTTGGAGAGCAAGATAACAATCCACACACACACAACAACAATTCTCCACCCATCGATCTTCCTCACAAGAACAAAAACCGAGGGAGAGAAAGAGAGAATCGCAAAATAAATAAATAAATAAAATTGGTGAATAGTATCGGTGAACAGTAACTGGTGAACAGTATTGATGAAACAGTACCAGTGAACAGTACCGGCGAACAATAATGTCGTGAACAGTAATGGCGTGAAAAGTGACGGTGAACGGGTCATTATTTGTCGAGTTGGATTGTTGGTGTTAAGGTTCGGCTTGAGGTTTCCGAGTGCGGACTTTCTTTATTCAAATAACATTGAGTTTGAAAGCTTCAAATTGAGGTCCAATTCTACTCTCTTTCTCTTTTTATTCCATTGTTTATTATATTTGGTGTTGGATTGAATATTGTGTTATTGGGTCCTTGTTGGTGATGAATGCATGTTTATTTTGACTCAGGGTTGGTTTCCTTGATTATGGTTTGGTGAAATAGTATCTCGTTTGAGAATTGAAATTGGTTGTTTGGGGTGGAATTGAGAAATTGATAAAAAGGGTGAATTTATTTTAATTTTTGTTTATTGTTGTTTTGTTTAATTCGAAATGTTTGTGAACTCAATAGGAGCATATTTTAGGCCGAGATCTTAATAGACAAAGCTAGGTTTGGGCAGGTGAATTTAGGGATATCGTTGAATGTTGAAAATTTGAATGTGTGGTGAATATTTTCTAGTTTATCGTACTTGATTCAATTGTACTCATTTGGCCGGGGAATGCCCCGAGGTACTTGTATTATTTTATCCGGGGAATACCCCGAAGTATTTTGTACTCGAAGGACGTCCGTGATGAAGTCCCGAGGAATCAGGTGAGGCATTGGAGCTTATTCTAGGATTAGTTTAGAATAGGATTTACATTTTCGTATTTTTCTATTTCGGGACTGTATAACTCGGACTGGACACTATATTTTTATTCGTTTTGTTTTGTTTGTTTGTTTGATTGTTTTACGTGTTTTTGTGTGGTTTGTACATCGTAGTGCCAAATTAGCTGATTCATTCTACCAAGTGACCGTGGTCGAACCACGGGATCGAGGGGTGCCTAACACCTTCCCCTCGGTCAACAGAATTCCTTAACCAGGATCTCTGTTGGCAAACCAGTTTTGAAGATTCAAATCATTTTGAAAAGGATCTTTCAAAGGTGACTTGGTACACCGAATTATGTCAAGTGGCGACTCTGAATAAAAAAAATATGTAAATAATCCTTTTTCGAAACAATCGTTTTCTTTTGTCACTTTAATTAATAAAACCCTTTCGAACTTAAAATCATAATCTTCTTTGGAGTACGAAAAAGAGGTGTGACATCTCCAACACATTCTCAACTTTCACCCATCCTATAGACTTTGTTTTGATTACAACCTACCAATCAGAATTATCACTACGCAACGGATAAGAAGCATAATACACTTGTTTAGCATTTTGTGCGAGAACAAAGGGATCGTAAACAAGATACGTCCTATTGTGCTTCACTTAAATGATGTTATCCTCCTTATGTACTCTTGTGCCTCTTGTGCTTAGATCAAACCACTTATATAGAAAGAGGACACTTTTTCTTATTGGCAAACCAGCATACTCCATTTTTAAGATCTGTTTTATGATGCCAAAGTAATCAACATCATCATCACCCTTAACCCAAACACCACTATTGTTTGTTTTCCTTATTCTGGAGTGATCCTCATTGGAAAATTTAAATACATTTATTGTGTAATGGGTCATTGTATGAGCTTCAACTGGTCCCAAAGAAATATCTCTCAAGAACTGTTCGTATGCGGCCACATTTGGTGAATGGTATACCTAAAACTATTATACACACACACATATATATTAGTTGAAGAATGTGTAAATGTTTAAAATTTGTAGAAATATTAGTACACTTACACACCTCATATTTAAACCATGTTGCAAAGGATGCCTACACTTGAGTTTCGTGAAATTGAGTCTTAAATGAACTGAAAATCCAACATGCGAAACACAATTAGTTTCCTTAAGGAAATGAGTAAATAAATAAGATATGTTAATATTTAATATCCTTACTTCAGAGAGGGCTCAACTTTCGGGCAGTTCAACAAGACATACTAATTTGTTGATTTGTGCTCCATGGTAATGAGCCGACGAAATATGGTCTTTTTAGTCTTACTACCAGATTGATTGAAAATTGATATCGGTTACAAATGAGGTTCATTCTCATCGTTCTGATGACGATTCGATCTATTTCTTAAACAAGCAACTTTATCACCAAAGTAGTATGAACAAAATTGAGACTTTTCTCTTGCAAGATATTCCTCAACTATAGAGCCTTCCACCCTATGTTTATTTTTGGGATCCCTTTTCAATTTTCAATTTCCCTGCATAATCTTAAGATTAGATGTTTACTAATAAAAAATATATGTATGAATTTAAATATATTGCAATTTCTTACTGTTCACATGGATACATTCACCTAGTTTGAACTGGATCGCCTAGCGGAGCTTCGTGGACAAGGTGAATGGGAAGATATTTCATCACATCGAAGAACCCATGCAGAAAAATATTCTCCAACATATTGGTGTTAATAACAATATTACTTTCCATTCGAGCCAGATTTTCTACTTTTAATGTGGTGTCACATAAGTATTTGAAGAACAAACTAATCTCTGCTCTCGGGTTCCATATGTTTTCAGGAAAATCAATAAAAGCAATTGGAAGTAATTGTTCGATAAAAATATGACAATCATGTTTTTCATTCCATGTAAGATCCTTGTGCCATATCAACCCTCTTTCCCAAATTTGAGGTATATTCATCAGGCATCTTTAAACTTTGGACCCACTCACATATTTTTTGCTTTTGGTCCAGCTTGAATGTATAAATAGCCTTGGGCTTAAGAACATTGCCATTGGACCCCTTCTGTAAGTGTAATTTTATACGCTTGCAATATTCTGGTAAATCATGTCTGGCCTTAGGATTATCCTTTGTCTTACCGGTAGAATCTATAACTGTGTTGAACAAGTTGTCAAAATAGTTCTTCTCAGTATGAATGACATCAATATTATTTCTAAGTAAATTATCTGGTCAATATTCTTACTCCCAAAATATACTTGGCTTAGTCCAGTTATGTGAAACGCCATATCCATAAAGCCTATACAATGGTTCCTCACTAACTTTTGGAAAATTCTGAACTATCTCCTAATCTTGGGTGTATTTATACGCCTAAGCACCATAACTTACCCATATTTTAACTAAGTTTTGAGAACAAAGTGCCTAGTTTCTTATGTTTTTACTCTACTTTGATGTAATTGAGCTAACCTATGTGACTAGCATGATTTTAGGTGTTAATGAGGTATATAGAGACATGATGGGACTACGGATTGCGGATGACAAATCACACAAGAGAAAAGTAGCTTTTTGGACCAAATGTGGCGCCTAGAAACTATGTCCAAGACTAATTTGTCATTTATAATTAGTTTAGGAACTTAGAAGGCAATTATGAGAGAAAAGATTACTAAAAAGACTTGATGCTGAATTTTTATGATTCATTATTCTGTATTATTTTTGCACTGAGAGTGGCGGCTTAACACAGAGGGGAAAACACACAACTTTATCTTCTCCGCCAAGATTGTGTTTACTTTTTGGTATGATGAATATTTCTATTGTGATTTTCATTTTATTCATGAGTAGCTAAGTTTATTAGTTAGGGTTATGGAAGCCTTGTAACATACAATCTATTACTTTGGGTTTTTGAATTCATCATGTATTGATCTGCTTATATCATACTCTCTTCGTTTATCTTGAATTCTCGTGGTTGCAAACATAGAGGATGTGCCTTAAAACTCAACTTGTTCGATAGAAAGGTTGAGGTTCGGAAAAGAGAGTAGTGACAAGAAAATAGGATTTTCAACCCGTATTTCATATGTTAATGCCTTAACAAGATTAACTACTTGGAGATTTCGTATTGTTTTTGTAAACACTTTTGATTCGAGTGAACTAAAGTGAATTAGTCCTTAATGGTTGAGAAACACTAGGATTATGTTATTAAATACAATATGTTTCTCTGTAAGAATGATGCATGTATGAACTCGTAAAGCCCATAGTTAGAAAGTATTGAAAACTACAAGGTGGACATAGCACTAGCTTGCTATTTCTCTGAATTTGAATACTACTACACATATTTCATCTTGTTAAACTGAAATCATTAATTTGTGAACTGAATCAAATCCCCCCCTTTTTGTTTTACAGAAACGAATGATTAAAAGTCAACTAATCTGCATACAACTTAATTAGCACCATATTCCCTGTGGGATTCGACCCCAACCTAGTTGGGTTATATATTTGACAACGACCGCTTACACTCTTGTAAGAGAGTTGTAATTTGGGCGTATCATCTTCCAGATGTCATGACCAGATAACCTTGGAGGTGGACCATCATGTTCAATTCTATTCTTTATGAATGCATTCCTGAGTCTCCTGAACTCATGATTAGGTGGAAAAAATAATGATGTCAATCAAACCATGAATTTTTCTTGCCAAGTCTAAATGTGAAAGATTTTATTTTTTTCCATGCAGTATGGACAAGCCAACTTTCCAGCTATCATCCACCCAGACAACATTCCATAAGCAGAAAAATCATTAACAGTCCACATTAGATATGCACACAGATTGAAATTCTATTTAAGTGAAATGTCCCAAATTTTTACCCCCTTATGCCATAAAATTTGAAGTTCATCAATCAAAGGTTGCAAGTAGACATCTATTCCGCCTTTTGGATTACACAGGCTAGGAACAACATAATTCAGAAATATAGATGGACTAGTCATCAATATTTCAGGAGGAAGATTATACAGGGTGATAAATACAGGCCAACATGAATATGGCGCAACACCAATAGAAAAAGGTGAGAAACCATCCGCACACAATCCCAAATGAATATTTCATGGCTCAGTTGCAAAATCTGGATAAGTAGCATGAAAATACTTTCAATCCTCTCCATCAGATGGATGACACATAATACCAGTGGGTCTTCTATTTTTACTGTGCAATCTCATATGAGGAGCTGAGCTGTTTGAATCATACAACCTCTTCAACCTTGGTATTAGAGGTAAATAATGTATTGCCTTAATAGCAATTTTATTTCCACGACAACCACGATTATATCGAGGGCGTTGACAAAACTTACAAGACTCTAGGTTTGTATCTTCCTTAAAGTATATAACATACAACCATTTTTACAACAATCAATTCTAACCGATGAGAGACCTAACTTTGACACCAATCTTTTTACCTTATATAAAGAACAAGGAACCTCTAAGGCGGGGTCAACTAACTCTTTAATAAGGTCTATTATTGAGTCCATTCCTCCTCCAGTAATATTCCAATCAGATTTAATACTTAATAATCTAACAACAATAGACAAAGGAGAATGCGAACACCCGTCAAACAAAGGAACACTAGCAGTATGCAATTATTCATAAAAAGGGCCCGTCAATATTTTCAAGTCGCTAAGTCACCTCCCAAGTTACCAAACTAAACTACATTCAAAATAAAAATTCCCATTTCAAGTACCTACACTTCAATATTTTCAAGTCACTAAGTCACCTCTCAAGTTACCAAACTAAACTACATTCAAAATAAAAATTCTCATTTCAAGTACCTACACTTAATCAATTTCAACTGACTAAGTCACCTCACAAGCTACCAAACTAAACTACATTCAAAATAAAAATTCCAATTTCAAGTACCTACTAATCAATTTCAAGTGACTAGGTCACCTCACAAGTTACCAAACTAAACTATATTCAATACAAAGATTCCAATTTCAAGTACCTACACTTAATCAATTTCAAGTGACTAAGTCACCTCCCAAGTTACCAAACTAAATAACATTCAAAACAAAAATTCCCATTTCAAGTACCTACACTTCAATATTTTCAAGTCACTAAGTCACCTCCCAAGTTACCAAACTAAATAACATTCAAAACAAAAATTCACATTTCAAGTACCTATACTTAATCAATTTCAAGTCACTAAGTCACTTCACAAATTATCAAACTAAACTACATTCAACACAAAAATTTCCATTTCAAGTACCTACACTTAATCAATATCAAGTCACTAAGTCAACTTACAAGTTACCAAACTAAACTACATATACAAAACAAAAATTCCCATTATAAGTACCTACACTTAATTAATTTCAAGTCACTAAGTCACCTCACCAAATTCAAAATAAAAGTTCGCCTTCAAGTAACTACACTTAATCAATTTCAAGTGACTAAGTCACCTCACAAGTTACCAAACCAAACTACATTCAACACAAAAATTTCCATTTCAAGTACCTACACTTAATCAATTTCAAGTGACTAAGTCACCTCACAAGTTACCAAACTAAACTACATTCAAAACAGAAAGTTCACCTTCAAGTAACTACACTTAATCAATTTCAAGTCACTAAGTCACCTCACAAATTACCAAACTAAACTACATTCAAAACAAAAATTCACCTTTCAAGTAACTACACTTAATCAATTTCAAGTCACTAAGTCACCTCACAAGTTACCAAACTAAACTACATTCAAAATAAAAATTTCCATTTCAAGTACCTACACTTAATCAATTTCAAATCACTAAGTCACCTCACAAGTTACCAAACTAAACTACATTCAAAACAAAAATTTTCATTGTAAGTACCTACACTTAATCAATTTCAATTGACTAAGTCACCTCACAAGTTACCAAACTAAATTACATCAAAACAAAAATTCACCTTTCAAGTACCTACACTTAATCAATTTCAAGTCACTAAGTCACCTCCCAAGTTACCAAATTAAACTACATTCAAAACAAAAATATCTATTTCAAGTACCTACACTTAATCTATTTCAAGTCACTAAGTCACCTCACAAATTACCAAGCATAGCAAAATTCAAAATAAAAAATTCACATTTCAAGTACCTACGCTCCAACAAAATTTAAAATAAAAGTTCACCTTTAAGTAACTACACTTAATCACTTTCAAGTAACATATTCATTTATAGTATAAGTCAAACAATTGAACAAGTGTAATAAAGCAAATAAGTAGAGGCGTCACACGTCCCTCTCACATCATATAATCATCACAAAATTCTTATGGCTTTCAAAGCCTTCTACAACGAACAATCCCAAACTAAACTACATTTAAAGACTTCATTATAAGAAAATAGAGAGAAATCAACTTACCTTTGCTTGGCCTAAATTAAAGAGAAAGAGATAAGCGGTCACCAAAAATCGCAAAGCAATCCTTTTTCCGAATTCGAATTCTGTCAAACAGTAACATCAAATTCCAAGAAACCCATTAGGAAACTAGAAGAAAAAAATCTTTACCATTAGGCAAAATAAGAAAAATCTTGACCATTAGCTACAATCAATTTCCACATTCCCAACCACATTTCAAGTTTTTACAAATATGTTTCGGCTACATCAACATCCTTATTTTATCATATTATTAGCTTAAAATCACCATAAAAAATTCACCAAAATACTAAAACTATAATGGAGTATCAAGAAAACTAAACCCTAATTTACTTGTAAGAACAAGGAATGTTGACAATCTTGTTTCCATAAATTTCCAAGAAAGTAATTTGGTTAAGATTAGGTCTAGTACAAGTATGGGGGTTTAGATAGGTCTAATACAAGTACCTATGAACATAAATATCACAAACCATACAATCCAAAATGGCTCTCAAAATACACATCTTCTTCCTTCTACTCTCTATATTTTTATACACAATTTGCAAAATTAGCCTTTGGTGAATATAACAAGAGGACTAAGACCAATGTGACTTTTGAAAAAACTATTAAGGAAGAACATATAATACAGTAATTTTTTCAAGTACCTATGACAGTCTCGGCGGTAGAAGATCGGCAGGTCGGCGGCGCCAGTTTCTTCGGAGCTGTCGGTCAGCGGCGCAGTGGAACCTCGACAGTATGTGTGTGTGTTGCGATATGTGTGTGTTGCGATGTGTATTAATTGGGTGCGATTGAATTTTAGAATTTGTGTTTATTTTGTTGGTTTGGGGTCGGGTGGGTCGGGTCGCGTGGGGTCGGGTAGGATTTAATTTATTTAATAAATTATTTTTTAATTAAATTCCAGAAAACCGACCACATGTGTTCGGTATTTAAAAAAATTACCAGATATACCGATCACATGTGGTCGATTTTCAAAAATATTTTTAAAAAACTGACCACATATGGTCGGTTTTTAAAAATAATTCTAGAAAATCGACTACATGTGGTCAATTTTTATAAATTATTGAAAAAATAAAATATAAGTATTCGATTTAGTTTTAAAAAAGTTACTATAGGAAAACGATCACATGTGGCCAATTTTTAAAAAATAATTAAATCATATAATTAGTTATTTTATCATCATATTAATACGAGTAGTATATTTTCTCAATCGTATAATAATATCAATGCATTTTGCAAATTATGATGAATTTTTGGTTAATTAGGTTTTAAATACGATAAAGAAGATATTATATATAACATACAAATAAAAAAGGGCAATTAAGATTGGGTTGGGTCGGGTCATTAACGGGTATTACCAAAATACGCGATTGATTTATTTTATTAAAAAAAATCATTCAAAAAATGAACACCTGTGGTCGATTTTTATTAAAAATTAAAATTTTAATAAATTGTATAATATTTATAACAACATCCAAATAATTTAATGCAATGCGTATATATATAAATCAGATAATTAATTATTTTATCATCACATTAACACGAGTAGTATATTTCCACAATCGTATAATAATATCAATAAATTTTATAAATTACGATAAATTTTTGGTTAATTACCTCGTAATACAACGTGTTAATCAGATAAATTATCGATTACTTGTCTTACGTTATTACAACTTCAACAATATAGTCTACATTGACACAAAATAGTATATCTATTTCCTCAATAGTATGATATCAATGTATTATTCAAAATATTTGATATATAGATTCAGTTATCTAGCTTTCGATCACTGCATACGTCACTACACGAGATATATGTATATATAAATATATTCAATTGACTATCAGCTTTCAAATACGTACTATATACATCACATACACGATTTTACTATCCCATAATAATATACAACGTATTTCACATATACTCAGATGAATTATCCGGTAGTTTATCTTATGTCATTAATATACCTTCACAATATAATATGTACATAATATATATATACCTATACATACACACATATACACACTATCGACTATATCAAGTTCTAAATACGTACTATATACATCACATACGTACACGAGTATATTATCCAATAATATAATACGACGTATTTCATATACATACTTTGATGAGTTATCGATTAATTTGATGAGCTTAAATTAATATAACTTCAACGTACAATATATTATTACTTCTATCGTTTCAAATCAAGGTATTCAATATATTTGGATAGATTCTACTGGTTTTTGACTACATCGTTCATCGATCAATCACTATATTATATATATATATATATATATATATATATATATATAAAGATATTTATATATATGAACTCTTGAATGCGTACTATATACATCACATCCACAAGTATATTACCTCATAATAGAACACATTCATTATATTCTGATGAATTATCGGTTATATATGTACGTTACATTATTATAACTGCAATAGTAGCATAATATCATTATCTCAACGGTATGATATAAGTACACATATTCATTATACAAAGATTATGCATGTTTAACTTCATTTAACGTATATACAAAGGAAAATATTTATTTTATATATTGAAACATAAGTAAAAGATAATGATTATGTTCAACGTAATTTATTTATTTTATTTGATATATTTTTTAGTATAATTTTTTTACAAAATCTAAGATTGATTAATTTTTTTTTATTATTATTATTATATTGGTTATCGACTACGTGTGATCAGTGTAATTTTAAAAAATAATATATTTGATTTTACATATAATTATTTATTAATAAAAATCGACCACAAATGGTCTCTCTTTTAAAATATTTTATTTTTGATATAAAAGCGACCACTAGTGGTCTCTTTTTTAAAATATTTTATTTTTTTAATATAAAAGCGACCACAAGTGGTCGGTTTTCTAAATAATTTTCTTTTTTATATTTTTAATTCCAAAACCGACCACATGTGGTCGCTTTTATAAAATATTTTAAATTTAATTTTTAAAATAAAACCAACCACAAGTGGTCGCTTTTTAAAATGCTTTCTAATTGTATTTTTTAAATAAAACCGACCACAAGTGGTCGGTTTTTTAAAATTATTTTCTTTTTAATTTTTTTTTAGTTTCAAAACCGACCACTTGTGGTCGCTTTTATAAAATATTTTAAATTTAATTTTTAAAATAAAACCGACCACAAGTGGTCACTTTTTAAAATTACTTTTTAATTATATTTTTTTTATAAAACCGACCACAAGTGGTCGGTTTTTTAAAATTATTTTCTTTTTTATTTTTTAATTCCAAAACCGACCACAAGTTGTCGGTATTTTTATTTTTATTTATTTATTTTTAAATAAATAATAATTAATATAAAAACTATTTTTTTTAGTAGTGTAAGACTGGCTTTTGTGAATTGAACTTCTTAAACGCCTTCTTCTTTGGGTGTTGTGTTGCAACATCACCTTCAACAGCTGCCTATTTCAGTATGAAAAAACCAAAACACATTACAAAAATTGTTAAAATATAAAAAAATGATAGATGAGTGTATTTATTAAAACCTTAATGAGAAAGCAATTCATAGATTGCAACAAATTAGAAAAAATCTTCTATAATAGAAATGTAAGGTAAAGTTACATATAAAGGTGAAATACATGATTTTTACCCCTTTAAACTACTTATTTTTTTTTTGGCACATTGCAGCACCATTAACGATCATTCTGCCTCCTCTTCTCATCTAAAAAAGGTTTAAAAAAAGAACTAAAGGGTAAAAGACAAACAAATACCATTTATAAAATCAGGTAAACGTTAGGACATGCACAAGGTAAAAGAATAATAGGAACATAAGTGGTCATAAACCAGAAAGTAAGACATTAGCTAGGTTAACCAATCACACAACCCTCATGGATGTGCTTATAAGATAGAAAAATCATATGAAGCCTCTTTCAAAGCCCTCCAAAGAGACACTACTCTCAGAACATTCCCATAACCAAGCTATTTCATCAAGAACAATGGTACCTTAGCAAGGACCTCTTAACTAATCTCAACCCAATAAATGCATTATTTCTTATCAACCCATCCCTAATCACATACATAACTTTTGTTCCTAGACCTAGGGTTCCCTTCATACCAAATATAACCAATGAAACCCTTGAGGAAAAGAATCTATGGTAGAGATGCAATGAAGCTTACTTTTCTGGCCACCAATGTAAACCTAAGACACATCATACTGTATGAAGAACATTATTGTTCAGATTTATTGCGACAAATGCGAGGAGAACAATTCTTCCTTGTGAAGCTTAGAGAATTAAGGAGCATTTACTACTTTATTACAGGTTTTATGGACAATGTTGGGAGCTTTTTCTAAATATTATTGGTATATCATGGGTTATGCCTCAGAAGATTCAATATTTATTGGAAATCTGGCGAGGCCAAAAAGTGTCAAGAAGCATGAAGTATGGAAGACCATTCCCATTTGAATATTGTGGACCACATGGATAGAAAGAAATAATGCTTTAATTCGAAGGGAAGAGAAGTTGTATCTCTAGAGTCAAGAACAAATGTTTGCATAATTTGTATTTTTGATGTAAAAGTAGTACATTAGAAAGTATGGATCAATATCTGGACTTCTTGTATCTGTTGGTACCTTACTAATAAAACATTACCTTATAAAAGAAAAACATTCTGTAGCCCTTACAAAAACCATATGGGATAAGTATATAACTGGACATATGAATATATTATTGAACATTTGGAAAATAGACATTTCTAATTTTCTTGTAAAAAAGAAATTTTTGGGTCACCATGAGTATAGAAATAAAGCAACTTTTACATCATCATCATTTGCTGGTCTTACTGTTGTTAATACAAAGTGACTGTTTACTCATAAGAAAAATTAGCTAAAGCAGAGTTCACACCAGCAGGTTGTCTATTTTGGAATCTAAAACTGATTTTTAGATAATTGATTATTGCCTTATTAAACAATTGTCGGTTGTTTTCTGAAGTAATTAAACTCTAGTTATGATACAAAAATGACTTAAAATTCAGACACAAATAAGGTAATATATCTACACCCAACATGCCAATAGATGAAATAGATTATAAAGATCTATCCTACTAAGGAAGTTAATTATAAAGTTAATAGTATCAATTTCAAAAGGACATAAAGAGTAGCTTTAAGATACTAATGAAAAATCTATTTATTCTTTTGGTAGGTAATTATTAAAAACCATGAATTAATAGAATAGTTATGTGTAAATTGAGAAGAGCTACAGAAATAAATTTTTGATTTACACTTACCAATACTTTTGGTTTCCAAAATCACAGATTCTTGGTGAGTAAGAGGGTCCACCTGTGAAAACAAATAATGAAATAAGGAAAAAGGCCATAATTTGCTACATGAATTTAGTAGTCTGAAAGATGCTTTACCAAAATATTCCGAGTCTTCAAATGCCTAATATAAGCCAGTTTTGTCCTCTAAATATCTAAATATGTTTGAAAGATAAGATAGTTCAGTAATTTATATTCTTTCAATACAGAATAACAATGAATTAAAGAAGGAAATGTGTTAGAATGTATATTAAGAAGATGACTGACCTATTGGGCCGTTGGGTAGATGATAGAGGCAATAAGTTGGTAGTTCTTTTATCCAAAGTCTTCACATAATGCAAACAGGAAGAATAATATTTCACAAAATTCACAAACTCCTTTGTTCCACAAAAGTCAAAAGTAGCTGCAAAAGGAAAGTTGGACAACCTGCAAATATATTTAACAAGAATGAAAAATGGTGTAATATAAGTAGTGAGAAAATATTATAGTAATTATATTAAAGATATTATAAATATTGAGAGAGGGGATATGAAAACAATTTGTTGGCAATATTTTATTTTGTTTTCGTTGGAGTTGATGGCTCTATTTTTTATTTTATCTTGAGCATGTTTTGACGTTCACTTTGTTGTTGGGATTGTTCAACAAAAGAAGTAGACTCTTTTTTTTTGCTTCTTGCTTTTTGCTTTGACATGAAATGTGGATGGTGCAGGAAGAGAGGGTATGATGTTTCTTTTTTTTAGTACAAGATTAAATGTAGACTTTCCCAGAGATTGTATGATCAGTTCATGAAGCTACTTTTTCCACTTGAATTCTAAACAGATTCTGATTCAGTCTGATTTCAGCATGTTGCATTGATTGGGACTCATTATGTGAAAAAAGATATTTAGTTTTTATCTTTGTTGAATAATTATGTTGATGTGTATATTTGATGGTTGAATTTTTTACCTCAGTTGAAGCAAGCTCGTAAATCTATTTTGCTGTAAGAGAATAATTTTTCTCCTTCTTTTCCACTAATAGTTCCAATTATTGAGCCAATGTCATCTTTCAGATTTACATCAAATCGGCACCTGAAGTAATATGCATTAGTACTTTAGTTAATAAAAAGAAATATGTTATTGATATTGTGGGTGCATGTGTGCATAATATTAGTACCCAAGTACCTGGGAGTCAACATATTTCACTCATGACAATTTATACATTGGGATTTTCTCTTCTCTGTATTTTTTACTTCTTGTGGACAGTTTGGCAACCTAAGACATAACAATATTTGAGGTTGGTTGGCAGAATTATTTGCACTTCTATTGTGAAGGCACGACCCTCTGGAGAAAGTGTTATTTATTATGAGAAGGATAAATTTTACCATAAATCATGAATTAGGTGAATAGAGATGGTACGAATATCTTACTATGACTGAATGGTAGCAATTGACACTATCTCTTCATCTACTGGAGCAGAGACCAGAGATCCAGATTGGAATGTGTTTCTCTTAGCAAAAGAGTTAGCATTTTAGCATTTTCTGCAATCCTGTTTCAGTTGGTGTTTGATGGATTTTAGCATATCAATAATAATGTACAAATTAATACAAAGTAGAGTAAAGTATGTTGATAACATGAGTTCAGTTGAAGGCATTCTAAATAAGGTGGATCAATTTGTATCATTGTGTTAAATTTTATGGTCAACGATATGCCTACAATAATTATAATAACAACAATGATGCTATAGAAGAAAGAAAAAGGTGATATAAGTAGATTAATTATGGTATGTTTGTTAGTTTACCATTGTACTTGGATACTCCAATGCACCTGATACAGACGATTGGATGTTGTTGAAACTGTGCGAGGAGCTTCTTGCCTTCTTCAATGAGATCTTTTTCCCATAATGTGAATGTGTAAGCTTGTTTGCTGAGTATAGTGTAGTAATTAATATGTTGTATAATTTTTTTTGTAAAGTAAGAAAAATAGTGCTAGATTTGGCAAATATGCTTACTTGGTAAATTAATAAGAAGGAGTTCCCTCAATCTTTTTTGAATAATGGTAACATATTTTGGAGCAAATCAGCTGACAACTATTGCGAACACATCTGTTGGGAAAAAGGTATATGTTAGTTGTTGTTGAAGTAGATATTTAATGATAGAAAGAATGAAATGAGCATACTACATTCTGCTTTCTGAAGTTGTCCTTTTGAAGCTCGGGAGGCTTGGTTGTTGATATCTTGAAATAATGTGACATTGACCATTCGAGGTAGTGGTAACTCTGTTTCATCTGAGTCATTTTATATATTGGATCCACTATGTTTTTTTTATTAATAATCTAGTTGAATGTATGCAATGATGTTTCATATCTCAGAGTTGGTTGTTGTACGTGTGTACCTGTTATCAAATATGTGTGAAACAACTGAAACATATCTTGATAAAGGGGGATATCATCACTATAAACAATTGCTTTTACCTAATTGTCCTGAAGGTAATTTTTTCAATAGTAGTAATATAAGAGGCAGAAGTAAGGAATGTAATTAGATAATTTGATTTTAAAAATAAGAAGTTACTTCTTCATCTTGAAAGATCATGTTCATATAATTTATCTTTTGTTTTATACCTTCTCCTGGTCTACCCATGTCTACAACTTGGACCTTACAAATCTAGTTAGGTGTTTGAGGGGTGATTGCATGTATATTTAGTTTTTCTGTCATCTTTTTTATATCCTGCAAAATGATAACGCTCAACTTACACATCCAATTTGAGTGCAAGACGGTCGTTGTCAATATATTTACCCAACTTTGGAGTCGGGGTCGAATCTATGAGGAACAATGTGAGTGGAAATCAAGTTACTAACTAGATTCAAATCTATGGTACAAAATGATTTAGGGGTTTTGAATAGCTTTTGTCATATAAAAAATTCTTGGGCTTCTAATGGATTAATTCGAGACTAAGAATAACTAGAGAGTAAACAAATAAGAACGGATCTTGGGGATATGTTTTCCTAAGGGCTACCTAGGCATGAGAACATGATGATTTATTGCAAATTCTAATAGACGATGATTGGTATGCTAGGTTTAGAGTCTTTGAGGCTAATTTTTCAACAAAACCTCAAAGGTGTCACTCATTGACCCTTTTGAGCACCTAACGAGTAGGTTAATTAAAACCACCCAAAACCTTAATTGGGCACCCCTATTTCTAGGATGGTACCCTAGGTATAGTCAACCTCATAATCGCCCTTATTTCTTAGATAGAAAAAATTAGTCAACTATGCCATTAATTGTCTACTTATGCCTTGGTTCCTACATCCCTCTTTCAAGGATAATGTAGGTTCCTAAAATTCACCCAAACCCCTCTTTCAAGGATGGTTTAAGCTTTGAAGAGTTTGGGATTTTCACCCATCAAATTCATTTGGGTATTTGGGGCTTTCACCCACAAATTCCAACCAAGTTAATCAAGTATTCATAGAACCTATCATCAACACACTAAAATCTACAAAAATATATCACTACCCATACACAATTGCATCCTATTCAAACATAAACCCAAGAGGTGTATCTAGCAAATCATACACATAATAAACACAAATAAATCAAAACTTCCATAAAAGTTATTCATTAAAAATAAAGATAAGGCAAACCACACTTAAAGCACCAATGAATCTTCAATGAAAGATGCCAAATCCACTCTTTGGAGTTCCTCTAATTAAGTCTTAGCTCAAATTAATACAAATTTAGGCACCAAGCTCCAAGAAATTGCTAAAACCCTAAACTAAACTAAGGATGGATAGTGAGTAGATAAAAGATGGTGAAAATAAGCTAAAATTCCCTATTTAAGCCCCAATTCTATATTTTCCCAATATTACAAAGATTCTACCTTACTCTTGATCTGCTTAAGCAGATGGAGAGTACATGGAGAGCAGGTGGAAAACGAATGCAAAGCATATGGCCCTTTACTTTCACATTTGACTTCCTTTTGACTTGAAAGAATTACTCATCTTTCCTTTTAACTTTTCCTACACAAATGAGCATTAAGTATGAGATAAATATCAAATCAATGGAAATCAATAAAAAAACATGATAATTTAGGCTTAAAAGGCACTAGAAAGTCGTCAAATGACGTCTTATCACAAAATAGCAAAAGTACATACTTTATTTAGATATCTCTAAAGGAAGGGAAAACCAAGCATTATATTCGAAACATAGCGTAGAGTAAGATAAGTCTACAATTATTAAATATTGAAGTAAAAGAGAGACAAAGGTAAGCTTATGTCATTGGAAGGCTTCTTTATTAACATAGTTAATTTATGTAACCAATATGATAATTATATACTGATAACTTAATATATACCTACACCACAAAAGACTTGTCTCTAAAGTTTCAGTAAAGATTTCATTTGTTGTCTTTATCTGTTGGCGACATAATAAATTCTACATGATATGAAATAAAGCCATGCCAATTGATTAAGTTGCAAATTTGAAGCTAATTTAATTGATCAGCTAAACTAATAGTCTAATTAGAATAGGTTCTTGTAGAAGTTCAATAACAACAGTTACTTGATCAACTGAAAGTAGTTGAAAGTAAATTAGTGTAACTTTTGAGTGGAGAACTAATTTGAAAAGGGGAAGAAACAATGACTTCAAACCAGTTTAAAACTACATTGGGAGAATTGGTAAACTTAAGCCTATAGGGGGCGAGGGGATGTACGATGTGTTGTGTTTTTTTTTTTGTGTTATGTAAGAAGAGAACGAAACAATGATTCCTAATTTTTGCTGATTTGTATTCTTAATAGTGATTAGACAAGTAAATGTTATGAGCAGCAGTAACTTAATATTGTTTAATTGTCAAAAGGATTGACATTGTTTGAACCTTTTTACCTTTTCTAATGTTGGCTTGCAATAATTAATGGCTAACAACCTTTTTTTGAATTCCAGAAATAGTGTTTTCTGTAAATTGGACTCACGTAAAGTAAAAGTTTTAGTGAACCTAAATAGTTATGAAATAGTGCAAAATCTTACAAGTCTTTTTATCCTTCATTTTTGCAGAACAAATAGTTAGAAACCACATATTTATAGCACAAACAACAAGATTTCAACACCAATGTTATTACAAACACGCGTGTGCTAAGATGAGTGTAATCTTATATGTCTTTTATTCTTCATCTTTGCAAAACAAACAGTTAGAAACCACATATTTATAGAAGAAACAATAAAATTTCAACACAAATGTTACTTCAAATATGTATGTGGTGAGATGAGCGTAATATGACACACAATTTAAGTCAAAGTTAAAGAAAGATTAAAGCACCAAAAAGTGTGAGGCTTACCAAAGTCGAGATGTTTGATCGTGCAGAAGAACAACAATCACCATGGTACAAACTGGTAACTGGGGAAAAATGAGAAAATTGCAACAATAGTGAGTTAACATTTGATAATAGAATAAACATTATTGTTCCTATATGTAGTTAAGTGTTGAATAGGTATTGAGTTTACCACTATCTTGGACAATTTAATAACAGGGTGCCAAATTCTAGTTTCACATTTGTAAGAGCAAAGTATGAGTTGGTTGATGAATTACAAATAGTAAAAATTAAAATGTAGGAAATTTACATGAAATCAGTGAGAATTATTTTTAACAGAATGCCTTGTTAATAATTTCACTATATATTATATTGTAAGTAGAATGATTATCAGGATCATCTGTTGTTGCTGGTCGTATTATTATTTTTACACAGTTTGAGCTTTTTGCTCTTGATAAAGCAACATAAACTTGATCATGTGAAAATACAGGTTCACGTAAATAAATTTCAACAAAATTTAGTGTTTGACTTTGATCTTTGTTTATAGTCATAGCAAAACATAATCGAATGAAAAATTGTGTTCTCTTGAATTGAATTGGTAATTTTTCGTCTTATGGTGATAATAAGGGTATGCAGGGAATGAAAACATATTTGCCTTTGAAATCTCCACTTGAAATTTTAGCACTAATAATATGAGTTTTGAAATCAATACAAATTAAGCGGGTACCATTACATAAATCTTCTGAAGAATTTAAATTGCGTAGTAGTATAACTAGGCAGTTTTACTTTAGAACTAACTTATAAGGAGGTAGTCCTGTAGGATTTAAAGTATTTCAGAAATCTTCAAACTCGCTTTGATCTTTTGGCTCTACAGTTTCATCTATACCAACAAATATCATAGCAGTACCAAGGAATTGATCAATGAGTATTTGGTTAATTTCATTTACAAAATCATTTTTGGTAGTTAATATAACACGTGATGTTACATTAGATGTGTCCATCATGATCATGTTTAAGTCAGGGTAAATAGTTTTGAACAAATTGTTAAATGATTCCTTCTCATTCGTAAAAGAAATAAGAAAGGATTCTGGAATCTCAATTTTGTTATGGTAATTAACTTGTTCTTTTCCATCCCCAATTCTATGTAAATATTCACAGAATGAGGATTTTCTCTTGCCCGTATATTTTCTGTCTACTGAAATCTTTCTAGATAATTTTAGATATCTGAGTTTAGTAAACATTCACGAATGAAATCTTCTTTTACTCCACTTTTTACAACTGGTAATGTTTGTCTAAAATCTCCTCCAAAAATAACAACTTTTCCACCAAAAGGTATATTTACACTCATAAGATCTCTCAACAATAAATCAAAAGTCTCAACATGTTTTTTCATTCCCATTGATACTTTGTCCCACACTATTAACTTGGTATCTTGAATTAAAGCAACAACTGAACTTTGCTTACTTATATTACAGTTGTAGTTTTCACTTATGTTGATAGGAAGTTTGAAGTATGAGTGAGCAGTTCATCCTCCTGGGAGAATAGAAGCTGCAATCCCAGAAGTTGTTATAGCTAAAGCAATAAGTCCTTTGGATCTTACAATAGCTAGTAAAGCTCGGTATACAAAAGTTCTTTCAGTTCCTCCTGGTCCATCAATATAAAAAACTCTTGGTTCATTTGAAAATATTTTATTACGAATGGCATTGTAAGCAGTATGCTGTTCTTTATTTAGTTTCCTATATAGGAGTAAATCTTCTTCAGCTACAACTATGTTTCTTTCTAAATAGATGTCTCTAGACTCTTGCGTTATTCTGTAAGAAAATATGGAAGGTGTAAAATTTTTTAATATGAGTTTGAATTCATTTATGTTTCATCCCATTGAATGTAATATGGTATTTTTGTGGTTCATAACCATATAATGAATGTTAGTTCTTTGTATATTTGTTGTAATTGTAAAATCTTCAGACATTGGTCCTTCAAATTTTTGTCATAAAGCTTTTGGATTAGCAGGATTGCAATATACTAATAGTGTGAAAAATAAGCGGCGTAAGCTACATGGCATTTGGTAAGTAGTAGCTTCTGATCTGCATTCAGTTAAGTTATTATAGGAAGCTAACAATCCTCTTTTTTCTGCAGACTCTCTAAATGTGGTGCAACATATGCCATTTATAGTTCTAAGTTCTTTATATTATTTAGGACTTTGTATATTCATTAGTAATAACTGTAGATAGTATCTTTTTCCTTCGGTTGGATGACAACTAACAATACGTCCAATAGCATAACCTCGTTTCCTGCGTATCCACATTTTATCACTTATTGACCAGACAAAGTGTTGTGGAAATTCTTTGTATAGTAAATTAAGTTCTATGACATGTTTATTTGTTTGATTCATTATAAAAAATTTTGTTAGCATTGTTCTTTTATTTCTTGGATTGTTCAAAATTGAACTTAATTTTGCAGTCATTTTGAAAGAGATAAATTGTTGGTCTTGAAGAAGTAATTGAAGCTGATAAACATTTGAATTCATTTCACTAATAGGAAAGGCAAACATACGCCATATAGCTTCTGGTGGTGATACCCATCTACCTGTACGATACTCTTTTATTTTGTCTATTTCTATATTAGTTTCATTACTTTGTAGATTAAAGCTTATTTTATCATGACCTTTGCAAATGTATTTTAGATATATTTAATGACTTTAATATCTGCACATATTTCAACATTTATGTAGTAGTTAAATTTAGTCAATAAATATGGATTGTATGGTACGACCTATGAATTGTCAAGATATTAAGTTTTAACTTTTACAATTTTTTCAGTGTCTCGTCTTCTATAAATAGGGTATGAATTTTCACCTTTAGATGTTTCATTTGCATAATTTTTAAGGTATTTAAATTTACAAGTTTCTTTTGTTTTCATGCATGAATTATTAGAGTTTAAACTCTCTCAAGAACCATGCATCATGTGTTTAATCATCAAAGAGTGTAAATATTCATTTGTGTCAGTGTCAGGTATTTCAGCAAAAATGATTTTGTCATAAGCCTCTGGTGTTAATAGCTTATAATCATCCTCAAGTATAATAAGGAAATGAACATGTGGAAGACCTCTTTTTTGAAATTCTATAGTATACATATAAGCAACAACTTTTTCAAATATTTTTGTTTTAACAATATCTAACTTTAATTCTTCCACTTTTGCTTTAAGTACTCAACTTATTAAATCGAGTCTATGTTGTATTTCATCAGTTGTTAGCAATAGATGTTCTATATTAGTCCATGAAGGATTACATGTCATTATCAAGAAGATATCTGGTTTTCCAAAATATTATACTAATGTAATGGCGTCCATGTATCTACGTCGCATATTTCGTAGACCCCCTATAATGGCAGCAGACAAGAATGTTTTCCAGCCAAAATTTGAAAATTCTCTTTCTCCTAGTTGTCCCACTCCTTTTTTAACCGAAAAGGTGGGATTTTAAGTTTGAAAGGGTTTTTATTATTAAAGTGACAAAAGATGAAAATTATTTCGAAAAGGATTCATTTTATAATCAATTCAGAGTCGCCACTTGACATTAATTGGGTGTGCCAAGTCACCCTTGGATATCCCTTTTCAAAACGGTTTTAACTCTTTAAAATTGATCCACAAATAGAGATTCCGGCTAAAGAATTATGTTGACCGAGGGGAAGATGTTAAGCACCCCTAGATTCCGTGGTTCAACCACGGTTGCTTGGTAGAGCATATCGACTAATTTGACAGTATGAATGTATAAACCACACAAAACAAATAAAATAATCAATCAAACACACAAATCAAAATAAATCCAAAATATAGTGTCCAGTCCAATTATACAATCCCAAAATAGAAAAATGCAAAAATGTAAACCTATGCTAACCTAAGCTAATCCTAAACTACGCTCCAATGCTTACCCAATGCCTCGGTCCTTCCTCACGATGTCCTCTGGGTACAAAATACTTCTGGCATTCCCCGAAGAATAAACACAAATACCTCGGGACATTCCCCGGCCAAATGATACTTTTGATCCAAAAGCAACCAAACCAATACATTCAACATATATTTCAAGCATTCAATGTTCCCCAAGTATGAATTTGCCTACCCCGGCCTACCGTTTGCCTATCCCGTTTGACCTATTATGATACTATCGAGGAGTTGACAATTAAACGTAAAGTAACAATGACAATGAATCAAAACACCTAATATATTCTTCTTTTATCAAATTTTGATCCCCCCGAATCCATTAACCAATGATTAACACATGCTTCGATTATCAATTCAAGTTTTCAACGTTCAAATCCAACATCCACCAATACACAATCAAGATTCAAACATACCAAACACACAAACCATTCATGATTATGTAAAATTAAAGAGAGGATAAAATTGGACCTCAATATTGCTTTCAAAATCGATGTATTATTCCAATTAACCCGATAGAATTTGCATTGAAAACTTTCAATTCGAACCTCAACAACAGACCAACTCCAACTCGGTATCACCAAAATTGAAATCCAAAACTGACCACGATGAACCAATCGAAACCGACAGAAACAAATCCCCAAAATTTTATTCGAATACCGACACACAAAAGCAAACCTGCGACCCGAAGCAAAGATTACCAAAGTCTAAATACCCGTGTGCATTTTCAGTGATATCAACCTAAACCACTAATTTTTTAAATGGTTTGGTGGCTGACTCTGGTTTTCCCAGTGGGTGGTGCTGGTGGCCTTGTCGGAGCTCTGGTGGCGATGAGAAGAGTCAATTTGAGATGGTTCTATTAGTAGAATGTCATTTTCTGGTGAAATTTCACAGAAAACAAACAAACAATTGATTTATTACCCTTTTTTCTATTGTTTTCCCTTTGTTTCACCTAAATCCAATGACTCTCTCGATTTGGTTCTCCGTGTGCTTATCCGCTCTCTATTTCTCTGATTCCCATCCCCAATGTACGTGTGTGCTTGCTGGTTACCATATGTGTGCGTCTTCCTTTGTGTGTTTGATTTTGTGAGGTGAAAAAGATGATCCCCCCTCCCCGTAAAAGAAAAAATAGAGGTGTATATATATGTTGTTGTGTTTTTTTTTAGTTCATGTATGTGAGTTAATGGCGAGGGTGATCTATTGGTGATGGTGTGATATGAGGGTGTATTTTCTGTGAAGATCTTTGGAGAAGAAGGTGAATTGTGTATATGTATGTGCGAGTGTAATTGTTGGTGTGAATTATGTTATTGTTGTGGTCCCCTCTATATCGTATAAATTATGTGTATATGTATACGTGGGTTTTTGTGTATTGACCCAAAATGGAAAAGAATGTGTATGTGTATTCTATGTGGGGTCCTTTTTTTGTCCTTTTGTTAATTTGTTAACAAAAATAGAATAAAAGGTGAGGGGTAGGGGGTTGGAGTAGGGGTGAGGGGTAGGGGGTTGGGGTAGGGGTGAGGGGGTTGGGTAGGGTAGTGGTGAGGTGTAAAAATTAGTTAGGATAAGGGAATATTTTGGGATTTGGGATTTAATTTTTCTAGAATTTATTGTATTTGTTTTCTTGTGGGGAAGGTATAGAATGGGTGAGGGTTCCTGGTAAGATGAGCTAAAAATGAATACAATTCAACTTTAGAACGGACAAAATTAGGTGTCTACAGCATGCCCCCTTTGAATGTAAACACAAAGTGTTTTCAGACAAAGAAGTAGACAACGAGACAGAATTTTGTTCCGACCATTATTCTAAAAGAATGAAACAGAAGGAAAGAGGGAAACCAAGTCTTGATTTTGGACATCATACTCATCCCTAGTTATGAGGGAATCAAGTCACAGGTATCCCAAAGAGTTGGAAGAAGAGGGCCTATACCGAGTTGGAGAGTCGAGTGTGGCCTTGTCGAGGTTTTGGTCCGCGTCTCTGCCATTACATCAAAATAAAAATTACAAGTTAAAACATAAATTGAATTACAAAAATTCTATCTATGCAGTTTCTTTTGGACTATTGACTTGAGTTTCATCACCCTGTTCTTCAGGCAGGCTCCTGACTTGCAATTTGATCACCTTGTTGCTTGACTTTCATTTTCTTCACTCTGTTCTTCAGGTGGGCTCTTGACTTGCTATTTTTTTGATTTGTTGACTTTAAATTTCTTCATCTTGTTCTTTTGAGTTTCCATCTCTTACCCTTGTTATTTGACTTTCAATTCCTTCACCTTGTGGCTTGATTTTCAATTTCATCACCCTGTTCTTCAGGCAGGCTCCTTACTTTCAATTTCGTCACCCTTGTTCTTCAGGCAGGCTCCTGACTTTCAATTTTATCACCCTTGTTATTTAGACGGGCTCCTGACTTTCAATTTCATCACCTTCGTTCTTCAGGCGGTCTCCTAACTTTCAATTTTCATCACCCTTGTTCTTCAGGTGGGCTCCTGACTTTCAATTTTCATCACCCTTGTTCTTCAAGCGGGCTCCTGACTTTTAATTTTCATCACCCTTGTTCTTCAGGCGGGCTTCTGACTTTCAATTCATCACCCTTGTTCTTCAGGCGGGCTCCTGACTTGCAATTTCATCACTCTATTCTTTGGGTGAGCTTCCGACTTTTAATTTCGTCATTCTATTCTTAAGACGGGCTTCTGACTTGTAATTTTCTCACTCTATTCTCTGGGTGAGCTCCCGACTTTTAATTTCATTACCCTGTTCTTTAGGTGGGCTCCTGACTTTTAATTTTATCACCCTTGTTCTTCAGGCGGGTTCCTAAAATCAAAATCAAAACTGGAACAAAAATTATCCCAAACAAAGATTATGATAAAGAAAGATTTTATTTTTTTGAAAGTAATGTCCCATTTTTCAGAAGGGTCCTGAACATAAACTAAATTCTCATTTTTCAGGAGGGTCCTGAACATAAAGTAAATTCCCATTTTCCAGAAGGGGCCTTAACACAAAGTAAATTCCCATTTTCCAGGAGGGTCCTGAACACAAAGTAAATTCTCATTTTCCAGGAGGGTCCTGAACATAAAGTAAATTCCCATTTTCCAGGAGGGTCCTGAACATAAAGTAAATTCCCATTTTCCAGGAGGGTCTTGAAGTGAAGTTCCTAATAACAGGAATTAATTTTCTTTTTGCCCCAGTTTATCATCAAAAGCTTTTGTGGGTGTCAAACTCAATCACAACTACTTGCAACAATGCATAATGCAAGTATGAATCATGATTTTGATCAACAAATTCACCCTTTTGGGTAAAATTTAATGACTGAGACCAACAAGTCCCTCTCTTATGAGTGAAAGTGAAAGATTCTTACAAAAATTGCATCTTTTAGGATTAAAGGCTCAAATTAGGATGTACATCTCCTAGCTATGAGACATGAAAGACCCAAATTAGAGAATGTGCCTCTTAGGAATACAAGATGATGAGTTTTACCGTGACTCTGATTACCAAACCTATATAGCAACACTACTCTTGCATTTGTAGAAATGAGGAATTGCACCTTTGGATATTTGCGCTTTGAAGCCTTTGATTTGAAGGCAACAACTGTTCCTGTTTCATACAAAGAAAACTTGTGAGTTTAAAACAAGGTGGTTGTCTTGCATCTTTGGCATTTGAGGAGATTTCCCTTGCACTTGTCCCATTTAGATCTTGCATCCAATCATTAGCATTTTCCATTGCCTTGTTGCACCATTGGTCCAAACTCAGAATACTAAGAGTGACTCTAAAACAAACACAGTATCTCTGCTTTGCTATGTTTCTCAGACAATCCCCTTTAAACCTTGATATTTCCACGAATTCCCTAAATTTATTGTTGAAAACAACCTTCTTCATGCCTTGTTCTGACTTGCAATCTTGTTTCTTTCATGTGTTGGCCCTTTGTCTTGCTTTGTGCAATTGAAGAAGCTAGTAACCAGTTTTGAAATCTTTTCTCACTTGTTGAACTTGACTCAAAGACGAGAAAAAATGATAATGATTTTTTTTATTTGGATAACTTACTTAAGAAAATAAGATAAAATAAAAACACAGAAAAGAAAGAAAAGACAATGAACGTCCCCATTTGAAACAAAGAAATGAAAAATTTATCTAAAAATGACAGTCAACTCTAATGATTATGCCATGCATTTTGGATTAATCTGCCTGATCTTTCCATCCACACTTTCTACCAGTTGTTGTTGAGTTAATGATCTTGAAACTGAGTTTCTTCCTTAGGTCAATTGCATTCAAGACCTCATTCGGCTAGTGGCGCCTTGAAGGATTTTTGCCAACAAGTCTCTCTCTTTTTCTTTTCTCAGCTTACCATTGCCTTATGGTGTCTATGAGGGTTTTTTAACCAATGAGACTCTCTTATTTTTATCTCTCTCAACTCACAGTTGTCTAACAGTTCCCGTGAGGGTTTTCACCAATAAAACTCTCTCATTTTTATCTCTCTCAACTTACCATCGTCTTACGGTGCCCGTGAGGATTTTCATCAATAAGACTCTCTCATTTTTATTTCTCTCCTGATTCTTTATGCTGAGGAAGACAAGTAGTTCTCAAAATGCATCATATCCATTGCATGCTTAACCTTAACATTCTCAAAGATTGATCTGAAGGTCTTTCTTTGGTTGTAACTTGACTTTTGGATAAGGTTAGAAAGAAAGGATGACATGAGGCCCAAACGACACTTGAAGCGGGGTGGGACTTACAACTTTTAAAATCGACTCAAACAATGAAGATTAACTCATGACCAGTTTCTTTTGACTACACAATTCTAAATTATTTATTTGGTTGGACCGAGCCCCGAGTAGGGCAGCCTACGTTTCTCACCCCCAAGAGAGGAGAATCAGGTCACACATAGTTCAGGCAACTTATTCTTTTGCTTGATTCTAACTTCTTCTTTTTCTCTTTTATTAACTCTTTTTCTCTTTGGGATTTTTCAGACTCTATTTTCGTGACACTCTTTTCTTTTCTTTCTTTTTGGACACATTTTTTTTCTCTTCTCTTTTTTTTGGAACTTTTCTGACTCTATTGTTTTGCTCGACACTTTTATTTTGAGCTTTGCTGACTTTATCTTGATTCCAAAAGAGGGGTATGAAGGAAAATAGGACTAAAGCTCAAATGGGGTAAACAAAAGATTACACAATGTTTGGGTAGCAGAATGAAATGCCTTCATCATATCAATCCTTGAAAATACAAGTACATATCACGCAATATGAAAGTGAAAGATAAAAATCATTTGTGACACTTTAACAACACTAACTTTAACTGAGCATGTGTGCCACTTTTTCTTCTACGCTTGTCAAACAGACAACTCCATCTTTGTTATACATCCCTCACATCGAATGATCCATGATTTTGTGGAATTGATTTTTGTTCTGTTCACGCATCCACCATTTGACCTAATTGAGACATATCTTTCAATTGATGATCAAGTTATTCTTGTGATTCTCAAAATAATTGTCTTAACTTTCAAAGGAGGCTTCAACTTGTCACCAAATGTCTCAGCACTATACCTATTGTCTTAGATATTTTTCTAACTTTGGCCCTCTGATTCAATGTTTCATGGTTAAATTGGATTTTAAGATCTGGATGAAAATTCCGCAGGCATGTCATAACACTAGAATCAACCTAAAATGTATTGTGTAAATAAAAAAGACAAATAAACAATTTAAAATAGGACACAACGACAAGGGACTCCACATTTTATTGAAAGAAAATATAGAAGGGTTTAAACAAAAATGATAGAGAAACAAAACAAGATAGATTCTGAACTCCAACCCTGAAATAATTCAGAAAATAAAAAGGAAAACAAAACAAACTATCAATAATCCTTTTGGGTAAGGAGAGGAGTGACTTCCCAATTGTTGATATTGACATCTTAGTGACTGAGTTGCACATCATCGTGACTAGAGCTTTCACCGCTATCAGACACATTCCGTGTAAAATTATTCTTTGTCTTCCTCCTTTTTACAACCTCAAACCTCAATTGAAACTTGGACTCAGAAGTTCCTTAGTAAATGTGTGGGGATTAAGGACGATGTTGAGGGACCGTTGCACACCATTGTGGATATGAACGGGAATGAGTATACCGTTGTGCATTGTCCAAAGGATACTGAGGAACTGGAATGGAATATCTTGGATTTTACGAAGAGGAACCTTGTTACAGGTGAGCATGTGGACTTGACGTGTAAGCTCGGGATTGATACTGATAATATTGCTGAGTTGGACCTCTCGAGCTCTGCTTTGCCCCTGAAATAACAATAGGTATGCTTTCCTTTTTCTTTCCTTCAATCCCCCCTCAACTGATGACAATATCGTCCCAAGTGTTTTTCAAAATCCTCGTACCCATTATGTTCCTCAAATTTTTATACCTCAAAGTTAAGAGGGCGGTCAACACTTGAAAACATACCCCAGTCCTTATATGTAACATCTTCATAATTCGCAAGTCCTAGAGAATTTTTCTTAGCCCTTTCTGCACCATTTATTTTCCTGGCCATTTTCTCTCGCTCTATAGCAGATTGGGGAAGCAGAATCGTTGGATTTATAGCCAAAGTAGAAGCCTCAGTAGAAGGTTGACAAACAAAAACACAGACAATATGGTGCTGTCAATGTGGTTGATTTATACTGAAGAGTTAGAGAATGAGTGATGGAAGCATTGGGTTGCTTTTGGCTTGGAATGAATTCTGAGGCATGTTGTGGTGCATCAGAAACACTAGGGAATGAAGTTTGCAATTGTGATGGAAAACACAAGGTATTTACGGGGTTAATAGTGAGGAATGGAGGAGGAGAAAACCCACTGGCCCAAGCTCGATACATTTCCATCATTTATTGTCTTGGTCTCGAAGTCTCTTTCTTTGAACTCTTATTTTCCTGACTCTTTGTTTGATTCATGATGTCACTCTCTATATCCTTGTAGGACGCAACTAACCCTTCCTTAGATTTGGTGTGATGTGGAGAACCCGTTACAATGCTACAATGCCACAAACCAATCATCTTAAACTAACTCAACAAGAGACAACAAACATGTTAGAGTGCAACACTTTTCAAAACTCTTTTTCTGCTTTTCTTTTGAAAGTATCACCGAACCCAAGAAGGGAACCTACGTATCTCACTCCCGAGAGAGGAGAATCAGGTGTGCGTAGTTCGTGAAGTCTTGCCAAAATGGCCAGTTAAATTCTTTTTCCTTTCTTTTTTCTTTTTCTTGAAACTTTAAAAAAGAAAAGAAAATAATAAATTATCAAAAGAATTGACGAAAATCTTTTTGCATTTTTCAGCTTTAACATTCCTATACAAAATGAAATCTATGATTACCAAATAAAATCTTTTTGGATTTTTAATTTTGAATTTCATACAAAATGAAATTTAAACCTATTAAAGAAAAATCTTTTTGTAGTTTTTTTTTTAAAGATGTATATGAAACACCTACTCTAATAAAGAGTGAAGAAAATCTTTTTGAATTTTTTGAAGTAAGATCCCCGAACCCATAATAGGCTGCCTACGTATCTCACTCCCAAGAGAGGAGAATCAGAGGTACGTAGTTCGTCCAGATTGAACAATTAAGCATTAAAATGAACTAAGACTTAACCACGACACTAGAGACACGACCAAGATAGACGAATGAACAATGTCAATAAAATCTTTTTTGGGGTTTTCAACATGACACTTCACGCAAAACTGACACCAACAACTATGAAAGACAAATCTTTTTGGTATTTTCGTTATATGAAATGTACAAAACTTCTACCACCTTTTTTAATTTTCCTTTATAAAAAACTCCTATTTAAAAAAAAATCTCTTTGAGTTTTCGAATTGTGAATGTTTACAAAAGGATTTTTTTTTGATATTTTTATTTTGACAAATGAGTGCAAAAGGTAAAACTCTTTTTGATTTATTTTTTTATGGTGAAAAAACAAAAACCATAAAAAAAATCTAAAAGCTATGAAGCTCTTTTTTTTTTACTCGCCTTTTCTTTTTTTCACTTTTTTTTTATATTTATTTCCTACACATAGAGCTGTCAATATGGGCTTGGCCTGTGAGGCCGGCCCAACCCAACCCCTTAATTAAGTGGGGTTGGGTCATGTATTTTCAAGCTTTTTTAGAAGTGAGGCTTATAAGCCCATCCCTATTAGGCCCGTCGGCCTCAGAGGCTAAGCCCGTCGGCCTCAAATGCCAGCCCGTGGTCCGTGATATTATTAAATATTTTAAATTGTTTTTTTAATTAGAGTTCTGCCTGTTCTGGTAGTGTAATTTTTCAAGGCCCAAGGATTTTTTTAATTTTGCCCAAGTAGCCAAATGGCCAAGTCCCAAGCCCAACACACAACTTAAGTGTAAAACCTACTGAAACTAAAGTCTAGTGCGCACATAGAGATTAGAGACTTAGGGTTTACTTATTTTTTTCTGAGCTTTCTAAGATAGCTGCGCAACTTTGTGTCATTGCATGTAATTCAATTATCCTCCAAATATCTCTAAATGGATACAGCCACAGGTAAGAAATTGCAAAAATTATCCTCCCTCTTTTTTATTTAATCACCAATTATTTGGATTTTGGGAATTTAATGATTTTTTTTAATTTTGAAATCTGATTTTGGGATTTTGGAAAAAATACTAATCTCTCCAAATGAGAGTTTCCTGTTCTCAGCACCATTGCCTGTGAAAATGGAAGGTAGAGTTATTGATCATATCAATAGGAAAAAAGGTGTCAAAATAGTTGGCCATTGAATAGGTTCCGAACAAGATCAAGGTTTGAACTTTGCTCTGCTGCAGAATCTGTTGAGCATTTACAGTTAGGTGGAAGTTAGGTGGAATTTAGGCATCTGCAGTTTTTGGGAATTATTTGTTATTTGTTAGTAATGAATAATGATTGTTTCGATGAGTACAGTTAGTTTTGATTTGGAGAGTTCATCTGTTTTGGAGTACTAAATTTGAGATGTTTTCTTATGCCCCTGGGATACCACCCGATAAGAGAGAACTTCCATCACTTAGTTCAATTAATCTTTGAGATTGTTATTTCGGTCGCCACCGTATTTTTGATACTTTGAATCAATGATACATCAATAAGAGACATATAAATAGACCATCAATGCAATAACAATGAAGTAAGAACTCATTGGCACATCAATGAAGTGTTTTGGAGTTATCAATGCCATAACAATGAAGTAGGAACTTATTGGTATATCAATGAAACGTTTTGGAGTCATTAATAGCACATGGATCTTGTTTGAGTAACCGGATACCTTATGACATTCATTAGTGCAATAAACATGTAAGATTTGGAAAACAAGTAAGTATTGGAATGTCTTGACATCTTGTAGGGTGGAAACAAGTTCATTGGTAACGTAGGACATCATACAAAACCATTATGGATCACATGTTATTGAATAACTTTGGAAACTTTCTTAATAGAACAATTGTTCACTTTCATGCCAAAGGTATGGTATAGAGTATGCTTTACATACCTGATTGTCAACCTTCAATACTAGTCCCAAATGGACTTCCCGTCTTTTCGGATTACTTATCTATAATGAACATATATAGCAATCTAGTATTAGCAACCAAACGTCACAATTCAATTATTTGAATTCACCAAACTAGTGGTTAAGTAGTAACCCTTAATTACACCATAAAGGGTGTCACTTTAACTCTCTTATACTCCAATTACATTCACATGCCATGCATATTCATATAACATCCTCCAATATCAAGTTTGGATTCATTTATCCTTCCAACCAATCCATTAAACCAAATTGAGCCATAGACATAAATAATTATCAATTCAATAGTATATCACCATAACCACCTTCCATAACTCAATTACCATATCCACCTTCCACAATTCAATACAACCAAACCATGCAAAATAGTCCATAACCCTATTTCCATCACCTTTCAATAACAACCAATACATATAATCCTCTATCACACATATACATATGGAAAAGAACAAAGGCAAACAATATTCATACCTTAGAATTCACCTCTTGATTATGCAATCCTGTTTGCACAAATAATAGGTGCCGTTCGAAGCTTTCGAGATGACAAACGCAGTTATCGGATTACTTTGGAATTTCTACTGTTGAATCAAAAGTAATTTAAAGGTCAAATTTAGCTAGGGTTTGTTCTTTCTCAATGATTGATGATGAAAATGAGTTTTTGAACTCATATACATATATATATACACATATTCCCATCCATAATATAATAGGAAATGACCAAAATGCCTTTAAAATTTAAATAATGTCAAATCTGTCCTTTGGTGGACTGTTTTGATAAGCTAAAGTAGATCGACCATAACTCTTTGCTCTGATATTGGATTTGGGTGAAATTGGTATAGTTGGAAGGATAATTCAAAGGGATTTCATTTCATATAAAGTATGCCACCCAGTTCGTCCTGTACAAGGAGTTATGGTTGTTTGAAGTTGACCCTAAAAATCTGTTTTGATAGGATGAAGTACAACGAGTATAACTCCTTACTCAGACGTTGTATTTTAATGAAACCAATTGAATTGGAAAGAAGACTCAAATATATTTCTTTCATAGGTCGCAGCTCTCCCAGTTCATTATATTAAGGGTGTTATGATCGTTCAAAGTTGATCCAAAAATTCGGCTGGCCTCAGTAGTTTGTGTGCAGGAAATTTTCCTACACATTTACTATTTCCAAATATCGCGGCCACTATTTTATAGTTTCGAACGTGCTCGATTATATCTGAAACCTATTCATTTTTTGAAATCTTTATATCGTTGGAAAGCTTATTTAATAACCTTCGCATGGAACCATTGACGGGCAAATTCCGGTATACATAAAATAAAAAAATTAATTCCATATAAATAAGACCAATACACGTACTTGAATACGCCAATACACGTACTTGAATACGGGGTGTTACATCCTCCTCCCCTTTAGGACATTCGTCCTCGAATGTTAGTGTAGTTATTCAACCGAAACAAGTTCAAGTCCATCATTAATATTCACATCATCACATAAATACTATGTATATATAAAAACAAACTTACTTGTTAATGTTCTAACTTCGTTTCTTGAACTTCTTCTTCATCTTTGAACAAATGAGGGTACTTATATTTCATTGCTTCCTCAGCTTCCCATGTAATATCTTCCCTTTGACGATTTCTCCAACGTACTTTCACAGATGCTATCTCATTATTTCTCATCTTCTTAACTTGGCGATCTAGAATAGCAATAGGCACTTCCTCATAGGTAAGATCTTCTGCAACTTGCACATCCTCAGTAGAAGTGATATGTGATGGATCTCCGATGCACTTTCGAATCATTGACACATGAAATACCGAATGTACTGATGAGAGCTCTTGGGGTAGCTCTAATTCATATGCAACTTGTCCAAATCTTTGAGTCATCTTATACGGGCCTATATGACGTGGACTCAACTTCCCTTTCTTGCCAAATCTCATTACCCCTTTCATTGGTGATACCTTCAAAAATACCCAATCACCTATAGAAAACTTTAGCCCTCTCCTTCTACTATCCGTATATGACTTGTGTCGACTTTGGGTTGTTTTCAGTCGTTGCTGAATTACTTTAACCTTCTCTATGGCTTGATAAACAAGATCCGGTCCGAACAAAAGAGTTTCACCCACTTCGAACCATCCTATTGGTAATCTACACTTCCTTTCATATAAAGCTTCATATGGTGCCATTTTGATACTTGAATGATAGCTATTATTGTAGGCAAACTCAATAAGAGGTAAATGATCATCCCAGTTTCCCTTAAAATCTATTACACAAGCTCGTAGCATATCTTCAAGTGTTTGGATGGTACGTTCTTCTTGTCCATCTGTTTGAGGGTGAAAAGCTGTACTCAACTTCACTTGTGTTCCCAAACACCTATGAAAAGACTTCCAAAAGTTTACAGTAAATTGGGTTCCCCGATCTGATATAATAGAGATTGGCACTCCATGTAATCAGACTATCTCTTTAATGTACAGCTTCGCATACTCTTCAACTATGTAAGTGGTCCTAACTGGTAGAAAATGTGTGGATTTGGTAAGCCTATCAATAATCACCCATATAGAATCAAACTTTCGAGATGTACGAGGCAAACCAATAACGAAATCCATGTTGATCATGTCCCACTTCCAGCTTGGAAGATCAATGCATTGCATATAACCTCCGGGTTTTTGCTGCTCAACTTTAACTCTTTGACAATTTGGACATTCAACTACAAATTCTGCAATGCTCTTCTTCATGTCATTCCACCAATACATATATTTCAAATCTTGATACATTTTGGTTGATCCTGGATGAATGGAATAGCTTGAACAATGTGCCTCTGTCATAATCTTCTTTCTTAGCCCATCTACATCCGGCACACACAATCGGTTTTGGCACTGAAGTACTCCTTCTCGCGTAAGCTCAAATGCCTTGGTCGCACCACTCTGAACGTTCTCCTTAAGCTGTAATAAAATAGGATCTGCTTATTGCTTCTCTTTCACTTCAGCTATTAATAAAGATTCCGCAGCATTATGTACGATAAGCTCTTTATTTGGAGTTTCAAGAAGGCGAACTCCCAAACTAGCTAATTGGTGAAGATATTTAATCATACCTTGCCTTTCTATAGGTGCCATCATATCCTTACGACTTAACGCATCAGCTACCAAATTTGCTTTCCCTGGATGATACAAGATATCAACATCGTAGTCCTTTAATAGTTCAAGCCATCTCCGTTTCCTTAAATTTAGATCCTTCTGATTAAAAATATATTGCAAGCTTTTATGGTCAATATATATATCGACATGAACCCCATATAAGTAGTGGCACCATATCTTTAAAGCAAAAATAACTGCTGCCAGCTCAAGATCGTGTGTAGGATAATCTTTCTCATGTGGCCGCAATTGTCTAGAAGCATATGCTATTACCTTACCATGCTGCATCAATACACATCCTAAACTAATTCTGGAAGCGTCACAATACACTGTATGCCCTTCGGTGCCTTCTGGAAGTACCAACACGGGTGTAGAAATCAACTTGTTCTTTAAATCTTGAAAACTCTTCTCAGAGGCATCATTCCATTGGAATTTGGATGATTTATGGGTTAGCTTGGTTAAGGGTGCTGAAATGGAAGAAAAGCCTTCAACAAACCTTCTATAATAACTGGCCAACCCGAGAAGACTACGAATCTCCGTAGGCATTATGGGCCTTAGCCAGTTCTTCACATCTTCTATCTTTTGAGCATCAACCTTTATCCCTTCACTAGATACAATATGACCCAAAAATGCCACCGACTTTAACCAAAACTCACATTTATAGAACTTTGCATAAAGCTTACAATCACGAAGAGTCTGCAATGCCTATCGTAAGTGATTGGCATGGTCCTCTTCTGATCTAGAATAAACTAGAATATCATCTATAAAAACTATCACAAATACATCCAGGAATGGCTTAAACACCCTATTCATCAAATCCATAAAAGTTGCGGGTGCATTTGTTAGCCCAAATGACATAACTAGAAACTCATAATGACCATACCGTTTTCGGAAAGCTGTCTTGGATATATCCTTCTCTTTGACCCTCACTTGGTGGTAACCTGACCTCAAATCAATCTTAGAAAAGCACTTGGCACCCTGTAACTGATCAAATAAATCATCAATTCTTGGGAGAGGATATTTATTCTTAATAGTCACCTTATTCAATTGTCGATAATCAATACACATCCTCAGCGAGCCATCCTTTTTGTGCACAAATAACACTGGTGCTCCCCAGGGGGACATACTAGGCCTTATGAATCCCTTCTCTAGCAAATCTTTCAATTGCTCTTTCAATTCTCGTAATTCTGCTGGGGCCATTCTATACAGAGGAATGGAGATTGGTTAGGTGCCTGGTATTACATCAATACCAAACTCTACTTCTCGTTCAGGAGGCAAACCTGGAAGATCTTCAGGAAATACATCAGAAAATTCATTTACCACCGGAACAGCGTGAAGATTTGGTGGCTCCGCTTCTGTATCCCTTACTCTAACTAAATGATATATGTATCCCTTAGAAATCATTCTTCTTGCCTTATTTAAGAAATAAATCTACCTCTTGGCGCGCCAATTTCACCTTTCCATTCAAGGACTGATTCATTTGGAAAATAGAAATATACCTTTTTCGTGCAGCAATCAATTGTGGCATAAAAAGACGCCAACCAGTCCATACCCATTATAACATCAAAATCTACCATTTCTAACTCCATAAGATCAGCCATCGTATCACAACCACAAACAGTTACTATGCAGTTTCGGTAAACCCTTCAAGCTATAATAGATTCCCCAACCGGTGTGGACACTTCAAATGGCTTAACTAACAGTTCGGGTATTCTTTCGAACTTTCCAGCAACTAATGGAGTAACATAAGATAATGTAGAACCGAGATCAATTAAGGCATATACATCGAATGAAAATATAGACAACATACTCGTAACCACATCTGGGGAAGCCTTTAAATTCTGTCGATCCGCTAGAGCATACGTACGATTTTGAGCCCCGCTATAACTCGTGGCTCCTCTATCACCTCTAACATGACCCATTGGTTGTGCACCCCTTTCTGAATAAGGCATCGATGATGATGATGCAATAAATGACCCCGTAGGTCGTGCCATACCCCCTATGCCCCTTCGTGGGCATTCTCTCATCATATGCCCCGACATACCGCACCAAAAGCAAACATTGGTCCCAGCCGACATGCGCCCAAATAATACCTTCTACATCTATTCGATGGCTCTCGAGGAGGTCTTGATTGGATCATATTACCTTGCCCTTGGTACCCCACTGTCCGCGAACTCTGATTCTCACTTCTGTGCCCAAATTGATTTCCTCTGGACCCTTGGAACTGTGGTGGGGCACTAGCTGCAGAGTAAGAAGATAATGGCCTAGGTGGTCTAGCAGAAAACTGTGGTCTGAACCCTCCTTGGGATGCCATGAACTGCCCTGTAGATCTGGCCCTCTTGGAATATGCTCTTTCTAATTCCTGTGTTCTTCTCCTCTGCCTCTGATCTTCCATTTTCTGTGCAAAAGTTTGTATCCTCGCTATGTCCATATCTTTGTTCAAAACGGCAATAGTACAATCTCTAACCAGATATGGATCCAGCCTATCCACATATTGATGAAATCTGTCATCCATAGTAGCTGCAACATTAGGAGCATATCTCGACAAGGAATTAAATCGGAGACTGTACTCCCTCACGCTCATATTCCCCTGACGAAGATTTAAAAACTGATCTGCACGGGCCTGACGAATCTCGAATGGAAGATAATGATCAAGAAATGCCTCTTTGAACTCTTTCCAAGTAGCTGGGGGTGCATCAATACCCCTAGATCATTTCCAGTCCTCGTACCAATATATAGCCTCCCCTTTGAATCTATACTCCGCTAACTCCACTGTCTCTCTACTTGTTACATGCATAACATGTAAGGCCCTTTGAATTTGATCAATAAAGTCCTGTGGGTCCTCATTAAGATCTGATCCAGTAAAAGTGGGAGGATCCATCTTAAGAAAATCCTGTGTTCGAAGGCTAGCCGCCCTATCTGTACCACTAGGACCCGTGGTAGGAATGGCTTGCCCTTGAGCTTGCCCAGCAACTATACGAGTCAAAAGTTGCACTACATTTCTAAGATCTTGATCAGCAACATTAATAGGTAGCTCTGGGGATATAGTTCTCCTCCCCCTTATTTCTTCCGGAGTGGAAGAAGTTTTTGATGCATGCTCAGCTGGAGCCTCACTTTGATTAGCTGGTATAGTGGGTGACTTACTAGTCCCTTCTCCGGCAGCCATATCTACTTGCTTACCGGTATTCTTGCTTCTGGTAACCGACATCATTACTATAATAAGAGAAACAAATGGATTCAGTGGTCAACTATGACTTCATATACAATATAGGCTCTATCACACGATCTAATACATGAAGAAAAGAGACAATTCCTAAATGACCATATCCTGTTTATAGATGTGGTGCACGACACACCGATAACAAGACTTTACGTAGACACGGCTTTGTAGACTTACTAGGACGAACTTCTCTATTACCACTTTTGTCATGCCTCAAATCCTATTGGGGAGGACTGGCACCCTTAACCGAGGAGGCCTAGGAGAACCAGCTCATAACCTTATACTTTCCATGCATACCTCTATGACAACCCAAAATTCAGACAACATCATGTCGCATATAAAAGGAAATAATCACCTGTATAAGCTCGAGCACACATATATATGTATATACAATACTTGGCCGTTGGAGCCATCACGTCTATTAACAAAACACCAGCTTGACTGTACATTAGGTCTACAAAGCCTTTAGACAATACACAGAGTTTAACTAAGGTCGGGACACACCCCGCCATATAACTAACTTCTATACAATACCAAAAGTGACTGGATATGACACAGAAAGCCCTGAAGCAAACTGGAGCTCACCAAAAGTAGCTGGATATCCTGGCTCCTACTTGTGCGGTGTATGAGCTGAGGAACCTGTGCCTGCAGCATAAAATACAGGTCCCCCGTGGGGGACGTCAGTACAAAATATGTACTGAGTATGTAAAGCTGTAGATAATCACATATGATATAGGAGCTCAATATAAATCAGAAACAAGTGAATAAATCGTAATAGGAGTGGACCACACTTACTAGAACTTGTGACAACCTGTACATTGTATTTATTCAATCACTTTACCTTCGTTCTTATCATCTTTGTAATCATTACTGTACTGTATTGTACTGTGACCATTAGGCTGCCTCCAGTACATATCAACTGGGATCGACCCATGATAGGCTTATGCCCCTGGGATACCACCCATAAACACATAAATAGGAATCGACCCATGATAGGCTTATGCCCCTGGGATACCACCCGATAAGAGAGAACTTCCATCACTTAGTTCAATTAATCTTCGAGATTGTTATTTCGGTCGCCACCGTATTTTTGATACGTTGAATCAATGATACATCAATAAGAGACATATAAATAGACCATCAATGCAATAACAATGAAGTAAGAACTCATTGGTACATCAATGAAGTGTTTTGGAGTCATCAATGCCATAACAATGAAGTAGGAACTTATTGGTATATCAATGAAACGTTTTGGAGTCATTAATAGCACATGGATCTTGTTTGAGTAACCGGATACCTTCTGACATTCATTAGTACAATAAACATGTACGATTTGGAAAACAAGTAAGTATTGGAATGTCTTGACATCTTGTAGGGTGGAAACAAGTTCATTGGTAACGTAGGACATCATACAAAACCATTATGGATCACATGTTATTGAATAACTTTGGAAACTTTCTTAATAGAACAATTGTTCACTTTCATGCCAAAGGTATGGTATAGAGTATGCTTTACATACCTGACTGTCAACCTTCAATACTAGTCCCAAATGGACTTCCCGTTTTTTCGGATTACTTATCTGCAATGAACATATATAGCAATCTAGTATTAGCAACCAAACGTCACAATTCAATTATTTGAATTCACCAAACTAGTGGTTAAGTAGTAAGACTTAATTACACCATAAAGGGTGTCACATTAACCCTCTTATACTCCAATTACATTCACATGCCATGCATATTCATACAACATCCTCCAATATCAAGTTTGGATTCATTTATCCTTCCAACCAATCCATTAAACCAAATTGAGCCATAGACATAAATAATCATCAATTCAATAGTATATCACCATATCCACCTTCCATAACTCAATTACCATATCCACCTTCCACAATTCAATACAACCAAACCATGCAAAATAGTCCATAACCCTATTTCCATCACCTTTCAATAACAACCAATACATATAATCCTCTATCACACATATACATATGGAAAAGAACAAAGGCAAACAATATTCATACCTTAGAATTCACCTCTTGATTATGCAATCCTGTTTGCACAAATAATAGGTGTCGTTCGAAGCTCTCGAGATGACAAACGCAGTTATCAGATTACTTTGAAATTTTTACGGTTGAATCAAAAGTAATTTAAAGGTCAAATTTGGCTAGGGTTTGTTCTTTCTCAATGATTGATGATCAAAATGAGTTTTTGAACTCATATACATGTATATATACACATATTTCCGTCCATAATATAATAGGAAATGACCAAAATGCCTTTAAAATTTAAATAATGTCAAATCTGTCCTTTGGTGGACTGTTTTGATAAGCTAAAGTAGATCGACCATAACTCTTTGCTTCGATATTGGATTTGGGTGAAATTGGTATATTTGGAAGGATAATTCAAAGGGATTTCATTTCATATAAAGTAGGTCACCCAGTTCGTCCTGTACAATGAGTTATGGTCGTTTGAAGTTGACTCTAAAAATCTATTTTGATAGGCTGAAGTAAAACGAGTATAACTCCTTACTCAGATGTTGGATTTGGATGAAACCAATTGCATTGGAAAGAAGACTCAAAGATATTTCTTTTCATAGGTCTCATCTCTCTCAGTTCATTATATTAAGGGAGTTATGATCGTTTGAATTTTACCCAAAAATTCGGCTGGCCTCAGTAGTTTATGTGCAGGAAATTTTCCTGCACATTTACTATTCCCAAATATCGCAGTCACGTTTTTATAGTTTCGAACATGCTCGATTATATCTGAAACCTATCTATTTTTGGAAATCTTTATATCGTTGGAAAGCTTATTCAATAACCTTCGCATGGAACCATCGACGGGAAAATTTCGGTATAAATAAAATAAAAAAAAATAATTCCATATAAATAAGACCAATACACGTACTTGAATATGCCAATACACGTACTTGAATACGGGGTATTACAGATACTTTCAAGGATTTGACAATTAAATGTAAAGTAACAATAACAATGAATCAAAACACCTAATTTATTCTTTTTTTATCAAATTTTGATCCCCTCGAATCCATTAACCAATAATTAACACATGCTTCAATTATCAATTCAAGTTTTCAACGTTCAAATCCAACATCCACCAATACACAATCAAGGTTCAAACATACCAAACACATAAATCATTCACGATTATGTAAAATTAAAGAGAGGATAGAATAGGATCTCAATGTCGTTTTCAAAATCTATGTATTATTCCAATTAACCCGGTAGAATCCACGTCAAAAACTTTTGATTCGAACCTCAACAACGGACCAACTCCAACTCAGTATCACCAAAATTGAAACCCAAAACTGACCATGATGAACCGACCAAAATCGATAGAAAAAAAATCCCCAAAATATTATTCGAACACCAATACACGAAAGCTAACCCACGACCCGAAGCAAAGATTACCAAAGTCTGAACACCCGTGCGCATTTTCAGTGCTATCAACCTAAATCACCAATTTTTTAGAAGGATTGGTAGCTGACTCTGGTTTTCCCGGTGGGTGGTGGTGCTGGTGGCCTTGCCAGAGCTCCGGTGGCGATGAGAAGAGTTTATTTGAGATGGTTTGATTAGTAGAATGTCATTTTTCGGCGAAATTTTGCTGGAAACAAACAAAAAATCAATTTATTTCCCCTTTTTCTATTGTTTCCCCTCTGTTTCACCTAAGTCCAACCACTCTCTTGATTTGGTTCTCTGGGTGCTTATCCATTCTCTCTATAGCTCCCTATTTTTTTTATTCCTATCCCCGATGTGCGCGTGTGCGTACTGGTTACCATATATGTGTGTCTCCTTATGTGTGTTCAATTTATGAGGTAAAGAAAATGACCCCCCCTCTTCGTAAATGGAAAAATAGAGGAGTATATATGTGTTGATGTATATGTTTTCAACTCGTGTATGTGAGTTAATGTCGAGGGTGATCTGTTGGTGATGGTGTGATATGAGGGTGTGTTTTCTGTGAAGATCTCTGGAGAAAAAGGTGAATTATGTATATGTATGTGAGAGTGTAATTGTGGGTGTGAATTCTATTGTTGCTGTGGTCCCCTTTATATTGTATGAATTGTGCGTATATATATATGTGGGTTTTTGTGTATTAAACCAAAATGGAAGAGAATGTGTATGTGTATTCTATGTGGGGTCCTTCTTTGTCCTTTTGTCAATTTGTTAACAAAAATGGAATAAAAGGTGAAGGGTAGGGGGTTGAGGTAGGGGTGAGGGGTAGGGGGTTGAGGTAGGGGTGAGGGGGTTGGGTAGGGTAGTGGTGAGGTGTAAAAATTTGTTAGGATAAGGGAATATTTTGGGATTGGGGATTTAATTTGTTAGAATTTGTTGTATTTGTTTTCTTGTGGGGAAGGTATAGAATGGGTGAGGGTTCGTGGTAAGATGTGCTAAAAAATGAATAAAATTCTACTTTGGGAGGGACAAAATTAGGTGTCTACACTAGTTTTTGTAGATCAATAAGTCCTGCTAATATTTCAGTTCGAAATAAATCTTGGTTAAGTAAAAAAAAATTCAATCTTTGTGTTTTGAGTTTTATGTATTGATCTACCGAATATTGTTGGAATAATCTTCCAGAATGTAAAGTGTCATTTTCTTCATTATCTCTAATTTGTAATTTGTAATTTGTAATTTGTAACAATAATATTCACGATAAGAAACAATATTTTTTGTCGTTATTTTTGTAAAATTCCTTCTTCAATATTAAGGTATCCATCAATGGAAGACATGTTTGTGACAAGCGGAAGTTGTTCATGTTTGCACGAAGAACGATTTGTAGAAGAGTTATTTGGTTGTAAAATCTTTTATATACCACAGTGCCATCCAGTTTTTCCATATGGAAATAATAAAGGGTATTGTAAGGAGTCCGTACCAACCATAGTAATAGTGAATCAATTGGTCATTATTACTATGTGTGTGAACACGAATATGAGGTGTGGAAATAGGACTATTCAATTCTTCGTAAGTCCATATAGCTGCTACTTGTGATATATTAGGTAAGTTGTATGTTCGTTGATCCAAGGTAGAATCACATTTAAGTGCAATTAGAAATTAGACAAATCTGGAATATGTGTTAAAGATTTCAGAAATTGAGAGTATGGATTAATTCGTAGAATATCCCCCAAGTTTTCAATAACAGATTTGTCTAGATTTTCTGAGAAAGCCATTCTATTTACTCTCTCATTGTCATAGAAATAAAGTTGTAAATTTTTGGCTCTATTATCTGCAGTAGTGAAGCTAGGTAAAAAATGGTACATTTGTCCTTGTACCTTAAATGTGTAGACGCCTTTAGTCATATTTTCCAACTCCTTATCATATTTTTTGCCAAGTGAAGTAAAGGTAAACATTTTATTGTATGTTCTAATATAAGTACAAAAATGTTTAAATTGTTCATATTGTCCATAATAAAGATGCTTTAATGCAGGAGGTAGGTGGTGTGAAACCAATTTTACGGAACCATTGTTACAATAGAAGGTCGGAGTTTCGTATTGAAATCTTTTGGCTGCAAAAAATTTATAGTTTCAAACATGTTTTAAAATAGTAGTAGAGCAAGGTAATTGGTCGATATTCCAGCAACCCATTTGTGTTGCTTTGTGTCCTGCAACATTATAGATACATGAAAGTTAAACATAAATGGTGGTAAGAAATGAAAGTGAAATTTGATTTAACCAACCATTTGTAGAAGCAGAAGGCTCATCCCTAATATATAAAGCAGATTGAGGAAGAATCATGTTGTGAGGCTTTGAAGAAGGAAATGATGAATTAGAAGCGCTAGCAGTAGAATTTTTTTTTGTAGGTTGCTTTTTTACAGCCTGTTGTACTCTTTGTCGTTTAAGAAGTGCTTTTTATTCAGATGACATTTCTCTGTAAGCAACACGACGTCGAAGATTTCTCTTCATTTGGGTATTAGTCTTCTTTTTTTTATTTGAGATATTTGATTTCACAATGTTTTTGTTTTATACTTTTTTTGTGTTTTCTTTTAATTCCTACAAACAAAACATATGGTTACACAATAGGATTAAAAATCAAATAGAAAAAATTTAGGTTATGTAATTGGAAACATAAGATCATAGTGTGCATTGAATACGAAAAAGCAAAATAAGAAGACATCTCATTTGAATGTGGTAACTAAAATATTACCTCCTAAGTGAACATTGTACAACAACAAAAGTAGAGAGTTTGCCTACAAAGGATACAATTGCAAAGAAAGAAAAACAAATAAGATTTGAAGACTATTTACATTCTTTATTCAAAAACTGTTCCTATAACCAAACGTATAAAAGCTTCTACGACCTATTATAAAGACTTGAATTCATCTTAGTTATTACTATTCAAATATCCATAAATGAAATTATTAGGATTTTACATATAGTATTACATAATAACATTCTTTATTTAAGAACTATTCCTATAATCAAACGGATAAGAACTTGTATGACCTATTATAAAGACTTGAATTCGTCTTAGTTATTAGTATCCAAATACTCATAAATGAAATTATCAGGATTTTACATATAGTACTACATGTAGTAGTAGTTACACTAAATCGTAAGTCATATGCAAGGATTATAGAGTACGTAACTGAAGACCTTGGAGATAATAAGAATCTGTAACATAAATGATACTTACATCTGGTAATGGAAATATTACCTACTAAGTGAAAGACTGTACAACAACACAAATAAAGAGTTCGCGTACGAAAGCTGCAACTGCGAAGTAAGGAAAGCAAATAAGAGTTGAATCCCATCAATATTCTTTATTCAAAAATCCCTTTTTATGTTCAAAATTATTATCAAACAAATAAACCAAAATAATAGACATTTTAGCTCCGCTTCTAATAGTTTTTGCTACATTTTCAATGTTAGATTTGCTGGATCCCACAGATTTATCAACTTTTCCAGGAAATCATCGTCTTTCTTCAATAATTAATATACTTGGATATAACAAAGTACTATCCTCTGCTTCCATGATTAATTGCATTATCATCGAGATTAGAAAAATAGTTACAGAAGTTAAAAAGTATTTACCTTTCTTTAGTAGTTGTTGTCAAGTCAACAAATGAAACTTTCCATCCCAAGGGGTCAAAGACTAAGAAGGATCTCACATTAGGCTATTTGAGTAATACTAATTCTACTGGTGAATATGAAGTACATCTTATATGCAAGGGCGAGAATGAGAACACAATCACATTGCCTGGTCAAAATAGAGTAATTCTGAATGAGGAAGAAGGGATGATCATCAAGAAGAAGTACGTATGTGGAAGATCGAGAGATTGAAAAGCCTAGGGAAAAGTTATGCAAGGCCAAAGGGTGTCCTTAGCCATCTAAAAGGTTCAAAGACCAAAAATAAAACTGTTATAAGCATCTCCGGTGATATTAATTTTGGTCATGGAGTTGGAGAAAGGAATATGAGTGACGACCATGAGAATAAAATGGCTAACTTGGCAACTGATTACTTGTTGGGGATTCCGAGTGAAGATACTTTTGGTAAGAAGAATAGCTTCATATGGTGAGAATAAGAAAAGAATTACATTAGCTGGTCAAAATAGAGTAATTCTGAATGAACACATTTGTCGATGCTGCTGAAGATGGCACCACAAAGATGGTTAAGAAGAAGAAATGCCAAGAAAGGATGAAAAATTCAGAGAATAGGAAACAAGAATCAGTTCGAATAGATTAAGGCGTCAAAAATGGAAAAACAAGAAGGAAATACGATTTGATGGGGCAAAAATTCAGAGTATGACAGCAAAAACTGGTACAGATACTAATGGGATATATTTGTGCATAAAGCAAAAGAATGAATGTGGACAACCCAAAAGTTCAAAAAATAAGAAAGCAAAGATTAATAGTGAAGGAAATAACAGAACTCCAGGAGCACTTATAGTGCATGATGACGGAGGAGGTAGGCAAGCTGAACAGAAAATAGAATACCGTGGTATGCTTCCTATTATCAGTGAAAATGGGTGAATATCAGGTCAATCTGTTTGGTTGGAAGCCATGAGAGGTTGTGGAGATAAGAGGAGACATAATAGAGGAAGAGCAAAAGGTTCAAAAAAAATAAAAAAAATACCTCCACCAACTTCCAACAAGCTCATGTAGCTTCAATTTTATGTGATTTGTAGGAAAATTCATGTACATAGACCAGAAAAATCAACAGTTAAGTGACAAACAAACTGATGCCTATGAGAGTGAGACAAAACAAAGGATTCTATAATACCTCTGTACTTCACCTAAGTAACACCCAAGAATGTACTTAAAGGATGACTGCACAATAAAATAGTAACTGTCTAGAATTATTCCCAAATATATGACCTGCATTTAGTAACAGACAATTTTCAAATAAAGTTTCTATATTCGTAAAAGAAGGTAAAAGGTCATAAAAATAGAGGAGGCATTTGACAAAATTGAAAAGACGGAAGAATGAAAACCAAAAGGGAAAAAGAAAAAGGAAGAAAAGCAACTATCATAGGAGAAAAGGAATAAAAGCAACTATCATAGGAGACTCATTCCATTCCTAGGTCCCAATGTAATACCCACACTTTCCTAGCTTAGTTCAACCCTTACTGCGATCTTATAGCACTTAAAACCTGAAAATAAAGCGAAAAGTTGAGGGACTTAGTCATTTTTTACTCCCTTTAAACTTCGAAGAATTTTAAGTTGACCTTCCAGGCTCCAAGACATGATTTTTGAGTTAAATTATACTCAGTGGTTTAAATAGCATATCTCGAGTAAGTTTTGGAATTTTCGGACAAGGATTGGATCACATTTGAATTGGAAAAATAGTAGCTCACCGCGATTGGGCCGCGTCGCAGTGAGGAGGCCACCGCATCGCAGTGGAGGCCAAATCGGCATTTTTCAATTTCCAGTGAGTCACTATGATTCCACAACATTGTGGTGGGTATCACTATGACCAACTCACCGCATCACAGTGAGGCCTTAATCGGCGTTTCAGTTGCGGGATTTTAAATCCCAAGGATAATTTTATCTTTTATCAAGCCCCCAAATCATGAAAACAAATGATTAAGTGTATTATTGAGCAAAATATTCTCATTATTCATCAAATCCCTCTCAAAAAAAACCCTATGCTTCAACATCCAACTTCAAGAATCCCCAAATTCCACCATTCTTTTCCAAGATAGTTTAAAATTCAAGAATTCCAAGAATTAATCTTCAAGAGCATCAATAGGAATCCAAAGTCAAACTTCTTCATCAATTTCATCAATTTAGGTATGTGGAGTTATGAACAAGGGCAATCCTTTCACCCTTGTGCCCAAAACTTTCTTTTAATTATGTTATTACATGAATTTACATGAATACACATGGGTTTCAATTTAGGGTTCATACCCAAATGTTGTTTTGAAGATCTTGACATTACAAGTGTTTTAGATGATGAATTGCATGTCTATTTTTGTACATTTATGCTTGTGAAGTGATTTTGATATACTAAAGGTTGAATTTCACTATTATAACTAGAATTGTGCAAAGACTTCATGAATTTAACTATTGAGCATGTTTTGTGATACTTTGACACGAAATTGAAGCATGGGTTATTAATCCCTAGGTTAAATATTGATATTTCAATGAGATCATGCTTTAGCATTTTATGATTTGTAAGCATTCATTTTTTAACAAGATTTGATCTTTTAATCCTCAGCTAAGACATGGAATCCACACAGTTAGCTTGATTAAAGTTTAAACATATAAATGCATAATTGGTTTTTGTTTTAAACCCTCATGCTAGTTTTAAAGTGAATTTTCTATAAAATGAGTACACAGATTAAAGGGAGTAGTATTTAGTACCGAGCGGGAAGTGTGGGTGTAGCGCATCCTACTTTATTAGAACTATGAGCCAACGTAGGTACATATTCAGTTATTCCCATTTATATGGATGACAGTTACAGATATGATCACTTAGCTCAGGTTATACTCCCTGGCAAGAGTATGACACCTCTTCCCAACATGAGGTTTTCCCTTTAGGGGAACTAGACATTGGACACAATGATAGCTCACATAGTGTATGTCTGTTAGAAGAACCTCCCTTGCAGAACAGTTTTAAAAGACTTCCCTGCAGCCTAAAGCCTACAGAAAAGTCCTAATGGAAAAGCCTAGAATAAAAGAATTTCAGAAAAGCTTTAGAATCTAAGTGTGAGGGCTCACGGTTTCACTCAGATATTATTTTACATCAAATATTATACATAAGATTTCAGATTTCAGTTCACAGATATAAAGTGAGTCCCTTCTACACTTAGACTGCAAGATTTAAAGATAGAACACAAGTACATCTTTTAGAACTAAGTGTTATGGCTCAAAAGATTTATACAATATTCTTTATTATTCATGATTTATGATTTTCAGCTTTCAGTTATTCAAGTCAATGTGAGTCATTTACACTTAACATGCATTCTTTTACAAGTTTATATTATTTTACTTATGCATTCACCCCCACATGCTCAGTACATTTCAAAAGTACTGATCCACATATACATCTATGTGCTACATTGTTTACTAATATAGGTACCAATTGTAGCATGCAAATTATAATCAAACAATTGCAGCTTTCAGTCAGCAGGTGATGAGCCCTATTGATTTAAGGGTTTGAGTTGGTCAGAGTTTGTGTAGTATTTTATTTCTTCATTCAATCATATTAATTTGGGTTAGCTGGGGGTCATGCCCCGGCTACCTATAGTCAATACTAGTAGAGGCTTCATAGACAGTCAGTGGAAGTGATGTATTTGATTCCAGATTGTTTTGTATAATTAGAGTTATAATTATTTTAATATAGTTTGTATTGATCATATTCAGAAAAGATTCAGCTTTCGCATTATTCTTCCAGACTTATGTGTTTATTTCAGTTGCTCATGAGTTATGTCAGTACAAGGGTTAGCTTGGGATCACTTATGGTCCTAAGCACCTTGTGACGACTAGGGGATAGTCTCGGGTCGATACAAACTTAGTATCAAAGCCCAGAGTTCAAGTGTCCTTGGCCGTTTGTGAAATCGTGTCTAGTAAAGTCTTATGGAATGGTATGGAGATGTCTGTACTCTTCTTTGAAAGGTTACTGGGCATTTAAGAAATATTTCCCTTCTTTATTCTCTAGATCGTGTTGTAATGTTGTTCTTTCATAAACTTCTATCTATTCATGTGTTACTCCAAAATCCTTCATCTACGACTTATTCTTGAGATAACATAATTAGCAAGTTCCAATTTCTCCCAAGATAATGCTCTCAGATTTACTATCAGTAACTTCAGAAGTCATACAAGAGGCTTGAAAGGAGATCTCTAGCCTGTTGAAAGTTATGTCCTCATCCATATGTGTGTTCAGTAAGACAAAATAAGATATGTATTCAGATTCCTCATTATTCCTTCAATAAAGATAGTGCTTATAAGAATAGATAGTATGAACCTAGATTGTTGAATAGAGTTTGTATTCGAGGGATATTACAACCTTGAGTGTTATGATTCATAAGTAGTAGAACCTTCTTATAGTTGGAAGTTTGGGTTTAGAAGTATAGTGACAAGAAAGGTAAGAATGGCGATTGATTAAAAGTATATAGATGAACTTATGCATGTTATCGAGTTTGTGTTAAGGTGCTATGTCTTTGTGTGTCAGCTTAGGAGTAATGAAAATGGTACATGTTCCATGGTTGAATGTAGGGAGAGAGGTATTTATTAAGGTGAATTGTTGCTTGCTTAAAGTAAGAAAGGCATTATTGATGGTATTTAATGTGTTAGAAGAGTATAGGTTGTTGATAAAAGTATTTGGTGGTTGAGTATTGTAAATTTAGGCTTCTCTTGAGGTTGCAATGAGTTTAGTTGAAACTTATAGAGATATGAAAGGAATTCAGAGGTATAGATAGGTGAATGGTAGTAATGTGTAGAGGGAGGATGTGCTTATGGGTTGTAATAAGATAAACCATAGGATCAATGATCAATTATTGTTATTATGAGGCTTTAGTGGATTAGTATTTCTTGATGTCTTATCTTGTAGCCTCCAAATGAGAATATTATGCGAGGTTGGATTGTTAATCATGCCTAGCACTAGACACTAAGTTGGAACAGTGGATTATCAAAAAGATGGAAGTAATGATTGCTTGGTTGGTGATGCTAGTTATATGGAAGTAATCTAGTAGGATTGAACATTGATTGCAAGAGTTAAAGTTCATGTGTTTGTAATTAAGTATGATGTAGAGGTGTACCCAAGGTGATATGGGGCTACATTATTTTCAAAGTTTATTAAGTATTATTTGTGGTTAATAGTACCCTTGAGTGGTTAAGTGGAAGAAGGCTAGATATATCGTACATGATGTTCGCAGTAGATAAGTTGAGGGGTTATGGATAGTTGGTGTTAAGTCTTTTAAGTATGATTTTTATTCTTATGGTTTGGGAAAGATATGATTTTGAGATGCGATTTTGGTAGGCTATGATTACATGTTTAGTGAAGCAAGTATATGGTCGAGTTAATAGAATGTAAGTCTATGATGATGACTATTGAAGCTAAAGGAAGTTAAGGGTGGTATGTACTAAGAGAGTGACCAAGAATGAAGTTAGTATGGTTCATTAAAGTTTTGGGGGTATCCATAGTAAGTGTTAGAATCTAAGTTTGAATCTTTGAAGATTGAGCCCATAAAAATAAGAGTTGAAACTCTAGTTGGTGTGAAATCATGGCATGGTATTACTTAGTAAGATTCTAAGTTGGTCAGTGTTTAAGTTGTTATATGATGATTTTTGGGGCTATAGAAATCTGAGAGTTATATCTCAGAAGGAGGTACTGGCAGTGGGTCTTACACGTTAAGATATAGTCTTTCGGGGTGAGTTTTCTATTTAAGTGTATTGATATACCCCAGGATCTGGAGTAAAGTGGTTGCAATTCAGTTAGAGTTTATTTAGTAGTTCACAAACTTAGAGTGATGGCTTAAAGCTAAGGGGAAGATGATAAAATGAATAACCAAGTAACGCTCTCAGATTCTAGTAGTGATGCCAGTGTGTTGTAAAATAGTAGTAAAAGAGGAAGATACCCGACCCGTTTTTGTCTTAGTGCAAAGTGTTGTATTTCAGTCATCACGACATCTACTCTTGCCTTACATGTCAGCTCCATAAACATAGCTCTAATTCATGTAATTTCCATAGGATTATGTATGCTCCCAGTCCCCAGTATAAGGAGTTCTAGTTTGCTCAGCAGTATGAATCATGTTCCATGAAATTATGAACTCCAAACTCAGGTCATGCAGCTCATGACTCATGTACTCATGGTTTACAGAATGTTTAGCTCTAGGTACTCATGGTACACTTTTAATGATCAACGACATTCAGATTATGTCATGTGTATCCTCAGTTTAGCTCTCTTCAATGAATTCATGCTTTTGATAATTTGTCCCTTAGGCCTTAGTTAAGTGTCCAAGTTATGCATAGTATTCTTTCATGTTTTAGGTCCTCATGCCCTAACTTTTCAATGACCCCTCCTTATGAAATAATAGTGGTGATGAGTAATTGTTTAGATGGGAGAGATTTAATATCTCATGTTGGGGAGGGATAGTTGCATGCTTGATTATATCTCATGATATAAGAGTGAAGGAATATTGAGGTAGATCTTTTGATATATGTCATGGTTAGATGAAACTTTGTGTGTGTTTTCTTGGGGATAGTGCATGAAAGTTGTTAATGATAAAGGTTTAGAGAATATTAAAAAGATGCCTTTATGGGTGTTTGACTTAAAGTTCATATGTGGTTATAATAATAGTCATTGAAGTGGTAAGGCATGATATGCTTAGGGTGTGAGCTCTGGAAGAGACATAGAAGATTTAATCATGTGGTTTGGACTAGTATTATGGTGTAGTATGTTGGATCTTGTGATTTCGAGTTAGGCTTTATCATGGTGGGTGAATTTAGTTCAGTTTAGACTTTAGTAGATGGATTTACCAACGCCATGTGAAGATTTATAAGTTAAATCAAATGAGTATGGTATTTAAGGGGGAATAGTATAGTTGAGGGAGTATTTGAAAAGTGTTGTTAAGCTTGAAAGTAAGAAGTTGCATTGCTTGAAGCCTAGTAATTCTATTCTAGCTTATGATTTATATGTCTATGTTCCATGCTATAGAGTTGTATCAATGTTGTGTTTCCTTAGTCAGATGTCTTGTTCAGATCATGCCCAAAATTCTTTGCTCCATAATATTATTAGAATTTCTTAGGAGAGTGTTGGAGAAATACTCCATTTGAGTATGGGTAGTCAGTATGGGCAGGTTCATAGAGTTTGCAATCCAGTTTATCAATCAAGCAGATAAGCTCCTATAGATTTCCAACTTTTCGGTTGGTCTTACCACCCAAAGTTTCACGAGCGAGGCCATTCCAAGAAATAATTTTTTCGCTTTATATAATTTGTAAATTCAGCTCAGTTTATGCATCATGCATCAGTTTTAGATTCAGATATTCAGTCATTATTCAATCCATAGTGTTTTATGCATCATTTCAGTCTTTCCTTAGTATCTCAGCCAAGTCAGTATCATTTGGGGGACGAAGTATCCCAAGGGGGGAGATGTATTGTAGTGCCCCGAGTATTCATATCCTAAACTTTTGATCTTTTGTTCATGAAACTAGATCCAGCCTGAGACAGGGGTTACTCATAAGTTGACTCTCTCATTCCTACTCATGTCAGTGCATGTATTCAAGAAATCAGCTCAGTCATGATATTCAGCTCAGGTATCATGTTTTAGACTCAGTTATGCAATCATGTTCCAATTACCCTCATCTTTTCACTGCAAATTCAGATTCAACGTAAGGTACAAGTTTTCTCACATCATCTCTTTTTCATTCTAAGTTTCATCTCTATATAGCTACTCTCTTGATAATTTTTGCAATTGCAAATCAGTTTAGTCAAGCTTTTAGTCGTGCATGCCAGTTTACAGTCTCAGTTCCCCAGTATCCTCAGCTTAGTTAGTCTCATTCGAGGATGAATGTTCCCAAGGGGGAGATTTTGTAATACCCCGTACTTTTCTAGCTCAGTTCAACGCTTAGTACGTGCTTATAGCACTTAGAACCTGCAAATAAAGCTAAGAGTTGAGGGACTTAGTTATTTTTTACTCCCTTTAAACTTCAAAATATTTTAAGTTGACCTTCCGAGCTCCGAGACATTGATTTTTGAGTTAAATTATAATCAGGGGTGTAAATAGCATATCTCGGGTAAGTTTCAGAATTTTCGGACAAGGATTGGATCATATTTGAATTGGCAAAATAGTAGCTCACCACGATTGGGCCGCGTCGCAGTGAGGAGGCCTCCGCATTGCGGTGGAGGCCGAATCGACATTTGTCGATTTCTAGTGAGTCACCGCGATTCCACCACATCGCGATGACCCACTCACCTCGTCGCGGTGAGGCCTTAATCGGCGTTTCAGTTGCGGGATTTTAAATCCCAAAGGCAATTTTGTCTTTTATCAAGCCCCCAAATCATTAAAACAGATAATTAAGTGTATTATGGAGCAAAATATGCTCATTATTCATCAAATCCCTCACAAAGAAAACCATAGGCTTCAACATTCAACTTCAAGAATCCTCAAATTCCACCATTCTTTTTCCAAGATAGTTCAAAACTCAAGGTTACCAATTCAAGAATTCCAAGAATCAATCTTCAAGAACACCAATTGGAATCCAAATTCAAACTTCTTCATCATTTTTGTCAATTTAGGTATGTGGGGTTATGAACAAAGGTAATCCTTTCACCCTTGTGCCCAAAACTTACTTTTAATTATGTTTGGCAAAATGATTCGATGGACCCTTGTACTATGTCAGTTTTGTAAGTTGGATACTTCTACTTACGTGTTTGTCATCTGGACCCCTGAACCCACTAAAAAGCAACATTTCAAAACCTTTGGCAATTGACCAGGCCTATGTGGCATTAAAAGGGCTGACTAGGATGAGGCGCGTGGGTGCGAGTGGGGGTTAATTTTTGGTCAATTTTATATTAAAATAATTTTTTTTAAAAAAAGTCCCCCTACTTTTTAAATTTAAATACATTTTTAAGAATTAAAAAATAATAATTTTTATAATAAACAAGTAAAAAAAAAACCCTCCCCCATCCAACACCCCCACCCCACCCCCACCGTCCACCACCACCATTAACGCCCCCACCCCCACCATTCTCATACACCAATACAAAATCACACACAGGATATTAACTCAACACACACCCACACAAAACCTCTATTTTGTTTATGGATTAGCAACTACACAGAAACAATTCTCCACCCGCCATCATCAATATACGACACACTCACTATCTTTCTATGATTCCATTGATCACTCATACACAGTAACTCATACACACAGACGCACCCCTCACTGAAAAAGATGCATACACACACGGAGATAGAGAGAAAGGGAGAAATTGAGAGTGAGAAAATAATAAAGGAAAGGGCAAAAATGGGAGAGATTGAGAGAAAAGCGGAGAGAGTGTGATCGAATTCCGATAAGGTGAGAAGATAACCCATTAAAATTGATGACCAAGATCTTCGTAGGAATCAACCATATCCACCAAAAAATGACTCAGAACTTGCCATCGTAGGAAAACCCTATCACCAGCGATCGAAATCACCCGCAAAATACCATCACCGGTGAGCTACGAGTGAGGCACCAACATAATCCATTTCATTTGAGTTGTCCAATTGGTTTGATAATTTGTCCCAATTCCATTTTGGTTATCAAATCGACTATTCGACATTTGGGTATGAGTTTGGCGAAATCGAGTTGAGATCGAGGTATGGCCGTTTGTAAGAAAAAAAAAAGAATAAATGGAGAAAGAAAAATAGCAAAAAGAAAGAAATGAGGGAAGAAAATAGAGAAAGATAAACAACAAAAAGAAAGAAATGGGGGAAGAGAGAGGAAGAAGGGGATGGGGGGTTTCTTTTTATTTATTTATTTATTTGTTTTAATATTTAATATTTTTTATATATAAAAATGACGTGGAAAATGACATGACAGCTGACGTGGGGCGACTGTGTTACACTCACCGAAAAAGTGTTTAAAATGTTGTTTTTAGTGGATTCAAGGGTCCATATGACAAACATATAAGTAGGAGTATCCACATTACAAAACGAACATAGTACAAGGGTCCACTGAACCATTTTACCATTATGTTTTTACATGAATTTACATGAATACACATGGGTTTCAATTTAGGGTTCATACCCAAATGTTGTTATTTGAAGATCTTGACATTACAAGTGTTTTAGATGATGAATTGCATGTCTATTTTTGTGCATTTATGCTTGTGAAGTGATTTTGATATATTAAAGGTTGAATTTCACTATTATGACTAGAATTGTGCAAAGACTTCATGAATTTGACTATTGAGCATGTTTTGTGATACTTTGACACGAAATTGAAGCATGGGTTACTAAGACCTAGTTTAAATATTGATATTTCAACGAGATCATGCTTTAGAATCCTATGATTTGTTAGCATTTAGTTTTGAACAAGATTTTATCTTTTGATCCTCACCTAAGACATGGAATCCACATAGTTAGCTTGATTACAGTTGAAACAGATAAATGCATAACTGGTTTTCGTTTTAAACCCTTATGCTAGTTTTAAAGTGGATTTCCTATCGAATGAGCACATAGATTAAAGGGAGTAGTATTTAACACCGAGTGGGAAGTGTGGGTTTAGCGCATCTTACTTCCCCTAAACTATGAGCCAATGCAGGTACAAATTTAGTTATTCCCATTTATATGGATGATAGCTACAGATGTGATCACTTAGCTTAGCTTATACTCCCTGGAAAGAGTATGACACCTCTCCCCAACATGAGGCTTTTCCTTTAGGGGAACTAGACGTTGGACACTATGATAGATCACATAGTGTATGTCGGTTAGAAGAACCTTCTTTGTAGAACAGTTTTAAAAGAATTCTCTACAGCCTAAAGCCTACAGAAAAGTCCTAATGGAAAAGCCTAACAGAAAATCTTTAGAATCTAAGTGTGAGGGCTCACGGTTTCACTCAGATATTATTTTACATCAGCTATTAGACATGAGATTTTAGCTTTCAGTTTACAGATTTAAAAGTGAGTCCCTTCTACACTTAGACTGCATGATTTAAAGATATAACACAAGTACATCTTTTAGAACTAAGTGTTATGGCTCACAAAATTTATACAGTATGTTTTATTATTCATGATTTATGATTTTCAGCTATCAGTTATTCAAGCCATTGTGAGTCATTTACACTTAGCATGCATTCTTTTAAAAGTTTATATAAACATTAAGATATTGTTTTACTTATGCATTCACCCCTACATGCTCAGTACATTTCAAAAATACTGATCCACATATACGTCTATGTGCTACATTGTTTAATAATGTAGGTACCAATTGTAGCATGCAAATTAATCAGACAGTTGCAGTTTCCAGTCAGCAGATGATGAGCCCTTTTGATTCAAGGGTTCGAGTCAGTCAGAGTTTGTATAGTATTTTATTTCTTCATTCAGTCGTATTGATTCGGGTTAGCTGGGGGTCATGTCCTGGCTACCTATAGTCTGATACAAGAATAAACCACTAAAAATGAAATTAAGGACTCAAGACACAAAAATCAGCAACCACAAGACAAAGAAAACCACACATAGAATGGGGATGAAGAAGAAGATTGTATAAATGTAAAGATAGTAGAGAGACCCTCACTTCCACTAATGAATAGCACTGGAAGGTGTATCAAACCTTCAAACACACATCACCAATGTAAGATCAAACCACTCTCTTAGGTGACCCAAATGACTCACACTTCCTCAAGCACGCCTTTCTTGCCAAATGTTCATACAAATGAAAATCCATTCAATTGCATTAAAACACTCAAGTTTCGGATTCTACACTAAGCTATCACTAAACTAAGGCTAAGAACTACACTCTAAAGAGTATCCTTTCAATATTCATCAAAGCTAATGAGAATGGAAGCTAAAATGTCTATTTATACTATTACATAATAATTGACAAAAATGCCCTTAATGAGGGCTTAGGAAAGGCGTCTCTTGAGTGTGGCCTTTTGTAGTGTAAAGACCTCCATGCCCTTAGTAATTAGGTGCCTCTTGAGTGTAATCTTTACTTCTCCCCTTTCATCTTGGTCACGACATGAGAAGGATTCCAAAAGGGTCTCAAATGTCTTGCCAATTCTGAGCTTGGTCCTTTGAGAAGTCCTTGCAATCCTTATGCACTTTAGGCTTATATCATCCTCTACATCTTGAAAGGAATTTGTCCTCAAATTCACACCTTGCAAAACTAAACAGAGGGAAAACAAGCACACAATCCTCAAGGGGGGGGTCAAATGGAAAGAGTGGCCTTAGACATGGATCTAGACAACACTCTTTTTCCCCATAGGCTTCGCCCAATCTAAAAGATATACTCTCTACAATAGCATACACATCATCAAAGAAAAATAGAGAGTAGAGAAAGGTGTTACACAAATCAACTTCAACTATGGTGCCTTTATGCGAGTACTCACTAGTTTCAAGTTCATCATCACTAGGATGCTCAACATAGGAAACACACAAAGAAGAAATAGATATAACTTCTAAGCATGCACCACTTTCTTTAAGAGAGTAATCCCCACATAGATACAAATCACCATGAGCAGCAATGGGATCACACATAAAAATATGTTCATAAGAACAATCGCAATTCGGGTTTCCTAAATATTCAAGCAATTCAGGGTCACCTTCACTCGATTGTGCCTTTTCTTGGTTTCTTTGAGCAAATCAATATGGCTTTCATCATACAACATGCTCAAAGAATCATATCCAATCCCACGATCAACTCCATCAACATCATCACTAACTTGAGACTTATCAAACATGCCACACATATGCTCAAGTAGTGAACTACATTCGCGAGTAGGTTGATCATCATTCACAACCTCACTAGTTGTTGGCAACTCATACACCAACGTAGACTCACCTCGTCTTTCACAAGGGTCAACTAGTGTGTGAATACTCTCATCACTTGGTAATGGAACCATATTCATGTTATAAGTTCTAGCACTAGATGGACACAAATCATTCTTACAAAAAGAATCAATTTTATCATCTATAGGATAAACTAGTGCTTGCAAACTTACAACAAGAATTTGGTCTTCATGCAACCTAGCAATACCAAGAGTATCACAAAGGGAAGACTCATGCAATTATCCTCCACACAAACCATCAACTACATCCGCTTGGATACTACTATCCACATCACGGCATTCTAAGTTTATAGGAGTGTAGGAGATAGCATTGTTACCTTTTAGCTCACATGAGGTATGGCCTTCACCTATTTTTGGATCATGGCAGCCCATTTGTTCCTTTGGGAAGCTCTCATTAAAAGGGATTTTGTCAAGAATTCTTCCTTGCATCACCTCTTTATCATTTTTCCCAAAGTTGGAATTCTTAGCCAAGAGCTCCATTTGATCATCAACCATGTGTTCTTGAGGAACTCTCCTTGAATCCTCTGGTGGAAGTATATTATCTTGAACCTGCACACAAGAGGAATTGATACTAGGAAAAATGCTAGTACCTTGGTTAGTGGTGATTTGGCTTAGATGGTATGCTAGAATAATCAATTGGCGTATACCTTTAAGGTTTCGATTGAAATATTCAAAAGGATCCGAGGTAGTATAAAAACCATAACTATCCGGGTTGGATGATGTTGCTCCTTTCATTTTCAAGGTACCTAAAAAAAACCTACAAAACAACAAACAAGTTAGTTCAAATAACCTCACATACTCACACTCGAATCTCACCTCACACTTGGTCTCACAAGTGTTGAATACTTGGCAATACTTGGTAAGTGAATTGAGTGGTGAATAAGCCTTGGTCCGGAATCGATTTTTGTTTGATAAGACTCAAATAAAATTATGCACGGACTTGAACCAACAAACTACTACGAATTAAAAATGAGAAAAGGCACACAAAAACCGAAGACATAAAATAAACGAACTCTAGACTAATTTCCAACCTAGTAGGTACTTACTAGTTTGCTAATTAGTGATAGAATTTAACACACAAGAAACTAGAATCAAAAATTAGAAACTAGAAAATCTACTTAGGAACTCAATTTGGCCCATTGGCTAGTGATGATGTGGCATTCAAAGATTGGACGTTAAGCTTCAAAAATTTTCACTCCCAAAATGTAACTCTCGGCCTAACACTCCTTTGGAGAAGAAGGAAGAAGATTTGAGGGGGAAATAACAAGTTGTGGATCCCTTTTAAGCTTCCAATTAAAATTAAAAAACAATGGTCCCCCCTTTTGTACTTGGATTGTACTTGAATTATTCCTTTTGTCTCCTCTTTCTTTTGGATGAATATGAATATTCCAAGGAATATTCCTTTACCAACACGAAGTACACTCTCTTTCTTCTCCTTTTTTGGATCAAACACACTCTTTGAATATTCTTCCTTAGCAAGACTTGATGAACATGGAAGAATAAGATGAATATTTAAGAGTTGACCAAAGTTTGACCCCTAACCAAATGAACCCCAATTTCAGATTTTCTTGTAGATCTAGGTTCCTTAGGCCAAGGTGAACTAAAATATCTAAAATTCAGCAACAACCCACGTCCAAAATAAAAAAAAACCACGGATCTAAGCTCAAAAGATTCAAAACACCATATCCATGGAGGTTCTTAGCTCAAACTCAACCAAATCTTGTTCCAAGTGTAGATCTAGACTCCCTAGGTGTTAGAGAACAAGAATCTAACACAAGAAACTTCCAAAACAAAGTAAAATCGTGTAGATCTAAGTTTTTAGTTCGGATCTACAACACAACACAACACAAGACAACACATAATTTTTTTTGAGATTTTCAGATTTTTTGACTCTTTTTTATTGAGATTTTCTAAGTAAGAACACTAAAACCAATATTTAGGGATGTAGGAACAACCCTAACCAAGGCTTTGATACCAAATTATACAAAAATAAACCACTAAAAATGAAATTAAGGACTCAAGACACAAAAATCAGCAACCACAAGACAAATAAAACCACACATAGAAGGGGGATGAAGAAGAAGATTGCATAAATGTAAAGATAGTAGAGAGACCCTCACTTCCACCAATGAATAGATGATAACGCTCAAACTATACCTCTTAATAAGAATGTAAGCGATCGTTGTTAATATAAAACCCAACTAGGTTGGGGTCGAATCCCACAGGGAATATGGTGTGAACGTAAGTTGGTTGCAAATCAATCAACTGATAGTTGGATGTTTCTAGAAATGGGGGGTTTTTAGTTTACCAAGAAATTTTTGGTTACGTCAGTTTCAGTGTTCGTAATTAAGAGTTTCTGAAAAACAAGAATTATGTTCACTAGGGCTTCCGGTACTTGACAGAGGCTAACGGTGGTTCAAGATTCTCACGGTAGGTAGGAAAACAAGTTATCTTTATCGACATTATGCTTAAATGTCTCTCGACCTACTTAAGCATTTAATTACCTAATTCTCTCGGACTTAGGGAATTTATATTCACTGCCCAGATTTTACCTCAAGTTAACCAACCTTGTTACAGCGTTGATTATTAAACAGAGTATTTCCAAGTCCCTGTCGATAACTCACTTCCCACTATATTTGTTTTCTTTCTCAAGCAAACCAAAGCAGGTGTTATCTATTATTTGCAACCAACAGACATTAATTAAAACCTCAGAATTATCAAGAAATCCTACCACCTTTTGAATCTTGAACACTTATCACCTTATCAAGACCTAACCCTAGATCCCATAATTCAGGTTAAAGGAATTTAGCCACTCATAATGTTAAAATCAAAACAACAAGTTGTATTCATGCTTTGAAAGTTAAACTTACCACAAGAAGAAGAATACTTAGTGAATCGCAGATTAGATCACAAAGAAAAATCCCAGAACAATGATAATAATCTCTTCAAAGTATTTGCTTTTTCAAGCCAAGAGATTAGAGAGAAAATATCAAAAGTACTGTCAAAACTCAATGTGCGAAACTTCTAAGAAAATTCTAAACAAGGCTTTAAATAGTTCACCCTAATTATGGAAATAAAATAATAGAATTCAGAAATCCCTCGGATTAGGTGACGATATTTGTGATAGACTATCAGGAGGCTGACGACTTATCACAAATGTCGTCAGCTCCTTCTTCAGTTTTGGCTCTTACTATTTAAGGCTGACGACAAACTTGACAACTTATCAGCTTAGGGACGACCTATCACAAAATATCATCAAAGCTCTGCTTCAGTTCTCATGTGTTGTCTCAGGCTAACGACATTCTTGACAGCTTATCAGACCCTTGATGACTTATCACAAAATGTCGTCACATCTTTCAACTTAGGTCAATTCTCTGTTTACTACTGACGACGAACTTGATAACTTATCATAGGGCTGACGACTTATCACAAATGTCATCAGTCACACTTGTCTTCAGATTTCAACTTCTTTGCTTCCATTCTTGTTGGTTCTCTATCATATCAGCTTAAACTGTAAAATCAAACATAAACCAAATAAAAACGACAAAATTTGCTTAAGACTTCACAATTATTCTTAGTTAAAAGCCTCAAATATGTTAGCATTAGCTCACACATCAACACCCTCAACTTAAAACAATTGTTTTTCCTCAAGCAACTCAACACAACTAAGAGAATACAAGGCACATTTGTCAGTCAATCATCCACATTATCTCAAAATACTTTCACCATCTCCATGGTCACTCAATTCAAGAACAATGAAGAACACCAATGCAACACACATGAATCAAGATACAGCATCAATTCAGTTATAACAACCATGCATAGACCATTATTACACTACCCAAACAAGTCAGTAACTAGCAATGTAACCAGTGTGCCCTCACAGCAAAGACATCCCCCTCATCTCATATCAGGAATTATATATGTAACCATGGGAACAATCAAAACACTCACTCTCAGAACGAAGTTCCAATCAGTGTTTGCCAAGTACCATAGGCTTTCCTTTATATTCATTACCCAGATCTTCAGATAGGTCAGCTAGGATCACTATGGGACTTCTCTTAGGCTTGTAATGTAGGCTAGAGGCTGGTATGATACTCGATGGTATTTAAAGTAACTAAGCCTCCTTGACACTACAATAGCTTCTTGGGGTTTCACTCATTAGCCTTTTCCACTCTTCTCTTTTCTTGATCACACTTATTTAGGATGGGTGCAGTCTTTTCTCAATTACTTAATCTTTTTTACAATTTTTCTTTTTTTTGCTCTTTTTCTCTGTACCCAGCTTTTTATTCTTTTATTTTATGCTACCTTTCTTCATACTCATTCTGTATCAGGAACCCCTATGATAGCCAACCTCAACTTAGGCCATTTGCCTAAGTCAAGGTGCACAGTATCCAAGGAGGACCAGGGCCAAAACAGGTTCATTGTGATTTAAATGGGAAGGTGTCAAGTGTCATACAAAGAAATAGGCTAATTAGGCTCAAAAAAGGGATCAAGGGATATTATACACATAGGGAAGGTCATTTAGGCTAAAGTGAGCTAATATCAAAATGGCCTATGATCCTTTCCTAACCCCTATCCTTCAACCTAGGTAAGACTAACCGGGCAAGTTCTAGCTTCAGCATATAAAGAGAACTAATTAGTTGCTCACACACACATGGTACACACGTATATCACAAGCTACGACTCATTCAGTTCATGCAGCTGTTTAGCAATGATTATTATGTTACTAGAACTAATGTCATACAAAGATGCACAGTGGTCACACTTGAATACAAATCACACAGTAAAAAGAGTAGACCACTTGAAGAGGTGTACAAAAATTACAAAACAATTCAACTGCCTCAAGTACAAGTATTTCTCCTAATCGGCTACAAAATTTTACCACAATAATTTAATCTACACCCTCAACTTAAAATCAAAGAAAATCTGAACTAAGGGTTAGAGTATACCTAGAATGGATCAATCTCGGGGGTCATGGGTTCCTGACCCTGCTGTTGCATCTCCATCAGGAGCCTCAAACTATTTTGGTGCAGCTGGTCTATCAGTCTCTGAAGGCCTACTGGTGGAGGCACCTACTACTCTCGCTCGGATGGCTGTCTCTCATCTCTCATTATTCGCTAAGGACTCAATCCTTGCCTTCATCATCTCCTCCTTTTTTGACTACTTTATTGCCCTCTTCTCTGCTTTTTTTCTTCATCACTGTCAGACCTCTCTATCTTTCATTTGACTTTCTTCTCACTTTTCTTTTTCTTTTTCTTTACTGGCTCCTCTGTGAGATCAAGCATCGAGATTTCTCCCTCAGACTCCTCAGCTATTTGGTCTACTGATGCTATAAAGTGGTTCTTCTGTAGCTTTCCAACCTCTGCCTTTACTTTATCTAGGTCTGATCTGAATAATTCCATCTTTGGAGAAGACCTTTCTCTCAACTGAGCATTGAAGCGGTTCTCCAATCCATCAATTTGGCCTGATAGAGCCTTGTAAGGCTCGAGTACAGCCTTAACCCTCTTGTCTACTGCAGCTGAAAATTGCTTGGCAAAGAGTTTAAGCTGAGCCTCGCACCACTTGGACTGTTTTCCTACTCTTCTAAAATTTATAAGGTTGAAGGAAAATTTTGTTGTAGGCACTACAGCTGGAGGAATTATCTTAGTTTTGGGCACTGATGATTCTGCCATTGTTGCGGATGTTGGAGGTACAGCTTCAGAATCAGGCATCTCTACATTAGGCACTGAACTAGTACCTGTGACCAGTGGGTCAGTGGGAATCTCTGTGCCCCTGTCAAACATTAGCCTCGGCTGATTTTCCTCATTTCTGATAGGATTATGGGTCTTCTTGGAAAGGAGTTCTTCTTCTAGCCCCATAATCTTTAGCACATTTGCTGCCCTGCACAACCTTTGTAATTAAACAAGGGAAGGGATATGTTGTATCAGACCTCGAGACATGAATTTTTATCTCTTCGGCAATAATCTCTCCAAAATTCAATTTGAGGTTAGCCACAAAACTTGCGACTAATATTGCTCTATCATCCCCGAGAATATTATCACCATTTGTGGGCATCAACCAAGTACGAACAATACCCCACCAAAATCTTGCCTCTGAATTCAGGGAGGCTTTGAAGATCCTTTCACCCGGATTTGTTAGCCATTCCGGTTATCCATCGGTTATGAGTGTGGCTAACCAATTCTGCTGATTTTCCCGATGCTTCAATTGGGCATAGAAAGTAGGTGAAGTGTCCTGAGGAGTGAAGTTCGGGCCATGAAGGAACCTATTGATTGTTGCTTCAGAAATATCCACCATTACACCCCGTACCAGAACTTTGTCCAACAAGGTTGGTCAGCTGTTTTCTCTCCTTCTCTACACATGTTTTCCAAGCGAGCTTGGTAGTTTGCATAGAAATCCCTAACTAGTGTAGGGAAAAATGAATTTCCTCCTCGTGTAGTCCATCCCAAATCATAGCCATGAAATTTCTGCTCCACTTCCGGGTACCTGCTCAACCCCTTAGTGATGATTGTCTTTTCCTCAAAGATTGGCCTTTTGACAGCTCTCCTGTTGGTTTTGCGAAGCCCATCAAAGAAGATTTTGTGAACTTTGGGAATCTGCCATCTAGTGTTATCTCAGACTTTAGGATTCTTGAATTTGACCATAGTTCCCCGAATCGGAGAGTCTTCATCATCTTGTGGCTCAGCAGAAGGGGACTCAGTTGATGGTCCCTAAAATTCAGGTTGCCCAGACTCATGTTCCTCAAACTCAAGCTGATCTGAATCATGCTCTTCAGATGCAGCATATTTAGACTCTTGTTGCTTAGAGGTCGACTGCTCAGAAGCTGTATGATCGGATGTTGTTGGCTCAGTGTCACTTTCTTCACTCTCCCCCACCTTAACTGGTGGGGGTGGTGGAGTCTTTTTAGAGATTTGTTTCTTGTTTTTCTTCCTGATCAGAGGCTCTTCCTCTTCATAATCAGACTCTTCATTGAAGAGTCTCCGCAACGCACTTCCCTTGGTCACTTTCTTTATGGATTTTGAGTTCTTTCCTTTGGGTGCCATTTTAAGACCTGTAGCAAGAGAAAAATCATTAGTTGACCCTCAAGAGTACAAACACAAACACATCGATCATTGAAATTCCACACCCCTTGAAAGGGTTTAGTAATGCTTCAGGTCCCAGATGTGACGACATTTCTTGATAAGCTGTCACAAACGTGATAGCCTATCATAAATGTCATCAGCTCTAAATAGAACTCATAAGATTTTATCAAAAGCTAATGACATTTCTGATAAGCCGTCACAAACGTGATAGTCTATCACAAATGTCGTCAGCCTTAAACAAAACCTACTTCATTCTTAGCAGCCTTTGACGACATTTCTGATAAACCGTCATAGTTGTAATAGCTCATCATGAAAGTTGTCAGCTCTTATCAGAACTTCACTTTGACTTTAACTCAATTTTTGGTCCCATTTTTCCTTAAAATCCACTCGAGTTTCGTTTTTGAGCTGAGCTTATAAGCCTTAGGCTTGCACAGCAAACCCTAGTTCCAATTTTTAGCCCTTTTTACAAGTTGAACTTGGTTCAAGCTTATTGGTAACTTGGGTTGTCATCAATCTATCACTTACCATTTGAAAAGAAAAGTTAAATTTTGAGCATACCTAATGAGAGCCTTCAATGTGATTACACGAGCAAGAGGATGTAAGAAAAAGTTCTTGATTTTAATTGCAAACCCACATACACAAGGAAACTTGCTTCTTGTTTTACTTGGTAGGAGTTCAAAGAAGGGAAGAAAATATTCTAAGTATGGAAGGAAAATAACTTGAAGGAATTAAAAACTAAGCGGGAAAGTGGAAAGGCCAAGCTGTGGGCCGGGTCGGGTCTTTTTAATTTGGCCCACAATTTCAGCTAATGTTGGGCTTTTTTTTATGATATTTCTAATAAGCCGTCACAATTGTGATAGCTTATCATAAATGTTGTCAGCCTTGACAAACCCTTCTTCAGAGCTGAGGTCTCTGACGACAAATCTGACAGCTTATCACAATCGTGACAGCCCATCAAAAATGTCGTCAGGGGCACTTGGCTGAATACATCGATTCCACCTTCTTTGAACTATAACCTACTACAAAAATAAATAATTTACTGAAGCATAAAGATTTTGGGTTGCCTCCCAATAGAGCCTGATTTAATGTCGCGGCACGACTTGGTTATCTTGACTACTCAGACTTCGTCAAGACAACCTGTTGATACCCCTTTACCATCTTCATAGAATACATCAACGATTAATAAAACACTCATCTCTTTTTGCTGAGTCATGGATGAGTGTATTTTGAAGCGTGCTTCTTTGTCATTGAGCCTGAACTTCAGCTCATTCAGCTCCATGTCTACTATCACTCGCCCAGTTGCAAGGAATGGTCTACCTAAGATAATGGGCACTTCAAAGTCCACTTTGCAATCCAGGACTACAAAATTAGCAGGCAGAATAAAATCGGCCACCTTAACCAAGACATCATGTAATATGTCCACAGGCCATTTCACAGACCCATCTGCCATCACTAATCGCATGTTTGTCGGAGTAAGATCCCCCAAACCCAGTTTCTTGTACATAGCAAGTGGAATTAGGTTTATACTGGCTCCCAATTGCATAGTGCTTTTGTGAAGTTCAGGGAACCAATAGTGTACGGGATGGTAAACACTTCCGGATCTGCCTTTTTTTGCACTAAAGACCTTGTAGAGATAGCTCCATAATAAAGGAGATTGTCCTTTGGCTCATGTCTAACCTTCCATTTCTTAGTCACAAGGTCTTTCATGAACTTCGTATATCATGGCATTTGCTCAAGTGCCTCAACCAAAGGCACATTTATTGTTAATTGCTTGAGCATTTCCATGAATTTGCTGAATTTTGCCTCATCCATTTTCTTTTTCAATCATTGAGGAAAGGGAGGTGGTGGTCTTGGGATAGTTTTCAGCACTACCTCCTTCTCCTTCTCTTCACCTTTATCTGGAACATCATCAGAATTATCCAGCTTCTCATACTCCACTGGACCTCCTTCTTTCGGTTCATCAACAACTACCTAATCAATGGAAGGTTTGCCCACAGAAGGTCCAGGTAATATCTTACCACTTCTAGTGGTAATAGCTATGCATGAGCTATCATTCTGCGGATTCTGGACTGTATCGCTTGGTAACGTTCCGCTCTTCTTCTGGTTGAATGTTGCGGAGAGTTGGCTCATCTGCTGCTCCAACTGTTTGATTGCGGTGGAGTGTGAGTGCACCAACTGACTGATGGATGTTAGATCGGTCTTCATGGTGGTCACACCAGAGTTGGTAGACTCCACTCCTTTCAAAAACTTAGACATCATGTCCTCCATGGACATCTTTTCAGAACTTGATGAAGCAGCTTCATGATTTCTAAGAGGAACATATAGCCCGATCCTATCATTGTTATTCCTCCAATTTCCCTGCTCCCTATCTTTATAACCAGGCTTATCATAAGAGTTCCGACCTTGATTCCCTTGGCTATTGGCTCAGAAACCCCCTGATTATTATTAACATAGTTAGCCTCTTCTTCTGCATCAGCCTCAATCCTATCCTGAGATCCCACAACTTTCACCTTCTCAACCTTGCCTGATAGCAAGTTCTTGGTTATGAAAGTCCATCTGTGTTTTCAGGTGAGCCATGTCTTGGTCAGGCTCCTCTTCTCTTTTACGTTGTTCCACAGTAATACCTACAGAAGAAGTGGGACTGGACACCACAGAGTCTCTGGTATGCCATGCTCGACTCTGTTTGGTCATTTTGTCCAGCATCTCTGAAGCCTCTAGGAATGTAAAATCAACAAACTAACCACCAGTAGCATTGTCTATAATTGGCTTTGTAACAGAGTTAAGAGCCCTGTACAAAGTCTCCATCAAATGTATGTCCGTCATGTTGTAGTTCGGACACTGTGTCAGCTTCTTCTTGAATATTTCCCAGGTTTCATGCAAGGCTTCAGTTGGGAGATGCCTAAAGTTGTTGATCTCGTCCCTCAACTGTACCCTCCTGGAAGGCGGAAAGAACCTTTCTAGGAAAGCTCCTTTCAACTGCCTCCAATTGGTTATAGAATCGGGCGTCAGCTCATTTAGCCACAAAGTTGCCTCTCCAGACAGAGACAACGGGAACAATCTCAATTGAATAGCATTTTGTCCCACTCCTGGGTTATCAAAAGATTTATAGATGGTGACAAAATTCACCAAATGCAGTTTTGGGTCATCCCCAGGAAGGCCACCAAACAACCCCTTCAGATTGAGGAGTTGGATCATAGTACTCGTAATGTTGAACTTGTCCCCAGGTGCCAACGGTGGAGGAATGATTGCACCCATTGCACCTGCTCCGTACATTCCATCATCATCATCATTAAGATCATACTGTATCGGCTGGTACTCTTTTCTTTCTCGGAATGGACGGTTCCTATTAACATTGCGCCGTACTGGTGTAGTTATCTGCTTTGCATGCCTTGGGTTACTAGGATTCAGCAACTCCTCATCTCCCAAATCTTCATCCTCAGGGTTTGGATGTTGTGCTTTTTGCCCGACATTTTGCACATTCACTTGAGCTCGAGCTAAGGCTGCCAGTCTGTCAGCCTCTTGTTGTTCTGCCATTCTTCCAATTCGTTGCGATTCCGGTAGGTAGGACAACAAGTTATCTTTATCGACGTTGTGCTTAAATGTCTCTCGACCTACTTAAGCAATTAATTACCTAATCCTCTCAGACTTAGGGAATTTATATTCACTGCCCAGATTTTACCTCAGGTTAACCAACCTTGTTACAACGCTGATTATTAAATGGAGTATTTACAAGTCCCTGTCGATAACTCACTTCCCACTATATTTGATTTCTTTTTCAAGCAAACCAAAGAAGGTTTTATCTATTGTTTGCATCCAACAGACGTTAATTAAAACCTCAGAATTATCAAGAAATCCTACCACTTTTTTGAATCTTGAACACTTAGCACCTTATCAAGACCTAACCCTAGATCCCATAATTCAGGTTAAAGGAATTTAGCCACTCATAATGCTAAAATCAAAACAACAAGTTGTATTCATGCTTTGAAAGTTAAACTTACCACAAGAAGAAGAATACTTAGTGAATCGCAGATTAGATCACAAAGGAAAATCCCAGAATAATGATAATAATCTCTTCAAAGTATTTGCTTTTTCAAGCCAAGAAATTAGAGAGAAAATATCAAAAGTATTATCAAAACTCAATTACGGAACTTCTAAGAAAATTCTAAACAAGGATTTAAATAGTTCACCCTAATTATGGAAACAAAATAATAGAATTCATAAATCCCTCAGATTAGGTGACGACATTTGTGATAGCCTATCAGAAGGCTGACGACTTATCACAAATGTCGTCATCTCCTTCTTCAGTTTTGGCTCTTACTATTTAAGGCTGACGACAAACTTGACAACTTATTAGTTTCGTGATGGCCTATCAAAAAATGTCATCAAAACTCTGCTTCAGTTCTTATGTATTGCCTCAGGTTGACGATATTCTGGACAGCTTATCAGACCCTCGACGACTTATCACAAAATGTCATCACATCTTTCAACTTAGGCCAATTCTCTGTTTACTGCAGACGACGAACTTGATAACTTATCACAGGGCTGACGACTTATCACAAATGTCGTAAGCCACACTTGTCTTCAGATTTCTTCAGATTTCAACTTCTTTGCTTTCATTCTTGTTGGTTCTCTATCATATCAGCTTAAACTGCAAAATCAAACATAAACCAATCAAAAACGACAAAAATTTCTTAAGACTTTGCAATTATTCTTAGTTAAAAGCCTCAAATGTGTTAGCATTAGCTCACACATCAATAGCACTAGAAGGTGTATCAAACCTTCAAACACATATCACCAATGTAAGCTCAAACCACTCTCTTAGGTGACCCAAAGGACTCACACTTCCTCAAGCACACCTTTCTTGCCAAATGTTCAATACAAATGAAAATCCATCAATTGCATTAAAACACTCAAGTTTCGGATTCTACACTAAGCTATCACTAAACTAAGGCTAAGAACTATACTCTAAAGAGTATCCTTTTAATATTCATCAAAGCTAATGAGAATGGAAGAGAAAATGTCTATTTATACTATTTCATAATAATTGACAAAAATGCCTTAATGAGAGCTTAGGAAATGCGCCTCTTAAGTGTGGCCTTTTGTAGTGTAAAGACCTTCATGCCCTTAGTAATTAGGTGCCTCTTGAGTGCAAGCTTTCCTTCTCCACTTTCATCGTGGTCACAGCTTGAGAAGGATTCCAAAAGGGTCTCAAATGTCTTGCCAATTCCGAGATTGGTCCTTTAAGAAGTCCTTGCAATCCTTATGCACTTTAGGCTTGTATCATAGTCAATACTAGTATAGGCTTAATAGACAGTCAGTAGGAGTGATGTATTTGATTCCAGTTTGTTTTGTATAATTAGAGTTGTATTTATTTTAATATAGTCTGTATTGATTATATTCAGAAAAGATTCATCTTCCGCATTATTCTTCCAGACTTATGTGTCTATTTCAGTTGCTCATGAGTTATGCCAGTACAAGGGTTAGCTTGGGATCACTTATAGTCCTAGGCACCGTGTGATGACTTGGGGTTAGTCTCGGGTCGTTACACACAAAGACAAACTAAATGTTGTATTTGACATACCAAAGATCTACTTTGGAAGAAATTTTCATTATTTACACTTGACTTATTGGAGAGTAAAAGTAAATTTTGTATATTAGTGGTACAAAAAAGGATCTCCTTTTAAAATTCTTAGAGAGCACTAAAACGCCCTATGGATGATGCATCTTTGAAGTCTACCCCACCGAGCTTAATGGCCTGTGTTTGTTTTCACAAAAGCGTAACTTGAAAAGGAAGAATAACATCTACTCAAAACTTGTAATATCGTGGTTCTTTATCATCAAACATAATCTAGCGCATACTTTTAAATAGTGGATAAAGTTTAAACCATCAAAATTTTTTGGAGGTAAACTCAGTTGTGTTTTAACTCTTGTATGTTTCAAATTCATCAACTCTCTATCTTTCGAATTCACCTCACCGAATTGATACCTAGTGGATTGTGTATCTTTCAGATCCATCTCACTGAGATGAACTGTGCAATGAACTATAGAAACCCCACCACCAAACATAATCGGTTGATTTGTCATAGTTGAAAGATCCAACATAATATCACCAGGAACCTAACCCAGACCAATCATACCAAAAAATATATACAGTATATGTTACAAATGTTATTCATGCTGATACAAGAACTCAAAAAATACAAAATAAAATAAACTCACCACTTGTTTATCAATGAAGCAAGATTTTGAATCCATTGTTGTGAGATGACATCATAATTTTTTCGGACATTCTTAAAGACCTTCAATTTAACAATATTTAAGAAAATTTCTTATCCTATATAAAAATGTGAGTTGGGTGACGACCAATATAGAAATGGTCATTGTAGACTCTAACAAATACATTAATGTTAGTAATCCATTTCAGTCTTCCACACTCCAAACGAAAGATTTCATTTCACTCTATACATAAACACTAAAACATACATACGATTCTAAAAGTATCATTTCTTCTAAACTGTGTATGTTTATCAATAAGTATACTCTGTACTTATTCTATCTGTCTTACTCTTACTGATGTAAAACGGGATACAAGATACATAGATTCAAGAGATAATCAAGAAATTAAGAAGAGATAAGTAACAAAGAAAGAATAATTCCACAATTAAAGTAAACTAGAGATGAACAAATGTTGATTTGTGACTCTCTAATTTGAACAAACAATTACATGATTAATTCAAGGGAGAAGAGAATTGAACTCATACATGAATAATCTTACCAAAAGATATTCAAGAGAGATCCAATGTAGAGACAAAGGGATAAACCCACAAACTCATCAAAGAGTGTTCAATCTAAAAAATGTAGTCTACCCAAAATATGCTCATCATATTCTATTTATACTTCTAGGGTAAGCTAAGATATGAAAATACATAAATGTCCTTGATTAAATGTGCATCATATTATGACTAAAAAGGATCGTAAAATATCATGTTAATCTTCTATTGTGTTGATTCTTAGCTTCCATACTCTCTTAAAACATTTCACGTTTTTTATGTCAAGTTGAAATCCATCCATGCATTTAGCACTTTCCGAACTTGCATCATTCTCCCCTTGTTGAAAAGAATTCGACCTCGAATTCAAACCTTGAAAATTATAGAGGGGAGTTAGTACCCAAGCCAAAAAAAATAATCTTTCAAGTTACATACTGCTCCCAAAATACACACTTTTGTGATAGAGCCAAGAATCATGAAGTTCCCTAAAAATCAACTTTTCAAACATAATATCATGAACTTTACTCAAAAACATATCACAATCATTAAAAAGGTTAAAGAAACTAATAATTTTACATATTAGAACTTTCAAGTTAAAACTAGTTTCTTCAACAACTTGGACCAAATAGTTCCTTAATTCACAATTTAATTGTACTCTTCTAACCACATAATTAAGAAAACTAATAATATCATCCACAAGCCTTAAATACAAATATGTATTTTCGGAATCAAACACAAACATCAATTTTAAAACTTTCTTGTATTTCTCACTTAGTAACTCACAACGTGAATCAAATAGCAACATTAAATAATTCTCACTAATCATAATAAAGTTGCTACTTTGAAGGTCAAAAGCATAAAAATTTACCTTCATGACTTCAAAAAGTCCAAAAATGAGCACTAGCCATTCAAACAAATCATTCTTGAATTTAGAAGACAAAGATACCTCAAATCTTTTTGTAGCCCAAGAAGATGCTCCAAATAATCTTACCTCATTGTAGACCCTCTCTTGATGGTATTTCACAAATAGATCAACAAGGTTAGCAAATGCATCAAAAGAAGAATTGTCACATTTATGCCCATAGATATTTGGCAATGCTTCAAATAGATCATATTTACATTTTCTTGTAGAAACATTTAAAAATTCATCCCAAATTATATCCTCAAAGGCAAGATTACAATAAGTGAATAAATTGACACAAAAGCTAGCATCTATCAATTTACTACTCAAATCACTTGTGCCTCTCCCATCTTTAAAAAAAAATCTTCAATTTTGGAGGACATTTCAACACAAGAAGTACTTTCAACAAACAATTTGAGAGTTAGCATTCTAACATCCAAACAACTAATGCCCTCAGACAAGTCACAAGAATCATTTTCACAAATCATGCATTCTTTAAGTTTTGGATCATCACTTTCATCAAGTGCATATGAGTCAACAAGAAATGAATCATTCAATTGAAAATCACCAAAAAGAGGATTGTCAAAAAAATTAAAATTTTGATATTCTTTAAGCTCAAAAAGACTATGATCACACTTCTCATACTCCATTTCAAGAGTACTACCACCAAGAACATCCATGTCCTTACAATATAAAGAATTGTTACAATAAAATTCACTTGCAAAGAGACAATCATCATCAATCACATTTTTAGTGTTCCGAATAGCTAAAGAAGAAGTATATTCATCTTCATCACAAGAATTCAAGAAAACAATATGTGTTTTCATATTTGACATAACACTAGCTTGAAACATTTTAAGCTCACAATCAATAACAATTTTAGCTCCACAATCATATTCAACTAGTGTATGGTCATCATTCATTTGTCTATTGACACAAAGTAAAGAATCATCAACCTCACCAAAAGATGGTCTAACATTCACACTCGAGTCACTATCAAGTTTATTTGACGTAACTAAAGAGTTAGGATTAGTCTTTTTACCTTGATGGACACTTAACAAATCTTCTTTACCTTGCTTTTCTAAAATTAAGTTCACTTGCTTACTTGAAGTAGTTCCAACTTGACTTGCTTCTTTCAATTCTTGAATTTCTTTCCATGTTGAGTCGTTCTCTTTGTGCTCTTCTTAAACAATACCTATAAAAGAAGTGAAAATACTAGAAGAGCAAGAATTCAAAGGGTTAGAATTACAATAAGAAAATTTCACACTCACATTCTCTTATTTTTCTATTATCTCGTCTTCTTTTCTCTCACTTGCTTCACTCTTCTTCTTTTCTCTTGTGACAATTCATTGTCATTTTACAACTCTCTTTTCCTTTGTGCTTGTAGCCAAGTCACTCACTTCATTCCAAATATCCTTTCTTTTTTTCTCTTTCAAATTGTCACTATTCACTCCCTCACTTCTTTTTTTCTTTTCTCTCTCACTCATTTCATTAGGAGTGCAATAGGCTCCAAGGATCCATTTTGAGTCATTAGGATGACTCTTCACATCAATTTTCAACTTAGCATCACTAGAAGCTCCAAAGACTCTACTTGAATTATTGGAATGACTTTGTACATCAAATTTCAAGTTAGTAGTCTTCACTTTCACTTTCTTGACTTCCTCATTTGTTATTGAAGATTCCTTAATGGCCTTAGGAGTTAAGACATGCTTTCATTCCATCGAATCTACAACAACAAACTTTTCCAACTCTCTATCAAACCAAAATTTATTACGATTGAACCAAGGAACTCCTAAACATACCAAACAAGTAGACAAAGGATAGACATCACACCAAATACCCCCTTGACAGCTTCCATGGTAAATAATGATCTTTACTTCTTTGTCAACCAAACTTCCATCAAATTTATATGGTGAACTTTTCGTATAACAAGGTATATCCAACCACTCAACCAAAGAAGGATCAATGAAGTTGGTATAACACAATTTGTTTACACCTAAGGTGCAATCAAATTTGCAACCACTCTCATACCCCTCCACAATAACTTCAAATTAAGTCAAACCTTCATTAATCTCGTGCTCTTTTTTTCTTCTAGAAGCACCACTATAATCATAAAAAACTTCACAACCACTCTTACTAGAAGTAGAATTATAAGATGAGGTTCTCCTTTCTCCATTGACATCCAAACCTCCATTGTAACTCTTTGAACCTATATAAGACATAATTAGGACAATAAAAGTGGTTAGTAAATAATGGACCTCACAAGTCACTCCCTCACGTGTATAACTCAAGTGATGGCACTCAATTTTCTTTCCGCTCATGTATACACTCAAAGGTCGTAGGATTTTATGACCACACTCAAATGATCTCACCACTCAAGCCTTTTACCACTCAAAGGTATTCCTTAGTCTCTTCACGGTTCTACAATCTCAAATAATCTCAAAGTAAGCTTTCAAGTATCGGTTCGGAGTAGAGTTTATGTCAATAATAAAGAAGGACAAAACACACTAACGAACAAGTAATGAATTAAACACACAATGAAACTAAAAAGAGAAAAGCACGAAAGAAATTGACACAAAATGAAATATGAACACAAAAATAACTAGATAACACGAGTAGAACTAATACTTAACGTAATCTAACGTAATATAGCTAAAGAAATTGACATACAATATGATTTACCCATAAACCAACCAACTCAAATTTTAGAGTTTGGAAAAAAGATGATCCAACTCAAATCAAGTTTACCCAATCAATATGAGACACTTTTAAGCATCACCCAATAGTTTTTGAAGTAAGCAATCAACTCAAACTTCAAAATTTCACTAAAATTCGCACAAGAAAAAATGCCTAATTTTTTAACCCAAAATTGACCCCAAATTCGTTCGTAGATTCCAAAATTGGAAACTAATATAGTTTATACGTGATCAAAACAACTTAGATCCACAAGATGAGGGTAAAATTTTCACAAGAAAGCTCAAAAACTCAAATTTTTGCACTTTAGAAAGTGCTAAAATTTCAGCTGCGAAAGTGAGAGAAAATAGGGCAAAATCAACTTCAAATGCTCTCAAATTTGATATTCAGGCACTTTGAACTATTATCAACAAAACCCAACAACACCCACTAGAAAATTTCTTCAATTTTTAATTTGATTTTTATTTTTATTCTTCAAATGAGACAAGCCAAGGATTAAGAATTGTAGGAACAATTCTTTAGTCTTGCTCTGATACCAATTGATGTAAAATGTGATACAAGATTTATAGATTCAAGAGATAATCAAGAAATTAAGAAGAGATAAGTAAGAAAGAAAAAATAATCCCACAATTGAAGTAAACTAGAGATGAACAAATGTTGATTTGTGACTCTCTAATTTGAACAAACAATTACATGATTAATTCAAGGGAGAAGAGAATTGAACTCATACATGAATAATCTTACCAAAAGATATTCAAGAGAGATCCAATGTAGAGACAAAGGGATAAACCCACAAACTCATCAAAGAGTGTTAATCTAAAAAATATAGTCTACCCAAAATATGCTCATCATATTTTATTTATACTTCTAGGGTAAACTAAGATATGAAAAGACATAAATGTCCTTGATTAAATGTGCATCATATTATGACTAAAAAGGATCGTAAAATATCATGTTAATCTTCTATTGTGTTGATTCTTAGCTTCCATACTCTCTTAAAACATTTCACGTTTTTTATGTCAAGTTGAAATCCATCCATGCATTTAGTACTTTCCGAACTTGCATCACTTACTCTGTATTAATGTCTATGATATCGAGATACCCTTAAGAGAAGATACACAATTGTTAATTCTATAGTAATTATGCCTTTCGACAGAGATTGAAATTGAACTGGGATTGGATATCACAATACTAACATAAACTTCATACATGAATTCGCCAATAGAAATCAATATCACAACAGTAACATACATTTCAGACATAAATTCACCAATAGAAATCAAAAAGAAAGAATTTACCAGATATTAAGAAAGCAAAAATCAATCAAAATCCCCAATTATTTTTGGAGCTATTTTCTCCCTTTATATAAACAAGAAAGAATTTAGTAGAAATTAAGGAAACAAAAATCAATCAAAATCTTCAAAAAAAATTTACTAGAAGTTAAGGAAGCAAGAATCTCAGAAGTTAAGGAAACAAAAATCAATCAAAAATCCCCAATTTTTTTCTTACCAAAAGTTAAGGAAGCAAAAATCAATCAAAATCTCTTTTTTTTTTAGCTATTTTCTTCGTTAAGAAAAGAATTCACTAATAGAAATCAAAAAGAAAGAATTTACCAGAAGTTAAGGAATCAAAAATCAATGAAAATCTTCAATTTTTTTTGTAGTTATTTTCTTTTAATTTTTTTCGGAGCTATTTTCTTTTGTTAAGAAAGGAGGAAGTAAATTTTTGGTAAGTAATAAGAGGTAGAGGAACGAAACACGTGGAAATAATACGTACCACATATATTATGTATATGTATTATTGATTGTTGGATTGTGAGAAAGAATTTACCATAAATTAAAGAAAGCAAAAATCAATCAAAATCTCTAATTTTTTCGAAGCTATTTTCTCCCTTTATATAAACAAGAAAGAATTTAGTAGAAATTATGAAAACAAAAATTAATCAAAATCCCCAATTTTTTTCTTACCAGAAGTTAAGGAAGCAAAAATTTCAGAAGATAAGGAAACAAAAATCAATCAAAATCCCCAATTTTTATCTTACCAGAAGTTGAGGAAGCAAAAATCAATCAAAATTTCCAATTTTTTTCGGAGCTATTTTCTTTGTTAAGAAAGAATTTACCAGAAGTTAAGGAAGCAAAAATCAATAAAAAATTTCAATTTTTTTGAAGCTATTTTCTTTTGTTAAGAAAAGAGGAAGAAAATTTTTGGTAAGTAATAAAAGGTATAGGAACGAAACACGTGGAAATAATATGTACCGCATATATTCTGTATATGTATTATTGATTGTTGGATTGTTGAATTATATTTACCAAAAGACCCTTCATTGTAACACATACCCTTCATTGTAACACATATTTACCCAAATACTATTCATGTAAGACAAAATAATAGTACACTAAGTTTTCATTTATAAGGTAAACTTAGTTGTATTTTAACTCATGTATATTTCAAAGCTTTTCCTCCTCATCATCAACTCTTTATCTTTTGAATTCACCTCACCGAGTTGATACCCAGTGGACTGTGTATCTTTCGAATCCATCTCACTGAGGTGACCTGTGCAATGAACTATAGAAACCCCACCACCGAATTTAATCAGTTGATTAGTTATAGTGAAAAGATCTAACATAATATCACCAGAAACCTAATCCAGACCAAACGTACCAAAAAATATGTACAGTATATGTTACAAATGTTATTCATGCTGATACAAAAAATCAAAAGATGCAAAATAAAATAAAATAAACTCACCACTTGTTTCTCAATGAAGCAAGGTTTTGAATCCATTGTTGTGAGATGACATCATAATTTTTTCAGACATTCTTAAAGACCTTCAATTTAACAATATTTAAGAAAATTTCTTCTTCTATATAAAAATGTGAGTTGGGTGACGATCAATGTAGAAATGGTCATTTTAGACTCTAACAAATACATTAATGTTAGTAATCTGTTTAAGTCTTCCTCACTCCAAACGGAAGATTTCATTTCACTCTATACACAAACACTAAAATATACATACGATTCTAAAAGTATCATTTCTTTTAGACTATGTTTATTTATCAATAAGTGTACTATGTACTTATTCTATCTGTCTCACTCTTACTCTATATTAATGTCTATGATATCGAGATACTCTTAAGAGGAGATACATAATTATTAATTCTATAATAATTATGTCTTTCGACAGAGATTGAAATTGAACTGGAATTGGTGAGAATATCACAACACTAACATAAATTAAACTTCAAACATGAATTCACTAATAGAAATCAATCACAATAGTAACATACATTTCAGACATAAATTCACCAATAGAAATCAATATCACAATAGTAACATACATTTCAGACATGAATTCACCAATAGAAATCAATATCACAACAGTAACATACATTTCATACATGAATTCATCAATAGAAATCAAAAAGAAAGAATTTACCAGAAGTTAAGAAAGCAAAACTCAATCAAAATCCTCAATTTTTTTCTGAGCTATTTTCTCCCTTTATATAAACAAAAAAGAATTTAGCAGAAATTGAGAAAACAAAATCAATCAAAATCCCTAATTTTTTTCTTACCAGAAGTTAAGGAAGCAAAAATCAATCAAAATCTTCAATTTTTTCGGAGCTATTTTCTTTGTTAAGAAAAGATTTCACTAATAGAAATCAAAAAGAAAGAATTTACCAGAAGTTAAGGAAACAAAAATCAATGAAAATCTCTAATTTTTTTTGGAAGCTATTTTCTTTCAATTTTTTCGGAAACGGCCTCTCTACTTCGCCTGAGATAGTGGTATGGACTGCGTACACTCTACCCTCCTCAGATCCCACTAGGTGGGAATACATTGGGTATGTTGTTATTGTTGTTGTATTTTCTTGCAATTTTTTTTAGAGCTATTTTCTTTTGTTAAGAAAAGAGGAAGTAAATTTTTGGTAAATAATAAAAGGTAGAGGAATGGAACACGTGAAAATAATACTTACCACATATATTTTGTATATGTATTATTGATTGTTGGATTATATTTATTAAAAAATCCTTTATTGTAACACATATTTACCCAAAGACCATTCATGTAAGACAAATAGTAGTACACCAAGTTTCTCACATATTCTTATTGTCGCTCAAATGTATTTTTTATTATAACTGAGCAAATAAATGTGATATGAATTGGAGTTGTCACTACTTTCAATTTGACTAAATTCTATAAAGGATTATTCAATATGGGGATGGGATAAACAAAACTATCCAATGGATTGGGATCTCTCATGAGATATGTTATCCCACCATATAAATGGGTAACTTATCCCATCATTATAGTGTAAATGGTGAGATAAATTATTTTGGATCTAGATAATACTTCTAACAAATATGGGATCAAATAAACGTGCAACTTATTTCGAGATTAGTATCACTTATTCCTCATACCAAATAATCGCTAATGTTATAAGTTTGAAGTTTTAGATTCGAGCTATCGCTACTTGCAATTTAATAAATTATAGCACTATAAAATTAAGTTTTTGATTAGACATAATTTACTCTGTGTCAATTACATAGGTGAAAGATTTTTTATTTTTTTTTGTAATATTATAGCAGAAGAGAAAAAGAACAAGAAGTTAGAAGTCTGTATGGTTATGCATTTTAATCGGTACCTATTATGTCATAGAAAAAATTTATCATATAATATGTTTGTACAAAAGAAAAAGAACAAGAACAAAGATCGAGGAGGAGATTTAAAGAATGTGAATAGAAAAAATAATAATGCCCCCCAAAAAATTTGAAGAATAAAATTAAAACTCAAATATATATTTATTTTTTACTAATGCTTTTCTATTTTATTTTATTAGAAGAAAATAAGAGAAAACAAAAGTTCTAGTTTTACTATCTAATTGAATAAAATAAAATAAAATATATATGTGTATCTTTCAATGTCTTGTGATTTCATCCATATAGATAATAGATTTTTGTATACATGCGTATGAAAAGACTTACTATCTCTTTTCTCTCAATTATATTAGGCTTAAGTCATCGACAGACACTTAAAGTTATTTCGAAAATTCACTTAGACTCTTCGACTAAGACTGGTTCCTATTGAACACTTTTACTATATAGAAAATTGTTCCTATTAGGCACTATCGAATATTTATCAAAAATTATATCAAGTATGTGTAATACACTTGCTATGACATGGCATAAAGGGCTAATTGGAAGATGACACGTGGCATTGTGAGTCCAATAATTATTAAAAATTAATTACTCCCTCTGTTTCAAAAAGAATGACCTACTTTGACTTGACACAAAGTTTAAGAAAATAAAGAAGACTTTTGAATCTTTTGGCCTTAAATTAAAATTATGTTAAATGAACCAAAATGTCATTTAATCTTGTGGTCCTAAACATGTCATGTGGAAAGTTGAAATTAAAGTATTACCAAAAAAGGAAATAGGTCATTCTTTTTTAAATGGACTAAAAAGGAAAGTAGGTCATTCTTTTTTAAACAGGGAGAGTATAAATTTTGAAAAAAAATAAAAATAAAAACTGGTCCCCCTTCACCCCCACCCCACCCCCACCCTACCCCACTCGTTATTTCATCTTACCTCCATTTTTTTGTCATTTTTTTCTCCATCTTCTAATTTTTTTCTATATCTGATTTGAGAATCAGTGAAGATAATCAACTTCTCCATCTTCTAATTATTTTTTTTATATATGATTTGAGAATCAGTGAAGATAATCAACTTCTCCATCTTCTAATTTTTTTATATCTGATTTGAGAATCAGTGGAGATAATCAACAAGACTCTTCATTCAAACTGGTCAGCTATCTTCTTTCATATATATAAGACGCCGGCCACTGGAACCTTTCATCTTTTGGCCTATTGATCTTGACTTTTCACTTCCATTGTTTCTCCATTTTCTCTCAATGGTTTTTTCTTCGTCTTTTCTCTTCTTGTTCCAAGTCATTCTTTCTATTCCTCCTGGATTCTCCACCAATTCTGAAGGTGAATTTCACTCAACTTAAGTTAATCTAACTTTCCCATCTTTTCTTTTTGTTTGCCTTTCTTAGGTTTTAAAGATTTAAGCTTTCTTTTGCCATTTGATTTTAAATCTTGAAAATGGACACAGTTGTGTTAAAGAAAGAAAAAAGGTTCAATCTTGTTATAGACCCATTTATGAAATTATACTGGTTATATTATTGTTCTTGTAATTGGCAATTCGTATGATTGTTTTTTTAATCTTTGAAATTTGCAGGGATTTGGACAATACTAATAATTTTTATTTTTGGTGAAGTTATTTTAATTGTCTGTTCCTCGTCTCTTTGTGTGTGTATATATAAGACGACGCTACATAAAGGTGGGGTGTATGAAGACGACGAGGACGGAGGAGGGTGTGTGTGAAGAAGACGATAAAAGGGGAGATGCTTTTCCTTTTAAAAAAAAAATTAAGAAATTAGGATAATTTAAAATTATAATAATAAAATAATTTAAATATAATTTTTATAATTAAAATAAAATATATTTTTTTTATTCACGCTCTCAAGGAGAGTGTAACCAAATCAACATTTTGTGCCTAATAGGTATCAATTTTAGTAGTTGAGGTGTCTGATAGATACAGACCTTAGTTGGGGGGTCTAAGTGATTTTTCGGGACAACTTTAAGTGTCTGTCGATAACGTAATTCATTGTATTAATAATAAATTTATAGTCAATGAATATCTTATTACTACGCGAAGCACAAATACATTCACTAATTCATATATAATATGAAGCTTATTAGTATTTGTTCATGAAGCATATCAATGTATCTCTGTGCATATGTATCATAGTAAAAGAAAAATATAAAAAAAAATTCATGATACATATGAATGTACTTGGATGTGTGCATACTCATCATAATACAAAAGAATGAATTATTTTATTCATGATACGTATGAATGCATCTAGATGGCTCATGTAATAAATTTATCAATTTTTTATGTATACAGTACATTAATATGTATTTATGATACATATGAATATCTATTCACACAATTACATTTTTCTTGATATTAAGGTTCATCATGTTTTATCAAAATGAAGTTTATGATACATATGAATATCTATTCACACAACTATATTATTCTCGATATCAAAGTACATCAATTTTTATTAAAATGAATTAATGTATCAATCACGATTATCAAGTATACATGCATCAGATATATGTATCAAATAAACATATTTGATACATATCAAGAACTTATTTTCCTTCCCATAATTTAAGGATGATACATATATTTGAAATCTAATATATATGAGACACATGTATCAGAAAAAATTAGTGATATATATATATATGTGTGTGTATATAATGAAAATTTTTAAATTTTAATTTTTCTTCTAGTTTAGATATTTTAGAGATTCTCTCCCATGATTTACTCTCCTAAATAAATGCATTATGTTACTTCCTTATTTAACTAACCGATTGGTTTAAAATGTATCAAAGACTATATATATCAAGTCTTAAAATATGTATCACAAAATAAGATTTATGAAATTTTATGTAATTAGACAAAATTATTATAAAAGTATTAATATCTTCTTAACTTATGAAATTTGTGTAAGTTACCCTTTCTTCTAAGAAAAACTAGAGTAGCATGGTCCATGCCAGCACGGGCCCAACATTAAGATATTTATTTATCTTTTCAATCTTAATATATTTAAATAAAAAAATTTAATAAAAGGATTGCATATGTTTTCTAGAATTCATCCGGAATCTAGCATGTGTTCAACATATGTTATTCTAATATGTATTTAGATAATTCAAGTTGTTAACTATTGTAATTTATAATAATTTTAATGTAATTTTCAAATTAATATACGTTACTTTTCTTGTCCAAATTTTTGTGGCATTGATAGTCAATTATATTTTAAAAATAATTTAAGTTTTTAATTATTATGATTTATAATACTTTTCTTCTATTCCAATTTCAGTGACACTAATATAATTTCAAGAGTCGATCAAATATTTAATTCTTTTAAATTTTTTAAGTTGTTAATTATTGTGATTTCTAGTATCTTTCATGTATTTTTTTTGAAATATATAACAGATTAAATTATTTTTAGATATTTTAAGTTGTTAACTATTGTAATTTATAATATTTTTATGTGATTTTTGAATAATATGTGTTACTCTCCTTGTTAAGAATTTTGTGTCGACGATAGCCAATTATATTTTTTAAATAATTTAAATTTTTGATCATTGTGATTTATAATATTTTTTCTGTTTCAACTTATATGGCACAATGCTTAAATGACCATAATAATTAATTAGGGGTGATATAGTAAAATTATGAATGAAGCAGCGAAGCATAAATGTCTTAAATGACTTACAACAACTAATTAGAAGTGACATAGCAAAATTACTATAAAAAATACTTGTGAAAAATTTAAGTGGACCTCATATAAGATGTCAAGCTAATTTAAAACATCAAGAGTTAATTTATTATTTTTATATCTATTTTATTTTTATTAAATATTATTAATTTTTTAGTATTTAAATGACTTATAATAATTAATTAGGGGTGATATTTAGTAAAACTATGGTTGAAACAGCTAAAGCAAACATGTCATAAACGTCTATTTTACCCTTTTTATTAAATATTATTAATTTTTAATATATAAATGAATTATAATACTTAATTAGGAGTGATATAATAAAATCACGATTGAAGCAACTTAATCAGACATGTCATAAATATTTATTTTATATTTTTTAATTAAATATTAATTATTTTTTAATGCATAAATAACTTATAATAATTAACTATAGGTGATATAATAAAATAATGGATTCAATATTATTAATTTTTCAATCCATAAGTGACTTATAATAATTAATTACGGGTGATACATTAAAATCACGATTGAAGCAGCTGGAGCAGAAATCAGTCAACTTTTTATTTTTTTTTGTTAATTATCGTTATTTACAGTACTTTTTATTTTATTTTCAAATTCAAATAATATATGTTGTTTTATATTTTCTTTTTTCCAGTCCTAATTTATGTGGCACTAATATAATTTTGATAGTCAATCAAATATTTTATGTTGACATATCATTTTATTATTCTTAATTTTATAATACATAAATGACTTATAATAAGGGATGATATAGTAAAATCATCATTTGAAAGACGACAATTTAATTTAAAACATCAAGAGTTAATTTCGTATTTTATGTCTATTTTATTTTTTATTAAATATTATTTATTTTCTTAATACCTAGATGACTCATAATAATTAATTAAGAGCGATTGATTATGTTATTACTATAAAAATTAATATTTTAAGTTATTAATTATTGTGATTTGTGGTAACAAATTAGTTTTGAAAATGATAGACAATTAAATAAATAAATAAAATTGACTTCCAATATGTAGTTATAGTTAATTAATATAAATTAATAGAGTATATTAAAAATTTAAACCATTATAATGAAATAATTAAATTATTATATATAGGAACATAATATGTAATTAAATGGGAGTAGAAGGATTTTTTGGTAATTTTGCATGAGAGGTGGTCGAAACCACCTCTTCTATATAATAGAAAAATGAGAAAATACCCCCAAATCGTTCGCCATACATTTATTAGAGTGAAAATTGCAAGTTATAACAACACTTTTAGATAATTGTTTTAATAATTTTTTAAATTGCAGATTGCGGCAATTTTTTTTTAAAATAATTTATTTTATTTATAAAATTCGGTAATACAATTTCTACAATAAAATTAACTCCCTTTTTATAGGATAATATTCAATTTCTCCCTAAATAGTGTGTTGATAATTATGGTAATTAAGAGTATGATTATGGTATTAATAAAGATCTTCATTTATTATTATATTTATCTATTCCAAAAAGTTTCAAGCTTTTCTGAAACTACTTTATTAAAAAAATAATTTTTTTGCCTTAAACCCGTTTCTTCTTCATTTTTATACTCAAAGTACGTTTCTTCTCCAATTTCAAAATCTTACTGAAAAAATTTACTGCTACCATCTTCATGTCCAATTTTTCTCCAATCTCATCGTCATTTCCAATCACTTGCTACCATCATATCATTATTTTTTATTATCATTGATTGTCACTTATTGTTTTTTTAGCGACTATTGTATTTATGTGTGTGTCTTTGTTGAATTTGTCAGTCATGATTTGTTTGATATTTCAACCAACAAGTTCAATGGTTCCAACCATCGTATGAGATATGATGCATTACTTTGAAATTATGCTCGAAAAAAGCAAGATAATGGTGCGATCAGTATGTTACGAACATACTCGATGGTCCAAAGATTTTGAGAGACCTTGTTACTTCAATTGTCCCTAAAAAAAATAAGCCACATATAGATATGAATATTGTATTTTAATGTTTAATTATTTGATGCTCATTGCGGTTTGTCTTTATAAGATTGTTGGTATGCACAAAGTTTAGTTTTTGTATTTAAGTAGTATTTATATAAGGTTATGCTACTTTAACATTTATTTCGTATTTTACATCGTTGAATAAAATTGATATGAACTAAGTCGCCTCAGATGGTATACGTTTGATATCAACTACATCAAATTATACATTTTTTCGATTCTACAATTAGGAACATTTGACATGGATATTGTATTTTGATGTTTATTGGTGCTCATTATTTTTTTACCAATATCCATCATGGCTAATACTAATTATTTTTTTATTGCAACGAAAAATTATTTGACATCAAATAATTATCAATTAATTTATTTTTATTACGTACGGTGATAGTTTTTCATGTAATATCCATTACATACACTAAAAAGGTTATGTAACATAAAACATAATTTTTCTTATCGATTGTCACATTCCTAAAACTCAGTCAATACTGACATATGCGAAATTTTATCGATATCAATCTTAATAGCAATTTAATACATTGAGAACTCAAAAAATAATATTATTTAAGTATGAAATGAGTATATAAACTGATTTCAACGCAATTTGTTAAATAATCCATGGATATTGTATTGTGTACTATATTATTTTCATACACTAAAAACGGCTATAAGAATACACAATTTGTATGTAGAATCTTATATAACAACACAAGTAATGAATTATTCAGTATTTTCATTAATATCCATTGACATATCTTTTGTTGTCACATACAATAGATATTAAAAAAAAAATCGACAAACTCCTTTTTTGATCTAAATAAATCATCACTCCTGTGTCATTATGTATGAGCATTGGTGGGCATTATCACTTATCAAAAACTTAATCTCAATTTGGATTTAGGTAATGTCAATCTTCTGTTGTTTTGATATTGCATTAACCGATTCTCCATACTTTGAATCTTTGAATCTGCTTCATAAATAATCCCATCTATAGCAAAATCTTTAGGTCTCCTTGTAAACATATTACATAATTCATTAGTAAAAATTATTTCACAATTTCAACATATGAAAATTCATAATTTCAACAATACTCTATTTCATACTTTTAACATACAAAAAATACATAAACCAATTCAATACAATAAACATTATATTGAAATTGATTATACACAAATCAAGCGGAGATTTTTTTTTATGAAAAATGAGTAATGTAACCTATCAGTTTATGTTAGTATTTGTTTTCGTATCCATTTGTTAGATGAAATATTAATTTTCGAACAATTTCAAAATAATCTAAAAAATTAAAGAACTTAAGCAAATAAAATACCGTTAACATCTCATCTTCCTCCATGCATTACAAGCAGAGAATGTAAACTATCAACGTCCATTAGATCGATTAGATACTAAGTTATATCAGAATTTTTTAAAGAAAAAAAAGAAAAATTCAAAGAAAGTGGAATTTAAATTTTAGGAGAACAGATCGTTGGATGCTTTTACCATTTAGATGTTAATGAAATATGTGTAAAACCATTTTTAGAGATATTTAAGGGGATGATTGATATCTTGACAATAACTATCATCCCCTTTTTTTGTATATAAAAATTTATTTTTTCATATATAAAATTTATATTTTTTATTTATTAAAAAAAAAACTTTTTTATAACCTGATTTGCTACAACTTGTAAAGATGAAAATTATGCTATAAGTTGCAATTAACAAGGTTTTTTTTTTGGGGGGGGGGAGGGGGGGTTCCCATTCGGTGTCCGCATTGGAGCCCCGACTAATCCAAATCGCGCGTTGCAGGGACCATTAAAGTGCCAACGCTCCCAATAGAGTTTTCTTCATACTCAGGGTCGAACCCTCGATCTCTGGTTAAGGGTGGAGCAACCCAATCAATTAAAAGTTATTTGAATTTTTTCCCCTCTTTCTCCCAACAATAAAATTAGGGAAAAAAACCTATACGTACAATATTAAATTAATTATTGCAAGTTATAACAATATTTTTTAGATTGCATTACATAGAAAAAAAAAAAAATGCAGTAAAACTAGGAAAAAAACACACACGACACTTTTATTTTTTTCTCCTTTACTTTCTCTTGTTATATAAATTCATGATTCTCTCTTACAAATACATATTCTCTCTCTTTTTACTGAATTTTCAAAAATACAAAAAAAATAGCCTATTTAAATTGAAAATGACCTTAGTTCTTATAAAATGAAACATCAACTAAGTTCTGTCAGTATAGAAAGTGAATTTTCATTCAATTATAATTCGACATCACATGTAATTTTATTTTTTTAAAATAACAAATTTAATTTTGGATGAATATGAGGAAACCATATGTGCACATACTGTTGAACTCTCTCTCTCTCTATATATATGTTAAATAATTTTTGAAAAATATTTTAAAAATTATAATTGTATATAAATTTAGTGCAAGATTTGATATCTATATATTATTCATCTTATATTTTTGTTTTCTGTCATGTTGAAAAAAATGTCGACATGTATATATTATATGTGCATTTTCTATGTTTGTTGATTTCTACTATTTCTTAAAAAAAAAATCAAATAGATTTTTTAAAGAAAAATTCAACTATATTTCTTCTGTACGAATTCAACATGTTTATTGCTTTTCTTTTTATGGTGGAATCATAATCATCTTGTTGAAAGAAAAGTAATTTAATCGTGTATTTTTATGTATGAATTCGATAAATTTTTTGGTTGTTTTTAATTTTTAAGAAATTATGTAAAAACTTTTCAATTGTATATTTTCTATATTACTTTTTATATGTTTCTTGATTTACATTTTTTATTCAACTTAAATATTTATTATTGATATGATTATTTTTAGATTGAACTTTAAGAAAATATAATCTTTAAGAGATTATCTTCTTCTTTTTCTAACTCTTTAAGATATTATCTATACATATACATAGGAGTAAAAAAAAAGGAGAAACAATCTCAATGTTTCCTTAAAAAGTGAAAAACGTGTTCAATTAAGGATATTAATTTTCTATCCACATTTTACTCCTGCACAATTGTTTAGATAATAACCGATGACAAAGAATATACACGGTTTAAAAAATTTTTAAAAATATTTTTAATAATATTTTATGAAAACTGCTACAACTTACAATCAAAAACACAATTCAATAATTACATAAAAATAATGTTATATATTGCAATAAATAGTCTAATAAGTATATCTAGGATAATTCTCACATAAAATTACAATTGAAGATTGGTTTAGGGCTTTAGGCCCATCACTAATCCTGCCCCGAGCCCGTAATCCAAACCGCATCTGTAATATATATCTATAAATAAAATAATAAAATAGTATCGGCTCTTTGCTTATGCTTCTTCTCGCGCTTTCTGCAAAAATTGTATTCCCCCAATACGTTGATTTCCAGGTTTTATTCTCACTTTAATTTTGTTTGCTGAAATATTGTACTAATTTTTATATTCTTGAATTTGTGTTTTGCTTTATCCAATCATTTAAGGGAGTCTTTTTTTTGTTGTTGGGTGACTTAGATTTTGTGTTTTTGGGTATTTTCTAGAAGCTTTTTTGGACATTTATATTGAAATTGAACCTTAGAACTGAGTCCTATTTATCAATTTGATGTATAAATTTAAGTAGATCCCATATTATTGGAGTTGGGGATGTGGGATTAGTGTTTAGCAGCTTTTGAGTTTGGATTTTATGTTTTGTATTTTAGTTATGAAGAGTATGGTCTGTCTGTTACAACTTGGTGTATAGAATGATTATACTAGTTGTCCACTATGTGAATTTGTGGAAATGAGGACGTTGACATGAATGTGTAAGCATACTAACAACAACAACAACAAAAAACCCAGTGTATTCCCACAGAGTGGGGTCTGGGGAGGGTAAAATGTACGCAGTCCATACCGCTACCTCCGAAGAAGTAGAGAGGTTGTTTCCGATAGACCCCTAGCTCAAGATAAAGAATGTGTAAGCATACTAAGAGAGATAGAATTGAAAAAAAGCATGATACATAAATGTGTCCTTTTAACTTGGATCAACTTTCATCTATGCACTCCAACCGTGAGCATGCACAAGTAGGCACTTAAACTTGTATGAAGTTGAACACGTAGATACATGCGTCCTATATAACATCATATTTGGCCAATTCGTGTCCTACATGGAGTCCTACATGTATTATGTCACATAGGACGCGTGTGTCTACTGGTTCAACTCTATATAAGTTTAAGTGCCTACTTGTGCACATCCAAAGTTGGAGGTCATAGATGTAAGCTGAGGCGACAATTTATGTATTATGCCAATTAAGAATGAAGATATCTGGAATAAGGTGGGAGTAGATTTTGTGGTGGACAAGATGAGGGATGGGAGATTGAGATGATTCGGGTATGTATAGAAGAGATGTACAAATGCTCAAGTGAGGAGGTGTGAGAGGTTGACTATGGTGGGTATGAGTAGAGGTAGAGATAGGATGACGAATTATTGGGGAGAGGTGATTAGGCAGGACATGACACATCTTCAACATACTGAGGACTTGACTTAGATAGGAGATATGAGGATATGGAGGTTGAGGATTCGGGTAGATGGTTTGTTGGCAGTCGAATGATGTCTAGTCTCTTACTAGTTTTTGGTATTATTACATTCCTATCTTGTTCTCTGAAAATTATTATTATTATCTGTTGATTTCTTTGCTTTGGTTACTGTATCATTTGTTGTTGCTACTGTTTATCTTCCGCATTATTTCTGCATGACTTCTCAATTATTGTATTTCTTTTTCCATACTTGATTTTGAATGTTGAAGGGGAGCCTTGGAGTAACTGTTAAAGTTGCTGCCATGTGGCCAGGAGGTCACGGGTTCAAGCCTTGGAAACAGCCTCTGGCAGAAATGCAAGGTAAGGCTGCGTACGATACACCCTTGGGGCCCTTCCCCGGACACCGCGCATAGCGGTATCTTTAGTGCACCGGGCTGCTATGTTGCTCGGACTCGGCGATTATGCCGTCGAACCCGTCCCGACGCGACACCGGTGCGGACGCCGGCGCGGGATTTGTCTTGGATTCGGTCAAACGAATCCGGAGACGTTGACCAACATCAACAAGAAAGTTGGCTTTGTTATCGAAAGGGAGAAACTGGCGAAGGGAAATCGGCGACTGTAATTGTTGTCGCCGGCGGAAGAATTATCATCGCCAGAATTTCGATGGGGAAGAAAGAAAATGATATAATGCTCAGATCTGTGATTGTCGGTTTTCTCCGGCGAAAGGATTGTCGCCCGTGGAAGGGTTATCGTCGCCGGAATTTTGATGGAGAAGAAAGAGTAGAATGCTTAGATCTGGTGGTGGTCGCCGGAATTTCGCCGGAATGCTCACTGTTGGTGGTCCTATTTTTTAATAATTATATTTTTTAAAAAACAAATTATATTAAAAAGGTAAACCTAATTTATGTAGATCTAGTGAGTGTTCGACTTTTCAAATACTACTCCTAATTAAAAAGAATTTATTTTTTTTCCATATAAGAAAATACTATTCCTAATTTAAAAAGTAACTAAAAGAAATTACCTTAAAAGTGAAAAAAGTAAAGAATATTTTTTGAGGAATAAAATTTCCTTGACACATAGGAAAAAATAAATTGAAATGCCTGTTTAAATATAAAATTATATTTATAATATTTAATTTTTTAGCCGAATCCCCGCACCCGTATCCATAATCGGATTCGCACCCTTGAATCTTAAAAATTAAATTTTGACGAATCCAACTCTCGGATCCACACCCGTCTCGGATACCCGCACCCGAGTCGATGCAACTTAACCGGGCTGCCCTTTTTTTTACTTGATTTTGAATGCTTTACATAAGCCAAGGGTCTACCGGAAACAATCTCTCTACCTGCACAACCTGCACAAGGTAGGGATAAGGCTGTTTATGCACGACCTTTCCCAGACCCCGCTTGTGGGATTACACTGGGTATGTTTTTGTTTTCATAGAATTTAGTTTGGCAGCAAATTGTTATCCTGGTTGTAATGTTGTAAGGTTCCTAATAAATGTTATGCAGCTTTATGTGTTGGCCTTCAAGTTTCTTATGGAGTGATTAGACGTAGTGAATTGTTGAAGGAGATGTAACAAGGAGCAAAAGGCAAAAGGATAAAAGTAAGATAGCAGAATATTGCTGGAAAAAGATAAAGCTTTGGAAATTTCTGATTTTTAGTGGATACTTGTGCATTTCTAGATTCTAGTAGTAGATATGTACACATTGCACGGGAAGCATTTCTTACGAGGAGAAGAAATTCTTCAAAATTAGCACTTTTTGTCCACACGCAGCTACCTGCTCCCAAAATTATGATTGGTCAGTCAGGGTGTTCTTAAATGTTTTCGATCCTTCTCTGTTTGATTTAGGTGACTAAAGAAAAAAGGAAAAATGACACCGAGTTATTCTTTGAACCTTGTTTTATATTTAGAGACACAATGTTTTCTCTTCTATATTAAACAGAAAAATATAATTTAATTTTTTTTTCTACATTTCGGAGAAAAGCATGATTGTGATAACATGCTTGTTACATATATGATCCATGTTTCCTCTGTGCTGAGCGTGTCAAAGATGCCCTTTCCTTGGACTTCGATCCTGCAACATCAGCCTTAGTTCTCACATTTGTTCTCTTTTCATGATGTTGATATATTTCCACGGTATTCACCTAAACCATTGATCACCCTATTCCACGACAGTTTTGTGGTCCACTAATCTATGCTGCAGTTTCTAACTGAAAGTGCAAGTATATGCACTAGGCTTGGTTTCTGTGTGGTATCAATAAGGGTAATTGATACTTTATTCTGTTCTATGGCTGTACCAATTAATCTAATTGATTCTCGTGATATCACCGAGAAGGAAATATTGATTATGTATTAGTGCAAGTATGTTGTACGGTATTAGTATCAGCAATCACTTACCCAGAGTTTTGAATTTGTTTTGGAAGTTACAAGATTGTGAGAGTTGTATGAATATCTTACCTTAAAATGGGTGTGGCTAGATAGAGAAGCAACTTGCAAGGACACAGGAAAAAGGAGATGAACTGTCTAACTTCTTTTGAATTCATTATTTCCTCTAATTGTCTTAAATCATGTTAGCAATTTTGGAGAAGTGCTGCCCTTATTTATTTATTCATTTATTTATTTTTTGATTGCTAAGTGCGCTCTTAATATTGAAGATGTAAAATAAATGGATCTAGTCAATATCATTACATGGATTGTAGAATCAATGGCTTGTATATCTTTTTACCTTGCTAAATAATATATGCACATTTAAACTTTTATCTTCTGTTTCAAAGCTTCTTTTGGATCACTTTGAATTGTTTCTGATGTTTGGTTGCTGATTTGAAATTTTATTATCTCCAGTGGGTCTTTAATAGTTTGAAGTGAGAAGAGAATGTCGAAGAAGCGAGAAGTTGAAGATGGCGTGGTGCCTGAGGAGGCAAACACAAAACGGCAGAAGGTAATGGATCAGTCATCTCCCTCTCTTCCACCAGTTGCTTTCGAGAATCCACTTCTTCCACTTGCATCTTATGATGATGATGATGAAGACGAGGATGATGGTAATAGAGGACGTATTGCTGAGCAAGTTATAAATAATGGTGGAAACAAGGACCAAAATGGCTACTCACCTGACGACGAAGAAGATGAGGATGATGAGTCTCATGGTAGAAGCCAACGGAAGCGAAATCGTGCAATTGAGATTAGGAGGGACTGCCCTTATCTTGACACTGTAAATAGACAGGTAACCGTATGATTCAATTTTTTTTGAACTACTTTTATCTATTCTAATTCATCCTGCAACCGCAGATGTTTATACTGGAACCTTAGTGGAATCTGAAATATTATATATTGTATTGCGAAATTGTGACAACTTTTCATCCTAGTGGTACTGGAGTTCTGAGATGATTTCTCCACTCTTTATTTTGTTTTAAAAACTCGCATTCTGTTTATTTAAGTGTCAATAGCTTGATACTTTTTTGATTTGTGTTTAAATGTCTGATAGTTATTCCTAATAAGCTAGCGTTTGGCCATAGATTCCCAAATATTTTTGGCGAGTCATTTTTGGGTGAAGATGTGGGTGAAATTTCCATGCCTTTGGCCGTAGTATTTGGGACACATATTTTACCCTTAAAAGTTCACAAAAATTGGAATTTGGCCCAAATACTAGTATTTGGAAATTTGGATTATTTGCCAAAAATATTTGTCAAATAAAACTACTTGCGAAATCTATGGCCAAACGGGTCCTAGAAGAAGTGTCTTATAGTTATTGAATGCCAAACTAAACTTTTGGTTACAGTTGATGCATTTCTATTGATTTGCATCAGCAAACAAATTTGGTTTAGCTCACGTACTAAGACTGATGGTTCTCTTTCTCACTCGTTTATTTTTCTCTTATCTGGTATATCCCCTTTAATACATGTTGTCGACATCTGCAGGTATTGGATTTTGACTTTGAGAAATTTTGTTCGGTCTCCCTCACAAATTTAAATGTGTATGCATGTTTAGTTTGTGGAAAGTATTACCAAGGAAGGGGGCCGAAATCCCATGCATATACACACAGTCTTGAAGCAGGACACCACGTGTTCATCAATTTACGAACAGAGAAAGTTTATTGTCTTCCTGATGGATATGAAGTCATAGATCCATCGCTTGATGACATTATACATGTTCTAAATCCAAGGTTTGTCAAAAATACTCTGACTTGCTGTCACTTATTTCTTGCTTTATGTTATTATATTGCCCTTGTATCGATTAACTGGGGATCCTTCTTGTAATATATGGCTTCGATTCACCATTCTAGTTTGCTTCGTCTTTATTTCGCAGATTTACTCAGGAACAGGTTGAGCAACTCGATAAGAGCCGGCAGTGGTCTAGGGCACTTGATGGGTCTGATTATCTTCCTGGAACGGTATTGAACTTCTTTATGCCACCTTTAGTTGTTAAAGTTACTATATCCCCTTTTAGTCTAAATGCTAATCTTTTGGTGCTGGGATGTATGTTAGGTTGGGCTGAATAACATCAAGGAGACTGATTTTGTCAATGTCACAATTCAGTCTTTGATGCGAGTAACTCCCTTGAGAAACTTCTTTCTTATCCCTGAAAATTATCAACACAATAGATCTCCTCTTGTTCATAGATTTGGAGAGCTTACCCGAAAGATTTGGCACGCACGGAACTTTAAAGGACAGGTGCATATTAGCATTGGTGAATTCATTGTTTGTCTGTTCTTCACGGTCTTCTTATTTTGTCTAAATGTCGTTGCAGGTCAGTCCGCATGAGTTCTTGCAAGCGGTTATGAAAGCTAGTAAAAAACGTTTTCGGATAGGTGCACAGTCTGACCCTGTTGAATTTATGTCATGGCTCCTGAATACCCTTCACACGGAGCTTAGAAGTTTCAAAAAAGGCAGTAGCATAATCCATCAGTGCTTTCAGGTTTGCTGGAAAAGATTAACTCTTCTATATTTACAAATATACTAGTTGATCATTATGCTAATATATGATGCTTTTTTCTCATAGGGGGAATTGGAGGTTGTGAAAGAGATGCATAATAGGCCTATTGCTGAAAAGAGGGAGAATGGTGAACATGAATCTCGCAATACTGGCATGGAAACTAGCAGAATGCCTTTCCTAATGCTTGGGCTTGATTTGCCACCACCACCTCTTTTTACAGATGTCATGGAAAAGAATATTATTCCCCAGGTCCCTTTTTAAGTTCATTTTTTTTATCGTGATGATCTTTGAAAACTTTTTGCCTTTTCTTTATTTTCTTTTCTTGTCTACAGTATGTGGTGAATGGATGGTCATCGTATTGAATTGTCTCATGTTGAATGTATCATTGTACTAACTTTCGTGCACATGCAGAAATGCAAGTGTCTAGATGTTGGCTAAGAAAAGGTGGAGCGTGATTTGTTCTTTGGAGAAAAGATTGCACCAAGTTTTATATATATGGTTACCTTTCTCAGAAAAAAAAGAAGAAGAAAGACTGCACCTAGTCTGAGAAATTGTTTGCACTTCAAAAAAGAAGCTTATTGTTTTTCACCAAGTCCTTTTACTGAGTGTTATAGACTTTAATTAGATTGTTGACTTATCTGAGGTGAATGAAATTATGTAGATCAAGCCAAAGTTTGGGTTAATTACAGAGAGTTTCCTTCTAGCTGGTTAAAGCTCAAGACTTCCTCAGTAGTTTAAATAAGGAGAAGCACCTCTCCTCTGGTTCAGATATTTCATTCATTTGATATTAGTTACAAAACAATTTAGAGTAATATCTGCAAGGATAACTGTTTTACCAGCGTTACTTGGACAATGAATTTATCTTCTTGCAATAAAGCTTGGGCATTACTCAAATGAAAGGAGGGTTCGTGAAGCAATACCCCTGTTATCATGGCCCTATTCCAGATTAATCACAGGAAACTAATGAACCTTTCTCATTTAGATATTCAGGATATTGCAATCTTTGGTATACTGACAAATTTTTCATCAGTTGAATATTTGGAACTAAATAAACTTATAGAAGTGATTGAGAACTAAAAGAGCAAAGAGAAATAAAGTGCAAGTTTTGAAGACCATGACCTCATTCATCAGGTGCGGTGAGGAATATAATAACTTACAAGAAATAAATAACATGGTAGTCTGGATGTTGGTCTTGTGTGTTAGGAAACGGAGGACACAGTGAAAGAGAGGTAGTGTGTGAGAGCAAAGAAATGAAATGAGAAAATGAGGCAAAAACTGAAAAAAGGATATTTAGGGGAAATCATACAATTCTCATTTAAATTTGATGCCCTTCAGTTTTTGTCTTTGTCATTCTTTGAATCGGAGGCGAGATACTGAGATCTCTTGAATTTCAATTAACTATATTTGGAGGACTATGCTTGTTTGATACAGTTCAATAATTGCGGGTGCAGATTCCTATTTAAACACATTCATGATCTATTTTTGCTCTCTTTTGCCCGTTCTTTTCCTTCATCTTTTAACCTTGGGGAAGTAGGGAAGATGCTCTTCATCTACAACTTTCTGTTCAATGTGTTGAAATGATTCTTCAAACTTAATGAGTCACCTTCTTTTGAACTATGTTTAATATGGTTCACAACATCCGGAAGCTTTAGTTTCTCAATGTTGTGACCTCCTTATTTGCTTTTTTACTATGGTATTGATGCATCACAAGTCTGTACTTAAATCCAGGTTCCATTATTCAACATATTAAAGAAGTTTGATGGTGAGACTGTGACTGAAGTTGTAAGACCCCGTATAGCAAGGATGAGATACCGTGTAACAAAATTGCCACAGTATCTAATTCTCCACATGCGTAGGTTTACAAAGAACAATTTCTTCATGGAGAAAAATCCTACGCTTGGTAAGTACTCATTATTGATAATATCCTTGAATTGAATGAAATTACCATGACATTTAATTCATAATGGATGTAGACGTAAATTCTCCAACTATATCACTAATATGATCACCCTCAATGGATGTAAAAGCCTCGTCAATACTCCTGCTAGCTCGCCAATTCCCAAACCCAGCTCATACCATCACATTTTCATCACTCAAATTGTTATTTTTGGTTGGACCATGATATCAAGCTGTCCTGTACTGCTTGGGTTTCGCTAAAATACACTAGAACTTATTGTAGGTTAGGATGTTATTTTGCCTCTTTTAACTTGAATATCAGTAAACCCCTTCCAAGGGATGGGTGGTGGAGGGGAGCAAGGGGTTTGAAGTTCTTAGGTTTTGCTAGTTTGAAGTTTCTTTTTATTGCTTGTTAGAATTGTTCTTTCTCATTCCAAATTCTCCGCATACGGGCATTTAGGGAGAGGGTGGAGAGACGAGGGGTAAGGGGTTACGTTTCCGGGTTTTGCTTCCTTGCCTGGTCAGTGATGTGTACTTTCTTCTTCCTGATAAAAGTAATTTTTTAAATCTACTTGTTATACTTATCCCATTTACACTTCCTTCTCCACACAAGACAGCTAGCTGCTAGGTAGAGCAGGGAAAGGGCTGTGTGGAGGAGGAAAGCAACAAAAACTAGATATAACAGAAAGGCTCTTAACCTTGAGTATTTATAATTGGCTTAGGAACTGCAATGTTAGACTTCTATCCCCTCACTTGTGAAGTTTCATGCATCTTTTTTCAGTTAACTTCCCGGTGAAGAATCTAGAGCTCAAAGATTATATTCCCCTGCCCGCACCAAAGGAGAATGAGAAACTTCGGTCAAAATATGATTTGATTGCTAATATAGTTCACGATGGTAAGCCAGGCGAAGGATCATACAGAGTGTTTGTCCAACGAAAATCAGAAGAACTTTGGTTAGTTGCATAGCTCATATCACCAAGTTTTATATGTTTCTATTATGAAGTTTTAATCCCCTCCCTCCCAATCACACACACACGGAAAAAGGAGAGGAAGAAGTGGTTTATTTTGTTAACTTGGTAACCTAATGTAGGTATGAGATGCAAGACCTACATGTTTCTGAAACTCTTCCCCAGATGGTTGCGCTTTCTGAGACTTATATGCAGATATATGAGCAGCATCAGCAGTAATGAACCTGACAAGTAGCGTTGGAAGCATCAACCTCTGCCTTTTCTTCTCTTTTGAAATACCAAATTCGACTTTAGACTTCTAACGAAGAGTACTCTACTTGTTGAGTGATGGTGATCCTTGCGGTTTATTTTTCTGTTGTATGTAAATCTCTGCTATTTTTGTATGGCTTAGGCTTAAGATTACTAGTACCATTGCATATGGGGAGTTATGAGAACTCCGGCTTTGAAGGGTCCAGTTTTTTTAATTCCAGATGTTTTTGTTGTATGGTAAGTTCTTGAATTTGGTACATAAAGTACCTTAATCTTCCATATGTAGGAACAATAGCAATCAGAAATGAGCGGGAGATTTCATTTGGGCAACTAGAGTAAACTCATCTTGTTATGAATTCTGCAAGATATTTAGCAAATCAAGTAAAATTTTATGTGAAGAGAGTAAATAAATCCTTCTGCGAGATAAAATTTTACTTTATTTATATGAAAATTTATGTAAACTTGGTAAAGTACATTTGGTTGTTTTGAACTTAAAATTAGTTAAAAATGAGATGGGACTTGCAAAAAAAGAAAATACAAGTATTATGGTATGAAAAATGTCCTATCGTATTCTTCTTTAGCACGAGGGTGGAATATCACTTGTTATTAGTGAGGAAGAGTCAAAAAGTAATGAAGAAAAAACAAATCTTTCGGTGGTTAGTCAAATTCAAAACTGATAAATCATGTTGATTAAGTCATCTCTGTGTCTGATTCAGCCTCCATTTGAATAATAATTTGCTGGAAGATGTTCCCAACCTTGAAATTTGACTATGAATGAAATGACCCTATTGGATATCTGGATGTAAATGCAAAGCATGGCACAATATTAAATTCCTCTTCTTCTTATTGTAATGAATATGAAAACAGACTATTGATTGAGACATTTTTGAATTATCATACTTCCCCAAGGTGTTGTAAGTAAATTTATAGACTGAATGATGATGTTAACATATGTGAACAAGTGTAACTCATACCTCATTGACTATTTGTCTTCTTTCGTTTTTCTGGTTTTTATTTTTGACCGGAGTTTCCACTTTTCTTCCTTTATACTCCCTCCGTTCCAAATTATCCGTCTCAAATTAAAATAACACATTGATTAAAAAAAATGATTAATAACATGACTAGTTTATCATAGTACCCCAATTAAATAATGTTTACAGTTTAATTTAAAGAAAAAGTAATTAATGCAAAGGATAAAACATGGAAAAAAAAATTTGTGTCTTCTTGATTAATGAAAAAGGACAAGTAAAATGAGAAATCAAATTAGGAAATTTGGGACGGGTAATTTGAGACGGAGGGAGTATTCCTCTCTCTCAAATAATTGTGTTTCAGCTCACTTCATGCTTACTGAATTACTCCCTTCATTTTAGTTGAATTTCTTGGTAAAAGTATTTATTTTAATTTAGTTATTTTAATTATTTTTTTAACTAATTTTTTTTTATTTTAATTTAATTATTTGATTTATGAAATCTACAAAAGTTTGTTACGTTTTTTTAATACTACCTAATCATTAAATAACTAAATAAAATGTACACACTTAAATTTATATTTTCAAAGTATAATTAATAAAATTAATTTTAAATATTACCTTATCAAAAAAATTTAATAAAACTAATTAGATAAAATAAATTTCCAGTAAATATTTTCTTAAGGGAGTGTAAGTCAATAAGGGCCTATTATTTTGAAATGGATGGAGTACTAAGAAAAATAATAAATACAAGGTATAGTTTACTAAATTATCCTTATTTATTAGATATTTCTTAAAATAAATATTATTAAGAAGAAGTTAGCACTCCCTGTTTCAAAATAGTTGGCTCTTGCTGAAAATAGTCTTATTAGCCTTATTACATATGTTTTGAAAATATAAATTTGAGTATATACACTTTTATTTAATGAAGGAGTAGTATTGGAAGAATATAATAAGAATCTCTTAATTTCATAAATAAGATAACCTGAAACAAATATTTTTAGAAAAATAAACAAATATTTTTAGAAAAGTAACCAAATATTTTGAAACGGAGGGAGTAGTTACTTAATACTACTCCCTCTATCCAATAATATTTGTCCATCATTGACTTATCACAAATGTTAAAAAATAATAGATAAAAATAATTTTACTATATCACCTCTGAATATAATTAATTTAATATTTTAAAAATATATTGGGTAATGACTATAATTAATAATTAAAGGTAAAATGGGTAGAAATTAGTGAATTATCCATTGATTTTTCAAACTGGATAGACATTATTGATATCTATTTTTAGTAACATCGACATGTATTGTTGGACGGATAGAGTACAGGGATCGATTGGTACGGGAGATAAGGAAAATAATTTATTGATATCTATTTTTATTAACATCGACATGTATTGTTGGACGGATGGAGTACAAGGATCTATTGGTATGGGAGATAAGGAAAATAATTTTAAAATAAAATTTGAGATTAACTTTATCCGTTATTTGATGTGAGGTATTAACTAATTTCGGAACTATTTTATCCCATCATTTGTACTATCCTAAAATCATTCGAAAGTGAAATAAAATAATCTCATGCGATATTTCAATTCATGACATATTCCACCTTATCCTATCGAATTGTACCAAATGACGCCAAGATTATGGTTAGAAATAATTTCTATTTCTTGGAATTTTTAAACTGATCACTTTTTTTTTCCGGGGGGGTGGGGTGGGGGGGAGGGAGGCATCGGGGCTTAAAAATGCTACGTTCTCTATCCCCATCTATATGACTCATATTTTTTTTAGTCGATCCTGAAATGAACGGCATATTTCTGTATTTAGTAACAAATTAACTTTACAAAACCAATATATTCTTAACGAAATGATTTACAGTCACATAAATATTTATAACTTATTTTAAACCATAAATTTCAATAATCTTCATTTATTCCGTGTAAAGTTAACCTGGCTCACATGAATACGTATAAGTAGTACTTATTTTGTAATGGGGAGTACTTGTGAAATCTTTAAACATGGTCAAGACTACCAACGTTGAAGGATTATAAAGCTCCCTTTTTCTTAATTTCATCATGACTTGAAGTATTGGAGTACTCCAAGTCCAAGATGCTTCTATCTCTTTGACATTTACTCAATCACCAGAGTTGGCATGGTGATTCAGCGTCATGTCCCTTAAGCAAGAGGTTGGGGGTTCGATCCTCGTCTTTCGCGAATGGAAGCAAACTCTATGGTCAGTTTTCTACCGCTAAGTGTGCTGACAGAGGAACGGAGGATTAATTCCACTTAAAAAAGTATAGGTGTGTAATAGGACCCCCCAAAGTTCAATATGTTCAACTGGTAATTCGGTCAAACTTCTAGGTATTTTTATAAGTATTTTTCCAATTTAATATTCTTTGACCACACCCATCTTTATTTTTGTTCTATATATATCTTTTCTTATTTAATTTTATCGTCGACTATGATTTATGTAGCCAATTTCAATTGATTTGAAATTAATTGTAGTAGTTTTTATTTATTTTCGTGGTGCCATTAGTTTAATGATCATAATTATATTTTTATGTTTTCTTCGCAGTTTAGTTATACATGTATGTATATTCTCCAATAATCTACTTATTAGTCGAGGAAGAAGCAAGGGTAGCACATCATAAAGTAAATAATAATCAATTACCGTATTCACTTTGTGTTGAAATGAATTAGAAATAAAATTAAGATAAATAAATTAAAATTAGGGAATAACTAAATTTTCACAAAGCATGATTCCTCCTCTACTATGTAGACTGAGAAAAACCAAACAGCTTTAAGATTTGGGAGAAAAAAGTGGGGAGTAGGAGCATCCAGAATTGACTTGACTTTGAATAAAAAATTATTTTCCCCTTTTTTGTTTAATAATACTTTCTTTATTCACATTTACTAAATTAAGAAATACTTTAATTAATTATTTTCATATTACCTTATAATTATTATTTTTTTAAAAAGTATTCATACCGGTTTTGTAAAATTTTCAAGAAGTCTTTTAAGGAGTGATTAGTAATATTATTTTTTTATTTATAATTTTTTAATATGTGTATAAAAAAAAGATGATTAAATAATAGAACAGAGGAAGTAATAATTTAAGAAGAAAAGGATATATACTAATCGATAAAGCTAGAATTAATGGTCAAGATGTGCTTTAAGTATTCCAATTTTTCTAGTTTCACATTTAAACTATCATGTACTCTGTTCGTTTTGTATTAGTTGGTCAAATATTAATTTTAATTTAATTTTTTATTTTATAAAATCGAAAAAATATTATTATGTTCTTTCAATACTATTTTTATCATTAATGATTAAATAAAGTGTATAAACTTAAATTTATATTTTCAAAACATAATTAATAAGACTAATTCGGTAAAATAAACCCCTAAGTCAATTCCATAGGGGACAACTAATATGAAACGGAGGGAGTATATATTTTTTATTCAAATTATCATTAATTACTTCCTCCGTTCGCTTTTACTTGTCACTAATTTCCTAATTGAATTTCTACTTTTACTTGTCATTTTTGACATATAAGGACAAGACAACCTTTTTTTTTTTTTTTTTCTATTTTACTCTTAAAATTAATTATTATTTTTTAAAAATTAATTTCAAGATACAATGTAAGCATCACTTAATAGAAGTACTATGATAAATAATCATGTTATTAATTATTTTACTTAATTGGTGTGTCAACTCAAAAAATGACAAGTAAAATCGAACGAAGGAAATATCTATTAACATGCTTTAGTTATAATTTGCTTCTTTTTTTTTTCTATCTGAAATATTATCATCGGTCAAATAAAAAAATAAATTAATTGATAACTAAAATATATTTTAATAATAAATCATTAATGATAATTAAAACCTCGCACACATAATAACCCCCACACCCCAACCCCCGCACACACTTGAATGGTCAAATTCATGCATTTATATTACTATATGTATTCTAGGCTGAGAAGAAGTAAGGGTAAATCCAACCAGAATGTGAATCTTGACCAGAAATCCTTAAGAAATAATTAAACTAAATCTTGATCCTATCACGAGAACGTATTACTGCTATGAAAACACTAATAAATTGAATTAGTAGGGATTTTCTTTTCCTTACCACCCAATTACTTTCTGAAAAGCTAGCGATCTAGTCTTAATTTATGTATTACCACTATTTAATCGAATGCATTTTAAAAAAAAAAAATATATATAACTTGTAATTTGAAATAAATATTATAAATCATCATTAGTCAAATCACTTTGTTAACCAATTTTTAAGTTCTTTTCTAGTGTAAATTTGACTCGTGTTCATTTTCAAAAATCTACGTGTATATGTATGAATTTGAACAGAATTTTGTCTTTCATAAGTTCCATAGGAATTACGTGGCACAACTGGTATTATATTATGATATAGATATATAAACTTATGTTGAACGAAAATTATTTGTTATTTCTACATCAAAAATATTTTGGATCACTTATATTTTGATTAAAGATCATCAAAGTCGAGAGAAATTTTTTAAAAATCATCTAAAAATATAGGCATTTCTGCAAATGAGCCGTCCAGCTTAGCATTTAGCAACGCTAATTTCATACGGTAGGCCAGTTTACTCCCCCCTCTCCTCCGGACAAGGGCCGTTTGATTGGAAATAAGTTATCTCAAAATTAAATGATTCGAAATTAGTTGTCTCGAAAAAAGTTATCTCATCAAGAATATGTGATAACTTATCCTGTCACTATATAAATGATGGAATAAATAATTTCGGGATTAGCTAATACCTCCAATTAAATATAGAATAAAATAATCATGCATTTTATTCAGAGATTATATTATATCTTACACTTCACAACAAACGACACCCTAGTTACTAACTTTCTTCGTCCATTTTTACTTGTCCAATATATTAAAAATAGATGTCCGATAATATTTGTTCAATTTGAAAGATTAATGGATAATTTATCATTTTATTTTCATTAAACCATTGTGTTTAAATATTATTTTTTATCCAATGCTATACTTGAGCCGAGGGTCTTTCGGAATAACCTGCCTACCTCTCCGAGGTAATGGTAAGATCTGCGTACACTTTACCTTCTACAGACTTCACTTTTAGGATTTTACTGGCTATATTGTTGTTGTTATCCAATGTATTTTTCGACATATAAAATTTATTATATTCAAAATATGATATAATTAATTAATTAATTGTGAACAAGTAAAAATCGATGAAGAAAGTAAGCTACTTATTCGTGCTTACAACTTTTTCTTACCTAATTTTTATTTAAATTCTATAATCGAACTTTATTTAACAGGAGTAGTAGTTACTCACTCTGTGCATGTTCTTTTATTCGATTATTAAAAATAAATGTCAAATAATACTTATTGATTTTAAAAAATTAGTGAATAATTAATTAATTTGAGCCGGGGGTCTATCGAAAACAGCCTCTCTACTTCTTCGGAGATAGCGGTATGGACTACGTACATCTTACCCTCCTCAGACCCCACTTTGTGGGAATACACTGAGTTTGTTGTTGTTGTAGTGAATAATTAATTATTCCATGTTCATTTTATTTTTACTATTAAATGTTAGTAACTATCCAATACGTATATTTTTAAAAATATTAAATTTATCATCTTCAATGGATAATATAATAAAATTATTTTATTATTTATTATTTTTAAAATAAATAATTAAAAATGATCGGAGAAAATATTAACGTGAGTCAAATTACACTTCTAGGAGGAGAGAGTTAGGGCCTAGGGGTCGCTTGGTGTGAGGTATAAGGGATAAGTAATCCCAGGATAAAATGATCCTTCATTTTATCCCATGTTTAATTGACGGGATTAGTCAATCCTGGAATAACTTATCCCACCATTTACACCATAGTGATGGGATAACTTATCTCATATGCATGGTGGGATAAGTTAAATCCCAAAATAACTAATCTCAAAATTAATTATCTCGAGATAATTATTTCCCAATCAAACGACCCCTAATACATCAATAATAATAATAAAAAAATGTATCATAAAGTCAGTTGAAACAGACAAGAAACACCTACCTCGTGCATGCGCAGCGAAGACATGCAGGTTGCAACAATTCTATTGTATCATATTTTACTTTTTAGAGTTAAATTAAATTTAATTTTAGTTAATATTTTAAAATATTTTTCTTCATTATATTAATATGAGAAGGATCAATTAAATTTTTTGAATACTTAAATATTAAATTAATTTTATTTAATTTCATTTTAAAAATCAGTCAAATTGACTCTCATGAAGTTAAATGGGATAAGTAAAAGTAAACGGAGGTAGTAGCTTTTTCCGTTCGAATTTACTTGCTAAGTTTTCATTTTTACTTGTTATTTTTGATAAATTAAGAAAAAATAATTTTTTTCACGTTTTACCCTTAACATTAATTACTTATTCTTCAAATCATTTTCAATACCTATTACTAAAAATTAATTAATAAGAGCAATATAATAAAGTTACTATGCCAATATAATGATTATTTTCTAAATAAATTTATCTAAGTAAATTCGAATGGAGAAAGTATATGACAATTAATTTTGTGTACTTTGTAAATGCATTACTTAATTAATTTTGTGAAGACAAAGCAAAAATTAAAATAACATGCTATTGGATTTTCCTAGATACGATTCATCGTACTTCCCTAGCATTTTATTTCCTCTCTTTTGTCCTGTAACGTGCTGTGCTATTTCCTAGAAGTTACATTTACCTTCACTTTTAATTTATATTCCAAACCTCATCGCGTTCACACCTAACCTCTTCAACAGACAAAAGTAGAATATTATTTGTGTCAATGCTTATTTGATCGACAATTTAACTTTTGCTTCTGAACAGATAACAAGGTCAAAAAATGCAATATATGTTTATGTAGCTACATTGAACAAAAAGAGTCTTGTGTGGACCGGGCAGTAACTACTACTTACTATACAGGAGAAGGGAGCTATGGAATTTCCTATTACATTATAATATCTTGTTCCTTACACACGGGTGTTTCCAACATAATTTAATTTATGAAAAATAAACTTCAATCACAAATAAAAATATGAAGAAACAATAGTTTGATTGATAAACGATGGAGGTACAAATCTGTTCTTCCCTTGATTCTTCTCTCATGATTTTCTCCGTAATTCGAGGGCCGTCAGTAGCATATTACTCGAATGTATGAAGATTTGGATATGAATTTCTCCGTAATTCAAGGGCCGTTAGTGATGTATTTCTCGAACGTAGGAACATTTTCTCGAATGTATGAAGATTTGGATATGAATTTCTCTGTAATTCGAGGGTCGTTAGTGGCGTATTTCTCGAACGTAGGAACATTAGGATTTGATCTCCATGAAAGGAGGGTTTGTCTTCTTGGTGTATTTGATTATCAAGAAGAGAGGGTTTTGATTTTTATATCCCATGAATTTATTGGGACTTTTCAAAGATCTCTTTGTGAATATCCCGTGAATTTATAGTATACTGGAGATGCCTCTTTAAAGGGATATTTGCTCCCTTTATATAAACGTAATTTAGGGTTTAGGTTGAGTAGCCATCAAGCTAGATTTAGCATAAAGTAACCCCCAAAAACTCTAACCAAAATTGAACTTTTTTTTGTAGAGTCCAAAAAATTTCAATGTCTACAACAGGAACAACTGGGACCGAGTGATTTATGTATATTGAAAGACACATTTTAATTATTTATGGATGATAGTATGTAAATAATCATAAATATGAGATTAATTAGTAACTTAAAAACTAAAGCAAATTATTATCGGCTTTGATTAGAGGTTAATTAAAATACATGAAGAGGGTAAATGATTCCAAATTAAGTCGAAACACATATATATATAAGCTAAACTCGTATAGAAAGGTTGGATCTCCTCTTTACTCAACAATGCGTCATCATAATTATAAGTAGACTCTATATATTCTTAGTTACTGCTCCAATATAATTTATTGGTTGGAGACGTGGTGAATTAGATCGAACTCAATAATTTTAATCTAATATTAGTGAATTTGTCCGCGCTTCGCGCGATTATAAAAAATGATAAAATTCTATTTGATCGACTGATTTATAGATAAAAATTATGAAAATAAAAAAATCATATAAAATACAACATAAAGAAAAATCATAGAGATAACAAAAAAAAGTAAAGAAATAATGTAACATTATTCTTACTGTAACGCTATTCTTACTACATTGATCACTAAAAATAGAAGCAAAAAAATACGAAATCAATGCATAATCTTTTGAGCCCTAGTCGATATCCATTCTCAATGGTCGATCACCATTCAATAAATTTCATCTTATTCTTCTAGTTAAACTAAAATATGAATAGAATAAGCGCATAAAACATAATAACTTAAAAAGCTAATGTAATCGATCATTTCTGTAAATTCTTACAATGCTTCTAATTTGTAGGACTATAACGTAAAACACCAAATTATGACATTATATGACTGTTAATCATTATGTGTGTTTAAAAATTAATGAGATCATTCATATATACATAAAAGATGGAAAGAAAGATTTTGAGAAATTTTATTTTCTTGCCTTTATGTTGTCGTTTTTTTCACAATTTAGTTAGGAAGCTATATTGATAGAGAAGAGAAAGAATAATCTTGAATGAAATTTTTCATGAAACAAAACATGAATTTATATAGAAAAAAATGGAGGAAATAGGCTGAAAAAAAAGAAAAAAAAAGAGAAAAGACATCAAATCCTCCCTCAACTTGTCAGCAAAACTTACGTTGAACCCTAAACTAATCGGACAATTATTTACCTGTAATACCCCGTATTTTCGTGCTAGAATTCGAACCGTCGTTTCTACGCGTCTAAACTCTAATCCAAGTGACTCTCATGTGAATATAGTTTTCATGATCATTATCCTAGTCTATGAAGTAGCTTGGAGGTGAAAAATGTTCATAGCAATGACTTAGAACAAAGTTGAGCTAAGACCAATTGATTCGTCCAAAGTTTGACATTCGATTCTACAAGGGTCTACTTCAAATGAGTATAACTCTTTATATACATGAAATTTTTCATCCTAAGACCTATCAAATTGTATATAATTGAATTAGCTTTTCAACGATACCAATTTCGTAAAAATCTGATACCCGAGCGAAAAGTTACAACCCTTTTAGTGAAGAGCTGTAAGCCAGGGCGATTAGGCCCGCGCCGCGCGCAGATCACACGCCAACACTGTTTCAGACGCTAATTTCAGTTTATGGGTTTAGGGGCGTTTTGGTCATTCCCTCTCACCCAAAATCCGTCCAAACCCTATATTAAAGCCTATTAGAAGCATTATATGTTATATTTCATCAAATTCCCTCAAAAAGAAAATCCTAAGCTCCTACATCCAACTTCAAGAACCTCCAAAATTCACCATTAATTCTACAAATTTATTCAAGATTCCAAGTTCCTAGTTCAAGAACTCCAAGAACCATCATTCAAAGGCATGATTAACACCTCAAAAACGTGTATCGATCTAAAGTTCATCATTCAAGGTATGTGGGGTTTTTCAACAAGAACTCTCTTTCGTTCTTGTGCCCAAATTGATTTTTCTTTTATGAATATACATGATTTTACATGTTTTGATATGAATTTGAAGCATGAATTTATACCCTATATGATTTTACATGAGATTATGATACTCTCTATGTTTTGAAAGTTGAATTGAATGAGAATGATGACATTTTTGTACATAAAGCTAAATTTTCCAGATTTTAAAGTAAGTTATATATATTTATGATGAAAAGCATGAATCTTGAGAAAATTTAATATGATTTTGATGTATGAGACCTTGAGTCCTAATTGGAATTGTACTTTGAGAAATTATGTGCTATAAGCACAATGAGATTTGAATCCCAAAGCAAATTTTCTTTACCAAGATGTATGATTATAAAGCTGAAATTTTAAGTTTTAAGTGATTATTTTTGTGCTTATGTCATAAAGTATGAAACTTTGGAAGGTTTTATGGTGATATTGATGTATGGGTTTTTGGAACCCTATTTGAGATTATTATTTTGAGAAAATCATATGTTATAAACACCTTGAGTTTAAATAATTTGAGATGTTTTGAATGATTTGACCTTTTGGTCTTAATGGAGTTGTTTTGAACTCGAGTGTGAAAGAAATCCGCAACGTGGTTGATTTTGATAAATGGGAAGCATGATGGCTCCCGATGTATATTTATATCTTACTGAAAATATTTTGTTGTGGATTGTCTTTGAAATGATCTGAGCTAAGTTCGGGAGAAATCTTTAGCACCGAGTGGGAGGTATAAAGTGACCTTACTTCCCTAGAACTACGTGCCCCCGTAGGAGTGAGCCTGAGGTTGATTTATATAGTGATCACTAGTTTGTGTGGATTTGATATCGATAGTCCTACTCCGATGGCAAGGATAGGACGGCTCTCCCCAACGTGGGTTGTACGTTGGACTCCATGTAGCTCACATGGTTTATGTCGGTTATAGGATCTCCCAATGTGTGTGTATGTGTACTCTTCTATCTGAGATGAAAACATATTTGCTTAAAAGGCTGAGTTTGAGAAAGTCATTATTCTTAAAAGATTTAAGGAATATATTCTAATGAGAATTGACATGAGATTTGATTGTTTTGATGATTTGAAATAGAGATGAAAGTGAATTGAGAACGTATTGTAATGACTCACTTGTTTTACTTTACATGTATTACTCATCCATGATTTTGATGATTTAATTCGAGCTAAGTGAGTCATCTATATCAGCATGCATAATTTTATAAACTGTGATGATATTAAGATATTATTTTATATATGCATTGCACCCCCATATGCTCGGTATTTTTCCATGGTACTGACCCACATGTATGTGGGCTACATTTTCTCGGAATGTAGGTACAAGGTATAGTTGCACCTTCGGATCCAGTTAGTTCGTGGTATCCAGTCAGCAGGTGACGAGTCATTTTGATTCAAGGGCTTGGGTTAGTTATGCAGAGTTTATAGTGTTGTATTTTCTTTATTCAGTCGTATTGAGTTGGGGTAGTCGGGAGTCATGACCCGGCTACCTACAGTCAGTACTAGTAGAGGCTTCATAGACAGTCAGTAGAAGTTGATGTATTTTGTTTTAATTTTGGTTGTAAAGGCAGAATTGTAATCCTGTAAAATTCCATTTTTGTATCGATCAAATTCAGAAAAAAGTTAATTTCTGCTGATTTGTATGGATTTGTATTTTTATTCAGTTGCTTATGAGTTATGCCAGTAGAAGGGTTAGCTTGGGGTCACTTGTGATCCTAAGCACCGTGTGACGTCTCGGGACCCGATTTCGGGGCGTTACATTACCCCCTTAACAACTTTAAGTGAATTAATTTCAACCTCAAAATCAAAATCCCACTCTCACAACGGAGAGTGCACTACACACGCGCCATGTCATTGCCAAATCAGCGCCACATCAGTGTTATGTCATTGCCCCGTAAGAAATTAGAATTTAACAAAAAAAAAAATCTCACACACATACTATTTTTATATATTTTTAAAAAAAGTAATATATATATATATATATATATCCTCCCCTTTTTCTTTCTTCTTGACAAGCCCCTCCCCCCTCCTCCACACCCACATACATCTACAGATCAAAATTAGTCACACCCACATCAAGAAAATCAATCAAAATCCAATCTTGAAAACTCCAACGATCACCCAAAAATACAAAACAGATCAATACCCAACAAAACAAATCAAATTCAGAATCTAACTGAAAAACACATAAGAAAACATGCCTAAATCAAGTAAAAACGAACTCAAAAATAAAAATAATATATATAGTGGTGACCCGTTTGATTAACTGTTTATCGTTGAAAATTGATAGCAGTGATCGAAAATTAAGTGATAGGGATCGTCGATTTGTGTTGGAAATGGGAAAGAGAGAAGCGTATGATCTGAAAAAAAAAATCAGTTTGGGAAGTAGAAGAAGAAGGGAGTGACAAAGACTAACGCCATGTGTTGTGCTTTGCACAATGGCTTTTATGTATTTTTTGAGTAGTTTGTTGATTCTTGATCTTTATATGAAAGTTTATTTGTTGTATAATTTGTGTATTTGGTTGAAGATTTTTGGTGGATAAGAGTGAAAAAAAAAAATTGATTGAAGATTTTTTATGCTCCATGATTGAAGACATGGGGGTGGTGGGTGTGAGGAAGAAGAAGAAATGGGGTGGTGGGGTGTGAGGAAGAAGGAAAAAAAATAATGGTTAAAATTTTTAAAATGGGTTCCACTTAATTTTTTTATACTTTTTATTATTAAAACGCGCTTTAACTTTTTTTTGCCACGTCAGCCGTTAAGGGAGCAAAATAATACACTTTAAAATTAATAAGGGGGTAAATAATTGCAAGTTAACTTTAATGGTTAAAGTAAGTTTTGCTGACAAGTTGAGGGAGGAAAACATGTTTTTTCTCGAAAAAAAAAATTAAAAATTTCGTACAGAGAAGAAAAGGAAAAAAACTGTTGCAGTGGAAAAATTATGCTCTAATATCTATATTTTGTAGTAATTATTGTAAATTATTTCTTGAGAAAAGACATCTTTTCTCCCCCTGAACTTGTCCTCCAAACTCACTTTAGCACTTAAACTTAACTTCTGTTTATTTAGCCCCCTTAACATCTTTAAAGTGTATTTGTTTCACCCCTCAAAACTGAATACCACTCTCACAACGGAGAGTGGGTTACACACGCGCCATGTCAGTGCCAAATCGGTGTCACATCAGTGTCAGGTCATTGCCACGTAAGAAATTAGGATTTTAATAAAAAAAATTCCACACACATACTCTTTTTATGTATTTTTGTTTTAAAAAGCAAAAAATAAATATTTACTATTTATATATATATATATAATTTATATATATATATATATATATATATATATATTAAATAAAAAATGCTCCCACCCCCACCCCCACCCCATTTATATTTAAATAATATATATTTTATATAATTATTTTTATTTTTAAAATATAAAATAAACATGTACTATATATATATATATATATATATATATTAAATAAGAAATTCAACTCATCCCAACCTCTTTCTCCATTTCAGCCTCCCCCTCTTCTTTCCTTCCAGTCCCTACCCCACCCCCCACCCCCGTTCTTTCTCCCCTTCCAGCCCCCCCACCCCCGTTCTTTCATTGATGATAAGTGATCCAGAAACAAAATCATCAATTTAATTTAATTTTTATCTAAATTTTGAGGGAGTTGGATTGAAGGTTGAGATGGTGTTCAATGGAGAAAATTATTTAATAGTGTTTTCATGTTTGTTCTTGGGTGGTGTTAATGGAGGAAAGTGAAAAAAATTAAAGGAAAGTGTTGTTCTTGGGTGTTGTTGTTAAGGAAGGAAAGTGAAAAAAATTAAAGTGTTGTTCTTGGGTGGTGTTGTTAATGGAGGAAAGTGAAAAAAAAATTAAAGGAAAGTGTTGTTCTTGGGTGGTGTTGTTAATGGAGGAAAGTGAAAAAATTTGAGGTTGTTAGTGGAGGTTTGAGTGTTGTTGTTGATGATGATTTGAAGAAGAAAGAAGAAGAGAAAAAGTGTCCATTTTTTATTTTTATTTTTATTTTTTTTAGATTTTTTATTATATTTAAAATATAATATTACTGAAATTAATTTTTTTAATAAATAAACGCGCCCCTTTTTAAAAAAAATGTCATGTCAGCTTTAGAGGTCAAACAAATACACTTTAAAGATGTTAAGGGGGGTAAATAAACGGAAGTTAAGTTTAAGTGCTAAAGTGAGTTTGGAGGACAAGTTCAGAAGGAAAAAATGTCTTCTCTCTTATTTCTTTGGTGGATCTTCACATACTATTGTAGCCACACATATTACACATAATACACATAGTACACATACTATTGTAGGATGTATTAGTTTGTGAATGTACTTTTACATAGTACACTTATTTCACATACTAGTTCCGATAAAAGGCTTTGCTTACTACATGATTTGTACACAACAAGAAGAAGAAGAAGAAACAAAGTCTTTTCTTATATAGATCTCTCTTCTCTCCTCTTTCGTTTTAGCATATTTCAGAATATTCATTTACAACACATTATCAGCACGAGATCCCTTATAAGGTACGTATTTATTATGTAACTATTTGTTTCCAGACTCTACACACCCACACAAATATAAATTGCTAAAGGAAACAACCTTTTGATAATAATCTACTAACAATATATGATTCTATTTAAATTTATTTGAGATGATTATCTTATTTTGAAAATATCATTATATCTAACTTATTAATGATAGTTTCATTATGTCAAATTTATCAAAAGTTGAGTTTGTGGCACTGGACATTACCGGAAAGAATTATTTATCATGGGTCCTTGATGCTGAAATTCACCTTGACGCTAGAGGTCTTGGGGATACTATCAAACAAGAAAATAACGCATTTTGTCAAGATAAGGCGAAAGCCATGATTTTTCTTCGTCATCACCTCCACGAAGGATTAAAAACTGAATATTTAATTGTAAAAGATCCACTCGAATTGTGGACCAACTTGAAGGACCAATATCACCACCTAAAATTGACGGTATTACCAAATGCTAAATATGACTGGATACACCTTTGGTTTCAAGATTTTAAAACTATGGTTGAGTATAATTCTGCTATTCATAAAGTAAGCTCAATATTAAGATTATGCGGAGAAACCATCACTGATGAGGACTTACTAGAGAAAACTTTTTCCACTTTTTCTGTTTCTAATGTATTGCTACAACAACAATATCGTGAAAAAGGATTTAAGAAATATTCAGAATTGATTACATGCCTACTTGTGACAGAGCAGAATAATAGTTTGTTAATGAAAAATCATGAAGCTCATCCCACTGGATCTGCTCCATTCTCTGAAGCGAATGTTGTAGCAGCACATGATCAGCCTGAAATAAGACAAAATTATTATCGCGGTCTTAGTCGAGGTCATGATCGTGGACGTGGGCGAGGACGTGGCAGAGGACGAAATAATTATCGTCATAATGGTGGAAATAAACAAGAGAATAATAAAGGTTCTCAAAATAATCCTTCAAAGGGTAAAGTTAATATTTGTCACCGATGTGGTATGAAAGGTCATTGGGCACGTGTTTGTCGTACGCCTGATCATTTTGTCAAACTTTATCAAACTTTTCTTAAAAGAAAAGAAAATGATGTGGAAGTACACTTGATCTTTCGAGGTGATGATGATGAAGCAGCTCCATCAAATACATATGATGATGTTGAGGCAAATCTTGCTTACAATGATGATGACTTTAAGAGCCTCTCAGATATTACCCATTTGAAAGCTGAAGATTTCTATGAGGACATTGATTGAAGAACTGATCACCTTAGTTGAGAATAAATTATAAAGAAAGATATTATTTTCTTTTATTTGCAATTATGTTTTTCTGTTTTATTAAAAGTACCATATATTTCTAATTTCTACATTTCTTATGTTAGTTTTTCAAATTTCTTATAATATGTTTTTTTTTATCTGAAGAATATGGAAATTTTTCAATCATCAATTAGATTCAAAATAAGTTACGATGATATATGTCTTATAGATAGTGCTACCACACATACTATTCTAAAAGATAAGAAATATTTCTCTTATTTGGTGATGAAAGAAGCCAATGTTAATACTATATGTGGTATTACAAGATTAATTGAAGGCACTGGAAAAACTACCTTATTACTTCCCGGAGGAACAAATTTGATTATTGATGAAGCATTATATTGTAGTAAGACTCAAAGAAACTTATTAAGTTTCAAAGACATTCGCCAAAATGGCTATCATATTGAGACTACAAATGATGGAAAAATTGAATATCTTTATATTACTACAATAATGTTGGGTAATAAATATATACTTGAAAAATTACCCGCTCTTTCTTCCAGCTTATACTACACAAGTATTAGCACTGTTGAAACACATGCCATAGTAAATAAAAAGTTTACTGATTTAAACAGTTTTATTATTTGGCATGACCGGTTGGGCCATCCCGGTTCTAATATGATGCGCAAAATAATTGAGAATTCATATGAACACTCATTGAAAAACCAAAAAATTCTTCAATTTAAAAAATTATCTTGTGTTGCATGTTCTCAAGGCAAATTAATTACTAGGCGGTCAATAATGAAAGTGGGAAATGAATCCCCTGTATTTCTGAAATGTATATAGGGTGATATATGTGGGCCCATTCACTCTCCATGTGAATCATTTAAGTATTATATGGTTTTAATAGATGCATCTATAAGATGGTCACATGTGTGTTTATTATCAACTCGTAATTTGATATTTGCGAGATTACTTGCTCAAATAATAAAGTTAAGAGCACAATTTCCAGATTATACAATAAAAACAATTCGTCTTGATAATGTGGGTGAATTTACATCTCAGTCTTTTAATGATTATTGTATATCAATTGGAATAACAATTGAACATCTGGTTTTCCATGTTCATACTCAAAATGATCTAGCAGAATCATTGATTAAACGCCTCCAATTAATCGCTAGACCAATGCTTATGAGAACAAAACTTTTCATTTCGATATGGGGTCATGCTATTTTGCATGTAGCAGCTCTTGTGTGGATAAGGCCCACAAGTTATCATAAAGTCTCCCCATTACAATTATTTTTTTGTCAAGAGCCAAATATTTTCCATCTAAGAGTTTTTGGATGTGCGGTATATGTTTCAATTGCTCTACCACAACGCACAAAAATGGATCCTCAAAGAAGATTAGGAATATATGTTGGGTATGAATCTCCTTCTATTATAAAATATTTGGAACCTATGACTGAAGATTTATTTACGGCAAGATTTGTTGATTGTCATTTTGATAAAATAATATATCCAACATTAGGGGGAGAAAATAAGCAGTTGAAAAAGGAGATAGACTGGGATGCATTATCATTATCTCACTTAGATCCTCGTACAAATAAATGTGAATTAGAAGTTCAAAGGATAATTCATTTGCAAAACATTGCAAATCAACTGCCAGATGCATTCACTGACCTATCAAGAATTACAAAATCTCACATTCCAACTGCTAATGCTCCTATTCGAGTTGATGTCCCGAGAGGACAGTTGAGTAATGCAAATGAGCCTAAAACATACTTAAAACGTGGTAGACCAATCGGTTCTAAAGATAAAAATTCTTGAAAAAAAAAGGAGCAAATGATCAAAATAATCATAATATGGAGGAAACTACTCATGAAGAGCAACAAGACATAACAATTGATGAAACCTCAGAAAAGGTTCAGGTACCTGAAAATAATAAAAGTAAAGAGATCTCAATCAGTTATGTCTCATCGAGAAAAATATGGAATCGAAATGATATAATTGTCGATGATATTTTTGCTTCTAATATTGCTAATGAAATAATACAACAAGATGAGGATCTTGAACCAAAATCTGTCGAAGAATGTAGACAGAGAAATGATTGGCCAAAGTGGAAAGATGCAATCAAAATTGAATTGGCTTCGCTTGAAAAATGCAAAGTTTTTGGACCTATAGTCCAAACACCTGAAGGTATAAAGCCAGTGGGGTACAAATAGGTTTTTGTGTGAAAACGAAATGAGAAAAATGAAGTCATAAGATATAAAGCACGACTTGTGGCACAAGGATTTTCGCAAATACCTGGCATTGATTATATGGAGACATATTCTCCGATGGTGGATGCAATTACCTTCAGGTATCTTATTAATTTGGCAGTTCATAAAAAACTTGATATGCATCTTTTGAATGTTGTCACAACCTACTTATATGGCTTATTAGACAGTGATATTTATATGAAAATTTTTGTAGGATTCAAAATGCCTGATGCGTAGAAAACTTCTCGAGAAAATTGTTCAATCAAGATTCAGAAATCCTTATACGAATTAAAACAATCAGGACGCATGTGGTATAATTGCCTTAGCAAATACCTATTTAAAGAAGGGTATAAAAATGACCCAATCTGTCCTTGTATCTTTATTAAAAGGTCTGGAGCTGAATTTTTCATAATAGTTGTATATGTTGATGATTTGAATATTATTAGAACTCCTGAAGAGCTTCCAAAGACAATAGAATGTTTGAAAAAGGAATTTGAAATGAAAGACCTCGTAAAGACAAAATTTTGTCGTGGTCTACAAATTAAACATTTTACAAATGGAATATTTGTCCATCAATCCACATATACTGAAAGTATTTTAAGGAGATTTTATATGGATAAAGCACATTCATTGAATACCCCAATGGTTGTGAGATCACTTGATATTGATAAAGATCCATTTCGACCTCATGAAAATAATGAAGAACTTGTTGGTGCTGAGGTATCATATCTTAGTGCAATTGGGGCATTAATGTATCTTGCTAGTAATTCACGACCAAATATATTTTTTGCTGTAAATTTATTAGCAAGATTTAGTTCTTTCCCGATACGAAGTCATTGAAATGATGCAGGATATTTGTCTGATCCACATAAAGGTCGATCTCAAACAGATTATTTATTTACATGTGGAGGTACAGCTATATCATGGCGTTCAACAAAATAAACCATGATTGCTACATCTTCAAATCATGCAGAGATAATAGTCATTCATGAAGCAAGTCGAAAATGTGTCTGGTTGAGGTCAATAACTCAACACATTCAAAAAATATGCTGCCTTACTTTGAAAAAGAATATTCCAACAATATTGTATGAAGACAACACCGCATGCATAGCTCAATTAAGAGGAGGATACATCAAAGGAGACAGAACAAAACACATTTTACCAAAATTATTCTTTACTCATGATCTTCAAAAGAGGGGTGAAATAGATGTTCAACAAGTTCGTTCAAGCGATAATCTAGCAGATATGTTCACTAAAGCATTGTCAACATCAACCTTTGAGAAGTTGAGATACAAGATTGGGATGCATCGTCTCCTAGATATTAAGTGATGTTTTTATCAAGGGGAATACATACGCGCTGCACTCTTTTTTTCTTAATCAAGATTTTATCCCACTGAGTTTTCCTGGTAAGGTTTTAAATGAGGCAACAAACAAGACATATTACAAACCGCTATGTACATCTTCTTTCCTTTAGAATTTCTCTTTTACATGAACATCCAAGGGGGAGTATTGTAAATTATTTCTTTGGTGGATGTTCACATACTATTGTAGCTACACATACTACACATAGTACACATACTATTGTAGGATGTATTAATAAGTTTGTGAATGTACTTTCACATAGTACACCTATTTCACATACTAGTGCCTATAAAAGGCTTTGCTTACTACATGATTTGTACACACCAAGAAGAAGAAGAAGAAGAAGAAGAAGAAGAAGAAACAAAATCTTTTCTTATATAGATCTCTCTCCTCTCCTTTTTCGTTTTAACGTATTTCAGAATATTTATTTACAACAATAATCCATATTTGGGAGTTACTTTGAGCAATTAGAATTTAAGAAGTCAAATTGTAATTATTATAAAATTGGTATTGAGTGTTATTGAATTCACAAGTCTTTTTACTTGTCCACTATTAAGTACAATAATTAATAGGTAATTAAATAGAGAATGCAATAGGTGGTTTTTTTTATAACTATGGGATATAATTAGATATGGTAAGTATGATGGATTTTTTTAATTATTAAAAAATTGAGTAAGAAAAATAATGAAGAAAAAAATTTGAAAAAAGGAGAAAAAAAAAAAGAGAAATAGAGGCATCTAAGATATGCCACATAGAATAGGCTAACATTCTCCTTTATATCTCTCTCTCTCTATATATATATATATAATATATTAAAAGTGTGAAGGCCTTTAGAAAAGTGAATTGAACTTTTTGCCCTCCGTTAAAATAGTCCGCTTTAGACAAAATCGTCTTTTATCCTTTTTCCTACAATTAAATTCTTCAAAATAAATATACTAAATCTTTGCTACAATTAAATTCTAACCAAATTTAGCTTTTTTCTCTACTTAATTAAAACTCATATTTTTTTCCCTACTTTGTTAAAATAGTTTTTACCACATTTAGCTTTCTACTCTACTTAATTAATTAAAACTCACGTTTTTTTTTTTTCTACTTTGTTAAACATTCAATTTTTTTTTATCCCATTTGGTTTCTTCAACCAAAAAACACCTTCAATTTTTCTACAATTAAATTCTTTTCAAATTTAATTCCCCCCCCCCCCCCCCCCGCCTCTCTTTTTTTTAAAGCCTTTTTTCCTACTTGATCGGATGAAATTATTGTACTATTTTTTTCTCCTATTTGTTTTCTGCTTGGTTTCTTTTAACCAAAAAGATTATTTTTTTCCTACACATCCAAATTTGTGTCATCTTTGGTTTGTACATTCTGTCCTTCTATATAAATCCTTGAGCTTTTTCATTGTTCATCATTATAAGCAGTTGCGATCTTTTATTATTTTTCGTCTCAACACAGTTTCAACAATTTTATTTTCAGTTTTTTGGCGTTATATTATCTCTCCCTTTTGTTAATTTAAACACAATATTACTTGTTATGCCAACATAAATTGCTTGGTTTAATTTAGCTTAATGTGTCATGTTAATTCAATATATTTTGTTTTCTACTGCTCATAACTAACCTTCTTTATCTATCAACCTACGACATATTAGGTATATTCTTCTCATCTCACAAATTTACCTCTATTCTACGTTCTTATCGTTCTATGTGTCCTTTTAGTAGAATATATTATAGTAATTTCTATTGCTCATAACTAACTTTCTTTATCTACCCACCTATCAGCAAGATTCACATATTCAGGTATAGTTCTTCTCATCTAACAAATTTACCTCTACTATGAAATTATACGTTCTTCGTTTTGTTTTGTTGCAGTTTACAGGTGATAGATGAATGTCGATCGGCTTTGAGAATTCTTTTGGCTAAAAGTTAGGTTTAATTAAATAAATTCTCCAAAAGATGTTGAATTTAATTATTGTATTTATCTTTATTATTTAAACAAATATCCTATTTAGTGTAACGTGTTTGAACTCAATAAAGTGAGGTACACGCGCGAGACGCGCACACCTAAACTAATATATATATATTGATTTGTATTTAAAAAATTTATTTAATATGTATAAAAATTAAATTGAGAATTCAGTTACCGACACTTACATATGCTCTCCTAGATTTTTTTTACGGAATAATTCATAAAGTTTAAATTCTTGCTCTGCATCTAATTGGAGATGGAGGGAGGGGAGGGGAGGGGAGGGGAGGGGAGGGGAGGGGGTAGGAGGGTCAACATTTGAATGGTCAAAAGATGAACATTGTCTAAAATTAATTAAAAATGGAAAGATCAAAGCCAAAAAATTCGCAATTTGACTACTTCAATGTCCTATATAATCTCATGTCAATAACCAAACCATTTGGCTTCATGTTGGCATGCAACCCAAAAAAACAAAATACCATGGATAACACTTTCCCAACTTCACCTACTCAATGGATGGATCATGATGGAATGCCCTATTATTACCAACAAACTGATTTTGCAGTAGAAAATCCACATGAGTATTTTTCTGATTCCACTTTCATAACCACAAAAAATACTCAAAACAGTACTGATCATCATCATCATCAAGATTCCGTTATAAGTCCTGAAAATTCTTCACAAATTTCTGGAAATAATGATATTCATCATGAGTTAATAAGCCCTAAATCCGGCGTAATGAAACCGATTCGAAGAAGGTCTCGAGCATCCAAGAAAACTCCTATAACTCGTCTGAACGCTAGCATCGCGAATTTTCGGGCACTAGTGCAACAACATACTGGATGTCACACTAGTCCAACATTCAAAAATCCAAAAGGTCCAATTAACCTAAGTTTTGGACCATCAACTGATGATGATCAGAATGAATATAATTTTGGAAGTAATTCAATAGGAGAGGGCTCTAGGAATTTTGGATGTTATTATAATCATGAAGATCAAGCTGAGAAATATTCAAAGGACAATAGTTTACAGCAAGAAGAACAAGAGAGTGGTACTTCTGCTTCTGCTGGTTATAGTATCAATTCTGGAAATAGTAAGTTGAGTGTAAATGATTATGGATGGTAGCCCCTACTTAGAATAGTCAAAAGGAATTTTAATTATTTTCCCAATAGTCAAATTGCACATTTTTGCACAATAATATTCGAAGTTCTCTCGATTTTCCTCCTTGATTCTCTTTTACTTTGATTGAATACGTTAAAGTATAAGACTTAAGAAATTTATCGTATAAAATATTTTATAAATACTTTTGTTGTTATAAATCATTAATATAATTTTATTTTTTTTAACTTATTAACGTTTGGATTGGTAAATAAATTAAACAAAAAATAATATTTCAGAAACATTCATATACACTACGAACACTATGAAGTGGGATCGTGTGGGTGTGGGTGGATGTGAGGGAGGTGGCGGTGAGAACGAGCAACAGAATAGAGGACGCACAATTAATGAGAGGAATCTCACTTGGCCATGAATTTTCCACTTTAGTGAAAAAAATTATTCCACTTTAGTGAAAAAAGTGAAAACACGTTGCGTTTGATCATGAATTTTCCAACTCCAATTCCGAAAAATTATTTGGAAAAGTGAAAACAAGTTTAACTTGTTTTCACTCATACTTCTCTCACAAAATTTCAAAAATAACTTTAATTTATATTCATGACCAAACACAACTCCAACTCCGGAAAAAGTAATTCTCATGGCCAAACGGGGCCTAGTAAGACTGCACACCTATCAGGGATCGAACCTGCAACGTGAGGGTTAGCTAGCGACCCAGGTAGTGCAGCCTAGTATCACTGAGCTATGATTCACCATTGATTTAAGTTGAACAAAGTTAATATATGTACAGAAATATAGAAAATCTATTTTATATATACCGTATAATTTTTTGTCGACTTGAACCCCCGAAACCCATGTAGGTCCCTCCTTCGGTTCTGTTCGCAGATCAGGAACATTCCTTGGGACCATGTCTCCCGAACAATCTCAGTACATATGGCGTTACCGGAAGTTTGAAGCTGACTTTAATGAGCAATCAAAGCGAATAGGCTGGCAGTCTTTTCCTGAATGCCATATGCGTCCACAAATGAAGAAAATTATTTTCTATCGAATTTTTGGATTAAAAACTTCACTAATTCGTAAGTTTCAAATGAATTTTTTCCAAAAATTTAATCTTTCTTCTTTTTCCAAAGCTAATCAATTGACGACAATAGAGGAAGGCTTGTTTTGTTTTTAGCTCACTATCCACATGTAGGAGTGTTGCTCAATACATGCATAAGAAAGTTTCTTTCTCCCTCCAATATGGGAGAACTTTACTTCCTTAAAGTGAACACACAACATAATTCACTTTTCCCTGCATTTATTCCCTCTATTTTCCATTCACATTCACACTTAGAGTCCAACGGTTATATATATTCCAACCTTTATTTTTACTTTGTCATATGTTCTGTTTACGAGAACCAAACTATATGAACTTTGATCAATATTTTAAGATATAATTTTCATTGCATTAATATGAATAAGATTACAACTTGTGGTGTTTTTCCTGTAGTATTCAAAATTTAAATTTAAAATATCAAAAATCTAATTCAATTTAGTTTTGAATATTGGTGGAATAAACTCCATATAGCAAAATGCGACAAACAAACATGAAAGGAAAATAAATACATATGTATCTTCGTATTATAAAGGTCAATTATCAGCTTCCTACACCTCTCTAAGAAAAGATTAAACAAAAAAGGCTTTAAAGGGACCAAATGTAAATAAAAATCTGAATGTACTTCATGACGTTATTGAGGTATGTTAAAATTAGTTCGAACATCACAATTATTATATATATCAGGCTTTTCAATTTTCAAACATAGAAATTTTTTTTTTGGTCAAAATAGACCTAGTCTAAAACATGGTTAGTTGGAAGTCGACATCCAGCCAGCCTTAGAAAAGCTATTATATAATTCCATCAAATATTCAAATGTCATTAGAATTAAAAATTATTTTTCTTTATCCCAAGATCATCACCCATTTTCATCACATTACATCACTACATAGCTCCTATCCAAAGAAAAAAAGTATTAATCTCCTCGCAGTGTGAGAAGCATATAAAATTCAGTCAACAAAATAGCCAGTGAGCTGCTGCACTTACGAAGCTAAAATCCCGGGATGCTTTACTCCTAACCCCCCCCCCATAAGGTTCTGATGTGAGGATAAGATTAATTTATTTTTGTTATGTAAAAATATTGTCCTAACTTATCTTTGAAAAAGTCATTGGCTTGTAGCTTAAGTAAACTTACAAGTGAAGTTAAACATCACGTATTCACATGTTTGAATAACTTGAAATCACAATCCGTTTAACTTGTTTAATTTAGTTATAACTAAAAAAAGAATATTCTTACTAAATCAATTACAAATTAACCCCAAGAAATCACTTGTCAAATTTGTATAACTGCTTCGTTTGATTTTCACGGCTCTATTCATTTAGATTTGCACCGGAAAGTACTTTCTGTCAAATGCAACTTCATTTAAAAGACCCGAACTCAAGACTACTATTTATAAATAATAATTAAAGAACTTTTGCATGTTATTACATCTCACTGTACATACACTATAGTAATTACATCAAATAAGAGTCAACGGCAAAAGAATTAAGTAAAAATTAATGACAAAAAAACAACAAGAACATCAAGGGAATTTTTATATCAACCATTGACATCACTATTTGAATTTCCTATAATCACTGATATATGTCAGACTGTTGGATTAGTCAAATTAACGTAGGAGACAAAGTCGTCGGTCAAAGTAAACGACATGATCATCATAATTAATGACCTTCCTTAGCAAGTAGTACTCCTTCCGTCCCATTTTACCCGTCCCAAATTTTCTAATCTGGTGTCTCATTTTACTTGTCCTTTTTTACTTATCAAGACAAGACAATTTTTTTTTTTTCCATATTTTACCCTTTGCATTAATTACTTTTTCTTTAAATTAAACTTTAAACATCATTTAATAGGAGTACTATGATAAACTAATCATGTTATTTATTATTTTTCTTAATAGTTGTGTCATCCCAATTTGGGACGAGCAAAATGGGACGAAGGGAGTAATTTTATTCCAAAAAAAATATCAGTGAATATTAAGTCCAAATTCCTATATAATTACTACAAAACTTAAAGAGTAATAAAAGTCAATGTGCACTTCGTACACCTTCGCAGTACGGACACTACAAGAAAAATATAGCAAAAGTCACAAATACTTCATATGATGATAAGTAACAATAATATCACCAAATGTGAAATTATGTTGTCACTTATGAGAAAAAATGTTAAAAGGAAAAAAGGAAAAAAGTGACATCGTTCTTTGGTCAATTGTAAATTGTATACATTTATATTCTGGTTACTGCAAATATGGTTTATTTTTGCAAACCAATGCTATATATGTCAAAAAATGTACAATTGTGAGGTATGGAATCCTTTGATCTAGGTATATTTTTCAATAAATAATACTAATAAGTGACAATTCGTGGAAGGAAGGAACTGAAATAATATTAGGAACCTATTTCCCCCCCATAATGCATACTTCAGATTTATCACGGGGTAATCGATAATTATCACCAATATTAAATTAAAGGGAAAAAAAATGAAACTCGATTCAGAGCGTGTTCTAGAGTCAGAAATCGGACATAAAAGGGGTGAGTGGTATATCCTTGAGTAATTTGACCCTCATAAGTTAGTTTTTGAGGTTGAATTAGGTCAAAGGTTCATTTTTTATTTCAGAGCGAGACAATTTCTGAACCCTAGCTCTCTCAGCCTCTTGATATTAATAATTAATCCATGATTTAAGGCAATAAAGATGCGAGAATTAACCATTAAATACTTCTGAATTTCGTTTATAATAATAAGCTATGATCTGGACGCTGAATTTGTTACATTAGATATTACATAATCTGAAAGAAAGGTGCTCCAGATAAGTATATATTGCTGGTGACAATGACTTTCCAACATCATCTAGTTTAACCATTTGACAGGGGCCTAGCTCATTGGCTACTTTATTTTTTTTACTAACATCCTTTAACTAAACAGCACCAGATAGCATTCGCAATATTGCTCCAAGATTAATTAATACTACAGTAATATATTAAATAACCTAAATGGTGTATACGTCTACTTTTTCTCAAGGGATCAGTTTTTACTTGTTCAAACTAAACAAAAATATCAACTTACCACCTACTATAAAATGTTCTTACTCCCGGAGTGACCTAAGTTGTTATTGAAAAAATTGAAAAATACAATCAACTATCATAAATACAGGCCCAACTCAAGGGTGAGACAACCAAGCTTGGTTGGCCTAGTGGTTAGCTCACTAGGTCGCTTAAGCAAGTGTTCGGGGGTTCGATTTCCGCCTTGTGCATACAGCAACCAATTGGCCAGTGGCAAACCCTTAAATGAAGCTCAAGGGTGAGACTAATAAAATATTTTTTTTAGGCGCCCAAAATTTTGATGTCTCAAAAAATCTTAAGAGTAAATTTTATAATTTTAATTTCACTTAAAACAATATTGGAAATTGTATAAAAGGTTAAAAATACTTATACAGAAAGTAAGAAGAACACTCTACTACTTTTTTCAAAAGTATTTTAGTATTTTGAATTGAACAACTCAAATCTCCATATTCACAAATAAATTTTTTACAACAACATCCAAGGTAATGTATTTCAAACAAATAATTAACATCTTATTAACTAAAATTATCCTTTCTTTTATAAATAATAGCATTATGATGTGAAGTTAAATGATCAATGTGTTTTAAAAATACCATAATAAAAACAAATAGCATGTAAGAATTAAAAAATAACTTTAAATTATTATTCTTTTGTTGTGTATGTTAATATATTTAATGCCTCTTATTAAAATGTGGTTTTAAGCCACTAATTTTATTGAAATGCTCTTGAAAAAAAATTCAATCTTTAGAAAGAAAAAGAAAAAAGGACATAAGATGGACTATCAAAGAATATTTACAAGTATTCATTATTGAGAAATGTGATAATTTGAATTATATATTTATAAGGATATTTTAAAGAAAAAATTAATGAAAATATGAAAGTTACAAAAAAAAATGAAATTGTAACCAAGTATGATGTAATTTTTGGTTTGAAATATGGAGAAATGCCCTACCTAATGCGAACAAAATAATTATTCATTGCAACTATTGGTAAACCAAAAGAATAGCCATGTCCAGTGTAAATAATAATATTACTTTCCGATAAAAAAATATTATTTATCACGTCTATATAATTTTATTATTGTTTTTTATCAACAATCGAAAGAGAAAATATATAAGAACTAATAAGATCTTCAAATTTTTATGTTTTAATCAATTTTTTATTATGAAGTCGTGTACAAACTATGCAAAACAAAGGAAAATTAGGTTATACTTTTTCAAAAGAAAGAAAACGAGATAGATTGAAAGTTTGAAACAAAACGAGATAGATATAGCAAACATGTTTTTGAAGAACCCAAAAATTTGTTCTTTTATATTTGTTTCATGTAATTATAATAGACTACATATATAATTATTAAATACATCTGGGTTATTCTGTAATTAGTTATTCTTCAGTTCTCTATATATACAGCTGTAACCCCTTCAATATTAATGAGATCAATTATTATTAAATCAGTATCATGGTATCAAAGCTAGGGTTTCTTCTTCCGCCCAAACCCTAATCTCTCCTCTTTTCCGACGTGTGTGCGCCGCCGCCACCGTCTACACCACGCCGCACGGCCTTCCTCCTCCGCCGTAGGTCGGCGCCATGGACAAGGTTATTGATCCTCTGTCAAAATTACCGTCTGGAGTAAAATTACTGCTCAGGAATCTCCACAATCTCATCCCCGAAAAATTATCTGACAACAACTACCCGGCTTGGGCACTTAACGTCCGCACCGCCCTCGCAGCCAACTTGCTGCTCGGATGGATTGACGGTGCGGAGAAGCCGCAGCCCGAGACAGCCGAGAAGGACGGCGTCAAGCTCCCAAATCCCGACTACCTTCCGTGGATGATCGTAGACACTCAGATCCGAGCCTGTCTTCTCGCAGTTATTAGCCCCTCTGTGCACAAACACGCCCGGGGTTTTCTCACATCGGCTTCACTTTGGGACGCACTAGCCACAAGGTACAACTCTGTGTCCACGGCTCATATTTTTCAGTTGCGTGACAAATTGCATACTCTTCGGAAGGGAACGAAGACGATGACTCAATACCTTGATGATGTGGCCTCTATTCTGTCTGACCTAGATGCTGTGAACGAGATTATTCCTGAACGAGACGTGGTGAATGCCGTGATACGTGGTCTTCCGGCTGGCTATTCCTCTCTCAAACAGCATATTCGTCTCTCGCCTGTCGAAATCACTCTGAATCAACTGTCTGGATGGCTTAATGCAGAAGAATTGAATCTAGACATGGAACACAAATTACTGCTCGGAGAAGCCAGTTCCACCCCTGGCGTCACGGCTCTTTACTCGGCTGGCAGCGGAGGCTCGGCCAGGGGTCGCGGTGACGATCGCCGTAACCAAGGGCGAGGCAGCGGCGGCGGTGATCGTCGAAACACCGGGCAGCAAGGCAGAGGCGGGCCTCCACCGAGGGACGGCTTCCAGTCAGGCCGCGGACAGGGACGAGGAAACCAGCGGATGCCCACACGAGATCTTCCGACGTGCCAAATTTGTGCTAAACGGGGCCATTCTGCGGCTAATTGCTGGTATCGTTATGATGACTCGCAGAATGTAAATAGCCAGTCCGGAGGATCAAGGGCGATGCATGCGTCCACAAACGCTCAATCTGGCGATTGGTATCTAGACACAGGTGCTAACACCCATGTGACGTCGGATTATTCACAACTTCAAGCTCCTCATCCGTATCATGGCTCAGAAACTATTACAGTAGGCAATGGTCAATCCCTTCCCATCACAAACACCGGCTCTGGGTATGTCTATACCCCAAATGGTAAATTTCATCTCTCAACCCTTCACCACGTCCCTTCCCTCACATCCAATCTTTTATTTGTTTATCGCTTTACTAAAGAAAATAACTGCACCCTCATTTTTAATGACACCAATTTCCAGATAGTGGACAATACCACGAACCGGGTGCGGTACACGGGCCGCTGTGAGCATGGGCTATACACTCTTCCATCCAGGTCTCCGTCTGTTGTGAGTCAAGCCATTCTCTCGTCAACCTGGCATCGCCGGCTTGGGCACCCATCATCCGCCATCACCAAATCCATTTTATCTTCCTTAGGTTTTAATTTTTCAGAAAAATTACATTGCGAGTCCTGTTCAGTGTCTAAATCTTGTCATTTACCTTTTTCACTGTCTGAACACAAGGCCACTGCGCCATTTCAATTAATTCATTCTGATGTTTGGGGTCCAACCTCAGTTCCTTCTGTTCAAGGTTTTCGTTATTATATCTGTTTTGTTGATGATTACAGTAAATTCACTTGGCTTTATCCTCTGAAATTTAAATCCGAAGCTTATACTATTTTTGTAAACTTTGACCGAATGGTTCAAAATCAATTTAATGCCAAAATCAAAATTTTTCGAAGTGACAATGGCAAAGAATTTGTCAACAATGCATTTGGTGTTTTTCTTCAAAATCTAGGGGCTCTTCATCACACTTCATGTCCATATACCCCTGAACAAAATGGCGTTGCTGAGCGCAAACACCGTCACCTAATAAAAACAGTTGTTGCGCTCCTCCATGATTCCACCTTACCTGTTTCCTTTTGGGTTGATGCCCTTGCTACTGCCAACTACCTCATAAATCGCATGCCCACTCACACTCTCTCCAACTCCACTCCATATGCCCGTCTCTACAATCATCCACCCGACTATATCCATCTCCGCCCGTTTGGATGTCTAGTTTATCCCTGGTTGCGTCCGCACACTCAACATAAACTTCAACCTCGGTCCACCCCTTGTGTCTTTCTAGGCTATCATCCCACTATCAAAGGTTACAAATGTTTCGATCCTGTATCTCAGAAAACATATGTTTCCCGTCATGTTCGTTTTGTGGAGGAACAATTTCCTTACACAAGTCTTTCCTCTACTCCATACTCCCCCAATCCATTTGGCGTTGTGCCATTATTTCCGTTCTTTTCTCACGCTCATGCTCCGGCTCACTCGGCACCTAACCCGGTACCCCACTACACCACTACCCACCCGAAACCCCAAACCTCCCACCCGAACACCCAGCCGACTGCCACACAACCCACCACTTCCCTACATCATACTCCTAACACACATACAGCCACCCCATCCACCGCTGCACATCCCAGCTCCCACGGCAGCCCCACCCAACCCCCGCCCACACATCATACAACTCCACCACCCCTTCCTAATCACCCTCCACTCAACACTCATCCTATGACAACCCGAGCCAAGGCCGGTACCTTCAAACCCAAAGCCTACCACACTCAAATACCCTTTGATGCACATCCCACAACTGAGCCTACTACCTACAACCAAGCCTCCAAAAATAGTTTCTGGTGCCAAGCTATGGATGAGGAATTTCAGGCTCTGAATGAACAACGTACATGGGATTTGGTACCTCTGCCTAGTAACCGAAAGTCTATTGGGTGCAAATGGGTGTTTCGCATCAAACGAAATTCAGATGGATCTCTTTCTCGCTATAAAGCACGTCTGGTTGCAAAAGGGTATCATCAGGAGTATGGTGTGGATTATAAGGAGACCTTCAGCCCTGTTGTTAAGCAACAGACTATTCGTCTGGTCTTGTCTCTTGCTCTTCACTATGATTGGCCGCTTCATCAGCTAGACGTCAGCAATGCCTTTCTTCATGGTCATCTTGAGGAAGAAATCTATATGGTTCAGCCACCGGGATATGTTAATCCCAACCGTCCTCACTATGTTTGCAAGCTTCGCAAATCACTGTATGGCCTGAAACAGGCCCCTCGTGCCTGGTACACACGTCTCTCTACTTTTCTGCAGGGTCTTGGTTTTCGCACCTACCATCATGACAACAGCCTCTTCACCCTTCACTGTTCTCGAGGGACAGTCATCATTCTTATCTATGTGGATGATATTGTTATTACAGGCAGCTCGTCATCACTCATCACTGAAATTACTGAAGCTATGCATCGTGACTTCAAACTTAAGGACCTCGGTCCTCTGGAGTTCTTTCTTGGCCTCGAACTCATCCGCAAATCGGGAACCATATTGATGCATCAGACAAAATATACCCTTGAACTTCTAAATCGGGCTGGAATGACAGACTGCAAACCCGCGGTCACTCCCATGGCAGTCCGCCAATCCCCAGGGCCGAATACTCCCTTTGCCGATCCTACACTATATCGGAGCCTCGTCGGTGGACTTCATTATCTTGCTGTTACTCGTCCGGACATCCAATATGCAGTCAATCGAGTCTCCCAATCAATGCATGCTCCCACAGAACAACACTTTCAGGCCTTGAAACGCATTCTGCGCTATCTTCAAGGTACTCTTCACTGTGGAATTTTATTTCAAAAGGGCTCGTTTGATATATCTGTTTTTTCTGATTCGGATTGGGCTAACGACAAAGATGATCGAAAGTCCACTACTGGATATATTGTTATGATGGGACCGAATCTGATTTCCTGGTGCACCAAGAAGCAAACGCGAGTGTCCCGTTCCTCCACAGAAGCAGAATATCGTGCCATGGCTGCGGGTGTTGCTGAAGCCATGTGGTTACGATACCTTACGGATGCACTTGGCATTCCCCCGACGAAACCACAGATTTATTGTGACAATCAGTCCACTATTTGTGTTACCAAAAATCCAGTCCTTCATGATCGTATGAAGCATGTTGGGTCTGACTGTCACTTTGTTCGCGATGAGGTACTTGCAGGAGCGATGGCCACGCACTATGTCCCATCTACTGACCAGCTTGCTGATATTCTCACCAAGCCTCTTCCGTTACAGCCTTTTCAGTCTCTCTGCTCCAAGCTGCCCCTCATTACCGCTGATCAGCTTGCGGGGGGATAATAGACTACATATATAATTATTAAATACATCTGGGTTATTCTGTAATTAGTTATTCTTCAGTTCTCTATATATACAGCTGTAACCCCTTCAATATTAATGAGATCAATTATTATTAAATCAGTATCAAATTATGTAGCTTTGATATGAATAAGCATGGTCTTTAAATTTTCAGTTCAAATAGTCTTGGACATATATAATACGCTGATGACACTCAATTTTTCTTTAACAAGAGAATTTATGTCCAATTGACAACAGGAGCCAGACTTTTGGTTAAGGGTGTTCATATTTTTTCTTGGGCAAAGAACTGTTTAAAAAATCAAGAAAATAAAGCACTGCTACACCTGTCAAGGTTTAAACCCGGGTTGTTGATGCGCAAATGCACACTCTTGACCACGGGACTATGCTTCTCTAGCTTGTCAAGGGTGTGCAACAACATGTATATAACCATAAATATCTATATTTAACCTACATACTCGAAATTTTTTTTCGACGAAGGGTGTTCATCTGACCACCCTTCGTTGGCTGTGGCTCCGCCACTGATTGACAGTCGACTGTCAAAAGTCAAAAACATTATTTCTATATGAAACTACTAAAACAATCAAAAAGAGAATAATATAGAGTTTAAGTTTTGTACATCATTAATGTACTAAATATTCTATACTGTCAGATAAACTTAATCTCTCATTGCAAGATACCCAATTTTTTACATAAGAATTTAAAAAAAAAAATTGTGAAACACCAAGTTAAGTTTACATAATAGTGTAGAATATTTTTGCAAACTAACAATGCACAGAACTTAAATTTTATTGGGTTTTTAAATAATTTTAACAAAAAAATATTTTTAATAACATATTATAAAAATTGTTACTACTTATGATTAAAAATACAATTCAATAATTACAAAAAAAAAAATATTACAGCAATAAATAATCTAATGATTACATATCAGATCATTTTTACATAAATATAATATTTAGCGAAGTTATGGAGTTGTCTTTATTGAATTGGCTCTATATTATATCATGTGAACCACTAATTAATACGTATTTTCAAACCATTTACATTTATCCACTTTAGTTTCGTCAGATATTCACATCATCTAAAGATGATCAGTTTGACAGTAGAATAATACATCAAGATGTCCCTCCTACCTTTGTAATGGGCCTCTACTCTTAGCTAGTGTTTTGATCAAAGATTTTAGTTGAATTTGAAAAAAAAAATAAAAAATTAAAGCTTGTTGAAAAATCAATGTTGGAATTTAAAGTTATATTTGGACATGTATTTTACTTGAAAAAAATAATTAAAATATGTAAATGAAAATGAAATGTTACCTTAAAACCAAAAAAATGATCTAAACTAATTTTGAAAGGTAAAAAGTTTTTAAAAACGATTTTCAAAAACTGACAAATTGCATGAACAAATATTTATTTATTTATTTTTGTAATATCTACCTCCAAAATAATACTTTGAGTGCAAAAATTATGTTGACTTTCAGAGAATTTGGTCAAAGTCATGCAGAAATATCACCATTGATGATGAAGATTATTCAAAAGATATGTTTGAAGACAAATACTCTATGAATTATAGTATACTCACCCCTTCCCATCTTAAAGGGTTCTTTTTGACCCAATACATAAACTTTGAAACTACTAATGAAAATTTAAATTAGTCTCTGTACAAATCTAAAATAAAATTAATATTTGTTTTGTCTTGTCATCCTCAAAGCTTCTTTCTGAAAGTGATATAAAAAATATTACTCATAATACCTCAAGTTTATAACATGCCTTTTCTATCCTTAAAAAATTTTCAAAAATTATTACTGTAGTAAAAAGGTGGGAGAAGATAAATAATTTGTAACTTAAAAATGATAAACACGTTTAAAGAAACAAAAACAACGGAAGGAAAGAAATACGAGGTGTAATTGTGGAGCAATTAATAAACAGTCTGGTCAAGCTTTGACATAAAAATGACAAACAATAATGTCTCACACATTATTTTTCAGACATCTCTATGGTCATTAATTAGTTAGTTCTTTTATTGTATCATCCACTTTTAAATTAAATTCCATCGATTTTTTAGTTTTCTTTGCCTAGAAGATAGGTAACTCAAAGCTAAGTGTGATATACACGAATCTTATATGTATATATACATTCGCATCTCTTGTTGAATACACAAACGACTATATTTTATAATCATCTTTGTATCTTTTTTTCTTATTTGGTATAGATTTTTGAATACGTTGACTTTAAACATGGATATCATATTTTAACTAAGGTTTAGGTTCATAAATCGTTTAAGGCATGATAAGTGTGTGAGAAAAAGAAATGGAATGAACAAATCTCATTTAACGCGCAATTGAAGAAGAAAGGAAAAGTTACACATTTGGCCTTTAGACCAAAAATATTTACAACCAGTAGCAAATATACATTTTTCAGCTATTTTTTGAGCAAGAGATTATTTAAGTTAATTTTCAACATTTTTATTAAATTGATAAACTAATAAAAACGACAAGCAACTTGTTAAAATAAGCTATTTATTATGTTGATTGTGTAATAACTTTTAATTTTCAGTATATACCCCAAAAGCCAAAGTCCTTCATCCCCCATCCCACTTCCGGCCTATCAGCCTGTGCAACACAATTTATAAACTAGTGTCAAAATGTATTGTCAACCGTATTAAACCACTCTTAAATCAACTCATCGACCAATCCCAATCAGCCTTTCTGCCCAATCGTCGAGCTTCAAACAATGCCATAGTCGTGCGAGAAATTCTTCACCATTTTCATAAATCTCGCTCCAGATGCTTCAGCCTCCAGTATGCTTATTAAAATTGATCTGAAAAAAGCTTTTGATAAGCTTGAATGGGGGTTTGTCCATCATACATTATGCTTCTTCCGCTTCCCGGACAGCCTCATCAGGCTCATTATGTCTTGCGTTACTACAACCAGAATAACTATTCTCCTAAATGGATCCAAATTGCAATTCTTTACCCCTACGAGAGGTATTAGACAAGGCAACCCGCTGTCGCCTTATCTTTTAATCCTCTGTATGGAAATGTTGCTCGCTCTCCTCCTATATCTCACCTCTTTTTCGCCGATGATATTATCCTTACTAGCAAAATTACCCCTTTCAGCTGCCAAGTTATTCGTGATCGCCTTAACCTTTCACTTCGGTTTTCGGCCAGTCCATAAATTATCTTAAATCTCGAATCTTTCTCTCCGCTTCAGCCTCACCATTTGATAAAGACTTTTTCTTTAATTACCTCAACATCTAGGAGGGCACTAACTTTGGACTCTGTTCATCGTCTGTTCGGTTGTGCCTTGTAGGTTGGAAAGCCAACCAACTGACCCTGGCAGAGAGGCTCACTTTTATCCGTACCACTCTGAATGCAATACCGAATCATGTGATGCAATTCATAAACATTCCCACCAGCATCATTAACACCCTTGAGCATTGTGAATGCAAGTTCTTATGGGGCTCTACCCCACAACGCAAAAAGTTTCACCTTTTAAGCTGGGACCAAGTCACCCAAGTCAAGGCTAGGGGAGGCTTAGGTATTCAACGTCTTCGCCCAAAAAACAATTCGCTCCTAGCTTCTACTTCTTGGCAACTGTTCCAAAATTCGAATTCCCTCTGTTCTTCTTCCTTATTATCCCTCTATCTCTCCCCTTCTGGTTCCCCAGGACCAACAAAGTCATCTATAACTTGGAAATCTATCCTTATTGGGTGGAATACCTGTCAGGAAGGTCTTGTTTAGCATACCTGCACTCGGTCCAACATCAGATTCTGGATGGACCCCTGGATCGGCCCTAAAATATCCTCCAAAATATGATTTTAGGACCTTTTAATCCTAATGATGAAAAGCAGACCGTTAAAGACTGCCTAAATGGACAAATGCCATTTTCCTTTGACCTATCTCCCCAGCTTCGGCGTTTAATTAACTCTTATTATATATCACAGGTTCCCAACATCGAAAAGGGCTATGATCAACTTGTTTGGGGTCTAACTCCTGCAGGTAGATTCATTGTCAAATCTTTCTACCATGCACTCACCCACATTTCCTCAACCTTGGACTTCTATACCTGGATTTGGAAACTTAAGCTCCCTCCTAAGCTTCGCACCTTCCTCTGGCTCACAGTTCATCAACGCCTACCAACCTCTGCTACCTTCATCACAATGGAGCCATCCAATCCCTCCTCTGCGCTACTTGCTACGCATTACCTGAATCCATCGACCATATCTTTTTTCACTATTCCGTCGCCAAACCTCTTTGGCGCCAACTCCAGCTGCTACAACATATTCTCTCTATTCTAGGCTCTACCCCTTCAGTACTGACTACCTGGCTCCGATATTTACTTCATTGACACCATAAGCCTATCCATGTCTCTGTCTTACCACAAACAATTTTCTTTCCCTTCTTACTCTGGCATCTCTAGTTAACTCGAAATAAAAACATATCCGAGAACGCCAGCTCTCAACCATCGTTGCATGTAGTCCTAATGCTTAGCCGTGAATTTTATCATGCTTTAAATTCTACTATCTCGACTCTTGTATCCCGCAACCACTCTGCTCCTCCAAGTCTACCCATTACTCATCCAGACACTATCTACCTCCATACCGATGCCGCAGTACCCTCTACGTTTGATTTGGCAGGCATTGGAGGGGTCCTTAGAACTAACTTGGGTGATTGGTTAATAGGTTTTTTGGGTTGTACTACTGAAATATTCACAGTTATGCAAGAACTTGTAGTACTACTCCGAGGCTCCGGCTTGCATACCAACATGAATATTTTTCTCTATGCATTATAGTGGATTCGGTAAAAGTAATAGATATTCTATTCGACCCACTACCAGTCTACTCACATATAATTGACAATTGCAGGTCCCTCCTGAAGCTACTCCATGATCCACCTATCTACCACATGTACAGGGAGTCCAAATGATTGCGGATAGTTTGGCACATTTTGACGCATCAATCACGAAAAGTGACATAACGTTTTGGTTCACAGCTCCTCCCTTTGTACTGAAATTACTAGACATAAATAGGGAACAGTTTAGTGTCAATAGACCCAAACCCAATCCCACTTCCTCAGGTTTTTTTCACACTACGTGTTTTGTTGTAGTTAGTTATGCACCTAGTACCTCTAACCACTACAAGAAATACAGTTTTTTATGATGACTTTCAGTGGCGACACAAACAGTTGTCACAAAAGTTAGGATTTCTGTGGCAACATATAAAGGTTGCCATAAAAGGTATAAGATTTAGGGGCGACCCGTTAAAGTCCCCACTAATAGTGATATATTTAGTGGCGACTATGCGTAGGTCGCCATAAATATGTAGTAATTTTTTCAACAAAATTTGGGTTAGTGGTGACGTACAAGTTGTCGCTACTAAAAGTCTTTTGTGGCGATTTAATTGCTGCTAAAGGGAGATCTACTGTGGCCATCTTATTTGTCGCCACTAATACTTCTATTTTGTTTTTCGTTCCACTTATATAGGTAAATTAAAATCTTTTTAGTGGTTATAATGAGGTGACATTATAGAGGGATCTGATTGGATATGTAGTTCCACAAATGATGTTTGAAAGTGTAAGATGTACGTAGATATTATTTTTATCTTTGTAGGGTAAAAAAGATTGGTTGACTGCTTGTTTTACATAAGTCCAACTGACTATATGTTTTTTCGCTTTGTATCTCTACCGAATTGAGAACATCTGTGATCGTTTAACTGTTTTGCTCCCTAAATTTCAGTTGAATTCATATCTTATTGTTCTTTATAAATATAAAATCTGTTTTGTGATCTTCAGCATCATCGTTGAAATTGTCGCGTCAGCGGAAAAATCTTTCTACTCTAGATTTTTGTTGTTTATTAGCATGTCCCCAGAAATTGAACTTCCAACATTATCTAATCGCTCTAGTTATGGTTTCTGAATAACGCCAAAAAATACCATGAAATCAGTTTATGAAAGTGCTATACACGACATAACTCGTAACAAGTTCTAGCTAGATCAAAGTATTTTATTTCCAGTAGTTTGTTCAAGAAGGCTAAGTTATGTTCACTACACTACTTGACAGTATCTTTTTGCGATAATCATCGATATCTGCTTCCTGGAATCTTGAACGGCAAACAAGGTTGAATATCGTCTCAGTGCTAGAATGCTAAATTATGTTCACTACACTACTTGACAGCTAAGTTGCTCAGACTCTTTAAAACTATCATGGAGTGTGTGTCGGATCCTTCAAAAGTAGTGCATTTTCAGAGGAGCCGACACGGGTTCGACAATATTTTTGGAGATTTCGAGCAACTTAGCTTGACAGTATCTTTTTGGGATAATCATCGATATCTGCTTCCTGGAATCTTGAACGGCAAACAAGGTTGAATATTGTGTCAACCACTAATGATGTCAATTAGATAGATGCATAGTAGTAGTAGTTATTTATGTGAATATTTGATAAGAACACGATATAAAGAGACATCTATTACAGTTTATATAGGTGGTACATGTCAATATTATTATGCATCTATCTAATTGACATCAGTCTACTTATCAAATTTGAATAATAGTAGTAGTTATTTATGTGAATATTTGATAAGAAACTGCTTTGTTATTTATTTTTTGTCTGAAGAATTATTACAACATTGGGTGTGTCTATCCATGTGTACGGTGTAGTTGTGAGTAAGAAACTTGTAATACTTTTGTGTTAACATGCATGCTAGTTAGCATGAATTTCTTCTATTGTTCTGATCAAATCTTTTCTTGCTCACTTTCAAGCTATTGAGATGACTCTTTATTTTGTTCTTTACAGGGAAAGGTCCTTTAAATGATGGAGAATTATTGACTAGGAGTCTGAAGACATTAAATTTTGTATTAAGAAATAATTGTACAACAAATTTATATTAATTTTCTTTTTCAAAAATATTAATATTAGTGGCGACTATAAGTTGCCGCTAATTAAAGGTGTATTTCCTCCATATTGAAATTGCCTATTGTAGCAAGGTGAAGTCGCCTCTAGTCATTTTTTGTGGCGACCTTGGGTCGCTGCTAAATTATTTCATTCCGTGGCGACCCTCTTGGTGGACACCTTGCCTAGTATTTTTTGTGGCGATATAGAAAAGCTTTCGTGGCGAGGGAAATCGTCACAAAAAGCCTCTTTTGGTGGCGACTCCTTTATGTCGCCACAAGTAACCTTTAGTTACGGCTGCAACACCAACGACCCTCTAGTCGCCACTAAAAGTCTTTTGTTGCGACTTTTTGAGATTTAGTGGCGGCTTTTGTTGCCACTAAAGGCGTTATTTCTTGTAGTGAATGGTTGTATTTGTAATAATGCCCTAGACACCTTTCTGTACTATTTTAATATATACCAATGTAATCTTGACTGTCAAAAAAAAAAAAAAACTAAATCCTAAAAGATACAATTTCCATTTATTGGGTGATTAGTTGTCCAAATTATATCCGTTCAATGTACCTTAGCTACCTCGAAAGAAACATTAATTTTTTTTGAATAAAAAGTAAACTCAACAAAGATAATTTGATGTTGAAACAAGATAGAAATAATTAATTAAAAAACAAATAGTATAATTATTGCTGAATTTTTTTATTTCATTGTTAGATATTATATCGATAAGCACAAAATGTACTTTACATATACCTTATATATAAAGACTTGACATGTGTTTGCATCTAAAATACATCCCTTTTTATATTTCTTAGAGACCATTTCTTTTTAATTGCGTAAATACGTCTTCCATTTGAATTTTGTAGTTGTACTGCTTGTGTCATAACCGTGTTTCAAGTTTAATATTTCAAAAAAGAGGGGGTGGGGGTGGGGGTGGGGGTGGGGTATATCCAGTAACAAAATTTTGCATTTTTCTAGTAGTAATTATTTGAATCAGCTTGCGCATAACTTGATTAATAAAAAGGGCAGTTTGATGCGCTGATGCACTAAAACTTTTCTTACGTGCGGAATTTGGGGAAGAGTAAAACAACAAAAGTTTATTGTACGCAACCTTATCTTATATTTTTTTAAGGGATTGTTTCCATGACTTGAACTCATGATTTCCTAGTCACATGACATTTTCAACAGTTACTTCTAGACTCCCCCCAATCCGTCGTATACCTATTTATATATTAAAAAAAAATACCTGATATTTTAATTTTGCTAAAATTTAAATATGAGACCTCATTATTCTCAATCCACTTTCATTAATTAACCATTAGACAATAACTTTTGATGCTTACTTTACTGCATTGTTATTTAAGATACCGACTCCAACCATGCGATTATATCTAGCTATTTGATATCTTACGTCCTACGAAATTAAATAAAAGTATATGCTATACATATCTTGCATATATTAGTTTGAAGTAAATATTGTGTGTGAATATTTTTTCTCTAACAGTATTTCTGCTCTATGAAACATAGAATGCAAAAGGTGTGAACACGAATTGACATAGGTGTACATGATTGGTTGATTTGGATTTTTAAAATATTAAATTAAATTATTTGGGTCAGATTTTTAAATCTATAAATCAAATCAAATCAATAAAATTTGAGTTTTTCAACCCCCGATCTTTTCGAATTTTTTGATTTTATCGGGTTTTTAGGTTTTTACCGTTAAAGGTTCATAAAAACATATAATTAACATATGGTTAAATTATTTCTTTAGTCCTAGCAAAATATAACTATCTTAGGTGTTTCTTAAGAAAATAACATAATACGAAATGAGTTATGATTATAAAACATTCAACAAAAAATAATAGTAAAATTATACAAACTAAATATTGCATATTAATAAGTTATAATAAAAATAATCACAATTTGAAAATATTAAGTCGTGTTAAAATAGGTCTAGTAAATATTAATTACATAACTAAATATTAAATAGAAAAATAAATTTAGGTCATGTATTTATGCAAAACTAAAGAATAGATATCCAACATTATTATCATTCATTTTGTTTTAATTGAATATTGTTGTTAGTATTATTATTGATTTGGACTTTGTCAATGTACATGGTCAACCATTAGATAACAAAATCATATATTATATGCTATGAGTACTTGTTAATCATTTTCGCTAAATAAAAATTAATGCTAGACAAATTATTAGTAAGTCTATCGCAATCTTCAAGTAGCACATGTACCTTTCATTACAACGCGGAGATAATTAAGGATGGTTAATTAGTTCTAAACAAGTAAATACAAGACATGTGTTTTGTGGGCGTTAACGATACGTGTTTTAACTTTAATTTATAAATAGAAAAGAAGTTCAAATTTAGTTAAATTCTATGAAATGGTTCAAAATTACCCTCTATTAATAGTTCGAGTCAAATGAGTTAATATTACTAACTTTGTTCAAATATGTTCGTATTCACTAACAACAACGAAAGTTTCCCAATATATGAGCTTGTTTTATAAGTGAATAGGGTCAAATTTGAACAGAAACTATACAGAATGATTCAAATTTTCTTTTTGAACTTTGCAAAATTATGCATCTCATCTTTTTCAACCACGAATGTATCATGTTTTAAATCAATCATCACAGTAACAATTGATTCTCTCAACTCCTGGCGTCGTTTGGCCATGAAAACATAATTTTCTTGAGTTAAAAATAGAGTTGGAGTAGTGTTTGATCGTAAATATAAATTAAAGCTGTTCCTGAAATTTTGTGAAAGAAGTGGGAGTGAAAAAAGTGAAAATATTTTATTTTTTGTTTTTACTTTTTCATTATATTTGAAATTTTCATGGTCAAACACTGTGATTTTAACTTCTTTTTTTCACTAAAGTGAAATAATTTTTCGAAAAAAGATGAAAAATTGCCAATGGCCAAACGGCTTCTAAAAACATCATGGGAAGACCGTCGTTACTTCCCTTACCCCTCCACCACTTCCACACCCAACAATACTCAAGAAAAACACACACACACAACAAAGTTCCACATAAATTTTTCATCTATTCTTTGAAATAATCATCATCATTCTCTCTCTTATATAGTGCTCTAAAATAATACTCATAAGAAAAGTAGATGAATGACGTATTCACATATATCATAATGTATCCATGTTCTTTCCACGAAACATACCTTCATCAATATCTTTGGTCTTTACTTAATAATCCCACCCCCCAAGAAAACCAAAAAAATAAAAAAAAAATAGTCAACATCCAGGTTTAATTATTTATCCTACCTTTAACCAAAAACCCCACTATATATACTATCTTGCTTAGGCTTCTCCCATTTCTTCACAACAAACAGAAGGAGCTAATATACCACTTGAATGGTCACAACTCACAATAAAAAACCATGCAAAGCTCCAACCAAATGACAAGAACAACCTTAAACTGTGACACTGCTACTACTACAACAACAACAACAACTACCTTAAGTCCAACAAACTCTTTGTGTAGTCATGAGCTAAGTCCTAAAAATGGTAGCATAAAGAAGCCAATTCGAAGAAGATCTCGAGCATCAAAGAAAACTCCAACCACTCACCTCAATGCAGATGCCTCGAATTTTCGAGCTCTAGTGCAACAATTTACAGGATGTCACACTGCTAATACTTTCTTAGGAGCTCATAAAGGTCCAATAAATTTGAATTTTGGACTGGACGAGAACGATGATCATGATGCAGATGATTCAACTACTCATGTGTCTTCATTTGGATATGATTGTTATAACTGCAATCCTAAGAGTAGGAAGGAGAATAAGGTGGCAGATATTATTGAAGATCAAAAGGGTATGCTATCAACTGATCAAAATGGAATATTTGGTTCAACTTCAACCACGAATTCTAGTAGTAGTCCAAGGATGGATATTTTGAGCTTAGATGATTTTGAATTGGAGAATCTGTGTCCATGTGATTATTTTACTGCAGATGATCAGTTAATTACTGATTCTACTGAAAACATTTGGGATCAAGATGGCTATCTTTTAATTTAGTGCATGGTTTATTCTTTTTTTTTTTTTTCATTTTAACTCTTTTGCAAGAAGAAAAGAGTGGGAAAGATTTTGAGGATCAACAACTCAATTTTTCTTCCCATTTTTAATAGTCCTTTTTTTTTCATTTTAACTCTTTTGGAAGAAGAAAAGAATGGGAAAGATTTTGTTGAGGATCAACAACTCAATTTTTCTTCCCATTTTTAGTAGTGTTTTTTCTCTTCTTGGATTTGTAAGTACCGAGTTAAAAGAAAATGTTATTCATGTATATATTTAGTTTATCCTATTTGACGTCATCATCAAATTGTGATATCAGTATCATTTCTTGATTTAATGTGATTTCTGAGTTTTTAATTAGTCATAGACTCATGAGTCATGCCCATGTTTTGTTTTGTTTTTTTTGTTTCTCTTTAGAGTTATTTTATTTGTGTACACATCTTAAGTTCTTAAATATCTATACATAACTTTAGTCAAAAACAAGCAGCTCAATTAAATCCACAAAACGATTTTGTGTCCCAAAAACTTTAGGTGTATTTTGTTTTGTATAAATAACATAAATACCAACTTTTAATTAACAACAGAAGGGTCAGAATGAAGCTAATTTGTTAGTTCAGGAGCCAATGTGAGTCCAAAATAACTTTTAATTTCGTGTAAGAAGAAGAGAATCAATTGTTTTGCTCTAGTGCATCTGAATCTACAGGATGCATCTCATTTTTTTCCAACCACCATGGTGGTGACTGAATCAGCTTGTAGTAAATAAGGATTGGTACGAAAACTCGATAATTTCATCGAATACATGCCATCTCTCGAAAATAGGTAGCAGATTAGAGATTACTCTGTCCGCCGAAGGTAAAACATGAAAAGAAATCAGGTAGTGTTTTTACCTCTATGAAAATTTGAACTTAAGACCTTATGATTCTCAACATTTCATTGATCATTAGACCACACCCTGCACAAGATGCGCCTCGCTGTAGTAAATATTCTTGTTTTTTAACTTCTTTTTATGTGTGTCTGTAGGTGAGGAAGAGGGGGGGCGGGGGGAGGCGTTTGTCACTTTTTAGCACAAAGTAACAAGTTGTCACTTACAGAAGTGAGTAGTTGACTCAACCAAAAACAAGAGTACATTCTTTAGCTAGCAAGAAATTTCCACAATCACTGTGAGATCGATCAAAGAGCAGAAAATTGATGCATTCCCCAAATATACTACTCGATTCCTCTTCAAGAACAATCATCCATAATATCAATTGAACCTCCCAAAGAACAGAAGCCAACGGCAACTGACTTATTTGCAACAAGTTGTTCACTCACTTTAACTTATACAACTTCTTGATCAACACTCGACAACAACAAAAATCGCTTAAATATCTAAAAAAGATTACAAAATGAATACCTCTTGATAGAGTGGCGACATAATACAAATATCAAGATATTATGAAACATTGGGGCATATAGAAACATTACTTCAACATTAACGCCTATCGGAGGCCACTGATTCAGTAGAGAAGAGATACTTCACTCGTGATAGAACAGAATCATGGGCAGGATCATATGGATGGTCCTTTGAAGGAATCTCCAAAATGGCCGGAATTGGTTTATTGTAACTATCAACCAAAAATCTTACCATGTTGGCCACCTGAAAAAGATAAACAAGGAGGAATAAATTGTGTGAAATGCCAATTAACTCTACTTTGGACCCTTCATTTTCAGTGAGTCTACAAGTAAAGAAAATGGAGACCACTAGTTCCCCCCCAGATATAAATACAGACTAATAATTTAAAGTTCTTGCAGCAGATAGCGAAACTCCCCCACCTTATTACCCTATTAAAAAGAGGGCAGCTCGGTGCCCCAAAGCTCCGGCTATACACAGGGTCCGGGGAAGGGCCGAACCACAAGGGTCTATTGTACGCATCCTTACCTTCGCATTTCTGCCAAAGGCTGTTGCCACAAGGCTCTATATTACACAAAGTTGGATTTACTTAGTAGACGGAAATTGAACTGGAGTACAACAAAAAGTAAAAGATACATTTTGACCACAAGCCACATTCTTTAATGTATCTGAAAACAATAATACTTCTAAGGACAGATAAGAAACGGTAAACGGTGAAGTGTAAAGCTCATGTAGTTACTAAACCAGGGTCAGCTAAGTTTGATTCGACAGGGAGAGGGAGGGAATCGACTGCTTTTCTTATTCTTAGCAAACTAGTGACCTTTCCCTTTATATACTAAAACTACCAAAGGAGTATTCCATTGCACAGCCTCGGTGTGTTCCATGTCTACAAATGACTAGTTCGACAAAGACAGATGTTGAGTACTTAACAAGAAAGCTCCAAACCTCTGCTTTGAGTGACTGAGAGATTCTCTTTACTTGTTGAAGCACTTATCAGTTCTTTATGTTGTTTGGAAGAGTGCATGAACAGTTATCTCCTCATTTTGACGAGTTCCAGAATGGCTAAAAAACTGACATGCTGATCATACCTCGTCACTTGTGCTTCATAACCAAACAAGGAAAATGACCCTTAGACTACCTCTTTGGTGTCCTGTCCTCGTGCCTTTATCCCAACCAAATACACTTTCACCTAATGGGTGATAGAGATTCAACAAGCAGGCTTTATATGGCTATGGTCAATTATTATCTATGTTTGCTTTTACAAGTCCCACGGAGTTCGATTTTTTGGAAGAGGAAATACAATATGATTGATGCAATAGCCACTGTAATCTTAACTTCCAACAGGAAATACAGATCACATTACTTTTTTTACTCTAGCAGGTTTCTGATGGCTTGAGAGCAACTGAAGTTTGGTCAGATAATAGTTAGTTCCAAAATTCAAACAACGAAATATCTAGATCAGTAAACAGTTAAATACTATATACGACATAATTAGCAGCTGAAACAAAACATAAGTTATTGTGGCACTTGAGCAGAGCTACATGTAGCGCAACCCACCAAATACAGATAATTTTCTTGACTACATAATATGGAGTATGGACATGTAAATTTTTTTATTTTTTATTTTTTTGTGAAATTGGAAACTGTGAGAACAGAGTAGAAAACTTACATATTGGCTGATTAACACTATTGCAATGTCCTCTCTTGTGGTGAAATCCTTAAAAGCATCTTCAATCTGCTTCACCGTTGTCTCTGAACATAGGGAATCTATATTACTTTCTTCCCATATTCTGGAATTTTGAGATGAAGATGAAAATCCCTTACCACTCACAGGAAACACCAACGCCCTATATATCATTCTTCACTCAGCAACTAAATTAGAAGTATTTTTTAATTCATTAGCAATAAAAAACGTCAATCTGTTTGGTTATATATCTAAGCACGTAGATTGGCTCTATTCGTAGTCTCCTATATTAGTCTAGATGAGGGAGTTAGCAAAATAAAAGCACGTTACATGTGCCTTTGAAATGCTAGTTAATTATCTATGAAAGTTAATCTGGAAAACCAAGTTACCAACTAAGGTGATTTATTTTAGTTGGCTAGCCCTTCATGAAGCCTCCCTCTCCCAATGTTTCATCAACCATTAGGCCCTAGAGACCAAGAAAAATATTCTTATTCATTGTACAGTAGCCACACAACAGTCACAGACATATGGAACATGTTATCTCAGTTTTTGGTCTCAAATGGGTTATGACAGAAAGCATTTAAGATGCCTTGGTTAGTTGGAGCTCATGGAAGGTTGGAAAACCCATCAGGAAAGTATGGAAGATGAACCCTGCTTGCATTTTTTTGGTGTGTCTGGACATAAAGAAACAATAGATGCTTTGAAGGCATCTCTACCCCAAGCAACATTCTAAAGGCTAGAGTTTTTGCAAGTCTCTGTAACTAGAGCAATTCTCCCCCTGTCAATTACCCTGAAGCATTTTTGGACTGTGTTAGCTCCCTAACTTTAGATTAGCCATTTGTAATAGAGCTAACAATGTCTTTTACTTTTCTATGATTTGTAAATTTTGCATCTTCTTGATGCCCTCTATGAATCAATTATCTTATATATAATGAGGTCTGGGGAGGGTAAGATGTACGCAGTCCATACCTCTACCTCTAAAGAAGTAGAAAGGTTGTTTCCAATAGACCCCCGGCTCAAGACACGGAATACTAAACAAATTCATAGTAAAGCATGGAACAAGATGGCATAGAGAGAGAGAGAGAAGTATATATAGAGAGAGAGAGAAGCCTGAAGGGAAGCAGGTGACAGTCGTCATGCCTGCTTCCTAAGTATTAATTATTATATGTCATTTAAGTATTAAAAAATTAATAATATTTTAAAAAAAAAAAATAAAAAAAAAAAAATGATAAACAAACTATTGATGTTTTAAATTAACTTGACATCTTATATAAGACCCGTCTAAATTTTTTTCACAACTATTTTTTATATTAATTTTGTTATATCACTTCTAATAAGTTATTTCCCAATTAATTATTATATGTCATTTACGTATTAAAAAATTAATAATATTTAATAAAAAAGTAAAATAGACATTTATGACACGTCTGCTTCAGCTGTTTCAACCGTAATTTTACTATTTCATCCCTAATTAATTATTATAAGTCATCTACATTTTAAAATTAATATTTAATAAAAAAATAAAATAAACAAAAAAAATGATAAATTAACTATTGATGTTTTAAATTAACTTGACATCTTATATGAGGCCCGCTTAAATTTATTTCACAACTATTTTTTATAGTAATTTTATTGTATCACTTCTAATAAATTATTATGAATCATTTAAGACATTTCTGCTTCGCGACTTCAATCGTGATATTTGATTGACTCTCGAAATTATCAAATGTCACTTAAATTGAAACAGAAAAAGCATTATAAATTTCAATAATTAAAAAACTTAAATTTTTTTAAAATATAATAGACTATCAATGCTATAAAAGTTTGGACAAGGAGAGTATTATAAATTATAATGGCTAACAACTTAAAATAGTAAATTCCAATGTCAAAAAACTATTATAAATTGCAATAGCTAACAACTTAAAATATCTAAAAAATATTTAAAATATAATTAATTATCAAAATTTTATTTGTATCACAAAAATTGAGACTAAGAAATAACATATATTGAGCCCATGCTAGCACGAAACTTCGATATCGTGTGTGTGTGTGTATGTATGTATATAAAAGAACATCCCTTAATATGCACTACTTTCTTCTTTCGATTATTTCACAAAAGTGCATTTCGTATTGTGTCTTCAAATACCCTGGTCTGCGCCCTGCAATGATGCGGCATGCCAGAACTACATTATGCTTTCTCCATTCCAATTTATTTAGTGGGTGGTTTTTTTTTCAATCATTGCAGTGTCCGGACTAGCTGGCACACACCTCGACTAATTCCAAGGGATACCTGCCAGTACACCACCTCTCACCAACAACAGATACCAGGTAACTCTACCCACCAAGGCTAAAATAGATGGGAAGAAATCACCTAGTGTTTCTTTTCTAATGGGATTTGTGTCTCTACTGAGATTTAAACCAGATACTTCATGATGCTCAACCCACGTTATTACTTCATGGTGCTCAATCCACTTTATTGACCACTAGGCCACACTCGTGGGTGTCATTTGGCGGGTGTTTTACGGGACACAAAGTTTAAGAAACAAATGAATTTTTTTAATACATGAGTTAAATATCATACGAAGTACAAAAATTGTTGTTATCACCAACAATTAGATAAGTGCGGTAAGAGTTTCACATGTCCTTTTATATTTCTCTCTCCTCATGAAAAGGTGAACTTTAGTATGAAGTTGGTCCTCAAAGGTTACCTTCTCAAAAAAAAAAAAAATATGAAGTTGGTTCCAACAAGTTGTCATTAAAACTTAAAAGTAAAATGGGGATAATAAGATTAACTATTTCCCAAATATGAAAATGTGATATTATGAAATAGAACTACACTAATAAAAAAGTAAAAAATGTTACTATTCAAAGATGACAAGAATAGATAAGTAGAAATATTTTTATTTTCTCCAGGTGCACATCTCAAAAAGAGAATTTTCTTGAGACATTCAAATAACGCTATCTACAATTTAATTTTATTTTTAAAAAAGGGAACAATATTTCCTCTCCATAACCATACGGGCACAACTTATCATGAAAAAAGGAAGAGCAAATGGTGAAATGACACTCTGAACTGAACATAACCATACAGCAATAACTTCTGATATCTGATAATTGGAAGTTGGAACAGAGACAAAATGGTAACCCCAAAACTTCTATAATGGTAACCCCACAACTTCTGAATTTAACATTGTCAGTGGCTGACATTTCCAAGGAAATACCCGACAATGAACGTTTTGTTATTGGCTGTCTGATTTACTTAGTCCTGTAAAAATATTCCAAAGGATATGCGATATCGGTCCTTATCCATTGAAGTATTCTCTTGTTTCTACCTCGGAGGGCACAGGATATTACAGTACCCGCTATCCCAGTCCTTTATATTGGACACTGATATCAGAAACTCCTGTTTTAGCTTGAGCACTTCACATTACTATGTGATTAAAGAAAATGCCTTCATCACCCTCTCCAGTAATTCCAAAAGTGGGGTCTGGGGAGGGTGGTGTGTACGCAGACTTACCCCTACCTTGTGAAGGTAGAGAGGTTGTTTAGCAGCAAAAACTATCATTTAAATTCCCCCCTCCAGATCCCCAGCTCCTTTTCCCACATAGGTAAGAGAAACTAAACCTAGGGTTGGAAGAGAATGTGCAACCATGCCCATGGGAAGAAACCAAAAGATACACTCTAGAGCTCGAAATACTTTTTTCATTAAACAAGCATATTGGTATCAATCAAGTTACTAATAGCAAGATGTATGCTATTTTGGTTTGGAGAAGAAGCTACAGCACAAAGTAAATGAAAGATTCTCAAAACTACTGGAGAACTGGTAATTCCAAAATTGAAACTTACTTGAATCCACAATAAGGTAATTTGTGTTCCTCCTCAAATCGACATTGCCAACTCCAGCCAGTAAAAATCCAGTAATTGTGTCCTATATTAACAAGTTAATTCCATCAGCAACAGTATGAGGTATCATCTATCACACATACGTAGACTACAAGCTATTCATCATAAAAGTTTCATGACAGCAAGTGTGTAGTAATTCAAAGTGCACTGGATATAATTGTCTGCTAATTCAAAAAAAAAAAAAATTATGATAAAGTGAAATATCAATTGTATAGTGCCGCCTCTTAAGAAGAGGCTCCATTGGCAAGGGAAAGTATGCCTTAGAAACATGATGACGACACTCAAGCACACATTAAGCGACACGAAGCACTCAACACGTTTTGAGCCCGCTTCAGCGTTTAAACACGCCTTTGACAACACTGATTTAGACTAAATAAATCATGGCATCTCACTTCCTGAAATAGAAACATCCATAGCTTATCATTGCGAATGAGCTGTTGGTTACTGTTTGTCTATTGTGTCTTTCACAAGATTCTTTGGGATCATCAGCCATCTCTGAACATCTAAAATATAATATATCTTATCCATCATATCTTTTATGACCTTAGTTGTCTAGCACGGACTAATTAGAATATGGTTTGGATGAGTTATTACATCTGACGTGACTTTACAGTTGATGCGACTGATGGAGCACTGGTTTAGTTGGGACTTAATCATGCATATGTTGTGCAGCATATGTGCGACCAGAACTCTGTGGAAACTGGATATCAATTATCCATCTCATCCATTGTTTGATTAAGTTTTTGTAGTCAACTCTTTTCATATATTTGTCATTCATGCTTATAATTATTAGTCATGGAGCATATATATGTGTGTGTGTGTGTGTTTTCTCCCTTTGCGCTTTATTCAGGCTTTTTGCTTTTGATAACACTGGTCTAAATTGGCTTTCAGCATTTTTCAATCATTGCACTCATTGTTTGTTTGTCCATCAGTTTTTCACTTCTCATCTTATATAGCTTAGCGAGTAACTCTCATGCTAGAATAGGTTGCTTGACTATATGGGTCATTCGACTTAGATCCCCCAAAACTTGTTTCCTTTGCAAATCCATACAAATGAATGATTCCAGCACCAAAGTACATATACTCTATTGGTATAGTGAAAACAAAGAAAAACATGGTTCAAGCCGATTACTGATTATCTGATAACAATGCAAATAGAGCATAGTCCACCAATTTCTAAGCATACATAGAAATACCCAAATAAAAATTATGGTGAGGATTTCACCTCATCAGCGATCATAGCAATGAGAGCTGAGTTGTTGGTTCTGACAGGTGCTCGGTTAGCCATCTGCAACCACAAATGATTCAGTAAAACAAGCAACAGATTTAATCAAATATTAAAATCACAAACAGCCATGATTCAGAAAGCACAAATCTTGAACACATTTACAGATTCAGATATCAAATCAAATCCCAAACTATTAACAAAATCACCACCAAACCTCGAAATTTTTAAAACCCATCATTAACTTCATATTATGATGAAAACCCACTAAGGATTTACCTAATTTTTACAAGTTGTTAATGATATGGAATAATTTAAGATAAATCAGATCGAAATACTTTGAAATAAAAGAATTGAATCGAAGAAGAATCCTTAAGAGTAGTGATTGCAGTATTTTGTGAAGATTACTTTGAAGTTTTTAGCTTTAGAGGGATCCAATTGCTCGCTAGAAACGAATCGAACAAGGAATAAGGGAAAAGGCTAATGCTGTGTATTTGCTGTTCGCTGATGTGTGATAACTGGAAAACAAGAAGTTGAAATTGGAAAGAGCTGAATGTAGACTTTAACCCCCTTAAGTTTCAAATTACTCACAACTGCCCACCTCTTACTCTCTTTTTTTTTGTTTGTTTGTTTCCCACCCGGTGTCCGATACCCACATTAGAGCCTCGATTAATTTGGATCACACGTTGCAAGGCCCAGTAAGGGGATAGCGCTCCCAATAGAATTTTGAAAAAAGGAGCACTTTTTAAAACAAATAGCCCAAGTTTGATATCTTTCCAAAAAAATGATCAGTCGGGTATACAATTTCCACTTTATAGTTATTTCCTAATTTGGGTCATTTTAGCCCACGTAGTTCAGATACAACCCATATACAATACTCATACAGTGCATATACAATATCGATACAGTTTTCAACTTAGGGCATTCGGTCTTTTTAAAAATATTTCAGTTTTTTTTTTGCTATAAATTTTTTAACTGAAAAAATATTTTGCATATTTTTTTATTGTTTAGAAATAATAATTAAATATAATTATATAAAACAATATAATTGTTATAGAATATGTATCTATATAAGATATATGTATGAAATATGTATATGTATAAAATATATATATAAATTATATAATTATTGTATAAAATGTGTAAAAAAATATGTACAATTATTGTATAAATTGTGCATCAAAACTGTATAATTTTTGTATGAATTATTTATATGTATAAGATATGTATAAAAACTGTATAAAAGGTGTGTAGAAACGGTATAGAACAAATTACCAAATTGAAATGGTTAGAAAGTGGAGTTTAAATTCCATGACCATTTTTGTGGAGATACTTTAATTTGAAGTATCTTTTTTGTCCTTTCCCCTAAAATGTTCTCTTACTCTTTAGTATGTGGTTTCTTTGTTTTTGTCTTTTTTCATTCAATATTTATTTTGGAGCTAATTAATTTAAATTTACGTCATATAAAGTCCTTTGAGAGTATCACTCTTTATCATGAATTTTTTTATATTACGAGATCAAAATCTCTAATCTCTCTATATATAAAAGCAAAATATAAGCAAGACAATATGCCACGTGTCAAGTTATTAAATAGTCACGTGGCAATTTTTAAGACAATATTAAAAAATATTTTAAGATAAAGTTAAAAATATTATAATAAAAATTTTGAATTGAAAAATTAAGTATTTGAATTTGAATAAATTATTCTTGTACAAAAAAGATTTTCATTATCTTAAAAATAGAAACTAATAATTAAAGAATTCTAAGAGATATATACTATTTCAAACTTATCTCCTATAAAGTTTAAATGTTATAAAATATATTTAAATATAATTTATTTACATATTAGGGAAAGATAAAAAACTATTATTATTATTATTATTATTATTATAATAATAATAATAATAATAATATTAATAATAATAATCTATTGTGTAATAGTTAGTGATTATCTAAAGATTTTTCATTAGCTTAAAAATAGAAATTCATTGTTGAACAATTGTAAATAAACTTTTACTCTTTCATAAACTTATCTCTTTTAAAATTTAAATATAAAAAATAAATTGAATATAACTTATTTAAATATTAAATAAAATATAATAATATAACGATATTTATAATAATAATAAAAGTAGTAGTAGTAGTTCATAGTATAGCAGTAATAATAATAATAATAATTTTTAAAAATTAAATAAATAATAATAGTAGTAGCAGCAGTAATACACTATATATTATCAAATTATAACATTGTAATAAGATTTTTGAATTGAAAGATTAAGTATTTGAATTTGAAATACATTATCCTTCCTTTTAGAAAAAAAATCATTATCTTAAAAGTAGAAATCCATATTTGAAGAGTTTTAATAGACATTTACTATTTCAGACTTATCTCTATTAAAATTTAAATGTTACATCAAATATATTTAAATACATACGATTTAATATTTAATAAAATTAGCAATAGCAATTAAGATTTTTAGCCTACTCTAATTTTGATTATATGATTATAATTGAACAGAAAAAGGAAACTTCTAAAAATTTGAAAATTAGAAATCACCTTAATCAATTTGAAATATTATTGAAATTTGATATTTGAAATTAGGATTCAAATCATTTCATAATAAACTCTAAACAAATAATAGTAAAAGTAATAATAGTAGTACGTGCATGGTGTTGGTAGAGATAGTAAAATAATAATAATAATAATTAAAGAAAAAATTAGCATTGGCGGTAGAGTAACAATATCATCATTATTAATCCCTTAACCCCTCCCCCCTCCCCCTCCCCCTCCCCCCACTACTAAAAATTAGTAATTTAAAATTTGAATTGAAAATCAATTGTTTGATTCCTAGTAGGTTACTTTTTCTTTTTATGAAATTTGAATTCAAATAAATGTTGAGTTGGAATAGATTTCTAACTTATTCACATCTCTATATATACTCTTACAATGACATATAATACTAAACTTCCTTTTTCTTCTTTATTATTGATCGTTAGTTTTATTCATAAATTTATTTATTGCATTCTTTATATTTTTTATTTTTTAAAAATTTAACATTTGGTTGAATGCTAACCACCTTTAGTTGAAAAGTTAAGTTGACACTTTTTAAATGCTAACTTTTGTTATTACTTTTATATAATTTATTTTTAAAAAATAAATGCTCATATTAATTTATGTGTTTTTATTTTTTTGTGATGAATTAACTATTTAATATGATGTTACGAGATCTTATAGTAAATTCGAAACTTAAATATCATGGGTTCAATTTTGAAATTCCACACCAACAATTTAATTTATTAGGTTTGGATTTATTATGTTCAAATATTTAGTAAATTGTTTAACATATGTACACAATTTAAGTTAATGTCATATAATTATTCTCTAATTATTTCTAAAAAAAGGTATATCGTTGATGAATTTGTTTCATCTAAACATGCAAATTAGATTTAATCAATTTTATAAATTAGATAAAATTTAAGTTGTGATAACTTATTTATTTTTATTAGAATTTGGGATGAGAATGTTTTGACCGTAAGAAAAAAGGTAATCTTATAGATAACATTACATATTTATTAAAATATTTAATCGATAAGGTCAAAGAAAAAAAATCGTGACAACTAAAACACAAGAACCAACTCAAATGTTTAGAATGATAGTTTCTCATGTTGGTAATGCTTTGATTAGAAAAATAAAATGTTAAATCACCAAAAAAATTTAATATTATAACTTATAATATTATTAAATATTATGTGCACAGTTACACATTAAAATTATTTTTCTTATAATAAATTTGTGATTTTACGTTTTCAAATAAAATTAATATTCAAGAATATTACATGCATTATGGAAATCCTTTTGATTCTTAGGATTGGTTAATAATTTCTTTTAATTTGAGTAAAAAAAAAAAATAGAATATGAGATAAAATTATAGTTTGATAGATGTGAAAGTATTTAACTTGAAGTTTAAATTATAACCATTTAGAAAAAAAAAGATTATTTTAGAGTCTTCTTTTAATCTATATTTTATCTATTTTGGCATAATAAAGCTTATTTATTTTTTAATTTTTATATAATGAAGTAATTAGATAGTATACATATTACTATTTATAAATTTTAAATAAAAAAAACGAAGACAATAGAATAAAAATTAATATTATTTTTGACAATCTAAAATTCTAAGTTGTAAACAATATTGTTAAGAATTCGTGCCATACTGATTTTCTTATTTTCGCCTAACTTTTGCTTATCGATGGAACGTGTTGCCTGACGTATTTCAAGGAAGCAGTAAACAGAAAGTAAAGAACACAATGATTTTTACGTGGCAAACACCCGGCTCAAAAGGTGTAAAAAACCACGACCTTTACAGGATTTAACCCCAACTTCACTAAAAAAACTTTGAGCCTCAACAACGACTGATTACAAAACTCTTATAACCGACAAATAGGAATTATAAACTCTAATTCCTATAACTCAACAGCTAGGAATTATAAACTCTAATCCCTATAACTCAATAACTAGGAATTATAAAATCTAATTCTTAACTACACACACACCTCTCAAGGTATGTGTTCCCAAAGTCTCTGAGTTTTCCCCAACTCAAAGACTAGCTCCTAATTCAGTTTATAACACGCTAAAACTAATATTACATGAATAGCTCAAACACGATGAACAACTCTAAAAATCAACGCTAAAACTCTTAGTTGGATTCTGTACTAAGGACCAGGTTTTTCAACGTGTTTCTTCAGTGATTGAGTAGCACTTCGTGAAGTCAATCTGTCGATTGAGCTTTTCTAATTTTTTAAGTGCGTGAATTATTCTGGCTGTGCATCTTCTATTTAAGCACAACTTTCCAAAGAGTCATTCCTTAGTTCAAACTCCTATTTTAATTAGAACTCTCATTGCATAGAGTTTTACTTCAAGTGAGACTCCTTCTTCAATTCCAACTCTTGTCTCCTTAGTGTTGTAGTAAAACTCCAACTCTTTTGAATTCTTTAATTTTCAGAATCTTTCTCCTTCCACACATTGGACTCTTAAGGATATGCTTAGAAGTGAAACTCCTTCTTCACATATGACTCTTTTTTCAACTCAACTTGTTTTCCCTTATCATTAAGTGTTTGAATCAAATTCAACTTGTTTCATTCATATTGTCATTCATCAAAACTTTAAGGTTCCAACAAATTCCCCATTTTTTATGATGACAAACCTTTTGTCTTTGTGCATTCAAACATCTTCACCTGTTGACACTAAAGTTTAAAACACTAGAATGAAACAAGTTAGTCAATGGGCTATAAACATTGCATAACCCTCTTATCTTCCCCCTTTTGGCATCATCGAAAACCATTTCAATGCAATAATATACTAGTCAAAGTGATTTGTTATGCTATTCATGGCCACTGGGGCAATCGCCAAAATAATCAGACAAAGACTTTAGCCAACATAGTAATGTATTAAAGAGAGCAAAACTATGAGTCAATTTAGCAAAGATAACCATTCCATTTAACTGTCAGAGCATGTTCCTCATTAAACCTAAGCTAGTACTGAACAGGGAAAAACAACTGAGCATTAATAAAAAAAGAATACGGTATAAAAATGGGACATGGCTAAGGATACAATTAGTGAAGAGTTGATGAGGAAGGTGGAAGAGGTGATATCAACTGTGTCAATTGGCGAATGTCTTCAACATTTTCATCCCTCCATCAATCAAGGTCAAGATTCAAAGTCATGATCCTCGCCTTACAAACCTCTTATTACCCTTCATGACTGTCTTATGCAGCTTCTAGTTCAGATTTTTGTCAGCTAAATCCTCTTTTTTTTTAAATGAGTATTATCCCTCCTTATTAAAACAGGTAGAGCAACATGATTCATTTGTTCAAGAACATCCATTATTTTTTATATAAGTCAAACTTGAACTAGGACCGAGAAGTCCCCAAAAATAGCCAATTAGGAACTAAAAGGGAGAACATGTCCCTTTTCATTCTTCAGAAACATATGTTGCATGTGATTGATGATCAACTTTGGTAAATACATGATCCAAAAACTGATATTTTGGTTGAGAGAGAAGAAGAAATTTCTGGTGTAGAATTAAAACATTTGTGCACAACCATTTGCAGAGAATCAAAGAAAGTTTGGTCAACCAATTCATTAGCTATATTAGACAATGAGAGGATGAACTGTATGGAATTGAATAGGTGTGCTCAACTGTTTCAACTTAGACATCCTATGCTTATGTTAGTGTAGAACATACCTGATAAGAAAAATTTTGTGGTCACAATTGCTTGCTTGTATCTATTTTTCTGCACAATCTAATACAAAATTAGGTTAGAAAAGTCAAAAATCTTGAATTAGGACACACAACTAAATGTGCAAGACTGAATAGAATAACTTTTTAGCTAATAAGATCAAAAAGAAAAATGGTTATTCTAGTCAATCATTGAGGGGAGTTCATGCAATTTTAATCATCCCCAAGTCTAACCTATTATTTTCAAATGCTATCTACTTAGTGATAGTGGTGCATTTTCAGTCAATTAAGTAATCCACATAATCAACATCGTCATAACCCTCAAGAGTGAAATTACTTTCATTTAAGTACCATAGTCTTAAGCCATTGATTCCCATGAGATATCTCAAGATTCTTGTGACAACACTAATTCTTATGAATTACCAACAAAATTATCATCAGCTTGTGTTGGTGTTATTGATGCATCAATTTCTTGATTTGTTGTTCCCACTGTCAATATGCCCTCAGTCTGTACAACAGTTGAACCAGGTGGTACAATATGTTCCTGTGCATGCACATCAGTTTCACAGTCATTCTCTTTTTTATTTTTTTTAAACCTCCCTTGCTTCCCCCTTACACGAGCACTACAAATCTGGCCATCTTTTAAATGATCCATTCCCCCTTTAAATATGGTGAGTGAAAGAAACTTTATTTTCTTCTAGTCTTATGCCTTGAGCAAGCCTTATCCATGTACAAATTTTGCTTGCCTCCTTTCACTCTTACCTGCAAAATAAATTAGGGGTTAAATTTAGGCACCCAGACAAGCTTGGGTCCTTTCTTATGAGTAAATGGATGAATCAGATTTCTTCTAGCCCATGCAGGCAACAGGTTATGTGACCTGTTTCTCTGACCAGGTTTACTTATCTTTTTCTTGGTCTGAGATAGTTTATTTGCCAGATTTAGACTGCTAGATCTGCTTTTGGCAGCAACTGAACATTCAGTGGTTGGATGTCCAAGGTTACCACAAATATAACATAAATCTTTAGGAACATTAAAATTTTTGTGGAATCCTAATCCTGCCTTTTCACTGTAATTTCTTTCCCCCAATTTGTGAACAATTCTTGAGGAGTTTGTCCACCTATTTGCCCTTTCAAGATCAAGTTTTAGTTTAGAAACTTCTTGACTCAACTTATTCATTTTTCAGTTAGATCATGACATTCTTGTTTGTATCTAACTAGCTCAAGTTCAGCATTTTCTTGATCTTTACTCATGGCCTTTTTTCCCATTTCAGAGAGTGTCAATTTTAGAACTTCAGACTTAAGATCATTGTTTGAAGAATCAAGTTACTCAACCTGTTTCTTGAGAGTGCAGTTTTCCTGTTCGACAATGTTCTTGCAAGCTTCTAAATCAATAAAATCAAATTTGATGCTTGCAAAACTGTTGAACAGCTCATCCCTACCAGAAGTTGATTCTTGGAAGTCATCAATTAGTGCACTCATCAATGAAATAAGTTTTGCTTTAGAAAACAAATGCAACTTTTCTTTAAGTTCAAGTATACTTACCTCAGAAGCATCATCTTCTTCCTCCAAGTCTGAATCTCCAAGAGCCATGAGTGTTGCTTCATCAACTTCATCATCATCTGAGTCAAATCCCCAAGCTGCTACCATTGCTTATTCTTCCCCCTTTTTGTTTTTTTCTTTCAATTCCTTTTTAGCCATTTTCTTTCTCCATTCTATTTCCCAGACTGGACAATCTTTGATCATTTGATCTATCTTCTCAAACTTGAAGCAACCACCTTGAGACTTATCACTCGAACAACACCTTCTACTTGTTCATTTCTTGTTCTGACACTTGTCTTTTTTAAATTGTTTTTTAAAGTTCTTGACAAGCTTTTTATCATCCATATCTGATTCTTCTTTGTCAGACGCCTTTAATGCTTGTGACTTATCCTTGGTTCCCTCGTTCTTTTTGAAGTTCTCCATATTCTTTTCATATCTATCCACAAGAGTATCCCAAATTTATTTTGCGGAGGTACAGCCTGAGATCCTATTGTATTCATTTATTCCAAGTCCACAAGTAAGAATATACTTGGCTTTAGCATTCTTTCCAAGCATCTTAAAGTCAGCCTCATCATGCTCGTTCTTGTCCTTTAATACTTCCTTCTTTTCAACATCCTTCTTCATGGGGTATTGAGGTCCATCGATAATTATATTCCATAGTTCGTAGTCCACAACCTGAAGGAAATCTTTCATCCTTTCTTTCCATCCTAAGTAGTATTGTCCCTTGAACAACGGAGGCCTATTGATGTCTTGTCCTTCGTAGTATCCAGTAGGTGGTGTAGAATTCATCCTGGATCTTATCTTAAGGTGTTAGCCTTCATAAGATAACTCTCTCTGATACTACTTGTTAAGAATTCGTGCCCTACTGATTTTCTTATTTTCGCCTAACTTTTGCTTATCGATGGAACGTGTTGCCTGACGTATTTCAAGGAAGCAGTAAACAGAAAGTAAAGAACACAATGATTTTTACGTGGAAAACACCCGGCTCAAAAGGTGTAAAAAAACACGACCTGCACCTCTACAGGATTTAACCTCAACTTCACTAAAAAACTCTGAGCCTCAACAACGACTGATTACAAAACTCTTATAACCAACAAATAGGAATTATAAACTCTAATTCCTATAACTCAACAACTAGGAATTATAAACTCTAATCCCTATAACTCAATAACTAGGAATTATAAACTCTAATCCCTATAACTCAATAACTAGGAATTATAAACTCTAATTCCTAACTACACACACACCTCCCAAGGTATGTGTTCCCAAAGTCTCTGAGTTTTTCCCAACTCGAAGACTAGCTCCTAATTCAGTTTATAACACACTGAAACTAATATTACATGAATAGCTCAAACACAATGAACAACTCTAAAAATCGACGCTAAAACTCTTAGCTGGATTCTGTACTGAGGACCAGGTTCTTCAACGTGTTTCTTCAGTGATTGAGTAGCACTTCGTGAAGTCAATCTGTCGATTGAGCTTTTCTGCTTTTTTAAGTGCGTGAATTATTCTGGTTGCTGCATCTTCTATTTAAGCACAACTTTCCAAAGAGTCATTCTTTATTTCAAACTCCTACTTTAATTAGAACTCTCATTGCATAGAGTTTTACTTCAAGTGAGACTCCTTTTTCAATTCCAACTCTTGTCTCCTTAGTGTTGTAGTAAAACTCCAACTCTTTTGAATTCTTCAATTTTCAGAATCTTTCTCCTTCCACACATTGGACTCTTAAGGATATGCTTAGAAGTGAAACTCCTTCTTCACATAGGACTCCTTTTTCAACTCAACTTGTTTTCCCTTATCATCAAGTGTTTGAATCAAATTCAACTTATTTCATTCATATTGTCATTCATCAAAACTTCAAGGTTCCAACAAATATAATAAAGAAAAACATAAAACATAAATCTTTTATAATTACATAATTATTTTTACTCATATAGATTTGATTAGGGATGAGAGAGCGATGGGTGAGGTTGAAGTGGGGGAGGTACTTTTTTAAATTTCGTTCTTTTCTTTTTTGGCTTCGAGGGTATAATTTTTTTTGGTATACTTTTTTTAAAAAAATAAATAAATTGAGGGTGGGGGTTATGGTGTGGAGATGGAATTGGAGGCAATGGTGGAAGGTGTGGAGATGGAACTGGAGGTAGGGGTGGAAGGTGTGGAGATGGAGGTGGAGGTGGGAAATTGTGGGTGGGTGGGGATATATATATATATATATATAAGTTGCTCGAAAGAAGGTTTGAATGTGAAACTACTACAAATAATACGTTATTATTATTTATGCATCATACGAGTACGTATACTAGTTATGAAAAAAGTAACTTCGTTCACTACCTCACATACTTTAACTTGGTTATGTAAAAAGTGCTTCCACCTTACAAGAAAACATGTCTTTTTTAGTATGGTTTTATTGTCTTGCATTAACATATAGGAAGCTAATCCTACTATAAAAATTAGGATAAAGTAAATCATTATATGGCTAATCGTGTATAAATTATTAACTAATGTTCGTACTAATTATGCAAAGATATTATCTTATGCGAAGTAAAGTACAATACCAAATAAGATTATAGTAATTAGAATACAAAAATTAAATTACTTAAAAGATAAAAGTAGGAATACAATCTTTTCATTATTAATAATTCTATAATAATTTCTTCACTATTATCTCTGATTAACAGTCCGTGTTACTATAATTTTTGTGAGTATTATTTTATCTTTCCTTTCAACTTTATGCTTCAAACTGAGTGGTAGCTCACGTCCTTCAGGTTCGAGTCCCACCAGGTTCACTGTCGGTATTGAAAATCGATCGCGCATCCAATTCCCCGTGGAACTAGCTGAAGCTTTGCCTTGAAATAGCGGGGGCTGATGGGTACAGCTAGTCGGGTTCGCAAAGTGATACCCGGAAACCACGGATAAAAAAAAAAACAAAAAAAACTCTATGCTTCACAAACCACCATACAAAGATTCATCGGTGAAAGCAGATGACTTTGTTGCCAGGCAGCTCATGTGCTGTTGTGTTGCAACCAGCAATTGGACTTTCACTAAAATCCAAATCCTCCTTCAAGATTCAAGTTACCCTCTTGCCAGCAAGATTATGGTTAGAAGTAAGCTATTTACTCCCTCCTCCTCTTGTATTTTCTTATCTCAATGTGAACATTAATATCAACAACTGTACTTTATCCCAAAATAGTTTCACTTGCCATGGATTCTTTCCCACCAACACTACAACAATAAAAGCTTTTAACGGCAATAAATATGCATTTTAACAAAGAGGGCTAAAGCTTTTACTGGTATTAGTTAATTGCAATTGTTATAGGCTTGAGGAGCATTTACAAAGAGTGCTAAAATATGTAAATTGTCACTAATATAGCTATGATCTTTTGTTTTAAATATCTGAATCAAGTACTTGTTCTGTGTAATATGACAATGTCTGAAATGGGTGAGAGATAATCTAGATATCTGTTTACCTTGTGAAGTTAACTGGAAGGGTAGATTCTTTACTTTCTTTTAGCCCAAATGGGTTTCTCGTCACAATGTAGTTGCTGCTAGAAAAGGAGAAGACACTTGGGGTGTGTTTGGTACGAAGGACATTAACTCTCTTTCAACCTCCCTCGGAGTCCTGGTCCATGTTAAAAGGTGGGGATTCAGGTCTTGCTGTCAAGTACTTGCCTAGATTATACCTAAATGTTCTTAGAACAATATTTTCTTCTTACTCCAACAACAACAAACCCAGTGTATTCCCACATAGTGAGGTCTGGGGAGGGTAAGATGTACGCAGTCCATACCACTACCTCCGGAGAAGTAGCAAGGCTGTTTTCTTCTTACTCCAAACACCGGAAAATAAATGGTGAAAGTAAGTAAGAAAACCACTTAGTTTCCAAGAAACATTTTCCTTCATACCAAACACACCCTTGTTAAAGAAAAATTGCATTTGAAAGATAACATTAGCTCCTGTGAGGTAGCATTAGATTGAAAGTTTACTGTTTGAATCAATAATATTGAATTGACTATTGCTGGCTAGCATGGATAGTAGTTTTTACAACTTGGCATAGTTTTATGATTCATCGAAGGCTTATAAATGCTAAACCTTTTAAGACTTTTAAAGCTTGGATACAACATCTCGAGGTCCAAGCCAAAAACTTTATTGACTTATAGTATCTCTTCCATGAAATTAATGAGAAAATTAAGTTTGACTGGGATCTTTATTGGTGACATTTGTTGCAGTCTGTGTACTGCTTGTCACTGGTAATGTACAACCCACTTTGCTTGCTTGCTGGTTCTGACCAACAGTTAGCAGAGATGTAGTAATAAGGGATAAGCCTCACAGAATTTTGTGTTTCTTTTGCATTGTCTTGCCATTGCAAAAATGCAGTAATACTAATTAATAAGCCGCGCATGAGTTTATGCTTCTCTATGTTATATCCTGTCTGCGCAATCTGGTACTAATAGAAGAGTAGGCATCACAACGTTGTATATGTTGATGGCACACGTGGCTTTGGTAAGACCATCAATCCATCATTACAACCATTTTTCAGTTTGAGGTTTTGCTGGTGCTTATGCAGTGGTTACATTTTACTGTTTCATATAGGTGATAAAAGCTAGTGATGCTTTCTGACTGTGGTGGCAGCAGATATAAACTTTATCAGCTGCTTTAGTTTTCATGATTTCAACTCTACAATTATGCTAATTTTTGTTGAAGAAGTTGCTCAAAGATGCTAGGTCTAGACATTTACATGGTTCAAATTGTGTGTCAAGCTCAATAGGATTCACATCTTTGGTTCGAGTAGTTATGATATTTGATGAAAGTAAACATTTCATATTATAGGATAACAGCAAGTTGAAAGACCTGAATGTAGACTTTAAACCCCTTAGGTTTCAAATTACACACAACTGCCCACCTCTTACTCTTAGTATGTGTTTTTTTTTTGGGAAAAGTACCCGGATTAGCCAATAGCGGGCCATAATTATCACTTACAACTTCACTTTCCCTTAATTACCTGATGTAGTCTAGACACGTGCTTAACTTTTCTTTAATTACTTTTTGTAGCCTACACACTTCTAATAGCCGTATTTTTAAAAAAGTACCTCAGCGGCACGTGCGTATCCCCACAATCGTATATCTCGCTTTTGTATTAGTCTTAAACTCAATCCTTACTCTCTCTTACTCCTATATTCTAATGTTTTCTCTTCAGTTTCTTCTTCAACCCATGTCTCTCTCACAATAGCAATCCATAAATCGCTAATCCTCATAATCAGGTAACTGACATTCATATTTTAGGTGAATCCTTAAACTTTTGGAATAGAGTAATTACAATCTTCTAGGTAAAAAATTAAAGAGCTCCATTTAATAACTTTCATGAATATATACTAGGTTGCATCCATTCCTGTGGCCTTTTGAGGAGCAGGAGAAATTGTTAATCTTATGTAAATTCGGGTGCATGATAGACATCGGTAGTCCAGTAATTTTTAAACTAGTTATATGTGTATTTCATCAATTTTTAATTTGAATACCGACATTGTTAGATTTTTCGCAGATCATTCGTTTTGATTTCTCAATGGTGGATAATACTACTACAAAGAGGGTTACTAGAGGTATAGCGCATAATCACCCTGTTGTACATACGTTTTCAACCTTTGATTTAGGGATCTCTCAAACGCAAGAAGAACATGCACTGCCTTTTACTTCAATTGAAGCAGAGATCCGTACTAAAAATTGTAATGAACCTATACTAATTATACAAGATGAAGAACAATAACTTCATACATCAGCAAATTAACAAAGCAATTGTTGGTTCGTTTAAAACTTCAGAAGAAGTTAGTGCTATTGGACATAAAAGGGAAGTTACAGATGATGCTCTAGGTCCGAACAACGATGTCGATGAGTTGGTTGAAGAGGTATTGTATGTTTTAATTTTTTTAGTGTCACAGTTTGTCAAATTTTTTATACATATAAACATCCCATTTGATCTAATTTGTGCTCCAACTTATGCATGTATTTAGATAAAAGATTTATACACTGTATGTGTATCAATTTTGTGCTCCATCTTATGCATATGTATCAATTTTATACAATATAAACAATTTTGTCCCCATTGTGTATTTGATATGTATTTTGTATGCATTACTTGGTATTGTATGTATGTATATATATTTATCCATTACTGGGTACTGAATGATGGATATCTTATTTGTACTGTATGTATTTATACATTACTGGGTGTTGAATAATGGATATCTTATTTGTACTGTATGTATGTGTATATATGTATATATCCACTACTGGTACTGAATCTATACATTATTTTGTATGGTATGTATTTTTTTGGTTACTTGATGTATATCTTTTATTTATTACATTCTATTCATATGCTATTGTATATATGCATAATGTGAAATATTATGTTAGGGAACTTCCTTCAAAATCACCTCACATGTGTTGTTACTCCAACAACAATATAATAGCGGATTTGCAGGACAAACTTTCTGTTGAGCAGTTTGAAAAGTTTAGCAAGACTTGTTTTGGGATCTATTTGCGTATGCATGAGTGTTCTGTTCAAACACAACTAGTTAGGTGTTTTATGCCTCCGGAGATGGAATATAGTTCAAAAGATGCTTTGTTGATGTATATATAAATGGATCCACACCTCTTTCACGCTTAGGGAATTAGCAATTATAATAGGGTTAAATTGTGTTGGTAATGAAGATGAATTTGTAATAGGAAATAAAGAGCCTAACCGGATTGTTTCACAGTATTTTGGAGGTCGAAAAACCATTAAGAGAGCAGCTTTGATCAAATGCTTTGACAACTAGGAATGGGTGAGGGTAATGATGATGATGCTGTCAAGATAGCTTTGTTGTATTTCATTAATACATTCATTTTTTCTAGCGAGAAGAACTGTGTATCGGTCCCCAAGCTCCACTTTTATTTGGTTGAGAATGGTCAATATAAGGATTACCCATGGGGTAAAAAGGCTTGTAAGGACTTGGCAAAATCTATTTCCAAAAAGATGGATGCACATAAACAGTATTATAGGATACATGGTATGCCACTTGCTATGCAAGTTTGGCTTTATAAGTTTTGATCTTCTGTTGATCCATAAATTGCTGTAAAACATGTTAGTAGAATTCCCAGATTGCTAAATTGGGAGACCACTGACAAACGTACTCATTTTGAGATTTTCATTGAAGGCATGTTAGTTGATGTTGACAATCCGGTAACTATGACTGTATTCTTACATTCTTACAATTACAATTTACATGTATTCAAAATATGTTAATGTATCTATTATTTTCAGATTGTATACAGGAATATACCAACCACTTCAAGGGAACTGGCAATTACAATTGCCTTCAGAAGATGTAGTAGCAGATACAACCTCCGACTTAGGATAAAATGATAGATTATGAGTATTTAAAATATTGGAGACAAGATATGGAAGAAATAAGATTAACAAAAATACTTATGAAAGAAAATTTAATTGAATATTTTAGAATAAAAGATATAGAATATTTAGAATACCTTCAAAATAATATACAAGAATTACAAAGACTAAGAGAAAAAACTAAAGAATATTACAATAAAACATTTAATCAAATACCATCTAATCGCCCCCAAAGATATGAACATTAATAAAATTAAAATAAATACATTAAAAATAAAAATATTTAGAGAAGTTAAGAAATATCCACGCACAACCAAAAATAGATCCATTAGAGCTATAATAGATCTATTTAAGTTACCCGATTTATCTGCACCCCCTACAATTGGTATCAAAGCTTATGTTGTTTAAAGTTACCCGTACTCTTGCATTCCTGTGATATTTTAGGAGTATTTGGTCTTTGTGAAAATTACTAGAATAATTGTGTAGGCATAGATGAGCATTTGAGAAACAACATCAACAGTAAGATATGAAAGAGCCATTGATAGACCAAAACACGTGTCAATCCAGCTGCAAACTTAGCGACTATGTCCATTATTGAGTGTTCAAGAGCCACAGAGCTAAGATCCAAATTATTTGTTGCAAGAAGGATACCAAACTGGATGTTCTTGGAAATTGCTTCATACAAATTATTGTGTTCCGTTCTATTCTTTGATATTTCAAAGAACATCAAAATGCACTTCTTAACTACAACAGACAAAGGACCATTTGATTTGTCAATATCAAACATCACCATTTCAGATAACAAGAACACTAGAGCACTGGACTTGGTCATTTTATTAAAATTTACAAATGCATCAGTGCTTACTTCTTCCATCACAAGGCCACCAAGTTGCTCACGCCCTAGTATAACAATTAAATAATATGTAGCAAGAATACTAGTATGTGTATGCATGACCAGGTCGATATCATCAGTTATTTGGATATTGAGTATACCTGGATCAAAGGTATGGATTGAAAGCTTGATAAAAATAAGAAAACTTGTTGAGGAATAAGAAAAAGGTTGCACCTCGAGCCAAGTACTTCCAGCAACCAACCCAAAACCAGCTTCCAATAGCATATATTCATTGCGAAATTCATGAATCTGATTGGTGCATAGCACTATATTTGATTTAATTTCTTGCACAACCATCTCATTATGTTGCACTGTAGCTTTTAAAATCTTACCATCCACAAAACAGGCCACAATATATGCTCCATAAGTCACCCGGATAGAAGTCACTAACATTGAAAGTATTATGTCAAAATATTTTCTCCACTCTTTCACTAACTTCAACCTTTCTCTAATCAACTTCACTTTCCCCATAGACTCAAACACTGTATTAGGTCCGGCCAAAGCAGATTCACCTATTTCAAACCAACCTATAGGTGATCTACACCTCTTCCCATACAAAGCCTCAAATGGTGCCATCTTGATGCTAGCATGGTAACTATTGTTATAGGCAAACTCAATCAATGGCAAATGCTTATCCCAACTACCCTTGAAATCAAGAGCACATGCCCTCAACATATCCTCTAAGGTTTGGATGGTCCTCTCAGCCTGACCTTCTGTCTGCAGATAAAAAGTGGAACTTAAATGCACTTGGGTACCAAGACCTCTCTGAAAAGCTTTCCAAAACTGGGAGGTGAACTGAGTACCCCTATCTGAGATGATGGACAAGGGGACTCCATGCAATTTGACTAACTCCCGAATATACAATCTAGCATAATCCTCAGCTATATAAAATGTATGCACAGGAAAGAAATGCGTTGTCGTAGTTAGCCTATCTACCACAACCCAGATAGAATCATGATGACGACGCGAAAGAGGTAAACCAGTCACAAAATCCATATTCACCTCTTTCCACTTCCAAGTGGGTATACCAAACTCTTGCATCACACCACTAGGACTTTCGTGCTCTACCTTAACCTGTTGGTAAGTTGCACACTTTGCCACAAACTCTGCTATATCTTTCTTCATACCACTCCACACATAGATTTCCCGAAAGTCGCGGTACATCTTGGTGGCACCGGGATAAATGGAATACTGTGCGCCATGCGCTTCAGCCATAATTCTCTGCCTCAGATCATCAACACAAGGAATACACAATCTACCCTGTAATCTCAACACACCATCTCCCACTTGAGAGAAAACCTCTACCTTTTGGTCCTTAACTGACTCCTTCAGTCTGACCAAACTGGGATCCCTGTCTTGCTTCTTCTTCACTTCCAAAACAAAAGAGGATTCGAAACTACTCTGAACCAAACTATTCCCCTCAGCAAAATCAAGCAACCTAACGCCCAGTCTAGCCAAACGATGCACCTCACGAGCTAACTCTTTCTTATCTTCCTCTACATGAGTAGCACTACCCATAGACATCCTGCTAAGGGCATCCGCCACTACATTAGCCTTGCTCGAGTGATATAACACACTCATATTATAGTTCTTTAGCAACTCTAACCATCTCCTCTATCTAAGATTTAACTCCCTATGAGTAAACATATACTGCAGGCTCTTGTGATCAGTAAACACATCAACATGAAGACCATAAAGATAGTGTTGCCATATTTTCAAAGAAAAGACCATATCACCTAACTCAAGATCGTGGGTTGGTTAATTCTTTTCATGCGGCTTCAACTGTCTAGAGGAGTAAGCTATAAACTTACCCTTTTACATCAAAACACAACCCAATCCAACTCTAGAGGCATCATAATACACCATAAAACAATCCGTACCATCAGGAAAAGTCAACACCGGGGTTGAAGTGAGTCGAGTCTTCAACTCCCAAAAACTCTTCTCACAGGAATCTGACCAAAGAAACTTAACTTTCTTTTGGGTTAGTCGGGTCATGGGAGACACAATAGATGAGAAACCTTCAACAAAACGGCAGTAATAGACAGCTAGACCCAAGAAACTCCTAATTTCGGAAGGAGAGATAGGTCTAGGATAATTTCTCATAGCTTCTGTCTTTTGGGGATCGACTCTAATGACTTTGTCTTAAATAATATGACCCGAAAAAGCTACGGACCTTAGCTAAAACTCACACTTGCTGAATTTGGCAAACAATTGATGATCTCTAAGAGTTTGCAAAACAATTCTAAGATGATCTGCATAGTCATTCTCAGTACGGGAGTAAACAAGGCTATCATCTATGAAAACTATGACAAACATGTCAAGATACTGCTTGAACACTCGATTCATGAGGTCCATGAAGGCCGCTGGAGCATTGGTTAGCCCAAAAGACATGACTAAAAACTCAAAGGGGCCATAACGGGTTTGGAAGGCTGTCTTCGGGATATCACACTCCCTTACTTTAAGTTTATGATAGCCGGATCTAAGGTCTATCTTTGAGAAATAACTTGCACGTTGCAATTGATCAAACAGGTCATCAATTCTAGGAGGAGGGTACTTATTCTTGACTGTGATCTTATTAAGCTGACGATAGTTAATGTACATATGCAAAGAACCATCTTTCTTCCGCACGAACAGGACAGGAGCTCCCCAAGGACAAACACTGGGCCTTATGAAACCTTTATCTAGAAGATCTTTGATTTGTTATTTTAACTCCTTAAGCTTTACGGGTGCCATACGGTATGAAAGAATAAAAATAGGCTGTGTGTCAGGAAGAAGGTCAATCCCGAATTCTATCTCTCTATCGGGAGGTACCCCTGGGAGATATTCTGGAAAAACATTAGGAAACTCATTAACAATGTTGACTGACTAAATAGTTGGAGCCTCAAACTTAGTATCTTTAACTCTAACTAAATGATAGATGCAACCTTTGGATATTAGCTTTCTGGCTTTGAGATGGGATATAAAATTACTCTTGGGAGAAACAGAATTTCTGGACCACTCAAAAATTGGACAGGCAAAAAAAAAATGTGGTCAAGCCTACAGTTAAACCAAAACCAAAACCTGTAGGCTTGACAACAGTTTTTTTTTGTCTGTAGGATAGATGACTGCTTGGGAAGAGTCCTTCGAGGCACAATCTTTCGAGTCACAATCTTCTTTGGTTGATGTTTTGCAACAAGAGATAATGATCTCTTCTTTGGTGAGGGTTTGGAGATAAAAATGCGAGGGGTTTTTCTTAAAGTTGCATGGGATGTCAGCTTTGTTGGTGTTTTCCTTGAGGATGAAATGGTAGAAATAATTGAAGGTGAAGGTGCAGACTTCACTTGTTTCTGTTTCTTATAGGATGGAGAAAATACAACACCAACTTTTTTCTTTTCTTTGTTTTTTTACTGTAGTTGGGGGAGCATCTTGAAAATCATCATTACAACTCAATCAAACGGTGACATATCACACAACCTCTATCAAGAAACTTAAAACTCAATTGGGCCAAATATCGGCACAACTTAATGCAAGACCAAAGGGTTGATTTCCTAGTGACAAAGTTGTCAATCCTAAAAATGATGCTCACGTCATGTCTATTGTCACTAGGATTGGCCAGACTCTTGGTAAAGATGTTGTTGATCTTGGTGAAGACTCCAATTAAAAGGAAAACAAAGAACAAGCCAATGCAACGAGAAAGCGGCTAGAAGAGACAATTGATAATGATCCAAGGCCTAAGAGACAAGTGTTGAACGCCATAGATAAAGTTGACACTGGAGCTAATAAGGTTCCGGTGGCCGCTTTTCAACTTCTGCGCCAAAGGGTGCTACTTCTAATACCAGTACTGGCTCTAATTGTCTTTATGCACTTGTTACTTGGCAGGAATCTGAGGTATCCCCAGATGTTGTCACTGGTATGTTACAGGTCTTCTCTCGTGATGTTTATTATTTGCTTGATCTGGGTTGTACCCTTTCTGATGTAACCCCTTATGTGGCTATACACCTTGGTTTCAATCCTGAAAACATTTCCAACCCCTTTTATGTTTCTACTCTGATGGGTGATTCAATAGTTGCTAGAAAAATCTTTAGGGTTGTGCGGTGTTCATCTTGCATAGGGAGATATTGGTGGATCTGATAGGGCTTGATATGGTGGATTTTGATGTGATCTTGGGGATGGATTGGCTTTATTTGTGCTATTCTTCTCTGGATTGAAGGACCTGAAAGGTCAGTTTTCACTTCCCTAATGAACCGGTATTAGAAAGAGAAGGGAGTTCTTTAGTGCCCAAAGGGAGATTTGTCTTATATCTTAGAGCTTGGAAATTTATTTCCAAAAGATGTTTGTACCATCTAGTACGGGTTAAAGATTCTAACTCTGAGAGCCCTTCTTTGTAATCTGTCCTTGTGATTAATGAATTTCCTAATATTTTTCATGATGATCTTCCTAGAATTCCTCCAAATAGGAAAATAGATTTTGGGATTGATCTTCTAATAGATTTTTCATGTGCTGTTGTATTACAGCCAGCAATTGGACTTCCACTAAAATCCAAATCCTCCTTCAAGATTCAAGTTACCCTCTTGGCAGCAAGATTATGATTAGAAGTAAGCTATTTACTCCCTCCTCCTTCTATTTTCTTATCTCAATATGAACATTAATATCAAAAACCGTACTTTATCCCAAAATAGTTTCACTTGCCATGGATTCTTTCCCACCAACACTACAACAATAAAAGCTTTTAACGGCAATAAATATGCATTTTAACGAAGAGGGCTAAAGCTTTTACTGGTATTAGTTAATATTGCTATAGGCTTGAGGAGCATTTACAAAGATTGTTAAAATGTAAATGTCACTAATATAGTAATAGCCTCTAGAAACATAGTTGAACAGCAATTAAGCTAAATATCTTTTTTGGTGTAATTCAATAGGATAGGAATTTTTAAGATTTTTCTTTAAAATTTGTTGGTGATATGTTTTGGGGTAAGGGGTGTTCTCATTGCATTCAATTGTCCGTGTGGATTTCATTTTCTCTTTTATTGGGAGGAAATTTGTCTTCTCTGTTCAGTGTTATTATCAATTTGGCCTTTAATTCGTCTTCTGAAAAGGTGGGACCTTTTGGGAGCTTCTGTGTCCGTTATAATATTGTAAAGCTATGATCATTGTTTTAAATATCTGAATCAAGTACTTGTTCTGTGTAATATGATAGTGTCTGAAATGGGTGAGGAGATAATCTAGGTATCTGTTTACCATGTGAAGTTAACTGGAAGGGTACATTCTTTACTTTCTTGTAGCCTAGATGGGCTTCTCTGCACAATGTAGTTGCTGCTAGAAAAGGAGAAGACACTTGGGATGTGTTTTGTATGAAGGACATTAGCTCTCTTTCAATCTTACTTGGAGTCCAGGTCAGTGTTAAAGGGTGGGGATTCAAGTCCAATCTCACAGTATTTGTCTAGATTATACTTAAATGTTCTTTGTTACTAACCAAACACCAAAAAACAAGTAAGAAAACCACTTAGTTTCCAAGAAACATTTTCCTTCATACCAAACACACCCTTGTTAAAGAAAAATTGCATCTGAAAGATAGCATTAGCTCCTGTGAGGTAGCATTAGATTGAAAGTTTACTGTTTGAATCAATAATATTGAATTGACTATTGCTGGCTAGCATGGATAGTAGTTTTTACAACTTGCCATAGTTTTATGATTCATCGAAGGCTTATAAATGCTAAACCTTTTAAGACTTTTAAAGCTTGGATACAACATCTCGAGGTCCAAGCCAAAAACTTTATTGACTTATAGTATCTCTTCCATGAAATTAATGAGAAAATTAAGTTTGACTGGGATCTTTATTGGTGACATTTGTTGCAGTCTGTGTACTGCTTGTCACTGGTAATGTACAACCCACACTGCTTGCTTGCTGTTTCTGACCAACAGTTGGAAGATATGTAGTAATAAGGGATAAGCCTCACAGAATTTTGTGTTTCTTTTGCATTGTCTTGCCATTGCAAAAATGCAGTAATACTAATTAATAAGCCGCGCATGAGTTTATGCTTCTCTATGTTATATCCTGTCTGCGCAATCTGGTACTAATAGAAGAGTAGGCATCACAACGTTGTATATGTTGATGGCACACGTGGCTTTGGTAAGACCATCAATCCATCATTACAACCATTTTTCAGTTTGAGGTTTTGCTGGTGCTTATGCAGTGGTTACATTTTTCTGTTTCACATAGGTGATAATAGCTACTGATGCTCTTCTATAGTGGACTGGTGGCAGCAGAGATAAATTTTATCAGATGCTTGATACATGGTTCAAACTGTGTATCAAGCTCAATCGGATTCAGACCTTTGGTCCTAGTACTTATGATATTTGATGAAAGTAAACACTTCATGTTATAGGATAATTTCCCACTTCTTTAGCTTAAAGGGCCTGAAATTAAAAGGTGAGCCACCGGCTTGTAGTGCTTCAGCTAGGCATTATTTTAAATATACAGCTCCTAGCTCTAGCTTCCCGCTATAGTTGTCAAAGAAGTAAAATAGTGATATTAGAAAGCAATTCCCATGTAAAAAGGGTGCTCTTGTCTTTGAGGAATGAAATCGATCATTGAAGATATTTTCTTGGAACAAAATCAGGAAGAAGAAAAATAGAAAAAAAGGGCAACCTTGTGGACCAAAGCCCCCCCTATGCGCGGGGTCTAGGGAAGGGCCCCACCACTAGTGTGTACTATACGTAACCTTACCTTGTATTTCTGCCAGAGGCTATTTCCAAGGCTTGAACCCATGACCTCCAGATCACATGGCAACAATTTTACCAGTTACTCCAAGGAATAGAAGAAAACTAGAAAAGAATGAGGTTGCGTAGAAGAGAAGTATCTCCGTGCAATCCTGTAAATTTCCCTTCAGGAACTATGTTCAGTATCATTTTAGTGAGAAAGATGTTGACATCTAGTGTTGCTTTTGGCCTTACCCATGTTGAAGATAGAGAATGACAATACTGCAGGAGCCCTCTGAGGATAATGCGAATATAATTATGGGGATAAAACAATTATGTGTGTGCGAATTTACCAAATCTGGTGTTATGAATGTGAAGTGCTTATGCGGTACTCCCAATTCTATTATTTGTGGCTTTGCTTCTTATTCGCTTTATTCTTTCATCTCTCCTCAAGATCAACTCAGTTTTTTTATTCATAAGTTGAAATCTACAATTATAGAGCACGCTAATAGTTGTTCGATGAGAATTGTGGAAAAGTATTACCTTTCAACATTTTTTAAGCATTATTCTCGTTTGTTACTCGTCCTTTGAACTGTGGCTTTCTGTTACAATATTGTGCAAATTGTCAGGAAAGAAACAAGATGGTGTGTTATAAATTCAAAGGTTTTCTAGTTAGTATTATACATATACCGCAAACTTTCCTGGTGCTGCTCAATGAGAAGAGTTCCTTGTTATACCACTAAATGATAGGTTCCATGATTAACTAAGTTAAAAATCATGCCAATATGCATTAAGGTGTCATTACACTCTATAGTTATCCATTGACCAAATTGTAGATGTAATGAATGCCAGTTTTTGATGAAAAAAATAATTTTGAAACACTGAAATATTAGATGCTTTTTTTCCTTTGACCCTTATGCTACAACTTCGTAATTCATTTGCTCTCTTAGATAAACGAAATGCTTTTGATTCAACAGTTGTGGTTCTCTAAAATTCCAAATTTTCTGTCTTAAATTTTGAACTATAGATTTACCATACTCCACTGATGAAAGTTGTCTGGAGAAAATATTTTCAAATTTTGGCCAGGTTGCTGAAGGTACGTGCCATTGCTTGAAGAGAATTTTTCTTATCTATTTTACTCTTTCTTGTGGTTGAGACTGAGACCTGAGTTTATGCATCTACCTCCCTTGCCAGTTAAGATTGTCAAGGATGAAGTGACCCAGAGATCAAAGGGATATGCTTTTATTCAGTACACTTCTCAAGAAAATGCCATGCTTTCTCTTGATAGCATGGATCACAAGGTTATAGCCAATGAATTTGTCTTGGATTTTTAATTCCTTTCGCAGCGTGTCCTCTTCCTCAAATTCTTTTTTCCCTCGTCAGTACCTCAATGGCAGGGTTATTTCTGTGGAACTTGCGAAGCCTACAATGAAAGACTTCGGCAGATACCCCAAAACTTGTGGACCACCTGTGGAGAGATTACCATCTGAAAATGAGGTTCCAGACCTAAAAGAAAACTGCTAAGGCTTACACTAGTTTTAGAAAGTCATTGCTAGGACCTAGGTGAATGACACTTCCACAAGTCATCATTGTGGAAACTAGCTGGTAAGTGCACGTATATATTGTGATTGTTCTCTGAGGCATGGCACGTTGCATGTCCGTCCAGGTCAATTACTGTATGCTAGAAGAGGCTAAGTGTACTTTCTATGTATATTGAATCACAAGACTTATATTGTCAGCGATACATGATTTACAAAGAAGAGATAAGGGTTAGGATTAGCTGTTGATAAGTCAGCATTTCAGTTGGTTACATTAGCTTGGAGTTGGTTTTGAATTCACTGTTGGCGGTAAAGTTTGTTAATGGCAGTTCACCTTAGCCAAACAGATTCGATCTAGTACAGCTATATAAAGATTTAATCCTTTCTGGATCGATCAGAAATACATTTACATTTTGTCTACAACCTCCTTCTACATCCCCCCCCCCCATTACTTGCTATTTCACTCTAATTCATCTTTAGAATTCTTGTCTTAGCATAGAATTCTCGAGCTTCCAGTCAAGATCCGGTAATTCTATTCAGTCAACTCGGGCGTATCTAATTTGATGGTCAGGTTCTGCCCGTATATGTGATTTCTGGGTTTTTATGCAGTGAAAATGGTCTATCATGATGTGCTTTAGGCTGCTGCCTGGAACTGATTCTGGTTGCCCTGGAAATAAAGGATTCTGAAATTAGTATTTGTCTAACTGTACCTTACATGCATCTCTTAACACTCCATCAATTGAAGTAGTGAAGGGTAGATCTTTAGAAAAAGTACACAAGTGACTTTTCATTCTTCTAAACGATCAAATATTTTGAAATAATTCAGTTTGATGACTAATATTTGGGACCGGTAGTATTCAGTTTGAGTCATCCGTCTGTTGAAAATTGCATAACACAACCAAAATTATTGTTTAGATATATATATAGTAGATGTTGAGCCCCTTGGCTTCTCTGTATGTTTAGTCACTTCACTCTCTCAAATCCATGCTTAATGTTGATTCCTATAATCGCTTCTTGAATATATTGTCCAAGAATGAAGATTAAAGTTTCCTTTGATGGCAATCTTTGGGCAACTAATTAAGGTTATGAAGGTGCAATAACTTTCTTTTCTGCTTGATTTAGTTGTAATTTGATTAAATTGTAAAAGGATATTGTTGTTCAACTATAGTTTAATCAACTGATTTAGTAGGTGAGCATGTGAATTTTGACTAGGACAAGGCTATAATGTGGAAGCCCAACAACGTTGAACAACCCCTTAGAAGAATTCATTATGAATATTTTCAGAATATTCTTCTCGAACTTTTTCTTTTTTAAAACGAATACTCCACGCTCTGAAAATACTCTCCGGCTATTAATATGTTTTTTGTACGGACTTTAAGAAAACTATTCTTAATTTATAAAAAATATTTGTCAAGTATATCATGGATCTCTCTTTCAAATGTCGCACCTAATTAGTGTTTCATCATTTGAATACTAAGGGATCGTTTGGTAGAGTGTATAAAAATAATGCAAAGTATGGTGTATTAGTAATGCTTGTGTTAGTTATGTTTGTATTTTTCTTATGCAGTGTTTGGTTCGATGTATTAAAAAAAATATAAATTACATAATTTTTTTTAATTTTTTTTTTTTACATAATAACCTCAATATATATGTTGGAAAGGATGCGGAAATGTTTTTGAGGGGTAATAGGGTCTTTAAGCATGTTAATGCACACATTAGATCCATTGCATTACTAATGCCATGAATTTTGAGGTATTAGTAATACACACCTCAATACACAATAGAGTGTATAACTAATGTTTGCATTAGTTATACATAGGGTAAAAAGGTATACCAAACAAGGTACTACTAATACACATTAAACTAATGCATGCATTAACATTCCAATACACTCTACCAAACGACCCCTAAGGGACCTATTGGTGTGAGGTATAAGGTATAATGATTTCAGAATAAAATCAAGGATTATTTTATTATGTGTTTGATTGGAGGTATTATTTAGTTCGATATTATTTATCTCATCATTTATACCGTAGTGATGGAATAAGTTCTCTCATATACATAGTGGGATAACCAAACGACTCCTAAGACTTTACTAATCTAATTTTTTTATTGTAAGTGAAAATAACACATCTCGATAATTTTTGAAGTGTATACAGGTTTTAATATCTAAGTATGTTATATGGAGGTTTACCCAAAAATAAAGTATGTTATTTGGATGAAATTGAGGTTTCGACATGTATTTTCAATAGAAAAGTCAATGCAAAAACTCATTGCAAAAAGAAATGTAGAACTTTAAAAGGCCTCCACCGAGATGGTGAATGAAGGATGTTCCTTCTCAAGGGAGATGAGGATTAACGAACCTCGCTTTCAGTGACGTGGCATAAAGGACAAGTAGAAGATAAGCTAGTCATGTTGCTCAGGAATGCGGACGACCCTGTGCTGCGTTATACATTGTAGGAATATTAGTTGGCATCCTCTCTAGTAGAATGAGACGCATGGCGCAAAGATATAGATTTAGGTATTATAGTGCTCTAGTGACATATTTTAATGTGGCGACTAAAGGATGTGCCTTCTCAAGGGAGATGAGGATTAATGAACCTCGTTCTCAGTGACGTGGCATAAAGGACAAGTAGAAGACAAGCTAGTCATGTTGCTCAGGAATGCGAACGACCCTGTGCTGGGTTATACATTGCAGGAATATTAGTTGGCATCCCCTCTAGTAGAATGAGACGCATGGCGCAAAGATATAGATTTAGGTATTATAGTGCTCTAGTGACATATTTTAATTTTGCCCACGTCCAATATGGTAGCCTATCAATAGTTGTCTCTTTTCATTTGTAAAGGCATTTGGATTCTCTCTGTTCTGATTGAATATATACTTAAAAGGTGTTTTAGATTGACTTATTTCAATTAGTTTTTGCTTTTAACCATTTTTTAAATTTTGACGGTATTTAAGAAAGTTAAAAAGTATTTTTAAGAACACATTTTTAGACCAAACAAGTATAAAAATAAGTCAAAAATTAAATTTATTTTTAGCTTATAAACAACTTTTTAAAAGTCAATCCAACGTCCTCTTAATCTCCAAGCATTTTTTAGCCTACAGTTTCCCTTGCCTACGACCAATTTTGGTATGACTTGGATAATTGAGAGCTGATATCAAAGATGCTTATATTTACTATGAGTTTTCTTAGATTTGTTTCCTTTACCTTGTTATTCCTGTTGTGTTATGTTTCACTTATTTTCATTATCATCTAATAATCAAATTGTTAGTGTGTTTGAAGGGTTATGGTGGATAGCTCTTCAGCTCAGAGATCTGTTCCCAGATACACTCACATGACAAGAACTAGGAGATATATAAAGCAAGAGGTTCAGGAATAAGGTAAAAGGAAGAAACAAGGTTTTTACGTGAAAACTCCTTGCTCAAGGACGAAAAAAACACGACCTACTTCCAGGATTTCTAAGTTCCACTATATCCAAGTAACTTCTTGAATACAGACTCCAAAGATTAACCTCCTAATCCTTTGTTTCCTCGCAATAATTCTATTACAAGGAAAACACAAGCAACAACTCTACTGTTTCGACCTCCAGCTGACTCTAACTGGACACACCAAGCTAACACTAGGTTGAAACAATCACCTAACTCTAGATGATTACAAGATGAAGGTTTGCACCTCAACAGCTACTACAATCATAAGCAAATGTAGGCAAACGTTTAAGAACATTACAGAGACTCAACTACAACAAGGAATAAAAATACAATTCGATGAACAATCAATTTTCTGTTGCAATATGTAGTCTTTGTTTTTTGCTTCAAAGGATATTTAGTTGTAAGAATATGGAAGCATTGGTTTTCTTGTTGAGGAAAATGAGCAATATATATTATGACACAAGAAAACCTAGGAGAGGTTGGTTGAAGCAAAACAGTGTCAGCAGCTTTTCACACCAACTTTTATACTTTGTATCAGTTGTGACTGTTGACCGCGATAGTGACAGGTGAGTCCAACCTGTTCCCTAATTTGTAGTAGCTTTGTTATCACAAAACTCCAGGAAACAGGTCTCAACATACAGTCTACATATTAGTTTGTCAATCATCAAAATTAAGGACTTAACAAATTCCCTCTTTTGATGATGACAAACCTATGCAGGCATTCAACATTTTCAGAACATCCTCACACAACACAGTCTACACCTCAACAGCCTTTGCCCCAGTTTTTCCAACCAATTCACCCTATCAATGATGCCTGGAAGAATATAAACATCCTACACCTTATTCCCCTTGTCTATGAGCATTTTATTTCCCTTGAGTGAGAGAAATCCACAAGAACAACTCCATATTTGATCAACACAACACAGATCACAACACATCCCTACGTAGCTACATCAATGCAAGCCACCTCAACTACTTTCCCCTTTTGGCATCATCAAAGAGGTTAGGCAGTAAACCAGGCATAAATAAGTATACATGTTAATTCATGGCTATTTGAAACACCCTGAATTTTCGTCCTTAGAAGATTCCTCGATTTTTGAGCTTCTAGACATCATACAACTTGTAGGTACTTATCGTATGATAGGGTACGATTTAGGGGGATCTTGGTGTATGTTAATCAGTATGGTTGGATGGTTTTTGTCCAAGGTATAAATGGATCATACTAGTAGTATTTTACGGTATTAGTAGTATGATGTTAACTCGTATGGTGCCCTAAGTCTAGCTTAGAGAATTCTATTCTGCCTAAGGTACAGTTCTAGGATACTTGCCATATGCTTGGGTACGAGTTCGCCTTGGTGGTTGTATGTTGGACAGTGTTTGAGTTCAAGTGATGCCTAGGGTATGAGTGGTGGGTACCACTCGTATGGTAAGGTACGGTTGAAAGGGGCATGGTCGTACCTTCTTGCGGGAAATTTGTAGTTTAAGTTGGGGGTATTCTGGATATTTCCCCTCTTAACCTCTCATAACCCATGACATAAAGAACCTTTCTGGGGCTTTATTAACCTATTTACAATCAATTGAACTCTCTTAAACACTCTCAAATTCTCTCAGGGCTCTTGGGTCAAGAAAGGCTAGGGTTTCTTCAATAAGGTCAATTTAGGGCTTACAAAGGTGGTTTATCTCCATCTTCTTCATAATCTAAGGCATGTTACTCCCCCCTCATTGTTAGTTCAACTGAAGGCATGATTTAATGTATGTTTTCATGGCATAATTATGATATGATTTTGGATTTTGAATTATATGTTGGGGTTTTGGTTAGTAATGGTTGATTTATGTTTTTCCATGTTTTTACTTATGGTTTTCATATTATAATGGTGGTTTGAACAAGTGGTTGCATGAGAATGGTCAATTGGTACTTGGTTTTGATTTTGGAAACTATATGCCCTTAACATGTTTGATAAAATGCCTATGAGAATGCTTTGGTTACATAGTTGGACTTTTTATTGAAACTTTGCATGGTATAAATGAGTAATAGAATCCTAATTGATGTAAATGGTTTCAAATGGTTAAATGGTAAGGTCTTGGTGGTCATGGTTATGGTTTAATTGAAAACCTTACGGGGTACATAGGAATCCCCCAAACAATCATAATAATGAACTCCTTATGGGGTACATGGGAATCCCCCAAGCAAATTTAATGATAATAAAATCTCTGGGGTCACGGGAATCCCATCTTTAAAAAGGTTGGCTAAGGAAATTGCTTGCAAGCTATAGTCGGTATGACGCTACCACTTCTTATAGCCTTGGTTAATAATAAATGGAATTGGTGGTTTGGTTGTGTGCTAATGGTTTTAATTGGGCAATAATGACGGCTTGTGATAGCTAACCGTAGAGGTGTGAGTCCAATGGACAGACACTGAAAACTCATGTTTACCAACATAAGGATTGGTCTTGGCGACCATATACTTATGGGGTACATGGGAATTCCCTAAGTTACACTTGTATGTAAGTATCAAGGAGTGCGAAGGGTACTCGAGAATCCCCTACTCCTATGGTATCTTCGATTTGTGCGGCTACATGTATCGAGGCCCGTTCAGAGGGTAACACTGGACCCATATAGCCCGTGGGTGGTTCTAGGGCGGTTAAGATACATATCCCAGGTTAAATGTTTTTTGAAACATGCTAAACTCGATTCCCTTTCCCGGCATGAATTATATATATATATATACATATGGTTTTGAATGCATATGGTTGCTTACTTGGACTTAAATATTGGCATTACTTTATCCTTATCCTGAGTGCATGCTAAAGTTCACCCGCAACTCGTCTTCGGGAGGCTGTATCCCCACGCGATGCAGGAACCAACCATACTACTCCTCCGGCTCAGTGATCGGATTTGGGATCAGCTTGTGTTGGATTAAAGTAGTGAGCTTCCATACTCCAGAAAGATCCATTTCATGTCATGGATTTTTTTACACATTTTGGTCATTTCATAGACTTTGGTTTTGGCTATGGTCGGGGGCATATCCCGATCGAATATTATTTTACTTTCGGATAGAGGCTTTGTGGGATTACTATAGGTTGGTATAAGCGGCGTTGGTAGTAAAGTGATCCTTGGTATTGGTATTAGGGCTGATATCATATGGTTGTATTTGATTTATGATTGTTCCATTTTGTTACGTTATAGATTAGACTTGGTCATTATTTTGGTTTTGGTTATAGTTATTGGTTTAGATTTGGATGGTTAGACTTATTTGGGTTATCCATGGTTTTGGACCTATCCCAAAGTCTATATGTGGTTAATTATGCTATCTTGTTATATGTTCAGAATTCATCCGACTCAAGGTATATGTTGGTTGGCTGGGTTGGGTATCGGGGGTGGTCTCTGTCCTGGTTGGACTTGGGATGCCCATTACGACAAGGCCCTAGTTTGGGTCATGTCAAGTTGGTATCAGAGCCCTAGGTTCATGGTCAGTTGGGAGTCCACAAATCCGTGTCACTATACTCATAAAGGAGTTGCTACAAGGCATTTAGGAATGCTTCACTTTTTTGTTGTCTTATTTTGAGTTATAGAGTCAAAGGTCTTGGATTCTTCTGATTTTTGTTTGCTTGTCAGATCATGCCTCAATGATCTGAAGTTCATGGAAACTTCACTGTCCCAACTGAGGACAATGTTGATGGGACACACTCTACTCATGGGATCCATACTCGGTCTAGGGGTCCAGTCCCTGATTTCTCTGGAGTTCCACCGATTCTCTCTAGTCCTCCTCAGGCTAACATAATGAATGCTGAGTTTCGTCAGTCGATTTATATGATTGCTCAGTTGGTAGCTTCTCAGGCTAAGCGTGGTATTCCTGTTACTCTATTTTCTGAGGCTACAAGGGTTGGCCAGTTTATGATGTTGGACCTTCCGACCTTTACGGGTGTTAAGGTGGAGGAGGATCCTTAGGGTTTTCTATATGAGATGGAAAAGATCTTTTGTGTTATGTATGCCACTAATGTAGAAGGGGTAGAGTTTCCAGCCTCTCAGCTGCAGGATATGGCGTACCAATGGTACGAGGAATGGGATAGGGCAAGGGATGATGTTGAGGAGTCATCATTGTGGGAGGATTTCTTTAATGCATTTTGGACCGCTTTTTTCCTTAAGAGTTAAAAGAAGAGAAAATGGAGGAATTTGTTAATTTGAAATAGGGAAAAATAACGGTCAAGGAGTATGCCTTGAAGTTTCACCAGTTGTATCGGTATGCTCCAAAGATGGTGTCGGATATGAGGGCCAGGATGAGGAAATTTGCCTCAGGACTATCTTGTGAGTTGATCTTTGAAAGTAATACTTCCTTTTTTATCAAGGACATGGATATCTCTAGGTTGGTTGTTCATATGCATCAGGTGGAGGAGGAAAAGAAAAAGTAGGTTGAGGTAAGGAAAAGGCAAGGAAAGAAGTTTAGATTCTCTGAGCAGGGTGGTGGCCAACAACTAAGTGTTAGGGATAGCGATAAGTGGCCAAAGAAAAAGTGGGGGAGTTCTAGTTCTTTCTCCACAACTAATGCTCCTTACCTAAAGCCGTTGGGTGACAGACGTCAGCAGGGTGGCGATAACTTCAGGGCACAGGGTACTTAATCTCAGGCTAGTACGGCTAAGTCGGCTTCATCATATCCCCCTTGTAAGTTCTATGGTCGGTTGCATCGAGGTTTTTGTGATAAGGGGAAGAACATGTATTTCAAATGTGGTCAGCCAAGCCATATGCTTAGAAACTGTCCGATTAGTAAGGTTAATTTAGGGGCGGATAAGGTTCCAATTGCTTCGTCATCAGCTCCGGTACAATAGGGTGCACCATCTAGTTCTGGCAGTGGTCGAAATTATCTTTATGCGCTCACTACCCGACAGCAGTATGAGGCATCGCCTGATGTTGTGACTGGTATGTTGAAACTTTTTTCTCGTGATATGTATTATTTACTTGATTCAGGGTCCACTCTCTTTTATATGACCCTATTTGTGGCTGTGGATTTTGGTTTTGGTCCCGAGGTTATTTTGGACCCTTTTTCTGTTTCTACCCCGATAGATGACTCTGTGGTTGCTGAAAGAGTCTATAAGGTATGTGTGGTATCTGTTGGTAGTAAGGAGACTTTGATGGATTTGTATGAGTTAGATAAGGTGGATTTTGATGTTATTCTGGGTACGAATTGGCTACAATCGTGCTACGCGTCCTTAAAATATAGACCCTGTAATATTGTATTTAGGTTCCTTGGTGAGTCGATTATTGAATAGGAGGGTGGTTCCCTAGCTCTTAAGGGGAAGTTTATATCATATCTTAGAGCTCGGGGATTAATCTCCAAAGGGTATCTCTATTATCTAGTATGGGTTAAAGATTCTAACTCGGATGGTCCTTCCTTGCATTCAGTCTCTATGGTGAATGAATTTCCTGAGATCTTCCCTGATGACCTTTCTGGTGTTCCTCCTGATAGGGAGATTAAGTTTAGGATTAACCTAGTTGCGGACACTCGTCCAATTTTTATTCCCCCTTATAGAATGGCTCCGGCTGAATTGAAGAAGCTTAAGGAGCAACTTAAAGATCTCTTAGATAAGGGTTTTATCTGTCCCAGTGTGTCCCCGTGGGGAACACCGGTGTTATTCGAGCGTAAAAAAGATGGTTTTCTTCGGATGTATATTGACTATCGGCAGTTGAATAAGGTGACGGTTAAGAACAAGTATCCTCTTCCAAAGATAGATGACTTATTTGATTAGTTGTAAGGTGTCAAATTCTTTTCTAAGAATGATCTTCAATCCGGGTATCATCAACTTAAGATTAGGGAGGTGGATATCCCTAAGACTGCCTTCCGTACTCAGTATATGCACTTTGAGTTCATGGTGATATCTTTCGGGTTGACCAATGCCCTTGCGACATTCATGGATTTGATGAATAGGGTCTTTCGTCAGTTTCTGGATCTGTTTGTCATTGTGTTCATAAGTGACACCCTGGTGTATTCTAAGAGTGAGGTGGATCATGCCAATTACCTCGGTATCGTGTTACACACCTTGAAGTAGCAATAGTTGTATGCCAAATTCTCGAAATGTGAATTTTGGTTGAACGTGTCACTTTTCTGGGTCATATTATTTCTAGTAAGGGGATTATGGTAGATCCACAAAAGGTTGTTGTGGTTAAGAAGTGGTCTAGACCCACGTCTCCAACCAATATTCAGAGTTTTTTGGGTTTAGCTGGTTATTACATGAGGTTTGTGAAGGGTTTTTCATCTATAGCTGCTCCATTGACTAAATTGACGCAGAAGAAGGTAAAGTTCCTATGGACTGATGCTTGTGAGGGTAGTTTTGAGAGGCCGGAGGATAAGTTAACTTCGACTCTGATTTTAACTTTACCTAAAGGCACTATTGGGTTTGTGGTCTATTGTGATGCATTCCGTGTAGGACTTGGTTGTGTTCTGATGTAGCATGGAAAGGTGATAGCCTATGCTTCTAGGTTGAAGCTGCATTAGGGGAACTATCCTACTCATGATTTAGAACTGTTAGTTGTGGTATTTGCATTAAAAATATAGCGACACTATTTGTATGGAGTGCACGTGGACATCTTCTCGAATCATAAGAGTCTGCAGTATGTGTTCACTCAGAAAGAGCTTAATCTCAGATAGAGGAGATGGCTTGAGCTTCTCAAGGACTATGACATGAGTCTTCACTACCACCCAAGTAAAGCTAAGTGGTTGATGATGTTCTTAGCAGGTTGTCTATGAGGAGTTTAGCTCATGTGGAAAAGGGAGTTAGTGAAGGATATTCACCGCTTGACTAACCTTGGAGTTCGTCTCTTAGACTCTATGGATGATGGTGTATTGGTACAGGAAGTGGTGCGGTCGTCTCTTGGTGCAGAGATCAAGGAGAAACAAGTGTTAAATCCTATCTTGATGAGGATCAAGGGTGATGTAGGCTGGCAGAAGGTGATGATTTTTTAGATTAGTGGTGATGGTACCCTGTGGTACTAAAAAAGGTTATGTGTTCCTGATGTAGATGGTTTACGTGAGAGGATATTGTCCGAGGCACATGAATTGCGCTATGTTGTTCATCCCGATTCGCCAAAAATGTATCATGATCTCAAGGAGATGTATTGGTGGAATGGTATGAAGAGGGATGTGGCTAATTTTGTGGCTAAGTGCTTAGTGTGTCAACAAGTGAAAGTTGAGCACTTGAGACCCGGAGAGGTGTATCAAGAAATTGAATTTCCTGAATGAAATTGAGAAGTAATCAATATGGATTTCGTTATCTGTCTTTATCGATCTCGGAACCAATTTGATTCAGTTTGGATCATCGTGGATAGGATGACAAAGTCATCTCACTTTTTTCTAGTGAGGACTAACTTTTTGACTGAAGATTATGCGAGGTTGTACCTCCAAGAGATTGTGAAGCTGCATGGGGTACCTGTTTGTATCATATTTGATCGTGGTACATAATTTTCATCTCACTTTTGGTGGTCGTTTCAGAAAGGGTTGGGAATTAAGGTTAGTCTGAGTATTGCTTTTCACCGCAGATGGATGAGCAAGCAGAAAGAACTATTCATACATTGGAGGATATGCTTCATGCGTGTGTGATTGACTAAGGTAGTAGCTAGGTTGAGCATCTACTTCTTGTAAAGTTTGTTTACAATAATAGTTACCATTCTAGTATTAGGATGTCCCTTTTTGAGGCATTATATGGTAGGAGGTGTAGGTCTCCTATTGGATGGTTCAAGGTTGGTGAAGCGGATATGTTTGGCTCGGATTTAGTTCACCAAGCGATGGAGAAGGTGAAGGTAATTCAGGATAGAGTTAAGGCTGCCCAAAGTCGCCAAAAGTCCTACGCGGACGTGAGGCGAAGATATTTAGAGTTTGAGGTTGGGGATAGGGTCAGATTGGTAAGAAAGGGATGCTCAGCCCCCGGTATGTGGGTCATTATATGATTTTGAGAAGGGTTAGTAAGGTTGCATATGAATTGGAGTTATCTTCTAGTTTGAGCTCTATTCATCAGATGTTCCATGTATCTATGTTGAGGAAGTGTGTTGGTGATCCGTCTCAAGTGGTGCCTATCAAGGATATTGGTATTTTGGACTCTCTGTCCTATGAGGAGATCCCGGTTGAGATCTTGGATCGACAGGTTCATCGGTTGCGGACCAAAGATGTGGCTTCAATTAATGCTCTTTGGAGGAACCATAAGGTTTAAGAAGCTACTTGGGAGGTGGAAAAGGACTGGAAGTCCAAGTATCCATTCTTGTTTTCTACTCCCGGAATTCGGGCGGAAGGTATGTGTTCTTCATAACGTCTTTGTTTTCAATCTTTGTTAAAGGAAGAATTGATTCCTTGGTATTCTATTTTCTATTTTAAAGGTAACAGTAGAGACATTTGGGGGTTTAAATTGTGCTAGTACTGCCTTGTCCATCATTCGAGGACGAATGATCCAAGTGAGGGAGAATTGAAACACCTTGGGTTTTGGTCCTTAGAAAATTTCTCAATTTTTGAGTTTTTGGACATCATACGACTTGTGGGTGTCGCGCTTTGTTTCAAACCGATTAAAACAACACACAACATGTGGTGGTTATGTCGTGACTCTCGAATTTTGAAAATCATTTTTAGAGTCACCACCTAACTTTTTAGGAAAATTAGAAAAAATAGTTTTTTATGTAGAAAACTCTGTTTTGGTCTTTCGGAAATATTTTGAGATTCTGAGTAAGAGTTTTGGTTACTCGAGGGAAAGGTGTTAGGCACCCCTGAGAGTCTATCCGTAGATAGTCCTTAAACTCAGTTTAGAAAAATATTTATTTTGTTATTTACAAAAACAATAATAACTACACAAGTATTTGTCAAATTTAAAGGAAACCCCCACGTATATAATTGTACACTTATGATATGCGAATATGTTATATATTATATTGCAAAATATACATGCATGCTTCAAAACGAAAATGGTATGTTAAAGTTAACCTTAATATTTTGTTGTAAAGTTTTATAATTTTTGCTAAAATATAAAGTTTAAAGGTATGTAATGCTACGTGCATAAAGAGATTATTTATGAGGTAAAAGAAGATAGAACTTTTAAAGGCATGTAAATATTTATTTATCATAAATTATTACGTAAGTCTAGAAATCTAAAAACTTATTTACCTCGAGGATAAATTTATGCAAACGTGTTTCTCGCCAAGAAATAAAACCTATAAATAGTATCAAAGTGCGTTAACATACTAATTTTTGCGTAAAGTAGACTTGCATATTCTTGAAATGTAAGAAATCATGATATTATTCATTTATTTGTAAGAACTTATAAAAGTAGCAATTAAGAGTAGCTAAAAGTAAAGGTAAAAATACACATATAAATGCATAGTTGAAATAAAGAGTATATGATGATGATGATGATGATAATAATAATAATAATAATAATAATAATAATTTGATTTAAGAAAATTTGGCCACAAGGGTGGGTGGGTGGCGAATGGTAAGGTTGATAATCATGAGCTTGCCTTCAAAGACTTATTTGGTCATTTTCGAGCGGTGTCTCTTATGTAATAGTCTTTGACATCTTATTGCTTTTTCCTTGTGCTAACGATTAGCATCAAAGAATTCCTTAATTCGATTGATGCTTTTGTAAATTAGGTTTTGAAATTTCTATCCCAAGGTCGGTTTTTCGTGGTATGATTTTGAGTGAGAGAGCAGTGAATGCGTTGTGTAAGTTATCTTTACATGTAGTCTCAATGACTTGCGTTTTGATAGAAGCTAGAGGCTTGGGTATACACACGAGTCTTCCTTGCGTAAACTCTAAATATTTCTTGGGCGCCTCTTTGACAATCTCTTTATTTTATAGGCATCTTCGTATATGAACTCTTGTTGGGTCCACTATAGTCGTAGCATCAACCAATTTAGACGTTATTTCACGATTGATGTATTAGTCGTAATCCAAGTTGAATGCTTTTGAGTGTATTTTTGGAAATTCTCCTTAGGATTGTGGGTATAGATTATCATTCCTTGTTACGTGCACTTTCTTTCCAGTCCTTTAATAGGCATGTGCCACTTAAAGATTCGGTTGACCCCTATGATTGACGTAATGAGTGTAATCGATTGTGTACTGATTGTTGACGTGATTCTGAGGCACTTGGATCGATAGTATGTTCCAACAGTATTTGTAGAGAAGACTTTTAGGTTAAGTGGTGAAAGTGTCTTCTGTATTAACCCTTGGTGTATTTCTCTTGATATTGTAGACAAGTTGTCCCCCATTGATACCTTGTAGCTTTTAGTGATGACTTGGCGTTATTTGGTACGAATCAACCTTGATTGTAAAAATATTGAGTTGAACGTCCTAGCCTTGACGTGAATTTGGACCTTTTCTTTGTTGATTTTTGAAGCATTTTGGACCTTTTCTTCATTGATTTTTGAAGCATTCTCCAAAATTTTCCCCTGTCTCTTAGAGAGACTTTCTCGATGATTCTTCATTGAATATATCGGGATATCCTTGATGGAGCGTGCTGAGTTTTCTAGATATCGTCGCATTAAAGTTTTTCTTGTCATAAAGGAAAGATGGAATTTTGTATTATAAAGGGACCGAGCCTTATATAGGCTGCCTACGTATCCCGCCAAGAAAGATCAGATCACACGTAGTTCCAATTACAAAAAGGGAAGACGATTCTACTTAAGTACGACTGAACTCGATGAGGGCTGCCTACATATCTCACCATAAGAAATCAGGTCAGAATGTAGTTCTGTTACATGATAATTAGAAGGAAATCTTGTGCCTTCAAATATAGGACTCCATTGACTACTTCTGAGTCAATCAACTTGGATTCATCTCTATCGTATTCCCGCTAAAGTTAGCACTTCTCTGTAGAGTGGCTTATTGGAAGGTCCTGCCGTCTCGACGTGGAGGATGGTGTCCTTCATGTCATATACACTCCTCTATTTTCATGATTGGGCACCGGATCATTCTTTGCATTTGGTTGCACTTTGACACATTGGATTGCCTCGACCTTGATCAAGCACTCAATTCTATGCCTTAACCTATTACAATCTTCAGTATCGTGCCCCTGAACTCCGGAGTGGAAAGCATATCACTCTGTTTCATCGAACTATTTAGGTAATGGGTTAGGAATCTTCCCCATCCCTGATTGTAATAAATTTACAGCTCTCAGTCTCTCAAACAAAAGTGCCAATGGTTCAAAAAATTGAGTGCGGCTTTGATTGTGCCTACCTTTCTGATTTTGTCTTAGCGCAAAAAGGTGTCTGATTTTGATAAACTAACACTTGAATTGGTACACATGGTCTGATGAATTTTGGTATGTGAGAGCTCGGGGTTGAAAGTAATTTTGTAGGATATTGTAGGAATGATGTAGTTGGTGATTCGATATTTGCATCAGTTCATTATCAGGATTTTGAAGTGAGTAGGTATAAAGTGGTGTGGTATCACAACAGATATTCTCCTTTATTCTCTACCTTAGCCCCTTCGACGGACTCCAACTGAGTAGATTCTCTCGAGTTGTTTGTCGACTTAATCTTTCCAGAGTTAATTGACCCTACTACGAAATTTCCCATTTTGACGTAATCGACAAACTTTTGCCTCAATGTAAACATCATCCTTTCGAAATAGACCACTTCTTGACTATGGATAAAATACTTTGTCAATACGCTTTCGGACATTGGTGGTTAGACTTTTCCTACCTTAGACCTCCATCGTCGAGCAAATTCCTGGAATGATACAAAGGGCTTCTTCTGTATACTAATGAGGGAAAGTCTATCCGGTGCGATTTCTGTGTTAAACTTGAAACGATTCATAAAGTCTTCAGCCATGTCGCTCCATTTATTCCAAAAATGAGGGTCTTGTTTGGTGTACCAAGTGAGAGCCTCATCAGACAAACTTCTAATGAACAACTTCATTATGAGCTTCTCATTTTTTCCAATCCCTACCAATTTATCACAATATTCTCTTAAATGAGTATATGGATCGCCGGTTCCATCAAACAAGTCGAACTTAGGTGGCTTGTACCCAATTGGCAAATCAACATCTAGATGGATACATCAATCTTCATAGTCCAAATGCTCGCTGCCTTGAGTTTCTTGGAGGTGTTTCATCGCCCGCTTTAGATTACAAAGATCGTTTACGATTATGTCGTCTTCTTTTTTTGTCCTTGTACTCATCAGAAACCTAATTTTAATAGGTATGGTGAAAGCGGGTGTCTCAGTCACGCACATTGGAGAAATATATTGTTCTTGAAAGATAGCGTGATTTGTTTGTTGAATATCACGAGCAAATATGGGTTGTAATGAGGAAATTTATTCATGTTGATGGGTGCGAACGGGGATGATGGATTTGTTAAGCCAATAGTTGTTGTGGGAGGTTGTACGATAGATAGTGTTCAGGTATTGGAGTTCCTAGCGACGAAAAAAAGGAGAGCGTGATAGAGTAGTCATGGATGCATGTGTGGGGTCCCTTCCTTGGTGTAGTTCTCCCTTTAACACTTGAGTTGTTGCTCCAAGAGAAAAATATGTTCATCCTTATCTGCATCATCTTGTCTTTTGAAAGTCCCTAGTACGTTTGCTAGTGTTGGAACACTTCTAGTCGGGTCGACGACATTGGTGTTCATTCTTGTGATATAGGTTAAGTCGGCTAGTTCTATCAATCAACACAATCAACCTTTGTCGGGGGATAATGCAAACATAAATGAAAGTTAAAGAGTTAGTTCATGTCGATGGACAAGCACATTCTGACAATCTCAAGTAAGCGCGTCCCATATTTTGGAGCCTCTATTTGCCAGAGGTAGGCCTTCGTTCAAACAAACTGATATAGATAAATCTAGATTTTGAGACACTTTGAATTCAGAACAATTTTAATTTTTTTTTCTGGAGAGGGAATATATCCAACAAGGGCGGTTAAGAGAGGCCTTGATGGCGGTGATAAAGATGTACAGTCGGTATGAATTGATAAAAGTGAGCTAAAATGATGCCTTTTAAAAAGTATCTCAAGTTTCGTTGTTGATGAATGAGGTTCTTGTGATAGAGATATCGAACGCAGGAGGAGTATTGACGATGCCTCACACCCATTGGCTGAAAAGAGTTAAAAATGGGTGGAGATGAATAATATTCCACATTCTTTGTCTTGAAGAAAGGAGTCAAATAATTGCAGAGTTTGGATAATATACTACGTCTGTTGACTAAAAAGAAGGAATCAATCGTTGGAAGAATGCTTGACGACAATCATTGGATCTAATTTACGAGTGGAATATGCAGCAATATCAACACACATATACATACTTAAAAAAATACACGAGTAAAGAAAATATGGTGATTTTCATACCAAATGTCTGTCCACAGTATCGAAGTCCAATTTTTGAAATTAACGACAACGTAAACTTGATAAACATTCACATCCAGGCTCGATTTTTAGAATTGACAGCTACTTTACTTTATCAGAACTTATGCAGGAATATATTTTCAACCACATCAATATGAGATTTGACCTAATTTAAACTAAACAACATGCTTGCAAACCCAAACAAGACGATAGAAAGGGAGATGAAAGTGACGTGAAAGACGAATCCATACCTTTTGGGGGGCAGCAAAACTGAGGCTCTGACATCGAGATTTTCCGGCGATGAACTCGCAATTGAATGCCTCCACTCGCGCTAAACTAAATAAGAAAAGATTGACAAAAGGCAAAGGTACGGACTTGGGCGAATTGGATGTTTTCTCAATTTCAGCGTGTGTTTTTTCTTGTCCTCTTCTTTCTACTTCAACCCCCCTTTCCAATTGTTTTCCACTCTATTTTCTCTGTTTTTCCCCACCTTTCTCCCTGGTTCCCCATTTCACTCTTTCTCATTAATTTTCTTTGTTGCTTCTCTTACCACTGATTTTTGCTTCACTCGTGAATTTTTGCCTCTTTTTTAAAATTCTTTTCCTTATTTTTTTTTGCTTTTCTTTCCTCGTTTTCCCTATTCACTGGTCCTTCAACTCTATTTTTCTTCAAACTTTTACCCAAATTTTGAACCCTTTATTTTTAAAATTTTCCCTCTGTTTTTTTTTTGACTTGTCAATCCCTCTTCTTTGATTCCCCTGAAGACCTCCACCAATAGAGAAGTGCTCTCCCCCATTTATAGGTGCAAATTCAGACTTCAAAGTCCGGATTTGAAACTTAAAAGATAAAAAATGGGAAGAAAAAAAGGAGGGAGGAGATTTGAATCAAAAAAATCTCCTCCAAATCGTTTTTCAGGGCCATTAATGGCAGATTCAAAATCAACAATAGGTTTTTGTATCATTTTGGGACTGCTCTTCTCTGTCTTTTTGGATTCACGGGCTTGGGGGATACAAAATTGAGAGAATCTTGTGCAGGTGGTGGTGAGTTGTGAGGGTTAGCGTTTTCTTCATTGAGATAGATGGGAAGAGGGAAAGAAAGGAGAATGAGATAAGCGTTGTTGTTGTTTTGTTTTGGGAAAGGATGAAAGTGATGGAACATTGCTCTCTTTGGGAAGAGGAGAAAGAAAAAGCGTCTTTGGTAGTTGGAATTTTGACTGGTTTTGATCTGTCCGATCTAAAGATCGGACGTTGCTAAAAGTTGCCTTTTAAAAAAGTGATAATAAAAATAATAAAAAAGGAAAAAGTATGTATGCACGGATAATTACATGAAAATTCAATTTAAAAATGACTATTTTTTTATCCGTTCGATCATTGATCGGGCGGTTCAAATTTAATTTAAAAAGAAAGGAAAAGAGGAAATAAATACATAAATAAATAAATAGTTAAATAAAGAAAGAATAAATTATATATACCTACTTGTGTGAATATATAATAATAACTGAAACTTTGAGATCCTTGGATTAGAAAGAATCAGCAGATCGGATTAACTTGTGGATGAATTTTGTTTTTTCGTTGATGAAGCAGCGTGTGATTGATGGATATGGTGTGGTGGGTCAATGAAGTGGACATGAATATTGAACTGAGTTTTGGGCCAATTTTAGGGCCTCTTGGCTGAAATTTATAAATAAAAGTTGGGTTTGGATGAAATAAAAAATTGAAATTGAGTTATTATTGGCCTGAATGCTCTTTTTCTACTGAAATTAGCTTTACCGACGCTCTCTACTATCCTAAAATTATTTTGGTACGTACTCTATAAGTTACAGACATAATTTGTATAAGCATCCTAATTTAATATCATTTGCAATTTAATATTAACAAAAATGCATGTACGTACTTATAAAGAATATATATTTTATATAATAAAAATATACATATATATGGTCACAATATCATTTGAAAAATAAAATTAGAAAAAAAATGTGAATGTGATTGCCAGAAGATATTTATTTTTATACTTGATGTTAAAATATTTAATGATATATAATTAGAATGTTTTACAATATGATAGAAAAATAAATCCTCTTTTTTATTCTTTTCAAAATTCACAGAAATAGAAATAGAAATAAAAATTTATTTTGAAAAATTATTTAGTGTGGAGGAGCACCAAAAAATAATTAAAGAAAACAAAGCGAGCCAAAATTGGGTGTCAAAAGTGGGTACTTGTTGTATGATAGGGTAAGTTTAGAGAGGTCTTAGTCATATATATGTTCATCAGTTTGGTTTGATGGTTTCTGTCCAAGGTACTAATGGATCATACTAGTCGTATGTTAAGGTACTAGTAGTATGATGTTAACTCGTATGATGCCCTAAGTGTATCCTAGAGGATTCTATTCTGCCTAAGGTGCGGTGCTACGGTACTTGTCGTATGCTTGGGTACGAGTTGGCCTTGGTGGTCGTATGTTGGACAGTTTTTAGGTCTAAGGGATGCCTAGGGTATGACTGGTGGGTACCACTCGTATGTTAGGGTACAGTTGGAAGGGGGTATTATAGTACCTTCTTGTGGAAGATTTGTACAGTTTAAGTTGGGAGTATTCTGGACATTTCCCCTCTTAACCTCTCATAAACCCACAACATAAAGCACCTTTTTGGGGCTTCATTAACCAATTTGCAATCAATCAAACTCTCTTAAACACTTTCAAATTCTCTTAAGGCTCTTGGGTCAAGGAGGGCTAGGGTTTATTCAATAAGGTCAATTTGGGGCTTACAAGGGTGGTTTCTCTCCGTTTTATTCGTAATCTAAGACATGTTACTCCTCCTTCATTGTTAGTTTAACTAAAGACACGATTTAATGTATGGTTTTCATGGCATAATTGTGATATAGTTTTGGGTTTTGAATTATATGTTGGGGGTAGGGGTGTACAAACCAAACCATCAAGTCGAACCAAACCGAAGAACCAAACCAAATCGAGAAAAAAACCCGACTTATGGTTTGGTTTGGTTTGGTTGGTTTGGCGTTTGAAAAAAAACCCTGACCATTCTTGGTTTGATTTGGTGTTAACCAAAAAAAAAAGTCAAACCGAACCCAAATCAAGCCGACATAATATAAATATATATATATATATATATATATATATATGTATGTGTGTATGTATGTATAAATGCATATATATAATTTAGCTTTTTATACATAAAATATTAATTATAATCTACCTTTTCAATTAGTTTTATTAATTTTCAATGTTTAGAAAGTATGTGTGTGTGTGTATATATATATATATGCTAATAAAATGATCCAAAACCCAATATAAACTTAAAACCTAAACTTTTCACTCTTCATCTTACTTTTTAGTTTCAAGAGCGTTTTCCGCTCCTCGATTTTTCATAATTGAGTTTTTTCATTAGAACATGAGTGAAAACATACTTGATCTAGTCTTCAATCACAATATAATTTTAAAAAATAAATATTATAAAAAAACCAATAAAACCGAAAAAAACTGAAAGAACCGACTAAAACCTAAATCGAAAAAACCGATTTTATGTTGGTTTGATTTGGTTATAGTTTTAATAAACCGACATAATTGGTTTGATTTTTATTCAATAAAAAACCAAACCAACCTGACCTATGTACACCCCTAGTTGGGGGTTTTGGTTATTAATAGTTGATTCATGTTTTCTCATGTTTTTACTTATGGTTTTCATTTTATAATGGTGGTTTGAACAAGTGGTTGCATGGGAATGGTCAATTGGTACTTGGTTTTGGTTTAAAAAACTATATGCCCTTAAGATGTTTGATAAAATGCCTATGAGAATGCTTTGGTTACATAGTTGGACTTTTTATTGAAACTTTGCATGGTATACATGGGTAATGGAACCCTAATTGATTTAAATGGTTAAATGGTAAGGTCTTGGTAGTCATGGTTATGGTTTAATTTAAAACCTTATGGGGTACATAGAAATCCCCCAAACAATCATAATAATGAACTACTTGTGGGGTACAAGGGAATCCCCCAAGCAAACTTAATGATAATGAAATCTCCAGGTACATGGTAATCCCATTTTTAAAAAGATTGGCTAAGGCATTGCTTGCAAGCTATAGTCGGTATAACGATACCACTTCTTATAGCCTTGGTTAATAATAAATGGAATTGGTGGTTTGGTTGTGCTCTAATGGTTTTAATTAGGCAATAATGGCGGGTTGTGTTAGCTAATCATGAAGGTGTGAGTCCAATAGACAGACACTGAAAACTCATATTTGCCGACATGAAGATTGGTCATGGCAACTATATACTTATGGGGTACACGGAAATCCCCTAAGTTACATTTGTATATTTGTATCATGGAGATCGAAGGGTACTCGGGAATCCCCTACTCCTATGGTATCTCCGGTATATGCGGTTACGTGCATCTAGGACCGTTCAGGGGGTAATACTGGACCCATATAGCCCGTAGGTGGTTCTAGGATGGTTAAGCTACATATACCCAGGTTAAATGGTTTTTAAGGCATGCTAAACCCGATTTTATTTCCCGACATGGATTATATATATATATACGTATGGTTGTGAATGCATACTGTCACACCCCTTTTACAACTGAAAAGACTCAATTTTAAGTTCGAAAGGGTTTTTATTATCTAAAGTGACAAAATAAAGATTGTTTCGAAAAAGGACTATTTACATTTTTATTATTTTTCTTTTTTTATTCAGAGTCGCACTTGGCATAATCTGGTGTGCCAAGTCACCTTTGAAATATCCTTTTCAAAACTGTTTTTGACTCTTTTAGACTGGTTTGCGAACAGAGATTTCGGCTAAAGGAATTTTGTTGACCGAGGGCAAAGTGTTAGGCACCCCTCGATCCCGTGGTTTAACCACGGTCTCTTGACGGAGCGTGTCGGCTAATTTTGACACTACGAATGTACAAACCACACAAAACACATAGAACAATCAAACCAAACAAAATGAATCAAAATATAGTGTCCAGTTCAATTGATATAGTCCAAATAAAATACGAAAAAAAAAAATCCTATCTAACTTATGCTAACCCTAAATATGATCCCGTGCTTTACCCGACGCCTCGGGCCTTCGTCGTGAATGTCCTCCCAATACAAAATACTCGAGGCATTCCCCGGCCAATAAACACAAGTACCTCAGGGCATTCCTCGGCCGAATTGTACATTTTAATCAAGTGCGATAAACTAGAAAAACATTCAACCCATTCAACGAGCAAACACTTATTCCTAAATCTTGCTTACCCGAACCTACTTTTCCTATTCATTCGATGACCTAATCATGATACTATCACGTTACAACTACATTCATGCTTATCCAAATTAAACAACAAAGTAACAATAAAACCAACATTAACCAAATTCATCATTTTATCAATTTCATACTTCCACCCCAATTTTCATATTAATACTAAATTTTCACAATTCACCATTTCTATTTCAACGACCCACAATCACTTTTCAACAAAATTAAATAACGAGTCCATATCAAAATAACAATCTATCACCAATCAAGACAACATGCATTCATCACCAACAAGTATCAAGCAACACCCGAAGCTTAATCCAAACACCAAAGCATAGTAAAAAATAAAATAGAAGAGGAAAAGAGTAGAATTGGACCTTTCGATAGTCGATTTTGCTTGATAATAATATTAAAGAAAACCCGCACTTGGAATCTCGAATAGAAAACCTCGTTTGCGACGAATCCAACTCGGTATAGAGAAAAAACAAAATTGAAGTCCAATTCAAATACCAAATCCGCGAAGCGACTGAGAGTATTCAACACATACACTACGAAACGAAACAGACGAGATCCACCTACGAATTCGCAACGGGGTCAATCCAAATTTTTTGGAATCGACCCTAACGGACGGAGCTAACCGAAGTAGACCGAAACTACCTCAAAACGAACTAAAACTAACCCGAACCAACTGAAATCTAACCCAAACTGTCCGAAATCCGACCCAAAACCAATCGAAATCAAACCGATTAGGCAGATTTCCAACTGGTTTATTGTTCAATCTTGGTTTTCGGAGTGGAGATGGCTTAAGTTGAGTTTCAAACAGGTTTCGAAGTCAAATCAGAGATGGTGAATTTATTTCCGATGAAGAATGGACAGAAAAGATCGACCTCTGGTAGATTCCTTTTCCCTCGAAATCACTCACGTTATTTTTCTTCTTCTGTGTATATTTTCAGCAGTGGGTTTTTAGAATATATATGCGGATCTTGGGTGTGTATTCAATTTCTTGGAGAAAAAGATAAATGGCGTGCGTCAATGGCTTCTCTCCTCTTCTTCTTCTATGAAGATGATTATAAAGAAGCTAAAAGAAAAAAAATCCCCCTTTTTCCTATCTGCGTATGGTGTATATATGTAGTGGTATATCATGTGACATTGTAAAGAAAAAAAATGCCAGGTCATGGATGATGGTTCCCCCCTTACGTGTATATGTATATTGTTATAAATAGATGAGTATATGAGGTTTCCTGGAAGTTTCCTAGTGTCCTTTCTTTGTTGACAAGAAAAACAAAAGAGGAGGGAGGGGTCACGTAAGGTGGGGGTAGGAGGGGTAGGGGTTAGGATGTATTGTCAATTTTTAGTTGGGTGGGTTGTTAGAATATTAAGATGAGACAAAATTTGTTATGACTTGTTATTTGGATAAAAACAAGACAAAAAATAAATGCATAAATAAGTAAAGGTGAGGTGGTTATTTATTTTCTTGGGGGAAAATTATAAAAAGTGGGGTTAAATTGTGTGATATCAGAAATAAAAAAATATTAACGACGGAACAAAATTATGTGTCTACATCATGCCCCCTTTGAATGTAAACACCAAGTGTTTTCATACATAGAAGTAGACAATGAGACAGAATTTTGTCCCGATCATTATTCCAAGAGAGAAATAGGAGAAAGAAGGATAACCGCGTCTTGACGGACACCCTATCTACCCAAGTTATGAGGGAATCGAGTGACAGATATCTCAAAGGATTGGAAGGAAATGGACTATACCGAGTTGGAGAGTTGAGTGAGGTCCCGTCGAGGTTTCAGCCCGCGGCTTTGTTATTACATCAAAAATGAAAATTACAAGTTAAAACATAAATGAAATTACAAAATCCCTATCTATGCAGCTTTTTTTGACTCTTGACTCGCTACTTCATCATCCTATTCTTCAGGCGGGCTCTTAACTTGCAATTTCTTCAACTTGTTGACTACTTTTAGTTTCTTCACCCTGTTCTCCAGGTGGGCTCCTGACTTTCTAGTTTTCAATCTGTTGACTTTCAACTTATTTGCCCTGCTCTTCAGGCGGGATCCTGACTTTCGGTTTCATCAACTTTTGATTTCATCACCCTGTTCTTCAGGTGGACTCCTGACCTTCAATTTTATCACCCTGTTCTTCAGGCGGGCTCCTAACTTTCAATTTCATCACCCTGTTCTTCAGGCGGGGCTCCTGACTTTCAATTTCATCACCCTGTTCTTCAGGCGGGCTCCTGACTTTCAATTTCATCACCCTGTTCTTCAGGAGGGCTCCTAACTTTCAATTTCATCACCCTGTTCTTCAGGCGGGCTCCTGACTTTCAATTTTATCACCCTATTCTTTAGAGGGGCTCCTGAAAACAAAATCAAAGCTAAAACGAAAATTATCCCAAACGAAGATTATGATAAAGAAAGATTTCATTCATTCATTTTTGTTAAAAGTAATGTCCCATTTTCCAGGAGGGTCCTGAACATAAAGTAAAATCCCATTTTCCAGGAGGGTCCTGAACATAAAGTAAAATCCCATTTTTCAGGAGGGTCCTGAACAAAAAGTAAAATCTCATTTTTTAGAAGGGTACTAAATAGAAAGTAAAATCCCATTTTTCAGGAAGAACCTGAACATAAAGTAAAATCCCATTTTTCAGGAGGGTCCTGAACATAAAGTAAAATCTCATTTTTCAGGAGGGTCCTGAACATAAAGTAAAATCTCATTTTTCAGGAGGGTCCTGAATAGAAAGTAAAGTCCCATTTTTCAGGAAGGTCCTGAATAGAAAGTAAAATCCCTGGATATGCTTTCCAATGACAGCTGAACTCAATGAACAAAACTTTGCCCCTGTTTCATCAAAGAAATTTTTTTCAGTTGAAAGCTTAGTGGTGCAGCTCTTGGCTTTCCAGGCATCTGCTCCAGCAGTTGTTCTTTTCATCTTTGTTTCAAATTGTTGACACTTGCCCCTATCTTTTCGCATCATTGACCCAGACCAGATCGGGGAAATGCCTTTGACTCAAATACCGAGCTTCTAATTTACCATGCCTCTGAGATGCACCTTTTGACATCTCATACTCCTATAAATCCAGCAACCTGTCAGTTGATAGACTACCTTTGCCTTGTTTTGAATTATGATCATGTTTCTCTCATGAGCTGGTCCTTGACTTTTTCTCATACAATTGGAAAGACTGGTAGCAAGTTTTGAAATCCTTTCTCGCTTGTTTTGACACAGACTTGACTTAAAATGTAAAGAAATGATGGTGACTTTTATTTTGATAAATGACATAAAAAGAAAAAATATGAATATGTAAATGAAAGAAAAGGGCAATGTCCCTCTTTTTAACAAAGAAGATAACTTATCTGAAGATGGTAACCAACTCCAATAACTGTGACATGCATTTTGGATTAAGCTGCCTGATCTTCCTATCCAAACTTCCCATTTGTTATTGAGTTCGTGCCTTTACCGCTGCCGCTGCCGCTTCTTCAGACCCATTGTACTTATATATCTCATTCAATTGACGACATCTTGAAAGATTTTTGTCGTAAACCTCTTTCCTTTTCACTTTCCTCTCGAACTCGCCATCGCCTTACGGTGCTCGTGAGGGTTTTCACCAATAAGACTCTCTCATTTTTATTTCTCTCAACTCACCATTGCCTTATGGTGCCCACGAGGGTTTTCACCAATAAAACTCTCTCATTTTTATTTCTTTCCCGATTTCTTATGCTGAGGAAGACAAGTAGTAACCCAAAATGCATCATCATATCCATTGCATGCTTAGCCTTAACACTATCAAAGGTTGATCTTAAGGTCTTTCTTTGGTTGTAACTTGGCTTTTGGATAAGGTTAGAAAGAAAAGGATAACATGATGCTCAAATGACGCTTGAAGTGGGGGTGGGACTTACAACTTTTGGAATCGACTCAAACAACACATTAACTCATGCCCCAATTTTTTTGTTGACTGGGTGACTCTAAAAAAATTTGTTTGGTTGGACCGATCCCGAATAGGGCAGCCTACGTATCTCACTCTCAAGAGAGGAGAATCAGGTCGCACGTAGTTCCATCAGCTTGTTCTTTGTTTTGATTTGATTTTTTTTCTTCTTTTTTTTCTTTTTTTTTTGAACTTTTTTTTTCATTCTTATTTTCCTGACATTTATCTTTGACTCTATTTTGATTCCAAAAAAGAGATATGAAAGAAAAATAAAACTAAGCTCAAAAGGGTAAACAAAGGATGACACAATGTTTGGATAGAAGAATAAAATGTCTTCATCATATCAATCTTTAAAAATGCAAGTACTAAACATGCAATAAAATCAACAAAGGATAAAATATCATACATAATATCTTTTGCCCGCATCAGCATTGATAGCCATTTCTGCCATTTTGCCTTCAATATCTATCAAATATAAGGCTCCATTGGTCAACACTTTCTTCATAATGAAGGGACCTTGCCAGTTTAGGGAGAACTTGCCTTTCGCTTCAACCTGGTAAGGAAGGATACACTTCAATACCAACTGACCAACTTCAAAATGCCTAGGTCGTACCTTTTTGTTATACACTCGAGCCATTCTCTTCTGATACAATTGGTCATGACATACCGACGTTAGCCTTTTTTCCTCAATCAAACTCAATTGTTCCAGTCGGGTTTTGACCTATTTGTCATCATCAATCTCTGCTTCCACAATGACTCGAAGAGATAGAATTTCAACTTCTGCAGGGATGACTGCTTCTGTACCATACACCAATAAATATGGAGTTTCCCCTGTTGAAGTGCGAACAGTAGTGCGATAACCTAGCAATGCAAACGATAACTTCTCATGCCATTGTCTAGACCCTTGTACCATTTTTCGCAGTATCTTCTTGATATTCTTATTGGCGGCCTCCACAGTGCCATTATCCTTTGGACGATATGGAGTGGAATTTTGATGTGCTATCTTAAACTGTTGACACACTTCTTGCATCAAATGACTATTGAGATTGGCAGCATTGTCTGTAATGATCATCTTAGGAATTCCAAACCTACAAATGATGTTGGCATGAACAAAACCTACTACCTCTTTCTTTGTCACTGACTTGAAAGTTACTACTTCTACCCACTTTGTGAAGTAATCAATGGCCACCAGAAAGAATCTACGCCCATTTGACGCTTTTGGCTCAATCGGTCCCATCACGTCCATTCCCCAGGCTATGAAAGGCCATGGAGCAGCCATTGCGTGCAACTCAGCAGGAGGATAATGTATCAGATCACCGTGTACCTGACATTGATGACACTTTCGAACAAATCGAATAAAATCCCTCTCCATAGTAAGCCAGTAATAACCTGCTCTGAGAATCTTCTTTGACAAGACATAACCGTTCATATGAGGCCCGCATACTCCAGAGTGAACTTCAACCATGATTATTGAAGTTTCTTTTGCATCTACACACCTCAGAAGTCCCAGATCCGGGGTTCTCTTGTATAAGACTCCCCCGCTCAAGAAAAATCCACTACCCAAACATCTAATAGTCCTCTTTTGATCATTGGTGGCATGTGTTGAGTATTCTCCTAACTAGATGTACTACTTGATATCAAAGAACCAAGGTTCGTCATCGAGCTCTTCTTCAACTACATTATAATAAACGTGTTGATCACGACTCTGTATATGCACTGGATCGATGTAGGCCTTATCAGGATATTGGAGCATCGAAGACAAAGTGGCCAACGCATCAGCAATCTCATTGCGATTCTTGGAATGTGCCTAAACTTTACAGACACAAATCGTTGACATAGATCTTTCAAGCATTGTCGATACGGTATTAGCTTTAAATCTCGTATCTCCCAATCACCTTAAATCTAATGGACGAGTAAATCTGAATCCCCCAACACTAATAGTTCCTGGACTCCCATATCAACAGCTAGCCTCAAACCCAGAATGCAAACTTCATATTCTGCTATGTTATTGGTACAATAAAATCAAAGTTGCGCTGTCACCGAAAAATGTTGCCCCGCCTCATAGATAAGAACTGCACCTACTCCAACTCCTTTCATGTTGACAGCTCTATCAAAGAATAACTTCCAACCTGGATCAACATCTATAATGACTTCATCGACACACAATACCTCTTCATCAGGAAAATATGTCTTTAATGGCTCATACTCTTCATCAATGGGATTCTCAACAAAATGATCTGCTAAGGCTTGGGCTTTCATGGTGGTTCGAGTCACATATACAATGTCGAACTCGGTAAGCAATATTTTCCACTTTGCCAATCGACCCGTTGGCATAGGCTTCTGAAATATATACTTCAGCGGATCCATGCGGGAGATGAGATAAGTAGTATAGGATGAAAGATAATGCTTCAACTTCTGTGCTACCCAAGTCAGGGCACATCACGTCCTTTTAAGAAGTGTGTACTTGGCTTCATATGTTGTGAACTTTTTGCTAAGGTAATAAATAGCTTGCTCTCTTTTGCCCGTGACATCATGCTGACCCAAGACACAACCGAAGGAATTGTCCATGACTGATAAATATAAGATCAAAGGCCTACCAGGCTCCGGTGGTACCAGTACAGGCGGATTTGACAGATATCTTTTGATTTTATCAAATGCTTTCTGGCATTATTCAGTCCACTATACCGCAACACTCTTCTTCAGCAACTTGAAAAGGGGCTCGCAAGTGGTTGTGAGTTGAGCAATGAACCTACTGATGTAGTTCAATCTACCCAGCAAACTCATCACCTTCGTTCTATTCTTGGGCAGAGGTAAATCCTGGATGGCTTTGATTTTTGAGGGATCCAATTTAATTCCCCGACGGTTGACTACAAACCCCAACAGTTTTCCAGACGGAACTCCAAATACACATTTTGCCGGATTGAGCTTGAGATTACACCTGCGAATCCTCCCAAAGAACTTTCTTAAATCTTTAACATGGTCAGTCTGACTCTTTGATTTAATAATCACATCATCTGCATAGACTTCAATCTCCTTATGCATCATATCATGAAATATGGTGGTCATGGCTCTCATGTATGTTGCCCCAGCATTCTTCAAACCGAATGGAATCACTCGATAACAATAAGTCCCCCATGGTGTGATAAAAGACGTTTTTTCTGCGTCTTCCTCATCCATAATGATCTGGTGGTATCCGGCATAGCAATCCAAAAAAAGAGGCTACCTCATGTTTAGCGCAATTGTCCAGCAAAATATGGATGTTGGGCAGCGGAAAATCATCCTTCGAACTTGCTCTGTTCAAATCACGGTAATCAACACATACTCAAATTTTGCCATCTTTTTTTGGGACAGGAACAACATTAGATAACCATGTGGGATAACGGGCCACTCGAATGACTTTGGCTTCAAGTTATTTCATAATTTCCTCTTTGATTTTGATACTTAGATCAGTCTTAAACTTCCTCAACTTCTGTTTGACAGGGGGAATGCGGGATCAGTTGCCAATTTATGGTCCACTAATTCAGTGCTTAAACCAAGTATATCATCATAACACCATGCAAAAACATCCTTATAATCAATTAATGCTTGAATCAGTCCATCTTTTAGCTGTGGCAAAACATGTACACTGATTTTAGTTTCCCTAACATCTTCTTGATTTCCTAGATTAATTGGCTCAGTTTCATTCAAATTAGGATTCTACTTGTCTTCAAACTGTTCCAACTTTTTACTTATTTCTTCTAGTGCCTCTTCTTCATCATATTCCCCCTCTTGCTTTATTATATCTTGATTAGTTTGGATTTTAAGATCAGGCTAAAATTTTTGCATGCATGTCATGTCATTAGAATCAGCATAAAGAGAACTGTATAAAGAAAAAGACGAAAATAAAATATATTAGACACAAAATAAGGGGACATTGCATTTCATTAAAAGGGAAAGATAGGAGGGTTTAAACACAAATGACAACAGAATGTAAATAAGTTAAATTCTGAATTACAACCCTGGAAAAACTCGGATAAATAGAAAGAAAAATAAAATGAACTACCAAAACTCCCTCCTGGCGAGGAGAAGAGTGACTTCCCAATTATTGAGCTGGACCTCAGGACCTATGAACTGCACGTCTGCCTTATTGGTACCCTCTCCTACTTCAACTATGTCAACATCAATCAGCAGGTTCTGGAAGTCATCAACCAATTCAGCTTCAAATTCTACAGGTTTCGTGACATCGTTCTTGACAAATGATTCGCTGAGTAGCGGCATTGGGTGAGGGAGTGACCATGTTTCCTTTTTCCTTCCCTTAGCCTTCTTCAAATCTCCATCCATATGTTCAAATCCCAAACCAAAAGTGCCCATGTTCTCTCTCGGACATATGAGACGAACAATACCGTGCAGAGACACTCCCAAACCCTTCCCTGGCATAAATCCATATTTCAAAAGCTCACTCACCATCATGATAGAAGTGGAAGACAATTGTGGTCCCGAAATAACCTGTCCTTCAAGTATACGATCTACTGGCACTGTATCAAAAGTTTGATAGACAAATATCTCCTCTATATTGTTTGCTTCAATTAGAGACAAGGGAGAATCTTCGTAGGAGGACAAATCCCCTTCACCGTGAATAACCATTTCTTGCCTATCATGCTCAAACTTGATTATCTAGTGTAATGTAGATGCAACCGCTTTGGCCTTGTGGATCCATAGTCTTCCCGACAACAGATTGTAAGAGGAGTCAATGTTCAATACTTGAAACTCTAGGGCGAATTCAACAGGCCCTATAATCAACATTAGTTCTATTTCGCCAATGGAGTTGGACTTTGCTCCATCTAAAGCCCTGACACATACATTGTTGGGCCTGATCCTCTCAACACCAATGTTCAACTTTTGCAAGGTGGAAATAGGGCAAATATTTATGCCAGAACCTCCGTCAATCATGACATGAGTGACGTAGAAATCTTCATATTTCATGGTAATATAAAAACCCCAATTATGTCCCGTACCTTCAATTGGCAATTCGTCATCAGAGAAACTGATCCGATTGACCTCAAAGATTTTTTCGACCATTTTCTCAAGCTGATTTATTGTAACCTCCCTAGGAACATATGTTTCATTTAATACCTTCAATATAATATCACGATGTTCCTTGGAATGCAACAACAATGATAAGAGGGAAATTTGAGCAGGGGTCTTCTTCAACTGATCTATTATTGAATACTCCGGCAATTTCATCTTTTTCAAAAATTCTTCAGCTTCTTCTTCAGTAACAGGCTTTTTGATAGATGAAGGTTCACTCATAATTTGCGTGGACTTTCTTAAACTTTCAGGCACGAAGCATCTTCCTGACCGAGTCAAACCCCCTAACTCATCTACATCTTCCACAACTTTCTTCCCCTGATAGGTCATCACAGTTCGCTTATAGTTCTAAGGAACCTTTTTCGTATCAACTATCGGAGGTTGGGTCACCGGTTTGATGATAATAGGCGCCGCAAGTGCTCCTTTCACCGTCAATATAGGCCTACCCGGAGCTCCTATCACCGTCAACTTAGTCTTGTCTTGACTTAAAACAATGACAGATATGACTTCTTTCACTGTGATCGCGGGTTTCTTCGTGTTTTCTTAGACTTTATCCTCTCCCGTTTCTTCCTGGCTCGATGATATTGCTTTTAATGAGTCCGCCATATTCACTGATTCATCCTCGTTGGTCTGTATTCTGACAATAGGCTTATAACACCTTGACGACTCTTTCCCATCATATATCAATTCTAACATATTAGTTTCAGCATGGGTTGGCAATGGATTCTGGTTAGTGTTTGGAACCTCCGGGGCCTGTACAAAAATCTAATTTGCATCTATTAAATCTTGGATGACTCTCTTTAAATACCAGCATTTCTCGATATCGTGGTGTGGCATGTCAGAACAATATGCATACCTTAAAGAATAATAGAGATTCCTGGGAGGTGGATTTGAAAGCCTTCCTTGAATCGGGCTTAATACCTTTATCTTTCTCAACCTATCAAACAAGCTAGCATATGTCTCCCCGAGAGGCGTGAACTGATTTTTGACCGCCTTCTCTTTCTTACACTCGGGCCTGGGTTGGAAATCGGGTCTGGAGGGGTTTTGGTAATTTAGTGGAGCTGATGGATGATTTTGTGGAGCTTGCACACGCCATTGCGGGTAAGAAAAGGTTTGGGCATATAGTTGTGCGCTATATACTGGGTGAGGAAGGGGTGGAATGACATATGGTGGGTTTTGCGGAGGGTAGTAATGGTGGAAAGGAATATATGAAGCTTGGACATAGGCTTGGGCTTGGGATTGGGGATTGGGGATAGGGGCGAGGCGGTCTTTTGGGATAGGAATGGGGTCTAGCAACAACGGTCACTACATCCTATTTCTTCTGTTTACCTCCGAACGCGCCAGATCCACCTTGAATCTCTTGTGTGGTGGCTTTCAATGCGGCCAAACTCACTATTTGGCCGGTCTTGATTCCGTCCTCTATCATCTCTTCCATTTTGAGGACTTCAATAAAAGACTTTCCCATTGCCAGAAGTAAATATTGAAAATAGGTCTCATCTTGTGCCTAAATGAAGACCTCTACCAGCTTACTCTCCTTCATTGGAGGCTTTATCCTGGCGGCCTGTTCACGCCACCTTATCGCGTATTCCTTAAAGCCTTCAGTGTTTTTCTTCTTCATGTTGACCAAGGATTTTTCGTTAGGAATCAGGTCGACGTTATACTGAAAATGTTGCACAAACTCGAAAGCTAAGTCATCCCAGCTGTTCCATTTGTCAATATCTTAATCGACAAAACATTCTGAAGCCAGGTTGGAAAGACTCTCGCTAAAGAAAGCCATAAGCAACTCTTCTCTTCCCCCTGCAGCCCTCAATTGGTTGCAATAACGTCTCAAATGCACCACGGGATTACCTTGCCCCGCGTACTTCTCAAATTTGGGCATTTTAAAACCAAGGCAAAGGTTAACGTCTGGGAACATGCAAAGATCTGTATAGGAAACACTCTTATAACCCCCGACTCCCTGCAAATTCCTCATGGCCTGTTCTAAACTCTTCAACTTCTGCGCCATGACACCTTGTTCCTCTGTTGCAACAGGCTTCTCCGTATCAAATGGAAACACAGGTGGCTGAGTGTACCCATACGATTCATTCATCTTCAAAGTAGGTTCCGGGGAATAATACTGATTATCTGAAACCTTCAATAATGGCTCACTGGCAGACCGAGGAAGCACCATTGTTGGATGCATAGCATATGTGGGAGCTTCAAGTGGTGGCGGAGCCACGAACACAGGCGCTGCCGGTGGCACCGACTGAGTCATGGGCCTTGGTTGAGGAACTGCCAGGGGCACACTAGAAGTGTCAGGGTAATATTGCCGCGGAGTGAATCCTGGTGCGTGCTCCGGTGACTCAATGGGAACAGAGAATTGGGCCTGAGAAAGTGGTGGGCAATTGGGGATATTCCCAAGATCTTCAGGGAGTAGAGGAGGAGGCATTCCACTAGCCCATGCTCGGTGCAGATCTAGCAATTGTTTTCTTAGTCCCAATACCTCATCATTGCGTTTTGAACTTTCTTCCCTGGGATCCTGATCTGGGTCAATAAGTGAATTTTCAATCTTCCTACTAGCCACGGCAAGCTTCTCTTTTGATCTAGTGAAGTACGGATGACTAGCCAGAGTGCTACAAACCAACCACTTATCTGAAAGAACATGCTCATCAAAGACAAAACCCGTTAGGATTAGGTCAGGCAACAAGCATAGTAGTCACATTGTATACATCCTAGGTTTATGCACATTTCTACCAGCCTTTAAGGGTAATGAGGCCATTTTAACATCATCCTGATTTCCCCATTACATTATCACACCTCGTTCTTTCTACTTTTCACCTTCACTTCTCTCTTCTTTTGCATCAGTCTCTTCTCTTCCTTTTTTCTTCTCCTATTGCTCTTTCTTTCTTTCCTGCTCTCGCGATCTTATTTCCTTTTATCATTCTTTATGGCTTTTGTTTTTCTTTAAAAGAGGAAAATTGGGGAAAATCAAAGAAACAAAATGATTAGATCGAACCCAAAAGTAGGTTGCCTACGTATCATGTTGTACATGAATCAGATCTTGCGTAGTTCGGGATGCATATGCATAAATATCACATAATCAAAGGCTCTTTTTTTTTATGAAAAACGAAAACAAACAAAGAAAATAAAGGCGCAACATCATAACATTTTGATGAAAGAAACAACAAAACATACAACGAAATTAAGACAACCTCGATACTAATCAGTAAAGACTGAATGACATTCTAGACCAACATGACAACATATGTAATGCTCCTAATAAAGACTCCAAAGTTAAAGCAAATTTGACGCCGACTTAACAAAGACACAATACTACAAATGGCAGACAAGTAAAGGACTCTAACTAAATAAAAGACAGGAAAGGATCCTTCAAACTAGTGCTCTGCGTGATGACCCTGGCTGAGATGGACCTGTCTGTGAAGTTCTCTTTCTCCCATAAAACTATGTAGCATATTTTGTAAGGGCCCTTTGATATTTGGGAAGAAGCCTCTGGCACACATTCCCGCCTCATGGGGAGTACACTTGAAAAGACTGTTCTGACACCCCTCCATATTTTTTAGCAAACCTGATAACTGAACTCTTAGTGCCTCTACTTTGCCCCCCGCACCTTCATCCTGATGGTCATCAATTATGCATTCTTCCTGTATTCTCCCTCTAAGTTGCACTAGTAATGACTGGCTGATACCCCGAGGTATGGATCGAAGCCAAACCCCATATCCCTAAGTGTACTCTAGACCTACTTTGAGAGTATCCACACCTAGCTTTATTGCGTAATTCCATAATTCTTCGTATTTACTTTCACCTAAGGCTTGATCCTTAAAATGCTCGACATCCTTCAGAAGGTCCATTACCGGTGGAACGTCCTGCAGTCTACCCAACTGGCGCATTACCCTAAAAAGAGAGTACGGTCTAGTACAATTGATTCCTAACAAGACTAAAAGAGGTTGCATCCAACAACCACACAAGATTATTTTTGGACGAAACCAGAGATAGGTCCGCAGAATGTTGTCTTCAGTTCTTGACTCAAGAAATTCAATCCAAGCATCGATCCTTATCGGCAACGAGAACTTATCAAAACACATTCTCTGATTCATGGCGTTCACTCGCTCAGGAATACAACGATCAATCACATCCAACCTAATCAAAGAAGGCTCATGCAAGTGCTCCATCATCCATAATTGCAATATCAGGTTGCTTCCCTCAAAGAATCTCATCCCGCCCTTTACCTCGGTTAAATCTTTATATATTTCTGCCAAGATCATAGGTACGAGTGTGAATATTTCCCCTAGATTTTTATGAAATAAGGTCATCACTACAGTGTGCAAGCGAGTATTAACCCGTCTTTCTTCTAATGGGAAGACCAAAATGCCCAACAAGGCGAGAGTGAAGACTTTTAGACGACGTTTCTCCCAATTCTCCTTGGTTGTATAAAACTCATCCCAAAAGCAATCAAAACCGTCTGAAGGCCCAAACCAAGCATACAAATAATCAAAGAAGACCCAAGATTGGTTAAGGCACGTCAAATGGTTATTGGTCTTTAAACCATAACAATGAAGAAACCGTGTGGGAGAATGAGTCCGTGCCCGAATAATTATTTTCTTAATGTAAGGCAACTTAAAGAAACCAACTATCTCTGCCAGAGTAGGCGTCATTTCACAATTTCCAAACCTAAACACCAAATATCTTGGATCCCAAAAAGTCGATATAGCCTCGATCAGGTCTGGCGGGGCATAAGATCTAGGAGGGAAGTGAGAGTGCCTAACTTCTTTGCCAGCCCCTGTTGCTCGACTTAGTTAAACGTGCCCCTCCATTTGATTAACTTTTTGGGCACCTTGCCAACCATCCGAACTCTGGACTTTGTGGACAGATCCATCATGTAATAACACATAAGACATTATCTCAAAATTCGACATGAACGAAAGATTCCCAACCCTTGGGAATTTGACGCGGACATATGTCGAAGGTACAGACCACTTTATGAATCCAATTCGCCGAACAGTATCACTGAATAAAATCAGCCTACTTGGCTAAGACCTGCTAACAACACTAAATTACGAGGAGAAAGACCTAGGCTAAGTCTAAGACAAAGGCTAAAATAAAGATTATGTACCCACCGAGGGTTGCCTACGTATCCCGTCCCGAGGGACGGGAATCAGGTATGCATAGTTCATCCTGATTGGAAAATTAAAGATTAAAGGACCGAATGAACCCTAACTTGAGAGACGTGACTACAACGATGAAAATAAAATCTTTTTGGGGATTTTAAATTTGACACTCCACATAAGACTGACACCAACAACTATGAAAGAAAAAATCTTTTTGGTATTTTCATGAAATGTACAAAACTCCTACAATTTTTGCATTTTTCTTTTATAAAAACTCATATGAATAAAAATCTTTTTTGAAGTTTTCGAATTGTGAATACTTGCTTAAGAAAACAAAAGAAAAATCTTTTTGATGTTTTTGATTTTGACAAATGAGTGCAAAAGGTAAAAAGATTTTTTTGAATTTTTGGATTGTGAAAAACAAAAGCCCTAAAGAACTCTAAAAACTACGAAACTCTCTTTTCTTTTCTTTTTTTCTTTTTTTTATCCGACTCACTTTTTTTCATTGTCTACACACTTTATTTCTAACACATGTTTTTCCCAAATCAGTCCGTCAAAAGACCCCATTACTCTCAAAGATGCAACATTTAGCACGTAGGGATGCGGTAGAGGTGAGTCTCCTATAAAGGACCAAATGGGCCCCGTTAGGTCTCAATATGATGTACATAAGTATGACCTAAAGGCTGACCTACGCTGGGGTTCACTAACAAGGTTTTTGGGGGAGCGTATGGTCGATAGTGGCTGCTTTAGCTGTCCACCTACTCCATACCAGCCAACGGCTCCCCCCTCCTAAAATAAGGGTGACTCAACTATAGGTCGTGTACACAGCATGTACTACAGAACTTGTTGCAGAAAGAATTGACCCGGGTTATGCACATGATGCCAGTTATAAAGCGGTAACACATAAGAGAAAAATTGTAAACAAAGAGCACGTAAGCACTCGACAATGATAAAAGAAACAACAAACGGTAACACAAACAATGTTTACACACCCATAATGTCAAACTAAGCCGATACAACTCCAAAAAATAAGCTCGAATTCTGAAAAATCCCCAGCGGAGTCGCCAGAGTTGTCACACCCCTTTTACAACTGAAAAGACTCAATTTTAAGTTTGAAAGGGTTTTTATTATCTAAAGTGACAAAATAAAGATTGTTTCGAAAAAGGACTATTTACATTTTTATTATTTTTCTTTTTTTTATTCAGAGTCGCCACTTGGCATAATCTGGTGTGCCAAGTCACCTTTGGAAAATCCTTTTCAAAACTATTTTTGACTCTTTTAGACTGGTTTGCGAACAGAGATTCCGGCTAAGGAATTATGTTGACCGAGGGGAAGGTGTTAGGCACCCCTCGATCCCGTGGTTTGACCACGGTCGCTTGACGGAGCGTGTCGGCTAATTTTGACACTACGAATGTACAAACCACACAAAACACGTAGAATAATCAAACAAACAAATAAAACAAAATGAATCAAAATATAGTGTCCAGTCCAATTTATACAGTCCAAATAAAATAAGAAAAAAAATAAATCCTATCTAACTTATGCTAACCCTAACTATGCTCCCGTGCTTTACCCGACGCCTCGGGCCTTCATCACGAATGTCCTCCCAATACAAAATACTCGGGGCATTCCCCGGCCAATAAACACAAGTACCTCGGGGCATTCCCCGGCTGAATAGTACATTTTAATCAAATGTGATAAACTAGAAAAGCATTCAACCCATTCAACGAGCAAATACTTATTCCTAAATCTTGCCTACCCGAACCTACTTTTCCTATTCATTCGATGACCTAATCATGATACTATCGCGTTACAACAACATTCATGCTTATCCAAATTAAACAACAAAGTAACAATAAAACCAACATTAACCAAATTCATCATTTTATCAATCTCGTACTTCCACCCCAATTTTCATTTTAATACTAAATTTTCACAATTCACCATTTCTATTTCAACGACCCACAATCACTTTTCTACGAAATTAAACAACGAGTCAATATCAAAACAACAATCTATCACCAATCAAGACAACATGCGTTCATCACCAATAAGTATCAAGCAACACCCGAAGCTTAATCCAAACACCAAAGCATAGGTAACAATAAAATAGAAGAGGAAAAGAGTAGAATTGGACCTTTCGATAATCGATTTTGCTTGATAATAATATTAAAGAAAACCCGCACTTGAAATCTCGAATATAAAACCTCGTTTGCGATGAATCCAACTCGGTATAGAGAAAAACCAAAATCAAAGTCCAATTCAAATACCAAATCCGCGAAGCGACTGAGAGTATTCAACACATATACTACGAAACAAAACAGACGGGATCCACCTACGAATTCGCATCGGGGTCAATCCAAATTTTTTGGAATCGACCCTAACGGACGGAGCTAATCGGAGCAAACCAAAATTACCTCAAAACGAACTGAAACTAACCCGAACCAACTGAAATCTAACCCAAACTATCCGAAATCTGACCCAAAATCAATCGGAATCAAACCGATTAGGCAGATTTCCAACTGGTTTATTATTCGACCTTGGTTTTCGGAGTGGAGATGGCTTAAGTTGAGTTTCAAATAGGTTTTGGAGTTAAATTGGAGCTGGTGAATTTATTTTTGGTGAAGAATGGCCGAAAAAGCTCGACTTTTGGTAGATTCCTTTTCTCTCGAAATCACTCATGTTATTTTTCTTCTTCTGTGTATATTTTTAGCAGTGGGTTTTTAGAATATATATGCGGATCTTGGGTGTGTATTCAATTTCTTGGAGAAAAAGAAAAATGGCGTGCGTCAATGGCTGCTCTCCTCTTCTTCTATGAAGATGATGATGAAGAAGCTAAAAGAAAAAAAATCCCCCCCTTTTACTATCTGCGTATGGTGTATATATGTAGTGGTATATCATGTGACATTGTAAAGAAAAAAAAATGCCAGGTCATGGATGATGGTTCCCCCCTTACGTGTATATGTATATTGTTATAAATAGATGAGTATATGAGGTTTTCTGGAAGTTTCCTAGTGTCCTTTCTTTGTTGACAAGAAAAACAAAAGAGGGGGGGGGGGGGTCACGTGAGGTGGGGGTAGGAGGGGTAGGGGTTAGGATGTGTTGTCAATTTTTAGTTGGGTGGGTTGTTAGAATATTAGGATGAGACAAAAATTGTTATGGCTTGTTATTTGGATAAAAGCAAGACAAAAAGTAAATGCATAAATAAGTAAAGGTGAGGTGGTTATTTATTTTCTTGGGGAAAAATTATAAAAAGTGGGGTTAAATTGTATGATATCGGAAATAAAAAAATATTAGCGACGGGATAAAATTACGTGTCTACACATATGATTGCTTACTTGGTCTTAAAAGTTGGCATTACTTTATCCTTGTCCTGAATGAATTCTAGCGTTCCCCTACTAACCCGTCTTTGGGCGGTTGTATCCCCATGCGATACAGGAACCGGACATACTACTCCTCTTGCTCAGTGATCGGATTTCAGATCAGCTTGTGTTGGATTGAAGTGGTGAGCTTCCATACTTCGTAAGGCTCTATTTCATGTCATGGATTTCTTTACAAACTTTGATCATTTCATAGACTTTGGTTTTGACTATTATTGGGGGCATGTCTCGATCGGATATTATTTTACTTTTGGATAGTCTTTGTGGGACTACTATGTGTTGGTATGGACGGTTTTGGTAGTGGTGTCAGCCTTGGTATTGGTATTGGTATTGGTATTGGTATTGGTATTGGTATTGGTATTGGTATTGGTATTGGTATTGGGGTTGATATCGTATGACTGTATTTGATTTATGATTGTTCCATTTTATTATGTTATAGATATGGACTTGGTCATTATTTTGGTTTTGGCTTATGGTTGTTGGTTTGGATTTGGATGGTTAGACTTGTTTGCGTTGTCCATGGTCTTGGACTTATCCGAAATTCTATATATGGTTAATCATGCTATTTTGTTATATGTTCAGAATCCATTCGACTCAAGGTACATGTTGGTTGGTTGGGTAGGATATCGGGGGTGGTCTCCGATTCTGGTTGGACTTGAAATGCCCATTACGACAAGACCCTGGTTCGGGTCATGTCACTATTGAGGCAACACCTACATGAGAAAGAAAAAATAGATAGAAGCAGGAGTAGTGGTAGCACAAGGAGAATTGGATTCATTCATTCATTAATTAGTACCAAAAACCATCCACAAAAATAATGACCACAAAATATTAAAACAAGTGTGCCAGTTGCTCATCAGAGGCAAAAATAAGAACAAAAGAGAACAAAATTTCACAGGGCCAAATGGTAAGGGTAAGGGACTAGGATAGAAAAGATTCAAGAAGAAATACCAGAGTCTTTGGATAGTTGCCTAAAGAGTAGAGTCATTCTCTCACTTTCTGCAGCATGTGCCTTGAGAATTTGTCGAGTCAAGGCTTTTTTTTTAAGTCAATATTTCAACCTAGTCTTCTAACTTATTCACCTTCGGATGCAAGAAAATATTTTTTTCTTTCAACTTTTCATCCGAGTTAGTTCCTCCCTCTGCTTGTGCACTTACTTCTGCCTTTTAGAGTCACTTGGACAGTCTGAACATCCACTTCTCCCCTTAAAATCTTTTGTGCATCAAGCGATTTAGATACAATGTACCTAAACTTCCCACTCTTTCTCTTATGGATGCATTCATTATCCTCTAAGGTAGTGAGGTTATATACTTGTTTCACTGATCCTACCTTACCCTTGCCACATTCAATATTAAAATAAGCAAATGCTCTATTTAACCAAAAGCCATAAGCTAAACTATGTCTACCATCTTTTGTAGACATGACTGTCTGGAAGTGCTCTAGTACAATGTCTGGAAGGTTCACCTTTTGGTATGTAGATAGCATTTCCATAAGGTACAAATTTGGGCCTGTCACAGTAGACCTTTTTTCCGTCCTGGGCAGGAGTACCTTATTTACCAATTCAAATAACAACTGATACGCTCCTTTGAGAGCCTTTTTATTGACATTCATGATGTTTAAGTCATCATGATCACTACACATTCTCAAGAACTGTAGAGACCTCTTCCTTGATCTAACAAACTTAATTCCCACAGTAGGAGCTCCAAGGATCTCAGAAAGAGTATCCTCATCCTAACCTATATCAATTCCATTAACTTATGTAGTTAGGTACAACCCATCATCAGAAATAATCAAGTTGTGGTAGAACATCCTTACCTCTTTCTCATGTAGCAAGGGCACCGCAAAACAAACAGGTGTTCCCAATCTGAAATTTCACCCAGTCAAGTAATTCTCTCATTCTTGGCATGTCAACTACTGTTGGATCAAAGACTTTTTCTCTCAAGACTTCTTATGTCTTGAGTATTTCCTGTCGAGCTTCACGAGACAGTTTCTTTTCTTTCATGGGAGCAACTTTCTTCGAAGAACCAGGTCCCTTCCCAGAGGTTTCAGGAGTCGTTGAGGTTCTTGCAGATTTGGAGTTTGGACCTGGTATCTTTTCATCAATACAATCTGATCTTCTTTTCTTACCTGTTGCACTAGACACTGGCTTCCTAACTAACAATTATTTTCCTTACTTTGGTGAGGAGGTACTTGTTTAATTTACTTTCTCTTTTCCAAGAGCAACGTAGTCTTCAATCTTAGAGTCAAGGGACTCATCCTCAGAGTCACTTAATCCTTTAAATATCCGTTCAATCTCACTATTAGTGTCTTCACTTGATTCAACAACATCCACTATCCTTTCAACATCAGGTTTAACTATATCTATACTAGCCTTTTGGGGCATTCTTCTTCTTTGAGTGTTCTCCTTGCTTCTTTCTAGTGCTTCCCTCATTATGTTCCTAGAACTTGGCCTGGTTCCAATACCTTTGGAAGTTATATAAGAAGTCCTGTGAGAAGAGGAGGAGGACCTCTTTTTGGATATTTTCTAGGATAATGGCTTGTTATCATCATTATCAGAAACAACCTCTTCTTAGGGTTTGCATCATCAACCCCTTTGGATGATGAAGCACTGGGATGGTTCATTTTTTACTGAAAAAAATGATCTTTGACTATTTTTAGTAAGGAAAGTGGAGAAAATTCAGTAATGGCAAAGTGCTCTTCCGAATTTGAAGGAATCGAAGGAGTGTCTATCACCTTCAACGGAAAAGGTTCGCCTTTCAAAGAAGATGAGAGGGAGTAAGACTTTCCACAAAGGTTGGATGAGTTTATGAGAGATGATAAAGTCAAGCCTTTTTATTTCTTTTTGAATGATTGAAGAACTGATGAGGTTGGAGGTAAGAGGATTTTCAAAATGGGTGAGAAAATAATCTGATTTTAGGCTATACATAGGGCATAAGGAACTGTTGAGATTAACAGATGTGATGCTTCTGATGGGAACGGTTGAGATTAACATACAAATTACATATTAGTTTGTCAATCATCAAAACTAAGGATTTAACAGTATTCAAACCTAAATAAGGTTAAATTGAAATGTGTGTTCTTGTTCCACCTATAAAACCAACTTAACGATAAATATATGTATTTGGCTGGAATTTAATTTGATGTTTTAATTTGAAATTGATGTCTATTAATGATATACAGATAAAACTTTGACTTCAATCTAAATTTTTTGATTTCAAATCTCAACGAAAAGTAGGGTTTCAATTTCTAAAAAATTTCAATCTTTATCAATACATTTATATTTACAAGAAAGTTTCATAATTTCAAAAAAAACAAAAACAAAAAAGACTCATGCTCGACGTAAGGACATTGTCTTTATTATGTGGGATGATTATGTTAAAGAAAAGTTACTATTGTATTATCAAACCAACGAATCTTGTAAATTATATGTATTTGAAATTTTAATTTTGTAGTAACATAAATCAAAATATTTATTTATAAAAGAAATATGAAGATGTGTAATCTATTAATGTGTCGCCTTCAAATATTTGGATAGCTTGTTTATTAAGTGATTTTCATTTGGTAAGATTAAAATTTTCTTAATAGTATCGACAATTTATATGATTTTCATGTTTTAAAAATATGACTTATGAAAATTAAATTACAAATTCAAGTAAAATTTTAATCGGTGTTTTAAAAAGTGAGGAAATGAGGTAAGTTCAAACTTTCTATTTAAAACACTGAGTTAACTTTTAATCAATTAAATTTTAAATCATAATTTAATATTCGAAAAAGGGTCAGAAATGCGCTTCAAGTATTGAAATTAGTTTAAAAGTATTCTTCATTTATCTATTAGGTCAAAAATACTCCTTCATCCATCTTTATGACTCAAATATACCTTTACAACTAAAGATTTTTTTTTTTTAAATCATAATTTAAAATTTTATTTATTACGTGTCAGCTTTATATTGGTTGTAAATTAAATTAATTAAAATGTTATTTTCTTATAAGAAAATTCCGGACCCAACTAAAACTGTTCGATCCAAACCCGACAAAATCCTTCCCAATCAATTAAATAAAGGTGACCCAACTAAAACCATCCAACTCATAGCTGAATTGTTCTTTGATTACTTTGATTTGAATGAAACGCCATTATCTGTATTTTGATATGCTTGGTTTGTGGGTTTTTATGGGTGCACACAAATTTAATGAGTAGTATACTTCACTGGCAAAGAATTTTGACTGCCTCTTCTGAGGGTGTAGAATGTTATTACTTTTTTGATCTGTTTGCAACATCGAGATATTAACAAAAATGGCTTATTTTCAGTAAAACATTACCCTTGAGCTGAGCTGCGTCTTTGTCTTGTTTCTATTACATCCACCACTTGAGAGAAGAAACTGCAGGGTTGGAGGAGGGGGAATGGGGTTGTTTGGTTTGGGTCAAGTAGTTTTAGGTTGGTCCAGATTTGGTTGTAAGATAATAACGTTTTAATTAATGTAATTTGAAATCAATATAAAGTCGACATGTAATAAAAAAAAAAATTATTTATGATTTTAAAAAGAATCCTTAATTGCAAAAGTATATTTGAGCCATAAAATAGTTGAAGAAATATTTTTAACTCAATAAATAAATAACGGATGAATCTATTTTAATGGTTGAAGGATATTTCTGGTATTTTTTTAAAAAAAATATTATGACCGATCTAAATAACCATCTCAATCTAGCATTGGTCAAAATTAAGGGAGAAGTAGTTATTAATGAAATATTTTCATGTGCACACATTTCAATGTCAAATATAAATAACAGAAAGTAATAGCTTACTCTGGTCCCATCACATAAATATTTAGGATCAACATAAATGAATTACCAACATTTTCCCTATAGTTTAAATAAATGAATTTTTTAAAAGCTAGAAATATATTAATTATTTTAATGATTTTTTTAATTATACCTAATCTTTTGATAAATGTCATTAACTAATTTATGTTTTTCTAATTATACCTAATCTTTTAATAAATATCATTAACTAATTTATGTAAAGTGGTGTGTCACACCTTAAAATTTATTTATTTTGAATCGAAGAAAATAAGTAATTTAATAGGGTATATTAAAGTGAAAGCTCTCCAAAAGAATATACTTTCTCCGTCTCATTTTATTCGTCCTAAATTTTTTAATCTAATTTTTTTTTTACTTATTAAGATAAGATAAAAAAAAATTATATTTTATTCTTTGTATTAATTACTTTTTTAAAAAAATTAAAATATAAACATCATTTAATAGGGGTACTATGATAAACTAGCTATGTTATTTATTATTTTTCTTAATAGCTATGCCATCCCAATTTGAGACGAGTAAAATAAGAGGGAGGGAGTATCTTCTTGCAAATGGGATATCCTCTTCTCATGGCTCAAGAAGGCTCATATCCTCATTAAATTCTTTCATTTACTCCGTGGATTATTTTTTTTCTCTTCTCGAAAATCTCAACATTACTCTTAATACGGGAATTATAAATTACTTTTTCATTTATTTTTATCGTCTAATATATTAAAAGTAGTTATATAATTTAATTCACTTAATATAAAAAATTATAAAATAATTTATCATTTCATGTTTATTTTACAGGTTAATAAATGTCATTCATTTTTTAACGTTCAAACGACTTATAACTAGTATGAAGGATATTTTTCAAAGGATACGAGTGAAAATAATTTTTGAAGAATCCGAGTAATATGGACGTTGATTATGCTTAAGTGGTGATATCCCTATTGGTTGGGGAGTGGGTTGAGAACCAAAGTAGCTTCCTTATGTAATCTTCCTAAACCTACAACTTTAGATCAGAGACGGATTCAAGATTCGAAAGTTTTGGGTGCTACTTTATTTTGAACAATAACGTATACTCCGTACGATATTTTAGGATAGTGAAATCAATATTCAAAGAGTAAACTATAATTATATATATCTAGCAAGTGTTAGCATTACATGAAGGTTTGCCTAGTTGGTATTGTCAAGTGTTTTATAAAGAAGAGATCATGGGTTCTATTCTTCATAGCCATACTATGTTTTTTTTTAAAGAGAAAACAGACAAGCGCTAAAAATCATTCTAAAAATACAATGCAGAGCGGGTTTTGAACCCGCGTTGTTGGAGTTAAACCCAACAATTTCGACCACTTACGCCACTAATCCCTTTAATATTGTGGGTGCCAAGCATAATATATTAACTGATACATATACACATAAATATACAAGGTTTCATCCGAGAAGTGCGGGTACCGTGCCACCCCATACCTTCTACATAGATCCGTCCTGCTTTAGATAGACCTACTTCTAGTTGTATTTTTCATGGTACCATAAGAAGTTTTCCTCCCAACCTAAAGCTATCTGCTTTATGGTGTATTACTCCCTCTGTCCCATTGGATATGCTGAACTTGAGTCGGGGTCTTTTGGAAACAGTTTGTCTATCTTAATGAGGTGGTGATATGATTTGCGTAAACTTTATCCTCCTCAGGCCTCATTTGTGGGATTTCACTGAATATGTTGTTGTGCTATGTAAATGATATGTTAAATCAAATATCAACAAGTAAAATTCAGTGAGGAAGTGTAAGTTAATTTTTTAAACAAATGGCCAAAGATTCCAAACAAGCCAATTCAATGCAATATTAATGGAGTTGATGCAATTTAAGTATTTTTTATCACTTAAGTTCAAAGTTTAATTCTAATATTACTCTTGCGGCAGAGACACCTCCCATTAAGAATATTTTTTTCTTAATAATATGCATTAAATAATATTTTTATATAGAGCAGGTCGACACTAGTTTAAAATTCATTGAATCATGAAATAAAATCATCATAATTTCAAAACAAAATCCAAATAAATGATAACAATAGGCGATACAACTTCAACAATTCTATGTACATTAGTGCCCTTATTTTTCCGATTTCACTCCATTTGATGATAACTCATTTGAAAAATTTGATCTTGATGTTTTCTACTTTTTTGGGGGAGTTTCTATTTCTTTTCCCACTAAGCTGAACTTATAATTTTAGAAATGAAGACGAATATTACTTATTATCAGTATAACTCCAGAGGCTTAATTATTTACAAACTAAATTGAATTTTAATATTAAGGGTGTGTTTGGTATGAAAAGATGTTTTTCTTTTTTCTTATGTTTGGTTGGCTTACATGTTTTGGAAAATATTTTTCCAAACCAACTTATTTTCCTTAAATCTAAGGAAAATGATTTTTCTTAAAAAAGTAAGGAAAACGTTTTTCAAAACTCTCTTTCAATCTCACTTTAAAGTTGAAATGTTCATACAATTCTCAAAATCATCTATCCCGCCTCCAATACCCTATCACCCCACCCCACCCTACCTCTGCGCCTACCCCACCCCCCACCCCCCAAAATTCAATTATTTTAAAAAGTATTTCAATTTTTTTTCTTATTCCATCTCCTACCTTCACCCCACCCTACTCCTACCAGCCCCCCTTCCAAAAATACTATTTACATTTTATTAAAAAATTCAAACTTTTCTCTTACCCCACACCCCTACCCTCCCTCCTCCTACCAGCCCCCTCTCCCATCCCTTCCCGCCACCCCCACCCCACCCCACCCTAACCTAAAAAAGGAAAAATGTAAATTTATTTTTGAAAAACTTTCAATTTTTTCTTCCCCTTCACTCCCTTACCTTGACCCCCGACTCCTACCAATCCCCCTTCCCCTCTCCCCCACCAATTTTTATATTTTTTTTAACAAAAAAAATTCAATTTTTTTTTTACCCTATCCCTACTGCCTATTCTGATAACCCCGCCTACCAACTTCTTTTTCAAAACAAGATTTATTTATTTACTTATTTATTTTTTTAAAAGAAAATTCTAAAATATATTTTTACGCTTTAGTTAAACACTAAAATGTATTTTTTAAAAAAATAAAAATTTCCTTCACCAGTCAAATACTAAAAAATATTTTTCAAAAAATATTTTTCATCCATCAACCAAACATTAAAAAATAAAAAAAAATTAACTTATTTTTCAGAAAAATATTTTCTAGGAAAATATTTTCGTTCGTACCAAACACACCCAAAAGTCAGCACACAAGTAATGAAATTGTTAAGTAGGAATCCAACTAGACGGTGTAAAACGTATTTTTTTTCTTACAAACGGACAAAAAGTTGCAATTAATTATCTGTATTGATATAAAAATTAAATTTAATCAAAAATCTTCCTTCCAAACCTCTTTTTTTTTTTGGAAAAATGGTTATACTTTTGTGGTTCATTTTTTACTTATCTACTCCCTCCGTTTTATTTTTTCCGTCTCAAATTAAGATGATACAGTTATTAAAAAAAATAAAAAAAATAATATAATTTTACTATTTTGCTCCTCTTAATTGTGTCTTGTTGTTAGTTTCAATATTGATGGATTACTAATACCAAAGCACTATTTATATTTTTAATGGTACTCCTCTTTGCAACATATTTTAAGAATGCTAATAATAAGGAGTAATCAATTACACTAAAGGTATAATGGGGAAAAAAATTATCTTGTCTTGATAAGTAAAATAGGACAAATAAAATGAGACATCAAATTAAAAAATTTGGGATAAATAAAATAGAATAAAGAGAGTATTTTAAAGTTTGCATGCATTTTCGTCCACTGTCACTTATCTATTTAAAAATTTTCAGGCCCTTTCGTTCACTTCTACTTATCTATTTTGAGTTTTGTATGCCTCTTCACTCATTTTACTTATCTATTTTAATTTGTATGCCTTCAAAGAAATATTGACTCATATAATTATTTTATCACAATATTCATATTAATTGAGACATAGTTTTTAATCCACACAAATAATATAAAAAATAAATAATTAATATTAAAAATAAAATATACAAATATTTTTTTGATCTATTAAAAATAATAAATTTAAATAAAAATAATTTTAAAATACTGAACAAGTAGTAATAAAATAAATAGAATCTTTTATCCCAAATCATTTAACAAATCGTATTTTGACGTATGAGGTGAGGCTTTGGAACCCACAATGCATCGTGTCAATTAAGGTGACAAGCAATTAGGACCCCCAATCCCCGAGGCCTTTTCCAATTATTCCCGCTGCATTTGTCCACTTTGCTTTTACTAATTGTATATAGTTTTGTACGTTGCTAGAAATATACATGAAAAACATACTAGGTACTATCATGACTCAAGAAAATTACGAGAAAAAAGAGCAAAAGAAGATAAATTTATGTAGGATAACAAGAACTGAAAATGGACTAGATTCTCCCTTCAAATTCTTCAATCGATTGATTAACTAATTGAATTTTTAGCAATATAAGAAATCTAAATATATTCAAATTAATTTAGATTTTTGATTCTCCTTTTAATTGGAGAAATAAATCTACTAGCGAGTCGCACTGATGAGTGATCTATAATTTTTATTATTTAATCACGAAATATGATGAGCGGTATAAATTTACTTCTTTCGTCAATTTCACTGTTAAGTTAATTAATTAATTATTTCGTTTATCTTTACTTGATTCACTCAAAATATATTAAAATAAAATATAATTTTATTATATTATTTTTTAAAAGTAATAAATTTAATTATATGAGCATTATAAGAGATAATAACTATAGTTAGTAAAAATAAAATAGATATAATGTAATAATTATTTTTTAATACTTTCTAAATTTAACAACTACTATCACAAAATGGACGGAGCGAGGAAGTAATTAATTCATATTCACACAAGAAATATATGTTTTGAATTTCTTTTTTTAAAAGTGAGTAAATTAAAAGTCGGGGATATGTATATGTATTAAATCCTTATCCATGAAATAAATTAAACAAATAAAATTAGTCGGCATGGTACTCCGTGTTTTGTGTGTGTGAGTAAATAAGAAGAGAGTATATTTAAGTATTCCCAATTTATGCGTTACAAATTGCATTTGGGGAATAGCAGAGCACACAGAGAGAGAGAGAAAAAGGAAAAGAGAGAAGGCCGAAACAATGGAGAATGGAGGTGAAGATGCAGAATTACAAGTAGTAGAACAAGCACCACAACCACAACAGCGACGGTTGAAACCGATCCCACCGAATCCACCGCCTACAGATCGACCCGCTCGTATTTACGCTGACGGTATTTACGATCTCTTCCATTTCGGCCATGCTCGCGCCCTCGAACAAGCTAAGAAACTGTACGTTTCCTTGGCGTAATATTCTGTATGATTTTACAATTATTCTTAAAGTTTTTGTGGTTCATGCGTTTTATGTTGCTCCGCTTTCCGAGAGACAGTCTGACTAATTTTCAAAGTATGAGTTAAATTAGATTAATTTGATATTTAAAATTAAAATTTGGATACTCAAAAACTATACGAAAAGTGCTATAAGTTGCATTTTCCCTCATGTCAATATGACGAAAAAATAAATCAAGTGTTGGTCAGAATTCATATTGCTTTGACTCTCAAAAAGGGAACTTTGACAAGTAAGAAGGAACGGAAGGAGTATAGAGTTGGATGCTGGATTTCTAAGGGACCTGGAACGAAAATGTTTTTTTTTTTTTTCGGGATAATTTGTGAGAGGATTCAATCAGAAGTCTGGTTGATTTATGGTACGTGTGTACAGAGGTATCTAGTGTAATAAAGGTGTTTGCCTAAGTTGCTTTTTCAGTTTTTTTTGGAATATTATTGTAAGTTTTTATGATTGTAGAGCAATGACGAATTTGCGAAATTGAGTATACCTTTTACGGAGACTGAATTATTCATTGCCTAAATGTAGATTGCCCAACACTCAGCTTCTTGTTGGATGCTGCAATGATGAAATCACTCACAAATTCAAGGGGAAAACTGTCATGAATGAAAAAGAGCGCTATGAATCTTTGCGCCACTGCAGGTTGGTTCAATGGAGTTGTCAATACTGTTTAAAGTTTAACATTTGTTTCAGTCAGATCTTAATGAAATGATCAAGTTTCTCTAATTGCTGAGGTGAGATTCAGTCAGTTGTCTGATGTCTTTCAGAATACGTTATGAACTTATTTGCATGTAGATGTTTCTGATATTATGTATATTGTAACTCTGATTTTTAAAATTATTGTTGCCTGTAATTCATTATTTAAGTTGATTCTTTTGTGTAATCTTTCTCTTGTTCTGTTCATTTTCGTTACGGTTGCCATTAAGATGACTAGTTGAGGTTCCTTTTAGATAAATTGTATTAAAAAAATTGGTTGTTGTTGTGAGAAATGAGAGAGACAAGGAAATTTTATCAGTGAACCAGAGTCCTACTAATCCAAAAGGGGTTCCAGATCTTTTCTTGGCCGAGCCTAGTCTCGGCACAACAAAAACACCATAGATCAGAACTCTGAAGCGGATGATAAGGCGAAATCACTGGTAGTTAAATAATCACTCTACATCAGCCATAATTGTCGCCTGTAATTTTGCATAGCAGTGATAAAAAATCTGAATTTTCATTCTCTTCTCTCAAACACGGGGCTACTTTCATGGTATGAGAAAGGCTCCAGTTTTGCTATGATTCACGAACCTGTAGTTATAGACACCTCAAGGCGGACAAAATGGTGATGGTCAAACCCTGTAAAGCTTTTGGGGTCAAATTAGTTGAAGCAAATTAATTTTGTTGCGTTGGAAAATAGCAACAAGAAGAAAGGGGAGAACAAAATGAAAAAGTTTGAATTGTGGGGTTAATTATGATGGAGGGACCAAATGATAGGGTAGTGAAGCTCAAGATTTAAGCACTAATTAGAGGGGTATGGATGATGATAATAAAAGAAACATTCTTGGTTCCTTAGTTCACATAAGGAAGATTGACATCTTATGCATCCAAGGAACCGGAATATAGGATTTGACTGATAACTTCTTTAGACAAAATGGGCGATAAGTGGGTTGACTGGGCAGATCTGCAATCTTGTGACACGGAAGGGGGTATTATAATCACGTGGGATAAGAGACAATGGGCTGTGTAGAGCTCAGTCTCTAGTACTTCAGATAGTGCTTCATAGGGGTGTATGGGCCTCATATTAATGTTGGAAGAGAAGAACTGTGGAATTAATTGATGGCTATCATGGGAATTTGGAATGAAAATGGTGTGGTTGGTGTATACTTCAGTGTCTATGTGTTTGAAAGCGAAAGAGACAACTGTATCGGGAGAATGAGGGAAATGAAGGCATCTTAGATTATTCAGGACTTGGGAATAATAGATTTAACTTTGCAAGAAGCACACTGCACCTGGTCCAGCCGTCCACGAGTGATGATTCAATCCAGACATCTAAATTAGACAAATTCCTCATTTTCACCTAACATAATGAGTGTTTCAAAGCATTCTTAGATTATTCAGGACTTGGGAATAATAGATTTAACTTTGCAAGAAGCACACTGCACCTGGTCCAACCGTCCAAGAGTGATGATTCAATCCAGGCATCTAAATTAGACAAATTCCTCATTTTCACCGAACAAAATGAGTGTTTCAAAGCATTGAAACAGACTGCCACTGAGTTGAAGGACTTTAGACCCTTATGCCTGATAGGAAATATATATAAAATCTTCTCTAAAGTCCTAACAGAGAGATTGAAAGGGGTGATGGAAAAGTTGGTCGACTCACAACAAATGGCATTTATTAAAGGTAGGCAGATTATTGATGCAGTCCCAATGGTAAATGAAGTCGTAAGGTCAAGACTAAAGCAAAAGGAAGCAGGAATTCTATGCAAGCCTGGCATAGAGAAAGCTTATGACCATGTTAATTGGGGTTGCTTGGAGTTTTGGAGAAGATGGGATTTAGACTTAAGTGGATTCAGTGGATAAGATTCTGTGTATCTTCAGTGAACTTCTCAGTGTTGATTAATGGTGCACTAGTAGGATTTTTTAGAGCACAAATGGGCCTCAGGCAGGGGACTCAACGACATGATCAAAATAGCGAACACAAGAGGCTAGTTGAGCGGGTTCGATGTGGCTAGTGAAGGAAGGGAAAGTTTAGAGGTGACTCATCTACAATATGCAGATGATACACTTATCTTTTGTGGGGAAGAAGAACATCAACTCAAATATCTGAGAGTGATACTGGTTCTGTTTGAAGTGATTTTTGGGTTACATGCTAATTGGAGAAAGAGTTTTCTTTACCTCATTAATGAAGTAAACAACATAGGGACATTGGATACAATCTTAGGCTGACTGGTCAGGGCTCTACCAACGACATACCTTGGGATACCTTTAGGTGCCAAATCAAAATCCAAAGAAATCTGGAATGGTGTAACACATAAGTGTGAAAAGAAGCTAGCGAGATGGAAGGGGCAATACTTGTCACTAGGAGGCAGGGTAACTCTTATTAACTCTGTCCTGGATGCTATGCCAACTTACATGATGTCCTTATTTTCCATACCTGTAGAGGTCACACTTTTAGGGGTCACAAATAGATTGGACAAGATTAGAATGAAGTTCTTAAGGCAAGGAAATAAGGACAGGAAAAGGAAAAGAAAGATCCGATAGTAGAGAAAAGTTACGAGGGTTTGGGGATTAAAAATCTGCAGAATTACAGCAAGACCCTCAGAATGAAATGGTTGTGGAAGTATGCTAAAGATAAACAAATGTTGTGGGGGGAAGTCATTGAAGTCAAGTATGAGGAGGAAAACAGTGGATGACAAAGGAAGCAAGTACACCATATGGTGCTAACCTGTTCAGATCTATAAGGGCTTTGTTGGATGAATTCAAGATCATCACCAAGGTTAAAGTGAAGAATGGGGAAAGACAAACTTTTGTGTAGATGATGGGCATGAGATGGGGGTTCTCTGGAATATTTATCCAGACATTTATAACTTAATGTTATAACAATAAAGGACCATTGCAGAAATGTGGATAGCCGAAGGTTGGGAGATCAATTTTAGAAGACAAGTAAATGACTGGGAAATGACAAGAGTTGCAGAATTTTTTTACATTATTGGCCAGTTTAAAGGGACACAAGAAAGGGAAAATGAACTTTGGTGGCAGGGTAGTGACAAAGGAAGCTTAAAGGTTGGCAAAGCATATAAGAGGATGAACAACCTCAATCAACAGAATGTCAGATGACAGATGACCTTGGAAAATTATTTGGAAGGTAAATATTCCTCACAAAGTAGCTTATTTTATTTGGCTTCTATCTAAGGAAGCAATCCTTACAAAAGGCAATCTGATGAAAAGGGGGTGACATTGTGTCCTAGTAGTGTTTTTTGTAGAGAGCAGGCAAAAATTGTTAAGTATTTGTCCCTTCATTGTAAGATCACGGGAAAATTATGAAGGCTATTTCTAAATCTCAAAGGTTTGTCTTGGTCTATGCCCGAAAAGATAACATGGACCCTTTAAAGTGGGGAAGAAGCTGGGATTCAGGCCAAAAGAAAAAGTAGATGGAGAATCATACCAACGGTGCACAATTTGGAAAGAGAGGAATGTTAGGTGCTTTGAGAATGTAGAGAATAGTATAGAATAGATCAAGTTGAATTGTATCTTGATTCCGTGTTCTCGGTGTAATCAGATTTGGTCCAATGATCCTGTATCTGTTGTTGATGTGTTGGATTCATTATAGACATAGGATTATAGGATTTATCTTGTAAATACGGCCTCAGTACAACCTAAGTACTGATGTTTCTATCAATATATACAAAGTTACCGGTTTAAACAAAAAATAAAGAGCAAGATTCTAGATGAGCTTATGATGCTTGAACAATTCTCTAAAGGCTGAATTCAAATTGTGGTGGTCAAAATAAAATTCTTGACTTGGAACAAGGACTACAACTTCTTACTGTGTAGAGGACAAAGGAGATATCCTGGAGATAGAACTCCAGAGGGTTAGGATAGGAACATCAAGTTTTTCCAAAGAGTTGCTATCTCTCAGGGAAGAACCAGTTGCATTGTAAGACTTTTGGTGAATTTTGAGATCGTAGAGGTCATGGATCTTATATAAGGGGAGATCCTCGACTACTATAAAATACTTTACATTGAATGTGAATAATGGAGACCTACTTTAAGACCAGATGATTTGCCGAACATTTTAGAAGAGGGGAAGAGGACAAGAACTGATTGGAAAAATCTTTTCGAGGAACCTTAACATTTACCACTATCAAGTTTTGTGCACCCATCAAGGCCCAGGGCCTCGAGGGATTCACAATGGCTTTTTACCAAGAGGCTTAGATGATCATTAAAATGGATGTGATGGCTCTAAACATTTTCTATTAACACAGCCTCATGGTGAGATCTACTAATGAATCATTGGCTTGATTCCCAATAAGAAAGGAGCCATAGGAATCGATGATTACAAATCCATAAGTTGGATCAATAATATTTATTGAATATCAGCTAAGCTACTAGCTAAAAGGCTCAAAAGAAGTATTTGGAGGTCTGGTGTCAGGTATCAAAGCGCATTGATTCAAGGAAGACAACTTATTGATGCTTTTTGATAGCTAATGAGGTGTTTGACTCTCCGCCGAGAAATGGAAATTATGGTGTTCTTTGTAAACTTGATATGGAGAAGGCTTTTGATGAAGTTAGTGGGTCCTATCTTCTAGCAGTGCTTAAGAAAATAGGCTTTGTTGATAGGTGGATATGCTGGATAAAGTTCTGTAGTACCACCACCACCATCACCACCAACATACCCAATTTATTCCCACAAGTGGGGTTTGGAGAGGGTAGTGTATACACAATCTTACCCCTACCTTGTGGAGGTAGAAAGACTGTTTCCAATGGATCCTCGACCTAAGTAATACATATATTAAAAAACAATATGTAAAAGAAAATACAGTAATGAAGTCATGCTGAAAATAATAGAGAAAACAACAATACCAATAACAAGTAGTATGATGACCTGAGCAAAAGGTAATTAAAAATCAGCTACTAAAAAAAAAAATCCAATAAATAGTTAGCATAAGAGTACTAATAATAATACTAATGATGATAGAGAAAATTAGACACTGCTTGCTCGATTACCTACTAACTTTCAGTCCGAATCCTCGTTCTCCATATCATCTTATCTTGGGTCATGTCCTCAATAAGCTGCAGGTGAACCCCATATTGTCTAATCACATTACTACTTTGGCCTACCTCTACTTCTCCTCAAGCCCACCATAGCTAACGTCTCACACCTTCTCAGTGTGGAATCTTCTCTTCTCATGGACGAGCCATCTCAGTTCGCCTTCCTAATCTTGTCCACCATAGGGTCCGCTCCCACTTTGTCCAGTATAACCTCGTTCTAAACTCCATCTCTCCTAGTATATTTGCACATCCCCACACATCCATCTCAACATCCTCATTTCTGCTACTTCCATCGTCTGGACGTGCGAGTTCTTTACTGGTCAACACTCTGCCTCAACCACCACTTTATAGAACTTATCTCTTAGTTTTGTTGGCAGATTTGTATCACACAAGACACCAGTCCTCCATTTCATCCACACCGCTCCTATACAGTGTGTTCCCCAAGTTCTTCCTTTAAATTAGAAAGTGTACCAACATTAAATTCTGGGAAGACAAAAGGTAAGGGGGTCTACCCTAAAAAGTGACTTCCAAGCTTGTAAACCGATAGCTCAAGAAAAATCTAATTGGCAAAATAATTGCTGGAAAAATACAATTAGGACGGATATTCAAGGTTGGGAACTGCCACACCTTATGGATGTCTAAAATTGGATGTACATTCTGTCAAGCCATATAGTACTGACAGCCCCGAAGCAACCACCCTTCAGTAAAGGAAGGCTACACACACCTATTCTCTCCTCCAATTAGATAATTTACTGATGGCTCTGGAAATATAGCACTCCCCTCAAGATATTATGTCTCAGCTGGATAGCCTTACATGAAGCATGCCTCACACACGATAATCTCTACAAAAGAAAAATTCAGACAGTCAATACATATTTCATATGCCCTCACAATTAAGAATCCAATACACATCTTTTGCTGCACTGTCCAATTTTCACAGATATTTGGGGCATGTGTTTCTCTATTTTTGGTCTCAAATGGTTTATGCTACAAAGAATAAAAGAGGCCTATGAATGCTGGTCCAGTGGAACGATGATAAGTCCATCAGGTCTCTGGCAGATGATTCCTGTCTGTATCTTTTGGTGTTTCTGGACAGAAAAGAATTGCAGATTTTTTGATGAGATTTCAACTCCCTAAGTTAAAAGCCTTCTATGGTTGTATAGTTGGAAGAATCTCTCCCCTGTAAATTGTCCTGTTAATTTTTGGGCTTCACCCAGCCTTCAGCATTAGCTTAGTGTTTGTTGTAGCTATGGCTGATAACCTTCTGTATTTACTACTTCTGCAATTTCTGCATCTTCTTGACGCCAGTAAGAGATTCTCTTGCTTCGTGACGAAAAAACTACAAATTTGTGGCACATGCTTTTACGTATGATGGGGTTAATTGGGTTATGCCTGGAACTATACTGGAGCTTCTACTCAATGTGAGATGAATTGGTTGAAGAAATGGTGATAAGACAGTAAGGAACTCAAATATTCTGAAGACAAAAGCAGTTCCGTTTAGAAGATCAAGATGAATTGCCTTTTTGTTTTATTTTTGGTGTAAACAGGAATTTTTCGATGATTTATGAAACCTGATAAATTTAATAGATAGTTTGCAAGTTACTGTTACATCAGGTTTCTCTTCTCTCTCTCTCTCTTTTTGAATTGCACATACTGTTATCAGCACTAACCTGGTGCTGATTTTATTATCAGTACAAGCCTGTTATCTTTTTCTAAAAAAGAACATAGCTTAGATGGTTCTAAATTATAATACTGTAGCTTCTAATGGTTAATATCAGCCTTTATCTTCAATTTTGTTATGGTGCATTTTCAATCAAGTTAATTGGGTATGCATTGATGCAGATGGGTTGATGAAGTTATTCCAGATGCACCTTGGGTTGTTACCCCGGAGTTCATTGAGAAACATCAGATTGACTATGTTGCACATGATGCTCTTCCGTAAGGCTAATGGCCCATAAAAATTTACTTCTGTTAATTTGCTTAAGGTCTTTGTTTCCTTGGAAATATATCTAGATGATCTTTCCATATTCCTCATTATATTCAATATTTTACTTTAAGGTCTCCCCCTGTTGTAGGATTTGCTTAATTTTATTTGTTTGTTTTGTGTTTCATTTTGGTTCATAGATATTTTTTGTTTTAATTTTTCATCATCTTGTCTCTGCATGTCAGTTATGCGGATGCAAGTGGAGCTGGAAATGATGTTTACGAGTATGTAAGTCTAAAATGAACTTCAGTTCATCATACACGACTTTATACCTTATTATTTTAATGTTTCTTTTAAACAATTTCGTTTGTCTGTAGAGTGTTTTTGTGTGTGCACATACGAAGATGGTTGCAACTTGTTCATCTTTTCAACATGCTGCATGAAATTCATTCTTTATTTGCTTGTTGTAGATCTGAAGTCTTGTGTAATGTTATTATTTTGAAAACCTGTGTTTTTAGGTTAAGTCCATAGGTAAGTTTTTGGAGACCAAGCGGACTGATGGCATATCTACTTCAGATTTAATAATGAGGATTGTGAAAGACTACAATGAATATGTGATGCGAAATTTGGACCGAGGATATTCAAGAACAGATCTTGGTCTCAGCTATGTGAAGGTATACTCCTTGGTGCTTTAATTTGGTGATGTAACATACCTTACCTCTCTCAGGAAAAAAGTGTTATTTTTTCGCGAATGTATTGAAAGAAAGAAAATGTTTAATTAGATGATGATGTAGACTTTTTGTGCTAGCATTAGCTTTACATTTCGTTTCGTTATCTGCTTTGCCATGTATTAACTTCATTATTGCCTCTTTTAGGAAAAAAGGCTGAGAGTGAATAGGGGTTTGAAGAAGTTGCACGAGAGAGTAAAGAAACAACAAGAGAAAGTGGAAGAGAAGGTATATTCTTCTTTATTAACTGATTTTCATTTCTTTATTTCGAATACAAGTTGTCAGAAGAGTCTCCAATCTCCATAGAATGTGGTTTGTGAATGTAGTTTGGCAATTATCTGGAAAAAGCAAAAGAGGAAAGGATATTAAGACGATGATCTCTGTCCTTTTATCATTTGTTCAAACAGCATTTTTTTCTTGAACAAGGTTACATATTTGATATATAATCAAAAGAGTATCCCTCAGCATGAAGACTGTGCTAAGAGAATCATAGTCACCGGAACCCCAACAAACATAACCGATTCGTTAACTAGTTACAATGATCCAATAATGTTTAACTACAGAATCAACATCTTCCGCTAGGTCCTCCTTGCACCAAAAATGAAACAAAAATACACAATTCATTTTAATCTTCTGTGGAGTTGGCTACATCTTCAAAATAGCGTTCATTCCTCTTCCTTCATATTGTCCACCAGATGCATGTAGGAATAATTTTCCACCATCTCTTCTGCCTTACCAAATTGCCTGGATCATTCCAGCATGGAAACACCTTAGCAGTTTTCCGAGGCATTATCCATCTGAGCCCTTTCATACTCAGTAATAGCTGCATCAGAGTACTGGTAATTTTGCGATGGATAAATATGTTCCATTTTATCCCTCGCAGAGTAGACATTTAGAACACATAGGAAACATTGTGCAAATGGCACTTGGAGCAATGTAAGGGTAGCACGGGAAACAATAGGATGGTATATAAGGTAAGGTTAAATTGGAGAATACAACGGAATTGCCTTCTGCCCCACAAAGGCAGGGGTAAGGTCTGTGTACACCCTACCTTCTGCATACCCCACTTGTTGGACTATACCGGGTATGATGTTGTTCTAGTGAATATTATGAAGTGTAAACGGCTTGGTGGCACATCTTATAATGGAATATCCACATTATACATCAGTGTTAGGTGTTCTAGTCTTTTATCATCTCTGTGCAACTGTCATTTTCTTGTAGGTTCTCGTATTCTTAGATCCTTTATATTTTAAGCTGACGGAATTTCGTGCAACAGTGTTTGAATGATTCTTTTTCTCCAGTGCAACACTCTTGTGTAAATTCAAGTTTTGACTTTGTTGGTTTCCACATTGGTATGGTTTCATTTGTTGAGAGGCCTGGAGCTTTTTAGTTAGTATATAGTAATTTACTCAACCTGTAATGAAGTGTTCACGAGCTTTTGCAGTTTGCTTCCCCTGTATGATGCGGCTCGGTTGACAATATAAAATTGAGCAGTATGTAGTTATGAGAGCTTTTTCGTATGTTGATGAAATGAACATAAGATACTTGTTGCAGATACAAACAGTAGCAAAGCATCGAAATATTTGGGTGGAGAATGCTGATAGATTGGTTGCTGGTTTCCTTGAGATGTTTGAAGAGGGCTGCCACAAAATGGTTCGATCTCTCTCCCACTTTCCCCGTCCCTCCTTCCCCCCATCCTCTTCTCCTCGTCTCTATCTGGTGGTGTGTTTAATCCTCCACAGTTTCTAGGCACAAAAAATTTAGCACCTCGTTCGCACACAGTGAGAGTGGTTTTAATTTGCACATCTGATCATACAAATTGGGCTTTCAACAGGGGACCGTCATAAGAGACCGAATTCAAGAGCAGATGAGGACCAAGAGTATAAAAGGGCTTCTATATGACCACGAGGATGATGATGAATATGATTACTATTACGGCAGCAGTGACGATGATGAAGAATACTACGATGGTGAAGATGAAGAATAGTGTTCCTCACTTTTTTCATGTTATGTGGTGAAACTCTCACCGTGTAAAATGTAGTTTATGGATCAAATTTGGATGAAGATGTATAACGGTTGGATGCGCGTGCAATATGCGTGTTTTCTTTGGTAGAATGTAGTGGCCGTTTAGTTGTGTTGTAAACCGTGATCAAGCATAGTCTTGTACCATAACGCTGTCAAGCAGAGTGATTTGTCTAATATGAGATGAATAATCATATGTTTTTGAAAATACAACTTTATTTTCTCCTTTTCTTCTCCTTTTCTTCTTTTGACAATTGCATAGCTAGGAATCCTCACCTCTTCTTCTGGAGTTTCTTATCAAAATAAAAAAGGAAACTACCTAGCTGCAGCTAATAAGCTATTCAGTTTGGTAGTTCTTGGCTTCTCTGGCTACCTTGTAAATGTAGTTATGATTTTTCTGGTCTGCCTGTCAACAACATGCCTAGTGTATTCCCACATAGTGGGGGTCTGGGGAGGGTAAAGTGTACGCAGATCATACAACTACCTCAGATGAAGTAGAGAGGTTGTTTTCGATAGACCCCCGGCTTAGGACCGATAGTAGTATAACAAACACAAATCATAAATGCATATAAATTAGTACAATCTGTAAAATTATACTACAATCACAAGATAATCTAAAAACTATTTATCTGAAATCATAGACATCACTCGGCACCACGAACAAGAAATTTCAGACACAAATAAAGAACACTCCCCTATTGTTACCGACGCACTCTCACACCCTAACCCTCTACCCTAATTCGCGTTCTCCACACCTTCCTATCAAGGATCATATCCTCCGTAAGCTGTAACTGCTCCATATCATGCCTAATCATCTCCCTCCAGTATTTCTTTGGCCTACCTCTACCCCGCCTAAAACCATCCATAGCTAGTGAGTGTCTCACACCTCCGCACTGGAGCATCCGAGCCCCTCCTCATCACATGCCCAAACCAACGTAACCTTACTTCTCACATCTTTTCCTCCACCGAGGCCACTCCCACCTTCTCCCGAATAATCTCACTCCTTACCTTATCTTTCCTGGTATGGCCACATATCTATCGCAACATCCTCATCTCTGCCACCATCAACTTTTGGATGTGGGAGTTCTTAACTGGCCAACACTCCGCTCCATACAACATAGCCGGTCGGACTGCCACTCTGTAGAACTTTCCTTTAAGCTTCGGGGGTACCTTCTTATCACATAAAACTCTCGAAGCGAGCCTCCATTTCAACCACCCAGCCCCAATACAATGTTTGGCATCCTCGTCAATCTCACAATTACCCTGAATCATAGACCCCAGATACTTGAAACTCTTCTTCTTCTGAATGGCCTGAGAGTCCAGCTTCATAACCATACCATTCTCCGGCGACACATCACTAAACTTACACTCCAAGTACTTCGTCTTGGCCCTGCTTAACCGAAATCCTATAGACTCAAGGGTCTATCTCCAAGACTCTAACTTATCATTTACTCTTCCTCGAGTCTCGTCAATCAACACTGCATTATCAACAAATAACATACACTAAGGCACCTCCCCTTGAATATGTCGCGTCAAAACATCCATCATCAAGGTAAATAAAAAAGGGCTAAGATTCGATCCCTTATGCAACTCTATCAAAATCGAAAAGTGCTCCGAATCTCCGCTTACCATCCTCACCCGAGTCTTCGCGCCATCATACATGTCCTGAATTGACCTAGTGTATGCCACGGGTACCCCTCTAGCCTCTAAACACCTCCACAAAATCTCCCTGGGAACTTTGTCATAAGCCTTCTCAAGATCAATAAACACCATGTGCAAGTCCTTCTTCCTCTCCCAAAACTTCTCCACTAATCTCCTCACAGGGTGAATGGCCTCAGTAGTTGAACGACCTGACATGAAACCGAACTGATTCTCAAAGATAGTCACGCTCTTTTTCAGCCTCAACTCTGCCACCCTTTCCCAAACCTTCATAGTATGACTCAACAATTTAATGCCTCTATAGTTGTTGCAACTGTGAATGTTTCCCTTGTTCTTATACAATAGAATCATCGTACTCTACTGCCAAGCTTCAGGCATCTTCGCCGCCCTAGAAATGATGTTAAACAACCCTGTCAACCACTCCAAATCTTCCCCGCGCCAGTACTCTTCCAAAAATCCACTGAAATCTCGTCCGATTTTGTCGCCCTACCCCGATGCATCCTGCGAATAGCCCCCTTGACCTCCTCAACCTCGATTCGCCTACAATAACCATAGTCGCAACACCCTCAGATTTTCCCCAGTCACCCAATAAGAGACCTTTGTCCCCCTCGTCATTCAAAAGTTTACGAAAATAGGACTACCATCTCTTCCTAATGAGGGAATCCTCAACCAACATAGTACCATCTTCGCCCTTGATGCACTTCACTTGGTTAAGGTCACAAGCCCTCCGCTCTCTGGCCTTGGAAAGCCTATACAATTTCTTATCCCCGTCTTTCTCCTCTAAAGCCGATTACAAGCTCTCAAAAATTGTCGTCTTAACTGTTGTAACCGCAAGCTTAGCCTCTCTCCTAGCTACCTTATACTCCTCCTTATTCGTCTGCCTCTCCTCATTATCCTTTCTCTCAACCAACTTAGCATACGCCATCTTCTTAGACTTCACCTTTCTCTTAACCTCTTCGTTCCACCACCAGTCCCCTCGATACTTGCCAGATCGACCTCTCAAGACACCCAACACCTCTCTAGTGGTCTCCCTAATGCAATTGAAAGTTGTCTCCCACATACTATCCGCATCCCCTCTACTCTCCCAAGCCCCTTTGCTCATCAACTTCTCCCTCTATCTCCAAATCACTAGCCAAAGTCAAGCTACTCCACTTAATCCTGGGCCGAACCTCCATACTCCTCTTCTTTTTGCCCTTATTGATTACCAAGTTCATCACCAACAACCTATGCTGAGTCGAAAGATTCTCTCTAGGTATGACTTTACAGTCTTTACACTTTACAGTCTTTACATAGCGCTCTATCACCCTTTCTAAGGAGCAAAAAGTCTATGTGAGTCTTGGCCACTGAACTACGAAACGTAATAAGGTGATCATCCTTCTTCGGAAAGCTCAAATTCGCTATCCAAAACCCAAAAGCCCTAGAAAAATCCAAAAGAGAAGTCCATCCTTCATTCCTCTCTCCAAAACCGAAACCGTCATGCACATCATCATAACCTCTCCATAAAGACCCAATATGCCCATTGAAGTCTCCTCCCACGAAAAGCTTCTCAGTGCTCGGGATGGTCCTCACCACCTCATCCAAAACCTCCCCAAAACCCGTTTTCTCCTCCTCGTCCAAACCTACTTGTGGAGCTTAAGCTCTAATAACATTCACCGTAGACCCTCCCACGACCAACTTAATAGACACCAACCTATCACTGACTCTCTTAACCTTGACCCACATCATATTATTTTACCTTTATTAGATCCGGATAAAAATATAATCCGCGATTCCTTCTATGAAAGACCCTCACCTTTTGTTGAGGGTGAGTGAAATGAAGAACAAAGGGTGAGCGTTTTTTAGTAGAAAGAATCACAGACTAAATTTTTTTTTTGGTTCTAATGCAAGTAAAATAATATGATATGGTGGATTTTTAAATTTTAGGTAAAATAATATAAGAAATTCAGATATATGCACAGTATTATGCTACGTGTCTCTCTAGGTAACTTAATATGGCCTAAAAATTTGACGGTAAGGACATTGACAAGCTAAAAGTATAATTAAGAAGGGTATTTGCGTATCACTTTTGAAAGTTCGGGGGTAAATCTATAATCTATAATCTATATCTATAATTTATAATCTATAATCTATATCTATAACATATTAGACGGGCCTTAGAAATGTCGTTTGAACTTTTTGCCCTCCATTAAAAGTCTTTGCTTTCGATAAAATCGTCTTTTCACTATTTTTTTTAATATTTAAGAATTAAAAATTAATTAAATATATTTATTGCTAAAACTTTTTCTTATTAGAAGTCATCAAAATTAATGATAACTAATACTTTTTTCATTGGCTTAAGAATTCTAAATCAGCTAAATTTGATTTTAAGAAGATTTAAAAAGTCTATAAATCTACATCTACATCTATAATATATTAAATTCATTAATCACTTGAAACTTCTGGTGGTAAAATATAAGGAAAAGGACATGGGGTGGTCATTTAAAAAAAAATGGCCCACAATTTTAAAATGTGGACAACTGTAGCCAGTCGGCCCAATTTAATTCCCTTTTTTAGCCATTTGGCCAATTGGACACATGCAATCTCTATACTCAATTGATACACTTTTATACCATATTGATACACTTTTATCCTACATTGATACACTTTTTAAAAAAGAGAAAGAAAATTTTATGCAAGCACATGCAGTCCCTATACCCAATTGATACTCTTTTATACTATATTGATACACTTTTATAATAAGAGAGAAGGGATATCTATGCATGCATATTCAGTGTCCATATACCCAATTGATACTCTCTTATACTAGATTGATACACTTTTATACCACATCGATACAGTATATATACCACATAAATACACCTTTTATAGAGGAAATCTGTCTAAGATACAGTAGCTATACAAAATTGATACAATACATATAGCACATTCATACACCTTTTCTGAGTTAAGAGGGAGAAATATCTGTAATTTTCGGCACAACCCAGATGGGGATTTTGATTATAGCTCAAAAAATTTTGGGTTCTTTGAGTAAACCAAACTGGCAAGGTCAAGAATGGGGATATAATCAACAGAATACTAGTGGAGTTGATTTTCAAGAACGTAAAACTGAATTTCAAGAATCAACTAGTGGTGTTAGAAGTTACTTTCCACAGGATGTTGAAGGGTTTAAGCAGAACCCACATGCGCAAAATGGGAACTTTTCATCTGGGTATGGGAGTTTATCCTCACAAAGTAGTGATTTCGGGTCTCGAAAGGATTATCAAAATACTTTAGTTGATAATAGAAATGATAGTAGTTACAGTGGTGGAAATTCGTCAAATTTGTTGCGTAGTTCTGGGTTTGAGGGAGGTTTAAGTCACAGAGGAGTATATGGGCAGTATCACCAGAATGGAAATGGTTATGACGGTGGCTATGTACTGGGTATTTAATTGTGGTGCTATTTTTATGGTATTATTTTAGTTTTAGGTGTTATTTTTGTCCTTTTCCCTAAAATATACCTGTGCTTACAATAAAATATATGTTTTGAACATTTTGCACTTCATTAAAAACCCTCGTGATAGATAAAATCGTCTAATTTTAAATAATGAAAAATTACACGTGCGAGGCACGTGCGACTAAACTAGTATAATCCAAAAGAATGACGGTAAGGGCATTGACAACCTAAAAGCATAATGAAGGGTATTTGCATACCATTTTTAAAAGCAGAGGCATATTTGGCCTTTATCCGTTTCTACTTTTATCTTATCGTTGTTAGCTTGTTATTGTTCCTTTTTTATCTCACTTTGAGTTAAGAATTTATTGAAAATAACCTCCATGATATCATAAGATAAGGATAAAATTTATGTATACACTATATATCCTCTTCAGATTCCATATATGAAAGTATATTGAATTTGTTGTTGTAATTTCTAATTGCACGTAGTTTTGTCGTAGTATTGGGTGTGAACTAATTGTTTAGCACCTTCAATTATATTATGGCATTCCACCTTTGAAGGTAGACATATTGCATGGTGGAAACTTCATAATGGCCAAGCAGAAGGAAATTTAAAGAGTTGACAGATTGTCCGTACATTCCCAGAGCTTGCGTGATACTCCTATAGTTTACTATGCTTTTAACATTGGGACCTAGTACCAAGGGGTGAACATACACCTGGAACAAACTACTACCACCAAATTCAGTAGCTTTAATATATATATATATATATACTAGATACTCGTGCCCGTGCATTTTGGCAACATTAATATACAAAAGAGATTCAATTTTGAGAAAGATTATTTCCTAATTATTTTAATTGTTTAGTATAGGAATAAAAAAAAGAAATGTAGTACAATGAACCAATGTTAACATAATATATACATTCAGTGTGGAATAAAATTGTGTTTGTTAGACTGGTCCAACCAATACAAAAGTAATTATATAATGCAATAAAAATCTAGTTAGATTATTGCAAGTACAGTTGGCGGCACATCTTTCATTTGGACATTCTTAAAAAAGTACATGATGCACGTCTCATTTAAAAATTTCAAATATATAAGTTGAAGAGACATACGTCGATTTCGAAATATTTATTGCACCATAAAATTACCGAAATACCCTTGGTAGTCATTTAATAAGAAACAAAAAGATATTTATAAAAAATTACTATCATGTATAATTCAATTACAAAGGTCTAAATAAAAATATTATTAAAATAATACATGAGGACAAAACTAATAAATATAAGAAAAAAACAAAATGCATGTGTAACCATTTTATTGCACCATAAAAATGAGGACAAAACTAATAAATATAAGAAAAAAATAATATGCATGTGTAACCATTTTATTGCACCATAAAATTACCGAAATACCCTTGGGGTATAAAAACAAGTAATTTAATAAGGAACCAAAAAATATTTATAAAAAGTTACGACCATGTATAATTCAATTATAAAGATCTAAATAAAAATATTATTAAAATAATACATGAGGACAAAACTAATAAATATAAGGAAAAGACAATATGCATGTGTAATCATTTTATTGCACCATAAAAATGAAGATCAAACTAATAAATATAAAGAAAACACAATATGCATGTGTAACCATTTTATTACACCATAAAATTATTGAAATACTCTTGGTAATCACTTAATAAGGAATAAAAAGATATTTATACAAAAATAGTACCATATATAATTGAATTACAAAGGTCTAAATAAAAATATTACTAAAATAATACGTGAGGACAAAGCTAATAAATATAATAAAAAATTAATATGCATGTGTAACCATTTTATTGCACCATAAAAATGAGGATAAAACTAATAAATATAAGGAAAAAACAATATGCATGCGTAACCATTTTATTGCACCATAAAATTATTGAACTACTCTTGGTAGTCATTTAGTAAGGAACAAAAAGATATTTATAAAAAAAAGTATCATGTATAATTCAATTATAAAGGTCTAAATAAAAATATTATTAAAATAATACATGAGGACAAAACTAATAAATATAAGAAAAAAATAATATGCATTTGTAACCATTTTATTGCACAATAAAAATGGGGACAAAACTAATAAATATAAGGAAAAAACCATATGCATGTATAACCATTTTATTTACTACTATATATAAGTAAAGGTTGGGGTGATTAAAATTATCGAACTACCTTTGATAGTCACCGCAACCTTCACTTATATATATTAGTAAAGTAAACTAATAATAGTAATAATAATAATAATAATATAATAATAATAATAGTAATGATAATAGTAAAAAAAAGTAATAATAATAATAATAATATTAATAATAGTAGTAATAGTAATAGCAAAATAATAATAATAATAATTTAATAATAATATATAATTACTTATAAATGAAGGATTGATGTAGTACACAAAAAGAAAACAAATAAACATAAGAAAAAATAATATGCATGTGTAACCATTTTATAGCACAATAAAAATAAGGACGAAACTAATAAATATGAGAAAAAAATCATATGTATATTTAACCATTTTATTTACTACTATATTTAAGTAAAGGTTGGGGTGACTAAAATTACTGAACTACCTTGGATAGTCACTCCAACCTTCACTTATATATAGTAGTAAAGTAAAGTACTAATAGTAATAATAATAATATAATAACAATAATAATAATTATTATAATAATAGTAATGGTAATAGTAAAAAATATATAATAGTAAAGTAAAGCAATAATAATAATAATACTAATAATATAATAATAATAATAATAATAGTAGTAGTAGTAGTAATAGTAATAACAAAAATAAATAAATAATATAATAATAATAGATATAATTACTTATAAATAAAGGATGAGTGTACTACACAAAAAGACAAAATAGTAGTACACCTATTCTTCATTTATATATAAGATATAAGATATAAGACTAGACACCCATGCTCGTGCAAGGCACGAGCATTTTGAAAACACTAATGTACAAATGAGATCCCACTTTGGGAAAGATTATTTCCTATTCGTTTTAATTATTTAGTATAAGAGTAAAGGAAAAAAATGCAGTACAATAAACCGATGTTAACATAATATATTTATTCAGTGTGGAACAAAATTGAGCTTGCTAGACTGGTCCAACCATTACAAAAGTAATTATATAAGTGGATAAAAATCTAGCTACATTGTTGCAACTACAGTTGGCGGCACTTCTTTCGTTTGGACATTCCTGAAAAAGTACATGATGCACGTCTCATTTGAAAGTTTCAAATATATAAGTTGAGGAGACATACATCGATTTCAAAATATTTATTGCACCATAAAATTATCAAAATACCCTTGGTAGTCATTTTATAAAGAATAAAAAAATATTTATAAAAAAATACTACCATGTATAATTCAATTACAAAGGTCTAAAAAAAAATATTATTAAAATAATGCACGAGGACAAAACTAATAAATATAATAAAAAGGTAATATGCATGTGTAACCATTTTATTGCACCATAAAAATGAGGACAAAACTAATAAATATAAGAAAAAAATCATATGCATGTGTAACCATTTTATTTACTACTATATATAAGTGAAGGTTGGGGTGACTAAAATTACCGAAATACCCTTGGTAGTCGCCCCAACTTTCACTTATTGCATCATAAAATTACCGAAATACCCTTAGTAGTCATTTAATAAGGAACAAAAAGATATACTACTATATATAACTGAAGGTTGAGGTGAATAAAATTACCGAAATACCTTTAGTAATCACCCCAACCTTCACTTATTGCACCATAAAATTATCGAAATACCCTTGGTAGTCATTTAATAAGGAACACAAAGCTATTTATAAAAAAATAGTACCATGTATAATTCAATTACAAAGGTCTAAATAAAAATATTATTAAAATAATACATAAATTATCGAAATACCCTTGATAGTCACCCCAACCTTCACTTATTGCACCATAAAATTATCGAAATATCTTTGGTAGTCATTTAATAAGAAAACAAAAGATATTTATAAGAAATACTACCATGTATAATTCAATTACAAAGGTCTAAATAAAAATATTATTAAAATAATACATAAATTATCGAAATACCCTTGGTAGTCACCCCAACCATCATTTATTGCACCATAAAATTACCGAAATACCCTTGGTAGTCATTTAATAAGGAACAAAAATATATTTATAAAAAATACTAACATGCATAATTCAATTACAAAGGTCTAAATATAAATATTATTAAAACAATACATGAGGACAAAACTAATAAATATAAGAAAAAAATAATATGCATATGTAATCATTTTATTGCACCATAAAAATGAGGACAAAACTTATAAATATGAGAAAAAATCATATGCATGTGTAACTATTTTATTTACTACTATATATAAGTGAATGTTAGGGTGACTACCAAGGGTATTTCGATAATTTATGTATTATTTTAATAATATTTTTATTTAGATCTTTGTAATTGAATTATACATGATGGTATTTTTTTATAATATATATATATATATATATATATATTATTTTACTACTATATATAAGTTCTTATTTTGAAATTTTGGATTCTTTATTTTCTATGTATTGCCATCATATTTAGCAGTTAAACTGATTCTTGGTCCCTTAGCCTCGATAATTTCATTTCTGCCTAAATGGAAACTATGAAACTATCACCAAGAAATATGACAGTACAAACAAATTCTATTTATTGCTTATGACTTTTGATATTCAAGCTATTGTGTTTGTACTTTAAACTACACTTTGCGCATGAGGCACACAGTGGCGTGTTCTTCCGTTTCTCTACTTATAAATACTAGTATTTCATTCATTTCATGAGTGGATATCATCATGTACGAGCTCAACTTGAATTATTCTTTCTTCATATTTCATTAGACAACTTTCTTTTGTCTCTAAATTTTCTTCTTCATTATTGCAGGTCAAGATTCGAAAGCATCAGTTATTCATTATTGAAATTACCAAGAGGAGTTGGTGAGATCAACAACAACAACAACAACAACAAACCCAGTGTATTCCCACAAAGTGGGGTCTGGGGAGGGTAAAATGTACGCAGTCCATACCGCTACCTCCAAAGAAGTAGAGAGGTTGTTTTCGATAGACCCCCGACTCCAGGTAGTGAATAGTAACCAAAGCGTAGTGAAGCATGATGGATGACGTAACATAAAAAGGAATAAGACATACTAAAATAAAAATAAAATAAAGTATAAATCCGAGCAATACTAAATAAGATAAATAGGTGCAATAAATAAGAGATAAGCGATAGGGCATCTAGAATACGACACCCCTCTAGTAGTAACAAACATTCACAGACCAGGGAAACCTAGGCCCTCCTGACTAGTGGCTCCTGCCTACTTGCTACAACTCACGCACTCATCCTAGCCTTCTACCCTTATTCGCAACCTCCGCGCCTTCCTATCTAGGGTCATGTCCTCGGTAAGCTGAAGCTGCTCCATATCGTGTCTAATCACTTTTCTCCAGTACTTCTTCGGCCTACCTCTCCTCCTCCTGAAACCCTCCAACACTATCCTCTCACACCTGCGGACTGGAGCATCCGTACCCCTCTTCATCACATACCCAAACCATCTCAACCTTTCTTTCCGCATTTTATCCTCTACGGAAGCCACTCCTACCTTCTCTCGGACTGTCTCAATCCTAACTCTATGAACATTCGGGTTTACTGTTTTATTGATGAATGTCACACCCCTTTTCTGACCAAAAAAGATTCATTTTAAGGTTCGAAAGGGTTTTTATTATTAAAGTGACAAAAGATGAAAATTTATTTCGAAAAGGACTTTTTATATTCAAAACTCAGAGTCGCCACTTGGCATAAATCGGGTGTGCCAAGTCACCCTTGGATATCCTTTTTCAAAACAGATTTGACTATATAAAACTGATCCGCGAATAGAGATTTCGGCTAAGGAATTCTGTTGACCAAGGGGAAGGTGTTAGGCACCCCTCAATCCCGTGAATGATGTGTTGGTGACGGTTGATTCTTAAGATCACAGTCCGGTTTCTTAGGAGTATGGGAATAGGACTCTATTTCTGTTAGAGCACCCATAAGTTCTTCATAATCTTCATCGTCCTCATGCTCAACATTCAGTGGCGCAGCATACAATGGCTCAACAGTAAGCTGTTTCTCTACAGATAATGCTTTCTTATCCTCATGATGAACATCAGCTACAGAGAACACATTCATATCGCTGGGCTGCTTCATTGCTTTGCATATATCAAAGCGGATCACTTCGTCATTCAACCGAAATAAAAGCTCATTAGCTCTCATGTCAATAAGCACACTTCTTGTTGCAAGGAAAGGACGTCCCAAGATTATGGGAACTTCAGAATCCACCTCGCAATCCAAAATCACAAAGTCTACAAGAAAAATGAAGGTAGACACCTTCACCAACACATCATTCAAGATACCCACAGGTCGTTTTACCGACCTATCTGCCATCACGAGCCGCATATTGGTTGGTGTAGGGTCGCCCAACCCCAACTTTATGTAGACGGATAGTGGCATCAAATTGATGCTAGCTCCCAAATCGCACAATTCCTTAGCAAAATTCATAGATCCAACCGTGCAAGGAATAGTGAAAGCACCAGGGTCTGCCTTCTTCTGTACTAAGGACCTTGTGGCAATTGCACTGCAATGATGAATATTATCTGTCGGCTCATAGCTTACTGCCCGCTTCTTTGTTAAAAGATCCTTCATAAATTTTGCATACCCAGGCATTTGTTCAAGTGCCTCCACCAATGGAACATTAATGGTCAGCTGTTTTAACATAGTCATGAATTTGCTGAACTTCGTATCATCCGCCACCTTCTTCAATCTTTGGGGAAAAGGTGGTGGTGGGTATGAAATTGTTCTCTCCATGGCTTTCTTCTCCTCTTGCTTCCGTTTTTCAGCTTTTCCAGGCTGCACGTCGTGAGGAGTGACGTTAAGGACGGTAGGATCGGCTGCTGCGACATCTTCCCCTTTCGCCTTATCATCAATTTCCGCTTCTTCGTCAACCACTTGCTTGCCTTTTTCTGAAGTTTCCAGCACCTTACCACTTCGGGTAGTGATGGCCATGCATGACCCATCATTTCTTGGGTTTTGCACAGTATCGCTTGGTAACGTGCCAGCCTTTCTTTGATTGAGTGCTGCTGAAAGTTGGCTCAATTGCTGCTCTATTTTCTTGATTGAAGTGGAATGAGAATCAACTAATTGCTTCATAGAGGACAAATCATTTATTACCTCCGTTACTCCTGCGCTCGTTGCTTCCACTCCTTTCAGTAGTTTAGCCATCATGTCTTCCATACTTCCAGAACTAGATGTGGTGGTGTCACGTCTTCCAGGGGGAACATACAAACCACTTTTGTCATTCTTGTTCTTCCAACTACCTTGGTCCTTGTTTCCATATTTATCATAATAGTTCCGACCTTGGTTTCCTTGGGTATTACCTCGAAAACCCCCCTGATTGTTCAAGTAGTTGGCTTCCTCTTCCGAATCAGATTCGTCTCTTCCTTTTGACGCAATAGCTTTCACTTTTTCGGTCTTCCCTGATAATAAATGCTTTGTAAGAAGATCCACTTGTGTTTTCATGTGCGCCATATCTTGATCACGTTCTTCTTGTCTTCTTCTTTGGTCTGCAGTCATGCCAATAGATAAAGTGGGGCTTGCTACCTCAGAATCCCTGGTATGCCAAGCTCTACTTTGTTGCGTCATATGATCTAGCATATTGCTTGCTTGACCAAAGGTGAGATCCATAAAGGATCCTCCAGCCGCATTATCCACCACTGGTTAAGTTATTGAATTCAGGGCTCTATATAATATCTCCATTAGGTGAACATTAGTCATATGATGGTTTGGGCACCTCGCTAGCTTTGTCTTGAACCTCTCCCATGTTTCATGAAGAGCTTCAGTGGGAAGCTGACGAAAGTTGCTGATTCATCTCTCATTTGTGCTCTTTTGGATGGCGGAAAGAATCTTTCTAGGAAAGCGTCTCTCAATTGCCTCCAATTTGTAATAGAATCAGGAGTCAGCCCATTCAACCATAGAGTTGCCTCCCCAGACAGAGACAATGGAAATAGACGTAATCGAATTGCATTCTGACCAACACCAGGATTGTCAAATGACTTGCATGTAGAAATAAAGTTGATGAGATGCATATTCGGATCATCGCCTGCTAGTCCACCAAATAATCCCTTGAGTTGCAATAATTGAATCATGGTGCTCGTGATGTTGAACTTGGCTCCGGGTGCCAATGGTGGAGGAATAATGGCTCCTGTGGCTCCGGCTCCATCAAGATCATCATCATCATCGTCGAAAGCTGGCTGCATAGCTTGGCGTTCAGGCCTAAACCTAGCTTGACGATCTCTTTTTTTGGCAGGTGTTGCGATCTCAGTGGCATGCCTAGGGTTTAGTAGCTCGTCATCACCTAGATCTTCATCGTCAGGATTTGTTGCTCGCCCAGGGTTATCAATATTCTGTTGATGCACTTGAGCGGCGGCTAGTGCAGCTAGTCTCGCCTGTTCCTGTTGAGCAGCCATCCTTTCAATTGCGTGTTGTGCCTCCATTCTGCGAATACGTTGTGGTTCAGGATTGATAGGTAATAACGGTTGACCAGAACTTCGGGTATGGGGCATACACTGAATAAAAACCTGCAGTAAACAAAAACAAAAACAAAAACTAAAAGTAAAAGTACGAGAATCTTTGACCAAAGGGTCTAGTAATTATTACGAACTTAATTGACACTTGTATTCCCCGGCAGCGGCGCCAATTTTTTATAACGCTCAATCTACAGCTCTCGTAGGAGTGTAAAGCGGTCGTTAGCAAATATAGAACCCAACCTGGGTTGGGTATCGATCCCACAGGGAATAGCTTGGTCAACAAGTAAGTAACGATTACTAGACTTTTAGTGCAAGTCTCGTAAGAAGGGGGGAATTGTATTGTGAAAGTAATGTAACCAAAATAAGAGAATAAAGCAGAAAATAGCAAAGTAAAATAAAGAATGTTTAGTAGGTTGTGAAACAATGAGAATTGAGGAGTTGGGGTTATGTCCACCTTCTGAGTTAGACGTCTCTATTGACTATGAGTGTGCAGAATTCAGACATGCATGTGCTTATAGAGAATTGTATTCGATGGTAAATCCAGGCGTCTTTCGACCTATTCGAGGATTATTTCACTTTAACTCTTTCGAGCTTAAAGCGTGTCTAACGGTACGAATTCTCCAAGAGGTTAATCCAGTTACGGCACTAACTTTTTAATAGGGGATGGGACCCTACTACCTTGACATTATCTCTTTTCCAGACAGATAACCTTTCTTTCGAACAAGTTAAATGTTATACTGGCGTATTCTTGCGTTTGCAACCACAAAGAATTTAGATTAAGATGAAGAGAATAATGATATAAGCAACATACGTGTCACGAACTCACAAACTCACAGCAATAGATAGTATCTCATTCGGCTTCCATAACCCCAACAGAGAAGTTTAGTTACCCATGAATGCGAAGGAAATCACAATTGACATTGTTGTTATACCACAATAAAGATTTCACGTTTGTAATGGTGTGGTAGGCGTTAGGCGTGAATCCCTTAGCAAAGTAACGTTTCTCTTGTTGTGGAATTTAAGAATAGATGAATAGAAGAAGAAAAATAGAATTGAATGTAAGAAGTTTAGAAGATGTAAGAAGATTTAAGAAGAAGATGATAGATGGAGATGATAGATGGAGATGATCCAAAATCTCTAGCAAGATAGGGTATTTATAATACCCATATCCTATTCCTACTAAGCTAATGAAATGCTTAACCAAATCCTACTAAGCTAATGAAATACTTAACCCAATTGTACTAGGTTAATGTATCATTATCCTAATCCTAATAAGCTAATGAAATACTTAACTCAATTGTACTAGGTTAATGTATCATTATCCTAATCCTAATAAATTACTGCTAGTCCCCAAAGTCTTCAGAAATGTTGTTTTAGCCCGGGACAGAATTTCCATGCGCCATCTTTAGTCCTTGGCGTCCAAGATTGGCTTTTCTCCTTTCGTGAAGCTTTCTTTGGCGTCAAGTTATCCATAAAATGCTGAATTCTGCATCATTTATACCTGAAACTTTGCTAATCATGTTCGTTAGCTCACTTACAGAAAAAAGGACTAAAAGTGCATGAAATATATAATTTGTTCTCAAAATTAGGCTAAAATATGGGCAAAATATAGTGCTATATGCGTGTAAACTCGCCTATCATCAACACCCCACACTTAAAGCTTTGTTCGTCCTCGAACAAAATATCATGTCCTTCTAAACATCAACTTAGGGTTTCACAGCAAAAACACAAAATATTCGTCAAGACAAGCACAACAATTATCGACAAAGAGTAGTTTTTTTATCATTAGTAGAAACAGTTTAACCTCTAGCATAGACTCGTGATGGTGGTCAACTCATATTCAAAGGTTAAGGCACAAAGAATCATACACGACTACCCAAAACTCATCAACCATGTGTGTCTCACAATATATTACCCATAATCACTCACAAGTATAGCATATTTTTCAAACATGGGTATCAAAATATCCTTGCTCTCACTCTCACAAAGAATTCATATGCAGCAACTGATGACCATAGGCTTGCCCTTAGTGTAATGCTCCACTAAATGTCAGAATGCTAAGCTTAGAATCAAATAGGTCTTTTGATGGTTGTAATGTAGGCTAAGGGACGGGTAGGACTATTTTGGCCAGAAATAGTGACTATGTTCCTAAGCTCTTTAATACATCACATTGTATTATTAACACTTTTCTTTCAAACAACCTTTCTACTTTCTTTTATTCTACCACTCTTTTTCTCCTCTTTTGTTTTTCAATTTTAAACATAACTAACTTTTCAGTTTTCCTTTCCTTTTTCTTTTGATAACATACCTCTTATGATAGCACTTTCTTTTTCATAACTCATTCAAGCACCAATGCATTCTAAAGCATCATACTCACCCAATTTCCTCTTATTTTGTCACATGACTTTTTCACTTTAAAGCACTTAGGAATTTGGATCAAATTATGGTCTTGAAAAAAATAGATTAGGCTTACATACGAGGTTTGTCAAAGAAAATAGGCTAAAGGCTCAAAAGGGTTTAACTAGGATGATGTCCATGGGTAGGTAAAAAGAAGGTAAATAATCATAGGTTGCCAAAGAAATGCCTAAATCATCTCCTAGACTTGCACTCTTTATTTTTGCTTTACATACATACCAGGCAAGTTCTAGCATCAGCCACAAGCACAGAATATACTATTATCTCACACACACAAGGCACATGGTCGACTTTATTGGGAGTAGTATAGACTCTTGACCCAACAGATGAAGGAATTAAACCAAACAATATCACATAGTGAGTCACAATTAGAGCCTAAATGTCTCAATAGTCATGATTTTAGCACAAACTCTTGTCATAATCTCATGCTGCCTATTAGAATAATTTCATGCGAAGCTAAGCTAAAAAAAAACAATTAACTACAAACAAACATAAATAAATGCAAATGTGGATGGAGAAGTATAGCATACAAATACCAGCACCCCACACTTAGACGGGACACACTGTCCTCAGTGGAAAATAAATAAGAAGAACCTGGTTGGTCGGACTCATCCTCTATGTCTGGGGTCATACCCCTTGCATCGGAATCATCATCAGAGTCGTCATCCTCAGAAGTTCCTCATAAGTATCCCACTTAATTCCAAGAGTGAGTCGAGGTATTTGCAGCGAGGAGGGTTCTCCTTGCTCTTTTCGGCCTCTTTTCTTGCCTTTTTGTGAAGTGGTAGCCTTATCTTTGCCTTGTCTTGCTTTGGGTGCCATTGTACCTGAGAATTAAAAAAATGTTCATGTTAGCATCATCTCGATGGATACAATCTATAAACAAGCAGTAGTGGCACCACCCCACACTTAGTTTGTTGGTACAGACTAGTGAAGTGAAAGTGGTCGATTACTCAGACTTCATCGACATACGTTTTAGGGGCTATATTCCAACAAGAAATTCAGATATATAACACTTCTTGCAATCTTTGCAATACTTTCATGTTAGGTATATCAAGACTTCTACATAGGGATTACATCATGGCATAGTTTCTATCAATAATCACAATCTCCTATGTCGGTAGGCAACTATAAGTCTTATTCCGATGAGCGAGACATCCCAACATGTAAGTATTCAAGTGACAAGAGTATGCAATGTTCATGACTATAGCAATTTCTCAAGTAGTATGACAATGCATCAAAATCGAATTGAAGTCGGAAACAAGTTAAGATCATCCTAACGTATATGTTCACTCACTTGGTTGTGTATCAACAATTCAAACACATTCACATCTCCAATACTTCTTCAAGATTTAGCAATTCATAATAGACATAGTAACGTAGTACTTACGAAAAATAGATGAAGAACACAAGAGTACTTACGTGATTGAAGCCTTTGGAGATGTTCTTGTGAAGTGGAAAAGCAATAGTTTTGGGAAGATTTGGATGCTATGTGCGGCGCCTATGTTAGGTTTTCAATGTGTTTGTGCCTCAAGACTAAGTCTCCTTTATATAGGAAAAGAATGGGTCGGGTTTTGACCCATTTAAAATCGGTTTTGGAGACAAAAAGTGACCATAGGCGGCGCCTTTAGCTTTGCCTATGGTGACCATAGGCGGCGCCTAATGCAAAGCATTTGCTAGCATAGGCGGCGCCTTTAGCATGGCATATGAGATTCAGAGACCAAATGCTTTAGCATAGGCGGCGCCTATGCTATGGCATACTTGAGCATGGGCGGTGCCTATGTTATAGCACACTAGATTCTGAGACCTTGGGTTATAGTATAGTCCATGCCTTGTTCGTGGCCTAGTTTTACCTAGGCCTAGCCTTGCTCGATGCCTATTTTGTCATGAGCAATGCTCAATCCATAGCTTTATGCATCTTAATTCCTAACTTACCACCTTTACCATGCAATACGTCCAAATCAAAATTTGAAACCGATCTCCTCGTTGAATACCTCTTGCACCTACATTTGCTCAAAACCAATAAAAACGATTAGTACGATGGGTTGCCTCCCACCAAGCGCCTTAGTTTTGGTCGTGGCACGACTCTTATTTTTGGATTTTTATTTATCAAAAACAAAACACGTATTAGAACGAAAGAAAAAATGAAAAACGATAAACGATAAACGATGGGTTGCCTCCCATCTAGCGCTTGATTTATTGTCGCGGCGCGACATAGTTACCTCGAGTACTTAGAATTCGTCGAGATAGATGGTGGATCGTTTTCTGAATGGATTCAGACGATAATGAGGCTTACTTGTAGGCATGCAATCTTCTTCGAGATGACCCTTGTGCATGCCTATCCCAGGAGAGATACCAATTATATCATCAATAGTCCAACCCATAGCTCTCATGTATCTCTTCAGAGCAGAGATGAGAGCCTCTACGTGCTGTTTACTTAAATCATCCGCACTCACCGGAAGTATATTTATACTTTCCAAGAACACATACCTTAGATAATCGGGGAGCTTTTTCGATTCTAGCATTGATGGCTCTTCAAGGGAAGTCTTCGCTTTTGGTGACGGTTGATACTTAAGATCACAGTCCGGTTGCTTAGGAGTATGGGAATAGGACTCTATTTCTGTTAGAGCACCCATAAGTTCTTCATAATCTTCATCGTCCTCATGCTCAACATTCAGTGGCGCAGCATACAATGGCTCAACAATAAGCTGTTTCTCTACAGATAATGCTTTCTTATCCTCATGATGAACATCAGCTACAGAGAACACATTCATATCGCTGGGTTGCTTCATTGTTTTGCATATATCAAAGCGGATCACTTCGTCATTCAACCGAAATAAAAGCTCATTAGCTCTCATGTCAATAAGCACACTTTCTGTTGCAAGGAAAGGACGTCCCAAGATTATGGGAACTTCAGAATCCACCTCGCAATCCAAAATCACAAAGTCTGCAGGAAAAATGAAGGTAGAAACCTTCACCAACACATCATTCAAGATACCCACAGGTCGTTTTACCGACCTATCTGCCATCACGAGCCGCATATTGGTTGGTGTAGGGTCGCCCAACCCCAACTTTCTGTAGACGGATAGTGGCATCAAATTGATGCTAGCTCCCAAATCGCACAATGCCTTAGCAAAATTCATAGATCCAACCGTGCAAGGAATAGTGAAAGCACCAAGGTCTGCCTTCTTCTGTACTAAGGACCTTGTGGCAATTGCACTGCAATGATGAATATTATCTGTCGGCTCATAGCTTACTGCCCGCTTCTTTGTTAAAAGATCCTTCATAAATTTTGCATACCCAGGCATTTGTTCAAGTGCCTCCACCAATGGAACATTAATGGTCAGCTGTTTTAACATAGTCATGAATTTGCTGAACTTCGTATCATCTGCCACCTTCTTCAATCTTTGGGGAAAAGGTGGTGGTGGGTATGGAATTGTTCTCTCCATGGCTTTCTTCTCCTCTTGCTTCCGTTTTTCAGCTTTTCCAGGCTGCACGTCGTGAGGAGTGACGTTAAGGACGGTAGGATCGGCTGCTGCGGCATCTTCCCCTTTCGCCTTATCATCAATTTCCGCTTCTTCGTCAACCACTTGCTTGCCTTTTTCTGAAGTTTCCAGCACCTTACCACTTCGGGTAGTGATGGCCATGCATGACCCATCATTCCTTGGGTTTTGCACAGTATCGCTTGGTAACGTGCCAGCCTTTCTTTGATTGAGTGCTGCTGAAAGTTGGCTCAATTGCTGCTCTATTTGCTTGATTGAAGTGGAATGAGAATCAACTAATTGCTTCATAGAGGACAAATCATTTATTACCTCCGTTACTCCTGTGCTCGTTGCTTCCACTCCTTTCAGTAGTTTAGCCATCATGTCTTCCATACTTCCAGAACTAGATGTGGTGGTGTCACGTCTTCCAGGGGGAACATACAAACCACTTTTGTCATTCTTGTTCTTCCAACTACCTTGGTCCTTGTTTCCATATTTATCATAATAGTTCCGACCTTGGTTTCCTTGGGTATTACCTCGGAAACCCCCCTGATTGTTCAAGTAGTTGGCTTCCTCTTCCGAATCAGATTCGTCTCTTCCTTTTGACTCAATAGCTTTCACTTTTTTGGTCTTCCCTGATAATAAATGCTTTGTAAGAAGATCCACTTGTGTTTTCATGTGCGCCATATCTTGATCACGTTCTTCTTGTCTTCTTCTTTGGTCTGCAGTCATGCCAATAGATAAAGTGGGGCTTGCTACCTCAGAATCTCTGGTATGCCAAGCTCTACTTTGTTTCGTCATATGATCTAGCATATTGCTTGCTTGACCAAAGGTGAGATCCATAAAGGATCCTCCAGCCGCATTATCCACCACTGGTTTAGTTATTGAATTCAGGGCTCTATATAATATCTCCATTAGGTGAACATTAGTCATATGATGGTTTGGGCACCTCGCTAGCTTTGTCTTGAACCTCTCCCATGTTTCATGAAGAGCTTCAGTGGGAAGCTGACGAAAGTTGCTGATTCATCTCTCATTTGTGCTCTTTTGGATGGCGGAAAGAATCTTTCTAGGAAAGCGTCTCTCAATTGCCTCCAATTTGTAATATAATCAGGAGTCAGCCCATTCAACCATAGAGTTGCCTCCCCAGACAGAGACAATGGAAATAGACGTAATCGAATTGCATTCTGACCAACACCAGGATTGTCAAATGACTTGCATGTAGAAATAAAGTTGATGAGATGCATATTCGGATCATCGCCTGCTAGTCCACCAAATAATCCCTTGAGTTCCAATAATTGAATCATGGTGCTCGTGATGTTGAACTTGGCTCCGGGTGCCAATGGTGGAGGAATAATGGCTCCTGTGGCTCCGGCTCCATCAAGATCATCATCATCATCGTCGAAAGCTGGCTGCATAGCTTGGCGTTCAGGCCTAAACCTAGCTTGACGATCTCTTTTGTTGGCAGGTGTTGCGATCTCAGTGGCATGCCTAGGGTTTAGTAGCTCGTCATCACCTAGATCTTCATCGTCAGGATTTGTTGCTCGCCCAGGGTTATCAATATTCTGTTGATGCACTTGAGCGGCGGCTAGTGCAGCTAGTCTCGCCTGTTCCTGTTGAGCAGCCATCCTTTCAATTGCGTGTTGTGCCTCCATTCTGCGAATACGTTGTGGTTCAGGATTGATAGGTAATAACGGTTGACCAGAACTTCGGGTATGGGGCATGCACTGAATAAAAACCTGCAGTAAACAAAAATAAAAACTAAAAGTAAAAGTACGAGAATCTTTGACCAAAGGGTCTAGTAATTATTACGAACTTAATTGACACTTGTATTCCCCGGCAGCGGTGCCAATTTTTGATAACGCTCAATCTACAGCTCTCGTAGAAGTGTAAAGCGGTCGTTAGCAAATATAGAACCCAACCTGGGTTGGGTATCGATCCCACAGGGAATAGCTTGGTCAACAAGTAAGTAACGATTACTAGACTTTTAGTGCAAGTCTCGTAAGAAGGGGGAATTGTATTGTGAAAGTAATGTAACCAAAATAAGAGAATAAAGCAGAAAATAGCAAAGTAAAAAAAAGAATGTTTAGTAGGTTGTGAAACAATGAGAATTGAGGAGTTGGGGTTATGTCCACCTTCTGAGTTAGACGTCTCTATTGACTATGAGTGTGCGGAATTCAGACATGCATGTGCTTATAGAGAATTGTATTCGATGGTAAATCCAGGCGTCTTTCGACCTATTCGAGGATTATTTCACTTTAACTCTTTCGAGCTTAAAGCGTGTCTAACGGTACGAATTCTCCAAGAAGTTAATCCAGTTACGGCACTAACTTTTTAATAGGGGATGGGACCCTACTACCTTGACATTATCTCTTTTCCAGACAGATAACCTTTCTTTCGAACAAGTTAAATGTTATACTGGCGTATTCTTGCGTTTGCAACCACAAAGAATTTAGATTAAGATGAAGAGAATAATGATATAAGCAACATACGTGTCACGAACTCACAAACTCACAGCAATAGATAGTATCTCATTCGGCTTCCATAACCCCAACAGAGAAGTTTAGTTACCCATGAATGCGAAGGAAATCACAATTGACATTGTTGTTATACCACAATAAAGATTTCACGTTTGTAATGGTGTGGTAGGCGTTAGGCGTGAATCCCTTAGCAAAGTAACGTTTCTCTTGTTGTGGAATTTAAGAATAGATGAATAGAAGAAGAAAAATAGAATTTAATGTAAGAAGTTTAGAAGATGTAAGAAGATTTAAGAAGAAGATGATAGATAGAGATGATAGATGGAGATGATAGATGGAGATGATCCAAAATCTCTAGCAAGATAGGGTATTTATAATACCCATATCCTATTCCTACTAAGCTAATGAAATGCTTAACCAAATCCTACTAAGCTAATGAAATACTTAACCCAATTGTACTAGGTTAATGTATCATTATCCTAATCCTAATAAGCTAATGAAATACTTAACCCAATTGTACTAGGTTAATGTATCATTATCCTAATCCTAATAAATTACTGCTAGTCCCCAAAGTCTTTAGAAATGTTGTTTTAGCCCGGGACAGAATTTCCATGCGCCATCTTTAGTCCTTGGCGTCCAAGATTGACTTTTCTCCTTTCGTGAAGCTTTCTTTGGCGTCAAGTTATTCATAAAATGCTGAATTCTGCATCATTTATACCTGAAACTTTGCTAATCATGTTCGTTAGCTCACTTACAGGAAAAAAGACTAAAAGTGCATGAAATATATAATTTGTTCTCAAAACTAGGCTAAAATATGGGCAAAATATAGTGCTATATGCGTGTAAACTCGCCTATCATCAGTGATGTGTATGTATATATGTAAAAATGGAGTGTCATCTCTGTGAGTGGAGAAGTAGCCGTTTTTTAGCGGTGTATTGATGATGAGTGTTTTTTTGAGGGGTGATTATTGTTCCTGGAAGAAAAAAAGAAAGATGGATGATTCCCCTCTTCTTGGTTGGTAGTTGGTTAAATGGAATAAAAATGTGAGGGGTTGGTACATGAGTAGGAGGTTAGGTAGGGGTAGGTAGGTATCTGGGTAAGGTGAGGTGTAAAGTTGGTTAAGATAAGATAAAATTATCTATAGGGTCGTTATTTTTGTCATTTTGTGGAGGGATAATTATATGAGTGAGGGTACATGATATAATAAGGTAAAAATGAATAAAATCGGACTTTGAGGAGGGACAAAATTAGGTGTCTACAATGAATATTATTTGACTTGCAGTAGATCATATTCCTCCCCCCCCTATATTAGTGCAGAAAACAACAATTTGTTAAACGATTTACTGGGATTATAAGTTTGTGTAATCGGTTATCCTTAATTTTAGCGTGTTCATGCTTAATGATTTCTCTAAAGCATCTTGAGAACTATGTTGGGCCCGCGTTTAGTACGGGCATCAATATCTAGTAAGATAAAGAAAGAGCGTATAAACGTGTTGAAACTAATCATACGACATGCTAATTGAGTTTAAAAACTAATATTACTCACTTCCTGTGAATTTATTTGTCATATTTTATTTTGAACAATGATTGATATAGTGCCTTTATCATATTATCCATGTTAATTGATTTTTAATAATCTATATCTATATCTATAATCTATCTATAATAATAATAATATAATATAATACATTAAAAATGTGAAAACCTTTAGAAAAGTGATTTGAACTTTTTACCTTTCATTAAAAAACTCCTTTTTAGACAAAATTATTTTTTTACTTCATTAGACACCTAAACTAGTTATATTAAAAATGTGAATGGTCTTAGAAATGTTGTTTGAATCTTTTGTCCTTCATTAAAAGACTCTAAAATAGACAAAATTATTTTTTCACTTATTTTCTTCTATTATTAATTAATTATTAAAAAATTAAAGTGCTCTAAAATATATGGTAATAATTAAGGAGTCGTGAAATTATATTAAATAAAGGAAAGCAAAGACCAATTAAGAAGAAAGACGTAAAGTTAATTGTTCTTTTTTACTGAAAAATATTCTCCTTCAATATATATATTTGCACACATTTTTGGGTTATAAAAAATGGTGTAATTTTTTATTTTGGGCCCATTAGTGACATCTTTTTTTTTATTTCCCATCCGGTGTCGGTACCCGCATTGAAGCCCGACTAATCTGGATTCGCACCGGTAGGACTCCATTCGGGGGTAGCGCTCCGAACAGAGTTTTCTCCATGCCCAGAGTCAAACTCTCGACCTTTGGTTAAGGGTGGAGCAACCCCATCCGTCTAGATTCGAGGAAGATTACTTTTTTTAAAAGAAAAAATAAAGATCTAATATTTATGAAAGAAAATATATTTTAATGTAATTTTATAATATTATACTATTTGATTTAGCTCGTGTTCACGATTTAGGCAAAAATCAATTCAAGTCGAATCAATTAAATAAATTGAGTTTTATTTGATTTGATTCTATATTTTTTTAAAATCGATAATAGTTGATTTAATTTTGATTACAAAATTTGTGACACCTACCTACAAAGACCACGTGAAAAGAACACACAAAACATAGTCAAGTAAATCTAGAAACATATGGAACATGTGCATGCGTATTTCATTTTTCTAGCTCTCCTACCATATTCTTTTGTGTGGCTTGTATTTTTGTTTATTATTCTAGTTTAACAGCACGAGTGTTTTGCTTGTATAATATTTAATTGTTTAAATTTAAATGATTTATTTGTTATAAGGATCTTTTGTATTTTAATATAATAATATAAATATAAATATATATTTTTATGTAAATACATATATCAAGTGATTTATGAATCATCACTTTTGTATTTGTCATATAGTTCTTCTTTCCCCCTTGCTGCCACAGGTTAAGAAAGACGCATCAATTTGAATCATATTTGTGGTATGATTATTTTTCTTTCTATATTTTAATTTTTTTCTTGTTTTTAAAGTCAAATCTTTACAAAGTCTTGATTACATTCTTATTACGTATATAAAAATTTAGTACTACTTATTCTATCATTTTTATATTTATTTCTAGATTTTTCAGATCTTATTAAAATCAAATTTAGTTGATTTAGAATTCATAAACTAATGAAAAAAGTATTAGTTGTCATTAATTCTGATGACTTCTAATAAGAAAAGGTTTTACTATAAATATATTTAATTAATTTTCAACTCTTAAATATTAGAAAAAAATTTTAAAAAGACGATTTTGTGAATGACAAAAAATTCAAACAATATTTCTAAGGTCTTCACACTTTTATTATAGTATAGATATAGATATTTTTCAAGTCAATCAAAAAGCTTATATTAAAGTTTTATTAAAATTTTCAATTAGAAACTTATTTGTTTTTTGTTCTTTTCAAATAAGAATAACATTGTGTATATATATATATATATATATATATATATATATATATACTAGTCAAGTGTACGTGCTTTGCACGTGTGTCACGTTAATTGATAATAAAGCTATGAAATAGAAATTAAAATAATAAAAAATTATATTACATAAACATAATACAGAATTACTTTTGTATAAACTAATAACAAAGTCTTTAGCTATATGAACATTTTCATATCGTTTATATAAATGAGCATTTTTTATCAGTTAACTCAAAAATCAAACTGTTAATGACCCAAATCGATAAGAAATACCTTATTGATTTGGTTATCGATTTAGCATGTTTAGAAATTAAAAACTACCAAATTGAACTGATAATACATAAAATCAAACTATAAACCAACTGATGAGACCCCCCTAATTGTTATCATAGAAGTCAAAACAGAATTCACTAACAAATTGAACTGATAATACATAAGATCGAACTATAAACCAACCGATGAACATCCCCTAATTGTTATCATAGAAGTCTTTGCATCCAGAATTCAAAACAGAAAAGAATTCAAGATAAATTTATATGTAGTTCAAATAGAAAATTAAAAAACAAAAGAATAAAGAATTCAAAATCAATGGAGTTCGAAGTGCTCTAGTCCGTTTAACCCAATATATATCCTATTACCTTAAAAAATTGCATAAAAACTATGAAATGTCTTTGAAAGAAGTAAATTTTTTGACAACAAAAAAGAGAATCACCATTCTCGTAATATAAATGTTAGTTTTTAGGCAAGATAAACATTTACTTTATTTGGCGGCAACTGTCTTGTCTAATTTTATAGTAGAAGAAGTGACAGATTTTCTGTGTTAAAGTTTGATCAAAATATTAGTTAAATAGAATTATAGAAATTCATTTTGATATATAAGGTAAAATTTTAATTGATTTAGATGTCCAAAATCTTTCCTTTAAAGAAATATCTAACTATGATAGATTTTTATTTTTATTTCATAAATTATTTTAATATTAAAATAATATGCATTCCAAATATAACCTCACATATTTTTATCTCTTTTTTTTTTTTACTTTTTTTTTCAAGACGTGTATGGTTTGATTTTTTGGTTCAACTTTATTTGTTTTCTTTAAGCTAGAAAATCCTAAAGAATCCAAGAAGAAAATTTTAATTAATCATTGATCAAAATTAAAAAAATAAGAAAAATAAGAAGAAATGTAGAAGTAGAAAAATTACACTATTTCAAATAACTACTTAAATAGAATCATAGACATTTTTGTGTTTTATATAAGGTAAAATTATAATTGATGCAGAATTGTAAGATATTATGATTTCTTACCTAAATAAGATATATTTTTTCCTTTCATGCATATGTTTTTCTAAAAAAATATATTTTGGTTCCTAAATTTTTTCCTATAAAACTTGCATAGGAATCTTTTTTTCCCATGCGTATTTTTTAACTATAAATTTTAGTTCTTAATTTTTTTTCCCTTTCCCATCAATAGTTCTTTCCCTAAAAAAGTGCATAGGACTCTTAATAAAAAATTTCACATTACATTTAATTCATTTTAGAATTGAAATTGTTCCTTATGTTTTTCTATGTATTTTAAATATTTGAATAATAATTTAACGATAATTACTTAAAAAAATAAAATTGAAAATACAATTTTGTCTACTACTGGATGCTTTAATGAATGACAAAAAATTCAAATCACTTTTTGAAGAAAAATTAAAATTACCTCTGAAAAGGCTATTTGATCATATTTTGCATGTGGCGATAATTGTTAGAGTCTGCACCAAAAAAAGGACAACCATTAAAATATATTAATAACAATAATGACGATATGCTAAATCTCATGATTTATTTATAATAAAAATAATTGTATATAAGCAAAAATTTAAAAGAGAATTCATATAACGAAGAAGGCTAGAAAACCCTAAAGAATAAAAAAAAACTTTAATTAATCATCAATCAAATCAAAACAAAAATAAGAAGAATAAGAAGAAATGTAGAAGTAGAAGAATTACACTTATTTTTATAGTAAAATTTGATCAAATAACTATTTAAGTAGAATTATAGACAATCTTCTTTTGTTTTATATAAGGTAAAATTCTAATTGATTTAAAATTATCAAATATTATAATTTTTTACCTAAATAAGATATTTTTTTTTCTTTCCATGCATATGTTTTTTTAAAAATATATATATATTTTGGTTCCCAAAATTTTTCCTTAGAAAATTTGCGTAGGAATCTTTTTTTGTCATGCCTATAATTTTTTGGTTCTTAATTTTTTTTTCCTTTCCATCAATAGTTTTATTCCTAAAAAATTGTATAGGACTCTTAATAAAAAATATCACATTACATTTAATTTCTTTTAGAATTGAAATTGTTCCTTGTTTTTTCTATGTATTCTAAATACTTAAATGATAATTATTTAAAAATAAAAGTGAAAAGACGATTTTGTCTATTACGGGGTGTTTTAATGAAGGACAAAAAGTTCAAATCACTTTTCTAAGGGTCTTCACACTTTTAATATATTATAGATATAGAATATAGATTATAGAATAGATTTATATATATATATATATATAATTTGTTTAAAATATACTGAAGTTTCTTATGGAATAAGGCTGTTATCTGTAAGCTTTTTTGGGATGAATCCACTCGTTCTATATCAAAATGGGTGATATGATTACTAGCTGTGCCTAAACTTAAGCTAGTTAGTTGGGCGATTCGAAAGATATTTGATGTTCGGGGTTGATGGGATGCTATAATATAAAATAATGATAAAAAGGAGAAATTAAATTAAATAAAATTAAAGCATGACAATTAACATTATTAAAATATTGTAAAGCAATTTAGATATATCAATTGTGACTCTCAATCATTTTTGAACGAGATCAAGTGTTATCTAAGGCACACTGTAGTCGTAGATCATAAGATGTGACTAAAAAGAAGAGAAATAAAATAAATATGAATTATCCAAACACTAAAGAGCAACTACATATCATGACATGAGATTAGATATGTGTAATGACCATAAGGAAGAGTGATGTTTGTCACTTGAGAGTATTCAATAGACAAGTAGTGTTTGAGAACAAGAAGTCCTTCTCAACACAGGCGTTTGTTCTGAATAATTGGTTGTTACTGCCATTGTCCTCCCCTATACTCATTTGATTGAGTGTCCAATTGTTTTGTACTCTCATATTATGATATTTAGTCACTTTACACTACGTGAATGATGTTTATTTTATTTTATTTCACTTTTTTTTTTAATCTCACCTCCTTTGAAAATAGACCTATGATGATATCTTGCATATATTATAGATACAAAGGTTTAAATAAAAATATTATTAAAATAATATATGAGAACAAAACTAATAAATATAAGAAAAAAATAATATGCATATGTAACTATTTTATTGCACCATAAAAATGAGGACAAAACTAATAAATATAAGAAAAAATCATATGCATGTATAACCATTTTATTTACTACTATATAGAAGTAAAGGTTAGGATGACTAAAATTACCGAAATACCCTTGATAGTCATCCCAACCTTCACTTATATATAGTAAGTAAAAAATAATAATAATAAATAGAATAGAATAGAAATAAAAATAATAGTAGTAATAGTAATATTCTACTACTAATAAAATAAAGATTTGGTACTACTAAAATACAAATTAGTAGTATTATCAAATTTTTACTCATATATTAGTTGGAAAAATAATAATAATACTTATATATTAGTAGGAAAAAAAATAATAGTAGTAATAGTAATAGTAAAAAAAAAAGTAATAATAATAATAGTAGTAGTAGTAGTAGTAATAGTAAAAAAATGAATAATAAAAAAAATGAATAATAATAATAATAGTAATAATAATAATAATAATAATAATAGTAAGTAGGTACTAAAAGACAAAATAATAGTACCAAAACTCTTTATTTATATATAAGAATATAAGAGTAATAATATATATATATATATAATGTACCGCAAAAACAAATTTAGAATATGATTATAGTATTTAATAAATTGTTGTAATTTAGAATTATAAAGTTTGAACTTTAGATGCTCATAGTACTATCATCTTATTCTTTCCAAATGCCGAATATAAATTGGGCAAAAACTTCCCACGTGTAATGATTGTAGATTGAAAATTGCCTTTAAAGGTTTGATAAGAGATTAGACTCAACCTTCTTGAAAGTATAATTATGTGGAAATATTTGACATTGACGTCTGTATCTTATTTTAGTCCTGGTATTCATGATTGGTTTAGCAGTAGAATAATCCAATTACACAGAGCAGGTTAATAAATTTTATCCGTAAGGGAAATTTGTTACTATTAAAAATGCTTCATTTTCTATAAAGTTAGAAAAAACTAGCGTAGCCATAATAGATTACGCCTATTTCTTTTAAGTATTTTTTGATATATTTAAAAGATGTGAAATTTTTTCTCAATTTAAATTTTAGACTTTATAACTTAAGATTTCTATACATTGAGTTAATTCTTTAAATTACCATTCAACTTAGGAAAATTATCTAATCATTTATGAATTTTTGCACCTTAAAATCTTCTTAAGTCCTTACAAAAACGTAATCAACCTCATTTTTAATTATTACAAGGACAAAATATAAAAATAAAATTAATAAAAAAATAATTGAACAACTTTTTAATATTTTTGTTCTATCAAGCCATTTTATTTCATAATCCCTATCGTGTTTAAGAAATACAATTTGACTTTTTTACCCTTAGTAATATATTCATTTGTATAGTATATTGCATAAATACCTTTTAGAAATAAAAAAAATATAATTTTAATTTGTTAATTTAAAATTGGATGACTTTTATTTTATGTGATAAATAAATAAATAAAAGAGTGATTTGTGTGTGATAAATTTAAAAATTAAATAGCTTTATATATAAGAAAATTATTTTTGTATGATAAACTCAAAGTTGAATAACTACATGTAAAATTATTTAGAAATTCTTCAATTTAAATATCCAGTTTTTCAATCGTTCAAATCTTAATATTCACCTACAACTTTTGAAAAATTGTGGATGTACTTGATAACCAAATCTTAAATAAAAAAGTGTTTAACAACCTTTGTTTATCCAGCTGTCGACACCTAATTTCGTCCCTCCGCAATATCATTTTTACCCATTTTTTACCTTATCCTACCGTGTACCCTCAATCATGTAATTATCCCTCCACAAATGACAAAAATCAAAACCAACTCTAAACAAATCTTATCCCAAAATCCCCACATAATTCCAATTGATAACAAATTAACAACCTTCCCAATTAAAAGCGGACACCTAGCTACCCTACCCCACCTCACACCCTACCCCCGTACCCCACCTACACTCACTCACCTCATATATACATGTTTTCACTCACTATAAGGAGGACCGGAGGGATTATTCTCGAAAGGAGAGGAGAAAAAAAAGGGACCACTAAGAAAGACAATTCCTTTCTTCTCCATTTAAAGATCCACTACACAGATTTTTTTTTTTCCTTAAAAAACACATAGCAACGTACACCCATGGAGACACGGTAGAACACTTACACGCACAGCAACGGCGATACCTACACTGAAACAGAGAAGTTATTATCGAGTGATAGAGGGTGGGAATTTGAGAGAGAAATTAATGAGGGAGAAAAAATGGTGAGAATTCAAGAGAGAGGAGGATCGAAAACGTGATCTGGCCAGTGTTCTTGGCCGAAAATAACATCCCTTCGCCGAAAAAAATGGAGGTTGTTTTGAGGTTAGTCGAGAGAAGAAGCAGTAAATAGGTTCGATTTTAACATTTTTTAGTGATATTTTTTTTCCTGAACAAATCCGGTTTGAAAACGTCGAAACTCACCGGAATCAACCCTCTCTCATCGTTTCTGCTGTCGTCTGAGCTCACCGGAGCTCAGGCTACACTGTTCTTTTGGTTCTGCCGTGTATTGGGGTTCTTGGGTTAGTCGGATTTTGTAGTTCGTCGACGGAAATTGAGCTTTACGGATTCATCGATTCTGTTCTTGTTTCGGGGTCTATTCTTGGTTGATATTTGTTCGATTGGTACTCTCAATTTATTGATTTGGTGAGTTCGTCGTTGGGGTTCCTTGTTCGAGGATCTCGGTCTCGGATTTCTTTATTATCAACGATAACGAGTTGTATTAAGGTCCATCTCTTTAACTCTACTCCTTCATTATTTTTTTTTCGAATTTTGGTTGATGCCTTGATTTTGTGGTTGGTTGAATTTTTTAGTAAAATGCTGATCGTTGTTGTGGATATGTGGGAGTGGTGTGCTTAAATGCTTGAATCTTCGTTGGATGTATATATTTGATGTTGATTTTAGATTTTTTTTTTTTTTTTTTAAAAAGAGTAGTTTGATAATCGAGAAATTTGTTAACCATGGCTTGAGGTTTAAATTTGTTGATTTGGGGGTTCGGGATCAAAATTTGATAATCGAATAAGTTGAAGGTTGTTTGTTTTGATTCATTATCGAATATTATCGAATTGGATAGTATCATGGTAGATCGAGTGGGTAGGCAATCGTAGGTTCGGGTAGGCAAAATTTAGGAATAAGTGTTTCGTTGGATGTTGGAATGTGCGTGTGAATGTTTCTCTCTAATTTATCGTATTTGGAAAGTGTATTTATTTAACCGGAGAATGCCCCGAGGTAATTTGTATTTACTCACCGGGGAATGCCCCGAAGAATTTTGTATGCTAAGGATGCTCGTGATCAAGGCCCGAGGCGTCGGGTAGAACATTAGTCTAGAATTAATTTAGAATAGGATTTATTTTTATGCATTTTCCTATTTTTGGGATTGTATAATTGGACTGGACACTAAATTTGGATTTGTTTTGTTTCATGTGTTTGATGGATTGTTTTATGTGTTTTTCTGTGGTTTATACATTTGTAATGCCAAAATAGTCGATACACTCCACCAAGCGACCGTGGTCGAACCACGGGATCGAGAGGTGCCTAACACCTTCCCCTCGGTCAACAGAATTCCTTAGCCGGAGTCTCTGTTCGCAAACCAGTTTAAAGAGTCAAATGGTTTTGAAAAGGATTTTCCAATGGTGACTTGGCACACCAGATTATGCCAAGTGGCGACTCTGAGCAAAAAATGTAAATAATCCTTTTCCGAAATAAATTTTTCATTTCTTGTCACGTAAATAATAAAACCCTTTCGAACTTTAAAAATGAACTTTTGGAGTACGCGTAAAAAAGGGTTGTGACAGCTTTGGCGACTCTGCTGGGTAACGTTAGAATTCGAGCTTATTTTCGAGTCGTATCGGCTTTGTTTGGCATTACGAGTGTATAAGCATTGTTTGTGATTATTGTTTTGTTATTGTTTTCACTTTTGTGCGTTTTCGTGCTCTTTGTTTATAGTATTTATCCTATGTGTTACCGTTTTATATCTGTCATCATGAGTCCATCCCCCGGCCTTCTTCTGCAACAAGTCTCGGAGCGCACGTCGTGCGCACAAAATCTAGTTGAGTCACCTTTATTTTAGGGGGGGAGCCGTTGGATGTATGAAGTAGGTGGAAAGCAAAGCAGCCACTATCGACCATATGCTCCCCCGAACGGCCTTGTTAGTAAACCACAACGTAGGTCAGCCTTTAGTTCATTCTTATGTGCATCATATTGAGACCTAGCGGGGCCCACACGGTCCTTTGTAGGAGACTCACCTTTAAAGCATCCCTACGTGCTAAATGTTGCATCTTTGAGAGTAACGTGGTCATTTGATGGACCGATTTGGGGAAAACATGTGTTAGAAGTAAAGTGTGAAAAAAAAGAAGAAGAAGAAAATTTAGAAAGCGAGTCGAAAAGAATGAATCAAAAGGAATGTCGTAGTTTATTTTAGAATTCTTTATGGCTTTTGTTCTTCACGATCCAAAAACTCAAAAAGATTTTTTTACATTTTTGCATTTGTCTTCTCAAAGTACCGTAAATTCAAAAAAAAAAAAAAGTTTTTTCTACGTATTTGTCAAAAGCAAAAATACCAAAAAAACATTTTTTTTTTCCATAATGGATGGTGTCAGTCTTAGTTAAAGTGTCTAATTGAAAAATCCAAAAAGTTTTTATTCGTTTGTTTTTGGTTTTGTCTCTTAAGTTAGGTTCAATTTATTAGTTAATCGTTAGTTGTCCAATCTGCCCGAACTACGCAAGATCTGATTCATGTACAACATGATACGTAGGCAGCCTACTTTTGGGTTCGATCTAATCATTTTGTTTCGTTGTTTTTCATTATTTTTTTCCTCTTTTAAGGAAAACAAAAGCCATAAAGAATAATAAAATAAAGGTAGATAACGTGAGGAAAAGAACAGATATTGATACAAAAAAAAAGTGTGTAAATAAAATCGGGATGATGTTGAAATGACCTCGCTACCCTCAAAAGCTGGTAGATATGAACATGAACTTAGGGCAATTTTACCAATGTGATTCCCATGCTTTTGGTATACCCTAATCCTAACGGATGTCGTCTTTGATGAGCATGTTCTTTCAGATAACAGTGGTAGGTTTGCAGCACTCTGGCTAGTCACCCATACTTCACTAGGTCCAAAGCAAAGCTCGCAATGGCTAGCAGGGAGATTGAAAATTCGCTCATTGACCCGGATCAGGATCACAGGGAAGAAAGTTCAGAACACAATGATGAGGTAGTAAGGCTCAGGCAATAATTGATAGATTTGCACCGGGCATGGGCCAGCGGAATGCCTCCTCCTCCGCTCCCTGAAGGTCTTGGGAATATCTCTAATTGCCCACCGCTCTCTCAGGCACAATTCTCTGCTCCTACTGAGTCACCTGAGCACGCGCAAGGATTCACTCCACGACATTATTATCCTGGCAATTCTGGAGTGCCCTTGGAAGCTCCCCAATCAAGACCAGCTGCTCAGCCAGCGCCACCGATCACACCGGTATTCGTGGCCCCTCCACCACATAAAACTCCCATATATGCTGTGCGTCCCACAATGAGGCTTCCTCGGTCTTTCAGTGAGCCAGTACTGAAGGTTTCAGATGGTCAGTATTATGCTACGGAGCCTACTCTGCAATTGAATGAACCGTATGGGTACACTCAGCCGCCTGCATTTCCATTTGATACGGAGAAACCTGTCGCAACGGAGGAACAGGATGTCATAGCCCGGAAACTGAAGAGTTTAGAGCAAGCTATGAGGAATTTGCAAGGAATCGGAGATTATAGAAGTGTTTCCTATAAAGACCTGTGCATGTTCCCAGACATCAACCTGCCCCCCGGTTTTAAGATGCCTAAGTTCGAGAAGTACGCAGGGCACGGTGATCCTGTTGCACACTTGAGACGTTATTGCAACCAGTTGAGGGCTGCAGGAGGAAAGGAAGAACTACTCATGGCCTTCTTTGGTGAGAGTCTTTTAGATCTGGCTTCAGAATGGTTCATCAATCGGGATATCGATAAATGGAACAGTTGGGATGATTTGGCTTCTGAATTTGTTCAACATTTTCAGTACAACATCGACTTGATTTCGGACGAAAAATCTTTGGTCAACATGAAGAAAAAGAGCATTGAAGGTTTTAGGGAATACGCGATAAGGTGGCGTGAACAGGCCGCTAGGGTAAAGCCTCCAATGAAAGAAAGTAAGTTGGTAGAAGTTTTCATTCAGGCGCAGGATGAGACCTATTTTCAACATTTACTTCCGGCAATGGGAAAGTCTTTTATGGAAGTCCTCAAAATGGGGGAGATGATAGAGGAAGGGATTAAGACCGGTCGAATAGTGAGTTTTACTGCATTAAAAGCTACCACACAAGCGATTCAAGGTGGATCTGGCGCATTTGGAGGCAAAAACAAGAAAGAGGACGTTGCGACTGTCGTAGCCGAAACCCATGCTTATCCTAAAAGACCACCTCGCCCCTATCCCCAATCCCAAGCCCAAGTCTACGCCCAAGCTCCATATCTTCCTCCCCACCATTACTACCCTCCACAAAACCCTTTATATTCCATTCCACCCCCTTACCCAGTATATAGTGCGCAACCATATGCCCAAACCTCTTCTTACCCGCAGTGGCGCGCCCAAACTTCACAAAATCGCCCATTCGCTCCACCAAATTACCAAAACCCCTCCAGAACCAGTTTTCAGCCTAGGCCCGAGTATAAGCAGGAGAAAACGGTCAAAAATCAATTCACACCTCTTGGGGAGTCATATGCTAGCTTGTTTGATAGGTTGAGGAAGTTGAAGGTTTTAAGCCCAATTCAAGGAAAGCTTTCAAATCCACCACCAAGGAATCTCAATTATTCTTTAAGGTGTGCGTACTGTTCTGATATGCCAGGCCATGATATTGAGAAATACTGGCATTTAAAGAGAGCTGTCCAAGATTTGATTGACACAAATCAGATGTTGGTCCAAGCCCCGGAGGGTCCAAACATTAACCAGAATCCGCTGCCAACCCATACTGAAGCCAATATATTAGAATTGATATATGATGGGAAAGAGTCTTCGAGGGGTTATAAGCCTATTGTCAAGATACATACCACTGAGGAGAAATCGGTGAATGTAGCGGAGTCTTTGAAAGCAATGTCATTGAGCCAGGAAGGAATGAGGGAGGATAAATCTCGAGAAAGCACAAAGAAGCCCCTGATCACAGTACAAGGCGCCAGAAGGTATGGTGATTCGATTCAGGATAAACCTAAGTTGACAGTGGTGGGAGCTTTGAGTCAGCCTATCTTGACGGTGAAAGGAGCACTGGTAACGCCTATTGTCCTCAAACCGGTGACCCAACCTCCGATAGTTGATACGAAAAGGATTCCCTGGAATTATGGGTAGACTGTGATGACCTATCACGGGAAAGAAGTTGTGGAAGATGTAGATGAGGTAGGAGGTTTGACCAGGTCAGGAAGATGCTTCGTGCCTGAAAGTTTAAGAAAGTCTAAGCCAACGGTGAGTGGACCGTCGTCTATCAAAAAGCCTATCACTGAGGAGGAAGCCAAAGATTTTTTGAAAAAGATGAAATTGCCAGAGTATTCAGTATTAGACCAGCTGAAGAAAACCCCTGCTCAAATTTCCCTTTTATCTTTGTTGTTGCACTCCAAGGAGCATCGTGATGTTTTGCTGAAGGTATTGAATGAAGCAAATAACGTAGAGGAGACATTCGTCAATCAAATTTTTGATACAGTGCCAGTGAGTCGTATCCCTGAGTGGCAAGCTATACCGGGACCGCAATTGTCTTCTACTTCTATCATGATGGTGAGTGAACTTTGGAAATACGGATTTGAGCCAGGAAAAGGTTTGGGAGCATCTATGCATGGTATAGTTCATCCCATATGTTCGAGTGAGAACGTGGGCACGTTTGGTCTGGGATTTGAGCCTACAGCTGAAGATCTGATGAAAATCAGGGGAAGGAAGAAGGAAATATGGTCACTCCCTCGCCCAATGCCATTACTCAGTGAGTCATTTGTTAAGAGCGATGTCGCGAAGCATGTGGAATCTGAAGTTGAATTGGTGGGTGACCTCCAGAACCTTTTTATTGAAGTTGATATGGTTGAAGCAGGAGAAGGTACCAGTATGGCAGATGTGCAATTCATAGGTCCAGCTGTCCGGCTCAATAATTGGGAAGTCACTCCTCTCCCCATCAGGAGGGAGTTTTGGTAGTTTATTTTGTTTTCCTTTCTGTTTATCCGAGTTATTTCAGGGTTGTAATTCGGATTTTAGTTTGTTTATGTTATATTGGTGTCTGTGTTTAAACCCTTCTATCTTTTATTTAATGAAATGCAATGTCTCTTTTGTTTTGTGTCTAATATAGTTTGTTTTTCTTTTTTTTTTACACAGTTCTCTTTATGCTGATTCTAATGACATGACATGCATGCGGAATTTTCAGCCTGATCTTAAAATCCAAAATAATCCAGATGTAATGGAGCAGGATGAGGAATATGATGAAAAAGAAGCATTAGAAGAAATAAGCAAAGAGTTGGAACAATTTGAAGACAAACCGAATCCTAATTTGAATGAGACTAAGCCAATAAACCTAGGGGATCGAGAAGATGTTAGGGAAACTAAAATCAGTGTACATGTTTTACCCCAGCTAAAAGATGAAATGATTCAAACGTTAATGGATTATAAGGATGTTTTTGCATGGTCTTATGATGATATGCCTGGTTTAAGCACTGAATTAGTGTCTCACAAATTGCCCACGGATCCCGCACTCCCTCCTGTCAAACAGAAGTTGAGGAAGTTTAAAATAGATGTGAGTATTAAAATCAAAGAGGAAATCATGAAACAACTTGAAGCCAAAGTAATTTGAGTGGCTCGTTATCCCATGTGGTTATCCAATATTGTTCCCGTACCAAAGAAAGATGACAAAATTTGAGTGTGTGTTGATTACCGCAATTTGAACAGGGCAAGTCCAAAGATGATTTTCCACTGCCCAACATCCATATTTTGCTAAACAACTGTGCTAAACACGAAGTTGCCTCTTTTGTGGATTGTTATGCCGGATATCACCAGATCATTATGGATGATGAAGACGCAGAGAAGACATCTTTTATCACACCATGGGGAACTTATTGTTATCGGGTGATGCCGTTCGATTTGAAGAATGCTGGAGCAACATACATGAGAGCCATGACCACTATGTTTCATGACATGATGCATAAGGAGATTGAGGTTTACGTGGATGATGTGATTATTAAGTCAAAAAGTCAGGCCGACCATGTAAAAGATTTGAGAAAGTTCTTTGAAAGACTTCGCAGGTATAATCTCAAACTCAACCCGGCAAAATGTGTATTTGGAGTTCCATCTGGAAAGCTGTTGGGGTTTGTAGTCAGCCGTCGGGGAATTGAATTAGATCCCTCAAAAATCAAAGCCATTCAGGATTTGCCCCCGCCCAAGAATAGAACGGAGGTGATGAGTTTGCTTGGTAGACTGAACTACATTAGCAGGTTTATTGCTCAACTCACAACCACTTGTGAGCCCATATTCAAGTTACTGAAAAAGAGTGCTGTGATAAAATGGACTGAAGAATGTCAGGAAACGTTCGATCAAATCAAAAGATATTTGTCAAATCCGCCCGTACTGGTACCCCCGGAGCCTGGTAGGCCTTTGATCTTATATTTATCAGTCGTGGACAATTCTTTCGGTTGTGTCCTGGGTCAACATGATGTTACAGGCAAAAAGGAGCAGGCTATTTATTATCTTAGCAAGAAGTTCACCGCATATGAGGCCAGGTATACTCTTCTTGAAAGGACGTGTTGTGCCCTAACTTGGATAGCACAGAAGTTGAAGCATTATCTATCATCCTATACTACTTATCTCATTTCTCGCATGGATCATTTGAAGTATATCTTTCAGAAGCCTATGCCGATGGGTCGACTGGCAAAGTGGCAAATATTGCTTACCGAGTTCGACATTGTATATGTGACTCGAACCGCCATGAAAGCTCAAGCCTTGGCAGATCATCTTGCTGAGAATCCCATCGATGAAGAGTGTGAGCCATTAAAGACATATTTTCCTGACGAAGAAGTGTCGTGTGTCGATGAAGTTGTTATAGATGCTGATCCAGTTTGGAGGTTATTCTTCGATGGAGCTGTCAATATAAAAGGAGTCAGAATAGGTGCAGTTCTTATCTCTGAATCGGGACAACATTTCCTGATAACAGCACAACTTCGATTCTACTGTACTAATAATATGGCAGAGTATGAAGCCTGCGTTCTGGGTTTGAGGTTAGCTGTCGATATGGGAATCCAGGAATTATTAGTGTTGAGAGATTCAGATTTGCTCGTCCATCAAATTCAAGACGATTGGGAGACGCGAGATTTGAAGCTCATCCCGTATCGACAATGCTTGCAGGAGCTATGCCAACGGTTTGTGTCAGTAAAATTTAGGCATATTCCAAGGATTCATAATGAAATTGTTGATGCTTTAGCCACTCTGTCTTCAATGCTTCAACATCCTGACAAAGCCTATATCGATCCAGTGCATATACAGAGTCGTGATCAACATGCTTACTGTAATGCGGTTGAAGAAGAGCTCGATGGAGAACCTTGGTTTTTGGATATCAAGCGGTGACACCCAGCATATGCCACCAATGATAAAAAAAGGACTATTAGGCGTTTGGCTAGTGGATTTTTCATGAGTGAGGGAATCTTGTATAAGAGGACCCCAGATCTGGGACTTCTAAGGTGTGTAGATGCAAAAGAAGCCTCGACAATCATGGTTGAAATACACTCTGGAGTATGCGGGTCGCATATGAACGGTCACGTCTTGTCAAAGAAGATTCTTCGAGCAGGTTATTACTGGCTTACTGTGGAGATGGATTCTATTCAGTTTGTTCGAAAGTGTCATCAATGTCAGGTGCACGACGATCTAATACGTTCTCCTCCTGTTGAGTTGCATGCAATGGCCGCTCCATGGCCGTTCGTAGCATGGGGAATGGATGTGATTGGACCGATTGATCCGATGGCGTCAAATGGGCATAGATTCATTTTGGTAGCCATTGATTACTTCACAAAGTGGGTAGAAACAGTAACTTTCAAGTCAGTGACAAAGAAAGCTGTGGTAGATTTTGTTCATGCCAATATCATTTGTAGATTTGGAATTCCTAAGACGATCATTACAGATAATGCTGCCAATCTCAATAGTCATTTGATGCAAGAAGTATGTCAACAGTTTAAGATCGCACATCGAAATTCTACCCCATATCGCCCAAAGGCCAATGGTGCTGTAGAAGCCGCCAATAAGAATATAAAGAAGATATTGCGAAAAATGGTACAAGGGTCTAGACAGTGGCATGAAAAGTTGCCATTTGCATTGCTGGGTTATCGCACCACTGTTAGTACTTTAACAGGGGCAACTCCATATTTATTAGTGTATGGGACAGAAGCAGTCATCCCTGCTGAAGTTGAAATTCCCTCTCTTCGAGTCATTGCAGAAGCAGAGATTGATGATGATGAATGGGTAAAAACCCGACTGGAACATTTGAGTTTGATTGAAGAAAAAAGGCTAACGTCCGTGTGTCATGGCCAGTTGTATCAGAGGAGGATGGCTCGTGCGTATAACAAAAAGGTCCGTCCCAGGAATTTTGAAGTTGGTCAGTTGGTATTAAGACGTATCCTTCCTCACCAGGTTGAAGCGAAAGAAAAGTTCTCCCCTAACTGGCAAGGTCCCTTCGTTGTGAAGAAAGTGTTACCCAATGGAGCCTTATATTTGACAGCTATTGACGGCAAAATGGCAGAAATAGCTATCAATTCTGACGCGGTCAAAAGATACTATGTATGATATTTGATCCTTTGTTGAGTTTATTGCATGTTTAGTACTTGCATTTTTGAAGATTGATATGATGAAGGCATTTTATTCTTCTATCCAAACATTGTGTCATCTTTTGTTTACCCGTTTGAGCCTCGTTTATTTTTCTTTCATATCCCTCTTTTGGAATCAAAATAAATTCAAAGATAAATGTCAAGAAAATAAGAATAAAAGAAAGAGTTCGAAAATAAAAGGAAAAAAAATCAAAGCAAAGCAAAGCAAAGGACAAGCTGATGGAACTACGTGCGACCTGATTCTTCTCTCTCGAGAGTGAGATATGTAGGCTGCCCTATTTCGGGCTCGGTCCAACCAAATAAATTTTAAGATTCACCCAGTCAACAAAAACTGGGGCATGAGTTAATGCATTGTTTGAGTCGATTCCAAAAGTCGTAAGTCCCACCCCCACTTCAAGTATCGTTTGAGCCTCTTACCATCTTTTTTAACCTTGACCAAAAGCCAAGTTACAACCAAAGAAAGTCCTTCAGATCAATTTTTGATAGTGTTAAGGCTAAGCATGCAATGGATATGACGATACATTGCGAAGTACCGCTTGTCTCCCTCATCATAAGAAATCAGGAAAGAAATACAAAAATGAGAGTCTTATTGGTGAAAACCTTTGCAGGCACCATAAGGCGATGGTGAGTCGTTAGAAAATGAAAATGAAAGAGTCTTATTGGTGAAAACCTTTACAGGCACCATAAGGTGATGGTGAGTTGAGAGAAATACAAAAATGAGAGTCTTATTGGTGAAAATCTTCATGGGCACCGTAGGGCGATGGAGAGTTTAAGAGAAAGACGGAAAGTGAAAAGAAAGAGATTTGTTGGCGAAAGTCTTTTTAGATGTCGTCAGTCGAATATGATGTATGAGTCTAATGGATTTGAAGAAGCGGCTCAGTGGCAAAAGGCACGAACTCAACAACAAATGGGGAGCTTGGATAGGAAGATCAGGCAGCTCAATCCAAAATGCATGTCATACTCATTGGAGTTGGTTGTCGTATTCAGATAAGTTTTCTTTTTGAATATGGGACATTGCCCTTTTCTTTCATTTACATATTCATGTTTTTGTCTTTTCTTATGTTATTTATCAAAACAAGAGTCACCATCATTTCTTTACATTTTTTTTTCAAGTCTGTGTCAAAACAAGCGAGAAAGGATTTCAAAATTTACCACCAGTCTTTCCAATTATATGAGGAAAAGCCAAGGAACAACACAGGAAAGAAATATGATCGTAATTCAACACGAAGCAAAGGGAGTCTATCAACCGACAGGCTATTGGATTCGTGGAATCATTCAGATTTGGGAAAAGAGTGCACCTCAGGGGCATGGTAAAAATGGAAACCCCTTGTTCGAGTTAGAACTCATCTCTCTCAATCTGGATCTTGGTCAATGATGCGGTAAGACAGGGCAAGTGTTAGCAATTTGGAACAAAGATGAAAGGAACGAGTACTGGGGCAGATACCTGAGAAGCCAAGAGCTGCAAGCCACCACTAAGTTTTTAACTGACCAATTTTTCTTTGATTGAAATAGGGGCAAATTTGTTTCACTTGATTAAGATACCTTTGGAAATGCACATCCATGGGATTTTACTTTCTGTTCAGGACCCTCCTGGAAAATGGGATTTTACTTTCTGCTTAGGACCCTCCTGAAAAATGGGACTTTACTTTCTGTTCAGGACCCTCCTGAAAAATGAGATTTTACTTTATGTTCAGGACCCTCCTGAAAAATGGGATTTTACCTTCTGTTCAGGACCCTCCTGAAAAATGGAATTTTACTTTCTGTTCAGGACCCTCCTGAAAAATGGGACTTTACTTTATGTTCAGGACTCTCCTGAAAAATGGGATTTTACTTTATGTTCAGGACCCTCCTGAAAAATGGGACTTTACTTTATGTTCAGGACCCTCCTGAAAAATGGGACTTTACTTTCTGTTCAGGACCCTCCTGAAAAATGGGATTTTACTTTATGTTCAGGACCCTCCTGAAAAATGGGACTTTACTTTCTGTTCAGGACCTTCCTGAAAAATGGGATTTTACTTTATGTTCAGGACCCTCCTGAAAAATGAGATTTTACTTTCTGTTCAGGACCCTCCTGGAAAATGGGATTTTACTTTCTGCTCAGGACCCTCCTGAAAAATGGGATTTTACTTTATGTTCAGGACCCTCCTGGAAAATGGGACAATGCTTTCAAAAATGAAATACTAATTATTTATAATTCTTGTTTGGGATAATTTTCGTTCTAGTTTTAATTTTTGAGTTTCAGGAGCCCGCCTGAAGAACAAAGTGATGAAATAGCAAGTCAGGAGCCCGCCTGGAGAATAGGGTGAAGAAACAAAAGAGTCAAGCAACAAAGTGAAGCAATTGAAAGCCAAGCAACAAGGGGAAAGAAATTGCAAGTCAGGAGCCCGCCTGGAGAACAGGGTGATGAAAAGTCGAGTCAAGAACCAACAGAAGCTGTATAGATAGAATTTTTGTAATTTCATTTATGTTTTAACTTGTAATTTTCATTTTGATGTAATAACAGAACCGCGGACCGGAACCTCGACGGAACCTCACTCGACTCTCCAACTCGGTATAGTCCACCTCTTCCAATCCTTTGAAATACCCGTGACATGATTCTCTCGTAATTTGGGTAGGAAGGATGTCTTAAGTCAAGACCCGGTTGTCCTTCTTTCTTCTATTTCTTTCTTTGAATAATGATCGGGATAAAATTCAGTCTTGTTGTCTACTTCTTTGTCTGAAAACACTTCGTGTTTACATTCAAAGGGGGCATGATGTAGACACCTAATTTCGTCCCTCCGCAATATCATTTTTATCCATTTTTTACCTTATCCTACCGTGTACCCTCAATCATGTAATTATCCCTCCACAAATGACAAAAATCAAAACCAACTCTAAACAAATCTTATCCCAAAATCCCCACATAATCCCAATTGATAACAAATTAACAACCTTCCCAATTAAAAGCGGACACCTAGCTACCCTACCCCACCTCACACCCTACCCCCGTACCCCACCTACACTCACTCACCTCATATATACATGTTTCCACTCACTATAAGGAGGACCGGAGGGATTATTCTTGAAAGGAGAGGAGAAAAAAAAGGGACTACTAAGAAAGGCAATTCCTTTCTTCTCCATTTAAAGACCCACTACACAAAATTTTTTTTTTCCTTAAAAAACACATAGCAACGCACACCCATGGAGACACGGTAGAACACATACACGCACAGCAACGACGATACCTACACTGAAACAGAGAAGTTATTATCGAGTGATAGAGGGTGGGAATTTGAGAGAGAAATTAATGAGGGAGAAAAAATTGTGAGAATTCAAGAGAGAGGAGGATCGAAAACGTGATCTGGCCAGTGTTTTTGGCCGGAAATAACATCCCTTCGCCGGAAAAAATGGAGGTTGTTTTGAGGTTAGTCGAGAGAAGAAGCAGTAAATAGGTTCGATTTTAACATTTTTTAGTGAGATTTTTTTTTTTCTGAACAAATCCGGTTTGAAAACGTCGAAACTCACCGGAATCAACCCTCTCTCATCGTTTCTGCTGTCGTCTGAGCTCACCGGAGCTCAGGCTACACTGTTCTTTTGGTTCTGCCGTGTATTGGGGTTCTTGGGTTAGTCGGATTTTGTAGTTCGTCGACGGAAATTGAGCTTTACGGATTCATCGATTCTGTTCTTGTTTCGGGGTCTATTCTTGGTTGATATTTGTTCGATTGGTACTCTCAATTTATTGATTTGGTGAGTTCGTCGTTGGGGTTCCTTGTTCGAGGATCTCGGTCTTGGATTTCTTTATTATCAACGATAACGAGTTGTATTAAGGTCCATCTCTTTAACTCTACTCCTTCATTGTTTTTTTTTCGGATTTCGGTTGATGCCTTGATTTTGTGGTTGGTTGAATTTTTTAGTAAAATGCTGATCGTTGTTGTGGATATGTGGGAGTGGTGTGCTTAAATGCTTGAATCTTCGTTGGATGTATATATTTGATGTTGATTTTAGATTTTTTTTTATTTTTAAAAAAGAGTAGTTTGATAATCGAGAAATTTGTTAACCATGGCTTGAGGTTTAAATTTGTTGATTTGGGGGTTCGGGATCAAAATTTGATAATCGAATAAGTTGAAGGTTGTTTGTTTTGATTCATTATCGAATATTATCGAATTGGATAGTATCATGGTAGATCGAGTGGGTAGGCAATCGTAGGTTCGGGTAGGCAAAATTTAGGAATAAGTGTTTCGTTGGATGTTGGAATGTGCGTGTGAATGTTTCTCTCTAATTATCGTATTTGGAAAGTGTATTTATTTAATCGGGGAATGCCCCGAGGTAATTTGTATTTACTCACCGGGGAATGCCCCGAAGAATTTTGTATGCTAAGGATGCTCGTGATCAAGGCCCGAGGCGTCGGGTAGAACATTAGTCTAGAATTAATTTAGAATAGGATTTATTTTTATGCATTTTCCTATTTTGGGGATTGTATAATTGGACTGGACACTAAATTTGGATTTGTTTTGTTTCATGTGTTTGATGGATTGTTTTATGTGTTTTTCTGTGGTTTATACATTTGTAATGCCAAAATAGTCGATACACTCCACCAAGCGACCGTGGTCGAACCACGGGATCGAGAGGTGCCTAACACCTTCCCCTCGGTCAACAGAATTCCTTAGCCAGAGTCTCTGTTCGCAAACCAGTTTAAAGAGTCAAATGGTTTTGAAAAGGATTTTCCAATGGTGACTTGGCACACCAGATTATGCCAAGTGGCGACTCTGAGCAAAAAATGTAAATAATCCTTTTCCGAAATAAATTTTTCATTTCTTGTCACGTAAATAATAAAACCCTTTCGAACTTTAAAAATGAACTTTTGGAGTACGCGTAAAAAAGGGGTGTGACACCAGCACATCCATAACTTTTTTCAGTTTCAACACTTCTATTCAAACATTTATCTGTTTAATTTCTAAACACTTATTTTCAACTTTTAAACACATAAATTAAAAAGTTATTGTTTAATTCTATCCAAACGGACTCTTAATTGGTCTTAAATTAAAAATATATAAACTATATTCAAGTATTCTTTAACTTTTATGATTTTAAACATATCATGTAAAAAATTAAAATTAATATTTTTTTAGAAAATTAAAAAAGACATTTTTTTTTTAAAATGAACTTATAGAAAAATGACATAAATAAATTTAAACAAAAAAAAATACTTTATAAATTTGATTTGGTTGTAAATATCTACAAATAAAAATTAGGAAGAAAAAAAAACCATTAATTCGATTAGTTTCATGAACACGAGAAAAATTATAAAGTAAAAATAAAAAAAGACAAAAAAAATAATAAATAAAAATTTAACTCTAAAATAAAAGAGTAAAAAAGATGAGTTGTCTTTAAAAAAAAAAGATAAAGGAATAAGGAGAGAAAGGAAGAGGCAATTATTTTAATAGATGGACCCCATAAAATTGATGTGTCAAAATAATAGGGCCTCATGCAAATATAATGGGGTGCATGAGGCCCATAGTAAAATTTTCCCACTAGGAGTGGGTTTCACTTTGTCAGAAGAAAAATATCCTAGCCAAAGTTGAGTTGCTAGTTTTGTCAAATATTAGGTTTTCTAGATATCCTTACTCTTTTGGTAAAGAGTTTTTTCTTTTAAAAATTGTATTGTTGACAGAAGAATATATGTATTACTCCCTTCGGTTCATGTTAACTGTCGTTTTAGGCCTTTAGCCAAAAAGAAATATAATATTTCAAAATAATTATCACTTTAGGAATTCAAGACTAAATTGAATGTTATTTTCAAGGAAAAAGGATCAAAAATACTCTTTCACTTAAATTAATTAGTTAACTACTTTATTCAGGTTAAATTTATCCTTAATTAGTATTATCAAACTAAATAAAACTGTCCCTCAATTGGATGGAATCCATCCAAAATAACTGATTACAATTAACTTAACAATTTTCCTCATCTAATCCATTTTAACCAACCAAACCCATCTAATTAACTTAATCCTCCTCTCAAACTAAGGGTGTCAAACGGGCCGGCCCGACCCGGCCTGACCCGGCCCTATTATGTAACCCGGCCCGGTAAGCCCTAGGGCTTAAGGGTTTCGGATCCCGGACCATTTTTTTTGTTAAAATGGGCCTGGTTAACCCAGCCCGAATCAAGCCCGGTCCAGGCCCGCCGGTTAACCGGCCCGGTCCGAAAAAAAAAAAAAAATTGGATTTTGGGCCAACTAGCCGTTGGCCCAACGGCTATATAGCCGTTTTTGGGTCCAAACGGCTAGTTTGGGCCCATTTAATAAAAAAAAAAAAAAACTTTAAAAAATATTTTTTAATCCCCAAAAAAAATCTATAAATACCCTACAACTTCAAATCATTTTTCACACAATTTTTCACTCTCTCAAATCTCATTCTCTCTCAAATCTCAATTCTCAATTCTCTAATATTCAATATATTTAATTTCTTAAAGTGTTCACTTTAATTTTTTAATTTTCGTTTACAAAGTACGAGCGGAAATTTCTAAAGTCGCAATCTTCGGATACTTCCAAAATTTGGTATTGTCGTTCCATCTCTTACGTTTAATTTTTATTTATTGTATTAATTATTTAATATTTAATTTTATTATATTTGTGTATTTTGAATATTTTTAGTTTAATTTAATTTATATTATGGATAAATTAAAAAACCTCGCTGCTAAAGGTGTTAAAATTTTTTGTCCCGGAAGCGGTAGTGGTAGTAAAAAGCGAATTACTTGCGGTAGTGGTAGTAAAAAGCGAATTACTAGCGGTAGAGGTAGTTCAAGTAATAGATATACCCGTGTGCCTTCGCCTCCGGTACCGCTTGGTACACCTTTTGAGGAAGAAATAGGTGTAGGTGCTCACGATATGGATTATGTAGAAGCTCAGGAAAATTATGGTATAAAAGAAGAAAATGAAGTAGATGCAGTTAATTTAGACGAAGATAATGAAAATATTGCTGAAACACCCGCAGTAGGAGATGCTAACGTTAGATCTGAATCAGTTAATCTCCCTTCCCGTCCTCCCAGTGCCCCAAAACCTCGTAAAAGAACTAGTATTGCATGGCAATTTTTTGAACGTATATCAGATATTGAGGTGCAGTGCAATATTTGTCAACAAATATATAAGCATAGAAGTGGAGGCAAACAAGGGGGTACGGGTACGTTAATGAGACATATAGATGAAGATCACAAAAGAGAGTTAAATATTGCAAAAGGTGGTGGGGATGTTGGTGGGTCAACGCAAACTAGAATGGACCCAACAACCGGTCAAGTAGCGAAAAAGTATAATAAATTGAGGGACAGGAAAGAAATAGCTAAAATGGTAGCTGTGGGTTGTTTGCCTTTTAGTTTTCCTTCTTCTGATGCTTTTATTCGTTATATACAAGCAATTTATAATCCTATGTTTAATGGTATTCCTAGAACTACTTGTCGGTCTGATATTTTTAGACTCCATTCACAATATTGTTTTTATTTATCAACATTGTTAAAAAATATTCAATGTAGATTGTCCCTAACTTCTGATCTTGGTCGTGCTGTAAATAAAAATAATTATTTAACCGTTACTTGTCATTGGATGGATAGTAATTTCGTGATGCAAAAACGTATTCTTGCTTTTTTATATGATGAAGATCGTAAACATACTGGACAATTTATTGCTGATTCTATTGTTAAAATTGCCGGATACTATGGTATAGAAAATAAAATTTTATGTATTGCTTTTGATAATGTTTCTAACAACAAGACTGCTATAACAAAAATAAAATCTACGCTATCTCCGCCCTTGCCTGAAATTTTTCATATTAAGTGTGCATGTCATATATATAATTTAATTGTAAAAGATGGTCTTGAGTTTTTTGAGCTTTATATTGAAAAAATTCGTCTTGCCGTTGGTTTTATTCAAGGAAATAATCGTAGATCGAGAATTAGAGAATTTAAAGTTAAATGTCAAGAAAATGGACTTACACCGATTTTGATGCCTGAGGAAATTGATACTAGATGGAATTCTACGTATGAATTTTTAAAAACTTGTTATAAATATAGAATTCCTATTACACTAGCTTTTAACCAACATTGCGGTTCATTTGCTGATTCTGCTGATTGCATGCTACATAATTCTGATTGGGTTGTAATTAATGATCTTGTTAAGTTTTTAGAAAAAATTTATGTAGCTATGGTTGAATTTTCCGGTGCTTACTATCCTACTGTTTGTAATATTTTGGCATATATAGCCGATATTTCTGGTTTGCTCCAACAATATAAAAATAAAGAAGGTTATAAAGAAGCTGTTGGCGCCATGTTTACGAAATTTAAAAAATATTTTTTCCCGATTCCCCCTATTTACTTGGTTGGTGCTATGCTAAATCCGTGCATGAAATATAATAATATGTGTCACTTTAGTACTCTTATTTATACTAACTTAGAAATAAATACTAACCATGATTCTGAACAAGTACAGCCTGATTTGTGGACGACTACGACTGATGCAAAAGATTATATAGAAAAATTATATAATCACTATGCTGATTTATTTGATTCAGCCGTACCTACAAATATCACTCCAACTGTCGCTCCTCATCCTCCCGAGGAGCCATCATCTTCTAAAAGGCCGGCACATAGTGGTTTTTCTGATTCGTTTTATGATTTAAATTGTTGGAACAGTGTTGATGAGAGAACTTACACATCAACTTATCGGGAAGAGCTGAAATATTATCTTCGGACGGCACCAGAGGATCGCAGACGACGGATCAACACGCTGGATTGGTGGAGGAATAATGAATCACAATATCCTGTGCTTTCAAGATTAGCTAGAGATATCTTGAATGTTCCAATGTCAACCGTTGCATCAGAGAGCGCCTTCAGTCAGGGACGACAACAGCTTGGAGACAACCGACACTCATTGGGAAGCAATGCAATGAATGTTCTAGTTTGCCTCAGAGATTGGATTAGAGCGGAAAGAAGAAACCAAGGAATGGAACCGGAGCCGAGCGACGAGCTGAAACTAGAAGAAATTATGACTTCACGGGAGAACTCAGCAGAATCAAGTCCAATGCATGGTTTTGCCCCCGTTGACTTTGATTATCCTATGCAAGTTCCCATTAATATTAACATGAATGAGTTGGAAAAAATGATGCATAATTTATAGATTTTTCATTCATGTAAATTATAAATTTTGGATCATTTTGCAATCAATAAAATTCCCCAAATTCATTCAGTCCTTAGTCGTTGTTTTTTATTTTTTTTTATTTAACGATTTAAAATTTTAAATTGAATTTCTAGTTTTCTACTTTAAATTAAAAACTTACTTCTAATATATTATTAATTTACTACCAAATATTATTAATTTATTATATTAAGTAGCATATGTTTTGAATATTTGTGCATATATCTTCTATAGAAGTGTATATTTAACGTATACATGTGTATATGTTTTATAAATTAGTATATAAGTATATCTATACATATTGTAATGTATATATAATGTTGTATATTTTATAAGTAGTAGTATATATACATTTAATGGTGCGTATACACGTGTATATATCTTTTATAGAAGTGTATATTTAATGTATACATGTGTATATGTTTTATAAATTAGTATATAACTATACAAATATATATTGTAATGTATATACATTATAGTATATTTCATTTAAAGTATTACATATACATAGAATAGAGTGTATATATGTGAATGGATCTTCTATAGACGTGTATATTTAACGTATACATGTGTATATATTTTATAAATTAGTATATAACTATACAAATATATATTGTAATGTATATATATTGCATATATCTCATTTAAAGTATTACATATACATAGAATAAAGTGTATATATGTGAATAGATCTTCTATAGACGTGTATATTTAACGTATACATTACTTTATGTTTTATAAATTAGTATATATATTGTAGTATATACTTTTTTTAAAGTAGTACATATATATTGAATGGTGCGTATATATGTGTATATATCTTCTATAGACGTATATCTTTAAAGTATACAAGTGTATATGTTTTATAAATTAGTATGTAACTATATATATATACATATTATTGTATATATATATATGTATATCACTATATTGTAGTATATATTTTATTTAAAGTAGTACATATATATTGAATGGTGCATATATATGTGTATATATCTTCTAAAGTAGTATATATTTAACGTATACATGTGTATATGTTTTATAAATTAGTATATATATATATTGTAGTGTATATATATATATATATATATATATATATATATATTATACTATTATAGCATATGTTTTATTTAAAGTAGTACGTATAGTCATATATAATTATATATTGAATGGTACGTATATATGTGTAATTGTTTATACTTTATATATTTTTTTAAAAATATATATTGTATATTGGAGTGTATATAGTGTATATTGGATTTTTTATTTATTTTTTAAACGGGTTTGACCGGTTTTTAACCGGGTTTGACCGGGTCTTGGTGGGTTTGATCGGATTGGGTTTAGTGGGCCGGGTTCGGGTGGGTTTTAATTTTTTTACTGTTTGGCCCGGCCCGGCCCGGTTAACGCCAAACCCGGCCCGGAATCGGCCCGGAACCCGGGTAAAATGGGAGGGCCGATTCCGGGTTGGCCTGGCCCGTTAGACACCCCTATCTCAAACACACACCCATTTTCTCCAAATTAATTGCCATGTCAAGAAATCAGTATAAATCGGGTTAGGTGGATTCGTCGAAATCAAAGGAGTTCGAGAGGGCGGAGCTAGTGCAAAGAGAGTTATCGCGCTTGACGACTTGTTTGGGGCAGAAGATTTGGGTAAGCCATTGTTGAGTTGCTCTATCTGGTAGGGTGTGTGTGCTAAGTGCGAAAAGAGAGAGAGAGTAAGTGAAGAAACGGAGAGCGACTCTGCCTCTTCATTGTGATATATCGGAAAAAGGTTGATTTCGTTGTGACATCATTACTGTTTTGCCATTGATATCATTTGGTTACCACATCAATTGGATAGTTTTATTGGAAGCTATCAGGTCTGGATTTGGACTTCTGGTAATCACGGAAGCAATATGAAATCAGGCGACGGAATGGACACTGATAAAAATGTGTTACGAAAGCGTTATACGATCAAGCATCGACATTGGTTCTTCATTCCTATTTTTAGACTTTGTGGAGACATTTGAAGGGAAATAGCTAAGGAAAGAGATATATTAAACTCCACCAACTCAAAAAAGCTTTGCATTGAATCCACAGACACATTTGATTGTTTTGTCGGAATTGATTGGTTTTTGTATACTTGAAGAGGAGATTTATGTTTGGACTTTCCAGATATTACATCAACTGCAAATTAATGAAGAAGAAGGTTAAGCAGTGCTAGTGCACAAGGTGATAGTTAATTACTTCTGGAAGTAATTACACTCTCTCCCACTTTTTTAATTACTAGTCAAGTGTACGTGCGTTGCACGTGTATTTCATGTTAAGCCATCAATAGATATGAAATATATAAAGAAAAATATTTATTAAAAATAACAATTGACTTTAAAAATCGGAGATAGATAACTTTATGCATCCAGGCATGTGTGAAGTATTGGTATCTTAATAGTCTCCTACAACGTGTACTATCACACAACGGATGATTAAAAAAATAATATATAGTAATAGATCAGAAACTACAATAAAACAATATGATAAAACCTAATATTTATACAAAAATTCAATAAAGTTTGACCGAACATTCATCCACCCCTTGTAAACTACAAGATATGATTAAACCCTAACCTTTACAAAAGAATCTCTCAAAGTCCGATCAAACGTTCATCCACCTGTGTTAAGCAGAAAAATAACAGATAATAACATTACAGAAAATACAATAATCGAGATATTAGAACAATACCATTAAAGCTAACCTTAATATAAAAAATTCTTCAAAGTCCGATCGAACAACCATCTACAATATAAACTTGAATAGAATAGAAATTATTACAAAATAATATGATAATCAAGATATTAGAATGATTAAATGTAATCTTTTGTGATTATTATACGCTTCCTTCAAAGCTTATGAAAAAAATAGTTATAATAATATCTCTTCCACCAACATTACTTAAATAGATGTAGTTTCTATAAGGTAATATTTTAAGTGATTTAGAAGTGTAAAATATTAGAACTTCTTACATAACTAAAAAAGAAAAGACTTAATAATAATAAAATTTATAGTTCACTTTTATTTACCATATTATTATAAAATATTGATAAGGTAAATATTTCTTGCAAATTAAATTCGAATACCCGTAAATATTAACTATAGCCTAACAATTTGAAATGACATTTTCCTAATATAGAGGAAACTCCTATACTTAAAAGAATTCGAAAGTGGCTAAATTTTTTATTTTTTTCATAGTTAATTTTTCTTACAAATTTAACTATATCACAAAATTTAAGGAAGGAAGGGTTTATTACATAAAATTTAGTTAATTTAAAAGTTTTAAATATGAAAAAAATAGATAAAAGACGATTTTATCTATTACAAACTCTTTTAATGAAGGATAAAAAGTTCAAATCACTTTTGTAATGGTCTTCATCTTTTAATATATAGACTTATGTGCGTGCTTTGCAAGTGTGCATATTGTCAATTAATATAAATTAAGAAGAACAATTGTTTAAAAATAGTTGTTGACACTATACTAATGAAATAATCCTATTTGTTATAGAGTGTTCCTATTAGATACTTTAAATTTTGAAATTCTTTTTCAACTTATTCAAATAAATTAACCACATAAAACTTACCACCTTCTTTAGAAGTTTATGCATGTAATCAAAGGAGATGACAACTTGAGTCATAAGTGACTATAGCTACGAACACTTTATAATATATTTAGTGCTTAATTGAAATAAATCGTAACTAAGCGTTTGAATAAAAAATATATTATCAATGTATTTTATCAATATATTATATTATTATATTTTATCTAACTTCTCTTCATATTATTGTATTTCAATCATTCTGATGGATTTATTTTATTTAAAATTTGCTTTAGATTCATAATTTTCTTGTAAAAATGCAAGAATCTATGTCTTGACCAAAAAAATGATAGCATATATAAAAGACAATATGACCAAAAAAAAATATATTCATATTTTACTGTGATTAATTTAAAAAAAAATATCGTCATTTTGATTTCCGCAACATTGCTCAGCTTTGTCTTTATCAAAAGCAAAACTCTAGGAGACATTAATCCCGTGTAACCATGTGTGCATGAAAGAATACCTACCCAACTTTATTTTCATAATATTAAAAATATACATCTAACTTTTACCGTCAACAATAGAAAAATAAAACATCTAATTATTTTTTCATATATTTATTTTATTATAATTTTTTCCATATATTTAGAAGTAGTGAAGAAAATACTAAGTAAATAGTAACAAAAATCTGAAATAGAACTTATCAAATTAATTCTCGAATTTTATCTAAGATCATAACCTCAATAACCGCTTTTAATAATCATTAATTTTTACAACCAACTCTTGACATGAATTCACTGCAACATAAAATTAAAACCATATTATATTAAAATAAATGATTATTACCCAAAATAAAATTATTAAAAAATAAATAATTTGAAGAGAGATATACAAAACATGACCACAAGAGAGAAAAAACATGTGAAATATAGTAAAAAGGTGTAAGCTTCAAAAGAAAGAAATTGAAAAAAACATAAAATGAGAAACAATGCTTAAAATAATCAATAAAGAACACAATGCATAAAAGAAACTATTATTCAATAATTTTTCTTAACAAAGATATTGTATATATAGCTACCACTAATGAGAAGTCATTTATCTGTGTGTTCACGTGAATTGAGATTTTTTTTCCTTATTAAAAAGTCCCTAAAATATAAAAGGAGCAATTGAATATTTATTATGGAGACAAAAAAAAACTACATAAACATAAAAATAAAATTTACCACACTTTTTCTTCCAAATTTATTACGACTTCTTATTTTAAAAAACATATTATTTTCTTACCATATATTTTATGACTCCTTAATTTTAAATTTTAAATATTATAAATATAAAAATAGTAAAAAGATACTTTTGTCTATTGCGGAGAATTTTAATAAAGGGTTAAAAGTTCAAATCACTTTTCTAAGGGTCTTCACACTTTTAATATATTATAGATATAGATTATAGATTATAGATAAATTAAAGTACGTGCGTTGCACGTGGTTTATAATACATAAATATATATAAAAATGGATTACCTGTAATATCAATTAACAATTAGATTAATATAACATTCATATAAATGAAGAGATAAATATTAATACATTAATACAATATTCATATTCAAAGTAAATTGAATATTTTTTGAATTTGCAAGGACAAAAAATATGAGTTATTTATTTAATTATATAGTATTTTTTTCCTAGATAATGTGGAGTGTGATTTAATATATGTGTTATATATTTCATCAAAATAAAAGAAAAAAAAGAAGATGCTCGTATTACTCTCAATATTTCTATAAAAAAAAAATATAAAATTAAAATATGAATCTTAAGATTAAAATTCGTAAGATTAATTTATAAAATAAACAAATATAATAATTAAAATCTGAATGATTAAGATTAAAACGTTCATCATACTTTGGACAAATATCTTAATATTAAAAAAATAAATAAAATTTTCAACTTCTTGTTATCCTTTCAACAATTTTAGTCTCCAAGCTTCCTTCTCCTCTCTCCTCCAACAACTTCTTCATGATCATTATACACTCCTCTCACGTGACTAAAGAAATATATTTATTAGTTAGAAGTTCAAACTTTTAGAAAAAGAATATAATCAAAATTGAGTTACAATTAATCATTAAAAAAAAAGCCTATCTAAAAGATAACGTCATAAAGCTATCCCCAAAAGTCCTTTTCATTTTTCTCCTTTTTGAAGCTAAGTTTTCTATAAAGTTGTAGAAATTCCTTGTCAATTTTACCATCAATATTTGCACACCCTAAATATGATATAGAACTTTGAATTAAAAATTATAATGCACTACAAAAGTAATATTATTGAGCTTAATCGATTTACATTATAAAGTTGAAGTACAAATTTAGTTGAAAGACATCAATAGAAATTGTATATAAAAATAGATAATAATTTATTATTATAAATTTCAAGAATCTACTGAAATTTTAAAAATTTTACCTCAAATCACAAGTAAAATTTGACCTATTAAAAATTTAAAAACTTACCTCAAATCACAAGAAAATTTGTCTCTTTAATCATAAGATATATCAAGATTTTACAAAAGAACTTTGCAATTAGCAATTGTTCTATCAAAAAATACATAATGATTTATTTATTGTAAACTTCATGTATATACTAAAAATAAAGATAACTTATCTCAAATCACAAATAAATTTATCTCTTTAACAATAAATACTATCAAAATTGTAAACACCAATAACTTATCAAAATTCATGCAATTTTGCGTACAGCTTTTGCAGGTCCTATCAATGTCAAAAGCTTAAATTTGAGGCCAGCAATATATTCTCATGTTACACCAATGAGATTTCAGTCTCTCAGTCTCATGCATCTTGAAACAGAATGTGTTGGTTCGATAGAGACTGAACATCAAAATACTCAACGAAAAAAGCTATGAAGCAGTTTAGATCGTGTGGAGGAAATCCAATTTTGATGTAAAACATATTTAGATGCTCAAATTAACATGTACACACATTAATTGTGCTATTTCAAATAAAGAAAATATTTATATTAGTTCATTATAATTTCTTAAAAAGCAACAATTCCTTCCTTTTGCCAAAATTAGATATTTGATAGTTATGGACTTTTGATAGGAGAAAGTGAAATTTTTCTTTTTAAATTTCTTTTTGGTTCCACGTTGGGAGAAGTTTTTTCTTTCTTTCTTTTTTTTGTTGGTTTTTGGATATTTTATTTAGGATTTTTGGGTTGTCCTTTTTTTGTTAGGAATGGTCAGTTTTTTTTAGATGATGGAAAAATAATTCTATTTTTGTGAGGAAAACTAATTTTTTTTTATAATATAGTCAATATTTTATATTACCAAAATAATTAGGGAATGGTGAAAGGACGATTTTGTCTAAAGCGAATTCTTTTAATGAAGGGCAAAAAGTTCAAACAACATTTCTAAGGCCTTCACACTTTTAATATATTATATAGATTATATAGATATATAGATTTTACTCTCTCTCCCTATTAATATACATAACATAGCTGACATATACATAACATTCTGTGTATATGTTGAGATTTTTGTAATATGTTTAGGGAATTGGATTTTTTGTAATATTGGAAACATAAGTTGTGTATTTGTGTAATTTTTAATTTATTATATAAGAAAAACTTAGTAAAATATACCTCGGATTTGTTAATTTTCTAATGGGTCGTGAAACTAAAACGACAATTAAAATGGGACGAACAAAGGGCGTGAAATGAACTGATTGGAATATCAGTTCCCAAAATCTTTTGTGATCGATACGATAAGAAAGAATATCTAGGAGGATAATTCCAATCAACACTACCTTTAGTTTATGATTGTTACTTCTTTGTATTTATGAGGTTGCTTGACTAAAATGCAAGAAACACTTTCAAAAGTTATGTTGATGGTGGAAAGGCGTCTTTTTAATAATTATTTTGTATTTTCTTGGTACACCTAGGACTCTTTGGATTAATTAATGAAATAGGCACATAAGACAATTGATTGATCTAATAAAGTAACAAATAGTATATACTTCAAAGTTCATTTATTAGTAACAAAATAATACTTCAAAGTTCATTTATTTGAAACACTTTAATTAGAGATTGTCCACGAGTTGAAAAAGAGAGAGCACTGTGATTTAAAAAAAAAAAAAAGATAATTATGTGGTTGTCTTTCTTTCAGTATTAGTGGTACTTTGTTACTACTTGTTTCGTCTATAATAATTACTCTTAACGACTGTAATGAAAGTTACAATTTTGGCTAAAGAATTATGCGAATAATGATAGATTATACTATATATATCTTGTATTCTAAAAGAGTAATGTTTGATCCTCCTCAAGTGACCCTTTCCTTTTATTCAAACTTAAGATCAAATAGGCCTCGAAATTGAAACTACCATTTAAATCGAAAATCAACATCATCAACTCTTTGCCTCACCTACGTAGCATGATGAGCACCTTTGAAGTGCTCTCTCCTACTATATATGGTAGCTAGAGTTCACCAAGAACTAATTGTAACAACGTTTTGTTACAATGACATAATGTCTAGCACACAATCATATAAGTAAAATCAAGCATCAACACTCCCATCTCTTAGATGAAAATGTTATTCGTAAAGAAAAGCTCTCGTAGTCATCATAAGACATTCTTAAAGAGCTGTTAAAATTTCTAAACAATTGCTAGACTTGAGATGAAGCCTACATGTAGGGCAAGAGGAATGTGAGAGTAGCCATTTATCAACACAAGCAACATGGAATGAGTGGCTACATTGAGGGAGAACCCTAATTCTCTCTCCATCCATGAAATCCAACAAGCAAATAGCACATGATGATGATGATGTGCACGAACCAGATGAAGAAGGATTTGCATTATTATTATTATAAGTAGATGTTGGCAAAGCAATCATATCTTTCTTCTTAAGCCCAGTGTTCACTCTCTTTGAAGCTACCCATTCAACTGGCTCAGAGATAGTCCTTTGAGTGCATTGAAACACACATTGTAACATGGAGTTTAGGCCAAGAGCACAAAGCAAAGCACATATTAGGGCTGCAATGATCACTGCCATGTTGATGTTTAGTGCACTTTCATTAATGTTCTGGGGTTGATGATCAAGAAAAGGGGTTTTGGCATCTAGGCTCATGATGGGGCTTTGTGTTGGAGTCATCATGAGGGGTTTAGCCATAGAGAAATTAATTAAGAAAACGAATTCTTGAATTAGAATTAACAGCCTCTCCTTCCTGATCGATCTTTAATTTGATCGATGGTAGAGCTTCAACTAGGGTTGTCACTTAGGAGACATGAAGAAGATATATATGAGGGAGTGAAATGTGAGACTTAATTCAATGATATTAATGGATGTATATTAGGAGGATATGGCCAGTTGGTTATCCATTATATTGTCTAGCCTTTTTAGTTTATGCTATCATCAAAATGAAAGAAAAAATGTTTGGGACCCCCCGTCCCTTCCTTCCCAGAAAGAAGGTATAAGAAAAGAATTATGAACATGATTTGTTCTCATCCAAGAGATGATAATATTTTTTATTTGATGATATTGGTTGGTAAAGGATAGCCAAGTATAGCCAAGTAAATGATCATTTTGATAATGATTGGCCATGGCAAGAAATAATATAAAACCAAAAAAAAAGTAAGAAGAAGAAATATCGAAAACGATACTAATGGACAAAACATATTAAGGATGTTTTTTCAAAACAAATAATCAAATAACGGCAGCGTCAACATTCACAAATGCTGACCTAGTTAGAAACATGACATTTAGGAAACCTGAAGGGTCAAAACTAATAAATGCTTTAATATGAAACTTTTGGAATGTGGGAATCAAATTAAGCTCAAACCACATTATGTGACTCAATGTCTGGCTTAGTCTCTTTAGATATTCAATCCTTAGAAGAAAATTAACTTGATTTCTATATAAACTGTTTTTGTTTTAAAGACTTTTGGGTGGGAGTGAACGTGAAGAAAAAAGAAGAGTGGGAAAAGATGTGTGATCACTAACTCCTTTTGCTTTAATTTTAACAATAGGGAAAGAGCAATTCCCATTATATCAACTAGTAGTGTTTGGATGTCTTTAAATTTCCAAAACATTATTAACATAATTTCAGTTGGCCTTATTTTATTTCGTACATGACAAATCGTAATTATTCTATTTACAATTTAGTCCAAAGATAAAATATTCTACTAAAAGTGATACTCTACATCACTAAGTAAACCATAATTAAGATAACAAGTATTTTTATGAGTTTAAATTTAATCCTACCTTAATACGAATGTCGAACAACTAGAGAGAAACTAAACAAAATAGAGGTAAGGAGTATTTAAACAACGACAATAAACAATATTTCCCATTGCTTGTGTTTCACATGAGAAAATTCTTTTCACCCACAATGTTATGTTGGTCGACAGAAACTGACACCACTCCATCAACTGTTTTTTCACTCTCAATAACCACAACATTGCTTGATACATTTGTTACAGCATGTGCTGGAAATCCAACAACCCCTCCTCTACAATAAAATGAATATTGTACATGATTTATCTTATTAGGAAATACAAGAATTGATGAAAAATCAGCCACCCACTTCGTCCCATTTCCAGCAACACTCAATTTTCCAGCAGTAGACTTCACGCTCATGCCATTCACATTATTTTGGTCAATAACAACTTGATCAATGTCATTGAACTGTCCATCCAAAGTCAAAATTGGAGTCATTTTTGAAGGGTTTCCACTAAACATGTTGTTAACAACGTTTAGTCCGAAAATTCGACCGTTAATCGCTTTCAAAACAACGTTACCCTCTCCAAGAAAATACCCATTTGAGATGTGAACTAAGAAAGGGTCTTCAATGACTATGGAGTTATAGTCAAGGTAACAGTTATCTATCCTGTTTTGGGATGCTTTAACTAAAATCCCAACCCCACCAAAATATGTTGCCTTGTTGTAACAATGCACCCCTGTGACAATATTTGCCTCACCCCTAAGTACAATCCCAATTGCTGATGAGAAAATTGTAACATCAGTAATGGCATTGTCATTGCTAGCAAGATCAATGGCTATGCCTGAGAAATCCCTCTCACCTCTATCACCACCAACGGTTGGATGTTGTCCCATGAACGTGTTCGATATAAACGTCTCGTGGCCTCTTTGAACGAGGACACCTTCCGTACTAAAGTGAACAAAAAAGCAACTGGTTACGCGAATTCTAGCCGAGTCAACGACATATAGACCTCCTCCTCGATAGCCTGAGTCAAAGAGGATGTCACGAAACGTAATGCCCTCGTAGCGAATCGCGACATTTTGATCCCGTCGATCAAAAATGTCACTATGGTGGGAAATGTAGTCCTTATGAGGCTTGGGGGAATCTTGTGACCATAGTTCAATTAGGTGCCTATCGCCTGGAAATGTGTCTGATGCTCTCAGTGTTCCCCCTTTTACCTGAAATATTAAGGCAATTCACCAATCATCACAATGTGACATATATTTTTGGGTGAATATACAGGTCGGAGTCAGGCCTAACTCCTCCATCGTATAGATGGAACCTTAAACATAGAAAGAAAAAATAAAAAAATCATCACAACGTGACCCTTTTTTTTGTATGAAGAAGCACAAAAAAAGTAGGCATAGTAGATAGATATATGCGCCAAGAAAGGGGTAAAATAACTACTTCATATGAATGCAACAGAAAACAGGTTAGGAAAACAATGGATCCTAATAGATATGGACAATCACATTGGGCTTGAGCATAGTATCGGTCAGGAGTACTAACCCAATGGGTTTGGCAATTGATGTAGTCCTTTACCGGCACAACATTTGCAAGAAAAAAAATAAACAACAAATGGTTAGTTGAACCTTTAGCCTTGTGTTTTCAAAAGGGGTGAGAGTGAAAAACGCATCAAAAGTATCCCAGTTTGTTTAGAGCATCATACTTGAACTACCAGGTTATGAGTCAAGTCGAAAAAGTGAACAATTAATAATTGAATCATATTTTGATAAATAGTCAGTGATAGTTCAAAACTTACACATTACATCTTCAAAAAAAAATAGTCATTGTTCCTGAAATCTTACCTCGTCTATAGGAGGAGCTGAAAAGTGGTTAATTATGAATTCTAAATACAGAATAATTAGACAGGAAAAAGAAAAGGAAAAAAAAACAGATCAAAAGGAGAAAAAAAGAGTAGAAAAAGGAAAAAACTCATTGATCTAACAAAAGAGAAGAATCTCCTTTATTATTTATCCCTATTCCCTTTGCCTCTTTTAATAAAAGAAAGATTATCTGTACATACAACAAATACTATTTCTCAAAACTTTAAAGGAGTCCTTACTCCCATTTAACAGCATCTTTCTTTTGTTATTAGTATCTTAACTTTAGAAATTAAAGCTTCTTTTGACATGCATGCCTCTTTCTGCTTCTCTTTTTAGCATATTTTATCTTATACGAATACTTCATTAATAAGTATTCGCGTTATCTGAAAAATATTCGACTGGAACTTTTTCTAACCATATATATATATTAACTAAAAGGATTAAAAAGTAAAGGGAAAAGATCAAAAGGAGTAGTTGAATTAATGTAACAACCGTAGTGATCTTCTTTAATTTATATGATCTTGTTCTTTCTAATTTGTTAATATTAACAAATTGTCTTTTTGATTAATTTCATTGACTAACTTTCTTAAAAGGTATGTCACATTCTACAAAATTAGTAGTATTTATTTTGGATGGGACGAAATGATACTACTCCTTATATATGAATTTGGACAAATCTCACATTATAAATTAGTTTTTGCGATTGAGTTAGTCTCAAAATATATTTTTTCAAATATTATGAGAGTTAGACCCATCTCAATTTATGATTATCATTATTAAGCCCCCTATATATATATTAAAAAAGTTGTCTGTCTATACATCACATGTTCAATCCTGAGATGGGATCGGATGCTAAATCTCACATCGATAGAATGAGATAAAAATGATAGTGTATCTTTATATGAACTTGAGCAGTTATTATAAGCTGATTTTTGAGATTGAGTTATACGAGGATATCACATAAATTGTTTTTTCATTTATCTTCTCGTTTTTCTTAACTCCCTAGGTTGCCACATAGCTAGGCACTTGTCATGGCAATAGATAAAAGCAAGACATGAGATACATTTTCCAATAAAGCAGGACACATGTCTATAGACAACTTAATTGCATCGTTCACCGACAACAACCCCATGAGTAATTTTCAGTTTGAACAACACTGCCCAATCAAATCTAAATTGTAATCGCTTGCCACCACTATGTAGTTAGTCTGTTATATTTCTCATTTCAAAATCAGAAAATGAAAGAATGGTATTTGCTCCTCTACGACAGAAAACGAGCAATAATAATGTACTTGGTACTTCCAAAATGGATAGCACATCACATGAGTTTACAAAATACCTATAATGTGTGTCTGATTGCTCAAATAATGTACTTGTCCTTCCAAAATTTATTATGTTTTTGACTATAATAAATTTGATGTTGTGAAAAATGATTTTAGCGAATATATAGTATGTACTATGAGTAAAAATAGTTTATCTCTTGATTTTCATCAAAATTAATACTACTTATAATAGTTGTGATTCATTATATTCTTCATGATTATTTAAAATGGAACTCCGATCCGTGATTGGAAATTACCTTCAAGGTGAAATCATTTTAATTAGATTTTATTAACACTTAGGTTAAACAGGTCATAGTGCACATTTTAAGAGTTGTTTTAAGAAAAAGGAGTGAGGGAAGAAGTGTGACATACCACAATGTTGCCAATACCAGGTGGAAATACAATAGGAGTGTTGATTCTGAAATTTCCACCTTGAAAATCAATAATGAGACCACCAAGATCACTAATACCAGGCAGCAACACAAATCCATTTTGCAATTTCAAGGCATCATCAATAGCCTCCTTTATGGCTTCACTGCTATCACTTGTCCCTGTTGGATCTGCTCCATACCCTATTGGAAAAACAACCCTTCCTTCACTCTAAAACCCAAAATCAAAAATAAAAATATTACTATCAAGTGAGGATAATTTTATTTTTTAAAAAAATTGTAAATATAATGAAACGCGTCAAATTTAGAAGGAGAAGAATTAAACTAAAGACAAGGAAATAACATTGTTATCTTTCAAAATGAGAAAGGAAACGACATGATACTGAATGTATGTTTATACCATTACCTTGTTGGCACACTTTGAACAAACAAATTTACGAAAACATCATGATTTCTTTACTAATTTATATTTTGTGTGTGTGTGTGTTAAAACAAAACGTACTAGAAGTATTAATTATTGTAGTACCTTTTTGGGACTGTAGGTGGGAAGAGAAGGTTGTGGGGGAGTTGAAGGTGATGAAGAATAGATGAAAGAGGAAGAATAAGGGAAATGTTTGTGTTCAAGTCCTTTTTGAAATTCATAAAGCTTCAACTCTCTAAGAGATGCATTTGCCTCTTTCGCAACCATAAAATAATGAAGTAGAAAAAATAAGAATGCTACTAAACAAGAAAATGGAGGCATCATTTGTTGGAAAGAATGTATTGCAGAAGAAATTCAGTGTAAAAGAGGATCTCTGAAAGAGAATTTAGAGGAAGATATATCTATGGCATTTTGCGAGTGTCTTGTTACTTGTAAATAGTACTCAAAGGTCTTGTTACTTATTTTATATTAAAAATAGCTTTTTTTACTCGTTTTTTAAATAAATAAAAAAGATTGATTGTTATTATTTTTAGTATTATATTTAGCATTAAATATCTCCATAAACTGCTAGGTAGCGAAACTTAAATTTACTCAATATACTCAATAAGAATAATTAAAGTAAAAATAAACTCTTGTAATAAAGACCTCCTTTTATTACTTACTTCGGGTCATATTGATTTGACATCTTCCTGAAAGAAAAGTACTATTACTCCATCTACTTTTTATATTATACTTGATCGCTTATTAATACTGTTAGGGGTCGTTTGATTTGAAAATAATTATTTCGGGATAAAATAAAAGAACATATTTTCTTTTGTTTGATTGGAGGGATTAATTCAACTCGGGATAACTTATCCTACCATTTTTTCCTTAGTCCCGAGATAACTTATCCCATATACATGGTGGATAAGTTATCTCGGGTAATCCCGGGATAACTAATCCTGATATTAGTTATTCTGGGATAACCATTTTCAAACCAAACGACACTTTAGTTTTCTTAATTTACTTATTCAATATATAAAATTAAGATAAATTTATCATGTTCTTTCAATATGTCTTTATTATTAAGTGTGTAAAGCTTAAACTTATTAAGGTCAATTCAGTAAACTCAACTCATAATTAATATCTTTTTTAAAAAAGCGTCAAGTCAAAAAGGTCAAGCAGAGGAAGTAAGATAATATTACAAGAAAAATAGTAATAAATTTCTTTTGATTCAATAAGATAAACAAATACTAAAATAAAAGTTTTATTTTTAATAAAATGACAAATAAGTTAGTATTCTTTTTTCTATATTTTTATCATCTCAAATAAATTGATAAATTTTTATATTTGGTACCCCTTCTCACATTATTTGGCATGTTTATTTTTTTGCATAACTCTTAAAGAGAAATTGATAAGGAATGCAAATTGATTAAAATAACCCTATTAAACATATTAAATATTGTCATTATCTGTTAGAGTTAATTACTCTTCCATTAAATTACTAAGGGTAAAGTTGAAAAAAATATTCAATTATCTCTTGATTTTTAAAATATGTCAACTATTTTGAAAGAAATTTTTATAGCAAACATGTCAAGTAATATAAAACAGAGGAAGTAACTAATTTTAAAATATTTATTTCATCTTTAATGAGATGATTTATAGCCACACAAGTATCTATGACTAATTAAAATCACAACTTTAAAAATTATTTTTTATTTTTTAAACTTCAAACCAAGTCAAACATCACATAAACAGGAACAAAATAAGTATAAAGGAACTGTGAGGATACTTTTTCAGTAGAAGTGTCAAAACGCATATTAATGTATTCTTGATCATTTAAAACACCACTTATTTTAAAAAATTTAAAGATCACTTATTTAAAAAGAGAGTAAGTACTCCTTTTATTCCATATCAGTTGAAAACTTTTTATTTTTACTACTACATTTTTTAAGTTATGAAAAGTACTCATAGGACATATGGATAGATATTATTGCGACTTTCAAAGAGTATATTAATTATACGGGTAAAATGAGAATAAGTGGTTTTAGAATATACTTCCTCCGTTAATTTTTACTTGGTGCTTATTTTCTAATTAGATTCTTATTTTTATCTATTAAGAAAAGACAATTTTTATGTTTCTATTTTTGTCCTTAGTATTAATTGTTTTTTCTCTAAATTAATTTTAAAATATAATATTAAATATTATTTAATAGGAGTAGTATAGTGAAATAACCATATTAATAATTATTTTTTTAATAAATGTGTCAAGTTAAAATGTGATAAATAAAAATAAATAAAAAAAGTATATTTTTAATAAGATGATCAATCAATATGGAACGAGGAAGAGAGTAACTTTTATTCGCATCGTAAAGAGGAGATTGTCATTGGGTGCGTTAGATGTGCATAATTTATATGCTTTGACTTCTTGGATGAATTGGCAAAAATAAACATTCCATTAATTAAGGATGGTTTTTGTTGGACAGGTGAAAAGATGGGAGTTATGGCAACCAATTACTACAATGTTATTAAATTGGGTAGTTTTGACAGCATCATATCTCCTTCATTCGGAGGTGCTTGTGTGAAAGACACTCCTCCACCTGAAGTTGGAGTTAAAGTTCTCACCTTACTAACAGATTGAAAGTTGATGGCAGTTGGTCACGATTAATATTAAAAAGCTTCTATGAAGATAACTATTTCACATGAATAAAATGTGCATTTGTTTCGTAAGTATATTTTTTTAATGCATCATTTCTTCTGATCGCTAGATAGAAACTCAATCTTTTTGTTTCCTAGATGATTTGAACTTACAATCTTAGAATTGAAGGTGATAAATGTTTAATGTTTACCGTCCGAACAACTTCTTCTTTATTATATCACTTGTATGGATGTTCTATTTGCATTGTTTGATATGATCTTATTCAGTCTCGTACAAAACGTTTTCTCGTCTCGTACATACTTTATTAGAGACATACATGTTACAACTTATGGGGGTATATTCAACAATTACTTTCCCAATTACAGTTTTGACTTGGTGAATGAAGTCGATGTGGTCATCTCTCTCCATTTTGTCTCTATTTTTTGTTTTTTGCTTTGAATACGAGGGTTGTGAACGTCTCCTAACATAATGATAGCCAGATTTCATTATTAATATTGAGTCACTCAAATTTGGACTTCCACAATTATATGTAAGTTACAGCTATTTAATTACAAATATTGTCACACCTCTGTTTTTCACCGCATCCGACCCCGCTAGGGAGTTGGTTTTAGAGAAAATGGTTTTTTCCAATTAAAGTGACGTTTTGAAAAGGAATTATTTTATTTACAGAGTCGCCACTTGGAATTGAGTTTGGGTGTTCCAAGTCACCTTATTGAATCCCTATTCAAAAGGAAATGACTCTTAATTTTTGATCTGCGAACTAGAAATCCGGATAAGGAATTCTGTTGACCGAGGGGAAGGTGTTAGGCACCCCTCGAGTCCCGTGGTTCTAGCACGGTCGCTTTAATGACTTACGTCTGGCTTAAATTAATCTCTCGGATATATAATATTTGTCGGCCCAAAAGTGACTTCTATCCCGCTTTTAAATTCTTTTAAATATATTTTTAATTATATTAATGTGTGGCTTGCCGGTAGCAGTACTTTCCAATCATACCACGAATTTTGATATATTTCTCATGCCTTTGTGGCATTTATGGATCACATCCATTTTCTCCAAACCTAAATGAGCATTTAGCAAGCTTTAATTCTATCCTTTTCAATTACATTCAACTTCGATAAATTTTGTGAAAAATATTTTTTTTTTCGGATAATAGATTTTAAAAGTTGATTTGCAATCTAACTCGCATCTTTTCTTTTACTAGGAGCTCACCACAGTAGGAAATGTCAAATTGTCAAACAAAATTGAACATCGAAATAAAAATATATATATATACATAAATACTTACGGGAAAAAGTTATCAAAATATGCAGCTTTTCATCTAATTCACACCCCTTATTTCAAAGTACTAAACTATTATGATGTACCTTTCCTTGGGGTAGAGTGGTCATGCATTTACAATAAAAAAAACTACAATAAAAATAAAACAAATCCCATGCAGCATACACAGATATACCATTTGAAGATACATAGACAGTAAACTCCAAACCAATAATTGTAAGTTAGTATCCACACATCAGAAGCTATTATAAGCAATTATTGGTACTTAAACTAGAAATATTAATTATTAATTAATGATATAAAAATCTGAACAGAAGAAACGGATAATAACAAGTTAGACCCATATACAAATTGAACTACTTCGTAATAATTGAATCAAGTCTCATACAATTGTGTTGTGAAACTAAATTACATGGAAAGATCGAGGGTTACCTCTTGCGACACTTTACTTTTTAATAGCTAACGTTCAAAAGCCACAAATCATAAACCACGAACAAACCTCAAAGTTTGGGACGTGAGGAATTTTTATTTTTTTTGGGTGTTGTTGTAATTGTTGTTGATTTTCTGAAAGTTGAAGGAGGGAGTAGTTGTTGTTTTTTTTCTTTGGGCTTGTTGTCCGTGTGTGTCCCCCCTCTGTGTGTGCTTTTTGTGTTATATAAGAAGTGTTGTGTGTGTGCTGAACATGAGAGACGTGAGGGGAGTTGAGGGAATGATGGGAGTGTGTTGGAGGGAAAATGGGAGAGGTTAAGTAGAAGTGGGAATTGTGGGGTGGTTTGGGTAGTTTAGGTCTTTTTTTTTTTTTAATTATTATTATTAATAAAATAAAAATGATTAAAAACTAATAAAATATAATATAATTTAATAACTAGTCTTAGGAATATGATTAAGAAAAATTAATATTCTTTATTAAAATTTGAAAGAAGAAAACAAATATAATTTAGAAAAAATTCTTTTTTTTAAATAAATAAATAATAAAATAAAAACTTATTTAAAATGTGACTCTATTTTTGTAGTTTTCAAAATATTTAACAAACCTAAAAAAAATAAGATAAATTTAAAATGCCTAAAATAAAGAAAAATTAATTGAACATTAAAATGGGATAAAAACATTAGGTTTGGGTCAAAATTAGGTGTTTACAGAATGCCCCTCTTTGCTTGGAAATATGGAGAATTTCCAAGCAAAGAAGTAAACATGACTAATTTTGGCTCAACCATTTATTCACTAGTAAATAAGTAGAAAAGAGGTGCGACCGAGCCTTGGTTTTAGACATACTACATATCTCGGGTTATAAGAGAATCAGGTCACATGTAGTTCAAGTGGGTGTGGGAATGAATGGATGAGTTGGAGAGTCGATTTGAGGCCCCGTCGAGTTTTCGGTTCGTGGCTCTTTTTATTACATCAGAAAAAGAAAAATGAAACTAAAAATGAAAGATACAAAATCCTATCTATTCCAATTGTCTTGATTCTCTTGCTTCAGATCTTCTTCTTGGGTCCTCAGTTATCGCTTCACCTTCTTATGGTGGGTACCTTGATCTCAAGATTTGATCTTGAAGTTAGGATTTGAGACTTGAACTTGTAACTTGGATTGTGTCATTGACACTCTTCCAAAGGATAGTTCATAAAATACTTTTGGATGTTTGTTTTCTTGATCAGGGGTTATGCAGGTGATTCTTGGGATGTTGGGCCGCTACAGATGCATAGATGACTCTGTATTTTCAAACTAATCATTCTCCATTACTCAAATCAGAGATGGAATGCCATTCTCGGCATTAAACCTGTGTTTTGCAGAAAACCTGCAAGCCATCAAAGAAAACAAAGCAAAACAAACAAAATTTTTCTACCCCAAGTTTGCACTAGGAAATTTTTGTGAGTTATTAGAAAAACTACACAACAATTTAAAAATAAATAATTAAGAATGATAGAGATCAAAGTCAGACATGCAATAAAATAAGATTCTTATTCTCAATAATGCAACCAAAGGAAATTGTGCCTTATGAACGCATGAAAAGGGTTAGGATATTTGCTTCTTAAAATGCAACTAGATTTTGTATGCCTTATGGAGACATAAAGAAGAAAAATAGGAAGGTTTGTTTCCTAAAATATCCACTAGGGGATGGCGCCCCATGAAGACGAAATAAAAATGTCAACTAGGGGATGGCGCCCTATGAAGACGGATAAGAAAAATTAGGAAATGGTGTTTCCTAAGATGTCAACTAGGGGATGGTGCCCTATGAAGATGAATAAGATGTCAACTAGGGGATGGTGCCCTATGAAGATGAATAAGATGTCAACTAGGGGATGACGCCCTATGAAGACGAATAAGATGTCCACTAGGGGATGGCGCCCTACGAAGATGAGATAAGATGTCCACTAGGGGATGGCGCCCTATGAAGACGAGATAAGATGTCCACTAGGGGATGGCGCCCTATGAAGACGAATAAGATGTCAACTAGGGGATGACGCCCTATGAAGACGAGATAAGATGTCAACTAGGGGATGACGCTCTATGAAGACGAAAATGATGTCAACTAGGGGATGGTGCCCTATGAAGACGAATGAGATGTCAACTAGGGGATGTCGCCCTATGAAGACGAATAAGATGTCAACTAGGGGATGGTGCCCTATGAAGACGAATAAGATATCAACTAGGGTATGACGCCCTATGAAGACGAGATAAGATGTCAACTAGGGGATGGTGCCCTATGAAGACGAATAAGATGTCAACTAGGGGATGACGCCCTATGAAGACGAATAAGATGTCAACTAGGGGATGACGCCCTATGAAGACGAATAAGATGTCAACTAGGGGATGTCGCCCTATGAAGATGAATAAGATGTCAACAAGGGGATAGTGCCCTATGAAGACGAATAAAGATTAGGATTTTTTTTTTCTTGTTAGAAAAAAAATGCCCCAGTCTTGAATATGAGGGGTTTTATTATTATTATTATTATTATATTGGTACGAACTTAGAATTATAGGAGTATAACAAAAAGAGAAAATTTAAGAAAACTTAACTTTGCTATACTTGTTTTTTTTCCCCCACTAAACTTCACAAGATTGCTTTGCCCCTGTTCAAGCAAAGAAAGAAGAAAAAATAAATAAATAAATTGTGAGTTTTAAACTTGGCAGTTGGTTTGTGGCCTTAAATCCCTTGGAGGTTTGCCTTATCCTTGCCCCAACTTGATACGGTTGATTAAACTAATTTGTTGGCGAGCTTGAATCTTCGTCTTTCAAATTCTGTTGTATTTCTGTTTGTTTCAGTACGATTTTGTTCTTCATTTTCAATGCTTCACTCGTAACACTTATCTTAACTGGCTCCCTGTCCTTGTCAAGGTGGTGAACGCCCAATAATCTCTGCTCAATTTCACTGGGAGCCATGGTCAATTTTGCGCGTTTTTCTTTATTTTGCATTTGGTGCAAGACTTGCGTATAAAAAAAAACAGAGCGTGTAAAAATGAAATAAGGAAAAATCAAAAGAAGAAATAAAAGAATTATGTTTGAATAGAAGGTATTTCTAACAGTAAAATAAGAAAGCTTATTTGGAGGTGTATATTGACTTTAATAACACATGACACACAATTTGGAGTAGATATTTGACCCTTCAAAACTGTCTAATCTCGAATTAGGCTGCACCTTTCAATCAAATCAAATCATCCTTCTTGATCTTTGTCCTGTCATGATAAACTTTGTTTGACTAAAGTTATTCCTTCTATGATTTTCTCAATTGACCTCTCTAATTTTGTTGTCTCGTTCATCATTGTCTTATGGCGCCCCTGAGGGTTTTCAACTATAAGATTTTTTTTTTCTTTTTTTAGGCACACAAGGCTCGACATTCTCGAAAATTGATCGGAAGGTCTTTAATGGACAAAGGAAAAAGAATTTTTAGGATAAATTACAACTTAGGAGCCATATAAAAGTGATAGTAGGATATATGTCTTGGTTACTTTTAATACCAAGATTTTTTTATTTTTTTATTTTTTTTGGGTCGGACCGAACCCCAAAATAGGGCTGCCTACGTATTCATTTAGGAATCAGGTCGAACGTAGTTCAATCCTATACGCATTATTCTTTTTTTTTTTTTGAATCATCTTATGGGTGCCTCCATGGGTTTTCACCCACAAGTTTTGTTTTTGCGGCTCCAAAGAGGGTATGCAAGGAAAGGTAAATAAAGCTCGAAGGGCTAACAAGGGATTAACGACATTTAGTTAAGTAGAATGATGACATTTCGTCATCTCAACTTGAGAATGTTAAGCACAAGTGTGTCAAATATAATATCTTTTGACTGAATCGGCATTGATAGCTTTTTCTGCCATTTTTTCGTCCAGATCCGCAAGTTGCAAGGCTCCATTTGATAATACTTGTTTAACTATGTATGGACCTTGCCAGTTTGGAGCAAACTTTCCTTTAGCCTCTTCTTGGTGTGGAAGGATGCATTTTACAATAAGTTGGCCGACCTCAAATTTTCTAGGACGTACCTTCTTATTGTAAGCTCGCGCCATCCTCTGCTGGTATAATTGACCAAAGCAAACTGCCCTCAACCTTTTTTCATCTATTAACGATAATTGTTCTAGTCTAGACTTGACCCATTCAGTATCGTCAATCTCGGCTTCAACAATGATTCGAAGGGAGGGAATTTTGACTTCTGCGGGTATCACAGCTTCAGTCCCATAGACTAGTAAATAAGGAGTTGCGCCAGTCGATGTACGGATAGTTGTACGATATCCTAAAAGAGCAAACGGTAATTTCTCATGCCACTGTCGAGATCCTTGGACCATTTTCCTAAGATTTTTTTAATATTCTTGTTCGCTGCTTCAATGGCTCCATTTGCTTTAGGACGGTAAGGGGTAGAATGATGATGCACGATCTTGAATTGCTCACAAACCTCCTTCATTAGATGACTATTGAGATTGGTTGCATTGTCTGTGATAATGGACTTTGGTATACCAAAACGACATATGATGTTCGAATGAACAAAATCCACTACTAGTTTCTTCGTGACTGATTTGAAAGTAGCAGCTTCTACCCATTTGGTGAAATAGTCAATAGCGACCAATATGAATCGATGTCCATTAGAAGCTTTTGGTTCTATTGGACCGATTACATCCATGCCCCAAGCAACGAATGGCCAAGGAGCAGACATAGGATGCAGCCCTGAAGGTGGCGAGTGAATCAAATCACCATGAATTTGACACTGATGACACTTGCGAACAAAGCAAAAGCAATCTCGCTCCATAGTTAACCAATAATATCCTGCCCGCATGATCTTCTTCGCTAAAACATAGCCATTCATATGCGAACCACATACCCCCGAATGTACCTCATTCATGATTCTTTCAGCTTCCTGAATATTAACACATCTCAACAAGTTCAAGTCTGGGGTTCGTTTGTACAGAATCTCCCCACTCAAGAAGAAACCATTAACAAGTCGCCTAATAGTCCTTTTTTTATCTGCATTGGCGTGTATTGGATATTCTTTTGACTTTAGGAAGCGTTTGATATCATAGTACCAGGGTTCATTATCTGGTTCTGCATCAATTATATTGCAATAACCATGTTGATCTCGTATCTGTATCTCTAATGGGTCGATATGCATATTTCCTAGGTATGGGAGCATAGAATCTAGGGTAGCCAGGGCATCAACCAACTCATTATGGGATCTGGGAATATATCTAAACTCGATAGACTTGAACCTTTTGCTAAGGTCCTCTAAGAACTGTTTGTATGGAATGAGCTTGATATCTCTCGTTTCCCATTCACCTTGAATTTGTCGAATGAGTAATTCAGAATCTCCCAACACCACTAGCTTGTGTACATCCAGATTTATTGCCATATTTAACCCCATGATGCAAGCTTCATATTCTGTTGTGTTATTAGTACAAAAGAAACGAAGTCGTGCTGTGGCGGGATGATGATGCCCGGTCGGTGAGACAAGAACCGTCCCAATTTCTACTCCTTTGACATTGACTGCCCCATCAAAATATAATTTCCACGCATACATATCATCTTGAACTTCTTCCTCAATTGAATTAATCTCTTCATCAGGAAAGTAAGTTCGCAAAGGCTCATAATCATTGTCAACTGGGTTCTCTGCCAAATGATCGGCCAATGCTTGTGCTTTCATAGCGGTACGAGTAACATAAACAATGTCGAATTCTGTAAGTAAAATCTGCCACTTCGCCAATCTGCTTGTGGGCATAGGTTTTTGAAAAATATACTTTAAAGGATCCATTCGAGATATGAGGTAGGTTGTGTAGGACGAAAGATAGTACTTCAACTTCTGAGCAATCCAAGTTAGGGCGCAACATGTCTTTTCTAAAAGAGTATATTTTACCTCATAGCTCGTGAACTTTTTGCTCAAATAATAGATTGCTTGTTCCTTTTTGCCTGTGATATCATGCTGTCCTAAAACACAACCAAAAGAATTGTCCATCACTGACAGATATAGAAATAAAGGCCTCCCAGGTTCCGGTGGGACCAGTACTGGAGGATTTGCCAAATATTCTTTAATCTTATCAAATGATTCTTGACATTCGTCTGTCCATTGGATAGCAGCATCCTTCTTCAGCAACTTAAATAATTCAGTTCACATGTAGTGCTGAGCTGAGCGATGAATCTGCTTATATAATTCAGCCTTCTATGAAAACTCATGACCTCAGTTTTATTCTTTGGAGGCGGCAATTCTCGAATGGATTTTACCTTGGAAGGGTCAAATTCAATGCCTCTACGGCTAACTATGAAACCCAAAAGTTTTCCGGATGGAACTCCAAATGCACACTTGGTTGGATTGAGCTTAAGATTATACTTTCGCAATCTTTCAAAGAATTTCCTCAAGTCATATACATGATCGACTTATGTCTTGGACTTGATAATGACATCATCGACATATACTTCTACTTTCTTGTGCATCATGTCATGAAAAATAGTAGTCATAGCTCTTATGTACGTAGCTCCTGCATTCTTTAAACCAAATCGCATGACCCTATAGCAATAAGTACCCCACGGGGTGGTGAAAATAGTCTTTTTTGCATCTGTTTCATCCATCAAGATCTGGTGATATCCGACATAACAATCCACGAAAGATTGGATCTCATGTTTAGCACAATTATCAACAAGGATATGAATATTGGGTAGCGGAAAGTTATCTTTAGGGCTTGCTTTGTTCAAATCCCTATAATCAACACAAACTCTGATTTTTCCATCTTTCTTCGGTACGGGCACCACAATTGCCAATCATGTGGTGTACTGACCGACCCTAATCACGTTCGCATTCAATTGCTTCATGATTTCCTCTTTGATTTTATCGCTCATGTCAGTTTTAAACTTTCTTTGCTTTTGCTGGACCGTTGAAAAATCAGGGTATGTAGGTAGTTTGTGGACTACCAAATCAGTGCTTAGACCCGGCGTATCATCATAAGACCAAGCAAAAATATCCTTATACTCGAACAAAATCTGAACAATGTTATTCCTGATATTCTGATCCGCATGAATACTTATTTTTATTTCTCTAACCTCCTCACCAGTTCCCAAATTTATTATCTCAGTGTCATTTAAATTGGGTTTAGGCTTATCCTCAAATTGATCCAATCCTTCTTTGACTTCCTTATCAGCTTCATCTTCATCGTATTCATCTACCGTTTGGTTTGTTGATTCGAGATTAGACAACTTTTTAGGATCTAAATGTGAACTCCGTGTGCATGCCATGTTATCATAGCCAGTATTAACATAACTGAAATAAGATTAAAATGAAAATTAAAAGAGGGAAGAAAAGATAAATTTACTAGAAAACTTGAATTTCATTTCATTGAATCGGAAAGGATAAGAGGGTTAACATGAAAGCAGAGCAACTAAACTATGTGGACTACAACCCTGAGAATAGTCCAAAATGCAAAAGAAAGAAAAACGAAACAACAAAATAAACTACCAAGACTCTTTCCTTGTGGGGAGAGGAGTGGTTTCCCAGTTAGTGAGCTTGATATTTGGCCCGACGAACCGCACATCTGCATCGCTAGGGCCTTCACCCATCTGAACCATGTTTATTTCATAAAACATTTCCTTAAGACCTTGACTTATTTCATCCACATCCTTGTTAGCATATGGGTATTGATTTTCTTTCTTTTGAGCTTTCGTGAAAGATTGGCTAATGTGTGGAACCAGACTTGTCAATTTCCAAGCCTTCTTCTTCTTCTCTTTCGCCCATTTTCTATCTGTTGCGGTAGGCTTAAATCCTAAGCCAAAGGTGTTGTGGCTACCACATGGATCTACAGGGTTTATAATTCCTTGCAGCAAAACCCCTATTCTTTTTCTCACTTCATAACCATTTTGTAGCATTTGGCTAGCCACCATGATTGAAGTAGAAGAGAGATGAGGCCCCGAAATCGGCGTGCCTTCCACGACTTGATCAGCTGTCATAATTTCAAAGGCTTGATAAATGGAAGATTCGCAACCCCTTTTTTCTTCAATACAAGGTACAGAAGGATCTCGATGTATGAAAAGGTCATCCTCTCTATGTACAATGATTTCCTGATTGTCGTGTTCAAACTTAACTACTTGATGCAAAGTAGAAGGTATGGCTCTGTCCGTATGGATCCATGGTCTTCCTAAAAGTAGGTTGTAGGAAGTATCCATGTCTATTACTTGAAAGGTGATCACAAACTCAACTGGTCCAATAACCAAAGCAAGATCTATCTCACCAATGGTGTCTGGTTTTGCACCATCAAAAGCCCGAACACATACATTATTGGATCGAATCCTATCTGGGCTGATTTTCAATTTTTGCAAAGTAGAGAGAGGACAAATATCTACTCCTAAACCTCCATCGATCATTACCCTTTTTATGTAATATCCTTCGCATTTGACAGTCAGATGCAAAGCCTTGTTCTGACCAGAACCTTCTGTGGGTAACTCATCATCAGTGAAAGTGATTCTATTTGCTTCAAATACTCTACGAACCATCCTTTCTATTTGACAGACCGTAGTTTCCTTCGGGACGTATGCTTCATTCAACAACTTAATCAATGCCTGATAATGTTCTTTAGAATGTAGCAGCAGGGATAATAATGAGATTTGAGCCGGGGTTTTCCTCAATTGATCGACAATGGAATAGTCTTGGGTTTTTATTTTCTTCAGAAATTCCTCAGCCTCTTCGTCTGTGACAAGTTTTTTCATTGGCCCTCGACTATCTTTAAACTGTTTTGGTCTCCTTAATTCTTCTGGAGCATAGCATCTTCCTGATCGAGTCAAACCCCCTGTTTCGTTTGTTTCTTCCATGACCTCTTTTCCTTTGTACATCACCGTGGTTTTGTTGTAGTTCCATGGGATGGTTTTCAAGCTTGTCATTGGGAGCTGTGCTACATGTCTTATGACAATTGGCTTTGTTATCTTTCTCATGTTGTTGCGTTGTTGGTCGAACTATGCGGGACCACTCGAAACATATAGTTTTGGCCCATCTTGTGCTATTCCCTTTAGCTTTGCAGGAACATACAATACCATCTTTTTTTGAATCTCGGGGTCTTATAATGGAACTCGCTCCTTTCACGATCAGTGGTTCTCTTTGCATAGACTTCAGTGCTTCACCCGGGTTCTCCTTCAAGGTGCCTATTTCCATCACTTCTTGGCTTGTTGTCCTGTAGTCTCTATAGTCAAAAATTATCCCCACGACGTGTGTATTACTGTGATTGGGAAGTGGATTGTCGGTGACATTCGGCGCTTCTTTTTTTGTATTACGATTGCCTTGCTTTCGATTAACTTTTCAATGGCTCTCTTCAGATTCCAACAATTTTCGGTACTGTGACCTTGGACGTTTGAATGGTACTCACACCTTACATTAGTATTAAACCAACTTGGATTCGGATCCACTTTGAAGGGCAAAACAGGTTCAATCCATCCTAATTTGACCAATCTCTGCAGCAGGCTCGTATACGATTCTCCAATTGGGGTGAAGTTTTCCCTTGGCCTCTGTTCTCTTGTATAGTCTGCCTGAACATACGGATTACGAGGGGCTTGGAAATTTGGTTGCCGCGTACGAAAACCTTGTGGCGCAGGTGCCCGCCATTGTGGACGCTGAGGAGTTCGGGCATACGCTTGAGCATTAAGAACAGCAGATTGAGGTGTATAATAATGTTGAGGAGGGCTGGGTTGCCCCTGTTGGACATGAACGTAAGGGGAGTTCCATCCCCTTTGGGCATTGCCCGATCCTGATGCCATCATGGATCCTTCCTCCTTCTTTTTTTGATTTCCGAAACCACCTGATCCACTCTGAATGGCTTGTGTAGTGGCCTTGAGGGCGGTTTGGCTCACGATTTTTCCTGATTTGATGCCATTCTCCACCATTTCCCCAATTTTTATTGCTTCGGCGAAAGGTTTACCAACCGCGGCTAGTAAATGATGAAAATAAATGGACTCTTGAGTTTGGAGAAAAACGTCAATCAATTCCTGGTTCTTCAGTGGCGGTTTGACTCTAGATGCCTGTTCTCTCCATTTTATGGCAAACTCTCGAAAACTTTCAGATGGTTTTTTCTTCATATTAGTGAGAGAAGTGCGGTCAGGGATAATATCGAGATTGTATTGAAATTGTTGTACAAAATCTTGAGCCATATCATCCCAAACGTGCCAATGGGAGATGTCTTGATCGATAAACCATTCGGAGGCTATTCCCGTCAAACTTTCTCCGAAATAGGCCATAAGCAGCTCTTCTTTCCCTCCTGCTCCTCTGAGTTGATTGCAATACCTTTTTAAGTGGGCCACTGGGTCACCATGACCACTATATTTGTCAAATTTTGGGGTCTTGAACCCTATTGGCAAATGAACATTAGGGAACATACACAGGTCTTTGAAAGAGACGCTTTTGTATCCTCCCAATCCTTGTATGTTTCTCATACTCTGCTCCATACTCCTCACTTTTCTAGCTATCTCTTTTCGTTCTTCATTCATAATAGCCTTCTCAATCACGATATGAGACTCAGGCTGATGAGTGGGCTGATATGAATTTACGAGTTTGGATGCCAATTCAGGAGGATAGACTTGATCATGATTTAGCTCGTTGATAGGCTTCTGTATCATTGATGGAGGATTTATATTAGTTGGCACGGCCGGAATAAAAAGCGGGTTGTTCGTGAATGATGGATTTGGAGGACGCATGGTGGATGTGCCAGCAACGCTAGACACATTAGCGTATGGACCAAATCCAGGCGGATAAAGTGGATCGTCGACTTGGGCTTGAGTGGAACCGGGATGATTTGCATCTGAAAGACCAGGAATCGAGGAAGGCGGGGCTTGTCCATTCGCCCAGGCCTGATATATTTCCGCAATTTGTTGCTTCAATAACCTATTCTCCTCCAAAGATGCGAACTCTTGTGGAACTAACTGATCTCGATCTTCTTCATTATCTGATTCTGTTCCATCTTTTTGAGTCATCTTCCTTTTTCCTTTATACCTTGTGTTGTATGGGTGAGAGGCCAGCTTAACCATAACCAACCACCTTACTCTCTCTCTCTCTCTTATGAAACAGAAACAAATATGTTAGGATTTAGAGCCTTAAAAATATTGATATATTCATAACAAACTCAAATGTCATGCACCTAAGTAATTTCCTTCCTGAAATGGACTTAGGAAAATCCTCTTGTTTCATCCCGGCTTTGGTGAATTAATTTTTTTTACCCTCATTATTTAACGCCAAAATCTTAAAATTATTACTTGAAACTTGAAAAAATATTTGATCTCACCCGTCGAGGGTTGCCTACGTATCATGTTTTACATGAATCAGATCATCACGTAGTTCATGGATATAGTAAATATATATATTCAGAAATAAAGAGACTAAAAACTTGAAACAAATGCGAAATTTCCCATACAGCTCCAACTGTTCTTAAAACAAAGCTTTAATGAAAGGAAACTAAAATTATCTAAAACTAGAACAGACTCGGAATACTGGCGAAATACTAAAACCCTATAAAGAAACTAACTCTAAGAAAACAATGACTTTAATAATTATCATCAAGATGACTTCCAAAGATGTCTTGCAACTTAATCCTCCCTCAGACTTGAGTAGATCCTGGATAATGCTTTTGGCAGATGTGGAGCGAGAGCACGTGCCTGACGGCCCAGATTTTCATCACCTTGGTGAAGATACTTAGCATAAACATTAATCAAGGTTTCACTAAGCTGAAGTACTTCTCCCCTGGCCTCGATCATACTCTTATGATAGTTTTGCACCCAATGATGCGTAGTGCGGACGGTATGCTTTAGGTCTTCTTCTCGTTCATGAAGGTCATCGATCTGATAGTGAAGCGCCTGTCGTTCGGTTATCCACTGGTTTTTCTCAACTTCAACTTCCTTCTGAAAAGTCGTGAAGCGCCTCGCTATTTCTCTTTCCCGTTCCATGGAAGCTTTTAGCTGAACCCGAAGCTTCGATTGTGTACTTGTCAGCAAGGCCTTCTCTTTCTCAAAATCACTCGATTGCTGCTCCATAGCACCGGTGGTAATATCTAGGTCTTCTTGTAGGGCATGCATGGCAACACGGTTCTCTCTCTCAATCTCCTTACGAGCCGACCTAATTCTGGCCTTAAATCTCGCCTCATGGTGAACCAATTCTTCTCTAGCCCTTTCCAAATCATTATTTAAGACGTGCAGAGTAGACTGATAGTTCTCTTCTACCTCTCGTCAAGCCTGCTTAATTCTGACTTCGATCTCCGCTTCTCGATCCACTGGCTCTCTGGCTGACCTTTCTGGCATAGCTTTAGGAAGAGGCTGGTCATGAAACTATGGCAGATACCAATAGTCTACCTCGCCCTTGTCGCGGTCTTCCACCATGTGATCGAAACCTGAAAGTACACATCCTCCCCAAATCTTAAGTATCTCAGTCTTCCTTAGAGGGATGTCAGGGAAGAATTCGTACATGAACTCTTTTATATCCTCGACTGGCGGTATATACTGACGTCGATCGAATTGTCGCATGACTCTTAGATGCACGTAGGGCTGAACACCTCGGAGACCCATTAAGATGATGAAGGGTCGAAAAGTAGACATATATATCACCTCTTTTGAGGGGAACCAATGATAATTCCACACTATCTTGTCCGTCGTCAACCCCTCCAAGTACTCCTTCCAAGCTCTTATTCCTTCGGGAAAGTTTTGGTACTCCATCCTCTTCTCATGGCCATTGATATAATCATTCCATTCGACTCGAAAATCCATAACAAATAGATGATAACGAACATGCTCGAGCATCCATAACTGCAATAGAATGTTACATCCTTCAAAATAGTCCGCCCCATTTTTGCACATCGTCAGGGCCAGATAAATGTCTGCCAAAATCATGGGCACGAGGGTGACCTTAGGATTCTTCTCGAAAGCGGTAATAAACGCAGCCAGATTGGTGTTGATTTTTCCTCCTCTCTTCGAAAATACCATGATCCCCAAAAAAGCCACTATGAATGCTTCAGAACTGTGCTTTTCCCAGGTTCGGTAGCACCCCCCGTTGTTAAGTTCTAATCTAAACAACTCGAATCCCCTTTCCTGACCATATCTTTCGTACAAAAATTCTAGACGAACCCATCCATTTTCTAGGCAGCCTCCTATGTTCTTCCCTTTTATGTGCAATAGCTCGAAAAATCTTTCGGAAGTGACATGCTTCGGTATCATGGGTTCTCCTCGGTGAAGGTTCTTTCCCTATCTAATAAATGCTCATATTTCCTCCAGTGTGGGAGTGAGCTCAAAGTCGGAGAATCGGAATACGTTGTTTGAAGGATACCAAAAATGTACCAAAGATTCTATCACGTCTCTTCGTAGTTCAACACTCAACAGACTCCTTAAAAATCCCAAGTGCTTATATACTTGTCCCTGTCTATAGTCAGTCATATTTTTATACCATATCTGCAATAGCTTTGGAACTTTATCCAACACCATGAAATGGGGTACTTCATCATCCCCCGGCCTCTTGTCACTCCTTCCGAATGAGTTCATATTGCCCTATAGGATAATGATGGCAAATAAGAATTCTATTTTAAACATCCTAAAGTAAGACAAAAATAATTTTCGAAAGAAGTTGACGAAACGACATGGAATAAGATTTCAAAATGAGCATGAGAAAATAATAACTGACAAAACAGGAAGTATCCAAGTCTTCTAAAACATCCTAGAGTAGAGACAATAATTTGATGACGTTTGAACCAGACACATCAGAAATAATTAAATTATTAAAACAAAATAGTGGACCAAATTATTTGACAAAATTTTAATTGTGTTTGACAAAAATGGGCTCTATGATATTCCTAAGAGATTTTAAAACCAAAGAAGATGGACATAACGAGACCACGACGTTAAAACCACTTAATCTTTTCAGAAAAGTTCTATGTAAAAATATTATGTATTTTCTAAAATAAACCCTTAAAATTTTTCAGATCAATTAATTCACTTAAAAGCCGGTCCATATTCGATATGGCATTTCCTATAATGCAACAAGTAGCACATCAAAAGTACATGATGGTCTCAAAAGGTGAAACCTGACCTAGACGGACCCGACCCCCGGGTCGAGCCCCACTAAGTCAAAATTGCACGTGATACCAATAAAACGCAGTCTATTAGGGATAACCATGTCTAAGTTCCAGTTATGCTAGGTTCAACCTAGTGGAGTTAGGTCTCTAGACTGGCGGTAAAACGAGCAGACAACTCGAGTCGGCAAGGGTCAGTTTTACCGGTAGCAGGGCTTTCCGGCCTCACTGTTGGTCCTTTCCCGTCATAAATTATGGGTGACTAAAGAATCCTTCCCAGGAGCTTTGCCGCATCTCTGGTATCTCAAGTTCGGGAGCGAATACCGCATCTCCGAATATACAGTATCTCAGAAGACTTAGATGGGTGCGCGAGAGAAGACAGTTTATATTGCAATTCAAACAATATCAAAGTGATAAACATGTAGGCAAAGAACACATTTAGGCCAACAATATACACTATCAAAATTAAATAAAGCCAAACAAGTCAATATAAAAGCTCGAATTCTGGTTATGTCCCCAGCAGAATCTCCATCTGTCACACCCCTATTTTTCACCGCATCCGACCCCGCTAGGGAGTTGGTTTTAGAGAAAATGGGTTTTTCCAATTAAAGTGACGTTTTGAAAAGGAATTATTTTATTTACAGAGTCGCCACTTGGAATTGAGTTTGGGTGTTTCAAGTCACCTTATTGAATCCCTATTCAAAAGGAAATGACTCTTAATTTTTGGTCTGCGAACTAGAAATTCGGATAAGGAATTCTGTTGACCGAGGGGAAGGTGTTAGGCATCCCTCGAGTCCCATGGTTCTAGCACGATCGCTTTAATGACTTACGTCTGGCTTAAATTAATCTCTCGGATATATAATATTTGTCGGCGCAAAAGTGACTTCTATCCCGCTTTTAAATTCTTTTAAATATATTTTTAATTATATTAATGTGTGGCTTGCCGGTAGCAGTACTTTCCGATCATACCACGAATTTTGATATATTTCTCATGCCTTTGTGGCATTTATGGATCACATCCATTTTCTCCAAACCTAAATGAGCATTTAGCAAGCTTTAATTCTATCCTTTTCAATTACATTCAACTTCGATAAATTTTGTGAAAAATATTTTTTTTTTCGGATAATAGATTTTAAAAGTTGATTTGCAATCTAACTCGCATCTTTTCTTTTACTAGGAGCTCACCACAGTAGGAAATGTCAAATTGTCAAACAAAACTGAACATCGAAATAAAAATATATATATATATATATATAAATACTTACGGGAGAAAGTTATCAAAATATGCAGCTTTTCATCTAATTCACACCCCTTATTTCAAAGTACTAAACTATTATGATGTACCTTTTCTTGGGGTAGAGTGGTCATGCATTTACAATAAAAAAAACTACAATAAAAATAAAACAAATCCCATGCAGCATACACAGATATACCATTTGAAGATACATAGACAGTAAACTCCAAACCAATAATTGTAAGTTAGTATCCACACATCAGAAGCTATTATAAGCAATTATTGGTACTTAAACTAGAAATATTAATTATTAATTAATGATATAAAAATCTGAACAGAAGAAACGGATAATAACAAGTTAGACCCATATACAAATTGAACTACTTCGTAATAATTGAATCAAGTCTCATACAATTGTGTTGTGAAACTAAATTACATGGAAAGATCGAGGGTTACCTCTTGCGACACTTTACTTTTTAATAGCTAAAGTTCAAAAGCCACAAACCATAAACCACGAACAAACCTCAAAGTTTGGGACGTGAGGGATTTTTATTTTTTTTGGGTGTTGTTGTAATTGTTGTTGATTTTCTGAAAGTTGAAGGAGGGAGTAGTTGTTGTTTTTTTTCTTTGGGCTTGTTGTCCGTGTGTGTCCCCCCTCTGTGTGTGCTTTTTGTGTTATATAAGAAGTGTTGTGTGTATGCTGAACATGAGAGACGTGAGGGGAGTTGAGGGAATGATGGGTGTGTGTTGGAGGAAAAATAGGAGAGGTTAAGTAGAAGTGGGAATTGTGGGGTGGTTTGGGTAGTTTAGGTCTCTCCTTTTTTTTTTTTATTATTATTATTAATAAAATAAAAATGATTAAAAACTAATAAAATATAATATAATTTAATAACTAGTCTTAGGAATATGATTAAGAAAAATTAATATTCTTTATTAAAAGTTGAAAGAAGAAAACAAATATAATTTAGAAAAAATTCTTTTTTTTTAAATAAATAAACAAATAAATAAACAATAAAATAAAAACTTATTTAAAATGTGACTCTATTTTTGTAGTTTTCAAAATTTTTAACAAACCTCAAAAAAATAAGATAAATTTAAAATGCCTAAAATAAAGAAAAATTAATTGAACATTAAAATGGTATAAAAACATTAGGTTTGGGTCAAAAATTAGGTGTTTACAAATATGCAGTTATTAGATATCTGTATGAGACTATTAACAACAATCTGGAGTCTAGTTGGTTAGGATACTCGGCTCTCACTCGAGAGACCCGGGTTCTCAAGCCCCGACAACAGAATATGCTTTTATTGGGCTTGGCCCAATTATTCTTTATTACTTACTAGGGAAAATTTCAAAACTAGCAACTTTTAATTATAAAGATTCTTTTTCAGAAAAAATTCAAAACTAGCAACTTTTAATTATAAAGATTCCTTTTTTTTTATGACTCTTTTATTTCTCTTTTTCGTATTTTTTTTTTTAAAATAATTGTTTTCTTATTTTTTTCATTTCTCATATTTTTCTTTTTCTTTTTCTATTTTCGTTTATTCTTTTATCATTTTATTTTTTTATTTCTTTTTTTTTCCTTTCCACTTTATTTTCACTCTTCTATTTCTCTTCTTTTTTATCTCTTTTCATTTTTTTCTTTATTTTTTTCTTTTCCAATTTCTTATTTTTTTTCCTTTCTCATGTTTTTTTTATTTCTTTTGTATTTAAGTAAAATGTTGCTATATACATACATATACAAATTGAATAGTAATTGCTATTTTATCTCCTATCAATTAGAGTTAAATAAGGAAAGTAACCGTCCCTTAATTCATGCTACTTTTAAATATAAAGATTTTTTTTCCTTATATGACTCTTCTATTTCTTCCTTTTTTATTCTTTTTTTTTGTTTTCTTATTTTTTTCCTTTCTCATATTTTTCTTTTTCTTTTCCTATTTTTGTTTTTTTTATTTTGATTTCTTTTTCTTTTTCTTTTTCTTTTCTTTCCACTTTATTTTCACTCTTCTATTTCTCTTCGTTTTAATCCTTTTTTGTTTTTTTTTGTTTTTCTTTTATTTTTCATTTTCTTGTTTTTTTTCTTTCTCATATCTTTCTTTTTCTTTTCCTATTTTCGTTTTCTTCTTCTTTTTTTCTATTTTTATTTTTTTATTTTTATTTTTTTTGCTTTTATTTTTACACTTACTAGAGTAGCATGACCCGTGTTGACACGGGCCCAACATTAAGATATTTTGATTATGTACGATAAATTAGATTAATGCCAATCTGAATTATAAAACATGAATACACAACATATTAACTACTTAATAATATTTTTCAAGGAGCCAAATTATTTCACAAGATAATTATGTATAACTTCCTCATATAAATAATAAAATTCGATGCATTTTGAAGTTCAAATCCTTAATCATATGACTAAGATTTGACACATTAAGTATAAAACATGAGATTAAAATTGATACATAAAACTCGACACCTGTTGTATAAAATAGAGAATACTTGTTGAAAAAGATAAAGGGTTATCTAGTCATTGCATATTACATCACACGTGGGTTGCAATTAATAACTCAAAATTACAATGTTTTCCCCTACTAAGCCGACATAAACATCCTTTGATTTCATTTCTCATTCTCTTTTATTTGTCAACTTGTTCTTTGAAGTTAAATTAAACTAATATTTTAAATTTAAATTTTAAGTATTTTGAAAATTATAAAAAAAAAACTATAAGTTACCATCTGTCATATTAATTTAAGTTATTTGACTTTGAGAATATGATAAAACATACTTTTGTAAATGTTTTGTTGAACTTTGCTTTTGTATATGTTCCTTCCATTGAAACGTAGGAGTCATTTGTTAGAGTATTTAAAAATAATTTTGAATAGAATATATTAGTAATGTTTGCATTAATAATGCTTGTATTAGTAATGATGGTATTATTTATGCTAACATTATTTCTTATACACTATTTGATGTGTTGTATTAGAACTTGTCTTTTTAATATTGATATATTTAAACAATTTTTTTTTTTTAAAAGGATTGCATATACATTCTAATATTCACCCGGGATCAAGCACGAGGTCAATATATATTATTTTCGTCTCAATCTATGTGACACAAATAGAATTTAGATACTCAATCATACTTTTAATATGTATTTAGATAATTTAAGTTGTTAAATATTGTAATTTGTAGTATTTTTTATTTAAATTTCAAATAATATACATTACTTTTCTTGGCCAAACTTTTGTGGCATTGATAGTCAATTATATTTTTAAAATAATTTAAGTTTTTAATTATTGTGATTTATAATACTTTTCTTCTATTTCAATTTAAGTGACACTAATATAATTTCGAGAGTCAACCAAATATTTTATATTTTTAAAATTTTTAACTTGTTAATTATTGTGATTTAATTTTTTACATATTTTTTTTGAAATATATAACTGATGAAATTATTTTTAGATATTTTAATTTGTTAACTATTAGTATTTATAATACTTTTTATGAATAATATATGTTACTCTCCTTATCCAGAGTTTTGTGTCGTTGATACCCAATTATATTTTTTAAATAATTTAAATTTTTAATTATCGTGCTTTATAATATTTCTTCGATTTAAATTTAAGAGGCACAATACTTATATGACCAAATAATTAATTAGGGTGATATAGTAAAATATCGATTGATCAGCGAAGCATAGGTGTCTTAAATGACTTAGAATGACTAATTAGAAGCGACATAGCAAAATTACTATAAAAATAATACCCGTGAAAAAAATTAAAGTGAATCTCATATAAGATGTCAAGTTAATTTAAAACATCAAGAGTTAATTTGTCATTTTTATATCTATTTTACCTTTTTATTAAGTATTATTAATTTTTTAATACTTAAATGACTTATAATAATTATTTAAAGGTGATACTTAGTAAAACTATGATTGAAGCAGCCGAAGTAGACATGTCATAAATGTCCATTTTACTTTTTTAGTTAAATAACATTAATTTTTTAATACACAAGTGACTTATAATAATTACTTAGGGGTGATATAGTAAAATCGCGATTGAAGCAGCAAAAACAGACATGTCATAAATATTTATTTTACCTTTTTTAATTGAATATTATTAATTTTTTAATACATAAATGACTTATAATAATTAATTAGGGATGATATAATAAAATCACGGATTGAATATTATTAACTTTCAATATATGAATGATTTATAATAATTAATTACAATTGATATAGTAAAATTACGATTGAAATAGACATGTCATAAATGTCTATTTTATTTTTTAATTAAATATTATTAATTTTTTAATATATAAATGACTTATAATAATAATTAATCAATTGTGATATAGAAATGTTGGTGGATTTTTAAAAATAAAAAAAACACAAATTATTAGGTTTATTTAGTTAAAATCATAATTCGGTAGTTTAAGATAAATCGAGAAAATATCAAATTAATCAAATAAGTTATATGAATAAAATACATTTTATATATAATTTTTTTTTAAATAAAATATATAAATGACTTATAATAATAATTAATCAACGGTGATATAGGAATGTTGGTGAATTTTAAAAAATCAAAGAAACACTAATTATTAGGTTTATTTAGTTAAAATCATAATTCGGTAGGTTTAAGATAAATCGATAAAATATTGAATTAATCAAATAAGTTATATGAATAAAATACGTTTTATATATAATTTTTTAAAAAATAAAATATTAAAACTTTTGCTTTGAGTTTGAGGTGATTAAAATAACTACAATCCAACAAGTAATTAATGCTCAAAGTTTTAATTAAAAATTCCATTAACTCGTAGGAATAGTATGCTTAATCCAATACGGATAATATGATTTGCATATATAAAAATAACTAATTACTATTAATTAGTAACGAATTATGTTTAACCTTATATAAGTAAAATCTTGTTAGGTATTTTTCTTTAATTTCTTTTTGTTGGTATATATTGACTTGGCACAAATCTTAAAAAAATATTAATTAAAAAATTATTTTACTAAATTAGTTTTATATGTTTGATATGAAATGTAAATAAAGAATAAAATGTATTTAATTATATTTATCATATTAATTATTACAATAAATTATTATCTTATTAATCAATTTACTTAAACATAATATATTTGAAACAATTTTATATAATCTAAATAAAAGTAGCACGTAGGTACTTACTTCATCCTAAATAAAATGAGAGATACCATTTATAGAATAATTACTATCTTTTCAGGAAAACAATGAAAAATAGATGACAGATAAAGGGCCCACCTATGGAAATGAATGCAAGGCTAAAGAGCCACTTGTGATTACATTATGGTAAAAAATTTAAATGACATTGTCTGTAATTAATAAGAAAAGTGTGAAATTTGTTTTAGAACTTTTGATAGGTCCACAAAAAGAAACACAAAAGATTTTCAATCTTAGCTTACAATTTTCTTTAAAGACTTTAATACCCTTATTTTTGAATTTAATGTCAAATAGCTGACATGTTGAAACCACTCTTTCTAATATATAGAAATATTTCTAACTTTTATTTTTCTTTTTTCTTTTCACTTCTTTTTCTTTTTCTATTTTTATTTTATTTTTATTTTTTTACTCTTCTATCTCTTGCTTTTATTTTTGAAAGACACACACACACACACACACACACACATATATCACATATATCACATATACATATTCAAAAAAATATACAAAATATATAGACATATAGATCTGCGTATGTATTTACAGTACAAAACATACATATATATTTGCATATGTATTTACAGAAATACATATCTGACTCATATGTATATATAATCATATAGGACACAAAATCTCTATAATAAAAGTAACATAATACATTTGTCTAATTGTGCTTGAACGACACATTTCTTCTTCATGATGTAGACATCAAAAATATTCTTGTGACAAAAAATCTTGTACTGCTCCTTTGATAGCATTGCCTTAATATGTTCTTCAATATCATTGACCGTGTGACATCCTATATGTGGTGCAAATTTTGAAAGTACTCTTGCCATGAATATTTGATCACGTGGCAACTATAGACCAAAAAAATAACATAAATCTATATTACATGTTCTTCTCACAAAAAAAAATACAAAATACATAATATGCATATGTTTTCTATTACATCATACATATGCATATGTTTTCTATTACATCATACATATTATATTACAACAAATACATATATCCCACCTGATGTTGGCCGACTTTTTTAAAAAGACACCTAAACTTTAACTTTGACCTATTACCCCACGATTCTTCTTTATTCCGTTGCAAATACATCATTTTGATCCTCTGCGTGTATACATGCGCGTGAAAGGGCTCAAATTTGAGTTTTTTGACGAATTAAAAGCTGCCACGTGTAAATAATTTAATATATAGTTTATATTCTTTTTTCTTTAAATCGATATTTATTTACTTTTTAAAACTATCCCCACCCCTCTCTGCCCCCCGCCCCCCTCAACCACCACCACCACCACCACCATTATCTTCTTGCTTTTCATGTTTTATTTTCATTGCGTAATAAACTGTACAAATCATCTTCTGCAAAAACTTCTTCCATGGCTTTTTATATGCTACAAAATAATAATTTTTTAACAGATACAAAAATTAAATCAAACATGAAAAGCTCTAAAAAGAAAAAAAAAACCTCAAAATTTTAAGATATTGGTATTTCACATACACAAAAAATAAGTTGTAAATAACTTAATTGAAGGGATTCAACAATGGCGGTATCTTTATTTTCCTTCATTTTCTCTCTTTTTTTCGATTTCTTCCTTCTTCTTCTTCTCCATCAATCTTCATTAATGGTGTCTTTGTTTTTTTTCTTTTTCTTAATGGATATATAGAGTTGCGGATTTCAGGAAATTACTCAATACTAATGAGTAATGAGATTTCAACACCATTGTCTTCTTCAACTCCTCCATTAAAGCTAAATTAATGGAGTTTTATGATTCAAGTAAATGGTGTTGAAGACGGAAAAAATTTTAATCACAAAAAGGAAACTTGATTTCACAACTTTTAAATAAATTAAGAAGAAATTAAAGTTAATACATGATTTTTTTATCCCACTAGTTTGATTCATTAAGGAGATCTTTTTTTTTTTAAATTTCCTAGCTTCAATGGAGAATTGGGAAACAAGAAGAGAAAAGGAGAGTAATGGTTGTTAATGGAGAATTGGGGAAGAAGAAGAAATGTTGGACGGGTGACAAGTAAAATTAAAAGAAATTTTTTAATGAAGATTCATTAATGGAGAATTGGGGAAGAAGAAAATTGATTAATTGATAAATAAATTAAAAGAAAAATTTTATTAAAAAAAATAAATAAAATCTGAAATTAAATATATTTAACATGTGGCAGTACCTGATTGGTGCGTGTATTCGCACTCTTTGTTGTGACTGAAATTCAGCAAAACAAATGATGTATTTACAACGAATTAAGTAAAAATCGTGGGGTAATAGATCGAAAGTAAAGTTTAGGTGTCTTTTTGAAAAAGTCGACCAACATCAGGAGGTATTTATGTATTTTCTCATTATACTACAACAAATACATATATCCTTGCCTATGCATTTTCAGAATACATGTATGGTCCAAAGTGTATATTATCATATAAAACATACATATATAAACTCATATGCATTTACAAAACACATACCATGGTCATATTAAACAAAAAATACAAATGCACATCTTAAAACAATATAAAATAACTATACTATTTATCTTGATATGTATTTATCTTAATTGTATGTTGTATCTTATTGTAATTGTATGTTGTGTTGTAGTTGCATCTGTATATTTAATAAATGTAATTGTAATTTATTTTGACATTTGTATTTCAAAAATTACTCCAACAGAACGAACCAGAGTGTAGACGTATGACGGTATGCCAAAATACATTTAATTATCTTATATACATTTGCAATTACTGTATATCATTACTTATATATATATATATATATATATATATATATATATATATATATATATAAGTATTTGACTCCAGTAAAAAATGTATTTTCACATTAAGATATACATTAGAAGAAGAAGAAGAAGAAGAAGAAGAAGAAGAAGAAGAAGAAGAAGAAGAAGAAGAAGAAGGAGGAGGAGGAGGAGGAGGAGGAGGAGGAGGAGGAGGAGGAGAAGGAGAAGGAGGAGAAGAAGAAGAAGAAGAAGAAGGGTTTAGGGTTTATAATTATCTTATATACATTTGCAATTACTGTATATTATTACTTATATATATATATATATATATATATATATATATAAGTATCTGACTCCAGTAAAAAATGTATTTTCACATTAAGATATACATTAGAAGAAGAAGAAGAAGAAGATACAAAAATATTTTTTTTTAATGGGTGTTTCGAAGGGAAGGAGGTAGGATTGGGTAGGCTTCAGTGAGGGTAGGGTATATTAATGGATTTTTTTATTTTTTTATTTAGATTTAATTATATTAAAAAATTATTTTTATGATTATTTTAAATTAAAATGTCACGTGCCTTTATTTGATTTGCCACTTTGCCATATCATTAGGGTGTGTATTATACGCATTTTGTATTTTTTGCCATATCAGCAGATTGTGTTTATTTGACACGATTTGTGAATGATAAAAGGGTTCAATAGGTACATGACCCGATTGAGGTGCTAATCGGAAAAAATTTAAAAAAATCAGGGGCCTATCGATGTATTATTCCTTTTTTTAAAAATTTATTTTTTTCCTTTTCTCTTTTTTTGGTTATTTTATTATGTTTTATTGTTTTGTCCCTTTCTCTGTTTTTGTCCTTTATTTTAAGAATAATAATAAATAAATAAATAAATAAATAAAAATATAAAAAAATACCTAATTAGATTATAACAAAAATGATATATATATATCGTTTGCAAATGTAAATAAAATTCATAACGAAAATATGATTCAACTTTTTGTAATTCATTTGCTAAAATTCTATATCAAATTATAACAATGAAGTGTTTCTACTGGGCATTTTCGACTCATTTGAAAAGTTTTTGTTAGTGTTTTCAAATAGGGAAATTGGAGTAAAATATGGGAGGGAATTATAAAAAGTGGAGTGAAATATGGGAGGGAGTTGAAAAAATGGTGTGAAATTAGGAAAAGGTAAAAAAAAAATGGGTAAAACCCATATGCTTTTCAATATAATGGTTAAAATACTGCTACTTTTGATATAACTTATAATTTTGAGAAAATGTTGCTATTTATTGTAATTAAGATCTTAAGTATGCCATTTTCTGTAATTTTTCCTACTTACTATTATATATAAGTGAGGATGACCAAATTTGGTAGTCCTCACAATAAATATAATAATATTAAATTTTTTTTGTTGGTACAAATTGGTATAGGTGGCCTATTCTTATTTTGCATTATTTTTCTTTTTAATTCATTTCTAAGTGGACATTTCTAATTGGTGTATCCTATTGATATTTTACATGTTTTTTGTTATGTTTTCTTGCTCCTACACCATTTACAATTACATTCATATCCTACTACAATTCTTATTTAGTCCATTTCTTGATAGGTGTTTTTTTCAATTATGATTTTGTTCCTAAATAAATATACATTTAAATTTTTAAGAGTAGTTTGATCATAATCTTTTTAATATACCTCTGAATTTAAATATAATAATCAATGTAAATTTTAAAAGAGATGAAATTTAATTAAGAGTGAGTTGGTAAAGTAATTTTTAATTTTTTAGAATGAAAAGTTTATTAAAGGGTGTGTCCAAACCAAAAGGAGCACTTATTTAGGAACGGTTGAAGTATTTTTTTTTTTTTTGATTAAAAGTGTATTTTAGTGAACTAATTTTATCAATGATGCTTTAAAATTGTAAATTTAATTACGATTACTTATATAGTTATTTAATACTAAGAATAATATGGATAAAAAAAGTACTATAATACTCTCTTAATTTGTTTAAATGGACTAGAATGAAACATCTATTTTTGATATGAAGAAACATCTACAAAAGTATTTTGTTGAATCAAGTCTTTTAATTATTTAAATTAAATTCTATCATTATTTATAAGTTAACTTTATTGATGTTATCCTACAACAATTTGCAGTATTAAATATTTATTATATTACTTTGAATGTAGATTTTTTTTTTTTTTTTTTTGTAATAAATGAGTTAATTAATATCGGTTTAGTTAGGAAAAACGTAATGAAAAAGAATTGAGAAAAAAATGATGAAATTAATTCAACATAAGATAAAACTCGATTTGGATCATTAAAGACTTTAATCTCCAAAACTACCACTAAAATAAAAAGAAAAATAGTGTTGGTGCATGCATGTGTTTGAAACTAAAATAAAAATCTAAAATAAACTCTACGAAAAAAAATATTCTTTCAATTTACCCAAAAAAATAAATAATTTGATTAATATTAGAAATATTGAGATATGCTCGAACTACCTGTAAGAAAAATAAAATAAAAATTTAAAACAAGAATAACAATAAGATAATTTTTTTTTACAAATATAAAATTTAATATTAATTTTGGGCCCGGGCTTAGCACGGGCCCAATGCGACTAGTAAATATTACTTATATATAAGTGAGGATACCAAGTTTTGGTAGTCCTCACGAAATTTTTTATCCATTCAAGTGGCCCCATATGGCTCTTTCTTTTGTCTTTTTTTATTTTTTTAAAATTATTTTTTTATTTTGTCTTTTTCTTATTCTTTAAAATCTCAATTCTTTTAAAAAAATAATAATTTTACATGAATATTTATGATTGATGTATTTTGATTCTTTGACATTGTACTCCTTTTCATTTCAATTGAAGTTTTTAAATTTTGTGGTTTTAAATTAAAGATACCCCCTTCTATCTCATATTAGTTGTTCACCTTCTTCTTCACATGCCCTTCCATAAATAAAAAGAGTAGTTTTATGATTTTTTTTTTTTTAAAAAATTATAAACTTGCATACACTTCAAAAAGAATTTCAATTGTAAGGGTAAAATAGAAAAAAATAATTAATTCTCTTTTGTTTTGTAAATTGACAAATAATTTGGACTATTTTTTATAATGTGGACAACTAATATAAGATGGATAGAATAGGTAGCTTTTAAATCTTGCGGTCTTAATTTTTTCATGTAGAATGTTAAAATTATAAAAACTTAGTAAATATAGAAAAAAAATCTCCTTTGGAAACATATCAAAAAAGAAATAAAGACATTAAAATTGAGTTAAAGGAGTAGCAAGTTTTTATGAATTTTTTAGCTCTTTACTTTCTTTGATTTATATTAACTCCATCCAGTTTTTAAATCTTGTGGTTTTAGACTTGTCATGTAGAATGTTAAAATTTTAAAAACTTATTAAATATAGAAAAAGCCTCTATTTTGGGGACATACCAAAAGAAAAGCAAGACATTTAAATTGAGATGAAGGAGTAACAAATTTTTATGAATTTTTAGCTCTTTACTTTCTCTGATTTATATTATATTTTATTTTTAACGCTTATACTTAATTTGTAATTAATATGTTTTATATAATGATGATGGTCTTAATAATATTTTTGAAAATTAAATTTAACACAATTGAATTTTTACATAATCAAAAACTTATATTATATTGGTACTATTTAATTAAGATAACGTAATAAAGACTACTTTTTATTTTATGGAGGAAAATATTTTTTTAAGGAGTATGGCAAAAATAAAAACACCATAACTATGAATAAAAAAGCCAATTAAATTACTCTTTATTTTTCTTATTATAAATTTGTAGCAAATTTATAATGAAAATTTATGAACAATTCATTTTGACGTGTCATTAGATTTTATTAATTATATAGTAAAAGAATGTAATATTAATTAAACTTTTTTAATTAAAGCATTGTTGTTTTTATATTTAGAGTTTGGGCTCAAGCTTAGCACGGGCCGCAAATAACTAGGTTTTAGATAGAAGTGAATGGCTTGGGCTGGTGAATCGGGCCGCTGTGTGAAACTTTGTACAACACAGATTCTTCTTCATTTGGATATTGGAACTATAACAAATTAAGAAAAAATTATTATTTCTTCTAATTCTCTAAAATTTCTAGTCATTTTGCTGCATAATTGATTACTATTCTAACATCACACAGCTAAATTATATTTGTTGTATTGTTGATATTGATGTTGTGGACAACAAAATTTTATTAAATTTAAATCCGTAGGAAATTCGGATTATATTAAATTCAAAATATATTAGTCCCAAATAAATATTGCGGATTAATATAATTGAATTAATTATTTAAGTCCAAACATGTATGGATTTAAATAAGACCCAATATTTATTGGGTTAGTCCATTAATTTGGGCTATAAATGATGAACCCACTTTACTAAGCCCAAGATATTGTCATATTCTAGAGGTCCAAATAAGCGGCGCGTGTCAAATGACGTGGCATGCCAAGTCAAGGGAAGGAGTCAATAGGACTATGCCACATGTCAAAATGATGCAGCAGACCCAATGAAATCAAAGCCCATAAAAGGCGCCACTTACTCAAATTTGATTAGTCAAAAAAGGTCCATCTTCATCGTGACTCTTCCCTTTCTACAACTATAAATAGGGGTCTCATAATTCAGAAAAGACCCCAGAACTCTAACAAGAAGCAAGAGAAAGATCGTGGATCAAACGCCGCAATTTCTCTACAAAACTTACGCATTCAAATCAAGTTCATCAAGATTCAAGATCAAGACCACAATATTCAAGAACAAGCTCAAAACCCCTTGAATTCAAGCACAAGTCAAGATCAAATCCCTCAAGTCCATCAAATCAAGTTCAAATTCAAGATCAAACTTTAAGTCTTTGAATTTATATTTGAAAAGGCGAATCAGAGGATTCATAGAGATTGTAACACTCACATATTGAAATCAATAAATTGATTGTTGCAATATTTTCTTGTCTCGAATTATTTATTTTTCGGCCTCGAGAATTTTATTGTCCAACAAATTCTGGCATGCCTAGTAGGACAATCTTTACCTCTCATCTCAACTTTTCATACTTCAAATTTTAAGAACAACGAAATGAATTCCAAGAAGGTCAACTGCTTCTAAGGCTGCTGATTCAAAGTTCTCTGCTGAAGTAGAAAGCATCCTTGGTGTTACTTTCGGGAGCTTGGGAGCTGTCACAAGGAGCAGGGTAGGCTTGATAGGACAACAAACACATCCAGTGTCGTCCGCTCCAACTTCAGTTTTTGGATCTTCAACCCCAAAAGGAACGAAGTCCAATACAAGTGCTTCGGAAGGAGGAAGCAATGTGGCGGAATCGCTTAAGAAGACTCTAGCTCTACTTCAGCATTCCTGTTCCAAATACTCTGGCGCAAAGAGCGATGGTCGTTCAAGCAACTCATCATCTCCGATTACACTACATACGTTGACCACTTCAAAGATCAACTTGTGCGATAATCTGTGCTACTCTCCAATATCTCCAGTGATTATGCAAGCGATGGTGACTGATGCTTCGTTTATGGAGGAGCAACTTGCAAATCTGGTAAAGGCAATTGAGGGCCTTACCAAATATGTTCAGAATCAAGATGCTCGGATTGATAAGATAGTGGATAGGGTAGAAGGCCTGATAGATGGAGAGTCTAGCCATGCACCTGAAAAATCTCCAGAGGTTCATGAGACAGAACATCCTATAAAACAAACACCACCAGCTAAAGAGGTGTAAGTTTCTTCTGAGGGAATGATCCCGATTGAGCAATTGAAGTAATTCATTGAAAGGACCATCAAAGACAAGTATGATGTTGTCACCAAGTCTTCCCTTGAGTATGCCAAGCCCTACACTGCAAGGATAGATAGCCTCAAAATGCCTGCCGGCTATCAACCCCCCAAATTTCAATAATTTGAGGGCAAAGGGAACCCAAAACAGCATATCACACACTTTGTTGAGACATGCAATAATGCTAGAAATTATGGCAACTATCTTGTCAAACAGTTTGTTTGTTCTCTAAAGGAAAATGCCTTTGAATGGTATACAGACCTTGAGCCTAATTCCATCGATAGTTGGGAGAAATTAAAGCACGAGTTCCTAAATTGCTTTTATAGAACAAGGCGTATAGTGAGCATGGTAGAGCTCACAAATACTCGACAAATAAAGGATGAACCAATCATTGACTTCATCAATCGATGGAGAAATGCTAGCCTAAACTGCGAAGATAGGCTCAACGAAGCTTCTGTAATAGAGATATGCGTCCAAGGAATGCACTGGGAGCTTCTCTATATCTTGCAAGGCATTAAGCTTAAATCCTTTGAAGAGCTAGATACCCGTGCTAATGATATGGAGTTAAGCATATCTTCTACTGGAAAGGGATCAACGCCTATCCATGACTCTCGAAGGGGAAAGGATAAGCATAAACCCAAAAGATGGGGCAAGTTTGTCCCCAAAAATGACAACAAGGAGTCCATGAATGTTGATGTGTCTCTTGTGAAGGTCACCACATAGGTGAACAAAAAACAAAGTGTGAAGACGACTTCTGGAGCACGTCCGAATTAGAAAACTTTAAAGGAGATGCAAGAAAAGAAATATTCCTTCCTTGATTCTGATGTTGCTGAGATTTTTTATGAACTCCTTCAGCATAAACTCATTGAAATCCCAGAGATGAAGCGTCCTAACGAAGCTGAAAGGACCAATGACCCTAATTATTACAAATATCATAGGCTCGTAAGTCACCCTCTGGAAAAGTGCTTTGTCTTTAAAGATAAAGTCATGCAACTGGCAAAAGAAAAGAAGATCTTCTTCGACGATGAGACGGCTAGTTCTCATCAAATCTCTATCACTTTTGGCTCACTCAACCAACTCCAAATATGTGTCGAAAAGCATAATGAGAAGATATTAGAGCCCGACAGGTCTTCAGTTGACGAAGGCGATGATGAAGGATGGACTCTGGTGACCAGGCACAGACACAAGAAGATGAGTCAGTGAAAGGAGTCATCCGAGCAACCAACCAGAAGGAGAATGGTGAAGAAACTAAGGAAACAGAAGTTGGTTGAACTTTCGAAAAGAACGAGCCTAACAGAGCTTCACCTCCAAAAACCACGATGTCCAGTAACATTGGGGGAATTCTTACCAAATTGGTTTCATACGAAGATTGCTCGAGTCAACCTTGAGGCATCTTGTTTAATACTACCAAAGAGGGGGCAAAGGTTGAAAATTTACCCATGAAAGTTCCTTCATCTTCCGAAAAGCTTGTCGAAACTCTTGGCGAAGAGGCACATGTATGTGATTGTAACGCCCTGGATTCTGAACCCCGGATACTACACGGTGCTCATAATCTTGAAGGACCATAAGCTAATCCATGACTGGTACCTGATGCAATAACTGAATAATGATACTACATAATGCAAAAATTTGGAAAAATCTTATCATAAGGTTCAAAACTGAATAAAACAATATCTGAACAAGATATAACAATACCAAAACTGAAAACAACTGTCAGAAATACTCTTGTCTGTCAGAACATCTAGTCTGAAAAGCCTCTAAAACTGCCTAAACTGTAAAGTTAATGGGACAATCCCCAAACTAACTCCGGCAACTGAAAATATTGAATCTAATGCAATAAGGGAATAAGGACCATCCTCGAATGATGAGGACTCACTGCTAAGTCTACTGCTGCTGGCTGAATCTGAGCTGCTAAGGGTGCTTTGGAGCTCGAACGTCTGAATCTATGGTATGAGTCACCATAGCGTGAGAGAAAAGTATGCGTCAGTACGTGAGAATGTATTGGTATGCTAGATAGGATAAGTCTATATACAAGGGTTCATATCCATGAACATAAAACTGACTGAATAACATTAGACTACTAAATGAGGACACATGCATGGATGCATACACTATAACTAAAATTATAGTGACACTGAATACTGAGTTTTAATAACTGAATTTCTGATAACTGTGTCTACTAGTACTGTATTACTAATGATTTTTGTGGGGTTGATCCTATCTAACTGGGACCTCTGGGATCATACCTATCTAGCGGGTGATCCCTAAATGTACTGATAGAGATACTAATAGGCTGTATCCAACAGTCATGAACTATAAAACTATCTAAGTCCTTTACTGAGCTGAGCGACTGTATCTGACAGTCCTGATTTCTGTAGTACTGAATTAAGTTCTGTTCTGAAGATTGAGACTGTGGAAAGTAGTCATCTAATCGATATGCTCTGAATCTGAACTAGTGGGGTCCAACTTGCAACCCCATCTAGAAGGGTATCAGTACCGTGCCACGAGTAAAGATACTGCTGTGGAGTCTGTCTTAACTAACGGGTGACCCCTAAGATCAGTCCTAAACTAGTGGGTGATCCCAGAGTACGTCAGTCCTATCTAATGGGTGACATCTCATAACCTACTCTGGCTACGTAGTTCTGGAACTTAGGGATTGATTTTAGGGACCCAATCCTATCTAACAGGTTTGCACCCATCCCTAGGCTCGCTCGGTGCTGAATCCTACTCCCAACTGAAAGACACTGAACTGATTTCTTAGTTCATACTAGGCTTGATTGAACTGTTGCTGATCGTACTGTTTAACTGAATTGAACTGAGTTTACTGAGTTTCGTTTACTGATGGAATACTACTAAATTCTATTAGCTGACTGAATGCTACTGAGTTCTGAACTGGATACTTAAATACTATAGAGATCTGTACTAAATACTGAACTGATATTGATCTTGCTAAATTTTCCTAAGTTTTGTGACTGACTGAGTTCTACGGATCGTGGCTTGACTGAGAGTATCTTGAAAACTGACACTGGCTTTAGACAATCTGCTAAATGGTCGGGTATTAAATTCCCCAAGGACTAGATAACATGAATAATATAAGACATGACAATTCTTAAATAACATGACAACAATCAATCACTTGCAATACAATCAATGAGGCATCTCTTCAAACACTTGGAAGTCATAAATATGTAAATGTATAGGGATGCATATTAATGTCTCATAATTCATTCAATAAGGTCTTTCACCAAACACTTGACATGCCTTAACTTGCACATAAATGGGGATTACTTGTCAACATGCTGTACTGACACTATTTCATTCACATAAGAATTTTATCAAACCTATGTGGAGCATGCTTTGGTTATATATCAATCAATATATCTAATTAACATGGCTACATCAATCAACATGCAACTTAAGGGTTTATCATGAATATCATGCAATTCATCTCATACTAGGATCAGATCTTGGAACTTGTAATCTAAAACATGAATTATAACCCAACAACAACATGAACATGAACTTCAATTCATATAAAGGGAAAAGACATCGTTTCCACCCCAAACTATTTCCAAAAAGTCGAAGCCACACCTAAACTATACTAGTGACCTATTACACACCTAAACTATAAAAAAATGAAACTATTTACACCCTGTCAGGCTACCACCACTTGCATGTGGTGTAGTGTTTTACACGCACTGCCACGTCAGCACCACGTCAGTAAAAAATATCACTTTTTTATAGTTAAGGTGTGTAATAGGTCACTTATATAGTTTAGGTGTGGATTCGACTTTTCGACTATAGTTTGGGGTGGAAACGATGCCTTTTCCCTTAATGTTTTTAGCAATTTACTTTTGTTATTTAATAGGCTGGACGCGCCTAAAATAAGTGTAACACACGCGCCTTAGAATGGGGGTGTCGGGGAGGTAATAATATCACTTTTATATAGTTAAGGTGTGTAATAGGTCACTTATATAATTTAGGTGTGGCTTAGACTTTTCTTGTATAGTATGGGGCGGAAATGATGCCTTTTCCCTTCATATAAATCATGAAAACTCATAAATGTACAATCTTTATAATTTGAAAAGAGTTCTTGAACTTCATGGGTAGAAGGGACCCATGAATCAACATCTAACATACCTTAGAAGATTATTTCTTGAGGGTTCTTGGAGAGATTCTTGATATTTAATGGTGGAAATCTTGAGTCTTGGATCATGAGGTTGATGAACTAGGGTTTGCTCTTGATAGATTTTGAAGAAAATGGGTGTATTTTGCCTCTTGACGGTTAAATAGTATGTTTTGGGGGCTGATATAAGGTGGCACAAGACCCATTAACCCCTCTGAATGCGGGTTTAAAAGATAGAAAAACCTATCTAGCGACGCTATATCAGATGCGGTGCGTCGAGGGTACCAACATGATAACCGACGCGATGAGCCGAGATTGCGTCGGTTCACTGGAAATTGCCTTGAGCTGAGGAAAATTTCACCTGTTGACACGATGGATGACGCGATGCGCCAATATCGCATCGACTCACTATTTCGATAAATGGAACATGGTCTAAATGAGGTCCAAAAAATCCAAAACTCATCCGGGAACCCCTATTGACATTCCTGATCATGAATTTACTAAAAGATCGACAAACTAAGGCCGTGAAGGTCGTGAAATAAGATTTTCAACTTATGAAGACTAAAATAAATTCTAAGTGTTCACTTGGCTGAAATTTCTAAGTCTGAGATCTCTTTTTAAGCTTTAACGGACTGAGTTAAGCTTTAGAATTTTGTGAGGTCTTACAATATCTCACCCTTGGGAATATTCGTCCTCGAATGAGACTGATTAAACTGAGAGAAAAAAGATAAACTGAAAGACATACTCGATATGCACAACTGAATCATGATTGCATGATTGAAACTACTGATGTACTGTGTTTTCATACTGAATATGCATATCTGCTGCATGAGTACATGACTGAGCTGATTCATAAATGCATAACGGGGGTTACTGATAAGATGAATTTTCTCAAACTAAACATGCATATTTGATGCATGAATACATGACTAAACTAACTCATGAATGCATGGCTGAACTGACTCATGAATGCATGACTGAATATACAACGATAACTGATACCAATTTTCTAAAGTAATCCAAACATGGAACTGAGTAGGTTTAAGGACATGAAAGCATCGGGGAATTATAGGGTATCTCCCCCTTGGGACACTATGTCCCTCTAAGAACGCTGACTTTGCTGAGATACTGGGGAGAATTGGGGTGATGCACATGGTACTTACGAACTGAATCGTGACTGAATATTTGGGATCCAAAACTGAGACATGTTATATGAACTGAGCTGATCTTGCTATTACTGGGACTTTATATCTTGGAATAGTCACATTCCTGAGATTTCTGATAGTATGACTAGATGGAAATATGGGAAAACAAACCATACGAATTTGGCTGCCTGACTGCTAAACTGAAGTGCTGGATTTACTAACTAACTCATGCTGAAAACGTAAGCTCAAATGAGAGAAAAAGATCTAACAAAGTACATCCTGAAGATAAATGACTTATAACGTACCCGAATCTATGTTAGGGGAATTTTCCTGATCATGGCGAGTCTGGAGTAAATAAAATCTGTTCTGACACTGACCACTAGTGGTACTGGAAGTAGCGCTTTGCTGATGCAAATATTTACCCCTCTGAGCCAATACTCTACACTCCCGCAACCAGTGACCTGGCTTACCATATCCAAGGCATACCTCGTTGTTTGTTCTATATGCATCTAAGTGATTCCTACCACACTCTTCATAAAATGGATAGGTACGATCACTTCTCCTACTACCCTAGGTTTTGGAGACTGGCGCCCCATCATGAATGTCATTCCTGAACTTAGGTACTGGTGCACTAGCTGAAGATGGAGCTGGGACTGAAAACTTCTGACTATGCTGAGAACGGTTACCACCCTGTGACCCTGTGGAGAAAAACTAAAACTACCTGTTCTAGCTTTCTTATTTACTCTCTCTCTTTCCTTAGCTTTCTCTGCCTCAATCTGCTGAGCGTGCATAATCAATCTAGAAAGATCCATATCTATATTGAGCATAGCAATCCTACACTCCTTAACCACCAAGACAGACACACCGGTCATAAACTTAGTCATGTTTGCCCTAGAGTCAGCTATCCGATCAGGGGCATACTTAGACAACTAGTTGAACCTGAGGCAATACTCCTTCATTATCATAGAGCCCTGCCTCAGGTTCATGAAATCTTTTATCTTAGCTTCCCTCATCTCAAATGGAAAGAATTTGTCTAAGAATGCATCCTGAAATATTTGCCAAGTCATGAAAGTTGCATCCTCCCCTCTACTCTTCTTTCACATCACTACCTAATCATGAGCAACATCCTTCAGCCTATAGAATGCCAATTCTACACTCTCCTCTTAAAAACATGCATAATTTGAGTGATCTTCTTCACCTTATCAAGATAAAGATGTGGGTCCTCACTTGCCTTGGACTCAAAGAATTCTGGCGGGTTCATTCTTATGAAATTTTTTATTCTGGCTGCGGCTAAATCCCCATCTTGCTGAGGTGGGGCTGCAGCCTGACGGTCACCCTGAACATTAGATGTCACAGCTTGGGCTAGCGCCTGAAAAGCTGCTTGAAACTCTGTATGTGACGCATTCTCATTCAAATGATCTACGGGTTGAGGTGGCTGGTTATCATTTTTACGGGTATTAGCTTTGTGAGGAGGCATATTCTGTAAACGGGATGAAGAAATGGATTAGACTGAGATTTTAACTTGAGCTCATGCTCACTCACGCAATATGAATACTGAAATAAGGAAAACTGTTCCTAAAACATCTCATAGCCTCTTGCCCTTAAGTGTGGCGCGCGACACACCCATGCATAAGACTCTACTAGATACGACTTTTCAGACTTCCTAGGATACTGTTGAACCTTAGTCTCTGATACTAAGTTTGTAACACCCCAGATTCTAAACCCCGGATGCTACACGGTGCTCATAATCTCGGACCATGAGCTAACCCATGACTGGTACCTGCTGCAATAACTAAATGATAATACTGTATAATGCCGAAATTTGGTGAAAATCTTGCCATAAGGTTCAAAACTGAACAAAACAATATCTGAACAAGAAATAACAATACCAAAACTGAAAACAACTGTCAGAAATACTCTAGTCTGTCTGAAAATCTAGTTTGAAAAGCCTCTAAAACTGTCTGAACTGTGGAGTTGATGGGACAATCCCCCAAATAAATCCATCTACTAAAAATACTGAATTTAATACAATAAGGGAGTAAGGACCATCCTCGAATGACGAGGACTCACTGCTAAGTCTACTATTGCTGGCTGAATCTGAGCTACCAAGGGTGCTCTGGAGCCCGAACATCTGAATCTATGGTATGAGACACCATATCACAAGAGAAAAATATGCGTTAGTATGCGAGAATGTACTGGTATGTTAGATGGGGTAAGGCTAAATGCAAGGGTTCATATGCATGAACATAAAATTGACTGAATAACATGAGACTACTGAATGAGGACACATGCATGGATACATATACTATAACTGAAATCGTAGTGACACTGAATACTGAGATCTAATAACTGGATTTTTGATAACTGAGTTTACTAGTACTGTATTACTGATGATTTTTATGGGGTCGATCCTATCTAACGGGGACCCCTGGGATCAGTCCTATCTAGCGGGTGATCCCTAAATGTACTGACAGAGATACTAATCGGATGTATCCTATAGTCATGAATCTGTAGAACTATCTAAATTCTTTACTGAGTTGAGCGAGTGTATCTAATAGTTCTGATTTCTATATTACTTAATTGAGTTCTATTCTAAAGACTGAGACTGAAACTAAAACTGCGGGAAGTAGTCATCTAACCGACATGCCCCGAATCTAAACTAGTGGAGTCCAACCTATAACCCCAATTGGAAGGGTATCAGTACCGTGCCACGGGTAAAGAAACTGTTGTGGAGTCAGTCCTAACTAACGGGTGACCCCTGAGATCAGTCCTAAACTAGCGGGTGATCCCTGAGTATGTAAGTCCTATCTAACGGGTGATATCTCATAACCTAAACTGGCTACGTAGTTCTGGAACTTAGAGATTGCTTCTCGGGACCCAATCCTATCTAACGGGTGTGCCCCCATTCCTAGGCTCACTTAGTGTTGAATCCTACTCCTAAATGAAAGACACTGAACTAATTTCTTAGTTCATACTAGGCTTGATTGAATTATTGTTGATCATACTGTTTAACTGAACTGAACTAAGTTTACTGAGTTTTGTTGACTGGCGGAATACTACTGAATTCTATTAGTTAACTGAATGCTACTGAGTTTTGAACTGGATACTTGAATACTACGAAGGTCTGTACTAAATACTGAACTGGACTGAACTGATACTGAGCTTGCTGAATTTTCCTAAGTTCCATGACTGACAGAGTTCTACGGATCGTGGCTTGACTAAGAGTATCTTGAAAATTGACACTGGCTCTAGACAATCAGCTAAATGGTCGGGTATTAAATACCCCCAGGACTCGATAACATGAATAATATAAGACATGACAATTCTTAAATAACATGACAACAGTAATCACTCGCAATACAATCAATGAGGCATCTCTTCAAATACTTGAAAGTCATAAATATGTAAATGTATAGGGATGCATACTAATGTCTCATAATTCATTCAATAAGGTCTTTCATCAAACACTTGACATGCCTTAACTTGCACATGAATGGGGATTACTTGTCAATATGCTGTACTGGCACTATTTCATTCACATAAGCATTTTATAAAACATATGGGGAGCATGCTTTGGTTATACAACAATCAATACATCTAATTAACATGGCTACATCAATCAATATGCAACTTAAGGATTTATCATGAATATCATGCAATTCATCTCATACTAGGATCAAATCTTGGAACTTGTAATCTAAAACATGAATTATAACCCAACAACATGAACATGAACTTCAATTTATATAAATCATGAAAACTCATAAATGTACAATCTTTATAATTTGAAAAGGGTTCTTGAACTTCATGGGTGGAAGAGACCCGTGAATCAACATCTAACATACCTTAGAAGATTATTGCTTGAGGGTTCTTGGAGAGATTCTTGAAAATTAATGGAGGAAATCTTGAGTCTTGGATCTTGAGGGTGATGAACTAGGGTTTGCTCTTGCTAGATTTTGAAGAGAATGGGTGTATTTTGCCTCTTGGACGGCTAAATGGTATGTTTTGGGGGCTGATATAAGGTGGTAAAAGACCTATTTACTCCTCTGGATGTGAGTTTAAAAGACAGAAAAATGTGTCCAGCGACGCTATATCTGACGCGGCGCGTCGAGGGTACCAATGCGATAACCGACGCGAGGAGATCATGTTGGTTCACTGGAAATTTCCTTGAGCTAAGGAGAATTTCACCTATCGACGTGATGGATGACGTGATGCGCCAACATCCCATCGACTCACTATTTTGGTTAATTGATCACGGTCTAAACGAGGTTCGTCAAATCCAAAATTCGTTCGGAAACCCCTATTGACATTCCTGATCATGAATTTACTAAAATATCGACAAAATAAGGTCGAGAAGGTCGTGAAATAATATTTCCAACTTATGAAGGCTAAAATAAATTCTAAGTGTAAACACTTGGTTGAAATTTCTAAGTCTGGGACCTCTTTTCAAGCTTTAACATACTGATTTAAGCTTTAGAATTTTGCGGGGTCTTACAGTGATACAAAAATAACATTTACATATAATGATCTTATGCTTGGAGGATCCCTACACAATCGTCTCTTGTACATGGTAGGTCAAGTGCTAGGAAAAATGATAAATAGAATCTTAATTGATGTGAGATTCAAAGTTAACATCCTGCCTATCCGTATAATGAAGGAACTTGGAATCGCTACCGCTGAACTGACCGAAAGCCATATAATGATCCAAGGCTTCAACCAAGAGGGCCAGAGGGCCATGAGAGCTTTCAAGTTGGGGATTCCTATGGATGATTTTCAATCAAATGCATTGATGCATGTGATAGATGCCAAAACTTCATATAATATATTACTTGGTAGGCCTTGGGTACACGAGAACAAAATTATCTTGTCCTCTTACTATCAATGCTTGAAATAGCTCGAAGGCGGAGTGGAAAGAAAGATAGTTTCCGATGACAAACCATTCACTGAAGCTGAGTTACACTTTGCCGATGGAAAATTCTACTTAAAGAATTATGTTGTGAATAAGAAAAGGGTTAAAGATGTCACCAAGACCAAGTGTGATGATCTTGAATCTAAGAAGGTCGCGGCGACTGTCAAAAATTCGCCACCAAGAAGCCCCTCTTTACTTTGAATAAAGAAAGCATTGCACCAACAAATAAAAAGGCAACTCCCATTCTTCGATACATACCAATAGTACAGAAAGAGGAATTTCACCTATCTAATTTCCAAGATAATATACTAAAAGGTCTAACTTTACCTATCAAGAGGATTGATGCAATAAATCCATCCTCAAGACTACTTGGAGAGTCTGTGGCTCAAAATTCGCCACAAGATATGATACTCCCTACCAAACATACGAAGGATGGCTTCAACCCAAATGCATAGAAGCTATTTGTAAAGGCTGGATACAATTTTAATGAGCCATCAAGGTTGGGCAAACTTTCGTCAGAGGGTACAACCAGGCAGGCACATGAAGACCTAGGATACACGCAACCACCTCCAACTCGCATCTCCATAAGAAGGGCAGTCAGTAATTACATCACCATGGAAGAATAATCCATTGCTGCTAATAAAAGATCCTATGTATTTGATCGACTTAGAAAATCAACTACAAAAACTTCTGTGTTCGAAAGGTTGGTTCATCTAAATAAGAAGAAAAATAACAAGCATCCGAGAAGTTGTCAAAGTACAACAATGGACTCTTCGCCTAAGATCCAGAAGGATTTCCAAAGTTTGATTCCTTCTAGAATGGGGAGGCAGACGAAACTGGTAGTTTCATGCAATGAGGTGCTAAAAGCAAAGGCTCATACTATAGTTTATACCAAGCAACGCGAGGAAGATGAAGAGAGTGTTGACTCTTCATATCATGTTATAACCCAAAATGAGAAAGATGTCTCGTCTCAAATGAAGGTTGAAGAAGAGATAGAAGATATTTTTTAGTGTTATCATACATCCGTCAACGACGATGATTCTCAAGAGGAGAAAGATGCTGGAGATGCTCCATCGCAACTTGAAGAAAGAGTAAAGGACACAATAGATCCTTTGAAGTAAGTTAATTTTGGAATCTATGAAGACCCAAGACCAACTTACCTGAGTGCGTTTCTAGAAACGGAGGTGGAAATCGCTTATATGGACATACTCAGAATATATGGATGTCCTTGCTTGGATCTATAAGGAAATGTCTGGCTTATATCCAAAAGTAGCAGTCCATCAGTTGACAGTCAAGAATGGTGCTCGTCCTGTTAAGAAAGCACAAAGGCACTTTAGGCCAGAGTTGGTTCCATTAATTGAAAATGAAGTCAACAAACTCATTGAAGCTGGCTTTATTCGCGAAGTTAAATATCCCATGTGGATTTCAAGTATCGTTCCAGTACGGAAGAAGAATGGCCAAATTCGAGTTTGTGTTGACTTTCGGGATCTCAACAATGCCTGCCCTAAGGAAGACTTTACAATCCCCATACCAGAGTTGATGATTGATGCCACCACTGGTTATGAGGCAATGTCCTTCATGGATGGTTTATTTGGCTACAATTAAATTCGCATGGCACCAAAGAATGAAGAACTCACTGCATTTCATACGCCCAAAGGTATTTATTGTTACAAGGTGATGCCTTTTGGTTTGAAGAACGCTGACACCACTTATCAAAGGGCTATGCGAAACATCTTTGACTGTCTACTCCATAAAAATATTGAATGCTATATGGATAATCTAGTGGTGAAGTCAATAAAGAGAGACGATCATTGAAAGACCTAAGAATAATGTTCGAGTTACTTCGAAGATATCAACTTAGGATGAATCCATTGACGTGTGCCTTTAAAGTTACTTCTGGAAAACTTCTTGGCTTTATTATAAGACACCGAGGAATTGAAATTAATCAAGCCAAGGTCGATGCAATTTTGAAGATGCCAGAGCCTCAAAATATTCATAAGTTAAAAAGCCTTCAAGGATGGCTGGCATATTTAAGGAGGTTCATCTCAAACCTGGCTGAAAAATGTCAACCATTTAGTCATCTCGTGAAGAAGGAAACTCTCTTCGAATGGGACCAAGTTTGTAGTAATGCCTTTGAGAGTATCAAATCATACTTAATAAAGCCACCAGTTCTTGTGTCACCCATACCTGGGAAGCCGTCGATACTTTACATCACGACATAAGAGAGGTCAGTTGGAGCACTACTGGCTGAAGAAAATAGTGAAGGCAAAGAGAACTTTCTTTACTATCTGAGCAGAATGATGACACCAAATGAGCTAAAGTATTCTCCAATCAAAAAGTTGTGTTTGGCATTGGCCTTCTCAATTTAAAAAATGAAATAGTAGTTTCAAGCTCATGTTGTTCGTCTTGTGTCTAGGGAAAATCCCAACAAGTTTGTAATGTTGAATTCAGTCCTTAGTGACCGACTTGCATGATGGTACCTTTAATTTCAACAGTTTGAGATTGTGTATGTTCCCCAAAAGGCCGTAAAGGGACAAACATTGACTGACTTCTTGGCAGACCACCCGATACTTGATGATTGGGAACTGAGCGATGAAATTCCTGATGAAGATGCAATGGTTGTTAAATACAGACCCCCGTGAAAGATTTACTTTGATGATGCCACACATCAAGATGGAGCTGGTGCCGTAGTGGTGTTGTCACTCCACAAGAAGAGGTCATCCCATACTCGTTTACTTGACCCCCGTGAAAGATATACTTTGAAGATGCCACACATTAAGATGGAGCTAGTTTCGTGGTGGTGTTCGTCACTCCACAAGAAGAGGCCATCCCATACTTATTTACCCTAACAAACCGTTTCTCTAATAATGTTGCTGAGTATCAAGCGTTAATACTTGGACTTGAGATGGCAGTTAACATGAAACAATTACAATTACAAGTCTTTGGTGACTGGCAATTAGTGATCAAACAACTTTTGGAAAGCTATGAAGTCAGAAAGCCTGAGCTACGACTATATCATGATTATGCACATAAGTTGATGGGGTGGCTTAGGGAAGTAACCCTCCAACATATGCCAAGGAGAGAAAATAAATAAGCTGATGCCTTAGCTGCCTTGGCCTCAACCCTAACTCTACCAAATCAGATGCGAATTACTATACGCCAAGAATAGGTAGTACCGCCGTCGAATGAAAATGGGGATGTAGAAAATAAGGTTGAATACCTCGTTTCCATGTCTGAAGCTGTAAACAAAGGCGAAAACCTCGCATTGACTACTTGTGTTATGGGATACTTCCAGAGGATCCAAGAAAAAGGACTGACATCCGTCGTCATGCACCTCACTTTCTTTACTATAAGGACACACTGTACAGAAGATCATTTGAAAGAGTACTCTTATGGTGTTTGGTGGAGGAAGAAGTAATTCAAGCTTTGCAAGTAGTGCACTCGGGAGTTAGTGGATCGTATAAGTTTGGACCGAAGCTCCATTTTCACATTAAAAGGATGGGATACTTGTTGACACCCAATTTTTGCTCTCCGTGCCTAAAATTAACGTCTTTAGGCTTCCTGATCATTAAAGGGCACAAAATATAATTTTCATATTTTTTTACAATTGTTGACAAATTATTGATAATCATCGTTATTTTAAGATTTTTATCAATTTGTTGTCATAGTTTAATTTTCATAATTTATTAATAATCCTCCTTATATTAGGATTTTTATCAATTCAGTATCGTTTTTAACATTTTACAATTATCTGCACATGTACACGACATGACATCACATTTTTGTAATATTTTTAAAAATTAAATTACGTTTTTCAATAATTTCAACATTCTTTACATTTTTCATAATTACAAATCAATACCTTTATTTTGTACATTTTTTACAGTTCGCAAATGCTAAGTTGGATAAATTATTTTTACACAGTATAATAATTCAATGTCTTGTCACATCCGACAACGACCACACAATAATGTCTTGTCACATCTGACAATGACAACTCAATGACACTACCCTTTGGACAATAACTCTATCCATTGGTCAAAAAATGGACATCCTTTGGTCAATATCATAAGGACTAAAGGATGTGCTATTATAAAAAAAGGGGACACCCTTTTATCCATTGGACAATAGAGAGTGCCCAGTTTTATTATAAATTGGCAAGGGTGGAAGACCATTTTTTATTCTTCTTTCTCTCAAAATAAACACCCATATTTTCTCCTCTCACTACACACAAACACCATAATACACACACAACACACGACTTTCTACTTCCTCTTTATTTTCTGTCTCTTCTCCCTTCCCTTAGCCGCACTAAAATCCGACGAGCACCACCGGATTCCGACAACCACACCACCACCACCAAAAGCCGCTGCTACCACCTACCAGCCCCCAAAACCACCACCAAACCTCCGGCCACCATCAAATCTCCAACCCACCACCAGCCGTCATTCTCTCTCCCCAGATCAGCCTCTTCGTTGCCGCCAACAATGAATTTCGGGCGAAACATCAACAAACACCGGCGAAATTCATCCAACCAACTGCCATTACCACCGCTATGTCATCTCCCTTTACCTCCATTTTTTTTAAAAAATAAACTATTTTGGCAGATCTGTTTGTCGGCTGCATTTTTGGCGTCGCTCCGGTATATTGCCATTGAAGCGATGCTGCTGTTACTCTGCTGAACTCTTCGATAAATTTAATTGATAGCACGCCGTGTTGGTGTTCTATTTCCGTTGATGCCATCATATTACTTGCCTCTATTTTTATAGTATTGCTCTTATTTTATCATTTCAGATCTGATCGGAGTTGACTTAATTTGAGTTAAAAAATATTGTTTCCAGTGGCCTTGTTCCATTAATGAGTTTATTTTGATGATTGTTGTTCTATTTTTGCTATTGGTCAGGCATTTGCTGATTCTTGTTTTTGTTTGCACTTTGTGATGGCTTTGTCAAATTTTTAATGGTTCTGTTATGCTTTGTTATTAAGTTGTCAAATTTTGGGTTGTTTATGTGATATTTTGTTTTTCAGATGATATTAACTTTCATAAATAAATATTTATATTCGGCCAATGATATTATCTCTCCATCGGATACATGAGGCCACTCCGTAACAAAAGACGGATTTTTATTTCTCAAAGTTTACTTATTTACATAAAAAATAAATTCTTCGCCGATGACATTATCCCTCCTTCGGATATTTGAGGCCATCACATTATAAAAGACGAATTTTTATTTCTTAACTTTGTCTATTTTATATAAATACATGGCCAATGACATTATCTCTCCGTCGGATACTTGAGGCCACCCCGTAACAAAAGACGGATTTTTATTTCTCAAAGTTTACTTATTTACATAAAAAATAAATGCTCGGCCGATGAAATTATCCCTCCGTCGGATATTTAAGGCCATCACATTATAAAAGACGGATTTTTATTTCTTAACTTTGTCTATTTTATATAAATACATGGCCAATGACATTATGTCTGCGTCGGATACTTGAGGCCACCCCGTAACAAAAGACGGATTTTTCTTTCTCAAAGTTTACTTATTTACATAAAAAATAAATGCTTGGCCAATGCCGTCGATTTTTGAGGCCTCCACAAATAAAAGACGGATATTACGTATATAAATACGTAATAAAAAATTAAATATTTTGGGTGATGACGAAATCTTAAAAATATCACGACAACACAAAAGGTTTTGTGATTCATATCTTGGCAAGGGGATTTAGGACAGCCGATTAGTCGAGCAACCACTTCGTAGCCATGATGAGTCTAAAACTTAATCCGAGCCCACTTCATAACAAAACTTCATTTTTATATATACACCTATATGTACATGTGTGCACATAATTTCACTTACTTTAATAATTATTTGTTCATTTTATTATTTTATCAAGCACTTATACATAATTCTCGAGCTTTATGTTTGTAGTTTAGTTCTTATTTGTAGTTGTACATAAAGATTAATGATAGTGAAAACTTTACTTTTTGGGTGCCGGGCGAAGATATTCTTTATTTACATAATTTTATCGCTTTTAGGCAAAACTTAGGCCGTTAATATTTACATAAAAGAATCAAGTTAATCAAGTATTGACGTATTTTGTAGTCTTTTCTTCTCAAATAAATTTTACCTTTTTGTAATTTTAATTAAATAAAAATATTACTTGTAAATACTTTTTCTTTTCATGACACATTAAAATACATTTCTTTTTGTACATCATAAAATACTTTTCTTTTTCACATGTAATTTATACATTTTATACATATCTTTTACATATTTTTTATAACAATAGATTTTATTTATATAGTTAGTATACATATACTTTTACATGGTTTTAAACATTTATGTTTTTTTAAAAGAATTATTTTATACTTAATACACATATACTTTTACATTATTTTAAATATTTATACCTCTTCCTCATTGATAAGTTTAGTCTAGCCGGGTACCACATTTATGGATCCTGAAGGGTGCCTAACTCTTTCCTTCGGGATAATTTGAAGCCTTACCTAGAGTCTCAATAGGTTTTTGCAGACTAAAACATTAATCATACATAGTGACAAATAAATAGGTTTTCTTATTTTCCTTTAAAAAATAGGTGGCGACTCTGTACAAATTTTAATTCTTTTAGAGTCCATAACGTTATGTTTTGTTTAACCTTGGTAAAAATAGGACATGATAGAATGGTGACTCCGTAGGGGATTTACAATAGGATCTGACCACAATAGTCTCAATTTTTCAATTGAGAGAGGTATTTTTATTTTTTTCTTGCATATGTTAGTTCTTTGATTCTTTATCTATTTACATTGTAAATTATGTAGAATTGTTCATAAATTTTGTACATTATTTACACAAATTAATTTTATTGTTTTGTCAAATTCTTTTATTCATTACTTGTTTATATACACTTTATCTATATATTGAAAAACTGCTACACTTTATTTAATCAAAAATTACAATTCCATCGAGTCTTTGGTTGTACACTTCACACACTGTGGTTCACGCGGGGGGTGTCTTACATTCCCCAAACCTTCTTTGAATTTCATAGTTTCAGAGTTGATGCATTTAGGTTAGTGCGCCTTCTCACAATTATTCAGTCCTACTCTCAACCATTTAGGAAGATTTCTATTCTAGAAGTAAATCACGCCATATACAAACTCATAAAAAATAGGGTTGAACTGCGTTTTGACCTGATTCTTGTCCTAAAAACATACATAGGCAACCCTGTATTAGGGTTCGGTCTCTTCACTATTTCAAAATAATTCCTTCAATATCTATACTGGGCAATTTTTCTGAAACAATTCAAAGATGCTCTCCAAAAGTCTCCCCATGCTCGACGTCCATCCTCTTGATCGTCTAATCGAACCAATTTTGTTAATACAAGCAATTCCTTCCTAATTGTCTTTCACGTTATTTTTTCAAAGATGACCACCACTTTTGTACATTCATACATGTTACATAGAAATTTACAAATCTGGCTGAACTACGCAAACCTGATTCTTGTTTTCACAAGATACATGGGCAACCCTCATTTGGGTTCGGTCCCATTCTTTTTTTAAATAAAATAAAATTTTAACTTGGTTGGTACCAACGCAATTAGGAGTGTGCATGGGAAATAACAAATTAGAATGAGGGAGAGGACCGACTTCACGGTAAACCATAGATTCTTTTGGTACCTCTTAGTCAAACCTGAGTAACACTAAAAAATTCTCTTGCATACATCTAAGACAAGAACAAAGCCAACCCCATTGTTTCAACTGCATTGTGTGGTGAGCTTTAGACTAGTTCATTGCATAGCATTGTTGATCCAGAACTTGGCCTGAATATTTGTTGAGGCAAAATTCTGAGTTACACTTAGTTTGGGAAAGGATTGTAGTCCTTTCTTGACTAGATTGTGCCTTCCACAGCCTACCAAATGACATCAATCCCTAGTATTCCCCCCTTTGAGCCTGAAACCTTTTCTTTCGAATAACCACATTTGAGCCTATACCTTTTGAATGCTTTCATGCACTATCCCTCTTTGACCCACCTCCTTGAGCGCACTAAGTACGTGCAAGTTGTGAATGAAGATTCAAGATCAAAGTTACCCAAGGCAAAGGACGTATATCCCCAGAAGAACAAAAATAAAAGACGACTTCAAAGAAAGAAGGATCAAGACCCTCCACAAAGAAAAAAAAGAAATAACTCTGATAAAGGTGGGGAATCATCATCCCCCAAAAAGGAAAAAAAAGAAGGAAAATATATCGAAAAAGGGGAAAAACACCAACACAAGATTCAAAGAAGTCGAAACAAATACAAAACAAGGGGCAAAGAAGCACAATAAAGAAGATCGAGCGTCAAAAGTACGGATACAGTGCAATGCTCATTGAGGAATTAGTCACTTTTATCCCAAATGTCGTCCTACCCGACCCCAAGCCTACATTACAAGCCAATAACAAGTCCTACAAGATCCTACTCTAAGTTTTCTCACATTAGTGGATACTTACATGAAGGCCAAGCCTATTATATCACAATTACATTCATTGAACTTCTTTCTGAGCGTGAGCGTATATCTCTAGACATCACCAAATTCAAGAGAAAAATAATACTCAAATATGTGTGAGAACGAAACATTTTTTTTGGAGAGGGCACTTGAAACATGGGAACATGCACAGTTCAAAATCTTTGTTTGAAGCAAAACGAACAAATCTTGTCGTTACTTAAGTATATTTGAGGTACCACTCGAAGCTGTACAAGTTACCCTGAAGTCAATCTCGTTTAGCCGGAAAAGAGATAGGGGGATTCTTATACACACTACTAATTGTTGGTATCAACTGTAGTGAAGACACAGCTATAACTTTTCATTGTTCAAAATTTCTTACAAAGAAAATACAAAACAATCTTCTGCATTTTCACCTTTCTACACTCTTACAAAGAAAACACAAATAATGTTTTGCATTTTTACCTTTCAGCATTTCTTACAAATAAAACACAAAGCAGTCTTCCGCATTTTTCATCTTTCAACACATTTTTACTACGAAAATACAAAAGAAAAAAAACTTTCCTTTCAAACCATGCCTTCTCATACATGCATCACATTTTACGTGCAAGACTCCTATCTCCGAATACCAATAATTGACCTTTCTCTTCAAGATACAACCTTCAAACACGAACATTTTGCTTTTTAATTAGGTGTTCTCAGAGGCTTTTACATTTTCATAGCCCCGCCAAATGAGAGGTTATTACCTTTCAAAACCCTGCCAGTCGAGAGGCTTTTACATTTTCATAGCCCCGCCAAATGAGAGGCTATTACCTTTCAAAACCCTGCCAGTCGAGAGGCTTTTACATTTTCATAGCCCCGCCAGTCGAGAGGCTATTACCTTTCAAAGCTCCGCCAGTTGAGAGGTTTTTACATTTTCATAATCTCGCCAGTCGAGTAGCTATTACCTTTCAAAACCCCGCCAGTCGAGAGGCTTTTACATTTTCATAGCCCCGCCAGTCGAGTGTCTATTACCTTTCAAAGCCCTACCAGTCGAGAGGTTTTTACATTTCCATAGCCCCGCTAGTCGAGTGGCTATCACCTTTCAACAACCCCGCCAGTCGAGAGGCTTTTTACATTTTCATTGCCCCGTCATTCGAGTGGCTATTACCTTTCAAAACCCTCCAGTCGAGAGGTTTTTACATTTCCATAGTCCCGTCAGTCGAGTGGCTATCACCTTTCAACAGCCCCGTCAGTCGAGTGGCTATCACCTTTCAACAGCCCCGCCAGTCGAGAGGCTTTTTATATTTTTATAGCTCCGCCAGTCGAGTGGCTATTACCTTTCAAAGCCCCACCAGTCGAGAGGTTTTTACATTTCCATAGCCCCTCCAGTCGAGTGTCTATCACCTTTCAACAGTCCCGCCAGTCGAGAGGCTTTTACATTTTCATAGCCCCGCCATTCGAAAGGCTATTACCTTTCAAAGCCCCGCCAGTCGAGAGATTTTTACATTTCCATAGCCCCGCCAGTCGAGTAGCTATCACCTTTCAACAACCCCGCCAGTCGAGAGGCTTTTTACATTCTCATAGCCCCGCTAGTCGAGAGCCTATTACCTTTCAAAGCCCCGTCAGTCGAGAGACTTTTATATTTCATAGCCTCATCAGTCGAGAGGCTATTACCTTCCAGCTGTTCCACCAATCAAGAGGTCATTACCTCATTGGTTGATGACTTTAGTCTTCATAGATAATTGAGGACGACCATCACACAGTCTCCGTAGACAATCAAAGATGACAATCAGGATTTGTCTCCATTGACAATTGGAGATGTCATCAAGTCTTTGTAGACAATCTAAGACATCATCATTCATAACAGTCTTCGTAAATAATCGAAGAAAACAATCAACATCCGTCTCCATGGACAATTGGAGACGTCATGCATCAAGTTTTCGTAGATAATCGAGGACATAATCATTTATCACAGTCTCCGTAAACAATCAGAGACAACAATCAACACCAACCTCCATAGACAGTTGGAGGTGTCATGCATCAAGTCTTCGTATACAATCAAAGACATCATCATTCAACATCAGTCTCCATAGACAATTGGAGATGTCATGTATTAAGTCTTCGTAGACAATCGAAGACATCTTTCATTCATCAACATAAGTCTTCGCAAACAATCGAAGACACCCGTTATTCATCCTCAAGTCCCTGTAGATAATCAGAGACATTATACATCTTTTCAACAAAGGGTACAATTCAGAACAACAACACTTTTTTTTTCAAATCCCATATATCACACACTGGGGCAAATTTTGAGAAACATCTCAAATTTTCTCCATTTCCTCATTTGAACTACACCCGACCTGATCCTCATTAACTTGAGGTATGTAGTCAACTCTAAATTAGAGTTTGGTCAAATTTTTTATAACAAAAAAATAAATCATTTTTTGTCAAGCAAAATTGGCTACACATCAACGTTTTTGTTTGAAGACTGCCACATCGTCCTCAAATGAAAAGGGCAACTGTTGACACTCAGATTTTGCTCTCCGTGACTAAAATTAACGTCTCCAGGCTTCCTGATCGTTAAAGGGCACAAAATATAATTTTCACATTTTATTTTACAATTGTTGACAAATTATTGATAATCATCCTTATTTTAGGATTTTTATCAATTTATTGTCATATTACTTTTCATAATTTATTAATAATCCTCCTTATATTAGGATTTCTATCAATTCATTATCGTTTTTAATATTTTACAATTATCTGCACATATACACGACATAACATCACATTTTTGTAACATTTTTAAAAATTAAATTACATTTTTCAATATTTTCAATATTCTTTACATTTTTCGTAATTACAAATCAATACCTTTATTTTATACTTTTTTTACAGTCCGCAAATGCTAAGTCGGATAAATTATTTTTCCAAAGTATAATAATTCAATGTCTTGTCACATCCGACAACGATCACACAATAATGTCTTGTCACATCTGACAATGACAACTCAATGACACTACCCTTTGGATAATAACTCTATCCATTGGTCAAAATATGGACGTCCTTTGGTCAATATCCTAAGGACTAAAGGATGTGCTATTATAAAAAGAGGGGACTCCCCTTTATCCATTGGAGAATAGGGAGTGCCCAGTTTTATTATAAATAGGGAAGGGTGGAAGACCATTTTTTATTCTTCTTTCTCTCAAAATAAACACCCATATTTTCTCCTCCCACTACACACAAACACCACAATACACACACAACACATGGCTTTCTCCTTCCTCTCTATTTTCTCTCTCTGCTCCCTTCCCTTAGCCGCACTAAAATCCGGCGAGCACCACCGGATTCCGACAACCACACCACCACCACCAAAAGCCGCTGTTACCGCCTACCAGACCCCAAAACCACCACCAAACCTCCGTCCACCTTCAAATCTCCAACCCACCACCAGCCGCCACTCTCTCTCCCCAAATCAGCCTCTCTGTCGTCGCCAACTTCGTATTTCGGGCGAAACATCAACAAACACCGGCAAAATTCGTCCAACCAACGACCATTACCACGACTATGTCATATACCTTTACCACCCTTTTTTTTAGAAAAGAAACTATTTTGGCAGATCTGTTTGTCGACTGCATTTTTGGCGTCGCTCCGGTATATTGCCGTTGAAGCGATTCCGATGTTACTCTGCTGAACTCTTCGATAAATTTAATTGATAACATGTCGTGTTGGTGTTCTATTGTCGTTGACACCATCATATTGCTTGCCTCTATTTTTATAGTATTGCTCTTATTTTATCATTTCAGATCTGATCAGAGTTGGCTTAATTTGAGTTAAAAAATATTGTTTTCAGTGGCCTTGTTCCATTAATGAGTTTATTTTGTTGATTGTTGTTCTATTTTTTCTATTGGTCAGGCATTTGTACTGATTCTTGTTTTTGTTTGCACTCTGTGATGGCTTTGTAAATTTTTCAATGGTTATGTTATGCTTTGTTATTATGTTGCCAAATTTTGGGCTATTTATGTGATATTTTTATTTTTCAGATGATATTAACTTCCATAAATAAATATTAATATTCGGCCAATGACATTATCTCTCCATCGGATACTTGAGGCCACCCCGTAACAAAAGACGGATTTTTATTTCTCAAAGTTTACTTATTTACATCAAAAATAAATTCTCTGACGATGACATTATCCCTCCGTCGGATATTTGAGGCCATCACATTATAAAAGACGGATTTTTATTTCTTAACTTTGTCTATTTTATATAAATACATGGCCAATGACATTATCTCTCCGTCGGATACTTGAGGTCACCCCATAACAAAAGACGGATTTTTATTTCTCAAAGTTTACTTATTTACATAAAAAATAAATGCTTGGCCGATGACATTATCCCTCCGTCGGATATTTGAGGCCATAACATTATAAAAGACGGATTTTTATTTCTTAACTTTGTCTATTTTATATAAATACATGACCAATGATATTATCTCTCCGTCGGATACTTGAGGCCACCCCGTAAAAAAAGACGGATTTTTATTTCTTAACTTTGTCTATTTTATATAAATACATGACCAATGATATTATCTCTCCGTCGGATACTTGAGGCCACCCCGTAAAAAAAGACGGATTTTTATTTCTCAAAGTTTACTTATTTACATCAAAAATAAATGTTTGTCCAATGAAAAAATTACCATCGATTTTTGAGGCCTCCACAAATAAAAGATGGATATTATGTATATAAATACGTAATAAAAAATTAAATATTTTGGGCGATGACGAAATCTTAAAAATATCACGACAACACAAAAGGTTTTGTGATTCATATCTTGGCAAGGCGATTTAGCACAACCGATTAGTTGAGTAGCCACTTCGTAGCCATGGCGAGTCTAAAACTTAATCCAAGCCCACTACATAACAAAACTCTATTTTTATATATACACCTATATGTACATGTGTGCACATAATTTCACTTACTCTAATAATTATTTGTTCATTTTATTATTTTATCAAGCACTTATACATAATTCTCGAGCTTTATGTTTGTAGTTTAGTTCTTATTTGTAATTGTACGTAAAGATAAAAGATAGTGAAAACTTTACTTTTTGGGTGTCGGACGAAGATATTCCTTATTACATAATTTTATCGCTTTTAGGCAAAACTTAGGCCGTTAATGTTTACATAAAAGAATTTTAGAAAAGTGACGATTGAATTTAGAGCTCTCTTGAATTTTAGGTTAAAACCCTAGGATGAGTTCTGGGTGATTTTGAGAGATAATAACCTTATTTTGGTGTTTTGGGGATTTAATCCCATGTTAAAGCTGAAAAGAGGTGGGGGAAATGACTAACTTTCCCCCTAGGACGTGGAAATTTAAAAGCTGAAAATAACTGGGCATCAATGTTGAAAGCGACGCGGCGCATTAGGGGCATCGACGCGATACTCAACGCGTCGCTCCTCTACCGCGTCGAGCCTCAATACTTTTCCTGCACAAAAGTTGACCGACTCAATGGGCAACGCGGCGCGCCAAGATCGCGTTGGTCCACTATTTTGGGAAACCGAACGAGATCTAAACGCAGTCCAAAAAATTTGAAACTTGTTAGGGAACACCCATTGACTTCCCGAATGATGAATTATCTAAAATATCAACTATCGAAGGTCAAGAAGGGCGGAAATAAAGTCTTCAAAGTTCTAAGGTTGTGAAAATGACTATGCCTCAACACTTAGCCAAATTTCTAAGTATAAGGCTTCCTTTATCCTGTTCTACAAGCTTAGACAATGAGAAAACTCGTGGGGTCTTATAATATCTCCCCCTTGGGAACATTTGTCCTCGAATGTCGCTAGTTAGGCTAAGGATACTGAGGAACTAAGAGTGCACAGCTCAAACAAATGGCTAAACTGACTCCGTATCTCTCTAAACTTTTTGAACACATCGAAAGGTGCCAAAACTTATAGAAGAATAACCACATAGCTGAATCTTTGAGTAGAAAGGGTTGAATTAAGGAAGAATAGTACCTTCGGCTTGATCTGAACTCGTGGAGAAGAGGTGTGGGTACTTGGCTCCCATGTTTGCTTCTGCTTCCTAAGTAGCGCCCTCAACTGACTGGTTCCGCCAAAAAACTTTGACCAAGGGAACTTCTTTGTTCCTCAGTCTACGGATCTAAAAATCTAGGATCTTAACCGGAATCTCTTCATACGAAAGACTAGTTTGAATATCTGAGCCCTATGAAGGATCCACTACAACGGAATCACTAATGTTCTTCTTAAGCATGGAGACGTGAAAACAGGATGAACAACTGATAGCTCTGCATGCAACTCAACTTCATAGGCTACTCTCCCAACATGGCTCACAATTCTATAAGGGCCAACATAATGGGGACTAAGCTTCCCCTTCTTGCCAAATCTTTTCACTTCTTTCATGGGTGAAATCTTTAAATATACCAAGTCATCAACTTTAAATTCAAGATCCCTTCTTCTCTTATCCGCATACGAATTCTGACGACTCTGGGCTGTCTTCAACCTTTCTCTAATCAACTTTACCTTCTCTATAGCCTCAAACACTGCTTTAGGTCCGATCAAAGTATCCTCACCCACTTCAAACCAACCTATGGGTGATCTACATCTCCTCCCATACAAAGCCTCAAACGGGGCCATCTGAATGCTAGAATGATAACTATTGTTATACGCAAATTCAATCAATGGTAAATGCTCAACCTAACTTCCTTTGAAATCAAGAGCATAAGATCTCAACATATCTTCCAAAGTTTGGATGGTCCTCTCAGCCTGACCATCAGTCTGCGGATGAAAAGCAGAACTCAAATGAACTTGGGTACCAAGATCCTTCTGAAACGCTCTCTAAAATTGAGAAGTGAACTGAGTACCCCTATCCGAGATGATAAACAAGGGGACTCCATAAAATCTTACTAACTCCCGGTAATAAAATCTAGCATAATCCTCAGTTGTATAAAATGTGTGCACCAGCAAGAAGTGTGCTGACTTAGTCAACCTGCCTACAACAACCCAAATAGAATTATGACGACGGTGCGAAAGAGGTAAACCAGTCACGAAATCCATATTCACCTCTTTCCACTTCCAAGTATATATACTAAACTCTTACATTATACCACCAGGTCGTTGGTGCTCCACCTTAACCTGTTGACAAGTCGTACACTTCGCCATAAACTGCACTATATCTTTCTTCATACCATTTCACCAATAGATTTCCCACAAATTGCGGTACATCTTGGTAGCACCGAGATGTATAGAATATCGTGCGCCATGCGCTTCAGCCATAATTCTCTGTCTCAAATCATCAACACAAGGAACACACAGTCTATCCCGCAATCTCAACACACCATATCCCCCTTGGGAGAAAACCTTTACCTTTTGGTCTTTAACTGACTCTTTCAGTTTAACCAAACTAGCATCTAAGTTTTGCTTCTCCTTCACTTTCGAAACTAAAGAGGATTCAGAGCTACTTTGAACCCAAACATTACCTTTAGCCGTATCAAGCAACCTAACACCCAGTCTAGCCAAGCGTGCACATCACGAGCCAACTCTTTCTTATCCTTCTCCACATGAGCCACACTGCCCATAGACATCCTACTAAGGGCATCTGCCACTACATTGGCCTTGCTCGGATGATATAGCACACTCATATCATAATCTTTTAGCAACTCTAACCATCTTCTTTGTCTAAGATTTAATTTCCTCTGAGTAAACATATACTGTAGACTTTTATGATCAGTAAAGACATCAACATGAACACCATACAGATAGTGTCTCCAGATTTTTAAAGCAAAAACCACAACAGCTAATTTGAGATCGTAGGTTGGGTAATTCTTTTCATATGGATTCAACTTCCTAGAGGCATAGGCTATAACCTTACCTCTTTGCATTAACACACAACCCAAGCCAACTCTACAGGCATCAAAATATACCACAAACCCATTCGTACCATCAGGCAAAGTCAATATTGGGGCTGAAGTGAGTCGAGTCTTCAACTTCTGAAAACTCTTCTCATAGGAATCTGACCAAAGGAACTTAACTTTTTGTGGGTCAATCGGGTCATGGGAGACGCAATAGAAGACAAACCTTCAATTAAACAACGGTAATAGCCAGTTAGACCCAAGAAACTACTAATGTCAGACGGAGAGATAGGCCTAGGCCAATTTCTCATGGCTTCTGTCTTTTGGGGATCAACTCTAATGCCTTAGGCTGAAATAATATGACCCAGAAATGCTACTGACCTTAGCCAAAACTCACACTTGTTGAATTTACCGAACAACTGATGGTCTCTAAGAGTCTGCAGGACAATTCTAAGATGATCTGCATGGTCATTCTCACTACGGGAGTAAACAAAGATATCTTTTAGACCACTATGACAAACATATCAAGATACTAATTAAACACTCAATTCATGAGGTCCATAAAAGCTGTTGGAGCATTGGTTAGCCCGAAAGACATGACTAGAAACTCAAAATGACCATAACGGGTTCAGAAAGCTGTCTTTGAGATATCACAGTCCTTTACTTTAAGTTGGTGATAGCCGGATCTAAGGTCTATCTTTGAGAAGTAACTTTCACCTTGTAACTGATCAAACATGTCATCAATTCTAAGATGAGGGTACTTATTCTTAACTGCAACCTTATTAAGCTGACGATAGTCAATGCACATACGCAAAGAACCATCTTTCTTTCGCACGAATAGGACAGGTGCACCCCAAGGAGAAACACTGGGCCTTATAAAACCCTTATCTAGAAGATCTTTGAGTTGCTTTGTCAACTTCTTAAGCTCTACGGGTGCCATACGGTATGGAGTAATAGAAATAGGTTGTGTATCGGGATGAAGGTCAATCCCAAATTCTATATCTCTATCGGGAGGTACCCCTGGGATATCTTCCGAAAAGATATCAGGAAACTCATTAACTATACTGACCGACTGAATAGTTGGAGTCTCAGACTTAGGTTTCTTTAACTCAAACTAAGTGATAGATGCAACCTTTGGATATTAGCTTTCTGTCTTTAAGATAGGATATAAAATAACTCTTAGGAGATACTGAACTCCAGGACCATTCGAAGACTGCCTCATCAGGAAACTGAAACTTAACCACATTGGTATGACATTCTATAGATACATAACAAGAGTGAAGACAATCCATACCCAGAGTAATATCAAAATCAACTATCTCCAACTTTATCAAATCAGCAAATATGACTTTATGAAGAACCGTAACATGACACTTCTTATACACTTTCTTAGCAACAACTGACTCCCCTACTGGAGTAGAAACCAGGGAAGGCTCAGGGATCTTTTCGGGACTCATTTCAAAATTCACAGCAACTAGTGGGGTCACATAAAAGAAACTTGAACCAGGGTCCATCAACACATAAACATCAAAGAAAAAGATACGAAGCATACCAGTGACAATGTCGGGAGAATCCTCCTGCTCCTGGAAGAATGGTAAGGCCTAGAATATGTTCTGGCACTGATCACCAGCAGTGCTAGATAAAGCACCCTGAGGAGGGGCTGGATGGGATAAAGGATCTGGTGTACTGGTAGCCTGAGTCTGAGGTCGAGCATCTATGTTCCCCTATCTAACATGTGAGAACTCTCTAAGTCTATGGCCTATCTTGACATAACCAAAACAACCCCTCTAGTCTTCTAAACACTCACCGGGATGGTCCCTACCATACTTAGTACATGGAGGAGGACGAGGCCTTTTACTCACATTGTTCTAGGATCTAGACATAAAAGGTCTATCCCCTGCTTCTACCTATTTCTGGGCGTGGGTGCACTAACTGATGAAGGCGCTGGTATGGACGAATGGTTCTAAAACTATGGATGGTTCCCTTCATAAGATCTAGTCTGGCCACGCTCAAACTGCTCCAATCTATCCCTTTTATTTCCCCTTACTCTATCTCTCTTCTTTATCTTATCTGCTTCAATCTGCTGAGCATGCATCATCAGTCTGGATAGATCCATATCCCTATTGAGCATGGCAGTTCTACACTCTTTCAACATCAAACCAGACACTCCAGTCACAAACTTACTCATACTAGTTCGGGTGTCATCCATCAAATCAGGAGCATACTTAGCTAGCTGGTTGAACTTAAGGCAATACTCTTTTGTAGTCATAGAGCCTTGCCTTAGGTTCATAAACTCCTCTATCTTTGCTTCCCTTATTTCAAGTGGGAAGAACTTGTCCAAGAATGCATCCTGGAACACCTGCCAAGTCACAAGAGCAATATTTTCCTCTCTATTCTTCCTCCATGCTACAACCCATTCATAAGCAATATATTTCAGATGATAAAACGCCAGATCCACACTCTTTTTCTCAAATGCATGTATAACTTGGGTGATCTTCCTCACCTCCTTAAGATACAATTGTGGGTCCTCACCCGACCTCGACCCATAGAACTTTGGCGGATTCATCCTCATAAAATCTCGAATCCTAGCTACAGCTAGATCACTTCCTTGCTGACACGGGACTGCAGCCTGGTTATGGCCTGAACATTCACGGTGACTTCCTGGGCTAACGCCTGAAAGGCTGCTCGAAACTTAGAATGAGACACCATCTTATTCAGGGGATCAAAAAGCTAAGGTTGCTCTTTGGAAAGGCATTTTTTGTCATAAGAGAGCACAAATTAATAGCTGAGAGAGACAACTATAAGCATGATAGATTCTGAAAGAAAGAGATGACTTTTTTCTTAAACGTCTTGTAGCCTCTTGCTCATAGATGTGGCACGCTACACATTGATGATCAAGACTCTACTTAACGTGGATTTTCAGACTCTCTAGGACTCCTTAAACCTTAGGCTCTGATACCAAGCTTGTAAAACCCTGAAATCTCATTTCGAAACGTCACACGGTGCTTAGGGCTACAAGTAGCCCCAAGCTAACCTTTTAAGCCTACTACTATGTCTACTACTTACTGTAGGATGTCAAATCAAGCAATAATGCTATATCTTCTTAAAACCAAACTATCATAATAAGAAAATATTGTCTGTATATCAAAACAATACTGGAAATTCTATAACACCACTGATAATCTAGTCTGACAAAGCCTCTACTAATCAAGAACTAGAGAGTCATTGGGACAGACCCCCAACTGACTCAAACTAAAATCAACAAAACCAACTACTAATAATGCTGAATGTCTAGAGAATAGGTCCTCGAACCATGAGGACTCACCACTGTGGGAATGTAGACAAAGGTACTCGGGATCACTGACGGTGCTGGGACTGAGCACCTGAACCTACATTATGAGACAATGTAGAACACAAACGTATATGTGAATCAGTACTTTGAGGATGTACTGAGTATATGGGGGTGTACGTTATTAAATAATCAATATCATCAGTCTTTATAGAAAACATGCATGCTATTGTAGATGACTCACATAGCTTGAATAAAACTGAAATCTGAATCTCATAAATCATGAATAAGAAAGCATGTAATATAAATCTCGTGAGTCATTCCACTTTACTCTGAAATTAGTATTCTCCTCTTAGTCTCAAAACTTGCAGGCTAAAGAAAAATTTAAACAGTACTTTAAAAAATCATGCTTTTATCTCAAGGAGAATAAAACTTCTTTAAAACTTAAAGACTTAGAACTTTAGGAACTTTAAGACTTGGGACACTTGGGAATCTCAAGATCAAACTTTCAACACACATACTTTTATCTTAAATAGAGTAGAGGACTACTTTGGGAGTTTCTTCTAACCGACATAAACCATGTGAGCTACATGGAGTCCAACGTCTCAATCACGTTGGGGAGAGCTGTCCTACCCTTGCCATCGGAATAGAACCTCAACTTTAGTGATCACTATCTCAGTCATCCACATATAGTGAGGATAAGTATCACAACCTACGATGGCACATAGTTCTGGGGCATGAAACCTTAGAATCATACCTAACTTGGTGCTAAATAAGACTCCCATACTCAGCTCAGAACGTTTAGGAAAATCCACTTCAAATTAACTCAAGGGTCTATAATGAAGACCAAAATCATGTTTCTCTTTGCTTTAAATCATACTTAATGTGGATTCCTTTCTTAACCCAGACTCAAAACAAATCTTTCATTAAAGTTAAAGCACTTGCTTATTGAATCATGCTAAATGACATAATCTTCAAGAAAATACCAAAACTCATACTTGATTTAAAGCTTATACTCATGCTCAGATAATTTCAATTTCATAATGAAGCATAAATCATGATATAAATTTTGGAAACACCTCAAAACATCAATTCATGATGGTAACATGCAATTTATAGCATTAATTCTCAATTCAAAACATGAAATAGGTAAAATATCATACAATTCAAGACTTGCGCATTTTATAACTTCATAAATTCAAATTAAAGTAAATTGGGTACAACCCACTTGCAACAATATGAAATAATTTTGATTAAAATTTAAGCTTTGGGCACAAGAATAAAGGGAGTGTTCTTGTTCAAACCCCACATACTTTGAATTAGAAGCTTTGAATGAACTCTTGACTTTGGGATGCTATTCAAACTTCTAATGGGTACTTCTTGTTGCTCTCATAATGGGGATTCCGGTTCTTGAAGAATTTTAGAAAAGTGACGGTTGAATTTAGAGCTCTCTTGAATTTTGGGTTAAAACCCTAGGATGAGTTCTGGGTGATTTTGAGAGATAATAACCTTATTTTGGTGTTGTGGGGATTTAATCCCATGTTAAAGCTGAAAAGAGGTGGGGAAATGACTAACTTACCCCCTAAGACGCGGAAATTTAAAAGCTAAAAATAACTGGGCATCGACGTTGAAGGCGACGCTGTGCGTCAGGGGCATCGACGCGATACTCGGTGCGTCACGTCTCTACCGCATCGAGCCTCAGTACTTTTCTTACAAAAAAGTTGACCGACATGATGGGTGATGCGGCGCACTAAGATCGCGTTGGTCCACTATTTTAGGACACCGAATAAGGTCTAAACACGGTCCAAAATATCCGAAACTTATTCGGGAACACCCATTGACTTCTCGGATCATGAATTAGCTAAAATATCAACTATCAAAGGTCGAGAAGGTCGGAAATAAAGTCTTCAAAGTTCTAAGGTTGTGAAAATGACTAAGTCTCTACACTTAGCCAAATTTTTAAGTATAAGGCTTAGCCAAATTTCTAAGTTTAAGGCTTCCTTTATCCTGCTCTACAAGCTTAGAAAACGAGAAATCTCGTGGGGTCTTACAACATGGACACTCCTTAAGGCACGAGTATAAACTGCATGTCTACTCCTGGCCCGCAAGAGTATAAACTATGTACGGCTAAAAAAGAATTTCTTCTAGTTTGAAAATCTCGAAAGAGGCGGCCTAGGAAAAAGTTAGGACACAAAAAAAAATATAAAAAACTTACCCCAAACTACATTGTGACTTAATCCTCTTCATTGAGTATGTAGGCGCTTGGAATTTTATTCTAAGTTCTGTTACATGAGTGTCAAAAAATACATGTCCCTACTTGATCCGTCATATAAAAGTTAAGTCTGTATGCATCCCGATTAAAGTCTTGGACTTATGTAAAATACTGGTAGCTCAATGGGGGCTACCCATCAAAAAGAAGAGAAGTTCTTTAATAGGATTTGGAATGCCCAAAGCCTACAGTTTGATGGCATAAAAACTGCCACACGTACAATTATCAAATTTGCAAGTCAAAAACTTTAATTCTTCAGGCATGCAAATTAAAGTTTTAAGTCCAACTCGGTTGTGGGCGAAGACGTAAAGCCAATGAGCAACAAGTATTGGAGAGAAAAGCCAGAGTTTAATACTACAACTTCAACATATCAAAATAAGTAAGCAATTCTTGCAGTTGAAATTCAGAAGAGATTGAAATAAATGTGTAATATAATGAAAAAGAGTTTCCATTATAACTAATAGATCCAACTACTAAATAAAAGGGTAAAAGAAAGTAACAAGAAGGTCTGAAGAAAGATATCTCCTAAAACTAATCTAAGTATAGCATATAATTGACTAAATCTTGTAAAACAGCCTTTAAGACTTGCTTCTTCTTCTCCACGACCATTGAGGCGTTTGCCGTTGTAAGGGAGACATCAGAACGCTTGGAAAACTCTTCTTCAACAGTTGAAACTTTGGATTCCATCTCTGCAGCTTCTTGCTTGGAAATATCTCAGTGAGTTTTTAGCTTCTTCACCTTCTCAAGAGATTTGCAGGCAGCAAAAACTTCTTCAGATTTCTCATCCCTCTTTCTTAATACAAGCTCAAGATGTTCTTTAGCTTTCAAATATGGATCTGATTCTTTAATTGTTGTGGTTTTATCAACAAGGATAGATTGTGCTTGGTTATAGGAAGTCGCCAGCCTAAAGTGAGAACTCCCACAGTTATAGTTTGGACCCCACTAGTTTAGACTCGGGGCATGTCGGTTAAGTGAGAACTCCCACAGTTACAGTTTCAGTATCAGTCTTCAGAGTAGAACTCAAAAATCAGGACGTTCAGATACAGTCATCAATCTCAGTAAGGAACTCAGATAGTTCTATAGATTCATAGACCACCCGCTAGATAGTCTTGGTCTAACATAAATTTATTCAGTATCAATACTTACAGAAGTCACCCATCAGATAGGCTTGATCTCAGTCTCAGATTCAGTTGAGTATTCTTAATATCAGTTCCAGAGATTACCCGTTAGTTAGGCCTGATCTCAAGCTTAGTCACTCTTAATCATTACTAGAAGATTTAGACTGTTAGATACAGTCGCTCAGTTTTAGTTACTTACGCATATATGTATTTTTACATTCATATTAGTCTGCATTGTTCATGCATATAAACCCTTTTGCATTTAGCATACCTCACTCATATACTCAGTACATTCAGATGTACATTCAGATGTACTGACGCATTTGCGCTATGGTGCTTTCTCTTATGTTACACCATAGGTTCACAGGCACGAGTTCCAGAGTAGCAGTAGCATTGCAGATTTCAGCAGTCAGAGTTAGTAGTGAGTCCTTATTCTCCGAGGACATGATTACTACTCTATTACTTCAGTATTTTAGTTTGGCTTTTAGTAGTCGGGAGTTAGTTGGAGACATGTTCCTTCCACTCCCTACTTCAGACAATTAGAGGCTTTCAGACTAGATTACAGAATAGATATAGACTTCAGTATTTTAGTTTTGTTTTGGTATTGTGATACCACTTTATTTGAACATTGTTATTTTTCAGATTATATTCAGTGTTGAACCTTATGGTCTTTCAGTTCATGTTTCCACATTTATATTTATATATTATGCAGTGTACAGGTACAAATATCAGTCATGGGTTAGCTTGTGGTCCTTCGGCGTCATGAGCACCGTGTATCATTCCGGTTTAGATAATTGAGGCGTTACAAACTTGGTATCAGAGCCTAAGGTTCAATAGTGTCCTAGGAAGTTTAAAATCCGCATCTAGTAAAGTCTTGTACATGGGTGTGTTGCGCGCCACATTTATGTGCAGGAGGCTATAAGATATTTTTAGGAACAGTTTCCCTTCTTTCATGTCTCAGATCGTGCTATAGAAAGGTTCTATAAGAAACTTATGTGGATTCTCATCATGTTCCATTCATGTTAGATTTACCATACTCTTAAGGTAGCAGAAGTAGTGAGGTCCAGAGTCCTACAGATAGAGCTTTCTTAGGCAGTTCTTGCAGATAGTTTCAGGATAGTATTATCAGTGAGCTTTATACTTTTAGGTGCAGTCTTTCAGGATGAGTTATCATTTGGGTACATTATTGTATCGTAGACCCTAGAGTAGATTGATTGTAGTTTAGTTCAGAGTTTAGTAAAGTGTTCCCAGACTTATGATGATAACTTGAGGCTAAGATAGAAGGTTTAGTTGAAAGAATGTAGAAGCAATGCTTCGGTTAAGCTTAAGTTTTCAGCATGAGTTAGTCAGTAAAGCCAACAGTTATGTTTAGCAGTCAGACAATCATATTCGTATAGTTTGTTTTCACATCTTTCCATCTAGTCATACTATCAGAAATCTCAGTAAGGTAACTATTCCAAGACAGAGTACCTTAGTAGTTGCGAGTATAACTCAGTTCATGCGTAATGCATTATCTTCAGCTCTGAGATGTTTAGATATGATCCAATTCATAGATACCTCGTGCACCGCCTCAGTAGTCCTCAAGTATTCCAGTAATGTAAGTATGTTTAGAGGGACATAGTGTCCCAAGGGGGAGATGCTCTATAACTCCCCGAAGTTATCAATTCCATAAACCCATTCAGTTTCATGCATAGATTCCTATTACGAGTTAGCATCAGTTATCATTGCACAGTCAGTCATGCTTTCAAGAGTAAGTTCAGTTAAACCTCCATGCATTAGATATGCATGTTCAGTAGAGAAAGTTCAGCTTATCAGTTTATTCAGTCATACGTTCATGAGAACAACTCTGTCAAGTATCCATGCATCAGATATGTATGTCCTTCATGAGGATTCAACTTATCAATAGTCTTATCCGGGTATTCTATGCATCAACTATGCATGCATACTCTAGTGGAAAATTCAGTGTGTCAGTAATTTCCGTCATATAGTCATGTTTTAGATATTCATGTCCCTTAAGTAAGTTCAGTTGATCAGTACTCGTAACTTACCAATTGACATTCGAGGATGAATGATTCCAAGGGGAAGATAATGTAACACCCCACATTTTAGACTAGAACAAAAATCCATCATTCATATGCGTAGAAGTTCCAAAAACCTTGAATCCTATGTAAATTTATTTTGTTAATGAATTATGTAGTGTGGGAATCTATTTGAGAATAAATTTATATCATAGAGGTCCCCTAACTCAAGGAAAAGTTGAAATATTTCCTATCGTTCAAGTTTTAGTGAGCGTCAAAACTTAGGTCAACTTCAATCAACCATAACTCCTTTTATATATAGAATTAGAGGACCTACTATATTTCAAATGAAATATCTTTGAATTATCTTTCCAACGACACTAATTTTTCCAGAATTCGATACCGTAGCAAAAAGTTATACCCATTTTACTCCATCATGTCAGCCTGGAAAATTGAGTGACGATATTCGTGATAACTTATCACAAGTGTGACAACTTATCACAAACGTCGTCAGCCTTAGGCAGAATACAGCCCCCAGTGACGATATTTTGTGATAAGTTATCACAAGTGTGATGACTTATCACAAATGTCGTCAGCCTTAGGCAGAAATCCATCAATTCCAGCCCTTCAGTGACGACATTTGTGACGACTTATCACAAGTCTGACGGCTTATCACAAATGCGTCAGCCTTAGATTTTCAACAATTGGGAAGCGGCTTAGTAAGGGTATTTTGGTCTTTTTCCTCCACTTCCCACGACTTAAAACCCTTAAGGGACGTAACTTTGTCCTATTTTTCTTCAGTTAAACATCTAAAAAATTATCTCATACACTCTCAACCACAAGATTAGGGTTTCTTCTTAAGATCATCTCCTCAAGAACTAGAACATTCTCTCCCAAAGGGGTTAAACCCTAGTCAAGAAAAAATCAAGAGCAAGCCTAAGGATTTCTTCAAGAAACATTAGATCTCTTTCAAGATTCAATCACTAAGGTATGCGTAGTGTTCATCTATGGATCCCTTTCATCCATGGAGCTCAAGAATTATGTTTTAAATTATAAAATGTGATTTCCTTGTTGTGTTATGACTATATTCATGTTGATGATTGTTGTTTGGATTCAAGGTTGTATTTTGATGTGTTTTTCATGAAGCATGTGAGTAGGTTAGTTGAAACCCATGAAATTTGGATGGATTAAGATTGTCAAATTGATAAGTACACCTATGCCCAAAGTTGTGTATGTAAGGTGTTTGATAAAATGCCAAGAATGATAAAATCCATGTTTTTATGACTTAATAGTGCTTAAATGACAAGTCCATATTCTATTCCTTATGTTTCCACATGAATTCCATGTTATTGATATGTGTTGTTGTTATGAGTTGTTGTGATATGGAATGGCCATGATATTGAGGTATACAAGTATACCCATGTTATATGTATTCCCTTTCATGTAGAAGGTGTTGAGAACCATGTGTAGTATGAAATCCCCTACTTATGGTATTATGAATTGTGGATGTTATTCCTATGATCAAGAAGTATCATGTGTGTCAGTTTCCTTCCATCGAGTCCTGGGGTACTTGTACCCGAAAAATATAATTGTGTGCCTAGTGTCGAGTCAGTCTCAAGATAATCTCAGTTGTGCTATGATCAGTAGAACTCAGTCAGTTACATAATTCAGAACTCTCAGATAGTGATAGAACTTAAGAAATCTCAGTAATCTAAGTATCGTTATCATTCTAGCTTCAGTTCAATACTCAGCTCAGATCTCAGTAGCATTCAAGAAATCAATTCAAAACTTAGTTTCATTCAGTCAGATAATAGATTCAGTAGTATTCCGTCAGATAACGGAACCAAGTGAACTCAATAAGCCCAGTCAAGTAAGAAACTCAGTAACAGCTTAAGTTCAGATGAAGTACAAGTTCTAAGAATCAGTTCAGAGTCTTTCAGTTGGGAGTAGGTGCTAGCGCTAAGCGAGTGTAGGGATGACGACTTTCCGTCAGAGAGGAAGAGTCGTTAGCAGCAATCCCTGAACTCCATAACTGCGTAGCCAGTGTAGGACCAGGAGTTACCCGTTAGATAAAGTCTTGACTATCATACTGCCTTAGGCTTGACTTTCTGTTCAGGGTCACCCGTTAGAGAGGCTTGAACATAGCAGAGGTCTTTACCCTTGGCACGATATTGACACCCTTTCAGCTGGGATTACAGGTTGTACCCCACTAGTTCAGACTCGGGGCATGTTGGTTAAGTGAGAACTCCCATAGTTATAGTTTTAGTATCAGTCTTCAGAGTAGAACTCAGAAATCAGGACTGTCAGATACAGTCATCAATCTCAGTAAGGAACTCAGATAGTTCCACAGATTCATAGACCACCCGCTAGATAGGCTTGATCTAACATAAATTTATTCAGTATCAATACTTACAGAAGTCACCCATCAGATAGGATTGATCTCAGTCTCAAATTCAGTTGAGTATTCTCAATATCAGTTCCAGAGATCACTAGTTAGTTAAGCCTGATCTCAAGCTTAGTCACTCTTAATCATTATTAGAAGATTTAGAATGTCAGATATAGTCGCTCAGTTTCAGTTACATACGCATGTATGTACTCTCACATTCATATTAGTCCGTATTGTTCATGCATATAAACCCCTTTGCATTTAGCCTACCTCACTTGTAGACTCAGTACATTCAGACGTACCGACGCATTTGCGCTATGGTTCTTTCTCTTATGTTACACCATAGGTTCAGAGGCATGAGATCCAGAGTAGCAGTAGCATTGCAGATTTCAACAGTCAGAGTTAGCACTGAGTCCTCATTCTTCGAGGACATAATTACTACTTTATTACTTCAGTATTTCAGTTTGGCTTTCAGTATTCGGGAGTTAGTTGGAGACATGTTCCTTCCACTCCCTACTTCAGACAGTTAGAGGCTTTCAGACTAGATTACAGACTAGATTCAAACTTCAGTATTTTGGTTTTGTTTTGGTATTGTGATACCACTTTATTCAGACATTGTTATTATTCAGATTATGTTTAGTATTAAACCTTATGGCCTTTCAGTTCATGTTTCCGTATTTATATTTATATATTATGCAGTGTACATGTACAAATATCAATCATGGGTTAGCTTGTGGTCCTTTGGGGTCATGAGCACTGTATAGCATTCCGATTCAGATAATCGGGGAGTTACAGTGTGGCTTTAGGAAAAGTTACTTTTGACATAGAACCATGCAATACATAAATTCGATGAAATTTAAGGCCTTCATCTAGTGAAGCACTGCAAATATCATTTTCCAAGATTCCGGAAAGGCCTTGGTAAAACCCAAACTGACAGCTAAATCAGTGTACACTGTATGGCTTAAGTATGAATGAACCGCCATATCTAAAGGGGAGTAAGTTAAAATGGAGGCTCATGAAGTAGCTTTTCTCTGACTCTCCATCCTTATCATCATCCACAAAATAACAAGGAGTGGACTTGCTTGGCATAGTGAAAGTCCAAATAGCAGTGTCTCCTTGATGGATACGTTTTTTGGCAAGCTCTCCATCAAAATACCTTGCCCCGTCTTCTCCGAAATATGTCGCCATCAATAGAATAGATGGTCCATTAGAAAGTGGAAAATGTGTCTTAAAATAGTAAGAAAGCAATCCATACACATAATGGATAGGAAATGATACTTTGAGCTGCTCAAGCTGCGAAGATTTATAGACTCTGTTGAGATCATTATAAATGCTCGATAGGACTGGAACTGCAAGACTGAAAGTTTACTTATCTACTATCATAACTGCAACTCTAAAAGCTCCCGGGCGAATAAAATATCCATCCCTAAAGAGAAATACAAAAGTGCACAACCAACATAATAAGAACTCTGCCAAATATGTATCGGTCCTATGTTCATACTTTACTCCAAGTTTACAAAATATGGCATCATCTGCACTTGACCACTTCGTATAGTCCCAGTTGGGTCCTGGGTTGACTTTAAGCGAGTAGATTTTTTCTCCTTCCTCGGTGGAGCTGACTCGTAGCTTAATATTTTTTTGCACCAAAATTTTATCCACTTGCTTAGAGGAACTCTCGGATTAGAAGCCTCTCCTTCCTGAAGATGTTGAAAAGCTATAAACAAGGATTCACAAGAATGAGGGATAAATCTCTCATTCTTTTTATCAACACCAGTAAGCTCCTTCGCTTCGGGCACTACTTCTTCATAAGGCCTTCTATAGGCAGACCTTCAATTTTGTATAATTCCCAAAGGGATATGGATATCTCTCCAACTGAAGTAAGCAATGTATTGGTAGTTGGAAACCAAGCCTCAAAGAATTCCTGTAATATGTTCGAACTTCGATCATAGGTAAACAGTGAAGCATAAACGGCATCATATATTTTTGTTGCCTTTAAGATTTGTGCACTTCTAGCCAATATGTCCTCGGCCCATTCCCAATATCCTTGAGTATGACGATATTCAACGGTTATCTCCATAATGCCTTCCCAATGTACTTCTCCTTTGAGTACCCGACATCCTAAGCAAGGAAGGGTGCTCGCAATATTAAATTGACGTTGGTTGGGAGTCTGAAGAAGCCATACTTTAACCAACCGATTAGCACCAATGTCATGTTCTGAAGTCCAATTTGACATATGAAGAGAATTTTGCAAGGATGGCCACGGATCTGCATACCTGCCTACTATTGTAGTTTCAGTAAATAGCCTAGTTAAAACCGTACCATCATCAACCTCAATTAGGAAGTACTTGTTTTTAGAGGATAAAGATGTGTAGTCTCTAAAGTGAACCATATTTGCAAGCTGCATGAACAAAAGAATCTTGGTCAAACACAGAATCAAGGTTTAGAAAAAATACTTGCAAAAATGCCAAAGAATAAAAAGGTCCTCCATGTTTTGGCTTTATATAGTCACGTATACTTGAAGTCGAACTCGTCAGGTCTTAAGGTGACGGAGGCGAAGTTAAACTCTAGCACCTTAAGATAACCATTGTAAAGGGCCCATACTTAGAGAAGACCATCACATAAATGCATCAATAAAGGGTCCATACTTAGAGAAGACCATCGCATAAATACATCAATAAAGGGCTCATACTTAGAGAAGACCATCGCATAAATGCATCGGTGAAAGGGTCCATACTTAAAGAAAACTATTCCATCCTTAAGCAAAATCTTTCGATCTTAAATGGCGGGGGCGAAGTTAAACTCTCGCATCTTAAGCTGGTGTCCACCGTCTTCAAGCAAAGTCTTTCGATCTTAAGGTGACGGAGGCGAATTTAAACTCTCGCACCTTAAGCCGGTTAATTATTGCAAAGTTTTTTACGGAGGCGAAGTTAAACTCTCGCACCTTAAGCCGGCCAATTATTGCGCATTGCTATTTGCTTCAACCCTACAAAAGAAGAAGAAAAGAAAAGAAAAGAAATTGCAAAGAAAGAGAAAGGAAATTCCTCGTTACAAATACCAGTAAATTGGCTTCAAAGCAATCGATGAAAGAAGTTGTAAAATTAATGTTAAGCGTATGAGGTATAAGGTCCTATTTATAGGCGTGGATGTGAGGTTGTTAGTCCAAAATCTTTGGAATCCAAGTTTAAAAAGGATAAGAAAAACAATTGCTGCTATAATCCAATTAGGAGAAGTTAAGGCCGCGAAACTATTTCAAAACCCACCGAGAATAGAAAAAAAAAATGAGGCAGCAGCAATACCAATATACCAAATTCGGAAAAAAAAGGGATCAAAGGTGAAAAAATAAATACCAATAACGGGAAGAGAGCATTGGTTGGCAACAAAAGAAAGTCAACATCAGTTTTTTGCTTTTGTTTGTCACGTCAAAACAAAAAAAAATATAAAATAAAATGAATGAATATAATAAGGGAATCTTGTATTCAAAGCAAATGTGCACTCCAAATGTGCTCCTATTTAGTTTGAAATGCATTGGTTCGTGGGTATTATCATATACTCCCTCCATTTAAAAAAAAAATAACTTATTTTGATTTGATACAAAATTTAAAAATATATTTATTTTTTTAAAATTTTATAGCCTTAAATTAAAGTTATATTAAATATACCAAAATATCATTTAATCTTGTGATTCTAAACATGTCATTCTTTTTTAAACGGAGGGAGTACATATTTTTTTAGGTACTTCAAGCCTAGTCTCAAAAAAAAAAATCAAAAATCTTGACAAGTCTTGAAGTAGGGGACATTGTGTGGACAACAAAATTTTATTAATTTAAATCCGTAGGAAATTCGAATTATATTAAATTCAAAATATATTAGTCCCAAATAAATATTGTAGATTAATATAATTGAATTAATTATTTAAATCCAAATATGTATGGATTTAAATAAGACCCAATATTTATTGGGTTAGTTCATTAATTTGGGCTATAAATGATGAGCCCACTTTACTAAACCCAAGATATTGTCATATTCTAGAGGCTCAAATAAGTGTCACATGTCAAATGACGTGGCATGCCAAGTCAAGGGAAGGAGCCAATAGGACCATGCCACATGTCAAAATGATGCAGCAAGCCCAATGAAATCAAAGCCCATAAAAGACGTCACGTCACTCAAATCTGATTGGTCAAAGAAAGTCCATCTTCATCGTGACTCTTCTCTTTCCACAACTATAAATAGGGGTCTCATAATTCAGAAAAGACTCTCAGAACTCTAACAAGAAGCAAGAGAAAGCTCGTGAATCAAACGGCGCAATTTCTCTACAAAGCTCAATCATTCAAATCAAGTTCATCAAGATTCAAGATCAAGATTGCAATATTTAAGAACAAGCTCAAAAGCTCTTGAATTCAAGCACAAGTAAAGATCAAATCCCTCAAGTCCATCAAATCAAGTTCAAATTCAAGATCAAACTTTAAGCCTTGAATTTATATTTGAAAAGGTGAATCAGAGGATTCATAGAGATCGTAACACTCACATATTGAAATCAATAAATTGATTGTTGCAATATTTTCTTGTCTCGGATTATTTATTTTACGGCCTCAAAAATTTTATTGTCCAACTGATGCTATTTGTCGATGATCTTCAAGGCTCACAGGCTAAATTGTTCGAATTTTTAAAAAATACCGCTGCACTCATATCAACTATAAAATCGAAAAGCGTCTTTTCACAATACTTATTATATTTCTATATAATCGAGAATTTAAAATTTGCTTAAAATATTAATAAATAATATATATATATATATATATATATGACTATGCACATCTTCTTTGTATTTATTCTAATTGTTATTTAGATAAAAAAATATATTAACAGTATCACTTTTCGCTATGCTTGTGCCGACACGAGCCATTTCTCCTAGTTTTTATAATAACCTTCATTATTTCTACTTTGATATCTGACTTTACTTTCATTTGGGATGTGTTTGGTAAGGAGAATAATTTTTTTTTTATTTTTGATTGGTCATAATATTTTCTTAAAATTAGAAAAGGGGTAGTGTCAGCTATTTATGTTTCTTTTCTATATATTAGAAGTGTTGGCTTCAACACGTCTGCCAGACATATGAAGTGCAAATTCGTCATTTCAATTAGATTGAAGTAATTTGATTGTACAAAATGAATAGATTTGAAGTTTGCTTTTGTAAATTTAAAGTTATTTTTGACTAATTTGTACACAGCTTTGAATAATATATTAAGTTTGTGCCATTTTGACACGTGGGTCCAGAGGAGCTATTGAATAAGTATCGTACAAATTGCGGGGGCCACATAGTATTAGGCGTTACTCCTTTATTTTAAAATAGTTGTTGACTCCTAAAATAATTATTTTATCAAGTTCTATGTTTTTCATACTTTTATATACTACCTTGTATCTTAAGTTGGAGTATATCAAAAACAGTTTTTTTATCATTTTAGGGATAGTGGTATGAATTGTGTACACTCTATCTTTTTCAGACCTCACTTTATGAGAATATATTGGGTTGTTGTTGTTGTTGTTGTTGTGTTGTTGACCTGAAACTCTTCTAAAAAAAAATTATCATGGTTTTTTTTTTTACAAAATCAACCTCATTAATTTTGATTTGAAAATAAAAATTATAAATTATAATAATTAAAAATTTAAACTATTTTTAAAATATAATTAACTATCAATGTCATAAAAATCTGAACAGAAAGAGTAACATGTATTAGTTGAAAATTACATAAAAATAATAGATTATTGCAATAGTTAACAGATTAAAATATATATAAAAAAATCTATTATATATTTAAAAAAAAACATAAAAAAATACTATAAATCACAATAATTAACAACTTTAAAAAGTGCTTAGATGGTCATAATAATTAATTAGGGGTGATATAGCAAAATCACGATTGAAGCAGCGAAGCATAAATGTCTTAAATGACTTACAACAAATAATTAGAAGTGACATAGCAAAATTACACTTAATTAATTATTATAAGTCATTATGCATTAAAAAATTAATAATATTTAATTTACAAAAGATAAAATAAATATTTATGACATATCTGTTTCAGCTGCTTTAATCGTGATTTTACTATATCACCCCTAATTAATTATTATTATAGTTATTTATGTATTCAGAAATTAAAAATATTTAATTAAAAAAAGTAAAATAAATATTTATAATATGTCTACTTCAGCTACTTCAACCATGGTTTTACTAAATATCATCCGAATTAATTATTATAAGTCATTTAATTATTAAAAAATTAATAATAATTAATAAAAATATAAAATAGATATAAAAATGATAAATTAACTCTTGATGTTTTAAATTAACTTGACGTCTTATATGAGGTCCACTTAATTTTTTTTACGAGTATTTTTTATAGTTATTTTGCTATGTCACTTCTAATTAGTCGTTGTAAGTCATTTAAGACACTTATGCTTCGCTGCTTCAATTGTGATTTTACTATATCATTCCAAATTAATTATTACGATCATCTAAACATTGTGTCACTTAAATTGAAATAGAAAAAATATTATAAATCACAATAACTAAAGATTTAAATTATTTAAAAAATATAATTGACTATCGATGACACAAAACTTTGGACAAGGAGAGTAACATATATTATTCAAAATTTACAGAAAAATATTATAAATTACAATAGTTAACAACTTAAAATATCTAAAAATAATTTAATCTGCTATATATTTCAAAAAATATGTAAAAATATTATAAATCACAATAATTAACAATTAATTTTTTTTTTAAAATATAAATATTTGATTGACTCTCGAAATTATATTAGTGACACTTAAATTGGAATAGAAGAAAAGTATTATAAATCACAATAATTAGAAACTTAAATTATTTTAAAAACATAATTGACAATCAATGCCACAAAAGTTTGGACAAAAAAAGTAATATATATTATTTGAAAATTACATAAAAAATATTATAAATTATAATTGTTAACAAATTAAATTATCTAAATACATATTAAAAGTATGATTGATTATCTAAATTCTATTAGTGTCACATAAATTGAGACAAAAATAACATATATTGAACTCGTGCTACATCTTGGATGAATCTTAGAATGTATATGCGATTCTTTTTTTTCAAACTTTTGTTTAAATATATCAAGATTGAAAAGGCAGGTGCTTATACAACATATTAAACAGTAACCAGTATTACTAATACAAACATTATTAATGCAAACATTACTAATACATTCTATTCAGAATTATTGTTATACGCTCTTACAAACGACTTCTACGTTTCAATTGAAGGAACATATACAAATGCAAAGTTTGTTAAAATATTTATAGAAGCATGTTTTATCGTGTTCTCAAATTCAAATAACTTAAATTAATATGACAGATGGTAATTTAGTAAATTTAAAATATTATTTTAATGTAACTTCAAATAACAAGTTGACAGATAAAAGAGAAGGAGAAATGAAAGCAAATGATGTTTATGTCGGCTTATTGAGGAAATACAATGAAATTTTGAGTTATTATTTGCAACCCACATGTGATGTAATATGCAATAACTAGATAACACTTTATTTTTTTAACAATTAATCTCTATTTTATAAAATAAGTGTCAAATCTTATGTATCAATTTTAATCTCATATTTTATACGTAGCAAATCTCAGTTATATGACTAAAGATCTAAACTTCAAATGCATCGAATTTTACTATTTATATGAGTAAATTATACATAATTATCTTGTGAGATAATTTGGCTCCTTAAAAAATACTATCAAGTAGTTAATATATTTTGTGTATTCATAGTTTTATTATTCATAATCAAAATTGACATCAATCTAACTTATCTTATATAATCAAAATATCTTAATCTTGGACCTGTGCTGATACGGGTCATGCTCCTCTAGTCTATATCTATAATCTATAATCTATAATCTATCTATATCTATATCTATAATATATTAAAAGTGTGAAGACCTTTAGAAAAGTGATTTGAACTTGTTGCCTTTTTCTAAAAGTCTTTCCTTTAGACAAAATCGTCTTTTCACTTTTTAAAAATATTGAATATTAACTATAATAAATATATGAAAAATTATTTGGTACAAACTCCTAAAATATATTGAAAGACTCCTAAACAAATGCGAATAAATATATGGATGTTTTAATTTGTAGGTACGTACGTGAATATATGAAAAGTTTTGTATTATTGGAAGGCTCCTATATATGGGAAGTAAAAGATTAAGAAAAGTATTCCATAAAAGACTCCTATATACGTGAATATATGTATTTCCTTTTGTTATCTTTTCTGTTTTTCTTTTAAAAATATAAATTTAATTCCATAATTTATAATTTTATCATAAATAATTGATTCTCTATAACTTTTTTCCCATTTAAATCTATCACATAAAACCATAAATACCACCCAAAATATACCATTATAGTGCAACACATAAATCAAACTTTCTCCAATGGCTTTGTTCAGGTCCTACTCATGTCTTCTCTTGGTATTTCTAGCTATTACCGGTTTGACTTTTGCGAGGAATTTTGGTACATCATTTTTTTCATTCATCTTGCTCATTTTATATTAAAAACATATTATACTAATTTACACTTGAGCCGAAGGTCTTTCGAAAACAATCTTTCTACCTCCATCATATAGTGGTAATCTCTACCTTCATAAGGTAGTGGTAAGATCTGCGTACAATCTATCCTCCCCATACCTTACATGTTGTTTGTTATTTTATACTGATTACCTCCACGAGGTAGGGATTAGGCCTGCATACACTCTACCTTTCCAGACCCCATTTATTGTCATCGTTATTCTATATTGATTACCTTCATGTGATTGTGGTAAAGTTTACGTACACTCTACCTTTTCGAACCTCACTTATTGTCGTCGTTATTTTATAATTTGTACTATTTACAAAAATTGTGTATTAATTTTATTATTTATTTATTTTATTATTTTGTATGGACAGATGGAAAAGTTAGTGAGTTGCTATGAGATATGCACCGAACAAAAAATAAAATAAAATAATAGAACAAATACTCTTAATTAGTGTAGAAATTGTCTTAGAATTTTATTTATAGAAAATAATAAAAAGAAAACGTTCAATATTGGCATAGGAATAAGTGTGATATTAGGAGTCAAATTTTTGGTTGGTTAATTTATCTACTAACATTTTCTTAAAGGATTTAGACCTAAAGAAGATAAAGAGAACAACATTAAAATAAGATATTTTGCATGCATTCATACTTTATTTGAAAGCATTGAATACTTAATAATCTCTTTATTTTATTTCACGGAAAGTTATTTTATAATTTTTTATTACATTATATATGACCTGTTTTTGTACTTCACCTACGTTTAGTCATCTTTTTGCATTCATTTATCATCTTTTCATTCTTTCTTTATTTCTTTTAGTTATTAGCTTTAAAAATTACATATGACATAATTAATTTGTGTGAAACATGATCTTTAATTTTGTACGACCAACAATGACATATTTGATATACAATATTTATTTACATCAATTATATATATATGAATTTATTTTAGCATCATTGCTACCTTTAATTATTTTATTCTTTTTATACATAATTTTATTCATTGATTTAAGACACACATGCAAAACACGTATCCTAAAACTAGTAAATTAAAACGTGCTAAGGAAGGGAATATATATCAGCGTCACTCAATTAATTTAACTTGCATGATGAAGGTGGTAAATAACCTGTTCATTTATTAATTTAACTCATCTTAATCAATCTAAATTCAGCCAATCAGTCCATTTGCCACATGTAAGTAGAACAGCTGTATATAGAAGGATCCGACAGGATTGGATGCTCTATTATTAGAAGAGAAATGTAGTACTCCATCTGTTCGTGTTTACTTATTACAATTAGAACTGTCATATTTATTATGAAAAATAATTAATAATATGATTATTTTATCATAATATTTCTATTAAATAATATTTACATTGTATCTTGAAATTAATTTAGAGAAAAAATAATTAATGCTAAAGGTAAAATAGAAAAAAAGATTATCTTTTCTTGATATGTCAAAAATCACAAGTAAAAATAAAAATTCAATTAGGAAATTAATGATATGTAAAAGCGAACGGAGGAAGTAGTACTATGAAAAATCTGTACCCACTCCGTCTCATATTAATTGATACTTTATAGAAATGAATTGATAAGTTACCTTCATATTTATAACTTTTTTAATAATGTATGTAAAAAACAATGACCAACCAACAAATTTCAAAATAAATACTACTCCATACAACATTACTTAACAAAAAGACAGATTAGTATAACTATATAATGTGCAAAACGATTAAAAATTAACTATTTTACCATTCTTGAACAATAAAATAGCCTGCCCTTGATAACATAGATTTAGAGCTGTCAATATGAGTCGGTCCAATTCATTCGAATTAGTCCATATGAATTTTGAGTTTGATGGGTCAGGTCGGACTGATCCATCAAAATAATGGGCCAAAACACATCAAGCTCACAACATTACGCTGTGAGTTGCGGACCAGTCCACTTTCAAAAAAATAATATTTTATAATTTAATTTTAGAATGTTAATAAATATAAATATTACCAGACAATATTACATAGTGTTAATACTTATTAATCAAGTCTCCACCCCCCACCCCCCCAAAAAAATACTCCTAATAGTGAAATTAAATAACTTTTGACATGATATCCTTCAAATCAAATAAAAATAATAATAAACAATCTAAATAGTTTCATGTATTTAACTTACAGGCTGACCCACGGGCTAGCCCAACCCACATTACTTAAGCCCCACGGGCTTATTTGGGTCGGGCTAAAAAGTTCTGTTCTTAAATAGACTGCAAAAATAGAAGTCTAACTCCATCAAATTACACTAAACAATTGTCAATAAGATGAAAATATGACTTCTAATCCACTCTAATTCGAGTGAGCTAATACAAGGTTGAAAATATACATATTTCATAAAAAAATTTAGAGTTAATTTTTATATTTTTGTCCAACAAATTCCTTCTTGGAGTTCCTGTGCAGGGGATCTGTCGAATACACTTTATACTTCATTTGAGGTAGTGTCATGGACTACATATACTTTATCGGATTTAGCTCCTCTCCATTTCTCTTATATATCTCCATTTTTCCCAAGTTCCTATTTAGATGTGTGACATATATGCTACTTAAATATCAAAGGACCAGTGGCGGATCCAGGATATTCACTAAGGGGTTCATAAGTGAACATACGAACTAGCCGAAAGGGGTTCAACATCTAATATATATACATAAAAAATAATTTTAACCATGCATATATAACATAATTTTTCGCCGAAGGGAATTCGGATGAACCCGCTCGGCAAAGGGTAGATCCGCCCCTGCAAAGGACTAGATTAATTAATTTTCTTAACCAAAGAAGTATACTAATTAACCATAATTAAAGGAAGAGATGTTGATATTTAAATTTTCCAATTTTGATAAGAAAATATCCATTTTTAAAATTTTTGATACAAAATGGAATTACTTCAATTAAACAACATTAAACTTTTGATATAAATTGATTTCTTCCATTTTTATTACAATGAGTTACGACTTACTTTTTATACTTGAAAACAACTTTTTTTTTTTAAGAAAAAATATTCTATCTATTTTTTGAAAAAGTTTATCTAACAAAAAAATTATTTTATATTTCTTTGAATTTTTTGATGGCAAAGTAATTTTCAATACTTTTTATTTAATATCTAAAAAAAAAAAGGCAGCCCGATGCACTAAAACTATCGCTATGCGCGGTGTCTGAGGAAGAGTCCCACCACAAGGGTGTATCTTACGCAGTCTTACCTTACATTTCTGTTAGATGCTGTTTCCAAGGCTTGAACCCGTGACCTTTTGGTCACATGACAATTTAATATCTAAATGGTGGAAATTTTATTTTATGATTTGTAATTTATTTTTCATCGTAAACTAACTTATTTAAATGTTGATTTGAATTGGCAGAAAATTAGTCTACAAAGAAATTAAAAAAAATTATGAATAAAAAAAACTTGTTATGTATAACTAACGAAAATGATTTTTTGTGGTGCTAAAAAATTGTGAGATATTTTTTTTAAAAGCTAAAATGAGATAAATTTAAAGAGACTTAAACGACAGTAGTGTATATATCTTTTTAACCATGATTAAGGTACTTGATTACTTAAAAATCTATACCATTGGCATTAATATTTAAATAAGATAAGTGTCATAAATCTAAAGGACGACTTGAGAAAAATAGAGAGATGAGCAATGGAGAGAAGTCGGATCTCACTTTATCCCTCTCAGACCCACTTTAAGGGAATATACTTGATATGTTGTTGTAGTAAACTTCTTGGAGTATAATTTATTTGTAACAACTCATCTTCAACGTTAATGGTAATTTTAATTAAGATAGTTTGCGATGTAATCTAGAGACCCGAGATACTTGGCAAGCAATGATATATTTCTATTGCTTTATAAAAGTTGGAATTTAGTAGCTGTTTGGCCATGAAAATTAAAATTTTTTGGAGTTGGAGTTGAAGTTGGAGTTAGAGTTGGAGTTGTGTTTGACCATGTTTTTTTTGAATTTTTTTTTTTTACTTTTGAAAAAACTTTTTTAAATATGATTTTATGCCCTAACTTTTACAAACTATCAAAATCACCCAACTAAAATTTACCTACTAATGGAAAAAGAATACAATTAGCCACTATTATAAAAATAATTACATATACATGATCATATTTAATAAATTTCAATTATGACATATATAATATTTACATTAATAGCCGTTTTCTCATATTTGAAAATTTTAAATATGAATGTTATATTAACAGATCACTGCTTCCTGTTTTTTAGGTAACAAATATTATCTTTCAAACAAATTTATTTTTTAAGGAATTTATTTAATTTATTTCCTTCATTTTTTGTTCCTAAAAAATAGAAAATGATGAGTTGTTATTAAATTTTAGGGTGCCGCTAATTTATTTCTTTAATTTTCTTATACATGAAAGATTTTACTGTGTGCGCATAAATTATTTCTATGTAAAATATGTTTTGCATATTTATGGTATATTATATCATATACCATAAATATATAAATATGCTTAGTATGTTTCTTTATACTTTATATTTTTATATATGTGTGTATATGGTATATACATGGTATAAACTTCATATATAACATACTTTATATATTTATATTATAAATATGCTTAGTATGTTTCTTAATACTTTGTATATTTATATATGTGTGTATATGGTATATACATGGTATAAACTTTATATATAACATACTTTGTATATTTCTATTATAAATATAATACTTTATATATTTATGGGTATAAATATAAATTAGCAGTAAAATAATGTCTTAAATAAGGGAGAAAATTAAATAAGGGATAAAAATTATGATGAGAGAGAAAAAGAGATATAATTAATTAGGATAGCATTAAGTTTGAAATTATAATTATCTTATTCTTTAAAACTACTATATACGTAATATTGAAAAAGTAATGTTATAAGGAGAGTTTTATGTAAAAATTTAAAAGATTGGAGTTATATGTAATAATAATAAAAGTTGAAATTGGAGTTGAAAAATTATGAAAACAACAAAAACCTATTTTCCCTTTTCGAAAAAAAAAATTGGAATTATTTTTCGAACACAATTTCCAACTCCGGAAAAAAATTTCAAAAAAAAGGGAAAAATTTTCATGGCCAAACGGGCCCTTATTATCTTCTTTTGTCATTATTGTACTTTGTCTTCTGTGATTATTTTTGTTATCGGGTTTACTAAAAAGGAGAAAGTACTTTCTAGGGGGTGTGCGAGTAAAAAACATAGAAAAGTAAAAACACACAGAAGGGTAGTCTTCATGTTTTAAAACTAGCAAGGAATTAATATGATGAGGATCACTTCACTCTATAAATAGTAGAGGAGTACTCAGTTACTAACATGAGGAAGTGTTTATTACTCTTATCTCTCTATTTGCTCCCCTTTGTAACTTTTTCATCAACTTTCACTTTCCAAAATCCCATTGACTTACTCCCTGCTGCTACCTTGTCTGCTGATAGGGTAGTAGTACACACGTTAGGTTGAAGACTTGAACCTCGTTATAGTTACCATATAAATTCCTCTCTTGGGGGTGCCCTAGGTGGTTAAGTGTACCTAGGTCCCTCTCCAAATTAAGTTGGCCTTTGCCCAGACGATATGTTTAAGTACAACTCTGATGGCGGACAGAGAGGTACACCGTCAGACTATTCCGCATTATTTGAGTTTGTGATTCAAATTTTGTTGATCTGGCCGTAAAAGTTTCGCGATGCGACTCATGTTTGGGATTTTTCATGGGGTCTATGGTGTCTGCGTCAGATTTTTCATGTTTGTAATTTTGTTGATCCGGCCCTAAAAACCTTTATGTTTTTGGGTTTAGGACTTATTCGTATGCACGTATTATATAAATGCATTTAGTGGGCTGTTTCGAATTGTTCTCGCATACACGAAATTGAGACTATCATCTCCACATTGTACTCCTCTCATTATAGTGAATTCCTCTGCCTCTGCCCGTGTTTTTTCCCGCAAGAATTTCCACGTAAATCTGTGTGTTCTTGTTTTTTTCCTTTTGCTTGTAGTTTGCTTATTTTGTCCGATTCATAACACGCATACTACAGGACGACCACCTCGCATCCATGAAAACCAAGACATTAACATCCAGTTCAATACATGGAATTGTCCTGATTATACAATTTAGAATGTTGGAGACTACAATGCATCTCTAGAGGCGACATTGTTGGGGACTAATGGAGGAACCATTGGACAATGAGATAGCAGTAGTTGGTTTAAGATAGTGAGAGCACAAAGGGGTTACCACTTGTTGTATTGCCCTGGTCCTTTTGGCATCTATCTTTCCTGTCGAGTAGTGTGGTTGATTATGCAAGATGGAAGGAGGCATTTAGCTCTCATAAGAAACCAAATACCTCCTCAACAACTCCGTTTCCCTCTTAGGGGTCGTTTGGTAGAGTGTATTAGAATAATGTTGGATAGAGTGTATTAATAATGCTTGTATTATTAATGCTGGTATTAGATTCACTTGCATTAGTTATGCTGACATTATTTCTTAAGCATACTTTGATTCTACGCATGTTTGACACTTTGATTTATTGCACTTAAAGTTTGGCAAAGCTTCTAAGTTAATCAGTTTACGCAACGTTTTGTAATTAACATGGCCTAATCGTTCAGGCCATAACTCATAAGACTCAAGAAAGTAAGAAGAAACTGAACTTTTATTGATTTCAACATTCATTACATTCATTTTGAATAGACCCTCATTGAGGTAGCCTTTTCCTACATACACTTCATCTTTACTAAGTACAATTTTTTCAGAAATAAATACACATTTGAATTCATTTTTGTCTAAAACTGATATAGAAATCAAGTTCTTTCTTAACTCCGGGACATATAGGACATTATTGAATGTCAACACTTTGCCTGAAGTCATTTTCAAGCACACTTTTCTTGTTCCTTCTACTTTTGCAGTAGCGGAGTTTGCCACGTAGATCTTTTCTTCCCTTTGAGTCGGAGCAAAAACAACAAATAACTCCTTATTAACACAAACATAGCGGGTGACACCGAAATATGTCCACCATTTTTGAGGATTTCCTACCATGTTGCATTCGGACAACATAGCACTCAAGTCGTCGACGTCTTTCTTGGACTCAACAATATTTGCTTGGTCCTTCTTCTTCCCATTCTTTGGGTACGACAATCGGTGGACTTGTGGCCAATCTTGCCACAGTTAAAGCACTTTTCTTTAAATTTTTTCTTGGGTTGATTGCTTTCATGTCCTGCTTTCTTGCACTTTTTGGAGTTGTGGTCATCTTCTACAATATTTGCTCCATTCGTTGTAGAATTTCCTCTTGACCTTCTTTTCGCAGCCTTATTGTCTTCTTCAATGCGCAATTTGACGATTAGATCTTTGACAGACATCTCCTTACGTTTGTGTTTCAAATAGTTTTTGAAGTCTTTCCATATAGGTGGTAGCTTCTCTATTATTGCTGCTACTTAAAGCGCTTCATTCACGATCAAACCTACAATAAAGGTTATGTGAATATTAATAACACTTTCAAATTGTTCAGCAAAGGTATTTGTCAAAATCATACCTTCCGCTAGGAGATCATGGATGATCACTTGCAGTTCCTGCACTTGGAAGACAACCGACTTGCTATCTATCATTTTATATTTCAGGAATCTTGCAACGATGAAATTTTTAGTTCCTGTATCCTATGTCTTGTACTTTCGTTCCAGCGCTCCCCACAACTCTTTTGCTGTCTTTGTTCCACTATACACATTGTAGAGATCATCTTGGAGATCGCTCAAGATGTAGTTCCTGCAAAGAAAGTCGGAGTGTTTCCAAGTCTCCATAATCACAAATCTCTCTTGTTCAGAGGTTCCCTCGGGCACCTCTGGAGCTTCCTCAAATGTGAACCTTTGAAGATAAAGAGTTGTAAGGTATAAAAATATTTTCTGCTACCACCTTTTGAAGTCAATACCCGCGAACTTTGCAGGTTTCTCCGCTGGTGCCATTACCGGCGGAGCATTAGTACGACTCGTCGTGGCAATACTAGTTGCAGCCACATTCGTTGCATTATGTTGCACTTGACTATTATTAGTAATTTTTCTGTCACAACAAGACATATCCTTTAGTATGTCAAAATACTATTAATAAATTTGCAGCAACTTTAAACACCTCTTGTTTCTAGTTTAATGATGAAGTTTTTATGACTTCCAATCGTCAACCGAGTGATCTTTAACTTGTGATGAATATTTTATGTCTTCAAATCACGAGCTAAGTTCAAACGGAGTAGAAAGAGTAAAGCTTTAATCTCCAAAAACCAAGCAATACAGATTCCGAAAGATTATTCCTTAAGATTGTTATATTCAATATTTTTGGGTACAAGAATCTGTATTTAGGTACAACAACTTCAACTCAAGTTCATGTGTCGAACAAGGAACACCTATGAAGTTGCTTAACACCTTCAACACAAAATTAAGAATAATCTTTCCAAGAAGTATGTTAATTTTCTGAAATAAGATGAAACAAAATTTTTAAGGCCAAGTCCCCCGACTTCACGGAGTGTCCTTAAAGAATAATTCTCCTCACTGTACCCGAGGTTATGGAATCTTTCTTCTAGGATAAAATGGCCTTCAATCCAATAATAGTGATACCTCAGATTGCTGGATTCTTCGAATTCACTCAACAACTAATGATCACAACGAGTTTTTGAAGATATAAAAAGTATTTTTGCTGTCAAAATTCATGTTAATATCTGAGGAATATGTCAGGTATTTAAAACCTTTATGTGTCCTTTCAGAAAGGATGCATCAGTTCAGTAAAAAAACACCTATTCAGTACAGTCACGTCACCTGCGCCCAGTCTGTGCTGGACCTACGCCTGATCTGCGGCCGTAGGTGACACTGTCCGAATTCTAGTGAGTAACTGCGCTGTACCTACACCCGCAGGTTATCAAAGTGCACGCGCAGATCACCCAACAACGCAAAACAATATGCTTTTTACCTCGAAGGTTTGCATACCTTCGAGATGCGTTGCGTATGTGTTAGCATGGCATCCAAAATACGTTCACACATGGAGAAAAATAATTTCATCAGTTTTTGGGATTAAAATTTCACTTGTTCATCAAGATTAAAATAAATTTTATCTAAAAAAATAGATCTCGTTGGTGTGCCCTTTGCTTCGAAGGGCTGCATTCTCTTCGAGATGCGTTGCGTATGCGTTAGCATGACGTCCGAAATGTGCTCGCACATAGAGAAAAACAATTCCGTCTGACTTTTATATTCTTGTTCATCAAGATTAAAATAAATTTTGTCTAAAAAAATTAATCTCATCAATCAAAATCCAAATCCAAATCCAACGTCGAGCCGAACTGAGCGACAACGACATGATGCGAGGCACCACCTTATTCTTGCCTCACTATCCAAGTGGAGTAAGTGTTCCGTATATTATACACTTAAAAGTTCCCTTCTCCCATCAATGTGGGAGAAATAGTGGACTTTCCATTTTGAGAGTACACTTTTCATTTTTGAGTGTCATTTCAGTTCTTCCCTCCATTTTCCATTCACACACACATAGAACTCAACAATTAACAACCGAATAAGATCACATAATAATGTTAGATGTATGAATGAAGTTTCATATACAAAATAGAAAAGAAAAAAAGGAGAGGATAACATGGGGCGGATTATATTTGTATGAGTAAATCTTTTCATCTCATTGACAATCAAATTAGGATCTGAAATAAGCGGTGAGCTTCTCTTCGCTTGTTGCTCTCCATGACTGTTATAAGGGATCTAACATGCTAATGGGCGCAACCCTTATGAATACACCCGATCCAATAAAATAAACATTTCCAATAGTATTAATTGAACATGTGCTATAATCACTTTCTATTAGTGTTTTATCGGGTAAATTTTATCCATAACCACTTAACTTTGTATTTATTACATAAAAGTTATTTTTCTTTTATTCATTTCATCCATGGTCATTTAACTTTGTAGTTATTGCGCAAAAGTCACTTTTCTTTCATTCATTACACAAAAGTCATTTAACTTTACTCCGACCATCACAAAAGTCACTCTAACCGAATTTTACAATAATTTCATCGAAAAAATAATGTGACAACCGTAATTAGTTCTTTATCTTAATTTAATTGAATATATAATATATTACTCATATCTTGATCCTTTTTATATGTGCACAACGTAATTTTTCTTATGAATTATTTAATGAAAGAATACGAATTTCTTAATAGATTAGATTACCTAATGAAGACTATTCTCATAAAACAAAATTGGTTGATATTTTAATGAAATATTTCATAATATTGCATTAATCTGCCAAAAAGGTGCATAAAAAAAGAGTGATAAACAAGATAAATTCTTCCAAACACATAAAATAGAAATACATGTATGATATTATTTTCTTAAAAAAATTATTTTAATTCTTTGAAAATAAATAAATATGCTAAAGATAGTTTTAAAATAATTTTTTTTTAATTGTGTCATTGAATAAGTATTATTAAAATTTATATAAATAATATTATTAAATGGAATCAAGTGAACAATGTGGTATGCCCGCTATGTCAAGACAAGGATGAGCATGTTGAGCACTTATTCTTTGAATGTACATATACTGCAAATGTTTGGAACCAACTACTGAAGTGGCAAGGGATCAATAGGATGAGTTTACAGTGGCAGGCTGAGAAACAATGGGCAATACAGCCTATGAAGTATGGGTGTCAAGTGGGCCGGGTCGGACTAACCCGACCCGGTAAGCCCTAGGGCTTTAGGGTTCCGAGTCCCAGGCCGATTATTTTTTAACAATGGGCCCGACTAACCCGACCCGGACCAAGCCCGATCCAGGCCCGCCGGTTAATCGGCCCGGCCCGAATACCTTTTAAAAAAAAAAAGGGATTTTGGGCCAAACTAGCCGTTGGCCCAACGGCTATATAGCCATTTTTGGGTCCAAACGGCTAGTTTGGGCCCATTTATTAAAATAAAATAAAATTAACTTTAAAAAATATTTTTTAATCCTAAAAAAATTTCTATAAATACCCTACAACTTCAAATCATTTTTCACACAATTTTTCACTCTCTCAAATCTCATTCTCTCTCAAATCTCAATTCTCAATTCTCAAATATTCAATATATTTAATTTCTTAAAGTGTTCACTTTAATTTTTTAATTTTTCATTTACAAAGTACAAGTGGAAGTTTCTAAAGTCGCAATCTTCGGATACTTCCAAAATTTGGTATTGTCGTTCTATCTCTTACTTTTAATTTTTATTTATTGTATTAATTGTTTAATATTTAATTTTATTATATTTGTGTATTTTGAATATTTTTAGTTTAATTTAATTTATATTATGGATAAATTAAGAAACCTCGCTACTAAAGATGTTAAATTTTTTTGTTCCGAAAGCGGTAGTGGTAGTAAAAAGCGAATTACTATCGGTAGAGGTAGTTCAAGTAGTAGATATACCCGTGTGCCTTCGCCTCCGGTACCGCTTGGTACACCTTTTGAGGAAGAAATAGGTGTAGGTGCTCACGATATGGATTATGTAGAAGCTCAGGAAAATTACGGTATAGAAGAAGAAAATGAAGTAGATGCGGTTAATTTAGACGAAGATAATGAAAATATTGCTGAGACACCCGCAGTAGGAGATGCTAACGTTAGATCTGAATCGGTTAATCTCCCTCCCCGTCCTTCCAGTGCCCCAAGACTTCGTAAAAGAACTAGTATTGCATGACAATTTTTTGAACGTATATCAGATATTGAGGTGCAATGCAATATTTGTCAACAAATATATAAGCATAGAAGTGGAGGCAAGCAAGGGGGTACAGGTACGTTAATGAGACATGTAGCTGAAGATCACAAAAGAGAGTTAAATATTGCAAAAGGTGGTGGGGATGTTGGTGGGCCAACGCAAACTAGAATGGACCCAGCAACCGGTCACGTAGCGAAGAAGTATAATAAATTGAGGGACCGGGAAGAAATAGCTAAAATGGTAGCTGTGGGTTGTTTGCCTTTTAATTTTCCTTCTTCTGATGCCTTTATTCGTTATATACAAGCAATTTATAATCCTATGTTTAACGGTATTCCTAGAACTACTTGTCGGTTTGATATTTTTAGACTTCATTCACAATATTATTTTTATTTATCAACATTGTTAAAAAATATTCAATGTAGATTGTCCCTAATTTCTGATCTTGGTCGTGTTGTAAATAAAAATGATTATTTAACCGTTACTTGTCATTGAATGGGTAGTAATTTCGTGATGCAAAAACGTATTCTTCCTTTTTTATATGATGAAGATCGTAAACATACTGGACAATTTATTGCTGATTCTATTGTTAAAATTGCCGGATATTATGGTATCAAAAATAAAATTTTATGTATTGCTTTTGATAATGCTTCTAACAACAACACTGCTATAAAAAAATTAAAATCTACGCTATCTCCGCCCTTGCCTGAAATTTTTCATATTAAGTGTGCATGTCATATATATAATTTAATTGGAAAAGATGGTCTTGAGTTTTTTGAGCTTTATATTGAAAAAATTCGTCTTGCCGTTGGTTTTATTCAAGGAAATAATCGTAGATCGAGAATTAGAGAATTTAAAGTTAAATGTCAAGAAAATGGACTTACACCGATTTTGATGCCTGAGGAAATTGATACTAGATGAAATTCTACGTTTGAATTTTTAAAAACTTATTATAAATATAGAATTCCTTTTACACTAGCTTTTAACCAACATTACGGTTCATTTGCTGATTCTGCTGATTGCATGCTACATAATTCTGATTGGGTTGTAATTAATGATCTTGTTAAGTTTTTAGAAAAATTTTATGTAGCTACGGTTGAATTTTCCGGTGCTTATTATCCTACTATTTGTAATATTTTGGCATATATAGCCGATATTTCTGGTTTTCTCAAAGAATATAAAAATAAAGAAGGTTATAAAGAAGCTATTGACGCCATGTTTACGAAATTTTAAAAATATTTTTTTCTGATTCTCCCTATTTACTTGGTTGGTGCTATGCTAAATCCATGCATGAAATATAATAATATGTGTCACTTTAGTACTCTTATTTATACTAACTTAGAAATAAATACTAACCATGATTCTGAACAAGTACAACCTGATTTGTGGACGGCTACGGCTGATGCAAATGATTACATAGAAAAATTATATAATCACTATGCTGATTTATTTGATTTAGCCGTACCTACAAATATCACTCCAACTGTCGCTCCTCATCCTCCCGAGGAGCCATCATCTTCTAAAAGGCCGGCACATAGTATTTTTTCTGATTCGTTTTATGATTTAAATTATTGGAACAGTGTTGATGAGAGAACTTACACATCAACTTATCGGGAAGAGCTGAAATATTATCTTCGGACGGCACCAGAGGATCGCAGACGACGGATCAACACGTTGGATTGGTGGAGGAGTAATGAAACACAATATCCTGTGCTTTCAAGATTAGCTAGAGATATCTTGAATGTTCCAATGTCAACCGTTGCATCAGAGAGCGCCTTTAGTCAGGGACGACAACAACTTGGAGACAACCGACACTCATTGGGAAGAAATGCAATGAATGTTCTAGTTTGACTCAGAGATTGGATTAGAGCGGAAAGAAGAAATCAAGGAATGGAACCAGAGCCGAGCGACGAGCTGAAACTTGAAGAAATTATGACTTCATGGGAGAACTCAGCAGAATCAAGTCCAACGCATGGTTTTGCCCCCGTTGACTTCGACTATCCTATGCAAGTTCCCATTAATATTAACATGAATGAGTTGGAAAAAATGATGCATAATTTATAGATTTTTCATTCATGTAAATTATAAATTTTAGATCATTTTGCAATCAATAAAATTTCTCAAATTCATTCACTCCTTAGTCCTTGCTTTTTATATTTTTTCATTCAACGATTTAAAATTTTAAATTGAATTTCTAGTTTTCTACTTTAAATTAAAAACTTACTTCTAATATATTATGAATTTACTACCAAATATTATTAATTTATTATATTAAGTAGCATATGTTTTGTATATTTGTGCATATATCTTCTATAGAAGTGTATATTTAACGTATACACGTGTGTATGTTTTATAAATTAGTATATAAGTATATCTATATATATTGTAATGTTTATATAATGTTGTATATTTTATAAGTAGTAGTATATATACATTGAATGGTGCGTATACACGTGTATATAGCTTCTATAGAAGTGTATATTTAATGTATACATGTGTATATGTTTTATAAATTGGATATCTTCTATAGAAGTGTATATATATGTGTATATATCTTCTATAGACGTATATATTTAACATATACAAGTGTATATGTTTTACAAATTAGTATATAACTATATATATATACATATTGTAGTATATATATATGTATATTGTAGTATATATTTTATTTAAAATAGTACATATATATTGAACGGTGTGTATATATGTGTATATATCTTCTACAGATGTATATATTTAATGTATACAGGTGTATATGTTTTACAAATTAGTATATAACTATATATATATATATACATATTTTAGTATATATATATGTATATTGTAGTATATATTTTATTTAAAGTAGTACATATATATTGAATGCTGTGCATATATGTGTATATATCTTCTCTAGACGTATATATTTAACGTATACAAGTGTATATGTTTTACAAATTAGTATATAACTATATATATATACATATTGTAGTATATATATATATGTATATTGCAGTATATATTTTATTTGAAGTAGTACATATATTTTGAATGGTGTGTATATATGTGTATATATCTTCTACAGATGTATATATTTAATGTATCCAAGTGTATATGTTTTACAAATTAGTATATAACTATATATATATATACATATTGTAGTATATATATATGTATATTGTAGTATATATTTTATTTAACGTATGACATATATATTGAATGGTGCGTATATATGTGTATATATCTTATATAGATGTATATATTTAACGTATACAAGTGTATATGTTTAATAAATTAGTATAATATAACTATCTATGTATTGTAATCCATGTATATTGTAGTATATATTTTATTTTAAGTAGTACATATACATTGATTGGTGCGTATATATGTGTATATATCTTATATAGATGTATATATTTAACGTGTACAAGTGTATATGTTTTATAAATTAGTATAATATAACCATCTATACATTGTAATACATATATATGTATATTGTAGTATATATTTTATTTAAAGTAGTACATACATATTGAATGGTGCGTATATATGTGTATATATCTTCTATAGACGTATATATTTAACGTATACAAGTGTATATATTTTATAAATTAGTATATAACTATATATATATATATATACATACATACATAGTATATACATATATATTTTAGTATATATTTTATTTAAAGTAGTATCTATATATTGATTTAAAATGATTTAAAATGAATTTCTAGTTTAAATTAAAAACTTACTTTTAATATATTATTAATTAACTATCACACACACACACACACACACACACACATATATATATTGTTGTATATACTTTATTTAAAGTAGTACATATATATTGAATGGTGCGTATATCTGTGTTTATATCTTCTATAGACTTATATCTTTAACGTATACAAGTGTATATGTTTTATAAATTAGTATATAAGTATATATATATATATATATATATATATATATTGTAGTATATACTTTATTTAAAGTAGTACATATTATTGAATGGTGTGTATATATGTGTATATATCTTCTATAGACGTATATCTTTAACGTATACATGTGTATATGTTCTATAAATTAGTATGTAACTATATATATATATATATTATTGTATATATATATGTATATTGTAGTATATATTTTATTTAAAGCAGTACATATATATTGAATGGTGCGTATATATGTGTATTTATCTTCTAAAGTAGTATACATTTAACGTATAGTGTATATGTTTTATAAATTAGTATATATATATATATATATATATATATAGTGTAGTATATACTTTATTTAAAGTAGTACATATATATTGAATGGTGCGTATATATGTGTATATATCTTCTATAGACGTATATCTTTAACGTATACAAGTGTATATATTTTATAAATTAGTATGTAACTATATATATATATATACATATTGTTGTATATATATATATGTATATTGTAGTATATATTTTATTTAAAGTAGTACATATATATTGAATGGTGCATATATATGTGTATATATCTTCTAAAGTAGTATATATTTAACGTATACATGTGTATATGTTTTATAAATTAGTATATAAATATATATATATATATATATATATATTGTAGTGTATATATATATATTATACTATTATAGTATATGTTTTATTTAAAGTAGTACGTATAGTCATATATAATTATAAATTGAATGGTACGTATATATGTGTAATTGTTTATATATTTTTTTAAAAATATATATTGTATATTGGACTGTATATAGTGTATATTGGAGTGTATATAGTGTATATTGGATTATTTATTTATTTTTTAAACGGGTTTGACCAGTTTTTAATCGGGTTTGATCTGGTTTTGGTGGGTTTGATCGGGTTGAGTTAAGTGGGCCGGGTTAGGGTGGGTTTTAATTTTTTTACTGTTTGGACCGGCCCGGCTAGCGTCAAAACCGACCCTTAACCGACCCTCAACCCGGTTAAAATGGAAGGGCCGGTTTCGAGTTGGCCCATCCCGGGCCCATTTGACACCCATACTATGAAGGGCAAAAACACCATTGCGCAGGTATATAGAATGACACTGGCTTGCGGTATATATGCGATATGGATGGAACGTAATGCCAGGGTGTTTCAGAGCAAACAAAGATTAGTTTCAGTCATGGTTAAAAAGATGTGCACGGAAGAGGAATCCATAAGGCCAAATTAGCTAGGAAACTACGTGAACTAAATGTACTCCCCTAGCTAATAATAGTTAGATAGTGAATAGCAATTTATGTCCACAGTAAACCACGGGGCTCTATTGTTCGTGGTTGCTGATCTACCAGATCTGAGTTGATTACTTGGTAAATAAAATATTTTTACTTACCAAAAACAGTTTTGTAAATAAAAGTTATAAAATATAAGTAATTTAATAGATAAAGAAATTAAAGGATATCTAATTTTTATATTTATCAATAATTTATCAGAAATTGAATATTATAATAAAAACTTTTAAGAGAATTCATCGATTAGTCAAACAGTTAAAAATACAAAGACAAACTCAATAAATAGAGTAGTTTATCATATTATTATGATATACCGAATGCAAAGACCAAGTGGCAAGAAAAAGAATGTATGAAAAAAATAACTTTATCAACTGCATGTCACAATTTTAGAGGAAGAAAAATAATTTTATCAACTACATGCCATAATTATAGAGGAAAAAAATAATTTACCAACACATGTCTCAACTTTAGAGGATTTTAAGAGTCTATAAGTATAATTTTATTTCATAAAAATATCAATCATTTTTTTTTATGAAAATAGTCTTCACTAGGTAGCCTAATCTATTGAGAAATTGATATTCTTCCGTTATATAATCTAGAAGGAAAATCAGGTTGGACACATATAAAAAAGGTCAAGATATGTGTGATATATTATATTCTCTTAAATTAAAATTAAGAGCTAATTAAGGTTGCCGTGTTATTTTTTTGGTGGTATTATTGTAAAATCGGGCCATAGTGACTTTTGTGATGGCCGGAGTAAAGTAAAGTGACTTTTGTGTAACGAATAAAGGAAAAGTGACTTTTGTGTAACAGACACAAAGTTAAATGACCATAGATGAAATGAATGAAAGAAAAATAACTTTTACGTAATAGATACATAGTTAAGTGACCATGGATGGAATTTACTCGTCTTTTATCTGTTATGGAACATGTAAAATGGAGAGACACAACTAGATTCTTTGGGAGCAACAGGTTAACATAAACATAAAAGAATGACCGGGGACAATTGGTACATAATAATCGCCTCCGCTTAGCCTATAAATCTATTAACATTTCTTTATTTTTCTAATTTGGGACAATTGGTACATAACAATCGCCCTCGCTTGAGAACCAGCCAACACTCTGAGTCACGGGGAGAGCCCAACCCAAAAGACTAGTCTAATAGGTGAGAGAACCCATTTAGCCTATAAACCCATTAAAATTTCTCTATTTTTTCAATGTGGGACAATTGGTACATAACATGATCCGAAGATCATGAGTTCAAGTTGTGAAAATAGCCTCTTGCAGTAATGCAGGGTAAGACTGCGTACAATATATAAACACATGTACAACCTTTCCCCAGACCCTTGTGCATACTGGTTATGTTGTTTTTTTGTTGTGCATGTGACCCGGAGGTCACGAGTTCAAGCCGTGAAAAGAGTCTCTAGCAAAAATGCAAGTTAAGACTTTATACAAAAAATCTTTGTGATTCGATTTTTTCTCGGACTCCGGACATACTGGGAATCTTGTCGTTGTAGTTTATATAAATGTCATGTTTTTTTTTTCTTTTTGGAAATGATAAAAATTAATAATTTCTATTATTGTAATGAAATGAATTTAAATAGAGCATTATTGCTGCACAAAATCTAAATTTCTATTACTCTCCTTGTTAAATTTGGGCACGAATTCTTCACTTTTTATTTTAAAAAATAAAATTTATATATTTACAAACTATGTAAAAAGTCACAATTATTGACAACTCAAAATATTTAGAAGATATATGAAAAAATAATGATCAAAAATAAATTTGTTTGAATCTTGAAATTCAAAAAATGACACAAAATAGAGACAGTGAGTATTAAATTAGGATAGCGGAGCATAATATAGATTCCCCACTTATAAAATTTCACTAAACATATTGCTATTGAATAGTTGAAGTGGATTAACAAACATGGTCAAGCTAGAGTTGTGCCTATAATAAATATAATGTAGAATACATATCTCATTTTAACAAAAAGAAGTGTCAATCCTTTTCTAAAGATAGTATAGTTATGGTTAAATACTCGTGTCAATCATTATTTTTTAAGAGGCATGTAAAGTGCAAACTGAACAAGCAAAAGTGAATGGGGAGTATGATATCTTCATCGACTGTAAATTCATAAAAATAAAAATAACGCAACAAAAGTAGCTACAGAATTTAACTTTAAAATAAAAAATTTAATTCGTAATATGTATCATTGGTGAATTTATTTCAATCAAGAATATGAACTATGTAGTGATAAGATTAGTATTGTTAGAGTTGTGACCTGAATTTTATTGGTTCAGTCCTGAAAGTTTTGCGGTGCGACCCATATTTGTGATTTTCAATGGGGTCTGTGGCACTTCATGTTTTTGGACCTAGAACCTATTTGTACGCAAGTACTATATAAATGTAATTTAGTGGGTTATTTCATTATTCAAAAAATTCAGTCTTTCCACATGTACTCTCTCTCCATTATAGTGAAACTGAAACTTCCTCTGCCTCCATCCGTAATTTTTTTCGTAAGGGTTTCCACGTAAATCTGTGTGGTGTTGTTGTTTTCTTTTACTTTTGGTTTGCTTATTCTGTCCACCGCAAGGATTTCCACGTAAATCTGTGTGTTGTTGTTGTTTTATTTTACTTTTGGTTTGCTTATTCTGTCCGTATCATAACAAGTATCATAGAATTAAGTAATTTCGAGATAAGATTAATCTTCATCATCAAAGCCATATAAGTTTTCACGACAGATTTAGAAGTTTGTTAAATCTTAAATTTCTCATTAGTATTGTTCATTGTTACTTACCTTCTTCCAAAGTTTCAATTTTATTTGTTGTTTGAGCTAGTCAGTAATTTCTAACTCTTTTCTAAAATCAAGTATATATATGTGTATCCTATAGTACCAAATAAACACAAAATAGGGACATTGGAAAAAGATATGATCTCAATAGTCTCCAGTTCACTGTTACATAGAGGGCATTGCACCTCAATGGTGATCCCCCACTTCACCAACGTGTCTCTCGCGTACAATCTTCCATTGTTGCATATTACCCTTCTCTACTTTTGGACACTAGCCTCTCAATTTCAAATAGAGCATTTTAATTGAGAATTGTTGCATATGCTATATTTGTTGGAAATCATAGCCTGTTGGCTTCATATCTGATGTCGACTTGAAGAGCTTTTGAAGTATCTAGGACGCTTGTTTTGGCCTCTCTGTCAAGATAGAATGCCCTTTCTCATAGTGAATATGAACCCATTGAAACCAAAGTTTATCTTATTTGCAACTCAGATTCCAAGGAATAATTGGCAAAAAGGCAGTTTTCAAAACTATTTTGTTAAATGCCAATTTTTTTTTTGATTTATTTTTTAGGTTTAGGGTGTAAAAAATAGAAAAAAGTGGAAAAAGTGGGGCCCACACGTGGGTCAAAGGACCAATTCATCCAGCTGCTAAGGGCTCGTTGTTGCTTCGCAAGGTTAGTTAAAATCAAGTTTAGATCATTTCTAGATCTATTTAAACAATTTTCTTTGCTAATCGATTTGTAGTGATGTAGAATTTTTTTTTTTTTGAATTTGGTTGATTAAGTAGTTAAAAAATGAGAATTTTATAGGTAATGAGTTTCATTTTGAAGTAATGGTTGAGGTTTTATGCGGCCTTTTTGACAGATTTTTTCGTCGATTACGGTATTGAATTTTGAAACTTTTGTTTAGGTGTTTTGGTTTAGTTGTGGTTTTTTTAGCAACGAAGTGTTGAATGGTGAGATAATTGCTATTTGAAGAGTTATTTTGTCATTTTGATCTGAATAGCGACCTGTTTCTGTCCGTAGATCCGCGGTCTATCCATAGACTCGTGGTCTATAAAATGAGAATGCACTAGATTGAAATTAATTTTCAAACGTATGAAATTCTTTTAAAACATGATTGCTGAAATAGTGAAAATTGAAATATTAATAGCCAATTAGTTTGATTAGGTGCACTAGTTTGATTTCTAGCTATTGTTGTGTTTTGATACTTAATTTTGGGCATATTTATATGCTCAAAGCACCAATATGCACCCATATTTAGACTTAGTTCAAGAACGTTTGTATGAATTCTTAAGTATAATTAAGCTTTTATTCCGTTTCATGCCTAATGGATATGATTAGTACTTTCAGGCTAAAAATTATGAAGAATTGTGCGCATTTGGATACAATGATGATATGAAAGGATTGAAGGAATACAAGGAAGTGAAATAAAGCTAAAACGGGAAGATGAAAAGTAGGAATCCTCATTTGAAGACACTCCACATCGCGCTAACCAACAAAATAGAAATGGTCAAATTTCAGTGAAGGTTCGTGAAATTAACGCGTCGCGGAGAGGCGTAAATTCTCACTTGGCACTTTTCAGTACAGGTCCGCGAAACCACCACGTCGCAGAGCAGTTCCACTTATCAAATTGTGCGACCTAGAAGTTTAGCGCGTCGCGGAGGATGTATATTCACAATTGTCCAAATCCAGTGGCTCACCGCGATAGTGACGCGTTGCGGTGAGGTTGCATTTTACAAATTTTAAGGAATACTTGAGCTCCGCGATTGCCCAAATTTTTATGGAAAATAGCAATTATAGCCATGACACTATGCGCCGTGTGGAAAAATCGAAAAGATTTTAAGTGTTTTATCCCGGCTATAAAAGAAAAATCCAAGATAATTTTGGGGGACTTTTTGGAAAAGATAGCAGCGGCGGAAAAGCAGAAATTTCTCTCTTTTAGGGTTCTTAGACATTCTTTTCAATTCTTTACTTCAAGACTTGTTTTGGGCATGATTAATTACTTATTTTGGATGATGAATTCAAACATGAGTAGCTAAGCACCCTATTTTTAGGGTTGAGTCTAAAAATATGATTACTCTTTGATACTCTTATTCATAGTTTTTTTTTGGATTATCATCTGGGTTTTTCTTAATTTCTTGAGCTTACTATTTTAATGATTGTCCACCATTAGAATAAATCTATATTTCTATGTGCATCCGGGAGGAGAATCGTAGGATAGAACGAAGAAATTAGGGACAAGGTTCTTATTCTTTTATGAAATAAGGGATTTGAATTAGCATCTAGGATAGGGATATACCTAGAAGCCTTGCTTGGTTCAATTGCAAGAAGACAACTTTATGAATCTAGAAGAATTGTTGTATCTCTGCGGGAGTTGTAGCTACAACATTCAATAGATAAAAAATTTGAGGTCGGGAAACTAAGATCGTTGCATAAACCTTATGAATCATCAACATGATAACTAATTAGACTGTGATAAGAATAGAGAATTGTATGATTGTTTGAAATACCTAAATCCTGGAATCATCCTCATTATTGATTACAACCGTTGCTTGCTTTGCTCTAGTCGTCACTAATTATTTCTTGTTTAATAATTTACATTTTATTTACAAAATCAAAATCATCTTGATACTTTTAAGCACTTAATACCCAATTGTCTTAAACTAAACATTGAATAAATTTCTAGTTTATTGATCCTCATGGGAACGATATCTGACTGTCTAAGTCTTTATACTACTTGTACGATCACGTACACTTGCGTGTATGTAGAGGCGCAACAAGTTTTTGGCACCATCTATGGGGATCTAATATAATTAGTAAATTGCTTAATTTTTGATTTTTGATAATAAGTTTAAGTGTTAACAACTTGATCTTAGTGGCTGAATTTTTGCAGGTTTAGCTGAGGCAAAGAGCTCAATATTACAATCAACAGGGACAGATGGCTGAAATACAAGATCCAATTGTTGCTGATCCAAATGTTGGAAATGTTCCATCTCCTATTATTCCAGATGTTCTTGTTCAACCGGCCGCAAGACCTGTTCGTGAGGTGATAATCCCATTTACGAATTATGTGACTAACAACATTCGGAAGCCTGAACCAGGAAGTTGGTGTGAATTGAAACAAAATATGGTGCAGTTGTTAAAATCTGCGGGGGAATTTCATGGACTTTCACATGAGGATACGCAACAGTACTTACAGACCTTCATGGAAATAAGCGATACATACATTCCTGAAGATGTGAATGGTGATTATGTCAGATTGACACTCTTTCCCTTTTCTTTAATGGGGGAAATAAAAAGGTGGTTACATGCTGAACCACCACACTCCATCATTTCATGGGAAAATTGTGCCCGGAAGTTCCTCATTCGATTCTTTCCATCTCAGAAGACTGCACGATTGAGGAGTGAGATATTGAGTTTCAGAAAAAAAGATGGAGAAAATCTCTACCAAGCTTGGGAGAGATTCAAGGGCATGCTCAGAAATTGTCCTCATCACCATCAATCGAATGATGTCTTAGCGCATACATTTATAGAAGGCCTTGATTCTAATACAAAGATTCTCTGGGATCAGTAGTAGGAGGCCAAGCTTTGGAGAAAATGTATGAAGAACTGTATACATTGCTGAATCGAATCGCACAAGGGAATCCTGATTGGCATGCAGACTCAAGAAATGCTCCTAAGAAGGTTGCAGGGGTATTGGAGGTGGATCAATTTACTATTTTACAGGCACAAATTGCAGCAATGCAGAATAATATGACTACTCATATTAACAACTTAAAGTTGGGTGTAACACAACCAACAGCTACAGCTAATGCAGTTCAACAGGTATATTCGTGGTGTGAAGTTTGCGAAAGTGGTGAGCATAAAGCAGATGCATGTTCTGTTAATCCAGATTCAGTCAACTATGTGGGGAATGCAAATCGTTAGTTTCAACAAAATTTTGGCAATGCGTATAATCCAAATTGGAGGAACCACCCAAATTTCTCATGGGGTGGAAATCAGGCACATAATACAAATCAGTATAAGGGACTAGTGCAATTAAATCCACAGCCGGCTCAGAATAATCAGGCAACTGCTTAGAATAGCAATGTGAAGGAGTTGATTAAGCAGTTCATGGCTCAACAAGCACAATTTGTGGCTGACATAAAGACTCAACAAGCACAGTTAGCAGCTGAGTTGAAGAGTCAACAATTGCTCACTAGAAATCTGGAGTAGCAGTTGGGTCAAATTGCAGGATCGCAGAATACAAAACCACAAGGAGAATTGTCTAGCGACACAGAGGCTCATCCAAAGCAGGTGAATGTAGTTACAACAAAGATTGGGCTGCAATCTAAGGAGATGGTTCAGGAGAAGGAAAAGCCCACAGTTACTAATGACAGTTTGAAAGAGAATGCAGAAGTTGAAGTCAAGGAAAAAGAGGCAAGTGAAGAAATTCGTGTGGAGAAGAAAACTATCCCCTTGCCTTTTCCTCAAAGGGAAAGGAAACATCAAGAGGAAGCCAGTTAGAAGAAGTTTATAGATCTTCTGAAGCAGGTTCAAGTAAATCTTTCTCTTGTTGACATCTTATAGAGTGTCCCAAAATATGATAAATACTTGAATGATATTGTTGCCAATAAGAACCGTTTGACTGAATATGCTACAGTTGCACTTACTCAAGAGTGCACATCTAAAATTTAAAATAAACTGCCCACAAAATTGAAGGACCGGGTAGTTTCACCTTGCAGATTACCATTGGTCAGACTATTTGTGCACGTGGATTATGTGACTTGGGTGCTAGCATAAATCTCATGCCCATGTCATGTTACCGGAAGATGGGTCTTGGGAGTCCCAAACCCACGACTATTGTGTTGCAGTTGGCGGATAGGTCACTTGCTAGACCGGATGGTATTATTGAAGATGTGTTGCTGCAAGTGGGATCTTTAATCTTTATGGTAGATTTTGTGATTCTTGACTTTGAGGCTGATCCAGTTGTTCCATTTATTTTGGGATGACCCTTCTTAGCAACAGGACTGTAGACACCTAATTTTGTCCCTCCCAAGTCCAATTTTATCCATTTTTAGCTCACCTTACCATGTACCCTCAACCGTGCAATTATCTTCCCGTAAAAATACAAAAAAATAACAAATCCCCAACCAACTTAATCCAAAATATTCTCTCAATAACAAATTAACAACCCTCCCTATTAAAAGTTGACAATACATCACCCACCTTACCATACCCCTACCCACCTACCCTACCCCTAACCCCTCCTAGAGTGACGTTGTTTTTCTCCTTTTTAATAAATACACTAAGGGGCAATTTCCAGGGAAAGGGATAAAAGAAAATACTCTCAATTAACCATAGCAACATGATAATAGAGGGGCCCACCATATTCATATCCCAATACATATTTTACACTCATACACCTCACAATTACCCGGGCCCACCATATATATACAAGCTATATTCCTTTTCTTCTACACACATACACAAAATGGATTATTTTAATTGATATAGGAAAGATACTCACCTCAAAACAATAATACGCGTAGACTCATCCTCAGAGATGAAAAACACACATACACATACTCTCTATCTCTGAATCAGATTGACACAAAATAGAAGTTCACACACGATAGGGAGCGAGCAATAATTCACTAATTGGAGTTCTCATATACGCACATACCTAAACAAAAAAAAGCAGTGAGAGAAGGAAAATCAAGAGAGATCAAGAAAGAGAGGTAAAAGACGAGAGAAAACGATCGGAGAAGCTCGATTCCATCGGCGATTTCACCACCGGAGAACACCGATCCGCTTTGCTGAAAACCCAATTAACCGTCGATGACCTCCACTCCCAAAATCGCTAAACCAGTGGTTGGATTCCCTACCTACTACCACTGTTGTACCGTTCCAGCGGTAAAGACCATCGCCGAATATGGCAGCGACGGCAAGGCCCACAGTCGACTGATTTTAGCGTTGATTCCATTGAGTTTTCACTGGAATATCATAACCATCATCGTCAGGCCCCTATTTCCAGTCAGTTTCCATCAATTTTAAAATCCATCTAGTCTTATTTGTTGTTCAATCAGTTGTTTGGGTTCGAATGGTTGGATTAGGAATTTGAGTTGGTGGATTCGCCTGCTGAAGTTCGATTCGAGGTTCCGGTGCGGACTCCATTTCGTTTAATAGAATAATACTCTTTGAAAGTGGCATTGAGGTCCAATTCTTTCTTCTCTTCCTCTTAATTCTTATGTGATTGTTGAACGCAATTTGATTCTTATAGACATTTTGTTTGTTTGTTTGTTTTGTGTTATTGTTTTATCATTGTTGAGTGTCTATGTGCTCTTTGTTTACAGTCTCTCCTTATGTGTTACTGCTTTATATCTGGTATCATGTGCATAAACCGAGTCATTCTTTCTGCAACAAGTCCGTAGTACACGTGTTGTATACGACCTCTAGTTGAGTCACCTATATTTTAGGAGAGGGAGCCGTCGGTGTTATAGAGTGGGTGGAAAGCTCTCGCAGCCACCATCGACCATACGCGCGCCTGAATAGCCTTGTTAGTAAACCCAGCGTAGGTCAACCTTTAGGACATGATTATCTGCATCATATTAAAACCTAGCGGGACCCACATGGATCTTTGTAGGGGACTCACCTCTAAAGCATCCCTATGTGCTAAATGTTTCATCTCTGAGGGTAACGTAGTCATTTGACGGACCGATTTGGGGAAAGCATATGTTAGAAGTAAAGTGTGTAGACAAGAAATTGTTGAAAAAAGAGAAAGAAAAGTGAGTAAAAAAAAGAGTTTCGTAAGTTGTTAGAGTTCTTTATGACTTTTGATTTTTTTTCACAATCCAAAAATTCAAAAAGATTTTTTTTACCTTTCGCACTATTTTTCTCAAAAACATCAAATTTATTTTCCTTTTGTTCTCTTACTATGCATTCATAATTGAAAAATTTTAAAAAGTTTTTTTTTTCAAATAGGAGCTTTTTATAAAAGAAAAAGTCAAAAAAAGATGATAGAAGTTTTGTACATTTCATATAACGAAAATACCAAAAAGATTTTTCTTTCATAGTTGTTGGTGTCAGTTTTATGTGAAGTGTCTGATTAAAATCCTAGAAAAGATTTTTCTTTCATCGTCTGTCTGTAATCATGTCGCTCAAGTTAAGTTTTAGTTTGTTATTTAATCCTTAAGTGTCCAATCTAGACGAACTACGCACCCCTGATTCTCCTCTTTCCGGAGTGAGATACGTAGGCAGCCTATTGTAGGTTCGGGGATCTTATTCAAAAAACTTCAAAAAGAGTTTCTTCACTCTTTATTAGAGTAGATGTCATATACTTCTTTAAAAGAAAACTGCAAAAAAGATTTTTCTTTAATAGTTTCAAATTTCATTTTCATATGAAATTCAAAAATTGAAAACCCAAAAAGATTTTTCTTTGGTAATCATAGGTTTCGTTTTGTATAGGAAGCTTAAACCTGAAAAATGCAAAAAGATTTTCGTCAATTCTTTTGACAATTTGTTATTTTTGAAGTTTTTGAAAAAGAAAAAAAAAGGAAAAAGAATTAATTGGCCATTTTGGCAAGACTTCACAAACTACGCACACCCGATTCTCCTCTCTCGGGGGTGAGATACGTAGGCGCTCTTCTTGGGTTCGGTGGTCTTTTCAAAAGGAAATCAGAAATAATGTTTTGATAAAAAGTATTGCATTCTAATGCCTTTGTTATCTGTTGTTCAGTTAGTTTAAGGCGGTTGGTTTGTGGCATTCTGACTGGTCCTCCATATCACACCAAATCCAAGAAAGAGTTTGTTGTGTCCAACAATGATATAGAGAGTGACCTCATGGATCAAATAAAGAGTATAGAAAATGAGAGTTTAAAATAAAAGATTTTGAGATTAAGGCACAAATGATGGAAATGCCTCGAGCTTGGGTCAGTGGGTTTTCTCCTCCTCCATTCCCTACCGTTGACCCCGCAAATACCCTGATTTTTCGATCACAATTGCAAGATCCATGTCCTAATATTGTTGATGCACCACAACATGCCTCAAAATTCATTTTAAGCCAAAAGAATCTCAATACTTCCGCCACTATTCCTCTAGCACCTCATCTTAAGCCAACTACATCACAACACCAAATGTCGTCGGTGATTTTGTTGCTCAATACTCTGCTGAGACATCCACATTGGCTCGCCGTCCAATAGTTGTGCTTCCCCATGCTGCTAGTGGACCCATGCTCAATAATCCTGGAGATTATTGTTATACTTTTGAGACTACATTTAAGTTAATTAGACCGCCAAAATTTCTTGACAAGAAGGCTAGCGTGCCTGAATAGCCAGAGAAAATGGTTGGGAAAATGAAGGGTACAAAAAATGCTATGAAAAGTTCCCTAGGACTGGCGAGTAAGGAAGATGTTTCATACAAAAACAGGGGCATGTCTTCAAATGTTAACCCTCCTCCAAGCCTTGAGATATCAAAATTCGAGGAGCAAGATGGACAGAAGGAATTCGTGAAACATTTGGGATAATATTGCAACCAATTAAAGGAAACTAGAAGGGAGAAGAATGGGAAAGATACAACTACTATTATAGTTAGAGAACAGGCACGTCCAAGAAGACGACGTCGTCGTTGCCGTCAGTCTCAAGCCCAAGTTTATACCCAAACTCTCTATAATCCCTCTCAAAATCCATAATACTCCTTTTCCCCACCTCTATATCTAGTATATTGCGTACAACCATATGCTCAACTCCCTCCTTACTCATAATGGCATGCACCAACTCCTCAGAGTCACCCCCCGACTTCACAAACCTACCAAAGCCCTTCTAGGTCCGATTTTGGATTCAAGCCAAACAATGAAATAAGGCAGAAATCGAGGGATAGCTTCACACCAATTGGAGAGTCATATGCCACCTTATTTCAGAGATTAGTATAATGGGGCATGATCACTCCTCTCCTTGGGCACACTCTTAATCACCGTTCAGGAAATTTTAATCCTAATGCACGATATGCATATCATTCTGATGCTTGAGGTCATAGTATTGAAGATTTCTGAGATTTGAAAAGAGAAATTGAAAAGATGATTCAAGATGGATCAATTATGGTTAAGAACATTGACAGTGATAGAAGATCTAGTTATGTTGATATGCAAATCAGTGGATAAGTTGTCAGGTTGAGCAATTGAGAAGTCACCCCTCTCCCTACTAGGAAGAGGTTTGGTAGTTTGTTTTGTTTTATTTTGTTTTTTGTTTTCTGAATTATTTCAAGGTTGTAGTTCGGGATCCATCTTGTTTTGTCCCTTTGTCATTTATGTTCAAACCCCTTTCTCTTTTATTTCAACTAACTGAAGTGTCCCTTTTTCTTTGTGTTTTAAATATGTGTTATTTGTTTGTTTTCTTCACATAGTGCATTTTATGTTGATTTTAGTGATATAACATGCTAGCGGAATTTTCAGTCAGATCTTAAAATCCAATTTAACCATGAAACATGGAATCAGAGGTTTAAGTTAGTAAAAGAGAACATCTGAGGAAATAGGTAGAGTGCTGAGACATTTGGTGACAAGTTGAAGCTTTCTTTGAAAATTAAGACACTTATTTTGAGAATCACAAGAATAACTTGGTCATCAATTGAAAGATATGTCTCAATTAGGTCAAATAGTGGCTGCGTGAACAAAATGAAAATCAACTCCACAAAATCATGAGTCATTTAATGTGAGGAATATGCAACAAAAGTAGAGTTATATGCTAGAAAAACGCAGAAGAAATAGTGACGCACAGACTTAGTCAAAGTTAATGCTGCAAAAATGTCATTAGTGATCTTTATCTTTCATTTTCATATTGCAAGATATGTACTTGCATTTTCAAGGATTGATATGATGAAGGCATTTTGTTCTGCTATCCAAACACTGTGTCATCCTTTGCTTACCCCATTTGAGCTTTAGTCCTATTTTCTTTCATACCCCTCTTTTGGAATCAAGATAGAGTCAACAAAGCTCAAAAAGAAAGTGTCGAAAAAAAAATATAGTGTCAGAAAAGTTTCAAAAAAAAAATAAAAGGAAAAAATATGTCCAAAGAGAAAAAAAAAGAAAAGTGTCAAGGAAAATAGAGTCAGAAAAATCCAAAGAGCAAAGAGTGTCAATAAAAGAAAAAGAATCAAAAATCAGAATCAAAGAAAGAACAAGCTGCCAGAACTATGCACGACTTGATTCTCCTCTCTCGGGGGTAAGATACGTAGGCTACCCTACTCTGGGTTCGGTCCAACCAAATAAACAATCTAGAATCACCCAGTCAAAAGAAACTGGGGCATGATTTAATCCTCATTGTTTGAGTCGATTCCAAATGTTTTAAGTCTCACCCCACTTCAAGTGTCGTTTGGGCCCCATGCCATCCTTTCTTTCTAACCCTATCCAAAAGTCAAGTTATAACCAAAGAAATACCTTCAGATCAATCTTTGAGAATGCTAAGGCTAAGCATGCAATGGATGTGATGTAACATTTTGGGAACTACTTGTCTTCCTCAGTGTAAGAAATTAGGAGAGAAATGAAAATGAGAGTCTTATTGGTGAAAACCCTCACGAGTAATGTAAGATGATGGTGAGTTGAGACAAATAAAAATGAGAGAGTCTTATCAGGAAAAACTCTCACGGGCACCGTAAGACGACTGTGAGTTGAGAGAAATAAAATTAGAGAATCTCATTATTGAAAAAACCTCATGGATACCATAAGGCAATGGTGAGCCGAGAGAAAGAAAATGAGAGAGGCTTGTTGGCAAAAACCCTTCAAGGTGTCACTAGCTGAATGTGGTCTCTGAATGCAATTGGCCTAAGGAAGCAACTCAATTTTGAGGTCATTCACTCAACAACAATTGGTAGAAAGTTTTGGATGGAAAGATCAGGCAGTATAATCTGATATGCATGTCATAATCATTAGAGTTGACTGTCATTTTCAGATAAACTTTTCTTTTGTCTTTTTCAATGGGGACATTCATTGTCATTTTTTTTCTTCTCTTTAGTTATAATTTTATTTTCTTGAGTCAGTTATCCAAATAAAGCAAAAATTATTGTTATTTTTCTCTTGTCTTTGAGTTAAGTCCATGTCAAAACAAGTGATAAAAGATTTCAAAACTGGCTTCCAACTTCTTCAATTGCACAAAGCAAGACAGAAAGGCCAGCGCATGAAAGAGACATGATTGTGAGCCAAAAAATGGCATGTAGAAAGCTTTTTCAACAGGCAAATCTGGGAACTCATGAGAATACCAAGGTTTAAAGGGTTTATCTGAGAAGCATGACAAAGCAGAGATACTGTGTTTATTTTAGAGTTTCTCTTAATAAGATGAGTTTGGATCAATGACGTGACAAAGAAGGGGCAAGTTCTAACAATCTGAAAAAAATGAAGGAAATGGACACTAGAGCAGGTGTAGGGACAACCAAGTTCTGCAAGCCTCCACTATGTTTTTAACTGACAAATTTTCTTTGTTGAAACAGGGATAAATTTTCTTCACTTAATTTAGCTACCATTGGAATTTACTTTTGTTCAGGACCCTCATGGAAAATGGAAATTTACTTTTTGTTTAGGATCCTCTTGGAAAATGAGAATTTACTTTCTGTCTAGGACCCTCCTGAAAAATGAGATTTTACTTTCTGTTCAGGACCCTCCGGGAAAATGGGATTTTACTTTCTGTTCAGGACCCTTCTGAAAAATGAGAATTTACTTTCTGTTCAGGACCCTCCTGAAAAATGGGATTTTACTTTCTGTTCAGGACCCTCCTGAAAAATGGGAATTCACTTTCTGTTCAGGACCCTTCTGGAAAATGAGAATTTACTTTATGTTCAGGACCCTCCTGAAAAATGAGAATTTACTTTATGTTCAAGACACTCCTGAAAAATGGGAATTTACTTTCTGTTCAGGACCCTCCTGGAAAATGGGAATTTATGTTATGTTCAGGACACTCCTGGAAAATGAGATTTTACTTTATGTTCAGGATTCTCCTGTAAAATGGAATTTTAGTTTATGTTCAGGACCCTTCTGGAAAATGGAATTTTACTTTTTGTTCAGGGCCCTCCTAGAAAATGGGAATTTACTTATGTTCAGGACCCTCTTGGAAAATGGAATTGTACTTTTTGTTCAGGGCCTTCCTGGAAAATAGAATTTTACTTTCTGTTCAGGGTCCTCCTAGAAAATAGGATTTTACTTTCTGTTCAGGACCATCCTGAAAAATGGGAATTTACTTTCTGTTCAGGACTCTCTTGGAAAATGGGAATTTACTTTCTGTTCAGGACCCTCCTGAAAAATGAGAATTTACTTTGTGTTCAGGACCCTTTTGGAAATTGGGACTTTACTTTCTGTTCAGGACCCTCATGAAAAATGGGACTTTACTTTCTGTTCAGGACCTTCCTGAAAAATGGGATTTTACTTTTTGTTCAGGACCCTCCTGAAAAATGGGATTTTACTTTCTGTTCAGGACCCTCCTAAAAAATGGGATTTTACTTTCTGTACAGGACCATTCTAAAAAATGGGATTTTACTTTCTATTCAGGACTCTCCTGAAAAATGGGAATTTATTTTATGTTCGGACCCTCCTGAAAAATGGGACCATACTTTCAAAACATGAAATCCTTCTTTATCATAATCTTTGTTCGGAATAACTTTCGTTTTAGTTAATTTTAGTTTAGGAGGCCGCCTGAAGAACAAGGTGAAGAAATTACATGTCAGGAGCCCACCTGAAGAACAGGGTGATGAAATTGAAAGTTGGGAGCTCGACCGGAGAACAGAGTAAGGAAATTGCAAGTCAGGAGCCTTCCTGAAGAATAGGGTGAAGAAGTCGAAAGTCAAGCAACAAGATGGAGCAATTGAAATCCAACAACAAGTTGAGGAAATCGCAAATCAGGAGCCTGTTTTAAGAATAGAGTGATGAAACTTAAGTCAGGAGTCCAAAAGCAGATGCATAGATATAATTTTTGTAATTCCATTTATGTTTTAACTTATAATTTTTATTTTTGATGTAATGACAGAGCCGCAGACCGGAACCTCGATGGAACCTCACTCGACTCTCCAACTCGGTATAGTCCTTCTCCTTCCTTTGGAGGTACCTATCACTTGATTCCATTATAACTTGGGTAGGTAGTTTGTCCTATGTGTAGACTGATTTCCCTCCTTCCTTTTGTTTTATTTTTCTAGAATAATGGTCGGGACAAAATTCTGTCTCGTTGTCTACTTCTTTGTCTGAAAACCCTTCGTGTTTACATTCAAAGGGAGCATGCTGTAGACACCTAATTTTGTCCCTCCTAAGTTTAATTTTATCTATTTTTAGTTCACCTTACCATGTACCCTCAACCGTGCAATTATCTTCCCGCAAAAATACAAAAAATAACAGTTCACGGATTAGTTTAAAGAGTCAAAAACAGTTTTGAAAAAGGATATTTCAAAGGTGACTTGGCATACCAGATTATGTCAAGTGGCGACTCTGAATTTTGATTGTTAAAAGCCCTTTTCAAAACAAGTTTCATCTTTTGTCACCTTAATAATAAAAATCCTTTTTGAACTTAAAATGAATCTTTTCGGTTAAAAAAGGGATGTGACAAGGACAATCACTCATTGATGTGGCAGCTGAAAAAATAACAATGCGAGCGCATGACAAAGTAGAAGTTTTTGATGTGTACAAAGCATTGAAACTGCCAGCCATATATGAGGAGTTATCTTCTATATCGGTTATTGATCTTGCTTCAGATTGGCAGTTATTGTTGTCTGATGATCCTTTAGAGCGAGCTTTGATGGGTTATGATCTGCATGGAGACATGAAAGCATTGGAATTGGTCCAGGTTATCAATTTGGTCGTAATTGAGACAAACAAAGTGCCATTCAAGCCTTTAAATAAACCAATTGGTCCCTCACCCAGGCCTTCAGTCGAAGAAGCTCCTAACTTGGAGCTTAAGGTTCTTCCTCCGCATTTATAATATGTTTTTCTTGGTGATCAAGATACCTTGCCTGTTATTTTGTCTGCAGGATTATCAGATGTACACGTAAAGGAAGCTGTAGCAGTTCTCAAGAGGAGAAGGAAGGCGATTGGCTGGCATATGTCTGACATTTTAGGAATCAATCCAATATTTTGCATGGACAATATTTACATAGAAGAGGGTTACAGACCTAGAGTGCAACAACAACGAATGTTGAATCCTGTGATGAAGGAGGTGGTCAGGAAAGAAGTGATCAAGTGGTTAGATAGTAGTATTGTTTACCCAATTTCCGATAGCAAATAGGTGAGTCCGGTGCACTCTATACCAAAGAAGGGAGGAATGAAAGTAGTGACCAATGATGATAATGAGTTGATTCCCACACGTATAGTGACCGGCTGGAGAATATGTATAGATTATCGAATGTTGAATGAAGCAACTTGTAAAGATCACTATCCAATTCCCTTCATTAACCAAATGCTGGATAGATTGGCGGGGCAAGAGTATTATTATTTTCTAGATGGGTACTCTGGCTACAATCAGATAAGCATAGCACCGAAAGACCAAGAGAAGACCACGTTCACTTATCCATACGGTACATACGCGTTCAGATGCATGCCCTTCGACCTATGCAATGCACCTGCTACATTTCAGAGATGTATGATGGCGAAATTTTTAGACATCGTGGAAGAATTTGTGGAGGTATTCATGGATGATTTCTTCGTGTATGGTAATTCATTTGAAAAGTGTTTGCAGAGTCTCGAAAGAGTCCTAGCTCGATGCGAAGAAACAAACTTGGTGTTGAATTGGGAAAAGTGTCGCTTTATGGTTGAGAAAGCAATTGTGTTAGGCCATAAAGTGTCATGCAAAGGGATTGAAGTATACAAAGCAAAGGTTGAAGTGATTGAAAAGTTGCCTCATCCAGTCACAATCAAAGGAGTGCGGAGCTTTCTGGGACATGCTGGGTTCTATAGATGATTCATTTAAGATTTGTCAAAGATTGCAAGCCCTATGTGCAAATTGTTAGAGAAAGAAGCCAAGTTCAAGTTCGGGGCTGATTTCCATGAAGCTTTTAAAAAGATTAAGAAGAAGTTAATGGAAGCACCTATCTTGATTGCACCAGATTGGGAGTTACCTTTTGAGCTGATGTGTGATGCTAGTGACATTATGGTGGGAGTAGTGTTGGGTCCGAGAAAAGAGAAGGTATTTTGATCGATCTACTTTGCTAGCAAGGTGATAAATGATGCTCAAGTTAACTACACGGTTACAGAGAAAGAGATGTTGGCAGTGGTATATGCATTCAACAAGTTTCGATCTTACTTAGTTGTTACAAAGGTCATTGTTCATACTAACCACGCTGCCATAAAGTATCTTGTGAACAAAAAGGATGTGAAGCCACGACTGATTAGGTGGATTCTTCTACTTCAAGAATTTGATCTTGAGGTGCGAGATAGAAAGGGAGATGAAAATCAAGTTGTTGATCCTTTGTCACGGTCGGAAGATCGAGACCATATTGTGGATAACTTTTTGAGTATTAAGGAAGAGTTTACTGATGAGAAGTTGTTGTCATTATATGCAGTTGAATTCCCATGGTATGTTGGCATTGTGAACTTGATAGCTTGTGAGGTGTACCCTCCTGAGGCCAACACACAACAAAAGAAGAAATTACTCCATGATTCTCATGCTTACATTTGGGATAAACCGTACCTTTCCAAGCAGGGTTCAGATGGATTCATTCGTAGGTGTATCCCAGAGGCTGAATTTTCAAAGGTGTTACAAGATTGCCACTCATCCCCATATGGTGGTCATCATGGGGGTGGGAGGACTGTGAAAAAAGTGTTGCAATCAAGTTTTTTCTGGCCTACTCTGTTTAGAGATGCAGTGGCTTTCATAAAGAATTGTGATCAATGTCAAAGGTTGGGTACCATATCTAGGCATTATGAGATGCCTCTCAATAATATTTTAGAAGTCGAAGTCTTTGATGTTTGGGGAATCGATTTCATGGGCCCATTCCAACCTTTGAAAGGTAATCTTTACATTCTTGTAGCAGTTGACTATGTATCTAAATGGGTGGAAGCTATGGCGAGTCCGACTGATGATGCAAGAGTGGTTCTGAAGTTTGTGAAGAAGAACATATTTTCCAGATTTGGTAAGCCAAGAGCAATAATTAGTGATGGAGGTACGCACTTTATTAACACCTGGTTCAAAATTTTCTTGCTAAGTATGGTGTTAGGCATAAGGTTGTCGCTGCATACCATCCTCAAACGAGTGGACAAGTAGAGGTATCCAATCAAGAGACTAAGCAAATACTTTAGAAGACAGTGAATGGGCAGAGAAAAAATTGGGCGGAGAAGCTAGATGATGCACTTTGGGCCTATCGAACAACGTACAAGACGCCCTTTGGTATATCTCCATATCGCTTGGTGTATGGTAAGGCGTGTCATCTTCCAATGGAGTTGGAACACCAAGCATATTGGGCGGTGAAAAAACTGAACTTTGAGATGACTGCCACAGTGGAAAGAAGGTTATTGCAACTGAATGAGCTTGATGAGTTTAGACTCCATGCCTTCGAAAATGCCAAGATCTACAAGGATAAGATCAAAATATGGCATGGCAAGCAAATTTAATCTAGGAAATTTGAACTCGGACAACTTGTGTTGTTGTTTAATTCATGGCTTAAGTCATTTTAGGGTAAATTACAATCCAAATGGTGTGGAACTTTTGAGGTGGTACGTATGACACCCCATGGAGCTGTGGAGTTGTGGAATAAAGAGAAGATTGAGAATTTCCTTGTGAATGGACAGCGTGTAAAGCATTATTGGGCGGATCATCTGGATAAGCACAAGAAATCTATCACTTTTGCTGATGAGTGATGATGAGATGAGTCATGCCACAACGTAAAATAAGGCGCTATGTGGGAGTTAACCCACAAATATATTGTAATAGGTAGTTTAATTTTTAGTTTGTAAAATCAAAACAAAAAGAAAAATACAAAAAGACGAGTCGTGTCATGACCAAAACTAAGGCGCTGAGTGGGAGGCAACCCACTTTTACATACAATATTTGTTGTTTTTGTTTGAGATTGCAGGGATTTGAAAAGTGAAAATAAGAAGATTAACACATTTGAGGAAAGCAATCAGGTTTGCAAAATGATATGTGTAAGTGGGGATCTTCTCAGGTAAGAAAAGAGTGAAAATTACACAAGGAAATCTGATTTTGAAGAATGACGCGACGCGGAACTGGGTAGATTGACAATTGTCAAAATTCCAGTAAGGATCAGTGATTTCCATCGTGCCACGGAGAAGTTTGATTTGACAATTGTCAAATTTCAGTGGCCTGGCGCGATATCAGTGCATCGCGTAACTCAGAAAATTGAAAATTGTTAAGATACAGTGACTTGACGCAAAATTTAGCGCGTCACGGTGGATAGTTAAATGGCATTTTTCATTCTTCAGTAGGTCTACGCGATCTTACCGCATCGCGGAGGAGGTTAAAATAGAGCATAAAATGTTGAATTAAACCTAACCCGACCCGTGTTGAATTAAACTTAACCCGACCCGCCCCTCTATAAATACCCTCTAAACCCTAAACCCTCTTATTTTTACTCTTAAGCACCGCCCTCTCTCACTTCACTCCAAGTAATCTTCTAAAAAATTCTCCAATTTTTATCCTTCTCTCAACCTTTGAGGAATTATAGAACCACAACCAGTTAAAGGCAAGGCAAAGGCAGGTCCTTCTTCACCTGCGATAAAAAAGAGCAGACTATCTGAAAGTCAACTGACAAGGGTACCTAGGGCTCCACCACTTTAGAAGGGGCAGGTTTGTAAGTTTGGGTTCAAAGATGTACGCAAGGACGAGAAGCAATGGTATTCCAAGCATACAAATGCAAAGTATATCCCGGAGGTGTATATTGATCGTGCTAGCCTCATGGGAGAATGTCCATCCATGGTACGAAGAATTAAGGCAATCAACATGAACTTCATCTTCCATTAGCCGACTGAGTGCAATATGCACTTAGTTAGAGAATTTTACGCCAATTGGGACCCTAGTCATCCTGATCATTTGCTGAAGGTTCGCGGGAAAGTAATTCATTTCACTGCTGCTGATATTAATGACTTATTGGGTATACTAGAAGCAAACCTAAATTTCTTGAGACAGTTTGTTGTTTCTCCTCCGTATGCATATAATGGGCATCTTTTATATGCTCAGCGATCCTCAACTCGTTGGACTAGGCATTGTGTTACAGGTTTGCACTCTTTCTTCCCTTATGCTCAGATGAACAAGGAAGCAAGGATGTGGGGTCGTATTATCTATTCATGCTTGATTTAAGGCAAGTATATGACGGAGGTTAGTCGGGATAGAGTATGTTTGATATATGCCCTGATGTGTCTTGATGTGGAGATAAATATGGGTAATGTGATTTTTTCTGCAATGAAGAAAACGTGTACCCAGGAGGGGCGCAATTTTGGGTTTGGAGGTTTGGTTACTAGATTTTTTCGGAGGAATAGGGTTGATGAAGAGGAGCTGGATTATAAGCCCGAGGTTCTTACTCGCCCTGTGGATATAACTACTGCACAAAGCACATCTGGGGCAACTGGCCTAATTTTGACCATGATGGAGCGACAAACGAGGATTGATAAAGTATTGGGAAGGCTGTATGGTCTTATGATGATGCTGTCCACGATGGGAGGTAGACCAGCTACATCAGAGGAGCTCCATGCTATAGAGCTCGATTATTCACTCGGGCACCATGCTAGGATGATGTTGAAGATTATCCTAGATTTTGTTGAGCCGGTTGATGATGATATACTAATCGATGAAGAGAACACGTACAAGGATTCAGACATGGAGTCGGATGAAGAGGACCAGTTTGATGATGATGGAGCTGATGATGTGGACAGAGCTCCTGAGGATATGATTGTCATAGTTCCGTTTGAGTGATGAGGGAGTATACTTCCACCCTACGATAGGCTTATTTGGAAGCATTTAGACAGTGTTTTATTTAAGTGTGGGGTAGTGGTTTCTTATTCTACTTCATCTTCTTTCTTTTAAGTAATTGGCTGGTTGAACAGTTTTTTTAATTCTCTGTTTTGTTTATTTTGTGAGTACTAGCTATTCGGAACATTGGTCTGTAATAGTTATTGACTTTGTGGATTGCAATTTTCCCTTTTTGGAATTTATCGCATGTTGCTTCAGTTTAAAGTATTATTTTATGGTTATTTCTTTTTCTCTCACCCTCATTGGCAAGTTTCAGTTTCAAGTAATTACTTTTGCCCTCTTTGGTAATTAGGAATAAACAGTCATAGTTAGTTGCCATCCCCAATGATAGATGGATGATGACCATGTTAAGAGGAGTGGTCTTAGGAAGTAAATATTAAACGAGAACCTAATCACTATCTTAGTGGAGTGTGTGGAATGGGCAATCTTCACAGTAATGGAAATTAAATTGAGTATAAATAAGCATAAGAGTGTCTTGATTTGAGTACTGATGATTTAATCTCTATAAATAAAATTTGATGTGTTGGCTTAATTTTGAATTCAATATAGAACATGATTGGGAACCTTGGTTTTATTCTGTGCATGCCCTGTGAGTGTGAGGATTTGTGTATATTCTACATGAATAGAAATGACTAGAACTTGCTCGGTGTGTTTATAAAGCGAAATAAAAGGTGTTGGGTGTAGGAAGTGATGTAGGCATTTCTTTGACAGCCGTGTTTTTAACCTAAATAGACCTACCTTGGTGCATAGTCTTAGTCATCCCCGTTGAACCTTTAGCCTTTTTCTTTGGTAGCCTGTTATGTAACCCTATCCTTTCTTCGATAAATTTTAATTTGATCCAAATAAGCTCCTGAGCGCTTTAATACTTAGAGGAGGAGGAAAAGATAAAATTTAATGCCCCAAAGTAGTTGTTATTGATGTTTAAAGATGTTGGGTGCAATTGGGAGTTAGTAAACAGAAATGTTGCAATGAACCTATTTTGGCCCTAGTCCAGTTGGATAATGTGCACCTTAACGAAGGCTTTTCGCTTAAGTTAAGTGTGGCTGTAATAGGGGTGCGTAATATGAAATAGGTACGAAAAAAGAGAAGTATGCGGAAGGAATAACTAATACTCCCAACCCGGTTTGAGTAAATAAGCTAATTGAAAGAGGAGTTGAAAAATGAAAGAATGGGGAGAAAATCGAAGGATAAATTGGTGTTGGAGAACAAACTTAATTGATAATTCTTGTACTAAAACGCTTAGGAGCAATAGTCACTATTTCCACAAATAGTACCTACCTGTCCCCAAGCCTTTATTACAACCCGAAAAAGACCTAGTTGATCCTTCAACTAAACATTCGACTATTAGTGGAGTAGTAAACTAAGGGAAAGCTTATGGTTCGTTCACTAGCATGTATGAATTCTTTGTTGAGAGAGAGTGATTTGATGTTGATACTCCCCTATTTTCTCATAGATATCATTGTGAGTTAATATGGGAAAATTTTCTTGAGTGAGGATACATGCGGATGAAAGCCAGATTACTTATTGTGTTTCTTTGATTAAGTTTGTCGACATGTTAGAAATTCATTATCGAGATAGAGAAACTTGTACTAAATTGCTTCATATGCTAAAATTATTTTGACATGATGGTGTAAGAATACACTATTGCAATGTGTAAGTGCCCATTGCTACATAGCTTTGAGATTGTGATGGAAAGAGGAAGTAATTGTTCTTTTGAATTAAAGTGTTCGAGGATGAACAAGGTTTTAAGTGTGGGGTGGTGATCTTGGGCATATTTATATGCTCAAAGCACCAATATGCACCCAGATTTAGACTTAGTTCAAGAACTTTTATATGAATTCTTAAGTATAATTAATATTTTATTCCGTTTCGTACCTAATGGATATGATTAGTAGTTTCAGGCTAAAAATTATGAAGAATTGTGTGCATTTGGATACAATGATGATATGGAAGGATTGAAGGAATCAAGGGAGTGAAATAAAGCTAAAAAGGGAAGCTGAAAAGTAGAAATCCTCATTTGAAGACACTCCACATCGCGCTAACCAACAAAATAGAAATGGTCAAATATTAGTGAAGGTTCGCAAAATTAACGCATCACGGAGAGGCGTAAATTTTCACTTGGCACTTTCCAGTACAGGTCCGTGAAACCACCGCGTCGTGGAGCAGTTCCACTTCTCAAATTGTGCAACCTGGAAGTTTAGCGCATCGCGGAGGATGGATATTTCACAATTGTCCAAATCCAGTGACTCACCGCGATAGTGACTCATCGCGGTGAGGGTGCATTTTACAAATTTCAAGGAATACTGAGCTCCGTGATTGCCCAGATTTTTATGAAAAATAGCAATTGAAGGCATGGCGCGCCGCGCCGTGTGGCATACTTGGGAAGATTTTAAGTGTTTTGTCCTGTCTATAAAAGAAAAATCCAAGATAATTTTGGGGGACGTTTTGGAAAAGATAGCAGCAGTGGAAAATCAGAAATTTCTCTCTTTTAGGGTTCTTAGACATTCTTTTCAATTTCTTTACTTCAAGACTTGTTTTGGGTATGATTAATTACTTATTTTAGATAATGTATTCAAACATGAGTAGCTAAGCACCCTATTTCTGGGGTTGAGGCTAAAAACATGATTGCTCCTTGATACTCTTATTCATAGTTTCTTTTTGGATTATCATCTGGGTTGTTCTTAATTTCTCGAGCTTACTATTTTAATCATTGGCCACCATTAGAATAAATCTATAGTTTTATGTGCATCCGGGAGGAGAATCGTAGGACAGAACGAAGAAATTAGGGAGCAAGGTTCTTATTCTTTTATGAAATAAGGGATTTGAATTAGCATCTAGGATATGGATATACCTAGAAGCCTTGATTGGTTCAATTACAAGAAGACAACTTTATGAATCTAGAAGAATTATTTTATCTTTACGGGAGTTGTAGCTATAACATTCAATAGATAAAAGATTTAAGGTTGGGAGACTAAGATCGTTGCATAAACCTTGAGAATCATCAACCTGATAGCCAATTAGACTGTGATAAGAATAGAGAATTGTATGATTGTTTGAAATACCTCAACCCTGGAATCATCCTCATTATTGATTACAATCGTTTCTTGCTTTGCTCTAGTCGTCACTAATTATTTCATGTTTAATAATTTACATTTTATTTACAAAATCAAAATCATCTTGATACTTTGAAGAACTTAATACCAAATTGTCTTAATCTAAAGATTGAATAAATTTCTAGTTTATTGATCCTCGTGGGAATGATATCTGACTGTCTAAGTCTTTATACTATTTGTACGATCACGTACACTTGTGTGTGCATAGAGGCAAGACAATACTGCATGTTGGATTTTGGTTCAGTTATTGTATTTTTGTGTAGTGAACTGTTTAATGGTGGGGTGTTTCTTAATTTTTTGGGGGTTATTCATTTGATTATTGAGTTATTTCAGTTGATAGACTTGTGGTCTATAAATTGAAAATGGGAGATTTGTTCTGCTGGTGTAGATTGTATTGAAAATGGCTAAAAAACCATCCTTCATAAACGCAAAGACGTACCATCTATTGCCAAGGTACCGCTTCTGATTCTACAGGTAGCAGTAGAAAAAAAAAGCTGAGGCAGTTCGAAATATCTCAAAAAGGAAGAAAATTGAAGAGTCAATAGTTGAATCAGATTCGGAGTTAAAGGAGATAAATGACTTTGTTGAGTCTAGTAAAGATGTTGCCAAGTGCAGTGTCAGTGGTTACAGTGAAGAGAGCGAGGAAAGTGGGAGAAATAGTGATGATGGGGATAATGATCCCTTGTCCCTGCCATATCTTTCAAGGTGCATTTCCGTGGAGCGGTATGACCTTCTAACGATAATTGATGAGGTCGGATCTTTCTCAGCAAAGATATTGGTCAGATCAAGAATGGATGCTTATCGAGAATTTAAGCAAGTTCTTATCGACCAGGAATTGACGAAAAGATTCAAGCAGTCCTGTTTTGGACTCCTGAGAAACCTGTCGGAACATCTCAAGTTCAATTGGCAGTTGGTCCATTATTTGTTGTTGCAACACATCAAGAATGATAAGATGCATCGTGAGATGTGGTTCTGTGTTAACAACAAACCTGCTGGTTTTGGCTTGAAAGAGTTTTGTTTGATTACGAGGCTGTACTGCTCATTATTCCCCAGTGAATAAAAATAAAGAAGGTGTTAGCAAAGGGGTATAATTTTTGCTTTAAGGTGATGAAAAACAAAAACATCACGGCGGCCAACTTGTTACACCTGATCAGAAGGAATAAGCTGAACGAGGACCTGAAGTTTAACTGTTGTCTACTGTGGTTCTTGCACACTATGTTGCTTGCAAAAGATTCTACGAAGGTTGTCGACACAAAATTGATTCGAATGGTCGATTCTTTGAGTTTCTTCGAGAAGTATCCGTGGAGGAAAGAGACATTTCAACTGACCATGGACTATCTGAAGAACAAAAGTGACCTGATGAAGCAGAGGTAGGTATTTAATGAGAAGCAAAAGGCATCCTATGCTCTATTTGAATTTCCCTGGGCAATCATGGTATCTACCATAAACCCTTTCGTGAGTTTATCGTAGATTCTCATTTTATTTATACTCTGTCATAGACTCTGAGTTTTTTTTCACTTTGTACTGCTTACAGATTTGGATCTATGAGGCCTTTCCTCATCTTGGAGAATTTGCTGGAAAATAATGGATGAGCCCTTTCCCATTCTCCGCATCTTCAGATGGCACACTACAAAAAGTGACAAGATAATCGAAGGTGACCCATTCAAGTATAAAGGAAAAGTTACTGAGGTATGAACTTATTTTTTATTATGCAATAATACTACGATTGTATCGAATGTTATGTAATTGTTAATTGATATTTTGTAGAACGTGCACCCGTACATCAACCCTATTATTCATGAGAAGAAGATAGATTACATGCTTATGTTTGAGCCATATACGAACGAGGTGAAGAATAACGTCCTTGATGGATTGAATAAAGAGTTAGAAGGGGTGATAGAGCTTACTTCAAATAAGGACAGTAATGATGACAGAGATTTATGTGGTAACCTCGTTGGAGTACGCATTGGTGATGATGATTATCCGAGCACCTCCAAAGATGCAGCGGGCACCTCATCCCCTGGGGATCTTCATAAGCATATTGCTACACTCGAGGAAACGGTGTTGGATATTGCTGCCTATATCAGAGAGAAAAGACTGAAGAAAAAGGAAAAGGATGAGCGACAACACGAGCAAGGTAACTTCATTCAATAATTGATGTTGTTAATGAATTTTCAGCTTTAAATATCAGTAACACTTTGTAATATGATGATATAGTGCATGTGAACCTTCGTGAATCGGAGAGGAATGATGTAACACCCCATACTTTCAAACTTGAACGTAAATTGTTATTTCTACTTGTACATATTCTAAAAACCATAAATCTATTGTGTATAAATCTAGTTGAGCATGAATTGAGATCATAGAGGTCCCCTAACTCAAGGACGAGTTGAAAGCTTTTCCATCGATTGAGTTCTAGTAAGCGTCAAAACTTGGGTCAAATTCAATCGGTTATTACTCTTTGTATATATTGAATTAGAGTGCCTACAATATATCAAACGAAATTACTTCAAATTATCTTTCCAACGATACCAATTTTGCAAAAATCCAACACCCGAGGAAGAAGTTATGACTTTGCAAAGTGGAGTGTGTCGTGCAGAATAAGGTGTGCGACGCACACCCTAACCTTTGCTATAAGGTGTGAGACGCACAACCTAATGTGTGCGATAAAGAGTGCGCCGCACAACCTATATTATGCGATACGGTGTGCACCGCATACATTACTACTCAAGTGACTTAAACACTCCATTTTTGGAGCAAAATGGTCCTTTTTCCACCCTTATTTAGCCATAAACATGAAATTCAGTCCCTAAATACCCCAAAATACACCTTCATTCATCAAAATTGCTCTAAAACTCTCCTTAGGGGTTTAAAATAAAAACCCAAGCAACTCAAGATTCAACCGTGGGTTTTTGAAACTAATTGCATATTTGGAATCACTAGAACGTAGGCTTCAAGAAACACCTATCATCTTCGCATATAGAGGTACGTGAGGTTATCCTAAAATCTCATGGGCTTTTGAATTCATGTTTTACAATGGGGGTTTTGAAACTACGAATATAATCATGTTTTGAACGTTTCTATAATATTGATTTGGTCTTTAGGCCTATTTCCGAGGTGATTTAACATATTATATATGTATATGCATGTGTTTCAAAAAGGTGATAATTTGAGAGCATGAATTATATGGAATCCCTCTCTTGATGTGAATTTGTTTTAAATGTTCATATGATGTAAATTGATTGAAAACATCTCGAAAAGTATGACATGAAATGTTTTGAGAATTGATATGATTTTGACTTGAAAATGAGAGGGCTATTTGTGTTGAAACATGTTGAATACAATGGTTGAATGAGAAGAATGATGTGATATTGATGGCTTGCAAGTTGGGTATGATGATACCCTACTGACTATGATATGTGATTGAATCAGATGAAATTTGAATGCATTGATTTTACATGAGATAGGGGGATGCCCGAAGAAGGCGTTTGAGTGTAAGGGCTCATCGCTGGAAACTGTGTTTGCTGACATGGGAATTGGTACCATGCATTGTGATCTTTCGTACCTGACTTTTTGTTATTCCCAAGTTGGGACTATGGTTAGGAGCCCTGCTTTGTGATCTTGTGCACTACCATTGGGTCGAGACACCCTGCTATGTGATCTTGTGTGTCTTCCCCTCACTTATACTCTTATCTCGGGGGCAACTGAGGTTTGACAGTTGGTGTAAATGTGGTATGTAGGGTATTCCACCTAGCTCAACTGCATTACATTGTTGTTGAAAACAATTACATTACGCCCATGTGTTTTCAAATGATTTGATATGAAACTGCTTTATAATGACTCTCAACTATATTTTGTAAAAATATAATGTTTTGTTTTGATATCTCTGCATACCAGTACTTTTATATTGACCCCCTTCCCTCCCAGGTTTGGAGGCACAGTCTAGGGGTCCAGAAAATCAGTAGATTCCTCAGACAGATTTGCAGAGTCACTTAGTTAGCCTTCTATATTTTGGAAGGCCTGATATCTGGCAGTTTCATTTATCATTTATTAGTTTTGAATCTATTGGGGGCCTTGTCCCAGTTTTTAGATAGATATTTATTTCAGTTATGTAGTATAGATTTCGCAGACGTTATAGAGATGTTGTGTTGAGATTGTGGGACATTATTCCCCGTTATTAATTTCATATGATTCTTGACCATGTTTCCGTAATATTGTTTATCTTCCGTATTTCTTTTATCATATGAGTTATTAGTATGATTATCAGACAAATAGGGGTGTTTCGGGCCTTCATGGTTCGGAATGCTCATCAAGTCCAGGGCCTCGGTTCGGGTCGTGAAAAACTTGGTATCTGAGCACGATTCATGGTCCCAGGGTGTCTGCGAAATCGCGTCGGGTAGAGTCTTGTTTATGGGTGTGTAGCGCGCCACACTTATAAGCAGAAGGCTACTAGGCGTTTAGAAATGTCTCTTTTTCTTCATGTTCCAGTTCGTGCAATAGAGTTAAAATGTTCCTCTTTCATACTGTCACTCGTGCTATGGTGTCGCCCATATGAAGGTAAAGTTATCCTAAATTCTTTCCTTACTCTGATGTTCTTAGAAATGTCCCATTATTGGGGTGATTCAAGTGCGAAAAGTTTAGAATCTACATGATATAGTCCTTTCCGATTGAGCCATATAAGATTTTAAAAATTATGCAAAGACTCGAGAGGAGTCTGTTAGTGCTTCAATATGTGTTGATTCTGATGTAAACATTAATCCTGATAGAATTGTGCTTTCCAGTTTAAGGTATTAAGTGCATCTAGTACCTCTCAAAAATCTTGATACAGATGTGGACGATGTATAACAGAATGTAGGAACTGTATTTTCTCCCGAATAGTAGCATAAGTTAAAGTGTTGTTGTCATGACCTATCGGTAATGAAATTAGACCAAGAAGTTAGTGATGTGAAGTCACAAAGTTAGAAGTCAGAGTGAGGGTGATTTTTATGTAAATGAATATTTCAGTTGAATAACTGACGTTTGAGGATGATTTACCCCTTTATAGTGATAAACTAATGTGCTAGCTAGTAGCACGTGTGGATGGTATGGTAGTCCATGGGGGAAGTGTCTTATTCAGATTTTTATTTATACAGAGTAAGATGTGTATTCTTAGACCATTAATTATTATGTGTCAATTTCTATCTCATGTAATATGTAATCTTGTTATCACTGTGTTTTTGAAAAAAAAAATATAAATTTTTTTAAAGTCTAGTGAAGCCGTGTGGGGCTCTTTCGATTCACTAGCATAGTTTCCTTGTTATTCATCTCATTTTTCGGTTCAAAAATACTAAATCAAAGTCTAGTGAAGCCGTGTGAGGCCTATTTTGATTCACTAACAACTTGTTGTCCAACTTGTTGTTCTTTTGTTGGATTAATATATGTATGGATGAATCTGTTTGCATGAGATTGAGTTGGTAAAGAGGTGATTCGTCCTTGTGAGTTAGTTTAGTATAAGGTAGAGAAGGAGTTGTTAGTCAGGGTGATTTGTTGGTTGCTTGAATGTGAAAAATGGCTATATTAGCGAGTAAGTTATGATTATAGATTCATGGTTGTTTGAGGAATTTGAAGGCAATCTAAATGTATGCTTGAGTAAGTAAGTATGAGGTGAGAAATATGCATAAGTAGATAAGATCATATGGGGTTATAATATTAGATTAAGGTTGATCATGTTTATTATGTGACCTTACCCCTTGACTTTTTTCGTTGGTAGTTGTAAACTAGTACTACATATGAGAAGGTATGTATCAAATTATGAGGCATTTAGATAGAATGTTCCAATTTGATGGATTAGTATATTATGTTGCATTCGTCATTGGTTGTAGACGATTGACGCTAAACTATAGGCTTGAATTCAAGTGTAGAATGTGGTGGTAAAAATAGTGGCATGAGATTAATGATGTATGTTTTGAATTTAGTAGGCTTGATGTGTTGAAATAGTACGTGCTAGTAAGTTATGATAAGGAAGACCTTAAGGTCAAGATGGATTATTGTGGTTATGAAGTTCTAGTGTACTAGTGTTTCTTGATGTTTATTTCATGGTTTCCAAGTGAGAATCACGCGTAAGGTTGGGTTGAAAAATCATGTTTAGCACTAGACCTTAAGTTTTGAACAGTTGAAGTCCATGAAGGTGGATGTGATGATTTCTTGGTTAATGATGCTAGTTATATGGTAATGGAAGTGATCTAATAGGCTTGAACAGTGTATGAAATGACTTAAGTTTAAGTTGATTCGTAATGAAGTATAATATTTTAGGTATGGTGTGTAAGTATGCCCAAGGCGATATGGAGTTGTGGCATTTCTCTAAGACTATCACATGTTGCGTGTGACTAGTGGTACCGTTGAGTTGCTAGTTGGAAAAAGACTAGTTAGATAGTATATGGTGTTCTAGATAGCCAAGTTAAGAAGCCTTGATTGATAGTGTTAAGCCTTTTGATGTGATCTCGATTCTCATGGTAGAGAGATATAAGTTTGGAGTAGCAATATTGGTATGCTAGGATGGAAGTGGTATGGTTCATCAAAGGCTTGGTGATATCCATGTTAAGTGTTAGAATCTAAGTTTGAGTTTTGAAAGTTGAACCGATAAAAATAAGTATGCAACCATTAGACTATGACTATTGGGGCTATCAAAATATAGAGTGTATCTCAGAAGGTAGTATTAGCAGTGGGCTTTCCACTTTCATGTATGGGCTTTCGGGTTAAGTTCTATTAATTTTGTGTATTGTCATATTTTAGACCCCAGAGTGCAGTGAGTGCGGTTAAGTTTAAAGTCTAGTAAGGGATCTCCCAAACTTAAGATGATGGCTTAAAGCCAAGGGGGAGATGATAAAATGAATAACCAAGTCTGGCTCTCAGATTCTAGTAGTGATGTCATGATGACATAGAACGTTAGAAAGTGAGAGTTAGACTCAACCCATTCCTATCTCAGTATTTTTCAGTGATCCCAATACATACTCATGCCTTCCATGTCAGTTCGATAATCGTAGCTCATGATCATGCTTGTGATAGCGAATCATGTACTCTTCCAGTTCAAAAATGAAGAGTTCCAGTTCATTCAGTAGTTAGAATTACATTCCATATGTTACAAACTCCAAATTGAGGTCATGCAGCTCATGAAATATATGTTTGCGCCCTATAGTATGCTCAGTCTCCATAACTCATGTTTTACGCCAAATGATTGGCGAGATTCAGCTTATAGCCATGAATATCCTAAATTCAGAGTGCTTTGATAAATCCCGAATGTTGATTTGCTATTCCTCATGCCTCAGTTAAGTGTTAAGTTTCATATAATTCCCTTCTATGTTTCAAAATCTTATGTTTTAGCCTTTTGTGACTCCTTCTTATGTGAGGATGGTTGTGAGGAGTAAATGTTTTCCTGTTGATAAAAAGCATAGTATGCTTGTTTTAGATAAGGCCTTAAGTGTTAAGTAAGTTTGGGGCCAAATCTTTGATATATGTGATGGTTAGTGAGAATTTGTGTGTGTATGTTCTTGGGGTAGCGCGTGGGAGTTATATTGATAGTGGTTTAGAGAATATGTGAAGTATGTCCTTATGGGTGTTTGCTTTGGAGGTCATATGTGGTTATAAAGATAGGCTTGAATGACATGTTGGGATTTAAGTGGAGGGACACAATATACTCTAGTAAATCCATAGTAAGAGTTCAGAGCTAGTCGTTGAAGTGGTAAGGCACGTTATGCTTAGGGTGTGATCTCTAAAGAGGATACAGAAAACTGAATCATATGGTTTAGACTAGTATCGTGGTGTGGCATGTTGTATTTTGTGATTTAAAATTAGGCTTGATCACCGTGAAAGGATTTAAGCTACTTTAGACACTAGTAGAAAGATTTATAAGGATTATAACTTGAATCAATGAGTATGGTAATTAAGGAGAATAGTAAGTTAAGGGATACTCGAGAAGTGTGCTAAGCTTGAAAGTAAGAAGTCGCATTGACTAAGGCCTGGTAATTCTATCCTGATTTATGAGTTATATGTCTATATTCCATACTGCAGAGTAGTGTAAATGTTGTGATTTCCTCAGTTGTATGTCTCGTGTAATCCATACCTAAGATTCGTGGCTCCCTATTACTGCTAGAACTTCTTTAGAGAGAGTATTAAAGAGATACTCCAGATTGAGTATACGTTTCCAGTATAGTTCAGTCTATGTGGACAGCAAATCAGTTTAGCAGTCAGATTCGCATGACTTGTTTTCTTATCTCTTTATTTAATAATGCTACCCAAAGTCTCAGATATGTTACTATTCCAAGGTAGAGTATACTAGTATTTGCGAGTATAGCTCAATTCATGCGTCATGTACTAGATTCAATTCCAGATGTTCAGATATGATTAAATTTGTCGGTGCCTAGTGCATCGCCTCAGTTTTTTGAGCATCTTAGTGAATTGAGCAATCATAGAGGGACATAGGGTCCCAAGGGGGAGATACCCCATTCAGTTGCATGCATAGATTCTTATTACAAGCTCCGCACCAGTTATCATTGTGTATTCAGTATACGTTTATACGTCAGTTCAGTCAGATATACATGCATTAGAAATGCATGTCCAGTAGAAAAAGTTCAGCTTATTAGTGTATTCAGTTTTGCGTTCATGAGAACAAATCAGTAACAAATCCATGCATCAGGTATGCATGTTCATTATGACAACTCAGCTTATGAGTAGCTTCAGTCGTGTATTCCATGCATCGGATATGCATGTCCGATATAAGAATTCAGAAGATCATTAGTTTCAGCCATATGGTCATGTTTCAGATCAGTGTATTCTTTATTAGAGGACATGTCATGTCTGCGTTATTCCATACCTTTAAGGCTTCAATAAGTTCCTACCCACCATTCGAGGACGAATGATCCCAAGGGGGAGATAATGTAACACCCCATACTTTCAGACTTGAATGTAAATTGTTATTTCTACTTGTACACATTCCAAAAATCATAAATCTATTGTGAATATAGTGTTTTAATCACCTATGTGGTGTATAAATCTAGTTGAGAATGAATTGAGATCATAGAGGTCCCCTAACTCAAGGACGAGTTGAAAGCTTTTCCATCGATTGAGTTCTAGTAAGCGTCAAAACTTAGGTCAACTTCAATCGGTCATTACTCTTTGTATATATTGAATTATAGTGCCTACTATATATCAAATGAAAGGTCTTCGAATTATCTTTCCAATGATATCAATTTCGCAAAAATCCGACACTCGAGGAAGAAGTTATGGCTTTGCAAAGTTGAATGTGTCGTGCAGCATAAGGTGTGCGACGCACACCCTAACTTATGCCATAAGGTGTGCGACGCACAACCTAATGTGTGCAATAAAGAGTGCGCCGCACAACCTATATTATGCGATGAGGTGTGCACCGCATACATTACTACTCAAGTGGCTTAAACACTCCATTTTGGGGGCAAAATAGTCATTTTCTCACCCTTATTTAGCCATAAACACGAAATTTGTCCCCAAATATCCCAAAATACACCTTCATTCATCAATATTGCTCAAGAATTCTCCTTAGAGTTTCAAAATAAAAATCCAAGCAACTCAAGATTCAACCGTGGGTTTTTGAAACTATTTGCATATTTGGAATCCCTAGAACGTAGGCTTCAAGAAACACTTATCATCTTCGCATATAGAGGTACGTGGGGTTATCCTAAAATCTCATGGGCCTTTAAATTCATGTTTTACAATGGGGGTTTTGAAACTACGAATATAATCATGTTTTGAACGTTTCTATACTATTGATTTGGTCTTTAGGCCTATTTTCTAGGTGATTTGACATATTATATATTTATATGCATGTGTTTCAAAAAGGTGTTAATTTGAGAGCATGAATTATATGGAATCCCTCTCTTGATGTGAATTTGTTTTAAATGTTCATATGATATAAATTGATTGAAAATATCTTGAAATGCATGACATGAAATATTTTGAGAATTGATATAATTTTGACTTGAAAACGAGAGGGCTATTTGTGTTGAAACATGTTGAATACAATGGTTGAATAAAAAGAATGATGTGATATTGATGGCTTGCAAGTCGGGTATGACGATACCCTATTGAATATGATATGTGATTGAATCAGATGAAATTTAAATGCATTGATTTTACATGAGATAGGTGGATGCCCGAAGAAGGCGTTTGAGTGTAAGGGCTCATCGCTGGAAATCGTGTTTGTCGACATGGGAATTTGGTACCATGCTTTGTGATCTTTCGTACCTGACTTTATGTCATTCCCAAGTTGGGACTATGGTTAGGAGCCCTGCTTTGTGATCTTGTGCACTACCATTGGGTCGAGACACCCTGCTGTGTGATCTTATGTGTCTTTCCCTCACTTATACTCTTATCTCGGTGGCAACCGAGGTTTGGCAGTTGATGTAAATGTGATATGTAGGGTATTCCACCTAGCTCAACTGCATTAGATTGTTGTTGAAAACAATTACATTACGCCCATGTGTTTTCAAATGATTTGATATGAAACTGCTTTATAATGACTCTCAACTATATTTTGTAAAAATATAATGTTTTGTTTTGCTATCTCTGCGTACCAGTACTTTTGTATTGACCCCCTTCCCTCCCAGGTTCGGAGGCACAGTCTAGGGGTCCAGAAAATCAATAGATTCCTCAGACAGATTTGTAGAGTCACTTGGTGAGCCTTCTATATTTTGGAAGGCCTGATATCTGGCAGTTTTATTTATCATTTATTAGTTTTGGATCTACTGGGGGCCTTGTCCCAGTTTTCACATAGATATTTATTTCAGTCATGTAGTAGAGATTTCGCAGACATTATAGAGATGTTGTGTTGAGATTGTGGAACATTATTCTCCGTTATTGATTTCATATGATTCTTGACCATGTTTTCATAATATTCTTTATCTTCCGCATTTCTATTATCATATAAATTATGTGCATGATTATGAGATAAACAGGGGTGTTTCGAGCCTTCATGGTTCAGAATGCTCGTCACGGCTAGGGTCCCGGTTCGGGTCATGACAAATGAAAAAGGAGAAAAAATGAGCAAAGTGGATGAGTTGGCCTCTGTTGTGGCAGAAGAGGAAAAAGAAGAAGAAATAAAAGAAGATAAGATCCAAGAAGAAGGTGGAAAAGTAGCAGCTGTAGAAGCAGACGAAGAAGCGGCAGTAGATGAACAAGAAGATGAGGAAAAAGAAAAACATGACAAAGAAGAAGTCGAGAAAGAAGCAGCAGGTGAACGAAAAGAAGAAGCTGAGGAAGATACAACTGCTGCTGGTGAAAAAAGAGAAGAAGCTATGGAAGAAATAGAAACTGAAGAAGCACCAGCTGTTGCAGATGCTGAAAAAGAAGGAGAAGAAGGTGAGAATGAAGAAAAAGCTGCAGCTGTTGAGAAAAAAAGAGCTGAAGCTGACTAAAAAGATGTGGTCATGGATATTAGTTATGAAATCAATAGTAACGTATGTGTTGATGAGGAACACAGGTAAAAAGACATTTGAATCCTAACCCGTTTAATGTGTTGTTGAATGATGAGTTGTTAGGATATGATAATTTTTTTTATTTCACAAATATGAAGGTTGAAGGATCTGGTGGTAGGATAAGACAATTATTCTTTTAATTTATGAAATTTGTTATGATTCTACACTGAATTTGCTTCTATCAAACTGATTTGTGGCATGAAATTTGATTATGCAGGGTGTGGTTATAGTTCGTACAATGTATGCTTAATATCATAGAATACAAACTTAATCTTTCATATACTACATGCATAGTCTATCATTACCCTGCTGGTCGAATTTAAGTTGACGTGTTGTTTTATTGACTATGATTCTATCAAAAATAGTATTAACATTATAGAAAAATAGAAGTATTATTATTTATTCAATATCACTACATCCATGTTACACTTTTTCAAAAAACGAATACTAGCATTATAGCACATAACATCATTTTTAGGCCATTCGCCCTTTCTTCAGCCAAAATCAATTTTTATTTTAGTTGATCCCTCTCTATTTGTGTGTCATGTAGCAATACTTTAAAGTGATCCCTCTGTTGATCGGCTTCTTTGAACAAAGTCATGAGAAAATCTTTATTTTCTTCGCATTGTTGGAGCCTTTATAGTAGACTAAATTTTGCCAAGCCTTGAAAATTAATTTCTCGAGTCCGAGACTCAACGTTGATGGACTGGTTGGAAGTGATAGCTCATCAAGCCATTTAAAAAAGCGAGCATGCGCCATTATCTTAGGAAAATAATAATAATTACATAACGATTAACTTAACTTTATAAAAAAAAAAACACCACACCTTCACAATTGCACAATTAAAAAATTTGCGACCTGGATTTGAATATGTACGTGACGTCCTCAAGACAGCCACATTTCCACAATGAAAAATCAAAGTATTTTTAGAATTGGATGTTTGAGATGCTTGAGATATTTTAGAATTTTTAAAAATAAACAAAGTGAATGAAATAAAATAATGAGGGATGGACACCTTATATATGAAGTAAAAACGAATTGTTAACACTGATGGATTACAAAAGTAGTCGTTTATTACCGTTGGAACAATAATTTTTTTTCCAATTGGTGGTGACACTTAATAGACTGTCATAGACCATGACCTATGTCAGCCATCAACGAGATACCAAAGTCTACCATACACACTCGTACTCGATGGACCCTCAATAATATGTTAAATAAAAAATATTACAGTAAAAAATATACTTGTGCTTTGAGGGTCCATCGATTCAGTTGGTCTATCGTAGACTTATGCCTTAAGGTGGGCATCAATTGTTCTCCTGATTATACGTAAACCTCTGCTATAGACCAACACTTGGATGTTGTTTAAAAATGAATAAATAAATTAAAAATAAATACAGTGTGGGTTTGTACATATATGAAGGAGTGTAAACAAGTCACATAAACATATTAGAGCTTATAAAAATTAGGGGTGGTGAATTAAGGAGTGTGTGGATGGGTATTGGTCGAACAAATAATATCCTAAGAGTAATGGTTGTCAAAGCACAAGTATGTTTTGAGGATTATGATTGTTCAACAACTATCCATTCCACACTCTTTTTATTTGGGGGTGGTGATTGAAGAGTGGTGATTGAAGGAGTATGTGGAATGGGTAGTCATCAAATACAATCAACATCCTCAAAACATACTTGTGCTTCGACAAACATTATTCTTAGGATATTATTTGTTTCGATCAATACCCACCCACACACTCCTTAATTCACCACCCCTAATTTTTCTAAGCTCTAATATGTTTAGGTGACTTGTTTACACTTCTTCATATGTGTACAAACCCACACTATATTTATTTCTAATTTTTTATTCATTTTTAAACAACATCCAAATGTTGGTCTATAGAAGTGTACATAGACCTGTGTGGTCTACGAATAATCAGGAGACCAATCTATGCACTCTTGAAGGTGTAAGTCTACGGTAGACCAATAGGGTCGATGGACCCTCAAAGCACACGTATTTTTTTTACATGGATTTGACAAGGATCAACATCATTTTTAATTTAATTATTTTATTTCACCAGACCCAAAACATGTTATTATCAGTTTAAATCATTTTTAATTTAATTATTTTATTCCACCAGCTCCAAAACATGTTATTATCTGTTTACATCTTTTTTAATTTAATTATTTTATTCCACTAGCCCTAAAATATGTTATTATCTATTTATATCATTTTTAATTTAATTATTTTATTCCACTAGCCGCAAAATATGTTATTATCTATTTATATCATTTTTAATTTAATTATTTTATTCCACTAGACCAAAACTTGTTATTATCTGTTTTAATTTAACTGATGGCCCATCGATTCACATGATTGACGATTGATTACTATGTTAGGTCAATGACAGATTGAATATACGATCGATGATAGACTATTTATGCGATTGATGATAGACTATTTATGTGATCGGCGATAGACTATTTATGTGATCTGTATTTACAAATGCATTCACTACAGATGCAAATACAAAAATAACAATAATCAAAAAGAGGAAAACAAAATTTGAAAATAGAAATACTTCGTTCATTGCATAATCATACGATTTTTACATTGGGAACATTGGCACATCGACCAGAACAACCAAAATAAGCAAATAACGAAGAAGCTTTCTTCTAACAACAATCCTACAAGAAAGCTCCTTCTGCAATGAACACAACATAAAATCTTATAAACATAAAACAAAATAAAAAACTAAAAAACAGATTTCAGAGGGATGCTGGGGGGGGGGGGTGATGTAGTCAGGGTCATCCACTCCAAGCCCTTCCAGAATTGCCCTCAAGAAACGAGCAATTCAATGGAGTTCCCACTCTAGGTAGATGCAGTCTTGACCCAGGCCATAGAACAGGTGGTCAAAATCATTTCTAAGAAGGAGGAGGTCGTAGTATCTTGGGGGAACATGTCTGATGGGGCGCACGAGTATCTTTATTTGAGGCATATTTTTTTATTTGGGTGAAGAATAAGAAGATGAGGGTTTCTAATATTTTGGGTTTAGGGACAAGTGAAGGGTTGCGTAGAAATAAGCACTGTTCTTATAGACCTATAGATGGCGTCCTTTCATATATCCGCCCAATTTTCAGTCGACATGTGTGAGAAGAGAAAAGGCTTGGTTTGCGTATACCAATGATTTTTCTTATGAACAGATATTTTTGCAACTTTTCATTAAATAGGAACGGGAAACAATGATTCATTGCATCGATTGGAGAGATAAGGCGGTAAAATGACCAATATAGTGTGTTTGATGAGCAATAATATAACCAATACATAATATTCTGTAGACCTTGTGAAATATATACCGTAGATTTTACGTTGTCTATCATAGACAATGCTTTAAGTCGATTACAACTGAACGTAAAAATCTACAGAAATGCACATGTAGCACCCAAAACAGTAGCTTTACAACTGAAGCTAAAAAAAAGCCTATCTATGATTTGTTGGCCATTCTACACGTGGTTTTTTTGTGCCCGGATATCTTGCATTTTGAACACCTATTTTACCTTTTGGACTTGAATGTCTCACTGACGCCCTTAGTGTATTTAAATTTCTTCCTTCCGAGTTTGGGATCGTAGGGGAGTGGAAAAATTTTAGTGTCTAGTGATTCCTGTGGCACAGTTCATTCGGCCTCTGGAGGGACAACGTTAATTGCTTTTGAGTATGCGAGGAGGTAACTTTCAGCTTTATAAATTGATGAAGAGTACTCGTAGATGGAGTTACCATAATCTACGCCATCGCCATACTTTGCTCGCAAAGCTGCCATCGTATGTTCGCACGATATTTTCACCAAGTAAAATTTTTGACAAGAACAACTCCTCTCCAAGAGATTGACCTTGGTAGTAATGCTGTTGCCGAACATCGTGTACTAGAAGAGAACCCCATTTGGATTACTCACATATAAGGAATCGCTCGCACTCTTATTATCCCTTAGGATCCTTTCCGCATAAGGCATAAATTTGTTCTCTTTACCATTGACAAAGGCATGCCGCTCCCTAAACTTTTCACCAAATTTTTTAGCAATTGAATTGAATATTTATGACATGGGGTACTCCCGTTCATCCATCAAAATTGAGTTGAGCGACTCAGCGATGTTTGTGGTCATCACGTCGTACCTATTGCCTGGAAAGTGTTCTCTACTCCATTTTTCAAAACCAAGTACATTTTTAAGGACATGTGCTGTCTCAGGGCAATTAGTCTTCAATTCTGCAAAATAATCACTAAACTCATCAAAGGAATAAGCCTTTTCCGCAACATAGAACAGATAAAGATGTTCTCTGCAGTGTTAATTTACGCAAAGATTTTCAGCAAGGTGCCTCATGTAAAGTCCGTGATGTGCATGACTGTATACACGGGAGAAGGCATTGACGATGCTAATGTGCCTGTCGGAGATGACACATAGATCTGGTTTATCTTCTACCATAGACTTCAGCTTCTCGAAGAAGAAGGTCCAAGAAATATCGTTCTCTTTATCCACGACACAAAAGGCAATCAGAAAGATATGATTTTTGGTGTCCTGTGCAATGGCACTCAGCAGAATGCACCCGTACTTGCCATACAAATGTGTGCCATGGATGACAATTACCTTTCTCATGTGGGCATATCCCTGTATGCAAGCTCCGAATGCTAAGAAGTAGTAAATGAATGATCTATCCATCCGGTTTACCATGATAGAGTAAGAAGACCCGAGATTCAATAACTCCAGCATATGGGAAAAATTCGGCAAATGATCATATCCGTGCTTCGGTGTCCCGCGAATAATTTTCTTTGCAATTACACTTTCTTTCCGACACATCCAATAGCTTGCGTTGCAATGCAACTCCTTAAACAGAATTCTTTGAATTTCTCTTTTGCTTGGACCCTTGCCATCTCGAAAATAATTTACGCATACTGAAGCAATCAATTCTGATGAGACTTTCTTATGCCTGCGGGTGGCGTGTTCTACACCGAACGTGTGCAACCCGACATACTTGTATATGCAAAATTTGTTTGAGGTGTAGTACTTTTTTGCCCGCAACAACCAGCCACAACCAAGAGATAAGCATTTTGTCTTAATAAATTTGGTGCAGCTCTTCTCCATATAATAATCAAAAGAATGCCTCATCGCTGCTGCATCTAGTAGCATTTTTAGCTCTTTTTTATCGGTGAATGTTTGACCACAATAGAATATGGTTTCATCGGTGAAAGAGTGACCTGGTTGTGATACCATTTCACGGTCTTCTTCATCATCTTGCGAGTCCGATGAAAAGTTTTCCTTATGCATAAAATCATCTTCCATATTAATTGGATGATCACCATTGTTCTCGTAATCATTCAAATCGTCGTCGATCAAATCGTCTTCGATCAAATCGTCGTCGACTGCTGGGCGCCGCGGTGGGGGTGCTAATGAATTTAACAGTCCTTCAAAGGACCTCTCAACCACATTTATCCTCAAAATAGGCCTAAATCCATCTACATCAGCATCCATTATGTACGTCAGTACACGTACATCGCTATTTATGATCGTAGGATTCACCTTTTCCCTTGAATGCATTAGATAACTAATCATTACGTCGCTTAACGCGCAATCTAGATCCCTGCTCTGCATTATGCTTGCAACAAATTCGTCGTACGAACTATTGCGATGAACAGGAATGAGAATTATCACCTTGGTAAATGATCTCCAGTTCCAACATTTGGGAGAGTCTCCACCCATTCTCCTATGAAATCATCAAAAACCAGAACAAATTCTGTAATAGATATCCTAGAATTAAGCTTTGGTTGATGGTAGATTATGCTTAGGGTCTATGTCGGGATATATGCACAGTCGATGACTGACGATGACGGGTCGATGGCTGCGCAAATATCCGTACAAAAACTTAAAATTACAAATATTGCTTCTAATCAATGTTTGTTGGGTTTATGGAATAGAGAAATGAACTTGGAGTCGCCTGAGCTGCTGTAATGTACTTTCTAATGTGGTTTTGACTAATGTGAGTGATTTAAAACTTTTTAACAATGGTGGAAAATGTGTTTGAGAAGATAGGAAACAAATGGGGTAACAATGGAGGCAATGGACAAGCTTATGATGTTTGTGGACTGATTTACAGTTGATCGCAGGAAAATAACACCGAAAAAGTGGCCGAAATCGGAGCTTTTTGGAGGAAAAAATAACCATCTTCTATTTTTAGCTTTTGGAATTTTTTTTTTAATATTTTTAAAAAACCTAGATATTTTTGTATATATAATGGTGGATGATGGAGTGGGTTAACGTATATTATTAGAAACTTGTGGGTGAATTTATTAAGTTGAAAGTATGGGATTAAAGTGAATTATTATAAAAGTTGTGGCTGAAATTGTTAATTTGAAAAAATTGGTGGTGAGGTGGAATTAAGTGTGTATATGACCAATTTTTTCAAACTTTTGGCTATTTGGCAAAATAGTTTTGTAAAACAACCATTTTGGCATACTTGCCCCAGATTCCACACATAAGCTTACATATATATGGCTGGTTTGTTTCAAGTTTGGACATGTAGGATAGTCGACCCACCAGCTGCTCTTGGTAAATATAGTTGCTCCCACAAATTCAGTGATTTAGCACTTGTTGTTTGTCCCCGGTCCATAAATTAGCCCTACATAGAGCCTCGATGCATTTAATAATTTTTTAACACATATATCCGAAATGTTTGAACTGAAAATAATACAACTTTTATAAGTGGCAATCTTCCCGTGTAGGATAGGAACTTTGAAATCCAGTGGATGATCCTTCCCATCATTTTATCAAGCAACGGTTGACATTAAGCAGTAGAGATCCTTTTATAGATTAAAGGACCCCCAAATACCTAAATGGTAGTTGTGTCTTTGAAAACTGTAATGTATCTAAGTATAGCATTCTGTGTCTCTAGATCCACTCCTCCAAAAAAAAATGAAGCTTTTGTCACGATTTTCTATTAATCCAAAAGATGCAGAGAAAGCTAAGAAACATTCATGGACTTTTAAAACAGAACCAAGATCCCCTCTACTAAATTGCAAAAGATCGTCGACAAATCCCAATTGCACAATGTTCAGTTTAGTACATTTGGGGTGATAGTTAAATTCAAGAGGCGAAGTTTAGTTAAAGACTCAATGAGGGCTCAAAGGCGCAAAAATGGTTATTTGTAAACTATTTCAAGCAAGTGCACATTCCCCCCTCACCAATCAATTCAAAATAAGAAAAGAAAATCGTTAAATTATTCAATTATATATGATTGAATAATTTAAGATATTAATTGACTAGGATGACAGTTTCTCCTTCAAGAATGGAAAATTAGAATTTCGAGCGTAGGAATTACTAATAAGTAGTGATTAACAGTGGTGGCTTAAGAGTGAGGTTAGTAAACCGTTTGCTTTAGACCTCAATATTTGAGGCTCTTTTAATACTAAATTTTAAGATTTCAATTTCACCAATTATAATATTGAAGATTGTAAAATTAACAGGTATAAAATTTAACGAATTACAATATCCAAAAGACATGCTGAAAATGGGCTTGTGATTTGGTGGGAATATAGTAGTTATACTTAGGGGCGGGTGTTTGGTCGGTTCGGTCTGATTGTTTAATATCGGTTCGATTTATCGATTTTCGGATTGACAAAAATGGCATCCGTAACCAAATTGAAATAAATTCGGTTTGGTTCGGTTTTTACAAATTCGGTTCAGTTATTTCGGATTTTTATTTTGGTTTGAAATATTAAAGTAGTTAGCCTCTCTTTTTCATAATTGAACATTTAAAATTGATGGGTTTTCTTAGAAAACTTATTTTTTCAAACCTGTTTTTCATTCCCAAATATAAATAACTATAAATAACTCAACATGGATGAAACAAAATGAAATAACCATAAGTTTAACATAATACATAACGTCATTAATCATTACATATAATATAACCTTGCATAAATAGTCCATAAAATAATTCAAAATCACCAAAATAGTCCATAAAATATTCGAGTCACTAAAACAATCCATAAAAAGCCTACGGCGTATGCGAATTTGCTGTTAAATGTTAATTGTGAATGTGAATTACTAAATATAATATATATATATATAATATTATATATAATATAATATAATATAATATAATATAATATAATATAATATAATATAATATAATATAATATAATATAATATAATATAATATAATATAATATAATATAATATAATATAATATAATATAATATAATATAATATAATATAATATAATATAATATAATATAATATAATATAATATAATATAATATAATATAATATAATATAATATAATATAATATAATATAATATAATATAATATAATATAATATAATATAATATAATATAATATAATATAGTATAATATAATATAGTATAGTATAGTATAATATAGTATAGTATAATATAATATAGTATAGTATAGTATAATATAGTATAGTATAATATAGTATAATATAATATAGTATAATATAGTATAGTATAATATAGTATAATATAATATAATATAATATAATATAATATAATATAATATAATATAATATAATATAATATAATATAATATAATATAATATAATATAATATAATATAATATAATATAATATAATATAATATAATATAATATATAATATATTATTTATTTGTTTATAAAATTTCGATTTTTTGGTTTAATCGATTTTTTTTTTTCAAAACTGAAATCCGAACCGAAAAATTAAAATTTTAAAATTACAAACTGAATCCGATCCGAAAAATTAAAAGACTGAAAAATTGAAATCAAAATTAAATTTCAATTTTTTTTTTTGATTTATTTAAACTAAAATATGTCCACCCCTAGTTATACTGTATTTCTACTCTGTCCTAGTTGTTTTGTTGATTGTTAGGACAAATTCAAAAGAGATGCTGAAAATGGGCTTGTGATTTGGTGGAAATACAGTCACTTTTTTCCTTTTTTTGTTCAAATTATTTTAGGAAAGGTTTTTATTTGTTTCTAATTAAAGTTTTTTTTAGTTTAAAAGTTTCCCAATTAGATTTTAGTATTTATTATCTTAATAAAAGTAGAATTCGAATCAGATTTAATTTGGGATAGGTTTCTCCGGCCACAGGACAACAATATTATTATTTATTAATTGGGAAAAGAGTCAAATTTATCTTTCTATTTTGAAAAATTGGTTAAATATACCCTTCGTCATATTTTGGGGTCAAATCTACCCTCGCTGTCATACTTAGAGGTCAAATTTACCCCTCTACTTTCAAAATTGATTAAATATACCCTTCGTCATACTTTAGGATCAAAATTACCCTTGATGTCATACTTTGGGGTCAAATTTATCCTCGTTGTTAAGAAACTTTTCATGTGTACCCTTTCTTAATAGAAAAGCTCTAATTAACGTTAAATGCACCATTTTTTTTAAAGAAGATACACCTTAATCTAACCCGTCTGATCCGACTCGAGCCACAATAAAGACACAAATAAATATCCCCCTAAATCTGCTACCTGTTTCCAAGGTTCCTAGGCAATTGTCTTTCTTTGTATCCTTTTACCCTGACTTTTGTGTATTTTAGGAACTTTACAGTGAAAAGGTGAAGAGAATTGGTATAGAAAGAAGAGGTTTATACATTTTCAAAGGTGAGTCTAAAGTGAAGAATGAATCTGAAGGTGAAAGGCTTGTAGCAGGCACGATTGTACATGACGGAACTTGTGGCACAAGAGGCTTGGATACAAGTATTGAAGTCACTAGACCTTTTAACTCACAGTAAGGATTGTGAGTTATTAAATAAATGTCATGTATGTTCATTAGCTAAACAAACTAGATTGTCATTTTCTATCAGTGAAGCTACGTTAAATTTGTGTTTTGATATTGTACATATGAATCTCTGGGGACCCTTTAAAACACCTATTTTTGATAAAAAATTCTAATTTTTAACAATTGCGGATAATTGTAGTACATATACTTGGATTCACCTATTGCAGCTTAAAACTAAAACCATTGTGGCTCTAAAAGATTTTATGTTGATGGTTAAAGTTCAGTTTGAAACTGGTGTGAGAATCATAAGGACTGATAATGGTACTGAGTCCTTTAATACTTAGTGTAATGAATTGTTCAAGACTTTAGGTATGTTGCATCAAAGTAGTTGCCCTTATACACCATAGCAAAACAGTGTAATAGAAAGAAAACATAGACAAATTCTAAACATAGCTAGAGCTATTAGGTTTCAGTCACAAATGCTTATCAAATACTGGGGTTTAGTTGTTCAAGTTGTTGTCTACCTGATGAATAGATTACCATCATCTTTCATTAATGGTAAAAGTCCATATGAAGTATTATTCTCTAAGGTACCTTCCTTATCACATTTAAGGGTACTAGGTTGCTTATGCTATGCCTCAGTATTGCCAAAATATGATAAATTTTCTGAGAGAGCCAAACTAGCTGTATTGATCGGATATTCTATTACACAGAAGGGATGCCTATTACTAGACTTAGCCTCTAACAAGTTTTTTGTCAATAGAGATGTCACATTTAAAGAAGATGTTTTCCCTTTTGCTGAGAAAAGGGCTAGTGCTAGTCCGTAGACACATTTAAATCATATGCATAAGATAGTAGTGATGCAAATTCAGTTGACTCAGCAGATCTTGATGGTGATCACACTTTGAATATAGAAGAACTGTCTCAAGGTACTTCAACACTAGTTATACCTGTGGATACAACATACTAGCTAGTTGTTCAACCAATTGAATAAATGTCTTCATGCATATACAATGCAGATTTTATTTCTCAAAGAAGAACACCTAGAGTGCCTAAGGAGCCTATCTGGATGAAAGATTACACAATACCTGGGAAGAGAAAGGGTACTAAATATCCTATTGCAAATTACTTTTCATATAATAATAATACCTCTAGCTCTAAATGCTATGTTAATAGATTTTCAATATTGATAGAGCCACAGTTTTTCCTTCAAGCTGTCAAAGATGACAAATGGATTCAGGCTATGACGTATGAGATACAGACATTTGAGGTCAATAACACTTGGGAGGTAGTTGACTTTCCTCCTGGTAAGAATGTCATTGGTTCAAAATGGGTGTATAAGATTAAGTATAAAACAAATGGAGAGGTTGAGAGGTTCAAAGCAAGATTGGTAGCTAAAGGTTACAGTCAGCAAGAAAGGCTAGACTACCATGACACATTTTTACCTGTGGCAAAAATGGTAACTGTCAGGTATGTTATTGCTCTTGCTGTATCAAAAAGATGGTGCTTGTATCAAATGGATGTCTACAATGCTTTCCTGCAGGGAGATTTAGATGAAGAAGTATATATGCAAATGCCTCTATTCTATTTATGGTTATCTGCGTGTGTATAGGGCTAGAAATGGATTCGACATTTAAGATCTGTGGATCATTTTGTATGCGAGATGAGATAGATAAGGACATTCAATGTAATTAGTCATCCCGCCTTTTATATGAAATAACTAATTTCACCATTTCAGTTCAAAGATGTGATAAAATAATTCTGTGATTAATTAATATGCATGACCAAATATTGGATATAATAATTCCGCATTTATCTCGAGATTGTTATTCTTATTCCACTAGTAAAACGACTCCTATGGGTTCCACCTTCATCGATTGTACCGGTTCTTTGGTCTTTTGGGGTTGGGATATCCCGTGAGACTATTTTATCCACCTTCTAAATGGAATAGTAATCCATCATTTTAGTATAACTGGTGGATAAAATAATCTCGAGATTAGCTAATACCTCATATCAAATATGAGATAAAGTCAATTTCAAACTTTATACTAAAATTATTATCCTTATTCCACCTAACAAAATAATATTAGTAACATCAAACACATTATATTTTTAAATTATGAGTTCATATACTATCTATTATAATTTAATAAAATTTTATACATAAGTTTTTATTTGTGACTAAAGTATGGATTCACATGAGTCACAACGGATACCAAGTACAAACAAGCTACATCTGCCCCTGTGCCGACCAACTCATATACCAATCATATATAATTATAGGTTGGTCAAGTATTAAGGAAAAGATATATAAACAGACATATGTAGTATCTTTGAATACATAGCATGTTTCTAATTTTTAGTGAACTCTTTGTAATATTTCAACTTGAAAAAGCTAACTAGTTTAATTTCGTTTTATATCATAAAGTATTTATATTAAAATCTTGACAACTTGAGACCTAACTTTTCTTTTTATTATACATGAAAGTGAAAATTATTCTCTAATAATAATAATAATTTATAAGAGTTATTTATTGATTCCCACATATTTGTGATTTGTAACGATAGATGGAGATGAGGGTAAGGAAGGACGTGCCTATTTTCATGGATCGGTTTGATTTTGTGTTGGGATGCTTGACTACGTAGGTCATTGACCTGGAAAAGCCTTACGACAAAGTTCCTAGGAAGGTCATATGAAGATGCTTGAAGGATAAAGATTTATATGTGGTGTATATTAAGGTGATATGGAATCTTTATAATAGATCCAAGACTCGAGAGATGAGAGAGGTTAGAAATAGATGATTTTAAAATGGGTAGGGATAGGTTGAAGAAGTATTGGAGAGAGGTTATTAGATGGGATATGACACAATTTCATCTTGTCGATGACATGACCTTAGATAGGACGCTATGAAGGGTATAAATTAGAGTAGAAGGTTAGTTCGATAATTGAGTGTTGTGTCACTTATTTTTCTTTACTATTTGTCATATTATGAGTCGTATTTCTCTTATAGTTTCATATCTTTGAGTTTGATCATTAGTTGTGTCTTTTAAACGTTGATTATTATGATATCTTGTTACGACTACAATTTAGGATGATTTATCAGATTGTCTATTCTATGCTATATTGACATATTTTTTATTTGAGCCGAGGGTCTATTGAAAATAGTATTTCTACCTCTAAGGTAGTCGTACGATGTATACTATACCCTTTCTAGACCCTACTTTATGAGATTACACTAAATATGTTGTTATTACTTTGTGGGATTGCACTAGGTATGTTATTGTTGTTTGTCTGTATATTTTACTATATTTGGATATCAAAACATATATTATCTTTACTTTATTAATGAACGCTTGATACACGTGCAACATATGTATCCTAAACTAGTATATATAATAATGTAGACAATGTTATTTGAAGGGGGAAACATAGAATACAACAATAATGTTGCAGACATTGAAATAATGTTGTTGGGTTTTGAACACGAGTCATTGGGTAATAAGGAAGACTTTTTAGTAGCATGCTCAACCATCTCGTCAGTTAAGTTAGTTTTTTTTTTTTTTTTGGGGGGGGGGGGGAGGGGAGCACGACATATATTTAGCATAACTCCCTAATATATATACAGATGTACAAGCTACATATACAAAGTTTTTCTCGAGGCTAGCAGGTGCACGTGCACCCCCTACTCTCAACGTATGTCCGCCTCTTTTAAGTGGTATGCTCAACTATCTCGGCAGTCAAGCCAGTTGTTTTGGGGGGTGCACGACATATATTTAACATAACTCTCTGATGTATATATAGATACTCAAACTATATATATAGAGTTTTCTCGAGGCTAGCAGCTGCACATGCACCTCTGACTATTAATGTAGGTCTGCCTCTAACTACGTGCAATATATGGACCCCTACGCAAACTGCTTATGTTGTTGTTTTTTTTGTTCATGTGGCCCGGAGGTCATGAGTTCAAGCCCTCTTGCAAAAATGCAAGGTAAGACTGCATACAAAAAATCCTTATGGTTTATTTTTTTCTCAGACCCCGGGCATACTGGGAATTTTGACATTGTAGTTTTTATAAATTTTTTAGTTTTTTTAATAATTACAAATAATAAAAATTAATAATTTTTATTACTGAAATGAAATGAATTTAAATAGAGTGTTTAATAGTAAAGCTGTCAATACGGGTCGGCCCAGTCCATCCGGATCAGCCCACACGGGCTTTTATTTTAACGGGCCACGCTGGGCTGGCCTATCAAAATGATGGGCCAAAAAACACCAAGCCAACACCATTACTCAGTGGGCTGCGAGCCTCACAAGCCAACCCACTTTTTAAAAATTAACATTTTATAATTTAATTTTAGAATGTTAATAAACACAAATATTATCAGACAATATTACATAGTGTTAATACTTGTTAATCAAGTCTCCAACACCCCAAAAATACTCCTAATAGCGAAATTAAATAACTTTTGACATGATATTTTTCAAACCAAATAAAAATAGTAATAAGCAATCTAAATAGTTGCATGCATTTGACTTACGGACCGGCCCACGGGCTAGCCTAATTCACATTGCTCAAGCCCCACGGGCTTATTCGGACCGAGCTAAAAAGTTCTGTTATTAAATGGGCTGCAAAAATTAAAGCCCAACACTATCAAATTATAGGTCTGGTTGGGCCGACCCAATGGGCTTGGCCCATATTGATGGCTCTATTTAACAGTGGTGGCTTAAGAATGAGGTTAAAGTGTTTGCTTTAGTCCTCAAAATTTGAGGCTCTATAAATTATAATGGAAAAATTAACTATATAAACTTATTAGATTGATTATTACAAGTTATAACAAAACTTTTAAGTTTTCAAGTTATAGCAACTTTCATTTAAAAAAAATAGTTAAAAAAGGTTTTTAAAAAAATACAAAAAAGTAATTACTGAAAAGGAAAATAAAGATTTAATACAACTAATATACAATATTCTTTCCTTAAATACAGTTAGCCTTAATTACTGATATTAATCCACCCCCAAATCCCTCAACCATTTTTATTTTCTCTATTTTTAATTTGCATTAAGAGTTTTCATCTTCATACACTACCCTCCTCTTTGTACACGATTAAATTCTGGCAGTAAATAAAAAAATGTAATTTCGACTTCTTCTAACAAATTGTTGAGGATTATTATTTGAAAGAAAAGCAAAAATAAGTATTTCTTTTGATAACAAATATGAATTTTGATAATTTGCATTCAATCATGATACATCATGGAGGGAGATGAGATTCGTCAGGTGTGTTAAATTTTTTATTGAAAATGGATGTTTTGCATTCAAAGCGAATTTAAAGAATTTATTTGTGTGTTTCTTCAATTCTCTTTTGTTACATTGTTGAATTTTATATAGTATGATGATGATTTGATTTTGTGTATGTTTATCAATTGCATGAAAAGTAAAATTATTGTTTAAACAGGAATACCGAGGGACGTTGGTATTGATGGGATTATGTACGATGCAACTACAAACTACAAAGAATTAGTAGAAGCAATCGCAACATAGCTGATGAGACACAATTTTAAATAAACTTGAAATAAGATACATAATAAGTGATAGATGCCCAACTATGGTCATACACAATGACACAAGTGTGAGGTCTATCTGTAACAGAAGAAAATGATTGTTGATTTTTTCTTAAAATATTCATTGTACGTTACAACTATGGATATATAGGACGATCTAATTCACCAAACTGAAGGAGCAATTGTTTGTGTTGGACAACAGAATTGTAACAAAAAAAATCGAAATGGAGAAAGCTATTTTCAAAAGATTGTGTTCGTTTGATCGGGTTAAGTCCAGATTTTGAAGAAGTTGAAGAAGAACGTGTAGATATAATTTGTGATATAACGAATATCAACATAGCTATTGGAAAATCAACTCAAAACAAAATATTGGGAAATAGTTGTTGTGTAGCCTATTAATCCAACCTTCAACGGTAAGTGTATGTTGGGAAATCAAAAACCATACTCAAAACGAAGGGAAAATAAGTTGAAAGTAAAAGATCTTGCGTATGAGTAAAAGATCTAGTGGGAAGAATAATGAGTTTTAAAAGTTTTATTGGTAGTTGGTAAAAAGTAAAAGAGCTTGCGTTTGATTTTAGCTGAAAATACCCCGAACGTGAATGATTTTTGAAATAAAGTTAAAATAATGAAATCAGTTCTTTTTTTTAAAGTTAAAAGATGTTAAAAAAGGTAAAGATATAAGAATTCTATTGACAATTAAAGACAGTAAACATGAAAAAAGTCTAGAAGCAAGTTAATTATTCAAGTTAATAAAAAGTAAAAAATCAGTTCTTAACTTTAAAAAATATATTTACCATATAAGACTCCTTAGATTGTGAACAAACTTTAATACTTAATTATTAAAATAAAAATAAAAAACATTGATACCTTAACTTGCCATAATTATCCAAAGCTTTAATTAAGAGTGATAAATGTTAAATGCTAAATATAAGGAAATAATATAAATAATAAATATTAAAATATTGACTTTCGAATATTTAATTAAAATATTTTTTTTTTCAAAAGTTGCTATAGCTTGTAATTATTTCTTTAGTCTAGTAATTATTGAAAAATTATGTTATACCTTGTAATTAACAATCTATTAAGTATATTTGAGATAATTTTCACAATTATAATAGTAAATTTTATGACTTTAATTTCATGAATTACAATACTGAAGATTATTAAATTAAAAGGTGCAAAATTTAAATTAAAAAAGAACTAGCTACTTTTTATCTGAAATATTTTAAATCTTCGAATTGAGCAACTCAAATCCTCATATTCATAAATAAACTTTTTATAACAACATGCAAGATAATGCATCACAAACAAATTGCTATCTTCTTATTAACTAGTATTAACCTTTCTTTTATAACATTACTGCGTGAATTTAAAAGAGAGATGTCTTTTAAAAATAGGGCACTAAATACTAGTATGTAAAAACAAAAAAATTATAAATAATAATATTATTTTGAGGAGCTAAATGATTAATGTCTTTTAGAAATACTACCCCAAATAATGCGTAATCTATGAACCTTAGTGTTATATTATGAGCTCATTGGTCAATTTTTAGTAATTTTTGGTCATTTATATTCATCTGAACCCTAATTTTAATGCGTACTCTATGAACCCTAGTGTTATATTATGAGCCCTTTGGTCAATTTTTAGTAACTTTTCGTGATCTATATTCATCTGAACCCTATTTTTTAGGTGTTTTCCTTGAGAAATTGCTTGTCATCTCGTGAATTATGAAAGACAAATTCTTTCAATTGTATTTTTTTTTTGAAATTTATTGTTAAGCGTTGCATATCAATGAAACGTTAGCTCATTTTATAGTTTGACTGTTTACGGGACTCAAATATAGTTGGTCTGGGTAATTTTTCCTTCTCTAGTTCATGTAATTGAAGCATCTGAGTTTGACTCTGATAATTCGTTGTCCATATGCTATGTCATTGTTGCTAAGCTATTTCTCTGCTAATATGTGTTGTAGATTTTAATTTCACTATTTATTGCTACTTTAAAAACTCGTACTTGATTATAGAGATGGATAAATCACAACAAAGCACAATATGCTAAGAATTCATCAGCAGCTTAATTAACATCTAGGATATTTCAAAGAAGAATCTAAGAATATTCAAGAGTTGTAGAAAATTGAAGGAAGATTTTAGAATGAGCATTCACGAGATAAAAGCCAAGACATATTCTAGAAAGGATAGTTCTAGAAATAAGTAGTCGACAGAACATTCTATTATAGAGCAGTAAATATCCTTAGCTAGAACCTGTGGTAAGCATGCTTCCCAAGTAATGTCAAAGTCAACGGTTCCACCCCACCACCCTCATGTTTTAATTCCATAAAACCGATTTTTTCATGTGTCCTCTCCTCTTCTTTCCAAACTTTCAATCACTATTCATGGCCTAGTTGCTTAAACTATAACAACATGTATTTCCCTTTTTTATCTGTCTATTACTAAAGCTGTAAGAAATGTAGACTGCCCTATTGAAACAACAATACACATAACGATCAAAGTCGAAGCGTGATACTAAAGTGCAACAAATTCAATGAACCAACAATTGGAAGCGGCCATAAACTAGAAGGCCTTGACCAATTTGAAAGATCATTTGATATAATTGAAATCACTGAATTTTGAGCTATATAATCAAATAAAGGAAACTGAATGGTTTGCTTGTTAATTTTTTTTCACTATAATATACTATATAAACAATAACAACAACATACCGCCTGGGGAGGATAGAGCGTGTGCAAATCTTACTCTTACCTCGTGGAGGTGTTGACACTCAATTTTGGCTCTCCATGCTTAAAATTAACGCATTTAAGCTTTCTGATCGTTAAATGGCACACAATACAATTTTTAAAGATAATTATATTATATTTGTTATTTGTATTATTCTGTAATTGTATATCGACATTCATATTTTTGTACATTATTTAAGTCTGCAAACGATAATGTCGGTTCAATTATTTCAATGGACAAAATAAAAAATCAATCAAGTCAAGGTCTCATTATTTTTAAAAAGATGACATATGAATTGACGGGTTGATATTTTTATCCTTTGAATAAAGAGTTTTTATACATTGATTAAAAGGATGAAAGTTCGTGGGACAGAGTAACTCGAGCAGATTTAGTTGGGAGGACACTTTGAAAACTTCTTTTGATAAATAGAAACCATTTTATTTTTCATTTAAATTTTTAGGGTTTTGGATAAAAGTGGTGGGGTATGGGTTAAAGTGTTTAAAAAAAAGTTTTTGACACCCCTTATGTATTTTTAAATACTTTTTTAACCTCACCTTTTTATTAAATACCAAAGTTTTTTCTCTCTCTTCTCACTCTCTCTCGTCTCTCCCGCTTCTTCTCACCCATTCACTATTTTTTATTTTCTAGCTTATGTAAATCTTGAAGAACTTTGATCCTCAACTTCAGGTAAGTTATATTCATCTCCCGAGTAATTTGTTCTCCATATTGATGGGATTTTTTTCGTTATTTTGCTATTTTTTTGGCCGATTCAACTGGTTCGGGTGAATAAATTTACTTTTTTTAAAAAGAATGAGACTTGATTTTACTGAAATTGGTTGTTTTTAGTTGATATTTATTTGATTGTTGATGGATATTGGTGTATATCGATTATTCTTGGTGATTGCATGTTGAAATTTTTTCACTAATTTCCTTGGAATGTGCCAACAAATGTGATTTTTGTTCAAACTTTTATTCAATATAATGGTGTTGTAGAAGCATGTTCATGTTGGAGATTCCTTGGTTTGAATCATACTCATATTAGGTATTTGGTCGAAAAAATTATTTTATTTTTTTGGAAAAATGGGGCTTGATTTTACTTAAAATTTGTGTTTTTAAGTTGGCGATTGTGCGTTATTTTTGTTGTATTTTTGTTTTCCTCGACAATTGCATTGAGATTTTTTCAAATTTTTTCTCGATTATCGTGCTAAAAACTGGGTTCCTTCCTATTTTTGTTCAATATAATGGTGATTTAGATGTCTGTTGTTGTGGGTGATGGAACTATTTTAGATGCATTTTGTTGTTCTGCTAATAGGCATTTGGTGTGCTGCAGCTACTGTAAGGTTAATAGGCTGTTAGGTCGATTAGGTATTGTATTTGTTGTTATAATTGAGAAATGTTATTTTTTATCCGTAGATCATAAAAAATGGTAGAGGTAATAAACGACTGTAGAAGTTGAGAGGTCCGAGAAAAAAAATGAGTAGTCGATGAATCGGAGAATAGAAATTGCAATGATGAAGCTGTTGAAGCTTTGGTTCGAGATGAGCTGGAGGAAATAGAAATTGAGCCTAGGATAGATGAGGAAGCATTGATCTTACCCCACTATGCAAGGTTTATTTTGGCTGAGAGGTACAACTTCGCCACAGTCATGAATGATGTTGGATCATTTCCGGCTAAGATATCCGTTAGATCTCATTTGAAAATATTTTATGAATTCAAACAAGTCATGATTGATCAACGTCTGAAGTCTAGATTTAGGAATTCCTGTTTTGATGGTTTATGAGACTTGTCAAAACATATGAAGTTCAATGGACAGCTTGTCCCTATACACTTCTTCGTCGAGTTAAACAGGACAACAAGCTGCATAAAATGTGATTCTGCATGAACGACAGGCCCGCATATTTTGTCCTGAAGGAGTTTGTACTAATCACGGGTTTAAATTTTGAATGTTATCCCCGTGATTCAAAATATGTCAAAGCTACGGAAGAGAGTGAAGCTTTTTAAAAAAAAATGCGAAAAGAGGAACGTAAATGCAAAGAGATTGTTGAAGCTTATTAGAGGTGGGAGGCTGGACAAGGAGGACAAGCTCAAATGCTGATTGATTTGGTTCGTGCTCTACATATTGCTTGCACACGACTTGTAAAAAATCGTGGACATAGACACCATCAAGATGGTGGATAAGTTGAGCTTCTTTGAGAGATACCATTGGGTTAAGTAGTCATTTGCCTTGAATCTAGACAATCTAAAGAAGCGGATAGACTTTACCTAGTAGAAGAATACATTTGTGACAAAGGAAATTTCATCATACGCGCTCTAAGGATTTTCCTGGGCATTTATGGTATCGATTATAAGCTGTTGAAGTAGTTTATTATATACTGTAATTCATCTATGGTGTCTATACTATACTAACTGAGTTATATATTTTTGTTTTTACTTTTGATCATAGATTTGGATACACGAAGACTTTCCTGAGCTCGGCAGGGGAAATGGTTAATCAACTGAAGACCCGCTGCCCATTTTTCGATTACTCAGATGACTCACCTCAAAAAGCTATAAACTAATTAAAGGTGATTCATATTTGAACGGATGGAGCACAAAGGTATGAAAATATTTTTTCAATGAATACTTTTACCAATATTGTGTTGCTCAATAATCATATTTGCCTATTTATCTATAGAGAGTGCACCCGTACCTTATCCCCATAGTCTGTAAAATAAAGTAACACTACATGAAAAAGTTCAAAGCATTTACGGACGAACCGAAGGATACATTCATCGATGGCTTGAAGGCCCATCTGGAGGGTGTGACTATCATCACCTCATCGGAGGATGGTAAGGACGGGGATCATGATTGAGGTTTAGTTGAAATTGATGTTTCAAGGCATGTCACTCGTGGTGCGGGGACAAGTAAGCTGAGAGCATCGAGAAAGACACCGATAATTAAAAATCTGGAAGAGCGCGTGTTTAGGCTTGAGGAGACAATCAAGGACATTGTTGATTTTGTGAAAGAAGAGAGGCCGAGGAGAGCAGAAAAGGAGCAACAGAAGAAGAGAGATGAAGATGAAGGTAATATCTTCTCTGTATATTATAGAACTTGCATATTTTATATAATCCGTTTTACTTATAATAGAATCTATACCATTCTTCATCAACTGATAGCTTAGTTTATTATAAACGGTTAATACTTGAAAATGTAGGTGTGCAGGTCCAAAGTCAGCATTCATTGGAAAGGGTTGTCCGCGATGAAAACAACATTAAAGAAGCGCTCCTTGAGACAACAGCTTTGGAACAGGCCTCAATTAATGTTGATGAGGTGATGATCCCTGATGTTTCAGTTGTTGTAGAGAAGGAAAATCCTGATGAAGGTGATGAAGAGAAAGAAAAAATAAATAAAGAAGCTGTGTGTGAAGAAAAAAACAAAGCTGATAAATCAGCTGGTGTGGAGAACGATAATCATGACGAATGTGGTAGGATGAAGAAGATAAAAATAAAAAAAGTATTTGTAAAGTAGAAAACAATGAAGGAGATAGAGAGAAAGAAGAAGAGAAAGAAGGAGAAGGGGAGAATGCAAAAGGAGAAGTAGAGAAAGAAGAACCTAAAGAAGGAAAAAATGATGCACCAAAAAAAGAAGGTATTTCGAAGGAAGGAAATGAAAATGCATTTCCAAACTCAGGTGATTTTCTTAAAGAAGTTACTTATGATATCAACAAGATGCAAGTGGAAGACGAAAATGTTGAGGAATGTTTAGACAATGTTTAATTTTTATTTGTGGCTGGTGTTTATTTGTGTTAGACAAGACAATCATAACTTTTTTATTTTTCAGCTCGGAATGTGTAGAGCTGAACAATTTTATTTTCGAAACTTCTTTTATAGTTTATGATAAATCTTTTACATTTTATATAATCAACGTATCATTGCTTTTACATGAATGTCATAGTTGATTATAGACTCTGACTAAAAGGTAAAACATATATAGTACAATATTGTGTAGTTGATGAATGAAAAAGGTAAACCATATATAATATAGGTGAAAAGTAGTCGATTAATAAAAGAGAAAGAATACATTCAATCCCCACTACACCCCCATTACACCTTTTCAAAAATCCAAAACTAATAGTAAATCATACACCATAATTTTTATGACCTTTTTTTTTTCTTCAGCCATAGCCAACCTATGCTTAAGTTGATCCCTCTCAATTTCAACTTCTTTCAACAATCCTTTTAAGTGATCAATCTTGTATTCCGATTCTCTAAATAATTTCATAAGAAGATCCTTATTTTCTTCAGAATCTCTAAGCCTTTTCAATATTTCAAACTTTACAACGCCTTAAAATTTTGATTCCTCAAAATCGAAGGAAATTCACTTGAAATTAGATCATCTACCATTATCCTAAAATAACGATAATAAATTAGTAATTTGTATTATGTGATGAACATAAATAAATTTTGATTTAAACAAAAAGAAACTTTTCTAACTGCACAGTTGTAGAATTTTTGACCTCGATTCTTGTCGGTTCGTGATGTTTTCAACATTGCGGAATTACCACAACGACAAATATAAGTACTTTTGGACGTTTGAGATGACTACGACATTGTTATTATTGAAGCAAAACTAGTAAGTGATGAATAAATGAACATGGAAGAGTTCAAAAGGGTCTCTTTCATTTATATAGTAAGGCTATCAAAATTTAACCGTTGAAAAATATACCCGTTTGAATTGTACCGTTGGAGTAAATTCAAATGGTTTATCATTTACTTCAAAGTGTCTCTGAAGAATGTTTATGTCTTCTATAATTGACAAGGGTACGTATGCATTATATATTGTTGGCTTTGTTGATGATTAAGTGTATTGATATATTATCGATTTATACTAATGTCGATTATCGACCTAAACAATAGTCTATGCTCAACTTACTGAATATATGGATAGCTTCAAATAATGACAAAAAAGGAAAAATAAAATTAAAGTATGTCAATTAACACCATTAAAATATTACAAAGCAATTTAGATACATTAATTGTGACTCCCAATCACTTTTGAACGAGATCAAGTATTATCTAAGGCACACTGTAGTCGCAGATCATGAGATGGGACTAAAAAAGAGGAGAAATAGAATAAATTAAAATAAAATAAAATAAATATGAATCATCCAAGCACTAAAGAACAACTACATATCATGACATGAGATTAGACTTGTGTAGTGACCATAAGGAAGAGTGATGGTTACACTTGTGAATGTTCAACGGACAAGTAGTGTTTGAGAACAAGAAGTCCTTCTCAACACAGACGCTTGTTCTGAGTAATTGGTTGTTACTACCATTGCCCTCCCCTATACTCATTTGATCGAGTGTCCAATTATTTTGTACTCTCATATTATGATATTTAGTCATTTTACATTGTGTGAATGATGTTTATTTTATTTTATTTCTCCTTTTTTTAATCTCACCTCCTTTGAAAATAGACTCAATTGGTTGACACATGACAAATAATATAGTCTGGTATAGATAAAGATAATTATCTATAATATATACAAGATATCATCATAGGTCTATTTTCAAAGGAGGTGAGATTAAACAAGGAGAAATAAAATAAAATAAACATCATTCACGCAATGTAAAGTGACTAAATATCATAATATGAGAGTACAAAATAATTAGACACTCGATAAAATGAGTATAGGGGAGAGCAATGGTAGTAATAAACTCAGAACAAGCATCTGTGTTGAGAAGGACTTCTTGTTCTCAAACACTACTTATTCATTGAGCACTCACAAGTGGCAACCATCACTCTTCCTTATGGCCATTACACAAGTCTAATCCCATCTCATGATATGTAGTTGTTCTTTAGTGCTTGGATGATTCATATTTATTTTATTTTATTTTAATTTATTTCTCTCATGTTTAGTCCCATCTCATGATCTACGATTACAGTGTGCCTTAGATAACGCTTGATCTCATTCAAAAATGATTGAGAGTCACAATTGATGTATCTAAATTGCTTTACAATATTTTAATGGTGTTAATTGATATACTTTAATTTTATTTAATTTAATTTCTCCTTTTTTGTCCTTTTTTTAAGCTATCCATATATTCAGTAAGTTGAGCATAGACTATTATGTAGGTTAATAATGGACCTTAGTATAAATCGATAATATGCCAATACACTTAATCATCAACAAAGCTAGAAGTATATAATTCATACTTACCCTAGTCGATTATAATCTTATGATTTTTCTTTCTTACGATTAATGAAACAGTCTTTAGAAAAGTTTAAACGTATTGTACTCAATATTTCGTAGTCAATTATATATTCATATTGGGAGTATATAATTCTTATTTAGTGTAGTCGATTATATATTTAATATTTTTTTCTTACGTTTAATGAAATAGTGTTTGCAAATCCTTAAACATGCACTACTGAAGAATCATCAACAAAGAATGAAAGACGTAAAATCATTATACATAAATAGAAGATAAAGAAAACACAAACTTGTTTATAGATAGATAAAAGTTCATTACATGTATATTTACAATTTTTGAGAAAAAAATCCAAATAAAAAGACAAAAGGAAGCTTTCATTTACAAAATCCCACCATGAAGGCTTCATTCAGTAATGAACTATACTATACTAAACTAAACTAGACTAGGGGGAAGAAAGGGAGGTGATGAGTTCATGTGGGTCCAGGTTGAGCCTCTCGGCTATGGCCTAAAGAAAATAGGCCATCCGTCGGAGCTCCATGTCTAGCCGCTGTTGATCTGTGGCAAAACCTTGAAAAAGAAAATCCAGTCGCTCCTAAGTCGGAGTAATTCGATGTTGTTGATTGTTGTCATTCTGTGCATTGGCCGAAGTGTGTACCTCATCCTTGCCATTTTTTTCTCCTTAGTCTTTTCTTAAGAAATTGGGTTTATAATTGACAAGGGACTCTTTAAATAGACCAGAGCAAGATATATTCGACCAATAGAAGCTCTACACGTGCTGATAGAAGAGGAAAAGGTATGTGGGAAAAGGAAACGAAAAATTACGGCAGTTGTGATGGTTGAGTCATTTCAAATCGTCGTGGCTCCCGAAGTGTAATAATTACATTGAAATATTCAGTGTACGAAGAAAAGAGTTTTTGTAATAAACTACTTCAAAGGTCGATTGTATACTATGCATCGATCTGTTATATATTTTGAGTCTAGTGTATAATATATTTAGTACGTAGTATATAATATATGAACTAGAATCGATAATGCACAGCAAAAGAAGTCAATTTTGACTGCAGTTCATTGGCTTTGAAAATAGAATACACATTACATACTGTCCACTGCATTTGACAAAACCAAAAACATAAAATACAATGTCAATCCTATTATCCTACGTTAAGGTTGCATGTTGTTCTCTTATGTCTCGGCCTTTTGCACTTGGAGCACTTGTTACTTTTCTTGGGCCTTGAAGGCTCCAACACACCCTAAATGCATCTCACCTTTCTCCTCCCGAGTTTGGGACCAAAATCAGGTAGAAGAACTTGCATTTCTAGATACTCCCGCGCTACACTCCACTCCGACTCCAGAGGTGCTGCACAAATAGGTTCCAGGTATGCAAGGAGGTATGATTCTTTTGAATATATGGGCGAAGAGTAGTTGTAAATGCTAGTGTCGTATTCATCCCCATGCTTCAAACGCAATGCTGCCATTGCATGAACGCATGGCAATTTCACCAAGTCGTACTTCATGCAAGAACATGACCATCTCGATAGATTAACTTTGGCGAATGGACCACAACCAAGCATGGTGAATTCGTCGGTGCTTCCATTTATGTTGTTCACATATAATTTGTCTCCCTCGGTCATGTTTTCACTCAAGATCTTCTCGTCTACGGGAACAAATGGTGTCCTTGAGTTGTTCACCTTCACATACCTCTTCCTAAATATTTCTCCAAATCTATGTACAACTGATTTGAAGATGACCGCCACTGGATATTCTCTTTCATCGAGTAATATTGAGTTAAGCGACTCGGTGATGTTTGTGGTCACGACGTTGAATCTATTACCTGGAAAGTGAGCCTGACTTCACTTTTCAAATCTAACATCATGCTCGAGGCAAGATGTTGTGCTGGGGCATCTTTCTTTAAGGGAATTGAAGTAGTCATTAAATTCTTCCAACGTGTACGCCTTGGCCGTATGTTAGTACAAACAGAGAGAATCTACACAATAGTTATCCGTTCAGAGATTTTCACCAAGATGCCTCATACAAACACCATGATGCGCAAACGGATAAATCCTTGTGAGGCCGTTGGCTATGATTACGTGTCTGTCGGAGATAACACACAACTCTGGTTTGTCGACAATAAAGGCCTTAATCTTCTCGAAGAAGAAGCCCCACAATGCATCATTCTCTTTATCCACCACACAATACGCTAAGGGATAGATATGATTCTGCGTATCTTGAGTGACAATGGATAACAACACGCCCTCGTACTTGTCTGATAAATCCGTGCCATCAACGACAACGACCTTTCTCATGTGTGTATATCCACGAATGAAATCCCCAAATACCATAAAGTAGTAAATAAACTTTCCCGACTCCTCATCGGCTATGGGGGAATTTATAGACCCATAATTGAGGCTGTTGAAAACATATGAAAAGACGGGCAACACTGCTTATCCGTGCTTGGGTGTACCTCGAACTATGTTCTTCGCAATGACGCCTTCCATCCAACACTTCCAATAGACCGACCTATAATGTAGCTTCCTTAATACGATCCTCTCGATTTCTTAAGGGCTTGGGCCTTTGTTGTCGACGAAAAAGTTCAAAATAAGTGAGGCAATGACCTCCGCGGTGAAATTATTGTGCTCTCCCGTGACATAATCAATGCTATAACTATGCTCTTCATGTACTTATGGATATAAAATCAACTCAATTCTCTGATCGCACATGCGTGCACCATCCACTGGAAAGTCGGATCTACATACCTCACCCTCAAGTATTTCTTACAACTGTTCACCATTATGTAACTGAAAGACATTTCCACCGACACCTTCTTCAAAAAAAAATTCAACGTTTTCTTATCCTTGAATGTTTGTCCTACACAAAGATTGGTACTGTCCTAGAAAGAGTGGCTTTCTTGTGGTCCGAATTGCCCATCCTCACCTCCTCTATACTTTTCTTCTTCATAATCTTCACTATTATTTCATTCATCACCACCCATGCAATTGTATTCCATTGATGTATCATTCACTATTGGGGGTGGAGGTGGGGGTGGGTGTCATGACCCGAGCCGGGGCCTTGGTCGCGATGGGCATTTCGAATCATCAAGAACCAACAGATCCTTGTAACTCCCCAACCCACTAGTGATATTATACGCTCTAGGCCCAGGACCGCACTGCTTTAAAATGCGTCACTAGGGAGTAAGGTTTGCTTACTTATATACCCAGCATCCCTCCTGTGTTTTGTCGATGTGGAACTCTTTATCCCAAGTTGGGGTGTCATAGTGGGGCTGATGTGGAAGCTTCTTCCTGGGACCTTCCAATAACTTTAACCCGCAATATAGGCCTGAAATTATTAGAATCAACGCAAAGCATGTATAATTCCACGTGTCCATCATTCCTTATGAACCTTGGATAGATTCTCCCTTCGTTCATCAAGTAACTAATTAACACATCGCTTTGATCACAACTTAATTCACTGCTCTCCATTATATTTTTCACCATATCGGCGTATGAACCATTGGGACGAAGGGCAATGAACACTGTCTCCTTAAAAGCGGTTTTTCAAACCCAACATTTAAGATTCTCCTCCCATTCACCAGAAAATATACCACCAACAACCACGTAATCTATAATAGACATGATATACCTCGCTGATAGTATTTAATAAACTTAAATAGTAGTTTATGAGCCTAGACTTAATAGGCTGTAGTCGTCTTCTTCTTAGATGTTGTCCGTACAGTACCTGATCTCGCCTTTTTCGACGACCACCAAAATAATCCAACGAATTACAACTTAGAAACAACCTAAGGAGTATTGAAATGTTGCTATTGAGCCAAGAATCGATATCAAAATGTGGGATTGATTTTCAAGCATTTTGTATGAAAATGGATGAAAATTTGGGGCTCAAAATATGAGAAAATGGCTTAAAACAATGGAGATAATGTCACTTTCCGATGGATATCAGAAAAATCGATGAAAAATGACCGAAAAATCAAGGGAATGGCGGAAAAATTGGATGGTTGGCAGTGGATTGGTTGAGAAGCTTGATATTTTTTTAAAAAAAATTAATTATCCAATATTTTTATTTTTGGACATGAACTAAAGTGTAGTTTTTAAAAAATAGGAGCTGAAATGGGAGAGAGACTAAAGTGTATATTTTTTAAGTTGAGTACTAGGATTGCCATTTATTTTTGTGGACCCATTAGCATGTCTATATTAGTGTCTGAATGTTGCCTTTTAGCAAAGAGCCCCATCAAAACATTTCCCTTTCCCTATAAAATGTACAATTTCTTAACGTTTTTTCCTTCTTTTCATTTACTAAGCATTGGAATAATGTTGGGTTAGCATAATTTTTTTCCAGATTGGATTCGAATTCGTTCCTGTATCTGGAGTGCCTTTTATTTTTACAAATGAGTTAAATCATGTTTATTTTTGGGCAAAGGACAAGAATGGCCTGTCGGCTAAAATATTTCCACAAAAATGGTCCTTGAATTCATATTACCATATAGTAGCCATTTCCATCAAAATGGCTCCTAAATGTTGCATTTCTCTTTCTTCCTTTTTTTTTTAATTTGTTTTTCACAGTATTGAAAAAACTGAATGGATGCAAATTACTTTAAGAAACATGATGAGATCATACATGAAACCGGGAAAAATTCAATACAAACTTAATATCTTTAGCACTAGATTACTCCTTGCTTCTTTATTGTAGTTTTCTCTTTTCGACACAAGTTCTTCTCTTAAACTTGGCACAAGTTTTTTTCCTAAACTTAACAATTGTCACGCTTTTCTAATGAGACAACTATATGAAAGTTTCAAAAAAATATAGTTTTATCAATTCAGAAAGGAACAAGAATCGTCAACTCAGTAGCAATAAAACAACTAACACATTAGCAAAAAATAATAAATAATATCCTTCCTTGGATTAAAAATACAATACCATATACTTTTAATATAATACAACTGTTAAAGATATATATTTATATATAATAATAATACAATTTCTATGTATATATATATATTCTATATAATACACATTTTATATAATTTTTAACTACAATTATTACTTAGATACATATTTTATACGATTCTATATAATTTCTACATGCATTCTAAAAATGTATCAATCTAGTATACGAGAGTATCAATTGAGTATATGGACACTGTAAGTGTATCAATATAGTATAAAAGTGTATTAATGAGGTATGAAAGAGTAACAATTGGGTATAAGGACTGCATGTGCTTGCATAGAATTTCATCCTTTCTCTTTTTTAAAAAGTGTATCAATATAGTATAAAAGTGTATCAATGTGGTATAAAAGTGTATCAATTGAGTATAGAGACTGCATGCACCCAATTAAATCAAATGGATAAAAAGGAGAATTAATTTAGCAGATTGACTATAGCATGTCCACCTTTTCACATGTGGATCATTTTTTTTTAAAATGGCCATGCCATGTCCTTTTTCCTTTATTTTATTCTTGATTTGTTTGTGGCCTACGTGCTCGCAAGAGAAGAATTGAAACCTAATTTATGTGGTGATGCAATAGAGTGATGATTAGGAGATGGATTTGTTGAATAAGGTTGTGTATGGGGTGTTATTACACACTATCTAATGTGTTTATGTGAATATTGTTGGGGAACAATGGTAAGAATATCAATAACAAAATTTTTAAACTGTTAACAAAATATTAATATAATAATAATAACAGTACAATAATATAACAATATATAACAATAATAATACTAAAATAATAATATTATAACCGATATAATAACTATAACAATAATATAATTTTTTATTGATAAATTAATGGTACTGGATATTCAATAAATATTACTGCAATATTATTTCAAGTGATATATTAATTATACTTGAGTCGTTCTTGATACTGTTCTAAGAAACTATTTTCGTGAAATATTTTCCCAGGATTAAACAAGTACTTTCCTGAGTATGTAGAGGTTATCCTGAGTTAAATAAGTTTTCCTTAATTAACCAGAGAATACAGGAATCAACAAAATTATTAATACAAATACCAACAAGTTAATTTAGGAAGTGATATAACTAATAAAGCATTTTTAATTAAACATATAATAATAAAAGAAGGAGTGAAAGAAATGGGAAAATGGAGTAAGAAAGGAAAAATGGATCTTTGTTACTGCATTGTGGCAAATAATGTAGTCTATTTATAGGCAAAGGATAAAGTTTCTCCCTTTTCATAATATGACAAGTGTTAATACATTTGTCTTTTAACCAAAAAGAGAAGAGCCACTTCTTCTATGTTTGAGACAAGTGTTTGGCCAAATGGCACAACCAAAGCATGCATGCAATTTTCCTTCTTTTCCATGTAAAAATAATATGGTTCCTTTTTTTTTTTTCAAATACACAATAAATTATTTTAAAATAAATAAATAATTTTCCTACAAATATCATATTCGCAGATTATGTCCTACAGATGTTTGACAAAACTGGGGGTAATTGACTTGATACATATAATAGAGAAATGATTGATCACAAAATTTTCTTTCTAAGAGAACAGATTGCAAATTTGGTGGTGATGAGGGCCTGTCCAGAAAAGTTTCAGGTGAATCACATATATGCTCATATTACTTCTAAGTTATCCTTCCTCATTTTTGGTCCTTCAAAATTTTAGAATTAGAAGCTTATCTCAAGGTATTTCTTATGTTGATATAATACGATGCTATATGAACTTGATTCGCTTGTAAAAACAAATGTCCTTGAGTTTGGTCCATGATCATTTGTATTAATAGGTCATTATTTGCGGTAAACCTATATTTGTCTTTCATTGTTTGATGCCCGATCAACCATCTACAAAATAATAAAAAAAATTTAAAGAAGTTGATTGCATCTCAATTATGTAAGCTTATCCTGTATGCCTTTTCATATACTTGAGATTTCCTGAGCCACAACCTCTTATGATCTTCCAAACCTATTAATCTTTCACTTATTACCTTCATCTGCACACCCTGAAGGCGAGAATAGAAAATTGTATAGAATTAAGTGCAAATACATATATCGATAGGGACAGGTGAGATCGTTATTGGTTTTGAATTCTTCATTGCGGTTATCTTAAGTCTTCTTCAGTTAAGTCCCCTGCCCTAAAGTTTCTGAGCTTAAACATAAATGCCACATCATTTGGGGTATGGTAGTCGGAACATTTAATAATAAAATAAATATATTACTAAATAAATTAATACAAAAAAACTTCTCTATGAATTTATTTAATGTTTCCGACTACTATAGTCGAAAATATTGACTAATTAAATATATTCAACTTTTACCCAACTGTAGTGGTTGGAAGATTATATTTATTAATCTGTAGAGGTTTCTTTCCTCTTTCACTTCACTGCCTCTCTCTCCCTCTCTAAACTAAATTAGGGCAAAGTGCAGTGGTTGCCTTCCTCCGTCGAAGCAGCAGTGGTTGCAACATCGATATGTTCTCTCTCTCACACATACTCACCATTTAGCTATGGAAAAAATTACAGTTGGGAAATATACAAAGTTTCTCGTGATTTTGAATCAGATGATAAGATTGGATGTGTAAGAACGAATATGAGTATAAAAATTCACATGTGAATGGCCATTTGCTTAACTTGAACTGCAATCCAACAATCAATTTTATGTTCAAAATCCTTTTCTGTTTCAATTTTTAGCTTAGTTATACACATTTCGACTCAATATATCATCACCATAAACTAAATGGGATGTTAGGTCTAAATCAATCACAAAGGATAAAAAATGTGAGGATTATTCAAGTCATATTAAAGAGACCACTCATCCCTTTAAAAACCGATATGGGACTATTCACATCACCAATAAAAAATTGAAACTGTCAATTGTAGTAGAAACAAAATATAGATTATACTGAGGAGGAAGTAATTGACAGCACCAGTTAGGTATATCTATCCTAATCGAGTGGATTTTAATTTATTTATGGAGATCTTGGCCTTTGATAAAGATGAACTGATATACTAACATTTTCTTATAACTCCCTATCCTAACTCGTGATACTCCCTTCATTTTCTGCCTTGAAAGTGAGAGGCAAAACACACTAATCTATGCCATGATTAAGATCTTCTACCATAAGATTCATAAGTAATTGTTGAAATGTATGACTATTTCATTTAAAAGTTTAAGCTATTAGAGAGAGTATATAATTTTATTTACTTAATTATATCTTCCGCAAGACTCTCATGTGTGAATTTGATTCTTTTAATGAGCCAAACACGTGAGAATTCTTTTTGACAAAAGGTGGCAGAGAGACTCTAACCCAAGTCCTTGACTCGCTGCAAATCTAGAATTTAAAGTTTATGGGTTCTTTGAGCAAAATAAAAATCAAATATAGTGGGTAATGGGGGCTAGAACCCATATTAAATTGCTACTGTACTTGTTATATTTCATTGAAGGGAGCAATTTCTCTTAATTGTACAAGTTTATGTTCCAAGAGATTAGGAAATAATTATACACACAGCAGAATAAGAGATAGAAGATACATATCATTCAAAAGATTCTTTGGTGTTGATGCAACAGTAATGAAACAAGAATATAAATGCTCGAGTATGAAGGGGTGTTGAAGAGCATAAGCACTATAGAGAAAAGTCGTTTGCTTTATCTAAGTCTCATAATGAATTTGATGAGTTTGTGATACATAATTTTGTATGTGTGGGTGTGGGTGTACTATTTATTGTCTATTTTTCTTCGTGTTACGCAATTTTTCTGTATAACTCAATACAATTTTTCAAGCAAGTTTATCTTCCATGGTCCGCCACCATATTTCTTGGTGTTACTTATCTGTTGTTTCTATAGTTTCTTGTTATATCACTATGCAAACTATTGTACAGATCAAAAGTGTTAACTTTTACACCATCTTCTGGTTCTAGTTTCAATTTTTTTACAGAGTATAACTTGAAGCTGCTCGAGTCTAGTAACTACATGACCAGAAGACAAGTTGTCAAGGTAAGGGATTTTCTCCCTCTTTGATGTGGAAATATTCGGTTAAATAGTATAGTTCTGGTAATTTTGGCATGAGTTTTGTTTCTTTGGAATCTATCACATTTTGCAAACAATCGCAGTACAAATTTGGGAAGTTACATTATGAATCATTAACGTACAAAGTGCATTTGTTTTGTTAAATCCTCCGGATCGGACACAAGTGAGATGTCCTACTGACTTGAATGTTGATCTGCATTTTCTCGGGAATCTTTTTCTCTTCTTTTTGCACCCTTTCTCCTCTCAGGGATGTTCGTTTGTAGTTTTTTTAATAACTCTTTAAAAAATACACAACAGTGTTATGAAAAACAAAAAATGCAAAAAAGCTCTAATATATGTTGGGACTTTAAGTGCAAAGCGCAAATAAAGTATGTGCTTTAGTGAAAAACTTACAATGACTAGATGAGTGTTTACTATGTTCTTGGCTGCTTTACTATATTGTATTGAATCTCTTAGTTTTCTTCTTGTGTCCACTGCGTAGTAGCATCTCTAAACAAGCCTGTTATTATTTTGGTTCTCTTGTTTTTTTTTCTCTTCTCTATTATTATTGTTGTCGATCTTATGTAGATGAAAAATGAAGATCGTACATGGATGTATAATAGACTTTATCCTAACCGTGCGGGGTTGAGGGAGAAATATAAAGCTGGGGTAGCTGGATTTATTGCTAAAGCAATGACGCTTGGTGATTTTCTTATTGAAGGGGCAATTAGGTGTCCTTGTTGGAATTGCAAGTGTTGCAAGTTATTGAGTCCAGATGTTTTTATATTACATCTTTATAAGAAGGGTTTTATGTTGAATTATACTGTGTGGATAGCTCATGGAGAGAGTAGTGCTACTAATAATTTTGCTTTTCAGAATTATGTTGAAAGTCCAATAAGAGAGAATAATGTTGAAAGTTCACGATATGGTGAGATGGTCAGGGATGCTTTTGGGACACACTCAGGGGCTCAAAATGAACCAAATGATGAGGCTAAGAACTTTTATGAACAGTTAAAGGAAGTTAGTCATCCATTGTATGAAGGATCGGTGCATTCTAAGTTATCTGTTATCGTTCGGTTACTGAGTATTAAGTCAGATTATTCTATTTCTCAAGAGGGCATGAACTCTATTATTGGACTTATGAATGAACTTAACCCAAATAAACTTGACTTACCCAAAGATTTCTACACAACAAAGAAGTTGGTTTCTAAGTTAGGACTTTCATCAGAGAGGATTCACTGTTGCAAGAAAGGTTGCATGTTATTCTATAAGGAAGATGCAAATTTAGAACATTGTAAATTTTGTAATCAGCCTCGTTATAAGAAAGTCACACATGCCAAAGAGAAGAAGGTTCCTGTGAAGTCGATGCATTACTTACCCCTTATACCACGGTTAAAGAGGTTGTATGCATCAATGAGCTCTGCCCCTCATATGAGATGGCACTATGAAAATAAAAGACCACCTGGTGTTTTATGTAATCCGTCAGATAGAGAAGCATGGAAGTATTTTGATAGTGTGTATCCAGATTTTGTTTGTGAACCAAGAAACATTAGGTTGGAATTATCTACTGATGGATTCACTCCATTTTCTGTCTCAGCTACACCATATTCATGTTGGCCAGTGTTTGTGACTCCTTATAATCTCCCGCCTGAATTGTTTATGACGAGTCAGTATATATTTCTAACTTGCATTATTCCAGGTCATCGCAATCCAAAAGTTTTGATTGATGTATATCTGCAACCATTGATTGATGAGTTAAACTTATTGTGGCATGAAGGTGTGGAAGCATATGATGTATCAATGAAACAAAACTTTACATTGCGTGCTACTTTGATGTGGACTATAAATGACTTTCCTACTTATGGAATGATGTCTGGGTGGTCGACTGCGGGCAAGTTAGTTTGCCTTTGTTGTATGGAAGACACAAAAGCATTCAATTTAAAACATGGGGGTAAAAACTCATGGTTTGACTGTCATCGTCGATTCTTGCCAATGCAACATGAGTTTAGGAGAAATACTAGTGATTTTATGAAGAATAAGACTGATTTTGAGGAGCCACCGCCAATTTGTCGCGAGAAGAAATTTGGGATAGAGTGAGTAATCTACCTAAGGTAACAGAGTCTCCACCATCCAGGATACCTGGTTATGGTGTTACACATAACTGGACTAAACGAAGAATATTTTGGGAGTTAGATTACTGGAAGGATAATCTTCTGTCTCATAATCTGGATCCCATGCATATTGAGAAAAACTTTTTTGACAACTTGTTTAATACTATGATAGATGTAAGTAACAAAACAAAAGATAACTTGAAGGCCAGGATGGACTTAAAGGAGCATTGTCGGCGCAGTGAGTTGTACCTAACATACTTAAACAATAAAATTTAGAATCCTAAGGCCAGTTACACATTCACTTTGGAGGATAGAAGAGTGATTTATGGTTGGGTTAACAATTTTAGAATGTCAGATGGATATGCATCAAATTTGTCTAGGTGTGCTGAGATGAAGGAAGGAAAGTTGACCTCTATGAATATCCATGACTGTCACATTTTCATGGAGTCATTGATGCCTATTGTATTCTGTGCCTTGCCCGATAGAATTTGGAAACCCGTAATAAAGATAAGCTTATTTTTCAAAGATTTATGTTCTAACACATTAAGCGATGAGAACCTATCTTTGATGGATATCAACATTCGCTTAACCTTAAACAAGTTGGCAAAAAATTTTCCTCCTGGTTTTTTTGATGTTATGGAGCATCTTCCAATTCACCTTGTGCTAGAAGCACGACTTGGAGGGTTGTTCAGTGTCGATGAATGTATCCCTTTGAGAGGTATTGACTTTTAACATTTAACTTAATGTATTTTAATTGAACATTATTTCATCTAAAAGATCATACTATGCAGGACTGACTATTAGCAAATGTAAGCGGACCACAAAAAACAGATTCCGAATTGAGGGATCAATATGTGAGGCTTATTTGGCTAAAGAGACCTCTTATTTTTGTTCATATTATTTTGAACATGATGTACCATGTCTGAGAAACCGACCTAATAGGAATGATGATGGAGACAATACAGATGCTTCGGCACCACCATTTTTAATATTCAATCAACCAGGTAAAGAAAGTCCGAAAGGTGGTCCACTTCGATATTTGAATAAGGCGGAGCTTAAGTCTGCTACAACACATGTATTATTAAATTGTTCCGAGGTCTTTCCTTCTTATAGGTGAGTATATTTATATTAAGGACAATCATTCAAGGTCTATCTAAGATTTAACTAATGAAAGTCATAACTTTGTCGGACAGCTACTTCGTGGCTTTACACGGGGATGTTGCTGTTTATCCTATGTTTTCAGTATGGTTTAGAGAATATGTACGTGTAACTTAAATATTTAACATGATTTAAATTTTTGTTCAATCTCATGTATATTTAAATTTTAATTTTTTTAAACTTTTTATAGGTTCATAATCCACTTAATTATGACCCAAATGGCCAATTTTTACGTGATATAGCTTGGGGACCTGAGCTAAAGTCAGAAATTTTTCTAAGTACTCTGTCAATGGGTACAGATTTCATATAGAAGAGTTCTCTAAAGGCAAGCAAATCAACAATAGTGGGTTTTGGGTGAAAGGTGATGGCGATGTTTATTATTATGGTGTGCTTCACGAGATTTTAGAACTCGATTATCATGTTGGTTAGCCAAAGAAAAAATTGGTTCTCTTTTGGTGTAAGTGGTATGATCCTACACCTAGGTTAGGTACAAAGGTTCACCTCCATCACAAAATAGTTGAAGTTAAGCGTACAAGGGAGTATGGACTCTATGATCCATTTGTCATTACACAAAATATGAAACAAGTATATTACGCTCCTTATCCTTTGTGTATGAATAAATCTGTATGGAGGGTAGTTATAAAAACAAAGCCTGTGGGTAGAGTTGTAGTAGAGGATTCATTAGATGTAGCGTATCAGAATGACATTTCAAGTGTTGAAGAAAGGGTGAATGATGAATTAGCAGGTGAGTTGCAGCATAACGAAGGCCTATATGAAGAATTTGACCCTTCTGAACATAGATTGAATGTTCATGATTATGGAGAAGGAACATCCGAGGCAAATGACGAGGAAGATCCAACTGATGAAAATAAAATAAGCGTGGAAGAGTTACTTGATGAAAATGAAACAAGTGATGAGGAAGAATCAATGAATGAATATGAAACAAGTGATGAGGAAGAATTGATGAATGACTATGAAACAAGCGACGAGGATTGAGTAGTTATTAATAGTAGTAATGTGTTGTAACAAGGTCTTGAATTATATTTTAGCTGCTGCTTTTTGCTATTTTTCTTGACAATATAATGTCTTTTCTTTGTTAACATTTGTAGTGCCAGTAAGAATATTTCTGGTTGTTTGATTAAATAGCAGTGGTAAAACTACTGGTACTATGCATGATTTTCTTGTCTTGTTCCATTTTCTTAAATCCTACTTCTTTAGTTCCTCTACATAAAGCAAGTCATTTGAATCCTGGTAAGATTGTTTGATGAAAATGACATTAGTAACTCCATGAACAAAAATGAAGTATATAATACCTTCTCCAGTGCATATTATAGACATTTTAGCAAACTAAAATTGTTCTAAAATATTTGACATTACAGGAATACAAGATGAGGCTTTCTTTCATTCAGTACTACAGGGAATGTAAAATTTAATTTTTGTTTGATCTAAGAAAACTCTATGGGCAGCATAACACAGATTAACTCTTTTTTGTGTTTTTTTCCAGGTGATTAATAAAGAAAATCAATGGCATCAAAAGGTCACGGTAATGGACGACGTAAGAAAGGTAAGAAAGGACCTGATAATCTTTCCGCAGGTCAATATACACCACCACCACCTGTTACCTCAACTCTTCAACCAGCTACTACAAATATTATTCCTCCTCCAAGGGTAACTATTTCACTTCCAAATGTATTTTCATGCCCCCACCGCCCCACCAGTTCCAATCCTCTTCTCCCTATAATAGTCTGCATAGTAGCTCTGCATCTATACCTTCAACATCATCCACACCTAGCCTTTTTGGATTGAGAATTGAAGGTCCCAGCACATCAATATCGCCCTCTATTGATAGTGCTGCAGAGTCTAATGCTACAACAACTACTTCTCAGATTCTGAAATTTAAAGAGGTAGTAGAATATGACAGCAGCGGGAGGCTAATTATCGCTCCTGATGATAATGGGTAAGTAAATCTTATGTTTCCCATAATTTTTAAAATTTTCAAAAGATAAGATAATTTAATATAATTTTATTGCAGGTTCATTATCGCATATAGAGACAAACATATGGTTATAGAAGCAATTAAACTATTTTACACGGAGATGTAGGGTAGTTGGAATGAGATTCGACTCGACATCAGAGTGCTTATGTGGAATCCGTTTGTGGTATAATCAAAATCAAAGAATTTATCATTTCAATATGCTATCAATGATGAATTTACCTTTGTATCCATCAACTTATTTCATGACTTTATATTAAACTATTTTGCAGACAAAGTGTGCATGGAATTCTTGTCATGATAATGAAATACAATGTATTTTCAAGTTCAAAGCAGTTCAACGGATCAAAGAACATTTATATGAGGCTCGGAGGAACTTAGAAAAACCTGGTTGGCTGAATGCTAATGTGTGGGTTTAGTTCTTGGAAAAATAGGATACGCCTTAATATAGGGCAAGGAGGGAACGGGCAAAGGCAAATAGAGCGTCTCAAATGGGTGGCTTATTGCACATTGGAGGTTCGATGAGTTTCACTACTCACCAACGAAGATTGGTAATATTAGCTTAAATTTTTTATTTATTTGTTTAGTTCAATGTTATAAATCGTGATATAGTGAAGCCATGTGGGGCTCTTTCGATTCACTATTGTTGTTATCTTCTTGTTGTTGTTCACCTTGAAGTCTAGTGAATCCGTGTGTGACCTATTTCGATTCACTAGCATTGTTGACATCTTATTGCTCTTGTTGTTGTTCATCTTGAAGTCTAGTGAAGCCGTGTGTGGCCTATTTCGATTACTAGCATTGTTGACATCTTGTTGCTTTTGTTGTTGTTCATCTTGAAGTCTAGTGAAGCCGTGTGTGGCCTATTTCGATTCACTAGCATTGTTGACATCTTATTGCTCTTGTTGTTGCTTGTTTCTTTTGTTATGAACTTGATCTTGTATCACACTGCCTATGGTTATAGAAAGTAAGAAGATGAGAATTAGTCTATATAGGAAGGATGCCTAACTCCCTACCATGATTAAAGGGGTCAAGAGTTTCTTTTGTTCAGCGACCAAAGTCCTTACTACCCTTTTCATGTCTGCCTTGTTGATTTTAGTTTCCAAAGCTATATTGGATGGTTTTGGAACCCTTAGAGAGTCATTGATAGTTTTATCATCCACTGATAAATTCTTTTCTAGAATATGATAGTTTGGAGAGGCAAATACTAGTAACATATCGCAAACATATGTGCAAGTTGGCAGCTGTGTAGAGTAATCAATATAATAATGTACAAACACCTTGAATACAACATATAGCAAAAACTAATGGTACATTATGTATATTTGAAATTAGGACGACCATGAGGCAGAAACACCCGGCTCATAATTCCTTTATAGTAGAACAACAGGAGCATCTCCAGAACCCACATTAAAAAAGACAAAGGCGGGAAATCATCATCATCTTTTAGATGGTATGATGATTTAAAGATCCTGACCGAAAACAATAGGAGTTACTATAGGATTTACTACTATAGTGACCCTGAATGTGTAAAAGCAAGCTTAGGAGATCTGTGATTGAATACTTTAGTAGTTACTACTAATCAAAGGTGTTCATACCCATCAAGATCCTTACTGAAAATAGAATTTGAACTCTGCATATCAACTGATTAGTTTTCATAGATTTTGGTTGAAATTTAAACTGACTAGCAATGGTTTACTTATTTTATATATTTGGAAATATGTGTGCTTCATATGGGGTTTAGGGTAGGAGTTAATCTTAGGAGGTCTAGTTTTGAACTTTGACCAAAATGCCAACCTTTTCAGGGTAACCGAGTGATATCTTGTGCTTCATGTCCAACTTTGTTTGCCTATAAAATCGCTGAATCTGGGCCAAATGTATTATTCAATAAATATTAGACCACAACCTGTGAAGCCTATGAGTCTAATTATTTGATAAAGGTTTATGATGTGAAGGTCTATGTAGTGTCTTGTCATTGTGTAGGATAAACCCAAAATTAGTACATAGTACCAAGATCTCAAATGGTGAATTTAACTTGGAAAATAATTTATATATTCCATCAGGACTCCTTGACAAACACAATAGGGAACTGGAGCATTTGAGTCCGACAAATCAGCCACTAAAGACAGTTAAATTCTTCAGTTTAGCTGTTCTAAAGTGTTTTTAACAATTCTCAGCTAACACTATCAAGTGCAGCTGTCTTGTGGCCATACTGATAGCAACTGCAGGACCAAGCCAACAGAACCAAATTCAACCACTATAGTAACATAACTACCGCTGCATTTTGTGCCATCATCCAGCACCAGACCAATCCATCCCATGTGGAATTTCAAACTTTTCTTAAAAAATTAGAGATTTAAGCATCGAGTGGGCTTAGTAAAGTACATTTGAACTCTTTTACACTATTTGGTGTTGATTAGGGTCACATTCTCTCTATTTAACGAAGTTTTGGTGCATACGGCTTAGTCGAATGCATGATCTCTATATATGTGATGAAGTTATATTGAAATATCTTTCTGAAAATTTGTTAGCATAAAGATAATGACAATCAAATCTTGCACATTGGCACATTTCTAGTATCTTTGGTTTCTGAACATTTCTAGTATCTTTGGCATATTTCTGTTGAATGTATTAGCAACTTTGAGGCATTGGCTCCCTATATAGCTGTAGACCCCTTCCAAACTATCTACTTATTGCTTAAGCAATTGAAAAGAATCCACCTAAACTACTACTTCTGTTGGATTTGAGTATTTTTGAATCATGGACTCCATGATCTATTTGTATTAGTCTTAAGATGTTTTGGTTTGTGCTGCCCGAACTTGTCTTCATACTTACATTATCTCTTTTTCTAAAATTTTGCAGGAATAAAAAAAATGGGGGGAAAAAGCGCCCTTTTATTGATATCTACGAAGAGACGCATAGGAAGAAAAACAAGGATGTTACAAGAGGAGATTAGGTCGAAACGCGTGCTAAGAATGCATATGTAAGATAATAACTTTTACATACATTATTTATTATTACTTAACTTTGCTTGTTTACATACTGATAAATAATTTTTCTTTCAGGAAGAATTTTAAAAAAACATAAAAGAGTGACGCCAAACCCAACCTACTTCAGAGGATGGTACTATGGTTCAACCATCACCTCTAGAGCTGAATAATATGTGGACAACTGTGGTAGGTGGTCCAAAGAAAGGTAGAACCTATGGGACAGGGGTTCTCCAGTCCTCGAGTAGTCCTTCGTTGTTTCCCAGTTCCTCTTCTATTTTACAAACTATGGAAGAAATAGAAGCGACAAAAAAATTATGGAATTGACGCAGAAATGTGCAGCTAACGATGCTAAGTTTGCTAAATTTGATAAATTGGAGGAGTTGGTTAAGAAGCACATGCCGCAAGTATTTCATGACGAGGAAGTTAATGAATCTGATGATAATTAGATTGTAGTTATTGTTCTTATTTTTTGTTGTGATATTTTGATGTTTAAACTATTTGATTTGATGTTTGTTTTGAATGGTTTAAAGTGGTTGTATTTATAAATTTTTGTCATGTTTGATCCTATTATTTATAAAATTTTCGAGTACAGTGGTCGGAATAATTATAATTATTAAATATTTATAATTATTAAATAATTATTTATAAAATTTTTGACTACAGTGGTCGGAATAATTATAATTATTAAATATTTATTTATTAAATTTTCGACTACAGTAGTCGGAATAATTAAATTATTAAATAATTATTTATTAAATTTTTGACTATAGTAGTCGAAATAATTATAATTATTAAATATTTATTTATTAAATTCTCGACTATAGTAGTTGGTATAATTAAAATTATTAAATAAATATTTATTAAATATCCGACTACATTTCCGACTAAAGTAGTTGGAAATATTTTTTCGACAAGCTATATTCTGACTACCATCAAGCAGTCAGAACTACCTTATTTTCCTATCACATTTCGACCACATTGGCTGTCAGAAATTTAATATTTTCTAGTAGTGAAATCGAGAGGGCATCATGCAGAAGCTTAAAGTTTACAAATCAAGATGATGTAATTCAGAAGACACAATATAAATTAAGAACATAATATTATTGATATCATTTGGCCAACTGACCTACACATGAAAACTAGTATTAAAAAAACATATAAGTATTGGGAGAAAATCTCTCCCTAAACAAGACTCGTAAATGACTACATTGTGGATGCTACTGTGTTATAGTACGAGAAGAGGGTTTTCTATTTATAGAGGTCCAAAGCCATTCCTTTAGCCAAATATGACAAAGTTTTATATTTTTCTTTTAGTAAAAGTAATATGGTATTACTTTATTTTTCTTCTAAGAAAAAAGTAAAACTTAAATTTGGTAAAAAAATCAGGGCAAAAACCCTAACAAATTTTCCCTTTTTGGCTTGATTTTTTTGACATAATTTGATCCACCTTCTTCACACGATCTTCATATGTCACTTCCTCGTACCATGATTAAAAGTTGATATGGGCTAAAAATTGAAGCCCTATGCGTTAAAAATAAAAGCATGAGTTGATATTATTGAAGCCTTGTGTTATAAGTAAACAAGATTGAAAGTGGAGCCTTGTGCATTGAAAGTGAGGAAGGTTAAAAGTGGAGCTCATGCGTTAAAAGTAAATGCACGAGTTGAAAGGGGCCCAAACATTGAAAAATAAACATAGGTTGAAAATTTACTTTGGTTTTAAAGATGAATTAGCAGCAGGATTGTTGAAAATTTGTTTGAATTTTTTTTTCCACATATAGGTAGACAGAGATCTTCATTATCATCAAATTGGTTGCAACTTTGATCTCAACATGTACTCAATCTGAACCATCGAACCACTGAATCATAAGCTCTCATACTACTTGTTGGGTTTGAAATCGAGAGGGCGTCATGCGGAAGCTTAAAGTTTGCAAACCAAGATAACTATAATTCAGGTGACATATAAATTAAAAATATAATATTATTGATATCATTTTTCCAACTGGCCTACACATGAAAACTAATATTAAAAAAAATATATATAACTATTGGGAGAGAATCTCTCCCTAAACAAGACTCGTAAATGACTACATTATGGATGCTACTGTGTTATTATACGAGAAGAAGGATTTTCTATTTATAGAGGTCCAAAGTCATTAATCCAAGAAAGAGGTTAGCCATATATGATAAAGTTTTATATTTTTCTTTCAGGAAAAATAAAAGTAATTATGGTAAAACTTTATTTTCCTTCTAAAAAAAAAAGTAAAACTTCAATTTTGTAAAAAAATCAGGGCAAAAACCCTAACAATTTTAATTTGTTTGATGATTTGAAAAATCACTATAAGTTTATTATTTTGGATGGAGATAACTTATTTTATTTAAGAGGTGACAAAATTATGAATGATTATGATGGGTTGGTAGAATGTCGTGACGATTCAGACGTTAAGGACATGCTTTCTAGTTATAAAATGCATAAGGAAAAGCCTATAGAGATTTATACATTATTAAAAAGTTATGATGTTTTGAGAATACTTCTCTCGAAGAAAATAATTATAGGGATAATGTGTTTGAAAAGGTGAATGAAACAGTTGAAGAACATGAGCCAACAAATTCGACAGGTATTCTTCGTAATGATTCTTTCGGTCATTGTTCATATTTCCACTTATCTTAGCCGTTAGGGCTTCTCCTTAGCTGGCACAAGTCATTTATGACTTACTGGGATCAACGGTTTGGTTATCAGGTAGTTTGTTTAGTTTTTAGAACCAATTCTCCATTGTGAAGTCTTCATTGGTCCCAAATGGCCACCGGACGAAAACTTTAGTGAAACGGTCTAGAATGCAAATTTTGAATACGCCACCAGATCTAGCATATCGATTTTAAGCTAGGTTGACCTTTGGTTTGGGTCCCAATGCACCCGAGCATATTTTGACCTATTGGTCCGAAAGTGGAAAGATCGAGAATATGGATGTGGGACCCACATTAAATCAAAACAAGCTCGGATGAAAAATTTGAATTCACCATCGCGTTCGGAATATGGATTTTAGGCTAGGAGACCCTTGATTCAGGTCCTAAGGCTTCCAGATCTTATTTTGGGTTATTGAGCAGATTTTATGAAAAACTAAACTATAGGTATGGGTCTTATTTTGCCTAAACGATCTCAGATGAAAGTTTTGATGATTCCAATCGATTTTAAATGTGTTTTACACTCAAATTTCACTATTTTATCATGTTATTTGGGTCCCCAATGAGTTTCGAGGGTCAAAAATAAGTTTTTGACTTTGCTGTTAGTGGGATACTGCATTTCTTCGCCGAGGGGAGTTTATAAATAGACTTCAAGGTCAAAAATTTGGGAATTTTTCCTTCATCTTTGAGATCCTAAAACCCTAAATGGGTATGATAACTCAAAATTGAGTTGTGTGGGAGACTTAGGAGCTTGATTATCATCAAGCATCACGATTATCATCCGAATTAAGGTAAGATTTCATCACTATATTGATGAATTTCTTAGGTCTTGGTCCAAAATCCAAATTCAGTTAGGGCTTGATTTTATTCAAAAATTATCTTTGTTTGCACCCATTTCTTGAGGGTTATGATTCTTTGATGATGTGTGAGTGTTGGGTTGGCCTCGAAAGTTCATTTTTCGTAAGTGGGGTCCACTTGGGATTTTTGGTGTTGTTTTTGGATCTGAAGCACAATAGTGCAATATGAGTATTGTTAGACTCGTATTGATAAGTAAATTCTATTTTTTATAGCATGATGACATTTTGGGGATTGTGAAGTGGAGACGAGCATGTGGTGAATTATGTAAGGTTTTGCGGTTCAGCTTTGAAGTAAGCTTCTACCTACTATTCTTCGAAGATGATGTGTGTTATGTATGGCATGTGAATATGAATGTTAGGCTTGATTATGAATAAAATAACTTAGTATTGATTATTGATGTTTGGGAAATTAGATGATAGTTTTTGACCCGTAAGGTGGAATGTTTATGACCTTTTTAGAACCCTATTGCCTTTTTCCTAGGTTAAGCTAATTTGTAGAATGGATATGATAATATTCTAGGTTTGGAATGTGGTTTATGTGTTGGGATCATGGATAGTATTCTTAAACTTATTTGGGATATTCTAGTGATCTTGAAATCATAATTTGGGTAGTGTTGGCTTAAATGCCCATATTTCTAGGTGAATTTCATATCTTAGTGTTAGTTATGGCTTACTTGACATCTAAAAGTTGAACTAGATACCTTATCCTAGTTTGGAGCATAGTTTTGCCTAATTATGAAAATTGAGGACTAGAAGTGGAATCTTGACCCACCTTAAGCTTTGATTTATTTAGTTCTATTGAAAACCTTAGACGCTTGTTAAACTCTTAGAGAATGACCTTGGGAGCATGTTGGCTAACCATGGTAAATAAGTTATGGTGATAGTATTTGAGGTGATGTATATGGTTTTTTACTACATCATCGTTAATACAGTGTGTAGTTATGGATTATGCTTTTAATTAAGCCCATTACTATGTTATCATTTAAATCATTGACTAGACTACTATTTCGGGTATTGGACTTGTCACGACCCGAACCGAGGCCCTGGCCGCGACGAACATCCATAACTATGAAGGCCCGATAGCCCTGCTAACTGGTAATCATACGCTCAATTCATACATTATAAAGAAGTGTAAAAAACAATACAAAATGGAAACATGGTCATTTTCTTTTACTTCAACTGAACAATACGAATATAAGTTGATAAATATTCAAAACCACATAACACTGATCTGTGAAATCTCTAACAACATGAAAATGACTTCTGTCTGAAAACCAGGACAAGGCCCCCGATTGGACTATGAAATAAAAGCATATGAGAACAATATAAGTGAATAAGACGCCTTACGAAGTAAGAGATGGCTCACCAACTCTGAATGTACAATAATCTATTGCTTAGCAGGACCGCTAGACTGGACCTCAAAACCTGAAATATAGGGGGTCAATACGAATGCTCAGGTATGTGAAATAATCCAAAATAACATGTTTTTATACAATATAAGGAGAGCCTTTCATAAAACAATAAACATAATGCATAAGTGAAAACACATGTGCATACTTTAATGAACTTGAAAACACTTCTTTGAAACCATGAATCACTCTTTATCTTACTTTTGAGCTAGAAAGGTCACCCTACATACATAGTAATCCACGAGCTATGTGGATCCCACTCATAACCCAGTGGCCAGTCTCCCGATCCAAGTTTGCCGCAAGGATGGGAAATATCATGAAAAAGTATGCCCACTTGCCGACATATCATGCTATCCCACTTGCCGAATAGTACATATAGACCAGTATCGGTGAAACACAATTTTGGGCTAAGAGTTACCTGAACTCAAGCCTTCTTCGGGTAACCAACTAGCTCTCTTTAAGCCCAACTTTTAGTTCTTTAAACTATGCTTCATACTTTACAACTTTGCTTTATTCATGTTAAGGGCAATCCACAATAGGTATCGTCAAACCTAGACTTGCAAGCCATTGCGTATCATGTTATAAGTCATAACCCTTTTATAAAAGAATTCATTTAGATGGACACCCCCAACAATTCAAAAAGTTCGTGAGAACATTCTTAATTTAAATCACATGTAGACGTATACAAAACAATTCTTCTGAAACGCATTATCATGTGGTGGCCAATCTTTCTTTTAAACACATGTATCTCTTTCTATCAATAAAACGACCACTTGTATCATAAACCATGTCAACCACATTAATATAAAGGAACTTACTTTCAAAACACAAATTCATGCATTCAAAATAACCCATAAATCAAATAGAAAATATATTTCATATCAATAGAGGGATTTCGTTGTCATGCTTTCAATTAAACTTTTCAAAACTGAAAACGTACATATATATAAGGGGCTATAATTCAATTCCATGAAAAAGAGTTCAATACAATTTATATACTTTCATCAAAACAATTTCATAACAAGCTTTTTCGAACAACATCAAAACTCTTCTTTGTAACATGATTATAAAATCTTAAACTTGATAAAACCATAAAACGTATGCCCATGGAGTTTTAGGATAGTCCCACATACCTTAATGACGAAGAAATCGTCAAGATAATTGACCCTTTAATCTTGAATTTGCAAACCCTAAGTTGGTTTCTCTCCTCTTTTGCTTTAGAAGATGAATTAGGCATTTGAGAGAGAGTTAAAATGTATTTAGGGACTTTGATTTCGTGTAAATATGTTTAGGGACGGTGATGTGATGTCAAAAGTCCATATTGCCCTTGAAATAACTAAAAAAAATGGAGTCCCTATACCATAAAACATCAAGTAGAAGACGCCCAACCCATGGCTTAACCACCAGTGGGAGGCGCCTAGCCCATGGCCTAGCTTAAGATGGGCGACGCCTAGGCCATCGCCTAGCACGGACAGTGTCTCACTCAAACACTCATAACTTTTGACTCCTGACTTGAATTAACAAATGGTCGGACGCATTGGAAAGAAAACTCGAAGGGCTTTAACTTGATATATAGTAGGCCACATGAATCTATAGATACTAGGAGAAATAGTTGCTGTAAGTTTACCTAGACAAAATCTTCAACTAAAAATCAATCGATAGGAAAGTGCTCAACTTAACTTTTGAGCTAGAAGATTCTTATGGTATATATTCATCTCCAAGGATGTTTCCACACTAAGTAAATATAATTCACACTTATTTCTAACTAGAAACTATTGGATTCGAGTAAATATACATCAGAAACATGGTTCAACTTTAGCCCGAAAGTGCGGGGTGTAGCATTATCTCCCACTTGGGATCATTCGTCCACGAATGATGGGTAGGGACTTATTGGAGTTCTAAAAGTATGGAATGAGGAATGTAACCTTGCATTGAAAATTTTTCCTCAACAAAATATGCAAAGGCATCAAAGATCTTCATGATAACCCCTGGTGGATCGTGTAAGCACGAAACATGAGATAATAAGAGTTGACGTAGAGATGACCTTGCACATGAGTCCTAGGGGTCATAATCATTACAGCATATGGTATGAATTTATTTGGCGATCAAGGCTTGATTGACATTGGTTCTAATCATAAAATAAGATTTCGTGAAAGATAAGAAATAGAAGCATTCTCTACCTTACAAGATATAATGAATAGACCTAAAACTTAGAGACACTACTCGTCTATGCCCCAAATAATAAATAACATACATCATCATTTCCAACTTACAATTATCCCATCACACATCTAACCATAATAGTTTGAGTCCGCCGCATAATACTTCTATTTGGAAGCCTCACTCAGAGAAAAGAGGTGCTAGCTTAAGTTGTGGGACCCTGTACTCTACATCCCATTAAGAAAATTACTTCACCTTATCACCAACATCAAACACACTCGAGTTTTAAATCAAGGAATACTAACCACATAACACATTGGTTTGTGTTTTCATCAATCACAACATTCAAACCTATTATTACTACACCCACTTCATGGATTCCCCCACTAAGACTAGCAAATTTAACCACTATCACAAAAATTTTCGTCATATATTTCCTTCCCAACTATTTCACGTAACGAAGATTCATCTCCTTCTTCCTTTCCTCACCTATAACCTTAGATCAAGAAATCACATCAAAATTTTCACCTTCAAGAACATCCACTCCCTTATCTAGAACATTTCTACGCTTCAACAACCACCATCATACTAATATACGGAGGGTCATTTAGGGACCTGAGCATAGAATCATGAATAAGAGTAACACTACTCAATTATAACTTATACTTATTTCATTACTCAAGGGGGGAACATGAGGTGAAGATACAATACAATAGACACGAAGTGCTTCGTATATCGAGTGATGGGATCATAAGTAGAGAGTCGTTCTGGCATAAACACAACACAACATGTATTCTTAGAACTAGGTAGAGTGTTAAAACATGAGTGCACGTATCAAGATTTGTATACTATAAGGCCGGAATTCATGAAGTCAACGATTGAGACAAGGACTTCTACTCGAAGCTATCGCTTCTCATTTTCAAATCTGAAATAGTCATGAGTTCGCACAACTTTATCATTTCGGCTAATCCTGACATAAAATGAATCAATAACATATGAAAACATAGTTCCTTATAACCAATCATGATTTGGGCCATGGATTTATGGATTATGAACATCATAACATAGAGCTTGAATACATGAAAGAGTGGATTTACTAAGACATCATTGCTTCTAGTTTGGAGGCTGGAATATTATATGAGTTACATAGGGAACTCAGACCTTAGACATTGGTAGGACTTGAATACATAAGACATTGGTAGAATGGCCTCTTAAACTGAAGTAGGAGGAATATGCTTGAATAGGAATAGGTTTAATCATGACTCCTCCCCGCAACTTGCCTCACTGAGAAAATTTGGGAACTACCTTAATTCACCATCTCCCCTTTAGATCAAAGTCAAAATCCTAACTTGTGGACCTATCTTCATATCAAATATATAGCCACAACTCTCAACACAATGGGGATATCGCCATACACATAAACGCTAAAATTTTCCTGATGAACTATACTCTGAAGGCTTTGCTTTCCGAAAATGCTACTCTTAACTTTTGCTAGCCTCTATAGCCATCACCCTACAACTCACAGTCTCATGAGCATATAAATCTTCATTCCTTATCGCATAAAAATCCACTCTCCACTACTTAACATTCAAACATCAGATCTCTAATCACATAACTTACAACTTAATAAAGTTTGCAAAACTATACAAAAGGAACATACTGTCTACCTATATTTTGCCATCTTTCTTATTAAATAATTCAAAACCAATTGATCGGGAAAGGTCTTGTTCATGGTGGTAAGAGGGGGAGGATTTAGTAAAGGGATAATGCCGTTTTATACGAATATAGTCCCAAGTTGGTAATTAGAGTTAGAAGCTTCACAACTTTTTCCTCAATTCTGCTCTAAAGAACATCACACAATAACTCTTTAGTCTTTCCTATACTACACACTTTGAGAATGAGATCTAGGTACATGGGACACTCATACACATCAAACCTTATCTAACAACATGCTTGGGGTTCAACTTATTCTAATATACCTAACACTTTATCCTCTTAATGACTCAACCACACTCCATCGCTTCACCCTAGTCATCATGTACATATATAACAATTATCCACTCTTTCTTCCATAAATTTCCAACTTAGGCCATTTCACATCTCACATCTAAGCTTTATTATTCATTCCCACAAAACATGCATCATAAATCTTAAGCCACTATTCTTACCACTAGACTCTACATTTAAAGTTCTAGCCTATAGTCTAGCATCGATCATATACCACCAATGAAGCATGTCAACTACTATACTAGTCCATCAAATTGGAAAATTAACCCAAATACCTCATTTCACTTAACTACTACCTACAATCACATCATTTCCATGGTATCACTACTACACCTCAAAATCCACTACATACTTTCTCACATGAAGTACTAGTTTATAATTACTAGAGAAAAGACAATTTAGGGGGGGGGGGTAAAGTTACATAATAGGAATAGTCAATCTTAATCTTATAATATAACTCATTACAATTTTATCAACATGTTCTACTTTCTCACATCATACTTACGTACCCAAGCATACATCCCCACTACCTTCAAATTCCATTTACACCAATGAGTCTCTACCCATAACTTATTGACTGATCTACCCCTTTTTCATTCACAACCTATAAATGATTTCTATACCACCATAACTATTTATTCTGAGATCCTTCCCAATTTTTGAATAAATAATAATCACAGCAAGCCACTTCCTTTACAGACTCCCATACAATCTATAAATATTGCTACCATACTAGTCTATCACTATAAAATAAAAATCCATCCCTCAATCAATGGTTATACAACTAAACTAGCTTCTTTACGCATAAGTCACCCTCATTCTGACTTCTAAGCTTGTGACCCCATTTCACTAACTTCTGGACCATCTTACAGCTTATAGGTTAAGACATTTTATCATATACTACTACTCAGGTGGAAATATTGTTCCAACATTCTGCTACATCTCTTTACCCTTAAGCATGTCATCTACAACACGGGTTTTAGAAAAGGGACTGAATACACCTCATACCTCAGGCTAAAAAGTACAATTTCATCAGGATAAAGTGTACAATCGAATCAATACACCATGAAACACTAACAGACTCTTCTCAAGTCCTTGTACTATTCCATAATCTTTTATGACTCAATTGGAAAGGACCACATCATTTAGACTCTATGCTTCTGCACTTGAATCAACTCGATAACGAGACATAGCTAATAAAATCAGAGTACAGAAGGGATTTGGATAACCTTTGAATGGACAACATAATAGCACGATCTAGAACATGTAGAAAAGTGAAACATTCTTAAACTCCTAGTAGCTTCCTCCTTATAAGTGTGGCGCACTACACATCCATAAATCAGACTCTACCTGAAGCGACTTCGCAGATATCCTGGGACTATGAACCGTGCTCTGATACCAAGTTTTTCATGAATCGAATCGAGGCCCTAGACGCTTCGAGCATCCCGAACCATAAAGGCTCGAGAGCTCTACTAACTGGTAATTATATTCTCAATTTATACATTATAACAAAGTGCAAAAAATAATACAAAATGAAAACATGGTCATTCTCTTTTACTTCAACTAAACAATACGAATATAAGTTCATAAATATTCAAAACCACATGACACTGGTTGTGAAATCTCTAACAACATAAAAACTACTTCTGTCTGAAAATCGAGAGAGGCCCTCGGTCGGAGCATAAACTAAAACCAAATAAGATCAACATAAGTGTACAAGACGCCTTCTGAAGTAAGGAAGGCTCACCAACTCTGAATGTACAACAATATACTATTTAGCAGGACCACTAGACTGGGCCTCAGAACCTGAAATATATGGGGTCAATATGAATGTACTGGTATGTGAAATAATCCAAAATAACATATTTTTATACAACATAATGAGAGCCTTTCATAAAACAATGAATATAATGAATAAGTAAAAACATATGGGCATACTTTAATGAACTTCAAAACACTTCTTTGAAACAATAACTCACTCTTTATCTTACTTTTGAGCTAGAAAGATCACCTTACATACATGGTAATCCACGGGCTATGTGGATCCTGTCCATAACCCGGCGGCCAGGCTCCCAATCCAAGTTTGCCGCAAGGATGGGAAATATCATGAAAAAGTATGCCCACTTACCGACATATCATGTTATCCAACTTTCCGAATAGCACATAAAGATCCATATTGATTAAAAATGATTTCAGGCTAAGAGTTATCTGAACTCAAGCCTTCTTCGGGTAACCAACTAGCTCTCTTTAAGCCCAAATTTTAGTTCTTTAAACCATGATTCATACTTTTACAACATTTTCTTCATTCATGTTAAGGGCAATCCACAATAGGTATCGTAATACCTAGACTTGCAAGCCATTGCTTATCATGTCATAAATCATAGCCCTTTTTCTAAAAGAAGTCATTTAGATGGCCACCTCCAACAATTCAAAAAGTTCATGAGAACATTCATAATTCAAATCACATGCAGATGTATATAAAATAATTCTTCTAAAACACATTATCATGTGGTGGTCAATCTTTCATTAATACACATATATCTTTTTCTATCAACAATATGACCACTTGTAAATAAGGAGATTTTTTCCTCTCATCATGTCATAAACCATTTCAACCACATTAATATAAGAGAACTTACTTTCAAAACCCAAATTCATGCATTCAAAATAACCACAAATCAAATAGATAATATAATTCATATCAAGAGAGGGATTTCGTTGTCATGCTCTTAATTAAACTTTTCAAAACTGAAAACGTACATATATATAAGGGGCTATCATTCAATTCTAGGAAAAAGAGTTCAATACAATTTATATACTTTCATAAAAACAATTTCATAACATGCTTTTTCGAACAACATCAAAACTCTTCTTTGTAACATGATCATAAATCCTTAAACTTGATTAAACCATATAACTTATGCCCATGGAGTTTAAGGATAGTCTCTCATACCTTAATGACGAAGATTTGACCCTTTAAGTTTGAATGTGCAAACCCTAAGTTGGTTTCTCTCCTCTTGTGCTTTAGAAGATGAATTAGGGATTTGAGAGAGAGTTAAAACGTATTTAGGGACTTTGATTTCATGTAAATATGTTTAGAAATGGTGATGTGATGTCAAAAGCCCATGTTTACCTTAAAATAACTCAAAAATGGAGTCCTTATACCGTAAAACATCAAGTGGAAGACGCCCAACCCATGGCCTAACCACCAGTGGCGGTGCCTATCCCATGGCCTAGCTTAAGGTAGACAACTCCTAATACATTGCCTAGCACGGACAGTATCTCATTCAAACACTCATCGCCTAGCTAGGACAGTGTCTTATTCAAACACTCATAATTTTTTACTCCGGACTTCTATTAACGAATGGACAGAGGCGTTAGAAAGAAGACTCGAAGGAATTTAACTTGATATATAGTAGGCCACATGAATCTATATATACTAGGAGAAACAGTCGCTGGAAGTTTACCCATATAAAATCGTCAACTAAAAATCAATCGATAGGAAAGTGCTTAACTTAAATTTTGAGCTAGGAGATTCTTATGGTATATATTTATCTCCAAGGATGTTTCCACTCTAAGGAAATATAATTCATACTTATTTCTAACTAGAAACCATTGGATTCAGGTCAATATACATCTGAAAGATGGTTCAACTTTAGCTCGAAAGTGCGCGATGTTATAGGACTATAATATTACTAATGTTATACTTTGCCTAGTAACCAATCTAGTGATTAGGCTAGAAATCCCTCTTGTTGCTAATATTGTGAGTCATGATACTAAGAGTTTTAGAAGACATATTTATTGACTACATGAGAAGCTATGCTACTAACCATATTGAATCCGATAATGTATTGTAATATTCATGTTATAGACATTCATATATATATGGATAAATTGTCATGACGATGAATAATGGGCTATGAAGGTATGCATTTCCTTGCTTCTCTTTTACTTTTGCCCTCGTAGGGCTTGTCATTTACATTAGTCCTCGTGGGGCTTGCACTTTACTTTAGCCCTTGTGGGGTTGTCTTTTATTATTAGGCCTAAGATTTTGAGTACGATGTTGTGATTATTTCGGACATATTATTGAGATGAGGATCGTGTTATGATATTGGTTGGATATCCAAAAAATATTTATCCTTGTAGAGGATACGATTGTAGAATATGGATACATATATGTTTTTGTTGCTTGTGATTTCATTTACTGAATACTGGTGATGGCATGCATAGATCGGTACATTCATGATTATTATATCAGTATTGATGTGATCCTATCTAAACTATGACCTTAACATTGTTGTTCCTAAATAAGGGTTAAAACCCACTTTTCACCGTAACAATGAATTTCGTTACTATAATAATTGCCTACTAAATGGAATATTTGTACGTATAAAAGAGGTTTAAAATATTATTTAAAGATTTGACCGAGACAGATTTTGATCCATTTCTTGACGCGATTGTTTACTCTGATCATAAGATATTCAGACTCTTTCTGCATTTTTATAATGATTTAGCCCCGAAGATCATTTCGGGCAACAAACTTACGGATTTACACTCATTTAGCCATGGCTTGAGTTTGTGCACCTATTATATACATCTATACATATGTATTAATGGTTATGATGATATTTATATCCGACAAGTTTGGAGGATGTTGTTATGATGATATTGATACTTGACAAGGCCGGAGGATACTGTTATGATGATATTGATACCCGGTAAAGCTGGAGGATACTGTTATGATGATATTGATACCCGCCAAGGCCAAAGGATACTGTGATGATGGTGTTGATACCCGACAAAATATACCTGGTTTGAGTTCAGATGATGGTTGTGATATTGATTGTGTACCTTGCATTCATTCTTATATGTGCATCGCCTATCACCAGTATGAGCCTATGTCTATCAGCCACTATAAGATGGTTGCATAGACATGGGTGATGACTATGCCTTGTGTTGTTGTATGCTGATTGAGCCTTTCGAGCCTGGGATGATGGAGAAATGCATAGGCTCGATTAGGTATTTGATTGTCCGAAATAGCCAGTTACTCGCGTTGTTATTGATATTGTTATTATCATTATTTTGATCATTATTATGGCTAGTTTATGACAGATTGGTTAGTGATTCGGTATTGATATTTGAGTTATATTTTTGTCCTCTTCTATCTTACAATTTCATTATTATGCATGATTATTTCTTGTCTAGCCATGTGGATTAGAACCTTGAGCATGATAGTATTAAATTCTGATAGGATTATTATGAGTCTTTGAAATAAAGATATGATGATCTAGGTTGTGCTTTGAGATAACCTTTTATCTATCTATCTATCTATATATATATATATGTCTAGCTATATGTAGCTCTTGTATTACCGTATATCCCTTCCTTCATTTGTTCAAATTGTGTATTCATTCCTTGACCTTGTATATTATTATATATTCTTCTTCCGTTATTTATTCATATATTGGCCTGAGATATACAGTATAGTATTGAGACTCCTAAGTATGGCTGGAATAAGATAGTGCACTCTTATTACTTACTTAGGATATGGACATGATAGTTGTTCCTTATTATCTCATTGGCTTGTTAAATGTTTTCTGGACTCTTGGGTGTAGTTTCTATTTTATTTATATGTTGTGTATATCTTCTTTTATCTTTGGAGATCAGTTTGAAGTTGCCTATTAAGTATCATTCGGTTGTTACTCATACTACACTTTTGCAGCCTGCAGATCATAGTACAGGTTATCACTGATGTATGCATCGTGCGGAGCAGACATGGTTTGGAGATACAAAGTAAGATCTCGACGTTCGGAATATTACTTTCCTCCCTATATTGTATTCAGAGATAAGTTAAGTTGACGTCTAATTTTGGCTCTCCAAACTTAAAATTAAGGCATTTAGGCTTTCTGACCGTTAAATGGCACAAAGTACAATTTTTCATATATTTTTGGCAATTGTTAATAAATTATTGATAATCATCATTATTTTAGAATTTTTACTCATTTATTGACATATTTTAATTTTACATAATTTATTGATAATTATCTTTAATTTCGTAAATTTTAGAATTTTTATCAATTTATTATTATTTAATATTTTTGCACAGTCCTCTACATACGTATACAACATAGCACTATAATTTTTACTGCACAGTATAATTTTAATTATTTATAGCATAATATATTTTTTCAAGATAATTATATTTTTTATTTATTATTTATATAATCTTCAAATTCCCCAAATTGCCCTCATCGACCGTCGTTCCTCGCCGTCAAATCTCGCCGGCGATGTAGTAGAATCTTCTCCAGTATATGCACAGCTTACAGATTCTGATTCTTGTACCCCCATTTTTCTCAATCAAGATTCAAGTAAGAGACCCTTTTGGCTTTTCTTGGTTGTGGAATTGTTGGTTGAGCTGAATATTTGAGTTAGCGAACAACAAGAAGAAGAAGATAGGCACCATCATCATCATCATCTCAAAGAAGAAGAACGCAAAGCGCGTGGAAATTCGGCGACAGGAACACTATTTCGGCGACACTATTCCGCCGACCAATTTCTACCGTAAATTATCGGAATCCAGCGACTCAACCAAGTATAAGGACACAACCCAGCTTCGATCAGGTGCACTCGATCCATATTTTCTAGTTGTGTATAGCTTTCTTGATTTTTAGGGGCTGCTACTGGTAGTGTTCTGCACTATTCTTATTGTGATTTTTATTTTGTAGCGTCTTGGCTGATTATCTGGTTGTGGGTGTCGAATTTCTTGTTGATTGGTTACTTTGTAATAGTGTTGTACGTGTGAATCTCTTTATTGTTCTTAGTAGTTTTGGAGTGTGTTACCTTTTCTGATTACTATTACTTGATTTACTAGCATATCCATTAAGTGTGGTAGTATTAGTTCCTGCTATTGACTATTGTGTACCAAAATTTATGTATCTCCTTTTGTTATCTTTCTTCCCTTTTTCCTTTATTTCCTTTGTTGCATAGTGGTTGTGATTGGCGAGGGTAGACTAGGGACATGTCATAGGTTGGGGTCGGGGTCAGGAATTGTTGGGTCTGGGCCGGGGTTTGGGGGGGTTGGGTCTAGGATCAAGTTTGGGGTTAGGGGCTATAGGTAGTAAGGTTAGGCGGGATAAGAGAGATTCTAGGTTGCGAGTTGGGTCTTGGAACATTAGTACTTTGCAAGGTAAGTCTATAGAGCTGGTGAAGATTCTTAGAAAGAGGAGGGTTAGTGTAGCGTGTGTCCAGGAAACTAAATGGGTAGGCACTAAAGAGAGAGATGTGGATGGATATAAGTTGTGATACTCGGGTAGCGTGAGACATAGAAATGGGGTAGGTATCTTAGTAGATGAAGATCTTAAGGAGCAGGTGGTAGAGGTAAAGAGAGTTAGTGATAGACTGATGTCTATTAAGTTAGTCATGGGAGGGTCTACGGTAAACGTTATTAGTGCCTATGCCCCGCAAGTAGGTTTGGACGAAGAGGAGAAGAAGGAATTCTGGGAGGTTTTAGATGAGGTGGTGAGGAGTATCCCGAGCACTGAGAAGCTTTTTGTGGGAGGGGATTTCAAATAGGCATATTGGGTCTTTGTCGAGAAGGTATGATAATGTGCATGGCGGTTTCGGATTTGGTGAGTGAAATGAAGGAGGAACTTCTCTGATGGATTTTTCTAGGGCTTCTGGGTTGTGGATAGAAAATTCGAGCTTTTCGAAGAAGGAGGATCACCTTATTACGTTTCGTAGTTCAGTGGCCAAGACTCAGATAGACTTTTTGCTTCTTAGAAAAGGGGATAGAACGCTATGTAAAGACTGTAAAGTCATACCTAGTGAGAATCTCTCGACTCAACATAGGTTGTTGGTGATGGACTTGGTTATCAATAAGGGCAAAAAGAAGAGAAGTAGGGAGGCGCAACTCAGGATTAAGTGGGGGAGCCTGACTTTGGCTAGTGCTTTGGAGATGGAAGAGAAGCTGAAGAGTAGGGGGGCTTGGGAAAGTAGGAGGTGGATAATATGTGGGAGACAACTTCCAGTTGCATTAGGGAGACCACTAAAGAGGTGTTGGGTGTCTCGAGAGGTCGATCTGGCAAACATCGAGGAGACTGGTGGTGGAACGAAGAGGTCAAGAGAAAGGTGGAATCTAAGAAGGTGGCTTATGCTAAGTTGGTTGGGAGCAAGGATGATGAGGAAAGACAGAAGAATAAGGATGAGTATAAGGTTGCTAGAAGAGAAGCTAAGTTAGCGGTTACGGCGGCTAAGACAACAGCTTTTGAGAGTTTGTATACGGCTTTAGAGGAGAAAGACGGAGATAAGAAGTTGTATAGGATGGCCAAGGCCAGGGAGCGGAGGGCTCGTGACCTTGACCAAGTAAAGTGCATCAAAAGAGAGGATGGTATAGTGTTGTTTGAGGATGCCCTCATTAGGAAAAGGTGGCAGTCCTATTTTCATAAACTTTTGAACGACGAGGGGGACAAAGGTTCTGTGTTGGGAGACTTAGAGATATCTGAGGAGGGTCGCGTTTATAGTTATTGTAGGTATATCGAGGTTGAGGAGGTCAAGGGAACTATTCGCAAGATGCGGTGGGGTAGGGAGACGGGGCCAGACGAGATTCCAGTAGACTTTTGGAAGAGCACTAGCGGGGCTGGTCTGGAGTGGTTGACAAGGCTGTTTAACATTATTTTTAGAGTTGTTAAGATGCCTGAAGCATGGAGGTGGAGCACGATGATTCCAGTGTATAAGAACAAGGGAGACATTCAGAGTTGTAACAACTATAGAGGTATTAAGTTGTTGAGTCATACTATAAAGATTTAGGAAAGAGTGGTAGAGTTGAGGATGAGGAGGATCGTGACGATCTCTGAGAATAAGTTCAGTTTTATGCCTGGTCGCTCGACCACTGAGGCCATTCACCTTGTGAGGAGATTAGTGGAGCAGTTTCGAGAGAGGAAGAAGGACTTGTACATGGTGTTTATTGATCTAGAGAAGACATTTGACAGAGTTCCCAGGGAGATTCTGTGAAGGTACTTGTAGGCTAGAGGGGTGCCCGTGGTGTACATTAGGTCAATTCAGGATATGTATGATAGTGCGAAGACTCGTGTGAGGACGGTAGGTGGAGATTCGGAGCACTTCACAGTTTTGATAGGGTTGCACTAGGGATCGACTCTTAGCCCGTTTCTAGTTGCCTTGGTGTTGGATGTTTTGACGCAACATATTCAAGGGGAGGTGCCTTGGTGTATGTTATTTGCAGATGATGTGGTTCTGATCGACGAGACTCGGGGTGGAGTTAATGATAAGTTGGAGGTTTGGAGATAGACGTTTGAATCTAAAGATTTTCGGTTAAGTAGAATAAAGACGGAGTACTTAGAGTATAAGTTCAGTAATATGTCGCAAGAAGATGGAGTGGTTGTGAAGCTAGACTCTCAGGCCATCCAGAAGAGGGAGAGTTTCAAGTATCTGGGGTCTATAATTCAGGGTAATGGTGAGATTGACGAGGATGTCACGCATCGTATTGGGGCAGGGTGGTTGAAGTGGAGGGTCGCTTCGGGAGTCCTTTGTGATAAGAAGGTGCCCCCGAAGCTTAAAGGTAAGTTCTACAGAGTGGTAGTCCGAACGGCTATGCTGTATGGAGCGGAGTGTTGGCCAATTAAGAACTCCCACATCCAAAAGGTGAAAGTGGTGGAGATGCGAATGTTGAGATGGATATGTGGACATACCAGGAAAGATAGGGTGAAGAATGAGATTATTCGGGAGAAGGTGAGAGTTGCCTCGGTGGATGATAAGTTACGAGAAGTGTGGCTACGTTGGTTCGGGCATATGATGAGGAGGGGCCCTGATGCTCTAGTGCGGAGGTGTGAGACTCTGGCTATGGATGGTTTTAGGCGGGCTAGAGGTAGACCGAAGAAATATTAGAGGTTGGTGATTAGGCATGATATGGAGCAATTACAGCTTACAGAGGACATGACCCTTGATAGGAAGGTGTGGAGGACGCGAATTAGGGTAGAGGGTTAGGGGTGGGAGCGCGGCGGTAGTAATAGGGGAGTGCTCTTTTGGGTCTGGAGTTTCTGGTTCGTAGTGTTGGGGCTGTAGTTTTTGGGGTTAATGGTGTTGGCTTTTTTGCATCCCGTACTAGTTTATTATGCACTTATCTTTTCTGTTTGTAATACTGTTAGTTTGTTTTGTGTACCATACTAATTTGTATCCGCTTACTTTTTGTATTTGTTATACTGTTATTGATCCTAAGTTGGGGGTCTATCGGAAACAACATCTCTACTTTTCTTGAGGTAGTGGTATGGTCTACGTACACTCTACCCTCCTCAGACCCCACTAGGTGGAAATACATTGGGTATGTTGTTGTTGTATATATTATTTATATATTTTTTTTGTATTTATACATTGACATTCATTATTTGTATGTTATTTAATACGACCTGCAAAAGTGAGTCAATTTAATTATTTTAATAAATAAAACAATAAATTGGTCAAATCAAAATCTCATCATTTTATAATCACTTTTGACTTTATTTTACTTTCTACCCAAAATTTAAGGGATTTGTTGGAAGAAAAAATAGATTTGATGAATTATTATTATTATTATTATTTATTTATTTTAAATAGTCATACACATCCACACGATACACACTACACGCACAAACACACCAAAATCAGATCTCTCTCTCTCTCTAAAAAAACGTTACTCTACTCTGTCTATTCTCTCCTCTCCTGCAGCCATCACCGGATTCCGGCGAGTTCCAGCACCGCTCAACAATTCAACCACCAGCCACAACAACCGTCCTTCCTTCTCCCCTCTGTCGCAGCTTTGTCGGAAGTGATTTCGGCAAGCTGCCGGCAAAACGTGACTGCTCCGGCGCCTCCTTCCCTCTTTTGTGCTGCTCCAGTTCATAAAGACGACCATCGCCGCCTCCAACGTGCGGCAACCACCCATCACCACCTCTGTATCTTCTTCCTATTTCTTGTAGATCTGTTGGTTATTTTAGTTTTTGGCGTTGCTCCGGCAAAATCCGTTGAAGTAACGCCGCTTCAGTCACTATTTTGTTTGTGACTTTGTTGATTGCATTTTTTCATTCTGCTAAGTTTTACTTATTGTTGCGATTTTGTCTATGTTTTGGCTATTTTTGTCATTAATATATTTTGCTACACTCCGTTGTTATTTTGCTGACTGTTTTGAAAGCTTACTTTGAAAATTCTTCTCTTCTGTTCTGTTTTGATGCTGGTTAGCTAATTTTGGATTGTTTTGAATATTTTTATTTACTCGTATTTGCATTGTCATTTATTACACTGATAATAATGAACAAATACTACAATATTTTGGCCAATGAAATTATCTCTCCGTCTGAAGATTTGAGACCCCATTATAAAGACGGACTTTATTTTATCAAAGTTATAATTTTATATTAAGAGCCGACACTTGGTCAATGAAGAAATCTCCCTCAGTTTTTGAGGCCTTCCTAGATAAAAGACGGACATTACGTATACAAATACGTAACAAAAAATAAATATTTTTGGGTGATGATGAAATCTTTATAACAACGCAAAAGTTTTATGATTCGTATCTTGAGAAGACGATTTAGGATGGCTAATAAATTAACAACTACTTCACAATCATGCCGTATTTAAAATCTAATTTGAGCCTACGCTTTTTAACAAAAAATATATTTTTAAAATATACATGCATACATATCTTTTAATTTATTTTGATATTTATTTATTTCTTACTAACATTTTTATTATGCATGTTTGTACAAGTTATTAGAAATACTCATCGGAAATGCATTTAAAGAAGACTTTCAATTTTTATGTTTGTATTTTTACACTTTCACACTTATATAAATATTAATTATAGTGAAATCTTTATCTTTGGGGTGTTGGGTGGGAATGCTTTTATACAAATATTCACCATGCGTTTAGGCAAATTTAGGTCGTTGATATTTATATTAAAAAATTAAATTAATTTAGATGCTTAATCAATTAGTTCATACTTATACACTGAAAGATATTGCATAGTTTTTTTTTCTTTAATATAATTTTTTGATATTTTTTATTTTTTACGCGATTCTCATTACATGTTACGCAAATTTAGGCTTTTAATATTTAATTAAAATTAATTTAGATATTTAACCAAATAATTTACACCTTTTACATTAATAAATATTACGTAATTTTTTTTAAAAAAATAATTTTTCTTTATTCAATTTTGTCTTTACATACATATTTATATATTATGTTTAAATATATTTTACGACAGCATACACTTTCTATTATTTTAATACATATTGTATAATTGTATTTACAAATATTAATTTTTCTCTCTTTTTTTTTTTTAATAAACCTAAGTCTGGTCGGGAACCATATTTGTGGATTTTGAAGGGTGTCTAATACCTTTCCTTCGGAATAATTTGAACCCTTACCTAGGATCTAATTTGGTTCGTAGATTAAATAAAGTCATACTTGTTAAACAAATAAATAGGTTTCCTATTTTTTCTTAAAAATTAGGTGGCGACTCTGTACAAAATTAATTATTTTAGAGTCCATATTGTCGTGCTCGTTTTGACCTTAGGTAAAAATCGGGTAAGACAGTTTGACGACTCTACTGGGGAGAAGAAGATTCTAACCATTACAGACTTAGGTAAATATTTACGATTTTATACATTGTTATTTATTTCATTCTAATTGTCATTATTTATCTTGTTTATGTGTGAGAAATTATTTATTTGTTATTATTTTGTATAGATTGATTATTTGTTTATAGCTTATATAAATTTGCATTCCGTTCATATTTCCTCTATTTCGGAATACCGATATTCACACACATTGTACACGCGGATTGTACATTGTACTTTTCCAAAATTCTTTCAAATCACCTTATTTTAGAGAGTCGGCACATACGTGGGGCGAGCGGGAGTTTTACTGTCATGGGACCACGTGTCTTCTTATATAGGAAATCCAAGTTCATGTCTACCCATTCTTAGTCAACATGGATATAGCTAAATAACACATTTTTAGGTGCATGCATCATTAGACAACTCTATGTCCGAAGGGTCCACGACTCAAGTGACACATTATTATAGTTTTTGCATATATTTGAAGAATTATTGTATCTGTACATATTCATTTATTCTAGATTGGTTATTCTTTAGTGAGAAGGTATAGTTTAATCTTCGTTTTGCATAGCGGACCAGTTAAGAAATGCACCTTAGCAACATCGCCCCTAACAACGTATAGGTTTGAACTACGATTTGACCTGATTCTTGCCCTGACAAGATACGTAGGCAGTCCTACATTAGGGTTCGGTCTCTTCACTGTGTCAGGATGATTTCTCCGGGATGCAAAACTGGGGCAAATTTTCTAGAACTGTTCAAAGACGCTCTCCAAAAGCCTTCAAGAGCACAATTTAATAGCTCCTCAAATCCAAATCTCATTAACATTAGTGCCTAGCCGGCCTACCTCCAGATCCTCGCCTGATTTTTGTGCAAGAATACCTAATTTTTTTCTAGAACGTTGTGAACCATTAAATTTATGACGTCTCGATCCTCACTTTCAAAAGCGAGGGTTCAACATTCTTTCAATTGTAACAATTCTGCCAACTGCAACGAATAATGTTATAATTACTTTATTGTCTGAGTTTTTTTAATCTTGTCAGCATACTGAAGTTGTGTCAAAGCCCTCCCCATGCTTGACATCTATTTTATCGATCATTTGATCAGAACAATTTTAATGTTAAAAGCAGTTCTTTTCTGATTGTCTTTCATATTATTTTCAAGGATGACTATCGTTATTTTTTACAATCGTGCATTGCACATATAAATTCACAAATTTGCCTAAACTACGCAGACCTGATTCTTGTTTTCACAAGATACATAGGCAACCCTCATTTGGGTTCGGTCTCATTCTTTTAGAAAAATAATAAAAATTGACTTGATTGGTACCAATACAGTTAGGAGTGTGCATGAGAAAGAACAAACTGGTATGATGAAAAGGACCGACTTCATGGTAAATCATAGATTTTTTTGGTACCTTTTATCACACCTAAGTAGTACTTGAAAATTCTCTTGCATACATCTAAGACAAGAACGAAGTCAGCCTCATCGTTTCGTGTGCTTTGTGTGGTTAGCTTTAGTTTAATTCATTGGATTACATTGTTGATCTAGAACTTAGCCTTAATGTTTGTTCTGTTGAGGCGAATTTCTGAGTTGCACTTGATTTAGGAAAGGATTGTAGGCCTTCTTTGGACCGATTGAGCCTTTTACAGCCTACCAAATGACATTAATCTCTAGCATTTTCTCTTTTGAGCCTAAAATCTTTTCTTTGAACAATCGCATCTGAGCCTATACCTTTTTGAGTGCTTACGTGCAATATCTCTCTCTTGGTCCTACCTCCTTGAGCGCACTAAATGCGTGCAAATTACGGATGAAGATTCAAGATCAAAGACACAAAATGCAAAGGATATATTGTCCCAGATGAAAAAAAATTAAAAAAAAAAACGACTTTAAAAGAGCAAAAACCCCATAAAAAATGAGAAAAGGAAAAAACAAAAAAAATATAGTTTGTTGAAAAAAAAGGAAAAACTCCAGCACAAAATTCAAAAGAAGTCGAAGCAAATACAAAACAAGAAGATCACACGTTAAATCACAACAAATATTGAAAGCACAAATAGAATGTAATGCTCATTGAGGAATTAGTCATTTTTATCCCAAATATTATCCGACCCATCCCCGAGCCTACATTACAAGCCGATACCAAGTCCTACAAGATCTTATTTCAAGTGTTCTCACATTAGTGGATACTTACATGAAGGTCAAGCCTATGGTATCACAATTGAATGCATTGAATGTCTTTCTGAGTGTAAGTGTATTTCTCTATATGTCCCCAAATTCAAAAAAAAAATTACTAAAATATGTGCGAAATGAGATTTTCTTTCTGGAGAGGGCAATTGAAGCATGAGGATAGGCATTGCTCGAAATATTTTTTAAAGTAAAATAAAAATTTTATCGATACTTAGGCGTATCTGAGGTACCACTTGAAAATATAGGAGTTACCCTGAAGTCGATCTCGGTTAACTAGGAAGGAGATAGGAAAACTCTTATGCACACTATTAGTTATTGGTACCAACTGAAGTCAAGACACGATCGTGCCTTCTTTATCTTTTACCACTTTTTACCAAGAAAATGCAAAATTCTTTCTTTCTTTTTTCAAGACGCCCACTTTCATATACGGACATTTGTTTTATCTTTCATTCAATGTATCCACTTTCACATATATGCATTTTTACGTTTTATTCAAGGCGCATGATTTTAAAGTACGGGCATTTGACTTTTCCTTTCAAGCACATACCTTTAAATAACAACGTTTTATTTTTCAATTAAGCGCTCATTTTTGATATTTTTTTACATTTTTGTAGCCCTGTCAATCGAGAGTCTATTACATTTGTTCTGACAATCTAGAGCCTTTTACATTTCAATAGGCCCGCTAATCGAGGAGGCTATTATATTTCTATAACCTCACTAGTTGAAGGCCTTTGTCTTCGTACACAATCGAAGACATCATTCATTCTCAAGTCCTCGTAGACAATCGAGAGACGTCATGAACTTTTTTAATAATAAGATATATTTTTTAGAAGCAATGCCAGCATAAATCATACATTGTGGCAAATTTTGAGAACTGCCTAAAAAATTTATCCTATTTTTCTTATTTCAAACTACATTGGCCTGATTCTCGTGACATACAGGATATGTAGGAAGCTCTATGTATAGTTCGGTCATCACAACCCCATAATCAGTCTTTCTCCCCAGCAAGTACACAATTTTGCATTCCCCAGCATCTCACAGTTCGATACTGGGGCAATTTAAAAGCAACATCAGGAATATGTTAACACTTTCATTCTCAATAATTCTTTGCTCTATACATTTTATTTTACATAGATTTGTCCACCCTAAAATAGGACAATTGGGTCAGTTTGTCCTCCAATAAGACAGTTATGCATGTTTTTCTTCAATTAAATATTTATGCTTACTTACTTTTACTTGCACTTCATTTATTTTTCGCCGCCGCCCTTTAAAGGAGCGGGCGCAGTGAACTTGTACTACATGCTATCTTTGCATTTTCTTGCAGGCATCGTGATGCATTTATTTTATCATTTGTTATTTAAGCACTCTATGTTTTTCTTGTTTTTATTTGCACATATCGCAATGCATTTATTTTATTATTTAAGAACTGCATTTTCTTATGCCTTTGTCTGCATATACCGCAATGCATTTATTCTTATCATTTAAGCACTGCATTTTATTTTTTGCCTTTATTTGCACTTATCACAATGTATTTATTTTATCATTTAAGTATTGTATTTTATTTTTGCCTTTATTTACGCATCGTAATGCATTTATTTTATCGTTTAAGCACCGCATTCTATTTTTGTCTTTTTCTGCAAACACTGCAATGCATTTATTTATCATTTAAGCATTGCATTTTCTTCTTGCCTTTACTTGGATGCACCGCAATGCATTTATTAATTGTCATTTAACTACCGCGTGATATCTTTGCCTTTATTTGAACGCATCGTAATGCACTAATTTATTTTATTATTTAAGCACTGCATGCTACCTTTATCTTTATCTGCACGCATCGCAATGCATTTAAGCACCGCATGTTATCTTTGCCTTTATCTGCACACCTCGCAATGCATTTATTTTATCATTTCAGCATCGTATGTCATTCTTGCCTTTATCGGCGCATATTGCTATACATTTAAGCACTGCACGCACATATCGCAATGTATTTATTTTATCCATTAAGCACTGCACGCCTCGCAAACATCGCAATGCATTTATTTTATCATTTAAGCACTGCATGTCATCTTTGCCTTTGCTAGCAACATACCGCAATGCATTTATTTGTCATTTAAGCACTGCATTTTATTCTTGTCTTTACTTGCACGCATTGCAAAATATTTATTTATTTTACCATTTAAGCATCGCATATCATCTTTGCATTTGCTTGCACATATCGCAATGCATTTATCATTTAAGCACCGTATGCACATATCACAATGCATTTATTTTATTATTTAGGTACTGCATGCCTCATAAATATCGCAATGTATTTATTTTATCATTTAAGCATTGCATGTCATTTTGGCCTTTACCAGCATATATTGCAATGCATTTGTTTTATCATTTAAGCAGCGCATTTCATCTTTGCCTTTATTTGCACATCGCAATGTATTTACTTTGTTATTTAAGCACCGCATGCTTTGTCTTTATCTGCACATATCGCAATGTACTTATTTTACCATTTAAACACTGGATGCAATCTTTGCTTGTATCATTTTTTCTTAATTAGTTAAGCACTGCATGTTATCTTTAATTTCTAAAAAGAAAAAAAATCAAGCTTAATTTTTTGTTCGTATTTTATTGAGCAGTACTTCCTAATTTGATGCATTTGTAAACATATAATTTATGGATAAATTGGATCTGTCCACCATAAAAAAGAACATTTTGAATTAGTCTGCCTTCTAATAAGACCTTTATGTGTGTCTGGTTTCAGTTGAATATTTTGCTTGTCTTCGATTAAAATTGTGCAATGTCTTTATTTATTTATTTTTACATTAGTTCAAGCACTACATGTCATTTTTTTTAATTTCTTGACAAAATAAAAAAATCAAACTTAGTTACTCGTTTGTCTTCTGCTTTTCAGTTTTATAAATTTTGCAAGCATAGAATTCAAGGACGCATTGGGTTTATCCAACCCAAAATAGGACATGTCGGGATAACTTTTGAATTATACCCTACCTGATCCTCATGCAAACTTGAAATATGTAGGCGACTCTAAATTGGAGTTCGCTTGATTTTTTTATCAAAAATATTTTTTTGTCGAGCAAAATTAGCTACACGTCAACGTTTTCGTTTGAAGACTTCTACATTATCTTCAAACGAAAGGGGACAAATCATTGACACCCAATTTTGGCTCTCCAAACTTAAAATTAAGATATTTAGGCTTCCTGATCGTTAAATGGCACAATATGTAAATTTTTCACATATTTTTTGCAATTGTTAATAAATTATTGATAATCATCATTATTTTAGGATTTTTACTCATTTATTGTCATATTTTAATTTTACATAATTTATTGATAATTATCTTTAATTTTATAAATTTTAAAATTTTTATTAGTTATCTTTTTAAATTTTTGCACAATCAATTGTATCTGTACATAACATAGCACTGTAATTTTTTACCGCACGCTATAATTTTAATTGTGTATAACATAATACATTTTTTTTTAAATTATTTTATTATATTTATTGTTTGCATTTTTCTATAATTATATCGGCATTCATATTTTTTGCAATTTACAAATGGAAGTCGGCTTTGTTATTTTAATAAGCAGAGCATAAATCAATCAAATTAAAATCATGTCAACTTTTTAAAGATGACAATTTTTTCTTTGATTAATAGTAACATACTATTGGTTAATAGTAACATACTATTTATTGATTGAAGGAAATAATTCTTTATTTTTGAATAAAAATATGAGTTCTTTTTTTTTATAAATAAGGAAAGAGGTTATATTTTTTTTTACACCACTTAAATACACCTCAAACACATACACATTAAACGTACACCACACACACGTAAAAAAACAGCACCAACTCTCCTTTCTCTCTTCTTTCTCTCTCTTCCCTCTTTTCCCTCTCTCTACTCATTCTTTCTCTCTCTAAACTCAACAGGCAATCCTTAACCAAACCACCTACCACCACCAGAATCATCAACGGACGACTGGCAACCAACCAAAAACCACTGTCGCAGCCCATTTTACCACTGGAACCCTTCCTAGCCACCACCACCAAGTTCCAGCCGTACCACCAACGTCCAAACACCGCCATAGCCATCACTGACCGGTGTAGATTCCGGCGAACCCACCACCACGCTGTCCGTCCCCTTCTTTTCCCTCTTTCCCGTCTTCACGTCGCCCCCAGATTCGATGACCATCACCTCCCTCTCTTCTCTTTCCCGACGCCGGCTATAAGTTGGTCGGATGTTTGAACTCTTGAACTTCTATATGATTTTTCGTTTTGAATTATGAATTTGTTACCTATTTTTACTTGATTTTGTTCTAATGTTTCTTAATGTGAGGCTTCTTTCATGGGTTTTCAATTATTATCATGTCAATACGTGTATCATCATCACTTGTTGTTAATCACTTGCTGTTATTGTTTGTTTGATTGTTTTTTGATCATTTTGTTTGTTTGATTGATTTTTGATCAATATTGTTGATATTGTTATTTTATTACTTGCTAATGGTTGTTTCACTATTATGTTTGGACTGATTTTTATATCATTTTAGTTTATTTTGTGTTATTTTGTTTGAGGACTCACTCCTGTGAGTTAGTCAAAATTCATTAAATGTGATTTCACTCTTGATTTTATTTAATACTTTGATATTTTTGCTCATTGTTCTTGCTATGTTTTTACTGTTATTTTCTATGTTTCACACAATATTGATTATAATTATCTTTAGCTTATATTTTGGCTACTTGGTTTTTGAGTATTTTTTATTTAATAAAAATAATTAAATTTGTGTTTTAATAGCCAATGAAATTATCTCTCCGTCAGGATATTCGAGGCCACCCCATTACAAAAGATGAATTTTATTTTATCAAAGTTATTATTTTATATTAAGGGTCGACACTTGGCCATGAAGAAATTTTTTTCGTTGATTTTCGAGGCCTTTGCAAATAAAAAGACGGATATTACGTATATAAATACGTAATAAAATAACTAAAATTTGGAGATGACGAATTTTTTATAACAACGCAAAAGTTTTATGATTTGTATTTTGGCAAGACGATTTAGGACAGCTAATAAATTGAGCAATATTTCGTAGCCATGACGTACCTAAAATCTGATTTGAGCCCACACTTTTAATAAAAATTCTATTTTCATATATACATATGTACACATGATTTTTATTTTATTTGATAATTATTTATTTGTTACTAATCTTTCTATTCCAAGTGTTTGTACAAGTTCTCGAAAATACATATCGAAAAAGGTATTCAAGAAAGGAGTGAATTTTGTATGTATATTTTCTTAATATTCTTGCAATTGTATAGAATATTAATTATAGTGAAATATTTATTTTTGGGGTGTTGGGTAGGATGTTTTTACTTACACAGTACCCATCACGTATTTTAGGCAAATTTAGGTTGTTAAAATTTATTTAAATATTTTATCAAATAATTCATACTTTTTACACTAAAGAATATTACGTAATCTTTTTCTTTAAAACAAGTTTTTTCTTTATTCAATCTTTTCTTTTCATACATGTTTTTATATACTTTCGTTTATCTTAATACACTTCTTATACACATAATTTTATGATAAAATATTTAAGTTACACATTCTTTACATATAAATTGCTTATAACATTTTAATACATGTTTTATATTTGTATTTATAAATATTGATTTTTTTTCTTTATCGTTTAATAAACTTAAGCCTTGCCGGGAATTATATTTGTGGATTCTGAAGGGTGCCCAATCTCTTTCCTTCGAAATAACTTGACCCCTTACCTAGAATTCAAACTGGTTTCGTAGATTAAATAAAGTCATACTTGTTAAATAAATAAATAGGTTTTTCTATTTTTCCTTAAAAATTAGGTGACGACTCTGTACAAATTTATTCTTTTAGAGTCTATAATATCGTACTCATTTTGACCTTAGGTAAAAATTGGGTACGACCAGTTATATCAATGTAATTTATTTTATCTATTCCACTTTTGTACTCTTATTATATTAGATACTCTTGTAATGATACCACTTGGTTTTGAAATTTATTCATGTATTTGATCTTTTATTATATTTATTCTGCATTCTTTTCTTGTTCTATTTGGTCGTCCGTTACTAGCCGTTCCGGACTACGGGTGCGTCTTGTCTATATGTGGATTATAGTAGGTCTCATCATGACCTAAGAAATTGGGTCTTGCCAAATTGGTATCAGAGCCTAGATTTCACCGGTGATTAGTACAAGAGCTAAGTTTTAGTAGAACCCTGCCGATCAGTACGGAGATGTCCATAACCTATCTTTGGTAGGCTATAAGGACATTTTAGAAAATTCACTTCTTGACTCCTTATCGTGTGTTCGTATTTCATGAACCTCGAATACATTCTTTGACTCTATTTTGTCCTTAATGAATGATACAAGATAGTTGACAATGTGGACAGGTGCGGACAAGACTGCAACACGCATTTCCAGAGTTTTAGCACAGCGTGGGACTAGAGAGTCAGAGATGGATGTTGAAGATATTCAGCGTCAGCCTAAGGATTTAGGACCAGTTTGGGCTCCAGTTTAGCTGTAACTACTTTAACCTTTGAGGTTCAACATTGGGAATCTGAGTCATGATGTAGATCCCTCTCAGCCATGGATGACATTCGACTCATTAAGCAGTTCTCAGACCAGAGTTAGGTTTATTGGTGTTCATCAGGGTTCTTTACCAGTTTTGAGTACGAGATTGGATTTCTCAAATAGGCCAGACTTATTCCTATGTGATATCCTTCTGAGCAGGACATTGGTGCATGGATTATTTAAGGTTTCTCATTGCCACTCCATTTAGTGTTGGAGCACTTGATAGCAGCTGAGTCTTTCTTCCCTCAGATTATTAATTATGAGAGGACCATAGAGAGTATGTATTGAGACGTATGGCAATGGCAGCAAAAGGCATGCCATTAGTTTAGTGCTATTGGTATTTTATCTGGGAGTGAGGATTCTTTCAGTAGAGTTCAACTTCACTTGTAGTGTTTCGGCTCTACGCAGATAGTAGTATAGACTATGGGTAGTTCTCAAATTAGCCGTGATGATTATAGTGGGCAGAGTTCCCATTAGAACTTGAGGAGATTCTCGGTATGAGTTTTTAGGACATGTCAGACATTTTAGATATTGAGAGGAGTATCTCGCAATATTCGAGAGATTTCGCTCAGTGTTAGTTAGCCATCCATTTGAGCTCAGTTTATGTCCCCATCGTGTTACTATTTCAAGAGTTGCTACGACCACAAAAAGATCAACTACTAGTCTAAAAAGTATCCCCGGCATGGGATTTCTAGTCATTCAGCTTATTCAGATCAACCTCGTGATGTTGTGGCAGCTTCAGTTAGAGATAGTGCGCTTGATGCCTTAGTTGATGACTTAGTCGGTCAGTCTGAGTTGGACACGTTCAGATTTATTTTTTCTATGCCCATCAGTCGTGTGATTGTGTATGTCACCATGATTGGTGTGCTTTTATTTCCCACATTTATCTTTTATTATGTGTATTGGGGGTTTTCATATCCATTGATGATTATATGCCTTGATGAGTTCATATTGACTATTATGTGCCTTGTTATTGAATTCATCATTAGATGACTACTCCCATGGTTTATTTATTTTAGTAGTGGATGGATTAGATCTGTGTTGATATTTTTTCCAATGGGTGTAACTTTTGGGTTAGAGTCTCATTTACCTTGGCATATTGGCCTTATTGTGGCCATTGAGTGGTATATAATATTGATGTTCATTTTGGTATCACCTATTCATTATATTAATGTTGATATTGTTGTAGCTATTAGTACCACTAATTGAGGTTATTGATATTATTTGATATTATTGCTTGATGTAATTGATTCTTGTTAGGTAGTTGTATAGACTAGTGTTATCTAGCTAGACTTTCATTTTCTTGAGATTTTTATTTAGTGGCTTGAGTAGATATAACCCGATTTGATGATTTCTTTCCCCTGGCGTAGTGAGGTTGACCGTGTTCCCTCTTGGTTAGCTGTGTTAGATTGATTTGGGGATGTATTTTGATATCGAAGGGAATTTGACCTTTCGTGGTTCTGTGTTGTTCTTAAGTCGGCAATTTAGCTATATTGCATGTTCTCGAGTTGGGGATTCTTAAACTAGCCTCCTGGGTTGCGATGTCTTTTGTTTTGACTATCCCTTCCAATATACCCACTTGTGAGATTGACTAGTTTGAGGTACGTTCTTCGTTTGTGACTATTTTATCGTCCAATAGCATTTTTGATATTGATGTTGAGATGTTGTGAATTCATCTCTTATTTGTTGGGTTTATTTCATTGTGATGGTTTTCTCTTATTATTAGTGTGGAGATTAGATACTTCTTTCTTGATATGATATAGTTTTATCTAGCGGAGTTGGAGAGTTAGAGGCAGGTGGCCTATGATCGCTTCTTGAGTTGGCAAATTAGAAGTTCTTTATCTCGAGTTGTTGATTTTCTGGTGGTGGTTTTGACTTTGACCTTAGTTTTGTGATTGATATATTTCTTCTTCAATGATATGATTCTTGGGTGGATTTGGGAAATCCCCATTTCAGAGTTTGTACGGTCTAATGAGGTTTGGTGGAGTATTTTCCTTGATAATATGTGCCTATGCCTACTCTTACCGAGATGAAGTGTTGGATTGATTAGTTGTCGGCTAAAGTTGCATTTCTCTGAGTTGCTAGGGTTTGCCATTACTAGTGTGGTTTGCACCCTTGAAGAGTTTTTAAGTATATATTGATAGTTCATACCCTTCGACGGATATGAAGTAAGTTATTTACATTTTTAGCCAGTGATTCATCCTTTTGCATGATTTCTATTTTGTGGTTATATTTCATACCCTCTAGCTGATATAGAGTTGGTTTCTTGAGCTTTCGGTCGATGGTTATCCCTGTGGAGATTTATGTTTTTTAGATATGTCTCGATTGTGGCTTGGTATGATTTATCTCGGATATGTCAGATTTGGATACTAAAGCCGATTTGAATGGTTGGTAATGATATAGGCTTATTGGTTTAGTTTTGACTTGACGCCTTGGAATGACGATTTGAAAGTTGTGATAAACTTAGAGTATGAATGCCTACCCGTCTTTAGGTTTGGTTTGGGTAGTTGAAATCGAGAGATTCATCCTCGGTATTGAGATTTTAGCTTGGTGTTGTAGAGCGTGCGTGCAACTTTCGTTTGGACTTGTCTCAGTTCAGATCTTATTTATATGCTGGTTGAGCCTACTCCGTGGTTGCCTATTAGACCTTCTTGACTTCGGATGGATTATAGTTGATAAGTGTTTAGATGATAACCCACGAATCCGGTATTGGTTCTTTTAGCTTTGACCTCGAATTTCAGTTTTCTTTGAAAATTTTGGATGATATACTTAGTTGGAGTAATATACTCTTGTTGGATTTAGTATGACTTCATTCTCAGTGGATGAGACATCCTGGAACGGAATGTTCAGTGATGAGTAGTTATGCCTTGATCCTTTGGGATTTCAGTTTGATTTTCATCCAGAGTGATTGCAGCATTGGCATAGTTTGCATTTCTTGATTATCTCCAGTTGTGTGCCCAGATAGCACCTTATGAGCTTAGTCTCGTGGTTGCCATATGGACTTTAAGCGAATTAGCTTCAGTTCTATGAGTTCTCTATGATGAGATTGTGTGAATGATACTTGGGTGATTTTTCTCCTGATTTGGATAGGATAACTGGTGTAAGATAGTAAAGAAAGGTTATATTTGGATTTGAAGTCGGTGGTATGAATCATGTCTTGAGATTATTTTTGGCTTGGATAAGCCTTGGTTGGATTATGCTTGTATCAAAATGGTATCAATATGTTGTGGTTCAGTTTGTGTGGATTAGCTGGGTCGGTTCAGTTGGAGGCCAGTTAGTGGTTGAAATTAAGTTTTGACTATTTGGAAGTGAAGCGAGAGGAGGCCAGTTGACTACATTATCGTTAATGCTATGTGTAGCTATGGATTATGCTATTAATTAAGCCCAGGACTATGTTATTACTTAAATCATTGACTAGAGTACTTATTTGGACTTTGGACTATGATATTACTAATGTTATACTTTGCCTAGTAACCAAACTAGTGCTTAGGCTAGAAAGCCCTCTTGTTGCTAATATTTTGAGTCATGCTACTAAGAGCTCTAGAAGGCATATTTATTGACTACATGAGAAGCTATGCTAATAACCATGTTGAATCTAATAATGCATTGTAATATTCATGTTATATGCATTTATATATCTATGGATAAATTGTCTTGACGACGAGTGATGGGTTATGAAGGTATGCTCTTTCTCGCTTCTCTTTTACTTTAGCCCTCGTGGAGCTTATCATTTACTTTAGTCCTCGTGGGGCTCGCACTTTACTTTAACCCTTGTGGGGCTTGTCTTTTATTATTGGGCCTAAGGCTATGAATACAATATTGTGATTATTTCAGACATATTATTGGGCCAAGGGTCGTGTTATGATATTGGTTGGAAATTCGGAAAGTATTTATCCTTGTAGAGGATATGATTGTAGAATATGGATACATATATGTTTATGTTGCTTATGATTTCATTTACTAAATACTAGTGATGGCATGCATAGATACGGTACATTCATGATTAGTATATCCATATTGATGTGATTCTAGCTGAAATATAACCTTAACACTATTGTTCCTAAATAAGGGTTAAAACCCTATTTTCACCATAACAATGGATTTCTTTACTATAATAATTGCCTACTAAATAGAATATTTATATGTATAAAAAAGGGTTAAAATATTGCTTAAAGATTTGACCGAGAGAGATTTTGATCTATGACTTAACACTATTATTTACTCCGGTCATGAGTTATTCTAACCTTTTCTGCATTTTTATAATGATTTAGTTTCGAAGATCATTTCGAGCAATAGACTTATGAATTTACACTCTTTTAGCCATGGCTTGAGTCATTGAACCTATTATATATATCTATATACATGTATTGATGGTTATGAAGATACTAATACCCAGCAAGGCTGGAGGATGTTGTTATGATGATATTGATACGCGGCAAGACCAGAGGATACTGTTATGATGATATTGATACTCGACAAGGCTGTAGAATACTGTTATGATGATATTGATATTCGACAAGGCTAGAGGATACTGTGATGATGATGTTGATACCCAACAAGGCCGGAGGATGTTGTGATGATCATATATATACCCGATTCGAGTCTGAAGGATGCTTGTGATATTGATTTTGTACCTTGCATTCATTCTTGCATGTGCATTGCCTATCACGCCTATGTCTATCTGTCGGTATGGGCAATTGTATAGATAGGGGTGATGACTATGCCTTGTATGGTTGTGTGTTGATTGAGCCTTTCGAGCCTTGGGCGGTGGAGGAAACGCATAGGCTTGGTTAGGTATTTGGTTTTCCAAAATAGCTGGTTACTCGTGTTGTTATTGATATTGTTATTATTATTGTTATGATCATTATTGTGTTTAGTTTATGACATATTGATTATTGATTCGGTGTCAAGATTTGAGGTATGTTTTTGAAATTTTCTATCTTACTATTTTACTATTATACATGATTATTTCATGTCTAGCCATGGCCATGTGGATTAGAAATCTTGGGCATGATAGTATTAAATCTGATAGAATTATTATGAGGCCTTAAAATGAAGATATGAGATCTAGGTTGTGCTTTGAGATGACCTTCTATATATATATATATATATATATATATATATATATATATATATATATATATATATATATAGCTATGGTAATACCCTATATCCCTTCCTTCATTTGTTCAAATTGTATATTTGTTCCTTGACCTTGTATATTATTATATATTTTCTTCCGCTCTTTATTCATATATTGGCTAGAGATATACGGTATAGTATTGAAACTCCTAAGTATGACTGGAATAAGACAGTGCATCCTTATTACTTACTTAGCCTTATTATGTTGGTCTAGTGGATATGAACATGATAGTTGTTCCTTATTATCTCATTGGTTTGTTATATGATTTTTGGACACTTGGGTGTAGTTTTCATTCTGTTTATATGTTGTGTATATTTGCTTTTATCTTTGGAACTTAGTTGGCAGTTGCCTACTGAGTATCATTCGTTTGGTACTTATACTACATTTTTGAAGCCTGCAGATCATAGTACGGGTTATGGCCGTTGATGTGTGCTTCTTGCGGAGCAGACATGGTTCGAAGATACAGAATGAGCTCCCGACGTTCAGAGTATTACTTTCTTCCCTATATTGTATTCAGAGATAAGTTATATCAATGTAATTTATTTTATCTATTCCACTTTTATACTCTTATTATATTAGATACTCTTGTAATGATACCACCAGATTTTGGGATTTATTCTTGTATTTAAACTTTTGTTATATTTATTCTGCATTCTTTTCTTATTCTATTTATTAGTCCGTTACTAGCCATTCCGGATTACGAGTTTGGCTTGCCTATACGGTTTATAGTAGACGCCATCATGACCTAAAAAATTATATCGTGACAATAATTGAGTTAGGGCATTGACAATCTTGTGTTGTTGAGTTTTACTATCAGGACCTTTAGTCTAGTTAGTACATGCCTATGTGTATCCTATTTTGTATGTTTTCTATTCTCAGGTTGAACTCTTCAGTAAGAATTACATGTGCTTATCTCCTTTTATTTTTTTCTGTTTCATGCACCCTCTCACTTTTTCTTTTTGTCTGAGTCTATCAAAATAGTCTCTCTACTTTATTTTGAGGTAGTGGTATGAACTGCATATACTTATCTTTTTCAGATCCTGTTTGTAAGAATACACAGAAAATATTACTGTCTTTAATTTTTGAGGACTCACAATTATCATGAAATATGATTATAAACTATAATGGTATATTGCATTTTTTATAGGAGAAGTTTAACTTTGATATGTCCGAGGGAAGAAAAAACGCAATTCTGGGTCATATGAATGACCTCCATTGAGATTATAGCACAAGCTAAAACAGAAGTATTTTGATACAAAAACAACTTACCAACTTCGCTTACGCAACAAGCCTAAATTAAACTTGTTGCCAAAAGCGACTGAAAATATTTGGTCAATCTTTAGAGTGATGCAAACTTTCAGGTATTTAAATCAATTTATTATTATATATATTACCAATAAAAGTTTTTCATTGTTTTCCTTTCAATTTTATTCAGAAAAGTATACAGAACAAGATAAATCGATCGAGACGTTCCTTGCCTCCTTATTGTGGGACCAAAAAATATGCAAGACTTCAACATGAAATGATATTATAAAATAATAATATTTAGGATGAATTTATAATACTTCTATTCACATATCTTATTTAATTAACAATAGTACCTTTTATTTTCATAGAAGAAAAATGAAAATGCTCATTTTTGCTTCATTTTATCTCCTCTTAGAATATATATTTATATAAATATTTAATTGATATTTATTTTCTTAATTTTAGGATCAATTAGAACAGCACAAAAAACATCAAAAAGAAAAAGAAATTTCCTTAAATGATAATGATATCTTTGAAAAGGTTCTTGGGGACTAAAAATGGATATCTTCGTGCATATGGATCAGAAAAAAGTATCAGAAAATATTTTGTGAAAAATCGACAAAGATCTCATAAAACAAGTAGAATCGATCAGAAAGAAATCAAATGAGTGTGTGAAAAAAGTCAAACGGAAAGCTAAAGAAGAATTTGAAGAAATGAAGAAAAAAATGAAAGATAAGATAGCAGAGTTGGATAAACGATGAGAAAAAAGATTTCAAATGTTATTTGTAACTTGAGGTCAACAATCGTTGCTTCGTGTGGAGGAGTGATGAAAATATCAAAATCAAAGGCCCATGATTATATTCCCTTGCAAAATGTTTACTATTTTGGAATAATTAGTGACAATTTATTATTCATTTTTAATGTTTTTCTTTTAAATCTTTTAGATAATTGAAGAATATATTCTATTATAATTATTTATAAATTTAATGTCAAAAAATGATTTCTCAACTACGTTTTATGAATTGGCGCAGCTAATAATATTTGTGAACAATTTCAATTAGTAGATATATTTTATTTAAAATTCGTACTTAAATATAATTACAATTGCTATGTAATAAGTGCATGGCTACACTTGTTCGTTTTGAAAGAAAATGAAGATAATGTTTTACGATTATTTTATTTTTTGTAACAAAAAGTATAAGATTTTAGCTGTGTATTTTTAAATTTGTAGATAAATATACTCTATAATTTCCATGTATAAAAAAAATATAGCTATAATTTTTTAATTTTTGTAGCAAATAAAAAAATTATGCTACATTTTATATATTTCATGGCTAAAGATATGAATTCTTAGCTATAATATAAATATATTTGTGGCGAATACTTCAATTTATAGCTATGATTTTTTTAATTATAACTAAGTAGGAGTGTTATTGCCACGAGACTAAGCTATAAAAATAACTATAAAATTCAAGTTTGTGTGACAAATAAATTATTTTTTTTGGCTACAATATAATATCTTGTGGCTACAATATGAATGTTGCTACTGTTAAGTAACTGAATTCATGTTGATCAGTTGATCACTGATGTGAGGAGAAGACAATCTAAGCACGAGAATGAAGAAAGTAGCTATGAGAGTTTGAGAGAGAATTGAAAAAAATATTCTTCATTGGGCAATAATTGTCTACATGATCCCTCTTCATATACATACACAACACATCTCATGCCAGCTAGCTAAGTCCACTAATAACTACTACTATTAACTAACTAATCTCAATTCACCACTAATGAAAATTATTGCATAATTAACATACACATTAGCTGACTATCACTGCTTAGTAATTACGGCACATCAACACATTTATCAAGCTCCTTCACACTCTCCTTCAAACTAGGAGCTATGAAGATAGTTTTCATTCCTAGTTTGGACATCAAATGTGCATGTAAGGATCTCCCAAGTCCTTTGGTAAACAAATCTGCAGGTTGTTCTGTTGAGGGAAGATGTGCAGTAACAATTAACCCTTCCTGAATTTTTTCTCTAGTAAAGTGGAAGTCTATATCTATGTGTTTCGCTCTCTCATGAAACACCGAATTAGCTGCTATTTGCAATGCTGATCTGCTGTCAGAGAAGAGTGAGACAAGAACTTTAACCTTGGTACCAAGTCCCTCAAATAATCCTATCAACCACACTAGTTCAGCTACTGATGATGCCATTGCTCTGTACTCAGCTTCTGCTGAGCTTCTAGATATAGTAGGCTATTTTTTTACTTCCATAAAATAGGTGAAGCATCATACTGAACTAGATATCTAGTGACTGATTTTCTGCTATTAATGTAGGCTCCCCAATCTGCATCATAGTAAACCTTCAATGCATCATTACCTATTGTTGACATTAGTATTTCTATTTCTGGTGCCTGTTTAACATATCTCACTAGTCGTATAGCTGCATCCATATATAACATTTTTGGAGAGTGCATAAACTGACTCAAAGTCTCAGACTTTGCACAACAAATGCAATATCTGGTCTTGTAGTTGTAAGGTAAAGCAGCTTCCCAATTAATTGTTGGTAGCTTGTAGGATTCTTCAAGAGTTGATCTCTACTATTTGATGACACACTATGGTCAAATTCAGCAGTGGTGAGTTTAATATGTTACTCCATGTGTGTAACAACAGGTTTAGCACCTGCAAGCCCCATGTCAGAAATCAATTCTAATGCATATTTTTTCTGGTGCATCAAGATGGTATCCTTATTTCTAGCAAACTTAATCCCAAGGAAATATCTAAGTTCTCCCAAATCCTTTATTTTGAAAGTTGTTTGTAGAAATTCTTTTATATGTTGGATCATGTCACTATCATTCCCTGTCAACAACAAATCATCAACATAAACTAACACAATAACAATTTTATCACCATTTTTTTTTATAAATAAAGAGTAATCTCTTGTGTTTTGTTGAAAACCAGAAGAAGTCAAAGTTGTAGTCAGTTTAATATTTCACTATCTGGATGCCTGTTTCAGTCTGTATAAGGACTTTAACAGTCTGCACACCTTCCCATCTTTCTTATCTTGCTGACAGAATCCTTCTGGAATATGCATATATACTTTTTCAAATAAATCTCCTTGCAAGAAAGCATTATATATATTCATTTGGTATAATTTCTAGTATTTAGTTGCAACTATTGAGATAACTGCTCTAATAGTGTTCATCTTCACAACTGGTGAAAAAGTCTCTTGATAGTCCAATCCTTCATTTTGGCTATAACCCTTTGCTACAAGTCTTGCTTTGAATCTTTCAACATTTCCATCAACCTTATACTTAATTTTATACACCCATCTACAACCAATATCTTTCTTGTCCTTGGATAGTGTCATAACTTCCCAAGTATTGTTATCTTCTAAGGCTTGAATTTTAGTTTTCATAGCTTTTACCCATCTTGCATCAGTAGCAGCCTCTGTATAATTAGTGGGTTCAATTTTAGCTGAGAACCTTGAGACAAATCCTTGATATGTGGTTGATAGACTAGTATAATCTATGTGATCATCAATAGAGTATAAGCAACTGTTAGATCCTTTCCTTACTACATAATCTTTGTGCCAATAGGTGGCTTGGAGCCTCTTGTTCTGAGCTCAGGAACACCTGTAGGTTCTGTTGCTATGACTGAATTTATATCAGGTGTTGTTGTCTCTATTGAGGGTGATTCATAAATATGTTGTTCATCCATAAAACTTTCTGTAGTAGGTACAACAACCTATAAATGCTCCTGAGTAAGATCTGAAGTTGTACTAAGTTCCTCATAAGAAAAAGCTTGTTGAGGATGCATAGTGTGGGCGTCTTGGTATGCTATACTACCATTGAATGGAAATATGGTTTCTATGAACACCATATCTCTACTAACAAATATTATTCTATTCTCCAGGTCATACAGTTTGTACCTCTTTTGATATGCACTGTAACCAACTAGAACAACTCTTACTGCTCTTGGACCGAACTTGTCCTTCTGTGTGAGGCTTGTAGCAAAACATAGACAACCTACAACTCTTAAATATATCAAAGAAGGAGTTTTTTCATATAATATCTCAAAAGATGGCTTCCATTTCAACACAGAAGAAGGAATTCTGTTCAAAATATATACAGTTGTTTCAATGTATAATCCCCAAAATCTGTCTGGTAAACTACCTTGAAACTTAATAGCTCTTGCAGTCTCAAGGATATGTCTATGCCTTATTTCCATCATACCATTTTATTGTGGTGTGTATGGACAAGAGCTCTCATGAATAATACCATATTGTTGGAACAAATCTGTACAAACATGACTAAAAAATTCACCACCATTATCAGACCTTACTCTCTTAACAATTTTACCAAATTCTGTCTTGACTGCAATGATAAAATTTCTTAATAGAAAAAGAACATCTGATTTAAGTCTCATCAAATAAGTCAAGGTCCACCTTGAATGATCATCAACAATAGTAAGAAAAAATCTCATGCCATCAAAAGTTTCCCATTTATATGACCCCCAAACATCTACATGAAGTAAGTCAAAACATAAAACAGTTGTGCTCCCACTACATGGGAAAGGCAGCCTAGTTTGTCTAGCAAGTGGACAAACTTCACAATTATTCAAAGTAAATGAATCATGTTATGTAACATGTTGAAACATAGACAATTTTCTAAGAACATTTATTAGAACATGACACATTCTTTGATGCCAAATGGAAATATCTGCATGTGGAGTTTTAGCAAGGCATTTGTGAGTTGTATCTTTTGACCCTATCTGTGAATATAGAGTATACAATCCATTCTCCTCCTTACCAATATCCCTCACCTTCCCAGATGAGAGGTCCTAAAATACATAACAATTGGGAAAGAAGGTAGCATAGCAGTTTAAGTCTTTTGTCATTTTGGAAACCGACATAAGATTAAACTTAAAGGCTGGCACACACAAAACATTTGTGAGAACATCACCTCCTCCAAGGTTATAGTTCCCAACATAAGACACTCTGGTTGATTCTCATATAGGCAGTTGCATTTGTCCTGTATTTTCTATCAAGTTTCATCTGATAAATGAGTGTAGTCATCTATCAAATGGCTAGTAGCACCTGTGTCTACTATCCATTTAATGAAAGGGCCCTTATTAGAGAATGAAGTACCTGCCATATTAGCAGTGCCAGAAATACTTGCTCCCTGACCAGCATGAGCATCTTTATGTGGTTCCTTAACAGCATGTATAACTGGAGAATAAGGTACAAGATGTAACATACCCTGCATCAGTCCTGGCTGATGAGACTGATTAAAGTAAGGTTGCATCATGCCATGGTATGTCACTATCTGCTGATAATATTGGTGTGGACTATAGTATTGAGGAAAGCCTCCTTGTTGTGAATAAGGCATCATTTGGAAAGCCTGTACACCTGCAGCAATGTTAGGATCAAACACTTGAGTATTACCTGTCATCAATCCTGTCACAACATTAGCTTTCTTCCTTTCTTTGAAATCTATAGGATATCCAATGAGCTTATAACAGTTAGCCTTTACGTGGCCAGTAAGATGACAAAAGCCGCATTTTAGAAGTTTGTTACATTCGTCTTTATTATGTCCCCTCATACAGCAGTGGTCACAGAATGAGTTACCATTGTATTGTTTCCTCTGCTTGGAAATATATCCTCCACCATTATAGCCATTACCACCACCTTTAGAAGTATACTGATGATAGGCGGATTTACACACCTATATCAATATATTTTGCCCATATTTTAGCCTAGTTTTGAGAACAAATTATATATTTCATGCACTTTTAGTCCTTTTTCCTGTAAATGAGCTAACGAACATGATTAGTAAAGTTTCAGGTATAAATGATGCAGAATTCAGCATTTTATGGCTTACTTGACGCAAAAGAAAGCTCACGAAGGAAGGGAAGGGAGTTTACACGCCTAAGGACCAAAACTGCTGCATGGAAAATCTGTCCCGGGCTAAAACAGCAATTCTGAAGACTTTGAGGACTTACAGACACAAAGCTGGATTTTGACAATGATACATTAACCTAGTACAATTAGGTTATGTATTTCATTATTTTATGTGGATTATGATAATGTTACCTTAACCTAGTACATTTGGGTTAAGGATTTCATTAGTCTAATAGGATTTGGTTATTTATTTCATTAGCTTAGTAGGATTAGGATATGGGTATTATAAATACCCTATCATGCTAGAGATTTTAGAACATCTTCTTAACTTCTCGTCTTACAATTCAATTCTATTACTCTACAATTCTTCTAATCTTTCCATTAATTCTATTTTTCTTCTTCTACTCTTCTATTCTTAAATTCCACAACAAGAGAATTGTTACTTGCTAAGGAATCACGCCTCACGCCTATCACTTGATCTACACGCCATTACTCAATATCGTGATATAATAACAATGTCAATCGTGATTTTCTTCGCATTCATGGGTAACTAAACTTCTCTGTTGTGGTTATGGAAGCCGTATGAGATACTATCTATTGCTGTGAGTTTGTGAGTCTGAGGCACGTATATTGCTTATATCATTATTCTCTTCATCTTAATCTACATTCTTTGCGGTTGCAAACGCAAGAATACGCCAGTCTAACATTTAACTTGTTCGAGAGAAAAGTTATTTGTCTGGAAAAGAGATAATGTCAAGGTAGTAGGACACCCTTTCCTATTAAAAAGCTAGTGCCGTAACTGGACTAACCTCTTGGAGAATTCGTACCGTTAGATACGCTTTAAGCTCGAGAGAGTTAAAGTGAAATAGTCCCTGTTTAGGTCGAGAGACGCTTGGATTTACCATCGACTACAATTCTCTATAAGCAATTGCATGACAGAATTCTACACACTCATAGCCAATAGAGACGTATACCTCAGAAGGTGGACATAACCCCAACGCTTCAATTCTCATTGTTTACAACCAACGTAACAATCTCTCTCTTTTTACTTTATTATTTTCAGCTTTTGTTTACATTACTTGCAAGACAAGAATCCCCCCTTCTTACGAGACTTGCATCAAAAGTTTAGTAATTTTACTTACTTGGTGGCCAAGCTATTCCCTGTGGGATCGACACCTAACCCAGTTTGGGTTCTATATTTGCTAACGACCGCTTTACACTCAAACGAGAGCTGTAGATTGAGCGTTATAAAAAATTGGCGCCGCTGCCGGGGAATACAAGTGTCAATTAAGTTCGTGAAAATTACTAGACCCTTTGGTCAAAGATTCTCGTACTTTTACTTTTAGTTTTCGTTTTTGTTTACTGCAGGTTTTTTGTTCAGTACATCAATGGATGCACAACGTGAAATACCATTCGATGATGATGATGATGATCTTGATGGAGCTGGTGCCACTGGAGCCATTATTCTTCCGCCATTAGCCCCCGGAGCCAAGTTCAACATCACGAGCACCATGATTCAGTTATTGCAACTCAAGGGATTATTTGGTGGACTAGCAGGCGATGATCCGAATATGCATCTCGTCAACTTTATTTCTACATGCAAGTCTTTTGACAATCCTGGTGTTGGTCAGAATGCAATTCGATTACGTCTATTCCCATTGTCTCTATCTGGGGAGGCAACACTATGGTTGAATGGGCTGACTCCTGATTCAATTACAAATTGGAGGCAATTGAGAGACGCTTTCCTAGAAAGATTCTTTCCGCCTTCCAAAAGGGCACAATTGAGAGATGAAATCAGCAACTTTCGTCAGCTTCCCACTGAAGCTCTTCATGAAACATGGGAGAGGTTCAAGACAAAGCTAGCGAGATGCCCAAACCATCACATGACTAATGTTCACCTCATGGAGATATTGTATAGAGCCTTGAATTCAATAACTAAGCCAGTGGTGGACAACGCAGCTGGAGGATCTTTTATGGACCTCACCTTTGGTCAAGCAAGCAATATGTTAGATCGCATGACGAAACAAAGTAGAGCTTGGCATACCAGGGATTCTGAGGTAGCAAGCCCCACTTTATCTATAGGCATGACTGCAGACCAAAGAAGAAGACAAGAAGAACGTGATCAAGATATGGAGCACATGAAAACACAGATGGATCCTCTTACAAAGCATTTATTATCAGGGAAGACCGAAAAAGTGAAAGTTGTGGCGCTAAAAGGAAGAGACGAATCTGATTCGGAAGAAGAAGCCAACTACTTGAATAATCAGGGGGGTTTCCGAGGCAATACCCAAGGAAACCAAGGTCGGAACTATTATGGTAAATCTGGAAACATGGACCAAGGTAGTTGGAAGAACAAGAATGAAAAGAGTGGTTTGTACGTTCCCCCTGGTAGACGTGATACCACCACATCTAATTCTGGAAGTATGGAAGACATGATGGCTAAATTATTGAAAGGAGTGGAAGCAACAAGCGCGGGAGTTACTGAGGTAATTAATGATTTGTCCTCCATGAAACAACTAGTTGATTCTCATTCCACTTCAATCAAGCAAATAGAGCAGCAATTGAGCCAACTGTCAGCAGCACTCAATCAAAGAAAGGCTGGCACTCTACCTAGCGATACTGTGCAAAACCCAAGGAATGATGGGTCATGCATGGCCATCACTACCAGAAGCGGTAAGGTGCTGGAACCTTCAGCAAAAGGCAAGCAAGTGGTTGACGAAGTAGCGGACATGGATGATAACGCAAAAGGAGAAGATGCCGCAACAACCAGTCCTGACGTCAAGGATGTCACGCCCAGTGACGTGCAGCCTGAAAAAATAGAAAAACGGAAGCAAGAGGAGAAGAAAGCCATGGAGAGAACACTTCCATACCCACCACCACCTTTTCCCCAAAGATTGAAGAAGGTGGCGGATGATACGAAGTTCAGCAAATTCATGACCATGTTAAAGCAGCTGACCATTAATGTTCCATTGGTGGAAGCACTTGAACAAATACCTGGGTATGCGAAATTCATGAAGGACCTGTTGACATAGAAGCGGGCAGTAAGCTATGAGCCGACAGATAATATTCATCCTTGCAGTGCAATTGCCACAAGGTCCTTAGTACAGAAGAAGGCAGACCCTGGTGCTTTCACTATTCCTTGCACGGTTGGATCTATGAATTTTGCTAAGGCATTGTGCGATCTGGGTGCTAGCATCAATTTGATGCCACTATCCGTCTACAAGAAGTTGGGGTTAGTCGATCCGACACCAACCAATATGAGGCTCGTGATGGCTGATAGGTCGATAAAACGACCTGTGGGTATCTTGAATGATATGTTGGTGAAGGTGTCGACCTTCATTTTTCTTGCAGACTTTGTGATTTTGGATTGCAAGGTGGATTCTGAAGTTCCCATAATCTTGGGACGTCCTTTCTTTGCAACAGGAAGTGTGCTTATTGACATGAGAGATAATGAGCTTTTATTTTGAATGAATGACGAAGTGATTCGTTTTGATTTGTGCAAAGCGATGAAGAAGCCAAAAGATATGGATGTGTTCTCTGTAGATGATGTTCATTATGAAGATAAGAAAGCATTATCTGTAGAGAAATAGCTTACTGTTGAGCCATTGTCTGCTGCGTTGCTGAAGGTTAAGCATGAGGACGATGAAGATTATGAAGAACTTATGGGTGCTCTAACAGAAATAGAGTCCTATTCCCATACTCCTAAGCAACCGGACCGTGATCTTAAGAATCAACCTTCACCTACAGCGAAGACTTCCCTTGAAGAGCCACCAATGCTAGAATCGAAAGAGCTCCCCGATTATCTAAGGTATGTGTTCTTGGAAAGCATAAAGATACTTCCGGTGAGTGCGGATGATTTAAGTAAACAGCACGTAGAGGCTCTCATCTCTACTCTGAAGAGATACATGAGAGCTATGGGTTGGACTATTGATGATATAATTGGTACCCCTCCTACAAGTAAGCCTCATTGTCGTCTGAATCCATTCAGAAAACGATCCACCATTTACCTTGACGAAGTCTGAGTACTCGAGGTAACCATGTCGTGCCACGACAATAAATAAGGTGCTAGATGGGAGGCAACCCATCGTTTATCATTTTTCATTTATCGTTTATCGTTTTCTTTCATTCTAGTACTTGATTTGTTTTTAATTAATGAAAATCCAAAAATAAGAGTCGTGCCACGACCAAAACTAAGGCTCTTGGTGGGAGGCAACCCATCGTACTAATCGTTTTTATTGTTTTGAGCAAATATAGGTGCAAGAGGTATTCAACGAGGAGATTGGCGATTTGGATGTATTGAATGGTAAAGGTGGTAAGTTAGGCATAAGGATGCCTAAGGCTACGGATTGAGCATTACTCATGCCAAAATAGGCATCAAGGAAGGCTAGGCCTAGGTAAAACTAGGCCACAAACATTGCAAAACCTATCCTATAGCCTAAGGCCTCGGAATCTAGTATGCTATACACTATGCGCCGCCCATTCTTAAGTGTGCTATACACTATGCGCCGCCTATGCTATAGCATTAGGTCTCAGTATCTCAAATACTATACACTATGCGCCGCATATGTCCCTAAATGCCATAGACAATGCGCCGCATAGTTTATGGCATTCTTAAATAAATGCATGGCATATGCTATGGCATTCTGCTCAACTAGGCAAAGCATTAGGCACCACCTATGGTCACTTTTGGTCTCCAAATCCGATTTTAATGGGCCAAAACTCGACCCAACCTTTTCTTATAAATATGAGACTTAGTCTTGAACCAAAAACACATTGGAAACCTAGATTATGCACCACCTATAGTCTCCAAAACCTATCAAAAAGTTTCTTTTTGCTCTTTTTCGTCACAAGAACATCATCCAAAGGCTTCAACCAAGTAAGTACTACTTTATTCTTCATTTATATTTTGTAAGTACTACTTTACTACACCTATTATGAATTGCTAAATCTTGAAAAAGTATTGGTGATGTGAATGTGTTTGAATTGTTGATACAAAACCAAGTGAGTGAACATGTGCGTTAGGATACTCTTAACTTATGTCCGACTTGAATTTGATTTTGATGCATTGTTATACTACTTGCAGAATTGCTATAGTAATGAACATTGCATAATCTTGTCACTTGAATACTTACATGTTAGAATATCCCGTTCATCGGAATAAGACTTATAACTACCTACCGACATAGGAGGTTGAGTTTATTGATAGAAACGATACCATGATGTAATCCCTATGTAGTAGTCTTGTTATACCTAACATGAAAGTATTGCAAAGGTTGCAAGAAGTGATATATCTCTGATTTTCTCGTTGGAATATAGCTCCTAAAACGCATGTCGATGAAGTCTAAGTAATCGACCACTTTCACTTCACTAATTTGTGTCAACAAAACTAAGTGTGGGGTGGTACCCCTACTGCTTGTGCATAGATTGTATCCATTGTTATTGTGCTACCACTAACACTATTTCTAGTCTCAGGTACAATGGCACCTAAAGCGAGACAAGGCAAGGAGAAGGCTACCACCTCCCAAAAGGGCAAAAAGAGAAGTCGCAAGGACCAAGGAGAACCCTCCTCGCTGCAAATACCTCGACTCACGCTTGGAATTAAGTGGGATACTTATGAGGAACTTCTGAGGATGACGACTCTGATGATGATTCCAATGCAAGGGGTATGACCCCAGACATAGAGGATAAGTCCGACCAACCAGGTTCCTCGTATTTATTTTCCACTGAGGACAGTGTCCCGACTAAGTGTGGGTGGTGGTATTGCATGCTATACTTCTCTATTCGCATCTATGTTTGTTTGCTTTTATTTTATTTTTGTTTCGTTTTGTTTTTTTTAGTAGTAAATATTTTCTAGCTTCACATGAAATTATTTTGATAGGCAGCATGAGATTATAACAAGAGTATGTGCTAAAATTGTGACTATTGAGACGTTTAGGCTCTAGTTGTGACTCATTATGTGATATTGTGTGGTTCAATTCCTTCACTTGTTGGGTCAAGAGTCTATATTACCTCCAATAAAGTCGACCATGTGCCTTGTGTGTGTGAGATAATAGTATATTCTATGTTTGTGGCTAATGCTAGAACTTGCCTGGTATGTATGCAAAGCGAAAATAAGGAGTGTAAGTTTAGGATATGATTTAGGCATTTCTTTGACAACCTATATTTGTTTACCTTCAGTTTTACCTACCCATGGACATCATCCTAGTTAAACCCTTTTGAGCCTTTAGCCTATTTCTTTGACAACCTTGTATGTAAGCCTAATCCATTTCTTTCAAGACCGTAATTTGATCCAAACTCCTAAGTGCTTTAAAGTGAAAAAGTCATGTGACAACATAAGAGGAAATTGGGTGAGTATGATGCTATAAATTGTAATGGTGCTTGAATGTGTTATGAAAAAGAAAGTGCTATCATAAGAGGTATGTTGTGAAAAGAAAAAGGAAAAGAAAGCTGAAAAGCGAGTTGTGCTTAAAATTGGAAAACAAAAGAAGAGAACAAGGGTAGTATAACAAAAGAAAGAAGAAAGGTTGAAAGAAAAAAGTGTCAATGATACAAAGTGATGTATTAAAGCGCTTAGGAACTTAGTCACTATTCCTGGCCAAAATAGTCCTACCCGTCCCTTAGCCTACATTACAACCATCAAAAGACCTACTTGATCCTAATCTTAACATTCCAACATTTAGTAGAGTATTACATTAAGGGAAAGCCTATGGTCATCAGTCGCTACATATGAATTCTTTGTGAGAGTGAGAGCAAGGACATTTTGATACCCATGTTTGAAAAATATGCTATATTTGTGAGTGATTATGGGTACTATATGGTGAGACACACATGGTTGATGAGTTTTGGATAGTTGTATATGATTCTATGCACTTTAACGTTTGCATGCGAGTTGATCACCATCACGAGTCTATACTTGAGGTTAAATTGTTTCTACTTATAATCGGAAAGCTACTCTTGGTTGATAATCGTTGTGTTTGTCTTAATAAATGTTTTGTGTTGTTGCTGTAAAAAACTTAAGTTGATGCTTAGAAGGACATGATATGTTGTTCGAGGACGAACAAAGCTCTAAGTGTGGGGTGTTGATGATAGGTGGATTTACACGCCTATATCAATATATTTTGCCCATATTTTAGCCTAGTTTTGAGAACAAATTATATATTTCATGCACTTTTAGTCCTTTTTCCTGTAAATGAGCTAACGAACATGATTAGTAAAGTTTCAGGTATAAATGATGCAGAATTCAGCATTTTATGGCTTACTTGACGCAAAAGAAAGCTCACGAAGGAAGGGAAGGGAGTTTACACGCCTAAGGACCAAAACTGCTGCATGGAAATCTGTCCCGGGCTAAAACAACAATTCTGAAGACTTTGGGGACTTACAGACACAAAGCTGGATTTTGACAATGATACATTAACCTAGTACAATTAGGTTATGTATTTCATTATTTTATGTGGATTATGATAATGTTACCTTAACCTAGTACATTTGGGTTAAGGATTTCATTAGTCTAATAGGATTTGGTTATTTATTTCATTAGCTTAGTAGGATTAGGATATGGGTATTATAAATACCCTATCATGCTAGAGATTTTAGAACATCTTCTTAACTTCTCGTCTTACAATTCAATTCTATTACTCTACAATTCTTCTAATTTTTCCATTAATTCTATTTTTCTTCTTCTACTCTTCTATTCTTAAATTCCACAACAAGAGAATCGTTACTTGCTAAGGAATCACGCCTCACGCCTATCACTTGATCTACACGCCATTACTCAATATCGTGATATAATAACAATGTCAATCGTGATTTCCTTCGCATTCATGGGTAACTAAACTTCTCTGTTGGGGTTATGGAAGCCGTATGAGATACTATCTATTGCTGTGAGTTTGTAAGTCCGAGGCACGTATATTGCTTATATCATTATTCTCTTCATCTTAATCTACATTCTTTGTGGTTGCAAACGCAAGAATACGCCAGTCTAACATTTAACTTGTTCGAGAGAAAAGTTATTTGTCTGGAAAAGAGATAATGTCAAGGTAGTAGGACACCCTTTCCTATTAAAAAGCTAGTGCCGTAACTGGACTAACCTCTTGGAGAATTCGTACCGTTAGATACGCTTTAAGCTCGAGAGAGTTAAAGTGAAATAGTCCTTGTTTAGGTCGAGAGACGCTTGGATTTACCATCGACTACAATTCTCTATAAGCAATTGCATGACAGAATTCTACACACTCATAGCCAATAGAGACGTATACCTCAGAAGGTGGACATAACCCCAACGCTTCAATTCTCATTGTTTACAACCAACGTAACAATCTCTCTCTTTTTACTTTATTATTTTCAGCTTTTGTTTACATTACTTGCAAGACAAGAATCCCCCCTTCTTACGAGACTTGCATCAAAAGTTTAGTAATTTTACTTACTTGGTGGCCAAGCTATTCCCTGTGGGATCGACACCCAACCCAGGTTGGGTTCTATATTTGCTAACGACCGCTTTACACTCAAACGAGAGTTGTAGATTGAGCGTTATCATATACATAGCAGTAGAAGTTGAGTGTTCAGGTGTAACTGTACTAGTCTCGGCCATAAATTATTGACTCTCATCTTCGTTAACCATGGCATATACTTGGTTAACACTGGGCACCTGTGGCATCATTAAGATTTGACTTCTATCCTGACTGTAACTATCACTCAGCCCCATCAAAAATTTTAATACTCGTTGATATTGCAAGTGTTCAAAGTGCTCTCTCAATTTAGGGCAATCACATGAAGGAGGTAGCATAATTGAATCATATTCATCCCAGAGATTTTTTAATTTAGAATAGTAATGCAAAATCGAAGAAATACCCTGAACTAAAGTGAAGATTTCTTTGTGTAATTGAAAAGCTCAAAAACTATTAATTTTGTCAAATCTCTCTCGCAGATCCTCCCAAATGAGATGAGTATTGGAACAGAATAAGATTCCTCCCAGTAAATCCTTGCTCACATTACACATAATCCAGGAGATCACTATGGCATTACAACGATCCCATAGCTTCTCCAAATCTCCAGTGTATTGACTACGTTTTATCGATCCGTCAATAAATCCTAGTTTATGCTTTCCTAATAGAGCCAATTTCATAGCTCTACTCCACAAAGTGTAATTATCCGAACCAAATAATATGATTTCTATCGACAATGAACCAGGTGCATCGGAAGGATGCAAAAACAGAGGGTGATGATAATCGACAACTGTAGTAGCTGCAGGAATAGCTGAATTTCCCCCCTAACTACTCGGATCCGCCATGCAAAATCAAAAACAGAGATAAGAGGAAAAAATACCAAATTCTGCAAAATCTTTACAAAATATGACAACAATTCCTTCGAGATGAGCTAAAAGGACCAAATTCTGTGAATTCTTCATGAATTGTGACGGCAATTCCTTCGAGATGAGCTCGCACTGTCTCTGATACCATGTTAAGTAACTGATTCATGTTGATCAGTTGATCACTGGTGTGAGAAGAAGACAATCTAAGCACGAGAATGAAGAAATTAGCTATGAAAGTTTGAGAGAGAATTGAAAAAAATATTCTTCATTGAGCAATAACTGTCTACAGGATCCCTCTTTATATACATACACAAAACATCTCATGCCAGCTAGCTAAGCCCACTAATAACTGCTACTATTAACTAACTAATCTCAATTCACCACTAATGACAATTATTGCATAATTAACATACACATTAGCTGACTATCACTGCTTAGTAATTACATCACATCAACACATTTATTAAGCTCCTTCACAGCTACTAGTATTATTCGTCGTGGCAAAAGAATTAAATCACTAGCTAGAAGTGTATTTTTCGTGGAAAGAATATTTTACTATACTATTACAACATAAAAGGTTTGTGGCTATAACTATTAGTTAACCACTGACCATGTAAAGTCTGTAGCTAATTAACCTTTAGTTACGTTGCTTCTTGCTACGAATGCTATGGAAAATAAAAGTGGCTAGAGTGTTTAACCACAGAGATTTTTATATTTTGCTATGAGGTGCTATGTAGCTATACACGCCATATGTTGTAGTGTGATAGGGTAGTAGTAGACTCAGTGGTTAGAGTAATTGATCCTTGTCAAAGTTACTGCATCCCTTCCTCTCTTGGGGGTGCCCTAGGTGGTCAGGTGTTCCTATGTACCTCTCCAAATTCAGCTTTCCCTTGTCCAGATGGCGTGTTAAAATACAACTCTGGTGGCGTACCTAGTGGTACACCCATAAGATTCATTTTGCATACTAGTATTGGACAACCACTTCTCATCCATGCAAACGAAGACATTAACATTCAGTTCAATAGAAGAAACTGTCTTGATTATATAATTTGAAATATTAGATACTCTAATACATCTAGGCGACATTGTTGGGGATGAAGGAGGAACCATAGGACAACGAGATAGCAGTTGGTTCACATTTTGTAACTTGATTATCAATTTGGAGATTTTGTCTATAAGTGCTTGGAATGTTTCATTCCTAATCAATAACGGAATACGATCACATAAGAGCATTAGGGAGTGTGAATAAAGTTTCATACGAAAAATAGAAAAGAAAAAAAGGGGTGGATCAATGAACTTGGGTGGTTATACTTTTATAAGTTAATTTTACCATAATCAGGAGTTGAAATTACAAGTGATGAACTTCTCTTTACTTGTTCATCTTTAAGCTTCATGTGCAAAATACTAGTGCTTGAAATTGTTATATAATCCACAAAAATAAGCTCCATCATTTTTATAACAGACCATATCCTACAAAATATTACAGACCCAAATATTGACTCTTTCCTCTCTGATTTTGGCATGTAGAGTTCATTTTATTATACATTTTAAAACACACACACAAAAAAAGAACTCTTCTGTATACTTTTTTGCAGACAATGTACCTTTTAACTTTCATGTAAATTAAGTCTCTTATCTTCTACCTATTTATTTTTAATATAAACTTTCATGGACCTGATCCAATAGATACTTCCAACAGTATTAATTAAACATGTGTTACAAGCAGTGTCGACTCTACCTATTAAAATAAAGGTAATTGCCTAAGCCTCTGTTTGGACGGTGGTTTGCCATGATTTCATAATGTATGGTATAGTATGGTATGGTATGGTATTGTACTGTATGATATAGTACAATACAATGTTTGGATGGACTGTATCGTTCACTACCGTTTAATAACAGTTTTTTTATTTGGTTTGATGGTATGATATTGTATCGTAACAGATAAGTTTACTAAAATGCCCCTAATTATTATAAATTTTAAATTTATCAATAATTGTTAATAAAATAATTTTTCTTCTACAAATTTATCACAAATTATTTCTTGTAAAGATATTAAGTTGTTAAATTCATGAAAAATCATCTTTTAATAATTATTTTTACTAAACTTTGGTCTGGTATTTGTCATCTTTAGTTTCTGCGTAAACAGTGATCCACATATGCTAGTTGAGCTAGAAAAATTATGATATCTACATCTATTTTTGTAATTGAACGTAAAAAAAAATTGTATAGTTTTTGGTAATTGAGCAATTAGAAGTATATCCTCTGCATCTATTTTTATAATTGAATTAAATAAATGTTCGTGTTTAATGAGCTAGGAAAATTATGTTCTCTGCGTCTGTATGTTGTTTTCGAAAATCCTTTCTTTTGCTCAGGAAAATGGTTTTCCAGATGCATCTAGTTTACTATAAGCAGTTAAAGTTTAAAAAGACATATCTGGGAGAATGAGCGTAGAAGAAGAGAAGGCGGAAGATGAAAAACAACCAGAGGAGAAGTACGCAAAAGACGCAGAGGAGAGGTAAACTGAAAAGCTTAAAAATAAAAATATATTAGGATTAAAAGTGATATAGGGTGAAGGGTAAAATGGAATTAAAGAATATTATATAAGGGCATAATTGAAAAAAATAAATCATGGGATACCACCAAATTGGTGGTTCTAAAAATTGAGAGATTTCATGGTTTGGTAACCACGAAAACATACCATACCATGCCTTTTAAAAAACAATCAATACAAACATGGTTTCCTTGCTAACCTTACCATACCATACCATGGAAAACCACCATCCAAACAGGGGCTAAGGCCCCCATATTTGAGGAGCCTCATTTTTTTTAGCAATAATAGATTATAGACTTTTATTAAAAGGTTATTAAATATTATTTGTATAAAAAATAATTTTTTTTATAAAAGTAAAGAATTATTAGAAGAATTTTGATACATTTAAAGTATGTCTCAAAAAAGATTAAATGCATTAGTTATATTAACGAAAAACAATTAGCAGAAGAAATCAACTGTAGTATTTAAAACTTTGCATCTCGAGATTTAAAATATAGACTTTATAAAAAAAATATTTTTTCTTAAAAATTTAAGACCTCTATTTAATTTTAGCCTTAGGCCATCGATGTGATTGAGTGGTTCCTGATTACAATCGCCTTCTATTCATCTTATGATGTTTTTGATAAAGTGGAGAGACACATGGATAGATTTTTGTGGGAGCAATAACATGCATGTAAACAAAAACATTATTGGGGTGCTTGGGACAAGATGATTTTGCAAAGAAGGAAGTAGAGTGGGCATAAAAAGGCTACAATATCTCGAATGTGAAGGGATGATGGAAGTTTAGGACCACAAACTCTCTATGGTCCAAATTTCTAAATGTCACGTATTAATGTAGATTCACTTCACATGTTGCTAAGCATATCAAGTTCATTGGGTAAAAAGCAAGTTTCATAAATCACATATCAATCTCATTGTCATCCACCATCTCCTTTAAGTTTGAAAAATCAAGAGTTACTTATGTTTAGTTCCTAATTTATGATTATTATCAACTATAATCATTTTTTAAATAATTGATTTTATTATATTTCAAAGGGTAATATGATAAATTTATCATTTCAATTTGTTTGTCCTACTTTTATTTTTAATTCGTTTCAAAAAAATATTTTTTTTCTTTTTCGACAACTCTTTAATTTTAACTTTATACGTGGTATATTAAAAGCATGGCACTGTTACATTATTTTCTTCTGGAACTTGATTTTATGAAATTTTTGTCTTTAAGTGCTTGGAATGTTTCATTTCTGATCAATAACAGAATAGAATCACATAATAATATTAGGGGTGTGAACAAAGTTTCATGTGAAAAATAAAAAAGAAAAAAAGAGCGGATCAGTGAACATGAGTGATCATATTTTTATGAGTTAATTATATCATAATAAGGGTTGAAATTGCAAGTGATGAACTTCTCTTTACTTGTTCATGTGCAAAACACTAGTGCTTGAAATTGGTATGTAAACCACAAAAATAAGCTCCATCATTGTTATAGCATATCATATCCAGCAAAATATTATATATATACCCAAATATTGGCTCTTTCCTCTCTGCATTTGGCAATTGGCTTGTAGAATTCAATTTATTATACATTTTCAAAACACACACACCCATACACACACAAAAAGGAAAAAAAAAAAAAAGAACTTTCCAATATACTTTTTTGAAGACAATGTACCTTTTAATTTTCATGTAAATTAAAGCTCTCTTACCATCTACCTATTTATTTTTAATATTATAACTCCCATGAAATTGATGCAGTAGATACTTCCAGCAATATTTGTTGTTTTTAGGGTTTAGTAAAATCTGCATTTTACAATAAAAAGTTTAACATGTTCAAACTAACATATATGAACAGTCAAATAAAGTCGTAACATGTATTCACAACTTTGAACTTTAACAATAAGTTCAAGCCAACTTATGAACATCAACAAAATGAAGTTGAAACTATTTTCAGAAAAATAGCAAAACCAAACGTTTAGAAAAAAATGAAGATTAGAAGATTCAAGTCCACTGAATTCAAGATTAGCAAAATCAAACACTATAATTTTTTTTTGGGTAAACAGTCCAAACAATAAGGAAAATGCATAAAATTAAGAAAAAAAAATTAGGCCGACCTTCATTTTCGACAATTTTAAACTAAAGTTTGAACCCTATGTCAAGAAAAATAAATCTAACACATCATTACCAACATTGTACCTGCAAAATATACTATTAACAGTTAGTAATTACTAAGAATCAAAGAAAATCGAAGCAAAAGTGAAAATGATCGAAAAAACTTACAATGGGTTTCCATCCGGTTCCAAATGGACAAGAAAGGGGAAATGAACGATTTTTCCATTTCCCCCCTTTTTAGATTAATTAGGCTGACGTGAGAAGTTAAAATGAGTTGACAAATTTTAATTGACATTTAAAATTTACGTGAATGAGTTTGCATACGCACACCTAGGATTTTTTTGAATAGGGCAAAAGGTGTCAAAGTGACATGATTTATGGCACTTTAAGTGTTTAAAATGAACATCGTCCACGTAAGATGGCAAAGTAAAAGATTGTGTCAAGTTGAAGTGTCTGTCAATGTATTTTAGATTGTGCCAAATTGAAGTGTCCGTTGATGTGTTTGGCCGACAGATTTTGTTGGGTTCTAGGTGTGTGTTTGAATGGAAAATGGAGGTAATTAAGTGGAAGAGAAAATTAAGTTTACACCAAAATAGAAAGTGTGCTCAAAATAGGAAAGCTTACTAAAATTCTCCCGCATTGGTGGGAGAAAGAAGTTTTAAAGTGTTTATATTGTGAAACACATTTCCACATGCTAAGTGAGGCAAGAAATAAGAGATGTATTGTGCCGTCGTCGTTGCTTGCTAGGCTTCGGCTTCGGAAAATGATTGATGAGATCTATCTTATTGGACAAAGTTTATTTGACAGAATTAAAAAAATTCAGTCTAAAACAGTGTTTGATACTCCATACATGCATGCAGTAACAAATGCAGTGAACTGATGCACTGTTTTCTGAACTGGTGCATTGTTTTGAAATGCCATGCAGAAACGAAGTGCTGTTTCGAAAAGGATGCAACCCTTCAACGAAATGACACACTGTTTCACGTGACATGGTATGTCTGTTCTGAAAGACACAGTCTTTGGATGAACAGACATGAATTTTCAGAAAAGGCACACCTCTAAAGTGAACTATTGCCACTTGTCAGAAGAGGCATGTTATGCCTATATAAACCTGCTTTGATCCACAGGTTTGATATACGAAAATTTTCAGAATAAAAAACTCTTCTTCTATTAAAATATTCTGTGTGATTATTCAAATCGTTGAGTGTGTTCCTGGAATTCAATTATTTGAGGTACCACTATAATTGGGTTGAAGGTCATTTTATCCTGAGAGGAAAATTCCGTAACCTCGGATACAGTGAGAGGAATTATTCCTTAAGGACACTCCATGAACTCGGGGGACTTGATCTAAAATTTTTGTCTCATCTATTTTCTGATATCTAACGCACTTCTTGGATAGATTAGTAATAATCTTGTGTTGAAGGTGTTAAAGAACTTCAAAACTGTTCTTGTTCATACATGAACTTGTTATAAAATTATTGTTGTATTAATACAGATTCTAGTACCCGTAGAAAAAAATAACAAATTTTTGTGGGAGCAATAGCATGCATGTAAGCAAAAACATTATGCGAATGCTTGGGACAAGATGATTTTTTCAGAAGAAGGACGTAGAGTTAGGGATAAGAAGGCAACAATAATATTTTGAATATGAAGGGATGATAGAAATTTAGGACCACAATCTCTCTATGGTTCAAATTTCTGAATGCCAAATATTTATGTAGATTCACCTCACATGTTGCTAAGCATACCAAGCTTATTAGCTAGAAAATAAGTTTCATAAATGACATATCAAGCTCATTTTTATCCACTATCTTTTTAAAATTTAAAAAATTAAGAGATAACTTATTGTTTAGGTCATAATTTATCCTTATTATTAACTATACTCATTTTTTAAATAATTGATTTTATTATATTTCAAAGGGTAATATAATAAATCTATTATTTCAATTTGTTTGTTCTACTTTTATTTGTAGTTTGTTTCAAGAAAAAAACTTTTTTTCTTTTTCGACAACTCTTTAATTTCAACTTTCTACATGTTATGTTAAAAACCACAATATTAAAATATATTTTGATATATTTCACATATCTTTAATTTAAGATTACGAGATTCAAAAAAATTTCTTTATTTTTTTTAAACTTCATGTCAAGTCAAAATCAAACTAACAATTTGTTCAAAAGGAAAAGAGGGGAGTACTTCCAAAAAACGGTAAGAGTATACCGAGTCAAATATGAACAATTAATTAAAATGGACAGAGAAATTAATATGATGAGGATCATATCCAGGGACGGATCTATGTGTATAGGTGAGAGCGCCATGACACCCAATTATAACCTCGGTTGAAACTTTGTATATATATGTGTATATCTATAATCTATATATCTATATAATATATTAAAAATGTGAAGACTCTTAGAAAAGTGATTCGAACTTTTTACCTTTCATTAAAACACTCTCCTTTAGACAAAATCGTCTTATTACTATTTTTTAAAATTATAATTATACATAAATACTAATAATATATATTTTTAGAAAAACAAAAAAATCACCATTATTAAAAGAATCCTAATTATAGTACCTTATATTTGGCAAATAAATACAATCATAGAAGTAAAACAAAATTGCTTTATTAGAGTAGGACTGCAGAACTTGTTTGAAATGGAATTCAACGATAGTGGTGCTGACGTTAGTTGCATTCAGGAAGGATTAATTCCGACTAGATATTTTGAAAAAACTACTCATATAATTAAATCTACATCTGGGCATAGTCTTGATATTAATTATAAATTACCTAATACCCATATTTGTCGAAACAAGATTTGCATTTCGCATTTCTTTTTTTTTGGTAAAAAAATCAACTTATTCCTCCTATCATTTTAGGAACCCCATTTATAAATACTATTTATCCTTACACTCATATTGATGCAAGTGATTTTAAAGCTACTTATAAAAATCGGAAAATTTCTTATCCTTTTGTTACTGATCCAGTGACAAGAGATATAAATGCTTTAATTGGTATGAAGCAAAGATAGGTAAATTTCTTACAATTAGAAATGATGAGTATAAACATTCATGATACAACGACTTCAGTAAAGGTTCAAGAAAAAATAAAAATAATATCTGAACAAATGATTGTTGATATTTGTGCTGATCACCCCAATGCTTTCTGGAATCATAAGAAACATATTATTTCTCTTCCTTATGAAGATGATTTCAGTGAAGATAAAATCCCGACTAAATCTCGACCTTGCCAAATGAATACAGAATTAGTTGAGTTCTGTAAAAAGGAGATTGATAGTCTCTTACAGAAAGGTCTTATAAAGTCTTTCAAATCCCCTTGGTCTTGTACTGCTTTCTATGTGAATAATGCTGCTGAAAAAGAACGAGGTATGCCAAGACTTGCTATTAACTATAAATCTCTGAATAAAGTTTTGAAATGGATTAGGTACCCAATACCTAATAAAAAAGACTTTCTTTCTAGATTATATGATGTCAATATATTTTTTAAATTTGACTTAAAATCTGGATATTGGAAAATTCAGATTGATAAAGATCACACTTATCGAACTGCTTTTAATGTCCCTTTTGGAGCAATCTCCATGGATCATTCTGTTTGCATATTTGTGAGTTTTCTATGAGGAGTATTAATTCTCTTTCGTCAAGCTTTTCATAATTTGGCCTATCGACAGTATTTTCCGTAGCAACTGCTGCAAATGAATCAGCTTGCTTGGCAGATATATAAGATTGTATTTGTTCGTATAAAGGATGATCTTCTGGAATATCATCCAGATGAATTGAAGGGTTTATATGCAGAATTTTTGAAGATGATGATTCTGCAATATACATAAGAGATGTGAAATATTCAGCATAGGTATAAGAATTTTATAAACATGGATATGGATGAAGTTAATACCAAAAGTACTAAACTAGAAGAGGTAGACTTACCTCAAAATACTGATCTCTTAAATAAATGGACAATTCCAAAAATTAACATAAAAACTATTTATGATTATGGATTTTTTGATAAATTCAAATATAAATAAATAATAAAAATTACCAAACAATCTATTGCTTTAAATGTTGATGAACAAACTATTAAACTGCTTAATCAAAATGATATTGATGTATTTAAAAATCATTATAGTTTATGCATATTGGCTTAGTACAAATTGCTTTTAAACCCTTAACTTTAAAGGGACTTTCAGAGACATTTCTAGCTGCACTGCGCGATGCTAAAAATTTAAATTTTAGATAGTCTCTGATGGGATCTATTGAGTCCACTCTTGCATATGGCCCTGTTTATTTCAATACTCAACCAAATTTAGAATTGTCTTTAACTGATTAAAATATTTGTGATGCTTTAACTCTAAATGTAAAAACCCATGGTTATAATTATGCGCCTGGATCTGAACTTATATGTTTATCCTATTGTATTTATTACCACTTATTATCTACAATGAATCCTTGATGTAAATTAGTGGATAATGCTTCTGATTATACCATTCTAATTGAGACAAATTTTGAAAAATTCAGAGTCACTACGAGAAGACCTATCAAATGGGATGAGCTTAATTTCTCAAAAACTTGGATTTTAAATTCAGTCATTTCTCCAAAACAACTTGCGGAGGATGTGACAAATAAAGAGTTAACCCATGTAACTCAAAATACTGACGGGAGAATTTATCTACAATTTGACGATAATTCTACTGTTTACAATAGAAATTTCTTTTCTATACCTAGAATGTTGCCTGCTATGCATCATATTTCCCCAATCGAACTAGTTTATGGTCCGTATAGGAGTCGTGTTGCATCCTTTCATACTTTAAATACTGCAGATTCTCATGCTTTACCTAAAAATGAAGAAAACATTAAAATCTATCCTAAAACAAATATAGTGCAAGATTTTGATAATGAAAACCCTAGTCCCTCTGAAATGCAGTTTGATATTAATTCTATTTGATCATGATGCCACAACTTATTGATTTTAGTCTTGGCTCACTGGCAAGAAACTATATTAGAAAAGAATTTTTTGGTAAAAATGAAAAACTTTTAGGACATGATTTTTTTAAACATATAGTCCTGATGAATTGAAAAATATCTCTGAAGAATTTTATGAGATGTGTGCATTACATAATAAAATTATTTATTTTGTGTCATGGTTTATGTTTGTATATTTGTCTTCCTATGTAAAAATCATTGAAAGATCTTATCAAAATTCTGATGGTACAATTATTCAGGCAATTTACCCTCCTCAATCTACCTTTGTATTACCTAATAATACTGGGATGACTTTCTCTGCCTTTCAGAATTTCGTTGATAATGATGTTGGAAAAATCACTATTTCTGAAATAAATAATCTTATTTCTCAGAATAACTATTTGAGTTTGTATGTTAAAGTTCTAGGAGAACATATTTCTTTCCTTGATAAAAAACTTGATGAATTAACTGAAATGGTTAAAAGGCTTAAAGATAATATGAAGTCATCTGATATTGCTTCTACTTCAGAAAGCAAGGCAGACGATTTAATATTATCTAGACCTTGTATTCAGAGACCTCTTGATATTGAAGGATTTGAAAAACCATCTCATATAGAAGAATTAAAAAAATTGTTAGACAAAAAATTCTCACAATTGAATATTAAACCCCTTGATTTATCTAATGATTTTGTCAACAATCTAGAGTCTAATTTTGTTGATACCCTCGAATCTACTCCAAATATGGGAAATATAATTTCTTCCAAGCTCAATAAGCTCAGAGGGATGATCAGAAAATAATCAGGAACAAAATATGTTGATATTCCCCGTATGACTGCAACTTATTATCCACGACCAACTCCTCAAGATGTTATGATAGAGGAAAGGGACTGAAATCAGATTAATACCTTTTATAATGGTGATGCAATATATGAATGGAACATAGATGGATTTTCTGATAGGCAAATCTCTATTCTTGTTCATCGTATGTTAATGTATTCTACAATTACAAAAGTCACGGTATCTGTCGAAAATCGTTCAAGACGGAATGATGAAACTATTTGTAAAATTATAGTTGCTGGCTTTACTGACCAACTTCGTGGTTGGTGAGACAACTTCTTAACCACAGAAAAAAGAAATGTCATTTTTATTGCTAGGAATAACACTCCTGGCCAAGATAACTTGGGGAGACCTTTACTTGCGGGTAGAGAAGATGTTGTGCATACCCTTATGCTTATCATTATAGAATATTTTGGAGGTAGATTTACCAACCAATATGAAAATATTAGGACACTCCTTAATGATCTTAGATGTAGAACCTTAGGAGAATTTAGGTGGTATAAGGATACCTTTCTAAGTAGGGTTATGGATTTACCCAAAAGTAAGTATGAACATTGAAAAGCAAAATTCATTGATGGTATTCCCCCTCTTTTTGCTGAAAGAGTGAGAAAAATACTTAGGGGATCTTATGGTGAAAAAAAAATTGAAGAACAGACTTATGGTCAGCTTATAGCAGCCTGTACTCAGGAAGGACTAGCCTTATGTAACGAGCTAAAATTAGCAAGACAAATTAAACTTGACAAGCTTAGAGAAAATCCCAACTAGGAGATTTTTGTGAGTAATTTGGGATGGATAAACCAGTTTCTACTAAGACAGGAAAAAGCCAAAGACATTCTAAGTCTGATAAACCTTATAGAAAGAAGTGCTCTAGACATAGAATCAAAGAAGAGCGTGAAACTAGAAAAAATTATCGTAAGTCTACCAGATTTACGAAGAATAGATCCAAAAGAGATTTTGTAAAAATCAAGTACTATAGGTGCAACCAATATGGTTATATAGCTCCTAATTGTAAACTTCAAAAACTTAAGTCTTTAGGACTCTCTGATGAGATGCATGATCAATTTTATGGTTTGTTATATACTTTTGATTCCGAATCTGATTATAATTGTGATTCTGAATTTGAAAATGATATTGAATTGCCTTGTTCTGATAGTGAGCAGGAATATGTTGATAAATGTCTTGATTGCAATAATGATAAATGCAATTGTGATGAAATGATGTATAAACTGTAATCACAGTTTGAAGATTTGGACTTAAATGTTCGAAATCTTAATGCTAATAATGTTCTTGAATTATTAAAAGAAATTTCTGATGAAAAGCTTCGTGAAAAAATTATTAATCTTGCTGTTAAAAAATTTGCTGATAGTACTGCCAGTACTTCTAAAATTAATTTTAAAAATAAAGATGATGATTCTGCAATATACTGAATTTTCGTATTAATAAAACTCATATTTCCTCTTTGCAATATTGAGAAATTCGATGAGCTTGAAGTATATAAGGATGATGATGAGGGAGAATTTCTTCCTCTTCCTCTAGAATTTTGAGTTTGGCTTCTGCCGCTTTTTCCTCTTCCATTGACCATTTTTCAAGGTGGATCATTGCTCATACTGCATAAAATAGTTTAATATGCATTTAATGATGTATCAAAATCATCTCAATCAATTTCATCTCGAATATCTTCAAGATTAGGAAGATTTAAATCTTCTTCTATTATTTTACGAATGAGTTTTTCTAAGATAATAAAATGAATATATTCATTTAAAGGAATACTTTTGATAATCGTAATAACAGTTTTTTCAGAGAGGTAGTAAGTGTAAAAATTCGTGGATTATTTAAATATTCTCTAGAGAGAAAATCAGGTAAAGAATTTTCACTTCCTTTCTTGTATTGTATCTCAAAATCAAAAGGAGCTATCTGGGCTTGCCACCTTGCAAATATTAATTTAGAAGTACCATGTTTAAAGTCTTTATCAAACATGTATTTAACAGATTGGGCATCAGTTCTAATTATAAACTTTTGATTATATAAATCATCTTGAAATTTTAAAACACATTTAACAATAATTAACATTTCATGGGCCATAGTGACGTATTTTTTTTTGACTTTCAGTCCATTTGCCAGACTCCTTCATCATCATCCTCATATACTTCAAGCTCATCGAATTTGCCAGTATTGCTAAGAGAAAATATGAGTTTGATTAATACGAAAATCCAACATATTGTAGAATCATCTTCTTCAAAAATTTCGCATATAAGCCCTTCAATTCATCTGGACGATATTTCAGAAGATCATCCTTTATACGAACAAATACAATCTTATATATCTGCCAAGCAAGCTGATTCATTTACAGCAGTTGCTACGGAAAACACTGCTGATAGACCAAATTATAAAAAGCTTGACGAAAAAGAATTGATACTCCTCGTAGAAAACTCACAAATATGCAAACAGAATGATCTATAGAGATTGCTCCAAAAATATTTATTGACTAACCTTTACTTTGCTGGTGAGTCTTTTAAAACAAGAGCTTATTATGAATCTATTTTAATTTATACTGGATCTGCTAAAATAGAACATTACCAATTAAGTGAAACGACTGAATATGTTCACGAATATTCCAAAATGGTGATTAAAAAGCTTGTTTCCATTGAAGATTGGGGCACGACCTCTATGGCTGAAAAAACCATGTCTATGAGAGATTCAAAGGTTTATTTTACCTATTGGGACTATATCAAGGCATTCACTCAAACTTTTTATTACAACAATATAAAAGACAAGCACACATGATTTTTAAAGATCTATGCTAAAGTTTTTTAAAATCAACAGTTATCCAATGGTGGACATGTCATGGCCCTACGGTAAAAAATTTGCCAGCAGAATATCTTCATTTATATAAAAAAAAATGGGTTAAAGTATCCCCATTTTTAAATGAATTATATCATTCTGATCATGTTTGTAATTTAGACAAAATTGATCAAATGCATTTTTTATTGAATTCTTCATTTCATGAATACACAAATGGAGTGTCGAATTTGGCTACACTAAAGAACAAATACCCGGACTGTATAGGGTATTCTATATCAATTTTGGGGACAAGCTGATAAGCAAAGACCCGCTCACAAAGATTCCTTATGGAAAAGAATTGCTAAAATCCATTCAAAATACTCTGGTTGATTATGAGACTACTCCACAAAAGAATATTGTGGAAGATAAAAATTTAAATTATATTTCCAGGAGAATCTCTGCCCATGAGGGCGATAAAATGGAGATAATTGACAAATATTTAGAGAAAGTCAGGAAAAATCTTATAAAAATAGTCGAACAAAGTTCAGACATGTCCATGAAAAGCCTCACCAGTGAAGAAGCTGTTGAATCTGAAGAAATTCAAGAGTCTCAAACACTTCCTCCGAAAAATATCCTTAATGCTGAAGAAATGGAAAAAGTTGAGGCATTCCTCTATCAGTCAAAAAGAAAAGATAAGGACAAAATATGACGACCCACCTAAATTTTTGAAAAAACTGTGCACAGGGTCCCACAAAATACTGTGCAAAGATTCTCTTTTTCTATTATATATAGATGCCTCATATCTGTTAGGAGAGGCAGAAATTTTTAATTTTCTTCTTTCATTTTTCTCTCTAGCTCTCTCTTCTCTACTGTAATATACTTAGCAAATAAATAAAAAGGCACTAGCCGCAATTTGCAGTTTGAATACGATTCAAGCCCTGCACTTCGGCCATTTTAAGGTATTTATTTTCTTCTTTTGTTGTACTTTTAATACAACTTTTTCCCTCTTTCAGTCGTGACTATGTCCGACTAAAAAGCCTCTTATACCTATGTTGAAGATCTAACCTCATTTACGTGGTAACTATGAAAGATTCAGACTCTATTAAAATATGAAGGAATTTTTCTATAGTTTCTCGACTTGGTTCCAAAATGGTGGTACAGTCTAGTTTAATAAACTTATGTTGACTTTGTCTCAGTGACTACATCTAGTAAGTTGTGCCTCTTTGGCCCGTTATACTGATGAAGAAAGGGCGACTTTTTGCACAATTAGAATTTCTAGACACATGGGTTAAACATAAATCTATTGAATCTCTGACAGGCCCCTTGTTTGGGTAAAAGTTTCCATGTAGTTGTTAAGCTATTTGAAAAAATTTTATATTTCGGTCGGTGCTTTGGTTTGATTTTTCGACTATGACTTAATCTGATATTATTATATAGGTCTGGCAGGCTGAGCGGCTTACCCCAACCTGTCGAGATTCTGTAGAATGGTATTTATAAAAGTGATTTGAACTTTTTACCCTTTATTAAAAGTCTCCGCAATAGATAAAATCATCTTTTCACTTATTTTGACAAAAAATTCTAAAATATAATGTAAAAGGAAAAAAAAATATTTTCAAAGTAAAAAGTTCTAAAACATGTGGTAAGAGAAAAATATATGATAAAAAAATTATTTTATTTGTATTAATTCTTAGTTTAGTCAAAAAATTTGTTTGTTGAAAATTTTCATCCTCCTTGCCTGAGTTAAAAGATAAAAACTAACATAAATAATTCGTTTGGTATAAAAACACTACCATAATTGATTTTTATTTTTGTTACACTAGGTAAAAGTTATACATATATACAAATCTGTATTAAACCCTAATATTAATATATTCTAAAAAGAATTCAAAAAAAAAAAAATCTCCTTCATTAACAAAGTGGAAAATTTTCCTTAGAAATCTTTTCCTATGTTTCTACTAACTTGTAAGTCCTTTTGGGGTTATAACAAATGACTTTTTAGTTATTATAATTCAAATAGGAGTCTAAAATTTAATTCTTCTTTAATTTTCTAAAACATATAGAAAGAAATTATTAAAACTCCTAAAATACATGAATGCTTGTACCTGTCTCCTTGAAATTACTTCCGTTCCTCTTATACTTTTTTTTTATGCGTAGTTTTTCTTTTTCTTTTGTTGGTTTTAGGTTGTTCTTTGTTTTCTTGATTTAGATTCCATTTCTTAATGTCAAAATAATTTATTGCTAATATTTGATTTATTTTACATTGATCTTGTAGGTATTTTAAAGACAAATGATGGTGATAATATAGACACAATTGATGAACAAAGTTTTGAAGACAACATAGCTAATGCGTACCAAGCAAAAAATACAGAAAGACTTCAACTATCCCATCACAATCCATATCAATTTGCAATTTATGTATTTTTTTTCTCTTGAAATAATTTTCTCTTATTTTAGCCTAGAATTTAAAATTGTCAATCTTTTTCTATTAAATATTAACTTACTTATAAATCTTGATGTTCAGATTATCATTGTGTGCTTTACTATAATCCTTTATATTATTGTTAATTTTTTTTAAGTAGTTGCTTATATTAGTATGTTCAAATAATATAGTTGTTATATTTTTTGATATTTAAAATTTTAAAATTAATTGAAATAAATAATTATTAAATTTTAATTTTAAATAATCAAAATCTAAACGTGCAAGGCATTTGAGAAATTTTTTGTGTAAAGGTTAGTTTTAATTGTATTATTTTGATATCTTTATTATTATATCATTTTAGTTTTATTTACAGGTTGTCTATGAATGTCGGTCGGCTTTGTAAATTTCTTTTAGGTAAAGGTTAGGTTTAACTATATTGTTTTAATATCTCTATTAGTGTATTGTTTTGTGGTAGTTTGCATGTCATAGATGGTAGTTTACAAGTCGTAGATGAATGTCAATCAACTTTGAGAATTTTTTTGGTGTAAAGGTTAAGTTTAATTGTATTGTTTTGATATCTCTTTTATCGTATTGTTTTGTTATAGTTTACATGAGGTATATAAATGGCGACTGACTTTGAATTTATTTTTTAAGGTAAAGATTAGGTTTGATTGTATTGTTTTGATATCTTTGATTTGAGATTTTTTTTTTTGTGTAAACGTTAGGTTTAGATGTATTTTTCTGATATCTCTATTATCATTTTTTTTTGTTGTAGTTTACAGATAGTAGATGAATACCTATCGGCTTTGAGAATTTTTTGTGTGAAGGTTAGATTTAATTGTATTATTTTTATGTCTCTATCATTGTGTTGTTTTGTTGTAATTTAAAGGTGGTAGATGAATGTCGATCGACTTTAAAAAAATATTTGGTAAAGGTTAGGTTTAATTAAATAAATTCACCATCTTTACATATTCAAAAGAGGTTGAATTTAATTATTATAATCATCTTTATCAATTTAAACAAATATCTTATTTAGAATAATATTTGAATTCATTAAAATGAGATACACGCGCAGAACGCATACACCTAAACTAATACAGAAGAAATGACAAAGTATAAGTTAAACTTGCTACACTGAATATCAAATAGAAATTGGTGCCAGTGGCGCAGGGAATTACTTGCTACCCTTGTGACTCGAGTCCAACTCTTTCTGTTAGGAATAGTCCTCCACCTTAGTCTAGTCTGTGTATATAGTTCACATTGGGTTTTTTGGTATAGTTAACCCAATCCATTTATTTAAGTCGGTTTGTTTACTTTCATTTTTTATATATATAAGACATGTTCCATTTTCATTTTACACACAGAAATGAGAACATCTTTCTCTTACATTCTTCTCTCTCGTGACTAGGGCTTTCATTATTTTTTATTTCCTTCCGCATTGATATGAGTTTTCATGGTATCAGAGCCACGGATTCATCTAGATCTTCTCTTCCTCTTTCGATCGATGGTACCCGTGAAACTTCTCGTTGAGTTTTGAAGTTGGGAGCTCGAGTTCTACCCGATTCAGAGTTTCTTTTCAAGCAGATTTCTCTTTGTTTGTGTCATCTCTGCCATGTTGAGTATTTTTTAACAAGGCTCTTGCTTCTTCAAGTTGTGAAGAAGAGTGGTAATGGTGTATCCTTTCTTTTGTGCTCTCCGTTTATCGCATTTGTTTTCTGCGAATTTGTTTTTTTGGTGAATATTACGCACGATGTCGTTGAATACATCATCTATTGCATCAATATCTCCTACACATCCTCTATACTTACATCCTTTCTATTACCCTGGTATGGTACTTGTTTCTACACCTTTCAATGGGTCCGAATATGGCATCTGGAGGCAGGAGATGCTGATTTCTCTCTCTGCTAAGCACGAAATAGGTTATATTAATGGTACGCAGGCTCGACCTCCTGCTACTGATCCTTATCATGATGCTTAGGTTATGTGTAATAATATGGTTATTGTCTGGATTCTTAATAGTTTAGATAAGGAAACAGTTGAGACTGTTATTCATACAGAAACTGCTGAACTAATTTGGAAAGAAATTGAAAAACGTTATGGACAACCTAGTGGAACTAAAGTTTTCCAACTTTGCAAAGATATTTCTTCCATTTCTCAGGGCTCTTCTAGTATAAATTCCTACTTTAATCGTATCAAGAAACTCTGGGATGAATTAAATGTCTCTGTTATATATCCTCCATGTACATGTAATTGTAAAACAGAATGGACCAAATTGGAGGATGAACAACGAGTCCATCAGTTTTTAGCTGGACTGAATGACTCTTACAGTGGAATTAGGAAAAATATTTTAATGATTAATCCCCTTATATAGATAGTGTGTATTCCATGCTAATCCATGATGAACAACAATCTGAGTTGCAATCTTCTCTTCCATCATTTGCTTCTGACTCTGTCTTATTTTCTGCCACTGGTAATCACAAGCCTTATCCCCAGAAGATCAATTTTGATGATCATAAATATAATCTGTCCTTTGATGGTAGAAAATCAAACTTCTCATACAACCAAAGTCAAGGTCTCTTTTGTAAGTACTGTAAGAAACCAGGACACACCATTAGTAGATATCGAAAGTTACATGATTATCCGTCAGACTATCAACAATTTTCCAGGGATAAAAAATCTATTGCTTGTGTTCAGCCTACTGATGTAATTTCCCAAGGAGGTTCTTTTCTCACACAGGGTCCAGCTATAGTTCCTTCTCATTCCAATAATACTTCAGATGATCTTCATGGTTTCAGCAAGGAACAACATGACCATCTCTTGTACTTATTGCATCAAAGTAGGTTGCAGGACTCTGGCTTATGTGCATCAGCCAACTTTACAAGTGTGACTAGTATTTCAGCTTATAATATTTGTTGTTTCTTTTCTTTCCACCTCTCTCAGATGTTTAATAATCCTTGGATACTGGATTCAGGGGTTACACACCACATGACTCCTCACAAATACCTTCTTACCAATATCAAACCTTTACCATCACCTTACTTAATTCCCCTTCCAAATGGTTACAAAGTGAAAATAACCTATACTGGTTCCTTGCCTCTGTATGATTTAGTTCTAAATCATGTTCTACAGGTTCCTAGTTTTCAATATAATTTGATTTCCTTACATCGACTTCTCTTTCAGCTCAATTTTACTGCTCATTTTACTGTCACTTCTTGTGTGTTGCAGGGCCATTCTCTGAAGAGGCCACTGGAAGTTGGTAAACTCTCCAATGGACTCTATGTTCTTCAGCTGAATGGTTTCACTCTCTCTGATAGTCCTCACCACATTTTGAGATGTGGCATCTCACAGATCACCTCCATCATTTGATAAATCTATTGTTATGTCTAGTTTCATTTCTTCTAATGCTAATAATTTCACTATTTCTTCTATGTCTTTTCCTAGTTCTTCTATATCTACTATTTCCAATTTAAATGTTGATGTTCCACAGGATGTATCTTCACGGTTTTCTTATAAAATGGCTTCAGATTTGTATGTCACTTCTTTAATTTCTAATTTTTTTCAAGCTAATGTTCTTCCTGTTCATCCTGATTTACAGTTTTCTAGTTCTACTACTGATAATGTAAGTCTTGCTCTTATTTGGCATCAAAGATTAGGACATATGCCTTATGCCAAAATGAAATCAATTTCTTCTCTTAGATCCATTATTCCAACTAAGCAGCCCTTCCATTGTTCCATATGACCGATGGCAAGACAACAAAGATTGCCTTTTCTTGAGAGTACAATTCACTCCACTAAACCCTTCCAATTGATCCACATTAACCTTTGGGGCCTTTATCACACCTAAATTTACAATGGTTATAAGTATTTTTTTACTATTATAGATGACTATACTAGGTGCACTTAGACTCATTTGTTATCTGCCAAGTCCAATGCTTTTCCCATGATAAAGTCCTTTTTTTATATTCAAAATTAGTTCCACCTCAACATTCAAACTATTCAATCAGATAATGCATTTGAGCTAGGTTCTAATTCCTAGGCTATCCAATTTTTCTTCTCTTATGGGATTTTTCATTAAACCTCTTGTCCTCACACCCCTCAACAAAATAGGATAGTGGAGAGAAAACACAAACACTTGTTAGAAACATCCAGGGCACTACTTTTTCAGTCTAAGTTACCAGTGAAGTATTAGGGAGATTGTGTACCCACTGCTACCTTTCTTATAAATAGATTTCCCTCTCCTTTATTACACAATAAAACTCCCTTTGAAATCCGTCATGGTTCAGTTCCTTCGTATTCAAACATTAAAGCTTTTGGATGCCTTTGTTATGCATCTGTTCCCATCCCTTAAAGAGATAAATTTTAGTCTAGGTCCTTCTCTTCTATTTTTCTTGGTTACTGTGTTAGCAAAAAGGGTTTGCGAATTGTTATCTATCTCTTCTCACAAGGTGTTCTATTCAAGGGATGTTATTTTTCATGAATTTATTTTTCCCTATGACTCTCTTCTCTTGTTTCCCTCTTTCCTTCCACTCCTCCTCTTGTTGTTGATGTTTCTATTTCTACACTATCTTATCCACCTAGAAGGTGTATCAGGCCTTCATCTACTCCCTTTTATCTCTCTGATTATTTGTGTTCCTCTTCTTCTTAGTCTAAGATTTGTTGTACCTCTGTTGGAGGTGGTTTGCTTAAACCTAAATATTACCATCAAGCAGCTGGTCATCCTGCTTGGCAGGCTGCTATGATGCAGGAATTTCATGCCCTTAAAGCTAATAATAGTTGGGATGTTGTCCCATTACCTCCTAGTAAGAGCGCAATACTCTCTAATGGGTTTATAAGATAAAGCAACATATTGATTGGTCTATTGAGCGGTATAAACCCGCTTGGTCATTCGAGGGGATAGTCAAAAAGAAGGGGTCGACTATACTGAGACTTTTTCCCCAGTGGTCAAAATATCCACCATTAAGTGTCTTTTAGCTGTGGTTGTTAAACGTCATTGAAAAGTTTATCAACTTGATGTCAATAATGCTTTTCTCCATAGGGATCTCTTGGAGGAGGTGTATATGAAAATTCCTCAAGGTCTTGATATTTCATCCCCTGATCCGTTTCATCCTCTTGTTTGCAAGCTGAACAAATCAGTTTATGGCCCGAAGCAGGCCTCTCGTCAGTGGTATGCCAAATTATCTGCAGCTTTACACTCTATAAGTTTGTTCCTAGTCTTAACGACTACTCCCTTTTTACTAAGGTTTCTGGTGACCTTATTACTATTGTTGCTGTTTATGTTGATGATATATTGCTTGTTGGTAATGATTCTGCTCAGATTTAATCTCTTAAACAGTTTCTTGATGATTGTTTCAAAATCAAGGACTTGGGCTAGGCACATTATTTTCTTGGTTTAGAGCTCATTAAACAACCTTTGGGGTTGTTGGTTACTCAACACAAGTTTACTACTGATCTTTGGCTGATTTTAATTGTTCATCCGTTACTCATGTGGCTTGTCCGTTGTAACTTTATTACAAATTGTCTGTTGATTTAGGTGAACCTTGCCCTGATTCTACTATTTATCGAAAACTGGTCGACAAGCTGAATTTCTTACAACACACTCGTCCTGATATTTCGTTTGTTGTACAACATCTCAGTCAATTTTTACATTGCCCTCGTGTGCCTCATTTGGAGGTTGGTCTTCATTTTTGCAATACTTGGCTGGTTCTCCAGGAATGGATATTTTTCTCAATGATAGTGATGATTTTTCTTTGGCTGGGTATGGTAATTCTGACTGGGCTGGTTGCATTCAATCCCAGCGTTCTGTTGCGGGTTTCTTTCTCTTGTTTGGTGATTCTCCTATATCTTGGAAATCCAAAAATCAGCCCATCATCGCTTTATCTTCAGCTGAAGCTGAATATAGAGCTCTTCGGAAAATTGTTGCAGAAGTAGCTTGGTTGGTTCGGTTATTTGCTGATTTTGGTGTTTCTAATTTGAATCCTGTACAGGTATTTTGTGATAACCAGGATGCTTTGCACATTGCCAAGAATCCGGTCTTCCATGAGCGAACCAAACATATAGAGATTGACTGCCATTTTGTGTAAGAAGTTGAAGAATGGCTTGGTTTCTTTGCAGTATATTCCCACAACACAACAATTGGTTGACCTGCACACTAAGCCTTTAACCGGCATTCACCATCGCAGTCTTTTGTCCAAGCTGGGTTTAGGCTCCAGCTTGAGGGGGGTGTTAGGAATGGGCCTCCACCTTAGTCTAGTCCATGTATATAGTTCACATTGGATTTTTTTGTATAGTCAGCCCAATTCATTTATTTAAGTCGGTTGGTTTATTTCCGTTTTTTTATATATAAGACATGCCTTAGAGCTGGGAACACTTGCCATTTTCATTTTACACACAGAAATGAGAACATCTTTCTCTTGCATTCTTCTCTCATGACTAGGGTTTTTATTGTTTTTTGGTTTGCTTCCGCATTAATATGAGTTTTCACTTTCCAGCAGCAATATTTTCTTCCCTTTAATTTTTCTTCTTTAGTTCTATTTTTACTATTTCAATTTTTTGCTTTAATTAATTCTTAATTATTTTACTTTATCTTTTATTAATTAAGTACTATTTATCTCTCATATCAATGAGTATTAATTTTTAAAGTGTCATAATAATATTAATAAACAGATATTTAAACAGTAAATTATTTTAAAATTTTAAAGATCAATTTAATCTTTCGCCGATGTTCGCCTAAGTGAAGATAACTGTGTTGAAACTATAATTTTACTCTTCAACTAAATATCTATAACACATACAAAAAATGGAGTATGAATATATTTAAGTAATAGTATTAGATGGTTTATGCAAAATTTGATTTTTTAACATGAAAATTTTCTTCTTCCTCAAAGTTTTAGAGAATAATTTCTGTTATTCGTACCAAAAAAAATAAAAATTATACTGATTAGGTATCTTGAATCTCAGAATACCTTAAAAGAAAATATTATTAAACATCTCATTCAATTAATTTGTCTGTAAAAATAGAAAAAGATACATAATTTGAACCGTAACTCAAAAATTTTAAAAAGATTAATGATCCGTTTATCCGTCACTTTCTACCATCTTAATTAAGTAATTAGTTTGCTTTCTAAATAAACCCTCTGCTAAATATATCGTAGCATGGCAATGTTATGTACCTTCTAGAATTGATTATTTCAGTTGGAGTGTTTGTATTTAAGCGCTTTGAAACCTATGAATAATAACGTTTCATTCCCCAGTAATTAATAGCAGAATAGAATACATGCACAATGATGTTACGCGTGTGAACAAAGTATCATATGAAACATTGAAAAGAAAAAAGGAGTGGATCAATGAAAGTAAGAAGATCATATTTTTGTGAGCTAATTTTATCGCCCTATTACAATGAAATCAAGATTTGAAATAATAAAGTGGTGAACTTCTCTTTATTTGTTCATCATCTAGCTTCATATGCTTCGAATTGGTAAACCACAAGATTAAACTTCATCAGTACTGCTATAACTGAGAATTCATTTTATTATATATTTAAACAACAATAAAAATAAAAACAAAACTCTCTGGTGTACTTTTCACAGACAATGAACCTTTAACTTTGACGTAAATTAAAGCTCTCTTACCTTCTGCCTTCCTACCCCCCTCCCCCCTCTCTCTCTCTCTATCTATCTATCTATCTATCTATATATATATATATATATATATATATATATAGTTATAGTTATAGTTATAAAAATGATATCTCAAAATCGAAGTATCTTTATTGATCGAGAAATTATCCCAGATTCCTACACCACAAAGTTGAAGTATCATATTAGGAGTATTATATAATGGGTCTTTATAATTTCCAGTCGTTATTAATTACTCAGCCAGTATAACATCATGATTTTCCTCACCTATAATAAGTTCATTGAAATGGAACGAGTATCATTGGACTTTAGAATGGATGAGAATAAAGATACAATCTATATTTAACTTTCTTTCTAACCTTTGTTGGGTTCTCTTACTGATTATCTTTATTTTTCGACTCCTAGCTAGTTTATAGTATTTTATTTGGATAGCTTGTTGAGTTCTACAAGGCCAAAAAATATGATCTATGTATCATCGGAAACCTTTTTACGAGATCTATAAAAATCCTAACATTTTATACAAAAGTTAGAAAGCCACAGATATGAAGTAATGCAATCAAATTTTGAGTTTAACGTTAAATCTGCTGTTTCGGGTAGTACACAATATGTATGTTGTCAAACCCACTTCAACACAAGTTCAAGATTATATCAAGAACACTTATGAAGTTTTTCAACACCTTCAACACAAGTTCAATATGAACTATCAAAGAAATGTGTTATTTTATTAAGAAATAAGATGAAATAGAATAAGTCAAGTCCTCCAAATTCACGGAGTGTCCTTAGGGAATTAATTCCCCTCAAGTACCCGGGATTGCGAATTTTTTCTCCCAGGATAAAATGGCTTGTCAATCAGAATGTAGCGGTACCTCAAACCTTCTGATTATCTTCAAACTCACTCAACGGAAGATGATCACACAGAGCTTTTAGAAGCAAGAGAAAAGCTTTTCTATGCAGAAATTTTTGTACTAAACCTGTGAAAAAATGCATGTTTATATAGACATGAAGTGCCCCTTCAGAAAGGAGGCAATGGTTCATTCGAAAAGGTGTATCTTTTTTGAATAGTTGTGTCTGTCCATTCGAAACAGTATGTCTTTTCTGAACAGTCACAATCATCCAAACAGTCATCCCTATGTCTTTCCCGAACAGTCACAACCATCCAAACAGTCATCCCTTTTTTTGAAACAGTGTGTCTTTTACTCGAAGAGGTGTGTCCCTTCTGAGTAACTTTCAGCGTTTCTGCATGCACGTTAATGGAGAAAAAATTGTTGCGGTTTTTCTTGGATTTTTGGACTATTTTTTTTCAAGTTTCAAATAAATTTTGTTCAAAAATTAATCTCATCTATCATTTGCCGAAGTCGAGCCGAGCGAGCGACGATGACGACGGCGCGAGGCACCTTTTGGTTCTTGCCTCACTATCCATGTGGAGTTGTGTTTATTAATAAGAACACATGAAAGTTTTCATTCTCCCACCAAAAGAACACATGAAAGTTTCATTCTTCCACCAATATGGGAGAATTAGTAGACTTTCCTTATTGTGAGCACACTTTCATTTTAGGTGTGTTTTTATTTTACCTCTACTAATTCCCTGTATTTTCCATTCACACTTTCAACTTGAACCCAACAATCCCCCATATGAATGGGGAATGGCTCCTCTTTGTAAAGTATGTGATCATCAAGTAAAAACCGATTGCATCTGGATAAGTGGATTTTCCTTTGAACTTTCCGTAGTGAACATGCATCGGATGCACTCGGTCAATTGGTAGATTTGATATCCATGAACCGTCGAGCTTTAATGTATACCTAGACAACACATATCACACAATCAACCTTTTACCGTTTATGATTCTCATGGTTTTGTTCGTTTCAGCCATGAACACGTCCCGATTTCATGAGAGTTTAGAGAGTAGGCTTTTACTAACATTCTCCTTGAAATGGCTTCCACTTCACTCTTGCATAGGTAATTTCTAAACGTTCAATCCTATAGATTAAACTATTTAGTCAAATCTATCAAAGTTAGATAATCATTAAAAGACTTCACACCATAAGTCTTATCCTTGTTTACTAAACATTGTCTACATCATGAGACTGGGTTAGGTATATTGACAATGTTGAACCCGCCAGACACAACTTTGTTTGATCTCCTTGAACCTAGCTCTTGGGATCTCCAGTCTGCTAGGAAGAGTTCCGCCATGCTGACTTATCCTAAGCCGTAAACCCATTCCTTTAGATGTTCTCTCAACTCCCTCTCTAGATAGGCCTTTTGTAAGTGGATCCGACACATTATTCATTGACTTCACATAGTTAACATGATAATTCCACTAGAGAGAAGTTCTGTAACGGTATTATGTCTCTGTCTAATATGATGAGATTTACCTTTATACATCATTCTCTCTGCCCTATCCATCGCCGCTTGACTATCACAGTGTATACATACTGGTCCCAATGGTTTGGGCCAAAAAGAAATATCTTCCAAGAAATTTTGGAGCCCTTCTACTTCTTCACCGGCTTTATCTAATGCAATAAATTCAGATTCCATTGTAGAATGAGCAATACATGTTTGTTTGGACGATTTTCAAGAGACCGCTCCTCCACCTAAAGTAAATACATATCCACTCGTAGATTTTACTTCATTCGATCCGGTGGTCCAATTTGCATCACTATATCTTTCAAGTACCGTAGGCTATTTATTATAATGCAAAGCATAGTCTTGGGTGTATTTAAGATACCCCAAAACTCTTTTCATTGCCATCCAATGAGTTTTATTGGGATTAGTCGTGTACAGACTCAACTTACTAATAGCACATGCGATGTCTAGTCTTGTTCAATTCATTATATACATTTAACATCCCAACACTCTTGCATAGTCCAACTGTGAGTCACTTTCACCTTCATTCTTTTGAAGTGCAAAGTTCACGTCCAATGGAGTCTTGGCGATATCAAATTTCAAATACTTAAATTTTTCAAGTACCTTTACAATGTAATGAGACTGTGACAATGACAACCCTTGTGGAGTTCTATGGATTTTTATTCCTAAGATCACATCCGCAACTCCATGGTCTTTCATATCAAACTTGCTCTCAAGCATTCGTTTCATAGCATTTATGTCAGAAATATCTCTACTGATGATCAACATATCATCCACATACAAACAAACAATGACCTTGTGATTTGGAGTGTCTTTAATGTAAACACATTTATCACATTCATTTATCTTAAACCCATTTGCCATCATAGTTTGGTCAAACTTTGCATGTCACTGTTTAGGTATTTGTTTTAGTCCATAAAGTGACTTAACAAGTTTACACACCTTTTTTTCTTTACCTGAAACCACAAAATTCTCAGGTTGTTTCATGTAAATTTCTTTCTCCAATTCTCCATTTAGGAATGTTGTTTTCATATCCATTTGATGGATTTCAAGACCATATACCGCTGCCAAGGTAATTAACATCCGAATTGACGCTATCCTCGTTATAGGCGAGTATGTATCAAAGTAATCAAGGTCTTTCTTCTGTTTAAAGCCTTTTACTACAAGTCTTGCCTTGTATTTGTTAATAGTACCATCTGCTTTCATTTTTCTTTTAAAGATTCATCTAGAACCTAAAGGTTTATTTCCTGGAGGAAGATCAACCAACTCTCACATATGGTTGCTCAAGATTGATTCGATCTCACTGTTGACTGCCTATTTCCAAAAGGATGAGTCTGAAGAAGATATCACTTCTTTAAATGTTTGAGGCTCATTTTCTAAGAGAAATGTTACGAAATCTGATCCAACTTGGCATTCTTTGACGTGTACTATGTCTTGGATTCTCATCATTATGTACATTCTCACTTGGTTCATATCGAGGTCGCTTAGACCCTCACTAGACTATTTATGTCTAGTATTATACGGATAGATGTGTTCAAAGAACTCAGCATTATCTGATTCAATTATCATATTTTCATTGATATTCGGATGTTTGGATTTATGAACCAAAAATCAACATGCTTTACTACTTTTAGCATATCCTATGAACACGCAGTCCACTGACTTAGGTCCTATCTTTATCCTTTTAGGTATAGGAACTTGGACCTTCGCTAGATACCTCCACACTTTGAAATATTTTAAGTTGGGTTTTCTTTATTTTCATTTTTCATATAGAATTGATTGTGTCTTATTATAGGACACTCTATTGAGTATTCAGTTAGTTGTAAGGATAGTTTCCTCCCACGAGTTTTGCGGTAAACTTGAACTTTTTAGTAAGGCATTCATCATTTCCTTTAAGGTTCATTTTTTTCTTTTCGCAATTTCATTAGATTGAGGTGAATATGGCGTCGTATCTTGATGGACAATTCCATTCTCTACACGTATTTTCGTAAAGAGAGATTCATATTCTCTACTGTCACACCCCTTTTTTTAACCAAAAGAAATAAATTTTAATTTTGAAAAAGGGTTTTATCATGAAGAGACAAAAGATAAAATTTGTTTCGAAAAAGATTTTTTTTCATTTGAACTCAGAGTCGGCACTTGACATAAGTCAGGTGTGCTAAGTCACCCTTAGATATCCTTTTTCAAATCGATTGTTCACTCTTTAAAAACTAGTTTGCGAACAGAGGTTCTGGCTAAAGAATTTTGTTGACCAAGGGGAGGGTGTTAGGCACACCTCGATCTCGTGGTTCAACCACAGTCTCTTCGTGGAGTATAACAGCTAATTTAACACTATGAATTGAATAAACCACAAAACACATAACACAAACAAAGCAAACAAACAAAAATTCAAAAAAAGTTAATGTCCAATCCAATTATACAAATCGAGATAAAAAAAATACGGAAATGTAAACCTACTCTATTCTAGGCTAATCCTAAACTACGCTCCAATGCTTTACCTGATGCCTCGGGCCTTCATCACGAACGTCCTCCAAGTACAGGATACTTCAGAACATTCCCCGGTGAATAAATACAAATGGCCTCGGGGCATTCCCCTGCTAAATGAATATATTTTTCTAGTGCTAGAAAACCAAACCATTAAATAAAATTTCAAACATTCAACAAAACCACGAGTCCTAAACTTTGCCTACCCAACCTAAGTTTGCCTATCAATTGTCGGCCTAAACATGATATTATCGATGTTAGCAAGATTTGGTATCTATTCCAAATTAACAATCAACAATGAATCGAAACAAACTATATTTGCCTTTTATTGATTTTCAATTCCCACCTTTCATTCTGTTCTCAAATTACCGATTTCTCTTTCAAATGAAAATTAATCAAATATTGATCAAACTATATCCAACTTTCTCATTCGTATGCATTCAACCCATTCAACATAATTCAAATAATTCCACATAATCACAAAACACATATTCAAGGAAACTAACAATGAATCAGCACCAAACAACTCTTCACTGTCAATACGGATCAAACAACACACAAAACATTCAATCCATAATACTGAATATCATGAACAAGGAAATAAAAAGGTTAAAGATTAGAAATGGACCAGTATTTGGAGCTTTCAAAGAATGTTACTTGATAAAATAAAGAAACCGCTTCCGATAACCTCAAACCCAACCTCAACCATGAACTCCAATGCAAAAACTCGAAGTATAGCCCGAACATAAAATCCATGAAGAGTAATGAACACCCAAAAACTAAAATTTATAAGAAAATCAAAAAATTTGCGTAGACAGAGCTCCGGCGAGCACTGACAGAAGCAAAAACCAATGGGGAAGGGTTGGAATGAAGCTGATGGCGCTATTTTCTAGCGGGTTGTGTCAGAAACAGTAGCGAATGGCGACGACAGAGTTTTTCGATGACAAATCCGGTGGGTTTCCGGTGAGAAACTCGCTGAAAACTAGTTAAATCATCCCTGTTTCTTACCCTCTTTCCCTCAATTTCACAGTTTTCCTTCAATCTTCCTCACTCTGTTCATTATTTTTTTTACTTTTCTCTGTCTTTTTTATTGTTCCTCTCTTCTGATCGCTCCCTCTCAATCTCTTCATCTCTCACTCAATTCTATCATCTTTCTCCCCCAACTTTTCATTTTTAGTGTATATGTGTGTGTTATTCACGGCATGTGTGTTAATGGTATGTGTTTTCTCTGTTAAGAGCATAGCAGTGTGTTTGTATTGTGTGGATGAGTTTTTTGTGTTTGAGAGTGTGATTCAGAGATATTGAGAGTATGTGTATACGAATTCTATAAGTGAAAAAATGCTCTCTGTCCCTCTTCTTCTGTGTATTAATGGTGTGTTTCCAGTAAGAAAAATGTGAAGGGGTGGGAGTATGTAGGGTAGGGGTGAGGTGGGGTAGGGGGCGGAATGGTGATGTGTTGTCAAAACTTTATTAAGGGAGTGGTTAATTTTTGTTATTAAAAGAATATTGGGGATTGGGTTTGTTAGGGGTTTGTTATTTTGTCTTCTAGTGGGGAAATTATCTCATGGGTGAAGGTACGTGGTAAGATGGGATAAAAAATAATTAAAAAATAATTTGGGGAAGGACAAAATTACGTGTTTACATTATGGCCCTTTTTAGGTGTAAACACAAAGTATTTTCAGACAAAAAAAGTAGACAACAAGATAGAATTTTATCCCGACTGTTATTCAAAAGAAGAAAACAGAAGGAAGGAGGGCAACCGAATTTTGATTTTGAGCATCCTACCTATCCCAAGTTGTGTGGGGTTCAAGTCGCATGTGGTTCAAAGGGTTGGAATTAGAGGGACTATACCGAGTTGTAGAGTCGAGTGAGGCCCTGTCGAGGTTCCGGTTCATGGCTCTGTTATTACATCAAAAATAAAAATTATACGTTAAAAAGAAAATGGAATTACAAAAGTCCTATCTATGCATCTTCTTTTGAACTCTTGACTTGAGTTTCTGATGCTTTCAAAATCGACAAAAGATCTGATCTTCTTTAGGTTGAACTTAATAATAGATTATTTCTCCATACAAAATTTGATGTTGAAGATGAACTCATAAATTGACCATGGTCTGTCGCTGGTATTTCTGAACCTTGATCCTGACTTGCTATTTTTAATCTTTTGATTTTCAATTTCATCATCTTGTTCCACGGACGGGCTCCCGACTTGTAATTTCCTCAATTTATTGAATTTTAATTGCTTCACCTTGTTGCTTGACTTTCAATCTCTTAACCTTATTGCTTGACTTTTAATTTCACCACCTTGTTCTTCAAGCGGGCTCCTGACTTGCAATTTCCTCACTCTGTTCTTTGGGTGAGCTCCCGGCTTGCAATTTCATCACCCTGTTCTTCAGGCGGGCTCCTGACTTGCAATTTTCTCACTCTATTCTCCGGGCGAGCTCCCCACTTTCAATTTCACCATCCTATTTTCAAACGAGCTCCTGGTTTGCAATTTTCTCACCCTATTCTTCAAGCGGGCTCCCGACTTTTAATTTCATCACCCTATTTCTTTGGAGGGCTCCCGAGTTGCAATTTCTTCACTCTGTTCTCCCAGAGAGCTCCCAACTTGCAATTTATCACTTTATTCTTTGGGTGGGCTCCTGAGTTGCAATTTTTTCACTATGTTCTTCGGGCGAGCTCCCGACTTGCAATTTCATCACCCTGTTCTTCAAGCAGGCTCCTGACTTGAAATTTCCTCACTCTGTTCTCCGAGCGAGCTCCTGACTTATAATTTCATCACCCTATTTTTTGGGCGGGCTCCCGACTTGAAATTTTCTCTCTCTGTTCTCCGGGAAAGCTCTCGACTTCCAATTTCATCACCCTATTCTTCGGAAGGGCTCCCAAGTTGCAATTTTATCACCCTGTTCTTCAGGCGGGCTCTTGACTTGCAATTTCCTCACTCTTTTCTCCAGGAGAGCTCCCGACTTGCAATTTCATCACCCTAATCTTTGGGTGCGCTACCAATTTGCAATTTCTTCACTCTGTTCTCTGGGCGAGCTCCCGACTTGCAATTTCATTACCCTAACTTCGGATGGGATCCCCAGATATAATTTCCTCACTCTGTTCTTTGGGTGAGATCCCAATTTTCAATTTCATCACCCTATTCTTCGGGCGGGCTCCCGAGTTGCAATTTCTTTATTTTGTTCTTCGGGCGAGCTCCTGACTTGCAATTTCATCTTCCTGTTCTTCAGGCGGGCTCCTGACTTGCAATTTCCTCACTCTATTCTCCGGTCGAGCTCTCGACTTGCAATTTCATCGCCTTATTCTTTAGGCGGTCTCCTGACTTGTAATTTCCTCACCCTGTTCTCCAGGCAGGCTCCTGAAATCAAAATCAAAACTAAAATAGAAATTATCTCACACAAAGATTATGATAAAGAAAGATTTCATTTTTCAGAAAAATAAAGTCTCATTTTGCTATGAGGGTCCTAAGGTGAAGCTCCTAATAACAGGAATTAAATCTTCTTTTTTCCCCATTTTATCATCAAAAACCTTTACTGGTGTCAACCCCAATCACAACTACTTGCAGCAATGCATAATTCAAAGATGAATCATGGTTCTGATCAACAAATGCACCCTTTTGAGGGTAAAATTGAATGGTTGAGGCCAACAAGTCCCTCTCTTATGAGTGAAAGTGAAAGATTCTTACAAAAAGTGCACCTTTTAGGATTAAAGGCTCAAACTAGGATATGCACCTCCTAGCCACGAGACATGAAAGACCCAAATTAGAGTATGTGTCTTTTAGGGGTACAAGATGAAGAGTTTTACGACAATTTTGATTACCAAACCTATACAACAACATTGTTCTTGAATTTGCAGAAACGAGGAATTGCACCTCTGGACATTTGCACTTTGAATCCTTTGATTTGAATGTAGCAACTATTCTTGTTTCATACAAAGAAAAATTGTGAGTTTAAAATAGGGAGGTTGGCTTGCGGTTTTGGCTTTTGAGGCAATTTCTCTTTCACTTGTCCAACTTATATCTTGCTTCCAATCATTACCATTTGTCATTGACTTGTTAAACCATTGGTCCAAACTCAAAATATTAAAAGTGACTCTGAAACAAACACAATATCTCTACTTTGCTATGTTTCTCAGACAATCCCTTTTAAACCTTAGTATTTCCACAAATCCCCCAAATCTGCCTGTTGACAACATCATTCTGCATGCCTTGCTTTGACTTGTAATCTTGTTTCTTTCATGTGTTGGCCTTTTGTCTTGCTTTGTGCAATTGGAGAAGCTAGTAGCCAGTTTTGAAATCTTTTCTCGCTTGTTTTGGCATGGACTTGACTCAAAGACAAGAGAAAAAATGACAATGATTTTTTATTTGGATAACTAACTCAAGAAAATAAAATAAAAATAAAGAGAATAAAGAAAAGAAAATGAATGTCCCCATTTGAAATAAAGAAACGAAAAATTTATCTAAAAATGACAGTCAACCCTAATGATTATGCCATGCAATTTGGATTAAGTTGCCTGATCTTTCCTTCCAAACTTTCTACCAATTGTTATTGAGTTAATGGCCTTGAAACTAAGTTGTTTTCTTTGGTCAATTGCATTTAAGACCTCATTCGGCTAGTGGCACCTTGAAGGATTTTCGCCAACAAGCCTCTCTCATTTTATTTTTCTCAACTCACCATTGTCCTATGGTGTCTGTGAGGGTTTTTTCACCAATGAGACTCTCTTATTTTCATTTCTCTCAACTCACCATCATCTTACAGAGTCCGTGAGGGTTTTCACCGATAATACTCTCTCATTTTTATCTCTCTCAACTTACCATCGTCTTACAGTGCCCGTGAGGGTTTTCACCAATAAGACTCTCATTTTTATTTCTCTCTTGATTCCTTATGTTGAGGAAGACGTGTAGTTCCCAAAATGCATTATCATATACATTGCATGTTAAGCATTATCATTCTCAAAGATTAATCTGAAGGCCCTTCTTTGGTTGTAACTCAACTTTTGGATAAGGTTAGAAAGAAAGGACGGCATGAGGCCCAAACAACACTTGAAGTGGGGTGAGACTTACAACTTTTGAAATCTACTCAAACAACAAAAATCAACTCTTGCCCAATTTCTTTTGACTAGGTAACTCTAAATTATTTATTTGGTTTAACCGAGCCCAGAGTAGGGCAGCCTACGTATCTCACCCCCAAGAGTGGCGAATCAGGTCATGCGTAGTTCCAAAAGCTTGCTCTTTTACTTGATTCTGATTTCTTCTCCTCTTTTTTTTCTGACTCTTCTTTTTTTTTGAAATTTTTTCTGGCTTTATTTTTTTCACACTCTTTATTTTCTTTCTGTTTGACACATTTTTTCTGACTCTATTCTTTTGCTCGACACTTTTCTTTTGAACTTGGATAACTATTATCTTGATTCCAAAAGAGGGGTATGAAAGAAAATAAAACTAAAGCTCAAATGGGGTTCAGAAAGGATGACACAATGTTTGGATAGCAGAATGAAATGTCTCCGTTATATCAATCCTTGAAAATACAAGTACATATCATTCAATGTGAAAGTGAAAGATGGAGATCATTCGTGATATTTTTACAGCACTAACTTTAACTGAATTTGTGCATCACTTCTCTTGCACTTTGTTCAACATACCACTCCACTTTTTTTGTACATTCCTCATGCTGAAGGGCTCGTGACTTCATGGAGCTAATTTTCTTTCTATTCCTTTTGGCATAGGATTGCGCATTCACTATTTGACCTAATTGAGACATGTCTTTCAATTGATGACCAAGTTATTCTTATGATTCTCAAAATAATTGCCTTGATTTTTAAAGAAGGCTTTAACTTGATCACCAAATACCCCAACACTCTATCTATTTTTTTAGATGCTCTCTTTTTCTAACTTTAACCCTCTGACTCAATGTTTCATGATTAAACTGGATTTTAAGATCTGACTGAAAATTCTGCAAACATGTCCTATCACTAAAATCAACATAAATTGTATTGTGTAAAAAAGAAAAACAACTTAAAATAAGATAAAAGTCAAAAGGGACACTACATTTTGTTGAAAAGAAAGATAGAAGGGTTTAAACATAAACGACAAAGACATAAAACAAGATAGATTTCGAATTACAACCCTGAAATAATTCAAAAAACAGAAAGAAAAACAAGACTAGCTACCAAAACCCCTCCCTAGTAAGGAGAGGAGTGTCTTTCCAATTGCGGAGCTTGACATTTAGCCACTGATTTGCACATCATGACTAGAGCTTTCATCACCATCAAACACATTTCCCTCAACAAATTAGTTCTGGATCCTCATGCTCAACTCATTTTTTCTCACGTATTATGCATCACCATGTGTTGGTGAAGGATTATGTGTGACACTCGAGATGTCAACGTTTTGTACTACAATCACTTTTTCTTGAATCATCTTTTCTATTTCTTTTTTTAAAGTATGACAATCTTCAATATTGTGACCCTGAACATCAGAATGATATACACACTGTACATTAGGGTCAAAATTTCTTGAATGTGGGTCGGGTGTATACCCAAGGAGTGGAGTAATCATGCCCCACTGTCTCAATCTCGAGAACAAACTGGCATAGGATTCCCCAATAAGAGTGAAATTATCCTTTTCCTTCCTCCTCTTTGCAAACTCTGGCCTTGGTTGAAACTTGGATTTAGAGGAATCTTGGTAAATATGTGGATAAGATGACGGACGAGTATACAATTATGCATTATTCAAAGGATATTGAGGAAGTGGAATGGAATATCTTGGATTTTGGAATGAGTAACCTTGTTGTAGGTGAGTATGTGGATCAAATATGTAAGCTCGGAATTGAAGCTGATAGTATTGGTGAGTTGAACCTCTCGAGCTCTGCTTTGGTCTTAGCATGACGATAGGTACGTTTTTCTTCTTTTTTTCTTCAGTTTCCCTTAATTGATTACAATGTTGTCCCAAATATTTCACAGAATCCTCATGTCCATCATGTTCCTCAAATTTTGATATCTCAAAGCTTGAAGGAAGGTTGACACTTGAAGACATGCCCTAGTCTTTATATGAATCATCTTCATAATCCATAAGTACCTAGGAACTTTTCATAGCATTTTCTGCACTCTTCGTTTTTTCAACCAGTTTCTCTGGCTCTTCTGGCATGTTAGGCTTCTTGTTAAGAAATTTTGGTGGTCCAGTTAACTTAAAAGTAGGCTTAATAGGATATAAATGACCATCAAGAGTATTAAACATGGGTTCACTGGAGATATAGGAAACGACAACCATTGGGCGGATAGCCAATGTGGAAGCCTCAGTAGAGGGTTGAGCAGCAAAATCACAGACGGTATGTGGTGTTGTGAATGTAGTAGGCTTATACTGAGGAGTTAGAGAAAGAGTGATGGAGGTATTGGGATGCAGCTGATGTGGAATGAATTAAGAGGCACGTTGTGGTGCGTCAACAGTAATAAGAAACTGACTTTGCAATTGTGATGGGAAACTCAAGATATTTGCAGGGTCAATAGTGGGAATGGAGGAGGAGGCATCCCACTAGACCAAGCTCGATACATTTCCATCATTTGTTGTCTTAGTCTCAAATTCTCTTACTTTACACTCTCATTTTCCTGACTCTTTATTTATCCATGATGTCACTCTCTATATCCTTGTTGGACATAGCTAAACTTTCCTTAGATTTGGTGTGATGTGGAGGACCCACCAGAATGCCACAAATCAATCACCTTAAACTAACTGAACAAGAGATAACAAACGTGTTAGAGTACAACACTTTCTCAAAATCCTTTTCTATTTTTCTTGAAAAAATCTTCGAACCCAAAAAGGGCGCCTACGTATCTCACTCCCGAGAGAGAAGAATCAGGTGTGTGTATTTCATAAAGTTTTGGCACAACATGGCCGATCAAACTCTCTTTCTTTTTCTTTTTTTTCCTTTTTCTTAAAACTTCAAGAAGAAAAGAAAATAACAAATTGTCAAAATTATTGACAAAAATCTTTTTGATTTTTTCAGTTTTAACATCCCTATACAAAATGAAACCTATGATTACCAAAGAAAAATCTTTTTGGATTTTCGATTTTTAATTTCATACGAAAAGGAAACTTGAAACTCTTAAAGAAAAATCTTTTTTCGGTTTTCTTTTAAAGATGTATATGAAACCTACTCTAAATGAAGTGTGAATTTTTTTTTTTTGAATTTTTGAAATAAGATCACCGAATCCTAGAAGGGCTGCCTATGTATCTCACCCTCGAGAGAGGAGAATCAGGTGTGCGTAGTTCATCTAGATTGGATAATTAGGGATTAACTAGGAAACTGAACCTTGATTTGAGAGACACGACTAAAGACAAACGATAAAAGACGTCAATAAAATATTTTTTGAGTTTTCAATTTGACACTTCACATAAAACTGACACCAACAACTATGAAACAAAAATTATTTTGGTATTTTCATTATATGAAATGTATAAAACTTCTACCATCATTTTTTGAATTTTTTCTTTTATAAAAAACTTCTATTGTAATAAAAATATTTTTAAAATTTTTGAATTATGAATGCATGGTAAAGAAACAAAAGGAAAGTCTTTTTGATGTTTTTATTTTAGAGAAATGACTCTAATAGGTAAAAATCTTTTTCAATTTTTTGAATCGCGAAAAATAAAAGCCGTAAAGAACTCTACAAAAAACTATGAAACTCTTTTTTGACTTTTCTTTTTCCTTGACTAAATACCCGCTCCTTTAATTTTGACACATGATTTCCCTCAAATCAATTCGTCAAATGACCATGTTTTCCTCAAAGATGAAGCAATTAGCACGTAGGAATGATTTCGGGGTGAGTCTCCTACAAAGGACCAAGTTGATCCCACTAAGTCGCAATATGATGCAGATAAGCATGACCTAAAGGCTGATCTAGGTTGGGGTTCACTAATAAGGCTGTTCGGGGGAGCGTATGGTCGATAGACGTTGCGAGAGCTTTCCACCACTCCATACGTCCGACGGCTCTCCCTCCCAAAATAAGGGTGACTCAACTAGATTTTGTGTACACGTGACTCAACTAGAGTTCGTGTACATGACGTGTACTCGGAGACTTGTCATGAAAGAAATGACTCGGGTTATGCAAATGATGTCAGATATAAAGAGGTAACACATAAGAGAAAATTGTTAACACGTAGCACATATTCATCCAACAATGATAAAATAATAACAAAACAACGATAACACAAACAAACTGTCTATACACCCATAATGTCAAAATAAGCCGATATAACTCAAAAAACAAGCTCGAATTCTGAAAAAATCCCCAGCAGAGTCGCTAGAGATGTCACACCCTTTTTTTAACAAAAAAAAATAAATTTTAAGTTTGAAAAAAGGTTTTTATTATGAAGTGACAAAAGATCAAATTTGTTTCGAAAAAGGATTCATTTTCATTTGAACTCAGAGTCTCCACTTGACATAAGTCGGGTGTGCCAAGTCACCCTTAGATATCCTTTTTCAAAACGATTGTTGACTATTTAAAAATTGGTTTGCGAACAGAGATTTTGGCTAAGAAATTCTGTTGATCGTGGGGAATATGTTAGGCACCCCTCGATTTCGTGGTTTAACCACAGTCACTTCATGGAGTATATCGGCTAATTTAACACTATGAAGTGAATAAACCACAAAACACATAACACAAACAAACAAAAATACAAAAAAAGTTAATGTCCAGTCCAATTATTACAAATCAAAATAAAAAAATACGGAAATGTAAACCTACTCTATTCTAGGTTAATCCTAAACTATTCTCTAATACTTTACCCAATGCCTCGGGCCTTCATCACAAACGTCCTCCGCATACAGGATACTTCTGGGCATTCTCCGGTGAATAAATACAAATGACCTTGGGGCATTCCCCGACTAAATGAATACATTTTTCTAGTGCGAGAAAACCAAACCATTCAACAAAATTTCAAACATTCAATAAAACCACGAGTCCTAAACTTTGCCTACCCAACCTACATTTGCCTATCAGTTGTCGGCCTAAACATGATATTATCGATGTTATCCAGATTCGGTATCTATTCCAAATTAACAATCAACAATGAACCGAAACAAACTATATTTGCCTTTTATTGATTTTCAATTCCAGTTTTTCATTCTATTCTCAAATTACCGATTTCTCTTCCAAATCAAAATTAATCAAACATTGATAAAACCATATCCAACTTTCTCATTCGGATGCATATTCAACATAATTCCAATAATTCTGCATGATCACAATAACACATATTCAAGAAAACTAACAATGAATCAACACCAAACAACTCTTCACCATCAATACGGATCAAACAACACACAAAACATTCAATCCATAATAATGAATATCATGAACAAGGAAATAAAAAGGGCAAATATTAGAAATGGACCTCGATTAAGCGCTTTCAAAGAATGTTACTCGATAAAATAAAGAAACTGTTTCCAATAACCTCAAATCCAACCTCAACCATGAACTCCAATGTGAAAACTTGAAGTATAGCCCAAAAAGAAAATCCATGTAAAGTAATGAACAACCAAAAACCAAAATTTACAAAAAAAATCAAAAAATCCGCGTGGCCAGAGCTCCGGCGAGCACTGACAGCAACAAAAATCAACGGAAAAGGGTTGGATTGAAGCTGATGGCGCTGTTTTCTGGTGGGTTTCGCCGGAAATAGTAGCAGATGGCAACGACAGAGTTTTTTGATGATAAATTCGGTGGGTTTTCGGTGAGAAACTCGCCCAAAACCAGTCAAATTATCCCCGTTTCTTACCTTCTTTCCCTTGATTTCACCATTTTCCTTCAATCTCCCTCAGTCTATTCATTTTTTTATTCTTCTTTATTTTTTTTACTATCCCTCTCTTCCGATCTCTCCCTCTCAATCTTCTTCTCTCTTACTCGATTCTATCTTTTTTCTCCCTCAACTCTCTATTTCCAGTGTGTATGAGTGTTATTCATGGCATGTGTGTTAGTGATATGTGTTTTCTCTGTTAAGAGAGTATTCAGTGTGCTTGTATTGTGTGGGTGAGTATTTTTTTGTATGTAAAAGAGTGTGATTGGAAGATGTTGAAAGTATGTGTGTATATGAATTCTGTAAATAAAAAAATGGTCCATGTCCCTCTTCTTCTATGTGTATATTAATGGTGTGTTTCCAGTGAGGAAAACGTGAAGGTCTGGGAGTATGTGTGTAACGCCCCGAGTCTGCACCCCGGATACCATACGGTGCTTACGACCCTGAAGGACCACAAGCTAACCCATGAATGGTACCTGCTGTGAGAACTGATTAATAGTACTGAAATAATGCGGAAGTTAGGCTGAAATTCCATAAGGTTCATAATCTGAATACTGATAAATATAGCAACTGATAATGATGTCTGAAAACTGAATACTGTCTGAACTAGTCTAGTCTAAAAAAGCCTCTAACTGAATTTTCTGGATGCAGAGTTGATGAGATAAGCCCCCAACTAACTCCAACTAACAAAATATTGAATCTACTGTAATAGTGAAATAAAAGAATATCCTCGATGGATGAGGACTCACTACTGAATCTGCGACTGCTGACTGAATCTGGCTATACACAATCAGGAACCTGAGTGTTCGAACCTATGATATAAGACATCATAGCACAGAAAAGAGTATGCGGTCAATATATGGAATGTACTGGTATGCTAGATGAGGTAAGGCTGAATGCAAGGGTTCATATGCATAAACAGTAACTGACTGAACAATATGGAATAAATGAATATGAGTACGTCGATAACTGAAATTACTATAAATACTGAGTATGCAATACTACGCATGAACATATATACTGTATCTGAGATTTGTACTAAAATTAAGTACTGAGTTCTAATAACTGAGTAACTGATATTTGAGATTACTGATAACTGAATTACTGATAACTGGGAGATTATTTCTGAAAGTCCTGATTATGTAGAGCTAAACTGAGTTCTATGTTGAGACTGAAACTAAAATTGTGGGAGGTAATCATCTAACCGATATGCCCCACTCTGAATTGATTAGGGTCCAACCTGTAACCCTAGTTGGAAGGGTATCAGTATCGTACCATGGGTATAGACAAGATGAAGAGTCACCCTCATCTGGCAGGTGCCCTAATAAGAATGATTTTACCCTCAACTGGCAGTAAATACCTTATCAACCCTCAACTGGTAGGTTGATATCTCAACCTACGCTGGCTACGTAGTTCTAGAACATAGAGATTTCTACTAAAGGTCACACCCTCAACTGGCAGGTGAGCCCTCATTCCTAGGTTCGCTCAGTGCTGAATCCTACTCCTAACTGAATAGACACTAAATTGATCACTAAACAGTACTAGGATGGATTGAACTGTTACTAATCGTGTTAACTGACTGAACTGGACTGAGTTCACTGAGTTCTGTAACTGACTGAGTACTACTGTTCGTGACATTACTGAGACTATTCTGAAGCTACTGTAATTCTAGGTAAACAGCTAGATTTTTGGGTATTGAATACCCCCAGGACTCGATAGCATCAATAGTAAACATGGCATAATCATGAAAGCATAGTACTAGTTTCTTGTTCACAATACATTTATTTAGACATTTTGTCAAACACTTTAGAGATATGAACTTATACATGAATGGGACCACATGATAACATGTCATGATTTCACTATTCAATTCACATAGCCATTCTAGCAAACACTTGAGGAGCATGATTATTTTGCATAATAATAAACATATATAGTATCATGGCTACAACCTTCAACTTGTAAATTCAAGGATTGAACATGGGAATCACATTATTCATCACACATGTTATCTTAATTTCATGAAACTTGTAATTAATCAAGGATTGAAACCCAAACAACATCATGAACATGAGTACAATCTAATTCAAGCATGTAAATCATGAATTAATAAGCTTGTAGTTTTAAAAAGGATTCTTGGACTCCATGGATGAAAGAAACCCATGAATGAACACCTAACATACCTGAGAAGTTTAGTTCTTGAAGATTCTTGGAGGAACTCTTGAGATTGACCTTGATTCTTGAAGGTTAGGGTTTTGTTAATTGAGAGAATGCTCTTGATTTTGGGGAAATATTTGGGTGAATAATCAATTAATCAGCTTTTAGGGGTTAAATCACGTGTTTAGGGCTGATTAAATTCATGGAAAAAGACCAAACTGTCCCTAAAAGAATTTAAATTTTTGTCAATGAATATTCTGATTTTGGCCATCACCGCGATGCGGTGGCATCGTGATGAGCCACTGAAAGTTGGCTGAAACTATTTAAAAATGGACAATTGTGAAATTACCTCTTGGTGAGATGCAGTGGTATCGCGTCAGGCTACTGAAAGTTGACAATTCTGAAAATGACCATTAGCGCGACGCGACGCTATCGCGGAGCTCCACTGAAAAAGGACAATTGTAAACTGAAACCTTGGCGCGACGCGCGCTTATCACGATGGCTCACTGGAATTTGACGATTTTCATTTGGACCCTCACTGCGACATGGTGCTTCTCTAGTTGGCACACTGTTTTAAGAAAATTATTATAACTTTTCATTCGCGTATTGGATTTGGGCAAAATTTATATCGTTGGACAGCTGACTGAATTTTCTATGCAATAGCAGGTATTAAACTTAAAACTTCCACCTAGAATGAAAATTATATGTAGTAATTCTCGTGTAGTAAGAGCTAAACTGAGTTAGAGATATACGGGATATTACAATGTAGGGTAGGGGTGAACTGAGGTAGGGGGTGAGGTGGTGATGCCTTGTCAAAATTTTACTAGGGGAGTGGTTAATTTTTACTATCAAAAGAATATTAGGGATTGGGTTTGTTAGGGGTTTGTTATTTTATCTTCTAGTGGGGAAATTATCACATAGATGAAGGTACGTGGTAAGACGGGGTAAAAAATAGTAAAAAATTAATTTGGGGAGGGACAAAATTACGTGTCTACATACACCCCTATTACTTCTTATCGTTTTGATCTTTTTCTCTAACTGATTTTCAACTTCTGTTTTATATTGCCTAAACACATCTATTGTTTCATCTTTATTGTTTAGCAAATGGACATAACAATATATAGTGCAATCGTCAATAAAAGTTATAAAATACTTTTTCCACCACGATATGGTGTTGACTTCATATCACAAATGTCAGTATATATTAAGTATAAGAGATTGGAATTCCTTTCAACGGACTTATACGGATGCTTAGCATTCCACATAGGTTTGACATTTTGATTTATTGCACTCACAGTTTGGCAAAACTTCTAAGTTAATCAGTTTTTGCAAAGTTTTGTAATTGACATATTCTAATCGTTCGTGTCACAAATCATTAGACTTAAGCAAGTAAGAAGAAACAAAATTTTTATTGATTTCAACAGTTATTACATTCATCTTAAATAGGCCCTTAGTGAGGAAGCCTTTTCCTATGTACACTTTCCCTTTGCTAATTATATTCTTTTCTTAAAACAAATACACATTTGAATCTATTTTTGTCAAGAAGTGATAGGGAAATCAAGTTCTTCCTTAACTCCGATACATGACGGACATTGTTGAGAGTCAACACTTTACCTAATGTCATTTTCAAGCATACTTTTCCTGTCCCTTCAACTTTTGCAGTTGCGGAGTTTGTCATATAGATCTTCTCGTCGCCTTGAGTCGGAGCGAACACAACAAACAACTCTTTCTTTGCACAAACAAGGCGGGAGGCACCATAATTCATCCACCATTTTTGAGGATTTTCCACCAAGTTACATTCCGAAATCATGGCACATAGATCGTCTATTTCGTTCTTGGATTCAACCATATTTGCTTGATCCTTCTTTTTGTCTTTCTTTATGGCACGACAATCTATAGACTTGTGTCCAATCTTGCCACAATTAAAGCCTTTCCCTTTGAATTTCTTCTTAGGCTGATTGTTTTATTGTCTAGATTTCTTCGCTTCTTTGAGTTGTTGGGGTCGTTTTCTACAATATTAGTTTCATTCATTGTGGAATTTCCTTTAGAACCTCTCTCTATAGATTTGTTGTATTCCTCAATATGCAACCTCACAATGAGGTCTTCGATTGTCATTTTCTTTCATTTATGTTTCAAATAATTCTTGAAGTTCTTCCATAAAGGTGGCAACTTCTCAATTATCACAGGAACTTGAAATGTCTCGTTCACAACCAAATCTACAACAAAGTTTATGTAAATATTAAGAACATTTTTAGCATGTTCAGATAAGGTATCATTAAATTCATACCTTCAGTAAGGAGATCGTGGATGATGATTTGCAATTTTTGTACTTGAGAAACGGCAGTCTTGCTGTCAGTCATTTTGTACTCAAGGAATCGTGCAACAAATAACTTCTTGGTTCCCGCATCCTCAGTCTTATATTTCTTTTCCAGCGCATTCCATAATTTTTAGATGTTTTTATTCCACTGTAGACGTTGTATAAGTCATCGTGGAGGTCACTTAGGATATAATTTCTACATAGGAAATCAGAATGTTTCCATGTCTCTGTTACAACGAATCGCTCTTGGTTCAAAGTTTCTTCGAGAATTTCTGGAGCATCTCCTGATATAAATCTTTAAAGACATAAGGTCGTCAAATAGAACAACACCGCTTAAAATTAACTCCAGAAAATTTTTTGGCCTTTTTCGCTAGTGCCATAGCGGATGGCGCATTTGTGTGACTACTTGTAGCAACATTAGTCGCTGTCACACTTGTCACTCCATCAACATGACCTTTTATAGTCATTTTTTCTGTCACAAAAAGACAGTCAACTTTAGTATAAAAATATACTAATTACAAGTTCGTAGCAACTTATAAACACTACTTATTTTTAGTTTAACGATGAAGTTTTTATGTCTTCCAATCGTTAATCGAATAACCTTTAACTTGTGATGAAGTTTTTATTTCTTCAAATCACTTGTTAAGTTCAAACAGAGTAGAAAGCTTATCACTTTAATCTCCAGAAACCAAACAATACAGATTATGAAAATTAATTCCTTAAGATTGTTGTTTCGGGTAGTAGACAATCTGTATGTCTCAAAGCCACTTCAACACAAGTTCAAGATTATATCAAGAATACTTATGAAGTTTTCCAACACCTTCAACACAAGTTCAATATGAACTATCAAAGAAGTGTGTTATTTTATTAAGAAATAAGATGAAACAAAATAAGTCAAGTCCTCCAAATTCACGGAGTGTTCTTAGGAAATTAATTCCCCTCAAGTACTCGAGGTTGCGGAAATTTTCTCTCAGGATAAAATGGATTGTCAATCAGAATGTAGCGGTACCTCAAACCTTCTGATTATCTTCGAACTCACTCAACGGAAGATGATCACCAGGAGTTTTTAGAAGCAAGAGAAATATTTTTCTATGCAGAAATCTTGGTACTAAACCTGTGGAAAATGCAGGTTTATATAGCCATGAAGTGCTTCTTCGAAAGGAGGCAATGGTTCATTCGGAAAGGTGTATCTTTTCTAAATAATCATGTATGTCCATTCAAAACAGTATGTGTTTTCCAAACAGTCACAACCACCTAAATAGTCATCCCTATGTCTTTTCTGAATACTCACAATCATCTAAATAGTCATTCCTTTTTTCGAAATAGTGTGTCTTTTACTCGAAGAGTTGTGTCCCTTCGAGCAACTTTCAGCGTTTCTGCATACTTCTTCATGCATGTTAATGGAGAAAAAATTATTGCGTTTTCCTTGGATTTTCGGACTATTTTTTTTCAAGTTTCAAATAAATTTTGTCCAAAAATTAATCTTATATCCGAAGCTGAGCGACGACGATGACAGCGCGAGGCACCTCTTCGTTCTTGTCTCACTATCCATGTAGAGTTGTTTTTCTTAATAAGAACACATGAAAGTTTCATTCTCCCACCAATATAGGAGAATTAGTAGACTTTCCTTATTGTGAGCACACTTTTCTTTTAGGTGTGTTTTCACTTTCCCTCTACTAATTCCCTCCATTTTTCATTCACACTTTCAACTTGAACCCAACAAAATCCCCCCCCCCACCACCACAAAAAAAAATGGTTTGCATAATACTAATCATGTCAATCATTGAAAAACTAGACTATAGAGATAATAATGTAGTATTTCAATTGGTAAAAATACTAGTTTAGGAGACTTGTGGGTTTCTCCATAGCGAAGATGAATTTACAGTAACCACAACTTGTGTCACCGATCATCAGGAATCCTCACAAAGCAAATGAACCCTTCTTGTCCACAACCCAGATATCCTTTAGGAAATGCGGGGTGTTTATCTCTATTGTAAACTCTAGACGTCAATTAAAGTGGAAAATCGTCTTATTACCTATACCCACAATGATCTATTTCTACTTTAGGGGTTAAGATTAAGAAAGAGGACAAGTAATGGACTAACGGGTTGAATAGCGCTCCTCGGACCCGACTCCTCTTCATTTTCCTTTCTCTCCATTTCATCAAATACACATCTAGATGAGAGACGTGTGTCTTATTTAATTCTTAAATGTCAAGATTATATTGAATTAACAAAGTATCACAACCATATTTAAGTGATTGAGTTTTGAAAAAATACTTTCTTAACTTTGGTAAGAAAAGATATCTTGGTATTCTTTTATATCCTTAATTTTATCTTGTATTTTTATATATATTTTATATTCAGATATTAAATTATACATTTTGAAGCTGAGAATCAGCAAATAACTTTTTGTGCTAGTAAATTTTTTCTTGAAATATATGTTGAGAGGGAAAAAAAAGAAAAGAAAAGAATTATCAACAATAGTTGACAAAAACCATAAAATAAAATAAAAGAACTAGAATTTATCTTCTTTAAAAAAAAATGAAGAGGCTATAGATCATCACAAATTACAAACGGTGAATATTCATTATCCACAAATGTCAAAGGAGAGAGTTGATGCTACCTACACGTAGTAGCTACGGTGTACGAAGAAAAAAATTTGTCTTTCTTTTTTCAAATATTCTTTTTTTTTTGGGAAATAAAAGAAAATATTGTTCTAAAAATGTTTTTGAAGAATACTATATATTAGGCAAAACAAAAATTGTTAAGTTCATGTTCTACAACTTTAATCTTTGAATATTCAATTTGACAGGAATTGTACCAAAATTTGAGAGTAATATTTTTTCTTATCAAACTTGGAGGATATTGTTTTTCAAAACATATTCACTTAATTATGGTTATGATACTTGTTAATTTAGTTAATTTAATCTTGACATTTAAATATTAATTAAGATACCTGCCTGATGAGAGCCCGTTTAAATAAAATTAAAATCTAGTCAAACTAGCTTTAATTACTTTTTTAGTTTTTTTAGATGTTTGGTATAATTAAAAAATACTTAAAGAAAACAAAATTGATTAAAAATAGAAAAAAGTGGGAAACTGGGTACCCCAACTTTTTACTTTTAGATTAAAATTCTTTTAGATTTGACCAAAACATTTACCTTTTAATTCCTTATATTTTTTTTAATTCCTGCAATATCCTGAACTTATAACCCTTAAGTACATGATTTTTCTTTCTTTTTTTCTTTGCCTCTTCTTTTTGTCTCTTTCCTCCAATTTTCTCTTCATCTTTCTTCTTTGTTTTCAACGAATCATCATACATCAAAGATTTGCTCAAAAATTTTATTTTAGAATTAAAAAGTATAAATAATTTACTTTATTTATGGTATTAACAACTTTAAGGATATTTAAGTCATTTTGACAACAAAAAGTGTTTAACATCGCTTGTTTACCAAACATATCAACAACTTTTTTGCAGTTTCAGCCCTTCTATCCAAATACTTATCTACTTAATTTATAAATACTTATTTTAAATTTTTAATCACTTAAACTAAAAAACTATTTTTTAAAGGGAGAAGGACAAAAAATATCCTCTTGACAAAAATAAAAGACATGAAAATAGTTCATGTTTCAAAATACCACTTTTTAGCCATTTTGCTAGCCACACTACTTTCTTTGACTTTTTTTTTTATTTTGCTGATTTTGTCTTTTTTGTTTTACTTTTGTTGCTGCTCCTTTTGCTTCTTTTATTATTATTATTATTATATAAAGTGTAAAAATTGCATTTATTTTTTGTTATTTTTTTCGTTGTTTTTTCATTGTTTTTTTTTCTGGTAGTTGTGTTTTCTTCCTTTTCCCTTTTATTTTGATTGTGCTCATTTTAAAAAAAAAACTGATGTTTCTATATATTTTTTTTAATTCTATCAATAAACAAAACAATCAAATAAAGTTTTGTAGTTCTCTTTTAAAATAATCAAATACTAATTTATAATGTCGTAACCAAATAAAATTTTATATTTTTTTGAAATACTATTTTTTTAAAATAGCATATTTTAATGACTCATATTCATGTTTTAAAACTATTTTTGTGTCTTTTATTTTTGCCAAGAGGCTATACATATTTTGTACTATTTAGGTAAAATATTTACTTAGATACAAACTCTTTACAATATTTATGCAGTTTATATACATCCTATAGATATACATATTCTATACAACAATGATACAAATTCTATACAGATCATCTATGAAAAATATATTCTATATAATACAGTTTTTATACACATCATATACAAATCTTAAATATATAGTTTTTATACACATCATATACGAACCTCAAATATACAGTTCTTATATAATTTTTATACACATTATATACAAACCTTAAATATACAGTTTTTATACACATCGGATACAAACTATAAATATACAGTTCTTATACAGTTTTTATGCACATCATATACAAACCTTTAATATACAATTTTTATACACATCATATACAAATCTTAAATATACAGTTTTTATACACATCATACACGAACCTCAAATATACAGTTCTTATACAATTTTTATACATATTATATACAAACCTTAAATATACAGTTTTTATACACATCATATACAAACTATAAATATACAGTTTTTATACACATCATAAACAAACCTTAAATATACAGTTTTTATACACGTCATATACAAACCTGTAATATACAGTTTTATACACATCATATACAAATCTTAAATATACAGTTTTTATACACATCATATACAAACCTTCATTTCTCTTAAATCTCCATAGATAATCAATCCTATGCAATTTCGACTCATAAAACACATTTTTTTCAAAAATAATCCATTTCCTTCAAATTTCTTCATCACATACCTATCCACTATTAATTTAGCTTCAACACAATAGCCCTTTTCTTTCATCCCGATCAGCCTCTAGATTTTACATATTTTTTCTTCTTTCATTCCTCTACCTCATTTTTCATTCACCCACATAATTCACAAACTCAATTCAATTTAGAAAATCTAAATAGAAAAAATTAAGAATTAGAAGAAAAAATATATGAGTTTTGTTTGGTTCTTAATAGAAAAAATTAAGAACTAGAAGAAAAGAGGTATGAGTTTTGTTGGATTCTTAACTATCACAGATTGGAGAAAGAAGAAAGAAGAATGGTTATGGAAAGAATGAAAGTCACAAAACCCTATTCCTTTAGCGTGTGACTCCCTTTTCCTTTTAGACTCCCTTTTTCCTTTTGCCTGTGGCTTATTAAAATAAAAGACGTGCGTTGCTTATTAAAATAAAAGGCTAATAAATGACATTTAAAATAGCCGAAGTGTTAATTTTGTCCAAAAAGTGAAATATGAACCATTATTTTTCATTATTTTTCAAAAGGGCTAGGTGTTCTTTTTCCTTTTTTTAATCCTATCCAAACGGGCTCTAGATGCGTACTTGATGAAATGGAGGGGAGCCTAATCTCTTATGAATGAGCCCGATCCAATAGATACTTTCAAAATATATTAATTAGGAAAAACTACATAACACCGCAACTTATTATTACTAAACTATATAAAATCTCTAGTTTTTTTATTAATTGCCTAAATTTCTTTTTTTATTTAATAAAACAGTCAGATACATCCACAAACCATAAATTTTCGGATACATAATTTTAACTATCTCTCTCTTTGATCTAGTTAATGTATTATGCATCTCAATCAAATAGTTTCAAAAATGAATATATCTCAATAATCAGAATTCAGAAGTACGTATCTCAACTTCAAAATTGTGTATTCAATAAAAACTGGAGTAATTAACTATTACATTCTAAAGTTCAAACTTATGTATCTCAACTTTAAAATTATGTATCTAGATGTTAATTATGTATCCAAAAATTATAAAATAAAAAATTATTTATAATTCAACAAAGAATGAAAATATGAATTAATTAGGGATGAACTTGTTGGAATTTGTGTAAGTTTTACTAATAATAATTGCAATCACTATCTATTCATCTTTTTTTCTTATGTGGAACATCTATGGGAGTTTTTGACAAAGTTGACCGACACGTGGCTAGATTTTTGTGGAATCAATAACATGTAAACAAAAGCATTATTGGAGTGATTGGAACAAGCTAACTTTTCCCAAAGAAAGAAAGTAGAGTGGGGCTAAGAAGACTCGGCCACAAGAAAGGAAGTAGACTGGGGCTAAGAAGGTTCGGGCTACAAGTGTTTGTGAAAGCTTGAATATGATAAGATGGTAGAAATTTAGACGATCACAAATTCTCTATGGTTAAATTTTAAAATGTTAAATGCCAAATATTAATGTAGATTCACCACTAAAGCATTCAATGGTTATAATATAAAGACTTATACTCTCTGTTCATTTTTACGTGTCACTTATTTTTAACATAAATTTTTATTTTTAATTATCACTTTTTATATATAAAAAAATTGTTTTTACATGTTTTATCTTTAACCTTAATTATTTATTCTCCAAATTAATTTTCATAAATGGTGACGTTTAGCCTCAAGATTTGTATGTTACCTTTCGAACAATTATTTTCAATCGCCTCTTTAGATTTATTAGATAATAAAAGTGGTGAGCGGAAATTACATGAAGACTTATAACATGCAAAACTTAGAATTGGGCACCCCTCCAATGAAGATTCCCTCCAATTTTTGAGTAATTTTATTGGATGGTTACTCATTTTTTGATATTTTTCCTCAAGAATCACTTTTCCTTTTTGAGGAAATGCACAAAGTCATCAGTAAAGATATTCCAAATTTGCAAATAGATACTTAAACTTTAGGTCAAAGACATCGATAGACACTTAAATTTGTTGTCAAAATTCACTTAGACATCTAAACTCAGGCCTGCTCCTATCAGACTCCTAAACCCCCCACATTTTATTCCAATTGAACATTTTTTACCTACATGACACTGCACGTATTTTTCACTCATTAGGGATGCGTGAAGCATGATTTTTTACTTAAATAACAAATAAAAACGTGTCAAGTGGCACTGACGGCTTAAATTTTTTTTAATAATAGAATAAATAATATTTTTAATTAAAAAACTTATATTTAAATTATTTTATTAATTTTAATTATTATAACTTCTTAATTATTTTTTAAAAAAAGAAACACCCCCCCCCCTCTTCGTCGTCTTCTTCACACCCACCCACCCCCATCGTCTTCTTCAAAAAAAGTCATCGTCTTCTTCTTATCTTCTTCCTCTCCGTCTTCTTGATCTCACTACAAGTCATCCAAAACGCAAATCAATTTTCCTTCTTTAATTCATCAATTTCCAATTATGAAACTCATAATCAAGAATCTTCGAACTAATTTTTTTTTTTTTTAAATTCTACTTCTTTAATTCAGTTCAGCTTTTTTTCTCCATGGCTTCCACCATACAAAACTCCACATTCAAACCCCATTTCATTATACTCACCTTAAAACAACAAAAATCCAACAACAAAAACAAAAAAATTACAACCTTTGATAAGAAAAAATAAGCTACTGTTGACTATGATAAAGGGAGACACAAACTAACTCTAAAAATCAATGGATTTCGCAAATCTGATTTGCCTAAACATTAACTTTTACGTGTCGAATTTCAATTAAGAATGATTTTTTTGGATTGATAGATTATGTAGCCTTTGGTAATTTTTTCAAATGACCCAACTGAATCTGGGTTCATATTGCTAGCTATAGAAGGAAGAACGAGACTCGCCGGAAAAAATAGAGAACGAGACTCACCGAAAAAATATCCCCGAAAATAGAGTGAAAATAGAGAAGAAGAGTGAAGATGGAGAAGAAGGGTTTATTTTTTTAATTTAAAATAATTTTTTTAATTTAATATATTCTAAAATAATTTTTATACTCATATAGCCACGTATCATTATTTTATTTGTCAAATTACCATGTCACCGTGAGTGTAATTCACACACTTTAAATTTATAGTTGATTGTCGAAAAAAGGCTCAATTGGAACAAAATGTGGGATTTAGGGGTCTGATAGGAACAAGCCTTAGTTGAGGGGTTTAAGTGAATTTTGACAATAAATTTGAGTTTCTATCGATATTTTTGACCTAAACTTTATTATATTGATATTAATATGTCATTTATAGCCAGCCAGCTGACATAGTGAGTGTAGCTCACTCAATTTATGGTTAGAAATTTCACATATTGTGAAAACGGAGTGGGACTTGAGAAATTAATTGGGGGAAATACTCTTCTTTTATTGAAAAGGATTTTCGGGTATGAAAATAAAGAGGAAATGAAAGGGATTTTCATAGCGCTGCCGCCGATCGTCGAAGAACAATGTGGAGAGATTTTCTTCTCATCCTTGAAAATAAAATAAAGAAGGAGATAACCACTTTCAACCATCATTTTATCTGATAAAAAAAAATTCAGTACTTATGTAGTAGGTTTCATCATCGACGTTTGGTTTCTAATTTTCGATAGAGATAATGAACAAGTTATAAAAATGAAAAGAAAAAGTGGATAAGGAGATGGTCAATCTTCATCACCATTTTATCCAACGAGCACAATTTAAGGCAACGACCTCTTCTTTCTCAGTTCTCTGCAACTTTCTTGTGGTGAAGATGAAAAGGAAAAGAGAAGGGGAGTAGGGGAGGGTTTGGAAAGTATTTTTATTGTTATTTCTTAAGAAATAATTTATGCATTTTAACACATGACAATTAGAGATTAGTGTGTGCCAGTCACTTATTCTCTTAAAATTGGGGTTGACTGAAACAAGAGGTAATAATATTATTTTCGAGTTGTTCAATAGGTCACAAAACCTTGCAAAGTTTAAGTGTCTGCTTACGAATTCGAAACTCCTTTAATGTTGATTTTATGTATTTTTTTTTTTTTTAGGATAGAAATATCACCTAACTATCACTATTTTTCTCAAAAAAATACTAATCACCTCAAAAACCTCCCCCTTTCCTAGTTGACATGACATAGCATTAAAGTCTCATTTTAAATTTATTAATAATGAACTTATTAACTCATCAATCTCATTATATTGAAAGAGAGAAGTTTTAATTATCCCCTAAACTTGTAAGGTTTTATTTAGTGTATATCTAAACAATTAGTTGGCTTAAAACCATCCGAAATTTGATATTTTAATATGCCGAGTCCCCCCACGTGGTGCACCTGACAAAAAAACTGAATACAAACTCAAGAAGGCACATGATGGAGTAAAATATTTGTCACATCATCATATTTCAATGGTAAAAAGTGTAAAAAAAAATCATTTTTCATTATTTCAAAGCCCCCTCTCTCTTCTTTTCCTATTTATTCTCCCTTCTCCTCCACCACTTTCAAAATTCTAAAAATAATTTTCTTTCAATTGCTTCTATTTTATCTACTCAAATTATAATTTCTTACTTCATGAATTATAATAGGAAACTTGTTTGTGCACATGGGTCTCCTTAAAATCCTAATTGGAATAGTAATCAGAAACTACTATGAAACACTAACCGAAAAAATCAACTCCAAATTTTAACACACACAAAAAAAAACACAATTTTTAAGGTGATAGTTTTTACTTGATCAACGAAAATTCAACCTTTCTCTATTTTGGTGCAGAGAAAAACTTAAAAATGCATTTTTTGTTGAGAGAAATTAGAGAACTAAGGTGGAAGTGGGCTATTTTTTTATATAGGGTAAACACGAGGGAAGTGAATATTATTTTTCCATGTGGACAGACACATAAACCATTATTCTATCGTGTACGCACGTATTTACACGATTGTGATCTTTGAACCACAAAGGGGCACTCGATATGTTAAAATAACAAGTTTCGAGAGTTTTTGAGACAACTAATAATTCAGCTGCCCCTTGTCCAGATGGTGTGTTCAAGTACAACTCTAATGACAAACCTAGAGGTACACCTGTAAGATTCACTTCGCATAGTAGTATTGGACAACTGCTTCTCGTCCATGAAAATGAATACATTAACATCCAGTTAAATACAAGAAATTGTCTTGATTATACAATTTGAAAATTCGGAGACTACTATGCATTTAGGCGACATTGTTGGGGATGACGGATGAACCATAGGACAACAAGATAGCAGCTAGTTCAAGATATTGAGAGCACACAGGGGTTACCACTTGTTGTATTGTCTTGGTCCTATTATTTGTCCATCTTGCTTTCTTGCAGGTGTCGAGCAGTGTGGGTGATTATGCAAGATGGAAGGAGGCGTTTAGCTCTCGCGAGAAACCAATAGCCTCCTTAAGTATATCATAGCATGGCAATGCTACATTATTTACTTTTGGAACTTGATTATTTGGAGTTTTTGTCTTTAAGTTCTTGGAATGTTTCATTCCTGATCAATTGCAGAATAGACTCACATAATAGTATTAGGGGTGTGAATAAAGTTTCATATGAAAAATAAAAGAGTAAAGCATTTAGTACCCCTTAACTATGATCAAATTTGTAACAACACACTTCAACTTTACAGGGGTCCTATTACCCCTCTAAACTCAATTTTAGTGTATTTTTTCACTCTTTTTAGCTGATGTGACATCTTTTAGCTGACGAGGCACATTTGATGTGGATCCCATTTTTATGTAATAAAGATTCCACGTCAGCACAAAAGGGTACTCTAAAATTGAGTTCAAGGGTAATAGGACAGATAGAGTGTATCGTAACAACTTTGACAATAGTTCGAGAGATACTGGATGTTTATCTCAAAATTATAAAAAAAAAAAAGGAGCTGATCAATGAACTTGGGTGGTGATATTTTTATGACTTAATTATATCATAATCAGAAGTTAAAATTACAAGTGATAAATTTCTTATTACTTGTTCATCTTTAAGCTTCATGTGCAAAATACTAGTACTTAAAGGGTGTGTTTGGTATGAAGAAAAATATTTTTTGGAAAATATTTTCCAGTTTTATGTTTGGTTGACTTATATATTTTGGAAAATGTTTTTCAAACCAACTTATTTTCCTTAAATCTAAGGAAAATGACTTCCCTTAAAAAAAATAAGAAAAACATTTTCTAAAACTCTCTTTCAACCTCACTTTAAAGTTGAAATGTTCATACAATTCTCAAAATCATCTACCCTGCCCCTCACCCCCAATACCCTATCACCCCGACACCACCCTTACCCCACCCCACCCCACCCCAAAGTTCAATTGTTTTAAAAAGTATTTCAAAATTTTTCTTAGTCCATCCCCTACCCCTACCAGCCCCCCATCTAAAAACAATAGCTACATTTTCATAAAAAATTCAAACTTTTCTCTTACCCACACCCTTACCCTCCCCCCCTTACCAAACCCCTCTCCCATCTTCCCCCACCCACCCACCCAACCTTAAAAAAGAAAAATTTAATTTATTTTTAAAAAAAATTCAATTTTTTTCTTCCCCCTCACTCCCCTACCCTGACCCCCATCTCCTACTAACCCTCCCCCCCTCCCCCCCCCCCCGCCCGACCAATTTTTTAAAAAAAAAATTAACAAAAAAAATTCAAAATTTTTTCTCACCCCACCCCTACTACATATTCTGACACCCCCCCCACCCACCCGCCTGCCAACCCCCTTCCCAAAAAAGAATTTAATTTTTTTTAATTTATCTTTTAAAAAAGGATTCTAAAATGTATTTTACGCTTTAGGTAAATACTAAAATGTATTTTTTGAAAAAAAAAATTTCATTCACCAACTAAATACTAAACAATATTTTTCGAAAAATATTTTCTATCCACCAACCAAACATAAGAAAATAAGTAAGAAATCAACTTGTTTTCCAAGAAAACATTTTCCTTCATACCAAACACACCCAAAATTGGTATATAAACCACAAAAATAAGCTCCATTATTTTTATAGCAGATCACATCTAGCAAAATATTTCAGACCCAAATATTGGCTCTTTCCTCTTGGCTTTTGGCATGTAAAATTCATTTTATTAAACATTTCAAAACACACACACTCATGGGCCTTTATGCCAAAAAAACTCTTTATCCAAACTATTTTGTCAAATACCCACAAGTTTTAAATCTTTTGCCAAATACCCACTTAATTCCACCTCACCACCAACTTTTCCAACTTAACAATTTCAGCCCCAACCTTTATAATAATTCACTTTAACCCAATACTTCCAACTTAATAAATTCACCCACAAGTTTCTAATAATACACTTCAACTCACTCCATCATCCGCCACTATATATATAAAAATAATATCTAGGTTTCCAAAAATATTTAAAAAAATAATTTCAAAAGCTAAAAATAGAAAGCGGTTATTTTTCCTACCAATAAGCTCCGATTCCAGCCACTTTTTCGGCGATCAGCTGTAAATTAGTCCACAAACATCATAAGCTTCTCCATTGCATCCATTGTTACCCCATTTGTTTCCTATCTTCTCAAACACACTTTCCACCATTGTTAAAAAGCTTTAAATCACTCACATTACTCAAAACCACTTTAGAAAGTGTATTACAACAGCTCAGGCGACTCCAAGTTCATTTCTTTATTCCATAAACCCAACAATCATTGATTACAAACAATATTTGCAATTTCAAGTATTTGTACGGAAATCTGCGCAGTCATCGACCCGTCCTCGCCAGTCATCAATCGTGCATACAATACGACATAGACTATAAGCATAATCTACCATCGACCGAAGCTTAATTCTAGGATGTCTATTACAAAATTTGTTCTGATTTTTGGTGATTTCATGGGAGAATGGGTGGAGACTTTGAAATGTTGAAAATAGAGATCATTTACCAAGGTGACAATTCTCATTCTTGTTCGCCGCAACAGTTCGTACGACGAATTTGTTGCAAGTGTAATACAGAGTGGGGATCTAGATTGCACGCCGAGCGACGTGGTGATTAGTTATGTAATGCATTCGAGGGAAAAGGTGAATCCTACGATCATAAATAGCGATGTACATGTGCTGGCGTACATAATGGATGCTGATGCAAATGGCTTTAGGCCAATTTTAAGGATAAATGTGGTTGAGAAGTCCTTTGAAGGACCGTTGAATTCATCAGCACCCCCATCGCGGTGCCCGGTAGTCGACGATGATTTGATCGATGACGATTTGAATGATTACGAAAATGATGTCGATGATACACTTAATATGGAAGATTATTCAATGCATATGGAAGACTTTTCATCGGACTCGCAAGATGAAGAAGACCACTGTGAAACGAAATCACAAGCAGGATACTTCTTCACCGATGGAACCAATTTCTGTTGTGGTCAAACATTCGCCAATAAAAAAGAGCTGAAAATGCAACTAGACGCAGCAGCGACGAGGCAAACTTTTGATTATTATATGGAGAAGAGCTGCACAAAATTGATGAAGGCACAATGTTTATCTCGTGGTTGTGGTTGGCTGTTGCAGCAAAAAAGTACGACACCTCGGACAGATTTTTGCATATACAAGTATGTCGGGATGCACACGTGCGGTATTGAAAACGTCACCCCCAGGCACAAAAAATTCTCATCCGAATTGATTGCTTCAATATGCGTAAATCATTTTCGGAATGGTAAGGGTCCAAGCATAAGAGAAATTCAAAGAATTGTATTTAAGGAGTTGTGTTGCAACGCAAACTATTGGATGTGTTGGAAAGGAAGTGTAATTACGAAGAACATCATTCGCGGGACACCGGAGCACGGATATGCTTGTTTGTCGGTTTTTTCCCACATGGTGGAGTTATTGAATCTCGGGTTTTCTTACTCTATCATGGTAAATCAGATGGATGGATTTTTCGTTTACTACTTCTTAGCATTCGGAGCTTGCATACGAAGATATGCCCACATGAGAAAGATAATTGTCGTCGATGGCACACATTTGTATGGCAAGTACAGGGTCGTTCTGCTGAGCGTTGTTGCACAGGACACCGAGTATCATATATTTTCGATTGCCTTTTGTGTCGTCGATAAAGAGAACGATGCTTCTTGGACCTTCTTCTTCTAGAAGCTGAAGTTTATCATAGAAGATGAACCATATCTATGCGTCATCTCCAACAGTCACATTAGCATCACCAATGCCTTCTCCCGTGTATATAGTCGTGCAAATCACGGACTTTGCATGAGGCACCCTGCTGAAAATCTTCGCAAAAATCAACACTGCGGAGAACATCTTTATCTATTCTACGCCGTGGCAAAGGCTTATTCCTTTGATGAGTTTAGCGATAATTTAGTGAAATTGAAGAGTAAATACCCCTAGGAAGCTCATGTCCTTGAAAATGTGCTTGGTTTTGAAAAATAGAGTAGAGCACACTTTCCAGGCAATAGGTACGACGTGATGACCACAATCATAGCCGAGTCGCTCAAATCGATTTTGATGGATGAACGGGAGTACCCCGTGTCGTACATATTAAATTCAATTGCTAAAAAATTTGGTGAAATTTTTAGGGAGCGGCATGCATTTTCCAGTGGTAAAGAGAACATATTTGTGCCTTCTGCAGAAAGGACCCTAAGGGATAATAAGAGTGCGAGTGAATCCTTGTATGTGGGTAATCCAAAGGGGGTTCTCGACGAGTATACGGTGTTCGGCAACGACGTTACTATCAAGGTCAATCTCTTGGAGAGGAGCTGTTTTTGTCAGAAATTTAACTTGGTGAAAATACCGTGCGAACACGCGATGGCAACTTTGCGAGCAAAGAACGGCGATGGCGAAGATTATGGTAACTCCATCTATGACTACTCTTCGCCAATTTATAAAGCTGAAAGTTACCTCCTCGCATACTCGAAAGCAATTAACGTGGTCCCTCGTGAAGTTGAATGGACTGTGTCACAGGAATTGGTAGACACCAAAATTTCTCCACCCCCGTACTATCCCAAACTCAGAAGGAAGAAAGTCAAATGCACTAAGGGCGCCAGTGAGACATTCAAGTCCAAAAGGAGGAATAGGTGTTCAATATGCAAGAAATACGGACACAAAAGAACCACGTGTTGAATGGGCATCAAATCATAAATAGGCCTTTTTTTAGCTTCAGTTGTAAAGCTACAGTTTTGGGGGATGAATGTGCATTTCTGTAGATTTTAACGTTCAATTATTATCGACCTAAAGCTTTGTCTACGATAGACTATCTATAGTTTACGGTATATATAATATATGATCTATAAAATATTATGTATTGATTATATTATTGCTGATCTAACACGTTATGTTGGTCATTTTCCTGGCTTATCTCTCCAATCAATGCAATGAATCATTATTTTCCTTATTTCCCGTTTCCATTTATTAAAAAGTTGCACAAACCATCTCTTCACGACGAAAAATAGCTGATATACGTATACGAAACGTTTTCTCTTGTCAAACACATCGACCTACCATTGGGTGGATATATGAACGAACGCAATCTACAGGTCTATAAGTACGAGCCCTCTTTCTACGCAACCCTTCAGTTTTCCCTAAACCGAAAATATCAGAAATCGTCTCTTCTTCTTCTTCTTCTTCTTCACCCAAATCAAAAAAATGCCTCCAAGAAGAATACCCCTGCGCCCCATTAGACGTGTTCCTCCGAGGCACTACGACCTCTTCCTCCTAAGGAATAATTTGGACCGGCTTTTCTACGGGCTGGGTCAAGACCGCATCTACCTGGAGCGGAAGCTCCGTCGAATTGCTCGTTTCTTGAGGGAAATTCTGGAAAGGCTCAGAATGGAAGGCCCTGACTACATCACCCCCCCCCCATCCCCATAATTTAGTTTAAATGTTTAATTTTAGTATATGTTTTTAAGTTTTTTTTATTTGTTCATTGCTGAAGAAGCTTTCTTTGTAGGATCTTGTTAGAAGAAAGCTTCTTCCATTTTCTCCTTTTTGATGTAAATTTTATTATGTAATGCAATGAACAATTTTAATACAACTATGTTTCAGTTTCTTTTAACATTGTGTGTTTATCATCTTTGTTCTGATCCCTTGTTTGAAAACTCGAATCAAATATGTCTGCCTTTTCAAGTTACAGTATTGTGGCTTGACTAATTTTTTGAAGAGTAAAATCTAATGTTTGGATTTTATACAGAGTATTTCGTCGACTGTACATATTAGTCAATCGTAGACTACATGAATCGATGGATCATCGAGTAAATTAAAACAAATAATAACAAATTTTCAAAAAATAATTTAATTTTAAAAGATTTAAACAGATTATCACATGTTATGTGGCTGGTGGAAGAAAATAATTAAATTAAAAATGATTTAAATAGATAATCACACGTTTTGGGAATTATGAAAGACAATTATTAAATTAAATAAATAATAGTAACATGTATTTTGGGCTAGTGGAAGAAAATAATTAAATATAATATGATTTAAATGGATAATCACATGTTTTGTGGATGGTGGAAGAAAATAATTTAATTAAAAATGATTTAAAAAAATGATGTTGGACTGGTGGTGACACTTAATAGATCGTCGTATATCATGAACTATGTCCTCTATCGATCAGTCTGGTATATCGTAGACTTTCACGTTTATTATCGCATCGACTGATAGCATTATTATGCGTAGACCATGGTGATCTATGTACACAGTTACAGACCATCACTTGGATGTAGTTAAAAAATAATTAAATAAATTATAAATAAATGTGGTATAGATTTCTACACATGTTAAGGAGTGTAAACAAGTCACAGAATCATATTAGAGCTTAGACAAATTAGTGAGGGTGAATTAAGAAGTGTGTGGATGGGTAGTGGTTGAATGCTCAATATCGTAAGAGTAATGTTTCTCAAAGCACAAGTATGTATTGAGGATGATAAATGTTTTACCACTATCAATTGTACACACTCTTTTGATTTAGGGGTGGTGATGAAAGAAATGTGTGGAATGTGTAGGCATCAAATACAATACATATCCTACATACATACTTATGCTTTGTTTAAACATTACTCTTACGATATTGAGCATTCAACCACTACCCGTCCACACACTTCTTAATTCACCCTCCCTAATTTGTCTAAGCGTTAATATGATTATGTGACTTGGTTACACTCCTTCACATGTGTAGAAATTCACACTACATTTATTTATAATTTATTTAATTATTTTTCAACTACATCCAAGTGATGGTCTATAACCTTTTACATAGATCATCGTGGTCTACGCCTAATCATGATATCAGTCGATGCGATAATAAACGTGTAAGTCTACGATAGACTATACTGATCGATGGATGACATAGTTCATGATCTACGATGGTCTGTTAAGTGTCATCACCAATCCAAGATCATCTATTTAAATCATTTTTAATGTAATTATTTTCTTCCACCGGTCCCAAAACATGTGATTATCCATTTAAATCATATTATATTTAATTATTTTCTTCCACCAACCCCAAAACATGTTACTATTATCTATTTATTTATTTTTTAATTTAATTATTCATTTTTTAACTACCTCCACGTGATAGTCTATAGATGTGTACATAGATCACGGTAGTCTACGCATAATCAGGATATCAGTCGATGCACTAATAAAAGTGTAAGTCTATGGTAAACCATACAAATTGATGGCTGACATAGGTCATGATCTACGACAGTCTATTTAGTGTCACCACCAGTTCAAAAGAGAAAAATTACTTTTCCAACGGTAAAAAAACGGCTACTTTTGTAAGCCATCAGTGTGAACACTTTATTTTTACTTCATATATAAGGTGTACATCCCTCCTTATTTTATTTCATCAACTTTATTTTATTTTTAAAAATTCTACAATGTCGCAAGCATCTCAATCATCCAATTCTAAAAATACTCTAATTTGTCATTGTGGAAATGCGGCTGTCTTAAGGACGTCACGCATGGATTCAATTCCAGGTCGCAAATTTTATAATTGTGCAATTGCAAAGGTGAGGTGTGTGTTTTTTTTTTTAAAAGTTAAGTTAATGGTTATGTAATTATTTTTTTTCCTAGGATAATGGCGCATGCTCGTTTTTCAAATGGCTTGATGAGCTATCACCTCCATTCAGTCCATCAACGTTTATTCCGGGACTTGAGACATCAAATTTTTAAGGCTTGACAAAATTTAATCTACTACAAAGGCTCCAACAATGCGAAGGAAATAAAGATTTTCTCATGACTTTGTTCAAAGAAGCCGAAGAACAGAGGAATCACTTTAAACTATTGCTACATGACACCCAAATAGAGATGGATCAACTAAAACAAAAATTGATTTTGGCCGAAAAAGAGAGAATGTCCTAAAAATGATGTTATGTGCTATAATGCTAGTATTCGTTCTTTGGAAAAGTGTAACATGAATGTAGTGATATTGAATAAATAATAATAGTTCTACTTTTGTATAGTGTTAAATACTATTTTTGATAGAACCATAGTCGATTAAACAACACGTCAACTTAAATTCGACCAGCAGGGTAATGATAGACTATGCATACGGTATATGGAAAATTAAGTATGCATTCTATGCTATCAAGCATACAATGTACCAACTATGACCACACCCTGCATATTCAAATTCCATGCCACAAATCAGTTTGATAGAAACAGATTCAACTCAGAATCATAACAAGTTTCATAAAATAAAAGAATAATTGTTATATCCTACCACCAGATCCTTCAAACTTCATATTTGTGAAATAAAAAAAAATTGTCATATCCTAACAACTCATCATTTAACAACAAATTAAACATCTTAGCATTTAAATGTCTCTTTCCCTAAGTTCCTTATCAACACAAGTGTTACTGTTGATTTCATCAACAATGTCTATGACCACATCTGTTTGGACAACTTCAACTTCTTTTTTCTCAACAATTGCAGCTGCTTCTTCATTCTCACCTTCTTCTCCTTCTTTTTCAGCATGTGCATCAACTGTTGTTTCTTCAGTTTTCTTTTCTTCCACGCCTTCTTTTCTTACTTACCTGCAGCAGTTGTTTCTTCCTCAACTTCAGCAGTTGTTTCTTCCTCAACTTCAGTAGTTGTTTCTTCCTCAACTTCTTTTTTTCGTTCACCTGTTGCTTCTTGCTCAACTTCTTCCTTGTCAGCTTTGTCAGCTTCTTCTTAACAGTTTTTTCTTTTTCCGTGCCTCCTTATTCATCTGTTGCCGCTTCTTCTGCTATTTTTTCACCTTCTTCTTGGCTCTTATCTTCTTCACCATCCTTCTTTTCTTCTTCTTTTTCCTCTTCTGCCACAACAACGGCCAACTCATCCATTTTGATCTTTTTTTCTCCTTCTTCATTCCTCTTTGATTCATGCACATGCACTATTTCATAATATTACAAAGTGTTACTGATATTTAAAGCTGAATATTCATTAACAACATCAATTAATGAATGAAGTTACCTCGCTCATGTTGTCGCTCATCATTTTTCTTTTTCTTCATTCTTTTCTTTTTGATATAGGTAGCAATATCCAACACCGTTTTCTCGAGCGCAGCCACATGCTTATGAAGATCCCCGGGGGATGAGGTTCCCGCTGCATCTTTGGAGGTTCTCGGAGAATCATCATCACCAACGCGTACTCCAACGGGGTTACCACCCAAATCCCCGCCATCATCACTGTCCTTATTTGAAGTGAGGGCAGTCACCCCTTCTAACTCTTTCTTCAAGTCATCGAGGACGTTATTCTTCACCTCATCCATAGATGACTCAAACGTAATCATGTAATCCATCTTCGTCTCACGAACAATAGGGATGATGTGCGGGTGCACATTCTACTAAATATCAATTAACAATTACATAACATTCGATAAAACGGTACTATTATTGCATTATAGAAAATAAGTTCATACCTCGGTAACTTTTCCTTTATACTTGAATGGGTCGCCTTCGATTATCTTGTCTCTTTTTAAAGTGTTCCATCTGAGGATGTAGGGGATGGGTAAGGGCTCATCCATTGATTTTTCAGCAAATTCTCCAAGATGAGGAAAGGTCTCATAGATCCAAATCTGTAAGCAGTACAGCAGTGAAAAAAATAACTATGAGTCTATGACATAGTATAAATAAAATGATAATCTATGATAAACTCACTAAAGGGTTTATGGTAGATACTATGAATGCCTAGGAAAATCCGAATAGAGCATAGGATGCCTTCTGCTTCTCATCAAATACTTCCTTCTGCTTCTTCAGGTCACTTTTCTTTTTCAGATAGTCCATGGTCAGTTGAAATGTCTCTTTCCCCCACAGACACTTCTCGAAGAAACTCAAAGAGTCGACCATTCGAATCAGTTTTGTGTCGACAACCTTCGTCAAATCTTTCGCAAGCAACATGGTGTACAAGATCCACAGTAGACAATACTTGAACTTCTGGTCCTCGTTCAGCTTATTCCCTCTTATTAGGTGTAACAAGTTGGCCGCCGTGATGTTTTTGTTTTTTGTCACCTTAAAATAAAAATTGTCCCCCTTTGCTAACACCTTCTTCATTTTTTATTCACTGGGGTATGATGAGCAGTTCAGCCCCGTGATCAAACAAAATTCTTTCAAGCCAAAACAGGCAGGCTTGTTGTTAATGCAGAACCACATCTCATGATGCATCTTATCGTTCTTAACGCGTTGCAACAACAAATAATGGACCAACTGCCCATTGAACTTGAGATGTTCCGGCAGGTTTCTCAGGTGTCCAAAACAGGACCGCTTGAATCTTTTCTTCAATTCTTGGTCGACAAGAATTTTCTTAAATTCTCGATAAGCAGCCATTCTTGATCTGACCGATATCTTTGCCGGGAAAGATCCGACCTTATCAATTATCGTTCGAAGGTCATACCGCTCCACAAAAATACACCTTGAAAGATATGACACGGACAACGAATCATTATCCCCATCATCACTATTATTCCCACTTCCCTTGCACTCTTCACTGTCACCACCGACACTTCGCTTGGCAACATCTTCACTAGAATCGACGTAGTTGCTTATCTCTTTTAACTCTGAATCTGATTCAGACACCGACTCTTCAATTTTCTTTCTTTTTGACACTTTTTCAACTGCTGCAGCTCTTCTTTTTCTACTACTTCCAGCGGTATCGTCTTTCTGTTTAGGAATAATATTTTTTCTACCCATTTTCAACACAGTCTACACCTAAAGAACAAATCTCCCATTTCCAGTTCATAAACCACAAGTCTATCAACAGAAATAACTCAATGATCAAATGAAACCCCTCCCCCCAAAAAAAACAATTAACAAACACCCATCATTAAACAGTTCACTACACAAACATACAATAATTGAACCAAAATCGAACATGCAAAATAACAAAATACAACAATTGCTAAAAATCAAACTAGTGCACCTAATCAAACTAATTAGCTATTAATATTTCAATTTTCACTATTTCAGCAATCATGTTTTAAAAGAATTTCATACGTCTGAAAATTGAAATATATCTAGGGCATTCTCATTTCATAGACCACGGGTCTACGAATAGACCGCGGGTCTACGAATAGACCGCGGGTCTACGGACAGAAACAGGACGTTGTTCAAATCAAAATGCCAAAATAATTCTTCAAATAACAATTATACCATCATTCAATACTTCGTTGCTAAAAAAACACGATTAAATCAAAACACCAAATTCGAAAAAAAAAAACCTACATCACTACCAATCGATTAGCAAAAAGAAAAATCATTTAAATGGATCTAAAAATGATCGAAACTCGATTTTAACTAACTTTGCGAAGCAACAACGCCCCCTTAGCAGCTGCAGACAAAGAACGTACGAAAATGACATTTTTCGGAGAAGTTGTTTGAAAGCGGGAGTTGGGAATTGAAGAGGAGAGAGAGGTTTTTTTTTTTTTGGATATTGGAATAAGTGGAGGGGGTTAGATGTATTATATTAAATTTGTAAAGTTGTATAAATGATGAATTGGTCCCTTGGCCCACGTGTGGCCCCCACTTTTTCCACTTTTTACGCCCTAAACCTAAAAAATAAATCAAAAAGAAATTAAGTGGGTATTTAGCAAAATAGTTTTGCAAAAGTTCTTCTTTGCCAATTATTTCCCACACTCATTCCCGAAAAAAAAAGAAGGAAAAATGGAACTTTCATGTACACTTTTTTTTTGCAGACAATGTACCTTTTAACTTTCATCTAAATTAAAGCTCTCTTACCTTCTACCTATTTATTCTTATTGAAAATCTAAGTGGCTCGAATTCTTAAAAAATATCTATGGGTGTGTGTCGGATTCTTTCAAAATAGTGTATTCTTGATGGATTCGACACGGGTGCGGCAATATTTTTGAAGAATTCGAGCAACTTAGATGAAAATTATCTCTTATGAATTTATTAGATTAATTATTGCAAGTTGTAGCAACACTTTTTGATAATTATTTTATTAAGGTTTTAATTGAAAGTTGTAGCAGCTTTTTTAAAAAATCATTTATTTATTTATTAAGAAAAAATCAAAAATACATTAACATTTTTTTTGTAGGAAAGTACTCGATGTCTGCTAAAAGAATGTGTTGATAAGTATGATAAGAGTAAATTACAGTTAAAATTATATCTCTTCATGTATTATCACTATTAAGTTTTACCTTTAAGAGCTCAAGATTTATAGACTATGTTATATAAGAAATATTTATGAATGATAATAACTAAAATTTATGTGCACATCAAAATAACAATAGTTATTTTCATTCCATATAATTAAGAAAAGGCACTATCAAAAATATTAACATGTGTCAAAATTACCTACACAATTCATTAAACAAAGAAATATCATGTATAAAGTGGTATGATAAATATGAGGAATAATTTGTAAATTCATTTCGTACACCAAATTATTTATAAACATGTAAAAATTTTAGAGAACAAATATTCATACCAGTTTTCACATACAAAATTGGTGTAATTTCAGACGTTATTAACAGACATAATAGACTTGTTGATGACATGAACAACAGTTTTCATATTCATTCCATATATTGAATTATGTAATAACATGTAAAAATTGAAAAGAACCAGCTTCTATATCAAATTTTAGACCCTAAAAATTAGTACAATTTTCATCCTCATTGATACAAGCTCAATGGGCTTCACTCTTTTGAGATCTATACTTCAAGGACCAAACCTTAGAATCCACGACTTGATCATCCTATAGAAGCACGTGCGTGATTGGAGGATAGCTTGGAGCAAGAGAATAAATACATTTGATGATGTCATCCGAGGAAGGAATGGACAACATCGAATTTGGATGATAGCTTGGGCTTCGAGTGTAACGATCTAAAAATTTGATGAAATATGTGAAATTTATGATTTTGTGTGATCTGACTGTTTTACCCCTCTCCATAGTTGCATTATGATATTTCTGGAGTGTGAGAGTGATTGACATAATTTTTTATGTATTTTGATACCACTTATGCGATATTGTGATTTTTTATGGCTTCAAGAGCCTTATTTTAGACTTATGTGGATATTTTTTTTATCCATGCGACGGATGACCGAATGGACTGCGCCAGCAGCTTTGAAATATTGATTTTAGTCTATGTAGATTTTTGGTTCGGATCCCGGTGCACCCGAGCTCATTTCAACCTATTGATAGGAAAGTTGAAAAATTAAAAATATGGGTGTGAAACCCACATTTGATCGAAATGATCTCGAATAAAAAACACGACTTGGACAATAGATCCAGAATATCGATTTTAGGGTGTTAGCATGTTTGGTATGATTTTACAGCTTTTAAATCTTATTTCAATCCTCAGTTTGGAAAATTATAATTTCGGATTTTGGGAGTCAACTTTGTGAAAATGATATTTTATTGAAAATCTGATATCTCCATCGCGTCCAGAACGTCGAATTTAGTATGGTTGCATAGTCTATTTGCATGTATCGGACTCCAAACGAATCCCGAGCACCCCGTCGAAGTCTGAATTGGACAAAAAAAATAGCTTTTTTGCAAAAGTTGTGCAGAAAAATCTGCACAATTTATATCAATTTTTGGGCCTATTTTGCTTATTTTTCATCTTGTCTCTTAAGAGTTAAATCCTAAAATAGTATGGGATCTTAAAAGTGAAGCTTGTGGGAGCTTGAAAAGCTAGATTAACACTTATTTCTTGATTTTATTACGGATTTAAGGTAACAATACACCATTTTCTTAGTAATTTCTTAATAAATTTATCAAAACTCCAAAAATCTTAGGGCTTGATTTTAAACTTCAATTTCACTCCATTTCATTTGAATAATGTTTTTATCTTATAATTACTAGTTTTTCATCAATTTAACCATCAAACCAACTTTGATTCTTGATTTTAACCCGAATTTCAAAGATTTTATCCGGTAAAGCTCAAAAATGATTTTTATTAGATTTGAACCTCATTTTTTACTCGATTTAACTTGAGTTTTCAGCTGTAGGTTCCTAAAAATATGGGAAATATGTTTTTGAAGTAAAGCTTTGATTTTACCCTTCTTTCTCGAAAACTCATTCCAGGGGTCCGTTTTGACCCCGAACCAAAAGTAGTCAAAATGTGGGTGTCGTTGATTTTTTTTTTACCGTAGATTTCATATTTGATGTTTTTAGTGGAGTTCGGGATCGTTCATTAAAAGTAAGGTCGTGAATTCGAAGTGCGGCAGATCGATTTTGGCTTTTGAGGTAGGTTATGACTCAACTCTTTCAGACTTGGTTGGGTAGTAAATGATGTTACAAAATGCATGTTAAGGGTGGGAACTAATCATGATAAATGTCTATTTATGTGTTGTGCCCGTGGGGACCTATATGTGATGTAATTGTCGAAATTGAGTTATTATGTGATATGTGTGACTGTGTGGGGTGCTATGTGATGTTAATAGCCTTGAATACATGTGAATAATTATATTGTGTTGTTAAGATACTTAATATGGCACCATTGGTGTATTATGATTATATTCATACTTTATTTGACATATGAGACATGTGAAAATTCGTAGATAAAACTGAAATAATGAGTGTATATTGGCTCACATGGTTGTGAAAATATATCATTATGGTTGGTTGTGAAAATAATCATTGTGATTGCTTGTGAAAATACTCATTGTGATTGGTTGTGAGCATTACATCCTCATATCATACTCATTCAAGAAACATTAGTACCACCGTGGCAATATCTGAGAAACACTGGCAACACCTTTTTAAAACCCTCCCCGAGGGATGTGCCGAGAAGGAAATATTGTAACACCTTATAAAACTCTTTTCAAAGAATGTTCCGGAAAGGAAATATGAGATATGTGGATTGTATACGGGTTGACGAACCCTCCATGGATCCTACGCTGGGAGGCTTGCCTCCGTAGGTGTATACGGGAATTGTGCGATGATCCCGAAGGTTGTGCGACGACCTCGTGCATCATCATCATCATCATCATTATCATCATATACATTGCACTTACTTTATTGTGTTATGTTGTGTTGTATTGTCATATTGACTTGTCAACTATGTATTTATCCTATCTTTATTTACTTGTATTTGATGATCTTGTATATGCATGTTCCCCTTTGTTCTTCTTATATGTGATATAATACGTACGTTTGTTCTATCTTGGTGTGATGTTGCAATATATGCGAGATATATTAGAATTGTTAGTGCAAGCGGTGTGGGCTACCGTTGTGGGACATTTTCTGATTGCAGATGACGTGCCTTTAGTGTATATTTTGTATGCTTTATTTACTACTTTTCTTGGTCGGTCTATGATACCTACTGAGTATAATTGGACCGCAATCATGCCTACTGCGCCCTTTCGGTGCAGGTCCTAGCTCGAGTGTGCCTTAGCTTGCTTGACTCGGGTGATCGTTGGAGCTTCCAAGGTAGCGGTTGGACATTCATGTGTCCGAAGTTCACCTCTATATTTCTATAATAGTTATGTCTTTATTAGTATTCAGAGACAGATATTATTCTTTTGTGGTTATTTTTATAATGTATCTGACTTCTGGGTTGTATTAGTAGTTCTTACACTATTGACACCTGGTTTTGGGCATGATTGATATTTTGGATAAGTTCTTTCTGCATTTTTATGATTACTTATATGGTTCAACTTCTTTCTAGAAGCCTTATCTTGGGATATTTTTGTCTTTTCCTCTTTTCACATTAGTTTGGGTGATAGACTTACTTTTCAAGGTGCGCCGCGACAAGTGCCATCATGAACCTCATTTTTGGGTCGTGACATCGAGAGGATATGGGCGCCCATTTGCATTGTTTTGGATCTTGGGTCACTTTTTAGATCAGTAGCATTTAGGGTCACTTTTGGGCCCAAGTTGTAATAAATGCCCTTGGCTTATAAATAGCTAGGACTCTTATCATTCTTAGAAAGTTGATGAATGATGAATTGAGATACATTTGCGAGTGTTTTTATTGAAACTTGTTGGGAGTTTATTTGTTGCCTAGAAATGTGGGTGCTCGAGATCCATTTCTTTTGTGTCCTCGTAAGAGGTTGGTGTTATCATTAATTGATAGAAAGGTGTAGGGTTTAGTACACCCTTGGTTGTCCTCTCATTGTCGACTTATGTCAATCTATCTATCTTTTACTTTATCGTTCCATTTCCTTGTTTCCTTATTTTTGTAATTTCGTATTTAGTGTGTTTTCTTTGTTTTCGTGTAATTTTCATTTCATATTTTCGTCTTGTATTATTTGGAATCAAAGCCGAGCTTGATTTCGTTTTCACGAAGTCAATCTTGGGTCTCGTTTTGTTGAAAAATCGAAAATCTCAAAAAAAAAAAAATCACTATTCACGTTTTTGTCTTTAGGTCAAATTTGAGTCCTTGATTTTTTTTTTTTCTTGTGTTTTAGTGTTAGATTTTTGTTTCCTAACACTATTAGATTTTAACCCTTGAATTTGAGCTCAATCGGAGGTGAATCGGAGGGTCTGCCTTTGTTGGGAGCTCAAGTTTGAAGGTTGAAGGTGGAATTAAAAATCTGAATTTTTTGATTGTGAATTTGAACAAAATGACCTGTGGAATGTGTTTATAAGATTAAAAAGAGTCTTGGTTCAAAATTTCATCACATTCTGATCAACAATTAAAGAGTTAGAGATTTTTGAAGTTTTTGTTGTTCTTGAGTGTTCTTGGAGAAATTCAAATCTTCAAGGGGAACTGTCTTCAAAAGGTGGTTGTTTGATCCTCACAAGTGATGAAAAAGGTGTACAAAAGTGTTTGTACAAGCACCTTTTTGAAGATCCAAGAGAATATTTCAAGAGAGAGAAGTAAAGGGGGACCACAAGAGGGCATTTTTGGCTTTGTACGAGCTGATTTCGGCCTATTTGCCTTGCATCTACCTTGGAGCTGCGCCTAACCTACTAAAGCAGGTCCAAGGCAGCCCAAAACAGTAGCTCCTGCGTTGGTGGTGTCCCCTATGTGCGCCCGGTCTGCCTCACATCCACTTCAGCATGTTCCAACGCAAAATAGCCCCTAAACGCACCCCAAACTCATTTCAACACTTCTTTAACACCAATTCAAGATCTAAAATACATCTCAGCACTTCAAAAACTCCACCAAATCTGGTTCAAAACCATTGATTTCATCTCTTAATTCCTCATTTCATCTCTTTGATTCTTGATACTAATTAACGACTAAAACATAATTTACTTAGTTGTTTAATTAGTTCTTGATTCGTTCTTCTTCTAGCTTAATTTCTTGTATCTTTTCCTTCTTTTATCTTTTGTTTTCTTAGTTTAACATTTGAATTCAAGTCTCTCGTGTTGTATTTCTTTGTTTGTTTTGTCATTTTAATTTGCTTATTTCTTATTTTGATTCTTGTATTCAAAGTCCTTACCTTTATCTTAAAAATGAGTCATCAATAGTTGTTTCCTCTCTTTTATCAATTGTACTAAGAAGCTATGGGGGATCAACCATTGACACCCTTATAGAAACTCTCATGGGAATGCAACGAATGGTGGATAAAATAAATGGATTCATGACACGAATTGAAGATACATTGGGAAACATGAAAAAATGACTCATTAACTAAACACCGGGGTTCAAACATCAAAATTGTACCCCAAGACCTCAAGAATATGTCCAATTAAGAAATGAGTCTTTCCAAATTGAAAAAGACAATTCCAACATAGATCCTTTGTTACTTGCTAACCATGATGCTAGCATTTTACCTAGCATCCCTCCTTCATTTGTGTAGGTTCATGAACAAACAATCTCAAAGGAGGATGCAAGGAAAATGCCTTATGAAAATGAGCTTAAAGGCCTAATGGAATTCTTATCAAGAAATTCCAAACTTGAAAGGTGCAACGCCAAGTTGATAAAGGAGTTAGATTCGAGGACGAATCCTCTTCAATAAAGGGAGGATGATACAAGCTCAATGGGCTTTACTCTTTTGAGATCTATACTTTAAGGACCAAACCTTAGGATCCACGACTTGATCATCCTAGAGAAGCACGTGCGTTATTCGAGGTTATCTTGGAGCACGGGAATAGCTATATTTTATGATGTCATTCGAGGAATAAATGGGCAATATCGTATTTGGATGATAGCTTGGGATTTGAGAGGATATGGCCGCCTATTTGCATTGTTTTGGCTCTTGGGTCACTTTTGGGCTCAAGTTGTAATAAAGGCCCTTGGACTATAAATGGCTAGGACCCTTATCATTTTTAGAGAGTTGATGAATAATGAATTGAGATACATTTGTGAGTGTTTTTATTGAAACTTGTTGGAAGTTTATTTGATTGTCTAGAAATGTAGGTGCTGGGATCCCTTTTCGTTGTGTCCTCGTAAGAGGTTGGTATTATCGGTAATTAATAAGAAGATCTAGGGTTTAGTATACCCTTGGTTGTCTTCTCGTTGTCGACTTAGGTCAATCTATCTATCTTTTACTTTATCGTTCCATTTCCTTATTTTCTTATTTTTGTGATTTCTTATTTAGTGTGTTTCCTTTGTTTTTGTGTCATTTCTATTTTTATATTTTCGTCTTCTATCATTTGGTATCAGAGCCGAGCTTGATTTCATTTTCACGAAGTCAATCTTGGGTCTCGTTTTGTTGAAAAATCAAAAATTCCAAAAAAAAATCACTATTCAAATTTTGAGTCATTGATTTGATTATTTTTCTTGTGTTTTAGTGTTAGATTCTTGTTCCCTAACACTATTAGAGTCTAACCCTTGAATTTGAGCTCAATCGGAGGTGAATCAGAGGGTCTACCATTGTTGGGAGCTCAAGTTTGAAGTTTGAAGGTGGAATTAAGAATCTAGATTTTTTGGTGTGAATTTGAATAAAATGACGTGTGGAATGTGTTTAAAAGGTTGAAAAGAGCCTTGATTAAAAATTTCATCGCATTCTGATCAACGGTTTAAGAGTTAGAGATTTTTGAAGCTTTTGGTGTTCTTGAGTGTTCTTGGAGAAATTCATTTCTTCAAGAGGAATTGTCTTCAAAAGGTGGTTGTTTGATCCTCAAACGTGATGAAAAAGGTGTACAAAAGAGTTTGTACAAATACCTTTTTGAAGATCCAAGAGAATATTCCAAGAGAGAGAAGCAAAGGGGCACAAAAGGGCATTTTTGAATGTAAACTATCACCATCCATTGAAGCAAATAAAGAAAAAATTATAGTTAAAGTATTTTTTTTTATAAGAAGTAGGATAATTTTTTAAACGAAATGGAGATGAAGAAAAAGAAAACTCTGGTTGATAATGGGTTATTGAAAGACAAAATCGTATAGATGTTACTGAAGTAGGATTAAAACTGTTTCAGAGAGAAAAAATGGGATAATTGATATCCTATTAATAACTGTTATCCCTCTTTATGGGTATGAAATCTTTTTTTCTTATATAAAATTTGTATTTTTTAAAATTTAAAGGAAATATTTTTTAAAAATTTTTTAAACGGAATTTTCCATAACTTGCAAACTTAAAAGTTTTGCTATAAGTTGCATTTAACCATCTAAGGAAGGTTATTTGAATTTTTTTCCCTTATTCTTAATATTATAACCTTCATGAACCTAATCCAATAGATACTTCCAGCAATATTTGTTGTTTTTCGGGTTTAGTAAAAGCTGTATTTCACAACAAGAGCTTCAAACATGTGTTTCAAACTAACATATGAACAATCAAATGAAGTTGTAACTCTGTATTCTCAACTTTGAACTTCATTAATAAGTTCAACCCAACTTATGAACATCAACAAAATGAAGTTCAAACTATTTTCTGAAAAATAGCAAACCAAACGTTTAGAAACAGATGAAGATTAGAAGATTCAAGTCCATCGAATTAGCGTTGTGTTCTTAAGGAAATTATTTTCTTCAAGTACCCGAGGTTATGAAATATATCCTCCCAGGATAAAGTGAATCACTTCGTCGGAATAGAGGTACCTCAAACTATATCGAACTGCGAACGCACTCAACGATATCAAATAACACTGGAGTTTTTCAAGAAAAAGGAGTGTTTTTGCTTCAAAATATCATGTATGTACTTGATGAAAAAATCAGGTATTTACAACCACTAAGGTGTTGTTTCATGAAGAGAAACAATAGTTTAGAATGGTGCAACCTCTTCATAAAGTGCAACTCTTTGAAAAAGTCACAACCTACTGAAAAGGTCATAATCATCAAAACTAAAAAGGTACCTATTCAAATTGCATCCTGTCTCTTATTGTCTTTTCAAAAAAATATTTATTCGCACCTCTTAAAAACCTAACAGTATTAACTGAACATGTGTTACAATCGCTTTCTATTCATAATATGTTTGGTGTGGAACCTCTTACTATTTTTTTGATAAAGTGGAGAGACACATGGATAGATTTTTGAGGGAGTAATAACAATTTTTATTAATCAAATGATGGGAGCAATAACAAGAAAAAAAACATTATTGAAGTACTTGGGACAAGATAATTTTTTCAGAAGAAAGAAGTAGAGTGGGGATAAGAAGAGGGTACAATAATTTGAATATGAAGAGATAATGGAAATTTTGGACCACAAACTCTCTATGGTCCAAATTTCTAAATGTCAAATATTAATTCAGATTCACCTCACATATTGTTGTTGCTAAGTGTACCAAGTTCATTGGATAGAAAATAAATCACATAAATGACATATAAAGTTCATTGTCATCCACCATCTTCTTCGAATTTAAAAAATCAAGAGATAACTTATTGTTTAGTTTCTAATTTATTCTTATTATTAACTATAGGTCAAACATATTGTTAGACCCCTAAAATTGACACGAACTTTCAGTTTGACACCTCAACTAGCCCTTGTTCATTTTAAATACCTAAATTAAGCGCCCGTTGTATCAATTTGGCACTATGAAGGTTAATCTAGAAATAACATTCTTTGTTGGGATAACTAGACTAATATGGGGGCTGGCTCAAACTATCACATTCTCGATTCTCCAACGAACATTAAAGTTGTTGATACTATCAATTATGGAAGATAGAACATAGAGTATATGCATTTTTAAAGATTTTTTAGTTGAACAAATTTTAATTTGCTATTGATATGAAGGACCTATTGGAGGGAAGCTATTGAAGAATAAATTGCCCTTTGATGACACTTTGTAAATTTGAACATAATTTGTTTTCGAAATGTTTTCACTGTAAAAGGTAGCTTCATCCCTGAAGGTAATTTTTCTTTTATTATTGATCAATCAACTTTCTTCTCTGCTACTCCGTTTTTCAACAATGATATTTTTCATGGCAATATCACTGTCAGATCGTAGAGACACTATGTTAAAAAAGGCGTTAGGTATCAAAACTAGAATAAAATGTTAGGAGTATTACAATATTGTAGTAAAAAAATGCACTGAATATTTTTCATGTTTTTTTCATGTTTTAAGTTCTTACTTTTTTATATTGCTTGATGGGTAAAGTGCCCCTTAAAAATAGCTTCAAATAGGAAAAAATTATGTGACGACGTTGAAAATATCCAGGAATAGGTAGTTAACGTAGCTAAAATTTAGAACAATTATCATTTGCAGTTAAATCTTTGATTAAATAGCTAATACCAAGTTCATTGGGTAGAAAATAAGTTTCATAAATGACATATCAAGCTTATTGAAAAATCAAAGAGATAACTTATTGTTTAGTTTCTAATTTATTCTTATTATATACTCATTTTTTAAATAATTGAGTTTATTATATTTCAAAGGGTAATACAATAAATTTATCATTTTAATTTATTTGTCCTAAATTTATTTTTAATCCATTTCAAGAAAAATATTTTTTTCCCTTTTCCGACAACTCTTTATTTTCAACTTTCTATGTTATATGTTAGAACCACAAGATTAAAATATGTCTTAAAATATTACTATGTTAAGAGACAAAAAAAAAAAAAAAAGAATTATCAACAATGTTGACATAAACCATAAAATAAAAGAACTAGAATGTATATTTAAAAAGAAAAAAAAAACAAGGCGAGAGATCATATGAAATTACAAACGGTGAATATCCATTATTCACAAAAATTCAAGGAGGGAGTTAATGTTGCCTACACGTAGTAACTACTGTGTTTGAAGAAAAAATATGTTTTCTTTTTCCAAATACTCTCTTTTTCAATATATATATATATTATTCAAAAAATATTTTTGAAGAATACTATTTATTAGGCAAAACAAAAACATTGTTAAGTTCATGTTCTTCAATTTTAATATTTGAATAAATAAAAATATGAGATGAAATTAATGATATATTAATGGGCACCAAAATTTGTGAGGAATATATTTTTCTTACCAAATTTGGAGGATATTTTTCTCAAAACTTATTCACTTAACTATGGTTATAATACTTGTTAGTTTAATATAATCTTGACCTTTAAATATTAATTAAGACACATATCTCTCATCTAATTAATTCTGAAATTAGCTATTTCGGGGTTAGTTATCCCACCATGTATATGAGATAACTTATTCTATCACTAAGGTATAAATGGTGGGATAAATGATCTCATTACAAGCTAATACCTCCAATCAAACATGAGTTAAAATAATTCTGTACTTTATCTCAAAATTATTATAGCTTATAATTAATTTCGAGATTAATTTAGAAGAGGACTTATCCCATGTTTGGTTAGGACAAAATGCATCAAATAACTCATCCCGTGATTAGTTATTTCGGGATTGTAGTGTTTTTCTTGTCCCTCTTTGAGAGTGAAATAACTAATTCCGAAATAGCTTATTTTCCGACTTAACGGTGAGACTTAACCCAAGGACTTTCAAACAACAAGTTACGCTTATTGGTAAGAGTTGACACTACCACATTATGTTTTGATTTATGAGATATTCTATAACTCTTACCCTATAGGCAAGACTTTGACCGCGGACTTTTTAACAACAATTTACGATCCATGGGCAAGAGTTGACACTAACACATTATGTCTTGACTTATGAGATGTTTTATAAATCAAGGACTTTCAAACAACTCTACCATATTATGTTTTGATTCATGAGATATTCTATAACTCTTGTCTTAGAGGCCTGATTTAGTCCAATGACTCAAACAACACATTATGCTCCATGGGTAAGAGTTGACACTACCACATCATATTTTTATTTATGAGATGTATGTTCTATGACTCTTGTCTTAGCCATGAGCTATGAGCAAGAGTTGATACAACCACATTGTCTCTTGATCTAAGGGATGCTCTATTAGTCTTACCTCTAAGACAAGACTTAGCCCAAGAACCGTCCCCTTCCCCACCTTCAAAAAAATATGCTCAATGGGCAAGTATTGGCACTACCACATGTGTCTTCATTTATGAGATATTCTATCATTTTTGCCTTAGAGACAAGACTTACTCCAAAGGACTTCAAGTCATACCCTTAAATTAACTTTGATGTCAAAGAAAGGAAGATCTCTTTGTGGATTATCCAACTTTCTATTTATTAGCATACTATAACACAAGTTGAGAAAAAAGAAAAAAGAATGAGAAAAAAAAAATAAAGATTAGAAAAATAGAACAATAAAAAAGAAGAAAAACAAAATGAGAAGAAAGGATAAAAATAAAGTTTGAGGGAAACAAAGAGAAATGATTAAAAAAAAAAAAAAAATACGGTTGAGACAATGAATTAAAAAAAGAAAAAAAGAAACGAAAAAATAAATAATGTTTGAAAAAAAAATAAAAAAAATACAAATTGAGACAAATGAATTAAAATATGAAAAATAAAATAAAAATCAAGAAAAAATAAAAATGAGAGTTGAGAGATAAATGAGCAATGTAAAAATATTTTGATGTGTAGATAGACAAAAATATACTTGTACTATATATAAAATAAAGAAAGACTGATCTTTAAAAAAACTTTTCTCCTTAAGGACAAAAATGTCAAGTCACTCACTATGAGGGTTATATGTAATTTTCTTGTAATGAAGGAGAGCCAAATCTCTTACGAATGGGCCCGACCCAATAGATACTTCCAACAATATTAATTAAACATGTGTTGCAAATTACAATCACTTTCTATTCATCTTCTATGTTTGTGGAACATCTTTGGAGCGTTTGTGAAAGTAGCTAGACACATATCTAGATTTTTGTGGAAGCAATAGCATGTAAACAAAAATGTTATTATAATGATTGAGACAAGATCACTTTTTCAAGAGAAAGAACGTAGAGTGGGGCTAAGTAGGTTGTGGCTACAAGTATTCGTAAAAGCTTGAATATGATAATATGATGGAAATTTAATTTAGAGGATCACGAACTCTATGATTCAAATTTCAAAATGCTAAATACCAATTATTAATGTACATACACCTCACTTGATGCTAAGCAAATTACAGACATAGATGCGCTATAAAGGTTAATCTGAAAATAACATTCTTTGTTGGGATAACTAGACTAATATGGGGGCTAGCTCAAACTATTCACATTCTTTATTCTCCAACGAACATTAAAGTTGTTGATACTATCAATAATGAAAGATGGAACATATATAGAGTATATGTACTTTAAAAGATTTTTGGTTGAACAAATTTTAATTTGTTATTGATATAAAGGACCTATTGGAGGAAAACTATTGAAGAGTAATTTACCCTTTGATGACTTTTTTTTAAATTTGAACATAATTTGTTTTCTAAATGTTTTCACTGTAAAAGGTAACTCCATCTTGAAGGTAATTTTTTTTATTTTTTTTCATTGGTCAATCAACTTTCTTCTTTGCTACTTTGCTTTTCAATAATGACATTTCACATGGCAACATCATTGTCAGGTCATAGAGAAACTATGTTTAAAAAGGCGTAGGTATCAAAACTAGTATAAAATCTTAGGAGTATTACAATATAGTAATAAAAAGTTACACCAAATATCCATTTTTCATCTTTTAAGTTATTACTTTTTGATAAATTGATCAAATGAATCCTAGTAGTTATCCAAGTTTGTAATGCGTACACTTCTACTTATCTTTTTATCATTTAAACCCTTTAACCTATTAAACATAATATTTTAAATCATTTTAACGCATATATGGCATAAAATTATTGAGTTATACACGCGTTTTATCAGCGAGTGAAATCGAATATTTTACATTTAAAAATATTTTTTTAAATTTAAAATAGTAAAAATAGAATTAAAAAAGAAAAATTCAAAATTTCAGAATCCCATTCTTCTTCATGGACCCCTTCCCCACCCCTCTACCACCACCACCACAGCCAACCATCCCTCACCCCCCACCCAGTAGCAACACCACCACAGATTTCTTCTTCATCACCCCTTCCCCCTCCCCCACCCCGATCCAGCACTACCACAGCCAACCATTCCCCCTCTCCCGTATCCCACCCCGATCCAGCAGCACCACACCACATTCAGTAGCCATTTTCGATTGTAGTGGATGAAAAAGAAAGATGGTCACTAATGAAGATGGAGGAAATTTGGGTCATTATCGTTGCGGATGATATCAATGAAGAGGAAAAATCGACGAACATAAAAAAAATGTAGAGATTTCTCCATTGTTGATGCTCTTTATCGTTTCAGTGGTTCTCGATTGTTGCTGCTCTTCATCGTTTCTCTTTAGGGGGAAGGGGTGGAAGTGTTTTTTTAAATGTTATTTATATTTTATATATATTTTTAATATTTGATTTCTTATGTGTCTTTTATTAATTTCTTATGTGTAATTTAAAAATGACTGACATATCACGTGTAGTTGATTGTATTTAATTCATATTAATTAAATGAGAAAAAAAATTAAAATATTATATTTTAATGGATTTAAGAATTCAGATGACAAAAAGGAATAAATTCATATTTTGTCATCTGAACTCTTAAACCTTCTATTTAAGGAAATGTAGTTGATTCAAAATTTCAGATTCCCATTCTTCTTCATCTGAAAAAAGTTATCAAAAAAGAAAAAAAAATATAAATTTATTATTATATTACCCTTCTATCAAAAAAGAATAAATTCAGATTATTTTTTTTTTTGATAATTTTTTTTATTTTAACTTTCTACAAAATAATGTTAAGTGTGTGAATAAAGTTTCAAGAGTAATAATTTGATTATTCAGAATTTTTGTCTGAAATAACAAGTGATGAACTTCTCTTTACATTTTATTTGGATGGTGGTTTGTCATGATTTCATAATGTGTGGTACAATATGGTATGGTATAATACAGTACAGTATAGTACAATACAATATTTGGATAGACTGTATCGTTCACTGTTGTTTAATGATAGTTTTATTGTTTGGTTTAATAGTATGGTATTGTATTGTAACTGGTAAGTTAACTAAAATGCCCTTAATTATTATAAATGTTAAATTTATCAATAATTGTTAATAAAATAATTTTCTTCCTACTAATTTATCATAATTATGCCATGTAGATATACTAAGTTGTTAAATTAATGTAAATTCTAACAATGTCAATAAAATAGCAAATCAAATTTATTTTTCATAGTAACAATTTCTTTTTTTAATTTTAAAACGTGACACCGACGGTAAATACAAAATTTAAATGCATTTTTTGCGTATGCTACGGGTGTATTCGATATGGGATTCCCAAAAAAATATTTTTCAAGAAAATAAATTATTTCTTACTTATTTTTTTTGTGTTCGTAACATAAGTTAAAAAAAAAATTAAAAGCATTTGTATATATTTAACACAAAATAATAAAAACATATATGATAAACGGTGGTGGAATTAAAAAAAAATAAAAAAAAATATTTGGAGGTGGGGGTATTGGAGTAGGGGTAGGGGGTGGGGGTAAGAAAAGTGTTCTAGTTCTTTTTTAAAAAAATTATATCTTTTTTTTAGGGGGGAGGGGGCAGGAAGGGGGGAGCTGGTAGGGGGTGGGGTAAGAAAATTTTCTTAAAAGTTTTAAAAAATAAATTTTAAACATAAAAAAGAAATTGGTGGGAGGGGGGGAGGCCAGTAGGTGGTGGTGGGTGGTTTGGGGATGAGTGTCGGGTACAAACAAGTTTTTGAAATATTTTTTTAAAAAAAATTGGGTGGGGGTTTTGGGGGGTCGAGGGAGGGGCGAGGTTGGTGGGGTTGGGAGTCGGAGTAAGAGGTGAAGTTAAATAATATAAGGTGAAGGATAAAATAAGATTATATAATATTAAGTAAGTGTATAATTGAAAGAAAAAAATAAGCAAACCAAGGGATATCATAAAATGGGGGTTTTCATGATTACCAAACCATGAAATTTAATCATAACATACCATACATTTTAAGAAACAATAGAAACAAACATGATTCTCTTAAAAACTAGAGTAAATACATAAAGACCCCCTAATCTTGTCCGACTTTCTTAAAAAGACTCCTAAACTATACTTTCGATCTATTACCCCACGAATCTTACCTAAACCGTTGTAAATGCATTATTTTGACCAAAATTTTGACCCTGTGTGTAGGCACACACCTGAAGCGCGTAAATGAAAAAAAATATTGAACCAACAAATTAAAATATGTCACGTGTAATAAAAAGGACCCACATTTTTAATTTTGTATTTTAGTTTTTTTTTTCTTCAATTTTCATCTTCTTCCTTCGTTTCATCTTCTTCATTTGCCATCTTCTTCATTTTTGTTCTTCATTTTCCATCTTCTTCCTTCTTCTTCTTCTTCTCCATTAATTTCCATTAATGGTGTCACTCGATTTTCTTTCCTATTTCTTCTCCTTTTAATTTTTGTGTGTGTAGTGTCGATTTAAATTTGTGAAATGTAATTAAGTGGGAAAGATAAAAAACAAAGACACCATTAATGAAGATTGATGGAGAAGAAAAAGGAAGAAATTACTCAGTACTAATGAGTAATGAGATTTCAACACCATTGTCTTCTTCAACTCCTCCATTAAAGCTCCATCAATGGAGTTTTATGATTAAAGTAAATGGCGTTGAAGATGGAAAAAAAAATTAATCACAAAAAGGAAACTTGATTTCACAACTTTTAAACAAATTAAGAAGAAACTAAAGTTAATACATGATTTTTTCATCCCACTAGTTTGATTCATTAAGGAGATTTTTTTCTTTTTTGAAATTTCCTAGTTTCAATGGAGAATTGGGGAAAAAGATGAGAAAAAGAGAGTAATGGTTGTTAATGGAGAATTGGGGAAGAAGAAATGAAGATTGATTAATGGAGAATTGGGGAAGAAGAAAATTGATTAATTGATAAATAAAATTAAAAGGAAAATAAAAAATATTAAAAATATATGAAATTAAACGTATTTATAGTGGCAGCACCTGATTAGCGCATGCATTCACTCTTTTTGTTGTGACTGAAATTCAGTGAAAAATGATGTATTTACAACGAAATAATGAAGAATGTGGGGTAGTAGGTCGAAGTTGACGTTTAGGTGTCTTTTTGCAAAATTCAGACAAGATCACTTTATGTATTTTCTCTAAAAACTATATCATACCATACCATGAGAAACCACCATCCAAACAGAGGGTTACTCGTTCATCTTTAAGCTTCATGTGAAAAATACTAGTGCTAAAAATTGGTATATAAACCACAAAAATAAGCTCCATCATTGTTATAGTAGATCATATCCAACAAAATATTACACAAATATTGACTCTTTCCTCTCTGCTTTTGGCATGTAGAATTCATTTTATTATACATTTCAAAGCACACACGCACACACAAACTAGAAGAAAACACAGCTTTCCTGTATACTTTTTTTTGCAAACAATGACCTTTTAACTTTCATGTAAAATAAATCTCTTTTACCTGAGGAGATTTTGTTGAAATGCCACTTTGAAAACTTATTTTGAGAAATAGACACTATTTTATTTTTTATTTAAATTTTTAGGGTTTTGGATAAAGTGGTGGGGTATGGATTAAAGTGTTAAAAAAATAATTTGTCACCCCTTATGTATTTATTAAATACTTTTTTAACTCCACTTTTCCATTAAATATCAAAAACTTTTCTCTCTCTCCTCACTCCCACTCACAAAATTATGGTCATTTCTCTTTCCTCTTCCCCCAACTTTCATTTTTCATTTTTATCTTCTCTAAAGCTTTAAGATCTTTCATCTTCCACTTTAAATAATTTCTCTTTATCTCCCGAGTAATTTGTGCTCCATATTGATGGCTTTTTTTTCGCTTTTTTTCGCTTTTTTTCGCTTTTGATTTGTGATAATTGAGTTGATTTTGGAGGATTTTTATTTTTTTTAAAAAAAAGGGGATTGATTTTACTGATTTTTTTTGCTTTTAAGTTGGTATTTGTTTGATTGTTGATGAATTATGATTGTTCTTGTCGATTGCATGGTGAAATTTTTTCGCAAATTTAATTGATCAATGTGCCAAGAAATTTGGATGTTTTTCTATTAATAGACCGTTCGGTTGATTAGGTATTTGTTTGATTTGTATGGAAAAAATTAAATTTTTTTAAAAAATGAAACTTGAATTTAAAGAAAATCTGTATTTTTAAGTTGATATTGGTTTGATTGTTGATGGATTATGATTGTTCTTGTCGATTGCATGGTAAAAATTTTTTGCGAATTTAATCAGCTAATGTGCCAAGAAATTTGGATGTTGTTTTGTTAATAGACCATTCGGTTGATTGGATATTTGTTCGGTTTGGATGGAAAAAACTGAAATCTTTTTAAAAAATGGATCGAAACTTAATTTTATTGAAAATCTGTGTGTTTTAAGTTGATATTTGTTTGATTGTTAATGGATTATGATTGTCCTTGTCGAGTGCATGGTGAAATTTTTTTGCAAATTTAATCAGTTGATGTGCCAAAAAATTCGAATGTTGTTCTATTAATAGATCGTTCGGTTGATTAGGTATTTGTTTGGTTTGGATGGAAAAAACTGAAAAAAAATTTAAAAATAGAATTTAATTTTACTGAAAATTGGTGTTTTTAAATTGATATTTGTTTGATTGTTGATGGATTACACCTGTCCTTGCCGATTGTATGGTAAAAAAAATTTGAATTTCATCGGTTAGTATGCTAGAAATCTGGACGATGAGAACAAGTTCATTTATGATCTTAGACTTAATAGACTGTAGTCGTTTTTTTCTTACCTGATTTTCGTACAATACTTGATATCGCTTTTTCGATGACCACCGAAATTATGCAATGGATGAAAGCTTTGAAACAAGTTAAGGAGTGTTCCAAATGAGAAAGAGAGACATTGATATTGTTGAATCAAAATGAGAAAAAGATGAATAAATGAACATGGAGGAGCTTAAAAAGGTCCATGTCATTTATATAGTAGGGCTACCAAAAAAGTGACCGTTGAAAAAGGTCTAAAGAATATTTATGTTTTCTATAATCGATTAATAAGGTTTACTATATACCCTATCATTGTATGTCTAAAAGAGTTGTAATTATAAATAAGACATAGTTAGGGCTTCTTAAAATTGATGAAGTAAAAAAAGATTGAAGAAATACTAGACTATGCAATTTATTTATTATATACTGATACTGTTATTGATTTCTGCACATGATAGATAGATTATAAACTTTTTGAGAAGTCGATTATTCACCTACTCATAGGTCTAGGATCAACTATCTGAATATATGGACAAGTTAAAATAATGAAAAAAGAGAATTAAATTAAATTAAATTAAATTAAAGTATGATAATTAACACCTTTTAAACATTGTAAAATAATTTAGATACATCAATTGTGACACCAAATCACTTTTGAATATGATCAAGTGATATTTAAGGCATGCTATAGTCGTAGATCGGTGAGATAAGACTAAAAAGGTAAGAAATAAAATAAAATAAAATAAATAAGCATCATTCAAGCAATGCAAAATAACTAGATCATCAAATGAGATTAGACGTGTCTAATGAGTATAAAAAAGAGTGATGGTTGTGACTTGTGGGTATTCATGAGACAAGTAGTGTTTGAGAACAAGTAGTCCTTCTCAATGCATACGTTTGTTATGAGTAATTGATTGTTACTATCATTGCTCTTTCTTATATTCATTTGATCTAGTGTTCAATTATTTTGTACTCTCATATGATGATATTTAGTCACTTTTCATTGCTTGAATGATGTTATTTTATTTTATTTTATTTTATTTCTCTCTTTTTTAGTCTCGTCTTACTTTTCACTAGACTCAATTGATCGATACATGACTGTTAATTTAGTCTAGTATAGATGCATACATTTATATATAATATATGCACGATATCTTTATAGGTCTAGCATCAATCATCTAATTCTATTGACAAGTAAGACGAGACTAAAAAGGGAAGAAATAAAATAAAATAAATTAAAATAAATAAACATCATTCAAGTAATGAAAAATGTCTAAATATCATCATATGAGAGTACAAAATAATTGAACACTAGATCAAAAGAGTATAAGGAAGAGTGATGGTAGTAACAACCAATTACTCAGTACAAACGTCTGCATTGAGAAGGACTACTTGTTCTCAAACACTACTTGTCCTATGAACACCCACAAGTCACAATCATCACTCTTCCTTATGCTCATTAGACGTGTCTAATCTCATTTGATGATATCTAGTTATTTTGCATTGTTTGGATGGTACTTATATATTTTATTTTATTTATTTCCTTTTTAGTTTCATCTCGCTGATTTAAGACTATAGCATGCCTTAAATATCACTTGATCATGTTTAAAAGTGATTTGGTATCAAAATTAATGTATCTAAATTGTTTTACAATGTTTGAAAGGTGTTAATTTTTATACTTTAATTTTATTTAATTTCTATTTTTTGGTCATTATTCTAAATTGTCCATATATTCAAATAGTTGATCATAAACCTACGAGTTGGCGAATAATTGACTTCTCAAAAAATTCATAATCTATCTATCATGTGTAGAAATCAGCAGTGGCATTAGTATATAATAAATAATTCGCACAGTCTAGTATTTCTTCAGTCTTTTCTTGCTTAAAATTACATAAACATTCTTATCCTTGAATGTTTGACCTACAAAAAGATTGGTGCCATCCGAGAAAGAGTGGCTTCCTTGTGGTTCGAACTACCCGTCCTCACCTCCTCGACACTCTTCTTCTTCATAATCTTCACTATTATCTCATTCATCACCACCCATGCAATCGTATTCCGTTGACGTATCATCCCCTGCCGGGGTGGGGGTGGGAGTGGGGATGAGGCTGATGTGGAAACTTTAATTCCCGAGACCTTCCAACAACTTTAACCCGCAATATAGGTCTGGAGTTATTAGAATCAACGGAAAACATGTATAATTTCACGTATTTATTATTTCTTATGAACGTTGGATAGATTTTATCCCTCCCGTTCATCTAGTAACTAATTACCACATCGCTTTGATCACAACTTAATTCACCGCTCTCCATTACGCTTTTAACCATATCGGCATATGAACCGTTGCGACGAAGGACAATGAACACTGTTTCCTTAGACGCATTTTTCCAAATCCAACATTTAGGAGTCTCCTCCCATTCACCAGAAAATATACCACCAACAACCACATAATCTATAATAGACATGATATACCTCGATGATAGTATTTAATAGACTTGAATAGTGGTTTATGAGCCTAGACTTAATAGACTGTAGTTGTCTTATTCTTAGCTGTTGTCCGTACAGTACACGATCGAGCCTTTTTCGACGACCACCGGAATAATCCGACGAGTTACAACTTACAAACAACCTAAAGAGTGTTGGAATATTGCTATTGAGCCAAGAATCATTCGAAATGTGAGACTGATTTTCAAGCTTTTTGTATGAAAATAAAAGAAAAATTGGGGCTAAAAATATGCGAAAATAGCTTAAAACAATGGAGATAATGTCACTTTCCGATGGATACCAAAAAATTCAATGAAAAATGGTCGGAAATTGGCCGAAAATGGTGGCAAAATCGGGTCGTTGGTAGTGGATTGGTTGAGAAGCTTGATATTTTTTTTAAAAAATTAATTATCCAATATTTATATTTTTGGACATGGAATAAAGTGTAGTTTTAAAAAAATTGGAGCTGAAATGGGAAAGAGTCTAAAGTATATATTTTGTAAGTTGAGTGTTAGGGTTGCCTTTTTTTTTCGTGGTCCCATTAGGGTGTCTATATTCCCAATTAAGAAAACCTAGCGCCTAAATATCAAAAAAGAGTTTTGGAAGTAGACTTTTAGCAAACTCCCCCCTCTTACCTTCTACCTATTTATTTTTAATATTATAACTTTCATGAACTCAATCCAATAGATACTTTCGATAGTATTTGTTATTTTTCGATTTTTAGTGAAATTTGTATTTTACGACAAGAACTTCAAACATATCTTTAAACTAACATCTGAATAATAACAAAATACAAAAGTCATCATTTCACTCCTGAATTTGTCCTCACAACTTACTTTAATACTTTAACTTAATACACATTTATTTACCTCCTTAATAAGTTTAAAGTGAATTAGTATTACTCTAAATGACGGAATTTTTTTAAAAAGAAAAAGCAAAAAAAGTGTCTTTTATTAAAAAAATAAGATGATCCTATTTAAATATATATATATATATATATATATATATATATATATATATATATATATATATATATATATATATATATATATATGGGTCAAAATCATTTTTACTCCCCAACTTTATCTTAAAAATCAAATTTCCTCTCAACTTTGAACAATAATCATACCCCCCTTTATCCTAATTGACTTTTTAAACTTCCTATTTTACCCTTTATCATCAATTTTTTTATTCTTTTTTTTAACTTCTTTAAAATCATCATATTTTTATTTTAAAAAAAATTCATATAACAATTTTTTCATAAAAGCATAAACATTATTCCTATAACAAAATTTTCATAAAAATATAAACATTATCTTCTAGAAAAAAAAAGTAAGAAATATATAAGTTAATGATGATCTTTATGAAGTAAATTAGCATAATAAGAAAATTAGTTTTATTAATAATAATCAAAACTATAATATTTATTTTAACGAGTGAAAATAATAAGTACTACTAATTTTATAAACATATTTCAATGCAGAAAATACAAACAATAAATGAAAGAGATAAGCTTCTAGTACCACCCCGAACTATGGTCAAAGTTGTTACGACACACTCCAACTTCACAGGGGTCCTATTATCACCTGAACTCAAATTTAGCGTATTTTTATCATTTTTTGTGCTAATGTGACACCTTTATTACATAAAATGAAGCTCATATCAAAGGTGTCACGTCATCTAAAACGATTGACAAAAGGTATCACGTTAGCTAAAAGGATTAACAAAAATATGCTAAAATTTAGTTTAAGGGGGTAATAGGACCCTCGTAAAGTTGACGTGTGTCGTAGCAAATTTGGTCATAGTTCGGGGATACTAGATGTTTTTCTCGAATAAAAATAAGGTCAAATTTTAAAGATTATATTTATTTATATATATTATAAAATATGTAATACTCTATTGATGACAATCACAACTTATTTACTAATATAGACAATAGATAATATCGTTTCTTATCATTTGATCCTCGTGCTAAAAATAAATGTTTTAGTTTATCTGCTCAATTTGTGAAATCAAGAGAATTGTATTATGTTTTTTGCTTACCCTTTAGTATTAAATAACTATATAAAGTAACAGTATAGACAAATTTAAAGTTTGAAATTATCATTAATAAGGTTAATTTAACAAAATATACCTCTAAGTAAATTTTTTTTAAGGATTGTTTTATATCAACAAAAAGTTAAGTAATACGAAACAAATTTAGTAAGAGAGTGATAAAACACGAAAATATACGCACATGCATGTACATACATATGTATATATACACACTTAGGGGTGGGTTGTTTGAAAACAAGTTATTCTGGAATTTTTTTTTTATAAAATAAGTTGTACTAACATGTATGCGTGATAACTTATTTCATCACTGTGGTAAAAATGGTGCGACAAATAATTTTGAGACTACCTAATACATCTAATTAAACGCAGGATAAATAATCATGAACTTTATCTCTGAATTATTATAATTATACCTCACACCAAACGACTCTTTAATACATATAATACTAAAATAACGATCTTAAAATAATATTGAATTTTATGATAAATTTATAAAACATATTAATTTGCATATAAAGTTAATAAACTTAAATAAAATGCTATAAATATCCATGTTAAAAAAATATTCATTATATATAATATAAAAAGATATTACATAAATATAGAATTAAAATTATAAGGACAAAATGGACATTGCATGGGATAAAGGGAAGAGTATGATTATTGTTCAATGTTGAGGGGAAAGCTTGATTTTTTAATCAAAGTTGGGGGGTGAAAATCATTTTCACCCATATATATATATATATATATATATTACCCGTTCTTCTTCAATGCCCCCACCCCTCTCACCTCTCATCTCACATCCACACATTTTTCTTCTCCAATACATCAACGGACAACAACATCCATTTCCTTTAACCATTGATTCCTCAATTAACAACCCCAAACACATTTTTCAACAACTCTCTTCTTCAGTTTTTTTCATTTTCCTTCATTAACACCACCAAAGAACAACCACGAAGATACCAAATTAAAAATTTTCCTTCATTAAACATCATCTCAGCCTTCAATCCAACTCTCTCAATGTTTCCAACAACCAAATCCACCCTTAAATTGATTATATCAAAATTCAGTATACTTAATGCAGATATAAATTTATATGTAAAATAAATTAAACTTCAATTCTGGTTACGGTTCTAAATTAAGTAAAACAATAGTATGGATTTCTGTATCAAAACTTGTATGGCGACTTAAGAAAATGACTAGTTGCCGATTATAATGATCAGCTTATTTACATAGATTGGTTAAACCATTGGTGTCTGAATTTTTCTGGATGCAGTTTTCAAAAGTTGAAATTCTCTTATCTCATCATACATACACAACTTTATTTAACTCTATAAGCGGAATTTTCGCATATGCTATTATTCTCCTGCATATGCTAAATACCTCCTTTCACTGGAAGAATGATTAAGAGGAGATTATTCTTTTTGTTTCTTTCCTTTATTTTTGGGTAATAGAAGCAAAGGTCACCTGCATCTTGATTTGAAAAGTTGCAAACACATTCTAATTAGAAAGGACGTTTTTTTAAATGGGGTGGCGGGGCATTTTTGTGCTTGCAGAGATCGGGGCCGGAAGAGGAGAAAGAAAGAGGGGTGGGGGAATTTTTTTTATGTGTGTGGAATTATTTTTTAAAAAAGAAAAAAAAATAGTAGTTTCTTACGTGGCAATATCATGACGAGTGTATAGTGCACTCTCCATTGTAAGACTAGGATTGTGATTTTAACGTTGTATTTAATTCACTTGAAAGTTGTTTAAGATGATAAATAATTACACGTAAAATTAAAGTGCTAAAGTAAGTTGTTAGGAAAAATTCAGGGATAAAATGATGACTTTTCTCATATCAAAATGATGTTCAAATTATTTTTTGAAAAATAGCAAAATCAAATGTTTAAAAAAAGGTGAAGATTAGAAGATTCAAATCCAAAAAATTTACGGTGTGTTATAAATCAAACGGGAGAGCCCAACCCAAAAGACTAATTTGATAGGTGGAAGAACTCATTTAGCCTATAAAAGGCTTAGCATTTCTCTATTTTTCCAATGTGGAACAATTGGTTCATAACAATCGCCTCCGCTTGAGAACCAACGACTTCGTTGGTCACGACTGACATCCCTCTTAGGTCTAGACCACCACTCCTGGCGCACAGACCACCACTCCAAGTCGCGGCTCCACGCGTGGATCGATCTTTGTTTGTCACGGCTGGCACCCCTCTTGGACTTGGGTCCAGACCACCACTCAGAGTCATGGCCCAACGCGCGGGACTCTCAACGAAAGGACCATTGTTATAAACCAAACGGGAAAGCCCAACCCAAAAGGCTAATCTGATAAGTGGGAGAACCCATTTGACCTATAAACCCCTTAACATTTCTCTATTTTTTCAATGTGGGATAATTGGTTCATAATACGGTGTGTCCTTAACGAAATTATTTCCCTCAAGTAACCAAGGTTATGGAATATATCCTCCTCGAATAAATTGAATCACTTTGACATAATAGCGATACCTCAAATTCTGTTAAACTACGAACACACTCAATTGTAGCAAATCACAATAGAGTTTTTCAAGAAATATGAGTGTTTTTACTTTAAAATTTCATCTATGCACCTGAGAAAAAAATCACGTACTTATAACCATCAAGATATTGCTTCATGAAGAAAAACAACAGTTCAAAAAGGTGTATCTTTTCATAAAGATGTAGCTCTTCAAAAAAATCGCAACTCATTGAAAAGGTCATAATCATCAAAACTAAAAATATGCCGATTCAAATTGTATCTTTTCTCTTGGTGTCTTTTCTAAAAAAATCTATTTATTTTTCATTCACATATCTTAAAATCTAATAATATTAGACGCAGTTTGACCATGAAAATCATAATTTTTCGAAATTGGAATTGTAGTTGAAGTTGGAGTCGTGTTTGTCCATGAATATCAGTTGAAGTTGTTATGAAATTTTGTGAGAAAAGTAGGAGTGAAAAAAGTAAAAATAAGTTTTTCTTATTTCACTTTTTTAAATATAATTTAAAATTATATTTGAATTTTTTATAATCAAACACTATTATTTTTACTAAAATAAAATAATTTTTCAAAAATAAAAAATAAAAAATAAAAAAATACGCATGACCAAACAATTATTTAATGTGTTACACTCGCTTTCTGTTCATCCTTTGTCTGTTGTGGAACCTCTTAAGATGTTTTTGATAAAAGTGGAGACGCACATGGATAGATTTTTGTGGAAGCACTAATATGCATGTAAACAAAAACATTATTGGAGGGAGTGCTAAGGAAGTACAATGGGGATAACAAGGCTATAATATTTTTATGATGAAGGGATGATGGAAATTTAGGATCACAAACTCTCTATGGTCCAATTTTTTAAATGTCAAATATTGATGTAGATTGACCTGACATGTTGCTATTGCTAAGCATACCAAGCTCATTTGATAGAAAATAAGTTTCATAAATGACATATTAAGTTCATTGTCATTCATCATTTCCTTTAAATTTGAAAAATTAAGCGATAACTTATTGTTTAGTTTTTAATTTATTCTTATTATTAACTGTATTCATTTTGTAAATAATTGATTTTATTATATTTCAAAGAATAATATAATAAATCTATCATTTCAATTTGTTAGTCCTATATTTATTTTTAGTCCATTTAAAGAACAATATTTTTTTCCTTTTTCGACAATTTTTTAATGTCAATTTTCTACGTGATATGTTAGAACCACAAGATTAAAATATGTCTTAAAATATTATGCTGGAGAGGCAAAAAGACAAAGAAAAGAATTATCAATAATGTAGACAAAAATCATAAAATAAAAGAACTAGAATTTATATATATATATATATATTTTTTAAAAGAGGCGAGAGGTCATATGAAATTACAAACGGTGAATATCCATTATTCATAAAAATTCAAGGAGAGAGTTAATGCAGCCTACACGTAGTAACTATAGTGTTTGAAGAAAAAAAAAACTATTTTTCTTTTTTCAAAATATTCTCTACTTTTCTTTTTGTAAAATTAAAGAAAATATTATTCAGAAAATGTTTTTGAAGAATACTATTTATTAGGCACAACAAAAACATTGCTAAGTTCATGTTCTACAATTTTAATATCTGAATAAATAAAAATATGAGATGAAATTAATGATATATTAATGGGCACCAAAATTTGTGAGGAATATATTTTTCTTACTAAATTTGGAGAATATTTTTTTCAAAACTTGTTCACTTGACTATGGTTTTCATACTTGCTAATTTAATGTATAATTTTGACATTTAATATTAATTAAGACACATATCTCTCATCTAATTAATTTTGAAATTAGTTATTTCGGGATTAGTTATCCCACCATATATATGAAATAGTTTATTCCACCACTAAGGTATAAATGGTGGGATAAATAATTTCATGACTAGCTAATACCTCCAACCAAATATGAGTTAAAATAATCCTGCACTTTATTTCGAGATTAGTATAGCTTATACCTAATTTCGAGATTAATTTAGAATAGAAACTTATCCCATTTTTGATTGGGACAAAATGCATAGAATAACTCATTCCAGAATTAGTTATTCCGAGATTGTAGTATTTTTCTTATCCCTCCTTGAGAGTAAAATAATTAATTTCATAATAACTAATCCCGAAATAACTTGTTTTCCAACAAAACGACCCCTAAATGTATACTTAATGAAATGGAGGGAATGAGTAATGGATGGATAAACTACGTAAATGACCCTCCTAATGAGTGACTTTATTTTTTTGATTCCCAATAAGAAATGTGTACAAAACTAGCATTCCTTTTTTTTAAAAAAATGTATAAGACAAATATCTATTCGCCCTTATATATGTCAAATATTTCTAAACAAGTCCATAATTATTTACCTTTCAACTTCTATCCTTTTTTTTCTTTTTTATTTTACTATGAATTTTAATTTTTTATTTTTTTTATTTTTCTCGACCATTACTTATTTTCCTATTCTCCTTTGAACTTCTGTTTTTTTTTTCTTTTTTTCTTTTACATTGATTTTTTTTTTTTTTTTTTTAATTTTTCTCAACTTTTACTTTTTTCCTTTTCTCCTCTCAACTTTCACTTTTTTTTTTTTTTATTCTTTTTTGTTAATTATTTTTTCTTTTCTATTTTTGTCTTTGGTAATTTTTCTTGGCCTTTATCTTTGTTTTGTCTTTTTTTTCTTCTCAACCCTTATTTTTTTTCTCCTCTCAACTTCCATATTTTTTTCTCTTTTTTATTTTGTTTGATTTTTGTTTTTTTCCACAACTTTTATTATTTTTTTCTCTTTCTTTTCTCCTCTCAATTTCTATATTTTTTTCTCTTTTTTATTTTGTTTGATTTTTCTTTTTTTCTTTTTCCACAACTTTTATTGTTTTTTTCTCTTTCTTTTCTTCAATTCTTTTCAAACAACAAGTTATGTTTCATGGGTAAGAGTTGACACTACCACATTGTATTTTAATTTATGATATATTTCATAAATCTTGTCAGAGAGGCAAGACTTAGGACTTTTAAATAACAAGTTACGTCTCATTGACAAGAATTTACACTACTACATTGTGTTTTGCTTTATGAGATATTCTATAACTCTTTTCTTAGTTAGAGGCAATACTTAGCACAAGAGCTTTCAAATAACAAGTTACGCCCTATGGTCCAGCGTTGACACTATCACATTGTATATTGATTTATGAGATACTCTATAACTCTTGTCTTAAATGTGATACTTAATTCAAGGGTTTTCAAACAACAAGTTACGCTCATGGGTAGAGCTGACACTACCACATTATATTTTGATTTATGAGATACTCTATAACTCTTACCTTAGAGGCAAGACTTTGACCATGAATTTTTTAACAACAAAGTATGCCCCATGGGCAAGAGTTGATACAAACACATTGTGTCTTGATTTATAAGATGTTTTATAAATCAAGGACTTTCAAACAACAAGTTATGCCTCATGGGTAAGAGTTGATACTACCATATTATATTTTGAGTCATGAGATGTTCAATAACTCTTGCCTTAGAGGCATGACTTAGTCCAAGAACTTTCAAACAAGAAATTATGCCTTATGGGTGAGAGTTGAACTACCCCACCATGTCTTGATTTATGAGATGTATGTTCTATAACTCTTGCCTTAGCTATGAGCAAGAGTTGACACTATCACATTGTGCCTTAATTTATGGGATGCTCTATTCCTTTTGCCTCTAAGACAAGACTTAGCCTAAGAACCTCCCACAAAAAAAAAAGTTACGCCTAATGGGCAAGTGTTGGTACTACCACATCATGTTTTGATTTATGAGATATTCAATAACTTTTTTTATTAGAGGCAAAACTTATCTCAAAAGACTTCAATATCAAAGTGAAGAAGATCTCTTTGCAGATTAACCAACTTTCTATTTATTAGCAAAATATAATACAAGTTTAGAAAAAAGAAAAAAGAGAAGAAAAAGAAGATTGAGGAAAAAGAATAAAGGCTAGAAAAGAGAAGAATAAAAATTTTAAAAATAAAAAATAAAGAAGAAAAAAAATGGGATGAATAAAATAAAAATAAAGTTTGAGAAAAAAAGAGAAATGATGAAAACAAAAAATAAAAGAAAAATAAAGGTTGAGACAATGAATAAAAAAAAAGAGAAATGAAGAAGTAGATAATGTTTGAGGAAAAAAGAGAAAAAAAAGTAAAAAAATGAAAATAAAAGTTTAGACAAATGAATTAAAACATGAAAAAAGAGGAAAAAAATAAAAATCAAGGAAAAATAAAAAATAAAAAAACGCAAAAAAATAAAAATGGGAGTTGATAGATACATGAGCAGTGTAAAAATATTTGAGGTGTAGAGGGACAAAAATATACTTGTAATATATATATAAAAGAAGGAAGACTAGTTTTTAAAGACTTTTTTTATGTGGGACAAAAATACAAAGTCACCCACTATGGAGACTATACCATGTAATTTTCTTGTAATGGAGGAGAGTCAAATCTCTTACAAATGGGCCCGACCCAATAGATACTTCCAACAATATCAATTAAGCATGTGTTGTGAATTGCAATCACGTTTTAATCATCTTCTTTCTTTGTGAAATATCTTTGGAGTTTTTGATAACGTTAAGAGACACGTAATTAGATTTTTGTGGAATTAATGGCATGGAAATAAAAACATTATTGTAATGATTGAGATCAGATCACTTTTTTAAAAGAAGGAAGTAGAGTGGGGCTAAGTAGGCTGGGGCGACAAGTATTGGTGAAAGCTTGGATATGATAAGATGGTGAAAATTTAGAGGACCACTAACTCAATGATTCAAATTTCAAACAACTTTTATTGTTTTTTTCTCTTTCTTTTCTCCTCTCAATTTCTATATTTTTTTCTCTTTTTTATTTTGTTTGATTTTTCTTTTTTTCTTTTTCCACAACTTTTATTGTTTTTTTCTCTTTCTTTTCTTCAATTCTTTTCAAACAACAAGTTATGTTTCATGGGTAAGAGTTGACACTACCACATTGTATTTTAATTTATGATATATTTCATAAATCTTGTCAGAGAGGCAAGACTTAGGACTTTTAAATAACAAGTTACGTCTCATTGACAAGAATTTACACTACTACATTGTGTTTTGCTTTATGAGATATTCTATAACTCTTTTCTTAGTTAGAGGCAATACTTAGCACAAGAGCTTTCAAATAACAAGTTACGCCCTATGGTCCAGCGTTGACACTATCACATTGTATATTGATTTATGAGATACTCTATAACTCTTGTCTTAAATGTGATACTTAATTCAAGGGTTTTCAAACAACAAGTTACGCTCATGGGTAGAGCTGACACTACCACATTATATTTTGATTTATGAGATACTCTATAACTCTTACCTTAGAGGCAAGACTTTGACCATGAATTTTTTAACAACAAAGTATGCCCCATGGGCAAGAGTTGATACAAACACATTGTGTCTTGATTTATAAGATGTTTTATAAATCAAGGACTTTCAAACAACAAGTTATGCCTCATGGGTAAGAGTTGATACTACCATATTATATTTTGAGTCATGAGATGTTCAATAACTCTTGCCTTAGAGGCATGACTTAGTCCAAGAACTTTCAAACAAGAAATTATGCCTTATGGGTGAGAGTTGAACTACCCCACCATGTCTTGATTTATGAGATGTATGTTCTATAACTCTTGCCTTAGCTATGAGCAAGAGTTGACACTATCACATTGTGCCTTAATTTATGGGATGCTCTATTCCTTTTGCCTCTAAGACAAGACTTAGCCTAAGAACCTCCCACAAAAAAAAAAGTTACGCCTAATGGGCAAGTGTTGGTACTACCACATCATGTTTTGATTTATGAGATATTCAATAACTTTTTTTATTAGAGGCAAAACTTATCTCAAAAGACTTCAATATCAAAGTGAAGAAGATCTCTTTGCAGATTATCCAACTTTCTATTTATTAGCAAAATATAATACAAGTTTAGAAAAAAGAAAAAAAGAGAAGAAAAAGAAGATTGAGGAAAAAAAATAAAGGCTAGAAAAGAGAAGAATAAAAATTTTAAAAATAAAAAATAAAGAAGAAAAAAATGGGATGAATAAAATAAAAATAAAGTTTGAGAAAAAAAGAGAAATGATGAAAACAAAAAATAAAAGAAAAATAAAGGTTGAGACAATGAATAAAAAGAAAGAGAAATGAAGAAGTAGATAATGTTTGAGGAAAAAAGAGAAAAAAAAGTAAAAAAATAAAAATAAAAGTTTAGACAAATGAATTAAAACATGAAAAAAGAGGAAAAAAATAAAAATCAAGGAAAAATAAAAAAACGCAAAAAAATAAAAATGGGAGTTGATAGATACATGAGCAGTGTAAAAATATTTGAGGTGTAGAGGGACAAAAATATACTTGTAATATATATAAAAAAGAAGGAAGATTAGTTTTTAAAGATTTTTTTATGTGGGACAAAAATGCAAAGTCACCCACTATGGAGACTATACCATGTAATTTTCTTGTAACGGAGGAGAGTCAAATCTCTTACGAATGGGCCCGACCCAGTAGATACTTCCAACAATATCAATTAAACATGTGTAGCAAATTGCAATCACTTTTTATTCATCTTCTTTCTTTGTGAAATATCTTTGGAGTTTTTGATAACGTTAAGAGACACGTAATTAGATTTTTGTGGAATTAATGGCATGGAAATAAAAACATTATTGTAATGATTGAGATCAGATCACTTTTTTAAAAGAAGGAAGTAGAGTGGGGCTAAGTAGGCTGGGGCGACAAGTATTGGTGAAAGCTTGGATATGATAAGATGGTGAAAATTTAGAGGACCACTAACTCAATGATTCAAATTTCAAAATGCTAAATGCCAAATATTAATGTTCATTGATCATCTCATTTGATGCTAAGCAAATTATAGAGATAGATGTGCAATGAAGGTTAATTTGAAAATAACATTCTTTGTTGGGATAACTAGACTAAAATGAGGGCTAGCTAAAACTCTTCACATTCTCGATTCTCCAACGAACATATAAAGTTGTTGATGCTATCCATCATGGAAGATGAAACATAGAACATATGCATTTTCAAAGATTTTTTGGTTGAACAAATTTTAATTTTCTATTAATATAAAGGACATATTGGAGGGAAGCTATATTGAAGAATAAATTACCTTTTGATGATATTTTTTTATAAATTTGAACATAATTTGTTTTCTAAATGTTTTTATGGTAAAAGATAGCTCTACTTCTGAAGGTAATTTCTTTTTGATCATTGATCAATCAACTTTCTTCTTTGCTACTCTGCTTTTCAATAATGATATTTCACATGACAATATAACTGTCAGGTCATGGAGACACTATGTTAAAAAAGGCGTTGGGTATCAGAACTAGTATAAAGTGTTAGGAGTATTACAATATAATAGTAAAGAATTGAACAGAATAGTCATTTTTCATGTTTTAAGCTATTATTTTTTTTATATTGAATGATGGGTAAAGTGTCCCTTAAAAATAGCTTCAAATAGGAAAAAAATATGTGATGGCGTAGGAAATATCCGGAAATAGTTAATTGACGTAGTTAAAGTTTAAAATAATTATTATTTGCAGTTAAGATTTTGATTAAATAGCTAATACCAAGTTTATTGGGTAGAAAATAAGTTTCATAAATGATAGATCAAGCTTATTGTCATTCATCATCTCCTTCAAATTTGAAAAATCAAAAGATAACTTATTGTTTAGTTCCAAATTTATCCTTTAACTTTTTGTTTATTATTATCTATACTCATCTTTCAAATAATTGATTTTATTATATTTCAAAGGGTAATATAATAATAAATTCACATTTCAATTTATTTGTCTTACTATTATTTTTAGTCCGTTTCAAGAAAAATATTTTTTCCTTTTTTTGACAAATATTTAATTTCAATTTTCTACGTAGTATGTTACAACCACAAAATTAAAATATATTTTGATACAATCCACATTTCTTTAAATTACGATCACGAGATTCAAATGTTTTTCTTTATTTTTCTTAAACCTCATGCCAAGTCAAAATCAAATGAACAAGTTGGTCGAAAGGAAAAGAGGGGAGTGCTGCCTATAAAGGGCAAGAGTGTATCGAGTCAAACATTAACAAGCAATTAAAACGGAGGGATGAATATGGTGGTATGACTATAAATAGAAGGCTTCATTATTGACGACTCACAAGGAAGAAAGCATTACAGAAATCAAACATGACAAAGTGTTTATTCCTTTTAGCTCTGTGTCTGCTTCCCTTTGTGGCTCTTTCATCAACTTTCAGCTCCCATAATCCCATTCAGTTACCCACTGCTACTGATTCCCCTAAGTTCCTTGACTTACACAAGGCTAAATCTACTTCTACCTTGTCTGATGATCCGGTAGTACATACCATTCTGTATAACCCAGTTACTCCTGATGGAACTTACCGCATGGGTAGCACGGATGGGGGTGTCCTAGGTGGTTATATTTATCTAGGTAAAGCCCCAAATTCAGATTCCCCTTGTCCAGACGCGCCTTTCAAGTACAACGGCGAAGGCGGAACTTCACATAGTGCTATCAGACTCATTCCGTATACTAATATTGGGAAACCACCTAGCATCCATGAAAACCAAGACTTTAACATCCAGTTCGCTGAGTACAATTCTGGTTGCTCGAATTATACAACTTGGAAAGTAGAAGAGCTCGGTGCTTCTGTAAAAGGGGTTAGTTTCGTCTCAACTAAGGGAGGAACCATAGGACAAGCAGATAGCAGTTGGTTCAGGTTAAAGAGTTACTCGGGCGAATACGCAACTGGTTACCTGTTGTTGCATTGCCCTGCTGGTCCCATTCTTTGTCCAACTTGCACTACTGCCGACTGTCATACAGCGTGGATGGTTATGGTAGAAGGAAGGAGGATGCAGATAGCAGGTGGTGTGACTACTGATACTACTGCAGACTATTACCCTCTTGTTGTGGGTTTCGAGAACCCATAATAAACCTGCTAGCTGCAGTCACTATGTTACTTGGGCTTCTACCATCTTAATTAATAATTTGTTTGCTTTCTAAATAAACCCTCTGCTAAGTTTGTATTTAAGCGCTTTTAAACCTATGCATAATAATGTTTCATTCCCCAGTAATTAATAACAGAACAGCATCACATGCATAATGATGTTACGAGTGCGAACAAAGTATCATATGAAAAAATTGAAAAGAAAAAAGGAGTGGCCCAATAAACTTAGGAAGATCATAATTTTTATGAGCTAATTTTATCGCCTATTTAACAATGAAATCAAGATTTGAAAGAACTGGTGAACTTCTCTTTACTTAGTTCATCATCTAGCTTCATGTTTGAATTGGTTAAACCACAAGAATAAACGTCATTACTGTTATAACTGAAAATTCATTTTATTATATATTTAAACAACAACAACAAAAAAAAGAAACACGAAAAACACAACTCTCCTGTATATTTTCATTCCGTATAAAAATATTGGGAAACCACGTGAAAAGGTTCATTGTCACGTGGTTTACTTAATGAATTGAAGTTTAATTTATTTTACATATAAATTTATATCTTCATGTTTGAATTGGTAAACACACGTACTCTAAATTAGTACATACATATATATATATATATATATATATATATATATATAAGTAAACTGAAAATTAACTTAATAGATAACCCCTCATATTTCTAATAAGTAGTTCAAAATAATTAATGACAGAAATCATAACTGAAAATTATTGAGTGTTTAAAATTAAAAAAAAAGAAAAATAAATTTACTTAAAGGTAAAAAAACTTTTTAACTCGACGTATTTTTCTGCATAAACGTCTATTGTATCCCCTGAACCCACAAGCAGTGTATGAATTTGTAGACTTAGTCCCGTAAAATTCTTCCGCAGACTTTTCTCTCTCTTTTCTTTGGCCTTCCAGATGGACGTCTGTATTTTAACAGAAGAATAGTTTCACTCAATATATAATCTGGTATCTCCCATGTGGATCTATCAGGCAGAGGCAATATTGGAACCTCATACGTACCCAACATCGAGACTGGCTTGTACAAGTCAGAGCAATAATCATCAGGTTCAAAATATTTGCTCTTTAACATTGCATACGCACGAGCTCATAAAATTTCATCGATTTCAAATCTATGGAAAGAACATGTCTTCTTCTCTAGGCAAACAATAAAACGTCGATCTTCATGAAACACAAAATAAACATAATCCGTTGCCGGCACAACTGAATATACAGTTATATATATACGTATTAAAAAAAATAACAAATGCATCATGTACTTTTAATAAAATACTTACCCTCATTAGCATACTATTGGCCTCATTAAACTCAAGGAGTTCATTATATTTCTCGCATACAGGTGTAATCGTGAATGTCCCAACCTGTCGATTGTTGTGATGCCATCTGCCAAATATCTTTCTAACTTCCTCTAAGAAATCATATATAGGCAATTTCCTGGCTTCCTTAAGGTGCTTGTTAATGATTTCAACAATGTTTGAGGTTAGAGTGAATCTCCAATTTACAGTTGCATACACCCTAGTCCACTTGTTATATCCGGCCAACTGCAAGTAATCTTTCACCCTAATATCTACTTATTCAACCTTCTTCATTAGACTGTTGAATTCAAAAATTGTATATGATTTTGACGTTGCATAAAACACTTCTGAGAATTTAGCATGCGACTTCTTGAAATTGATTTTCATATTTTTCCACAAATGTCAGATGCAAGTATACTGTACAACACCATTATATATAGTTGACACGGCCTTTATAATACTCTCATTCCTGTCGGACACAACACACATATTTGATTTTATACCATGAGCTTTTTTCAATTGCTCAAAGATCCATATAGTTTGCATACATGTTCAATTTCTGATCGTGAGAAGAACTCTCTCCTTTTTTCTTCGAACATGATTCATTATTTTTCAAAGATTTACCAAAAGAGAAACACAACGGATAGTTTTCGAATCTTTTTTCTTCTTTTCACATCATTACGTACACTGTCACCCCCATGTCATTACGATTCTCCATTCTTTTACTGCTACAACCAACTTTATATTCTATTTTCATGGTTGTCAAATTAAAGTCAATATAAAGTTGCTTACCAATCAATTGAAGCAAATCATCGTATTTTTCAGTTTCATCAATTGCAATTGAGTCGAGCTGGTATTGTTCATACTCATTATCTATATTTCATACACCTAAATGCTTCAAAATAATTGACAATAACCCTATTTTTTTGTATAAAATCTATTGAAAAAATACATGACATACAAATTATAATTAGAAACTGAATACATACCATACAAACAAGGATTATAACAACCATTCAAACAAGGATACAAACAAGGATTATAACCTTTTAGCATCTTCAGTGAAAATACCCCAAATTACGAAAATAGAAACTTAATATAAAAATTTCTATAAATGAATGTATACAAAAATTACAATTGAAATTTTTAGAAACTGAAACCCAAAATTACAATTCAAATTGTTGCATACAACAATACAATAATACAATTCAATTTTCTATTGCATATTACATTCAAAAAATGATTTGAGAAAATGAATTCAAACAAAAAAGGATTTTCGTAAGTCGTATTTACCAGAATTTTGTATGCACGAATTAATTGTAAGAAGTTTGGTGTTGATTTTCTCCTTCTGTAAATCATGATTTAAAAAAAAAAACTAACCGAGTTTTGAGGGAGTGATTAACACATAAATCCATAATAATCGATCTGTTATACCAGAGTAATAAATGGAAAGTTGGAGAAGATTAAGAAAATTTATTGCATTTAAATTTTCTTTTTTATCTCTATTTGCTGTTATGGACTTTTTTTTTTTTGTATATATACATATAACTAACACTAATTTTGACTATAAATTGTAATTATTAAAACTTAGACTAGGAATTTAGTTATACATATTCTAATGAGACTATATGTGAATTTTTGCCTTAATAAAACATGTGTTGCAAATTGCAAGCACTTTGTACTCATCTTTTTTGTGTTGTGGAATATCTAGTCGAGTTTTTGATAAAGTTGCGAGACGCATACTTGATTTTTGTGGAAGCAATAACATATAAGAAAAAATATTATTGGAGTGATTGGGACAAAATAACTTTTTCTAAAGAAAGAAAATAGAGTGGGATTGAGAAGACTCAAGCTACAAGTATTCATGAAAGCTTTAATATGATAAGATGTTGAAAATTTAGGGGACCATAAACTCTAAATATTCAAATTTCAAAATGCTAAATGCCAAATATTAATGTAGATTCACCTCACTTGATGCTAAGCAAGTTATAGATGTATATGTGCTATGAAGGTAAATCTAAAAATAATAGTCTTCAGTGGGATAACTAGACTAACATGGGAGTGTCATGACCCGAACCAGAGCCTAGCCGTAATGGGCGTCCCAAGTTCGACCGAGATTGGAGATCACCCCCGTTACCCAGCACAACCTCTAGCCTTGAGTTGGGTGAGTTTCGAGCATATAACAAGATAGTATAAATGCTCTCATGATGAATCTGAGATAGGATCACGACAGTGACCAACCCGACCGAGTCCAACCGTCCAACCATACCAACTGTACCAGCCCAAAGGCTATAAGCTAAGCCATAACCAGATAAGTTCCATAATATATAATGATAATTAATCCCAAAATATAATACAATGGAACAACCAATAATATCATCCAAGGGTGTAAGCCTCAACACCAATACCAATCCTAATGCAAACACCATTACCGATCCTGCCCACACCAATCCACAATAGTACCACAAAACCTCTAACCAAAAAGAGTAAAAATATTCGGTTGGAGCATGCCCCCAACCATGAGCAAATTGAATATCCAAAACATAATTCAAGTGTCTAAAAATATTCATAACATGAAATGGAGCCTTTCAAAAAAGATAAAAGCTCACTACTCCAGTCCAAATGCTGATCACCGAGTCAATCACTATGTAGGAGTAGTAGAACGATCGGTTCCTACATAACGTGGGTATAAAGCTGCCGGTAGACGGGTTAGTGAGTGATCACTAACATGAACTCAGGATAAGGAAAAAATAATATCATTTATAAAATCAAGTAAATCCATCCGTAATGCATACAACCATACATACACACACACACACATACACATATATATATATATATATCATGCCGGGAAAGGAAACTGAATTTAGCATGTACTAAAACCTTCACCTGTCCTGTTTAATGATTGCCATTCTAAACCACCCACGAGTTATATGGGTCAGCTCTCTATAAGACCCCGTAAGGTCCTAAGCTCATTTCAGTTTAGTCTTGCATGTAAAAGGGGTCCAAGACTTAGAATATTTTACTAAATGTAAGGACTTAGTCATTTCTAAAGCCCTCAAACTTCGATGTATTTATTCTCAACCTTTTATACATCAGAAAGTTAGTTTTTAAGTTGATTCATGATCGGGAAGTCAATAGTACATTTCAAGTGAGTTTCAGAATTTTTAAACAAACGTAAGGGCGTGTTTGGACATCCAAAACAATAGCGGAGGACGATTAGCGATGCCCAGACCAATCTGGTATTGGGGGAGCCGTGATGGAGCCCGTGGAACCCTCTCCTAAGCAGTGCTTCAGAGCTCGCGGTGCCCTGCCCAGTCCGATCCATGCATTTTTTTTAATTTTATTCCGCATTTTTAAGGGCAAATGAGTCATTTTCCCTTCACCCAATAGGTCCATAACACGGGATTAAAGCCCTAAATAGCATATTTGGTCATATATTACTCAAACTCTCTCAATTGAAAGCCATTCTCTCTCAAGATCAAACCCTAGATCTTAAATATTCAAGATCAAGTTTCAAGGAACCACCAAGAACCCTTACGAATTCTTCAATTGAGGTATGTTAAGTGTTCATCCTTGGGTCCCTTCCAACCCCTGGAGTCCAAGAACCTTTTTCAAAGCTTGAGTTATGGATTTGCTTGATTTATATCATATTATGTCCATGTATGCGTTGTAATTTGGGTGTCAAGTTATGAATGGATGAATTTTATGTGAAATAAAGTAATGCGCACGTTGATTGATGTAAGTATCATGTTGATCCCTTAAATTGCGAATTAATTATTGAAGTCGTGATATGTTACCATGTTGATCATTTCGATGTACAAGATTATGCCTTCCAAGTTTTTGATAAAATGACTAAAATGAGTGAAAGTTGAATTATTTGTAGTGTTTTTAAATTTGTGTTATGGTCCTATTGTCAATGTATCGAGTCCTGGGGGTTATCATACCTGAAATATAGCTTTTTACCTAGTTTACGATAGTTATAAAAAGGTATCGGTCGAATTATGTGTAGTAGTACTCAGTCAGTTAACAAGGTCAGTGTGAGTGTAGTCAAGCCTAGCCCAGTTTAGTGCTCAGTATCGGTTCAGTTGGAAGTAGGATTCAACACTGCGCAAACCTAGGGATGGGGCCAATCCTTCCAATTTATGGTGTGACCCTTAGTAGCAATTCCTAAGTTACAGAACTATATAGCCAACGCAGGTTAATATGTCTTCCTGCTAGTCTAGGGTAGACATACATATATATATATATATAAATATATATTTCATGAGTCTTCCTGCCAGATTAGAGTTGACCCAGCCATTGTTAGTTACCTATGGCACGGTACTAACACCCTTTCAACTGGGGTTACAGGTTAGACCCTAATCAGTCTATATTGGGGCGTGTCGGTTAGAAGAAAGCTCCTATATTTTCAGTTTCAACACTCAGTTTAGAATTCAGTTCAGTCTTGCTTGGCCATCGCATGTAGTTTACCAGTTAATTAACTATCAGATTTCAGTATCTTAGTTTATTGGCTATTTCAGTACTTGTTTTATGCATAATCATACCTTCTCAGTCTTTACAGTTTTCATGCATTTTTACTCAGTACCTCATCTTATACATTCAGTCAGTTATTACTCATGAATACGAACCCGTGTATATCAGCCTAACCTCATTTAGCATACCAGTACATTCAAAAGTACTGACCACAAACTTTTTTTTTGCGCTATGATGTCTTATATCATAAGTTCAGACGCACGGATCCTCGATCATACTTAAACTTTTCATTGCATCAGTATCAGCAGCCATGGTGAGTCCTCTTCCTTTGAGGACGAGTTATTTTATGTTCAGTTATGTCAGTAGTTCAATTATGTAGTCAGTCGAAGTTAGTTGGGGTCTTGTCCCATCAACTCCAAAGTCAGACAGTTTAGAGGCTTTCAGACTAGTATAGACAGCTGGTCAGTTACCAGTGGTGATTATCAATCATTTTATCAGTATGTTTCCAGACATTTTAAACCATAATTCAGTATTAGTTTCAGTTATTAAAATCTTATGACATTTTAGTTGAAATTCCGTATATGTTTTTTATCAGTTTTATTCAGTGCTTACAACAGGTACCAACTCATGGGTTATCTTATGGTCTCATGGGACCGCAAGCACCGTGCAGCGTCCAAGGTGTACTCCCGGGTCGTTACACTCCCCATGCTGAAAGGGCCCTAGTGCGTGAAGCCGCATGACCAAGGAAAATACCCTGGGATGACAAGTGTATCCCCTAATATAATGTGTGTCATCATGCACACGGTTACCACGACCAACCTCATATCGACAAATATGAGTTTCCAGTTTTGGTCCCCCTAGGACCTCCATCTTCCATGACTTTGATACATCCCCCCTTTAATGCCCAATTAAAGCCATTTTTCAACCAACCAAGCCATTATCCATTTATTAACCAAGGCCATTAATAATGGCATTGTCATACTAACTAATACTTCCAAGTATTATCCATAGCCAACAATTTATAGATTAAGGGGACTTTCAAGTGCCCTTCCATTTACCATATCAAACCACTTGGGGATCACCATGTACCCCACAAGCATTACCATTTAGATATTTACCTTTCTAAATCATTTAAACCATGCATAATTCCTTTTTCAAGTTTAAAACAAGCAAGAGTTCCATTTAAAAGTAATCACTGCAATGAACATGTCTTTATAAGTATTTTATCAAACACTTTGGGGGCATAATTTATCCAAAACCAATTCCAATTACCAATACCCATTCCCATATAATCCAATTATCCAAAACCACTATTAATGCAAATAAAAGCATAATTAAATCATGGAAAACCATAACCAACCATTTATAATCAAAACCTCCAAATTATATTTAAAAACCAAAAGCATACAATAATGAAATCATTAAAACCAATAATGAAAACCATGGCTTTAGTTGGAACTAACAATGGGGGAAGAGAACATGCCTTAATTAATAGAGTAGACGGGGAGAAATCACCAACAAGATCCCTAAATTAGCTTTTAAGTTGAAACCCTACCTTCCTTGCCCAAAAGCTCTTGAGAGGATTTTAGAGTGTTAAGGAATAATTTCTAAGTGTTAATGAACAAAATAATAGGGTAAATACTCCCCCAATTAGATTATAAGTTGTGGGGTCCTAGTAGGTTAAGTGGAGAAATGTCCAGAGTTCCCCCACATAAGTTGCACGAAAATCCCATCACGGGGATATGACTGACCCACATAAGTTGTTCCCTCCGATGCGATTGGAACCTGCCTCTCGTATCCAAAGCCTCAACCCTTGGACCCAACATTGTCAGGCATACAACTCAACCATCCCAAGTCTTATCCACAACATACGATCTGTACTTCCAACTTGTACCCCTTTCAAGAAAGAATAACAAGAGGATTGAACACTGTCCCCTATATAAGTATCCTATACGACTCGTACCCTGTCATACGGCTAAAAGTGAACCACTCGTACTCAGACCCAACTTAAGTTACCATGCCTAAGGTTAAATAAAGGAAAAACCCAAACCATACGATCCGTATCCAACCATATGACTCTTACAACCTAAGTCGTACCCTATTGCAGTAACCAAATCCATCCCACTAATCAACACTAGTCAGCACATGTAGGTCCATACCATTCGTACCCCGATATGCAACTCGTACCCATGAGTCGTATTGGGTTAGGAGAATGGAATTCCAAAAATCTTCTAAGGTCCATAAACCAAGATGTTTCATTCTCCCCTACTAGGAACATTCATCCTCGAATGACGGATAAGGTAGGGTAGACGCAAACATGGGTCATTAGTATTATCAAACATAAATCCAACCCTTAGATGCCTCTACTCTTACCTTTAGGACAGAAAACAAAGATGCAAGAGGTCCAAACTTTCCTTTAATAAACTCAAAAAAAAAATATGTGTTCAAGAACGTATACTTTTCGCACGAATCCTAGGAGCAAAAAACAAGAGCAGATACTTGGACTTTATGTCCTCCCCCGCATACCAAATACCCTCTTCCACCTTATGATTCCTCCATATTTGTCCGCAACTGATGAACCTACCTACCCAATATCTCAATCGGGACCTCTTCATAAGACAGAGAATCTGATATATCCAACCCCTCTAAAAGAACGACCGAAAAAGGATCAACAATGTATTTCCTCAACATTGAGACATGAAAGATCGGATGAACCAAACCCAAACTAGTAGGCAACTCCAATTCATAAGAAACATTACTAATCCTTCGCAAAATCATATAAGAACCAATAAATCGGGAACTAAGCTTCCCCTTCTTACCAAACTGCACTAATCCCTTTATGGGAGACACCTTTAGGAAAACCTTGTCCCCAACCTCAATCTCTAAGTCTCTACGTCTAACATACGCAAAGGACTTTTGGAAACTTTGGGCAGCCTTAAGCCTATCCCGAATCACCTTCACCTTATCCATAGCTTGATAAATCAAATCCAGACCAAACATATCCACCTCACCAAGATCAAATCAACTAATAAGAGATCTACACCTCCTACTATACAATGCCTCAAAAGGGGCTATACCAATACTAGAATGATAGCTATTGTTGTAAGCGAACTCCACCAAAGGTAGATGCTCCACCCAATTACCACCATAATTAACCACATATGCTCGAAGCATATACTCCAATGTCTAAATAATTCTCTCTGCTTGCCCATATGACTGCAGATGAAAATAGTACTCAATCCTCCGCTAGAAGTGAGATATATACTGTGTACCACTATAAAAAATAATTAAGATAGGCACACCATTTAGCTTCACAATTTATTTAAGATACAAATTTGCATAGTCCTCCCTCGAAAAGCTAGTCCTTACTACAAAAAATAAGCAGACTTTATCATCTTATCCACGATAACCCAAATCGAATCAAACTGGTACCGATAACGAAATATAGGTTGATCACCTCCCATTTCTATTCTGGAAAATCAATTTCTTAATGCAACCCACTAGGACTCATTGCTCAACCTTAACTTGTTGACACACCATGCACTTGGTCACAAAATCAACCACATCACTTTTCATACCGTTCTACCAATAGATCTCCTTGAGATCATGATACATCTTTGTAGAGCCGAGATGAATAACATAGCGCAATTCATACGCCTTATCCAAAATCCTTTGCCGTAAACCATCGACATCAGGAACATATAACCTCCCTTGGTAATGTAAAGCACCATCACTACTAATCTCAAATACCACCACCTTTTTCCCACCAACATCACTTTTGATTTTCATCAAAATCGAATCTAGAACTTGTTTCTCCTTAATCTCTGTACCAAGAGACGATCGAACCACTTTTTGTACCATTACACCACTATCCGTAGAGTCCAAGAGACGAACTCTAAGATTGGCCAAATGATGAATATACTTCACACTAATTCCTGTTCTTCTTCCTCCACATGAGCGAAACTCTCCATAGAAAACCCTCTAAGAGGATCAACAACCATATTAGCCTTACCTGAGTGGTAGTGAAGACTCATATCATAGTCCTTGAGAAGCTTAAGCCATCTCCTCTACCTGAGATTAATCTCCTTCTAAGTAAGCACATATTCTAGACTCTTATGATCAGAAAAGATATCCACGTGAACACCATGCAGATAATGCCTCCAGATCTTCAAAGCAAACACAACCGCTAACAACTCCAAATCATGAGTAAGATAATTCCTCTCATGCACCTTCAACTAACTGGAAGCATAGGCAATCACCTTTCTATGCTGCATCAAAACACAACCAAGCCCTCATCGAGATGCATCAAAATAAACCAAGAACCCATCATTTCTTTTCGACAAGGTCAGATTTGGAGTTGAAGTTAACCTATCTTTCAACTTCTCAAAACTCCCCTCTCAAGCATCCGACCCGAAAAACTTAACCTTCTTCTGAGTCAACTTAGTTAAAGAAGTAACTATCAATGAGAAGCTTTCCACGAACCGCCTATAACACCCAACTAAACCTAAGAAGCTTCAAATATCGGATAGAGTCGTGGGTCTAGGACACCTTTTCACCATAACAACCTTTTGAGGATCCACCATTATCCCCTTGTTAGAAATAATATGACCCAAGAAAGTCACAGCGTTCAGCCAAAACTCACACTTAGAGAACTTGGCATACAACTACTATTTCTTTAAATTCTGCAATACTACTCAGAGGTGATTGGGATAATCCACTTCGCTCTTCAAATAAACCAAAATGTCATCAATAAACACAATGACATAGAGATCTAAATACTTCTTGAAAAATTTATTCATTAGATCCATAAATACCACCGGGGCATTAGTCAATCCAAATGACATTACCAAGAATTTAAAATGCCCATACCAAGTATGAAAAACCATCTTAGGGATATCCATTTCCCTAATATTAAGTTGATGATACCCCAACCGAAGATCTATCTTAGAAAAGAACTTGGCACCTTGAAACTGGTTAAATAGATCATCTATCCTTGAGAGAGGATATTTGTTCTTGACCGTCACCTTATTCAACTGCATGTAGTCAATGCACATTCGAAGGAAACCATCCTTCTTTCAAACGAAAAACACCAATGCACCCTACAGAGATGCACTAGGATGAATAAAACCATTGTCCAAAAGATCCTTAAGTTGCTCCTTGAGTTACCTTAACTCAGTCGAAGCCATTCTATAAGGAGGAATAGATATTAGATGAGTGTTCGAAAGCAAATCAATACCAGACTCTATTTCCCTATCCGGAGGAACACCAGGAAGACCATCCCGAAAGACCTCTGGAAACTCATTAACAACTTGAATTGACTGCAGAGAAGGAGCCTCTACGCTAGAATCATTAACCCGGACCAAGTGATAAAGACACCCCTTGGAGATTAACCTTCGATCTTTAAGATAAGAAATAAACTTTTCCCTAGGAACTAGAGAACCACCCTCTCATTCTATAACCGGCTCACCAGGGAACCTAAAGATAACCTTTCGGGTCTGAAAGTCTAAGGACGCGTAACAGGATTGTAACCAATCCATACCTAAAATAACATCAAACTTCACTATTCCTAATTCAAACATATCCACCAGGGTTTGCTTGTCACCAACAGATACCACACACCCGCTATAGACCCTTTTATCAATAACTGAGTTTTCTATCGGGGTAGAAATAAGAAAAGCATTCAAAATCACTTTGGGATTAAAGCCAAAATATAGAGCCACATAAGGAGTCACATAAGAAAGAGTGGACCCTAGATCAAGAAATATTATATGTCATGAGAAAAGAGCTATAACATACCAGTAACGACATCAGGTGATGCCTTGAATTCCTGTTGGGACGTCAAAGTGTAGAACTTATTTCGACCAACACTAGAACTAGGAGCACTAAAAGAAGAAAATGCAACACCACTAGGTGTAGGAGTAGAAAATGAAGCAACATGAACCTTATTTGCCCCCGTAGTGACCTTATTAATCGGATAATACCTGAGCCGATGACCTACCTAGCCATACTTAAAACATTTTCCCTCTCTTCTTCAAAATTACCCTAATGAGTTCGACCACAGAACCGACAAGGAGGGCACCCTGGGACTGTGTACCTCTCTGATAAAAAACCCTGCTCCTTTTATTATATCTATCTGCGAACTCCACCTGCCTCCTCTTCTCATTCTCCACTTATTGCATAAGAATAGTCAACCTCAAAATGTCCATATCCTTAATAAGCAAAAGAGTTTTGTTTTCCAAGATTAAATACCTATTCAACCTAGAAGCAAACTCTCTGATTCCCGTTATCATATTAGCCACCAAATCAGGAGCATACCTTGATAGTTGATGGAACTTCAAGGCATATTCCTTGACAGTCATTCTTCCTTGATTTTGATTCATAAACTCTTCCATCTTAGCTTCCCTCAAATCTTAAGGAAAGAAATAATCGAAGAAGGAATTATAGAAGGCCTCCCATAATTTTGATTCCTCTACATCACCCTTATCTCTGTCCTACTTCTTATACCACTGATAAGCAGTATCTCTGAGCTGATAAGCTGCAAAGTTTACCTCCTTCTTATTTGTAGCCTGCATCACTCAAAATATCTTTTCTATTTAATATAAAAAGCCTTGTGGATCCTACTCTACCTCCACTCTAGTAAAAGTAAGAGGTCCCATCTTCATAAATTGGCCAACCCTTACGGCCCTGATACATCTCGCTCAATTTGAGTAGCAACCAAATGAGCAATAACATGAATAGATTGAAGAAATTCCGTACCCATCACATTGCCCTAAGGGGCCTGAGGAGAACTGGTAGGATTAGGAGGAACTCCAGCACTATCAGGAATGGGACCTTAAGATTAAAGATGAACCCCAGCTGCAGGTCGTACCCCCTCAGCATTATCCCAGATGGGATAGAAGAATTTCCCTGTGTTTCAGATCTATGAGGCATGATTTGAAAGACGAGAAAACAAAGATTAGAGAATATTCCAGGTCTTTAGACTCCAAGCTTGAAAATAGAATACCAAGAAAGTGGAACATTCCAAAATGTCTTGTAGCCTCTCCTTTATGAGTGTGGTGCCTACACACCCCTAAAGAGACTCGACTTGACACGACTTTATGGACTGCCAATTGACCATAAACCTAAAGCTTTGATACCAACTTATCATGATCCAAACCAGGGCCAAGACGTAATGGGTGTCCAAAGTCCGACTGGGATTGGAGACCGCCCCCATTACCCAACCCAACCTCCACCCGCCACCGCTGAGTTGGTTGAATTTTGAGCATATAAAAATATAGTGTAAATCCTCTCATGAAGACTCTGGGATCGTGACCAACCGATCGAGTCCAACCGTCCAACCATACCAACAGTATCAAACCAAAGGCCATAAATCGAGCCATAACTAGATAAGTTCCAGAACATATAATGATAATCAATCCCAAAATATAATATGATGGAATAACGAATAATATAGTCCAATGGTGTAAGACAAAACACCAATACCAATGCTAAGGCAAACACCAATACCGATCCCACATATACCAATCCACAGTAATACCATAAAGCCTCTAACCAAAAGAGTAAAAATATCCTATCAGGACATGCCTCCAACCATGGCAAAAACCAATATCCAAAACATAATACAAGTGTCTAAAAATATCCATAACATGAAATAGAGCCTTCTAGAAAGATTAAAGCTCACCACTCCAGTCCAAATATTGATCCCCGCGTCAATCACTATGTAAGAGTAGTAGAACGGCTGGTTCCAACATAGCGTGGCTATACAATCGCCTGTAGATGGGTTAGCGAGTGATCGCTAGCATAAACTTAGGATAAGGATAAAATAATGTCATTTTTAAAACCAAGAAAATCCATCCATAATGCATACAACCATACACACACACATTTATATATATATATATATATCATGTCGTGAAAAGAAATAAGGTTTAGCATGCATTTAAAACCTTTACTTGGGCTGTGTAGCAATTGTCGTCCTAAACCACCCACGGGCTATATGGATTTATCTCCCCTGCTAAAATAGCCCCAGTGTGTGAAGCAACATGACCAGAGAAAATACCCTAGGATGACTAGTAAATTCCCTAATATAAAGAGCGTCTTCATGTGCACGGTCACAAGACCAACCTCATATTGTCAAATATGAGTTTCCAGTTTTGGTCTCCTCGATACCTCCACCTTCCACGACTTTGCTACACCTTCCCCTTTAATGCCTAATTAAAACTATTTTCCAACAAAACAAACCATTAGCTATTTATTAACCGAAATCATTAATAGTGGTTTTGTCATACCAACCAATACTTAAAAGTATTAGCCATAGCCAACCATTTATAGATTAAGGAAACTTTCAAGCGCCCTTCCATTTACCATATTAAACTACATGGGGATCACCATGTACCCTACAAGCATTACCATTTATCCATTTACCTTTTCAAACCATTTAAAGCATGCATAATTGTCATGCCCCAAAATCCCATCGGGCCGGACTGGCACCCGAAGCCGAGAAGGCCCGGGAGAACCCGTTCAAATACCTGTACTTTCCCTTACATGTCACCAAAAATTTGGACAGCACTTCGTTGCATATAGAAGGATCTAATTACCTGTATCAGCACAACACGCACAAATATATATATATATAATACTTGGCCGTCGGGGCCACCACATATACAGATATAACATCACTTTATAAACTTCCATGACTTTACCCTTCCTTATGTCTACAAAGCCTCTAGGATATACATGACATAACTAGGGTCGGGACAAACCACCGCCCACACATGACTCTTGTACAATAACAAAACATAAGGAACCGACTCGGAAAACTCCGAAGCAAACTGGAGCTCACCAACAATAGCTGTATGACCTGGCTCCTATCTATGCTGTGAATAAGCTGAGGTACCTGTGCCTGTAGCATGAAATGCAGGTCCCCGTGGGGGACGTCAGTACGAAATATGTACTGAGTATGTAAAGCTGTAGATAATCACATATGATATAGGAGCTCAATAGAAATCCGAAACAAGTGAATAAATCGTAATTGGAGTGGACCACACTTACTAGAACTTGTGACAACCTGTACATTGAATTTATTCAATCACTTTACCTTCGTTCTTAACATCTTTGTAATCATTACTGTACTGTACTGTGACCATTAGGATGCCTCCAGTACATATCAACTGGGATCGACCCAAGCTAGGATTATGTCCCTGGGATACCACCCATAAACACGTAAATAGGGATCGACCCACGCTAGGCTTATGCCCCTGGGATACCACCCGATAAGAGAGAACTTCCATCACTTAGTTCAATTAATCTTTGAGATTGTTATTTCGGTCGCCACCACATTTTTGATACTTTGAAACAACGATACATCAATAAGAACCAAGTAATAGACCTTCTATACAATAACGACGTAATAAAGAATCATTGGTACATCAACAATGTGTTTCAGAATCATCAATATCACAACAATGAAATAGGAGCCTTTTGGTATATCAATGAAACATTTTGACACTTTATAGAATGGAAACAACTTCGTTGGTAATGTAGAACAATACATGTTTTTTGACAACCTCGGAATCTTACTTGATGGAACATTGGTGTTTTCATGCCAAAGAACATCGTTAGAGTATGATTTACATACCTCGTTGTAGATTCGGATACAAATTCAACACAACTTCCCGCCTTTACAAATCACTTATCTACAATGAAATGTTTGGCATCTAGTATTAGCAACCCAACACCACAATTCTCTTCCATAATTCCATACAACCAATATTTGCAAAACATTCCAAAAACCAACTTGAACAGTAGGTTTATGTGCATATATATATATAATCATCAATACCACATCATCACACCAAATCCCTTCACAATTCAACATAATCCAACATCATTTCCCAATCATCTTTCAACAACAATCAAATAACATACTTCTTATGCTCACATGCATATATATATACATATCCATATAAATAACACCAACATAATTTACATCCTTACCATAAAATGGCCCTTTTGATTTTGAAGTCCTGTTGGCACAAATAAGGGGTGCTTCTCGAAGCCCTCGAGACGGTGAACACAACTACGGAATCAATTTGAACTTTCTACGGTTGAATCACAAGATAATTGGAGTTGAACTTAGACTAGGGTTTCTTATTCTTCAATAATTTGGATGATAACATGATGGATATGAGGCTAATTATATGTATATAATGACCAATTTTCGTCCATGAGGTGATGGAAAATGACCATATTGCCCTTAAAAATTTAAGTAAATCCGAATCTGTCCATGGTGGACTGTTTTGATAGGCTAAAGTAAATCGACCATAACTCTTTGCTCCGATATCGGATTTGGGTGAAATTGGTATAGTTGGATAGATAATTCAAAGGTATTTCATTTAATATAAAGTAGGCCACCCAGTTCGTCCTTTACAAGGAATTATGATTGTTTGAATTTGACCCTAAAAATCTGTTTTGAGAGGCTGAAGTAAAACGAGTATAACTCCTTACTCAGACGTTGGATTTGGATGAAACCAATTGCATTAGAAAGAATACTCTCGGGTATTCTCATCAATATATAGCAGCTCACACAGTTCATTTTGTACAAGGATTTATGATCGTTTAAAGTCGAACTAAAAATCTGTTTGGCTGCAGTACTTTTGTGTGCAGAAAATTTCTGCACATTTACTGTTCATTGGGTCCACCGTTTTCATGTTTCGAACATGCTCGCTTATATCCGATACTCATCTGTTTTCAGAAATCTTTATATCGTTGGAAAGATAACTCGATAAACTTCGCATAGTAACTTCGACGAGCAAATTCCGATATAAATAAAGTCGATTCCCATACATATATAATCAAACTATACACTTGAAACCATCTCAAAATAATCAATACTCATACTTAAACTCATATATACCTAACTTATGGTCAATACATATACTCCAACACATATAACCATGGCTAATGCACGTAATTAAGTACGGGGTGTTACATCCTTCCCCCCTTAAGGATATTCGTCCTCGAATGTGAATGTAGTTATTTAGCCGAAACAAGTTTGAATTCATAACTGATATTCACGTCATCATATAGATATTATGCATATGTAAAAACTTACTTGTTAGCGTCCCAGTTCCACTCCTTGCACTTCTTTTAACCTTTGAACAAATAAGGGTATTTCGATTTCATTGCTTCCTCCGCTTCCCATGTAATCTCTTCCCTTTGTTGATTTCTCCAAAGTACTTTCACCGATGCTACTTCTTTGTTTCTCATCTTCTTAACTTGACGATCTAATATAGCAATAGGCATCTCCTCATAGGTAAGATCTTTTGTTACTTGCACATCTTCAGTAGAAGTAATAAGGGACGGATCTCCGATGCACTTTCGAAGCATCGATACATGAAATACTGGATGCACTGATGAGAGTTCCTGGGGTAGCTCTAATTCATAAGCAACTTGCCCACATCTTCGAATAATCTTATACGGGCCTATATATCGTGGACTCAACTTTCCTTTCTTGCCAAATCTCATCACCCCTTTCATTGGCGATACCTTCAAAAATACCCAATCGCCTAACGAAAACTCTAGCCCTCTTCTTCTACTATCCGCATATGACTTGTGTCGACTTTGGGCTATTTTCAACCGTTGCTGAATCACCTTGACTTTTTCTATGGCTTGATACACAAGATCCGGTCCGAACATAAGAGTTTCACCCGCTTCGAACCATCCTATTGGTGATCTACACTTCCTCCCATATAAAGCTTCATATGGTGCCATTTTGATACTTGAATGATAGCTATTATTGTAGGCAAACTCAATAAGAGGTAAATGATCATCCCAGCTGCCTTTAAAATCTATAACACATGCTCGTAGCATATCTTCAAGTGTTTGAATGGTGCGCTCTGCTTGTCCATCCGTCTGAGGGTGAAAAGCTGTACTCAGATTCACTTGTGTTCCTAAACTCCGTTGGAAAGACTTCCAAAAGTTTGCGGTAAATTGAGTTCCCCGATCCGATATAATAGAAGTTGGCACCCCATGTAATCAGACTATTTCTTTAACATACAACTTCGAATATTCTTCAACTGTGTAAGTGGTCTTAACGGGTAAGAAATGTGCGGATTTAGTAAGCCTATCCACAATCACCCATATAGAATAAAATTTCCAAGCTGTACGAGGCAAACTTGTAACAAAATCCATGTTGATCATGTCCCACTTCCAAATTGGCAGATCTATGCATTGCATATAGCCTCCGGGCTTTTGATGTTCCACTTTAACTCGTTGGCAATTTGGACATTCAACTACAAATTCTGCGATGTTCCTTTTCATGTCATTCCACCAATACATATCTTTCAAATCTTGATACATTTTGGTTGATCCTGGATGAATGGAATACCTTGAAAAATGTGCCTCTGTTATAATCTTCTTTCTTAGCCCGTCTACATCCGGCACACACAATTGGTTTTGGCACTGAAGTACTCCTTCTTGCGTAAGCTCAAATGCCTTGGTCGCACCACTCTGAACGTTCTCCTTAAGCTGTAATAAAATGGGATCTGCATCTTGCTTCTCTTTCACCTCAGCTACTAATGAGGATTCCGCGGCATTATGCACAATAAGCTCCTCGTCCGGAGTTTCGAGAAGACGAACTCCTAGAATAGCTAATTGATGAAGATCTTTAATCATCCCTTGCCTTTCTATAGGTGCCATCATAGCCTTACGACTCAACACATCAACTACTATATTCGCTTTCCCTGGGTGATACAAAATATCAACATCATAATATTTTAATAGTTCCATCCACCTTCGCTGCCTCAGATTTAGATCCTTCTGACTGAAAATATATTGTAAGCTCTTGTGATCAGTATATATATCAACATGAACCCCATATAAATAGTGGCACCATATTTTTAAAGCAAAGATAACCGCTGCCAGTTTAAGATCATGTGTGGGGTAATTTTTCTCATGTGGCCTCATTGGCCTTGAGGCATATGCTATCACCCTACCATGCTGCATTAATACACATCCTAAACCAATTCTCGAAGCATCACAATACACTGTATACCCTTCTGTACCTTATGGAAGTACCAACACAGGTGTAGAAGTCAACTTATTCTTCAATTCTTGGAAACTCTCCTCACACGCATCATTCCATTGGAACTTGGATGCTTTATGCGTTAGCTTGGTTAAGGGTGCTGAAATAGAAGAAAAGTCTTTAACAAACCTTCTATAATAACCGGCCAACCCGAGAAAACTACGAATCTCCGTAGGCGTTGTGGGCCTTGGCCAATTCTTCACATCTTCTATCTTTTGAGCATCAACCTTTATCCCTTCACTAGATACAATATGACCCAAAAATGCCACCGACTTTAACCAAAACTCACATTTAGAGAACTTTGCATAAAGCTTACAATCACGAAGAGTCTGCAATGCCTGTCGTCTGTGATTGGCATGGTCCTCTTCTGATCTAGAATAAACTAGAATATCATCTATAAAAACTATCACAAATACATCCAGGAATGGCTTAAACACCCTATTCATCAAATCCATAAAAGCTGCAGGTGCATTTGTTAGCCCAAATGACATAACTAGAAACTCATAATGACCATACCGTGTTCGGAAAACTGTCTTTGGTATATCCTTCTCTTTGACCCTCACTTGGTGGTAACCTGACCTCAAATCAATCTTAGAAAAACACTTGGTGCCCTGTAACTGATCAAATAAATCATTAATTCTTGGGAGAGGATATTTATTCTTAATAGTCACCTTATTCAATTGCCGATAATCAATACACATCCTCAGCGAGCCATCCTTTTTGCGCACAAATAACACTGGTGCTCCCCAGGGGGACATACTAGGCCTTATGAATCCCTTCTCTAGCAAATCTTTCAATTGCTCTTTCAATTCTCGTAATTCTGCTGGGGCCATTCTATACGACAGAATGGAGATTGGTTGGGTGCCTGGTATTACATCAATACCAAACTCTACTTCTCGTTTAGGAGGCAAACCTGGAAGATCTTCAGGAAATACATCAGGAAATTCATTTACCACCGGAACATCGTGAAGAGTTGGTGGCTCTACTTCTGTATCCCTTACTCTAACTAAATGATATATGTATCCCTTGGAAATCATTCTTCTTGCCTTAAAATAAGAAATAAATCTACCTCTTGGCTCGCTAATTTCACCTTTCCATTCAAGGACTGATTCATTTGGAAAATGGAAATATACCTTTTTCGTGCAGCAATCAATTGTGGCATAACAAGACGCCAACCAGTCCATACCCATTATAACATCAAAATCTACCATTTCTAACTCTACAAGATCAGCCATCGTATCACGACCACAAACAGTTACTATGCAGTTTCGATAAACCCTTCTAGCTATAATAGATTCCCCAACCGGTGTGGATACTTCAAATGACTTAACTAATAGTTCGGGTATTCTTTCGAACTTTCCAGCAACCAGTGGAGTAACATAAGATAATGTGGAACCGAGATCAATTAAGGCATATAAATTGAATGAAAAGATAGACAACGTACCCGTAACCACATCTGGGGAAGCCTCTAAATTCTGTCGATCCGCTAGAGCATACGTACGATTTTGAGCCCCGCTAGAACCCGAGGCTCCTCTATCACCTCTAACATGACCCATTGGTTGTGCACCCCTTCCTGAATAAGGCATCGATGATGATGATGCAACAAATGACCCCGTAGGTCGTGCCATACCCCTTATGTCCCTTCGTGGGCATTCCCTCATCATACGCCCCGACATACCGCACCAAAAGCAAACATTGGTCCCCAGCCGACATGCGCCTAAATGATACCTTCCACATTTATTGCATGGCTCTCGAGGAGGTCTCAATTGGCTCATATTCCCTTGCCCTTGGTACCCCACTATCCGCGAACTCTGACTCTCACTTCTATGCCAAAATTGATTTCCTCTGGACCCTTGAAACTGTGGTGGGGAACTAGCTACAGAATAAGAAGATAATGGCCTAGGTGGTCTAGCAGAAAACTGTGGTCTGAACCCTCCTTGAGATGCCATGAACTGCCCTGTAGATCTATCCCTCTTGGAATATCCTCTTTCTGATTCCCGTGTTCTTCTCCTCTGCCTCTGATCTTCTATTTTCTGTGCAAAAGCTTGGATCCTTGCTATGTCCATATCTTTGTTCAAAGCGGCAATAGTACAATCCCTAACTAAATACGGATCCAATCCATCCACATACCGATGAACTCTGTCATCCATAGTAGCTATAACATTAGGAGCATATCTGGACAGAGAATTAAATCGAAGACTATACTCCCTCACACTTGTATTACCCTGTCGAAGATTTAAGAACTGATCCGCACGGGCCTGACGAGTCTCATATGGAAGATAATGACCAATAAATACCTCTTTGAACTCTTTCCAAGTAGCTGGGGGTGCATCAATACCCCTTGACCGTTTCCAGTCTTCATACCAATATATAGCCTCACCTTTGAATCTATACGCGGCTAACTCCACTGTCTCTCTGCCCGATACATGCATCACCTCTAGGGCCCTTTGGATCTGATCAATAAAGTCCTGCGGATCTTCGTTAAGATCGGATCCGGTAAAAGTAGGCGGATCCATCTTAAGAAAATCCTGTGTTCGAAGACTAGCCGCCTTATCTATACCACCAGGACCTGCAGTAGGAATGGCTCGCCCTTGAGCTTGCCCAGCAACTATACGAGTCAAAAGTTGCACTGCATTTGTAAGATCTTGATCAACAACATTAATAGGTGGCTCTGGGGATATAGTTCTCCTCCCCCTTATTTCTTCCGGACTGGGGGAAGTTTCTGATGCATGCTCAGCTGGAGCCTCACTTTGATTAGCTGGTATAGTGGGTGACTTACTAGTCCCCTCTCCGGCAGCCACATCTACTTGCTTACCGGTATTCTTTCTTCTGGTAACCGGCATCATTACCATAATAAGAGAAACAAACTGATTCAGTGGTCAACTATGACTTCATATACAATATAAGCTCTATCGCACGATATAAGACATGAAGAAAAGAAACAATTCCTAAATGTCCATAGCCTCCTATTTATAGATGTAAAGCACAACACACCGATAAACAAGACTCTACGTAGACACGGCTTTGTAGACTCACTAGGACGAACCTCTCTGATACCACTTTTGTCATGCCCCAAAATCCCATCGGGCCGTACTGACACCCAAAGCCGAGAAGGCCCGGGAGAACCTGTTCAAATACCTGTACTTTCCCTTACATGTCACCAAAAATTTGGACAACACTTCATTGCATATAGAAGGATCTAATTACCTGTATCAACACAACACACACAAATATATATATATATATAATACTTGGCCGTCGGGGCCACCACATATACAAATATAACATCACTATATAAACTTCCATGACTTTACCCTTCCTTATGTCTACAAAGCCTCTAGGATATACATGACATAACTAGGGTCGGGACAAACCCCCACCCACACATGACTCCTGTACAATAACAAAACATAAGGAACCGACTCGGAAAACTCCGAAGCAAACTTGAGCTCACCAACAATAGCTGTATGACCTGGCTCCTATCTATGCTGTGAATGAGCTGAGGTACCTGTGCCTGTAGCATGAAATGCAGGTCCCCGTGGGGGACGTCAGTACGAAATATGTACTGAGTATGTAAAGCTGTAGATAATCACATATGATATAGGAGCTCAATAGAAATCCGAAACAAGTGAATAAATCGTAATAGGAGTGGACCACACTTACTAGAACTTGTGACAACCTGTACATTGAATTTATTCAATCACTTTACCTTCGTTCTTAACATCTTTGTAATCATTACTGTATTGTACTGTGACCATTAGGCTGCCTCCAGTACATATCAACTGGGATCAACCCATGCTAGGCTTATGCCCCTGGGATACCACCCATAAACACGTAAATAGGGATCGACCCATGCTAGGCTTATGCCCCTGGGATACCACCCGATAAGAGAGAACTTCCATCACTTAGTTCAATTAATCTTTGAGATTGTTATTTCGGTTGCCACCACATTTTTGATACTTTGAAACAACGATACATCAATAAGAACCAAGTAATAGACCTTCTATACAATAACGACGTAATAAAGACTCATTGGTACATCAACAATGTATTTCAGAATCATCAATATCACAACAATGAAATAGGATCCTTTTGGTATATCAATGAAACATTTTGACACTTTATAGAATGGAAACAACTTCGTTGGTAATGTAGAACAATACATGTTTTTGGACAACCTCGGAATCTTACTTGATGGAACATTGGTGTTTTCATGCCAAAGAACATCGTTAGAGTATACTTTACATACCTCGTTGTAGATTCGGATACAAATTCAACACAACTTCCCGCCTTTACAAATCACTTATCTACAATGAAATGTTTGGCATCTATTATTAGCAACCCAACACCACAATTCTCTTCCATAATTCCATACAACCAATATTTGCAAAACATTCCAAAAACCAACTTGAACAATAGGTTTATGTGTATATATATATATAATCATCAATACCACATCATCACACCAAATCCCTTCACAATTCAACATAATCCAACATCATTTCCCAATCATCTTTCAACAACAATCAAATAACATACTTCTTATGCTCACATGCATATATATATATATATATCCATATAAATAACACCAACATAATTTACATCCTTACCATAAAATGGCCCTTTTGATTTCGAAGTTCTGTTGGCACAAATAAGGGGTGCTTCTCGAAGCCCTCGAGACGGTGAACACAACTACGGAATCAATTTGGACTTTCTACAGTTGAATCACAAGATAATTGGAGTTGAACTTAGACTAGGGTTTCTTATTCTTCAATAATTTGGATGATAACATGATGGATATGAGGCTAAGTATATGTATATAATGACCAATTTTCGTCCATGAGGTGATGGAAAATGACCATATTGCCCTTAAAAATTTAAGTAAATCCAAATCTGTCCATGGTGGACTATTTTGATAGGCTAAAGTAAATCGACCATAACTCTTTGCTACGATATCGGATTTGGGTGAAATTGGTGTAGTTGGATAGATAATTCAAAGGTCTTTCATTTAATATAAAGTAAGCCACTCAGTTCGTCCTGTACAAGAAATTATGATCGTTTGAAGTTGACACTAAAAATCTGTTTTGAGAGGCTGAAGTAAAATGAGTATAACTCCTTACTCAGACGTTGGATTTGGATGAAACCAATTGCATTATAAAGAAGACTCTCGGGGATTCTCATCGATATATAGCATATCACACAGTTCATTTTTTACAAGGAGTTATGATCGTTTAAAGTCGACCCAAAAATCTGTTTGGCTGCAGTACTTTTGTGTGCAGAAATTTACTGTTCATTACGTCTACCGTTTTCAAGTTTCGAAAATGCTCACTTATATCCGATACTCATCTGTTTTCAGAAATCTTTATATCGTTGGAAAGCTAACTCGATAAAATTTGTATAGAAACTTCGACGAGCAAATTCCGGTATAAATAAAGTCGATTCCCATACACATATAATCAAACTATACACTTGAAACCATCTCAAAATAATCAATACCCATACTTAAACTCATATATACCTAACTTATGATCAATACATATACTCCAACACATATAACCATGGCTAATGCACGTAATTAAGTACAGAGTGTTACAATAATTTCTTTTCCAAGTTTTAAATAAGCAAGAGTTCCATTTAAAAGTAATCAATGCAATGAACATGTCTTATAGGATTTTGTCAAACACATTGGGGGGCATAATTTATCCAAAACCAATTCTAGTTACCAATACCCATTCCCATATAATCCAATTATCTAAGACCACCATTAATGCATATAAAAGTATAATTAAAACCATGGGAAACCATAACCAACCATTTATAATCAAAACCCCCAAATCATATTTTAAAACCAAAAGTATACAATAATAAAATCATGAAAACCATAATGAAAATCATGCATTTAGTTGAATCTAATAACGAGGGAAGAGAACATGTCTTAATTGATAGAGTAGATGGGGAGAAATCACCAATAAGATCCCTAAGTTAGCTTTTAAGATGAAACCCTAGCTTCTTTTCCCAAAAGCTCTTGAGAGGATTTTAGAGTGTTCAGGAATTGTGTCTAAGTGTTAATGGATAAAATAATAGGGTAAATACTCCCCCAATTAGGTTAGAAGTCGTGAGGTCCTATTAAGTCAAGTGAAAAAATGTCCAAAATATCCCCCACTTAAGTTGCACAAAAATCCCGTCACAGGGGTACAACTAACCTAATGAGTTGTACCCTCAGATACGATTGGAACCTGCCTCTCGTATCCAAAACCTTTATCCTTGTACCCAACACTGTCAGGAATACGACTCATTCATCCCAAGTCATATCCACAATATATGATCTGTACTTCTAACTCATACCCTGGCAGAAAAGACTATCAAGAGGGTTGAAAACTCTCCCCTATACGAGTACCCAATACGACTCGTACTCGTACTCAGCCCCAACTTGAAAAATAACTTCTTCACTTTTCAACATTGATATTTTACATGGCATAATAACTGCCAGGTCGTAGAAACACTATGTTAAAAAAGGCGTTAGGTATCAACACTAGTATAAACTTTTAGGAGTATTACAATATAGTAGAAAAAAATTGCATGGAATAGTCATTTTTCATGTTTTAAATTATTACTTTTTTATAGGAAAAATACCCTATTTCCACCTTGAACTATACCCAAAAAGCTGAGACACACCTCAACTTTAAGGGGGTCCTATTACCCTTCTGAACTAATTAAAAGTATAATTTTTACACCCATGAGCGCCTACGTGGAGCCTCCGTGGCACAAGGTGTGTATGAAAATGATGAAGGCGCATAAAGTTTTTTGTTATGTCTCCTTAACCAATTAAAAATCACCACATGTCCAAAATGAATTAAAAAATAAAATCTTTATTTAAACTCTATTTTGTTCATCCTCCATTGAAGACAAATTCCACGCTCAATGACTCTTTCTCCATATGTAAATTCTTCTTCAAAAATTCATTCTTCTTCAAATTTCTCTTTGATTTGGAATGACAAAGGTAAATTTTTGTGTAAATTTTTTATGTTCAATCCATGTAATGTCATTATTAAAGTTCTGATTTTAGGTCTGTTAATGAAAACTCTAATTTCTCCATTTATGATTAATCTAAAAATTGAAGTTTTTCAGCTCCATTAATGAATCCATGTCTTATTTTTCTAAAATTTATGGTTAGAAATGAGAAAATATGAGTTGAATAAGTTGTGTAAGGATGAGACTGATTCAATGATCAATGCTGAAGTGCGATGCAAACATGGTATTTTGTTGCAAATACAAATGTCTTGGTCGGATTGCAATCCCGATAGAAGATTTTGGACATGTACTCATTATGAGATTTGTGTTCATTTTTGGTTAATTAATTAATATTGATGTTGATGTAAAAATTTATTTTTATGTTCTTAATTTTTAGGCTACAAATTGCAATTATTTTAGATGGAGAGTCTTGGAATGAGTTGATGAAATATCAAAATTTATTATTCCAAGATTGGTGAACAAGATGAATGAGCTAGAAAATAATTATGAGAGTGTTAAGATGCAGTTGAATAATCTTGAAAGCTTGAGGACTCAGTTTCATAATCCTACCAATATGAATTTAGACGATATGGAGTCAAAATAGGAAAATGACTTTCAAAATATGCAGACAAAATTTCAAAGTCTAAAAATCAAGACAAGTTGTTCAAATATGAAGGATGAAGTAGATGAGAATGTGATGGGTAATTTGAAAGGAAATGGCAAGTGAGATTTGAAACACAAGGGAATGAAGATGGAAAAAAAAGAAGAAAAGAGCATGTAACTTTACTGGAAAATTTCTTTGTTGTATGATTATATGTGTAGGTATTGTTGTTGTTAGTATTGTTTTGCAATTTGGAAACATGAAGAATAGTTTAATTAAGTTGTCGTAGTATGTAGTAGGGACTCATTTTGTGTTGAAATGGGATAGCAATTTTCTATGCTAAGCTACCAAAGTATGTAATAGATCATCATTTTATGGTAATGTGACTTTAATTTGATCTCATTTTGTATTGTTACACTCTTCTCTTTCTGATAAATAGGGTTGTGAATTATTGTGTAAATAACCAAAAAGAAGCCACAAAATAGAACTTGCAATTTGGAAGAAGAGAAACAAAATTAACACTGTATTCAAATCAAGAGACTGAATATCAGTACCATTTACATAAGACATTCACAAGTCTTAAAAATAACAGTTTAATAGATCCAAAATATTATATTTGTGGGACCAAAATAGTAGATTCATTGTTCCATACAATAAAAGAAGCTAAGTGACATCAAATTAGTAATCAACAGACGAGTATAGTTTCCAAGGGCCTTAGAGTTGTGAAGAGGATGAGGTATGCATGGTTGCATTATTTGAAGGCCTTGATTGATCTCTTATTTGTTGGATCCTTGTTGTTGTCATCTCTTTCTTGCCTTTCCGCTTCAATCCTCTTGAAGATTTGAACCCAATGTCTCCAGATACAACTGTTGATTTCATTACTTGCTTAGGTTCAGTGGATACTATTCTCTTACTTGGCAGCTGTAATACCCCATATTAAACTTAGCTTAATTCTTCTTCTAGCATTTTCACATGATACTTATAGCTTGGAAATTTAATAAAGAGTTGAGGAACTTAGTCACATTTTAACTTTCTTTAACTTTGGGGACTTTTAAAGTGGCTTTTCTGACCCCGAGATGTAAGTCTTTGAGTTGATTATGTTCAGGGGTGTAATTAGCATGTCTCGGGTGAGTTTTGGATTTTTCGGACGAGGACTGGACCCCATTTGGATTTCAAAAATAGTAGCCCATCGCAATTCCACCACGTCGTGGTGGCTATAACGATGGATGCTTTGGCGCACCGCGGTGGAGAGCAAAACAACGATTGATATTTTCCAGTGACTCACTGCGATTGCACCGCATCGTGGTGAGTATAACGATGGAAGGGTCATCGCGTCGCGGTGAAAATCAATTCAACAATTGTCAAATTCCAGTAAGTCACCGTGACTGCATTGTGTTGCGGTGGAAATTGTGATGACAGACTTTGCGCGTAGCGGTGAAGCCCTAAACGACATTCTAGTTACGAATTTTATTTTTCAGGGGTAGTTTAGTCTTTTTTCATACCCCCAAATCGTGAAACATAAGATTTAACCCTATTCTAAGCAGAATATACTCTTTATTCACCAAATTCCTCTCCAAGAAACCCTAAGGATTCAACTTTAACTTCAAAAAAATCCAAAGTTTCATCATTCTTTTTTCAAGATAACCAAGAATTCAAGTTTCGGGGTTCAAGAACTTCAATAAAAAGTTTCAAAAACATCGTTAGAAAATTCAAAAGTTTAAGCTTCTACATTCAATTAATCAAATAAGGTATGTGAGGTTATGAACAAGTATACTCCTTTCATCCTTGTGTCCAAAACTAGTTTTTAAAGTTCAATTTACATGAAACTATATGATTTGCAGTTTAGGGTTCATACCCAATTATTATTATTTGAAGATTTTGATATTTTTTTTAGTTTAATTTGTTATTTTATTATTAATTAAAAATATCAAGATGGACCAATCCATCCATAAAAAAACAATATTTGTACAACAAAACCGACCCAAAAAATTGACCCGACCCAAAATTAACACATAAAAAAGCTTGTAGGGTTTCCAAATTGAGCTTAGAAAAAAGCTCCACTTTAGATCGCCTTCTCCACCATTTTCCTCTTTCTCAATGCTAAGTTTCGTTTATTCTTCTATGGGTTGTCAATGTTGTACCTTGGATGCATCAAATTGAAGCTTTTCTATCTTGTATGAGTGAGTCTTTCTCCCTTTATCTCTATTGCTTCACCTTTATTATCTTATCTTCTATTCACCTTCTTTATTTGATGAATCCATAGATGAAATCTCTAAGATGAATGTTGCCAGTGTTTTTTGGTGCTAAATATGTCGATTCTAGACCACTGAGGCTTGTGCTTCCTTCAAGTATGATCTGTGCTTTTTTTGTTTAATTATCTTCCCTGTAGTATCCTTTTCATCCTTGTAAATTATTTGATCTGTAGGTTTAGCTGGGATGGATATTCTGGGATGCTCGGACCCATTGATAGTTGGAGAAGTTCAAGTACCTCAGCTACTTAAGAACATACCAATCAGTGGACCCCTTATCTGATGAGATTCCTTTTTTGTTGGCTGGTGTAGATAGGCTAGTTAGAATTTGCACCCTTTTTGTTGATGTTTGCTATTGTAAATACTGCATGTGAAACTTGCTGTAGCCTTTCCAGTCCCTTATCCCTTTGTTGGTACTAGTCGCAGATATGGACATAGATTTTGATGTTATAAGTGATTAAATGTTGAATTGCATCTCTATTTTTGCATGTTTATACTTGTGACGTGATTTTATATACATTGAGAATTTAATTTCATTATCTTGACTAGAATTGTAAAGAATTTCAAGATTTTAATATTTGAGAAAGACTTTGTGATAATTTGATATGAGTTCGAAACATGGGTTATTAAGCCCTAGTTTGAATATTGATAATTTCAAGCAGATTATACTTTTAGGAATCTTATGATTAGTTTATATTCAGATTTTGAACAAGATTTGATCTTTTGATCCTCAGTTAAGATATGGAATCCACTTTACAGGTTTGATTATAGTTTTGACTTCACTTTAAACTAAACAGATGCATAACTGATTTTTATTATAAACCCTTATGCTAGTTTTAAAGTGGATTTCCTACAAAATGAGCATCCAAATTAAAAGGAGTAGTATTTAACACCGATTTGGGTATGTGTCCTAGTTCATAATCCCCAAAACTACGAGTCAACATAGGTACAAATTCAAATTATTCCCATTTGTATGGATGCAGAGACAAATTGTGATCACTTAGCTCAGGTTATACTCCTTGGCTCCTTGGCAAGAGTATGACATCTCTCCCCAATGTGAGGTTTTCCCTTAGGGGAACTAGACGTTGGATACTATGATAGCCCACATAATGTATGTAGGTTAGAAAAACCTTCCTAATAGAAAAGACTAACAGAAAGGCTTTTTAGAAACTAAGTGTAAAGGCTCACAAATTCACTCAAATGTTGCTTTACATAAGACATCAATTATCAGATTTTAGCTTTCAGTTTTTATATGATAAAGGTGAGTCCTTTTTCACTTAGACTGCATGATTTGAAAACAGAAGAGTACTTCTTTTTAGAATTAAATGTGGTGTATCACAAGATTACTTTTATGATTTACTACTCATGATTTATGATTTGATAGTTTGGATTAATCAAGCCAGGATGAGTCAGTCACACTTAACATACAGTTTCTTTTATGAAAGTTTGTTTGAATATTTTAGCATTTTTAACTTATGCATTCACCCCCATATGCTTAGTACATTACAAAAGTAGTAATCTACATATATGTTGGTGTGTTACATTGTTTAATAATTTAGGTCCAGGTGCTCAGTTCCAGCAGCGTGATTGGCCGCGAGCATCTTTATCTACATCTCGACAGTTGGTGAGTACTCATAGTTTGAGGACCCAATTATTCAGATTTCCATCTTTGTAGAGAGTTCATTCTGTTGCTTCTAGTTAGTTCGAGTCAGCTGGGGGTCTGTCCCAACGACTCTCTAGTTTGTAGTGATAGAGGCTTGTCCGACTATTAGATATATTTCAAACTTACAATGTTGGATGTTCAGATTTTCTAGTTAAGTACTTTTAGACACTATGTCCATTTAAAATCAGTCCAGTTCAGATAATATTTCAGTATTTCGCATGCTTATATTTCCTTTATTTTGAGTTTCAAAACAAGTAACAGTCTTACAGGGTTAGCTAGGGAATACTTGTAGTTCGGGGCATCATGTGGCATCTTGGGACCTATTTTCGGGGCATTACAGCTGCCCAAGCTACAAAAAAAGTTGTTTAAGTTCAAGACATTATAAGAAAAAAACACAAGCACTACAAACGCTTCACTTACATTAATGATTGTGAAGCCATTTTCATCTTAAAACACACCCATTCCAGTCAATCTTGGCCTATTATATTGACTTGTGTTTCCAACAACTTTTCCCCTTCCTCTAGTAGCCACAACAACAGTCTCTCTTGGTGCAAAATTTGAAGCATTATGTGTTTACTACCTTGAGAACATGTAAACCAATTTTCAAGTGGATAACTACTTCCTCTAATCCTTCCTCTGCCACTTCTAGTTCTTGATGACACTCCAACATTCCTTGGAGGGATTTTTGGTGCTGTAGAAGGGTTAGCATATATTACTCTTCCTTTATAGTTTGGTGGTGTTGCAAAATCAATACCAACATATGGAACTGGTGCTTTTTTAGGTCTTTCTCTCCCTCTCTATGCAACAAGTTCATCATCAGTATTTGTTTGTTAGAAACAAATAAAAGATAAGGATATGTATTAGATGGTTTAAAACATAGTTGAGTAAACAGTAATAGATAAATTACCTTTGGTCTACCCCCTTCCTTTTTTGTGCTTGATTTTTTTGTAGCACTTGCTGCCTTTGGAGTAGCCCCATCACCACCACTTCTTTGCGTAGGACAACCTCTTTTGTTGTGACCCTTAACATGGCATTAACTATATGTCATAGTAACTCTAGTTTTAGGCAATTTCCCAGACTTGTTGCTTTCACCAAATTCCTTTCTTCTATTCCTTTTTAGCCTTCCTAGTTGTTTTTATATCACTGGTGGAGCAACAAAAAGGTTTGTAGATACAAGCCACAGTGATATGTTACTCACTGGTTGCATGAAATTTGAGTAAGTGGACATGTATCTTTCTTTATAGTATCATGGATCAATGAAATCAAGTGGGTCATACTGCTTATGCAACATCGCATCTAAGGCATATTTCCATGGTATCCCCTTCAACATCCAAGATCTACAACTATACTCCCCTTTTTACAAAAATATTGTGTGTTGTTTATATCCCTCCATAACTTCATAACCTGTTAATTCATTGAACTCTATGGTATAACTCATTGACCTATCAATATTTTCCTCTAACACTTTAATTGACATTGGAGAGAAATTACTAACCCAAGTTTTTGGAAATTCACTTAACTTGGTTAGCCTAGTCATGGTCTTGACTCTTATCTCTTCAAGCATACTAGTAATACTCTTATGCCTTGCTGCTAAAATCCATGATTTAAAACTCTGACATGGGTCGTTATATATAGAATCATACTTGACTTGACAATTAAAATTTGCACCAATACTCTTTATCATAGTAAAGTAGATCAGTAACAATATTCTTACCAAGCCTAGACAATACATCCAGATTTTCCCTGGATTCAGCTTCAAAAGTGTTTCTAGCACACTTCCAAAATGCCATCTTCATTTGAATACCTTTCCAACCTTTGACCAATTTGCTAGGATATGCCTAGCACACTTTATTTCCTCACAACCTGGTAACAACTCCTTAACATCCAAATTAAGTCCTTAAAAATATAAATATTATTGGTAAAAGCAAAAACATACATAAATAGATTTTTTTCCAGAATGAAATATAAATTAAAATAAAAAAAGAGTTAACAGAAGAATACCTTTTGCATGTCTGACATAATAGTGAAACCAGTTCCATCTCCTAATCCCAAGTCATCTTGCATGAGTGAAATAAACCAGCTCTATGTATTTTTATTCTCTTTTGCCACTACAACCCAAACAAGTGGAAGCATTTGGTTGTTTCCATCCTTAGCCACAACAACCAGCAGGTGACCCCTATATATTTTCTTTAAGGAACACTGACAACGTACGTCACGTGGTAGGTTTTTTTTTTTTTAAAAAAATTATGGATATTTGATATTATTTTATAAAAATAATAATGTATTAAAAATAATTTTTATTTTTTTTATATTTGTGTAATTTTTTTCTAGATTTGTTTTAAGAAAAAATCATAAGTTCTTGGTTTTATTTAAACTCATTATTTATTTGTTTTAAAGAAACCGACTACAAATTGTCCATATTGAAATAAATAATTATTAACTTTTATTAAAGACACTGACCATAAGTGATCACTTATCATTAAAATATTTTTTAATTTTATTAAATAAATAGTTAAAATATATAAAAAATTATTTATTTCAAAATTGATCATTTGTTGTCTCTCAGTATAAGAGCAGATATCGAGCTGAGTCCTACAGATTGGTGTGTTGATGCCTATATTAAATCCTAAGGAAGTTACAAGGAATCCAGGAACCCGTCTTATTTTGTTCTCTCTCATCATGCAATTGCACTGTTTTCTCTCCTAGTTGAGTTTAATTATGTTAGGACCCAATTTTTATGTCACGATGGCACCTACTGTAATCCACCTATAGGCAAGCCAAATTCATAGTCCGGAACAGCTAGTAATAGACTATCAAATAGAATAAGCAAAGAATGTGGAATAAGTATAACAAAAGTTCAAATACATGAATAAATTCTAAAACCTGGTGGTATCAGTACAAGAGCTTCAAAAGTAAAATATCAGGAGAAATACACTGATACAACTTATCTCCGAATACAATATAGTGACTAGTCTAATACATAAGAGGGAGGAAAGTAATACTCCGAACGTCGAGAGCTTACTTTGTATTTTTGAATCATGGCTACTCCGCGTGACAGACACATCAACGACGATAACTCATACTATGATCTGTAGGCTATAGAAGTGTAGTATGAGTACCAAACAAATGGTACTCAGTAGACAACTGACAACTGTGCTTCCAAGATTAAGAATATATATATATATATATATATATATATATATTCATAAATCATAATATAACAAAGACAATGAGATATCAAGGATAGCCTACTCTATTCATGACTAAAAGACTAACATAATAGGACTAAGTAAGTATCAAGGATGAACTATCCTAATCCAGTCATACTCATGAATCTCAATGCTATATCAGATATCCTCGATCAATATACGAATAAAGAACGAAAGAAGGATATACTATAATATACAAGGCCAAGAAATGAATTTACAATTTGAACAAAAAGAAGGAAGGAATATACAGTAATACCATAGTCACATATAGCCAGATATACATATATATAGATACAACGTCATCTCAATGCAAGAATGAATGCAAGGTACACAGTTAATATCGTAACTATCCTCCGGACTAGAATCGGGTATTTATATCATCATCACAATATCCTCCTGCCTTGTCGGGTATAAATATAATCATTACAGTATCCTCCAGCCTTGTCGGGTATCAATGCCATCATAACAATATCCTTCGGCCTTAGCGAATAGTAATAGCATCATAACTATTAATACATGTGTATTAATATATATATATAATAGGTGCACAAACTCAAGTTGTCACTAAAAGAGTGTAAATCTATAAGTCTGTTGCTCGAAATAATTTTTGAAACTAAATTATTGTAAAAATGTAGAAAGGATAGGAATATCTCACGATCGGAGTAAATAATAAAATCAAGTCATGGAATAGAATCTGTCTTAGTCAAATCTTTAAACAATATTTTTAATCACTTTTATACGTATAAATTTTTCATTTAGCAGACAATTATTATAGTAAAGAAATCTATTGTTACGGTGAAAGTGGGGTTTAACCCTTATTTAGGAACAACAGTGTTAAAATCCTATTTCAGCTATGATCATATTAATACCGATATAATAATCATGAATGTACCGAAACTATGCATGCCATCACCAGTATTTACTAAATGAAATCATAAGCAACATAAATATATATGTACCCATATTCTACAATGGTGTCCTTTACAAGTATAAATGCTTTCCGAATATCCAACTAATATCATAACATGGACCTCGGCCCAATAATATGTCCGGAATATCACAACATCGTACTTGCGGCCTTAGGCCCAATAATAAAAGACCAGCCCCACAAGGGCTAACGTAAGGTGTGAGCCCCAGAGGGCTAAAGAAAATGACAAGCCCCACAAGGGCTAAAGTAAAAGAGAAGTGATGAAAAGTATACCTTCATAATCCATCATTCTTCGTCAAGGATAATTTATCCATGGATATATAAATGTATATAACATGAATATTACAATGCATTATCGGAGTCAACATGGTTTGTAGCATAAATTCTCATGTAGTTAATAAATATGCCTTCTAGATCCCTTCGTATAATGACTCACAATATTAGCAACAAGAGGGCTTTTTAGCCTAATCACTAGTTTGGTTACTAGGCAAAGTATAACCTTAGTAATATCATAGTTCAAATCTCGAAATAATAGTCTAGTCAATGATTTAAATAATAACATAATCATGGGTTTAATTAATAGCATAATCCATAGTTACACATCGTATCAACGATAACATAGTCAACAACCATGTCATACCCTATTTTTACCGAAGTTAAAACAAAGCACGACTTATGGACTCAAAAAGAATTAATTTTTATACATAGTCTCCACCTAATTTTTAAGAAAAAATAAGAAACCTATTTATTTGTTTAACAAGTATGACTTTATTTAATCTACGAACCAATTAAGATTCTAGGTTAGAGTTTAAATTATTTCGAAGGAAAGAGATTAGACACCTTCAGAATTCACAAATATAGTTCTCAACCAAACTTAGGTTTATTAAAAGATAAAAATAAAAAATAAATGATTGTAAATACCAATATTAAATATGTATTGAAATAATATAATGTGCATGCTGTTGTAAAATATATATAAACAAAAGTAAAAAAATATATGTATGTAAAGGAAAGAATGAATAAAGAAAAAATTGTTCTAAAGAAAAAAATTACGTAATATTTTTTAATGTTAAAGTGTGAGTTATTTGATTACATATCTAAATTAATTTTAATATAAATTTTAACGGCCTAATTTTGCCTAAACGCGTAAAGGGAATTGTGTAAATAAAGAATATCCCGCCCAACACCCTAAAAATAAAATTTTTACTATAATAATATTTGTAAAATTGCGAGATAGTAAAAGTACAAACATAAAAACTCAAACTCTTTTACTCGAACTCTTTTTTGGCAAGTATTCCCGAGAACTTGTATAAACACTAGTAATAAAAATGCTAGTAAAAAATAAATAATTATCAAAATAAATTTAAAAAATATGCATGCATATATGTATTTAAAAATATATCTTTTGTTAAAAGTGGGCTCAGATAAACTTTTAAATATCATAAAAATTTCGTCATCGCCCAAAATACTTATTTTATTACGTATTTGTATACGTAACACCATTTTTTTTATTTGCGGAGGCCTCAAAAATCACCAAAAAATTTCTTCATCTGTCAAACTAGTAACTAACATTCCTTGTCAATATAAAAGTGTCAAAAGTAACCACGAAAATAGCCATTAACAAAGTAACAGTGAATATTAAACCAAATCATAACAAATAATAAAAAAATAATTACATTAATAGTGTCACAATGAATATAAAAATAAATTAGAATAATAAAACTAGCACCATTAGCATAGTAAGATAGAATAATCAAGTTATAATCAATAATAAGTAAAGGTAACAAAATAGAAACATCAAAAAAGTAACAAAGAACAATTAAAGTAACATCAATAAAATGTTATAAGAATAGTAAAATCTGTAACATTAATATAATAACCAAAAATAATCAAGGCAGCATTAATAAAATTTGCGCAAAAACTTAATCACACTGATGAATAAGATTGTTTAAGAGACAAAATATAAACATAACATGAACACAAATACGTATAATAATGATGAACTGTAAAAATCACCAAATAACACAAAGAAAAGGATAGATCTAAGCTTTTCTATCACTAACAATACATTTAGAGTTTTAATATGTCAAGAACAAATAGTAAGGTTACCAGAGAAGATGAAAAGTTTTCGGAGAAAATCATTCCGACCAGATTCTTGAGCTAACAGATTTTAATAGAGAAAAATATTTCTCGGTCAGATCTGGTTGCAACAATGGGGAAGGGGAGGCGTCGCTTCCACGAATTTCATCGGAACAACGCCGGAAAACATGGTAATCCAACTAGATCTATCCCGTATTTAATGTAGTAAAGTATTTCATTAATGGAGGGGAAAAGATAGAGCGGTGAAAAGAAAAGGGGTTCACTGGCAGTGATGGTGGTTTTGTGGGGCTGACAGCAACGGTGAGACCCGCTGGAGCTTCGGCGGCGGCGGTGGTGTTTCATTCGTTACTCATCGGCTATCACCTCCGACAAGAAGAGGGAGAAGCTAAGCAGTGGCATGTGGTGGTAGCAGAATCTATCAGAGTGCTGGCGATAATGAACTGGTCGCAGTAGAAAGGAGAGGAGAGAAAGAGGCGTGCATATATTTTTTTGAGAGAAAATGAGAAAATCTAATGTGAGTCATATATTTGTGTGTGCTTAATGTGTGTATTAGAAAAGGAGAAAAAGTACCTCATGAAATCTATTCTTTTTTGACAAATCAGTTAGAATTTGGGTAGTAGGTGAAATAAAGTCAAAAAAATTTAAAGAATGAGACCTATTAAAGAAAAAATAGAAAAATGTCATGTTTTTCTTTCTTCTCATGTGTGTGTATATGTGGTGAATATATCTGTGTGAAAATAAAATCAACTCCCCTCTATTTATTTATAATATAAAATAATACATTTCATTAATCAAAAAATAAAAAAAATAACTCCTCTTATCTCCTTAAAGCTGCTTTTAATCTGTAAGTTATTGTTCAATAACTTTTTCACCCTTTTAACTAATGTATAAAGATTATTTATTCAATGGATAAAAATTTCAATCCGTCATTTCATGTGTCAACTTTTAAAAAGTGACGAGACCTTTACTTGACTGATTTAATGCGTGTATTAAAACAAATATGTCGACTTATATTTACAGATCGTGTTAAATAACGAGCACAAATATGAATGCCGATGTATAATTAAAAAAATATAAAAAACAAATAAAAAAATTTGATTATCTAGAAAAATATATTATGCTATAAATAATGTAAATTATAATATTTTAAAAAAAGTTGCTATGTTATTTTATGTACGTATGCAGATGATTGCACAAAAATATTAAAATGATTATAAACTGATAAAAATTCTAAAATTTAAGAAATTAGGGATAATTATCAATAAATTATGTAAAATTTAAATATGAAAATAAATTGATAAAGATTCTAAAATAATGATGATTATCAATAATTTATTAACAATTATAAAAAAATGTGTGAATAAATTATATTTTGTGCTATTTAACGATCAGGAAGTCCGAATGCGCTAATTTTAAGCATGGAGAGCCAAAATTGGGTGTCAACAGTTTTCCCCTTTTCGTTCGAAGATAATGTAGAAGTCTTCAAACAAAAATGTTAATGTGTAACCAATTTTGGTCGACATAAATTATTTTTGATAAAAAATTTGGGTGAACTCCAATTTAGTGTTGCCTACATATTTCAAATTGCATAAGAATCAGGTGAGGTATAGTTCTAAAGCTATTCCAACATGTCCTATTTTGAGTTGGACAAACTCAAAGCATCCTCGAATTCTATGACTGAAAATTTATAGAACTGAAAAACAGCAAATAGAGTAACTAAGCTTGATTTTTTATTTTTATTTTTTTAAGAAATTCAAAAAATGACATGTAATGCTTTAACTAATGTAAAGATAAATAAATACATGTATTGCACGATTTTACAAAGACAAGTAAAAAATATTCAACTAAAAGCAGACATGCATAAAGGTCTTATTAGAGGGAAGACTAACCCACAATGTCCTATTTTAGGGTGGACAAACCCAATTTATCCTTAAATTCTATGCTTGCAAATGTATAAAACTAAAAGGTACTGCTAAATAAAATCTGAATGAAAAATTAAGCTTTAGTTGTTTTCCGTTTTTTTAGAAATTAAAAGATAGCATGCAGTACTTAACTAATTAAGAAAAAATAGTACAAACAAGATAACATCTAGTTCTTAAATGGTAAAATAAATGCATTGCGTTATGTGCAGATAAAGACAAAGCATGACGTTCTTAAATAACAAAATAAATGCATTGCGATGTAGAAGTAAATGGAAAGATGACATGCGGTGCTTAAATTATGAAGCAAATGCATTGCGATATATGCAAGGAAAGGTCAAGATGACATGCAATGCTTAAATGATAAAATAAATGCATTGTGATATTTGCGAGGCGTACAGTGCCTAGATGATAAAATAAATGCACTGCGATTATGTGTGTGCAGTGCTTAAATGCATAGCAATATGTGCTGATAAAGGCAAAAATAACATGTGATGTTTAAATGATAAATGCATTATGATATGTGCTAGGTAAAGGCCAAGATGACATGCATTGCTTAAATGATAAAATAAATGCATTGCGATTTGCGAGGAGTGCAGTATCTAAATAATAAAATAAATGCATCGCGATATATACGTATAGTGCTTAAATGATAAATGCATTGCGATACATGCAAACAAATGCGAAAATGACATGCGGTGCTTGATTGATAAAATAAATGTATTGTGATATATGAAGACAAAGGCAAAGACGACATCCAGTGCTTAAATGATAAATGCATTGAGATGTGTGCAGATAAGACAAAGATAGCATGCGGTGCTTTGAATGATTAAATAAATAAGTGCATTGCGATGTGGGCAAATAAAGACAAAAATAGCATGCAGTGCTTAAATAATAAGATAAATAAAATATTGTGATGCATGCAAGTAAAATCAAGTATGATATGCAGTGCTTAAATGATAAAATAAATAAATGCATTGCGTGCGTGCAGGTAAAGGCAAGGATGACATGCAATGCTTAAATGATAAAAATAAATGCATCGCAATATATGCCAGATAAAAGCAAAGATAGCATGCGGTGCTTAAGTGATAAAATAAATAAATGTATTGCGATGTGTGCAAGTAAAGTAAGGATAAAATGCAGTGGAAAAAGAATTAAATACAGTTCGATATGTGCAAGTAAAAACAAGCAAGCATAAATATTTAATTGAATAAAAACATGCATATTGGTGGGCAGACTAACCCAATTATGTTATTTTATGATGGACAAATTCATGTAAAACTGATTATTGAGAAAACAATTATTTGAAAATAAAAGTGTTCACATATTTCCGATGTTGCTTTCAAAACTGCCTCAGGATCGAGCTGTGAGATGCTAGAGGATGTAAGATTATGTACTTATTGGGGATAAATAATAATTATGGGGTTGTGATGACCGAATTCTGCATAGAACTTCCTACATATCTCGAGTGTAATGAAAATAAGATCAATGTAGTTTGAAATAAAAAATAAAGTAAATTTTGAGGCGACTCTCAAAATGCCACCGGTTTTACCTTAATCCAATATCAGAGAAAAAAGTTATGACCATATTCCAGATAGGTGTCAGTCTGTAAAATTGCGACGGCCAGACTGACGGACCGTCAAGCCAGTGATGACCTTTCAGGATTTTTATGAAAACTCAGGCAGTGAGATTATTCTCTGGCCAAGAAATGACTATTGGAGTGATGTTTTGTTACCAGACTGATGGTCCATCAACCAAACCATTAGTCGAGGTCGAGTTGCACAAACGGGCTATTTTTAATGGATATTTTGGTACTTTCCCATCCCAAACTCCTTCAAAATATAAATTAAACCCTAAGTGTTATAATACATATTTTATCAATTTTTATCTTCTAAAATCCTCCACTCTCAAGAACAAGAGAAATTAGGGTTTTCATCAAAGATCAAGAATCAATCCTTAAGTTCAAGATTTCTAAGAAACAAATCAAGATTCGAGTTCTACAATTTAAACAAAGTAATCTAAGGTATGTGGGGTTTTCCTAAACTACATGTGGGTTTATTGAAAATGTTTTGAGAAAGGTTTAAAGTTATGAAATCATGTATTTACAAAGGGTTTTGAATTTATATTTACAATTATGCATTGTGAACCCTTTAGATGATAATGTTTTGGTCTTGAGGCCTTTCCTCCTTGAAATTAATTGTTACCCTATATATATATATATATATATGTATGTATGTATATGTATATGTATATATATATATATGTATGTATGTATATGTATATGTATGCATTTGATGTTTTGAAACTTGAATTTGAGAGCATTAATATTTGTACTCCTCTCTTGTTATGGCATCCTCTTAATTCCTATGTCACGAATTGATGAGTTGCATATTTGGAAACTGATATAAATGTCTTTACTATTGTTATGGAATTGATTTTAGTTATGAACTGAAAGAGAGAGAGTTTTCTTGTTTAGATAAATGAGAAGTGATTATTATAAAGAGTTGCATGATTTGTCACAAAATACTTGACCACCAAAAGTTTGTTGAAATGTTGAAAAGAGAGAATCCCAGCATAGTTTGAAATATGTTTTGAAAATAATAACTATCTTGCATTGTTAAATGTTTTTGGTGATCAACTAAATCAATTGGATTAAAGGAACTAATGCATATTATTATATGGCTTAGCCATACGACTTGAAAGTCTTGGTATGGCGATACCAAAATAGATGAATGCCATAGAAGATTCAAAATAGACTAAAATAAAGATTTTTACTCAGATTTTCCAGAATTTAATTTCAGAAAAATGCATGTTTAGAACTTACTAAAAATGTGCTTAATGAGAGTTAAGTGGTTACCCGAAGAAGGAGTTAGAGTGTAAGGGCACATCGCTGGAAAAACTGTGTTTTACTGATATAGGTTTATTATGTCACCACAAATTAGGGATTGTACGCTGACGACGACCCTGAGGCGCTGTAGATATTAAGAAACTTCAATCCTTGCTGAAAACTTTGGTTGGCAGTTTGGCCGTCGAGTCAAGGGCGGATTCCATATAGCCCGTGGGATTGTAGAAATGTAGGGTGTACCATCTAGCTCAGAAGAAAGAAAAGAGTGAGTCCTGGATTCAAAGAAATGTTTCAAAGTCTTTAAAGTGTGCCCATGTGTTTTCATATATTATATGTAAAATATTTTATCAATTTCTCTCACTTATGTTATATATAAATACATTATTTTAGATTGATCTACATACCAGTACATCTGTATTGACCTCTTATATTTCATGATCTGAGACACAGTCCCGCGGTCCTAATATGCAGTAAATTGGGTAGTCCAAAGTTTACAGTTGGTGAGCCTCCCTTATTTCGAAAGGCCTTGTTGATTTGACATTGATATTTCATTTTGGTTTATGCTCCGACTAGGGGCCTTGTCCCAGTATTCAGGCAGTAGTGTTTTTGAATTGTTAGATATTTCACAGACTAGTGTTAGGTGTTTTTGAATGTTTAATGAACTCATTTTCATATTGTTCAGTTAAAGGAAAAGAATGACCCTGTTTCCGTCTTGTCATGTTTTACGTATTTTCCTTATAGTATATGATATATGTACATGATTTCTAGTTAGAGAAGGGCTCTTGGGCCTTCATAATTTAGGATGTTTATCGCGGCCAGGTCCTCGGTTCGGGTCGTGACAAACTTGGTATTAGAGCATGGTTCATGGTCCCAGAGTGTCTGCAAAATCGTGTCTAGTAGAGTCTTACTTATGGATGTGTTTTGCATGACACTTATAATCAGGAGGTTACTGGGCATTTAGGAGTTATTCATTATTCTTTCCTACTCTAGTTCGTGCTATAGCATTGGCCATAAGAAAGTTATCCCCATTTCTTCCTTGGTCTAATTTAATGGGCCATGCCTCATTATTGAGGCGATATAAGTCTAAAAGTATAGCTCCCCAACGATGTGGTTTCCTCTGATCGAGTTATCCATATCATTATGAGATAGCACAAGGACTTGAGAGGAGTCCAATAGTACTTCAAGGTGTATTGCTTCGAGTGTATACCTTTAACTTAGTGAAATCATGCTTTTCAGCCTGAGCTACCAAGTTTATTCAGGTCCCTTTCAAAATTTTTGTTGCTGATTTCATGCTTAAGGTTAATGATGTGTAGTAGAATATTGGAACTGCATTTCTACCCGTGTTGTAGTATATGTTAAAGTGTCATGACCTATTGGTAGTGAGATGAGCCAAGAAGTTGGTGATATGAAGTCACAAGGTTATAAGTCAGAGTGAGGGTGACTTTTGTGTAAATAAATAGTTTTAGTTGTATAACTGTTGATTGAAGGATGGTTTGCCATTATAGTGATAGATTAATGTGGTAGCAATATTTGTAGATTGTATGGTAGTCTGTGAAGGAAGTGACAGGATATGATTATTATTTATTCAAAAAAGGAAAGGATCTTAAAATGGATAGTTATGATCATTGTAGAAATTATTTATAGGTCATGAATGGAAAGGGGTGGATTAGTCAATAAGTTATGGGTAGAGACTTAATGGTGTATATAGAATTTCAAGATAGTGGGGATGTATGTATGGGTAAGTAAATATGACTTGGGAAGGTGGAATATGTTTATAATAACGTAATGGATTATGTTATAAGATTAAGATCGACTATCCCTATTATGACTTTACCAACATCCCTTTGATTTTCTTTACTCTAGTAGTTGTAAGCTAGTACTATTTGTGAGAAGTATGTAGCAGATTTTGAATTCTAGTAGTAATGTCGCGAAAGGGGCGTGATTGTAGGTAGTATTTAAATGAAATGAAGTACTTTGAGTTGATTTTTCAATTTGATAGACTAGTATCTTCATTGGTGGTGCATGATTGACGCTAGACTGTAGACTTAAACGTTAGATGTGAAATGTGGTGATAAGAATAGTAGCATAGGACTAATGATGTGTATTTTGTGGGAACAACTTGTAGGCTTGATGTGAGGTGTGCAATAGACTAGGTTGGAAACTTATGGAATAATGAGTGGTCAAATGTGATGTATGTGTATATATGAGAAAAATAGTAAAACAATGAATTGTGGTTGAATCATTAAGTGGATAAGAGTGTAAGTATATAGGAATAAGTTGAACCCCGAAGTACATGTTGTTAGATAAGGCGTCATGTGTGCGAGTGTCACGTCTACCGAGATTTCATTCTTGAATCTTGTAGTAGGGAGAAATCTGGTAGGCAATGTGCGCCTTTGGTATAGTTATACAATTTTTTTTAAGTTGTCGGTTATGTGATTAGAGGTGTAATGATAGTATTCTAAGGAATTAAAGATGGAGTGTTAAGTATTTAGAAGCGTGGGTGTCTATGCCTATGAAAATATTAGTCGTAAGTTGATGCATTTGGGATTTAGAAGAAATTATGATTAGTGTCCTTGAAAGGAGATGTCCTAGAAAGAATTTAGTGTCTTTGTATTAGAGATTAATGAGAGGAGTTTGTGTTCATGTATATACTGATATACCTTTTGTGAAAAGGAGATGCGTGCTCTCATGGGAGTGGGAGTCGTAGAGTGATGGCTATAGAGGCTAGTGAAAGTTAAGAGCAACATTTTCGAAAAATGAGGCCTTCAGAGTATATTTCATCAGGGAGAGTTTAGAGTTTGAGTATATGGTGATGTCTCTGTTATGTTGAGACTTGTGGCTATAAATTTTGATGTGAGATTATGTCCGCAAGTCTAGGAGTGTGACATTGATCTAAGGGGGATATGATGGATTAAAGCAGTTTATGAATTTTCTTGTGGTGTCAAGTTTCAAGTAATAATCATGATAAATCAATTCCTATTCAAGCAAGCTCCTCATACTTCGGTTTGAATGGACATCCACCAATGTCTTATGTATTAACGTCTTGCTTATGCCTAACATTTGAGCCCTTTATGTAACTCATGTCATGTTCCGACCTCCAAAAAAGAAGCAGTAACGTCCCTCAGTGATCTAACATTCCAAGTATACAAGCCATATGTTATGTTGCTCATGATCTAAATATATGTCTCACGACATGCCTGGTTCTAAGAAAATATGTTTCTATATGTCACAAAATCATTTTATGCCAGAATTATCCAGGTGATAAAGTTTATGCTAACTCATGTGAAATTTTAGTTCTTTAAATGAGGATCAATCGCATCAAGTGAAAATCCTTGTCTTATTTCTTAACTAAATAAATTTTGACTTTATGCCATATACCTCACAATATGTGCATCCATGCTTCTCATTATGGTCTATCCTAAGGAAACCATGTTGTGTTGTGTTGGTTCCAAACGACTCTTTACTTATTATCCATACACTTGATATATGAAGCACTTCGTGTCTATTCTATCGTATCTTCACCTCATGTACCTCCTTGAGTAGTGCAATAAGTATGAGTGATGGTTTGATAATATTGCTTCTATTTATGATGCTTATGCCCGGGTCCCTTAATGACCCTCTGTATGTTAGTATAATGGTGGTTATGGAAGTGTAACAGTGTGTTAGGTGGGAGAGTAGATGTTTTTGAAGATGAAAATTTTGATATGATTTCTTGAACTAAGGTTATAGGAGAAAGGGGAAGAAGGAGATGAACTTTTGTTATGTGAAATAGTTAGGAAGAAGCTATGTGGTGAAAGTCTGTGAGAGTGATTGAAATTTTTGGCCTTAGTGGGAGAGCCTCGAAGTGGCTGTAGAAATGATAGGCTTTAATATTGTGATTAATGAAAACACAAACCAATGCGCTATACGATTAGTACTTTTTGATTTGAAACTCGAGTGTGTTTGACAGTAGTGACAGGGTGAAGAAATTTTCTTATTGGGTGCAGAGTATAGGGTCCCATAGCTTAAACTAGAACCTCTATTCTCTGAGTTAGGATTCAACATAGGAGTATTGTTCAGTGGTACTCAAGCTCTGATGATTATATGTGTGATGGAAGAAGTGTAAATTGGAAATGATGAGGTATGCAATTTATTGTTTGGGGGCATAGATTAGTAGTGTATCTAAGTGTAAGTCTATTCATTGTATCGTGTAAAGTAGAGAATGTTTCTATTCCTATCTCTCGCAAAATCTTATTTCATGATTTTATCGATGTGAATCAGGCCTGTTATCACCTATTAAACTCATGCCTTATGTAGTGACGATTATGATCCCTAGAACTCATGCGCAAGGTCATCTCTATGTCAGTTCATATCCTCTCACACTTCGTGCTTACACGATTCACTTGGCAACATCATGAATGCTCTTCTTGAGGTCTACACATGTTTCTTTCAAAGGAAATTCTTAGAGTAATATTACTTCCTTTACTCCATATTTTTGGATCTTCAACAAGTCCCTACCCATCATTCGAGGACGAACGATTCCAAGGGGGAGATAATGTAACACCCTGCACTTTCGGGCTAGAATTTAAACTGCCGTTCCTATACGTATAAACCCAAAACCAATGATTCTTTGTTGATATATGTGTGATGATCTATCCTACAGTGTGTGAATACCTTTTTGTATGAATTGAGGTCACAAAAATTCCCTAACTCAAAGATGAGTTGAAAACTCTTCTATCGATTAAGTTTTGGTGAACGTCTAAACTTGGGTCAATTTCCATCGACCATAACTTATTGTATATAACGAGTTACATGGCCTACTATATATCCAGTGAAAGGTTATGAGTCTTCTTTCTAATTCCACCAATTGCACCTTAATCCTATATCGGAGTAAAAAGTTATGCCCATTTTCTAGAGAGGTGTCAGTCTGCAAAATTGCTACAGCCAGACTGACGGAACGTCAAGATAGTGAAGGCCCATCAATATTTCTATCAAATATCAGGAATTAAGCTCGATCTCTGGACAAGAAATGACGGTTCATCACCAGACTGACTGTCAGTCGATGCCGAGTTGCTCAAACGAGCCATTTTTAATGGGTATTTTGGTACTTTCCCATCCGAAACTCCTTATCCAGCATATAAATCGAACCCTAAGCATTATAATACATATTTTATCAGTTCTCAACTTCTAAAATTCTCTACTCTCAAGAACAAGAGAAATTAGGGTTTTCATCAAAGATCAAGAATCAATCCTTAAGTTCAAAATTTCGAAGAAACAAATTAAGATTCAAGTTCTACTCTTTAAACTAAGTAATCAAAGGCACGTGGAGTTTTGCTAAACTACATGGGATTATTGAAAACGTTTTGAGAAATGTTTAAAGTTATAAAATCATGTATTTACAAAGGTTTTTGAATTTATATTTACAAATATGTATTGTGAACTCTTTTGATGATAATGTTTTGGTCTTGAGGCCTTTACCCCTTGAAATTAATTGTTACTCGTATATATATATATATATATATATATATATATATATATATATATATATATATATATATATATGTATTTGATGTTTTGAAACTTGAATTTGAGAGAATTAATATTTCTACTCCTCTCTTGTTATGGCATCCTCTTGATTCCCATGTCACGAATTGATGGGTTGAATATTTAGAAACATGATGTAAATGTCTTTACTATTGTTATGGAATAAATTTTGGTTATGAATTGAAAGAGAGGGAGTTTTCTTGTTTAGATAAATGAGAAGTGATGATTTTAAAGAGTTGCATGATTTGTCACAAAATACTTGACCACCACATGTTTGTTAAAATGTTGAAAAGAGAGAATCCCTGCATAGTTTGAAATATGTTTTAAAAATAAGAACTTTCTTTAATTGTTAAATGTTTTTGGTGGTCAAATGAATCAATTGGATTGAAGGAACTAATGCATATTATTATATGGCTTAGACATACGACTTTCAAGTTTTGGTATGATGATACCAATACAGATGAATGTCATAGAAGACTCAGAACAGACTAAATTATAGGATTTTACTCAGATTTTCCAGAATTTGATTTCAGTTTGATGCATGTTTAGAATAGACTAAAATGGGCTTAAAGAGAGTTAGGTGGTTAACCGAAGAAGGCATTTGAGTTTAAGGGCTCATCGCTGGAAAAATTATGTTTTTGCCGATATAGGTTTATTATGTCCCAAATTAAGAATTGTATACTTTGATAGCCTTGTGGCATAGTAGATATTCAGAAACTCCAACCCTTGTGTCAAACTTGGGTTAGGGGCTTGGCTGTCGAGTAATGGGAGGATTCCATATAGTCCGTGGGATCGTAGAAATATAGGGTGTACCACCTAGCTCAGAAGTAAGATAAAGAGTGAGACGTAGATTCAGAAAAATATTTCAAAATCTTTAAAGTGTGCCCATGTGTTTTCATATATTATATGTGAAATGTTTTATCAATTACTCTCACTTATGTTATATTTAAATACATTATTTTTGATTGCTCTACCTACCAGTACATCTGCATTTGTCCCCTATATTTCAGGATTTGAGACACAGTCCCAAGGTCGCTAAGTAGTATGTTGGGTAGTCCAAAGTTTGCAGTTGGTGAGCCTCCCTTATTTAGAAATGCATATAAGCATTTAAAAGGGTATAGGCTCAAATGCGGTTGTCCAAAAATGGTTTCATGCTTAAAATGGATGAATGATAAGGATTAATGTCATTTGGTAGGCTGTTAAAGGCTCAATCCGGTCAAAGAAAGCCTGCGATCCTTTCCTAAATCAAGTGTAACTCTAAATTTTGCCTCAACAGACATTTATGCCAAGTTTTAAGTCAACAAATTCAATGCAATGAATTAAAATAAAGCCCACCACACAATGCACTTGAAATGACGAGGTTGGATTCATTCCTATCTTAGACGTATGCAAGAGAATTTTTTCAAGCGTTACTCAGGTGTGATAATGTAACGCCCCGAGTTTGTAGCCCAAACGCGACACTGTGCTTACGACCCCGAAGGACCACAAGCTAACCCATGACTGGTACTTGCTCTGAACATTGAATAATAATACTGAAATAATGCAAAAAATAGGCTGAAATGCCATAAGGTTCATAATCTGAATACTGATAAACATAGTACTGAAATAACATCTGAAAATCGAATAACGTCTAAACTAGTCTAGTCTAGAAAGCCTCTAAGTGAAATGTCTGAATGTGGAGTTGATGGGTCAAGCCCCCAACTAACTCCGACTAATGAAATACTGAAGCTACTGAAATACTGAAATAAAAGCATATCCTCGATAGATGAGGAATCACTACCAAATCTGCGGCTGCTATCTGAATCTGTCTAAGCGCAGTCAGGAACCTGAGCGTCCGAACCTATGATATGAGACATTATAGTACAAAAAGAAAGTATGTGTTAGTACGTGGAATGTACTGGTAGTCTAGATGAGGTAAGGCTGAATGCAAGAGTTCATATGAACAGTAACTGACTGAATGATATGGAATAACTGAATTTATGTACATAGATAATTGAACCACTGATAAATACTAAGTATGCAATACTACACATATACATATATACTGTATCTAAGATCTGTACTAAAACTGAGTACTGAGTTTTGATAACTGAGTAACTAATATCTGAGTTTACTGATAACTGGGTGACTGTTTCAAACAGTCTTGATTTTGTAAAGCCGAACTGATCTCTGCATTGAAATTGAAACCGAAACTATGGAAAGTAATTATCTAACTGACATACCCATCTCAAAACTGATTGGAGTCCAACCTATAACCACATCTGGAAGGGTGTCAGTACTGTGCCACGGGTAAAAACAAGCTGAAAAGTCAACCTTATTTGAAAGGTGACTGAATGAGAATGGTGGTACCCTCAAATGGTAGGTAAAATACCTTATCAACCCTCAAATAGGTGGATATCTCAGCCTACGTTGGCTACGTAGTTCTGGAATGCAAGGACTGCTTCTAAGGGTCCCACCCTCTACTGGCAGGTGAGCCCCCATCCTTGGGTTCACTTGGTGCTGAATCCTACTCCCAACTGAATAGATACTAAACTTATCACTAAACTGTACTAGGCTGGACTGAACTGTTATTGATCGTGTTAACTGACTGAACTGGACTGAGTTCACTGAGTTTAACTAAGTTTTGTACTGACTGAGTACTACTGTTCATGATATTACTGAGACTATTCTATAACTACTGTATCTCTAGGTTAACAACTAAATTTTTGGGTTTTGAATACCCCCAAGACTCGATAACGTTGAAGGTAAAATATAACATGATCATATAAGCATACCAATACTTTTTTATTAACAATGCACTCACTTAGACATTTTATCAAACACTTGATATACATTAGCTTGTACTTGAATGGGAACACATAATAACATGTCATGATAGCACTATACAATTCACATGAGCATTTTATCAAACACTGGGGAGCGTGATTATTTCATATAGCAATAAACATATAACAATATCATGGCTACTTCATTCAACTTGTAGTTCAAGAGTTCAACATGAAGATCACATAAATCAACCCACAAACTATCTAGTTTACATAAAACTTGTAATTAATCATGGGATTAAAACCCAAATAATATCATGAACATGGATACAATCAATTTCAAGCATGAAAATCATAAATATGAAAACTTGCATTTTTAAATAGGGTTCTTGGACTCCATGGGCGAAAGGAACCCATGAATGAACACCTAACATACCTAAGAAGATTAATTCTTGAAGGTTCTTGGAGGGATTATTGAGAATTGTTCTTGATTCTTGAAGCTAGGGTTTCGCCCTTTTGAGAGAGAATGATTTAATTCTTGAGTAAATAATGAAATAATGAGAAATAGGTGCTCTTTTAGGGCTTAATTTCGTGTTTAGGACTGTGGAAAAATACTAATTTTCCCCTTAAAAGTTATTAAAATTTGTCACTGAAAATTCCAATTTTAGGCTTCACCGCAACGCGATCGCATCATGCTGAGCCACTGGAAACCTGGCTGGAACTGTTCAAAAAGGACGACTGTGAAATGGGCTTGTGGCGCGACGTGGTGGTATCATATTTCCACACTGGAAAATAACAATTGGGTAAATGGCTAGTGGTGCGATGAGTTGGGATGCGGTCTCTCAGTAGAAAATGAAAATTATGAACTAGAACATTGGCACGATGTGCCAATATTGCGGAGTTTCACTGGAAAATGAAAATTTCCATTTGGACCCTTAGCGCAGTGCGGTGATGTGCCAGTTGGCACACTATTTGACAAAAACTACTATAATTCTTCACCCATGTATCGGATTTGGGCAAATTTTATATAAATGGAAAGCCGACTAAATTTCCTACATAATGGTAAGCTCTAAACTGAAAATTCTAAGTATTATAAAAATTTTATAGCGGAATACTCATATACTGAAAGTTAAACTAAGCTAGAGAAATACTGGGTATTACAATATCTCCCCCTTGGGAACATTCATCCTCGAATGAGAGTGGTTAATTTGAGCAATACTAATAGACCGAGTTCACACACTGTACATGCATTATTGAAGCATGGAATACATGACTGAAACTACTGATAGGCTGAGTTTTCTTATTGAACATGCATATCTGATGCATGAGTACATGGCTGAATTTATTTATGAATGCATGACTGTCATGAAGATAATATGTAACGGTAATGAATACCAAGTTTGTAACTTTAAATGAACATGGAACTGAGTGAATCTAAGAAAGGCTGTTGCCTCAAGTTGGATTTGAATTTGTAGAGAAGAGGTGAGGATACTTGGTCTGCATATCTACTTCTTCTTCCCAAGTAGCTCTCAACAGTCTGATTCTACCAAAAAGCTTTGACCAAAGGAACTTCTTTGTTCCTCAGTCCGTGAATCTGACAATCAAGGATTTGGACTAGGACCTCTTCGAAAGAGAGATCATTCTGAATATCTATGCCCTCTAAAGGAACTATGACTGCTGGGTAACCAATGCACTTTTTTAGCAATGAGGCGTGGAATACTGGGTGCACTTAAGCTAGATTTGAAGGCAACTCAAGCTCATAAGCTATCTTTCCGAAACGGATGAGAATTCTCTAACGACTGGCATATCGGGGATTGAGCTTTCCCCTCTTATCGAACCTCTTCACTTTTTTCATAGGAGAGATTTTCAAGTACAAAATATCGCTAATGTCAAACTCAATATCTTTTTTTCTCATATCTGCATATGATTTTTGTCGGCTATGGGATTCCCTAATCATTTCTCTAATCAACTGAACCTTCTCCAAGGAATCAAACACTAAGTCAGGACCTACAACAGCGGCCTCACCTACATCGAACCAACCAATTTGAGATCTATATCTCCTAACATAAAGATCCTCAAACGGAGCCATCTGAATTCTAGAATGATAGTTGTTATTATATGTGAATTCAATCAAAGGCAAGTGGTCATCCCTACTACCTTTAAAATCAATAACGCATGATCTTAACATATATTCTAGAGTCTGAATGGTCCTCTCTGCTTAACCATCTGTCTGGGGGTGAAAGGCTGCATTGAGGTGAACTTGGGTACCAAGACCCTTTTGGGACTCTTTCAAAAAATAAGAGATAAATTGGGTATCTCTATCTAAAATAATGGATACTGGGGCTCCATGTAACTTGACCAACTCCATGATATAGAGTTTGGCATAATCCTCAGCTGAATAAGAGGTATGGACTGGCAAGAAATATGTTGATTTGGACATCCTGTCTACAATGACCCAAATAGAATCATGATGACGACGAGTACTAGGAAAACCAATCACATAGTCCATGTTCACTTATTCCATTTCCATGTGGGAATAATGAACTCCTACATGGACCCACTAGGCTTCTAGTGCTCAATATTAACCTGCTAACATGTAGAGCACTTAGCTATAAACTCTGCGATATCGTTCTCCATCCCACTCAACCAATAGATCTCCCACAAATCTCGGTACATCTTAGTGGTCCCTGGATGAATAGAGTAACACACTCCATGCAGTTCTGCAAGAATTCGTTGCCTCAAGTCATCTACACCTGGCACATATAACCAACCCTAGCAATACAACACACCATCTCCTCCTTAGGAGAAAATCTCTACTTTCTGATCCCTGACAAAATCTTTCAACTTAACTAGAATGGGATTTCTATCCTGCTTTTCCTTCACTTCAGAAACTAGAGATGATTCTAAACTATTCTGAACCCACACACTACCCTCTACTGAATCGACTAAGCGGACACCTAGTCGGGCAAGCTAATGAACTTCCTAATCTAACTTCTTCTTATCATTCTGAACATGAGCAACACTACCCATTGACACCTACTGAGAGCAACTGCCACTACATTAACCTTGCCCGAATGATACAGAACACTCATATCATAAACTTTCAACAACTTTAACCACCTTCTCTTATGTAAATTCTAATCTTTTTGAGAGAACGCATACTGCAAGTTTTATGATCCGTGAACAAATCAATATGCACAGCATACCTCTTTGCATGAGGACACAACCCAAACCTACTCTGGATGCATCACAGTACATAACAAACCCATCTGAACCATCTTGTAGAGTAAAAACTAGGGCTATAGTGCATCGAGTCTTCAACTCCTGAAAACTCTTCTCGCAAGAATCTGACCACCAAAACTAAACATTCTTCTGAGTCAATCTAGACATAGAGGATACAATAGATGAAAAACCTTCAACAAACCGATGGTAATAGCTGGGTGGTCTAGGCCAGTTTCTTACCACCTAGGTCTTTTGTGGATCAACTCTAATGCCATCACCAGAAATAATATGACCAAGGAATGCTACTGACCTTAGATCAAATTTGCAATTACTAAATTTGGCGAATAACTGATGAGTTCTGGGAGTCTAAAGTATGATTTTGAGGTGATTTGTATGATCATTCTCGCTGCGAGAGTAGACACGAATGTCATCGATGCAGACTATAACGAACATGTCTAATAGCTGGAACACGCGATTCATTAAGTCCATGAAAGCTGCTGGGGCATTAGTGAGGAAAAAAGACATGACTAGAAACTCGAAGTGACCATACTAGGTTCGAAAATCTATTTTTAGAATGTCACATTCTTTGACTCTGAGCTGATAATAGCCTGATCTGAGGTCTATATTATAAAAGTAACTGGCTTCCTGAAGTTGGTCGAATAATTCATCAATTCTAGGAAGTGGGTATTTGTTCTTGACTGTGACTTTGTTCAATTGAAGGTAGTCTTTACATATTCTGAGTGAACCATCTTTCTTATGCACGAATAAGACTGGTGCACCCCATGAGAAAATATTGGGTCTGATGAACCCCTTGTCTAAAAGGTCCTTTAATTGTTCTTTTAACTCTCTGAATTTATCTGGTGCCATTTTGTATAGCAGAATAGATATGGGTTGAGTAGCTGGAAGAAGGTATATTCTGAAGTCAATTTCCCTTATGGGAGAAACTCTGGGACGATCTTCAGGGAACACATCTGAGAATTCATATACTACTAGAACTAACTCAAAGGTAGGAGTCTCTGAAATAGAGTCTTTGACTCATGTAAGATGATAGATACATCCCTTGGATATCATTTTTCTCGCTCTAAGGTAGTACTACCCCTCCATTCAAGGACTGGTTCTTTTGAAACTAAAAATAAACAATTTTGTTTCTACAGTCAATTGAGGTATAGAATGAATAGAGCCAATCCATGTCGAGAATAATGTCGAAATCCATCATCTCTAACTCTACTAAGTCTTCTGAAGTAACTGTCTGAGATATCATAACCGAATGATTCCTGTATACTCGCCGGGCTATGGTAGACTAACCCACTAAGGTAGAGACTAAGAAAGGTTCTGTTAAGCTTTCTAGTTTGACCTTAATGTAAACTGATATGTAAGGAGTTATAAAAGACAGAGAACTCCTGGATCTAATAAGGCATAAATATTTAAATGAAAGATCTGTAATGTACTAGTGACCACATCAGGAGAACTTTCTTGATCTTGTCTGGACTGAAGTGCATAAAGCCTATTTGGGCATTGCCCACTGGTTGCACTGAAGGTAGCATTCTGTTGATTCAGGCGACCAGACTGAGCTGGGGGTGATTATACTGACCATGAGAACCTGACTAAGGACAATCTCTGATTCTGTGACCTGGCTTGCCACACCCAAAACAAATATCACTGCCAACTCAGCAGACATCCTGGTGGTTTCTGCCATATTTCTAACAAAGAGGATTTATTCGAGAACTTCTGACACTACCTTGAGATTTAGAGCCTGGTGACCTATCTTTGTTACCATTTCTAAACTTAGGTACTGGAGCACTGGCTGAGGACAGAGTTGGAACTGAGTATTTTAGATAAAACTGGGAACGGTTACTGCCTTCTGACCTAGACTGAGTGAAATTAAAACTACTTGTTCTAGTTCTCTTACTCTCCTTCTCCCACTCCTTATTATTATCTTCTTCTATATGCTAAGCATGGACCATAATCCTGATACGTCCATCACCTTAATTAACATTACAGTTCTGCACTCTTTAACCACACTTCCTGACACTCCAGACACGAACTTACTCATTCTCGACTTATTGTCTGCTACTACATGGAGAGCATAACTGGCTAGCTGAGTAAACTTGAGAGAATAATCTTTCACATTCACATTTCCTTTCTTGATATTGATGAACTCTAACACCTTGGCTTCTCTTAGCTCTAGGGGAAAGAATCTATCTAGGAAAGCAGTAGCAAACTCTTCCCACTCCATGGGCTCTGCATCTATGCCCTTGTCTACCTTCCTCTGCTTAAAATATGTATGGGCTATATCTTGTAGGTAATATATATCTAACTCAACATTCTCACTAGAAGTCACTCCCATAATATCTGTGACTTTTTATACCTGATCGAGGAACTCCTGTGGATCTTTTTCAGACTTAAATCCTAATAATAGGGGAGGATACATTTGGGTGATGTCTCAAATCCTGGCTGTACCAGTATTGGCTATTGGGTTGGCCTAAACAGCAGCTGACCATTCACTCTGAACTTTTATAGAATCGGCTAGAGTAGTGAACGCAGCTCTGAATTCTGCATAGAAAACATGCTCATTCAAGGGGTCTTTCTGAACAGACTGAGGTGGTGTTTGATTTTAATTCCATCTTTCGTTATCTTTTTTGGGAGGAATGTTCTATAAACGGAAGGAAGAAAAGAATTAGATTGAGAGTTTAACTTGAGATCATGCTCATTCGCGTGACATGAATACTGAAAGAAGGGAAACTTTTCCTAAACGTCTCGCAGCCTCTTGTCCATTAGTGTGGTGTGAAACACACCCATGAAAGAGATTCTACTTGACGCAACTTTTAGACTCCTAAGGACATTGTTGAACCTTAGGTTCTGATACCAAGTTTATAATGCCGAGTCTATACCTTGAATGCCACATGGTGCTTACAACCCTAAAAGACCACAAGATAACCCATGACTGGTACCTACTGTGAGCATTGAATAATAATATTAAAATAATGTAAAAAAATAGGCTGAAATTTCATAAGGTTCACAATCTGAATACTTGTAAACATAGTACTGAAATAACATCTGAAAACTAAATACTGTTTGAACTAGTCTAGTCTGAAAAGCCACTAACTAAAATTTCTGATTGTGGAGTTGATGGGATAAACCCCCAACTAACTCCGACTACAGAAATACTGAAGCTACTAAAATACTTAAATAAAAGCATATCCTCAGTAGATGAGGACTCACTACTGAATCTGCGGCTACTATCTAAATCTGTCTAAGCGCGGTCAGGAACCTGAGCGTCTAAACCTATGATATGAGATATCATAGAGCAAAGATAAAGTATGCGTCAGTACGTGGAATGTACTGGTATGCTAGATGAGGTCAGGCTGAAAGCAAAAGTTCATATGCATGAACAGTAACTGACTAAATGATATGGAATAACTAAATTTGAGTACATGGATAACTGAACCACTGATAAATACTGAGTATGAAATACTGAGCATATATATATACCACAACTGAGATCTGTACTGAAACTAAGTACTGAGTTCTGATAACTGATATCTAAGTTTACTGATAACTAAATTACTGATAACTGGGTGACGATTTCTGACAGTCCTGATTCTGTAAAGCCAATTTAAGCTCTGTATTGAGACTAAAACTGAAACTGTGGGAAGTAATCATCTACTGACATACCCCTCTCTGAACTGATTAGGGTCCAACCTATAACCCTAACTGGAAGGGTATCAGTACTGTGCCACAGGTAAATACTAGCTGAAGAGTCACCCTCATCTGGTAGGTGCCCTAAATGAGAATGGTGGTACCCTCAGCTGATAGGTAAAATACCTTATAAACCCTTAACTGGTAGGTGGATATCTCAGCCTATGCTGTCTACATAGTTCTGAAACGCAAGGACTACTTCTAAGGGTCACACCCTCTACTGGTAGGTGAGACCCCATCCTTTGGTTCATCGGTGCTAAATCCTACTCCTAAATGAATAGACACAGAACTGATCACTAAACTGTACTAGGCTGGACTGAACTATTACTGATCGTGTTAACAGACTGAACTGGACTGAGTTTACTGAGTTTAACTGAGTTATGTACTGACTGAGTACTACTGATCATGATATTACTGAGACTATTATGTAATTACTATATCTCTAGGTCAACAACTAGATTTTTGGGTATTAAATACTCCCAGGACTCGATAGCATTGAAGGTAAAACATAACATGATCATATAAGCATACCAATACTTTTTTTTTATTAACAATGCACTCACTTAGACATTTTGTCAAACACTTGATGTACATGAGCTTGTACTTGAATGGGAACACACAATAACATATCACGATAGCACTATCCAATTCACATGAGAATTTTATTAAATACTTAGGGAGCATGATTATTTCATATAGCAATAAACATATAACAATATCATGGCTACTACATTCAACTTGTAGTTAGTTCAAGAGTTTAACATGAAGATCACATAAATCAACCCATAAACTATCTAGTTTTCATGAAACTTATAATTAATCATGGGATTAAAACCCAAATAATATCATGAACATGGATACAATCAATTTCAAGTATGGATATCATAAATCTGAAAACTTGTATTTTAAAATAGGGTTCTTGAATTTCATGGGCGAAAGGAACCCATGAATGAACACCTAACATACCTGAGAAGATTAATTCTTGACGGTTCTTGGAGAGATTATTGAGAATTGTTCTTGATTCTTGAAGCTAGGGTTTTTTCCTTTTGAGAGAGAATGATTTAATTCTTGAGTAAATAATGAAATAATGAGAAATTAGTGCTCTTTTAGGGCTTAATTTCATGTTTAGGACGAACTAGATACATGAAAAAAAAATACCAATTCACCCTTAGAAATTTATTAAAATTCGTCACTGAAAATCCTTATTTTAGGCTTCACCGCGACGCGGTGGCATCGCGATGATCCTCTAGAAACCTGGCTGAAACTGTTCAAAAAGGACGAACGTGAAATGGGCTTATGGCGCGACACGGTGGTATCGCGTTGCCACACTAGAAAATGACAATTCAGAAAATGGCTAGAGGCGCGATGCGGAGGGATCACAGTCTCTCACTGGAAAATGACAATTGTGAACTGGAACATTGGTGCGATGTGCCAATATCGTGGAGCTTCACTGGGAAATGTAAATTATCATTTGGACCCTTAGCGCGGTGCGGTGATGTTCCAGTTGACACATTATTTTACAAAAACTGCGATAATTTTTTATTCGAGTATCAGATGTGGGCAAATTTTACATCGTTAGAAATCTAACTGAATTTCCTACACAATGGTAAGATCTAAACTAAAAAATTCTAAGTATAATAATTTTTTTTTATAGGAATACTAATATACTAAGAGTTAAACTGAGATAGAGAAATAAGGGGTATTACAAATAAAAGGTTTATCATGAAATCAGTCTCTTTCATCATACCAATTTGCTCTTCCTCACACTAACTGTACTGACACTAATTGAGTCTATTTTATTTTATTTTTTAAAAAATAAGGTACCAAACCCAAATGAGGGTTGCCTACATATCATGTGGAAACAAGAATTAGGTCTGCGTAGTTTTGGCAAATTTGTGAATTTGTATGTGTCATGTATGATTGTAACAAATAATGGTCATTCTTGAAAATTATATAAAAGAAGATTAGAAAAAACCTGCTTGTAGTATCAAAACTGTTTCGATCAGAAGATTTAGAGGATGTCAAAACTTCAGTATGTTGACAAAATTTGAGAAAATCCGACATTGAAGGAGTTATGACATTATTTCTCCTCAGTTGGCAAGATTGAAAGAATTTTGAATCTTTGCGTTTGAAAATGGGAATCGATACGTCATAAATTTAATGGCTTACAATGTTCAAAAGAAGAAGCTTGATATTCTCGCACCAAAATTAGGTGAGGATCTGGAAGTAGATCGGCTAGGCACTAATGTCAATGAGATTTGGATTTAAGGAGCTATTGATTTGCGCTCTTAAAGACCTTTGAAGAGCATAGTTGAACTATTTTAGAAAATTGCCCAATTTTAAATACCAAAAAAATTATTCTGAAAGAGTTAAGAGACAAAACCCTAATACATGGTTTCGTACGTATCTTGTTAGGACAAGAATCAGGTTAAAATGTAGTTCAAATCTATACACAGTTATCAACAATGTTGCTAAGGTGCATCTTTTAACTGATCCGCCATGCAAAATATAGGTTAGATTACACCGTCCTACAAAATAAAATTAATTTAGAGCATTAGTTAATGTATATGCATTATCATTTTTCAAATATGTACAAAGACTATGATAATGTGCCACTTGGGTCGTGAACCCTTTGGACATTCGAATAAAGATGACTAATGATACATGTACCTAAAAAGGTGTAGGTTTAGTTCTATCCTATGTTAACTAAGAGTGGGTTTGCTAGACTTATAGTTTTCGAGCAGACTACTCGAGTGAGAACTCTATATGGACACACAAAAAGAGATTCGAACACCCCGCCCACACACCAACTCTCCTAAAATTTAAGATTTTAAAAGAAATTTGCGAGTGCGCAAAACACACCTCACTTGTATGTGTGATTGTATTAGCTTTTCCAAATGGAAGAAATATAAATGGGATGAGAGTTTATATAAAGTAATAAACAAATAAATAATCTATACAAAACAAATAACAATTTATGTCACACAAACAAGATAAATCAAGATAATTAGAACGAAATAAATAATTATGTAGAAAAATAGAAATATTTACCTAAATCTGTAATGGTTAGAACCTTGCATCCCCAGCGGAGTTGCCAAACTGCCATACCCTATTTTCACCGAAGTTAAAACAAAGCACGACTTATGGACTCAAAAAGAATTAATTTTTATACAGGGTCGCCACCTAATTTTTAAGGAAAATTAGGAAACCTATTTATTTGTTTAACAAGTATGGTTTTACTTAATCTACGAACCAATTTAGATTCTAGATAAAGGTTCAAATTATTCCATAGGGAACAAATTAGATACCCTTCAGAATCCACAAATGTGGTTCCCGACCAGACTTAGGTTTATTAAAGAAAAAAAAATGATTGTAAATGTAAATCTTAAATATGTATTGAAATAATATAATGTGTATGCTGTTGTAAAATATATATAAACAAAAGTATAAAAATATACGTACAGTATAACCTCGATAAATTAATACTGTTGGGACCGTCAAATTTTATTAATTTAGCGAGGTATTAATTAATTGTATAAATTAATAATTATTAATTTATAAATTATATACTTTTTGGGTCCATATTATGAATGTACGTAGGTGTACGTGAAAACTAATTTCTATATTGACTATTAATTATGCATACTTAACCAAATTCATGTATTTTTGCTGATACATTTTCAATATTCTATGTATATCTTAATAAAATATATAAATCTACTTAATTATTAATGTAGTTACATGTACCTACATTCATTAAAATGTATAAATCCACTCAATTATTAATGTAGTTACACGTACATACATTAACTAAGTTACTATATAAATAGATGTATTATGCAAGTCTTCAAATCAAAAAACAAAAAAAATGGCTTCTCATCTCAAAGGCGTTAAAAAATCAACCATGACTAATGGTATACGTAGAGAACTGTGTGAGTATAAACAACAAAATCTAGCATGCACTCAAAAGCAATTGCAACAATGGGTGTTAGAGAAGTTTAATTTGCAAGTGAGTCAAGCCACAATATCAAACACGATCAAGAGGTCAGCAGAGTATCTATCAGCAACCGACATTCCAAAAGATGAGGCTAAAAGACATAAAGCTGCCAAATTTCCAGAATTAGAGAAGGCTCTGTTCGAGTGGTTTATTCATTACCAAGAGCGTGTTAATATGAATGGGGAACTAATTGTAACGAAGGGAAAAAAGCTTCTAAAAAAGATGTATCCCATCGATACACCTGATTTTTATTTTTCTCAAGGCTGGCTAGAGCGTTTCAAATCAAGACACGGTATCAAGCAATATCGTCATTTTGGAGAAAGTGGATCAGTTAATATGGAGGCCATGGAGAGCAATTTACAATCCATCAGAGAGAAACTTGATCAGTTTGCTAAGAAAGATGTTTTCAATATGGATGAAACTGGATTGTTCTTTAGGCTACAACCAGATCATTCTCTTGCAACGAAGCAACTTGAAGGTAAGAAACAAGATAAAGAAAGACTTACAGTTGTTATTTGCTGTAATGAGGATGGTTCTGAGAAAATTCCTTTATGGATCATTGGGAAGTATTTAAAACCACGTTGTTTCAAGAATGTGAATTTGGGAAGCATGGATTGTGAATATCGAGCCAATAAAAGAGCATGGATGACTGGGATTCTATTCCAAGAATATGTTCAACAACTTGATGCAAAAATGGACGGCAGGAAAATTCTTTTAATTGTTGATAATTGTCCTGCTCATCCAAAAAATGTCGAAGGTTTGAGAAATGTTGAATTGTTTTTTTACCACCTAACACAACATCAAAGATTCAGCCTTGTGATGCAGGGATCATAAGAGCTTTTAAGATGCATTATCGTAGGCGATTTTATCAAAATCTTTTGGAGGGTTATGAAATTGGGATCTCAAATCCAGAAAAGATTAATGTTTTAGATGCAATGAATCTTGCAATCTCGGCATGGAAAATGGATTTCAACTCAAGTACAATTGCAAATTGTTTTAAGCATTGTAAACTTAGGTTGTTAGATGATGAATCCTCGGAAAATCAAGAACAGTTGAATAATGATGGCTTACAACAATTGCAGAATCTAATCAATGGATTGAAGTATCGAAATGCAATGAATGCTGAAGATGTTTTGAATTATCCGGGAGAAAATGATACGAGTTTTGAGCTACCTACGGATGAACAAATAATTGAGAGTGTTATGGAAACACATAAAGAAGATGAAGTGGAAGATGATGTAGTGTGGAATTAGAACAAGTTTCGCGCAAAGATGCTCTGAAAGCAACAATCACCTTACATCACTTCCTTTTGCAATATGAGAAGACTACACCTGATATTCTTAATGCAGTAAGAAGGGTTAGAGATGAGATTCAAGGTGATATTGATTTCAAGAAGAAACAAACAACATTAGATTCATATTTTCAGAAACCTGTTTAGTTTACTTATGTATTATGTATGAAATATTTTGATACAGATGAATTATTAATTTATATATCAAATGGGACCTATATGAATTTTTTTGGTATTATCTTATAAATTTAGCGAATTATTAATTTACCACGTTGATCCCGACTCGGGACCGAAGAAAATTATTATTTTAGCGAGGTTATTAATTTATCGAGGTTATACTGTATGTAAAGACAAGATTGAATAAAGAAAAAATTCTTCTAAAGAAAAAGACTACGTAATATTTTTTTAATGTAAAAGTGTGAATTATTTGATTAAATATCTAAATTAATTTTAATCTAAATTTTAATGGCCTAATTTTGCCTAAACGCGTAGAGGGAATTGTGTAAATAAAGAATATTCCGCCCAACACTCCAAAAATATAGTTTTCACTATAATAGTATTTGTAAAATTGCGAGAATATAAAAATACAAACATAAAAACTCAAACTCTTTTTTTGAGTTCCTTTTTGGGAAAGTATTCCCGAGAACCTGTACAAAGACTCGAAATAAAAATGTTAGTAACAAATAAATAATTATCAAAAGAAATTTAAAAAGTATGCATGCATATATGTATTTAAAAATATATCTTTTGTTAAAAGTGGGCTCAGATAGAGTTTTAAATATTAAAAGAATTTCATCATCGCCCGAAATATTTATTTTATTACTTATTTGTATACGTAATATCCGTCTTTTTATTTGTGGAGGCCTCGAAAATTGACGATTTTTTTTTCATCTGCCAAACTAGTAACTAACACTCCTTGTCAATGTAAAAGTGTCAAAAGTAACCACGAAAATAGCCATGAACAAAGTAACAGTGAGTATTCAATCGAAACATAACAAATAATAAAAAATAATTACATTAATAGTGTCACAATGAATATACAAATAAATTAGAATAATAAAACTAGCACCATTAACATAGTAAGTAAGAATAATCAAGTCATAATCGAGAATAAGTAAAGGTAACAAAATAGCAACATAAAAAAAGTAACAAAGAACAATTAAAGTAACATCAATAAAATGTTATAAGAATAGCAAAATCTGTAAAATTAATATAATAACCAAAAATAATCAAGGCAGCATTAATAAAATTTGCGAAAAAACTTAATCACACTGATAAATGAGATTGTTCAATAGACAAAATATAAACATAACATGAACACAAATATGTATAATAATGACGAGCTACAAAATCACCAAATAACCCAAAGGAAAGATCTAAGCTTTACTGTCACTAACAATACATTTAGAGTTTTAATATGTTTAGAACAAATAGTAAGGTTATCGGAGAATATGAAAAGTTATCGGAGAAAATCATTTTGGCCAGATTCATGAGCTAATATATTTTATTTGACAAACATATTTCTCGGTCAGATCTAGTTGCAACAATGGGGAAGGGGAGGCGTCATTTCCACGGATTTCACCGAAACAATGTCGGAAAACATGAAAATCCAACTAGATCTATCTCTTATTTGATGTAGTAAAGTGTTTCGTTAATGGAGGGGAAAAATAGAGCGGTGGGAAGAAAAGGGGTTCACCGGCAGTAATGGTGGTTTTGCGGGGCTGACAGCGACGGGGGGACCCGCTGGAGCTCCGGCGATGGTGGTGGTGTTTTGTTTGTTGCTCGCCGATCATCACCTCCGACAAGAAGAGGAAGAGGATAAGAATCGGCGTGTGGTGGTGGCAGAATTTGTCGGAGCCCCAACGATAATGAACTGGTCGCAGTAGAAAGGAGAGCAGAGAAAGAAGCGTGCATATATTTTTTGGAGAGGGAATGAGAAAATCTGATGCGAGTCGTATATTTGTGTGTATTAAAAAAAGGAGAAAAAGTACCTCATCAAATCTATTATTTTTTAGCAAATCTATTAGAATTTGGGTAGTAGGTGAAACAAAGTAAAAAAAAATAAAGAATAGGACCTATTAAAGAAAAAAATAGAAAAATCTCATGTTTTTGTTTCTTCTCGTGTCTGTGTATATGTGGTGAATATATCTGTGTAAAAATAAAATCAACTCCCCTCTATTTATTTATAATGTATAAAATAACACATTTTATTAATTGAAAAAAAAAATGACTCCTCTTGTCTCCTTAAAGCTGCTTTTAATCTGTAAGTTATTGTTCAATAAAATTTTCAACCTTTTAACTAATGTATAAAGATTATTTATTCAACGGATAAAAATTTCAATCCATCATTTCATCTGTCAACTTTTAAAAGTGACGAGACCTTGACTTGACTTATTTAATGCGTGTATTAAAATAAATATATCAACTTACGTTTGCAGATTGTATGAAATAACGTACAAAAATATGAATGCCGATGTATAATTACAGAAAAATATAAACAACAAATAAAAAATATAATTATCTTAAAAAATATATTATGCTATAAATAATTAAAATTATCATATGTAAAAAAATTTCGATGTTATGTTATGTACGTATGCAGATGACTGTACAAAAATATTAAAATGATAATAAACTTATAAAAATTCTAAAATTTATGAAATTAGGAATAATTATCAATAAATTATGTAAAATTAAAATATGACAATAAATTAATAAAAAAATTAAAATAATGATGATTATCAATAATTTATTAAAAATTATAAAAAATGTGTGAAAATTGCATTTTATGCTATTTAACGATTAGGAAGTCCGAATGCGCTAATTTTAAGCATGAAGAGCCAAAATTGGGTGTCAACAAACTATATACATCACATCAAATATTATCACCATAACCCATCCACCATGGTTAGCCAACGTGCTCCCAAAGCCATTCTCTAACCGTTTACCAGCTACCAAGGTCTTCAATGGAACTATATAAATCCAAGCTTAAGGTGGGTCAAGTTCCCATTCTAAGCCTCAATTTTCATAATTAGGCAAACTATGACCCAAACTAGGCTAAGGTATCTAGTTCAACTTCTAGATGTCAAGTAAATCCATAACCAATCCTAAGATATGAACTTCACCAAAAAACATGAGCATTTAAGCCAACACTACCTAAATTATGGTTTCAAGATCACTAGAATAGCCCAACTAAGGTTAAGTATACTAATAATGATTCCAACACATAAACCACATCCCAAACCTAGCATAATATCATATCCGTGCATAAATTAGCTTAACCTAGGAAAAAGACGATAAGATTCTAAAAGAGTCATAAACATTCCACCTTACGTGTCCAAAATCATCATGTAGTTCCCCAGACATAAATCATCGATATAAGTTATTTTATTCTTAATCAAGCCTAACATTCATATTTCATATGACAAACATAACACACATCATCTTCGAAGAAGAGTAGGTAGAATCCTACCTCAAAGCCGCACCGCAAAATCATACATCATTCACCACATGCTCGTCTTCACTTCATAATCTCCAAAATATTATCGTTCTATCAAAAAAAGAATCTACTCATCAATACGAGTCTAACGATACCCATTTTGTACTATTGTGGTTTGGGTCCAAAAACTCCAAGTGGGTCTCACTTACAAAAAATGCATTTTTGAGGCCAACCCTACACTCACGAATCATCAAGGAATCGTAACCCTCAAGAGATGGATGAAAACAAAACTAATTTTGGGCTAAAATCATGCCCTAGTGAATTTGAGATTTTTGGTCAAGAACTAAGAAATTCATCAATAAAGTGATAAAATCTTACCTTAATTCGGATCATAATCGCGGTAATAACTGATTATCAAGCTCCTAAGTCACCCACACAACTCAATTTTGAGTTATCATAACCATCTAGGGTTTTAGGCTCTCAAAGATGAAGGAAAATGTCCAAATTCGCGACCTTAGAGTCTATTTATAGACCCGACACCCCCACCCCACCTCGGGCAAAGAGATGCGGTATCCCCCATAACGGGATTTTGGATTAAAAAGGACTCCCAAGTTGTCTAATTAAGTGGGAGTCCTCCAAGTTTTTTTAATTAAGTGGGAGGGACAACTTTTTTTTTTTTTAAGTTTTTTCGTCCCAACCACTTGTTCCAGTTGTTCGACAACTTTGGTAGTTGTTGAACAACTACGCAAGTTGTTCAACAACTGCACGAAGTTGTTCAGACAACTAGTGTAGTTGTCCAACAACTATCTCAGTCGTTCAAAAAGAGTTAGTTTTTTTTTTAACAAATTTGTGGGACCCACTTGTCCCCTATTCTTAATTGGAAACTTAGGAGGGTCTTTTGACTCATTTTTCTCCCCCATAACAACAAAGAAAAAGTTGTTTTTGACCTTCAGAACTCATTCGAACCCCAAATAACATAATCATTTAGTGAAATTTGAGTGTAAACCACATTCCAAATCCATTGAAATCATCAAAAGTTTCATTCGAGATTATTTCATCAAAAAGTGGACCCCACGCCTATAGTTGTGTTTTTCATAAAATCCACTCAATAATTCAAAATAAGTCCGAGAGCTTTGGGACCTGAACCAAGGGTCCCCATACAAAAATTGATATTTCGAACATGGTGCTAAAGTTGTATTTTTCTTCCGAGGTCGTTTCGACCAAATATGGGGCCCACACCCATATTCTCGATTTTTTCCACTTTCCGACCAATTGGTCGAAATGAGCTCGGATGCATTGGTACTCAAAAGTCTACCTAGCCTAAAATTTATATTCCATGTTTGCTTTTGAAATTTGTAACCGAGATTGTTTTGCTGAAGTTTTCACCCGGTGGCCATTTGGAACCAACAAAGGCTTCAAAATACGATAGTGGTTCTCAAAATCAAACAAATTGCTCGATAACCAAGCCGCCAATCCCAGCAAGTCATAAATGACTTGTGGAAGCTATGGAGAAGCCTTAACGCCAAACATAAGCGAAAACATGAAAAATAACTGAAAGGGTCATTACAAATTGATATCTCGACATCACAATTAGAATTAGTTGGTCCCAACTGATAGTTCGATAATGTTTAGAAGGTTGATAATTGGTTGTGCTAATTGATAGACATCAATACGAGATGTTGGACTAATTTAATGTTGTTATTGTGTTTTGATAGAGTGTTATATGTATTCTTTATGTGGTTTTATCGTTTTATTAAGTGGAACGTTGTGATTTTTGGTGACGTCAAAAATTCAATATGATATCTTTGAAGGATATCATCCTTACACCCAACCTCAGCTGTTGTCATAGTCAAAACATGAGCTACTAAGGACCTTGATCAATCTTTAGAAGTCGCATGCATGTGCCTCTTCCCTCTATGAAATTCTCATCAGAAACTTTACACACATAATGTCCTTGATACCAGCAAGTTTTATTACAAAAATCCAATGATTAGTCATATCCTTTCATAAATGATCCACATATTCATCTTTGCCAAAATATAGATAAATAATTTCCAAAGAAATTATATTTCCATAATATCTATCACTCTTTTTTATTTAATAATACACATAGTCTTCACAATTGTCGTGAATGAGATAAGATTTATAGATTAGCTACTGTCATTCTTAGAGAAACCACTAAACATGTACTTCTTTTATCCCATTTGTCTGCTTTATCTTAACCCAAACTCCTTATAAAATTACTTCTTGATTTTGGGAACCCAAATAAATTTGGGTCCCTTCGTATTAAAAAGGATGAATGAGACTTCTTTTGATTTAGGATGTAGTGTGAGCTTCTTCTCTAAGGTACCTGGCCCCCTGAGCTTCTGATGTATTCAACATATACTTTATTCCTCTTTGTATCTTTGACAAAAATACTGACACCGATGCTTTTAATGACCATTATGGCCATAATAAGTGTATAACCAGTTGTCAAGTACAAATGCATACTGATATAAGGATTGTAAGGATTATTTTTCCTTTTAGAACCAAGACCCTTACCAAAGTTGTATCTTAGATTTTTTTCTAGCAAAAATTCCTGACAAAGCAGTCCACTAGGGAGACCTTTTAAGCTCTTGGGTTTCAATAAACTCCTTTTTAAGATCAAGTTATGATCTAGTGAAGCATCAAGATTAAGACTGATTTTACTAAGCTTCGTATCATGATCAACCTAGAACTTGTTGGCTTCCTTTTTTCTTTGCAAGCCATCTTTATAAAATCTTGACGGCTAGCATTCAATTTATAAAATCTTTATAAATTCTTGATCAACAGAATAATTTTGCCTCAAACTCCTCTCAATAGGTCTTGGTTAAAATAGGGTGACACATGTTTGAATATAGATGAAGGGAGATCGAACTCAATCTTATATTCTTACAGGTATACATTCTTGGAGGATTCAAACTTGAGTAAAGATCAAACACTAACTACTTCAATCATCTAAATGCAGAGACTTGATCTTCTTCTCAGGTTAGTGCTCTTGTCTTTACATGATGGAGTATTAACTATGCACTCTTGTCAGAAGTTTTTTTAAACACCCTAACATTTTTATCCCATCTCTATGATCTTCCTTTATTCTCTATAAAATTAGAGGACACATGACAAACCTTTCCCTAAGAGGACAAATCCCCATTGTTTATCTGTTTTTATTCCTTCCATGTACCTATTCTCTCTCCTCAATCCTTTTTGTGCCTTCTGTCAAAATAGACTTGATGGATTTAAACCTACTCCTAAAACCTTTTCCTCAAGGAAAGAAATTTCACCCCATAGTCTTAATAAAGTCAACTATAATATTCTTTCATAATGTTTCTCTTGTTGAAACTGGTTTTGTGTTGTCTCACTTCCTCAAATGATCAGCTAGATCTGATACATCCTATATAAAATGATTTTAACTTTTCTCGGGTGTCTAAAATGAAGCTTGACTCATGAAAAGGTGGTATCAAAATGGTAAACCTGGAGAATGACTCTGAAATATCATTTCATCATAAATTAGAGACGACGATTCAGTAAGAGTCTTTATATTAGAGACATTGCTAAGATCTTCATAAAATCCAATAAGGGTAACATTGCCTCCTCTGAAGTAAGTGATTATAGGGAACTCATTTAGCAATCAAGCTTCTTTATTATCCAAGAAGGGACAATATTTGTTAAACAAGGTAAAGAGAATATGTATGCATGAACTCACAACTGCTATGATATCCCAAATAGTGATACATTGCTGCTAATAAAGTTCTTTGAGTTTATCTCCAACAAAAGAAAGGATGGAACTTCTATGCTGCTTGTTCACTCTATACAAGTACTCATTAGGATTAAAGGAAACTTAAATAAGGGATTTTAAGTCAATAGTGAAGGTTTGGGGCAGGTTTTAATGAAAGAGAAGATCAGTCCCAGAAGAGAAAGTTATCCCAATCTTTCATGATAAATCAAGGAGCGGTTATATCAGAAGGAAAGAAAAGAAAAGGTGCAGTCATCCCAGAGTTGGAGTCTGAAATTGAGTAAAGAGATTATGACATTCGTAATCATACCATACTTTTTGGAAAATTATTTGATCCTACTATTAAAACTATATTTGGGATGAGATCCCTCATTTATCTTGTTGATACTTAAACATGCATATATTTGTTTAACTTCACAGGTATTGCATATTCCATTAAGATTAGAGGCTTTTATAATGATCTGACATACACAGAAAAGGAGTTTTCACTTGATGCCACTGTAAATGCAATCAATTTTACCCTAGAAATCTCACTGCTTGGAGTGCTTCTTGATGTGCCTATTATTGGGCTGGATACTTAAAGGAAAAATATGTGTAATACCCCGTATGTTTCTGAGCTAGGAGATGAACCATTTTTCCTATGTATGAAACCTCCTATCTTTTGAGTAGCATTTTAGTGCATGATTTACCATGAATATCCTAGTGATAGGATAGCTTATGATGCATTAAGCATGTTCATATAAGTCACTTAAGGTAATACAAGCCAAGAGTTTTTGAATCCATCAAGTTTTAGTGTTCGATTTTGTAAGGGTCATCTTTGAACGAGTACAACTCAATGTTAATGTGGTATTTTGGCTGATTTAGACCTACCAAATTGTATAGAATCAAATTATCTTTCCAACGATACCAATTTCGCCTTAGTCCAATACCCGAGCGAAAAGTTATGCCCATTTTTGTGAGAGACAGTAAGCATAGGCGATTGGATAGGCGCCGCCCAACCCAAGCATAGGAGATCACTTGGGCACCACCTAAGGCAATTCCAGGTGTCAAAAATACTCCGTTTTGAGTTATTTTAAAGGTAATTAAGTCTTTAAATACTCCTTACACGTCCCTAAACTTAACCCTCCGAAATATACAGCTTCTAAACATATTACAACCCTATTTTCATCTCAAAGCTCATCATCCAAGAGCACTAAAGGAGAAAACAACTAGGGTTGCATAATTAAGCTTGAAGATCCAATTTCAAGGAAATTCCTCCGTCAATCATCAAGAACCTCCCTTCCAAGGTATGCGTAGTGTTCATCCACGGATTCCTTTCGTCCGTGAAGTTCAAGAATCAATCTTTAAAATACAAAATCTTGGTTGATTGTGGTGATATGATCATACCCATGTTGATGCTTGTTTGTTTTTCTATATAATAGTATCGTGACTATATATCTCATGAAAGTTATGTTGTTAGTTGAAAAACAGGATCTTTAGATGGATTGATAGAATGTAAGTATGAAATCCACCTATTCCTTAAAGAATGCATGCAAGGTGTTCGATAAAATGCCTAGTATGTTAGAACTTCATATTTACATGATTTCATGATATCTAAATAACAAGTTCATGTTAGTCATACACTCCACTATGAATTTCCATGCAAATTATGTATTGTTATTGTTGTGGTATAAAGCATGTATGATAATGGAGATATAAATTATGTACACAAAATATATCCATGCTTTCCCTACCATGTTTGAGATGTTGAATAAATACATGAAGTATAATATCCCCAAATCATTACAATATGAACTAAACATTACATGTTGCCGTTCCCTTACGCTTGAATGGTTTCCATGTGATTGCTATGAAAAGTATATGTTGTCGGAATGTCCATGATATTAGAATATGAGATTTATGACTTGATTATAAGAATTCCTATTCATGATAGATATTATGATGACCATGTACTTCATGAAATCCCCCACTCATGTAGTATGGATTTTTATTGATGGTCGTGTACTCAAGAAATTCAAGTTGTGTCAGTTTCCTACCATCGAGTCCTTGGGGTACTTGTACCCAAAAAATATAGATGTGTGCCTAGAGCCATGCCATGTTTTCATGATACTCCCAGTCAAGGCATGATCTATAGAATTCAGTCAGTCATGTGACTCAGGAAAACTTAGAAATCTCAATAATCTCAGTAGTCCAGTAATCTCAGTAATCTCAGTAACCTCAACAACCTCAGTATTCACAATCAATCTCAGTAACTTCAGTACTCTCAACCAGTCCTCAGAACTCAGTACATTCCGTCAGTCATTGGAATCCAGTAAACTTAGTTTAGCTCTGCTAAAGAATACCACTAGTATCAGTCCAGTTAATCAGTATCAGTTCAACTAATCAGTTCAGTTTAGTTATTCAGTTCATCTTAGTTATTCAGTTCAGTGTCCTTCAGATGGGAGTAGAAGTTAGCACCGAGTGAACCCAAGGATGAGAACTCACCCGCCAGTTTAGGGTGTGATTCTTAGTAGTCATCCTTGTGTTCCAGAACTACGAAGCCAGCATAGGTTGAGACATCTTAACCCATCAGATTAGGGTTGATGAGGTGGCTTAACCCGTCAGTTTAGGGTTTCCGCCGTTCTCATTGAGTACCTGCCAGTATAGGGTTCTCACAGTTGTCCTTACCAGTGGCGCGGTATTGACACTCCTTCAGTCGGGGCAGAGATTGGACCCAGCTTAGCTATTATAGCGTATTTGGGGCATGTCGGTTAGATAACTACTTCCCACAATTTCAGTTAGAGATTTCAGGACTGTCAGCTATAGCTACCCAGTCTCAGTAAAGAACTCAGATAGTTCTTTAGATTTTAGTATATAAGGACTGTCAGATACAGTCAACTCAAAAATAAAATTGAACTCAGATAGTTTCCTTCAGATTTATGGAATTTCAGATACAGTACTCAGCTTTAGGACTATCAGATACAGTCAATCAGACTAGTTCTTCATAATTCAAACTGCCAGAAACAATCATTCATTTATCAGTAATGCAATATCAGTCTCTTAGTATATCAGTAATACAATATCAGATCCATCACTTATTAGTGATTTACATATCAATATCAGTAAACTCATTCTTTTAGAATCTCATTATCAGTACACTTATATTATCAGTATTCAGACTCAGTAGTTCGTATCTCCACAAGTTCAATTACAGTTATGTATGCATGTATGTACGTACACTCACGTTCATATCAGTCAGTATTGTCCATGCATATAACCCTTTGCATTTAGCCTACCTCACTCATATACTCAGTACATTCAAACGTACTGACCTATTTGCGCTATGGTGTTTTCTCTTATGTTACACCATAGGTTCAGAGACATGAGCTGCACATCAGTAGTATATTCCAGGATCACAGTCAGAGTTAGACGTGAGTCCTCATCCTTCGAGGACATGATGATTTCATTTCTAATTTAATTTTCAGTTTATTTCAGTAGTTGGAGTTAGTTGGGGACATGTCCCATCAACTCCTTATTCAGTTTAGTTAGAGGCTTTCGGAATAGATGTCACATTAGATGTTCATACTTCAGTATTTATGTTACTTTTTGGTATTGTTATACCATATTTTTCAAATATGTATTAGTATTGAACCTTATGTCCTTATAGTTCATGTTTCCGCATATTTTATGAGATATTATGCAGTTTATAGGTACAAATATCAGTCATAGGTTAGCTTGTGGTCCTTTGGGGTCATGATCGCCGTGTAGCGTTTTGGTTTAGAAAATCAAGGTGTTACAATATGCATCAAAAACCTTTCTTGAAAATATTACAAATCCAAGTGTCTATTGGGGAGCTTTATATTACTCAAAAGAAAATGAAGCCTAAATTTCAACTACTTTTTGAACTATTTAGAAAGGTGCTGCTACTTCTAAGAATTGAAAGTCAATCATGTGGATCTATACCATATTTTTATCTAATGTATCTCTTAAATCATGTACTCCAATCTATCTACTAAAATCATGATTGAGCATATCACTATGATTTGTAAGCTGAAGGAAGTCAATCATAGTCTAGGCTATGGATTTCTCCCCACAAAAGTTTTTGATCACTTTGGGATAAAACCAAGATTAGGTTCTTGTATTGTTGGAGACAAAAAGAAGAACTTCACACTTACTACCATTGTAGAGTGTGAGTGTACTATGAAAAAAGAGTATTCGGTCCTAAGTCTATAGTATCAAATTTTATTGTTGATTAAGATGTGAGTAATAATAAACCTTGATGAAAATATTTCTCCTTTAAGATATCTTATTTCAATATCGTATTGTTTCAGCTATACTCTTTTATGTTGGTTGTATTCTCATCTATTATGATAGAATATTCACTCATACTAGCAATAGTATCGGGTGTATTTCACATCCAGGGCCTCAGGCTAGGGGAAAGATAGGTCATGTCTTTGATCAAGGCTAGGTTTGGATCGAGTTTAAAGGTTGGGGTGGGATCAGGGGGTAAGAAAGGTTAGTGGGTTAGAAGAGACCCTAGGTTGAGAGTAAGATCTTAGAATATTAGGGTCATTATTAAAAAAAACTGTAAAGCTAATGAATTTTATTTTAAAAAAGTCAAATCAATATATCTTGTCTCCAAGAAATCAAATAGGGCGGTATTAAGGTGCAAGTAGTAGACGAATATAAATTGTGATATTCATAAAGTGTGAGGATGAAATACCCCTTACACTTCTAAGCTAAAACACAAACCGTTGTTCTTGCATGTGAAACCTCCAATCCTATAATTGATGTTTGAACACATGACTTACCATGAGTATCCTAGTGAGAAGAGAGCTTACGATGTGTTAAGCGTGTTCATATGAGTCACTTAAGGTAATGCAAGATAAGAGTTTTTGAATTCATCAAGTTTAAGTGTTTGATTTTGCAAGGGTCATCTTTGAATGAACATAACTCAATAAATATGTGGTACTTTTTCCTATTTCAACCCACCAAATTGTAGAGAATCTAATTATCTTTTCAACTATACCAATTTTACCAAAATCCGACACCCGAGCAAGAAGTTATGGCTTTGTAAAGTGGAGTGCGCCGCCTAACAAATCGAACATGGCTACTGAAATGGGTGGGCCATAAGGTGTGCGAGGCACACCCTAAAGCATGCCATAAGGTGTGCGAGGCACACCCTAATGTGTTCCATAAGGTGTGTGAGGTACACCCTAAAGTGTGACACAAGGTGTGCGAAGCACACTTATGATTCCAGTGATAAAAACACTTCATTTTTGAGTTATTTTGAGGGCAACTAAGTCTTTTAACACTCCTTACACATCCCTAAACCTAACCTTGAGAATTTAACAGTTCTTAATCACATCATAACCTTATTATTAGTTTAAGTGCATCATCCACTAGCACTATAAGAGCAAAACAACGAGGGTTGCACAATCAAGATTGAAGGTCTAATCTCTCAACAATTTCATTACCATAAAGGTATGTGAGGTTTTTCAACATGAACACCCTTCCGTTCTTGTGCCCAAGGACGTAATTTTTCTTAAAGAATTTTATACTTTCAAGATGAATTCATGTTATTTTGATATACTCCATGTTTATGAGATGATGAAAATTGTATATGCCTTGAGTTGTATGATTTCCCTATCTAATGATGTTTTAAGTTGAGAATTCATGTTGTGAATTTTGTATTCCTATGTGATACCATGTTTTCAAGAATTTCTAAGATTTTTCCTTGAATTGAGCTTTATTGAGAAACTATGAGTCTTTGAGATTTAAATATTGATATCTTTTGAAGTGTTTCAAGAATTATGCTCATATCTCCTGGTTGTTGAGATTTTAAAAGCTTTGATGTTAAGTCTATCATGATTTTCAAGGAAAAGAATTGAGCTTTGATATTAATCTAAGAAAGAAACCCACATCTTTTTATTTAATTATAATAAAGGGGTAGTATTTTGGCTCCCAATGCGAAGTATTGAATTTGTTTATGATGTGAGCCTGAGGCTGATTTAAAATTTTGAGCTAAGTTCGGCGGGAGTAGTATTTAGCACCAAGCGGGAAGTGTGGTACTTCTCTAGAACTACATTCCCCCGTAGGATGTGAGCCTGAGGCTGATATAGTGATCATTAATAAATTATCGATTAACGTCCTACTCCGATGGCAAGGATAGGACAACTCTCCCAAACGTGGGTCAGACATTGGAATCCATGTAGGTCACATGGTTTATGTTGGTTATGAGAAATTTCCAAGGGGTGTGTGTATCTACTCTATCTAAGATAAATGTATATATTTTGAAGGGTTGGTTTGGAGAAAGTTATTGTTTCCAAAAGATTGAGATATTATGTTCTAAAGAGAATTGTTTTGAAACTTGATTACTCTAAATGTTTGAAACCAAGAAAGAAGTGAATTGATGAATTATTGAAATGACTCATGTGTTCTACTTTTATATTCTTTGTTCATCCATGATCATGATGATTTAATTCCATCTAAGTGAGTCATTTACATCAGCATGCATATCTTTTAATAAATATGTGATATTTGATTATTGAAATTGTATACACCCCCATATACTCGGTACATATTCCATAGTACTGACCCACATATTCGTATGTGGGATATATTTTTGCCTGTAATGTAGGTTCAGGTACTCATCCCCAGACTTGACCATGATTACCGAGCACTTAGATCTACATGTCCTGCAGTAGTGAGTCCTTGTGATCCGAGGGCGTGTTGTTCAGATTCCAATTTCTTTATGAGATGTTTACTGTTATTATTTTGAGTATGGGTCAGTTGGGTCATGTACCAATGACTCTCTGGGTTATTGATTATTAGAGGTTTGTTAGACTAGTTGGTCATATTTGTTAGATATGTCGTATTTTGTTACTCTTACAGTACCTATTCAGCTTTATGTTGGACTTAAGATGATGTGTTATCATGATAGGGCTTTCATCACTTGTGTTTAATGCATTTAGATGTGTTAGCAGGCTCAAAGGGTTAGCTTGGGGCTACTTGTAGCCTTAAGCATCGTGTGACGCCTCGGGACCCATTTTCGGGACGTCACAAACTGGGTATTAGAGCCTAAGGTTTAAAGAGTCCTAGGGAGTTTGAAAATCCATGTTAAGTAGAATCTTTATCATTGGTATGTAGCGTTCCATATCTATGAGCAAGAGGCTACGAGACATTTTTGGAAAAAGTTTTCCCTTATTTCAAAGACTATCATGCTTACAGTTGTTTCCCCTCAGCTATTGATTCGTGCTTTCTTATTTTAGAAAATGCCTCCTCACCTAGCTCGAAGAGATACTGCTAGTTAGCAACCTCAGCCTGTTGATCCCCTGAATAAAAATGTATCCCATGTTGAATTTCGAGAAGCCTTCTAGGTGCTAGCCCAAGTTGTCACTGCAAATGTCCAGGCCAATCAGACCTCAGTTTTATAGTAGCAGGGAGGTGATTCAGCTACTACGAGGATTCATGATTTTATACGAATTAATCCACCAGAGTTTTATGGTTCCAGGGTAGGCGAGGACCCCCAGTTGTAACTGGCACAGGTGATGCATGTGTCTGAGGAAGAAAGTGTTGAGTTAACGTCCTACAGATTAAAGAACATTGCTTATGACTGGGTTGTTGCTGGAGGAAGGGTAGGGGAGAGGATGCTGATCCTATGACTTGGCAGGAGTTCTAGGGTGATTTCCTGGATAATTTCTTTCCGTTGGAAATGAGGGAGCCAAAGATAGAGAAGTTCATAATACGGCAGGGCTCCATGACTGTTAAGGAGTAATTCTTAAAGTTCAACCTGTTGGCCAAATACGCTCCTGACATAATAGCGGACAACCATACCAGTATGAGTAAATTTCTGACAGGAGTGTCGAGCTATGTTGTTAAGGAGTGCATATCTGCTATGCTTAACAGTGAGATGAACCTTTCTATATTAATTAATCATGCCCAATAGATTGAATCAAATAAGATAAAGGAGAGGGACAAAATAAGAAGGAATAAGAGGACTAGATTGGAGCAGCATGGAGATGGTCAGACTAGATCTCAAGAAGGGGATCACCCTCAGTTTCAGAGCCATTCATCTGCCCCAGCGCATCATCAGCTAGCACTCCCACGACTAGAGGTAGGTAGGAGCAAGGGAATAGACCATTTATGCCTAAGTCTCAGTGCAGTGTTGGCAGCAGGCCAAATTATCCTCCGTGTGCCAAGTGTGGCAGGACCCATCCAGAAAAGTATTGGGGTAAGAAGAGAGGTTACTTTGGGTGTAGTGACTTGGGTTACAGACTTAGAGAGTTCCCGCATGCTAGGCAGGTAAGACGTTACAATCGCCCCCAAACTCAGACTTTTAGTGCTCCGTCCAACCCCCACTCAGGGAGCTTCTTCTAGCACTACTGGCGGTCAACGCCAGAACCAGTTCTATGCTTTACCATCTCGCCAGGAGCAAGAGAACTCTCCCAATGTCATTACTGGTATGCTCCATATATTTCAGTTTGATGTTTATGAATTGTTGGACCCTGGGTCCAGTTTTTCTTATGTGACTCCTCGGTTGCTGTAAATTTTGAGGTGAGCTGTGAAGAGATTCTTGAGCCTATCCTAGTTTCTATCCCTGTAGGTGAGTCTGTTGTTGCCAGGAAAGTATATAAAAAGTGTCCTATTTCTATCCTTCATAGAGTTATATTTGCTGATCTGATAGAGTTGGACATGGTTGATTTTGACATTATTCTGGGTATGGACTGGCTTTATTCTTGTTATACATCCATAGACTGTCGTACCCGTGTAGTCAAGTTTCAGTTCCCTGGTGAGTCTGTTTTTGAATGGTTCAAAAATTTAGTATCTCCTAAGAGTCATTTTATCTCATATCTCAAAGCCATAAAACTTATTTCCAAAGGGTGCATTTATCATTTCGTTAGAGTCAAAGACACTAAGTCTGAGACTCCCACTCTCCAGCCAGTTAGAATTGTTAATAAGTTTCCCGATATTTTTCAGAGGATCTTCCAGGGATACCTCCCGATAGAGAGATAGAATTTGAGATTGATCTCTTTCCCTATACCCATCCTATTTCTACTCTTCCCTACTGTATGACACCCGCAGAACTTAAGGAGTTGAAGGAACAACTCAAATATATGTTAGATAAAGGTTTCATAAGTCCCAATATATCTCCTTGGGGAGTACCTATTCTGTTCATACGAAAGAAAGATGGTTCTTTGCATATGTGCATTGACTATCGTCAGCTTAACAAAGTCACTGTAAAAAATAAGTGTCCTCCTCCAAGAATAGATGATTTGTTTGATAAGTTGCAAGGTGCAAGTTACTTTTCCAAGATAGACCTTAGATCCAGCTATCATCAACTCAAAGTTAGGGAGTGTGACATCTCGAAGACAGTCTTCCAAACTCGTATGGTCATTTTGAGTTTCTTGTTATGCCCTTCCGGCTAACTAATGCCCCAACAACTTTTATTGACCTTATGAATCGAGTGTTCAGGAAATATCTTGATATGTTTTTCATTGTATTCATAGATGATATCCTTGTGTATTCTCGAAATGAGAATGACCATGCAGACCATCTCCAAATCATTTTGCAAACTCTTACAAACCACCAATTGTTTGCCAAGTTCAGCAAGTGTGAATTTTGGCTAAGGTTAGATACTTTTCTGGGTCATATTATCTCTTTCGAAGGTATAATATAAATGCATTGATTTTACACGAGATAGGTTGATGCCCGAAGAAGGCATTTGAGTGTAAGGGCTCATCGCTGGAAACCATTTTTGATGACATGGGAACTTGGTACCATGCTTTATGATCTTGTGTACCTGACATTATGTCATTCCCAAATTGGGACTATGGTTAGGAGCCCTGCTTTGTGATCTTGTGCACTACCATACTTTATTGGGTCAAGACACTTTACTGTGTGATCTTGTGTGTCTTCCCCTCACTTATACTCTATTCTCGGTAGAAACCGAGGTTTGACATTTGGTGTAAATGTGATATGTAGGGTATTCTACCTAGCTCAGCAACATTGCATTGTTATTGAAAAACTATTACGTTATACCCATATTTTTTCAAATGGTTTGATATGAAACTGTTTATATAATGGCTCTCACTTATATTTTGTAAAAATATTGTATCTTTGTTTTGGATTACTCTGCGTGCCAGTACTTTTGCATTGACCCCCTTCCCTCCCAGGTTCGGAGGCACAGTCTAGGGGTCTAGATAATCAGTAGATTCTCTAGACAGATTTGCAGAGTCGAGTGGTGAGCTTTCTATCTTCCAAAGTCCTAATGTCTGGTAGTTTAATTATTATTTAGTAGTTTTGGGTCTACTGGGGGCCTTGTCCTAGTTTTCAGACAGTTGTTTATTTCAGTCATATAGTAGAGATTTTGCAGACGGTTGTTCAGATGTTGATAGATGTTGTGGGACATTATTTTCTCCTTTTTTCATTTCATTTGATTTATGACTATGTTTCCGTAATATAATGGATCTTCTGTATATCTTATTATCACATGAATTATGTGCATGATTACCAGATAGATAGGGGTGTTTCAGGCATTTATGGTTCAGAATACTCGTCACGACTAGGGCCCCTTTTTGAGTCGTGAAAAACTTGGAATCAAAGCATGGTTCATGGTCCCAAGGTGTCTGCAAAATTGCATCGGGTAGAGTCTTGTTTATGGGTGTGTAGTGCACCACACTTATAAGTAGGAGGCTACAAGGTGTTTAGGAATGTCTCTCTTTCTTCATGTTCTAGTTCGTGCAATAGAGTCAGAATGTTCCTCCTTCATACTCTAAGTCGTGCTATGGTGACGTCCATACGAAAGTAAAATCATCCCAAATTCTTTTCTTACTCTGATGTTCTCAGACCCATCGCATTACTGGGGTGATTCAAGTGAAGAAGTTTAGAGTCTAAATGGTATGGTCCCTTTGGATCGCATCATATAAGATCTTAAAATTGTTCAAGGACTTGAGAAGAGTCCGTTATTTCACACAGTAAATCTTAAGGCTTTTCTGCTAGATTGTGCATCCTTAGGGAAAAGTGATTTCTTTAATCTCAAAATCAATTAAAGTATCAAGAAGGGACTAATTTTCTTCTACCATATCATGGTATGCATTTAGTAAAAATTTGGTCCAGGATCGCAGTTCCTTATGGTAATTATTTTTTAATTTTTTTGAAAATCAAGAAAACATACTTCATTCTTCTCTTCCTTTGTATTTGGTCATAAGTTCAAACAAGGAATAAAACCTTATAGGTTCTTCTTCAAAGAGAAATCATGGAAGTATCGTGCTCATCATTTTCATGTTCAGATTCACTTGATGTACTCCCCATACAACCAAGGCTTATTTGATCATTTTATTGGAAAGCTTCTTTTCTTTTGAACTTGTCAGGAACCTAGTCTCTTTTTCGAGTTCTCTCTGGATTTCTTTTGACATATTCCTTGTAGTCCCTATTTTAGAGAGGACATTCCTTGATGAAGTTGCGTGGTTTCCTATAATTGAAACAACAATAATTCCCCCTAAATCCTCTACTTGAGTTTTCACTATTTTGAAAACTTACACTTCTCTCCATTCTTTGAAATATATGGGTAATCTAAGCCATGTTTTTTTTCTTATTCACTTTAATCATCTTTTCTAGTCTTAAAAATCACGCTCCCTTCCTTTTTGGGATCATTTTTATTAGAATCTTGTTTTCTTTTAATCCCATAAATTTTTAGATTCCTAGTGAGTTCCTCCATGGTCATGTTTTACCACTCTTTAGCCTATGAAATGACATTTACTTTGATTTCCTATGAGGGATGCAAAACACTCAAAACCTTGATGACCAACTTGTAAATGTTGAGGTTTTCTCCAAGACACTTGAGTTCATTCATAATAGATGTGAATCAAGTATGCCTTTACTGTGTTAAGATATTGTTAGATATTCTATAAATGTCAAAATATAGTCGGATAAGTATATCTATTTTCAGATTGTGTGTCATATATATAGTCAATTATTATAGGTAGAAGGCATGATCTCAGGGATCTTATCTTGACCTTTGTGTCTATATTGTTGATGTAATCTATCATTTTAACCATGAAGTGAAATACACTTGCATCATTAACATGGTATAAGAGCCTCTGCTATTCTTGTAGAGATTCAGGTTCCCTTTTCCGGTGTCTGTTTTGATAGATTTCTCAGCAACTATTCTGGCATCTTCCTTTAATAGCAACCACTACTGGCATTTTTTTCTTTTCCATATATCTCAAACCTTCTTTTTGAGTTGGCGAGGGTCACTCATTCATTCTAGTCTTATCCATCTATCCTATAATTTTCAACAACAAGAAAAGTTTTCCAACAAAAGAAGTCATCTTCATTGGCTGTTTTTTCTTTTTTCTTGTAAATTTCTTGTTCAGTACTTATCTGGAATAGTTTCTGCCAGATCTGCAATCATCAAGAGGAGCCTTGGTATTCTCCTTATTCTATTTTGAGTTCTTTTAAATAATATTTTTGTTTGGTATTTTATTTTACTGTGAAAGACATAATGGCAAAGAAAGGTGAATCTCTAGTAACTGATGTCTCAGAGAAAATTGAATCTTCAAATGATGTCAAATCGATGTTTTTCTCCATTTCAAGTTCTTCCATTATTTCTACCATGAAATTAGAAGGTAGTAATAATTACACACCATGGTTTTCATCTGTTGAGATATGGTTTATGGTACAAGGATATGGGGATCATTTAGTTAAAAATACTAGTGATATTATTGCTAGTGAAAGGACTGAGTGGACTCGAATTGATGCTTAATTATTCAATCTCTTATGGGAATCTTTGGATCCTAAATTACTCAATCTATTTCAATCTTGTAAAAATTGCTGTAAAGTTTGGACTAAAGCTAAGACTTTGTATACAAATAACATACAATGCATATACAAGGTTGTCTCAGACTTAGTCCAACTTTAGCAGAATAATCAAGATATGGTGAGTTATTTAGGAAAGATAGAAACCTTGAAAGATCAATTTGACTCTCTGATGCTACTTTCTAAAAATGTCACCACACAGGAGCAACATAGAGATAAGTTCTTTATATTTCTAGTACTAAAAGGACTTTGATCTGATCTGAGTCCTATAAGGGATCAAATCTTGGCAAGTTCATTAATTCCTGCCTTAATCGACATTTTAGCTCAATTATCACATATTGATTCAAAAACAAATGATACCAATAATGTTGACACATCTATATTGGCTGTGAAAAATGCAAACCCAAAGGATCAAAATATCCAGGAAAGAGGGAACAGTAGAAAATCTACACCCTATTGCAACTATTGCATTAAACCAGGACATACTCGACAAACTTATTGGAAATTGCATGGTCGACCATCCATGTACTAATAATTTTAGTATAACTCACATGGTTCAGACCTGTAAAAATGCATATGGTCAACTGTCCACTTCTATTACTTTTTCTAGAGCAGATTATAATGATTACTTACAGTATAAAGTGGCTACATGACAATCACCTCTATCTGGCACCCCACAAACTGGTAATTCCTTTTCTTATCATACCAGGTATTCATCCTATTGCCAATGGATATTGGATTCTGGTGCATCTGACCATATCTCTAGTAATTAAATCTTTTCTTAAATCTTATTCATTCCATAAACCTTACTGAAGTTAACCTTGCTAATGGATCACAAACTACAGTAAAAGGAATAGGGGATGTGCAATTTCTTCCCTCTACTTCCTTAAACTCCATTTTATTTGCTCCTGAATGTCTATGTAATTTGATTTCAATTAGCAAATTAACCAAACACCTAAATTGTAGTGTCACTTTTTTGGCTGACTCTGTTATTGTATGGGACAAAATAATGGGAAGACGATTGGAACATGATATGAGCACAGGGACTATATCACATGTCAAAATCACCACCACCTTCACTTTTGCTACCTTAATCGATCTTCTCCACAACTATTTTGGTCATTCGAGTCTAGCAAAGTTTCAAAAACTAATTCTTAGTATTTCCACTTTGTCTTCTTTTGAATGTGTCTTGTCAACTTGGGAAGAATAGTTGCACTTCATTTCCCAAAAGAGTCAATAATAGGGCCACATACATGTTTCACATTATTCACTTAGATGTATGGGGTCCTAGTCGTATTGTTTTAAGTTTTGGATTTCAGTATTTTATTACCTTTATTGATGATTTTTCTTATTGCACATGAGTATTTTTAATGAGAAATCATTCTGGAGTATTCTCTATTTTTCAAAATGTTTGGGCTGAGATAAACAAATAATTTAGTGTTTCAATTAAGGTATTACATGGTGATAATGCCAAGTAGTACTTATATCCTCCCTTTGCCAGTTTTATGTCATCTTAGGGAATCACTCATCATACTTTTTGTGCATATAATCCTCAACAAAATGGATTCGCCAAATGTAAAAATAGGCATCTCATTGAGACTGCTCAAACTTTACTTATACACCATCATATTCCTCTTTAATTTTAGGGGGATGCTATTCTCACTCCTTGTTATTTGATAAATAAAATGCCTTCCACTGTGTGGCAACAATAAAGTCCTTACTCAGTTCTCTTTCCTGTTCAAAATCCTTATCATCTACCTTTTAGAGAGTTTGGATGTACTTACGTTTTCCATGATCAAAGTACTAGAAATGACAAACTCCATCTGAAATCAATTAAGTGTGTCTTTCTAGGATACTTGTTGCACCCAAGTGCACACACAAGTGTACGTGGTCTTACCAAGTAATACAGTGATCTTAAATAAAGTTGAATATCGATCCCTCAAAGACTTGTTTCAAAAACTATGCAATTCAAGTTTAACTATCAATATTAAAGTGGTGCAATATAACCAAAAGATTTTTAAAGATTTATGATTAAAATTAAACTAAATTAATGCGGAAAAGTAAAGACTTTGGACAATCAATGGATGAAAACTCGGGGTTAAAGCACAATGTATAATCATACTATGCTATTGAGATTCATTGGTTAAATTACTTATCTTGGTTGGTGATTCACGGGGTTGATTTTATGATCATGGTCTCCCAACCTTTAACCATCTCTCTAACTTTGACCCACATCTACATCATTGAGCGGAGATGTGAGAACTAAGCTAAACACATTTATATTTCATCCCATAGCAAACCAAGTAAGGCTTCTACGTATATTTGTATTCTAGATGCTAATTCAATTTCCTTATTTTATAAAAGAATAAGAACCCTACTATATTTATCCCCACATTCTATCTCCCTATTCCTCCTCTTGAGCTTACAAGGTTAACAATATATGTATTCTAAAGGTTGCGAAGGTTAGTTTCCAATTCCTTAATGAACCGGTAATAAAATAGGAGGGAAGTTCCTTAGTTCCTAAGAGAAGGTTCATTTATTATCTTAGAGCCCGAAAGTTGATTTCCAAGGGGTGTCTATATCATCTAGTTTGGGTAGCATTCTGTATCTGAAATTATTTCCTTGAAATCTATCTCGGTGGGCACTGTAAAGTACCATCACCATTAATCCTTTGCTGCAAACCATCGACGTCGGGAACATATAACCTCTCTCCCTTGGTACTGTAAAGTACCATCACCACTGATCTCCAATACCATCAACTTTTTCCCACCTGTATCACTTTTGATTTTAATAAGATAGGATCTAGCACTTGCTTTTCCTTGATCTCCGCTCTAAGAGACGTCCGAACCACTTCCTTTACCATCACACCATCACTCTCGGAGTCCAATAGGCAAACTCCAAGATTAGACAAGCAGTGAATATCCTTCACCGATTCCCTCTTTCCCTTTCCACATGAGCTAAAATCCCTACGGACAACCTGCTAAGAGCATCAACAACTATGTTTGTTTTACCTGGGTGGTAGTGAAGATTCATATCATAGTCCTTCAGAAGATCAAGCTATCTCCATTGCATGAGATTAATCTCCTTCTGAGTGAACACATACTGTAGACTCTTATGATTAGAAAAGATGTCCACGTACACACCATACAAATAATGCTGCCAGAGTTCCAAAGAAAAGACCATTGCCAAAAGCTCCAAATAATGAGTAGTATAGTTCCTCTCATGCACCTTCAACTGCCTAGAAGCATAGACAATTACCTTCCCATGCTATATAAAAAAACAACCAAGTCCCACCCAAATTGTATCACAATAAACCACAAACCCCTCTATTCCATCTAGCAAGGTCAAAACTGGAGCATAGCTTATCCTCCAGCTTCTCGAAACTCCCCTCACAAGAATCTGACCAAGAGAATTTTACCTTCTTCTGGGTCAATTTAGTCAATGGGGAAGCTATCATTGAGAAACTTTCCACAAATAGCCGATAATACCCAGCCAAACCTAAGAAGCTCTAAATGTCAAATAAAGTCGTGGGTTTAGGCCATCTCTTAACCACATCAATTTTTTTTGGATCCACCATGATCCCCTTATTAGAAATAATACGACCCAAGAAAGTTACAAAATTCAATCAAAACTCAAATATTGAGAACTTGCTGTATAAATGTTGATATTTCAAGGTCTGAAACACCACACGAAGGTGATTGGCATGATCTACCTCACTCCTAGAATATACCAGAATGTAATCAATAAACAAGATGACGAAAAGATCCAGAAACTGCCTGAGTACCCTGTTAATAAAATCCATAAATGCCGACAGGGCATTAGTTAAACTAAATGACATCACCTGTAATTCATAGTTCCCATACCTAATATGAACATCCATCTTAGGGATGTCTACCTCCCTGATCTTAAGTTGATGATACCCGAACCATAGATCTATCTTAGAGAAGAACTTGGCACCTTACAACTTATCAAACAAGTCATCTATCCTTAGGTTAGGATACTTTTTCTTAATCATTACCTTATCAACTGCCAATAGTCAATGCACGTTCGAAAAGAACCATCCTTTTTGCGCATGAAGAACATCGGTGCACCCCATGGGGATAAACTAGGATGAATAAAACCCTTATCCATAAGATCCTTAAGTTGCTCCTTGAGTTCCCTTAACTCAGTTAGAGTCATTCTATAAGAAGAAATATATATTGGACGAGTGTCCGAAACCAAATCGATACCAAACTCAATCTCCCTATCCAAAGGAAACCAGTAAGATCATTCGAAAGACCACAAGAAACTCATTTACCACAAAAACCAAATACAAAGAGGGACCTTCATAGTTAGAACCTTTAACCCAGACCAAATGATAGAGAAACCCCTTGGAGATTAATCTCTGAGCTCTAAGATACAAAAAAACCTCCCTATAGGAGCTAGGGAGCTACTCTCCCACTCTATAACCGATTCACTTGGGAACCTAAAGACAACTTTACGGGTCCAAAAATCCAAGGACTCATAACAAAAGTGTAACCAATCCATCCTAGAATAACATCAAAGTCCACCATATATAGTTCAAAAAGATCCACCAAGGTCTGTATGCGACCAATATATACCACACACCCTTATAGAATCTTTTAGCAATAACTGGTCACCTACCGAAGTAGAAATAGAAAAGGATCTGAAATAACCTTGGGATCAAAACCAATTCACATATCCACAAATGGGGCCACATAAGATAGAGTGAACCCCAAATTAGGAAAACAATACACATCATGAGAAAAGAGTTGTGACATACCAGTCATGACATCAGGTGATGCCTTAGACTCCTATCGATACACAAGAGCGTATAACCTATTACGACCTATTCCGGTACCAGAAGAAGGTGCAAATGTAAAAGCAACACTACTAGGTTCAGGAGTGCAAGATAAAGCAACAAAAATTTTGACCACTCCCAAAACACCCTTACCAATCGGATAATTTCTGAGAATATGAAATAGATGGCTATATTTAAAATTACTATCCCTACCTTCATAAAAAAATCCCCAATGAAGACTAGCATAAAATCGGTAAGGAGGGCATAAAAAAGATGATTGAGTCCCACATTCCTGAGATTGGGCACCCTAAATCGAAAATTATCGCCACCCTACTGACACCTATTAACCGACTGCATCAAGTAGGGAGCACTAGTTATGGAGAAGGAACTAGAACTCCCCCACTTCTTCCTTATCCATTTACCGCCATCCCGACCACCATCCTCTAAGCACCACCTTATTTGGAGAATTTATTCCTTTTATCCTACCTTTCCCTGAACTCTGCCTGCCTCCCCTTTTCCTCTTCTACCTGCTGTATATGAACAACTAACCTCAAAATATCCATATCCTTAAGCAGCAAAGCAGTCTTACTTTCAAGGATAAAATCTTGATACAACCCAAAAGTGAACTTACTCATCTTGGCCCTAATATTTGATACTAACTCCGAAGCATATATAGATAACTGATGAAATTTCAAGGCGTATTTCTTGACAAAAAGCTTCCCTTGCTTAAGATTCACAAATTCCTCCATCTTCGCTTACCTCAACTCCTGAGTAAAGAAGTAATCCCGGAAGTTATTAGAAAAGCTTTCCTACAAAGATGACTCATCCACATCACCCCTATCCCTATCCCATACCTATTACCATTGGTACATAACATCCTTAAGCTGATAAGTAACAAAATTTACCCCTTCCACATTTGTGACCTGCATTACCATAAATATTTTCTCTATTTTATCCAAGAAACCCTAAAGATCCTTCAGCACCTTTACACCAGTGGAAGTAGGAGGACTCATCTTCATGAACTGGCCAATCCTTATGGCCTTTGAAGATAGAATAGTAGATGCATCCCACTCAGCCTAAGCAATAACCAACTAATTAATCATATGAATCAATAAACAAAATTCTGCATTCATCACATTACCTTGAGGGGCCTAAGGAGGGTTGGAAGGAATCGGAGGAACTTTAGCATAATCAGGAATATGACCTCTGGACTGAGTGTGAACTCCATAGATAGGGTGTACCCCATCAAGATCATCCCAAGATAGGACAAAAGAGTTTCCATGCATTCCAGATTGTTGCGGCATGATTTAAAAAACGAACAAATAAAGATTAGAGAAGATTCCAGAACTCAAAATCCAAGCTTAAAAATAGAATAACAAGAAAGATAAACATTCCTAGATGTCTTTTATCCTATCTCTTATAAGTGTGATGCGCTACACACCCTTAATAGGGAATCTTCTCAACACGACTTTATGGGCTACCAATTAATCGTAAATCTAAAGCTCTGATACCAACTTGACATGACCCAAACCAGGGCCTTGTTGTAATAGGCTTCCCAAGTTTAACCAGGACTGAGGACCACCCTCGTTACCCACCCTAATCAACCTACGTATATCCTAAATCAGCTGAATTTTGAGTATATAACAAAATAGCGTAATAGATAACACAAAGACTCTAGGATAGGTTTACGACTATGACCAACCCAACCGAGTCCAATCGTCCAATACCAACCTATAACCGAAACCAAAACAAAACCATAAAACAATCCACAACCAAAAGAGTTCTATTACAAAGATATATAATCCAAAATAAAAAAAAGGATAAAACTGCCATAAATTAGACCAATGGCATTATCCCTAATACCAAACGTACCAACCCATGGTAGTTCTATAAATCCTCTAACCAAAAGAAAACACATGCCCTCAACTATAGCAAAAACAAGTATTTATAAAATAGCCAAAGTATGAAAAAATATTCATAATATGAAATTGAGCCTTCCAATATATGAAAGCTCACTACTTCAATCCAAGAGCTAGTCCTAAAGTTTGATCACTATGTAGGAGGATTTAAATAATCAATTCCAGCATTGTGTGGGGATACAGCCGCCCGACGATGGGGTTAGCGGGTGAATGCTATCATGAACATAGAATAAGGATTAAATAATGGCATATAGTATAACCAAGTAAACAAACCATATATATATATATATATATATATATATATATATATATAACACCATACTGGGAAAGAAAATCGGGCTTAGAATGCATTTAAAACCATTAACCTAGGTATGTGAAACTTAACCTTCCTAGAACCACCCATAAGATATACGAGTCTAGTGTAACTCCCTGAATGGGCCTCGATACGTATAGCTATATGATCTGGAGATACCATAAGAGTACAAGATCCTCAATGACCTTTCACCCTCTATGATACATATGTACTGTCTACTTAGAGGATTCCCATGTACCTTATGAGTATGATTTATGGTCTCCATGACTAACCCCTCATGTTGGCAAACATGAGTTTCCAGTGTTCGTCTATTAGACTCCCTCCTTCATAGTTAGCTATCGCACCCCTCCATTATTGCCCAATTAAAATCATTACCATCCAACCAAACCATTATTCCATTTATTAATAACCAATGCTATAAGTAGCGGTATCGTCATACTGACTATAACTTGCAAGTATTGTTCTGATCCGAGCCTTAAGAGGTTAGGAAATTCTTATGTACCCATAGATTACATTATCAAGTTAACTTGAGGGAGTCCTATGTACCCTACAAGTGTTCCATTATCATGATTACTTAGGGGATTCCATTGTAACCCACAAGTGTGTATATATATATTTCAATTAACCATTCCAAACCATTTACACCATTTAGGGTTCCATTACCAAACCATATGATGCAATAGTTCCTTCAAAAGTCCCATAATATAGTAAAAGCATTCTCATAAGCATTTTATCAAACATGTTGGGGGCATAGTATTTCCGAAACCAAAACCAATTGCCAAATGACCAGTCCCATGCAACCAATTGTCCAAACCATCCATATAATTTGAAATCCACAATTTAAACATGAGAAACCATAACCAAGCATTAATAACAAATCCCAACACTTATTTGAAAACCAAGACCATACAACAGTTATGCCTTGAAAACAATTCATAAAATCATGCCATTAGTTGGAACTAATAGTGAGGGAAGAGAACATTCTTTATATAAGAAAGATTATGGAGATAAATTTCCAATACAAGTCCCAAATTGACCACCTTACATAAAAACCTTGCTTTCCTCTACCCAAGAGCATTAGAGATAATTAAAGAATGTTTCTAAGTGTTTAAGAATAGAATAATAGGGTAAACAACCTCCCAAGTATGTTAAAAGTCATAGGGCCTTAATAGGTTAAGTGGGGAAATATCCAGATTATCCCCAACTTAAACTACTTAAAATTCCCATTAGGTGGTGCGACTACCCATACCAGTTGTACACTCCAATATGATTTTACATACTACTCATACCTTAGGCCTCCTACTTGGACCTAACACTATCAAACATATGACTTACCCAAACCAAGTCATACCCAAGAATATTCCTACCCAAATGAGCTGTAACCCAATATACGACTAGTACCTTTTAGTTGTATCCTGTCTAGAAATAAGAAATCCAGGAAATTTTCTAAGGTTCTGGAACCTAGGGTGTCTCAGAATCTTTAACTTCGACCAGATGATAGAGACACCCCTTGGAGATTCATCTCTGAGATCTAATATATGATTTGACACTTCCCCTAAGTACTAGAGAACTTTCCTCCCATTCAACAACTGACTCATTAGGGAATTTAAACATGACCTTACATGTCCGATAATCTAAGTAGGCATAACACGAGTGCAACCAGTATATTCCTAAAATAACATCAAAGTCAACCATGTCTAACTCTATATAGTCTACAAGAGTTTCTCTACTACCAATAGATACCACACCCCTCCTATAGACTTTTCTAGCAATCACTGAGTTACCTACTGGGGTAGACACAGAGAAAGGATCAGAAATGGACTCAGGACCAAAACCAAAATGCACAGCTATAAATGGGGTCACATAAGAAAGAATGGACCTTAGATCAATAATAGCTAGTACTAGATTGCAAGTTAGTTTTAAAATCGTTCATCGTGTTAACTTTTCTTTGTGTTTCTTAATTCTTTTGAGTCATTGTAATACATTCTTGTGTGTTTTCCTTATCCTTTGGAGTTATTATAAATGTTGGATCCACCTCTCTAACCCCTCTCGGAGTACAAGCAAGATTATAACACTTGTGAGATTGAGTATGAGGGATCCGAGAGTTGTTTTCCAAGTCCTTCTTGTTGGACTAGATTGAATCGAGGCAGAATTGATTAAATCGAGGCAGAATTGACCTAGTTAGGTCTCAGGTTAGAGGATAATTAGTGGCTTGGGATATGTATATGTCATTTTGTGGTGGTCTCAGAGGATTAATCGTTTGTGGTAAAATTTCAAGAGTAGAAACACGAGAGTTCCTTCGACTCTCCACTCAATCTAACCTCTCTAGTATAGTAGACATATTCAAGCCTTATTTTTCAAGAACCGCATTTTCCTAGGCCATGCCTCAGGAAATAGCATCAAGCCAGGACGTATACGTGTGTTGCACGTGTATGTTGAATTTGTCATTAGAAACGTATATAAAATATACCATTAGATATCCAATTTTAAAAAATTACTCAAATATTACTATATAAAAAAGTATATTTGAGTTATATAATACATTTAATTAAAAAAAATAAAATTGGGCTATATAATAAGTATCAAAAAAAAAATGAAAGATCTCAAAATGATGAATGTTGATCTTTTAAGCTAGCTTAACAAATGAATGTGTCAATTTTCACATACCTAAAAGACTGTATTTAGATTTTAAATTTTGCCTCCAATTATTGAAGTTAGTCAATTATCTCTTTTCTTGTGAAATTAACCAGAACACCCTTGATATAAAATTAATAACATACTATAACTAAAAATTAAGGATGTAGTTGAATGACTATTTCTACATATCAGAAAAATAATTAAATAACTATTTTGTCCGGTGTGAAAAGATACTAAATTTAAGAAATATCACGCATAATATATATATATATATATAATTTTATTAAAGTTATAATTACTTAGAGTCTTTAAATAATTCTAAAAAGATTCTAAATATGGCAAGGTAGATTCTAATTTGGAGTCTTTAAATGTTTATTCAATTTTAATTTCAAGAAGGAATAAAATTGTCTTGAGATAGTAATTTATGTACATCAATTAGTTTTCTTATTTAACGAAAAAATAAAATAAATTACATGGATTCACATTAATAGATGATATTTTTGTGTGTGAAATTAACCATGTTTTTCTACTCACGCACGTTACGATCAGATAAATTAGTATTCTTATTTAAAGTAAAAATAAATTAAATTTCTTGGAATCCCATTACTAAATGATATGTGAACATTACGTTTTATTCACATATTAAATTTTTTAAAATGTACTAAAAATGTCGAATCTCTTTTGTATTTTAAATAGTAAATTATTTTTTTCTAGCAAAATATTTTGCAATAGACACGGTTCTTCTAGCTAGACTTCCATAGATCCTAAACCTGTCAAAACGCTAGTCAAAGATCATTTATCTGCTAACCTTCTATCCTAAGTTACGACCTTCGTACCTTTCTATCTAAGATCATGTCTTCGATAAGCTGACCTGAAGTACTTATTCGACATATTGGTACTTCTCCACATATACCCGATAACTATTAATGTCAAAGAGGCATTCTCAACCTTGTCATATAAACATATATCTTAGGTTTAAAAGTTCTTATTTTATCACGATTTTAGATGTATTTTAGGAATTCTTAATATTTCACATATATCCTATCATATATTTTTCTTTTATCAAATACTTTAGGAGTCATTAAATTTTTAAGATTTAAAGGTCCTTAGTTATCATGGTTATTCCCATATACTTTAGGAGTCAATCTTATAAAGATAATTAAATATAATTTGAATATAAGCATACATTTCGAATTCAACAAATAATTTTCATAAGATTCAATTACAATACTAACGAATAATATGTCAAAATATAGGTAACTAACATAATCAAAATTAAGTCATATTTAAATAAAGAAAGAAATAAATCATTGTTTTTGGCTTAATTATTCGCTCGGATGAAACATGCTTATTTCTTCAAAAAAATTTGATATAAAATTTGTTACTGAAAAATAAACATGAGGAATTATCAAAAAGGGAGAATTTATATTCAATTATTGATTATTTATAATACATATATAACTTTTAACGCTATGGACTAAAAGAAATAAAGAAAAAGAATGTTGATAATGAAAAGAAACTTGAATCAAAACTAAAATAAGAATAAAAAGTAAATGTAGAAGAACAATTTGTATGTTACAAATTTTGATCCAAAATATAACATAAATAGACTTATAGAAAATATTTTTATATAAGGCATAATTTTAATTTATTTTAAATTGTTAAATATTATGATTTACTTTTATTATATATTTTAGGTCTTCCTTGGACCTTTTCTATTTTCTTACCAATTAGTGTGAAGTTTTCATATTAAAATTAAATTTCAGTGACCGGTATATGCGTTAACTTTTGTTTTTCTTTTTCTAAAATTTTAGTTTATGTAAAGTTAGAAATTTTATTATAGTTAAATAATAATCCATCATAATTTAAATTTAAATTTAAATTTAATACAACAACCTTGGTAATCTTTGTTTTTTAGAAGACTCATATTCCTAAATTATATTTTTTTCTCATATCATATATTTTAAGACTTTCTTAATTACTATTTCTTCAGCTACAACTTACAACACTAATTTGTAGTGCAAATGATAAATTGTAATTGGTACATATATTATTGAACTTTCTTTTTGTTATAGTGTAAAAATTTAAAACATACACATACACACACCATATAGTTTAATTTTCAATTCTAACGATTTGACTTTTGAAACTTGTTTCCTCAATAAAGCATAACTAAAATATATTTATTGAAATATGATTCTAAATGAATTAGTCGAACTATATGTTTATGCATTTTTTTTTTAATTTTTGAGATTGTTTTGGTCAGGCTAATTTTTTTTTATTACAATAGGAAAAGATATGAAGAGGATGGTGTTATAATATTAATTAGTGATTGACTTTAATTTGTGGCATCAACAAAAGAGGGGGAAGGGGATCTAGAATTTAAATTCAATCTCAAAGGTTCTTCTCATTGAATTGTTGTGTTTTAAAATTATAGGTTCACAACTATTTGATAAATTTTACAGTTAAACAACATCCATTAAGGTTGTGAGTTCAAGCCACAAAGGAGCGAACATCGAGCCATAAGAGAGCAAACAAATGTAGGAGCATGAACTATGAACTCCACGTTAAATTTTGCAGTAGTGATAGTGTTAAGTTTCTTGCTCAACAGTATTTCATGAACTGTGTACATTCAGTTTCGACCTTTTTCGCTCCAATGTTGCAGAAGATAATAACAACAATAATGTACTCAGTGTAATTCTACGAGTGAAATTTGAGAGGTTAGAATATAGGATAGAAAGACGATTTCTGATAGACTCTCGATAATGATGCACAAGACCAAAAAATAAAATAAAAATACTTCAGTTATTTGTTATTATATTGCATGGCTTAACTATGCAGTATTATTTCAACTATCTAGTTTTAGTAATTAGTTCTTACTAACCTTGAACCACTGTCCTTGAACTGGTGCATATAGTTTTCAAACTTGAATTAAAAAATTAGTAAAGAACGGGAGAAAGAATCTCACATTAATTGGTCAATGCTATGGTCTAAATGAGCAGATCAATCTATCCTCTACAAAAGTTGGGAATAGCATTATTATAGTTCTTTTTAACTCTATGAATTACTCATCAAGCTCATCAACAAATTCCTGCACTCACACGCAAAACTAATTTGGGACGGAGGAAATAACATTTTGCAGAACTTATATACTATCAAAAGCATATCATCATGAAAGTGAATAGTATCAGTTTATCAGTCCCAAACACAACCAGGGAAAGATGTATACATTATTTGCCTAGACTTTTGAAACTTGTTTCTTTAATAAAGCATCACTAAAATGAAGAAATCCATTCAAATTGATCAAATATATCAGGTTTACAAAATATCCAATTAAGATCATAAAGTAACACCTTAATTAAAGTTGTCATAATTTCAAACTCAAATTAAACTACACTAATTGGTTGCCTCTGAAATAAAGGAGCGTGTAGAGTAAAAAAAGGGACAATATAATACACTACTTCTAGTATAATTACTACATGGAAGCAAGTTGATAGTACTTGTATTGCCTTTGAAGAAACAACAAGGGGAAGACGAATCTTACTAACTTTCGATTTTTTTTAAATTTGGCTTAGATAATAATGAATTAGTCAAATTCTAACTTTTACACCAACTAAAACAACACTAACCAGACAAATATCAATCAGGAAAGTCTTAGAGATCTGATCTTCAGGTCCTTTCTTCTAGCCCAATGTCTCTGTGGTTCAGCTCACTGCCAACCAAAATTCTGGTTCAACGATTGTGGTATCTCCATTGATGCATCGTTTCTATGTTCGTCATCATCGTCGTGAAACCAACGTTTCCGGCCCTCTTTGCATTGATTTTGACGTTTACTGATGTCCGTTTTAACAAATTAAAGATTTTTTTAAAAGTTAAATATTACCAAAATCATATCCTCATCACGCAGTGATACTATTCGCAAAATTTGTTTTCAGCTTATACAAATCTTCATCATCACGGCCTCCTTTATTTTTATCTTGATTCGTTGCTATCCTCTTCAACTTGACTTCTTCGACAATATGTCATCAACTTTAAACAATAATTAAAATATATCTAAAAAAAATCATCAGATTTCACAAACCTAAGGAGGCGAAGAAAGACTGATGAAGAAGAAGAACACCAAGCCTTCTACCATAGCTAGTAGGACAACTCGTTCACAATCTAAAAATCGCACCTGTAGCAAAAGCACAAGCAAAGATGTACCCTTTATCAAGGAGGTAAAATCACGAAGACCACAGTCCTTGAGAAAAAACTCTGCCATATTAGGTTATATGAGTCATTGTTGCTACTGTTGTTGTATATGTCTATAGCTTTTGCCATGATTAGTATCAAAACACACACAAAAAAACAAATCAATAACCAACAAAAGTAAGCTAAGTTACCTTGTCAAAACTACAGAACATGTAGAGATTAAAAACAAAGATCGACATGCAACAATAAGAAAAATATGATTCATAAAAAAAAATAAAAATTTAACCTTTCTACCCTAATTCGTTATCTCCATACACTCCTATCTAATGTACTTTGCAAAAAAGATAATCAAAAATTTCTGAAAATTATTATACTACAGACATGCAATAATATTAGAATTAAATTGCACATATAAACTACGATATTACAAAAAATATGATTAATTAATCAAAATAAATTTAACCTTTTACCTTGATCCGCAACTTCAATACTTTCTATCTCCATATTTGCATGAAATTTTTTGGAGGTGCTCAAAACCTAAAGTGAGCGTTCAATGTCAATAATCAAAGTCAACTTTTCAAATTTTTTTCTAGTTCTAGTAGAATTTGTTTCCATGATTACGTTAACATGATTGCCATCATATTCTATATATGTAGTATTCTAATTCTAATAGAATCCGTTTCCATTATTACGTTAATATGATTGGAACCAATAAAGTATTTTGTTATAATTTTTATACTTTAAATAAGGAAAGAATTTAAAAATTAAAATTTTAGTCAATTTTAATAAGATAATAATAATTGACTATAATTAGAGGAAAAACGCAAAAAGACTACTTTGTCTATTACAACGACTTTTAATAAAGGGCAAAAAGTTCAAGTCACTTTTCTAAGGACCTTCACATTTTTAATATATTATAGATATAGATATAGATATAGATATAGATAGATTATAGATTATAGATATAGATTATAGATTATAGATATAGATAGACATAGATTATAGATATAGATATAGATTATAGATTATAGATTATAGATTATAGATTATAGATTATAGATTATAGATTATAGATATATATATATTCTTGCAAGAAGAAACCTTCAAGATCATAAAAATGGAAACTACCTGACATTTTTTCCCAAGTACTTCCTCTATTTCATAATAAGCGAGTTGCTGAGGTAATGCACACCGATTTAAAAATAATTAAAATGTAAATTAGACGTTTCCACTTTTGCCTTTTACATTATTGTCAAACTACTCTTGGAAATTCAAAATATTGATCATGATAACTACTTTCAAGAAAATAATTCAAAACAATAAGTAAATAGGAGCAATTAAGTTTTTGAACTCATCACATAGGGTCAAAGTAAAGGGTAAAAATATAAGAAAATTCTAACATTACTCTTGAAGATTGAACAATTAAGTTAATTTGATAGGCGTATTGCTTTTACTTAATTTTTATACTAAACAAATCTATCAAGAATATGATGTAAATCTAGCTCTAAAAACCAGGCTGGAGGAGGATGGCGTCTCATCCAAATTTCCAAATTGATCACTATATGCCTAACTTTAAGAATTTGATTACCTCAACTGAAATTGATCAATCTTTTGGTGATATATCAGAAAAGCATAATCTTTTTTCTAGATCTTTTGATTTCGGAAGAGGAGGATTCTCTAACGGGGGTGATGATAAAAGAGGTAGAAAGGGCAACAGTATTCCTTTTGTGAAATACTCACGGAACAATGATGAATTATCAAGAATATTAGAGGCACTAAATCTCAAGGTTCCCTTGACAAAATTGTTCAACTCAAAAAAACTCACAATCTCATGTTAATAGATCTTATGGAACATTTTTCAAGGAGATCTAAGTTGGATCATCTTAGAAGAAGGTTGGGTTTTGAGTATGCATATGCTAATCTCAACTTCAAAATTTGATAATTTGGTTACACTTCTTTGGGGTGCAATGTTATTAGTGACTGTTCAAATTGTCACATGTACCTTTAATAATAATGATGACTCTTTATATATCTATTTTTGTACATGCCAAGTGTAAAATACATCCACGACAGGATCTTTGGGACAATGTCAAGAATTTCTCTACTTCAAACACTTCTCCACGGATGGTTATAGGAGATTTTAATTCTATAATTTCTCCAAAAGAAAAAAAAGGTGATAAAGTACACAACATTTCTAAGAATATGCCATTCATAGATTGTATTATAGAAAGTGATCTGTTGGAAATGGTCTCCACCAGTTCTCTTTTTACTTGGTGAAATGGTTGGTCTCCTAGGAGAAGAATTTGGACTAGATTGGATAGAGTTCTTGCCAACTCTGAGAGGATTCAGAACTTCTCAGATACTTCTGTTTAGCAGTTGGTTAGTATTGGTTCCGACTTCCGATTTGCTAATCTCCACAGCGAATCCCTTAAGAAAGCCAAAGAAATATTTTATATTCCTTGATTTCTGGACAGAACAAGAGAGCTTTATGCAAGTGGTTGAAGATGCCTGGCTCATTCATGCTTGGGAGGGGGGGGGGGGGGGGGGCGTATGTGGAAATGTCACCTCAAGCCTAAGAATGTTTACCGAAGTCTTTCTCATTTGTCTAGAAAGACAATTAGTAATATTTTGATAAAACCGAAGAGCTCCAATCCAAACTTAATTGTTGGATCAAAACTGCTTGACGGATAATTCTGACTCTATCTGTATGAAATATAATCACATCAATGCTCAACTCATTAAACATATCAAGAAGAAGGAATCCTTCTGGAGGCAAAAGGTAGGTTGTAAATATTTCATAGATTGGGATAATGACACAAAGTTATTATTTTATTAACTCCAGAAGAAGCAAATTGCATCTTTCTAGAACCAAAAAGCAGGATGGTACTTGGCTAGATAACTTTGTTGTTATTGTTGTTGAAGCCATATATTCTTTGAAAAAACAATTCTCTCAAGATACCGCTTGTAGAGATTTTTCTATCCTAAAAAGTTGCCTAGACCAGTTGATGAAGATATAATGGTATAATTGGATTAATTTTGCACGGGGTTGACCACATTCGTGCTCCATTTTTGTAATTTTCATCATTTTTGGATCTCTAAGCTTCGAAAGAGGCAATTTCTTAGTTTTTTCTCACTATTGTTGTTTGGGTAAACTCCTAATCATATTTCCATTATTTTTCATTTATTACATCATTGAAAACGCCTTTTAATTTATGATTTTAAAATAATTTTTGAGGTTTTATTGATAAAGCTTAAAAATGATTTATCTTTGATTTGGACCTCATTTTAAATCCATTTTCACAGAGGGTTTCAACTACAAACTCCTGTAACCTTGGAGAATGTATTTCTAAAATAAAATTTCAGTTATATCCATTTTATTTTTCGAACTCACTTTTTGACCCGTTTTGGATCCGGCTTAAATATGAGCAATATGGATATTATTAGCTTTCTTTTAACACGTAGATAATATATTTAATTGTTGTAGTTCATACCGAGACTGTTTGAAAGGGGAAAGCTCCGTTTTAGGCACTTTAGACTTGGATTTCATTATTTTGAGGTAGGTTATGGCTTAACTTCTTTTAGATTGAGCTGGATAGTCAATGGAGAGGTTAAGCATGATATGAATTGGGGAAAATAACTATGAGGTCTATATTTAAAGATTATTAAGACTATTGTGTGCTTGAGTTGAGGTTTGTATTCTATTTTGTTGACTTGTGATATCTGATATTATGTGTTGCCCGTGTGGGGCTTTATTTGACATTGTTGACCCTATCTTATGTCTTTATTCTAGATATAATGCCCGAACAGGGGATCAAACTGTTATTATATGCATTATTAAGCATTGGTTGCCTTTATCACGACATAAATACTCGAGTTAGGAGTTGATGTGATATTAATGATGTCTGACATGTATATTTATTTCAATGGTGCCTAATTAGTGTTGGTACTCATGAATTATGGACATATTGAGTTAATTTTTAGGCTAACACATACCCAATATTTTAAACTTGTATTTCTCTCTATTGTATGCAGATGGTGAGGATTAGGCCCAGAGTGGATAGAGTTATTGAACCAACAAACGATTTGAGAGCCTAGTTCAAGGATGAGGCAAGGGTCGTGGTCGGCTCAGAGGTAGAAGACGAAAACGAGAAACTTCCCCAGCTAGAGGACACTATAAAGGCCTCTTCCAATCCTGAAGTTGTATATTTCTATGATGATTATCAGATAGAGAGCAACCCGAGGACCCCTTTGAGTGCTCATTTCGTCTAACAACAACAACACAAGTATCACGAGTTTACAAGGTATTTTTAACACCAAAACAGCAACACTACAACAAGAACAAGATGAGCAGATTCAACAAGAATAAACGATTACAAGATACCAAAACTAACACAATTGCAAGAAAGGTAAAGATAGATAGTGAGATATAGATTATTACAAAGATTAGGAACTAAAGAGTATATTAAGCTCAAAAACCCCTAATGAATGTAACAACAACACCATACTCTTACAGTGACCGCCAAGGAAATTAACTCACCTCAAGATCCACCATTTCCAAGCAAAGAACAATATTGGCTTTTCCAAGCCCTAAACTACAATGACTTAGCCAAGCCCTAACTAAGAACTATACTAAGATGGTCAAATCTCAAGAGAGAGGATTATCAATGTCTCATATTTTCAGCATTAAACAACTAATAAGAGAAGACCTAAAATGTCCTATTTATAGTATATTACAAAAGGAGACAAAATGACTACACTACCCTTAATGATAGGGGAGGCCATGGAGTGCATTTTGGGCAAAGTGAAGTGACCAAAATGTCCTTAATGAAGATGACCCCAAACTGTGAGCCATTAAGTGTCTAAATCGGTGAGTCCTCAAGTCTTCAATGCTTCAAGCAATCTTTCACTCACGGCCTTGATGTATGGTATGATCAATGGTAGGGTCAAAATGGGTCCTCGATGCATGTTCTCTTATACTCGAGGTGACCAAGTCTTGAGCCTCTATGTGTTGGTCTCCAAAGATGGCATCAAAATATAAGATGGCCATTTGTCCCGTATCATCCTCCCCTTCTTAAAAAGGATTCGACCTCAAATCCAAACCTTGCAAAACCGAAAAGAGGAAAAATAAATAAAACCTCATCATGGAATGAGGGTTAGGGTTAGCACAACAAATCATCTCAACATGCCAAGGTTGCATATATTTGCAATATAACCCAGGATACTTTGAGTGTCAATGAAAGATGTACGAAGGATTTGGTTATGGATTTCACCAAGAGTGACACTTTGCTTGTCATATAGACCAAACAACAAGTAGGGTGTATCAACATTAACAATTCTATATTTTGCACCGGGGGTCAAAGAGAAGAGTGGCCATAGACACGGGTCTAGACAACACTCTCCTTTCCCCGTGGTCTCCCCCAAACAAAATGGCATACTCTCTACAATAGCATACATATCATCCAAAACGAATAGAAAGTAGAGAAAGGTATCACTCAAGTCGACTTTTACTAAGGTATACTCATGTGTGTACTCACTACGAGTTTCCCAATCATTACCATGAGTCCTCTCAATAATAAAGTTACATAAAGTAGAAGGAGAAGTAGTTTTCAAGACCACACATTCCTTGACCTTAAGAGTACTCGCATCTTCCAAGAAGGGATTCCATCTTTAGGAGGAATGTTGTCACACCATAGTAGGTTAGCATATAGGCTACAGCTTCCAAGGAAAGCTATACTATCATTTTCACCACTCGGTCTATTAGGAGTATTTATATAATCCTCAAACAAGAAACTATACCTAAAGAGAGCATGATCTATTTCACAGGCAGATTCAGAACAAACACGTTCATCACTCTCTAAAAGATAAATATCAAGTTTCAAAGAGATTTCAAGTACAAGATTATCCCAAGAATAGTCCTCGGGTTCACTCCTATTTTGTTGACTAATATTTTCAAATACTCCACTCACTTGAGTTCTATTAAGCATATCACACATAACCTCAAGAAGAGGGCAAGTTTCACACATAAGTTGATCAACACCAATTACACAAGACAATGTACGTTCGTTCAACATATTGACTTCAACACTAGAGAGACATAAATTGCTCTTACAAGAAAAGTCAATTTCGTCATCAATAAGATCATCTAGTGTATTCACGCTCACAATATGTACATCATTAACAAGTGGAAAAGAATCATTAGACTCATAAGTAAGTAAGGTACAACTCATACTCAATGGGCTACTAGACACACAATTATTATTCACACGCACCAAGGTGTAAGAGTTAGCTATTTTACCTTGAAGTTATTAAGTAAACTTTTCTTTATTATGTGGTGAAGGTCCTCCACAATTTTGGGCAGTAAATCGGCATTTCTTTCCTTCGCTTTCCATGTCGGTACTTACACAAATGTCCATAGAAATATAAGGACAAATAATGTTAGCTCGGTTTGACAGCAATCCCCTCACTTCGCTCCATACAACCTCTCCTTTTTCCACTCTCGAATCACCACCTTGCACACCCGTAATCCTCTTAATCTTTTGTTTCTAATATTCATTCAGATTAGAGTAGGTGAGAACTTCTCTTTGTGGCCCGAGAAGAATTTGCGCCACGAGGCAATTTTCACATTGTTCTATTACAATATTAGGCCAATTTTGCACATTTGGAACTTTATGTTTTGGAAACCAATCGGAACTCAAGCTCACATGACCGTAGGTTATGGGAAAAACATCGCACTACACCTTCTCATGGTAATCAAATTGGGAGAATACAACCCACACCCTCTCGGTAACCTTATACCCATCCAAGAAGTATAGAACAAGTAAAGGCTCTCGAAACAACCCCACGTAGTCAACCATGGATGGAAGGATGTAGTTTCTTTATTAACTATCATTTAACATAATGAGGCAGCCCGGTATCCCAAAAATGGTCACCTTTCTAGAGTGTACACTCCTTCCCAGATCAACATTGTAAGGCACATGATTACCCGTCAGTTTTGGACATGCATATCCTCTGCTTCTTATGGGACAACCTCTACTATATCTAGGATAACCATTCACAACATGTTGATCTTGATAAGAAGTACTACAAGGTGAAGAAAATGAATTTTCACACACCTCATATGTACTCTCATCATAGCTCTCATAAGTTTTGCGAATGAAAGAGTTATACCTAACACCAAATCTAGGTTCGGAGTGGGAAGTGTAAGACTCCTCACATGTCCCAACGTCATCATAAGAACCATCACGAGGTCCTATATCATCTCCAAATTCACTATAAGTTCTAGGTACTTCATTCCCCTCATTTTCTCCCCTAAAACCATGTCCCTCAAATCTGCCCAAGTTTTCATCATGTCTATTTTCATAGCCTCTGCAATCTCCCTCAACTTCATAGCCATAAAACCCCTCACTATAATCATAGTCTCCCATATTGTAGTCATAATAATCCCCAGCTATTGAAGACATGTTTCCCTTATATCACCTTTGTACCTACACAATGAACAAATAAGATTAGTAGTAAAAGCTCCTCACCAACACTCGTATACACTCATCTTTATGATTCTAACAATTGGAGCGGCAAATATTGAAAGTTCCTTATACTCCGGTAGTCAATAGGATGTCAATTCTACTTGGCGGCCAGAATGGATTCTTATTTGATCAACTCAAGACACAAAAACAAAATTTACTTACGAACTTGGAACAAAGAAGTTACTACGAGTTAAAAATGAGAAAAGCACAAAAAAAACAACGCTAACACGAAGAACAATGTAAGACCCTGCAAAATGTTGCATTTTAAAAATTAGCTCTTTACGCTCTTTAAAGGCTCCAACACTTAGAAAATTTCAGCTAAGTGTTCAACACTTAGTCTCATTTTAAGCCTTCAAACTTCGGGGATTTATTTGATGACCTTACCTGCCTTCATTTTCCGATTTTCAAGTTGCGTTGTGATGAGTCAATGTCATAGTATATCTCGGGTGAGTTTCAGAATTTTTCAGATAGCGTAAGGGCACGTTTGGGTGCTTAAAACAGTAGCAAAAGGCGATAGGCCCGCGTCTCCCAGGGTTTAGCACCGCTCCAGGTGGGGCGTCGCCCTGGGTAACCTGGCGGACTTGCAAGGCGTCGCCCTGGGTACCCCGACGGACTTGCCAGGCGACGCCCTAGCTATAGCCTTTTGCCTAATTTTTCAGCATTCCACTTCCATGTTTCTAAGGGCAATTTGGTCTTTTTGCCATCATATATATACTCTATAACACGGGATATAACCCATTTTGAACCAAATTACACTCCTTTTCTCAAAATTCTCTCAAGAACAAGCTAGGGTTTTAATTTGGGGGATTCAAATTCAAGAGGTTCCACCGTCAATCTTAGTAGAATCACGAACTAAGGTATGCGTAGTGTTCATTCATGGATTCATTTCATCCATGAAGTTCAATAACCCTCTTTTAAATTATATATCATGATGTTTATATTATGGATTGATTATGTTCATGTGATTGATGTTGAATGATTCCCAAGTTAGAATCTTTATATATTTTTATGAATTTATGATATCATATGAGTTGGAAACATGTAAATTTGGTTGTTCATGATGAATAATTTGATGATTACACCTATGCCTAAGTTGTGCATGCAAGGTGTTTGATAAAATACCTAAGAGACTAGAAATCATGTATTATAGTTAAGTTATGACCTAAATGACAAATGCATGCTACACCCTTATGAAAACAATGACTTCTATGATATTGTTATGCATTATGATTGTTGATGGAGTGTTCATGAAACTAGATTGATGGACTTATGGCATGTTACTATATGGATTCCCTTCCATGTATAAGATTTTGAGAACTATGTGTAGTATAAAATCCCAAACTTATGTCATTATGAATTGTGGGCTTTAGTCCTATGATCTATAGGTGTCATGTTAGGTTAGTTTCGGTCTATCGAGTCCTGGGGGTACTTGTACCCAAAAAATATAGTTGTGTGCCTAGAGACAGTGTCATGTTTTTATGATACCCACAATCAAGCCATGATCCATAAAACTCTGTCAGTCATGTGACTCAGGAAAGTTCAGTAATTCAGTAATCCCAGTAACCTCATGAACTCAGTCAATGATCAGACATCCGTAGAATTTGTCAGTCAATGAAATTCAGTAAACTCAGTCCATGTTCAGTCAGTAACTCATGTTCAGTTTCTATTCAGATGGGAATATGAGTTAGCACCGAGTGAGCCCAAGGATGAGAACTCACCTATTATTTAGAGGGTGTGATTCCTAGAAGCAATCCTTGTGTTCCAGAACTATGTAGCCGGCATAGGTTGAGACATCATAGCCTGTTATATGAGGGTAGATGAGATGGCTTGACCTGTTATAAGAGGGTTCCCACTATTCTCATTAGAGTAACCTGTTATATGAGGGTCACTCACAGTTGTCCTTACCAGTGGCACGGTATTGACACCGTTTCAATCAGGGCACAGATTGGACCCCACTTTGGCTATAATGCATTATTTGGGGCATGTCGGTTAGATGACTATTTCCCACAGTTTTTGTACTAGTCTCAGCAAGAGAACTCAGATAGTTATTCACATTTCAATACTGTCAGATACAATCAACTCAGTTTAGAAATAGAACTCAACTAGTTCAATTAGTATCAAGACTGTCAGATACAGTCACCCATGTTATCAGATATATCAATAAACTCACATTATCAGCATTCAAATTTAGTAATCATGTTATTGCGGTCTCAGTTATTATGTATTCATGTATGCATTCTCACGTTCATGTTAGACAGTCATCTAGTATTGTTCATGCAAATGAACCCCATGCATTCAGCCTACCTCACTTTCATACCAGTACATTCCAACGTACTGATACATTTTCACTATGGTGTTTTACTTTACGCCATAGGTTCCGAGACACGAGCTCCAGAGCATGAGTAGCATTCTAGTATTCAGCCGTCAGTGTTAGCAGTGAGTTCTCATCCTTCAAGTACATGATTATTATCTTATCATTTCTATATTTTCAGTATTTAGTTTAATTCAGTAGTTGGAGTTAGTTGGGGACCTGTCTCTTCAACTCCTTGTTCAGGCAGTTCAGTTTTAGAGGCTTTTCAGACTATCATGTTCAGACAGTTTTATTTCAGTTATTTTTGGGTTTATCATACCCCATTTCGAATGTTATATTTTTATCAGATTTGAACCTTATGGCCTATTAGCTATTATTCCGCATTTATATACATATTTTATACAATGCACAGGTATAGATATTAGTCATGGGTTAGCTTGTGGTCCTTCGGGGTCATGAGCACCGTGTAGAATTTCGGGTATCAGATTTGGGGCATTACAAACGTACTCAAAAACTAATTTATAACTTAGTAGATATTTACCAGTTGCCAATTAGTATAAGAGTCAACAAAGTTGAAGCCAATGGAAACAAAGAAAAAGAAACTAGGAATTCCAATTATTGAGCTTATGATGACATGGCACTCATCTATTGGTCGTTGGAATATCGTTGAAGTTGAAAAAATTTTGTTTCAAGAATTTAATAGTTCAATTTCATATTTGGATGAAGACGTTTCGAAGAAGGCATAGACAAACAAGGTCTTAGACTCCCCTTCATGATTTAAAAAGGTCTTGACCTACTTTCACTCTTTTGGACAGATAACCTTTTTGGTAGTCTTGTCGCCTTTCCTCTTTGGGACAATTTTGAAAAATGGTTTTACTTTTTTTCGGTAGCTACACTTTTTGGAAGTCTTTTGTTTCCTTACTATTTTCGTGTTGTCTTGAAAATGTTTCCAAGAAAAACACAATTCTCACTATTCTTTTTCTTTTTTTCATGATCAAATAACCCTTTGAAACTACTTTTTCAACACAACAAGATGAACTCCAAGAACAACAACAACAAGCCATCCAATAATTACCACCACACAACTTGAAACTTAGCCCAAGAACTTGGATTAAGACTCAAGGAGTGTTAGAGAGAAAGAAAAACAACACAAGAACCAACTTATACAATCAAAACACACCTAGATCTAGACACAAATCTCGGCCAAAATAATAATATCACAATTTCGTCCAAGGCACAAAAATAGACAGATTTGCTTCTTTTGATCTTTAGTTTTCTAGAACCTTTTTTTTTGGATTTTGAAGTTTACGATCCCAAGATTGATATTTTGAGAACAATATCAAGACATCATCTAATAACAAATAATACAAGAAAGACCAAGAAAGGCACATAAACTGCAGAAAATATTCCACAAATTGAGAGCAACTCGAGGACCCCTTTGAGTGCTAGTTTCGGCCAACAACAACACAAGTATCACGAGTTTACAAGGTGTTTTTAACACCAAAATAGAAATAAAAAAAAGAACAAGATGAACAAATAAAAACAAGATTTGGATTCAACAAGAACAAATGAACAAGATATTAACACTAACACAATTGCAAGAAAGGTAAAGATAGAAAGTGAGACATAGATTATTACAAAGATTAGGAACTAAAGAGTATATTAAACCTAAAAACCCCTAATGAATGTAACAATAACACCACACTCTTATGGTGACTGCCACGGGAATCAACTTACCTCAAGATCCACCGTATCCAAGCAAAGAATAGTATTGGCTTTTCCAAGCTCTAAATTACAATGGATAATCCAAGCACTAACTAAGTACTACACTAAGGTGGTCTACTCTTAAGAGAGAGGATTTTCAATTTCTCATATTTTCATCATTAAACAACTAATAAGAGAATACCTAAAATATCCTACTTATAGTATATTACAAAAGGAGACAAAATGACTACACTACCCTTAATGATAAAGGCATCCACAGAGTGCATTTTAGGCATAGTGAAGTGAACAAAATGTCATAAATAAAGATGACCCAAAACCTTGAGCCATTAAGTGTCCAAATTCATGAGTCCTCAAGTCTGCAATGCTCTAAGCAATCTTTCACCCATGGCCTTGATGTATGGTATGCTCAATGGTAGGCTCAAAATGGGTCCTCCATGCATGTTCTTGTACCTCGAGGTGATAAATTCTTGAGCCTCTATGTGTTAGACTCCAAAGATGTCATCAAAAGATAAGATGGTTATTTGTCCCGTATAACTTCCTAAGCTAGAGGATGTTATAAAGGCTTCTCCCAATCCTGAAGTTGTATATTTCTAGTATGATTATCAGATAGAGTGTATGGGGCCAACTTAGGTTCCACATCGTTTACTTGATACCCCAGTGCTTCAAGGTCTTTTGGTTCTCCTCTTATGTTTTTCGAAAGGTGATCCCTTGAGTGTACGTGGTGTTCCTCAAACTTTAAGTGATATTCAATCTTCAGTGCCAACATCTTCTTATGGCATTCCTACTTTTGGGGTACAACCACCATCTATAGTACCCCCATATATGGAATTTTTACGTGTCAAACTAACCATTTCTCCAATTATTTTGGGTATAGCTATATCTTATGATGATCATAAGAGATATGATAGGTTTATTCACTTAGGTATGCCTAAGTTTAGTGAATCTATTAGAAAGAATGCTTATGAGTTTTTGATAGATTACCAGGAGAAGTTACATAATCTTGGAGCCCTTGAGTCTCATGGGGTTTCTTATACTACCTATTAATTGAAAAATATGGATAAGGATTGGTAGAGGTTGATTACCAACAATAGGACTTTAAGTTCTCCTTCTATGACTTGGACTCAGTTTTTTGAGGTCTTATTATAGAGGTTTGTACTATATAGCTTGATGACCAGATGAGGTATGAGTTTGATCACTTGGAGTAGGGATCCATGTCTATTTTTGAGTGTAAGGAACTATATTAACACCTTATTCAGATATTCAGTCGTTATCATCTCTACCGAGTTTGAGAGGATTCAAAAGTTGGGGAAGGGTTTAGATGGTATATATCAATTAGCCAAAACCCAAATAGTAGTTTCAAGGGATTATTTCCAAAGTATTATTAAGAACTCCATGATAATTGAGTCTACTATCTAGTATACTCAGTAAGGTACCAAGAAGGTGTGTCGTCGGGGTGAGTTTAGTAGACACATCTCTTGAGGTAAATATATCTCTAGTGAAGGTTTTTATGTTTTTCATGGTAATATAGTTCAGGATGCATTGCAGATATTAGGTGGTAGGCCTTCAGGTTCTACATCATTTAGTATCCAGGTATCATGTCATGCGGGTAGAGGCTCAAGATCAGTTCTTCAGGCCAGAGCGGTCTAGTTTATTCGTACTTTCTCAGATTAATTCTGGCCTTACGGGATGTGTTGTGTGTGATGAGTTTGACCATATGGTAAAAGATTTAGCAAAGCTCATAGAGGTGATCGAGGGGTTACTCAATTTGAGCGAAAACATTGTCAGTTCTATGCTATACCTTAGAGACCCAAGATAGAGGCTTCTAATGCAGTTATTACAAGTATCATCTTGATTTGCTACAAATTTGCTTTCATATTGTTTGACCCTGTGTCTACATTCTCGTATGTGTTTATATATTTTGATTTTGGTTTAGATATTGCATGTGAGCTCTTTCTATGCCTCCTCATGTTCTACCACCGTATTAGATTTTTTATTAGTGGATCAGGTGTATCGATCTTATGTGGTAACCTTTGTGGTCCAGGATACTTGGGTAGACTTTTTTATCCTATACATGATTGATTTTGATGTTATTTTGGATATGTATTGGTTAGCTCTATATGATGCTATTTTGGACTATTATGCCAAGATTGTGACCTTAGCTATGTCAGGTATGTCGAGGTTAGCTTTGAAGGGTAAGCGTAATTCAAGTTCGGGGGGTGTTATATCTTTTCTACATACTCATTGCATGGTAGAAAAAAAGTATTTATCTTATTTGGATTATGTGTGTTATATTAGTATTGCCTCACTGCCTTTTATAAAGTTTATTCGAGTTGTTTGTGAGTTCATGGATGTGTTTACTACAGATTTTCCTAGTATTCTTTCTAATTGTGATAGCAATTGGTATGAAGCCAAGTATCAAGCCCTTTTTTGTTCCTCCTTATAGGATGGTGTAACGACCCAAACCAGGGCCTAGTCATTATGGGTATCTCACGCCTACTGTGGGTCAGATACTACCCCCTTAGCCTAACATCCAGAACACAATAAAAGCAAAACAACAAAAGACAACCAAACATGATGATAACAAGAATAGATAAACCTAATCAGAATAGATTAACCAAATGAAACTAAGAGTCAAAATAAACACCCAACCCACACTTGTCCACAAAAACCTCTAAAAATTAGAATACCAAATTAAGTTGGGACATGCCCCCAGCTACAGCCAAAGGAATCCAAAATGACAGTCTAAGACATAAATAAAAACAAAACAGTGAAATAATTGGCCTTCTGGAGGATGGAGGCTCACCACTTCATAGCTGACCAATGAACGAATCGAACCACCTAACGCTGCACATGAGTAATAGAAAACCCTTTGAACCCTACATCATGAAATGATATAGTGTCCAGGGATGTCTAGTGGGATAAACACTAGCATGTAACCCAAGAAAAGTGATAAAGTAATGTCATTTCCAAAGTCAGCCAAAACCATATGCACACATTCATATATATATGTATATATGATATTGGGATAAGGACAAGGGCCATGAACATGACATTTTAAAACCATTAACCTGGACTATTAGCTCTACCCATTCTAAGGGCACCCACGGGCTATATGGATTCAGCTCCTCCTACTGAAAGGGCCTCGGTGTGTGTTAGCTGTACGAACCAAGGAAATTCAAGGAAGGACTAAATCCACCGAGGCATTAACCATTCCAAAAATATTTAATGTGTGACCCATGCACACGGTCATATAGATCCCCACGATGACAAACATGACTTTCAGTATTGGCCCCTCCGTGACCTCCACCTTCACGACGAGTTACACAACCCCCTTTAAGCCTAAATTAAAACATTTTCACATAATCCCAACTTTTAACCCATGAGTCATTTATTAACGCATTTACCATCATAGAGTCGTCATACCAATTATGATTGTAAGCTAATTCCAGTATGCCATAACCAATCCAATTAACCAAATTACTCCCAAGTTCCATTTTAATCCAAAACCATAGCCACCAAGACCTTTCAAATCCAATTTTATTATTTTTCGTTATCCTTTAATGCAATGCAAGATTCCAAGAGTAAGTAAAATCTTGGATATATCCATGTTCAGAAACCAAATTTCAAAGTTGGTTGAGATTACAATTCCAAGTCAAAATCCATAAATTTGGGGAAAACCATGTTCCCCACTCCAAACCATGCCATATTTCCCTAATTCAGCCCCAAAAACTATTAATCATGCAATAACAATGCATTTAAAACATGGGAAAGCAAATCAATTTATTGCCATCAAAATCCCTCAATCCAATTGCAATACACAATAATTAAACCACATGAACAATGATGAAAATTGATGCGATAGTACAAAAATTAAGTTAGGGATGAGAGACATGCCTAAAATACCAAACAAATTGAAAGAAAATCTAGAGGTTGAAGCTTAGAGGTTGAATTCCTTATAAACCCTAATTTTCTCTTGCCTTGGGATTTAGAGAGGAGAGAGTATTTTTTTCTATTTGATAACTATTGTTAAGAGGGTAACCTAGATGTTTTTAAGTCGTGGGGAATAGTATGAAGGTAGGAAAAGAACAAAAATACCCCAATTAAAATGTGCAGGAAAAAAAGGTACCGGTCGTCACAGGTTAGGTAATGACTCATAAGGTCTGACCATGAGTCATTACCTAGGCTCATTACCTGAGGTTCCAAATTTTGGACCTTCACTGTAATGGTTATAAGCCACTCATCATGACTCATGACCTAACCTAGCGAATCATGATGAGGAGTCATGATAAAGGCAGACCTCTGGGTGAATCTTAATGTTGAGACCATGACTGATACCCTACGACTCGTTAAGTGACATCACAACTCGTACCAAAAACTCGTTATCACGGAAACCAACCTAAGCCACTTATTATTGAGACCACGAGTCTCACCCTATTACTCATGATGAGTTATAATGACTCGTCACTTGAGTCGTAATCATGGTAGTGTTGGCAATACTCCAGAAGCTTCAGAGTCCAAAACCTAGGGTATTACATTATCCCCCCCCAGGATTATTCATCCCTGAATAAGAAGTTAGGAGCACCATTAGCATGATACAATATAGAATGCAACAAAAATCTAAGGATAATTCAAAAGCAATAAAAATAAAAGAAACGTATACCTTAAGTATTTTTGGTTTTTCCAAAGAACCTTTATCGAAACCATATCCTTAGTCCTCAACCTAGAACTTGCCTATCCAAAATCTCCACCATGACTACCTCATAAGATAAAAAGACTGAAATGACAACATCCTTCACGAGAACGATCAAAGAAGGATCACCCACACACTTCTTAAGCATAGACACATGGAAGACAGGATAAATAAAACCCAAGATTGCGGGTAACTCCAACTCATAAGCAACATTCCTAACTCTTCTCAAAATCTGATAAGGACCAATGTAGCGAGGACTGAGATTCCCCTTCTTCCAAAACCTCATCACTCCTTTTATATGAGAAATCTTCAAGAACACGCATTCACTAACCTCAAACTCCAAATCCCTTTGCCTCACATCCGTATAAGACTTTTGGCTACTTTAGGCAATCTAAAGTATTTCCCTAATTATCTTTACCTTTTCCATGGCTTGGTGATCCAAGTTAGGACAAAAAAACCTAGTCTAACCAACCTCAAACCACCCAATAAGAGATCTACACTGCCTACCATAAATATCCCCAAACGAAGTGATGCAAATGCTAGAGTAATAACTATTGTTATAAGAAAACTCAGTAAGAGGTAAATGGTCAACCCAACTTCCTCCAAAATCAATCAAACAGGACCTTAGCATATCCTCTAAAGTCTGAATACTATGCATTACTTTCCATCCATTTGAGGGTGGAAAGCATTGCTAAGGTTCACCTGAGTACCCAAACCCTTCTGAAAAGAACGCCAGAAGTGAGAAAAAATTAAATACCTCGATCTAAAATGATGGACACCAACGTCTCTTTATATTGTTCCACTAATAGATTTTCTTTAAGTAATGATACATCTTTGTTGAATCTGGATAAGCTGTATACCTTAAGCCTCAGTCAAAATACTTTCTCGCAGCCCATCAACATCAGGAACACATAATTTTTCTTGATATCTCAGGATACCATCTTCTCCAATCTCGAATGTCATAGCCTTTTGCTGACCCACATCATCCTAAATTTGCATAAGAATGAGATTAAAAGCCTACTGCTCCTTCACCTTAGCACCAAGAGATGATTTAACCACCTCTTGAACAATCACTTTTCTATCCTCATAGTCCAATATACAAACTCCCAAATTAGCCAATTGATGAATGTCCTTCACCAGTCCTCTCTTATCCCCTTCTACATAAGATAAGGTTCCCATAGACAACCCTCTAAGAGCATCAACAACAATATTAGCTTTACCTGGATGGTTGTGAGGACTCATCTCATAATCTTTGAGAAATTTAAGCCACCACCTCTGCCTGAGATTTAACTCCTTCTGAGTGAACACATACTACAAGCTCTTATGGTCTGAACAAATGTCCACGTGCACTCCATACAAATAATGATGCCAGATTTTCAAAGTGCAGGCCACATCCGCCAACTCTAAATCATGAGTTTGGATAATTCCTCTCATGAACCTTAAGTTTCCTAGAAGTAGAGGACACAACCTTACCATGCTTCATCAATACACAACCCAATCCCATATGGGGCGCATCATAATATACAACAAACCTATGAGTATACTTGGGGAGGATAAAAATGGGTGCATTAGTCAACTTATCTTTTAGATCCTCAAAAATACCGTCACAAGCATCAGCACACAAAAATTTCACCTTTTTTTAAGTCAACCTAGTCAACATGATAGCACTAGAAGAGAAACTCTCCATAAACCTCCTATAACGCCCAACCAAGTCCAAGAAGCTCCTTATGTCTATTGGAGTCGTGGGTCTACGCCATTTTTTAACTGTCTCAAATTTTTATGGGTCCACCTTTATCCCTTCACTAGAAACAACATGCCCAAGGAAGGTCACAACGTTCAACCAAAACTCACACTTAGAAAATTTTGCATATAACTTCTGGTCTTTAAGAGTCTGCAACACAATTTAGAAGTGGTTGGCATAATCCTTCTCACTCTTAGAATACACAAAGGTTTTATCAATGAAGACTATAACAAACAAATCTAGAAACTGCCTGAATACTCGATTTATAAGCTCCATAAAAATTGGCAAAGCATTAGTCAATACAAATAACATAACCAGGAATTTATAATGACCATACCAGGTCCAAAAAAAAATCTTGGAAATATTCACCTCCCTAATTTTAAGCTGATGATAACCCTAATGACGATCAATCTTAGAGAATTTTTGGAAAGCAATCTTGGGAATATCCACTTTCCTAATTTTTAGTTGATGATAACCCAACGAAGATTAATCTTAGAGAATTACCTAGTATCCTAAAGCTAATTGAATTGATTATCAATCCTAGGAAGAGGATACTTATTCTTTATAGTAACCTTATTTAGCTGACGATAATCTATACACATTCGAATATACCATCCTTCTTACGTACAAAAAATACAGGAGCACCCCATGGGGGAATACTAGGGTGAAAAAAACCATTATCAAGAAGATTTTTCAACTACTCTTTAAGATCCTTTAGCTCAGCCAGACCCCTCCTATTGGGGGGAATAAAGATAGGACGAGTATCTGGAAGAAGATCAATCAAAAAATCTATTTCTATGTTAGAAGGAATTCCAAGAAGATCATCAGGAAACACTTCAAGAAATTTATTAACCATAGGGAACTAATGCAAAGAGGAGCCCTCAAAACTAGAATCCTTATTTGTAATGCTCCAAATATGATACCCGGAATGCTACATGGTGCTCATGACCCCGAAGGAACACAAGCTAACCTATGACTGATATCTGTACATGTATACTGCATAAAATATTTTATAATATAGAAACATGAACTGAAAGGCCATAAGGTTCAAAATTGAGACATAGTATCTGATAAAAATGTAACATCTGGGAGGGGTATGAAATACCCAAAACAACTAAAATAAGCTATCTGAACATACTGTAGTCTGGAAAGCCTCTAAAACGTGACTGTCTGAATAAGGAGTTGATGGGACATGTCCCCAACTAACTTCAACTAATAAACTAACTGCTGAGATAATAAAATATTGATTATGTCCTCTAAAGATGAGGACTCGGTGCTAACTCTGATAGCTGAGATTGGAATCTACTAATGCTCTGGAGCTCGTATCTCTGAACCTATGGTTTAAGACACCATAGCGCAAATGCATCAGTTCTTTGAATATACAGGTATGAATGTGAGGTAGGCTGAATGCAGGGGGTTTATATGCGTAAATAATAATAATAGCATTCTGACTATCCTGAGCGTAAGATTATATGTATGAGACATAATAACTGACACTGATACCGTGATAATATAATTACTAAATCTGAATACTGATAACATGACATACTGATAACTGATATAACTGATAACATTAGTGACTGTATCTGACAGTCCTAAATCTAATGGAACTAGCTGAGTCCCATACTGTATCTGAGTTAACTGTATCTGACAGTCCTAAAATCTGAAGAACTATCTGACTTCTATTACTGAGACTGATTGACTGTGTTTGACAGTCCTGATTCTATAACATAAAACTGTGGGAAGTAGTTATCTAACCGACATGCCCCTAATATGCCATTATGGCTGAGTTGGGGTCTAATCTTTAACCCCAATTGGAAGGGTGTCAATATCACGCCACTGGTAAGGACAAGATGTGGGTGACACTCATCTGATAGTATCCCCAAAAAAGAATGGTGGGGCCCTTATCTGACAGTACTTATCCACCTCATCAACCCTCATCGAAAAGTATTGACGTCTCAATCTATGCTGGTTACATAGTTCTAGAATGCAATGATGACTTCTAAGAATCATACCCTCATCTTATAGTGTGTGTTCACATCCTTGGGTTCACTCGGTGATAATTCCTAATCTCATCTAAATAGACTCTGAACATGATCTACTGAACTAAACATGGGTTGAGTTACTGAATACCGTTGACTGACGGAATACTACTGATATCAGACAACTGACTGAGTTCATGAGATCATGGAGATTTCCTGAGTGATAAGACTGTCTGAAGTCTAAGGATTCATAGCTTTACTGAGAGTATCGTGAAAACATGACATGGCTCTAGGCACACAGCTAATGTTTCGGGTACGAGTACCCCCAGGACTCGATGGAAGGAAACTGACCAAACATAACTTACTTCAACATATAAATAACATCATAATCCATAATACATTTATAGAAGCATTTCATCAAAACATGTGATAGACATAACATGTACATACATGGGGATTTCATGGTATCATGCTAGTTAGGCCCTTTTCCTTCATCTAGTTATTTAATCAAACATATTGTAGGCATGGTACCTGTAAATATCATTGTACAATAATTAAACATCATGGTTCAATTCTAGTTTCATCATTCAAGGGTTTAGTCATAGGTTTGCATGAATCTATATCTATAATAATTTAACCCACATAGAATTTATCACCCCACATGGAGTAGAATTTAATTTCTCATTATCCACATGAACAAGAGCAGCCCAATTATGAAATTCATAAGAAAATCCGTAAACTTGAATATAGAAAAGGGATTCTTAGGCTTCATGGATGAAAGGAGTCCATGGTTAAACACTATGCATACCTTGGTTCATAAATACACGAAGATTGACGGAGGAAATTCTTGATTCTGAATCTTCTATGAAAAGCCCTAGGTTGTTCTTGAGAGGTTTTTGAGAGAAGAGAGTGTATTTTGGGTGAAAAGTGGTTGAATCACGTGTTAAAGGGCTTAAATAGGGGTGGGAAATTGACTCTTTTAACCCTAGACATGTCTTGTAATTTTAGTAAAAAATTCTCGAATTGGACCCCTGGCGCGACGTGGCGCTATCGCGCCGTGTCACTGGAATTTGACAATTGGGAAACTGAGGGATGGTGCAATGCGGAGCCATCACGTTGCCCCTTATTTTGAGACCTATAACTTTGGTGCGACGCGGAGGAAATCGCGCTAAGACACTGGAAAAGGACAATTACCATTTCAGCTTGTGGTGCGGCGCGCCACTGACCAATATGGCGCTGTTTTACGACGGGAACTTGAAATAGTCATAACTTCTTACCTGGTTATCGGATTTAGGCGATTTTTATATAGATGGAAAGCTTATTGAATTTCCCACATGTCAAAAAGTGAAAATCTTAAAAATACTATGTTTACAAAAGTGGATTCATATTTCAACGAGTGCTCCTAATAATTTTTAGATAATTTCAAGCTAGGAAAAGGTACGGGGTATTACAATATCTCCCCCTTGAGAACATTCATCCTCGAATGAAACTGAGAGTGAGGGGAGGAAAATAAATTGAAATACATACTGAACATGAATAACTGAAACATGATCTCATGACTGACATGACTGATAACTGAATATATCATACTGGACACGCATACCTGATGCATGTGTAATTGATTCATGAATGCATGATTGAGTGTTCTGAGGAACTAAGTTTCTCATAATGAGAATGCATGTCTGATGCATAATTCTATAACTGAACTGATACATGAATGCATGACTAAATATGCAATGGTACTTGATACCAAGTTTGTGATGAACACTGCACATAAAACCGAGTAAGCTTAAGGAGGACTGTTACCTTGAGCTTGATCTGAGTTAGAGAAGAAGAGGTAAGGATACTTGGTATGTATGTCTGCTTTTTCTTTCCAAGTAGACCTCTCGACAGACTGATTTTGCCAAAGAACTTTAACTAGAGGGACTTCTTTATTCCTCATCCTACGAGTATGATAGTCTAGGATTTTGAATGGAATCTCCTCATAAGAGAGACTTTTCTAAAAGTCAATGCTCTGAATAGGGGCTACAACTATTGGGTCACCTATGAACATCTTGAGCAAAGAGACATGGAAGACTGGATGAACTGAGGCTAGATCTGAAGACAATTCGAGCTCATAAGATACCTTGCCGAATCGACTGAGAATCTTGAAGGGACCGACATATCGGGGACTGAGTTTCCCTTTCTTGCCGAACCATTTCACTCTCTTCATGGGAGAGATCTTTAGATAGACATAGTCACTAATCTCAAACTCGAGATCTTTTCTATGAACATCTGCATAAGACTTTTGTCGGCTCTGAGCAGCCCAGAGTCTTTGTCTAATCAACTGGACTTTTTCTAAAGCATCAAATACTAAGTCAGGCCTTATGAATGAGGCCTCACTAACTTCAAACTAACTGATCGGAGATCTACATCTCCTACCATAGAGAGCTTCGAATGGAGCCATCCGAATACTGGAATGATAGTTGTTGTTGTATACAAACTCAATCAAAGTCAATTGGTTATCCCAACTACCCTTGAAATCAATTGCACACGCCCGTAGAATATCTTCTAAAGTCTAAATGGTCCTTTCTGCTTGACAATCTTTCTGAGGATGAAAGGTTGTACTGAGATGAACTTGGGTACCCAAACCCTTCTGGAACACTCTCCAGGAGTGAGAGATGAACTGGGTTCCTCTGTCTGAGATAATAAATAACGAAATGTCGTGTAATATGACCAACTCCCTAATGTAGAGTCTAGCGTAATCCTCGGCTGAATAAGGGTATGAACTCGAAGGAAATGGGCTGATTTGGTCATCCTGTTTACAATGACCCAAACTGAATCATGCTGATGACGAGTTCGAGGCAAACCCATCACGAAGTCTCTGTTCACTTTTTCCCACTTCCAAGTAGGAATAATGAACTCCTGCATAGGACCACTAGGCTTCTGATGCTCTATCTTAACCTGCTGACATGTAGAGCACTTAGCCACAAACTCTAGAATATCTCTCTCCATCCCAATCCACCAATAGACTTCCCATAAGTCGCGGTAAATCTTTGTGGCCCCTGGATGGATAGAGTAGCGCGCACCATGTTCTTCTATAAGAATTCTTTGCCTTAAGCCATCTACACCTAGAACACAGAGACGACCTTGAAAACACAAAACACCATCTCCCCCCTTGGGAGAAAATCTCTACTTTCTGATCCTGAATTGACTCTTCCAACTTGACAAGGCTGGGATCTCTATCTTGCTTTTCTTTCACCTCAAAAACTAGAGATAATTCTGATCTAGTCTAAACCCATATATGACCCTTATCTGTATCGACTAAGCGAACGCTTAGTCTGGCAAGCTGATGTACTTCCTAAGATAACTTCTTCTTACTGTCATCCACATGAGCAATACTACCCATAGACAGTCTACTGAAACGGACCCATGAATTCAATACCCCAGACATCAAATAATTCAACTTCAAGCATCTTAGTCAAGGGTATTTCATGCCTTTTAGATATGGACCCCTACCTCTGACATTTGTCACATTTCTGCACAAACTCGTGGGCATCTTCAAACAATATCTGCCAATAATAGCCACTCTGCAACACCTTCCTGGCCGTTCGATCACCTACATGGTGGCCCCCAACTGGGGAACCATGACATGCTTCCAGTATGCACAGTACATCTACTTTAGGCATGCATTTCTATATGATATTTTCTATACATCGCTGAAAAAGATAAGGCTCATCCCAGAAGTAGTGTGTTACATCATGCAAGAGCTTCTTCCTTTGGTGGAACGAAAGATTTTTTGGAAGGATCTCATTCACAACGTAGTTTGAAAAATCTACATACCAGGGCAATGTTTCCACAGCAGTTGCCAGGATCTCCTTATCAGGAAACACATCATTTATCTTTGTTTCATCATTAGCTTCCTGTTCACCTTCCATTCTAGATAAATGATCTGCAACCTGGTTTTCACAACCTTTCTTATCTTTGACTTCAAAATCAAACTCTTGCAGTAGCAACACCCATCTAATAAGCCTTGTTTTAGCATTCTTCTTGGCCATCAAGTACCGCAAGGCAGCATGGTCAGTATGGACTACCACTTTAGTCCCAAGCAGATAAGATCTAAATTTCTTGAAAGCATACACCACAGCTAGTAATTCCTGGTCGGTTACTGTGTAATTCTTCTGTGCTCCATTCAGTGCTTTGCTGGCATAATATATCGGGTGAAATAATTTATCCCTCTTCTGTCCCAATACAGCTCCCAGTGTGACACCACTTGCATCACAGATTATTTCAAATGGTTTTTCCCAGTCAGGTGCAATAACAATAGGGGCCTCAATCATCTTCTTTTTAAGGCACTCAAATGCCTTCAAGCATTCGTCATCGAAGAGGAATTTCACTTCCTTCTCCAACATCTTGTAAAGTGGATTTGCAACTTTTGAGAATTCTTTTATGAATCTCTGATAGAATACTGCATGACCAAGAAAACTACACACTCCCTTTACTAAAATGGGAGGCGGTAATTTCTCGATAACTTCTACCTTTGCTCGATCAACTTTAATCCCTTTTTCGAAAATTTTGTGCCCAAGCACGATACCCTCTTTTACCATAAAATGACATTTTTCCCAGTTAAGCACTAGATTAAATTCAACACATTTTTGCAAGGCCACATTCATATTCTCTATACATGTTTCAAATGAATCACCTACCATAGATAAATCATCCATGAATACCTCTATGGTGTCTTCCACCATGTCAGAAAAGATAAACATTTTGCACCGTTGAAAAGTGGCGGGTGCATTGCATAGCCCAAATGGCATCTTCTTAAATGAAATGTGCCATATGGGCATGTGAATGTCACCTTCTCTTGATCTTATGGAGCAATGTAGAGTTGGTTATATCCAGAATAACCATCCAAGAAGCAATACCACCCCCTACCAGCCAATCGATCAAGCATTTGGTCCATAAAGGGCATTAAAAAGTGGTCCTTCAGAGTCCAAGAGTTTAATTTACGGTAATCCATGCAGACTCTCCACCCAGTTACTGGTCTGAGTGGAATCAGCTCGTTCTTTTCATTAGCAACCACCATCATACCCCCTTTCTTGGGCACGTATTAAACTGGACTAACCCATTTATTGTCAGAAATAGGGTAAACTACTCCTGCATACAACCACTTAATAATCTCCTTTTTAACCACTTTCTGCATTGGTGGGTTAAGACGATGCTGATGCTCAATGGTAGGAGTACAATCTTCTTCTAGTTGGATTTTATACGTACAGATGCTCGGTGAAATGCCAATAATATCTGCAATGGTCCATCCGATTGCTCTCTTATGCCTCTGAAGTACTAAAATAAGTGCATTTACCTGTTGTTCTTCCAAATCAGCTGCAATAATAATAGGTAGTGTTCTCTCTTTCCCCAGAAACACGTATGGTAAGTGACTAGGCAGCTCCTTCAATTCCAACACCAGAGGTTCTTCAATAAATGGCTTGGCTGGTGCTGTTGGTCGATTAGCCAGGTCAAGGTCTATCCTTTTAGAAGCATAAGAATACGAGCCCAGGCCATTCAGGGCAAAAACTATCTCTTCATACTCCTCAATGCCTTCACTATCATAGTTCATCACAACTGCAGCTAAAGGCTCGATAACAAGCTGTTCAGTTCTGAGCACATCCTGTTCGTCCTCAAAATACACATCAACTAATGAGAACACACTCATTGACTCATGCTGTTTCATTAATTTTCCCACATCAAACCGCATCACTTCATCTTTCACCCTGAATAAGTGTTCATTCGCTCTCAAATCGATCAACATACTTCCGATTATGAGAAAAGGTCAACCCAAGATTATGGGCACCTCGAAGTCCACATCACAATACAGAATGATGAAGTCTGAGGGGAATATAAAATTTGAGACCTTTACTAATACATCATACAGAATGCCAACAGGTCGCTTTACTGACCTGTTTGCCATCACCAATATCATGTTGGTAGGTATGGGATTCCCCAGACCCAACTTTTTATAAATTGTTAATGGCATCAGGTTAACACTTGCTCCCAAATCACACAGTGCTTTAGTGAATTCCATGGTTCCAATTGTACAGGGAATGGTGACTGCACCTGGATCTGACTTCTTCTGCATCAAGGTCCTTGTGGAATAACACTGCAAAGGTGGAGGTCTGCCTCCAGTTTGCAACTCACTACTCATTTCTTGGTAACAAGGTCTTTCATAAATTTGGCATATCCTGGCATATGCTCATGTGCTTCGATCAAAGGAACATTTATTGTCAATTGCTTGAGCTTTGCCAGGAATTTGTTGAATTTTGCATTGTCTGCCTTCTTTCTCAATTGTTGAGGAAAGGGAGGTGGTGGCCTTGGGATGGGTTTCAACACCACTTCCTCTTTCTTCTCCTTGTCCGATATATCAATAGAGCTATTCGGCTTCTAAAACTCCTCTGGGTATTGATCTGCTGTTTCCTCTACAACTTCCTCATTTTTAAAAGATTTTCCCACAGAAGGGTCAGATAAAATATTACCACTCCTAGTGGTAATCGCCAGACATGAACCGTCTATCTTATGATCCTGAACCATTTAATTAAGTAAAGTACCACTTCTTCCCTGGTTCAGTGTTGAGGAAAGTTGACTCATCTGTTGCTCTAACTACTGGATAGAAGTTGAATGTGAACTAATCAACTGACTCATAGTGGAAAATTCACTCCTTATACTAGTTACTCCTACGTTGGTAGCCTCTACTCCTTTCAACATTTATTTCATCATATCCTCCATAAACCACTTTCCCAATCTAGTTGCAACAACTTTTTGATTTCCAGCACGAACATACAACCCACTTTTGTCATTGTTGCTTCTCCAGTTTTCTTGCTCCCTGTCTCTGTGATTAGGATTGTCATACCCATTCCAACCTTGATTTCTGTGGATATTGCCTCGAAAACCCCCTGATTAGTAACATAGTTGGCTTCTTCTTCAGGATCCATATCAACCCGCTCCCAAATCATTACAACCTTTATCTTTTCTGTCCTTCCTGATAATAAGTGCTTGGTGAGCAGGTCCATTTGAGTCTTTAGATGGTCCATATCTTGACCCTTCTCCTCATATCTTCTACGCTGTTCATCATTCATTCCAATAGGAATAGTTGGAATTTCCACCACAGAATCGTTGGTGTACCAAGCCCTACTTAGTTTGGTCATCCTATTCATCATATCAGCAGCATCTTGAAATGATAGAGCAACAAATGACCCACCAGCAGCATTATCTACCATTGGCTTTGTCACGGAGTTAAAAGCTCTGTACAAAGTCTCCATCAAATGTATGTTTGTCATGTTATGGTTCGACATTGTGTCAGCTTCTTCTTGAACCTCTCCTAAGTTTCATGTAAAGCCTCATTCGGGAGCTATCTAAAATTGTTGATCTCATCCCTTAACTGCATCTTCCTGGATGGTGGAAAGAACCTTTCAAGGAAAGATCCTCTCAACTGCCTCCAGTTGGTTATAGAGTCAGGCGTCAACTCATTTAGCCACAATGTTTCCTCTCCATAAAGAGACAATGGGAACAACCTCAACCAGATAGCGCTCTGGCTTACTCCCGGATTATCAAAGGATTTTTAAATGGTAACAAAATTTACCAGATACAGGTTGGGGTCATCCATAGGAAGGCCTCCAAACAACCCCTTCAGATTCAGGAGTTAGATCATTGTACTTGTAATATTGAACTTTACTCCAGGTGACAACGGAGGTGGAATGATTGCACCCGTTGCACCTGCTCCATCCACATCATCAACATCATCATACTCATACCGCAACGGTTGTTCTGCCATTCTGTTTATGCGGTGGGGTTTTGAATTGGGTAGTGCTTGGCTTAACCTAAAAATATCCTACAAATAAATAAAAACAACAACCGAATGTAAATCTAGAAAACTTACCTATCAGCAAATTTTTGCACACAACTTTTAGTCTATAACCGTATTCCCTAGCAACGACGCCATTTTTTATAACGCTCAAACTACACTCTTGAATGGGTGTAAGTGATCGTTGTCAATAAACCCAACTAGGTTGGGGTTGAATCCCACAGGGAATAGGGTGTGAACATTGATTTGTTTACGAAATACTTTATTGGTAGTTTACTGTTTCCAAAAATGGGGGTTTAAGTTTCACAGAGAGTCAAATGTCACTTTCAATATTTTAGTGTTTGTAACCAAGATAAATGGGAGACCAGAGTTATGTTCACCATGGGTTTTGGGAATTGACAGATACTAGGTAATGCTTAAGACTCTTGAAATGAGTAGAAACAACAGAATATCCCTGACGATGATACTATCTGACTTATCTCTCGACCTCACCAGACAATTTATTAACTATTTCTCTCGAACTTAGATAACTTATCTATTTCCAATAGAATGTTATCTCAGGTAGATTAATCCAGTTACGGCATCAATCATTAAATAGAAGTTTGGTAGCTTCCGAGTCCCTGTTGATAATTTATGTCCTCTAGTTTATTTCTCTGTTAAAAGCAAATAAGCCTAAGGAATAACCTATTATTTGCAACCAATAAATTCAAGTTAAAGCAACAGAATTTCAAGATGTCCTACTATTCTTTGAATCCTTTAAATACCTAGCATCATACCAAACCCTAATCCATAGATCCCATAACTCGGGCTAATGGAATTAGCTGCTCATGATTTGATGAACGAAATAACAAGTTGAATTCATGGTAATATGGATAAACTTACTGATGGATGAAACCCAATAAGTATCTCTTCAATTCAATCACAAGATGGAAACCCACAATAGTTGATAAGTTTTTGGAAAGAAAACAAAAAAAATATCTGATGAAAAAGATAAAGCAATTTTACGTGCCACCGTCTGAGTTGATTTTTTTATAGCTTCTCCTACAGGTCTTTAAATAGTCAACCGTAAATAAGAAAATAAAACTAAAATTTATAATTTTCTTCGGATTAGGTGACGGCATTCTTGACAGCTCGTCATACGTCTGACAGCGTGTGTAGGATGTCGTCAAAGTTTCTAGTGAATTACTATCTTCTGATTTTTTTGACGGCAAATCCGATGGTGTTTCAAATATATGATGGCCCGTGAAAAATGTCGTCACATCCTTACTGGAAATCAGCATAATCTACCTCAGGTTGACGGTCACTTTGACAGCCTGTCCCGTGTTTGACGGCGCTGGTGAAACGTCATCACATTTCATCTCAACTCCTCAAGTTCTGTCTAATCTTGACGGCTACTTTGACAGCCTATCATATGTCTGACAGCGCTTCAGAAATGGCTTCATCTACACTTTAGCTCATTTGCACCAGATTTCCGCTGATTTATTTTTCTTTTCTTTGGGTTCCTCCCCGATCACTAGTATCTGTATTAAAACAATAAACACAATAAAAAAAACAACAAAAGTTGCTTAAGACTTTGCAATTATTCAAGGTTTAAGGCCGTAAATATGTTCGCAATGGCGCACACATCACGTCAGTACTTTGAATATACTGGTATGCATGTGAGGTAGGCTGAATGAAGGGGGTTCATATGCATGAGCAATAACAATAGAAGACTGACTATCATGATCATGAGAATACATGCATGAGATATAATAACTGACACTAATACCGTGATAACATGATTACTGAATCTAAATACTGATAACATAACATATTAATAACTGATATAACTGATAACATGAGTGACTGTATCTGACAGTTCTAAATCTAATTGAACTAAATGAGTCCCGTACTGTATCTGAGTTGACTGTATCTGACAGTCCTGAAATCTGAAGAACTATCTGAGTTCTATTACTGAGACTGATTGACTGTGTCTGACAGTCCTGATTATGTAACATGAAACTGTGGGAAGTAGTTATCTAACCGACATGCCCCTAATATGCCATTATGGTTGGGGTCCAATCTATAACCCTAATTAGAAGGGTGTTAATACTGCGCCACTAGTAAGGATAAACTGTGGGTGACCCTCATCTGATAGTATCCCCAAAAGAGAACGGTGGGTCCCTTATCTGACAGTGATTATCCACCTCATCAACCCTCATCGGACAGCGTTGATAATAGTTCTAGAACGCAAGGATGACTTCTAAGAATCACACCCTTATCCGATAGTGTGTGTTCCCATCCTTGGGTTCAGTCGGTGATAATTCCTACTCCCATCTGAATAGACTCTGAACATGATTTACTGAACTGAACATGGGCTGAGTTACTGAATTTCATTGACTGATGGAACACTACTTATATCTAACACCTTACTGAGTTCATGAGATCATAGAGATTTCCTGAGTCATAAGACTGTCTGAAGTCTAAGGATTCATAGCTTTACTGAGAGTATCATGAAAACATGTCATGGCTCTAGGCACACAGCTAATGTTTTGGGTACGAGTACCCCCAGGACTCGATGGAAGGAAACTGACAAATCATAACTTACTTCAACACATAACTAACATCATAATCCATAATACATTTATAGAAGCATTTCATCAAAACATGTGATAGGCATAACTTGTACATACATGGGGATTTCATGGTATCATGCTAGTTAGGCCCTTTTCCTTCATCTAGTCATTTAATCAAATATATTGTAGGCATGGTATATGTAAACATCATTGTACAATAATTAAACATCATGGTTCAATTCTAATTTCATCATTCAAGGGTTTAGTCATAGGTTTGCATGAATCCATATATATAATAATTTAACCCACATAGAATTTATCACCCAACATGGAGTAGAATTCAATTTCTCATTATTCACATGAACAAGAGCAGCCCAATTATGAAATTCATAAGAAAATCCATAAACTTGAATATAGAAAAGGAATTCTTGGGCTTCATGGACGAAAGGAGTCCATGAATGAACACTATGCATACCTTTGTTCGTAAATACAAGAAGATTGACGGAGGAAATTCTTGATTCTGAATCTTCTATGAAAAGCCCTAGGTTGTTCTTGAGAGGTTTTTGAGAGAAGAGAGTGTATTTTGGGTGAAAAGTGGTTGAATCACGTGTTAAAGGGCTTAAATAGGGGTGGAAAATTGAACCTTTTAACCCTGGACGTGTCTTGTAATTTTAGTAAATATTTCCCAAATTGGACCCCTGGCGCGATGCGGCGCTATCGCGCCTTGTCACTGAAATTTGACAATTGAGAAACTTAGGGATGGTGCGATGCGGAGCCATCACATTGCCCCTTCTTTTGCGACCTGGAACTTTGGCACGACGCGGAAAAAATCACGCTGAGAAACTGGAAAAGGACAATTGCCATTTAAGCTTGTGGTGCGGCGCGCTACTGACCAATATGGCGCTGTTTTACGATGGGAACTTGAAATAGTCATAACTTCTTACCTAGTTATTGAATTTACGCAAATTTTATATCGATGGAAAGCTTATTGAATTTACCACATGATAAAAAGTGAAAATCTTAAAAATATCACGTGTACAAAAGTGGATTCATCTTTCAAAGAAATCTCCTAATATTTTTTAGACGATTTCAAGCTAGGAAAAGGTACGGGGTATTACATTATTCCAACCTAGATGATATAGACACCCTTTGGAAATTAACTTCTAATCTCTAAGATAGAAAATAAACCTCCTTTTGAGTACTAAGGAACTGCCCTCCCATTTAATTACAGGTTCATTAAGGAATTGGAAACTGAACTTTTGGGTACGACAATCTAGAGAAGCATCACATGAATAAATTCAATTCATCCCAAGATTACATTAAAATCTACCATGTCAAGCTCTATTAGATACACCAATGTCTCCTTATAAAAGATGGGCACCACACAACCCCTATAGATTTTTCTTGCAAATATAGAATCACCCATCAGAGAAGAAATAGAAAAGGATTCAGAAATAGTTTTGGGACCAAAATCAAAGTGTACAACCACATAAAAGGTCATATAAGATAGGGTAGAACCCGGATCAAGCAAACTATAAACATCATGAAATAAAAGCAATAACATACCAGTGATAACATCTAGAGATACCTCGAATTCTTGATGAGTAGCAAGAGCATAGAGATAATTCTGGCCAGTGTCGGTACCTGAAGTGGTATCCTTTTGTGCAGGAGCCAAAGAAGTAGCTATTGGGACCTTATTAGCCCCAGTATCAACCATGGTTATGGGACAATGTCATTGCATATGACCAGGACAACAACAATTGAAACATAATTTCCTTCCTTCCTCATAATAACCATTGTGTAGTTGCCCATAGAATTGACAGAGAGGATGAGATAGGGCTGACTAGTGTAACTACCTAAAAATTTGTTGAAATATGTGAAATTTGTGATTATTTATTTTACCCCTCCCCATAGTAGCATTATGGAATTTTGGATGTGGAGTGATTGACATGGTTTCCAATGTATTTTGGTATAATTTATGCGATATTCTGGATTTTGATGGCTTTGAGAGACTTATTTTGAACTTATGTGGGTATTTTTTGGTCTGTGCAATGAATGGCTGAACGGATTGTGCCAGCAGCTTTGAAATATTGATTTTAGTTTGGGTAGACTTTTGGTTTGGGTCTCAGTTCCCCTGAGATCATTTTGACCTATTGGTTGAAAAGTTAAAAAATTGGAAATATAAGTATGGGGCCCACATTTGGTCAAAACAACCTCAGATGGAAAATTTAACTTTGCTAGCAGATTCGAAATGTTGATTTTAGAGTGGTAACATATTTGGTGAGATTTTACAAATTTTCAATCTCATTTTGACTTTCAATTTAGAAAATTATGATTTTGAGTTTCGGGGGTCAACTTTGTGAAAATGTCCTTATTTTGAAAATCCGACTTTGGAAATGCATTTGGAATGTCGAATTTAGTGTGGTAATATTGTTCATTTTCATATATCAGACTTTGAATGAATCTCAGGCAGCCCGTCGAAGTTCGAGTTGAACTTTAAAAACAACAACAACTTTTTCCTTGTTAGTGCAGATTTTCTGCAGTATTAAAATAGTTTTTAGGTCTATTTTGCTCATTTTTTATCTCACCTCTTGGGATTTAAACCCTAAATTAGTGTGGGAGCTTAAAAGTGAAGCTTGTGGGAGCTTGGGAAGCTAGATTAACATCTATTTCTTGATTCTATTATGGATTTAAGGTTAGAATTCACCCTTTTCTAAGTAATTTCTTGATTAATTTCTCAAACTCCCAAAAATCTTCGGACTTGATTGTAAATCCAAATTTCACTACTTTTCACTTGAATAATATTTTCATCTTATAATTACTAGGTTTTCATCAATTTAACCTTCAAGACAATTCTGATTCTTGATTTTAACCTGAATTTTATAGATTTTACCCGACAAAGCTTAAAAATGATTTTTCTTCGATTTGAACCTCGTTTTTCTGGGATTTGACTTGAATTTTCCGTTGTAGATTCCTAAAAATATGGGAAACATGTTTTTGAAGTAAAGTTTTAATTTTTCCCTTCTTTTTCAAAAACTCATTTCGGGGGTTCGTTTAGACCCCGAACTAAAAGTATTCAATATGGGTGTTGTTGATTTTGTTTTATTGAGTAAATTCAATATTTGATGTTTTTAGAGGTGTTCGGGATCATTTATAGAATGTAAGGTCGTGGGATTGAAGTGTAGCAAACTGATTTTGTCTTTTGAGGTAGGTTATAGCTTAACACTTTCAGATTGGTTAGGTAGTAAAAGATGATACAAAATGCATGTTAAGGGTGGGAACGAATCATGAAAAATGGATATCTATGTGTTGTTCCCATATGGGGGCCTATATGTGATGTAGTTGCTAAAATTGAGATATTATGTGATGTGTGTAACTGTGTGGAGTCCTATGTGATGTTGATAGCCCTAAATACATGTGAATAATTATATTGTGTTGCTGAAATGCCTAATGTGGTATCATTGGTGTATTGTGATATATTTATACTTATTGGTGTATAATACATGTGGAAATTTATGGATAAAACGAAAATAATGAGTGGATATTGACTCACATGGTTGTGGAAATATATCATTGTGGTTGGTTGTGAAAATATATCAATGTGATTGATTATGAGCATTAAATCCTTATATAATACTGTAAGATCCCGCAAAATCCTAAGTCAAATTCAGTCCTTAAAGCTCCTTAAGGGATCCCAACACTTAGAAGATTTTAGTTAAGTGTTTAAGGACTTAGTCTCATTTTAAGTCTTCAAACTTTGAGGATTTATTTCATGACCATCCCGACGTGTATTTGTCAATTTTTTTGTTGATTCATGATGGGGAAAATCAATAGTACATCTCGGGTAAGTTTCAGAATTTTTGAAATATCATAAGGGATGTTTGGTGTCCCAAACCAGTAATTCAACGTGATTAGCCTGCGCCTCCCAAGATAGTCCCCCACTCCGGGCAGGGCATCGCCCTGGGCAGTCCCCCGCTCCAGGCAGGGTACCGCCCTGGCTAGTATGACTAGGCTAAAAAATTTAGCTTCCAGCTCCGTCTTGTAAAGGGCAAGAGGGTCAATTCCCATCTCTCTATAGCCTTAAAACACGGGATCGAACTCCCAAATAACCCTATTACTCATTAGTTTCATAAAATACTCTCAAGAAAAAGCTCTAGGGTTATCAAGTTCAAGCCTTGAATCTAAAGAACTCACTACAATCTTCACGGATTTTAGAAAATGAGGTATTTAAAGTGTTCATCCAAGGATCCCTTTCATCTTTGGAGTTCAAGAATCCTATTCTAAAAGTTGAATGATATTTCCTATGTTATGAATTGCATTATATCCATGTTGATATTGTTGTATGATTTCCAAGTTGAAATCTTTAATGTGTTTTCATGATAATATGCTAGTAAGTGGATTGGAATCTTTGAAATTGAAGTGAATGATATAGCCATGAGGTATTAGTTGTTGTTTATGCCATATAATGAGGTTATGCCTTCCACGTGTCTGCTAAAATGCCCAAGTGAATAAGAATTGTGCATTATGACCAATGTTGAACTAAATAACGAATCCATGTTTTACCCTTATGTTCAAAATGATTCCCATGCTATTGTTGTGTATTAAAATTGTTTGATGGAATGCTCATGAGATTAGATTCATGAAATTATGAAATGTTTATATGCATTCCTATTAATGTACACGATTATGATTATCAAGTGCCTCATGAAATTCCATAAGTGAGATTAGATTCATGAATTTGTTGACTATGGCCATGTGTTCAAGAAGTGTCATGTCTTGTCAGTTTTATGTTATCGAGTCCTGATGGTATTTAGTACCCGACAATTTAGCTGTGTGCCTAGAGCCAATGTCAGTTTCCAAGATACTCTGAGTCATGCCACGATTAGTTGAATTCAGTCAGTCACTTCACTCAGGAAAACTCAGTAAATTTGGTATCAGTCCAGTCCTACTCAGTACTCAGTATTCTTAGTAATCTCAGTTAGTTATCAGATATCAGTAGTATTCCATCATTCAACGAAACTCAATGAACTCAGTTCAGTATAATCAGTTTAGTGTCTCTTCGAATGGGAGTAGGATTCATTACCGTGTGAACCCAAGGATGGGGGCTCACCTGACAGTAGAGGATGTGATCCTTAGAAGTAGTCCTTGTATTACAGAACTGTGAAACCAACATAGTTTAAGACATCAAACCTAACAGTTGAGGGTTGATGAGGTGTCTTAACCTGACAGATAAGGGTCCCACCATTCTCGTTAGAGTACCTGACAGATGAGGGTCACTCATAGCTTGTCCTTACCAGTGGCTGGGTATTGATACCCTTATAATTAGGGTTACATATTGGACCCCAACTCATCTATATTATTTTATTTGGGTAATGTCGCTTAGATGATAACCTTCTATAGCCACTGTCTCAGTCCCAGTCTTCAGTAAGGAACTCAACTAGTTCCTTAGATTTCAGGACTGTCAGATACAGTTACTCAGCTCAGTACGAAACTCATCTAGTTCCATCAGAGTTAGGACTATCAGACACAGTCACTCAGTTAATTATTTATCAATTATCAGTTATATCAGTTATCAGTAATACACGTTATCAGTAAACTCAGTATTCAAAATCCCCATGGTTCCAGTTATAGTTATGTATTCATCTATGTATCCTCACGCAGTCATGTTCATGTTATTTAGTCAGTTATAGTTCATGCATATAAACCCTTGCATTCAGCCTACCTCACTTTGCATACCAGTACATTCTCACATACTGACGCATACTTTTCTCTTGCTCTATGGTATTTTATACCATAGTTTCGGACACTCAGGTTCTTGACCGCACTTAGCAGTTCATCTTCCAATAGTCAGAGTTAGTGGTGACTCCTCATAGTTCGAGGAAATAATTATCTCATTATTTCATTATATCAGTACTTAGTTATTTCAGTAGTTAGAGTTAGTTGGGGACATGTCCCATCAACTCCTTATTCAGACAGTTTTATAGGCTTTTTCAGACTAAATGTTCAGACAATTTCTTTCAGTTTTTGGAATCCTTATACCTTGTTCAAACATGGTTTTATCAGTTATGATTCAATTTTGAACCTTATAGCATGTCAATCCATTATTCCGCATATCTCAGTATTGTTATACAGTTATTGCAGCAAGTACCAATTATGGGTTAACTTGTAGTCCTTCAGAATTATGAGCACCGTGTAGCGTCCGGGGTAATAGACTAGGGGCGTTACAAATTTGGTATCAGAGTCTAAGGTTCAACAGAGTCCTAGAAAATCTGAAAAGTCGTATCTAGTATAGTCTTGTGCATGGGTGTGTTGCGCTCCACACTTATGTACAAGAGGCTATGAGATGTTTTAAGAATAGTATCCTCTCTTTCAGTATTCATGTCATGCCAGTGTGCATGCGCTCAAAATTAACTCTCAGTCTAATCTATTTCTCCTTTTTGTCTACAGAACATGCCTCCCAAAAGGACTAATAAAAAGAGAAATGGAAATCAGTCAACACCTCAGTCCGTCTAGGCAGATCACCTGGGTGAGCACGTCTCTTATGTAGAATTCAGAGCAATATTCACTACTCTAGCTAACTCAGTCATAGCTTAGAATGAATGGCCAACTGCTATTCTGGCCAACCTAGTGGGCAATTCAGCTGCAACCAAGATTTGGGACTTCACCCAAATAAATCCTCCATCTTTTACCGGGTCTAAGTTAGATGACGACCCTCAGGAATTCCTTGATCAGGTACAAAAGGTTACAAATATCATGGGAGTTTCATCTATTGAGAGTGCAGATCTAGCTGAATATCAGTAGCAGGATGTGGCTCATACATAATTCAAGAAGTGGAAAGCAGAGAGGGACGAAGATACTAGGCCCATTGAGTGGGAGGAATTTGCCACTACCTTCTTAGATAGATTTTTTCCACCCGAGTTGAGAGAAGCTAAGGTGCTAGAGTTTATCAACCTCAGGCAGGGTAACATAATAGTGAAAGAGTATTCTTTCAAGTTTACTCAACTTGCTATATACTCTCCTCAAGTGGTGGAAGATAGCAAAGCTAAGATGAGTAAGTTTGTTTTTGGGGTGAATAATAGTGTGGTCAAGGAGTGCAGGACCGCCATGCTGATTAGTGAGATAGACATAGCCAGGCATATGTTCCATGCTCAAAATATAGATGAGCATAAGATTAAGGAGAGAGAAAAAAAGAATAAGAAAGCAAGGACAGGTAGTTTCAACTTTGCTCAGCCTAAATCAGAGGGTGGAAATCGCTCGTAGTTCCGCCCGAAGTCATCCGTTCCAGTACCTTCCTCAGCCAGTGCTCCAGTGATGAAATTCAAAGATAGCAATAGAGATAGGACATCAGGTCCTATGCCTATGGGCAGTGTTAGTAGTACCCGCACCCATCCTCTTTGTCAGACTAGTGGCAAGAACCATCAGGGTATTTGTAGAGCTGGTAGTGACATTTGTTTTGGATGTGGTAAGCCAAGCCACAGAGTCAGAGATTATCCTTAGTCAGGTTCCCAGGGTCAGAATAACCATTCCTCAGCTCATTCTGGTTGCCCGAATCAGCAGGGTGCCACCTCCAGTGCTACCAGTGGGCAATGCCCAAATAGTCTCTATGCTATTCAGTCCCAACAGGATCAAGAAAATTCTCCTAATGTATTCACTGGTACGTTACATATCTTTTATTTGCATGTTCATGCTTTTCTAGATCCACGATCTTCTTTGTCTTTTGTTACTCCTTATATAGCAGTTAATTTTAGAGTCAATCCTAAAATTCTAGCAGATCCCTTATCAATATCCACTCTAGTGGGTAAATCTATTATAGCCCGACGGGTATACAGGAACTGTCTGATTATGGTATCTCAAAAAGTCACTTTAGTAGACTTTGTTGAATTAGAGATTATTGATTTTGATATCATTCTCAGCATGGATTGGCTTTATTCCTACTATGCCATAGTCGACTGCAGAAACAAAATTGTCTAGTTTTAGTTTTTGAATGAACCCATCCTAGAATGGAGGAGTAGTACTTCAGCATTCAGAGGTCAGCTTGTTTCTTACCTACGGGCAAGGAAAATGATATCTAAGGGATGTGTCTATCATCTTGTTTGAGTTAAGGACTCTAGTTTTGAGATTCCTAGTCTTGAATTAGTCCTAATAGTAAATGAACACTCAGATGTCTTTCCCTAAGATCTTCCAGGAATTCATCCCGAAAGGGAAACAGACTTTGGCATTAATCTTCTTCCAGATACTCAGCATATATCTATTTCACCATACAGGATGGCACCAACAAAACTCAGAGAATTGAAAGAATAGTTGAAAAATCTCTTAGATAAGGGATTCATCAGACCCAATGTGTCCTCATGGGGTGCGCTAGTTCTATTCGTATGTAATAAAGACGGTTCTCTCAGAATGTGCATAGACTATCGTCAACTCAATAAAGTCACAGACAAGAACAAGTATCTTCTTTTCAGAATCGATGAATTATTTGACCAACTTCAGGGTGCTAGTTATTTCTCTAAGATAGACCTCAAATCAGGCTATCATCAGCTCAGAGACAGAGAATGTGAAATTCCAAAAATATCTTTTCTAACTCGGTATGATCATTTTGAATTATTAGTTATGTCATTTTGTCTTACCTATGCCCCAACAGTTTCCGTGGACTTGATGAACCATGTGTTCAAGTAGTACTTGGATATGTTGTCATAGTCTTCATAGATGACATCCTTGTCTATTCCTACAGTGAGCATAATCATGCAGACCATCTTAAAATAGTATTGTAGACTCTAAAAAATCATTAGTTGTTTACCAAATTTAGTAATTATGAATTTTGGCTAAGGTCAGTAGCATTCCTTGGTCATATCATTTTCAGTGATGGCACTAGAGTTGATCCACAAAAGATCGAAGCAGTGAGAAACTATCCCAGACCCATCTCTCCATTAGATATCAGGAGTTTCTTGGGTTTGGATAGCTATTACAGACTGTTTTTTGAGAGATTTTTTTCAAGTTTCAGTGGTCAGATTCTTTCGAGAAGAATTTTCAGGAGTTGAAGACTCGACTCACCTCAGCCACAGTTTTGACTCTTCCAGATAGTTTAGAGGGGTTTGTCATGTATTCTGATGTATCCAGAGTAGGTTTGGGTTGTGTCCTCATGCATCATAGTAAGGTCATAGCCTATGCCTCCAGATAACTTAAGCCCTAAGAGAAAAACTATCTTACTCATAATCTTGAGTTAGCAGCCATAGTTTTTGCCTTAAAAATTTAGAGGCATTACTTCTATGGGGTGCATGTCGAGGTGTTAACAAATCATAAAAGCCTTCAGTATGTATTATCTCAAAAAGATCTTAACCTTCGTCAGAGAAGGTGGTTAGAGCTCTTGATAGATTACAACATAAGTGTCCTTTACCATCCGATCAAGGCCAATGTAGTGGGCGACACTCTCAGTAGACTGTCTATGGGTAGTGTTGCTCATATTGAGGACAGTAAGAAGAAGTTAGCTCAAAAAGTTCATCAACTTGCCCGACTAGGTATCCGCTTAGGATACTCAGTAGAAGGTAGTGTATGGATTCATAACAGTTTAGAATTATCTCTAGTTTCTGAGGTGAACAAAAAGCATGATAGAGACCCTAGCCTAGTCAAGTTGAAAGATTCAGTCAAAGATCAGAAAGTAAAGATTTTCTCCCCAGTGGTAGATGGTGTATTGCGTTGTCAGGTTCGTCTGTGTGTTCCAGGTGTCGACGACTTAAGGCAACAAATTCTTGTAGAAATGCATGGTACGCATTACTCTATTCATCCAGGGTCCACTAAGATATACCGCGATCTATGGGAGATCTATTGGTGGAGTGGGATGAAGAGAGATATTGTAGAGTTTGTGGCTAAGTGCTCTATATGTTAGCAGGTTAAGATAGAGCATCAAAAGCCTAGTGGGTAGATGCAAGAGTTTAGTATTCCCATTTGGAAGTAGGAAGAAGTGAACAAGAACTTTGTGACGGGTTTGCCTCGTACTCATCGCCAACATAATTCAGTTTGGGACATTATAGACAGGATGACCAAATTAGTTCATTTCCTTCCAGTTCATGCCTCTTATTCAGTCGAGGATTACGCCAAACTCTATATCAGATAGAGGTACCCAGTTCACCTCTCATTTCTAGAAAGTGTTCCAAAAGAGTCTTGGTACACGATTTCATCTCAGTACAACCTTTCATCCTCAGATAGATGGTTAAGCAGAAAAGACCATTCAGACCTTGAAAGATATACTAAGGGTATGTACAATTGATTTCAAGGGTAATTGGGATGACCACTTTCTTTTTATTGAGTTTGCATACAACAACAACTATTATTCCAGTATTCAGATGGTTCCATTTGAAACTTTCTACGGAAGGAGATGCAGATCTCCAATCGGTTGGTTCGAAGTTGGTGAGAATACAGTGGTAGGGCCTTACTTGGTGTTCTATACCTTATAGAAAGTTCAATTGATCAGGAAATGGCTAAAGACAGCTTAGAGACAACAGAAATCATAGGCAAATATGCACAAAAAAGATCTCGAGCTTGAGATTGGTGATCTCGTTCAATTGAAAATCTCTCCCATGAAGGGAGTGAAGAGATTTGGAAAGAAGGAAAAGCTCAGTCCCCGATATATCAATCCCTTCAAAATTCTCAGTCGCTTTGGCAAAGTAGCTTATGAGATCGAATTGTCTTCAGATCTAGCATCAGTTCATTCGGTGTTCTATGTCTCCTTGATCAAGAAGTGAATAGGTGACCCAGCAGTTGTAGTCCTTATAGAGGGCATAGATGTCTAGAATAGTCTCTCTTATGAGGAAATCCTGGTCGAAATTCTTAATTTTCGAATTCGTAGATTGAGGAAAAAAGAGGTTCGTCTAGTTAAAGTTCTTTGGAGGAATCAATCCATTGAGGGAGATACTTGAGAAGTAGAAGAAGACATGCGGACCAAGTATCCTCACCTCTTCTCTGCAAACTCAGACTTAGCCCAAGGTAATAGCTTTCCTTAAGCTTATTCAGTTTCATGTTCAGATTTTAGTTACAAACTTGGCATCAATTACCATCGCATATTCAGTCATGCATTCATGTGTCAATTCAGTCATGTATTCATGCATCAAATATGCATGTTCAGTATTCTCAGCTTATCAGTAATCCTAGTCATGCATTCATGAATCAGTTACTCATGCATCTGATATGCATGTTCAGTATAGTAAGCTCAGCTTAACAGTTATATCATTCATTAAATCATGTTTCAGTTGTTCATATTAAGCATGTACTTCAGTTTATCTTTTCTCCCATCTCAGTCAGTCTCATTCGAGGATGAATGTCCTCAAGGGGGAGATATTGTATGATCCCACAAAATCCTAAGTTAAATTCAGTCCTTAAATCTCCTTAAGGGATCCCAACACTTACAAAATTGTAGTTAAGTGTTTAAGGACTTAGTCTCATTTTAAGTCTTTGAACTTTGAGGATTTATTTCATGACCTTCCCGACCTTTTTTTGTTGATTTTTTTGTTAATTCATGATGGGCGAGTCATTAGTACATCTCATGTGGTTACAAGATTTTTGGAATAGCATAAGGGCATGTTTGGTGTCCCAAACCAGTAGCTCAAAACGATTATCCCGCGCCGCCCAAGATAGTACCCCACTCTAGGCAGGGCGCTTTCCTGGATATTCCCTAGCTCTAGGCAGGGTGCCACCCTAGCTAGTCCGCCTGGGTTAAAAATTTCAGCTTCTATCTCCATCTTATAAAGGGCAAGAGGGTCAATTCCCTTTATCCTATAGCTCTAAAACATAGGATTATATCCATGTTGATATTGTTGTATGAAATCCAAGTTGAAATGTTTAATGTGTTTTCATGATAATATGCTAGTATGTGGATTGAAATTTTTGAAATTGAAGTGAATGATATAGCCATGAGGTATTAGTTGTTGTTTATGCCATAGAATGAGGTTATGCCTTCCACGTGTTTGCTAAAATTCCCGAGTGAATAACAATTGTGCATTATGACCATTGTTGAACTAAATGATGAATCTATGATTTACCCTTATGTTAAAAATGATTCCCATGCTATTGTTGTGCATTGAAATTGTTTGATGGAAGATCATAAGATCAAATTTATGAAATTATGACATGTTTATATGAATTCCTATTAATGTACAAGATTATGATTATCAAGTGACTCATAAAATTCCCCAACGATTGTATTATGAATTGTTGACTATGGCCATGTGTTCAAGAAGTGTCATGTCTTGTCAGTTTATACTATCGAGTCCTAGGGGTATTTAATACCCAATAATTTAGTTGTGTGCCTAGATCCAGTGTCAGTTTCCTAGATACTCCCAGTCATGCCATGATTAGTAGAATTCAGTCAGTCATATGACTCAGGAAAACACAGTAAATTTGGTATCAGCCCAGTCCTACTCAGTACTCAAAATTATCAGTAATATCAGTTAGTTATCAGATATCAGTAGTATTCCATTAGTTAATGAAACTCAATGAACTCAGTTCAGTATAATCAGTTCAGTGTCTCTTCATATGAGAGTAGTATTCAGCACCGAGTGAACCCAAGGATGAGGGATCACCTGATAGTAGAGGGTGTGATTCTTAGAAGCAGTCTTTGCATTCCAGAACTATGTAGCCAACATAGGTTGAAACATCAAACCTGATAGTTGAGGTTTGATGATAAGGCTTAATCTGATAGATGAGGGTCCCACCATTCTCGTTATAGTACCTGACAGATGAGGGTCACTCACAGCTTGTCCTTACTAGTGGTGCGGTATTGACACCCTTCCAATTGGGGTTATAGATTGGACCCCAACTTAACTATATTATCTTTTTTGGTGTATGTCGGTTAGATGACTACTTCTCACAGCCACAGTTTCAATCTTCAGTAAGGAACTTAGATAGTTCTCTAGATTTTAGGACTATCAGATACAGTCTCTCAGCTCAGTACGGAACTGAGCTAGTTCCATCAGCATCAGGACTGTCAGACACATTCACTAAGTTAACAATATATAAATTATCATTTATATCAGTTATCGGTAATAAACGTTATCAGTAAACTCAGTATTCATAATCCCCATGGTTCCAGTTATAGTTATGTATTCATGCATGTATCCTCACGTAGTCATGTTCATGTTATTCAGTCAGTTATAGTTCATGCATATGAACCCTTGCATTCAGTCTACCTCACTTTGCATAATAGTACATTCTCACATACTACGCATACTTTTCTCTTGCGCTATGGTGTTTTATACCATAGGTTCAGACGCTCAGGTTACCGACCGCACTTACCTGTTCAGATTTCAACAGTCATTGTCAGTGGTGAGTCCTCATAGTTCGAGGACATAATTATATCATTATTTCATTATATCAGTACTTGGTTATTTCAGTAGTTGGGGACATGTCCCATTAACTCCTTATTCAGACAGTTTTAGAGGCTTTTTCTGACTAGATGTTCAGACAGTTTATTTCAGTTTTTGGTATCATTATACCTTGTTTAAACATGGTTTTATCAGTTATGATTCAATTTTATACCTTATGGCATGTCAACCCATTATCTCGCATAGCTCAATATTGTTATACAGTTATTGCAGCAGGTACCAGTCATGGGTTAGCTTGTGGTCCTTCGGGATTATAAGCACCGTGTAGCATCCGTAGTACCACACTCGGGGCATTACACATACTCATTCATGAAAAACTAGTACCATGGTGGCAATACCTGAGTAACACATGCATTACTTTTTCTGAGGGATGTGTCGGAGAGAAGATATTATAACATCTTATAAAACCCTTTCTGAGGGATGTTCCAAGAAGGAGATATGAGATATATGGATTGTATACGGGTTGATAAACACCTATATGTCCTACGTCAAAAATCTTTAGCACTATAGGTATATATGGGGATTTTTCGATGATCCTAGAGGTTGTGCGACGACCTCGTGTATCATAATCATCATATATATTGAACTTACTTTATTGTGTTTATATTGTGTTGTATTGTCATATAACTTTCCATCTATGTAATTGTCTTATCTTCTTTTACTTGTATTTGATAATATTGTATATGCATGTTCCCCCCGTTCTACTTCTATGTGATATTATCCATAATCACATTCTATCTTGGTGTGTATGTGATATATTCGAACTGTTAGTGCAAGCAATATGGGCTACCACTGTGGGACATATACTGATTGCAGGTAACGTGCCCTTAGTGTATATTTTGTAAGCTTTATTTATTACTTTGCTTGGTCAGTCTATGATACTTACTGAGTACAAGTGGACCATACTCATGCCTATTTCTCTCTTTCGGTGCAGGTCCTAGATCGAGTGCACCTCAAATTGATTAACTTGGGCGACTGTTGGAGCTTCCAAGGTAGTGGGTTCTTGACTCAAGCGATTGTTGGAGCTTTCAAGATAGCGGTTGGACAATTATACATCCGGGGTTGATCTCTATCTTTCTATAGTAGTTATGTCTTTATTAGTATTCGGAAATAGATATTATTCCCCTGTGATTATTTTATTGATGTAATTGACTCCTGGATTATATTAGTAGTTCTTACACTGTTAACACCTATTTTTGGGCATGATCAGTATTTGGATAAATTCTTCTCGCATTGTTATGATTACTTATATGGTTCGGCTTCGTTCTAGAAGTCTTACCTTGGTATATTTCTGTCTTTTACTCTTTTTGAATCAGTTTAGGTGATAAGATTACTTGTCAAGGTACGATGCGACAAGTACCACATGACCCTCATTTTTGTGTCATGACACAGGGCTCCACTATCCTGAGATTGGGCACCTTGTGTCATAGGACCACTGCTAGCCTGAAAACAATGATCTCCCAAAGGATTAGGATAAGGATCACTACACGATGAATATGAATTAAAATTTCCTGAAGTCTTCTTCTTGGTCCACTGTCTACCATCTCTTCCATAATTTTGTTGCCCCATACCCTACTTTGAGTACCTGAACTTATTATTTTGCCTCTCTCCCATTTTTTCCTGCTTCTTTTCTTCATCCTTCACCTACTGCATATAAACCATAAGTCTAGAAATATTCATATCATTGATAATATAGCATTCTTACACTCTAATACCAAGTCACGAGAAAACCCAAAAGCAAACTTCCTCATTTGGGACCTCATGTTAGATACCAAATCTAGAGCATAACAGGAAAACAACTAAATATTTAGGATATATTCTTTCACACTCATCATTCTCTGCTTCAAGTTCACAAACTCTTCAGCTTTTTCTTTCCTCAACTCCTTGTAAAGAAATACAAAAGACACCTGAGAACTCATCCCACACTATCGGCTCAGCATCATAACCTCTCATCTACTCTCATTCCCCACGCCACTAATAAGCTACATCTTTCAACTGATATGCAACAAACTTCACAAATTCAGAATTAGAAGCATGAATCACCCTAAAAATCTTCTCTATTTCATAAATAAGCCCCTGAAGATCCCCCTCGACCTTAGAGACTGTAAAGGTTAGCTAATTCAACCTCATGAACTGGCCAACTTGGTAACCTCAGATGAAGTAGAAACTGAGCCAATACGATCATTGATAACGTTCAACCTACACGTCAATTTAGTGCAAGGCAGTCATCGTCAATATATTTACCCAACTTTGGAGTCGGGGTCAAATCCACGAGGAATAATGTGGGTGGCGATTAAACTAATTTGAAACTATAGCTATAAGTTGAATTCAAACAAATGATATGAAAAGATAAAATGGGGTTTTTTGATGATCTGAAAATAATTGTTGGTCACTTTAGTTTTAATGTTTGTAATCAAGAGTGTAGGGAAAACCAGAGTTATGTTCACTACGGGTGTTGAGATTTGACAGATGCTAGTAAAGATTCAAGATTCTTGTGGTAGGTAGGAACAACAGATTATCCTTATCAAATTTATTCCTAAATCTCTCTCGACCTACTTAAGCATTGAACCACCTAATTCTCTCGAACTTAGGGAGGTTATATTTCATAACAAAATGTTATCTCAGGTTAATTAATCTTGCTACAACATTAATTATTAAACGGAAGGTTGGTAGCTTCCAAGTACCTATTGATAATTTGCTTCTTACTAGGGTTGATTTCTTAGTTCAAGAAAATCACTAGTAAGAAGGACCTATTATTTGCAACCAATAGATAAAGTGTAAAGCAGAGGGATTACCAAGAAGTTACTACCATCGTTAGAATCCTAAACACTTAGTTGCATTACAAACCTAAACCTATAGATCCCATAACTCGGGTTTAGGGGTTTAGCTACTCATACTGTAAATAGCAATACAACTTTCTGAGTTCATAATGCTATGGAATAATACTTACAGCAAAAGTGAATAGCAACAGTTGTATCTCGAATTAAATTGCAGTAGAAAAATCTCGAAAAATAATATGATAATCTCTCCAAAGCTAACTGTAAACTTGTATCAAAAACTAGAGATCAAACACGTGAAGTTCAAGTCCAAAATGTCGAGTACCGGCCCCCAAGAAAACCCTAAACAATACTTTAAATAGTTCACCCTAATTATGGAAACAAAATCACAGAGTTCAGTAATTTCTCGCATAGGTGACAACATTTTGTGATGCCTTATCAGGAGTCTAATGACTTATCATAGATGTCGTCAGCTCCTCTTCGCTTTTGACATTTGCTGCCTTAGGTTAACAATGAAGTGTGATGGCTTATCAGATCTTTGACGACTTATCACAGATGTCTTCGATGATTCACTTTAGCTCTCATGTTCTACTTTAGGCTAACGACGATCTTGACGGCTTATCATAGGTCATTGTCATTTCTTCCAGCTAAATCCCATTCTCTGTTTAAGGCTTATGATAAAGCTGATAATTTATCAGAGTGCTGACGACTTATCAGGAATGTCGTCAGCCACACTTCTCTTCTATTTGCTTCAGATTTCAACTTTTTTACTTCCATCATTGTTGGTTCTCTTGCATCTTGACTTCCACTGCAAAATCAAAGATAAAACAATTAAAAACGATAAAAGTTGCTTAAGACTTTACAATTATTCTCTGTTAAAAGCCTCAAATGTGTTTTCATCTACTCACACATCAACACCCTCAACTTAAAACAATTGCTTGTCCTTAAGAAACTAAAACATAACTAAGAGGATACAAAGTACATTCGGCAGTCAATCATTCATTTTAGCTCAAAACATCTTCACCATCTCCAAGGTCAATTAATTTTAAAAACAACTATGCACATTATTGAAGAACAACAATGCGACACACTGGAATCAAGATATGGCATCAATTCATCAACAACAACCATATATGTACCAAGATTACACTATCCAAACAAGTTAGCAACTAGCAATGTAACCAGTGTACCCTTAAACAAAGAGGTCCTTCCTCACTCATATGTGAACTCAAGCATGTCAATACGGGGACAGTTAAGAGACACTCACTCTCAGAAAGAAGTTCTTGTCAATGTATGCCAAATACCATAAGTTTTCCCTTATTTTCATTACCGAAGCTTTCAGACAGTTAAGTTAGGATCACTATAGGACTTTTCTTCAGCTTGTAATGTAGGCTTGGGGTTGGTATGACACATAAGGCTATTTAAAGTAACTAAGCCTCCTTGGCACTACACTATTTTTGGGGTCTCACTTATCAACCTTTACCTTATTTCTCCCTTTCTTGATTAAAGCACATTCAAGCTGGGTGCAGTTTTTATTCATTCATTTTTTTTTCACAAATTTTCTTTTTTTTTTACATTTTTTTTCTACCACACCCAGCCTTGCATATTTTTTTACCCTTCCTCATACTCACTTTACACCACACACCCCTATGATAGCCACCCTCAACTTAGGCTATTTGCTTAAGTCAAAGTGCACAATGTCCAAAGAGGACCAAGGTCAAAATAGGTACATTGTGATACAAATGAGAAGGTGATAGGTATAATAAAAAGAATAGGCATTCAGGCTCAAAATCAGGATCAAGGGATATTATTCACACATGGAAGGTCATTTAGGCTAAAAGTGGACTAATATCTACAACGGCCTATGACCCTCTCCTAACTGCTATCCTACAACCAAGGCAAGACCAACCGGGCAAGTTTTGGATTTAACACACAATGGGAACTAGGTAGTATCTCACACACATATGGAATAAAGGTACATCACAAGCTACTACCCATTCGGTTCATGCAATTGTTTAACAATGGTTATCATGTCACTAGTACTAATGCCATAACAAGATGCACAGTGGTCACACATAAATGCATATCACACAGTTATATAACAGACCATTGGAGAGGTGTTAAAAAATCAACAAAAATATGTTAACTGCCTAAGGTACTTGTATTTCTCCTAGTCAACTATAATATTTTACAACAAATCACAATACGCCTAAACATGCCGGCTCTACTAGGAACAAGACTCCGGGGAAAAGAGGCACGGCAACAAAAACCTTATGAGGATATCAACACCCACAAGTAGCCCCACCCTCAACTTAAAATCATGCAATGTCCCCAAAGCGTCAAACCAAGAAAAGAAAGTTAGAAACATATCTGTGGCACCATGGGTGCGAAGATCTGATATCAATCACATAATACGAATACAAATAACAAAATACCTTGGGTTGCCTCCCAAGCAGCGCCTGATTTAATGTCGTGACACAACTAGGTTATCTTGACTACTCAGAATTCATCAAGATACCTTAAAAGTTCTTCATCCTTTATCCCTCCACTTAGACGATTTGAATCGTTGGCCCACCTTTCGATCTTTACATATTTTAAGTGTGTTGGGCCAATGTGAGAGCATGATAAGGGAATTTCTATCACGCCACTTCGAAGACTTGAACCGCTTGCCCAATTTTGCATTGAACTTTCGTGTAGGCTCATTTGGCAATGGTGAGAATCTTAAAAATCTACTAAATGGACATCGATATTTAAGCTTCTTGGCCTTCAAGATTGGGGTTGTATTATACCCTTTAGGAAAGACAAACTCCAAAATGTAGGAATTTTCCTCCTCTTTTCCAAAATTCATCATTTGCTTGGGTGATTCGACTTTATCACATCCACCAAGCATAATGTTGAAAAGTGATTCTAGTGAGGTTTTATCTCTAATTTCGGAGTTGCATCCTTCTCGAACTCTTCACCCTGAATTAGGCTAGAGTCTTTATAAGAGATTGACTTGGTTTCTTCTTTTGCCTCTAGCACCATTTCCTCAATCTTGGCATCATCTCTCATGGTTGGTTCGATTGGTTGAAAAATCACCGAGGGTTGCTTATCATCAAGCTTAACATCAATATAGTGTTCTTGCTCCTCATCTTTACACTCTTCCATTATTTTAAATGATTCCACAGACAAAATATCATCTAAACATAATATAGAAGAATTCTTTGAATGATTGACCACTATATCTATCTCCTCATGAATGATTGGCTTCATGTCTTGATGCATATCACATATGATATCATATGTTTCTTTTTGGAGATCCAACATTCGTTGAAACATATCTTCAATGCCACTCTTCCCGGTGCTTCATTCTCCCTTTTATTGATGATAAGACCTATCAAACACATAAAAAGAACTAGAATTTGGGTTAGCACAATAGGGGGAGGGGGCATTTGGGAAATCACTCCAATGTCCATCTTGACCACCACATAAAGATCAATAATACTCCCGGTAGGATGGATATGGTGCACACATCTCTCTCCGGGGAGCATATCTATAATCTTGCCAAAAGTGAGGTCAATCACAATATGGACATGGATCATCAAGATAAGATTTCCAACCACCAAGATCATGTTCATTCCATGATGCCATAGTAATAAGTAAACTAAAATAAAAATCTACCTAACACAAAAAATAAAAGAAAACTAAACATAAATATTTACAAGTTTGAATTCACGCAAGTAGGCTAAAATTCCAAACCAACTCAATACGCCAAATTGTTCCCCGGCAATGGTGCCATTTTTGATAACGCTCAACTTACACGTCAATTTAGTGTAAGGCGGTCGTCGTAAATATATTTACCGAACTTTGGAGTCGGGAACAATGTGAGCGGTGATTAAACTAATTTGAAACTATAGCAATAATTTGAATTCAAACAAATGATATGAAAAGATAAAATGTGGTTTTTTTTATGATCAGCAAATAATTGTTGGTCACTTTAGTTTCAATGTTTGTAATCAAGAGTTTATGGAAAACCAGAGTTATGTTCACTATGGGTGTTGGGATTTGACAGACGCTAGTAAAGATTCAATATTCTTGTGGTAGGTAGGAACAACAGATTATCCTTGTCGAATTTCTGCCTAAATGTCTCTCGACCTACTTAAGCATTTAACTACCTAATTCTCTCGAACTTAAGGAGTTTATATTTCATAACAAGATGTTGTCTTAGGTTAATTAATCTTGCTACAACATTAATTATTAAATGGAAAGTTGGGAGCTTCCAAGTCCCTGTTGATGATTCGCTTCTTACTAGGGTTAATTTCTTTGTTCAAGCAAATCACTAATAAGCAAGACCTATTGTTTGCAACCATTAGATAAAGTGTAAAGCAGAGGGATTACCAAGAAGTTACTACCACCGTTAGAATCCTGAATACTTAGTTGCATTACAAACCCAAACCCATAGATCCCATAACTCAGGTTAAGGGGTTTAGCTACTCATACTATAAGTAGCAATACAGCTTGTTGAATTCATAATGCTATGGAATAATACTTACAGCAAAAGTGAATAGCAATAGTTGTATCTCGAATTAAATTACAGTAGAAAAATTCCAAAATATACTGTGATAATCTCTCCAAAGCTAACTGTAAACTTGTATAAAAAACTAGAGAGCAAACACGTGAAGTTTAATTCCAGAATGTCGAGTACCGACCCCCAAGAAAACCCTAAACAATACTTTAATTAGTTCACCCTAATTATGGAAACAAACTCACAGAGTTCAGTAATTTCTTAGACAGGTGACGACATTTTGTGACGCCTTATCAGGAGTCTGACGACTCATCACAGATGTCGTCAGCTCCTTTTTCGGTGTTGACATTCGCTGCCTTAGACTGATGATGAAGCGTGATGGATTATCAGATCTTTGATGACTTATCACAAATGTCATTGATGATTTACTTCATCTCTCATTTTCTGCCTTAGACTAACGATGATCTTGATAGCTTATCACAACTCTGACGGCTTATCACATGTCGTCGTCACTTCTTCCAGCTGAATCCCATTCTCTATTTAAGGCTGACGATGAAGTTGATAACTTATCAGAGTGCTGATGACTTATCAGGAATGTCGATAGCGACACTTCTCTTCTATTTGCTTCAGATTTCAACTCTTTTACTTCCATCATTGTTGGTTCTCTTGCATCTTGACTTCCACTACAAAATCAAAGATAAAACAATCAAAAATGAAAAAAGTTGCTTAAGACTTTGCAATTATTCTCAGTTAAAAGGCTCAAATGTGTTAGCATATGCTCAAACATTAATCATACTGGTGAGACTAAGATGCCACCAATATAGTAAACAGATGAATAGACTGACGTAACTCCACATTAGAGATATCTCCTTAAGGTATCTGGGTATAACTATTAATATCTTGAGAAATCTAAGAAGAACTAGTGGGGAATAGGAAAACTTCACGTAAGGTAGTGCAATAAGGAGTGGGAACGCTAGACCAGGTCTACACTCCATAACCAGGAAGAGTTCCCTCTATAGATCCTTGAGTGGGATAGAGGTTCTAGATAAGTTTCTACGAGCGTTAGATCTTTAAGGAGGCATGATCTAAAATGTGAGTAATCTAGAAGTTAGAGGAATTTCAACAAACCAGACTCTATAGCTCAAAATAAAACACATGAAAAGGAATTATTCTTAAATGCCTTATAGCCTCCCCCTTATAAGTGTGGTGCGCTACACACTCATAAAAAGGACTCTACTCAACACAGTTTTGTAGGCACCCAAAGGACCTAAATCGTGCTTTGATACCATGTTTGTCATAACCTAAACCAAGGCCTAGTTATGATGTGTATCTCATGCCCACTGTAGGCCAGAGACCAGCCCCTTATTCAAACATCCAAGACTTAATAAACACAATATAGCGGAAGAAAAATAAACATGATGATAACGAGAATAGATAAACCAAATAATACTAAGAATCCAAATAAATATCCAACCCAAACTTGTCCACAAAAACCTCTAAAAATCAGAATACCAAATTAAGTACGGATATACCCCCCACTTTGTGGGAATACACTGGGTTTGTTGTCGTTGTTGTTCTTGTTGATGCCCCCGACTATAGAAAAAGAAATACAAAATAAAAATTTAAGACATAAATGAAAATAAGACAATAAAATGACCAACCTTCTGGAAGATGAAGGCTCACCACTTCACAGCTAACCAATGAACAAACCAAATAACCTAAAGTTGCACAGGAGTAACAAAAAACCCTTCAAAACCTACATCATGAAATGACAAAGCATCTAGGGATGGTTAGTAGGATAAGCACTGGTATTTAATCTAGGAAAAATGATAAAGTAATGTTATTTCCAAAATTGTCAGAACCAAATAAACATATTCATATATATATATATATATATATATATATATATATATATATAGTGTATTGGGACAAGGACAAGGGCCATGAATATAAGATTTTAAAATCATTAACCTGTGTATCTCTACCTATCCTAAAGGCACCCATAAGCTATACGGGTTCAGCTTCCCCTACTGAAAGGGCCTAGTGTGTGTTAGTCGCATGAGGAAATTTGAAGAAGGGCTAACACCACTGAGGTGTTAACCATTAAAAAAACATAAAATGTGTGAGCCATTCACATGGTTGTATAGATCCGCACACTGGTAAACGTGGTTTCTAGTATTGGCCCCCTCGGGACCTCCACCATTACGGCGAGCTACACAGCCTCCTTAAGTCTAAACTAAAATATTTACACCTAATCCCAATCGTTAAGCTAGGAGTGATTTATGAATGAATTTACCATCATGGAAACGTCACACCAATTATGCTTTCAGTGTAATTCCATTATGCCATAACCAATCCAATAACCAAATTGACTCTCAAGTTTCATTTTAATCCAAAATCATGGTCACCAAGGCCTTTCAAATCCATTTATTTTTATTTTCCATTCTCCTTTAATGCAATACTAGGTTCCAAGAATAAGTAAAACCATGCATATATCCATGTTACAAAACCAAATTTCAAAGGGGGTTAAGGCTAATTCTAATTCCAAGTCAAATCCATAAAATTTTGAAAACCCATGTTCCTCATTCCAACCCATACCATATTTCTCCAATTCATCCCCAAAAATCATTAATCATAGCAATAATAATGCATTCAAAAAATGGGAAAGCAATTCAATTGATTACTATCAAAATCCCTTAACCCAATTACAAAACACAATAATTAAACCACATTGACAATAATGAAAACTTATTCCATAGTATAAAAATTAAGTTAGGGATGAGATACACACATGAAATATGAAAGAAAATCCGGATTTTGAAGATTAGAAGCTGAATTCCTTGTAAACCCAATTTTTCTCTTGACTTGGGATTTATAGAGGAAAAAGTAATATTTTTTATATGATGGATGATGTTAAGAGGGTCCCCTAGATGTTTTTAAGTCATGGGTAATAGTGTAAAGGTATGAAAATACCAAAAATCCCCCAATTAAAACGTGCAAGAATAAAAGGTGCCAGTCGTCATGGGTTAGGTAATAACTCGTAAGGTCTGACCATGAGTCGTTACCTAGACTTGATACCAGAGGGTCCAAATCCTGAACCTATACTATAATGGTCATGAGTCACTCATCACGACTCGTGACCTGATCTAACAACTCATGATGAGGAGTCGTGATCAAGGTAAACCCCTGGGTAAATCTTATTATTGAGACCACGAGTGATATACTATGACTCATTACGTGACATCACAATTTGTACCATGTACTCATTATTAGGGGAACCTAACTTGAGCCACTCACTAATGAGACCACGAGTCTCACCCTACGACTCGTGATGAGTGATAATGACTCATCACTTGAGTCATAGTCATGGAAGTGTTAACAACACTCTAAAAGCTTTAGAGTTCAAAATTTGGGAATTGCAGATGTCCCAGTCGAGTTAAAAAAAATTGAAGTAGTAATTACATTATTTGTAAAAGTATGTGGTTCATTAGACCTAGTGTATCTCTATAGGGTGCTCCTATCTTGTTTGTAAAGCAAAGGGATGCTTTTGTACATATGATATTGTTATAGGCAGTTGATCAAGGTAAAATTAATTACAAGTATCCCCTTCCTTGCATTGATAAACTTTTTTGACCAACTTCAAGGTGCTTTGATATTTTCCAAGATTGATTTGAGATTTGGATACCACTAGTTAAAGATTAGATCTTCAAATATTTTAAAGATGATATTTGGGACTCGATATAGTAATTATGAGTTCTTGATCATGACTTTGGGATTGATCAACATCCCTAAAACATTCATAGAGTTAATGAACTAGGTATTTCCTGTATCTCGACTCATTTGTGATTTTATTTTTAGATGAAATTTTAGTTTATTCCAAAGATGAGGCCAATCATGTGAAGCATTTAAGGATTCTACTTCTGAGGTTGCATGATAAGAAGTTGTTTTTCAAGTTTTCCAAGTATGAGTTTGGTTGGATTTAATATTTTTCTTAGGTCATGTTTTGTCCAAGGATGGTATTGTGGTTAGTCCGACCAAGATAGCAATGATTTGTGATTTTGCTATACCTACTTCTCCTATCGATATTTGGAGTATTATAGGCATGGCAAGTTATTATTGGTGCTTTGCAGAGAATTTCTCATCTATAGCGGCTCTTTTGACCAAGTTAACTAAAAAAATATGGTATTTTAGTGGTCAGATGTGTGTGATAATAGCTTCAAAAAGCTTAAATAGTTGTTGAATTTGGCTCCTATTTTGACTTTGCTCAAGGAAATTTGGCTCTTATTTTGACTTTGCTCAAGGAAGGCATGGGTTTTACTATATTTTATGATGCTTCTAGTGTTGGTTTAGGCACAATGTTGATGCAGCAGGGTAAGGTGATTTCTTATGCTGAGTCATTGAAGACTCAGGAGAGAAATCACCCTACTATGATTTGGAGTTAGCGTTTGTGGCATTTTTGTTAAAGTTGTGCCATTATTACTTGTATGGAGATCCTTGTGGGATTTTATCTGATCATTATAGCCTTCAATACTGCTTCATTCAGTGAGATCTTAATATCAGGCAACGGCATTGTCTTGAGTTGCTTAAGTATTATGACCTCACTATTTTTTATCTTTTAGGCTAATATGATTATAGATACCTTGAGTCAGAAGTCGCCTAGTATGGGAAGCTTAGCTCATATTTTGACCTAGGAGTAGCCTTTAGCCTTAGAGGTTTAGTCTTTAGTTAACAAGATAGTTGAGTGGCCTTTAGCCTCAGAGGTTTAGTCTTTAGGTAACTGGAGGTTAGGGTTGATATTTCAACACTAAGACGTATTTTAGCCTTTGTTGATTCTAGATCTTCTTTGATGGAGAAAATTTAAGCACACCATTTTAATAATGATAATTTGAGGATAATTCGAGAAAAAGTGTTGAGTGGATAATCTAAGGCAACATCTCTTTATTTTGATGGTGTTTTGAGAATTAAAGGTCGAGTTCGTTCACCGAGGGCTAGTAGATGGGTGAAATTAATTTTTGAGGAGGCACATATTCTAGGTATTCTATCCACCCGGGAGTGACTAAGATGTAACTTGATTTGAAGCTGTTTTATTAGTATGGAGACTTGAAGAAGGATGTAGCGAGTTTTATCGCTCATTGCTTGTGTTGCCAGTAGGTCAAGACTAAGTATTAGAGAATGGGTACTTTAACTTTAGAGATTACCTACTCCTGGGTAGAAGTTGGAGTGGATCACAATTGATTTCTTGAGTGGGTTGTCTCATACTTCTCATGGTTCTAATAATATTTGTTTCATCTTGGATTAGTTGACCAAATTAGCCCATTTATACCCATTTTTAGATTTTCTTCAGTGTTAATAGGTTAGCTCGCATTTATGGTCAAGAGACAGTTCATCTTCACGGGGCACCCATGTCTATTATTTCATATTAAGACTCAGTATTCACTTCTATATTCTGACGAACATTTCAGGAGGAATTGGTATCACGACCCAAAGCTACCCCGATCGCAACATGGTGCTTACGGGCCCAAGTAGACCCAACCTAACCCATGATCTGGTACCTACTATGAGCACTGAATAATTTAATACTGAAATAACATGTGCGGAAGATATACTGATGCAATATGGTCCAAAATGTAGGGCTGTACAAAAATTGAACTGACCGATAAATCGAAACGATAGATGTGTTATTGGGTTATTGGTATTGGGTTATTGTGTTAACGGTTGTTTATTGGTTTTAAAAAACATTTTATTCGTTAATCATTTTTTTTTGTTTTAGCTTATTGGGTTATTGGTTAAATCGATAACCGAATAAGGATACACTAAATTACAATTTTACCCCAATTAATATTATATATATAAATATTTACTTATTTGTATTATATATGTTATATTAATATATATTACTTATTCACAATTCACAAAGGATTAAGTTAATACTTTAAAATAGAATTGCAAAAGTTAGATAGTCACTATTGACTATTAAGTATTCACAAATCACAACATAAAATCCTCATTCTAAACCAAAGAGGATCGAGCAATTGACAACCCTGGTTGTGAATAATGTTTTTATATTTTTTACTCTTCGTTAATAAACTTTACTTTAAATTATGGGTTTAAATAGAAGTAAGTCAACAAAGGCATAATGCACGGGTATTGAAAAGTTTGTAGCATTCAGTAGCATCCAACAACTAGGATTCAGTTTTTTTCCTGAACTAACATTCAGTTCAAGTTTGAAGATTCAGTTTAACGTTGTGTATGATTTTGGTGGAAACTAAGATTGCTTTTTTATGTTAGTTGTTACTATTTTTATTTTATGAGTATTTTCTTATTGGTTAAATAGAAAACTGAATCGTTAAGGACCAAAAATCGATAAACCAAAAATTGATAAAAAAATATCTTATTGGTTGATTATTAGTTTTGCATATTTAAAAACCAAAAATAGATAAACCAAACCAATAACACATAAAACCGAACTGAACCGACCGATGAACTCCCCTGCCAAAATGGAATATTGAACTAAAATATAATTGTCAAGTCTGAAAACAACTGATGACATCTGAAAGATAAACTGACTATCTGAACTTCTAGTCCGAACAACTAAAAGGATATAAAACATAAGGATTTTATGGGACAAATCCCCAACTAACTCTAAATATCTGACATAAAAGAAAGTACTGTAAACAAATATAATCTTAGCATCCTCGATGGATGAGGACTTACGAATACTGCTCCAAAGATGGGTAATGAGCAGTTGGTTAAATGAGAATTATGAAATTAACATTTAAACAGAAGTATTAAAGTTGTGGAAACATATCAGTGTAATTTGGTATAGGAAATTAAAGTAATGAAAGCAAAGCAATCTTTGATAGTTACTCCTTCAAAGTTTTGTAATATGTGTCTATGCTAGTGTAAAAGAAACCTCGATCACTTGTTGAATTTTATTGAATATGTTTTTGTATGGTAGTGTAGAAAGACCATGAGATATATTCATGCCTCTTAATGTTGTATATTGTGATGAACAATCGTTGTTGGCTAAGAGCAGTCGAAAAACTGTGTGTCCAAACCTATGTTATGAGACAACATAGTGCAAGAGAAAATATATGATAAGTACTTTGAATAAACTAGTATGAAGGGTAGAGACTCACTGAAATCATCTGAGTAATGGCATGTGTGCATTATCATGTAAAGATAAATGCAAAAATATAAACATAGACATGTGCTAAGCTGATATGATTAACTGAATGACTGATTCCTATGTGACTGAATGACTGAAACCTAAGTAAATGGATAACTGATGTTTGTATACTGAGTAATTATATTTGAATACTAACTAACTGACTTTTGAATACTGAATAACAGATATTTGAATACTAAAGAACTGATATCTGAATACTGATTAACTGATATTTGAATACTGACTAACTGATATCTAAATAGTAATCATGTAATACTGAACTGTACTTAGTCTGAGTAACAAGACTGAAACTAAGGAAGGTATCATGTAACCGACATGACCTAGTCTGATCTAATTGAGGTCCAATCTGAAACCCTAGTTGAAAGGGTATCAGTACCTTACCACGGGCACTAACATTGGTTGTATGGATCCACTAAACTGGTGTTTTTAAGGACTAGGAAGTTACCATCTACTAGCAGGTGCTCTTATGAGATATGTGTCAACCCTCAACTGGCAGTAAGAATCTCAAACCTATACTAGCTACGTAGTTCTGGAACATGGGGATTGCTACTAAGGTTCACACCTTCTACTGGTAGGTGAACTCCCATCCCTGGGTTCGCTCGATGCTAAATCCTACTCTGTACTGAACTGACACTGGTACTGACTTAAGTTTAACCGAATATCATAACTGATAGTACTATATATGATCAGAACAACTGAGTATAATGATACCAATCATGGTTTAACTGACTTATTACTTGAAAGGTCTGGAACATGAGTAAACATATAAGTATCAGGTATTCATAACCCACCAGCATTGAATGATACTTTAAATATGATAACATCATTAGACCCTTGGTAGTAAATCATAATTTAGGGGACCCCAAAACATAATGCATTTGAATAACTGCTAACTTTATGAATTACAACATGGGGATAAGTTAATATTGAGAGGATGTTATGTTTACACAACTTAATACATGAATTTGATGACTTGACATGGTACTGACCAAATATGACATCAGAGTTTGGAAGTTAAATCATATAGAATCATAATTCACATGGAAAAGCTAATAGCATGGCTTGAATGTAAGTTTCATAAGGAAACATGGGAAAAATTCATGATTTTCACTGAGTTAAATCATATTAAAGAGTAAAATTCATACTCAAATCAAAAAGAGGATTTTTCGAACTCAACGGGTGGAAGGAACCCATTTATGAATACCCCACATACCTCAATGGTTAAATTCGTGAAGAAGGCTTAAACCTAAAAAATTGAACTTTTGGATTCTTGGGAAGGGGGAGGGTTTTTATGCGAGTATTTTGAAGAGAATGGGCAAGTAATACCTTTTTGAGTGTTATAAGTCGTTCTTTGGATGATTGGGGTAGAGGGGAAGGACCAAATTATCCCATGGACCCCTTTAATTTATGAAGCTTGAAATACACCGCCTCTATATCACGAGGCATAGCCTCCACGACATAGACATATCGTGAGGCATAGCCTCCGCAACACAGCCCTATCACGGAGGCTCACTGCCTCTATAGTCCAAACATGTCCCGAATACCGTCCAAAAAATCCAAAACTTTTCAGAGACATACCTTTAACATCCCTAAACATGTTTCAACTCAAAAACCAATGTCTCAGGTTCAGGAAGGCTAAAAATAAAATTTGTGAAATCTTGGGGTCTTGAAAATGACTAAGTCCTTAACACTTAGTGAAAATTTCATGCCTTAGACCCCTTAAGCCTACAACCACAAGATGAATTGAGCTTAGAATCTTATGGGGTATTACAGTTGGGTAATCAAGTTGACCTTAGCACAGTTTTTCACCCTCATACAATGCGGTTTATCTGAGTAGACTATTCAAGTTTTAGAGAATATGCTCCACGCATGTGTTATGAACTTTGGAGGTTAGTAGGAGAAGTATTTTTCCTTGGTGGAGTTTTTCAAGAATAATAGCAACCATTCAAGTATTTAGATGAGGCTTTTGAGGCATTTTATGGTAGGCATAGTTGATTTCTAATTAGTTTGTTTTATACTTTAGAAGTTAAGTCCTGTGGTACCGACTTGCTTTACGAGTCTTTGGACATAGTTTAGATGATTCAGGATAAGATTTGAGCAGCCCAGAATAGGTAAAAATTTTATGTAAGTCATTGGATTCATACATTGAATGGTATTGGTAATCTAGTCTTTCTTCTTGTGTCACCCATAAAGGGAGCAATAAGGCTTAGAATGAGGGGCAAGATTAGCCCTAGGTATATCGGTCCTATTGAGATTCTTCGAATAGTAGGGGAAGAGGCTAATAAGTTGGCCTTACCTCCAGACTTTTTAGCCTTCCATCTAATTTTTTATGTTTTTATGCTTCTATGCTACATTTTGGATGAGTCTCACATACTTTGTTGGGAGTCAGTTCACTTGGATGAGAGATTGACCTTTCTAGTGAAGCCAGTGTTCATTTTAGTTAGAGATGTCAGACGATTGCTTTCAAGAGATATTACTATTATTAAGGTTGAGTAGATACACCATCCTGTTGGGGAGACTACTTGGGAGGTCAGGTTTGACATGTGTAGTAGTTACCCTCAACTCGTTACCGATTCAGGCATTCTTACCTTTTAGTTCGAGGACAAGTTAGAGTTTTAGTGGTGGATATTGTAATAACCTGGATTGTGAAATATTCCTTTTTATATGTTTTGATCATTTTTTCCTTTTTCGTAGTTGCTACATATTAATTTTTGGGTGGGGGTAATTTGCACGATTTGTGATGCGATTGAAAATGATTTAGGTAAGCTTGTGGTATTTAGAGGCTTTAAAATTCATATAGTTGACTTCGATCAACATTTGATTTTCTGTTTGTTGGAAGGTAACTTAGACCTAATTTTAAATTTGTTTTTGCATGAATTTTCAACTATAGACTTATATAACGTTGGATAATGTATTTCTAAAACAAAATTTCAGTTGTACCTCTTTCATTTTTCAAACTCATTTTAAAAACTCATTTTAAACTAGACTCAAATATGAGAATATGGGTATCATTAGCTTTCTTTTAACGTGTGGATTCTATATATGATTGTTATAGTTGATTCCAAGGCCTTCCAAAAAAGAAAAGCTCTGTGTTAAAGAACTTTAGACTTGAATTTCATTATTTCGAGGTAGGTTATGGCTTAACTTCTTTTAGATTGAGTTGGTTTGTTAATGAATAGGTAAAACATGCTACTGGTTGAGGAAAATAACTGTGGGAATTATATTTTGAGATAATTATCGCTATTGTGTGCCCAAGTGTTGTCATGCCCTATTTTTACCGAGGTTAAAACAAACACAACTTTTAAACTCTAAAAGAATTGATTTTTGTACCGAATCGCCACCTAATTTTTAAGAAATATAAGAAACCCTATTAATTAATTATTAACATGTATGACTTGTGTTTCAATCTACAAAAATCAGTTTAGATTCTAGGTAAGGGTTCAAATTGTTGGGTTCAAAATTGAGAGGGTGTCATACGTAAGCTTAAAGTTTGCAAACCAAGACGGTGATAATTCAGATGAAAATAAAAAACAAATACTAAAAATATATTATTAATATGATTTGGTCAAATGACCTACATATTAAAAACTAATATTGAAAAAAATATTAAAGAATTATTTTGAGAAAATCTCATTCTAAACAAGACTCATAACGACTACATTGTAGATGTTATTTATGGTATGAGAAGGGAGTATTCTATTTATAGAGTTCCAAAACCTTTCTTCCAAGAAAAAGGTATGTCAAATATGGAAAAGAATTATATTTTTCTTTTAGAAAAATTAAAAGTAATTATGGAATTACTTTTATTTTCCTTCTAAGAAAAGTAAAACTTAATTTTGGTAAGAAAATCAGGAAAAAAAACCCTAACACAAATTATTATGAAGGAAAGGGATTAGGCATCCTTCAGAATCCACAAATGTGGTTCCAAAATCAGACTAAATTTATCAAAAAGAGAAAGAAAAAATCAATCTTTGTAAGTACAAATATATAAAATGAATATTAAAATAATATAAATAATTTATATGCAAAGAGCGTGTATAAATTACATATATTATCGTAAAAATATGTATATAAAAAATATGTGAAGATATATATGCAAAAGTATATAAGAATATGTATGAAAAAAAAAAGTGTTTCGTAAAAAAAAGTATTGTATGTAACATATGAAAAGAAAAGTATTTTTTTATTTTGTATAAAGGAGAGGTATTTTTCTTATAATACTTTATATTTAATAAAATTTAACGGGAGGAAAGATTGAATAAAGTAAAAATTTGTTTTAAGGAAAATATTAAGCAATATTTCCTAATGTAAAAGTGTGAAATAAATATCTTAATCCATCTAATTCTTTTATATAAATATTAATGACCTAAGTTTGCCTAAACGCGTGGTGAGGATTGTGTAAGTAAAGAACATTCTTGTCCAACGCTCCAAAAATAAAGTTTTTACTATGATTAATATTCGTTCAATTGTAAGAGTATAAAAATACAAACAAAAAATTCAAACTCTCATTTTGAATACCATTTTTGACAAATATTCCCAAATATATGTATAAACACTTGTGGCAGAAATGTTAGTGACAAATAAATAATTATCAAAACAAATTGAGAAACTATGTGTGCATATACGTATATAAATGTATAAAAAATAATTTTTTTTGTTAAAGAGTAGCTTGGATTAAATTTTAAATACGCCATGACTACGAAGTAGTTGCTCAATTTATCAACCGTCCTAAATCGCCTTACAAAGATAGGAATCGTAAAAAATTTTGTGTTGTCGTGATATTATAAAGATTTTGTCATCGTCCAAATTTATTTATTTATTGTTTGTATTTGTATACATATGTCATCTTTTTATTTGGGGAGACCTCAAAAACCGACGGAAGTTTCTTCAATGGTCAATTAAATTTCCACTTTCAATTTAACAAAATATAAAGTAAACGATTATAAAACAAACCAGTCCAAAAATATTAAATTAATAGCCATAACAGCAATTAGAAAAATATTAATAAAATAGAGTCAAAATTTCATATTAACAACTAGTGAAGTAACAACTGTAATATCATGTAATTTTTCAACCAAAGATGCTAATCATAATTCGAAAGCAACAAGAAACTGTTGTCAATGAAAAATCATCAATAAATAATCATTAATGAGAAATATTAGTAGCCAATAGAATATTAATAATAAGAATGTAGCAAAGTAATAGCAAATATGACAAGAATAGCCACATAAAAATAAAGTAAAATTGTATAGTAATATGGTGATGAATGAAATAACAAAAGTATGAACAAGAAGAAACGAAAAGTAACCGATTTAATGGAGTTTCACCGGAGTTCGAGTTTTCTGATAATAAGGTCATTGTTTTCGGTCAAATATGATATTAAACAAAAAACAGAGGCGGAGAGGGGATGGTTCACCGGTGTTGCTTTAATGGTGAGACACCAGAGCAACGCCGGACCTATACAAAACTCGATCAGATATATCTCCTTTTGATGTAACCAAGCTCTCCATTAATGGAAAAAAGCAGTGGTGGTGATCGTTGGAGCTTTGTCGGCTATCACCTCTGGTGAAGCAGGGGTGGAAAAGAGGGAGAAAGGGGATTGGGAGAGAGGAAAAGAGAGTGACTGTGATGATGGTGGAAGGTGGTACTTCATCGATCATCACCTCCGGCGAGGCAGCGGCAGAAAATAGGAGAAAAAGGGTGAGGGAAAGTGGGAGATAAGAGAAGGGAGAGTAACGTGAATTTTTTAGAGAGAGAAAATTAAAAATATGATTTTATGTGTCTATGTATTTCATGTTTCTTTTGTGTTAAAAATCTTAACCCCACCCCTTTATTTATAATAAGAAAGAACCCTTTTTTTTATTCAAAAAAAAAAATACTAACCCGTCTTATTCCCCTAAATCATGGTTTAGACCATGGGTTATTGCCAATGGATTTTTTCATTCTTTTAACCATCATATAAAGATATCATTTAAAAGACAAAGTCATTGTGTAGTTTTGTCAAATGTGATGCATTGTAAGAAATAGGATCCCATGTCGTATACGTGTGCAGATGATTACAAAAATATTAAAACGATAATAAATTAATAAAAGTCCTAATATAAGAAGAATTATCAATAAATTATGAAAAGTACAAAAAATAACAATAAATTGATAAATCCTAAAATAAGAGTGATTATCAATAATTTTTTAACAATTGTATAAATTGTATGAAAATTATATTTCGTGTTTTTTTATAATCAAAAAGACTGAAGGCATTAATTCTAAGCATGGAGAACCAAAATTAGGTGTCAACACTTATATTCTATTGTTGTTGACTTGTGATGTCTAATGTTGCATGTTGCTCATGTGGAGAATTTATTTGACATTTTTCGCCTTATTTATGCAATTAAATGTCATTATTCTAGACATAATGTCGTGCAAAGACTCAAAGTATTATTACAGGTCTTATTAAGCATTGGTTACCTTTATCATGACAGAAATGCTTGAATTAGGGTTGATATGATATTAGTGATGTATTACATGCATATTTATTTTGATGATTCCTAATTAGTGCTACTAATCATGCATTGTGGATATACTGAGTTGATTTCAAGACTCACTTATATATAAATACATGTTGGATGGATTATATATCTTCATACCGATTTGATTTTGAGTGTTATATCCTTATCTCATACATATACATTCATGAGAAACTGGTATCATTGAGGAGCATTGTTTTTTCAAAAGAAATGAAACATTTTTATAAAACCCATTACGTGAACACAAGTCGGACAGGTGAGTTAAGATTTGAAATATGAGTTATAGTATATGGGTTGTGAACCCCCTTAGGTCCTACATTAGGAGATGCGATCTTGGAAGGTGTATATAGAAAGTCATGAGATGGATTTCACTATTGATCGCTTCATCATTGCATTGCATTACATATACATCTTCCATGATTCAATAGTTTTCCTTGACTTGTGTTTAATTTTTGTATATTTTTCTTTATATATACTTGTGTTGTTTTATTTTGTATTTATATTAGAACTGTTAGTGGAGACCGTATGAGCTACCATTTGGAAACTTTTCTATTTGCAAGTGACGTGCTCATAGTTTTTTTCACTTATGTTATTTTCTACTTTGGCCAGTCATCTTATCATACCTACCTAGTACAAGTGGTCCATACTCACTCCTACTATTTTCTTTTGGTACAGATCCTAGTTCAAGTACAACACATGGCAGTTGATCTTTGTGCGGAGTTTCTTGGATCTTCGAGGTATAGATGTGCTATAGAGTTTGAGGCTAGTTCAGACCTCATCCATATTTGGTTGTCTTTATTTTTTCAGAGATAGACCTTTTTATTTCAGATTCGATTATGTATTTAGACACTCTTATATTTGTGATATCTATTTTAGGATGGTTATGTTTATTCAGACTTTTGTATTTATATATGATATGATCTTACTTCATTCTAGAAGTCTCGTCTTGATTTATGCTATTGTTGATTTTGATATCTTTATAAGTTTGGGTGATTGGCTTATTTATCAAAGTTGGACCGTGATAAGTGCTATCATGACCTTTTTTTGGATCGTGAAAATAAATCTATGCTTACAAAACTTCCTACCATGAATGGCTCCAACAGGTTATCTTCTCCATAAGTAGCGTCATCTCTCTGTAACAAATCGAGACTACCCCCTAGTTGTCACATGGTGCTAGGAACCACAAGTGATCCCAAGTTAACCCATGAACTGGCATATTGTTAAGCAACTGAATTATAACATAATAAATAGCTATTCTGTTGTGCAGAAATATAATCAAACTAAAAATCTGAAATAAATACAATATTGATAAAACTTTACAATCTGATAAATTTGAAGGAAGAAAAACTGAGATTTACATGATCGACTTTGACTGACATCTATGAATCCTCTACTATATTGACTATAGATAGTTGGGAGATGCCTTCAACTACCACTAATCAATACACATGGAAAATAATAAGTTGTACATGAACTAAAGTTGTCTGGAGTTCCCGAAGTAGGAGAACTCATCACCTGCTGGCTGGAATCTGCAACTGTTTGATCGTGATGTGCGGGCTATAAATAGTACCTACATTATGAAACAATGTAGACACATAGATGTATATGTGGATCAGTACTTCTAGAATGTACTGAGTATGTAGGGGTGAATGCAATAAGTTAAACTGATTTCATACATAATCTTAAAACATGCATGATTAAGTGTAAGTAGACTCACCAATAGGCTGGAATAAACTGAAAGCTGAAATATCTTAAAACACGAGTAACAAATATAATCTGATAAGCTGGTGAATCTCTACACTTAGCTTTTGTAAAACTTTACTTTAATGATATAAGTAAAATTGAAGCTAGGATACAGTAGAACATGGATACTGTATGAATACTGAGTCTTTAACTACGTGATGGAGACTGGCATAAATTAAGGATCTGAATATACAATCACATCGAGCATGAATGCATAAACTACTAACTTATGTGATTAACTGAATAACTGATAGTTGAATACTGGTCATGTAAGAGTAAACTGTACTTAGTCTGAATAACTAGACTGAAACTGTAAAGTATTATGCATATGAGGTAAGGACTGACTGAGTAACATGAGATAACTGAATAGGAGTACATGTAAAACTCTAACTATTGATCATGATGAAGATGCAATAATGTGCATATAAAACTATTCAAAATTATCGTACTGCTCTAATTTACCGGTTCGAATTTATCCCAACAGATGATCCATCTATTGCAACATAATATTCATCTATTGTAACAGATGGATAATCTATTGTATATCTGTTATTAGCATTGATAATTCTGACTTTCTAAGTGGATGTCACAGTAAAAGCTATTGCTGAAGAGAATAATATCATAGTTGATAATCCATCAACTGCTTCCAAAGAAGAAGCAAAAGTGGAGCCTGTCAACTCGGGAGAACGGAAGAATTACCCATTTAAAGGGTTCAATATCTTAGATGAGGCTCCAAATTGATCAACGACTATTCAGAATGGATTACCGATGGGTTGTTAAAGCATCATGCCGGGAGGTACATAAATCAATTTTAAAGATATTGGTTTATACAATTCTTGTTGTAAGAACATGACATTAACACATATAAATCATCATGTAAAAAACAAAATGACGAACGCCACAAAGTGAACGAATCGAGTCTTGGTTTTGATATGTTCAACTTTATTGTTGCACATCTCGAAATGAAGAATTGGTTCTATTTGATGTCATAACCCCAAACTTGTTGGAATGATCATGTTTAAATGCCATAAATATTACTATTAATTAATACTTTATTTAATTGCATTTGTGTATTAATTTTTTCATCATGTAATCCAAAATATTTGATAATATGTGCAGCACATTGATGTCATTTTTTACTACCTCTGAAAGAAGGCCAAGTTGCAACCACAATAACAATACAGATACACGACAGAAAATTGTTTGTATAAAGTTTACATCAATAATGCCTACGATAGTTATTGTCAACAACAGCCGGAAGTATCCCAAAATGAAGAATGCTTAATCAACATCATCAAAGATTCTAGTATTTTGACTGGCTTACCTTGGTATTTGGTCGATGAAGTGTACATCCTAATCAATTATGGTGATGAATTACATTGGGCGTTGGTTGTTGTCATTTTAAAAAAAAGGCTCGTTTGAGTTTATGACTCGATATCGCGAAGGAGACGTTCTAGGACATCGCTGAGATACAAAAGCTGGCCAAAATATTACCTACTTACCTTGATATGGGTGGATTTTTAGACCAAAAGGTTTGTACTGATTGGTCGACGATTAAAGTACTGGGATAAAATGGGTAATCCATTTAATGTACAATATGTTGAAGGAATTGCTCAACAAACCATTGGTAGCCTATAAGTTTAAGTGTCATGATTTAGTTTCATTTCACAAATTTCAATACGCTTGCATGAACTGCAAGATATGGATTATCTGTTTTTTTTAAAACACAGGGATTACGGTCTTTTTGTTGCCGCCTACGCCGAGTATTTGAGTGATGGATTACAAGTACCAAATGATGGACTTGATGTCGGATTACTCCAAAAAAGATATGCTGCTATTTTATGGAAATATGGAAAAGCGAAAGCTCAGAAGCCGTAAGCAAGCGACATTAAAGATCTACGATGACCAAAGCCAAATTCCGTAGCACCGGATGAAGAATAACTTATCCATATTGAGTAGATCTTTATATCTTGAGTCCATCAATGTAATAACCTATCCTTCTTGGTTAAAATTATTAATTTATTCGTAGAGTAGATCATTTGTACCCATAATAAGTTTTTTACATTACATTTATTTGTTGAGTTATTTCATGTAATTTCCAAAGTCTTCAATTTATTTTATATTGTCTATGAATATAATTTAATCCACATGTTAATTGAAATGGAATACTATATTCAAATATCGCAACTTATAATACATTTGTTGCAACAGACGATATATCTTATCAAATAGATTAGACATATGTTGCAACATGTGGTGCAACACGTAGGTCATCTGCCGGAAATTATATAATAGGTCTTCCTACTTTCTTGATTTGTTCCAACAGATTATCTATCAGTTGCAATGGATAGATTATATGTTTTAACATATTGGATATCTGTTGCGACAGACAGACTGGGAAACGTCTGCATAATGCAATAAATGACCAATCTATTCCAACAGATAATCAATCTATCACAACAGGTACTATATTTGTTACAATAGATATAAAATCTATTGCATTATAAAAATTCAACTTTTGCCAGACATAAAAATTATTGGCGCTATATGTAAATTGAGGGGGCTTGAAATAAAAATTTGTTATCGTGTTTGTCTCCATCTTTGTACATATTCTTCTTTATACATGGGCTTCAACCATTTAGTTAGGTCATCTACTGGAAATTATATAACAGTTCTTCCTACTTCCTTGATTTGTTCCAATAGATTACCTATCAGTTATAACAAATAGATTATATGTTGCAACAAATTAGATATTTGTTGCGACGGACAGACTGGGAAACATCTTTCTAATGCAACAGATGACCAACCAATTCAAAAAGATAATCAATCTGTCACAACAGGTATTATATTTGTTACAGAAGATATAAAATCTGTTGCATTATAAAAATTTAACTTGGCCAGACATAAAAATTATTGCCACTGCATGTAAAGTGAAGTGGCTTGAAATAAAAAGTTGTTATCGTGTTCGTCTCTGTCTTTGTTCATATTCTTCTTTATACACAGGCTCCAACCATTTAGTTAGTACCCTATATTCCCAGACCCATTGCATCTTTACCATAATTTTGTCGCACACATCGGTCATTTTTGTGCCAGTCAGCAAACACTAGATGTATGCAAGCGAGTACAGCCAATACGCTACACCAGTTTTATTTTTGGGGAGCTGGATGTATTTATTTTGACCTTCAAAATCCTATGATTCCTTTGTCAAGATTCAGCCGGCAAATAATCCATCATCTTACTCTGCGTTAACAACTTGGGCAACAACTTCAAGAGTGGTTGCATGTGGATTAAAAATGTGTCCTCGCTAAAGAAGGTAAGTTGCAGTAATAAACCTTAATCTTTACCTCGTAGAGTAGTAGCTCAATGATGAGAAAATATTTTACTTCCACGTTCATGACTGCAAGGATTCTCTTTGAATTTGGTACAGCTTTTGCCGTGTGGATATGGCCTCTTCCTTATAACATAGTCAATCATGTCTTCATCCCATTGGAAGATAGAAACTAACTTATCAAGCCACTGACACTGGTACCAGCTAGGTCATGGATATCATCGTACCTATCCTTGAAATTATTGTAGAAGTTGAGGTCCATTATCCTATTGTCAACATCATAAGCATCCGGGTACGCTAATTGTCTACCCCTCATGAGGCAAAGAATTTCATCAACATACTATGGTATAAGAAGACAATTTTTAAATAGGTTAGTAATTTTAAAGAATAAAAACACAGTGGAAAGAATCTATTGTAGAGGGTTCTCTGAATCAGTTCACAAATTACCCAGCTAACGCAACTTGTGCAACAGATGTGTATTATGTTACAACAGAATAAGAAGTTGTTGCAATAGATTACTTATCTACTGCATAGATTCTTCTTCATGGAGTAGATCGGAAGGCTAGGTTAGCAAAATTAAACTTACATTGTCCTTTTACCACTCACGCATATTTGTCATATTCATGAAGTCTTTAGCGGCAAATGAATGCATGGTGTATTCTTTTTGAACCTTTGTCTTTCCATTCATGATTCCTTCCAGTTCCTTCTTCTTCTCCTTGCCAAGTGCCGCAAATATGTCCACCTTCTTCAGCAGCCCCGAAACTTCAACAACTCTTGGAGTGGGAGGAGTTGCAATTTTTGTTGTTTTCAAAATGGAGAGAATTTGTCCAATTTTTCTTCTCTTCCTCCTAACCGCCACTGTAGGAGTGCATGGCTCTCTTATTTTATTGGATGGTATCACACCCCTCCTGGATTTCAAATCATTAGCAACTTCAGTAATAGCCTCTAGCTTTTCAAGGAGTTTATCCTCTTTGTCCATGTACACTTTGCATTTGCAATGAGAACATGAGGGTGGAGGGGGGTGAGAGGGACAACTATAAGAGTGGGAAGGACCGGTGTAGGGGTGAGAGGGACCTATGCAAGGGGTGTTTTCAAATGTATTTATTTTATGCTGAGCACCAACATTCTCATAATCACGACCGGTAGCAGCAGCATCAGGTTGGCTACCACCATCATCAACTCCACCAGCAACACCCCAGAAGAAGCACCCGAATCTGTTGCAGTTTGAGGTTGGTCATGAAAAAATTCAAAATTAGGATGACCTTGTCTAATTTCTCTTCTTATGGATGTTGCTCTAGCTAATTCCTTCTTTATTAACTTTACTGTTGGTTTTTTTTGTATCAATGAGACCTAGAGTAAGAAAAGAAGTCATCCCCAACTCATCAACGGTAGGCACGATCCAAGGATGCACAACCTATAAAAAAATACAGAAGGCATTTAAATAATATAATAATAATTTACAGTCAGTTGGGTTACATGAATGTTAACGCAGCCAACTTATGCAACAGACAATCTAGCAACCACAACAGTTGATTTGTATGTCATAACAGATTGACAATATGTTGCATCAGATTACTCATTTGTTGCATAATTTGCAGTAGATGGGTAATGTGTTGTGAACCAAAGCAACATATGGTTAATCTGTTGCAAAATATGGATTGTCTATTATAACAGATTACCCATCTGTTGTACCAGTTGCAGTTGACGAGTAATCTGTTACAACAGATGACCCATCTATCGCAACAAATTAAATATCTATTTTAATATCTTTGTTTGAGGAAAATTATTTTAGTTGAAATAAGATATACTGCATCATCTGGAGGGTTAAATAGATCATCCTCCTGCTCCTTAATATTTTTTTTGCTACCTTTTGCAGCCACCAACCACCTAAGAATCCTTGGATGAGAAATCTCATCCAAGTAATCCTAGAACTGCCTTCGGAGGGGAGGAATGACTTCATATGCCATAATACTAAAAAATGTAAACAGAAAGCAAGAAAAAAAAGTCATAATAACTATATTCATTATAAATTAATGGATGAGTAAAAATAGTGATCAATTTTACCATGAAATCCCAAGGAAAGTCATATAATGTGATCGTCTTTGGGGATAGCTTTGTTAGTAAATATTTGATAGTCAAGTAGTAGATGTCATATCCCCAGAGATAATATTTGAATTTCCTAAAAACATCAGCAAGAGCCAACAAATCATCTTCTATGACTTTCCTGACATCTCTTGCCAATAAAATGGAATGGACAAACCAAACTAAGCACAATTACTCTCTGCAATGCTTTGGTATGTCTTTATCCTCGTGATCTTCCATCAAATCCTCCGCTTTATAGCTATTATGTACACCAATTTCTAACAACCCATCTTTTAACCTTGCATTTATTAGACCCTTTGTAGGGTGTTTCCTTTATGAGAGGTTCTTCTAGACGATCGCATCTCAAGCCCGTAACTATGGCAAACTCTTTCAACCCAAAGCAAACCGGCATGCCATAGTAGGTGATCTAGATTTCATCCATATTTTTTTGGCCCTCCTTCAGATCTTTATCATTTTTCGCATACTTGATCTTGCGCTTGAGAAGACCATATACCATGCTCATTGAGAGACGGATAGTGCAGTCCTCAAGCAGCTCAACAAAGTATGTAAAGCAGCTCTTGTTAAAAAGTCTGTTTATGTTTTCACTCTTCATAATTCTTCTTAATTCATCAAAATGTTTCCCCAACTGATATTTAAGTACAAGATCACTAGTTACTCTATCAGGGATATCCATCGGCATCGCAACTCAAAACCTATCGATACTAATGGTTTTGACAGAATCATGCTGGAATTTTGATATTATTTCACTCCCTATTGGTGAGAAGGAGTTATCACTTTCCTTGGCTTTATTTTGCCCCGACTGAGACTGTTCAGGAAGTTTCTCCAAATCTATCTATACTGTAGCCATTTTTGTTCGGTGGTCATAAGTTGATCCACTTTTAGTTTCTATTCTTTTGGGAGACATCTTTTAACTACAAAAAAAAATTATTCTACGCCACATTACAAAAAAAAATACTTCAATGGATAATCCATCAGTTGGAACAGATGGGGAATCTGTTTGAAGACCTATTTAATATCTCTCAATAGATATCCCACCTGTTGCAATAGATGGACCATCAACACCACAACTAATGCCACTAATACCAACACCAAGACCACCGACACCGCCACCAAAATTACAAACACTGACACCACCAATAACATCCACCAACAACAATACAAACACCACCCAACAATACCATGACAGTCAACAAAACACTGAGATAAAAACTAGGGTTTTCTCGGGTACTTCCTACTTTTTTAGCATCAAAACACAAAATTGTTAACCCATTCTCGAAGATAATAACAACTATATGCTCAAAAATGAGACGAAAATCAATATGTTTTGAAGGGTTGAGCAATATGTTGAGTAGTTATTGTCTATATTGGTAAGACAGAGAGAGAGAGGAGTGAGAACTTGAGATTTGAAATGAGAAAAAGTTTTTCCTGCAAATGGATGATTTGTATGGGTTGATTTATAATTTTGGAAAAGAATGACAAGTTTTGAAATTGTTAATTTGGTCCGAATTGATCTTAGTTAATTTTTAAAATTTCAAATGATATACTTTTTAAAATATTATGTTAATGAGAGCTTATTTCAACTCAGAATAATCGATCAACAACTCAGGTCGGGATGAATGCAATACCAATACCATGCAATTACAACAACTCAATTAAAGTTATTGTTGACCCTATGAGCTCATTCATTCATCTCTAGTTCCACCTAAATCAATTTAGGTAATATTAATCTTAACATTAAGTTAATGAGAGCACATTTCAACTCAGAGTGATCGATTGATGACTTGGGTTAGAATGAACGCAATACCAACACCATGCAATTGCAATGACTCAATTGAAGTTGTTGTTACCCTATAAGATCAATCATTTATCCCTAGTTCCACCTAAATCAGTTTAGGTACTATTAATCTTAACATTAAGTTAATGAGAGATTATTTCAACTCAGAGTGATCGATCAATCGATGACTAGTGTCGGGATGAACACAATACCAACACCATACAATTGCAATGACTCAATTAAAGTTATTTTTGACCCTATGAGCTCATTCATTCATACCTAGTTCCACCTAAATCAATTTAGGTACTATTAATCTTAACATTAAGTTAATGAGAGCTCCTTTCAACTAAGAGTGATCGATCGACAACTTAGGTTGGGATGAATGCAATACCAACACCATGTAATTGCAACGACTCATTTGAAGTTATTTTTGAACCTATGAGCTCATTCATTTATTCCTAGTTCCACCTAAATTAATTTAGGTACTATTACTCTTAACATTAAGTTAATGAGAGCTCATTTCAACTCAGAGTGATCAATCGATGACTCGGATTGGGATGAGCGTAATACCAACACCATGTAATTACATCTAATCAATTGAAGTTGTTGTTGACCCTATGATCTCATTCATTCATACCTAGTTCCACCTAAATCAATTTAGGTAATATTAATCTTAATATTAAGTTAATGAGAGATCATTTTAACTCAGAGTGATCGATCGATGACTCGCGTCGGGATAAATGCAATACCAATACCATGCAATTGCAACAACTCAATTGAAGTTGTTGTTGATCCTATGAGATCATTAATTCATCCCTAGTTCCACCTAAATCAATTTAGGTACGACTAATCCTAACATTAAGTTAATGAGAGCTCATTTCAACTCAGAGTGATCGATCGATGACTCGGGTCGAGATGAATGCAATACCAACACCATGCAATTGCAATGACTCAATTGAAGTTGTTATTGACCCTGTGAGCTCATTCATTCATCCCTAGTTCCATCTAAATAATTTGGTACTATTAATCTTAACATTAAGTTAATGAGAGCTCTTTTCAACTCAGAGTGATCGGTCGACGACTTGGGTCGGGATGAATGCAATATCAACACCATGTAATTATAAAAACTCAATGAAAGTTATTTTTGACCCTATGATCTCATTCATTTATCCTTAGTTCCATCTAAATTAATTTAGGTACTATTAATCTTAACATTAAGTTAATGAGAGCTCATTTCAACTCAGAGTGATCGATCGATGACTCAGGTCGGGATGAATGCAATACAACACCATGCAATTGCAACAACTCAATTAAAGTTGTTGTTGACCCTATGAGCTCATTCATTTATCCCTAGGTCAACTTAAATCAATTTAGGTACTATTAATCTTAGCATTAGGTTAATGAGAGCTTATTTTAACTTAGAGTGATAAGTTGATGACTCGGTTCGGGATGAACGCAATACCAACACCATGCAATTGCAAAAAATCAATTGAAGTTGTTGGCTCATTCATTCATCCCTAGTTCCACCTAATTCAATTGCAATGAAATCTATTGGAACAAACGACTGAGCTGTTGCAAATTTCTAATAGATATTCATATTTATTGCAATAAATGACATATCTAATTTAATTATCAAATAGACATTTGCATCTGTTATGAGCTATTATCAAATAGACATTTGCATTTGAGCTATTGGAAATTTTCAAACATATATTGATATCTGTTGTAATAGATGATATATCTGAATTAATTATCAAATGGGCATTTGCATCTGTCGTCACAGATCACTGAGCTGTTGGGATATTTAAACAAATATTGATATTTTTTGTAATAGATGGCATATTTAATTTAATTATCAAATAGAAATTTGCATCTATGAGCTATTGGGATTTTAAATAGATATTTGTATCTATTATAAAAGATGATTGTGTTGTAGGGATTTTTAAATAGAAATTGATATCTGTTGCAACAGATGACATATCTATTTGAAAATCTTTTTTTCTTTAAATTTTAAAACAAGCTTCTGTCCGAGTTGATAAAGTAGTAAGTACAACAAAATGCGGTAAAAATGAAGTGTTAGTTTTTCTTGGATAACTCAAAAATGAGTTAATTGAGTAGTCTTATCTTGTCTTTTCAATGTTACTAGTCTTCCTCGTGCCCCTCAAATTATTAATTAATATTAATTATATTAATTAATAAATATTGAAACTCACATCTATGTACATAATACATCTAAAATTATCTCATCTCTCTTTAGCTTCAGCCCTAAATTTATCTCTCATTCATCTTTTTCTTTCTCTCCTCTTTAGGTTAGGGTTATCATAGCCTTTTTTCTATCTTTTCTCTTCTCTTTCTTATAAATATCATTTTGAATCTAAACCGATCCATATCTTTCCTCGACTGAAATTATTATTTTGATCCCCTTTTGACATTAAGGTATGGTTCACTATTGCTATTTTATTCTCATCTTCTTGTTTGCAAGTTAGTTACATCTATTTTTTTTAATTACCATTTAATCATATCATATTTATTAAAAAATTTGAAGAAACTTTTAAGTGTTGAATAAATAAACTGAGAATTTTTATTACAATATGCGAAAATAGTATTCTGTTGGGAGAAGTTTAAGAGCCTTGTTGTTGGTATCATTTTTTTGGTATGAATTTTGTTTGTTTCTTTGTTATTTATGTTGTTATTGATGTTGTTGGTAGGGTTAGCATTGTTGGAACTTGTGTTGTGATGTTGTTGATGGTGTTGGAACAAAGGATGTTGCTTCTTTATTGATGATGTTGTTGATGGTGTTGGAACAAATGTTGTTGTTTCTTCGTTGTTGATGTTTTTTATTTGTTGTTTCTTTATAGTTTATGCTGTTGTTGATGTTGCAACAAACGGAGCAACTGTTGAAACAAATCAGACCACCATCAAGGCTGGTTTGATGTAATCCAAAAGACTCCACATCTGTTGCAACAGACGCCATATCTGTAGCATCAGACTCCACATCTGATGCAACAAACTCCACACCTGATCCAATAGACTCCACATCTGATGCAACAGAATCTAAATCAACTATAACAGATGGATAATATTCTTTCTGTGATATCAATTTTTTCCTCTTATTTGTAGATATAAGGAAATAAAAGTTGATCAACTTTTACCTGACCATCACAAGCGGCTGCAGTAAAGATGCGTTCAGAGAAATAAGCTGCATGAAGATGGAACCACTTCATATATGGGTGTAACGCTCCAAAATCACATTTCGGGACCTCACACGGTGCTTGAGGCTACAAGTAGCCCTAAGCAAACCCTTTGAGCCTGCTATAATCCCCAACACTTACTTTAAGAAATCAAACCAGATAATAATACTAAATCTCATCAAGTCATAAATAAAATGCTTAAAAATATACTGTCTGAAACACAAATACTGAAAAGTCTAACAAATAACTAATAGTCCGACAAGCCTCTACTACTCAAAAACTAGAGAGCCATTAGGACCAATCCCCCAACTGACTCGGACTGAGCTGAAATGTAAAGATTCAAATGCTGATATCATAACTGAATATCTAAAAAGTAGGTCCTCAAACCAGGGGGACTCACCAACTGAGGAATATAGACAAAGGCACTCGGAGATCGTTGTCACTGCTGAGGCTGAGCACCTGAACCTACATTATGAGACAATGTAGCACACAGACGTATATGCGGATCAGTACTTTGAGGATGTACTGAGTATATGGGGGTGCATGCAATACGTAAAACAATATTATCATAGGCTATAAAATCATACATGCTAAATGTAAATGGCTTACATAGCTTACATAATCTGAAATCTTAAGATACAAAGTAATGAATAGTAAAACATATAATCTGAATTCCATGAGCCATTACACTTAGTTCTAAATACTGTATATAGTTCTTGTTCTTAAATCATGTAATCTAGATAAAGTCTGGAAATTTATTCTACATAGTAAATATTTTATCTCAAAGAACTATTTTAAGAGTGGGGAACTTCTATTTGGGAGGTTCTTCTAATCGACATGTACATCATGTGAGCAACCATAATGTCCCACGACTAGCCCCTGTAAGGTTAGGGATGTTCTACACTTGCCATCGGAATAGAAGAATCTATCTCAGTGATCACTATCTCAGTAACCCACATATAGTGGAAATAAATATCTCAACCTACGGTGGCACGTAGTTCTGGGGTATGAAACCGTAGTAGCATGCCCAACTCAGTGCTAAATACTACTCCCAATCTTATGCTCAAAGTCTCAAGAAAATCCACTTTAAAAGTAATCTCATATTTCATAAGGAAATTAATTATAAAGTCTGTAATCTCATTTCGTAAAATGGATTTCAACTCTATTGTGACCAACAGGTCAAATCTTTCTCAATAATCTGAAAATATTCTATTCATGGGTTGCTTATAGCACAACAATTCTTTGAATGACAATCTCTAAATAGGGCTTAATGACTCATGCATAAATCTCATAGTAAATCATCTCAAAATTCATGCTTGATAATTTAAGTATTCATAATTCATCATAAAATCTCGAAATTTCAGCAATATGCATAAAAATATAATCATACTCATGTAATTCAACTTTTAAAACATTGAAAATCTCATAATCTCATGAATAGCAATATGGAGTATAAACCCAAACTTCAAATTCATAGGAAAACTCATAAAATCATGTATCTTTGAAATAAAAATCAAGTTTTGGGCACAAGGACGAAAGGATTGTCTTTGTTGAAACCCCACATACCTTAAATTAGGACTCTTGATCAAACTCTTGACTTTGGGATGCTTTCCTTACTTTTGATGGGTGATTCTTGAAGCTCTTTCTATGAGAAACCCAATTCTTGAATAAATTTTAAAAGTTCAAGGAGGAATCTTGAGATACTTGAACTTTGGGTAGAAACCCTAGGATGTGTTTCTTGAGATAATTGAGTGGAATTACTATATTTTGGTGTTTTGGGGGAATAATTTCGTGTTATGACTGAAAGGAGGTATGAAAAAATGACTTAATTGCCCCCTTGGAAGCGGATTTTAAAAGATGAAAACTGGGCATCAATGCTGCAGGCAACGTGGCACGTCATTGGCATCGACGCTATACTCGACGCATCGCGCCTGTATCGCATCGAGCCTTAGTACCTTTCCTGCACAAAATTTAACCAACGTGATGGGAGATGCGGCGCACCAAGAATCTGTTGGTCCACTATTTTGGGACATCAAACGAGGTCTAAACGCGATCCAAAGAATTTGAAACTTGTCCGGTGATGATAGGCAAATTTACACGCCTATAGCACTATATTTTGCCCATATTTTAGCCTAGTTTTGAGAACAAATTATATATTTCATGCACTTTTAGTCCTTTTTCCTGTAAGTGAGCTAACGAACATGATTAGCAAAGTTTCAGGTATAAATGATGCAGAATCCAGCATTTTATGGATAACTTGACACCAAAGAAAGCTTCACGAAAGGAGAAAAGCCAATCTTGGACGCCAAGGACTAAAAATGGCGCATGGAAAATCTGTCCCGGGCTAAAACAACATTTCTGAAGACATTGGGGACTAGCAGTAATTTATTAGGATTAGGATAATGATACATTAACCTAGTACAATTGGGTTAAGTATTTCATTAGCTTATTAGGATTAGGATAATGATACATTAACCTAGTACAATTGGGTTAAGTATTTCATTAGCTTAGTAGGATTTGGTTAAGCATTTCATTAGCTTAGTAGAAATAGGATATGGGTATTATAAATACTCTATTTTGCTAGACATATTCTTACATCTTCTTACATCTCCTGACATCTTCATCTATCATCTTCTTCTTAAATCTTCTTACATCTTCTAAACTTCTTATCTTACTTCTCAACATCGAAATTCTACTTTTCAATTACGAATTAATTCTATTTTTCTTCTTCTACTCATCTATTCTTAAATTCCGCAACAAGAGAAACGTTACCTTGCTAAGGAATTCATGCCTAAACGCCTACCACACCATTATCAACGTGAAATCATAATTGTGGGAAAACAACAATGTCAATTGTGATTTCCTTCGCACTCATGGGTAACTAAACTTCTCTGTTGGGGTTATGGAAGCCGAATGAGATACTATCTATTGCTGTGAGAGTGTGAGTTCGTGACACGTATGTTGCTTATATCATTATTCTCTTCATCTTAATCTAAATTCTTTGCGGTTGCAAACGCAGGAATACGCCAGTATAACATTTAACTTGTTCGAAAGAAAGGTTATCTGTCTGGAAAAGAGATAATGTCAAGGTAGTAGGGTCCCATCCCCTATTAAAAAGTTAGTTCAGTAACTGGATTAACCTCTTGGAGAATTCGTACCGTTAGACACGCTTTAAGCTCGAAACAGTTAAAGTGAAATAATCCTCGAATAGGTCGAAAGACGCCTGGATTTACCATCGAATACAATTCTCTATAAGCCCATGCATGTCTGAATTCAACACACTCATAGTCAATAGAGACGTATAACTCAGAAGGTGGACATAACCCCAACTCCTCAATTCTCATTGTTTCACAACCTACTAAACATTCTTTCTTTTTACTTTTCTATTGCCGTTTTTCTCTACTAATTTGGTTACACATTACAAACCCCCCTTCTTACGAGACTTGCACTAAAAGTATAGTAATCGTTGCTTACTTGTTGCCCAAGTTATTCCCTGTGGGATCGATACCCAACCCAGGTTGGGTTCTATATTTGCTAACGACCGTTTTACACTCCTTTGAGAGCTGTAGATTGAGCGTTATCAAAAATTGGCGCCGTTGTCGGGGAATACAAGTGTCAATTAAGTTCGTGATAATTACTAGACCCTTTGGTCAAAGATTCTCGTACTTTTACTTTTAGTTTTTTTTTTGTTTACTGCAGGTTTTTTTTATTCAGTGCATGCCCCATACTCGAAGTTCTGGTCAACTGTTATTATCAATCAATCCTGAACCACAACGAATTGGCAGAATGGAGGCACAAACGGAAATAAAAAGAATGGTTGCTCAACACGAGCAGGCGAGATTAGCTGCTCTTGCCGCCGCCCAAGTACACCAACAAAACATTGATAACCCTGGGCGAGCAACAAACCCTGACGATGAGGATTTAGGTGATGACGAGTTACTAAACCCAAGGCATGATGCTGAAATCGCAACACCTGCCAACAGAAGAGGTCGACAATCTCGGTTTAGGTATGATCGCCAACCCATACAACCAGCTTTGGACGACAATGATGATGATCTTGATGGAGACGGAGCCACAGGAGCCATTATTCCTCCACCATTAGCGCCCGGAGCCAAGTTCAACATCACAAGCACCATGATTCAGTTATTGCAACTCAAGGGATTATTTGGTGGACTGGCAGGCGATGATCCGAATATGCATCTCATCAACTATATTTCTACATGCAAGTCATTTGACAATCCTGGTGTTGGTCAGAATGCAATTCGATTACGTCTATTTCCATTGTCTCTGTCTGGGGAGGCAACTCTATGGTTGAATGGGCTGACTCCTGATTCTATTACAAATTGGAGGCAATTGAGAGACGCTTTCCTAAAAAAATTCTTTCCGCCATCCAAAAGAGCACAATTGAGAGATGAAATCAGCAACTTTCGTCAGCTTCCCACTGAAGCTCTTCATGAAACATGGGAGAGGTTCAAGACAAAGCTAGCGAGGTGCCCAAACCATCATATGACTAATGCTCACCTAATGGAGATATTATATAGAGCCCTGAATTCAATAACTAAACTAATGGTGGATAATGCGGCTGGAGGATCCTTTATGGATCTCACCTTTGGTCAAGCAAGCAATATGCTAGATCGTATGACGAAACAAAGTAGAGCTTGGCATACCAGGGATTCTGAGGTAGCAAGCCCCACTTTATCTATTGGCATGACTGCAGACCAAAGAAGAAGACAAGAAGAACGTGATCAAGATATGGCGCACATGAAAACACAAGTGGATCTTCTTACAAAGCATTTATTATCAGGGAAGACCAAAAAAGTGAAAGCTATTGCGTCAAAAGGAAGAGACGAATCTGATTCAGAAGAAGAAGCCAACTACTTAAACAATCAGGGGGGTTTCCGAGGTAATACCCAAGGAAACCAAGGTCGGAACTATTATGATAATTCTGGAAACAAGGACCAAGGTAGTTGGAGAAAAAACAATGAAAAGAGTGGTGTATATGTTCCCCCTGGAAGACGTGACACCACCACATCTAATTTGGGAAGTATGGAAGACATGATGGCTAAACTACTGAAAGGAGTGGAAGCAACTAGCGCGGGAGTAACGGAGGTAATAAATGATTTGTCCTCTATGAAGCAATTAGTTGATTCTCATTCCACTTCAATCAAGCAAATAGAGCAGCAATTGAGCCAACTTTCAGCAGCACTCAATCAAAGAAAGGCTGGCACTTTACCTAGCGACACCGTGCAAAACCCAAGAAATGATGGGTCATGCATGGCCATTACTACCAGAAGTGGTAAGGTGCTGGAAACTTCAGTAAAAGGCAAGCAAGTGGCTGAAGAAGAGGCAGAAATTGATGATAAGGCGAAAGGGGAAGATGCCGCAGCAGCCGATCCTAATGTCCTTAACGTCACTCCTCACGACGTGCAGCCTGGAAAAGCTGAAAAATGGAAGCAAGAGGAGAAGAAAGTCGTGGAGAGAACAATGCCATACCCACCACCACCTTTTCCCCAAAGATTGAAGAAGGTGGCGGATGATACGAAGTTCAGCAAATTCATGACTATGTTAAAGCAGCTGACCATTAATGTTCCATTGGTGGAAGCACTTGAACAAATGCCTGGGTATGCGAAATTTATGAAGGATCTTTTGACAAAGAAGCGGGCAGCAAGTTATGAGTTGAAAGATGATGTCCATCACTGCAGCGCAATCACTACCCGATCAATAGCTCAGAAGAAGGCTGACCCCGGAGCTTTCACTATTCCTTGCACCGTTGGATCTTTGAATTTTGCCAAAGCATTATGTGATTTAGGAGCCAGCATCAATTTGATGCCATTATCTATCTATAAAAAGTTGGGGTTGGGTGATCCTACTCCAACTAATATGAGGCTCGTCATGGCGGATAGGTCGGTAAAACGACCTATTGGTATCTTATGTGATGTCTTGGTAAAGGTTTCTTCATTCATCTTTCCAACAGACTTTGTTATTTTGGATTGTGAAGCGGACTCAGAGGTTCCCATAATCTTGGGACGCCCTTTCCTTGCTACAGGAAGTGTGCTCATTGATTTGAGAGCTAATGAGCTTTCATTCCGAATAAATGACGAAGTGGTTTGCTTTAATGTTTGCAAATCAATGAAGCAACCCAAAGATCCGGGTATATTTTCGGTAGCTGATGTTTTCTTTGATGATCCAGAAGAATTACTTAAAGAAGAGCAAATTATTGTTGACCCTTTGGCAGTTGTGCTCATGAATGAAGAAAGTAAGGATGCTGAAAATTGCAATGAAGCTATTTGTGCTCTATCAGGTTTAGGGACATATCGCTATGCTCCCAAGAAGCTGGACCTTGATCTCAAAAATTGACCCACACCACCAGCCAAGCCATCTATTGAAGAGCCACCCACGTTAGAATTGAAGGAGCTGCCAAGTCATTTAAAGTATGCATTCTTAGGAAGCGGAAGCACACTTCCAGTCATTGTGGCAGCAGATTTGGGTGAGCAACAAGTTGCAGCTCTTATTACTATTCTACGGAAGTATATTAGAGCCATTGGATGGACCATTGCGGATATTATTGGTATTCCACCTGGGATTTGTACTCACAAGATTCAGCTTGAAGAAAATTTCAAACCAACCATTGAGCATCAAAGACGTCTAAACCCACCTATACAAGAAGTGGTGAAGAAAGAAGTTATCAAGTGGTTAGACGCAGGGGTTGTGTATCCAATCTCTGATAGTACATGGGTAAGTCCGGTACAATGTGTTCCCAAGAAAGGAGGCATGACGGTGGTCGCGAATGAGAAAAATGAACTTATTCCACTCAGACCCGTCACTGGATGGAGAGTATGCATAGACTACCGGAAGCTGAATTCTTGGACGCTCAAAGATCACTTTCCAATGCCATTTATGGACCAAATGCTAGATCGATTAGCGGGGAAAGGATGGTTTTGTTTCTTAGACGGGTATTCAGGCTATAATCAGATTTGTATTGCTCCTGAAGACCAAGAGAAGACAACGTTTACATGCCCATATAGTACGTTTGCCTTCAAGCGTATGCCATTCGGGCTATGTAACGCACCAGCCACCTTTCAACGCTGTATGATGTCCATTTTTTTTGATATGGTTGAAGACACTTTGGAGGTATTCATGGACGATTTTTCAGTTGTTGGTGAAACTTTTGAAGCATGCTTGACAAACCTAAGTATGGCGTTGCAAAGATGTGTAGAATTCAACCTAGTGCTGAATTGGGAAAAGTGCCACTTCATGGTAAAAGAAGGTATTGTTCTTGGGCAAAAAATCTCCGAAAAAGGAATTGAGGTTGATCGAGCAAAAATTGAAGTCATTGAGAATCTACCGCCTCCAATTTCGGTGAAGGGTGTTCGTAGTTTTCTCGGCCATGCAGGTTTCTATCGTCGGTTCATCAAAGACTTCTCCAAAATCGCTAGTCCATTGTGCAAACTCTTGGAGAAAGATTCAAAGTTTGACTTCAATGACGATTGCTTGAAGGCATTCGAATACCTCAAAGGAAAACTCATTGAAGCCCCTATCATGGTAGCACCAGATTGGTCTCTCCCGTTCGAAGTCATGTGTGATGCTAGTGGTGTAGCCGTTGGTGCTGTACTTGGTCAGAGAAAGGAGAAGCTATTTCATCCTATCTACTATGCGAGTAAGGTCCTAAATGAAGCCCAAAGGAACTACACTGTTACTGAACAAGAGCTCCTAGCGGTTGTGTATGCGTTTGAGAAGTTTCGTGCCTACCTATTGGGTACTAAGGTGATCGTTCATACAGAACATGCAGCTCTTAGGTATCTAATGACAAAGAAGGATGCAAAACCAAGACTAATTCAATGGGTATTGCTGCTGCAAGAGTTTGATTTCGAAGTTAAAGACAGAAGAGGTTGCGAGAACCAAGTGGCTGACCATCTCTCTAGACTCGAGAGCGAGCATGTGGCACAACCTGAAATCGAGATTGATGATGCATTCCCTGATGAGGAGATCTTAGACACGATAATAGAAGAGTTACCATGGTATGCCGACTTTGCAAACTTTGTGGTGAGTAATATGATACCTAAAAATTTATCTTACCATCAAAAGAGGAAGTTTATGCATGATGTACAACACTACTTTTGGGATGAGCCATATTTGTTTCGACGATGCGCCGATGGTGTTATCCGACGATGTATATCCCATGAAGAGGTGCCAAATATATTGGAAGCATGCCACACTTCCCAAGTTGGGGGACATCACGCAGGTAATCGGACAGCAAGAAAGGTATTGCAAAGCGGATACTATTAGCCTTCGATATTTAGAGATGCTCATTACTTTGTTAGAAGATGCGACCAATGTCAGCGACAAGGTGCTATTTCAAAACACCATGAGATGCCCATGACGAAAATCCTTGAAGTAGAGCTCTTTGACGTATGGGGTATTGATTTCATGGGTCCATTCGTAAATTCATTCGGAATGAAGTACATCTTAGTTGCTGTGGATTATGTCTCGAAATGGGTTGAAGCTGTAGCATTGGCCGAAAATAAGGGAAAGCGTGTTGTAGCGTTCTTGAAGAAGAATATCTTCTCTCGCTTTAGAGTACCACGTACTATCATAAGCGATGGAGGATCTCACTTTTGCAACAAGCTATTCAAGTCCGTGTTGGCAAAATATGGTGTCAAGCAACATAAGGTAGCCACGCCTTATCACCCACAAACTAGCGGACAGGTAAAGGTTTCCAATCGAGAGATTAAGCAAATCCTTGCGAAGATGGTAAATGCTAATAGGAAGGATTGGTCTCGGAAGCTGGACGATGCACTAAGGGCGTACAGGACTGCATTCAAAACGCCAATTGGCATGTCCCCTTATCAACTAGTTTATGGGAAGGCTTGTCACTTACCCATTGAGCTCAAGCACAAGGCATTGTGGGCGCTGAAGCGATTGAATTTGAATTGGGATGATGCAATGAAACTGAGGATGGAGCAACTGAACGAGAAGGATGATTTCCTTCTACATGTTTATGAAAGATCAGACCTATACAAGGAGAGGATGAAAAAGTATCATGATCAGCGGATTGTTCGTCGAAACTTTCAAAAGGATGATATGGTACTTCTCTTCAACTCCAGATTGAAGCTCTTCCCAGGTAAGTTAAAATCCAAGTGGTGTGGTCCATACAAAGTTATCCAAGTCTACTCGTCTGGAGTAGTTGAATTGGAAGACAATAATGGTGTTATCTTAAAAGTGAATGGCCAACGTGTGAAACCTTATATCGGTCCTCTTGATTCGACAAACTTCATGGCCATCACTTATCTCGACGAAGTCTAAGTACTCGAGGTAACTATGTCGTGCCGCGACAATAAATCAAGCGCTAGATAGGAGGCAACCCATCGTTTATCATTTTTCATTTTTCATTTCGTTCTAGTATGTGTTTTGCTTTTGATAAATAAAAATCCAAAAATAAGAGTCGTGCCACGACCAAAACTAAGGTGCTTGATGGGAGGAAACCCATCGTTCTAATCGTTTTTAGTGTTTTTGAGCAAATGTAGGTGCAAGAGGTGTAAAACGAGGTGATTGGTTTCAAAGTTCGATTTGGACGTATTGCATGGTAAAGGTGATAAGTTAGGAATTAAGATGCATAAGGCTATGGATTGAGCATTACTCATGACAAAATAGGCATCGATCAAGGCTAGGCCTAGGTAAAACTAGGGCACGAACAAGGCATGGACTATACTATAGCCCAAGGTCTCGGAATCTAGTGTGCTATAGCATAGGCGCCGCCCATGCTCAAGTATGCCATAGCATAGGCGCCGCCTATGCTATAGCATTTGGTCTCTGAATCTCATATGTCATGCTAAAGGCACCGCCTATGGTCACTAAAGGTATTGTACTAGGCGCCGCCTATGCTCACTAAAGGCATTGCACTAGGCGCCGCCTATGGTCACCATAGGCAAAGCTAAAGGCGCCGCCTATGGTCACTTTTTATCTCCAAAACCGATTTTAAATGGGTCAAAACCCGACCCATTCTTTTCCTATATAAAGGAGACTTAGTCTTGAAACACAAACACATTGAAAACTTGACCTAGGCGCCGTACATACTCTCCAAATCATCTCAAAACTTTTCTTTTTGCTCTCCCACTTCACAAGAACATCTCTAAAGGCTTCAATCACGTAAGTACTCTTTTGTTCTTCATCTATTTTTCGTAAGTGCTACGTTGCTATGTCTATTATGAATTGCTACATCTTGAAGAAAGATTGGTGATGTTAATGTGTTTGAATTGTTGATACACAGCCGAGTGAGTGAACATATACGTTAGGATGATCTTAACTTGTTTCCGACTTCAATTCGATTTTGATGCATTGTCATACTACTTGCGGAATTGCTATAGTCATGAACATTGCATACTCTTGTCACTTGAATACTTACATGTTGGGATGTCTCGCTCATCGGAATAAGACTTATAGTTGCCTACCAACATAGGAGATTGTGATTATTGATAGAAACTATACCATGATGTAATCCCTATGTAGAAGTATTGATATACCTAACATGAAAGTATTGCAAAGATTGCAAGAAGTGTTACATATCTGAATTTCTTGTTGGAATATAGCCCCTAAAACGTATGTCGATGAAGTCTGAGTAATCGACCACTTTCACTTCACTAGTCTGTACCAACAAACTAAGTGTGGGGTGGTGCCACTACTGCTTGTTTATAGATTGTATCCATCGAGATGATGCTAACATGAACATTGTTTTAAGTCTCAGGTACAATGGCACCCAAAGCAAGACAAGGCAAAGATAAGGCTACCACTTCAATAAAAGGCAAGAAAAAAGGTCGAAAAGAGCAAGGAGAACCCTTCTCGCTGCAAATACCTCGACTCACTCTTAGAATTAAGTGGGATACTTATAAGGAACTTCTAAGGATGACGACTCTGATGATGATTCTGATGCAAGGGGTATGACCCCAGACATAGAGGATGAGTCCGACTAACCAGGTTCTTCTTATTTATTTTCCACTGAGGACAGTGTGTCCCGTCTAAGTGTGGGGTGCTGGTATTTGCATGCTATACTTCTCTATCCACATTTGCATTTATTTATGTTTGTTTGTTTTGTTAGTAGTTAATTGTTTTTTTTTAGTAGTTAAATTTTTTTAACTTAGCTTCGCATGAAATTATTCTAATAGGCAGCATGAGATTATGACAAGAGTTTGTGCTAAAATCATGACTATTGAGACGTTTAGGCTCTAATTGTGACTCACTATGTGATATTGTTTGGTTTAATTCCTTCATCTGTTGGGTCAAGAGTCTATACTACTCCCAATAAAGTCGACCATGTGCCTTGTGTGTGTGAGATAATAGTATATTCTGTTCTTGTGGCTGATGCTAGAACTTGCCTGGTATGTATGTAAAGCGAAAATAAAGAGTGCAAGTCTAGGAGATGATTTAGGCATTTCTTTGGCAACCTATGATTATTTACCTTCTTTTTACCTACCCATGGACATCATCCTAGTTAAACCCTTTTGAGCCTTTAGCCTATTTTCTTTGACAAACCTCGTATGTAAGCCTAATCCATTTTTTTAAGACCATAATTTGATCCAAATTCCTAAGTGCCTTAAAGTGAAAAAGTCATGTGACAAAATAAGAGGAAATTAGGTGAGTATGATGCTTTAGAATGAATTGGTGCTTGAATGAGTTATGAAAAAGAAAGTGTTATCATAAGAGGTATGTTATCAAAAGAAAAAGGAAAGGAAAACTGAAAAGTTAGTTATGTTAAAAATTGAAAAACAAAAGAGGAGAAAAAGAGTGGTAGAATAAAAGAAAGTAGAAAGGTTGTTTGAAAGAAAAGTGTTAATGATACAATGTGATGTATTAAAGCGCTTAGGAACATAGTCACTATTTCTGGCCAAAATAGTCCTACCTGTCCCTTAGCCTACATTACAACCATCAAAAGACCTAGTTGATCCTAAGTTTGGCATTCTGACATTTAGTGGAGCATTACACTAAGGGCAAGCCTATGGTCATCAGTTGCTGCATATGAATTCTTTGTGAGAGTGAGAGCAAGGATATTTTGATACCCATGTTTGAAAAATATGCTATACTTGTGAGTGATTATGGGTAATATATTGTGAGACACACATGGTTGATGAGTTTTGGGTAGTTGTGTATGATTCTTTGTGCCTTAACTTTTGAATATGAGTTGACCACCATCACGAGTCTATGTTGGAGGCTAAATGGTCTCTACTAATGATCAGAAAACTACTCTTTGTTGATAATTGTTGTGCTTGTCTTGACGAATATTTTATGTTGTTGTTGTGAAACCCTAAGTTGATGTTTAGAGGGACATGATATTTTGTTCGAGGACGAACAAAGCTTCAAGTGTGGGGTGTTGATGATAGTCGAATTTACACGCCTATAGAACTATATTTTGCCCATATTTTAGCCTAGTTTTGAGAACAAATTATATATTTCATGCACTTTTAGTCCTTTTTCCTGTAAGTGAGCTAACGAACATGATTAGCAAAGTTTCAGGTATAAATGATGCAGAATCCAGCATTTTATGGATAACTTGACGCCAAAGAAAGCTTCACGAAAGGAGAAAACCAATCTTGGACGCTAAGGACTAAAAATGGCGCATGGAAAATCTGTCCCGGGCTAAAACAATATTTCTGAAGACATTGGGGACTAGCAGTAATTTATTAGGATTAGGATAATGATACATTAACCTAGTACAATTGGGTTAAGTATTTCATTAGCTTATTAGGATTAGGATAATGATACATTAACCTAGTACAATTGGGTTAAGTATTTCATTAGCTTAGTAGGATTTGGTTAAGCATTTCATTAGCTTAGTAGGAATAGGATATGGGTATTATAAATACCCTATCTTGCTAGACATCTTCTTACATCTCCTGACATCTTCATCTATCATCTTCTTCTTAAATCTTCTTACATCTTCTAAACTTCTTATCTTACTTCTCAACATCGAAATTCTACTTTTCAATTCCGAATTAATTCTATTTTTCTTCTTCTACTCATCTATTCTTAAATTCCGCAACAAGAGAAACGTTACCTTGCTAAGGAATTCACGCCTAAACGCCTACCACACCATTATCAATGTGAAATCATAATTGTGGGAAAACAACAATGTCAATTGTGATTTCCTTCGCACTCATGGGTAACTAAACTTCTCTGTTGGGTTATGGAAGCCGAATGAGATACTATCTATTGCTGTGAGAGTGTGAGTTCATGACACGTATGTTGCTTATATCATTATTCTCTTCATCTTAATCTAAATTCTTTGCGGTTGCAAACGCAAGAATACGCCAGTATAACATTTAACTTGTTCGAAAGAAAGGTTATCTGTCTGGAAAAGAGATAATGTCAAGGTAGTAGGGTCTCATCCCCTATTAAAAAGTTAGTGCCGTAACTGGATTAACCTCTTGGAGAATTCGTACCGTTAGACACGCTTTAAGCTCGAAACAGTTAAAGTGAAATAATCCTTGAATAGGTCGAAAGACGCCTGGATTTACCATCGAATACAATTCTCTATAAGCACATGCATGTCTGAATTCAACACACTCATAGTCAATAGAGACGTATAACTCAGAAGGTGGACATAACCCCAACTCCTCAATTCTCATTGTTTCACAACCTACTAAACATTCTTTCTTTTTACTTTGCTATTGCCGTTTTTCTCTACTAATTTGGTTACACATTACAAACCCCCCTTCTTACGAGACTTGCACAAAAAGTCTAGTAATCGTTGCTTACTTGTTGCCCAAGCTATTCCCTGTGGGATCGATACCCAACCCAGGTTGGGTTCTATATTTTCTAACGACCACTTTACACTCCTTTGAGCGGGAACACCCATTGACCTCCCGGATCATGAATTAGCTAAAATATCAACTTACAAAGGTCGAAAAGGTCGAAAAGGTCAGAAATAAAATTTTCAAAGCTCTAAAGTCTTGAAAATGACATAGTCTCATCACTTAGCCAAATTTCTAAGTATAAAGCTTCCTTTAACATGCTCTAAAGTCTTAGACAACGAGAAAACTTACGGGGTCTTACAATATCTCTCTCTTGGAAACATTCGTCCTCGAATGTTGTTTACTAGGATAAGAATACAGAGAAACTGAGGATATATAGTTAAAACAAATTGCTAACTTGAATCTATATCATTCTAAACTCTTGAGTACTTTAGAGAATGCATGAACTTAATAAGACTAGATACATAGTTGAATCTTTGATTAGGAAGGGATGAATTAAGGAAAAGTAATACCTTCGGCTAGATCTGAATTCGCGGAGAAGAGGTGAGGGTACTTGGCTCGTATGTCTGCTTATGTTTCCCAAGTAGCACCCTCAAATGACTAGTTTCTCCATAAAACTTTGACCAAAGGAACTTCTTTGTTCCTTAGTCTACGGATCAGGTGGTCTAATATTTCAATCGAAATCTCAGCATACGAAAGACTGTTCTGAATATCTGAGCTCTCTGAAGGGTCTACTACAACAGAATCACCAATGTGCTTCTTAAGCATGGATATGTGAAAGACAAGATGGACAGCTGATAAGTCTGGGGGAAACTCTATCTCATAGGCTAATTTCCCAACACGACTCAGAACTCTATAAGGTCCAACATAGCGGGGACTAAACTTCCCCTTTCTACCAAACCTTTTCACCCCTTTCATGGGTGAAATATTCAGATATACCAAGTCATTAACTTTGAATTCAATATCCCTTCTTCTCACATCTGCATATGACTTTTGACGACTCAGGGCTAGCTTCAACCTCTCTCTAATCAACTTCACCTTCTTCATAGCCTCAAACACTGCATCAGGACCAATCACAGCATCTTCACTCACTTCAAACCAACCTATGGGTGATCTACATCTCCTACCATACAAAGCCTCAAATGGAACCATTCGAATACTAGAGTGATAACTGTTATTATATGAGAACTCGATCAACGGTAAGTACTCATCCCAACTACCCTTGAAATCAAGAGCACATGCTCTTAACATATCTTCCAGAGTTTGGATGGTTTTTTCAGCCTGACCATCTATCTGCGGATGAAAAATAGAACTCAAATGAACTTGGGTACCAAGACCCTTCTGAAAAGCCCTCCAAAATTGGGAAGTAAACCGAGTACCCCTATCCAAAATGATAGACAACGGAACTCCATGAAACCTGACTAACTCCCGAATATATAACTTAGCGTAATCCTCAGTTGTATAAGATGTATGCACAGGTAGGAAATGCGTTGAATAAGTCAACCTGTCTACAACAACCCAAATAGAATCATAATGACGACGCAAAAAAGGTAAACCAGTCATAAAATCCATATTCACCTCTTCCCACTTCCAAGCGGGAATACCAAACTTTTGCATAACACCACCAGGTCTTTGGTGCTCTACATTAACCTGTTTGTAAGTTGCACGCTTTGCCACAAACCCTGCTATATCCTTCTTCATAACACTCCACCAATAGATTTCCCTCAAGTCGCGGTATATCTTGGTAGCACCGGGATAAATAGAATATCGTGCTCCATGCGCTTCAGCCATAATTCTCTACCCCAACTCATCAATACTAGGAACACATAATCTATCCTGCAATCTCAGCATATCATCTCCCCCTTGGGAGAAAACCTCTACCTTTTGTTCTTTAACTGACTTCTTCGGTTTGACCAAACCAGGATCCATGACCTGTTTCTCCTTCACTTCCAAAACTAAAGAGGATTTGGAACGACTCTGAACCCAAACATTTCCCACAGCTGAATCAAGCAACCTAAAACCCAATCTAGATAAACTATGAACTTCAGGAGCTAACTCTTTCTTATCTTTCTCCACATGAGCAACACTATCCATAGATATCCTACTAAGGGCGTCTGCCACTACATTGGCCTTGCTCGGATGATACAATATACTCATATCATAATTTTTTAACAACTCTAACCATCTCCTCTGTCAAAGATTCAACTCTTTCTGAGTAAACATATACTGCAGGCTTTTGTGATCAGTAAAAACATCAACATGAACACCATACAAGTAGTGTCTCCATATTTTCAAAGCAAAAACCACAAGAGCTAATTCAAGATCATGGGTTGGGTAATTATTTTCATGAGGCTTCAATTGTCTAGAGGTATAGGCTATAACCTTACCTCTCTGCATCAACACATAACCCAAAACAACTCTAGAGGCATCACAATACACCATAAAACCATCAATACCATCAGGCAAAGTCAACACTAGGGCCGAAGTGAGTCGAGTCTTCAACTCCTGAAAACTCTTCTCGCAGAAATCTTACCACAGGAACTTAACTTTCTTTTGGGTCAATCGGGTCATGGGAGATGCTATAGATGAGAAACCTTCAACAAATCAGTTGTAATAGACAGCTAGACCCAAGAAACTTCTAATGTCAGATGGAGAGATAGGTCTAGGCCAATTTCTTACAGCTTCTGGCTTTTGGGGATCAACTCTAATACCTTCGGCTGAAATAATATGACCTAAAAATGCAACTGACCTTAGCCAAAATTCACACAACAATTAATGATCTTTAAGATTCTACAGGATAACTCTAAGATGATCTGTATGGTCATCCTCACTATGGGAGTAAACAAGAATATCATTTATAAACACTATGACAAACATATCAAGATACTATTTGAACACTCGATTCATGATGTCCATGAAGGCTGCTGGAGCATTGGTTAGCCCGAAAGACATGACTAGAAACTCAATATGACCATAACGGGTTTGGAAGGCTGTATTTGGGATATCACACTCCCTTACTTTAAGTTGATGATAGCCGGATCTAAGGTCTATCTTTGAGAAATAACTTGCACCTTGAAACTGATCAAACAGGTCATCAATTCTAAGAAGAGGGTATTTATTTTTTACTATTACCTTATTAAGTAGACGATAGTCAATTCACATACACAAAGAACCATTTTTCTTCTGCATGAACAGTACAGGTGCTCCCCAAGGAGAAACGTTGGGCCTTATGTAAATTTTATCTTGAAAATCTTTGAGTTGCTCTTTCAACTCCTTAAGTTCTGCGAGTGACATATGGTATAGAGGAATAGAAATAGGTTGTGTGTCGGGAAGAAGGTCAATCCAGAACTCTATCTCTCTATCGGGAGGTACTCCTGGGAGATCTTCCAAAACAACATAAGGAAACTCATTAATTATATTGACTGACCGAAGAGTCGGAGTCTCTAACTTAGTGTCTTTAACTCGAACTAGGTGGTAGATGCAACATTTGGATATTAGTTTTCTGGCTTTGAGATAGGATATAAAATGACTCTTGGGAGATACAAAATTTCCTGATCACTCAAAGACTGGCTCATCAGGAAACTGAAACTTAACCACATGGGTGCGACAGTCTATGGATGCATAACAAGAGTGAAGCCAATCCATACCCAGAATAATATCAAAATCAACCATCTCTAACTCTATCAAATCAACAACTATTACTCTATGAAGAACAGTGACAGGATACTTTTTATACACTTACTTATCAACAACTGACTCACCTACTGGAGTAGAAAATAAGAAACGCTTAGGAATATTTTTGGGACTTATTTCAAAATTCACAGCAACCAACGGTGTCACATAAGAAAAACTTAACCCATGGTCCACCAATATATAAGCATCAAAGTGAAAGACACGGAGCATACTAGTAACAACATCTGGAGAATCCTTCTACTCCTGGCGGGATGGTAAAGCATAGAATCAGTTCTAGCACTGTCCATCAGCAGTATTGGATGAAGCGTCCTAAGAAGGGGCTAGACGGGCTAAAGGAGCTGGTGCACTGGTAGCCTGAGTCTGAGGTCAGACATATCTATTCCCCTACCTAGAATGTGGGTAATATCTAATGATGTGACCCTCTTGCCCAATCCATAATAACCTTTCTGTCCCCACAAATATCTACCTTCATGATCCTTAGCACACTTGGCGCACGGGGGTCGATTAGTCTTTCCACTCACACTGTTCTGAGATTTGGACATAGAAGACTTACCCCACTACTCTTGTCTGGTCCTGGGTGCGGGAGCACTAGCTGATAAAGGCGCTGGAATAGACGAATGGATCTAAAACTGCTGGCGGTTCCCTCTTTGGGATCTAGTCTGACCATACTCATGCTGCTCTGATCTAGCTCTCTTGTTTCTTCTGACTCTATCTCTTTCCCTTACCTTGTCTGGCTCAATCTATTGGGAATGAATCATCATCCCAGTAAGATCCATATCCCTATTGAGCATAGCAGTTCTACACTCTTTCAACACTAATCCAGATACTTCAGTCACAAACTTACTCATACTAGATCAGGTGTTTGCTACCAAGTCAGGAGCATACTTAGCTAACTGGTTGAACTTAAGGCAATACTCCTTTATAGTTATAAATCCTTGCCTTAGGTTCATAAAATCCTCTATCTTTGCTTCCCTCATCTCAAGTGGGAAGAACTTGTCCAAGAATGCATCCTGGAACACCTGCCAAGTCATAGGAGCAGCATCCCCCTCTCTATTCTTTCTCCACGCCATAACTCAGTCATAAGCAATATTTTTCAACCTATAAGAGGCCAGTTCTACGCTCTTCTCCTCAGATACATGCATAACTTGGGTGATCTTTCTCACCTTCTCAAGATACAACTGTGGGTCTTTACCTGCCTTCGACCATAGAAATTTGGCAGATTCATCCTCATAAAATCTCGAATCCTAGTTACATATAAATTACCTCCTTGTTGGTACGAAACTGCGTCCTGGTAATTGGCCTAAACGTTGGCGGTGACTGTCTGGGCTAGCACCTGAAAAGCTTCCCAAAACTCAGCATGAGACACATTTTATTTAGGGGATCAACCGATTGAGGTGGCTTATTATTGTTTCTGCGTACTCAACGAGGAAGCATTTTCAGTCATAAAAGAGCACAAATTAATAGCAGATAGAGACAGTCGTAGGCAAGATAGATTTTGAAAGAAGAGATGACTTTTTCCTAAAATGTCCTGTAGCCTCTTGCTCATAGATATGGCTGCTACACACCGATGATCAAGACTCTACGTAACGTGGCTTGTCAGACTCCCTAGGAATCCTTAAACCTTAGGCTCTGATATCAAGTTTATAACGCCTCAAAATCTCATCCCGGGATGTCACACGGTGCTTAAGGATACAAGTAGCCCAGGTTAACCCTTTGAGCATGCTATTATGTCCAACGCTTACTTCAAGAAATCAAACCAGATAATCATACTGAATCTCATAAAGTCATAACTAAAATGACTAAAAATATACTGTCTGAAACACAAATACTGAAAAGTCTGACAAACAACTAATAATCCGACAAGCCTCTACTACTCGAAAACTAGAAAGCCATTGGGACAAATCCCCCAACTGACCCGAACTGAGCTAAAATTTAAAGACTCAAATGCTGATATCATAACTGAAAATATGAAAAGTAGGTCCTCGAACCATGAGGACTCACCAACTTTGGAATATAGACAAAGGCACTCGAAGATTATTGTCATTGCTGAGGCTGAGCACCTGAACCTACATTATGAGATAATGTAGCACATAGACGTATATGTGGATCAGTACTTTGAGGATGTACTGAGTATATAGGGGTGCATGCAATACATAAAATAATATTATCATAGGATATAAAATCATACATGCTAAATGTAAATGGCTCACATAGCAAGCATAATCTGAAATTTGAAAATACAAAGTGATGAATAGTAAAACATATAATCTGAATTCCATGAGCCATTACACTTAGTTCTAAATACTGTATATAGTTCTTGTTCTCAAATCATGTAATCTAGATAAAGTCTAGAATTTTATTCTGCAAAGTAAAATTTTATATCAAAGAACTATTTTAAGAGCGGGGAACTTCTATTGGGGAGGTTCTTCTAATCGATATGTACACCATGTGAGAATTCATGATGTCCCATGACTAGCCCCCATAAGGTTAGGGTTGTTCTACCATTTCCATCGAAATAGAACAATCTAACTCAGTGATCACTATCTCAGTTACCCACATATAGTGGAAATAAATATCTCAACCTACGGTGGAACGTAGTTCTGGGGTATGAAACCCTAGTAACATGCCCAACTCGGTGCTAAATACTACTCCCAACCTTATGCTCAAAGTCTCAAAAAATCCACTTTAAAAGTAATCTCATATTTCATAAGGAAATCAATTATAAAGTCTGTAATCTCATTTCGTAAAGTGGATTTCAACTCTATTGTGACCAAAAGGTCAAATCTTTCTCAATAATATGAAAATATTCTATTCATGGGGTGCTTATAGCACAAAAATTCTTTGAATGGAAATCTCTAAATAAGGCTTAATGACCCATGTATAAATCTCATAGTAAAACATCTCAAAATTCATGGCATAAAAATATAATCATACTCATGTAATTCAACTTCTAAAACATTGAAAATCTCATAATCTCATGAATAGCAACATGGAGTATAAACCCAAACTTCAAATTCATAGGAAAACTCATAAAATCATGTATCTTTGAAATAAAAATCAAGTTTTGGGCACAAGGACGAAACGATTGTCCTTGTTGAAACCCCACATACCTTAAATTAGCACTCTTGATTAAACTCTTGACTTTAGGATGTTTTCCTTGCTTTTGATGGGTGATTCTTGAAGCTCTTGCTATGGGAAACCTAATTCTTGAATAAATTTCAAAAGTTCACGGAGGAATCTTGAGATACTTGAACTTTGGGTAGAAACCTTAGGATGTGTTTCTTGAGAGAATTGAGTGGAATTACTATATTTTGGTGTTTTGGGGGAATAATTTTGTGTTATGACTGAAATGAGGTAGGGAAAATGACTTTATTTCCCCTTGGACGCGGATTTTAAAAGCTGAAAAACTGGGCTTTGACACTGCAGGCGACGCGTCGTTGGCATCGAAGCTGTACTCGACGTGTCGCGCCAATATCGCGTCGAGCCTTGATACTTTTCCTGCACAAAATTTGACCAAAGCGATAGGCAACGCGGCGAGCCAAGATCGCGTTGGTCCACTATTTTGGGACACCAAACGAGGTCTAAACACGGTCCAAAAAATCTGAAACTTGTCCGGGAACACCCATTGACCTCCCGAATCATGAATTAGCTAAAATATCAACTATCGAAGGTCAAAAAGGTCGAAAATAAAACCTTCAAAGTTCTAAATTCTTGAAAATGACTTAGTCTCATCACTTAGCCAAATTTATAAGTATAAAGCTTCCTTTAACATGCTCTAAAGGCTTAGTCAACGAGAAAACTTGCGGGGTCTTACAGTGGGAGATATGTATTATTGATAATGTTATCATTGAAACACACATAGAGTACACTAATTTTGTGAATGCTATTTTTATAATTTTACAGTTAAGTTTGGTAGGTCCGAACTGATAAGGTTGAGGGACCATGAATATGGTTCTGATACATTGTTAAGATTTAATGTCGGTTGTTGCTCATGTTTATTTTTCAAGCATTGTGAAGGGATCTAGTTTTGCTGTCATTGTAAAGAAATTCAATAGCGATTGGTCTAACTTTTAGGGTGCATTGGACTTTGAGAAGGCCTTCGAAGCCTAGAACTACATCTAACAAGAACGAAAAACCAATATATTTATTGACCTTGCCCAAATTTATATGGTTGGGTTACTCGGGGTGATGATTATACGCCAGAAGGTATGGTAGGAGAATGCCTTCGAGGGAAAATGGGTGGTTGATGAAAGACTATATCATCTGAGAGCTAATTGAAGAGGATACATAGGGTAGAAATTAACTTCTAGCAAACATGGCCGATGAAATTATCTTAAAACATGAGAAATCTGTATCAAGTACAAATATAAAAGTGTATCCGATAATGAAAAAATCGTCTGTTGTTTCTCTAAGAGAAAATTAGTGCAAATGGTCGCTTTGCTAGGGTGTTGCGACTAGGTAGCGTTGTCAGGATTATCACCTAGATAGAAAATAGCAGAAGACCAAGAAATCCTCTTTAAGGAAATTGAGGGTTGAAATTTTATTCAGTAAGTTTAGAAAACTTCCATCAACAGCAATTGCAGTTAAAGTAAGGAATCTAAGTGAAGATGGCAATTTTTGAATTTTAAATTGCATCCCATGCATTTTTTTTGTGGTTCCGATTAGGTCCACTGTTGTTGACCTGATCGAAACCACAAATAAGATTGAAAGGTAAATTTAGTATCATTACTTTCTTAGCAATATGGTTATAATTGATTGTGTTTGATAGCCTTAGCATGCTTTCAACATATCTTGGAGAAGATTAGAGGCTTGCTCTAGTATGTGAATTTTGATAATTTTCAAGTTTTCCTCCAGCTTGTTGATTCTGTATTCAAGTTGGTCGTTGCAGTCTTTCAATTTGGTATAGAGTTCCTGATTTTTTGTGAGCTCGATCATGAACATCATCTTCGAAGTTATGGCATTCTAGAAGCCCTTCAGAACACTTTCTTTAAAAGCCTTAAAGGATATATGTAGGGTCGTTGTGTATGTTTTTAGGTCATAATGTGTTGATGCACACTCAAGATGTGGTCCCAAACATTGAACAAATCACTTTTATCTAGCATTGCTCAATGCATCCTGCTCAACCAACCTTTAAGGAATTTGATAAATTAATAAGCAAGGAGTTACGTAACGTTTGATCTAAACCGACTCTACCAAGCCTATCAAATGTTACATAACTTCAGGCTCATTACCCTATCAAAAAACTTTGCCTACGTTAATGCACAAATCAAATGAGCTCAGTCTCTCAACCTTTCTGCTGACCGCTCTTCTCCAATATAGATAACAAGATATCCACCATGCAAAAGTCTACACCGTTGTAGAAATGCTTGCCACAATGAAAGGTCTTCTGAAGGCATCAATAGTAATATCTCAATATTAAGTGATTTTGAGATATTTCTAGTCATGCCTTTCCAATACTTTCGCTACGACAAGAATTTCTGTTGATGACAAGAAATTCACTTGGTATTGAGAATTACTATTGATGCCTTCAGAAGACCTTTCACTGTGGCAAGCATTTTTGCTGACGGTGTAGACTTTTACATGGTAGATATCTTGTCATTTATAATTGGAGAAGATCGATCAGCAGAAAGGCTGAGAGATTAAGCTCGTTTGATTTGTACATTAACTCGAGCAAAGTTTTTTGATAGGGTAATGAGGATGGAGTTACATAATGTTTGATAGGCTTGGTAGAGTTGGTTTAGATCAAACGTTAGGTAACTGTTTGCTTATTAATTTATCAAATTTTTTGAAGGACGGTTGAGCAAGCTGCATTGAGCAATGCTCAATAAAAGTGATCCATTCAATAGTTGGGACCACTGCTTGAGTGTGGATCAACACATTTTGACCTAAAACAAACACAGCGACCCTCCATGTATCCTTTAAGGCTTTTGAAAAAAGTATTCTGAAGGCCTTCTTTAATGCCACAACTTTGAAGGTAGTATTCTTGATCGAGCTCACAAGATACCAAGAACTCTATACCAACTTCAAAGATGGCAACAACCAGCTTAAATATAAAATCAGCAAGCTGGAGGCCAACTTGAAAATTATCGGGATTCTCATACTACAACAAGCCTCTGATCTTCTCCAAGAAATGTTGAAAGCATGTTAAGGCAAGAAAACATAATCAATTAATCCATATTTCTAAGGAAGTAAAGACACTCAATCTGTCTTTCAATCTCGTTTGTGGTTTCGGTCAGGGCAATAGCAGTGGACCTAATCAAAACCACAAACAAGAAGGCATGGGATGCAATTTAAAATTCAAAAATTGTTGCCTTCTCTTAAATTCCTTACTTTAACTGCAGTTGTTGTTGGCGCAAGTTTTCTAGACTTACTGTACATCATTTCAACCCTTGATGCCCATAAGGCCATTTTCTTGGTATTCTGCTATTTTCTATCTAGGTGATAATCCCCGACCATGCTACCTAGTCGTAGCTCCCTAGCAAAGTGTTCATCTGCATTATTTTTCCTTCATAGAGACAACATACGAATTTATATTACCGGATACACTTTCATATTTACACTTGATTCAGATTTCTCATGTTTTAAGATAACTCCATCGGCCAAATTCACTAGAAGTTACTTTCTACCCTATGTCTCTTCTTCAATTAGCTCTCAGATAATATAGTCTTTCATTAACTCCTCTTTTCCTCGCAGGCATTCTTCTTCGGCTTCTTCTGGCGTATAATCATCTTCTCGATCAACCCTTCCATATAAATTTGGTCCATGGGAATTTCTATTGGTTTTTTTTTCTTGTTTGATGTAGTGCGAGGCTTCGAAGGCGTTCTAAGAGTCCAATGCACACTTTACGTTAAGTCCAATCGCTATTGGTTCTCTGCAATGACACCAAATATTGATCCCTTCTCAAAACTTGACATGCATAAACAAGAGCAACGCTTGTCAGTAATTCGTAATAGGGAATCTGCACCATCTTCATGGGGCCCTCAGTTTTATCAATTTGAACCATCAAATTTAACTGTACACTGCAGGATCTTTTTTGAATGATCAGTGCCTAATCGATTAAAAACTACATTCACAAAAATATTGTACTTTGTATGTGCTGTTCCGGTGACCTTATTAGTAATACTTACTTAACTCTCGCACATATGATAGTGGATCCATCTGCACGTACCTTATTCTTCCTAGCCTATCTATGTCTTAAATTGAATAAACAGATGACTAGCAAGTTGCAACAGACGTCAAATTTGTTTAAATTATGAAATAATTACAGACATCTGTTACGGCAGATGATCAATCTGTTGCAACATATGACATATCAGTTGGAAAGCCAAACAGATATATCCATCTGTCGCAACAGACTGTCAATATGTTGTAAGTTATCTGACAGATAGAATATATTTTGCAATAGATTATCCATCTGTTAGATTTATTTTAAAGCAATTTTCTTTTCTTTTCGAAATACAATAAAAGATAAAATGTTGTATTTAGATTATTTTTTTTTAATTTATATAATCGAAAAGTCACCAATTTTATTTAATTAAGGGATATGAACAGTCATGGCTTTTTGTTTGACTAACCCCTTCCAATTCAATCATTTATAAATAGGTCTCTCTGGCCTCCTTACGTATCATTCACTCTCACTCGTTCATTCTACTACACTTACAATACAAATATAGCTGATCTAGATTCATACAAGAAGATTCATATTGAGTCCTTGCGGAAACTTCAAAGGTCATTTGATGAACTCCAGAGGGATTTGGCCGACTTCGGAGCAAGGCTGAGAAGGGCCCTGCTGCTGCCGAATGAAAATTGTTCGGTTGACAATAATAGTAGTAGTAGTAGTAGTAGTAGTAGTAGTAGTAGTAGTAGTAGTAGTAGTAGTAGTAGTAGTAGTAGTAGTAGTAGTAGTAGTAGTAGTAATAATAATAATAATAATAATAATAATAATAATAGTAATGATAATAATAATAGTAGTAATAATAATTATGTTATGTTTTTTTTCTTTTAGCGTATGTATTTTCCTTTTTTATATTGGATCTACCTAAGGAATTCAAAAATCTATGTTTGGTTTGGTCGACTTTGAAGTTTTAATTCTTATTTAATATTTAATTATCATTGATTCTATTTATTCTAAATTCTCAACATGTTGACGATTGGAGGTAGGGATTGAGCATTTATGGCAACAGAGTTTAATCTGATGCGACAGATGAATCATATGTTGCAACAGGTGGTTATTAATATAAAAGGGGTTATTATTGAGAGGGTAGTGAAAAGTCATGATTCTCCTATTATTTAATATGAAAAATGGTTCGTAAATAAACAATAAGGAACTAAATGATATACCCAATTTATAATCGTAAAAGAAAGATTATTTAATTAAAAAGTCACAACATTAAATTAATTAAGTTATATGATGATTGTTTGTTTGTTAAGAAAAAGGTGAACAGTCGTGATCGTGGCTTTTTGTCTAAACACATTAAACAAACAAACAATGTTGTTGATGCATCAAATTTCCCATCTGTTGCGACTGATGAATCTGCTGTTAGAAAAAATAAAAAAAGCTCCTAAAATGGATGATCGATTTTTTGCAATAGATGGTATATCTGTTGCAACATATGTGTTATTTGACGCAACGGATATACAATTTGTTGCCATAACTACACTATATTTTGACATTAACTTTTCACAGTAATGAAAGATGTCATTAATAAATGGAGGTGAACAGTTGCAACATTTTGCCTAACACATTCAAGTTCAATCCTCTATAAATAGGTCTCTCCTTACTCAATCGTTCATTCTCCTACACTATATTTATTTTTTGCTTTCGTTACACCTTTAACTACTTTCTCTTCGAGGACTTGATAGCTTTTTCCTGTCTCTGGTAAATTTTTTTCTTGCTTTTTGTGTAAATATACGTTGTATTACATTCGAATTCTTTCTTTTCTTTACTTTTGTTTTTACGTGTTTTGTGAATTTATGGTTGTTCTAGATATGGTTGATCCAGCATGGGATGTCGCTATTTTACAAGACGTCATGCGGAAATTGCAAAGGAGGTTCATGACCTATAGTGGGAGTTGGTCGCCGTCAGAGTAAGGATGTTGCGGTTGATCTGCAGGCTGAGGAGGGCGCTGTTGTTGCCGGTTGAAGATTGTCCGGCTGGCCATACAAATAATAATGATAATGATGATAATAATAATTAAGATTATATTTTTCTTTTACCTATGTATTTTTATTTTTTTTGTTTAATAAAAAATTTATGTTTGATCCACTTTGACGTTTTAATTCTTATTTAATTTCCATGTTGTCTATTTCTTCTTCTCAACAAATGACATGTCTACAATTAAGGAATAATTCGAATCCAATATCAATAGCAAAAGATCAACATATAAGTTATCTGTTGGGTTTGTGACAGGAGATGTATTGTGTTGTTCGAAACAGATTATTTATCTGTTGAAACAGATTACTTATCTGGTGCAACAAATTAATTCTTTGTTTGAACATATTACTAATCTGTTGCAACAGAATACCCATCTATTCAATTCAGATTACGGGCACCTAGAACCATAAACATGAATCCAACATGAGTCTTTTGTTGCAACAGGATATTTATTTGATGCCACAGATGGTGGATCTGTTTAAATAGATTGCTCTTATGTTGCATTCATGTTCGCGTGCTAGCTATTGTTGAAAAAACAGCATACTAGTAGTTACCCAGATGACAAATTCAACTAAAAATCATAATTTGACTTACCAAAGTCTCCTCTCAAGTAAATGCCAAAGTTGAAAGTGATGTACAAAATAAAATTTGACCTAAGAAATTAGTCAAAGAGCAGCAGTTGTGGTAACAACAACAACAACAATGGTCAATAAGAAGAATATGAAGATGATAATGAAGTATAAGATGATGATAATGAATCATAAGATGATGAATAAAGCAGCAATAGCAATGAACAACAAATATCGCAAAGATAGAGAAAACAACAACGGATAAGAAGAGAGAAAAATGCGTTTTTTTTTCCTTTGTTTTTCGTTATATTAATTAACATTTGGATCAAAATGTAATTTAAAAACTTGTAGGTTATTTTGAAATTTCTCAAACTTTCTTAATTCATAATTACGTAATTGACACCTCCACTCAATACTTGTGTCACCTACACCTCATTTTTAAACTATTTTATCACCTACAGTTCAAAACCCCGAGAAAGTTTGGAATTTTTTTTGAAAAAATCATTGGGGTTGTTGGCACATATAATTCCGATAGCATCCACACTAATTTATAAGAAGATGGCTTATTAAATCTCCTAACAAAGTGCATAAGTTGGTTATTGAGTGTCTTCCTTCTGTGATTTGATGGGAAATATGAAAATATAAATGCACATCCAAATATGAGGACACCAAATCTTCACACAGTAGTATCATTCACAAGACTACTTACCTTATTGATCAATTGATTCTTGCTTCTCAGTTTCCCTCTTTAAAAACTCCCTCTAACTTTGGTAAATTTTTTCTTATAGTGGATAATATCAAGCCTAAGCTAATAATATTATCCTTGTCAGGTGGAGTAAGCCAAATCTTAGTGACTTGAAGCTTAATGTTGACGGATGCTCCAAAGATAATCCTGACAGCGCCGGTGGTGGAGAAATTTTAAGAAATCACTTGGGTCATTTGATCGTGGCATTCACAACTTACTTTAGATACTCTTTTAATAACTTGGTTGAGGTTAGAGCGATCGAGATTGGTTTGAGATGGTGTATCGATCATGGATTCAATACTATTACTATTGATTCTGATTCCATGATTGTGATTAATATGCTTAACAAAGTCACTACTATTGCTAGGAACATCATGAAAGAGATCAACGACATTCATTCTTTGCTAGCTGAAGGATCTTTTCAATTCAACCATATCTTCAGGGAAGGAAACTCTACTACAGATCTTTTAGTCAATTATGCTGAGCAAGGTAGAAAAAAAAACAAAAGAGTTCTTCACCGAGACTATAAACTTACCAAGGAGGATTATAGCCACAATGAAGAATGAGGAAAAGGGGAGCCCAAACTTCAGAATCCGGTCAAAGAAAAGCCTCTTCATATTTGTGCCAAGCTGGCTTTTTCCTTTGATGTGTCTAATTCTTTTAACACAATCACTTTTTTGAAAGCTTAAACTCTATTAGGAGCAACCCTCCTTTTTTGCTTTTTTATTTTTTATTTTTCTTATGCCTAACTATAGGAATGGTTTCCTTTCAGTTTTATTTGTAAGAGGTTGGGATTTGTCTCCTTTATATATTCCTTTTGGCTTATGGTATAAACTGCCCCATGATTTGGGGTTTACAAAGAAAAAAAATCTAGTGTCTATATAGAAATATCTTTTGGAATTATATTCCTTTGGTTATTAAAAGTACCTTCAAAATTAAATCTGAGTTTTTTCTTTCTTTCAACGTCCAAGTATCATGTTTTGCACAATCAATTTCCCCAATTTTGAAGAAATAAAGTCCCTTTAGGTGAAGAGAAATATGAGGAGGGGTAGGTTGTTATTTCCCCCTTATCTAAGCAACCTACTACTTTCGTTTCTTTATTTTATTAGTTGAACCATAAAGAAAGTAATAATTGAAAAAACATCCCGTTATTGCAAACGTAAATCCACAAGACAGGAAATTAAATATCCAAGTAGTTGAAAAATAAAATAAAATAAAATAAAAGTCATGTAGAAATCTTGATCTTTTTTGCTTTTTTTCCCCCTTAACTTAGAAAGGCTTAAGTTTATAATTATATATTTTCCATTTGTTCAAAATTGGTTACCTTCACCAACTACTACAACAACATGGTATGATGATTTCATGGCCAACTACATTCACCTAAAACGAGTTGTAGTGGTTAAATACTCTCCTCATTTAAAAGCTATTGGCATTGATTGGGTAAAATTGAAGCCATATTCAAAGTTATGTGATGCAAATTAAACCAGCAATGGCATGTCAATGTCTATTTTGTTAAAGAAAAATAAATACTATGTCGAGTTAGTTTGAAATGGATTGTCGCATATATGGTTGAAAATAGAAGCCTAAATTTTGATTATAACTGAAACAAAAGAAAATGATGACATAGGGAAATTGATGATCATTAAAAATATTACGATGGTCTTGTGTTATTAAAAAAGAATAGTTTAAAAAGTTATTCTAATGCCAAGGAAAGGCCTCCTTTCATTCTTCGCAGTTAAGTGTCTTTATAGGGGCAATATTTGTCTGACAGTTTTGTGGTTACGATGTTATAGTAAGGTGTTGATATATGTATAATGATATTTGACTTTTAGATTTTTATCTAGTCATTATAAATAAAAGCATGCAAAATTAGAAAGAGTATGAATGTAAAAAATGCAAACATCAATAGTTTTTCCTCATGAAGTTAAAACATAACTGATAAATACTATTTAAATAAAAATTAATTTTGGAGAAGTCAAGCCGTCATAATGAAATGTGTTATTACGAATGGCCTTTATAAAGAGATTTTACTGTATATAGAAAAAAAACTATAAATATTTAGAAAAACATACTTTTAATATTTTTGTTCTTCTAGTTACAAATAAAAAAAAAATAGGAAAATAATTTTCCCTTCCCAACCTCACATTACAAGTCCCTTTGACCGTTTGGAAGAGGAAGTTCAAGTCAATACTACGAAATTTTCACAAGTCAAATCCTTATTTTAAAGTCTTACAAAATTACAAATGGGAATTCACGTATTTCAACAAATGGATTAATCCTTGGTTAATCAAATTCTCAAAGTTAGGCATATAATGAATAATTTGGAAATTTTGATGAGACCCCATCCTTCATCTAACCTGGCTTCTAGAGCTAGACGTACATTATTCTTGAGAGACTTGTAAGTATAAAAATCGAGTTAAAAAAATAATAGTATAATAGAAGAAAAAAGACAATGATATCAAAAAGTACTCTTTCCATGCATTGAACTTTAGTTGGAAAGAAAAAAAAAATGGTATTAAAAGAAAAAAGCATTCCTTGTATTGTTGGATTATACTTTTTTCCATGGCTCGAAATAAAATCACATTAAACATAAAGATTTCTTGAAAAAGAATGATTCAAGAGCTCTAATCATTTTTGATCCATGACTAGATCAAAATAATAATATAACATCCCTATGCTTATTAATTTCTTGATCCTATACATGTTCGATCGATCATGTCCCTTGATTCACCACCACGAAAACACTAGCTGGAACTTGTTCTTGTGATTCAATCCAAACCCGATTGTTCGATACATTTCTTAAAGCATGATTAACGAAAGAGTTCCCACTAGGGTAAAAAGTGTATTGAACATTTTTAATGAGGTTAGGGAATACAAGAATTGGATTAAAATCCACAATCCATGAGGTACCATTCCCCTGAACAACTCCACTTCCAATAGTAGACTTAAGATTCATCCCTTTAACATTGTTTCTATCCACCACAACTTGATCAATTGTCTTGAAATGTCCATTAGATTGGTCCAATTGAACAATATCAATCCCTTTATTTGATCCAGCAAACATGTTGTCCACAATGTTAACTCCATTCACAAGACCATTTATTGATTTCAATTTAATAAATGCATCTCCAAGAAAAAAAGTGTTTGAAATATGGAGCTGAACTGGATCTTCTGCCACAATCCCAGTATAATCTAAATAGGAATCCACAATTCTTGTTTGTGTTAAACCAGGGAGTTTTAGGTAAATTCCAGTGCCACCAAATCCAGTTGCCTTATTGTAACAATGTACACCTGATATCAAATTTGCTTGGCCTGATAAAATTATACCAATTTCAGCTGAAAATATCACCACATCAGTAACAGAATTGTCATTTCCAATTATATTTATCGCGGTCCCGGAGAAATTCCTCTCTCCTTTATCACCACCAGCAGTAATATGTTGTCCAAGGAAAGAATTTCTAATGCATGTTTCATGACCACCTCTGACAAAAATACCATTTGTTGTGAAATGAGTAATATAACAATTGTCAATGCTTGTTCTTAGTGAATTTATCACCTGGATACCTCCTCCTCTGAAATTAGAATCCAACAATAAATCTCTTAAGGTTATGAATTCAAAGAAATATTCAGGAGCATTGTTTGAAGATGTCGATAAATCGAGGAGATATCCATCTGTTGGAAAATTATCTGAAGCTTTTAGTGTTCCTCCATGAATCTGTTTCAAAAAAAAAAAAAATAAGTTTAACAATATAGGGCTAAATGTTGAAATATTAAAAGTACTAGCTAGATCCTAAAAAAAAAAAATTAACAGCTAGAGCCAAATTAGAAATACAAAAAAAATGAGGTCTTAAAAGAGGCAGGTACGGAGGTTCGAAAAAATTAAAAGGAATTTAAATATTAATAGTAAAGGAGCAGCTAAAATGACAATGTAAAAGGAATTTAGTATGAGATTTAGTGCAGCTAAAATCGTGAAGGCCGAAATTAATTTTGTTTTTTCAAAATTTTAGTCAAATGGAAATATTGAAAAAAAGAAAGTAGAAAAAGAAATAAAAATCAAATTCACAAGATCACATCTGTAGTTTAGGAGACTTTTCCCTGATATCACCATATTCTCAAAATCAAATTCACACTTATAGTAAGCCCTCTATTCCAATGTATGTGGCGATTTTTTGATTTCCGAGGGTGAAAGAGTTTAAGTTTGAATGTGACTCCAGACATGAAATTTTAAGTTTTTCAAAATAAAATTTATATATTTAGAAATTATCTAAAAAGTAGTATAATTTATAATAATTGACAATTAAAAATATTTAAAATATATAAAAAAAAATTACGGTCAAAAATAGAGTTGTTTGAACCACAAAATTCAAAAGAGGTCAGATAAATTAAAAGCAGTGGATATAGATCTTCTGATACCATGGAAATCAGTGTTTCATTTATCTAAGGGCTAAAATTACAGGAAAAAAAACATGTGTTAGTTTATATACAAAGTACTACTTAATACGATTGATTCATATGCATTTTATCTCATTAAATTATTTAATTATAATAAGTTAACATGATTTGGTGTAAATACTCAAATATACTACCATCCACAAAGTAATGACATTTAAAACTTTGCCAATACATGTGTGTTGAAAATTGAAAAGGACTTAAAAAGGTCAAGTCAATAGTTACATTTTAAAAAAAATCCAAACTATCGGCAGATATGTAACACAAATGTTCCAACAAATATTTAACATATGCAGCTTAATAGTCTAGAAGGAAGGCTGATATCATTTCTCATTTTCCTAAGTAACTATCAGTTTACCTACTTCACTGTTGAAATCAGAAATAGGTACAATGGTCAATTAATTTCATATCATCTCCAAACATTGATATGCCACCTTACACATTTTGACAATTACACATACACTACTATTTTTTTTGTCCTCGGTGTAATTTAACATGTTATAGCAGATGTTAAAGCGTACCATGAGATTGCCGCGGCCGACAACGGGGAACTGCAATGGCTGGCTGATCAAGTAATTCCCACCTTCAAGATTAATTTGAGCACCACCAAGATTTGATATTCCTTGCATCAAGAAACCATTTGTTGGCCCCTGAAGTGCATCAGAAATTGCTTGTAGAATTGCTTGTGTGCTATCTAATTTCCCAGTTGGGTCTGCACCATATGATGTTACATGATATACTCTTGGACCTGGTGTAACCTAATCAATAATACACATAAACATCATATATATCTAATTAATTTGCTCTTAATTAATCAACATTCACAGACTGATAAACCAAAGAAAAAAAGAAAAAGACTTACGGTCACTGCTGATTGTGATGGTGATGGTGATGGAGAAGGAGATTTAGAAATCGAATCGCGATGAATAAATGAAGCTTTAAAAGCTTTCATTTTCTTCATTTGATGATCATGTTGTTTTTTTCCAGGATGAACATCTCCAAGAACATGGGATAGATAAGCCAAAACAACCAAGAACAGAAGAGAAAAAGCCCATGCTCTTTTTCCCATGTTCAATTTGTGTGTGTCAAGTTTCAACCAATGTCAATGAGTCCAAGAAAAAACATTCTAGGTTCCCATATATATACTAGGAAAGAAGTTTTTTCTTTAAAAAAAAAAAAAAAAAAAAAAAAATGGGCGTAGACAAGATAGCTAGGCAATGAAAAGAGAGAGATTTAGCAAATAAAAACAAAATAATGGCAAGTAAGTAAAGTTGGATTTAAGAAATCTAAACAGACAAAGAGTGTGAGAATAGACAGAAAATTAAAGGCTCTCTTTGAATGTTATTATTCTTTTATATTTTGAAGATCTATCATAGGATTACTTAAATATGTGTGTAAATTGGGTTGCCTTGTTGAATAGTATTTCTTTCTTCTTCTTATGGCATGGGAGAAAAGAAAAGTAAAGCAGTGACCAACTTCTCACTTTAAGCATCCTTACAAAGTTTGGCAATTAGTTGAAAAGGTAAATGAATTCATTAAGTTTGAATATTCGCTAAGTGGGGAAAGAAAGTTTGTATCTTACGCAAATAATTAAATTAGCAAAACACTTATTTGTTTTGATTTTTTTTTTATTTTTTTGACAAATAATGAAGTAAAGATCTGTTTGAGATATTATTGGTTAGTTGTTGAATGTTGATTTAAGGTGTTGAAATCTTGAATTGCAAGATCATTTTTACTCCCTCCTATATAGTTTGTTCTGAAATAAATGACGATTTATAAATTTGAAAACAATTTAATTTCAATTTTACTTTTATATTAAATGACAAATTTTTAGTCTTTTAAATACTAAGATCATAATTTTTTTTGAAAAAAAGACTTATTTTTTCTTAAAATTTCATGCCTAATCAATACCATATATAAAATAAAATGAAACGGATGGGAGGGGAGTATTACTCCTTCGTATTGTTTTACTTGGCCTTTGTTGACTTGGCACGAACACGTTAATAAAAAATGTATGCTATTAGATTAACTTTATTAGTAATGTCTTGGAACTCTTAATATGACTATTATTGCTCTCTTTGCTTCATTTTACTTGGACCTTGTTGACTTGATATACTGGTTAAAAAAATTTAGCTAAAGGTGTATTTCACTAAATTAACATTATTAATGATGCTTTGAATTCTAAATTTGACTATTTTTCTTTATGTATTTATTTAATACTAAGAGTTAGAGAAAAAAAATATGACAAAATTCTCTTGATTTTATAAATTGAAATAACTATTTTTAGTATAAGAGCCAAGTAAAATGATATTTGAGAGGGAGAGTTGGTACTTTATTGGAGTTATTTAATACTAGGGTAGAAATAGAAAAATATAATAAATTCTTTTTGATTTCATAGATTGGACAAGCAAATTGAAAAATAACTATTTTAAGTATAGCAGTCTAAGTAAGACGAAAGATGAGTAATTTACATACTTCCTCCATTCTATTTTAGTTGGTCATCTTACTAAAAATAAATGTCTCGTATTAGTTGATCACTTACTAAATCAGGATAGAATTAATTTTTTTTTTCTCATTTTACCCCAATAATTAATTATATACATTAAATGTGAATAATTTAATTTTAATGTTCATTCCTATGCCCAATAAATATCATTGATATTCTAAAGAATAAAATTCATTCTTTAATTTATAATTTTTTTAATCACCATGTAAATATAAAATATGTCCAATTAAAATTAGACGGAGGGAGTAGAATAACTTTCTTGTGAAGTTTTTGATGGTCCACTGCGTTTGGTTAATTTCAGACTACTTTCTAATTGGTCAACGGCCAGCATATTAATATGGTACACAAGATAAAACCTTTGATATATATCTTTTTCCACTGTTATTAGAGAAGGTGTTTAGAGTTACTTGGCCTGATGGAAGAGTATCCTTAAGCTATTTGACTAATGAAAAGTGAATTTTGTTCCCAAAATGAAATGGAGACAAAGTTATTTTATTTTGAATTAAATAATTAGGAGTATATTTGTCTCTATATGTTTTCTATTTGAATTGAATGGCACTTTTGGTCCCTTAATAACTGATAAATTATAATCTTAATCCTTGTGATATTTGATTAAGAAAATTTGCCCTTCAATTGTTTGAAATGTGCAATTCTTTTTATCTATTTGCTTATGAATATTCACTAAATTTTAAAGTTATCAATTGTTCAACTGTTTAACTATCTTTTTTTTTTTTTATCAACAAACGGCTTAACTATCTACTTGTTATATTAAAGTTGTGTTGTCACCGCATAATTGAGAGTAATACACTTCTAAAAATAGTCTAGATATAACATATTTTCTACGTAAAAGAAATAACTGAAGGCTAAATATGTTGAATCATACATCACAAAACTAGAATCAGCATTTACAAGAACAAAAAATACTACTCCCTTTAAAATATAGCAGCTATTTTATGATACTAATAGATTAGGGTTGTCTTTCATTAAAGGAAAATACGATTGAGAACTGCTTATAAATAACTAGGAACTAGGAATAGGACGATACTAGAACTAGAGCTCTTAGTTTTTTTTTGTTTTTTTTTTTTTAATTAACTAATCTAGCTACTTTGTTTTTATCAATGTGGGGGTGAACTGGAGATTAATCTTAGGTACTGTAAATACGCCTAATCTGTTTGATATTTTTGACTTCATCTAAAGTAATAGATACTATAGTAGGTATCTTTTGAATTTATTTGATCTTTTCAAACACAACTTCATCATGTTCATTTATAAGGACAAAATTAATTTCCATTTGAAGATGATTCATACTGGCCACGTATCTCTTTTTAATTGTTCTATTTTTCCCTCTCCCATAAGTAAAATCAACAGTAAATAATAAACACTTTGGAGAAAAGTTGCCAAATTTTGGAATTTCTAGGATATAACTCTATAATAATTGATATTGCATGAAATCCATCTTATTCTTAAACTTTTTAAATCTCTTTTACCCATCCTGAGTAGCTCCCAACTCTTTTGCTACCACCCGCCTAGGGGGCGGAGCTACACTTGAGTTAGGGGTTCATTCGAATTCCCTTCGGTGGAAAATTATGTTATATATACACGGTTAAAATTATTTTTATGTATATATAGTAGATGTTGAACCTCCTTCGATTAGTTCTTATATTCACTTATGAACCCCCTTAGTGAAAATCCTAGTTCCAACACTGCTCCCGCCCCTTATGCTCCTTTGGCAACTCGAACTCACAAACTTTGAGTTGCAAGTGAAGGGTGTTTAACATGTTGTCTTCAATGTTTTCGGGTACACAAAATCTGTATGTTATGTAGTATACACTTCAACTAAGTTCAAGACCAAACTTGTCAAGAGCAACTTGAAGTTTCAACACCTTCAACACAAGATAAAAAATGATCTATCCAAGAAGTGTGTTATAATTTCAGAAATAAGATGAAACAGAAAGTTAAAGCCAAGCCCTCCGAATTCACGGAGTGTCCTTAAGGAAATAATTTCCCTCAAGTACCCGAGGTTATGGAATTTTCCTCCCAGGATAAAATGGCTTTCAATCTAACAATAGTGGTACCTCAAACTATTGAATTCGTCGAACTCACTCAACGATTAGATGATCACACGGAGTATTTCAGAAAAGAAGAAGTGCTTTTGCAGAAAAAATTGTTGTTCCTAAATCTGTGGATAAATGCAGGTTTATATAGTCATTAGGTGCCTCTTCCGAAAAGAGGCAATGGTTCATTCCAAAAGATGTGTCCTTTGGAACAGTCATGTCTGTTCATCAAATTAGTGTGTCTTTTTACTAAACAGTCACAACCATCCGAAAAATACCTCTTTTCTCGAATCAGTGTGTCATTTCGTTGAAGAGTTTTATCCCTTCCGAAGCAGCATTTCACATCTCTGCAGTTTTTGCACTGCATGCATGCATTTTAATGGAGGCAAAACTATGTTGCGTTTTATCCGAAGCAAAAGCAAAAGCTGAAGCCGAATCGAGCGAGCGACGACGACGGCGTGAGGTACCTTTTGGTTCTTGCCTCACTTACCATGTGGAGTAAGTGTTTCATAATATAAACACTTGAAAATTTTCTTCTCCCACCAATGTGGGAGAATTAGTAGACTTTCCACTTTTGAGTACACTTTCCATTTTTGAGTGTTATCTCAATTCTTTCTCTCCACTTGGTTTCCTCCATTTCCCATTCACACTTTTGATCTAGAACCCAACAATCTCCCACATGAATGGGGAATGACTACTTTTTCGTAAAACTTTACGGACAAGTATGTGATCATCAACCAAAGACTGATTGTTTCTGAATAAATGGATTTTCCTTTGAACTTTTCGTAGTAAACATACATCGGATGCACCCGGTCAATCGGTAGATTTGATATCTTTGAACTGTCGAGCTTTAATGTACACTTAGACAACAAATGTCACACAACCAGCCTTTTACCGTTTATGGTTCTCATGATTTTATTCGTTTCAGCCATGAACACGTCCTAGTCTCATGAGAGCTTAGAGAATAGACCTTTACAAACATTCTCCATGAAGCGGCTTCGACTTCCCCCTCACATAGGTGATTTCTAAACGTTCAATTATATAGATTAAACTATTTGGTCAAATCTGCCAAATTTAGATAATCATTAAAAAACTTCACTCCATAATTCTTATTCATGTTTACTAAATATTATATACATCATGAGAATGGGTTGGATATATTGACAATGTTGAACCTGTCAGAAAACTTTATTTGATCTTCTTGAACCTAGCTCTTGGGATCTCCAGTCTGCCAGGTAGAGTTACCAACATGCTGACTTGTCCTAGGCCGTAAACCTATTTCCTTGGATGTCCTCTCAACCCATTCTCTAGATAGGACTTTTGTAAGTGGATCCGACACATTATCCTTTGACTTTACATAGTCAACGGTGATAATTTCACTAGAGAGAAGTTCTCTAACGGTATTATGTCTTTATCTTATGTGACAAGATTTACCGTTGTACATCATGCTCCCTTCCCTACCTATTGCATCTTGACTATCACAGTGTATACATACTGTTGCCAATGGTTTGGGAAAATAAGGAATATCTTTCAAGAAATTTCGGAGCCATTTTGCTTCTTCACCGGTTTTATCAAATGCGATAAATTTAGATTCCATTGTAGAGCGAGTAATACATGTCTATTTAGATGATCTCCAAGAAACTGCTCCTCCGCCTATAGTAAATACATATTCACTCGTGAATTTTACTTCATTCGATCTGGTGATCCAATTTGCATCACTATATCCTTCAAGTACCGCGGGATATTTATTATAATGCAAAGTATAGTCTTGAGTGTATTTAAGATACCCCAAAACTCTTTTCATTTCTATCCAATGAGTTTTATTAGGATTACTCGTGTACTGGCTCAACTTACTAATAGCACATGCTATGTCTGGTCGTGTACAATTCATGATATACATTAAACATCTCAACACTCTTGCGTATTTCAACTGTGAGTCACTTTGACCCTCATTCTTTTGAAGTGCGAAGCTCACGTCCAATGAAGTCTTGGCAATACCAAATTCCAAACACTTGAATTTGTCAAGTACCTTTTTAATGTAATGAGACTGTGACAATGTCAATCCTTGTGGAGTTCTGTGGATTCTTATTTCTAAGATCATATCCGCAACTCCAAGGTTTTTCATATCAAACTTGCTCTCGAGCATTCATTTCGTAGCATTTATGTTAGAAATATCTCTATTGATGATCAACATATCATCCATATACAAACAAACAATGGCTTGATGATTTGGAGTGTCTTTAATGTAAACACACTACATTCATTTATCTTGAACCGATTTTCCAACATGGTTTGGTCAAACTTCGCATGCCATTGTTTAGGTGTTTGTTTTAGTTCATAAAGTGACTTAACAAGTTTACACACCTTATTTTCTTTTTTTAGAACCACAAAATCCTCAGGTTGTTCCATGTAAATTTCTTCCTCCAATTCTCCATTTAGGAATGTTGTTTTCACATCCATTAGATGAATTTCAAGACCATATACCGCCGCCAAGGCAATTAACATCCAAATTGATGTTATCCTCATTACAGGCGAGTATGTATCAAAGTAATCAAGGTCTTCTTTCTTTTTGAAGCCTTTTACTACAAGTCTTGCCTTATATTTGTCAATAGTGTCATCCGTTTTCATTTTCTTTTTGAAGATCCATTTAGAACCTAAAGGTTTATTTCCTAGAGGAAGATCAACTAACTCCCACGTATGGTTGCTTAAGATTGAATCAATCTCACTATTGACTGCCTCTTTCCAAAAGGATGAGTCTGAAGACGTCATCGCTTCTTTAAATGTTTGGGCCTCATTTTCTAAGAGAAATGTTACAAAATCCGATCCAAATGAAGTTGACGTTCTTTGGTGCGTACTACGTCATGGATTCTCATCATTATGTACATCCTCACTTGGTTCATCTCGAGGTCGTTTAGACCCCCCACTAAACTGTTCATGTCTATTTTTATATGGATAAATGTGTTCAAAGAATTCAACATTAGCTGATTTAATTACCGTACTTTCATTGATATCCAAATGTTCGGATTTATGAACCAAAAACAAATATGTTTTACTACTTTTAGCATATCCTATGAATACGCAGTCCACCGTCTTAGGTCTTATCTTTACCTTTTTAGGCATAGGAACTTGTACCTTCGCTAGACACCCCCACACTTTAAAATATTTCGAGTTAGGTTTCCTTCCTTTCCATTTTTCATATGAAATTGATTGTGTCTTACTATGGGGTACTCTATTGAATATTTGGTTAGCTGTAAGGATAGTTTTCCCCCATAAGTTTTGCGGTAAACCTAAACTTATAAGTAAGGCATTCATTATTTCCTTCAACGTTCTGTCTTTCCTTTCTGCAATTTCATTAGATTAAGGTGAATACGGGTCGTAGTTTGATGGAAAATTCCATTCTCTACACATATTTCCGCGAAGAGAGATTCATATTCTCCGCCCCTATCATTTCTTATAGTTTTGATCTTTTTCTCTAACTGATTTTCTACTTCTATTTTATATTGCCTAAATGCATCTATTGCTTCATCCTTACTATTTAGCAAATAGATATAACAATATCTAGTGAAATCGTAAATAAAAGTTATAACATATTTTTTTCCACCACGAGATAGTGTTGATTTCATATCACAAATGTCAGTGTGTATTAAGTCTAAGGGATTGAAATTCCTTTCAACGGACTTATATGGATTCTTAGCATACTTTGATTCCATACATGTTTGACATTTTGATTTATTGCACTCAAAGTTTGGCAAAACTTCTAAATTAATCAGTTTTCGTAATGTTTTGTAATTGACATATCCTAATCGTTCATGCCACAAATCATAAGACTAAACCAAGTAAGAAGAAACTGAACTTTTATTGATTTCAACATTTATGATATTCATTTTGAATAGGCCCTCTGTGAGGTAGCCTTTTTCTACGTACACTTCTCCTTTACTAAAAATAATTTTTTTGGAAATAAATAAACATTTGAATCTATTTTTATCAAGAAGTGATACAGAAATCAAGTTATTCCGTAACTCCGGTACATACAGGATGTTGTTTATAGTCGACAATTTTCCTGATATCATTTTCAGGCAGACTTTTCCTGTTCTTTCAACTTTTGCAGTTGCCGAGTTAGTCATGTATATCTTTTCTTCGCCTTGAGCCGAATCAAAAGCAGCAAGTAACTCTTTATTAGCACAAGCATGGTGGGTGGCATCGGAATCCATCCACCATTCTCGAGGATTTCCCACCAAGTTGCATTCAGTCAGCATGGCACACAAATCGTCCATTTCTTCCTTAGACTCAGCCATATTTACTTGGTCCTTCTTTTTCCCTTTCTTTGGGGAACGACAATCTGTTGACTTGTGGCTAACCTTTCCACAGTTAAAGCATTTTCCCTTAAATTTCTTCTTGGGTTGATTACTTTCATGTCCATCTTTCTTCCGCTTTTTGGAGTTGTTGTGGTTGTCTTCTATAATATTTGCTCCACTTATTGCAGAATTTTCTTTCGACCTTCTTTCTGCGGCTTTATTATCTTCTTTAGTGCGTAGTCTTACTATAAGATCTTCGACCGTCATCTCCTTTCTCTTATGTTTTAAGTAGTTCTTGAAGTCCTTCCACATAGGTGGTAACTTCTCTATTATTGCCGCGACTTGATTTGCCTCATTCACAACCATACCTACAATAAAGTTTATGTGAACATTAAGAACATTTTTAACATGTTCAACTAAGGTATTCATTAAAGTCATACCTTCCACGAGGAGATCGTGGATGATTACTTGCAGTTCTTGGACTTGAGATATAACAAATTTGCTGTCAATCATTTTAAACTCTAGGAATCTTACAACGAAGAACTTTTTAGTTCCCGTATCCTCAGTCTTGTACTTTCTTTCCAACGCCCCCTATAACTCCTTTGTCATCGTCATTCCACTTTTCACGTTGTATAGTTCATCTTGGAGGCCATTTAGAATGTAATTCCTGCATAGGAAATCTGAGTGTTTATACGCCTCCATAACGACAAATTTCTCTTGGTCTGAAGTTCCTTCGGGCACCTCAGGAGCTTCTTTAGATGTAAATAGTTGAAGAAATAAAGTTGTAAGATAGAAGAACATCTTATGTTGCCACCTTTTGAAATCTACACCCGTGAATTTTTTGGATTTCTCCGTTGGTGCCATTGCTAGCGGAGCATTCGTACGACTCGTTGTAGCAACATTAGTTATTGCCATAGTCGTTTCAGCATAATTCACTTGACTGTCAGTAGTCATTTTCCTGTCACAACAAGACAGTAAGTTTAGTATATCAAAATACTATTAATAAAGTTGCAGCAACTTTAAACACCCCTTATTTTAAATTTAACGATGAAGTTTTTATGACTTTCAATCGTCAATCAAATGATCTTTAACATATGATGAAAACTTTATTTCTTCAAATCACTAGTTAAGTTCAAACAGAGTAGAAAACTTAAAAGCTTTAATCTCCAGAAACCAAGCAATACGGATACCGAAAGTTATTTCCTTAAGATTGTTGTCTTCAATATAATCGTGTACACAAAATCTGTATGTTATGTAGTATACACTTCAACCAAGTTCAAAACCAAACTTGTTAAGAGCAACTTGAAGTTTCAACACCTTCAACACAAGATAAAAAATGATTTATCCAAGAAGTGTGTTATAATTTCAGAAATAAGATGAAACAGAAAGTTAAAGCCAAGTCCTCCGAATTCACAGAGTGTCCTTAAGGAAACACCTGAGGTTATGGAATTTTCCTTCCAGGATAAAATGGCTTTCAATTCAACAATAGCGGTACCTCAAACTATTAGATTCGTCGAACTCACTCAACGATTAGATGATCACACCGAGTATTTTAGAAAACAAGAAGTGCTTTTGCAAAAAAAAAAATCGTTCCTAAACCTGTGGATAAATGCAAGTTTATATAGCCATTAGGTGACTCTTCCAAAAAGAAGCAATGGTTCATACATGTGTCCTCTGAAACAGTCATGTTTGTTCATCAAAACAGTCATGTCTGTTCATCGAATTAGTTTCTTTTTACTGGACAGTCACAACCATCCGAGAAAAGTACCTCTTTTCCCAAATCAGTTTGTCATTTTCGAACTGGAAAATCATACATTTCAAATAAATCTTGTCCAAAAAGATAGATCTCATCGATCGATCATTTGACAAATCTAAATAGTTTCAAATAAATTTTGTTCAAAAAGACAGATCTCATCGATCCAAATCCAAATTCGAGCGAGCGACGACGAAGGCGCGAGACACCTTTTGGTTCTTGCCTCACTTACCATGTGAAGTGAGTTTTTCATAATATAAACACTTCAAAGTTTTCTTCTCCCACCAATGTGGGAGAATTAGTAGACTTTTCACTTTTGAATACACTTTCCATTTTTGAGTGTTATCTCAAATCTTTTCCTCCACTTGGTTCCCTCCATTTTCCACTCACACTTTTGATCTAGAACCCAACATAACAATCAAGCAACTCCCACCTCTTTTGCTCCCTCCCGCCCTTTTTTCTCCTTTGGCGACTCGAACTTACAACCTTCGAGTTGAAAGCGAGAGATGTTTGCCATCCAAACAACTCCATCTTAGCTTCGAATCATCAAAATAATATTTCTAATTATTTAGTTTCGAGGGAAGTTGTCATTTTTGGAATCATCTAGTTAGAGTACATCGAAACATTATATAGTGCTAGTTTTATATATAAGTAAAAAAAAACTTTTATAACCAGCGTTTATGCATTAGTCACAGGTCATATACAAGGGTCGTTTGGTTTGAAAATGGTTATTCCGGGATAACTAATTATTCCGGGATAAAATAAAAGAACACATTTTTCTTTGTTTGGTTGGAGGGATTAATCCAACTCGGGATAACTTATCCCACCATTTTCCCCTTAGTCTCAGGATAACTTATCCCATATACATGGTGGGATAAGTTATCCCGATAATCTCGGGATAACTAATTTCGATATTAGTTATCCCGGGATAACCATTTTCAAACCAAACGAGGGATCAAATGAAATATAAGGAATAATCTCCCTAGCTTTCTTTTTAGCCTGTGACGTTTCTGCATGATCGTACATCTGTATTTACTTACAATTGTTTTAAGCATATGTCACCCATTTTCAACGGTGATGATTCGATTATACATTATTTTACCTCTTTAATTATTACATCATTAAGTACTACTTACTTTCTTTATTTTTCCTAAAAGCTTCGTCATTTGTCAGTATTTAGCACTGTTAATGTGATTCTTCAGGCACATAATTTTTTTGAATCAGGAAATAGGTCGCCTTAATCAAGTACGGAGTACATTTCCTTTTACCAAATCATTGTCAACACAAAGTTAAACATTAATATTATCTCAGTCCTTTAAAAAAGCAAAAAATACATTAACACCACAACTTATTTTCACTGAATTACATAAAATCCCTACAATTTTTATTAACTACCTAAATCCATTTTTTTTTTCTAAAAGAGCCAGATAATTACTTTTTGAGTTGGAATTGAAATTGAAGTTTAAAGTTGTATTTGATTATAAATATAAATTAGAATTATTTTTGACTTTTTGTGAGAAAAATAAAAATGAAAACATTTTAGTGTTTGGATGAGCTTTTAAAAAGTACTCCTAGCTTATAAGCTAAAAGTAAAAAATAGAGAGACTCTATTTTTGACTTTTGGCTTACTTTTGTACTTTATTGGCCTAAAAGTAATAAGTGCTTAAAAGCACTTTTTAGTTTTGTAAACACTACTAAAAGTTTTTAAAAAAAAAACTTTAAAGTCAAAAGCATTTAAAAATAATTAAGTCAATCCAATCACCCCCTAACTCATTATTTTCACTTTTCTAAATATAATTTGTTCAAATACAATTTCAAATTATATTTTGAATTCTTGTGATCAAACACTACAACTTTCACTAAAGTTAAATAATTTTTTAAAAAATAAAAATAAAAAATTCTCATGGCCAAACACCCCATTAATATCCGAAATTTCCATACTTAATTGAACCAGCTACTATGTATAGCGAGGATGTCCTTATTGGTGTACTATGAGTTATGACATATTCATTCAACCAAATATATATGGTATAAATAACAAAAATATCAACCCTTTCGAAGTAATTATATTCTCTTCCATTTTTTTATTACTTTACTTTATCTCCCTATTAATATACATAACATAGCCAACATATACATAACATTTTATGTATATGTTGGGATTTTTATAATATATTTAGGAAAATGAAATTTTTTGTAATATTAAAAATATAAGTTGTGTATTTATGTAATTTTTAGTATTATGTCTATTAAGAAACATGGCATGGGCCAAAGTTACTTGTCCCTTAGATAATGAATACTAAACAGGAAAATTGGTTATCCATCCCATTCATGTTTTCAAAATTAGTTAGATAGTTTGTTGCATGGTTACCAAAGTACTCAAAGTAAGTTTTTTTCCTCTAAAAATTACACAAATACACAACTTATCTTTTTAATATTACAAAAAGTCTCAACTCCCTAAACATATTACAAAAATCTCAACATATACACAGAATGCTATGTATATGTCGGCTATGTTATATATATTAGTTTATTAATAGGCAGAGAAAATAAAGCAATTAAAAAAGTGAGAGAGAGTGTAATTACTTTCAAAATAGTTGGTATTTATGTTATTTATACTTTTTTCTTTTTTGGCTAATCATTATACTATATCGATTCATAATTTCTCTCAACATCTGTTCAAGTAATACTCTTTATTAGTTGACTTGTTCATGTTTGTTGTTGAGCAACTACAACTGATTAATTCCTAGTTAATTAGAGATTTCGATGAGCTAGTTACATTTTGGAGAAAAATATGTATTGATAAAACAATAAGAAGATATTTATATTTGCGATATCAATTAGTGAAAATTAAAGTTTTAGTCATATTGTTTTGGTGCATTTATTTAAGGGGAAAAGACAAAAACAACACCTAAAACTAAAATAATTTCACAAAACTAGCACCTAAATTTAAAAATCCAGTAAATAGCACCTCAATTCTACATCACAATTCGGCCCTTTTCGTTTTGTGTCCTGGGCCGACTTTTCATCTTTAATAGTAAAGTAATATAGGCGCTAGTCTTACTTTTCTCATTTCTCGGTAGTTAGTAATTAGATTTGCAGTACTAACTAAAACTATAGTAATTAGTTAGTAATTAGATTTGCTACCTCACCCGTTTTGGCTCATTTTATTTTTTTTAAATTCTACTCTTTTTTATTCTTTTTAAACAATAGAGTAATTGCTTTTTTTTCTAGATTATTTTGCATTCACCAACATTATTAAAATAACATACTATTTGTTTTATTTAGTTTTACTTATTTATACAATAAAATACAATATCATATACTTTTAATAAAATACAGTTGTTAAAGATATATATTTATATATAATAATGATACAATTTCTATACATATACATATACATATTCTATATAATAATTATAGCATTTTTATACATATTTTATACAATTTTTAACTACAATTATTATTTAGATACATATTTTATACGACTCTATATAGTTTCTACATGCATTCTAAAAATGTATCAATCTAGTATGAGAAAGTATCAATTGAGTATATGGGAACTGCAAGTGTATCAATGTAGTATAAAAGTGTATTAATGTGGTATAAAAGAGTATCAATTGGGTATAGGGACTGCATGTGCTTGCATAGAATTTCCTTTCCCTTTTTTAAAAAGTGTATCAATATAGTATAAAAGTGTATCAATTTGGTATAAAAGTGTATCAATTGAGTATAGGGACTGCATGTGCCCAATTTGACCAAATGGCTAAAAAAGGAAATTACTTTAGTCGACTGGCTACAGCATGTCCACCTTTTCAATTATGGGCCATTTTTTTTTTAAAATGGCCATGTCATGTCCTTTCCCTTTATTTAAGGCCCATTTGTTAGTCGTTTAGTCTTATATAATTAGTGATCTATATGTTGAATAACAATGGCGAAGTAAAGTACTAGTAGAATAGTATTTATGAGCAGATACATAAATTGACTAATTATTGTGTTCCATAAATTGAAATAACAATGGGAAAGTAAAATAGTGTTAGTCATTTAATCTTATAATAAGAGTTTTAGTTATTGTTGTTGTGAAATTAAATTGTAATTTCACTAATTATTCCAAATGCTCATCCAAATTAGAAGAAAATCGAAAGTTATTTGTGTGTTCTTCCAAAACCTCATCTACGTCAACATATGTCAATGTTAAATATAAAGAAAGTAAACTTATTGTGCTAGAGAAACTGAGAATCTATGGAATGAAATTGATATAATTCTCAAACTGTTGAGCTCATGCTGCTAAGCAGTTTGGGGAGAAGAATACAGAGAGGGAGAACTAGAAGAAGCTATTTTCTTATATTATACAATTGATTTGTACATTGCTTCTTTTATACTAGTGCACATATACAAGCTCCACATGTATTGCACCTCACTAACTAACTATTTTGTCCATCTAAGTGACAGCTAAGCAATATAAGTGGGTGTTGCTAACTGACTGTGGAAGGTTAACTTCCTTTAACTGCTAAGTGCTTCACTTCACTCATTCTGATACTCCCCCTCAAACTGGAGTCTATGTATACATTCAGTAGTCCCAGCTTGTTCAATAAGGAATGATGTTGTGCAACATCTAGTCCTTTTGTGAGCAAGTCTGCAAGTTGTTCCTTAGTACCAATGTATTCTGTGATCAAACCACTTTTGTTTTTTCCCCTAACAAAATGATAGTCTATCCCAATGTGTTTAGTCCTCTTATAAAAGATGGGATTAACACTGATTTGGATTGCTGCCTTGCGATAACAATGCACCTTGACAGGTGTTTCAATGTTCATATTCAACTCTTTCAAAAGCCCTGCAAGCCATGTTACTTCAGATACAACAGCTGTCATGCTCCTATATTCAGCTTTAGCTGGACTTCTGCTTACAGTGTTCTCTACCAGTCTCAATCACATTGCCACTGTAAATACCCTACAAGACATAAAAATCAGGGAAGAAACTAATACTGCAAGATAAGTCCTTAGTGAGCCTTGTTACAGAAAGTAGATTGAACTTGATGTCAGGGGCATGTAGGACATTTTTCACTGCAAAGTTTCCCAGAATAGTAGTTTCTCACAGTATGTTTAGTTGTTGCCTTCTTTCCTATAGGCATCTGTACTATGTCTGTGTTGCCTAGTTCCTTTATATGAGTTAAGAGGTCTTTACATGAAGTAATATGGTGAGTAGCTCCGGAATCGATAATCCATTTTTGTGTACCACAATTATTTTGCATAGAAAAATTACATGCTAGGTTAGCTCTGCAGTCATTTGCATCTTTGTTGTGCTTCATATTGTGCACCTGCTCCATTTCATCAATAGTGACCTCATTTAGTGCTTGTTCCCCTCTATTAGTTGTTGTTGCACTATTGGCATAAGGCCTGGAGCTTGACGATCCGGTATGATTGTAATTTCCTGTCCTAGAGTTACTGACTCCATTGTGATAAGCTGGTGAGTGTTGTGATCCTGATATGGGAAATTTCTTCTTGCTCTTAAAATCTGGTGGAAAGCCTATTAGTCTATAAGAGCCTGTTGTTACATGATTTTTGTTACATAATTTTTGTACCCACAAATCTCACAAGAACCCCCTGTTTGTGGCTTCTTTCCATTTCTAAAGGTATAACCTTTCCCTGCTAACATAGTAAAGGGTTCCTTGCTAGATCCCACGACGCCTAACAATCTCTGACTTTCCTCTTGAACTACAATCGAATAAGCTTGATTAACACTCGGTGCTTCTAGTTTAAGAAGAATATCACTTCACACATGACTGAAGGTCTCATTCAGCCCCGTTAAAAACATCAATAACCTTTGTTGTTGCAAATATTCAATATAAGGCTTAGCTTCAGCACAATTGCACGTGAAAGAAGGGACCAACACATCTAATTCACCTTACAAATCACGCAATATGGAATAATATTCAGTAACAGAATTAGTACCCTATCTAAGCCCAACAACATCAGTCCACAACTGGTAGACTGATGTCCCGACATTTGACAAAATATTTTATATCTTTTTCAAGGGATAATTGTACGTTTTTAAGAAACTGTTGTTGTATTTGATATTGGATTTTAGTGTTTTCAGGTTAAGGATTTAGCTGAAGAAGAAACTTGGAAAAGTAGCATAAAAAGGACACTGACGGTCAAACTGATGGACTGTCATCCATGTGACAGACCACCAGATTGACTGTCAAGGCTAAAAAGAATGGTCCAAGTAGATGAATCCTATGACGGTCCAAGTAACGGACTGTCGAACCTCTGACAAACAACTTGACCGTCAAGCTGAAACAGTGAATGACATCTCAAGTGATCAAGCGACGGTTCACGCGACGGACCGTGACGGCCCATCAACATGACCGTCATACCTTAACTAGAAAGTAGCAGCTTGGGACCATCAACGACGGTTCACGATGGACCGTCAGGCTACCGACGGGCCGTCAACATGACAGTCAACTTCGACGCGGCATTAATGAGTTCAAATTTCAAATCCCCAGTACTTGGGAATATATAAATACCTAGTTTAGGTTTAATTTAGGTATCTTTTATCATGTTTCTATCTTGAAAACTTATTGTAATGTATTACTCTTGGAGATTCAAGCTACTATTATGGATCTAGCTATTTTATTCATTTTTCACTGAAGATTCAAGAACAATTATTGAAACTTTTGTAAGTAATTCTCTGAATTTATTTATGTAGAACACAATGACTTCTTCTTCTTCTTCTCTTGAAATGTGTGGCTAAGCTCCCATAACTAGGGTTATGGGAGCCTTAATGTGAATAGCTAAGTGGGGTTGTGAAAACACTTAATTTCCAAACTTAATCGAGATTGTATAAACCCTTCTTCATATTAACGACCTTTCTTGGTTGCAAATTTAAAGGGTGAGCCCAAGAACATCACTTGTTTGAGTAAAAAAGTGTACATTGGGAAAAGAAGAGGTTTACACGAAATCCAAAGGCTTTAACCTTTGGATTATGGGTTGATGCCTTAACGGGATCAACCCACATGAAAGTCTAGTTGAATAAACCAACATATTTTTTAAGTTCGAAAGAATTAAAGGGTAAACTATCCATTTAGGTTGAGAAACAAATGGGTAAATTTTAGAATTCAACAACTTTTACAATTGAAGTTTTAAAATGGAAACTTGAGATAATTCACAACCCCGACTGTTTGAACATCTTGGTGAAAATAACTCTAGTTTGTCTACTCTCACTGAATTAACACTTACAATAAAAACTCACTAGTTGGAACACATTTTGCTACAAACATCTAGATATTGTTAACAAGTCAAAACCCCTTTTTACTCTGGAACCTTCGATCAACAGTCTATTAACAATCATAACACTTAGTTTACACAGTATTCCCTGTGGGATTCGACCCCAACCTATTTGGATTTTATATTTGACAGCGACCGCTTACACTTTCTAACAAGAGTTGTAATTTGGGTGTATCAAATTTTGGCACCGTTGCCGGGGAATACGATTGTCAATTAAGTTTGTGATTGTTAATTGATCTTTGGTCAAGTTTCCCAAATTTTACCTTTATTTGTTGTTGTTTTTCTTTGCAGGGTAATTATTGTGTATGCCAAGTACAAGGAGTTCGGTTGAACCGTTATATCAGCACATCTGAAACCTCAGTTAATTGGCAGAATGGTTGATCAACAAGAAGCAGATTGACTAGCCGCTCGGGCTGGAGCTCAGCTGAATCAATAGAATGAAGGTCAACCAGCGTGTCTTTTTAATCCAGATGAAGAGGACTTAGGAGATGATGATTTGTTGAATCCTACTAATCAAAGGTGTGCAGAGGATGTGGCTGAACCTGTGAACCAAAATATGAACAGAAATTGCCCTTTCAGAGTGAGACAAGATCATCAACCTGTGAAATTTGATCTTGAGAAAGATAAGGACGATATGGATGGAGAAGGTGCAGCTAGAGCTATTATTCCTCCACCATTGGAACCTAGAGCTAAGTTCAACATCACGAGCACCATGATTCAACTACTTCATCTGAAGGGGCTGTTCGGTGGACTTCTGGGTGATGATCCGAATATGCACTTAGTGAACTTTGTCACTATTTGTAAGTCTTTTGATAACCCAGGAGTAGGGCAGAATGCTATCCGTCTGCACCTATTCTTTTTGTCTCTCTCTGAGGAGGCAACACTATGGCTTAATGGATTGACTCTTGATTCTATAACAAATTAGAGGCAGCTGAAAGGAGCTTTCCTAGAAAGGTTCTTTCTGTCATCCAGGATGTTACACTTGAGGGACGAGATCAATAATTCCAGGCAACTTCCGACTGAGGCTCTTTACGATACATGGGAGAGGTTCAAGAAGAAGTTAATATAGTGTCCCAATAAAGAAATTACTGACATATATTTGATGGAGACTCTGTAAAGAGACTTGAATTCTATCACGAAGTCGGTTGTGGATAATGCTTCAGGTGGAGCATTTATGGATCTTACTTTTTCAGAGGCTTCTGAAATGTTGGATAGGATGACTAAGCAGAGTAGAGCTTGGCATACCAGAGATTCTGAGGTAGCAAGCTTTACTATGTTTAGTGGTATGTCTGCGGAGCAATGCTGAAAAGAGGAAGAGCGTGACCAAGATATGACGCACATGAAGAACCAGATGGATTTTTTTACTAAGCATTTGCTATCTGGAAAAACTGAAAAGGTAAAAGCAGTGGGGTCGCAAGGTAGAGTTGAATCTAATTCCGGGGAGGAGGCTAATTATCTGAACAACCATGGGGGTTTCCGAGGCAATAGCCAAGGAAATTAATGTTGGACGTACTATGACAAAGCTGGTTACAGAGATAGCGACCAAGGGAACTAGAAAAATAAAAACGACAGGAGTGAATTGTATATGCCTCCTGGAAATCGTGATAACGCTGCTACTAGTTTGGGTAAAATATCCATGGAGGACATAATGGAGAAGTTATTAAAATGGGTAAAGGCGACCAATGCTGGTGTGACAACGATGAATAGTGATCTATCCTCTATGAGTCAGTTGGTGGATTTGCATTCAACCTCTATAAAATAGTTGGAGCAGTAGATGAACCAACTTTCAGCGGCATTCAACTAGAGGAAGAGTGGTGCTTTGTTGAGTGACACGGTGCAAAACCCTCAGAATGATAGCTCTTGCATGGCAGTTACCACTCGAAATGGTAAAGTATTACTTGGGCAATTTATAGGCAAAGTTGTGATTGATGATGTGGTTGAAGAAGGTGTGGAAGATAAAGAAAATCGTCAAGTGGAGTCTGAGAAACTGGATGGTAATGAGATTCCATCTAACCATCAACAGGTTGATGAGTTAGAAAAAAAAAGGGAAAGGAAAATGAAGCAGTGGTTACCATTCTCCCAAAACCACCGCCTCCATTCCCTTATCAATTGAAACAAAAGGCTGATGACATAAAGTTTAGCAAATTAATAGTGATACTGATGCAGTTGATGGTGAATGTGCCTTTAGTGGAGGCACTAGAGCAAATGCCTGGATACTCTATGTTTATGAAGGACCTTGTGACAAAGAAGAGAACAGTGAGCTACGAACCGGTGGATAATCTTCACCATTGTGGCGCTATTTTGACAAGATCCTTAGTGCAAAAGAAAGCAGACCCGGGAGCATTCACCATCCCTTGTATTATCGGGTCTCTTGATTTTTCTAAAGCCTTATGTTATCTCAGAGCAAGTATTAACCTGATGTCACTTATTGTTTATAAGAAGTTGGGTTTGGGGGATCCTACACCCACAAATATGCGACTAGTGATGGCAGACAGGTCGGTGAAGGAGATATTGTATGATGTGCTAGTAAAGGTGGCCAGCTTCATATTTCCTGTTGATTTTATTATAATGGATTGCGAGGTGGACTTTGAGGTACCCATAATCTTGGGTAGACCTTTTCTCACAACTGGGAGCGTGCTTACTGATTTGCTGGCTAATGAGCTACTGTTCAGACTTAATGATGAGGTAGTTCGATCGATGTGTTCCAGTCTATAAAGCAGCACAAAAAAGGAGTGTATTCTCCATTATTAATGTTTATTATGAGGATGAGCGGGAGGTGCCGATAGAGGAGAAATTTACTATTGAAACTCTGGTTGCGGTCTTGATGAACTTTGATAGCGAAGGCATTAAAGACTATGAGGAGACAGTCTGTGCCCTGAGGGGAATAAGATCATATTCATATGCTCCCAAGAAGCTAGATTTGGACCTAAAAAATCTCCCAACACCACCGGTTAAGCCATCTATTGAAGAGCCACCGGTGTTAGAGTTGAAGGAGATATCAGGCCATCTACGATATGTGTTTCTAGGAAGTGGAAAACCTTGCCTATGATTATTGCAGCAAATTTAGGTGAGCACCAGGTTGAAGCACTTATCTCTGTACTTAGGAGGTACAAAAGGGCTATAGGTTGAACTATTGCCGATATTATTGGTTTTTCTCTAGGTATTTGCACTCACAAGATTCATCTTAAGGAAGATTGCATACCAACCATTAAGCACCAACACCGTTTTAACCCACCGATGCAAGAAATGGTTAAGAAAGAGATCATTAAATGGCTTGATGCAGGAGTTGTATACCCCATCTCTGATAGTAAGTGGGTAAGCCCCATTCAATGTGTGCCCCAAAAGGGGGCATGACTGTAGTTGCGAATGAGAAAAATGAGTTGATTCCACTCAGGACTTTGACTGGGGGGGAGAGTTTGCATAGACTATCGTAAGCTCAACTCATGGACTTTGAAGGACCACTTCTCGATGCCTTTTATGGATCAAATGCTTGATCGATTGGCGGAAAGAAGTTGGTATTATTTCCTGGATAGATATTCGGGCTATAACCAGATATCTATCTCCCCAGAGGATCAGGAGAAGACAAATTTCACATGCCTGTATGGTACTTTTGCTTTCAAACGGATGTCGTTTAGTCTCTGTAATGCACCCACCACCTTTCAATGGTGCAGGATGTCTATCATTTCCGATATAGTGGAAGACACCTTGGAGGTGTTTATGAATGACTTCTCAGTGGTAGGTGATTATTTTGAGCTATGTTTAGTAGATCTGAGTAGAGCATTGCAGCGGTGCGAAGAATTCAATCTAGTGCTAAATTGGGAAAAAAGCCACTTCATGGTGAAAGAGGGCATTGTCCTTGGGCACCGAATTTAAGCCAAAGGAATTGAAGTCGACTGGGAAAAGGTCGAGGTTATTGAGAAACTACCTCCTCCCATTTCAGTAAAGGGAGTTCGTAGCTTCTTTGGTCATGCGGGATTCTATCTTCGCTTTATAAATGACCTCTCCAAAATTGTAAATCCATTTTTCAAGCTTTTGGAGAAGGAGGCCAAGTTCACATTTGATGATGATTGTAGAAAGGCATTTGAATGCCTTAAGGAGAAATTAGTTGATGCCCCTGTTTTACAGAAATTTTGACTTTTGAGAGTCGCCACTTAATTTATTTGAAAAGAATTAAGAAAACCTTTATAAAGTACTTAAACGATCCAAAATAGAAAAATTGTTTAAATTTAAAGATTCTGAGTAAGCGGTTCCTATTAACATTTTAGAAAGGTTTTAAGGCACCTAAAATATCCGCTAACTTGCGGTTATCTGGACTATTTGAAAATATCTTTTGACTAACTTCAAAAAGATTGATTGTTGAAAAGTGATTGATTTTAGGCAAAGACTTAAGTAAAATAGTTTTGGACGACTTAGTAGGGAATTGTAACTAAGTCTAAGCGAATAAAATAGCAAATAGCACATAAAAAGGGGAAGGGGAGAAAGTAAAAGACATAGGCCATTAGTCCTAAATCAATAAACCCTGTTCTAATCTAATTGGGCTTTCGGCCCATCTTCACCTGTCCTAATCTAAACATTTGAATTTCATCCCATAACCTGTCCTAAACTATTTTTCAGGCCCGTTGGCTCAAAATCTGCTCCACCTGTATTAAATTTGCAATTTTGGCTTCGAGGCCCAAATGAATGAATAAATAAAAAGAAGACAATAATAAAAATTGAGACTTTTCAAGCCTCTTAGAAACCTCATCAATGGGTTTTGACCTATATTTATTCTTCGTCTATCTTCTAGCACCCGCACGCCATGTGATGGACCTTGGGTTTAAACTTCGGACTTGAGTCGAAGAGGTGAGCCTCATTGGCCCATTACGAAATGCAAGAGAAGAGGAATCCATTTGGAATCTAGATATTTTTTGCATGCAAAGAAAAGATAAAGAAATTAATATACGTTCAAGGCATAATAGTTACATATTTCAAAGCAAAAGAAATCAAGAATCGATTTTTGAATTACAATGATATGCACACTTGCACATGTATAATAAGAGTGAGAGTCAATAGATAAAATGCAAAGTAAAGACATTCACTTGCATGACTCATGATTTATGTTCATATTAAGAATAAATAAAGGTAAAAGGAAGAAGACAATATTCAATGAATTAATGCGAGAATCAAACAACGTAAGCTTGCGAAAGTAAAGGGATGAGGCAATAAGAAAAATACTCATGACTTTTAAAATTGAACAAACATATAAACTAATCCATATAACAAAAGAAAATAAAGGTTAACTTTTCAAGAAAGAGAATCTTTAAATTTCAATTAACGCGACATTAACGAAAATTCATACATCTAAATTACAATCAACATTTTATAGAAAAACGTGTAACCTCCTATGGTTTATATTTCTACGACATCGTTGATTCTCTTTTGATATTATGAATAAAAGAGAGAGAAATGAATCAACTCTTTAAACACACAAAGAGCACATATAATAATTCGGAGTAAGAAAATTAGAATAAAAGCTTAGCATCTCTAAAAGTGAAATATTGTTCAACAATCATACTATGCATGAGTCAAAAATATCCAAATAATTCTATTTAGACACAAAAGTCCGAACTTTCTCATCATTTTGACAAGACAACATGCGAACAAAAGAGGAATAAACATCTTGGATGAAAAATAAAGCTAGCACTTCATCTCTTATATGAGTATTTTGAAATCAATTAAAATAATTAGCAAGCAAATAAAAAATTCTTGACTTAACCAATTAATATTTTTATTAAGGCGAAACAAACAATAGTAACTATTTTTCCAACATAAAAGAAACAACTTTTCATGCTAAAAACAAATATATCCGCCAACAATAAATTTAAACATGACATGAGTACATCTTTTGAGCAAAGATCAAAACTTTATACAAAATAATCAAAGAATAAAGTTCAAAGATAAAACAATCAATATTAACTATTCTTTCAACATAAAGTAAACAACTTTATATGCTAAAACAAACATATCCACCAACAATGAGTTTAGACAAGACACGAGTACATCTTTTAAGCGAAGATTGAAACTTTATCTATAATAATCAAAGAATAAAGTCAAAAAGGAGAAACAATCAATATTAACTATTCTTTTCAACATAAAGGAAACAACTTTACATGCTAAAAAACAAATATATCCGTCAACAATGAATTTAAACAAAGCATAAATACATCTTTTAAGCACAGATTGAAACTTTATCTATAATTATCAAAGAATAAAGTCAAAAGAGAGAAAAAATCAATATTAACTATTCTTTTCAACATAAAGGAAACAACTTTACATGCTAAAAATAAATCCATCCGCCAACAATGAATTTAAACAAAACATAAGTACATCTTTTAAGCAAAGATTGAAACTTTATCTATAATAATCAAAGAATAAAGTCAAAAAGGCATGTACAACTATTGCTAGCTCATTTTTATACCATGAACATGAAAATAACCATAATATTGATACCACAACGTCCTATGGCCTTCAAGGCCGTCTACAACAAACAATCCCAGCAAACAAGATTATAACTATGAACTACGAAGAAGAAAAAAATGAAGCAGAAAATGATAATAAAAAAAAGGAAAGGTGTGTTTATCTTTTTTGGAGCAGCACAACGAGACTACGAGCTTCGTCGGCATCAATCACCACCAGAAAACATCGTCGGCAACTCAAAAAAATTTAATTAGCCAACCAACTCTACGAAACAAAAAGATATTTTTTCACCTTTCTAGCCTTTTTTTTTTAACTTTTCCACCCTTGAGACCTTTTTTTTTCACTAAAAAAAATTTCAACTATTTGCTCAGAAGCTTTTCAATTCTTTGAGACTTGGTTTTTCTACCAAAATAGTGGTAGTATTTATAGGAAAGGATAGAGATCCAATTCTATTAATCTACCAATGTGGGAGAAAGTTTTTTAGGGGTGTTTTTGGAATTTAAAAATTGAAGATAGGGTGAGTGGAAGATAATGTGCTGGGAAATTGTACAATGTAGTACAATTTTTAAATTTCAAAATTGAAATTTGGAAAAAGAAAAAAGGTTAGGGGGAATTGTACAATATAGTACAATTTTTGAATTTTAAAATTGGGAAAGGACAAAGTTTGGAGGAAATAGTACAATGTAGTATAATTTGAAATTATTTTTTTGGTGGGAATTGGATAGAAGTTGTGAGAGTTTTTGGAAATTTTGGGGTTATTTAAAATATAACCCCAATTGGGATTTTAAAATTTATCCATATTTATTTAATTTTGATCTAATTAAAAATCAATTGATGGATTGCATTGTAATTATGGCCAATTTGATTTCAATTATGGCCAAATCTAATAGATTGACTAAATTAAATTGAAATTCGATATGAATTAATACATTTTTTAATCCCGAGCTTCTTGATTTAATAAAATCAAATGTATATTTATCCAAATAAATTATTTTGATAATAAATTATATTAAAATCAAGATTTTAATTATATTTATTTTTAAAATAATCCTTAATTAAAATTTAATATTCCATACAATAAATATTTCAGTAATCAAACTATAGAATCTCGTATAACTGAACACGATAATATATAATCATTACTTAAAATGACAAAATCAAGTACAAAAAATATTTTGAAAATTTTTTATTCGGATGAAATAAATATTTTGATGTTATTAAAAACAGAAGAAACACAGGATTAAATTTAATCTTGGAGGGAAAAAATTAGGTGTCAACCACCTCCCCTCCCTTAGGGTAGGGTGGATACAAGTAATCCTGGGCAAAGGGAGGTTGACGTTCCTAATTTTTTGTCCGATCACAAATTCGAATCTGAAAGAGGTTGGCTTTCGCACGAGTTTCATAAAGTTATGACCGGACCTTGGTATCAGGTTCCCTACATATCTTAGGTTATTTAAGAATTCAGGCCACTTGGAGTTCATAAAGCTTGATGTGAAGCATGATTTCAGAATATTCATAAGCTATCTCAGCTTTAGAGTTTTGATAAAACCGAAAAGCTGGAGAATAAAGGGATTTAAGGGGAAGGTTGGAATGCAGTCGAGTTTTCTACATAGATCCCAGGCTACTTATCCTTGAGACTCAGAGAATCCGACTGCTTGTATTTTGACTCGATCGGTAGAAAAGATAGTCTCTTATTTTAGACGATCTTTGGCTCGGGATGAGTGACAAGTTGATCGAGTTGCGGAAAAGAGACTTGTAACCTCTTAACCATGAGTGTGGGATCCTTCACATACATAGTCAAGAACTTACCTGGACATAATTTCCAAAACTTTAGGTGCACTATCACTCGAATTTGAAAGAAAGAGAAGTTTACCCTTGGTATGAGTTTAGAAATATACCGAAGGTGAAGCTGAAACTGAAATATCCCAAAAATTTCCATATGCATTCTAACAGGGGTGTGGTTGGATAGTGGTGGTGATCATCCTTTAGCTTGCGTCCAGAGAGTTTGACGTCCCTCTCTAGACTATGTCCTGTTTTGTTGCTAAGAAAGAGTTCCATGTTGCGTTGCGTCCTATCTGGAGTCGTCTGCACCTGTGGTTTTGATTTGAGATTTTCATCCTCTTGGATTCTATCGACAATGTATTAAACAAAAGTGTTAGTGCTAAACATAATTCACGAAAGAGGTATATAGTCTTTACCATATCTCCACGTGAGTTGTTTCCTGAAAAGCAAAGTCATCCCTTTCATGTACCTGTTGGAAGGAAATAACTTGCAACAATAGATACAACAACTCTCTTGGTTATTTCATAATTATCTCAATTTTCGGTTGAACATGTCTTCAAAGTGGGGTGATCCTTTTGAACACCGATGACACTTTATGCAGAACAGTCCCTACAACCATGTAATATTATGCTGAGGTGAACCATTTTGGTTGCCTATGATAACCTTTCTGGTTATTGACAATAATCTTTGTATGTGACCTCGGGTAAGTCCTGCGCATCTTTTGTATCGATAAGACTTATAGATTCCCCTTGAAATGTCATCTTTGGATAATCTTGTGCATTATTTGATGTTGGATACGAGGCGACTTATAGATATCCTTTGAATTGCTAGCCTTTAGTTAATCCTTTACATTATCTGACCTTGGATAAGATATGACTTACAGATATCCCTCCAACCGATAGTTCTCAGGTATTCCTGCACATCATCGACCTTGGATACAATATGACTTATAGATATGTCTTAAATTACTAATCTTTGGGTAATCCTGCACATAATCGATCTTGGATATGACACGACTTATAGAGAACCCTTGTACTTATCAATTTGATAATCTTGAATATTCTCCGGTAAGGATTTAGTTGCAACTTACAGATAATCTTTGGACTATTAATTTTTGGGTAACCTTGCACATTATCTAGTTAGGATGTTGTTGTATCTTACGAATGACCAATGGGCTATCAACTTATAGGTAATCTTGCACACTATCCTATTTCAAATAATATGACTTATAGATGACCCTCAGATTATCAATTTCTAGGAAGTCTCATATGTCGTTAGATTTTAGATAACGACTTAAAGACGTCCGTTTAAATCACGTGCTTTTGATGTATTCAGAAGTTGATTCATAAAATAATGAGATATTCTCGACGTCAACGTATGCTATCTCGCGTGTTAATAGATATTAGATGCTAATGATATCCTCGATGCAAGTGTATGCTATCTCGCGCATCAACAGATATTAGATGCTGATGATATCCTCGAAGCCAGCGTTTGTGTCTCGTGTGTCAACTAATATTAGATCATGATATCCTTGATGCCAGTGTTTGTGTCTCGCGTGTCAATAGATATTAAATGCTAATGATATCCTCGATGCCAGCATTTGTGTCTCGCGTGTCAACAAATATTAGATACTGATGATATCCTTGATGCCATCATTTGTGTCTCACGTGTCAACAGATATTAGATGCTGATGATATCCTCAACCCCAACATTTATGTCTAGCACATCAACAGATATTAGATGCTAATAATATCTTCGATGCCAGCATTTGTGTCTCGCGTGTCAACAGATATTAGATACTGATGATATCCTCGATGCCAGCATTTATGTCTTACGTGTCAACAGATATTAGATGCTGATGATATCCTCGACGCCAGCATTTGTGTCTCACATGTCAACAGATATTGATTACTGATGATATCCTCGACGCCAGCATTTGTGTCTCACGTGTCAACAGATATTAAATATTGATGATATCCTCCATGCCAGCGTATGCTATCTCGCCTGTCAATAGATATTAAATACAATGGCCCTCTAGGCAATGAAGTGATATAAAATGGCCCTCTTGGCAATGGCATGAAATATCCCTCTCGGCGATAATATGAAATGGTCCTCTCGGTAATAGCATTAAATGGCCCTCTCGGCAATAGCATGAGATGGACTTCTCAGCAATGAGATGAAATGGTTCTTCCGGTGGTTTGAAAACAGTTTCACCTAAGTTCGTTTGTCTGCGTTTTGCTTTCTACATGTACCTATACTCAAGGAAGACAGTTAGTAGGCACAATGTCGCTCTCACTGGCGACCACAGTCAAGTTTTATGATAGTTTAATGACAAATACTGAACATCATAATTTGAATGACTTATTCTGCTATTAATCTTCTCTTTTTGAAGAAATAATTAAATAGCACATCCACCAAATGCAACTAAATGGGGTAAAACCCTTGTTTGGGCACTACTCAAATACCGTTTTCTTCACTTCAAGGAAAATTTTGAGGATGATTTTCGGCTCTTTCTCCTATTGAGTAATCCTTTGATTGTTGTATTTATTGGGCCGACTTTCTTGAATTCACCTGCACTCAAAGTAAATATTTCATAGACATAAAGTATCTTATGCTAGCGACTCTTTTTATATAAAGAATTCAAAATACAATATTCATAAAGTAGATAAGGCGCCTTTGTTTGTCCTTCATGGTCTCAAGAAATGAGATAGACAATTCAAAAAGTCCACAATAAAGGGGTATTACACCCGTCTTCGGGGCTACCCAAAAATACCGTTCTTGGGCATTATATGCTTTGGAGTGGCTCGGAACTTGCTTGAGATTTTCTAAAATAGTGTTCATCCTTTTGTATTGACCCCTGCATCCATAGAAAAATAGTTAGTTTTGAATGAAACTACTCCGTGGTGGCGTCCTTCGATCCTTGGTTTGCTCCTCGCCATCTTTCGGGTGCTCCATCGTGTTGGGACCTCCACTCTGACTCCCTATCCTAATAGATGCCTAGACAATCACTAAATAAAAAGATATGTATAGATTTTCGAAAGTAGTACTAGTTTCAAAAAATTCTTGTAAAAGCTTTGGAAAATCTCTGTCAGTCATGTCATGTACAAGCCCAACGAACATCTTTCTCTTGGTTCTGACTGTATTCTGACGTTTGATGAAGGAATTTCAGGGATTCGTCATCGTTGAGGCTTTTTATCAAAAGTTTTGTCATAGCCGAAGATTTAGTCTAACTAGACTTTGTCGCAGATGGTGACTTCTAAAACTTAACTTTGACCTCTGGTGCTGGGGAATTTGAAATATATTCCAATATATTAGTGGAAGTTTTGAGGACCTCCTCAAAATTTCTACCCCAGTTTAAAGTTGTTTGAGATGATATCTGCCCGTGAGGATCCGAAGTCTTTGTTAGTCTTCGTTCTCTTTGTTTTTGGAAGATGATCTTCCTCTTGTGAATTTTCAAGATTCCTTCTCAAAAATTCTGCCCCAGTTTCCATTTCCTTGGGTTATATAACCGAGCCGGTGGGGCGCCTACGTATCCCGTTGAAGCAGAAATTAAGTAAAACGTAGTTCAAGACTAGGCTAAGGATATATAGTAAAATCTATTGGGTTGACCGAAGCCAACATAGGACGCCTCCGTATCCCTTTCTTGGGAATTCAGGTCATCACGTAGTTCATATATAAAAGGAAGAGATAAATCTCCTACGGGGTTGACCGAAGCTGACATAGGCCACCTATGTATCCTTTTCTTGGGAATTCAGGTCAAACGTAGTTCGTACATAAAAGAAAAGGATAAATTCTCCTAAGGGGTTGACCGAAGCCGACATAGGTTGCCTACGTATCCCTTTCTTGGGAATTCAGGTCAAACGTAGTTCGTACATAAAAAGAATTTTCAGGGTTAAATGGCCCTAAATACTATTATCCATATTATTAGGATAGAAGACATGGCATTTTCTTTGCCTTTGTCTTGATAGAACGAAGGATCAATTGTCCGATTCTCTTAGTCATTGCCCTCCTAGTTAACCGCCTCAGTTTCCTCTAGATTAGGCTTCTTTGATTCTCGAACTCGTTGACTCTTTTGTTGACTGTTCTAAGGCTATTGTCTCTCATTCATCATTATCTTGCTTCTTGACATGACATAACAATGGCAGGGTTTAAGTTATTATTGTACGACGGGAGACGATTCATGGGTGGAGTGCAGGTGTCTTCTCTTGTATTTTCCGTATCCCATTCTCAAGACCATCGTTTATAGGTTTTAAAAATAATTGATAGAGTTCAGTTTTACTACTAGTCATTTTTCTTTTTCTATAACAAAGCTATAGTCAAGAAGAGGATCTCTTATTCATTTTGATCTAGTGAAGTAGGGCCATTTTGTGCCAACACAGAGTAGTTTCTATTACCTTCAAAGTAAAAACAACTCAAAGGTTGACTTGTTAGATTCCGTTAATAATAAGCAAAGCAAGATGATAAGGTAGGAAGTAAACACATAGAGTTGTTTCTCATCTCATGCGAATTGATCCATGAAGTAATGATGACTCGAGAATTTCAATGAATAGGATTTTTCTCAATGATATAGATAGGTGGAATTCATTAGGAAGGCTCAACTTTTCTACTTTCCGGCCTTATTATTTCTTTCAAGAAAGTGGAGGACAACAAAGCTTTTGGAGATATAGGTCGGGTCGAAAGGCTGCCTACGTATCTCACGGAGGAGAAATCAGGCCCTATGTAGTTCGAAACTATAATGGCTTTTTTTTATTCTAAAGTCAACTTTTCTAAAATGGTAGTGATCATTTTGGAAGTTTTAAGAATGACTGCGGACTTTTCAGAGAAACTTGGGAGACTTGGAGTACGTTTGGTTAGACTTTTATATAGTGGGGTATATTTCTGCCTTGAGATGTTCTATGGAAAATGAGATTGGATTAATTCGCCTTTCATTCGAATCAACATAACACGTATAAGCACATAAACAGTTATATTATACAAGCATATTGTAATAAACGTGCATACTAATTGGGTGACCCTTTTGAGCCAAGGGTTCAGGTCTAACGAATTTTGAAGAAAATATACGCCTTTTTAAAGCCAGTCCATTATCCCCCCAAAACCTTCATAGGTATACATAAATGACATAAATGCCTATAAAAGGGATACAATCTTTAGGGAAAGAGAAATAACATGAGAAAAAAAATAATGTCCTGCACAGGGGATAGGAAATACTAGTTCCTGAATGCTCTTCTATCAGCCTTCGACCTCTTAGATTTGTCCACTTCTTATCATTGGCGATATCTGTTGATGATCAAGCGATTTCCATATAGCTGTGCCTTAGATGCAACCGTTCAAATCGATGAATTTCTTGCTTGGCTTGTTTCAAATCCTCTCTCAATTGGTGTATGATTGAGGCATCCTTATACAAAAGTAAGCAAAGCAAGCTTTTTCCTGACCCCCAAAGGGTAATGGATTGGATTTAACAAATATATATTCTTCTTCAACACATAGATATGATTTGTCTGTAATTGACTCGGGGTCAATAGACGCAGGGCTAGTTTCTAATGGGCCCAATACCCCTCGGGTATTGGGTCGTCCTAGCTCATGCCTAAAAATAGGATTTTGGTTTAGCTCTATCTTGGGTATCTAGAGTGGATTTGAACCAGGTTTCCAAGCGGACGACTTGAGTTTGAAAATACAAACAGCTATCAGACGGCTCACGTGCTAATAAACCGTCGTATTTCCAATACTTTATTTTGAGTTGAACAACAGGGGCCGAGACATCCACGAAACCCCAAAATAATTTAATAATCAATACAAGATTATGATATGAGATGCAATAATTAAATTCCGCAAAATCAAAACATATAAACACATAAGAAATTTAAACAGTTAGTCAAAACATGAAATCAAACATTTGGTTAGAACCTAGTTAGAATCCCTAGCAGAGTCGCCATTTCTGTTTTACGAAAATTTTGAATTTTGAGAGTCGCCACTTAATTTATTTAAAAATAATTAAGAAAACCTTTATAAAGTACTTAAACGATCCAAAACTAAAAAATCATTTAAATTTGAAGATTCTGAGTAAGCGGTTCATATAAACATTTTAGGAAGGTTTTAAGGCACCTAAAACGTCCGCTAACTTGCGGTTATCCGGACTATTTGAAAATATCTTTTGACTAACTTCAAAAAGATTGTTTGTTGAAAAGTGATTGATTTTAGGAAAAAACTTGTGTAAAATAGTTTTAGAAGACTTAGTAGGGAATTGTAACTAAGTCTAAGTGAATAAAATAGCAAATATCACATAAAAGGGGGAAGGGGAGAAAGTAAAAGACTTAGGTCATTGGGCCCAAATCAATAAACCATGTCCTAATCTAATTAGGCTTTCGGCTCATCTTCACCTGTCTTAATCTAAACATTTGACTTTAGGCCCATAACCTGTCCTAAACTATTTTTCTAGGCCCATTGGCCCAAAATCTGCTCCACCTATATTAAATTTAGGGAAAATTTCAGAAATAGCAACTACAGAGCCTTAATTGTAACTTTTATAGCAACAGTTTCATAATTACGAAAAATAGCAAATTGTATTTTGTATTTAAGTAAACTGTTGTTATACAAATACATATAAAACAAGATTTACTGCCCTTATTTTACTCAAATTAGTTGAGTTAAATAAGGAATAATTATCCCATCTAATTAAATTCTCATAAATTACTCTTACTTAAATTAGTAGATTCCTTTTTCAAATCAAACTCAAATATGAAGATTATTATTTTCATGATCTTCAAAATTTCAAAATATCATTCTCTTATATCTCTAACTATTTTTTCTTGTTAGTTTTTTCATTTTTTTTATCTTTTTTTTATTTTTATTTCTTTTTTTTTATTTTTTCTTTCCACTTTATTTTCTCTCTTCTACTTCTCTTTTTTTTTTTCCTTTTTCGTTTATTTATTTATTTTTTTCTTTTTTCGTTCTCTTTTTTTTTCTCATGGAGTATTTTTTTTCGTTTTCTTCTTCTTCTTTTTTAATTTTTTTCACTTTTGTTTTTACACTTCTATTTCTAGTTTCTATTTCTCTTTCTTCTTTTTTTTTCTTTTTTTTTCATTTTTTGTTTTTTTTTATTTTTTTTTGTTTTTTCTTTTTTTTTACTCTTTTATCTCTATCTTTTATTTTTAAAAGACAAATATCTATATCATATATACATATTCAAAAATATACAAAATAAATAGACATACAGATCTGCATATGTATTTACGGTAAAAAACATACATATATATATCTGCATATGTATTTACAGAAATACATATCTGACTCACATGTATATATAAACATATATGACACAAAATCTTTATAACAAAAATGATAATTATATACATATACATATAGGTAATAAAAAAATGCATGATACATATCTTAAACAGTAAAACAAAGCAAATAAGTACATATGTTACCCTCTAAAATGACATAGTATGTACAATTCAAAGATAAATTCAACATTGTATAAAATACATATAGCTTTTCATATGTATTTATAGAATACATACCTGATCCATATGTATATTCTTATTTTATATGAGTCACTTTTGTATTTTGCAAATACATATGAAGATATATAGTATAGTTATGTTTGTTTTTGTTTAATATGAATATAATATGTATTTCGTAAATACATATGTATGTTTTGTACTGTAAATACATATCCAGATCTGTATGCCTATGTATTTTGTATGTTTTTTTAATATGTGTATGCGATATACATATTTGTTTTTTCAAAATAAAAGTTAGAGATAGAAGAGTAAGAAAAAAGGGAAAAAATAAAAAGGAAAAAAACAAAAAAACAAAAAAAGAGAAGTGAAAAAGAAAAAAAATGAAGAAAGAGAAATAGAAGTATAAAAATAAACAAAATAAAATAGAAATAAGAAGGAAAAAACAAAAATAGAAAAAGAAAAAAAATACGCAAAAGAAAAAAAAAGAAAACAAAAAAAGGAAAAAAAAAAAGAGAAATAGAAGAGAGAAAATAAAGTGGAAAGAAAAAAATAAATAATAAAAAAATCAAAATAAAAAAATAAGATGAAAAAAAAACTAACAAGAAAAAAAAGGTAGAGATATAAGAGAGTGAAAGACAGTAATGATATTTTATTTTTAAATCTTGAAGATCATTGAGATAATTATCTTCAAATATGAAAAAGAAAAAAAAAGGAAAAAGGAAAAAAAAAAGAGAAATAGAAGCGAGAAAATAAAGTGAAAATAAAAAAATAAACATAAAATAAAAAAATAATGATAATAAAAATAAGATGAAAAAAAGGATAAAAGATATGGCTATATTTGGGGGAGGTGAAATAGAGGAGTGAAAATAGGAAAATGTAAAGTAGTGAGAGTAAAACATTCACTTTCCTAATTAATGAGTAAAATAATGCTACTCTTGCTATAAACTGTAATTTTACAAAAGTGTTGCTATTTATTGTAATTATAGTATTAAGTATGCTAATTTCTGTAATTTTTTCTTAAATTTATAACTTTGGCTTTGAGGCCCAAATGAATGAATAAATAAATGAAAGACAATAATAAAAATTGAGACTTTTCAAGTCTCTTAGTGACCTCATCAATGGGTTTTGACCCATATTTCTTCTTCGTTTATCTTCTAGCATCCGCACGCCATGTAGTGGACCTTGGATTTAAACTTCGGACTTGACTCAAAGAGGTGAGCCTCATTGGCCTATTATGAAATGCAAGAGGAGAGGAATCCATTTGGACTCGAGATATTTTTTGCATGCAAAGAAAAGATAAAGAAATTGATATACGTTCAAGGCAGAATAGTTACATATTTCAAAGCAAAAGAAAATATCAAAAATCGATTTTTGAATTACAATGATATGCACACTTGCACACGTATAACAAGAGTGAGAGTCAATAGATAAAATGAAAAGCAAAGACATCCACTTGCATGCCTCATGATTTATGTTCATATTAAGAATAAATAAAGATAAAAGGAAGAAGGTCATATTCAATAAATTAATGCGAGAAACAAACAACATAAGCTTGCGAAAGTAAAGAGATAAGGCAATAAGAAAAATACTCATGACTTCTAAAATTGAACAAACATATACTCTAATCCATATTACAAAAGAAAATAAAGGTTAACTTTTCAAGAAAAAGAATCTTTAAATTTTAATTAAGGCGACATTAACGAAAATGCATACATCTAAATTACAACCAACATTTTAAAGAAAAACGTGTAACGTCCTATGGTTTATATTTCTAAGACATCGTTGATTCTCTTTTGATATTATGAATAAAAGAGAGACATGAATCAAGTCTTTACACACACAAAGAGCACATATAATAATCCGGAGTAAGAAAATTAGAATAAAAGCTTAGCATCTCTAAAAGTGAAATATCGTTCAACAACCATATTATGCATGAGTCAAAAATATCCAAATAATTCTATTTAGCCGCAAAAGTCTGAACTTTCTCATCATGTTGAAAAGACAACATGCGAACAAAAGAGGAATAAACATCTTGGATGGAAAATAAAGCTAGCACTTCATCTCTTATATGAGGATTTTGAAATCAATTAAAATAAATAGCAAGCAAATGACAAATTCTTGACTTAACCAATCACTATTTTTATTAAGGCGAAACAAACAATAGTAACTATTTTCCAACATAAAAGAAATAACTTTTCATGCTAAAAATAAATATATCCGTCAACAATAAATTTAAACATGATATGAGTACATCTTTTGAGAAAAGATCAAAAATTTATACAAAATAATCAAAGAATAAAGCTAAAAGATAAAAAAAATCAATATTAACTATTCTTTCAACATAAAGGAAACAACTTTACATGCTAAAACAAACATATCCACCAACAATGAGTTTAGACAAGACATGAGTACATCTTTTAAGCAAAGATTGAAATTTTATCTATAATAATCAAAGAATAAAGTCAAAAAGGAGAATCAATCAATATTAACTATTCTTTTCAACATAAAGGAAACAACTTTACATGCTAAAAACTAATATATCCGCCAAGAATGAATTTAAACAAAGTATAAGTACATCTTTTAAGCAAAAATTGAAACTTTATCTATAATAATCAAAAAATAAAGTCAAAAGAGAGAAACAATCAATATTAACTATTCTTTTCAACATAAAGGAAACAACTTTACATGCTAAAAACAAATACATCCTCCAACAATGAATTTAAATAAAGCATAAGTACATCTTTTAAGCAAAGATTGAACTTTATCTATAATAATCACAGAATAAAGTCAAAAAGGCATGTACAACTATTGCTAGCTCATTTTTATACCATGAACATAAAAATAACCATAATATTGATACCACAATGTCCTATGGCCTTCAAGACCGTCTACAGTAAATAATCCCAACAAACAATATTATAACTATGAACTACAAAGAAGAAAAAGATGAAAAAGAAAATGATAATAAAACTAAAAAAAGGAAAAGGTGTGTTTACCTTTTTGGGGGCAGCAAAACGAGATAACGAGCTTCGTTGGAATCAACCACCATCGAAAAACGTCGCCGGCAACTCAAAAAATTTTGACTAGCCGACCAACTCTACGAAACAAAAAAATTTACTAAATAAAAATAACTGTTTTGCTCAAAAAGATTTTTTTCACCTTTCTAGCCTTTTTTTTTTAACTTTTCCACCCTTGAGACTTTTTTTTTCACTAAATAAAATTTCAACTATTTGCTCAGAAACTTTTCAATTCTTTGAGGCTTTGAGACTTTTTTTTTTACCAAAATAGTGGTAGTATTTTTAGCAAAGGATAGGGATCCAATTCTATTAATCTACCAATGTGGGAGAAAGTTTTTTAGGGGAGTTTTTGGATTTAAAAACTGAAGATAAGGTGAGGTGGAAGATAATGTGGGGGAAATTGTACAATGTAGTACAATTTTTGAATTTCAAAATTGGAATTTGGAAAAAGAAAAAAGGTTGGGGGAATTGTACAATATAGTACAATTTTTAAATTTCAAAATTGGGAAGGGACAAAGTTTGGGGGAAATAATACAATGTAGTACAATTTGAAATTATTTTTTTGGTGGGAATTGGATAGAAGTTGTGAGAGTTTTTGGGAATTTTGGGTTTATTTAAAATATAACCCCAATAGAGATTTAAAATTTATCCATATTTATTTAATTTTGACCAAATTAAAAATCAATTGACGGACTGCATTGCAATTATGACCAATTTGATTTCAATTATGGCCAAATCCAATAGATTGACTAAATTAAATTGAAATTCAATATGAATTAATACTTCTTTTAATCCCGAGCTTCATGATTTAATAAAATCAAATGCATAGTTATCCAAATAAATTATTTTGATAATAATTATATTTAAATTGAGATTTTAATCATTTTATTTATTTTTAAAATAATCCTTAATTAAAATTCAATATTTCATAGAATAAATATTTAAGTAATCAAATTATATAATCTCGTATAACTGAACACGATAATATATAATCGTTACTTAAAATGACAAAATCACGTACAAAAAATATTTTGAAAATTTCTTATTCGGATGAAATAAATATTTTGATTTTATTAAAAACAAAAGAAACTCAGGATTAAATTTAGTCGTGGAGGGTAAAAATTAGGTGTCAACAGCCCCAATCATTGTTACACCAGATTGGTCGATGCCATTTGAAATCATGTGTGATGCAAACTGAGTGGCGCTTTGGGTTGTGCTTGGCAAAAAGAAAGTAAAGTTGTTTAATCCCATTTACTATTCAAGCAAGGCGTTGAATGGGGCTCAAAAGAATTACTGTTACTGAGCAGGAACTTCTCACGGTTGTTTATGCTTTTGAGAAGTTCCGGGCTTACTTGCTGGGAACCAAGGTGGTGGTTCATACAGATCACGCCACCTTGAGATATTTGATGACAAAGAAGGATGCTAAACCGAGGTTAATCAGATGGGTGCTACTCCTTCAAGAGTTTGACTTTAAAGTCAAAGATCGGAAAGGATGTGAAAATCAAGTTGCAGATCACCTGTCCGGACTTGAGGGAGATCAAGCAGTCAAGGATGAGCTTGAAATTGATAATACATTCCCGGATGAGAAAATTCTGGTTGTTGTGCTTGAAAGAGTACCTTGGTACGCAGACTTTGTAAATTATGTGGTAAGTGAGATTATCCCGGAGAATCTTTCTTTTCACCAAAGAAAGAAGTTTCTCCATGATGTTACACACTACTTCTGAGATGAGTCGTCTTTGTTTCGGTGTTGTGCGGATAACATTATAAGGAGGTGTATTCCAAACATCGACATACTGAGTATCCTGGAAGCTTGTCATGCTTACTCAGTCGGGGGTCACCATGCAGGTGACCGTACTGCGAGAAAAGTGCTATAGAGCGGTTATTATTAGTTGACCTTATTCAAAGACGCATATGAGTTTTTATGGAGATATGACCAATGCCAGAGACAAGGGTCAATCTCAAAGTACCATGAGATGCCCATAACAAAAATGATCGAAGTAGAGTTGTTCGACGTCTGGGGCATTGACTTCATAGGGCCCTTTGTGAGCTCGTATAGGTTGAAATACATCTTGGTTGCCGTCGATTATGTATCTAAATGGGTTCAGGCTGTCTCCTTGGCCAATAATGAAGGAAAAAGAGTGGTTGCATTCCTTAAAAAAAACATTTTCTCTCATTTTAGGGTACCACACACCATCATAAGCGACGGTGGATCACATTTTTACAACCGAGTGTTTCGGGATGCCTTGGAAAAATACGGTGTTAAGAAACACAAGGTGGCAACTCCATATCACCCACAGACTAATGGGCAAGTGGAGATTTCCAATCGGGAGATAAGAGTTATTCTTGCCAAGAAGGTGAATGCGAGTAAACAAAATTGGTCTAGGAAGCTGGATGATGCCTTGTGGGCATACGAAACAGCTTTCAAGACACTCATTGGCATGTCACCGTACCAATTGGCCTATGGTAAGGCATGTCACTTGCTGATTGAATTGGAACACAAGGCATTGTGGGAACTCAAGAGGCTAAATTTGAATTGGAATGAGGCAACAGAGTTGCGACTGGGGCAGCTGAATAAGATGGACGAGTTTCGTCTCGAGGATTATGAAAGAGCAGATCTATACAAAGAAAAGATGAATAAGTACCATGACCGGAGGATAGAAAAGCGCAACTCTCTGAAGGGTGATTGGGTACTCCTCTTCAATTCCATAATGAAGCTCTTTCCAGGTAAGCTTAAGTCAAAGTGGTCTGGCCCATTCAAAGTTAACCAAGTCTAATCATATGGAGTAGTTGAACTTGAAAATGAGGACGGAAGTGTCTTCAAGGTTAACGGACAATGAGAAAAGTTGAATATCAATCCAATGGACTCGGTAAAGTTATTATCTACCATCTATCTCGATGAAGTCTGAGTAATTGAGATAGCTGAGTCGTGACGCGATAATAAATCAGGCGCTAGTGGGAGGCAACCCACAAAATGTTGTTGTAAAAATATTTAGAATTTATTTGTTATTCTTGTACAATTTGATGTGTTTGTGAAGTGTGCAGGACTGAGAATGTAGAAAGATAGGATTTACCCCAGTTGAGAGAGGGTGATGGGAAGGTTGATGGACCGTCAAGGTCCCGACAGACCATCAATAAAACCATCAAAGCAATAGTAAAAAATGGACATTCTGGATAAGTCTTGACCGCCAAGTTGATAGACCGTCACATGTCCGACGGAACATCAATACCACCGTCAAAATAAAGCTGAAAAATAAAGTTTCTGGATAGGCCAGACGAGAAGTTCGACAGACCGTCATCTCTGTGACGGACCATCGACTTTACCATTGCAATATGGCAAGATGATCATGTTTCTGGTAAGGCCTGATGGGAGAGTTGATGGACCATCGAACCACTGATGGACTGTCGGGTCGATCGTCAACTTAACCCTGACTTTGACGGGTCGGGTCGGTTCACTTTAATGTTGAATAAGTTGTCCTTATCCGACCCAAAATGGTTTTAAATTGATACAGAGAATCGGTTGAGTACGTTACCAACTCTTCAAATACTGAGCCTATTTTAATTCCCCTGCATTCAAAGTACCTGAGAGCATTCATATACTTTTAGGACTTTCCCTCTTCCCCTTTCTCTCCTATTTAAACAACCCTTCATTTCCTTTCTTCACGTCAGAAATCAAGTTAGCAATCACTGATAAAAGTTTTAAGTCTTCTCGTGTTCTAAGTTTTTAAGATCAAGGTAGTGAAGTATACTGCAGAAACAAGGTATGATCACAACTTTACTCTTATTTTCATTTTGGTGAAACATGAGTCATGTAAGTTGAATATTGTTGAAAGGAATTTCATTTTTTTTGCTTTGTTGTGATTCTGATTTTAAGTCAAACTCTGGTGTACACTGCTCTGAGTGAAGTCTGAGTAACCCATGGACCAAAAGTGGCAAGATTTGTGCTTAAATACTAAATTAATGCCATAATTATGTGTATAATAACTTAAAGTAGACTAGGTATTCAAAGAAATACCAAAGTGAAATCTGAGATTGAAAGTAAGGCTGACGGCCAACTTGACAGATAGTCTTAACAAAATTCCAAAGCAAGATTTGTGCTTAAATACTAAATTAATTCCATAATTATGTGTATAATAACTGAAAGTATATTAGGTATTCGACAAAATGCCAAAGTGAAATCTGAGATTGAAAAGTGAGGCTGATGGACAACTTGACGGACCGTCACAATGTTATTAAGTTTGATGCTCACTGGTAAGCCACGACGGATAACCTGACGAGCCGTTGGGTCGACCGTCTCAAAGCTAATTGATAAAAGACTCACTGGTTGAGTCTTGACAGTGAAGGTGACGGACCGTCGCAGTCTGGATGGATCGTCAGACCTTCCGTCAAGCAAGATTTTCACTATTTCTATCTGGTTCTGAATTACAAACTGATTATTTGTTCCTTTTTCAGGAAATATGTCACGAAAACTTCCCCTGACCAAAGGTGGTGGAAGAACACAATGGGGAAGGGGTGAGCCGGCATTGAGTGAGGAGGCTCCGGCTTTCAACATCGGCAAAAGGACAAGATGAATCAAGCACTCTCCTAGTCTGAAGAGGAGAGTGAGAGAAATACAAGTAGCACAAGTTTGAGCACTAACGAGGAAGGGGTCAATACATCAAACCTCGTCCAAGTTGAGGCATCAGAAACTGAACATGCCAATGTGGTTAAGAGCAAAGACCCTCAAACAAGGGAGGCAATAAGGTGGCAAGTTGAAGGAGCAAAGGATAAGTACCTTGATGGATTAGAACCAACAACAACCAGGCCAATCAAGAGGCCAATCTCAGAAAAGCACCAAATAGTGACCACCGAGTTGCATGAGTATCCAGAGCTTGAGCGGTAATTCAATGAATATGAGTTAGCCTGGATGAGTAAACCTCTCGGGGCATACCAATCGAACCTTATACGAGAGTTTTTCACCAATTATTTGGCACTGGTAGAGAAAGACTGTCCCAAGGGCTCAAAAATTTCAGATTTTCCCAACAGGGAATCAGTTTCGATCAAAGTGGTTACCATTGATATATCGGCCCACATACTAAACAGGATGTTGTTTAAGCCTGACTATGAAGCACCGGCTGCGGTTTCAGAGATTGAGCATCGTATGACCACAGTATCCACTCAAAGGCCTTGGTTGTCTAGGCTCCTAACTGATGATGGAAACTATAACGCCCCAAAAATGGGTCCCGAGATGTCACACGGTGCTTAGGGTCACAAGTGATCCCAAGCTAACCCTTCTACTGGCATACTTATATGCAACTGAATAAAATACATAAATATGAAAAAAATCAGCGGAAACATACAACTTTTCGGAACTGGATCAATACAAATCTAAATTTATAAGATTACAACTCTGTTGTTACAAACAAAACTGAAATGAAATACATTAACACTACTGACTGTCAATGAAGCCTCTACTAGTACTGACTATAGGTAGCTGGGTCATAACTCTTAACTATCCCAAATCAATACGACTGAATAAAGAAATTATAATACTTCTCGAACTGTATAACTAACTAATGCCCTTGAATTAAAAGTACTCATCACCTACAGATTGGAAGCTGCAAACTGACTGAATATGGTATATGCGCTACAACTTGTACCTACATTATGAGACAATATAGCACATAGACATATATGTGGATCAGTACTTTGAGGATGTACTGAGTATATGGGGGTGTATGCAATAGTTAAACAATATCATCACTCTTTATAGAAATCATGCATGCTGATATAAATGACTCACATAGCTTAAATAAATCTGAAATATAAATCTCATAAATCATAAATCATGAAACATATAGTGTAAATCTCGTGAGTCATTATACTTAGTTTTTAAAATCTGTATTCTCCTCTTATTCTCAAAACTTGCAAACTGAAGAGATCTCAAAACAATAACTCTTAAAACTTATGCTTTTATACTGAGGAGAATAGGAGACTTCTTTTGAAACTTAAGGACTTTAAAGACTTGAGATTATGAAATTTTGGGACTTCAGAACTTTATAACTTTGGGATTGGGAGTTTCTTCTAACCGACATAAACCATGTGAGCTGACATGGAGTCCAACGTCTTACCCACGTTGGGGAGAGTTGTTCTACCTTTGCCATCGGAATAGAACCTTAACTTTAGTGATCACTATCTCGGTCCCGAGCCCATAAATCTCAATCCTATGGTGGCACGTAGTTCTGGGGCATGAGACCTTAGAATCATACCCAACTCGGTGCTAAATACTACTCCCATACTTAGGCTCAAAACTTTTAGGAAATCCACCTTAAAATAGCATAAGGGTTTATAATAAAAACCAATTACGCTTCTTTTTGCTATAAATCATGAACTATATGAATAATGTGGAATCCTTATCTTATCTTAGGATCAAAAGATCAAATCTTGCTTATCAAAGCATGCTAAAAATATAAGCTTCTTGAAATATCAAAACTCAATCTTAGGGATTAAAGCTCATGCTTCAAACTCATGTGAAAACATCTCAAAATTCATGCTTGATAACATTAACATTCGTAAATCATATTAAAATCTGGAAATTTCAGCAATGCTCATAAAAATATAAACAAATTCATGAAATTTATCTTCAACAGCTCTCAAAAACTCAAAATCTTGTAAATAGTGATAATGGGTATGAATTCCAATTTAGAACTCATATATAAACATTCAAAATCATAGAAAAATATCCAACTCAATATGCTTCTTAAAAATACTTCAACACCGTCAAAATAATAAGATCAAGAATCTCAATATCATACTTAAACTTACTTTCAAAAATCTGAAAAATTGCGTTACGCGCATAAATACATAAAAATAGTCGTGCAATTCAATATTCAATCACTTGTAAACTCATAATCTTCAAACAATATAAATTGGGTATAAACCCTAACTTCAATTTCATGGAAAATCACATAAAATTCAGTAATTTATAAGTTAAAACAAGTTTTGGGCACAAGGACGAAAGGATTGTCCTTGTTAAAATCCGACATACCTTAATTGATGATCTTGGATGAGAAAGTTTGAATCTTGATTTTCCAGGATGAATTGAATGTAAAATCTTGAACTTTTGAATCTCTAATGGTATTCTAGAAGCTTCTTCTTGAGATTCTTGGATTAGTGAACCAAATTCATGATTTTTCTTGAAGGTATTGTAATGAAAGCTTGAATTTCTTGAATGGAGATTAGGGTTTGTTCTTGAGGGAGTCTTGGAGAGAAATTATGAGTAAAGGGGCAAATAATGCTCCCTAAGGTTTTAGTTATCTGTTATGGATGAGCTTGGGTGAAGTAAAGGACCTTTTCCCCCTTAAAAACGTGAAAACAGAACCTGGAAATTGGGTGTGTGCGACAGGGCGTGCGTCGCACGCTAATCGCGCGATGTTACTGCCTCTCTCGCGAAAATGGCCATAACTTTTAGCTCGGGTATCGAATTTTGACGAAATTTGTATCGTTGGAAAGATAATTCAATTATCTACAATTTGGTGGGTCTTGAGCTAAAAAATTCCATGTATATAAAATGTTATAAGTGTTTGAAGTAGATCCTTATAGAATCGAATATCAAATTTTGGACGAATCAAAGAATCTTAGCTCAACTTGACTCTAAATGATTTCTATGAATATTTTTAATCTTGTGAGCATTCCACACACTAGTATAAAGATCATGAAACTTATATACACATGAGAATCACTTGGATAATAACTTATACATGTAAGAACGACGGTTCATAGACTAGCTCGAAAATGCGGAGTATTATATTATCTCCCCCTTGGGAAACATTCGTCCTCGAATGTGACTCATTAAGCTGAAACACTGAGGAATATGAGGCTATAAGCTATCATGCACAACTAAAATAAATTGAATAGCTGAATCTCAAACATAATGAGCTACTGAACTGATTTGCAAGTGCATGAATTCTTATGAACATAGCTATATAGCTAAGATAGAAACAAGAGAGTCAACTTATAAGTAACCATTTCTTTACGTTGGATCTGATCTCATGAGAAAATATGAGAGGTTTTGTAACATGAAAAAAAAATTGGGGTATTACAATACCTCCCCCCTTGGGATCGTTCATCCCCAAATGATACTAATTCAGTTGAAAGACTAGGAAAAGACTGAGATGGTACACAAGATTCTTACAGACTAAATCATAATGGATGCTTACACCCAAATAGGGTATTTCCTCAACACTCTTCTAAGAAATTTCTAATGATATTAGGGAGTAAAGAACTTTGGGCGTGATCTGAATAAAACATCTGAATAAGCAATTACAACATTGCTACCCCTCCGTGGCCTGGAACATAGACCCATAAATCATAAGCTAGGATAGAATTTCTAGGCCTTAAGAAATGCTACTTCTTACTTTCAAGCTTAGCAACACTTCTCAAATGCTTCCTCGGTTATGTCACTCCCCTCAAATATCATACTCGCTTGATTCAACTTAAAGTTTTCATATGGAATTGATAAATCCATCTACTAAAGTCTAAACTGAACTAGTTCTCTTTATCCTGGTAAGGCCTAACTCGAAACCACAAGATGCTACACGTAACTCCATACCATAATACAAATCTGAGCCATGAATTCAACACTCCGAGCACTATCATAACTACTGACTCTAGGATGATTTTTCATCATCACTTTAACAACTAAATTCAACCTCTTACATACCGACATGACGTTCAAGCCTATTTTCATATCCACATCTACACCATTCAATTCTTCGGAAGACACACATAAGCTATTCTCAACTAACCAAATCATGCACAGGACTTTACCTCAATATTCTCCACTCATGGACTTACATAAAACAAACATACATTAATCTTTCCCAACATGACACAATTACTCTTTTCCATACACAATTATTCATCATCACTATCTTAATCTAAGGGAAGGTCACTGAAAGGTTGGAATATCAGGATCCGGAACATGAAGGGATACTAAGCATAACTTGACACCTTACTGAGGCCTGAGGAATAGAGCATTCACGACATGGATTTAGTAAAGAGATCTAATCTGAGGATGTACGTGTTGCTGATCATAAAGAGTATCGCTTGAGTGCTGAAATTGAACTTACTGTAAAGCATGAGTACATGAGTACATGAGTCATGATTTGCATGGCCTGAGCATAGAATCCATAATTTTATGGAATGTAATTTGTACTGCTGAGTGAACTGGATTGCTTATGCTAGGAACTGGAAGTATACGCAAATTTTTTTTCTATAAGGTGCATAAATATAAATTGTAGTCATGGAGCCGACATGTAAGGCATGATTAGATATCGGGATAACTGAAGATGCTGATATCGGAGTGGGTTGAGCCTCATCCTCACTTCCTGATGTTCTATAACATTCTGGCATCACTACTAAAAATCTGGAAGGCTGACTTGATTACTCATTCTACCATCTCCCCCTTAGCTTTAAGCCACCACTCTAAGTCTGTGAACCAGTGTATAAGGTCTGATCTAAACTAAAATCACTTTACTCTAGAGTCTGGGATACAATTAATACACATAAAACTAAACTTACCCTGAAAGACGGTATCTTCATGTATAACACCCAATGCTAATACCTCCTTCTAAGATTCGACTCTTAAATTTCTATATCCCCAAAAGTCATTATATAACAACTTAAACATTGACCAACTTAGATTCTAACACTAAACATGGATATCATCAACCTCTAATAAATCATACGTCTTCCATTATAGTCTACTAATATCGCATCTCAAAACTTATATTTTTACTCTAAACCATGAGAGTCAAAATCATACTTAAAAAGGCTCAACACCTTTAATCATAATCATAACTCCTTAAATTAGCTATCAAGAACATCATTCATTATCTAACTAGTCTTTCTCCACCTAGCATATCAACGGTACTACTAACTACACCACATGCAATAATCCTCAAAACTAATGCAGCCCCATAGCACCTTGGGCGTACTTCCACATCATACATACAACATCAGACTCGATTACGTATCAAATAAACTTAAGCTCTTGTATACACTGTTCAATTCTACTAGATCACTTCCATACAACTAACATTCACAACACATCAATTATTATACCCACCTTGATCGCCATCTACTATTCAAACTTAGTGTCTAGTTCTAGCAATGATGAACCACAACTTCACACAATATTCTTACATGCCAAACATCTGAAAACACTAGTCAGCTAAAACTTCATAACAATAATAATCGATCATAATCATATGGACTATTTTATTTACTATCCATCAACGTATCCTTCTTCTACACATCATTACTATTCACCCATCTATACACCTAACTTCTTTCATAGCTCAATAAGTTTCAACTAAACTCCACTTTTGTAACTTCAAGGAAGCCTAAATTAATAATACTCATCCACTAAGTACCTTCATCAATAACCTATAAATTTTTGCACAACAAACACCGTTAACAAATCTTTTCATACTTTAAGTAAACAATAATTCACCTTAACTAATAACTCCTCCTCTACCTTCTACTAAACTAACACACAAGGACATATCACTTCATTACTAACTCAATTTTATGCAAAAATATTAGGCTATACATATATTCAATAAATCGCCCTTACCACTTTTCTTGTCACTACACCTCTAAACCTCCAGTTCCAACCAACACAAGAACAACAAAATGTACAACAAGTTGCTAGTGAATCGAAATAGGACTCACACGGCTTCACTAGACTTTGATTTTATGTTTTGAACAAGAAAATGAGATGAATAACAAAGAAAATATGCTAGTGAATCGAAAAAGGCCCACAAGACTTCACTAGACTTTGATTTTGTAGTTTGAACAAGAAAATAAGATGAATAACAAAGCAACTATGCTAGTGAATCAAAAGAGCCCCACACGGCTTTACTAGACTTTTAGTTTGAACCACACAATGATAACAAGATTACAAGAGATAAAAACTTGACACACAATATTCGATGATCTAATAATACACATCTTACTCTATCTTAGTTGAATGACTCATAAGAATGAGGACATAACTTTAAACTTGAGAGACTTATAACACACTAGAAGGCTTCTCTCAAGCCGCTTTGTGAAACTTTTGAAACTTCTTGCTAGCAAGTCTGAGAGCATTATTAGGGGAGAAAATTAGAACTTGTCGATCATGTTACCTCAAGAACAGTACATAAATAGAGAAGTATAGATTATCATTATGGATTCTGAGGAGGAATTCGAAAGCGCATCTGACTTGGGTTTAGTGCATGATTTTTACAAATATGATAAAGCACTTAAATCTTCGGAACTCAAAAGCACTAATGGGATACTTTCTAGTCTTCTTATAACCCCCATAACTATCTGTGAAGAATTAAGCTTGACTGTTTCTGGTACTTTGAAAATGAGGCAGATATGGCCTGAATAGAATAAGATGGGAATCTGCATAAGCTTCTTAAAGGACTTTTTTATGGCACGATCTGAGACTTAAAAGAATGGAGACATTTCCTAAATACCCTATAGCCTCTTGAAGAAAAGTATAGACGTCTTCGTACTGTTCTGCAAGACTCTACTAGACATGGCTTCAAAGACCCCCTAGGACTCTTGAACTCTGTGCCCTGATACCAAGTTTATAACACCTCAAAAATGGGTTCCGAGATATCACACGGTGCTTAGGGTCACAAGTGATCCCAAGCTAACCCTTCTACTGGCATACTTATAAGCAACTGAATAAAATACATAAATCTGAACAAAATCAGCGGAAACATAAAACTTTTCTGAACTGGATCAATACAAATCTGAATTTATTAGATTACAACTCTGTTGTTACAAACAAAACTGAAATTAAATACACTAACATTACTGATTGTCTATGAAGCCTCTACTAGTACTGAATATAGGTAGCCGGGTCATGACTCCCAACTATCCCAACTCAATATGACTGAATAAAGAAATTATAATACTTCTCGAACTGTATAACTAACTTATGCCCTTGAATTAAAAGGACTCATCACCTGTTGATTGGAAGCTGCGAACTGACTGAATATGGTATATGCGCTACAACTTGTACCTACATTATGAGACAATGTAGCAAATAGACATATATGTAGATTAGTACTTTGAGGATGTACTGAGTATATAGGGGTGTATGCAATAGTTAAACAATATCATCACTCTTTATAGAAATCATGCATGCTGATATAAATAACTCACATAGCTTAAATAAATCTGAAATATAAATTTTATAAATCATAAATCATGAAACATATAGTGTAAATCTCGTCAGTCATTATACTTAGTTTCTAAAATCTGTATTCTCCTCTTATTCTCAAAACTTTCAAACTGAAGAGATCTCAAAACAATAACTCTCAAAACTCATGCTTTTATTCTGAGGAGAATAGGAGACTTCTTTAAAACTTGAGGACTTAAAAGACTTGAGATTATGGAATTTTGGGACTTTAGAACTTTGTAACTTTAGGATTGGGAGTTTCTTCTAACTGACATAAACCATGTGAGCTGACATGGAGTCCAATGTCTTACCCACATTGGGGAGAGCTATTCTACCCTTGCCATCGGAATAGAACCTTAACTTTATTGATCACTATCTCTTCCCCAAGCCCATAAATCTCAATCTTACGGTGGCATATAGTTCTGGGAAATGAGACCTTAGAATCATACCCAACTCGGTGCCAAATACTACTCCCATACTTAGGCTCAGAACTTTTAGAAAATCCACCTTAAAATAGCATAAGGGTTTATAATAAAAACCAATCACGCTTCTCTTTGCTATAAATCATGAACTATATGAATAATGTGGATTCCTTATCTTAGCTTAGGATCAAAAGATCAGATCTAGCTTATCAAAGCATGCTAAGCATATAAGCTTCTTGAAATATCAAAACTCAATCTTAGGGATTAAAGCCCATGCTTCAAACGCATGTCAAAACATCTCAAAATTCATGCTTGATAACATAAACATTCGTAAATCATATTAAAATCTGGAAATTTCAGCAATGCTCATAAAAATATAAACAAACTCATGAAATTTATCTTCAACAACTCTCAAAAACTCAAAATCTTGTAAATAGTGATAATGGGTATGAATCCCAATTTAGAACTCATATATAAACATTCAAAATCATAGAAAAACATCCAACTCAATATGCTTCTTGAAAATACTTCAACACCATCAAAATAATAAGATCAAGAATCTCAATATCATACTTAAACTCACTTTTGAAAATCTTGAAAATTGTGTTACACGCATAAATACATCAAAATAGTCATGCAATTCAATATTCAATCACTTGTAAACTCATAATCTTCAAACAATATAAATTAGGTATAAACCCTAACTTCAATTTCATGAAAAATCACATAAAATTCAGTAATTTATATGTTAAAACAAGTTTTGAGCACAAGGACGAAACGATTGTCCTTGTTGAAACCCCACATACTTTAATTGATGATCTTGGATGAGAAAGTTTGAATCTTGAATTTCCTAGGATGAATTGAATGCAAAATCTTGAACTTTTGAATCTCTAATCGTATTCTTGAAGCTTCTTCTTGTGATTCTTGAATTAGTGAACCAAATTCATGGATTTTCTTGAAGGTATTATAATGAAAGCTTGAATTTCTTGAATGGGGATTAGGGTTTGTTCTTGAGGGAGGCCTGGAGAGAAATTATGAGTAAAGGGGCAAATAATGCTCCTTAAGGCTTTAATTATCTGTTATGGTCAAGCTTGGGTGAAGTAAAGGACCTTTTTTTCCTTAAAAATGCGAAAATAGAACTTTAAAATTGGGTGTGTGCGATAGGTCGTGCATCGCACGCTAATCGAGTGATGCTACTTCTTCTCTCACGAAAATAGCCATAACTTTTAGCTCGGGTATCGGATTTTGGCAAAATTGGTATCGTTGGAAAGATAATTCAATTATCTATAATTTGGTGGGTCTTGAGATAAAAAATTCCATGTATATAAAATATTATAAACGTTTGAAGTAGACCCTTGTAGAATCAAATAGCGAATTTTGGACGAATCAAAGAATCTTAGCTCACCTTGGCTCTAAATGATTTCTATGAATATTTTTAACCTCATGAGTATTCCACACACTAGTATAAAGATTATGAAACTTATATTCACATGAGAATCACTTGGATAATAACTTATACACGTAAGAACGACGATTCATAGACTAGCCTGAAAATGCGAGAGCACATTGCTAAATCATCTATTAGCTTCTGAGCTAAGTTTTGGTGGGCTATTGTTCGATTAAGGTTAATGCCAACAAGGGGAGACACTAATTTAGATAGTTATAGGACTGTGTTACCGGCTAGTTTGATTGTCAGGCTGAAGATTGATTTTGGACAAATTATTACTGATGAGATATTTGTTCGGGCACACAAAGTGGCAAACGCATTACCGTTTTCATGTTTGATCACAAAATTATGCAGACAAGCCAATATGTCTTTGATTTGAGAAGTTGACAATGAGGTGCGGGTAACTCATAGGCAGGATATTGAAAAAATGAAGGATGCCTCAAAATTTTAAATGCGAGTCAACAAACCTCCTGCTTATCAAAAGCACTCAACACCAGCCCCCAACACTTCTAAGATTCCCACAGGAATGCCATTGCCTATCACTACTTATGTGCTGCCCGATTATGTGTCGCCTAGTACTTCTGCAGGATCAACATCTATGCCTCCAATGGGTGGGAGTTCAAACACTGCATCTGTCCCACCTCAATATTTGAAGTACAGGTTGACACATGAAAATTTTACCAAGCCTGTTAAACAACAGAAAAAGTTTCAGAAACAGCTAGACAAATGGTCTACGCAGTTCAATCCTTTTGTTGACCGTATTGTAGCTGAGGCAATTCGTCCTTTTCAAAATATTCAGATCAGGATGGATCATATGGAGGAGTGTGTCAACGAAAGGCTGGATGCGATGTCTATTTCATATTTTGCTCAGTTCATGGCAGAATTCAGGCAAGCACAGGTAGACATAGCAGAGCTAAAACGACAACCACAACAGCCTATTTTTGACCCTCCTCTGATTATCAGTAATGAAGATAAGGGCATTGTAGACTTGATGGGTATGCCGCTTAAGAACAAAGAAAAGCAGGTTGGCGAAAGTGCTGACAGGAAAGACTCCAAGAAAAGAAGGTAAAAAGATATGACAACAAAAGAAAGAGATATGAGGAAAGCTGTAAAGAGGTCGAAGCGAGATAAAGAGAGGAGACAGAAAAAGTTTGCAGATGAAACTGCAGGAGTTTCCAACAGTTCTGTCCCAGCTAGGGGGGCCATTTTAGACCCGGTTCGAGTTAAGATACCTCTGATTAAGGAGGATGATATTGTGAGTACCCCTACCACCATAGGGGTCAACGTTACTGCACCTGAGGTCAAAGAAGCCTCACAGCATTTGAATAATGTCTCACCAGACTGAGAGGCATTACGAGTATTTCCCTACTTTGTACTTTATATTGATGCATTGAGGACAAAATATTTATTTTTAGTGGGGGTGGGTATGCTTGTACCACGGGGGTTTTTGTTGCCTGTGTTCTTTTCCCTCGTGGCCTATATAGTAGAACCGGCATGTCTAGGTTACATTTCTTTTTCTTAAGTGATTGTGATGTAAATATCTGTTCATTGATGTTATTTATGATTGTCTTTTCTTTTAGTACTTTTTTGTATATATGGATGATAAATGAATGTGGCATAAGACTTTGAACATGTTTGTATGACTATTTTCCTTTGTCACTGAGTATATGTTGAACAACCATTGGTGATTCTGTGATTGGCATAAGGATGTGGAAGTAAAGTGAACATGATCATGTGGTGCAAATCCCAAGAGTTGGTAGAATAAGTGTTAACTCATTGCCTGTGTGTGTAAGTGTTTTTTATAGTTCTTGCATAGTGTTACTCTTAGAACTTGCCTGATTCATTGATGTTGTTTTGTCATTGATTCAATAAGATAGAATAGCAGGCCTCCTTGTACTTTTAGTCCACTTAGCCGAAAAGAATGACCCGCCAAAAAGATCTTTCCATTTCTTAACCTCTTTTGAGCTTATGTTAGTTTTATTCATTCCCAATAACTCTGAGTAACTCTCTTTAGGATGTTAGCACCTAACTTTGGCCCTGGTCCAATATTGAACATTGTGCACCTTAACTTAAGCAAAATGCCTAAGTTGAGGGCGGCTACTGTCAGGACGTTAGCAGTTTGATGAAGGTGGTATAGAGTTGAAATAAAATATCACATCCGACCCTAATCTAGTTAGATATTGTGCACCTTAACTGACCGCATCAACATAAGTTGAGGGTGGCTGATGCTGACTTAAAAAAAACTAGGTCTATGGCGAAAGTGTGGATGAATAATAGAGATTGTAAGTGAGATGGAAAAACAGTAGTCTTGGTGAGTAGTAATCAAGGGCAAAGAGAGTAAAGTTTGAACTTTAAGTCACTTTTCCCAAAAATTGTCCTTGTCTAGCCCCAGAACCTCATTACAAGCCTGAGAAAGACCTGTTTGATCTTTATAAATCAACCGTAAGGGAGCATTAGATGATAAGGGCAAGCATGTGGGTATGTATGCTATGTTTGAACTTCTTTGATGAGTGTGAGAGTCTTGATTTTTGTCCACAAGTTAAATGAATAATGAGTGGTGGACTTCATTGACTGTGAGGGAAACTTGAGTTATGCTTAGTTTTGTTGATCTCTGTAGGATATTGTATCCATGTTTGTGTATGTGTTGAATTGTAAATAATACCAGTTGTAGATCTTGATGTGTAGAGACCATATGAGTAAGATGACAGTTGAGTGGTTGTGTAAATTCTAGTTCAACAGTTGAATGCCCAACATTGTATTGTTCATGTATGCGATTTGGCGCTGAGTTGCTTGAGGACAAGCAATTGTCTTAAGTTGAGGGTGTTGATGTCCCGGCTTTTAACAAAATATTTTACATCTTTTTCAAGGGATAATTTTATATTTTTAAGCAACTATTGTTGTATTTGATACTGAATTTTAGTGTTTTCAGTTCAAGGATTTAGCTAAAGAAGAAACTTGGAAAAGTAGCAGAAAAAGGACACTGACGGTCAAACTAGTGGACCGTCAGCCATGTGACGGACCGCCAGAGTGACCGTCAAGGCTAAACAGAATGGACCAAGTAGATGACTATTGTGACGGTCCAAGTGACGAACTGTCAACTTGGCCGTCAAGCTGAAATAGTGAATGGCATTTCAAGTGATCAAGCGCCGGTTCACGGATGGATCGTCAGTCCAGTGATGGCCCATCAACATGATCGTACACCTTAACCAGAAAGTAGCATCTTGGGACCATCAACGACAGTTCACGTGACCGACGGGCCGTCAACGTGACTGTCAACTTCGATGCGGCATTAATGAGTTCAAATTTTAAATCCCCAGTACCTGGGAACATATAAATACCCAGTTTAGGTTTAATGTAGGTATCTTTTATCATATTTCCATCTTGAAAACTTATTGTAACGTATTATTCTCGGGGATTCAAGATACTTTTATGGATCTAGATATTTTATTCATTTTACACTGAAGATTCAAGAACAATTATTGGAACTTTTGTAAGTAATTCTCCGAATTTATTTATGAAAAACACAATGACTTCTTCTTGTTAACACAATGACTTCTTCTTTTTCTCTTGAGATGTGTGGCTAAGCTCCCATAACTAGGGTTATGGGAGCCTTGATGTGAATAGCTGATTGGGATTGTGAAAACACTTAATTTCCATACTTAATCGAGATTGTATAAACCCTTATTCATATTAACGACCTTTCTTGGTTACAAACTTGAAGAGTGAGACCAAGAACATCACTTGTTTGAGTAGAAAAGTGTATATTGGGAAAAGAAGAGGTTTACACGAAATCCAAAGGCTTTAACCTTTGGATTATGGGTTGATGCCTTAACGAGATCAATCCATGTGAAAGTCTAGTTGAATAAACCAATGTATTCTTTAAGTTCGAAAGAATTGAAGGGTAAACTATCCATTTAGGTTGAGAAACAAATGGACAAATTTTAGAATTCAACAACTTTTACAATTGAAGTTATAAAATGGAAACTTAAGATAATTCACAACCCCGACTGCTTGAACATCTTGATGAACATAACTCTAATTTGTCTACTCTCACTGAATTAATACTTGCAATAAAAATTCACTAGTTGGAACACATTTTGCTACAAACATCTAGATATTGTTGACAAGTCAAAAACCCCATTTACTCTGGAACCTTCGATCAACAATCCATTAACAACCATAACACTTAGTTTGCACAGTATTCCCTGTGGGATTCGACCCAACCTAGTTGGGTTCTATATTTGACAGCGACCGCTTACACTTTCTAATGAGAGTTGTAATTTGGACGTATCATAGACTCAAGTGAGATTGGATTTATCAAAACGCTCTTTGAAGTCCTCCCATACACGTCGATCATTCGAAGCATATACGATAGTAGTCAACAAATTTGGTGCAACAGTGTTGCTTATCCATGACAAAATGACAGCAATGTATCTCTCCCATTGAGCAAGCAGTTCTCCTTTGTACGTGCTCTTCACACAAGTACCGTCAACAAAACCTAACTTAATTTTCACCAACAATGCCAGCCTCATGAATCTACTCCATAAGCCGTAATTTCCCGGTCCAGTGAGTTTAACTGCAATCAAAGCAACACCCGGTGTATCCGTAGATTGCAAGTACAATGGATGATTATGCTCTAAGGTAGCAATTGTCGGTTTCGCCATTGATGAATCCTTGAATTTGGAAAGAAACAAAATAGCTACGCAGAAGATTAACTAATCACAGAGATCTTAACTCTGATACCATGAGAAGTTATGGAATGAAATTGATATAATGCTCAAATTGTTGAGCTCGTGCTGCTAAGCAGCTTGAGGAAAGAATACAGAGAGGGAGAATTAGAAGAAGATATTTCCTTATATTATAATTGATCTGTACATTGTTTCTTTTATACTAGTGCACATATACAAGCTTCACATGTATTGCACCTCTCTAACTAACTACTCTGTCCAGCTAAGTGACAGCTAAACAATATAAGTGGGTGCTGCTAACTGACTATGGAAGCTTAACTTCCACTAACTGCTAATTGCTTCACTTCGCTCATTCTGATAGAAACTTATTGTTTTTATATATATTGGACTAATTAATATGGGCGTAGATATAGAGACATAATATACAGTAACAAATCATATAGCTAGCCTCAACTTATTTGAAACTGAAACATAGTCATCATTACAGTTACTATTCAAAGAGTCGCATCTCACTAAAATTTTAGATTATCTTCCAATTTTAGGTATTTGATAAAATTTTGTTCGTGTAATTCATAAAACGATGACTTTTATTTTAAATAAAAAAAACATAATCTCAATAAAAACAGATCTGGATTTAACACATGATGCTCGGGCAAATCTAATTTAATCAAGACACTTTAATAGTTCGATCTTTTTCTTTTCATTGTAGCATTTAATAAATTTTGCTAACTAGTATGCATATCTTATAGAACGATGTCATTAAAAAGAGAGGGAAAAAGGAAAGAGTTGGGTAGCCCCAACTGCTTCTTCATGTTAAAGTAAATAAACCAATAAATTACACTATAAATAAATAAAAAGAAGAGCTGCTTTTTATTGATTTGTTTGTTATTGGTTTGTTTGTTATTAATAAAATCTTCATAGTAATTATGAAATATATTAAAATATTTTAAGTTAGTAACTCTTGTAATTTAGAATACCTTTTATATAATTTTCAAATAAAACATGATACTCTCTTTGTCCAAATTTTTGTGGCATTGATAGTCAATTATATTTTAAAAATAATTTAAATTTTTGAGATTTATAATAGCTTTTTTTCTATTCCAATTTAAGTGGCATTGATATAATTTCTAGAGTCAACCAAATATTTTATATCCTTTAAATTTTTTAAGTTGTTAATTATTCTGATTAATATTTTTTTTACGTATTTTTTGCTATGTATAACAAATTAATTATTTTTTAGATATTTTAAGTTGTTAAATGTTGTAATTTATTATGTATTTTTCTTTTACATATTACCGATTAATTATTATTTTTAGATATTTTAAATTATTAACTATTGTAATTTATAATACTTTTTATGTAATTTTCAAATAATATATGTTACTCTCTTTGTCCAAACTTTTGTAGCATTGATAGTCAATTATATTTTTTAAATAATTTATTGTTTTAATTATTATGATTTATAATATTTTTTTCTATTCTAATTTAAGTAGCACAATGTTTAGATGATCATAATAATTAATTAGGAATGATATAGTACAAACCTGTCTTAAATGACTTATAATAACTAATTAGAAATGATATAGCAAAATTACTATAAAAATATTTGTTAAAAAAATTAAGTGAATTTCATATAAGACGTCAAGTTAATTTAATATTAAATATTATCAATTTCTTAATACTTAGATGTCTTATAATAATTAATTAGGGATGATATAGTAAAATTACCGTTAAAGTAGTTGAAGCAGACATGTAACAAATGTCTCTTTTATCTTATTTGTTAACTATAATTAATATTTTTAATATATAAATGACATATACTAATTAATTAGGAGTGATATAATAAAATTACGGAGCAAGCACGTTAAATGATGACAAGCGGGATGTCAACGGTGTGGTGTGTGCTTCACCTACCAAACCGTGACTTCTTATATAGGAGAAATAGGTCCGTCCCTGAATGGGAGTAATCATCTATATGAAAAGAGGCTAAAACTACTTAGATGAGCATTATCAACTATCATTATTAGTTGATAGTGGAGAAAACTCTGTGGCCAGTTTTCTACCGCTTAGTGAGTTGACAGTGGAATGAAGGATTAGTCTCACGACTGCCGGCTGTGAGGATATCTTGGGAAACCAAAAAAATAACTATCATTATTAATAACAACATCAAATTTGATATGCGTTTTATAACAACTTGAGAATTGGATTCAAAAACCTTGGCTTTCTTAAATTGCAAATATCTGTAAAGCTCCTAATAATTGGAAAAATACAAATCTAAATTATTTCAACAAAAAAAATGTTTTTAGGTGAAACATTTTAGTCTTACAAATATTCGATCTTGATTCGTAATTGGCAAATTATATAGTTCTTTATGGTTATAATATACACAATTTCACCTTAAATGTATAATAATTATATTCTAATCTTATAAGCCAAAAAAGAAGATTATTCTTATAGCATGATAGATATTTTTCTTAGCCCAAAAGGAAAAAAAAATAGATTACACTTTTTATATTTTACTATATTAGAAGTGATGGTTTTGACATGACAGCTTAAAGGCATTAATAGAAAACTTAAGGATGTAATAGTCTTTAAAGCTTAATGTAGAATTTGTTTGCTGATAGAAATTGTACTCAATGCCTTACTTTTTGAATCTTTGTAATACTTCTAAAGAAATGTTCATCTTTTTTCATTTAATTACAGTCATGACTTTAATGAAAAATCCTCCCTTTTTCATTTAATTACAATAATACCTCGAGTGTTATTGAATATGGTGGGCCCATACTTATTAAAATATATAATTAAATTCTAGTTTATAGAATATTTCATATATTTTTAAATTTAACTTCTCTTGAAGGTGAATAAGTTTTCTCTCGAAGGTGAATAGTTTTTTTCACTGATTTTTGCATAAAAACTTTTTATAAGTGGAAAAACCATTCACCTTCTAGAGAAATAATAAGTTATGTAAGTATTAAAAAATAAATAATATTTCATACTTGCATTAAAAAATAAATAATATTTCATACTTTATCACCTCTAATTAATTATTATAAGTCATTTATCTATTGAAAAATTAATAATTATAATGTTCCCACAGTATTTTTCATTTTAATGTGAGGGTATATTTACTACTATTTATATTCAATTTTTTCACTCTCTTTTTTTCTTTTTATTTGTCATAAGTTCCTTTTTGATAGTCAAATAATATGAATTGTGACCAACATTTTAAGATATATCTTTCATCGTATTGAAATGAGAAAAATTACAACTTTAAGGACTTTTTACAATAATTTAATTTAACGTTAAAAATTAGTCAAATTGATTCTTGAAAAACAAAACACGAAATATGATAATTTATATTAATTAATTATAATTAAATATTAAAATCAAATAAATATCATATATTTCTTTTTATTTATCTTTTATGCTAAAAATGTGATTCTCCTTCTTATTTATTTATTTTAGCAAATTAAAAGAGATTTTTATTTTATCCTAACATTAAAGTTCCTAATAAAAATTCTTAAAACATGTTGCCTGTTTAGATATTTTCTTTTATATTTATTTATTTTACTTTTTTTAATCTGTTATATATTTGAGAATTTCATAAAAATATTATTAATATACTTAGCAATCAATACCACACAAATTAGATAGAAGGTGTAACATCTATTATTTTAAAATTATGTAAAGGCATTATAAATCATAATAATTAATCTAAAAATATTACTATATTAGAAGTGATGGTTTTGACACGGCATCTTAAAGGCATTAGTAGAAAACTTAAGGGTGTAATAATCTTTAAAGCTTAGTGTAGAATTTGCTTGCCGATAGAAATTATCCTCAATGCGTTACTTTTTGAATCTTTGTAATACTTCTAAAGAAATGTTCAGCTTTTTCCATTTAATTACAATCATGACCTTAATGAAAAATCCTCCCTTTTTCATTTAATTACAATAATAGCTTAATTGTTATTGAATATGGTGGGCCCATACTTATTAAAATATATAATTAAATTATAATTTATAGAATATTTCATATAATTTTAAATTTAACTTCTCTCGAAGGTGAATAGTTTTCTCTCAAAGGTGAATAGTTTTTTCACTAATTTTTTATTTTAAATTTTTTATAAGTGGAAAAATTATTCACCTTCGAGAGAAATAATAAGTTATGTAAGTATTAAAAAATAAATAATATTTCGTACTTTATCACCTCTAATTAATTATTATAAATCATTTATGTATTGAAAAATTAATAATTATAATGTTCCCACAGTATTTTTCATTTTAATGTGAGGGTATATTTACTACTATTTATATTCAATTTTTCTCTCTCTTTTTCTTTTTATTTGTCATAAGTTTCTTTTTTATAGTCAAATAATATGAATTGTGACCAACATTTTAAGATATATCTTTCATCGTATTGAAATGAGAAAAATTACAACTTTAAGGACTTTTTGCATAGTTTTTGAGTATTCAAATTTTAATTAAAAATTAATTTAGTTTAACTTTAAAAATTAGTCAAATTGATTCTTGAAAAACAAAACACGAAATATGATAACGTATATTAATTAATTATAATTAAATATGAAAATCAAATAAATATCACATATTTCTTTTTATTTATCTTTTATGCTAAAAATGTGATTTTCCTTCTTACTTATTTATTTTAGCAAATTAAAAGAGATTTTTATTTTATCCTAACATTAAAGTTCCTAATAAAAATTTTCTTAAAACCTGTTGCCTGTTTAGATATTTTTTTTTATATTTATTTATTTTATTTTATTTTTAATCTGTTATATATTTGAGAATTTCATAAAAATATTATAAATTATAATACTTAGCAATCAATACCACACAAATTAGATAGAAGGTGTAATATCTATTATTTTAAAATTATGTAAAGACATTATAAATTATAATAATTAATCTAAAAATATTTCACGTTGGGCCTGTGCTAACACGGGTTATATCCCCCTAGTATCATTAGAAAAAGGGAGAGGGGTGGCGGTCGTGGGTGGAGGGCGAGAGATTTCTACATATGCATAGCTTGCCTACTAAAATAATAGACGATAATATTTATTTATTTATTTTGTATATTTTAGTGTGTGTATACATATAATATATATTTTTTATATTAATTGGTATATATTTTATACAAGTAGCGGTTGTGATTATTATTGAGGAGCGATCAAATATGTTGCTTTCCCTTAAAAAGTAATTCGTTCAAGTTTGGTCGACACTTTCAGTTATTAATTAATGTTTAAAGAACATAAATCCTCTAGTTAATGAAACTAATTACACAAAATTCCTTCTTGTTTTTTCTCTCTCAATTTTTGCAAAGATACTCATACATTCGGTCTTCTATTATACATTGGTCGAATGTATGATGAAACAGCTAATCCTAAATTTAAAGTAAGAAATATCATAAATTATTTTACAGTTCCTTAATTAACGGCAATAATTAGCAAACATTAACTCAATTATGGATAAAACTAGTAACTGATATTTTAATTTCAAAAAAATTCTTAAACTTTAATTTTTTTTTCTGGGAATCAAGATCTGGAAAGTCAAAAACAATCAATTTCTTCTATATACGTTCTTCAATGCTACTAAAATCAATATGAATATCCCCATATTGTTGTGACATTCTGGAATTTGAGAGTCAGAAATTAGTTATCAGTCGTACAAAAGTGATGCAATAATTGTTTCGGAAAGTATAACTTTCTTGAAATTGGTTGCTACCATCGCCATGGAATTGAATATCGATGAAGTACATAAAAAAATTAAAGTTAAATATGTGGTTGAAGAAAATTCTTCTCCAATTGTCATAAGGAACGACAATGGAGTGAGGGTTTACGTTGAGTTGAAGAAATAATTTTCTGGATTGGTTAATTTTCCTCTTTGTATTTCCACTTTCGATAAATTCAATAAGGAAAGAGAGTTTGATAAAGAAACAAGTGTTGTATTGTGTATCGAGGGTAGTGAATATGATTCGGTTGCGTTAACGATTGTTGAAACGCATAATTAGTATGCTCTATATGTTCCTAAAATAGAGTTTGATAAAGAAGCAGGTGTTGTATTGTGTATCGAGGATAGTGAATATGATACGGTTGTGTTAATGGTTGTTGAAACGCATAATCAGTATGCTTTATATATTCCTGAAATTGAAGTGAAAAACTTCATTACTAATTGCAAGAACACCGAAATAAAGGAAAAATAGCTTTATAGGATAAGCAAACTCTTGCTGCAGTATGGCAAGACATGCAATAGCTAATGGCTTCAACACCAAAGCGAAACGATCCGACAAAAAAAGGTATGATATAAAAATGTCAATTTTATTTGTTGATATTATAATCTATGGTAATATGATTTTAGAGGTTTTGAAGAAGTTTATGTTCTAAAGTTGGGTTTTGTGTTGCTGAAGCTCATAAAGGTACGAATGTATAATGTGTTATTATACATTCATGCCAATTTATAATGAAACTGTGTCAGTCCAAGAAATGTATGGTAATATAGTTTTAGACATTCTGAAGTAGCTTGTGTTTTATAGTTGGATTTTGTGTAGTTGAATAATTAAATTACGAATGTATAATATTTGATTATACATTCAGACAAATGTATAATAAACTGGGACAGTGCCAGGAATTGTATTTTGTCCATATATTTTTATTTGTAATACTTTTGTTTAATCTATTAACTCAGTATAAAAAAATTGATGCAGCTATGTACTAAATTATCGTAACAAGGATTGTAAATGGGTCTTGAATGCGTCTTCTATGAATGAATCAGAATTATTTGTGATAAAAATATTTGAGTCGGAGCATACTTGCAGTTTTCGCGACAGAGTGCTGAATAATTTGATTGCGACAATAAATTTTGTGAGTGAATTTATAGCTCCAAAATTAATCAATCACAAGAGAATACACACCTCCGCGGACATTATTGAAGAGATGAAGGTTATTTACGGAGTCAATATTAACTACATGAAAGCCTGGCATGCAAAAGAGAAGGCAATTGTGATGCTTAGAGGTGGACCAGCAGATGGATATAGAAAAATGCCCCGTTATATCTATATGCTAAACCAAGTGTATCTGCAATCGCACATTCGGATGCATAAGGCAGTAGATAACGAGTTTCAATACTTGTTTATTGCCTTGCATCCCATGATAAGGGGTTTTTGAATTTTGTCGATCTATTGTAGTTGTTGACGGAGCTCATTTAAGTGGTCTATACCAAGGAACCTTTGTATCGGCAAGCACATTAGATGGTGCAGGTACTGTGCGTTCATGTTTTATTTTACTCTTTGATTGTTATGTTGCTTACTATGTATTATAAGAGCTTATACATTGATGTTTTATGTATAATAATTCATAGAGCTGCTAATTAGTACCTATATCGTTGACATTCCAATTTTTTTTCTTTTTGATTATTTTTCTTGTTTCTTTTATATTTAGGTTGTATTCTGCCATTAGCTTATGGTGTTGTTGACTCGAAGAATGACAATGCATGGACTTAGTTTTTTCAACAGTTTAGGGAGACATTTGGCGAACGAGACAACATGCGTGTTGTATCAGACAGAAATAAAAGTATCATAAGAGGTGTAAGCATTGTTAATCCTAATGTCCCTCATCTAGCATGTATTTGGCATTTATGAAAAAATATTTGCACCCATTATAAAAAAAAGCAAAGATAGACTTAGTGGCCTTTATTATTCCATGGCTAAAGCTTATAGAAAAGAAGATTTTGATTATATTATGTCAAAGGTTGCTAAGGTTGATCAAAGAGTTAAGAAATATCTGGAGGATGCTGGTATGAAAAATGATCTCGATGTCACGCGCCTGTAAATAGAGGTAGAATGATGACCTCTAATATAGCTAAATGTATTAACAGTTGTTTGGTTGAGGCTAGAAAACTTTCAATTTTAGGTTTCCTTGGAGAAGTTAGAATTTTATTTGCCGCCTGGAATTGTAAGAAAAACGAAATTGCATCTTACACCAATACAATCCTCGGGAGAAGATTTGAAGAAATACTGACTCTTAATGGGGTTAAAGTTCTGTGGATGATGGTATGTATTAGAATAATTATGTAACCAAAACTTTTTTTTCCATTGATTATATATTTTTATTTTATCATCTGTACTAAATGAGCATTTTCTAACAGGTTAAGCCAGCAGGTAGTTATCTTTATTGTGTATATGAATTGGAACGGAGATACATTATCGATATTGAGCGTCGCACGTGTAATTGTGGCGGTTATCAAATTGATGAAATAGCCTGTCCACACGAAATTGTCGTATTAAAAAGTAAAAATATGGATGTAAAGGATTATGATCTTTATTGCTCTGAATTGAACAGGCCAAACACCATAGTCAAGACATATGAACTCCCGATAGTTCCAATGCCTGACAAGAAGGATTGAAATATTCTAGATTTTGTTGATGATGAAGAAGTTTTGCTATCCAAATATAGAAGACCGCGTGATAGGCCAAAGAAAGGAAGGCATTTGAAATCAAGTGAATCATTGTATTCAAGTTCGAACCGTTGTGGTAAATGCGGACGAGCCGGTCACAACCAGAGGACATGCAGTTTCTTTCCAAAGAAACCATGAAGAAGATAATATGTTTTTCTCTATGTTGATTCTTTGAATGGTTTTATCTGTATAAACTTTTTTATTAGTTTTTGTTGGAAAGTTGGAGCAACTAATATTTATTTATTTAATTGTTATTTGATGTTCACTTCTTTAATCAATATTTTATATTATAATAACAATTTTAAGCATTTTTTATATATCATATTTCGTCACATATATGATATTATCTAATACATAAATTTAAACGTATTAGACATTAGTTCAATGTATTATTAACTTATAAGAAAATGTACGTAACAGTAAACATACAATGTGTTCAAATACAATATCATATTAATTTGTAATTTATTTTTACACATTTAAAGAAAAGTGAACGGAAAACTCAATAACTACCAAGAATCAGTTAGTAACATTACAGTAGTGTGTTAGTAACTGCAAATATTTTTTCAAAAGATGAAGACATCCAGAAAGTAATCTTGAAATTGTTTAACATCAACAACAAATTTAAGAATTAGTTGTTTCAATGCCAACTATTATAAAACAATGCTACTCTAAAGTAACAATTGCACTTTCATCAATTTCTTGGAGCATAGTGTGCACATTGACTTCTAGCATCAAACCCACATGAATGCACTTACTACCCTTCACTTAATATTTCTGCATAGGCAGACACAAAGATGCCACAGTCCCTGATTTCAAAAAATAAAAAATAAATTAAGAGTAAGTACATTAATTATAATATCGTTATACATGAAAAAAAATACTTTAATTTACTTACAAACTATCAAACGCTTGTTGTGGTTTGTTTTGAACATAGTCAACATCAAATGGGATTTCATTGATAAGACCAGTTTGCTGAGCAAGCTTCCCTTTGTACGCTTCAAGTGTTGACCAGTCAGTTCGCTCGGTCTTTTAAAAAAAAACACTGTCTGACAAGTAAGTAGGCAGAATCACTGCAAGCTTTTGTATTTCGATTGGTGGTTCTTTTTTCCTTTTACTTAACAATGAGTCATACACACGTATCAATCTTTCCTTTAAGACAATCACAGCCAATAGCCAGTGAAATTCTTTACCACAATTAACTGGAACATATACCTCATCAACCATATGTCATGGTAACCCAGCAAGAATACAAAATCCATTAGATATATTTGTAATAGCATCTTCATTCTTAGCCACTACAAATGCTTCTGCATAGTCTTTTTGCGTGGATAGCTCAACTGCCGATTTCGCTGGATAATATCGACTATGTGTCATATCGATATATTTTTTAAAGAAGCAGTCAGTCGTTGTATATCTATAATTATCACATAGTTGTAGCTTCGATTTCTTTCTCAAGTAGTAGAAAATCACATCTAAATGCTACACGTGCAAACAGGGTAAAAAGGTAAAAACCATTTAAAGAAATCATTAGCTTCATTAGAGGTTGTTTCGTGTTAGTTAAGGGTAGTTCATTATGAGGGACCGACACTACATGTATGATATACAGTTATACATCCTTAAATTTTTAAGATTTTATATTCTAGGGTTGGATATAATAAAAAAATTATTTTTTCCTAATTAAAACATACATGATATGGTGTTAATATGATGTTTCTAACAATAACTGGTGTTACATGGTATTATAGATAACATGTTGATCAAAGTTGGATATCTGATAATGAAAAATATTGCATGTATGATATCATATTATACATAGGTTTACATGTATGCTAAACATGTTGACTGTATTAGGCCTAGTTAGTACAATATGCTACATTGTACAAAATGTAATACAACATTCAACCTTCAATATTAGTATTTCAGATTACATTTCAAAATTAGACTTCAAAAGTATTTAAAGCATATTGTAAAAGTAACAGAAGTCGAAAGTTGTCAGATTTATGACATGGTGTTGTAGTAAATTAACTATCAGTAAAAACAGTTATGAAATGGAACATATTTAAATTAATTTACCTCATCGTTCCAGCATGTCTTGGGTTCTGATATCAAGTAGAACCAATTCTTGGACTGTGGTTGTGCAACGACAAAGTTCAATTGAGGGTAACCTAATCTTGAAGTATTTACTCAATAGTGGTTGTCCATTTCTTTCCTGAAAAATCATCATTGATTATACATCACAGATATATATGCTGCCATAGTATTGTTAGAAAAAAAAATTCCAAATTTCTTACTTAGCAGAATGAGTTTTAAGTAATCCTACGGCAATCCACTGGGAGTAATCGATCATCAATTAGTTTGGCAAATCTTGGTTAATGGTGTAACCATCGAAAGCATACTTCAGCTTCTCCTCTTTATCAGAATTGTCCGCATCTTTAGAGCCAAAACCATACTTTGTGATGTACGTTGACCTTAAAACCCTGAACTTATTTCTTTCCCTTTTGGCAAGCGTTTTTGCTTTTGTGGCTTCACTCTCCCGAACCTGAGCATCAGGAAAATTAGGTGGAAACTGACTATTCGGAAGTGCCCATTGACTTTCGATCATTTTATTTGAAGTAACAACATCCAATCACTTTGTAGTTGAAGGTGTTGACAAACCAAATAAAATTGTATCTACAACGGCCTTAATTGAATCAGTTATTATGCCACCAATTTCATCCTACGTGAGCACATAAAGATGTGTAATGTATAAATACAATATCTGGATGTATAACTATATTTATGCTTACGACATGTATATCTAAGGTGAACGATACTTAGTATTACATTAAACTACATTAAACGTAATTCCACGTGTATAATGTTATTCATTCATATAAGCATTACAATCAGTAATCTGGAACATTTATCCTTGCAATAAAAATATCAGTGCATATCCAACAATTTTTAGTAGGATGAGTTAATGTCCTTTCACAAAATGAGCAGTTTGTAGTAGATAATACATAATCTAATTTCCATAATCAACATGTTTAAGGAATCAGTTATCAGAAAATCATCATCACCCAATGTGCATCAAGTTTAAAACTACTTGTTAAGAAAACGACTTTCCAACAATGTTATAAATCATGGAACCATCAATATCCCAAAAAATTGATATGCACCAGAGAAACATTAAGTTCCTTTCCTGCCTTTACTAGGTCCTACACGTAGATAGACATATTTTGTAGTAAAAAATTAATATTAGAGATAAAAAAATACCTGCACATCTTTCATATCAGTACAGTGCTTTTTTTTCAAATCCACTTCATGACCATCTTCTTTAGCGGTCACATTCACATCCTATATTAAATAAGAATCATCGTGTGTGAACAGTTATTCAAAGTAAGACAAACAATAATGAAATTAAGTTTTATACCGGTGATAAGAAATTTTTATCTATAATGGGTGCATATGAATGTATAAATCTTTGGCTTACCTATCCTATGTTTGTACAAGGTCAACCATTCACTACGACCCACATTTGAATAAACATAACATGTCTATATGTGTTAGGTGATTCATGAACGATGTTATATCAGTAATTTTAAATAACATAAATATGTATGATGATATTCATAAACTACATGCTTCATGTTCAAGAAACTGTTTGTATGTTTAATGTATGACACTTCTTTATACATTCGATTGAATGTTTGATGAAAATGTAACTGCCCTAATTTAAAGAAGTTAATAGGTTCTACATGTGAATAGACATATTTTGTAGTAAATAAGCAATATTAGGGATAAAAAAATATCGATAAATTTTCAACATTCGAAATGTGCTTTTTTTTCAATTCATCATCGCTATCTTCTTCTTCATAGGACATAATCTCATCCTATTAGTTATGAGATAATTATCATCATCCAATTTGCATCAAGAGAAAAATTAGTAGTTAATAAGACGACTGTTAAACAATGTAAGAAATATTGGAAGCGTCAAGATCCAAACAACTTTATATTAAGCTGAGAACATTACGATCTCTTTCAACCAATAACAGGTGCTACATTTATATAGACATATATTGTAGAAAAAAACTAATATGATGTACAAAAATATATCTCCAAAGCTTTCAAATCAGAACAGTATTTTTTTTCCAAATCCTCATCACGACCTTCCTCTTTATCGCCGCATTCACATCCTAAATTAAATAACAATCAGCGTGTATGACCAGTTATTCATAAATGTGTTTTAGGTGAATCAAGAATGATGTTATTTAAGTAATTGTAAATAACATACATATGTATGAAGATATTCATAAATAACATGTTTTTTGTTGAAGAAAAAAATAGTATGATTAATGTATAACTGATCATTATACATTCGAGATAATGTATGATGAATAAAACTGTCCAAATTTAAAGATTTTAACTGGTGCTACATGTGTATAGACATATTGTTTAGTACATAACAAATATTAGGGACAAAAAAATATCAGCGACTCTTGCACATCAGGAATGTGCTGCTTGTTAAATTCTTCATCACGAGTTTCTTCTATATCGTTGACTGGTCTCTTATCATAATCTTCATGTTGTATAAAAAAAAACATTGGATTTTGATATGGGAGTTATACAGAGTTATAGTAACACAACAAAATAATTGACAAAAAGTACCTGCATATCCTCCTTATATTGACTCTCGTGTTTCTTCGATTCTTCTTCTTGACTTTGTTATTAATCAACAATTTTTTCCTCCCATATAACATAAATAATTCGAATGTATGAACATTTCATCTACGTAAGACAAAATTAAATGAAATTAAATTATTATACCTGTGATTGTTTATTTTCTTCATTCTTCAATGCTTTGACGACCTCAGTAGGTATTTTTGATATTAGTGTAAACAGCTCAGCCATTTTTTCAGCAAACTTATAACATAAAGAAAAAAATAAATTAGTAGAAACACATCATGCTTTTCAAAAATAAAAATTGTCAATAAGAAAGTTAACTTGCACATTTGTTGATGTAATTCTTTATGTCATCACCATCTAAACTTAATTTAGAAGTCCCTTCTGGCTGTGTGGAAGATGAAGGAACAGACTTGTGTTGGTGACGTTTAGGAGACACACCAATTTCTTCTTGTTGACGATGTTCAAATTCAAACACACCAATTTCTCCTTTATTTGTTGCATCCTTTTGCATTTCAAAATACAAATCAAATACATAATGTACTAGACGATCACATGTAGATATATCATCATCCATTACCGCTGGACTATCTTCCTGAAACATCACAGTCTTTCTTTTCTTCAAAGGTTGGTCAGGTGATACAAGCGAAGCTAAACCAACCTTTATGAGGATTTTTCGCGGTGGTATAGTGCTGAAATCACCAAATTCTTCAGCAATGGTACCGACACGTTGTTGAACTTCATCTACTAACCTTTTCAACGTTCCAGCAACGGATGTTGAAGCAGCAGTTGTTGAATCATGTCTCAAAATCTTTAAAAAAAAAAAAAAAAAATTAACCTACGAACTTCTTCGATTGTAGGTTGTATATTCTTGTACGAATGCTGAAAAAATAATTTCAGAATGAAATATTTGCACATAAATAAAACGACTTGAAAAAACAAAATAATTAAAAAGTTAAACAATTACCTTATTGAACATGCTAGACATAAAAGATTCGTACGTAGGCCTTGTACACTCCACAGACCAGTTTAGTATTCTTGGGATTACGTTTCTCTTACGGACAATCATTTTTTATTCTACCTCAGAGCAGCACTCAATCATTCAAACATTTAGAGCGTGCGGCATTCCACCCAATGAATATAACTGTTTTGCGATATTGAAATTCTGCCTCCATGAACTCATTAACTTTTCAAATATAATCTTTCCCCATGAAAAGTGAATGTACCGACCGTCCTCGACCATCTGAAAGTGAGCTAAACTGATTGGTGTTTCCTTATGCTGAGAAAACATGAATGTATGAACAAAGAACAATATCGTCAGGTTCAGAGCATCTTCTGAGTTATCGAAGTTTTTCATCTTCACACGTGTTATCAGTTTTGACCTAGTTATTCCTCCTTTATTGTTGAGAAAATACTTCGACATCAACGCTGATTTTGATGATGAAGTATACATATAATCATCAATACTAACGGTACACTTAAGACCGGTAATAATGATAAATTCAAGCATTGTAAATTTGAGGATTTCTCCTTATACCCAAACATAAATCTCGTCCTTATTATCCTGCTGGATTTCTAACATAAGGAGACATTTCAAAATCTAGCCTATCCAGTTGCACTAAGGCAAGTCCAGAAATATCTCTAAAATCGTATTTCTAAATGCACCTAAAACATACTCTCCTAAATATTCCATAATGTCTTCACCGAAAACCCGATTACATAAGCTCCCCATATGCAATGGGTGTGTTGGGACTTTGTCAATGCGGTATTTCATGTCTTGAAAAAAAATATACCATAATTACCCAAAAGTTACACATTGTATGAGGGTCATTTATACATTCAAAAACTAAATCAGATCCACATTAAACAACTGTTATACATGTATGAGGGTAACTTAGATATTTACAAATAAATTACAGTAATGTATAATAAAATCAGACCCTAATTACACTAGAGTTACACATGTATGAGGGCAACTTATACATCTAACAATTTATATCAAACCCTAAATAAAACAACAGTTAAACCTGTATGAGGTTAACTTATACATCTAAAAATTTAAATCAGGATCATAATTAAACAACAGATACAAATGTATGATGGTTATTTATACATCTAACAATTTATATCAGACCCTAAATAAACAACAATTACACATATATGAGGGTAACTTAGACATGTCAAAACTAATATCAGCTTAATTAAGCAACAGATATACATATATGAGGGTAGCTTACACATTTAAAAAATAAATTGTTGTAATGTATAATATCACTTTATACATAATTAATACTTTATAACTGTTTATTTTTTCATAAATGCCAATGTATAACCTATAGAAATATATTTAAGAATACCTACATTATACATTAGTGCGATGAAATAGCTAATCTATAATGTCTTATTATACATATGTCAGCTTATACATAAACTCATAATTAATACCTTCGAAAGACGTGGTCGACCGAAATCATCAAACTTCTTTTTACTTGCCGCTTTTGAACCAGACTTCTTCGATCTAGAAGCGGCAACTTCCTTTAATTTCTTCATTGTAACGGGGTCGTTTCTGTGCTTTGACTGATTCTCTGGGAATTTTGGATCCTGTTCATCAAATGTACTAGGAACAAATCCAAGGAAAATATATTTTTCTTTTGCATCTAACTGAGTAATTCCTAAACTAAAACTTGGAGGATAATCCATTACCAATTAACACTATATTGACTTAATAGTAATGTTAAATCGAACTAAAAAACAATAAAATCAAATATCTAACTTGTACTATATGAAAAAGAACGAAAAAATCGAACTACTGAACTTGAATATGATTGAACAATACGGTAATTTCAACATGCAAAAAAATAAAAAATGGAAAAACTCCTGAATTGGTAAAGTTGAACAAAAAAAATTCAAAAAATTAATGAAGTAAATTACTAAAAACAATTAAAGCTTGATAACTTACAATTTGATAACCACTAAGTAGATGTTACTTCAATTTTGTCGTAAAAGATGGGTTTCAAATATGGAGTAAAATTCAAATGGATAATGGGAGCAATAGAGAGCAAAATATGGAAGCCAAAAATTATGTTTTACATGTATAATATTTAGGAGAAAGAAAGTACCAAATAAGGAAATTTTTGTAATTAGTTTGGGATTTGTGTAAATTAAATACTTTACCAATTTGAGATTTAATGTAATTATGTAACCTTACCTTGTGTATATATGAAAATTTTAGTTAATTAATATCTCTTTAGTTATGTGTGGAAGAATTATATTTTATTAATTTACAATCTTCATTTTTCAAATATATATGTATATCAATTAAATACTTATTAAGATTAAAAGCGTGCACACATTCTTTTTCGGCTCATCAAGTTGGGCCATAAATAATGTGTCAAATAAGAGTGAGTGATCAAAATAGGCCGCCTACTTTAAAAAAAATAAAAAATTACATATATAACGACATGTTTATCAGCATTTATCAAAAATCCCAACTATTTTCAAAATTTCATAAAATCCCAACTTTTATGCTCTGAAGATACATATAACATGTATTAGATACATCCTATAGATACAAGAAATAATTAAACGGATTAGTATGATTTATGGGATGTAACGGCCTAAATAGCATTAATATAACAATTACTCAAACTAGTTATTGTTTAAACGGAATAATATCCCACAATATAAGGAAATTTATTTGTTATCCCACAATAATAGTTAATATGCGTTAAAAAGGTAAATAACATAAATCTTCATAATTGAGGAGTAAATCACTTTCATTAGTTCAAAAATCCTCAGAAATTCATAAATAGTTTTAATGGGTTCATTCAAAAGAATGGAAATTCATTATTCGTGAAAAAGAATTTGTTATCCCTTCTTCTCTGTTATTTGTTGTTCTTCTTCTTTTTTCGGCGATTTATAATAATGAATATCGTGTCTTATTAGTACATTCTGGTGTTTGGTTGTCTGATGTCAAGCACAAAGAATACAAGATTGATGGTTGTAGTGGAGATGTACCAATGTCGATCTCAATTCCTTATCCCTTCTTTTCTGTTATTTGTTGTTCTTTTTTATTTTCCACGATTCGTAATAATGAATATCGCGTCTTATTAGTACATTTCGGTGTTTGGTTGTCTGATGTCAAGCACGAAGAATACAAGATTGATGGTTGTAGTTGGAGATGTACCAAAGTCGATCTCAATCGTTATCTCAAGAAAAGCCGATGAAGATTTTTCCTCACTAGTTGTTTCACTGTCGGATATCATAATGTATGCAATTCATCCGTCATGAATACAGATTAAAAAGTCAGATTATAATCAAGAGATGTACTCATGATTTGTTTGTCAACTCGTTTATAATCTGAATTTTAAGTTCCATTTCTTAGAATTTTAAATTTTAAGTTTGTGGGTCAAATTACTACTTTTAAGTTGTCAAATTACTCGTTTTAAGTTTATTGGATTATAGTCTGACAAATTATGCAATTTATCATTGTTTCAATTTTAAAGCCAAACGTTCTGATAAACAAAAATATGTATCTCTTGTTTATTGAATTTAGCCAAAAATACAAAGTTGTTTTCATGTTTAAGCCAAAAATATAACACAGAACAATATATAGAAAAACTGTATGAACATAATATTATAGATACAAGATAATACAAATATGTATCTTGGTTGAAATACATGCATCTATTGATATGCTTAAATCAGTAAATGTTAAACAATACGAGATACATATAATTCATAAACAATGAAGCAGTGATCCAAGTAAGAGAATATATCTATAAGCTTGTAAACATGTATCTATTGTTGTGTTAATTTGAATAATAATTACAAAACATTAGATACATATAAAAATAAAAAATGTTCACATTAAGAAGCTTAATGAATTTCTTATGTATTTGTGAATTCAATATTTAATTCAAAGTAACTAAATGATATAAAAAGATTTATCTGAACGTTCATTGATAAATTGCTTACATATTGCACAAGACTATCCTTACGTAACTAAAAATTGATACAATCGTAAAAAATTTGTATCTATTGAAAAATATATTTTGTGAACAGTATGAAGCGTATAAACAATTACGTTTAGCTCGAAGTTGTTATTCAACTTAGAGACAAAATGTCTTGCAAAGAAAAAAAAATAAGAAAAAGAAAATTATGTTATGATTGAATATGAGATTTAATTGTACGATGTATCATTATGTTGCATAATGTAATATTGTGTTAGTTACTTTCATTACTGAACTTAGTTATATATGTTTCAATAAACTAGATACGTATAGTTATAAATATGTATATAATACAATGTAACAAAAAATGTTAAATATGATGACTTTGTAAAGTGTAACAAAAACGTACAACAAAATAATAATATATCATAATCTGGAATAGCCATATGGCAATCATTGGTGATAAGATAGAATCCATGATGTTGAAAAACATCTAAAAAAATACTAACAACATGTACTAACATCATTAAACTATATAACAGTCAACTAGCCAACAAGTAAACAACTACTCAATATGCAAAGCACAAACTTTTTCTTTTGGTGTGAAGCTGCTCCTTGGCCTTGGTGGATCGTTATTCTCACTAAAGTATCCTTTCTTCGCCTTTACAGAGTCATGCTTGCACAAAAAAATGGCATATCTCATGCGATGGTATTGAGCATCAATATCCGATGAGGGAATGCCTAATCCCTCGCTCAGGTACTCGGCATAGACAACTACAAATACACCACAATCCCTACATAGAGATTACTAATTGAATTAAAAATTCATATATACGTGTATAAGATAATGAAAATAATGGAAAAGGTAATGTAATACTTACAAAATTCCACTATCTTGTTGTGCTATCCTAGTAACATATTTCACTCAGAATGAATCCTACAAAAAACATCAAATTAAAAAAATAACATTAGATGTAATAACTCTACAATAACACAGAACGATATATAGAAAAACTGTATGAACAAATATTATAGATACAAGATAATACAAATATGTATCTTGGTTGAAATACATGTATCTATTGATATGCTTAAATCAATAAATGTTAAACAATACTAGATACATACAATTCATAAATAGTGAAGCAGTGATAGAAGATAAGAGAACATGTATCTATAAGCTTGTAAACATATTCTATTGTTGAGTTAATTTGAATAATACTTACAAAACATTAGATACATATAAAAAAAAAAAAGAACCAAATATACAAGAAATTAAAAAAATGTATCACGCATATATAAATATGTATCACCGCCAATTATTTTCCAGATATGAACATGCAAATTCCTTTTGAAGCTCATCTCTTGAAATAATTTCAACCACTCTTCCTCTCTTAGCGAAAACTTCAACTCTGGCACTGTTAGATCCTCTTTTCTTAGAAACAAGATCTTCTTTTTTCTTATCCTTCTTGGCCTTCTTTTCTCGCAATTTCTTCGTAGTATGAGGATCGTTTCTATGCTTTGATTTATTTTCATTAAAATCATAAGATTCGTAGTCAAAACTACCGAAAATGAAATTTACAACTTCTTTATATTGTTTGCTACTGTCTAATTGAGAGATTACAAAACTGAAAGATGGTCCCGAATCTCTATTCATTATGTTAATTGAAAAAAATTTAGACAGAAAACACCAATAATCAAAGACTTTATTCAAAAATAGTCGAAAATCAGTTTGTAAAAATCAGTGCAAAAAAAATTCTTTTGGAGAAATATTGTTCAGATAAGACTATAATAAATTGAATATGATTTTTAGGGGGGAAATTACCTTAAATCAAAAGTTTGAAATAGAGGAAGAAAATGGTTGAAACCGTCACTGAAAAATTGGCGAAGAATGGGGAAAAAAATGGTGTAAAATTGGTAAAGTAAGTGGCCGCTATTGAAGGGTTTAAACATGTATCTCAACTTTACCTAAAAGTGGTAAATGATTAGATTTTTGTAATATTTTTAAAGTGGAGGAATTTTTAGAAGTTTCGTAAGTAAAGTTGTTCTATTAGGTAATTTTTCCTAAAAAAATATCAAAATATGTCATGTATATAAAGTGGTATTAAAATAGATTTACTCACAAAAAAAGTGAGTTATGCCCTTTTTTTAACAAAAACTTGAATGCCGGTAATAACTTTAAAAAAAGTATATAACTCACTTTTTTGTGAGACACTTTTTTGTGAGTTATCCTTTATATATTTATACATGACTTACAAAAAAGTGAGTTATACGTATGAAAAATATAAGATTCACTATTTTTGTGAGTTTCCTTCTTATTTATATATAATTCTCAACAAAATGAGTTATATCTATGAAAAGTATAACGCTCGATTTTTTTTTTGTAAATTATCCTTCTTATTTATATATAACTCATAAAAAAAAAAATTATATTTATTTTTATAATTTATATAAATTTTTATATAACATACCACATAGGCAAGGACTAATATTTGTAGGTCGAGCCAAATGCATAAAATAAGGTAATAAAAGATGAGTTCAAGTTATATGCATCAGTTATATGCATCGATGGTGTACAAAAAGACAGATAGCTAGAGACAAGAATATAGAAGAAAGGGTTGAATAATAATACTAATTAAGCATGCACTTCATACATATTACAATTTAAGCACAACAACACTAAAAGCTCCAATTCCAACCCCATACACACACATACAGAAACACCTTTTTTCATTGGCAAGCCAATCTTGACAGACTTTCTAATCTCTTTCTCAGAATCTTTACTCCCATGTAATTGCATCAAACGGGACAAGAAGCATAAATAAATTTTAAAAAAAAAAAGGAAAAAAAAAATAGATATGTGATAAAATAAAAATTAGAAAAGAAAAATAGAAAGCTCTTAGATATGTGATAAAATAAAAATTAGAAAAGAAAAATAGAAAGCTCACATATTATGTGAGCTTTCTATTTAAAAAAAAAAATTATTTTATAAAAATAAATTCAATGTGGTATGTTTTATAGAAAATTTACATAGATTATAAAAATAAATATAACTCTCTTTTTCTACGAGTTATATATAAATAAGAAGGATAATCATAAAAAAAAGTGAGTTATACATTTTTTATAAAGTCGACACCGTCATCCAAGTTTTCGTTAAAAAAAAAAAGAAATAACTCACGCATTTTATGAATTAAGCCTATTTTGGTATGACTTTATATATATGATATATTTTGATATCTTTTTTAAATAGACGGCCTATTTTTATGGCCCACCCGTCAAATAATATTTTAAGACTACAAAAGCTCAAACACTGTGAAAAGCCCTTATTTTGGATTGTATTTAATTTTTGCGTCTTAAATATGTGGTTTTAGTTTTTATCTTTTTGCCACTTTAAATAACAAAGAAGTGATTGAAAATACCCCTAGCATCGAAAAAACTTAGAAAGACTTAACTTAATATTTTTATATAATATTTTTATATGATAATATAACACAAATTATGCTGCTTAATTCCTACATAACTTATGTCGTTGGATACATAAATTCAATTCACAACCCACAAGTTATGTAAGAGGAACAATTTACACAAACAAAATTTATATTGAACAAGACAAAAATTCTCTAACTTTACGCCAAGTTAATTAGATACTACAGAATGTTTGCTATATAACTTAATTCCTGCAAAACTTATATCTGACAAAGCAAACATTCTCTATACTTATGCCTTATAAAATTAGATCATAGATAAAGGTACATTGACCCACGAATTTTAATTAAATGAATATAAAAGACAAAAAACTAAGGGCCATCATATTTGAAGTCAAAATTTAAGAGGGAAAGGACATAAAAAACATTTCAAATAAAATTATTGATACGGAAATGATCATTAAATTTTAATTTTATTTTTTAGCCATTTGCTGGTAGCTTTATACAATACTGACACAAATTTGATACAAATATGTATTTTATACAATAAAGATACAATTTCTATATGCATCCATCTATCCGTCCATCCATCCATCCATTCATCCATCTATTATACACAATGATACAAATTTTATGCACATCATATTGAAAAATACATATTTTATATAATAATGATACATTTTTTGCCAATAAATTCACTGCTTTATTTTTTATTTTTTTAACGAATTGTATCAGCATGATATATGGATTGTATCAATATGGTATATGAACTATTTTTGAATAATATGGTCAAAATGACTCAAATTTTGAAATGACCATAATATGAAATTTGTTTGGGCCGACTGGCCATGAATGTCCAATGGCCCAAACATAGGCCAATTATTTTGAAAAGGGTCAGACCATGTCCTTTTTTTGAAAGAACACAAATGTCACTTCGCCAAAATTATTTCCATCAAAATAGCCATTGATTTGGCAATTTCCAGAGATATTCATTTTGGCCTTTTCGCCGTCCGTTATTGCCTCCTTTTTTTTTTTTTTTTTTTGTCTTTTTCTTAATTTATTATTTAATTTCTAATGTTAATTACTTTAGCACGTATAACACTATAATTATCCTAACATGTATATTTTTTTATTTTTTTTCATTAAGAGCATAAAGACACACATCTTATAACTTGTACATAGTCTATACAATAATGATACAATTTCTATGCATATCATATACAAAAAAAATATATTCTATACAACAATTATATAATTTTACAAATATTTTATACAATCTTTAGCTGCAATAATAATTTAGATTCATGTTTTATACAATAATTATATATTTTTTTTACACATCTTATACATATACGTATTTTATACAATAATGAGACAGTTTTTATATATACATCGTATATATGCACATTATACAACTACTATATAGTTTCTATGCACATTCTATATAGTATGTATACCATATTAATACAATTTCTATATCATATTGATACAATCCTTATACAATGTTGATACAGTTCTTGTACCATATTAATATACTCCTTATACCACGTTGATACAATCCATAATATCATATTGATACAGTCCCGATTGGCTATTTTTGGCATTAGTTTGGACCGACTGATAAATCCATGTCCAATAGCACAAAAATGGGTCATTTATTTTTAGATGAATGAAATAAAATAATAATAATAATAATAATAATAATAATAATAATAATAATAATAATAATAATAATAATAATAATAATAATAATAATAATAATAATAACAACAACCTTTTAAAAAGTGAACCGAAATGACTCAAGAAGGAAGGAGAAAGTCAAAGTAGCCCAATGACTATTAAATGGTAATAATTTGACCGACTGACCATTATTTAACAAATTATCAAATGCTGATCATTTATTTTAAAAATGACCGGTGGGTGTCTTTTTCGCAAAATTAAAATCATCTTAAATTAGGGGTAATTCCAGCAAAAACTTATAATTATCCTTATTTCACGTACCAAACAAGATAGTAATATTTGATACTTGAATCCAATTACGATGGTCTTCGGCCCAATGTAATATTGGGTTTTCACAGTTACTGGAAAGGAGAAAAGACAAAATAACACCAAAAACTAAAATAATTTCACAAAACTAGCATCTAAATTTAAAAACTCAATAAATAGCCATTAAGCGATGGTCGCACCCTTATTTATAGTTTTTTTGTTGGTTTTATTCCAATATTATACGTGTTGGTTGCACACTCCAAATTTTATTTTGCTTGCATGAAAATGAAAGCAGTGTACTTTCAGCTAAAAATAAATATATTGTCTCCAGAGAAGCTGCAAAGTAAAGGGTTAAGTATTTATTTAATCTTCAGCAACTCCAGCATTGGCATTATTTATTACTCCTTTCTTCACCTTTTACTTGTCCAGTAATTGACATAGCACATATCTAAAAAAAATTTAAAAAAAATGCAAAATGCACTGCAAACTAATAGTACTTAATAGTAAGAGTAAAATAAGTATTAAATGATAAATTACTTTTTTGATTTTTTTTAAATTAGACAAGTGAAAATGAATGAAGTACTTCTGATCAAGATTGTGATCAACTCATGATTACTTAAGAGCAACAATCATCTTTAGCAATTATTGGTGAGAATATTTTCATCTTTCATTAAGTGCAACATTTATAATTGTGACAATATTATACATATACATATTCTATATAATAATTATAGCATTTTTATACACATTTTATACAATTTATAACTACAATTATTAGTTAGATACATATTTTATACTACTCTATATAGTTTTTACATGTATTCTAAAAATGTATCAATCTAGTATAAGAAAGTATCAATTGAGTATATGGACACCGCAAGTGTATCAATGTAGTATAAAAGTGTATTAATGTGGTATAAAAGAGTGTTAATTGGGTATAGGGACTACATGTGCTTGCATAGAATTTTCTTTCTCTTTTTTAAAAAAGTGGATCAATATAGTATAAAAGTGAATCAATGTGGTATAAAAGTGTATCAATTAAGTATAGAGACTGCATGTGCCAAATTGGGCCAAATAGCTAAAAAAATGGATTAGTTTACCCGACTGAACAACCTATGTCCACCTTTTCAAATGTGGACCATTTTTAAAAAAAATGGACAACCCATGTCCTTTTCCCTACTGAAAACTTGGATCTAAAGATGAGGATGAGCTACCCAAATAGGAAGCTTCAAAATTATTGGGAGGTGTGAGTATATTGTAGTAAGTATTAAATAATAATTCATGTTTTTAACAGAAAAATATTGAATTAAAACTCAAATAATCCACGCTTCCTTATTATCCTTATAATAAGCTCTATGTTAAGCAAAAAAATAAATAAAAATAAAACATTATCTGATTCCAAAATTGCTGAACAAAGCCAAGCATATGATATTTTCCCACTTGTTTTAAAGGTTTATTAATTTTATTTAATTTTTTGAAATTCAAAGACAGCGCGACCTTTAAATCTTTCAAAAACTTCAAAGATTTACTCATCAATATTTCCGGAATAAAATTTAGAATCAACTTTATCCATATTTATTTTGGAGTATTAGTTGATCTTGAGATTATCCTATCTAGAAGAGGGTCCAGAATTTCAAATTTGTGAGTTCCCAATAAAATAAATAAAGTTGGAAAAAATTAAAATGGGAAAAAAAGGAACCCCCACAGGGGTTCGAACTCACAATCATCAGCATGACACACATCTCAAGTAGGGGTGTACAAACCAAACCGTCAAGTCAAACCAAATCGACGAACCAAATCAAACTGATAAAAAAAATCGACTTATGGTTTGATTTGATTGGTTTGGCGTTAGAAAAAAACCCAACCATTCTTGGTTTGGTTTGGTGTTAACCAAAAAAAGGCAAACCGAACCCGAATCAAACCAACATAATATATATATATATATATATAAAAATTAACTTTCTATACATAAAATAATAATTATAATCTACTTTTTAAATACTTTTTTAACTAGTTTTAGTAATTTTCAATATTTTGAAAGTAGATATAGATATATATTCAGATTTGGGCCTTTAAGTTGTAATATTTGTCAATTAATTGCTAATTAAATGATCCAAATCCCAATATAAGCTTAAAACCTAAATTTTTCACTCTTCATCTTACTTTTTAGTTTCAAAAGAATTTTTCGCTCCTCATTGTTTCATAATTATAGTTTTTCATTAGCACATAAGTAAAAACATATTTGATCTAGTCTTCAAAACATATTTGATCTAATCTTCAATCACAATATAATTGTAAAAATTAAAGATTATTAAAAAAAATTTTGAAAAAACCAATTAAAACCTAAACCGAAAAAATTAATTTTATGTTGGTTTGATTTGGTTTATAGTTTTAATAAACCGACATGATTGATTTATTTATTTTTTAATAAAAATCAAACCAACCCGACCCTATGTACACCCCTAATCTCAAGTATGCCCCTCCTACCACTAAGCTATTCCATTACTTTTGTAGTGGGTTTCTATTGAAAAATTTTCTAATGTAATTATAAACCTTACGTTAACGGATGGGGTTCGAGAACCCCATCTGCTACCGTAGATCCGCCCATGATCCTATCCCACCATTTGTGTTAAAACTGTGAGATTACTATCTCATATAGATGAGATAAAATGATTTCATTAAATAACTTTATTTATCTCATCGCGCTTACCAAACTATATTGTAGCCTATTAATGGTCCCATCATCTTAAAAAGCTGAAATCTTCACTTTATCTTCACTTTCACAGTAATTAGTTTAGTACTCCCTCCGTTTCAAATTGTGATGACACATTGATTAAGAAAAATAATTAATAATATGCATAGTTTATCATAATACCCCTATTAAATGATGTTTATATTTTAATTTGAAGAAAAAGTAATTAATGCAAAGGGTAAAACATGGAAAAAAAAATTGTCTCCTCTTGATTAATGAAAAAAGACAAGTAAAATGAGAAATCAAATTAAAAAATTTGGGATGAATAATTTGAGACGGAGGGAGTATTATGTTAACATGAGATTAGCATCTAAATTGCTTTTTACTAAATTATAAGTTTTAGTGACGGCAACAACCTCCTAATTGAATCATGATATTGTTGTGTAACACCTTTATAAATTTCACATAAACCCTTCTACAACCGATAATTAAGAGATAAAAATTGCATTTTTTATCATAATATGGCCTTGATTATTAATTACCAAACTACATGACTAGGGTGGGCATTCGATTTGATTGTTTAATATTGGTTCGATTTTTCAGTTTTCGGATTGACAAAAATGACAACCGTAACCAAATCAAAGGGTTTGATTCAGTTTCTACAAATTCGATTTGGTTATGTCGAATTTTTATTTCGATTTTGAAGATTAAAGTAGCGAACATTATATTCTTTTGTCATGACTGGTTTTGAAATGTTGTACATCTATGTCAATTCCTCATGAAATACCATGCAAACATGTCAATGATACATGCATGTTGATGATACATACACCTCAAGCAGCACATGTGTTGCTTATTATATAAGAATTAAAAGAATATGGAAAGCAGCAATACCACAAGAATATGGAAAGTTGTTGCTGCTCCCAATGTTATCCATCAAACACAGTACTACAAGTCCAAGATTACAAATTCTAATAATTTCCACAACAATACCACAAGACATGAATTTACGGACGTAAATCGTAAGATTTGGGTTGTTTATAATATATTTATATTGAATATATATATATATTAAAAGTGTGAAGGGCCTTAGAAATAGTGTTTGAACTTTTTGCCCTTCATTAAAAGTTTTTGTTTTAGATAAAATCGTCTTTTCACTATTTTTCCTAATATATAAGAGTTGAAAATTAACTAAATATATTTATGGTAAAACCTTTGCTTATTAGAAGTCATCAGAATTAATGACAATTAATTCTTTTTCTATTAGTTTAAGAATTCTAAATCAACTAAATTTGATTTTAAGAAGATTTAAAAAATTTAAGAATAAATATAAAAACGTTAGATAAAATCTCTGCAATGGATAAAATTATTTCATTTTAAATAATCAAACGCTACACGTGCGAGACACGTGCGGCTAAACTAGTATAATATTAAAAGTGTGAAGACCCTTAGAAAAGTGAATCGAACTTTTTGCCCTTTATTAAAAGACTTCATTTTAGATAAAATCGCCTTTTCACCATTATTCATTATAATATTAAATATTTACTATAATAAATATATGAGAAGTAAAACTCCTAAATATAGACAAAACCCTCAACTAATTCTAATTCTACCCAAAATCCACCATCCTAATTTAACCCCAAATCCCCAATAAATAACTCCTACATTCCTATACTATATTAATTATTTATTTTGAATCAATAAACATGCGGCACAAACATTGTTTATTTTGATTGAGATTAGATACAATATTTGCCGTAGAAATAAATCAGGTTTGGCTTTAGTATTCTTTATTATTCTTTTCTCTTTTTGTTTCTTTTAGTTATTAAATTTAAAGATTATATATGAAGTATACAAAATCAACAATTAACAATAAATTTTCTCTTTTTGATAATTTTTTGTGTTTCTTTTTTAGTTGAATTTTTTTAATCAGAAGATCGAATGGAACAAGTATGTTGCCACTAAATGAAGAAATCAAAGGTTACATTGATTTTACATGCTATTTACTTTTTTAAAATTTTAGGTTCACATGTAATTTGATTTCATTTCTATAACATAAAGTAAACAACTTCTATATATATAAAAAGACAATGCAACTTTTGGAAACCATAGTATATATTATGATTAATTTTTTTTTTATGAGACACTATTTTTATTATTTCTCTGGATCCATGTTATGAATTAAATTTTGAAATTAAGAATGAAGTGTACAGAAAGAGTATGACTATATTTGAAGTGGTAGAAAAGATATACAAATTATTTGATCAAGAAGAGGGATTGAAATGATATGAAATTTGCAGGTCAAATTTCTCACTTCTACAATGAAATCAAGTTAAATTGCATAACTTTATGGATTAACAAGCACTAACCATCGACTTACTAAAGCTATACTGTAATTTAAGGATTGTCGATGTATTTCACCTATCCTATTTGTATTTTCGATATTTATAAATATTATATAAGCAATTGAATAAATTCTTCATTTTTAGACTTTCAACGATGTTTAATTTAAATATTGTATTCATTTTTATTATTTAAATAAATACCGTATTTAGTATAGCGTATGAACTAATTAAAATGAGGTACACGCACGAGACGCGTACGCTTGAACTAGTATATGTATATATATATATATATATATATATATATATACTAGTTTAGGTGTACGCGTCTCGTGCGTGTACCTCACTTTAATGAGTTCAAACATTACATTAAATAGGATATTTGTTTAAATAATAAAGATGAATATAATAATTAAATTTAGAGAAAATGGTCTACTAACCCCCAACCTTTAGTCAAAATTCCAACTACACATTTATACTTTGCGGGGGTCCTATGACCCCCCTGAACTATTTTAAAGTGGAATTATTACCCCCCTGAACGCTGAAAGTGGAATTATTACCCCCCTGAACGCTGACATGGCAAGAGAGTGTGTTTCACTCTCTTTAAAGAGAGTGAGAACGAATTTTTTTATTAAAAAATTATTTTTAATATTTCTTTATTTTCTTTATTCATTTTTAATTATTCTCTTTCTTTATTCGTTTTCTTTTTTTTTCTTCTTCTTCTTCTTCTTCTTCTTCTTCTTCTTCTTCTTCTTCTTCTTCTTCTTCTTCTTTCTTACAAACAATGGCATCCAAGAACTCATTAATGACATCCAAAATTAATTTATCATTTTCCTCATCTCCAAGCACAAAATCAATTGGTTTCGACTTCAAATTCATCGAAAATTTCAAAATGGGTATCGTTCATTGTTTCGAACTTCAATATTGTCGAAAATTTTAAAATCGATATTGTCCATTATTTACGACTTCAAAATCATCGTAAATTTTAAAATGGGTATTGTCCATTGTTTCCGACTTGAAGGTCGTTGAAAATTTTAAAATTCTCTATTGTTTCCGACTTTAAGGTTATTGAAAATTTTAAATTCGGTATTGTTCATTGTTTCAGGCTTCAAGGTCGTCGAAAATTTTGAAATTGGCATTCTTCGTTGTTTCCGAATTTAAGATCGTCGGAAATTTAAAAACTGATATTGTTCATTGTTTCCCACTTCTAAGTTGTAGAAAATTTTAAATTCGATGTTGTTTATTATTTTCGACTTCATGATCATTGAAAATTTCAAAATCGATATTGTCTATTATTTCCGACTTCAAGGTCGTCGTAAATTTTAAAATGGATATTGTCCATTATTTACGACTTCAAGGTCGTCGAAAATTTTAAAATTCTCTATTATTCCCAGCTTTAAGGTCATCAAAAATTTTTAAATTCCCTATTGTTCATTGTTTCCGGCTTCAAGGTCGTTGAAAATTTTGAAATTGGTATTGTTAGTTGTTTTCGAATTTAAGATCGTCAAAAATTTAATAATTATATGGTCATTGTTTTCCACTTCAAGGTTGTCGAAAATTTTCAAATTTGATGTTTATTATTTTCGACTTCAAGATCATTGAAAATTTTAAATTCGGTATTGTTCATTATTTTTCACTTCAAGATCGTCAAAAAATTATTTGCATAGAAGTAGGAATAATAAAGTTTGAAAAGAAAAAGAGATGAAAAGTAATGGTGGAAAAAATAATGGTGAAAAAATGATGAAAAATGATGAAAATGAAAAGAAAGTAAATAAAAATTAATTTTAAACAAAAAAACAGGTGTCAAAATGTTGTTGGCGCGTGCATCACACTTTATCCAAAATGACTGGTTGTCAGGTTTTGGGGGGTAATAATTCCACTTCAAAATAGTTCAGGGGGGTCATAGGACCCCCGCAAAGTATAAGTGTGTTGTTGGGATTTGGGGTAAAGGTTGAGTGGGCTTTTGACCACTTTCTCTTAAATTTAATATCTTTTGAGTATGTAAGGATGGAGAATTTATTTATTAAACATAATCTTTACCAAAAATATTTTTAAAAGTCGATCGACATTCATCTACCCTCTGTAAATTGCAACTAAATAATACAATGGTAGAGACATCAAAATAATACAATTAAATCTAATCTTTATACACACAAATTTTCTCAAAGTCGTCTGACACTCATCTAATACGATAATAGAGATATCAAAATAATACAACTAAACCTAATCTTTACATAAAAAAATTCCTCAAAGCCGACCAAAATTTATCTATCACCTGTAAACTGCAACAAAATAATACGATCAAAGTGATATAAAAATAATACAGTTAAACTTAAATTTTACACACAAATTTTTTTCAAAGCCAATCGAGATTCATCTACGAATTGTAAACTACCACAAAATAACAAACTAATAGAGATATTACGATAATACAATTAAACCTAACCTTTACCTTAAAAAAAATTAAAGTCGTCCCACATTCATCTAGCATCTGTAAATTAAAATAAAACAATAAGATAATAAACATATCAAAACAATACAATTAAACATAGCTTTTACACAAGAAAATCTTCAAAGCCAACCGACATTCATTTACGACCTGTAAACTATAAAAAAAAATATAATAGTGATCACAAAATTTTGATTTTGATCCAACTAATTCTTGTCTGGGTGAAAATTTGACCCTAAAGAATGATTTTGAATGAAAACAAAGAAGATTTATATACACACACCTATTGAATTCTATTATACTGACAAAAACAGTGAAGAAGTTGAGGATTAGAAAATCAAGTATCCACCAATCTAGACATGCAATCAAATCAAGTTAGATGTGCATCAATCATATTCTCCTAATAGACAAATCGATTTGTTCTCTAGTTTAACATACATCTCAATATTTATAGAAATATTTTCTTAAGAGTCCTATTTTAGGAGTATTTTTCTAATGAACAGTAGAAAGAAAAATATTAATTAATTCTCTTACCATATATTTTAGGAGTCCCATATATTTTAGGAAGTCTAGTTAGCATAATAAAAAATAATTAAATAATAAATTAATAAAAATAGTAAAAAAATGGTTTTGTCTAAAGAATAATCTTTTAATGAAGGGTAAAAAGTTTAAATCACTTTTCTAAGGGTCTTCAGACTTTTAATATTATATACTTAGTCTATCGATACGTGCGTTGCACGTGTATCTCAAGCCATGTATTATGAAATAATGTCAATATACTGCCTGTTGATGCACTTTGGTACTCGTTCTTGCCTCGAATTTGCTGCATATATAGCATAACTGAGAATTATATATTATCTAATTAATCATTGTTTTCTATTTTTGAAGAGACATTCATAACGATGAATCCGGAATAGAAAATTATTTTTTAAAAATTATTAGATGGTTTTTTAGTCAAGGTAAGGTTGTATCATAGACCTGGTCCGATTCTTCCCAAACACGTAAATCGGGAAAGCTTTAGTGCATTGGATGACTCCTTTTCGTTAGTTTTTTTTTAATTGAATTGTTTTAGGTACTCTTTAAATAGAAGATTTGAATGAACAACCACATGCATATACATAATCCAACCAAAAAAATAAATAAAGGAGGAAAACCAGTTATCCGTTAATGAAAAATCCAAAACCTTATAAATTTAATTGAAAAAAAAAGCAAATTAGTTTCAGGCTTCGTGCTCACCAAGAAAGAATAGAAGAAAATTTATCAGAACTCAAGAGGTATTTTCTTTCGTCCGCCTTCAAGCTTTAGATTAATTGTATCACGCCAATCAAGATGATATGTATTTCGGAGAGCGTATCCATCGACGTTCTGCATGTACACATCATAACCAATGGATAATTTTTTGTTATTTCCTTTTTTATTGTTGCTATTTTTGACATATAATTAAAGGATAATCAGACAACACAAGTGAACACCAAAAACAGATCAATGTCTCATGAATGTCAACAAATCCTATATAATTTCATAAGTGGGGCTCGAAAAGAATAGTATATACACAGACCTTACCTCTACTTTGAAAAGACAGAGAAATCGTTTTCAATAAACCTTACTCACAAAACTAACTTTATGAATATAACCAACAAAAATTTCAAATAAGTAATGACAATCACCAATGACATTCAAAGTCACTAATAAGAGACAATGGTATAACTATACTGAGTGAAAATTATCAAAAGAGACTCAGGTTAAATTTCCAAAACCTTTGTATATACAAAATCGTTATACTTAAAATTATTCAAAATACTTTTAAATAATTAATAAAAGAAAAATTAGAACGATGGAGTGTGGAGTAAAAGATACACAATGTGGACAAATTAAAACAGAAAAAAGAAAAAGAAGGATCACAATATTTATCTGGAACAATTGAATTCAAATTAGTAGTGGATTTCAATATTTTTCAACAAGCTATAAAGATACCCAGAGACCATATATGAATTTTTTCGTATATTCAAGATACCTCAAAATCATATATGAACAATATTCATTAATTAATATTCGACTCAATAGATTCTTCACTAATAACCGGTTTGGTAAAAAATAAACTATAGACTTACTTTTGTCTGCAATGTTTTTGAAGAACGATAACAATTCGTCCAGTTTGTAGTACCCACAAAATTAAAACCTGGTCAAGCATAAAGGACATAAATCTGATTAGATTAAAGAAAGAAAATATTCAATACAAAATTTGATACAAAAATAATGAAAAACAATGCAAACTAATATAGGTTACATGTTTATTATATTAGTTTTAAACTAAAAAGAAAATTAAGAAAAAACAATTTAAACAAAAACAAATTGAAAGAAAATCATACTAATAACAATTTAAGAAAGGTAACAATTTATCTAACCTAAAAAGATTGTATTTTTCTGAAAGAAGTTGTACGTGAGGGTAGATTTAAAGACATTAGGATTTAAATAAGAAAACATTTGATGACCAAAATTTAAATTTGTATGAAAATTCTACAATTTTAACATAACTAAAATAAGGAAAGATACATATTCTCAAAATTAGAAGTTTAATACTAATAAATTTCTTATTTTTATTATCATATTAATTTTTTTCCTTGTTATTTTAACCTACACCAATTTTAAAACGTTTTATCCCTTTTTACGTCCAAATCACGTTTCATCTTCTTCTTTTTTTCCCTCCATGTTATTCAAACCTATACCAATTGCAATGATTATTAACCTTTAGTCAAACATAACGACTTTATTATATTTATTTCTAGATTTTTCAACTTTCTTAAAATTAAATTCAGTTGATTTAGAATTCTAAAATCAATGGAATAGTATTTGGTTGTCATTAATTCTGATACCATCTAATAAGGAAAGGTTTTATCATAAGTATATTAATTAATTTTTGACTCTTAAATATTTGAAAAATAGTAAAAAGACGATTTTGTCTAAAGGAAAGTCTTTTAATGAAGGATAAAAAGTTCAAATCACTTTTCTAAAGGCCTTCACACTTTTAATATATTATAGATTATATATATATATATATATATATATATATTAATAAAAATATATAGTATTTATATAATTTTGATTTTTCGATTTAATCAAAATATTTTTTTGGAAAAATCGAAAACCAAACCGTTTAACCGAATTTCTAAAATTTGAAATCGAAACCAATCCGAAAAATAAAAAAAAACAAAATCAAAATTAAATTTTGATTTGATTTTTCAATTTTTTTTATTTGAACCAAAATATGTCCAACCCTACCTACACATGGCTATGCCAATCCTAAATGGATCCCATTTTATTAATACTAGATCTCACGTAAAAATGAGCTTTATATTTTGAAAAAATTACCCGGATTAGTCATTATTGGGGTTTTATTATCATTTAAAGCCTAATTTTTAATTAATTACAATTCATAGCCCCTCTTGTCAATTAATTATTCCTAATTACAATTCATAACTTTTCTCATGTATTTACTCTCTTTTTCTATTTTCTATTATTCTCTTCTTCTTTTTACCTTTTCAGTTTTTTTTTCTTAAGTTTTACTTTTTTTTTGCTTTCTCATTATTTTTTCTTTTTTCACTTTTTTCTTTTTCTTTTTATTCATTTTTTTTCTTTTTCTTTTTTCCTTTTCATTTTTCTCCTCTCTTTTTTTCTTCTTTTTTTTTTTTTTTTTTGTATTTTTTCTCCTTCATTTTTTTCTTTTTTTATATTTTTTTCTTATTTTCTATTACTCTCCTTCTTTCTTTCTTTTTTGGGTATTTTTTCCTCCTTTTTCTCTCATTTTTCCTCCTTTTTCTCTCATTTTTTTTTCCTTTTTTTTCTTTTCAATTTTTCTCCTTCTTTCATTAGTGCGAACTAGTAAACACAAATACAAGTGCGAACTATAAAATACAAATACAAATGTGAACTATAACATACAAATACAAGTGCGAACTATAAAATACAAATACAACTGCGAACGCGAACTATAAAATACAAATGCGATTATAACATATAAATAAAAGTGTGAACTATCATTTGTATTTTTTAATTATTGAAAAGGAACGATCGATTTTCTTTCCACGAATACTTGTTTGTATTTATTGATACGAGTTGTATAAATACAACTTGAATTTTTATACAAATACAATATATAAAAATACATATTGTATTTATATTTGTACAATCATTTGTTTCATTTGTTTGTCATTATATTTGTATCAAGTGATATTTGTTTATTTACAAATATGAATGATAATTTTGATATACAAATACAAAATGGTACATTTGTATCAAATGATACATTACATATTTATATATTTTAGAATCAAGAAAATACAATTAATGCACTTACTTGTTTGTATACAAATACAAATGATAAATTGTACATAGTCACGACTAAATACAATATGCAATCAACTTACAAATACAAATATAAAATAATTTCTTAAAAATAAAAAGGTAATGAAGAAAATAGAATACAAATACAAGTATAATCCAAATATAATCTAAATATACAAACACAATAAAATTATAATATAAATATAATCCAATATAATATGCAATCAATTATAAAATACAAATACAAAATAGTTCTTTAAAATATAAGTGTGAATTATATAAAATATAAATGATGTCGCAAACTAACAAATACAAGTACAAGTGCGAACTATTAAATACAAATATAAATGCGAACTATAAAATATAAATACAATTGCAACCTTTAAAATACAAATACAAATACAAATACAATTATATCAATAAATACAAAAATATAAATGATGATGTGACTACAAATACGATAAACAATTGTAGTATTTACGTTATCATCCATGACTTGTGCTCGACTAGTCATATTATTCGATAATAAAAAAAATACAAAATAGAACAAAAAAATAAAATAAAAAAAATAAGTACAAAAAAGAAAATTAAAAAAAATCAAAGAAGAAAAGAAAAGATGAAAGAGAAATAGAATTTAGAGATTAAAGAGAGAGAAAAAGAAAGAAAGAAAGAAACGAAAAAAAATAAAAGTTGAAAAAAATAGAAAAAAAGAAGAAGAAAAAACGGAAAAACACACAAAAAATAATAAAAAATAATGATAGTGTTAGGCAAGAAAATATTCAGTTCAACGAGATAAGCGTGATTGAGATTTTTTTCTTTTTAAAAATATTGAATTTCATTTTTGGCGCGACTAAATAGGGACTGAAAATATGAATACATACTATCTGTAAAACTGAATACAGCGGGCATAAATCGAATACAACGGTTATAAATGATAATTATGTAAAATGTGGTTATGGAAGGTGGGTTTTATAGCAAAATGATGCTATTTTTTAAAGATCCTCTTATATTTTAACCTTTATTCACTTTTTATAAATTGTTGTTGAGCTTTTCAGATAGCTTACTTGTTAATGTACTTACTTATTAGAGTATAAAAATGTTATTCTTAATTAATATTTAGGGAAAATTATCCGGATTAGCCACTATTGAGCTTTTATTGTCACTTAAAGCCTATTTTTTAATTAATTACAGTTCATAGCCCTCTTGCCTATTAATTATCCCTAATTACAATTCATAGTCTTTCTCATGTATTTTCTCTCTTTTTTCTATTTTCTATTATTCTTTTTTTTTCTTTTTCAATTTTTTTTCTTCAGTTTTTCTTTTCCTTTTTTGTTGCTTTCTCTTTATTTTTTCTTTTTTCACTTTTTTCTTTTTTCTTTTTATTATTTTTTTTCTTTTCATTTTTCTCTTTTTTTTTTCTTCTTTTTTTTTTTTTTGTATTTTTTCTCCTTCATTTTTTTTCTTTTTTTCCTTTTTATTTTTTCTCTTTTTTTTTTCTTTCTTATTTTCTATTACTCTCCTTCTTTTTCTTTTTTTTTTTTGTATTTTTTCCTCCTTCTTTTTCTCTCATTTTTCCTCCTTCCTTTTCTCTCATTTTCTCCTCTTTTTTTTTCTTCTTCTTCTTCTTCTTCTTCTTCTTCTTCTTCTTCTTCTTCTTCTTCTTCTTCTTCTTCTTCTTCTTCTTCTTCTTCTTCTTCTTTTAATTTGTGCGAACTAGCAAACACAAATACAAATGAGAACTATAAAATACAAATACAAATGTGGACTATAACATACAAATACAAGTGCGAACTATAAAATACAAATACAAATGCGAACTATAACATATAAATACCAGTGTGAACTATAAAATACAAATACAAATGCGATCTATAACATATAAATACAAGTGTGAACTATCATTTATATTTTTTAATTATTGAAAAGGAACGATTGATTTTCTTTCCACGAATACTTGTTTGTATTTATTGATACGAGTTGTATTTATTGATACAAATAAATACAACTCAAATTTTTATACAAATAAAATATATACAAATACATATTGTATTTGTAAAATCATTTGTTTGTCATTGTATTTGTATCAAGTGATATTTGTTTATTTACAAATATGAATAATAATTTTGATATACAAATATAAAACAATACATTTGTATCAAATGATACATTACATATTTATATATTTTAGAATCAAGAAAAGACAATTAATGCACTTACTTGTTTGTATATAAATACAAATGATAAATTGTACATAGTCACGACTAAATACAATATTCAATCAACTTACAAATACAAATACAAAATACTTTCTTAAAAATAACAAGGTAATGAAGAAAATAGAATACAAAGACAAGTATAATCCAAATATAATCTAAATATACAAACACAATAAAACCATAATATAAATATAATCCAATATAATATGCAATCAATTATAAAATACAAATACAAAATAGTTCTTTAAAATACAAGTGTGAATTATATAAAATATAAATGATGGCGCAAACTAACAAATATAAATACAAATATAAGTGCAAACTATTAAATATAAATACAAATGCAAACTATAAAATATAAATATAAGTGAGAACTTTAAAATACAAATACAAATATAGTTGTATCAATAAATACAAAATATGAATGACGGTGTGACTACAAATACGATAAACAATTGTGGTATTTACGTTATCATCCATGATTTGTGCTGACTAGTCATATTTTTCGAAAATACAAAAAATATAAAATAGAACAAAAAAATAATAAAGAAAATAAGTACAAAAAAAAAAAAAAAATCAAAGAAGAAAGAGAAATAGAAGTTAGGGATTAAAGAGAGAAAAAAAGAAAAAAAGAAAAAGAAAGAAACAAAAAAAATAAAAGTAGGAAAAAATAGATAAAAGAAGAAGAAAAAGGGGGAAAACACAAAATATAAAAAAAGATAAAAAATATAAAAAAAGATAATGGTAGTGTTAGGTAAGAAAATATTCAGTTCAACGAGATAAGCGTGATTGAGATTTTTTTCTTTTTAAAAATATTGAATTTCATTTTTGGCGCGACTAAACAGGGACTGTATTCATATTTTATATGAATACATACTATCTATAAAATTGAATACAGAGGGTATAAATCGAATACAATAACTATAAATGGTGATTATGTAAAATATGTCTATGGAAGGTGGGTTTTGCTTTGAAAGATCCCCTGATATTTATGTGTTTTGTGTATATTTTCGTTCAGCCGAATCCACGTTGTGTCTTACGTTTGCAAATAGTATTCCAACTTAATATAAGCTGTGGCATTTTGAGACAACTCATACAAATAAAACTGACCTCTTGTAAAAAAAATTTTAATGAAAGTTTGTCCCTCTTTAATATTTCAATCGATCATGTGAAGTGTTATTTTAGCAAGTTGTTATTCTATTCTTTTACATTTCTATTAGTTTAGGCATATGCGTCTCACACATATATCTCACTTTAAAGAATATAAACGCTACACTAAATATGTGTTAGGAAAGACGGGCACACAATCAAAGAGCCCGACATGATAGCAGCGGAAAATACCCAAGACTAAACTTTCCCTTTCAACTTGAACCAAGAGGAGACAAATAAACCCAAGCAAAATAGAGTAATATACAGCAAACAAATCAACCAAATGAAACAAGATAAGTGTTGACACCTAATTTTTGCCCTCCACAACTACGTTTAATCTCGGGTTTCTTCGATTTTTAAATAAAATCACAAAAAGTATTTTTTCCAAATAAACACATTTTAAAATATGCATTTGGGTTAAATTTGTCATTTAAGTAATAATTATATATTTTCGTATTTGCATATACGGGATTGTATAAATGATGTCATTTAAATGTTTTTTATCAAAATTGGACTTTAAATTAAGGCTCATCTTGAAATATAAATTCAACAACAACAACAACAACAAACCCAGTGTATTCCCACCTAGTGGGGTCTGGGGGGGGTAAGATGTACGCAGTCCATACCTCTACCTCTAAAGAAGTAGAAAGGCTGTTTCCGATAGACCTCCGGCTCAAGACACGAGATACCACACAAATACATAGTAAAGCACAGAACAAGATTTCATAACATAAATACGGCACCCACAAGTAATAAAAAATAGAGAAAAGCACACAGATTCGTAATGCAACATGGAACAAGGTAACATAACAAGAATAATGCCCCCACTAAGTAATTCCCTACACTAGCGACCCAAACTGGACCTAGCCTTCTGCCCTAATTCGCGTCCTCCAGATCTTCCTATCTAGGGTCATGTCCTCGGTGAGCTGTAACTGCTCCATGTCCCGCCTAATCACCTCACCCCAGTACTTCTTCGGCCTACCCCTACCTCGCCTAAAACCATCCAACGCTAGCCTCTCATACCTACGAACCGGGGCATCCATGCCCCTCCTCATCACGTGTCCGAACCATCCCAATCGGACTTCCCGCATCTTATACTCCACTGGAGTCACACCAACCTTCTCCCTGATTGTCTCATTCCGAACTCTATCCCCTCTAGTCAACCCACACATCCAACGCAACATCCGCATTTCTGCCACCTTCATTTTTTGGATGTGGGAGTTCTTAACTGGCCAACACTCCGCTCCATAAAACATGGCCGGACGGACTACCATCCTGTAGAATTTACCTTTAAGCTTGGGTGGTACCTTCTTATCACACAACACCCCCGACGCGAGCTTCCACTTCGTCCATCCTGCCCCAATACGGTGCGAGACATCCTCGTCAATCTCACCGTTACCCTGGATCACGGACCCGAGATACTTGAAACTATCCCTCTTACATACCTCCTGTGATTCCAACTTCACTACCACCTCATTCTCCAGCCTCACGTCATTAAACTTGCATTCCAAATACTCTGTCTTGCTTCTGCACAACCTGAACCCTTTAGACTCAAGAGTTTGTCTCCACACCTCTAATTTATCATTCACACCCCTCGCGTCTCATCAATCAAAACTACATCATCTGCAAAAAGCATACACCAAGGCACCTCCCCTTGAATACGCCGCATCAACACATCCATCACCAAAGCAAACAAAAAGGGACTAAGAGTAGATCCCTGATGTAATCCTGTCAAGACAGTGAAATGCTCTGAGTCTCCTCCCGCCGTCCTCACCTGAGTTTTCGCTCCATCATACATGTCCTTAATTGCTCTGATATATGCCAATGGGACTCCACTCACCTCCAAGCATCTCCAAAGCACCTCCCTGGGAACTTTGTCGTATGCCTTCTCCAAGTCGATAAACACCATGTGCAGGTCCTTCTTCCTTTCCCTATACTGTTCCACCAACCTCCGTACCAGGTGAATCGCCTCCGTCGTCGAGCAGCCAGGCATAAATCCAAACTGGTTTTCTGAAATAGACACAATCCGTCTCAGCCTCACCTCGACCACTCTCTCCCAAATCTTCATAGAGTGACTCAATAATTTAATCCCCCTATAGTTATTGCAACTCTGGATGTCACCCTTATTCTTATAGAGAGGGATCATTGTACTCCACCTCCAAGCGTCGGGCATTTTTGCCGTCTTGAAGATTTCGTTAAACAATCCAGTCAACCACCTTACAACAGCTTCTCCAGCGAACTTCCAAAACTCCACCGGTATCTCATCCGGCCCCGTCGCCCTACCCCTTCGCATCCTGCGAACAGCCTCTCTAACCTCTTCTACCTTAAAACGTCTACAATAACTAAAATCTCGACACTCCTCAGAGTGCTCCAGCTCCCCTAACACAATAGATCTATCCCCTTCGTCATTCAAGAGCCTATGGAAGTACGACTGCCATCTATTCTTAATGTGGCCGTCCTCCACCAACACTGTACCATCCTCCCCCTTAATGCACCTCACCTGGTCGAGGTCACGACCCTTCCTCTCCCTAGCCTTAGCGAGTCTAAACAACTTTTTCTCCCCTCCTTTCCCCTGTAATCCTGCATACAAGCTCTCAAAAGCGGTCGTCTTAGCCGCCGTAACTGCTAACTTAGCCTCCTTCCTAGCTAGCTTGTACTCTTTCCTGTTTACCCGCTTCTCTTCTTCGTCCTTACTCTCAACCAACTTAGCATACGCCCCTTTCTTGGTCCCCACTTTCTTCTTAACCTCTTCATTCCACCACCAATCCCCCCGATGATGCCCGACCCGGCCCCTAGAAACACCCAACAATGGGTCTTGGCTATCGCGCTTCGAAAGGTGATCGTCCTTCTTCGGGAAGCCCGAGTTCACCACCACCAGCCCAAAGGACCTCGCAAAATCCAATAGAGTAGCCCCCTCTTCATTTCTTTCTCCAAAACCAAAACCACCATGCACATCACCAAAGCTTCCCGGTAGCGCCCCGATGTGCCCGTTGAAATCTCCTGCTACAACAATCTTCTCCGAGCTAGGCACGCCTCTCACCACCTCATCCAAAGCCTCCCAAAACCGTATCTTCTCCTCCCCCTCCGAGCCCACTTGCGGCGCATAAACACTACACACGTTCAGGGTAAACCCCCGAATGACCAACTTAATAGTCATCAACCTATCGTTGATCCTCTTCACCTCTACTACCTGATCTCTAAGCTCTTCATTTACTAAGATGTCGACTCCATTCCTACGCCTCTCGCTCCCAGAGTACCACAGCTTGTAACCATCCACATCCCTAGCCTTAGACCCTACCCACTTGGTCTCTTGAACACACGCAATATTAATCCTCCTCTTTCTAAGAATCTTCACAAGCTCTATGGACTTACCCTGAAGGGTCCCTATATTCCAAGACCCAACCCTCAGCCTACCATCACTATCCACACATCTTCCTCTACCACCCCTGAGGCCAAACCTTGGCCTCCCTCCCACTCCCGCCCTTACCTCATCCCCCGCCCCCACAACAGCCCCACGCCCCAACCCCCTCGGACATGACCCTATCCAACCATCGCCGCCCACAGCCACTACTACAAGAAAATATAAGAAAATATAAACAATGGTATTAGCAAAGCAGCAACAAGAAATACAAGGCTCACACAAATTCGAAGAAATAATCAAGAAATAAAACTAAACTCAAATAGAGAGCAAACACCACTGGACTCAACACCCAAAGCCCCAAAAACAGGGCCCCAAGCCGATAACCCAATAAATAGCAGTGCAAGAAACGACAACAGACAATATCAACAAATCAACGCAAGTCAAGATACAGGAGATAATACTAGCATAATACGAAGAATGAAATAACAAAGGTTAGAAGTCACCGGGTTACGCTTGTAGACCAAGCCGGAAATCAAAACCCAACTTAGATCGGGCTCCAGGGAGTTCCGGTGACGGAGATTAAAATTCAAATGATTAAATCATTATAAATTCAAATGATTAAAATAATGATTTAAATATAATTTATTCTCAAAAATAATTTATTTGGATAAATATGCATTTGATTTTATTAAATCAAGAAGCTCGGGATTAAAAAAAAAAGGTATTAATTCGTATCGAATTTCAATTTAATTTAGCCAATCTATTAGATTTGACCATAATTGAAAATTGGCCATAATTGCAATGCAATTCGTCAATTGATTTTTAATTTGGTCAAAATAAATAAATATGGCTAAATTTTAAATTCCAATTGGGGTTATATTTTAAATAACCCCCAAATTCTCAAGAACTCTCATAACTTCTACCCAATTTCCACCAAAAAATAAATTCAAAGATTGTACTACATTGTATTATTTCCCCCCACATTATCTTCCACCTCACCTTATCTTTAATTTTTACATTCCAAAAATTCCCCTAAATGCTTTTTCTCCCACATTGGTGGATGACAAGAAATAAATCTTTATCCTTTCCTATAAATACTTTTCTCCCACATTGGTGGAAAAGAGAAAAAAAAAATACTCCATTCTCTCCTATAAATAGTACCACTACTTTGGTAGAGAAAAAAAGGAGGAAGAAAAAAAAACGAGGCTAGAAAGGTGAAAAAATTCTTTTGAGCAAAATAGTTATTTTTATTTAGTAAAAATTTTGGTTTCATAGAGTTGGTCGGCTAATCAAGATTTTTGAGTTGCCGACGACGTTTTTCGGTGGTAGTTGATTCCGACAAAGCTCGTAGTCTCGTTTTGCTACCCCCCAAAAGGTAAACACACTTTTTTTAGTTTTTTTTAGTTTTTATTATTATTTTCTTCTTCATCTTTTTTCTTCGTCGTAGTTCGTAGATATAATTTTGTTTGCTGGTATTGTATGCTGTAGATGACCTTGAAGGCCCTAGGACGTTGTGGTATCGATATTCTAATTATTTTCATGTTCATGATATAAAAATGAGCTAGCAATAGTTGTATGTGCCTTTTTTTGACTTTATTCTTTAATTATTTTGGATAACATTTCAATCTTTGCTTAAAAGATGTATTTATGCTTTGTTTAAACTCATTGTTGTTGGATATATTTGTTTTTAGTATGTAAAGTTATTTTCTTTATGTTTAAAAGAATAGTTAATGTTGAATGTTTCGCCTTTTCGCCTTATTCTTTGATTATTTTGGATAAAGTTTAGATCTTTGCTTGAAAAACATAATCATGTCTTGTTCAAACTCATTGTTGTTGAATATGTTTATTTTTAGCATGTAAAGTTATTTTCTTTTTGTTGAAAAGAATAGTTAATATTGATTGTTTTGCCTTTTGACCTTATTCTTTGATTATTTTGGATAAAGTTTAGATCTTTACTTGAAAAGACATACCCATGTCTTGTTTAAACTCATTGTTGGTAGATATATTTGTTTTTAGCATGTAAAGTTGTTTCCTTTAGGCTGAAAAGAATAGATAATATTGATTGTTTCTCTTTTCTTTTTTTACTTTATTCTTTGATTATTTTGGATAAAGTTTAGATCTTTACTTGAAAAACAATACCCATGTCTTGTTTAAACTTATTGTAGGTAGATATGTTTTTTTAGCATGTAAAGTTGTTTATTTTATGTGGGAAGAATAGTTATTATTATTTGTTGCGCCTTAATAAAAATAGTAATTAGTTAAGTCAAGAATTTGTCATTTGCTTACTAATTATTTTAATGGATTTCAAAACCCTCATATAAGATATGAAGTGCTAGCTTTATTTTTCATCCAAGATGTTTATTTCTTTTTGTTCTCATGTTGTCTTTTCAAAATGATAAGAAAGTTCGAACTTTCGCGGCTAAATAAAATTATTTGGATATTTTTGACTAATGCATAGTATGATTGTGAAACGATATTTCACTTTTGGAAATGCTAAACTTTTATTCTTATTTTCTTACTCCGGATTGTTATATGTGCTCTTTGTGTGTGTAAAGACTTGATTCATGTCTCTGTTTTATTCATAATGTCAAAAGAGAATCAACGATGTCTTAGTAATATAAACCATATGTCGTTATGCGTTTTTCCATAAAATGTTGATTGTGATTTAGATGTATGAATTTTCGTTAATGTCGCCTTAATTGAGATTTAGGATTCTCTTGCTTGAAAAGTTAAGCTTTATTTTCTATTGTTATATGAATTAGTATCTATGTTTGTTTAATTTTAGAAGTCATGAGTATTTTCCTTGTTGCCTCATCCCTTTACTTTCGCAAGCTTATGTTGTTTGTTTCTTGTATTAATTCATTGAATATGACCTTCTTCCTTTTACCTTTATTCATTCTTGTATTCATGAGGCATGTAAGTGGGTGTCTTTGCTTTGCATTTTATTTGTTGACTCTCATTCTTGTGCAAGTGTGCTTATTATTGTTATTCAAAAATTGATTTTTGATATTTTCTTTTGCTTTGAAATATGTCACTTTTATGCCTTGAACGTATATTAATTTCTTTATATTTTCTTTGCATGCAAAAAATGTCTTAGAGTCCAAATGGACTCCTCTCCTCTTGCATTTCGTAATGGGTAAATGAGGCTCACCCCTTTGAGTCAAGTTCGAAGTTTAAACCCAAGGTCCACTACATGGCGTGCGGGTGCTAGAAGATATACGAAGAAGGAAAATGGGTCAAAACCCATTGATGAGGTCACTAAGAGACTTGAAAAGTCTTAATTTTTATTATTGTCTTCTTTTTATTTATTCATTTAGTCATTTATTTATTCATTCATTTCGGCCTCGAAGCCAAAGTTGTATTTAATACAAGTGGAGCAAGACTCGAGCCAAAGGCTCGAAAAATAGTTTAGGACAGGTGAAATGGGTCGGAAGCCCAACTAGACTAGGACAAGTCTCATTGATTTGGGCCCAATGGCCTAAATCCTTTACTTTCTCCTCCCTTCCCCTTTTATGTGTTTATTTGTTTATTAGTTTTGTTTAGACTTAGTTAAAATCCCTACTAAGTCACCTAAATCTATTTTACACAAGTCTTTTTTTAAAAAAAAAATCAAATCACTATTTCAACAAATTAATCTTTCGAAGTTAATCAAAAGACGATTTTCAAATAGACCAGATAACCACAAGTTAGCGGACGTTTAAGGTGTCTAACACCTTCCTAAAACGTTAATAGGAACCGCTTATCTAGAATCTCTAACTTAAAATGATTTTCCTGTTTTGAATCGTTTGAAGTAAATTTTATATAAAGGTTTCTTAATTCCTTTTCAAAATTAAGTGGCGACTCTCTTTCAAAAGTCAAAATTTCCGCAAAACAGAAATGGCGACTCTGCTGGGGATTTTTAACTAGGTTCTAACCAAATGTTTAATTTCGTCTTTTGATTAACTGTTTATGTGTTTATGTGTTTCAATTCTGTAGAGTTTAATTATCGCATCTCATGGCATATTCCTACATTATTTAAACTGTTTTGGGGTTTTGTGGGTATCCCGGCCCCTATTGATCAATTCCAAAAATGTGTTGGAAATACAAACTGTTTATTAGCACGTGAGTCGTCTGATGGCTGTTTGTATTTTCAAACTCAAGTTGTCCGCTTGAGAACTAGTGTTCAAACCCACTCTAGATACCTAGGATAGAGCAAAACCAAAATCCTATTTTAGGCATGAGCCTAGGACGATCCAATACCCGAGCGGGGTATTGGATCCATTAGAAAATCTGCCCTGCGTTTATTGACCCCGAGTCAATTACAGACGAATCATATTTATGTGTTGAAAAAATACATGCTTGTCCAAATTCAATCAATTATCCTGTGGGGGTCGGGAAAAGCTTGATTTGCTTACTTTTGTAAGAAGAATTGAAGCAAGTTAAAGCAAGAAATTGATCGATTTGGGAGGTTGCATCTAACGCATAGTTTACAGACGTCACCAATATAAGATATGGACGAAGCTTAGAAGGCGAAGGCTGATAGAAGAAGCACTCAGGAATTAGTATTTTCTATCCCCTGCATGGGAGCTTATCTTCTTTCATGTTATTTCTCTTTTACCCTAAAGATTGTATCCCTCTTTTGTTAGCGTTTGTAGGCATTTATGCCCTTTTTCGTGTCTTTATAAGTTGGGGGATTAATGGATTGACTTCGAGGAAGCATATATTTTCTTCAAAAATCGTTAGGCCTGAACCCTTGGCTCAAAAAGGGTCACCCCATCTAGGATACGCGTTATTATAATGTTGTTGTGTGATATAACTATTTTATGTGCTTATGTGCGTTTGTTTGGATCAAAGGCAAGTTTATCCACTATGTCCTATGGATGAATTTGGCTATGACTCAAACAACTCTACGTGGTTATTTCCTGTCAAATATTTTGCATTACTTATCATATAAGAAAACTAACACATCTGCCTTTGAGTTGTTTTAGTTTAAAGATAATAGAAATTACTCCGTGTTGATATAAGCTGGCAGAACACCCCTCCTTCACCCGATCAAAAGTGCACAAAATTCCATCCTCTGACCATTATTCAAAAATGACAGGAAATGACGAAGAGAGCGTACTGACTATCCGGGACAATATGATAACGGAACAGAATGAGATGATTGCGGAACTTACAAGAAAGTTAGAAATGCTTTAGGATGAAATAAATCACACTCGGGATTTGGATAACTTGGCCATCACCATCAATGCACCCGCTCTGGGAGAACACAAGACTCCACTCCAAATTTCTCCCCTCAGCACCCCTACTCTTGGGGATCAGCCAAATAACGTATCGTCCGTCTCCGCTCCCCCATTTGTCCAAAATACCAATCGTGAAAATAACCCAGACGCCTACCATCCACAAAATCCATCTCTAACCCCACAAAACCCATCTCCAAATCCTCAAAACACATCTTCAAATCAACAAAATGCATTCCCAAATCCGCAAGAATCACTCTCAAACCCACAAAATACGTCAAACCTACCTTTGAATCCCCCAAATTCATTTCCAAATCCGCAAAACTCTTCTCAGATTCCGCCAAATTACTCACAAAGTCCATAAAACCCTCTCAATTTCCAAAACGTCCTCCCCACTTACCAACCAAATTCCTTTCATACGCAAAATCAAGCCCCCCTTCCAAATCTCCCTCAAGCCATCATATCCCTTGATATTTATGAACCCCTTACTAACCCCGAGATGGACCATTATGAGGATAGAGAGAAAGAGTGGAGGACCCAACATGAAAGGAATTTGCTAGCTATGAAGGAAGAGATCATGAGGATCAAAGAGTCTCATGGATCCAGGGACCACGACGGTTTGGGGTATGATGATTTATGTGTTCACCCGAGAGTAGACCTACCATATGGGTATAAAGTCCCTAAGTTTGAGATGTTTGATGGTACCAGAAATCTAATGGCCCATCTGAGAAGGTACTGTGAGCAGCTGGTAGGGATAGGAAAAAATGAGGCGTTATTGATGCGTCTATTCAGTCGAAGTTTGAGTGGTAAAGCCTTGGAGTGGTTCATGTCTCAGGAGCCGAAAAAGTGGACTGGTTGGAAAGCATTGGCCAAGGGTTTCCTTGACCGGTTCGCATTCAACATTGAAATAGTCCCTGACCGATATTCACTAGATCGGATCAAACAGAGAAATGTTGAGAGTTTTTGAGACTATGCTTTTCGTTGGAGGAAAGAAGCCGCCAAAGTGCAACCCCCCATATCCGAGGAAGAAATGATATCCGTGTTCTCTCGCACTCAAGAAGGAGAATATTATACCGGGATGGTGTCCGCTGTCAGGGCAACCTTTGCGGATTTGGTAAAAATAGGAGAATCATTGGAAAAAGGTAATCGGAGGAAAAATTGCCAAGACCCCGACGTCGTCTGGAACTGCCATGTTTTCTAAGAAGAAAAGGGAAGAGATAGGTATGGTTTCTTCTAATTCTGTTACAAAATCGAAACAACGATTCAACCCTAGAAATGTTTTATCTTCTCCACCGTCACCTAACCTTCTGCACGCATTCTACGCCCACCCCCAATAACAAGCTTCACTCTCAAATGCCCAACCTCAGTACCAAACTCAACTCCCAAATATTCAATCCTCATACCGAGCTCCACAACCAAATATCTTTCCCCAATACCCAGTTCTACCTCCAAATTATCAGTCTCATTTCCAAACCACTCCTCCAAATAATCGAATAAATTTCCAAACGCCTCCAAATTATCACCAAGTACCCCCTCCTACAAAACTAAGCCCGTATAACCCCCAATGTCCAAACCACAAAAAGAAACCTCCCCAAAACTTCACCCCACTAGCTGAAAGTCGCACCCAATTATTTGAAAGATTGAAGAACGCTGGTCATTTGCAACCAATACATCCAAGGAATATCAATCCCAACTCTCCATTTTTTAATGCAAGTCAACATTGTGCTTATCATTCGGCGTCAGCGGGGCACAGTACAGAGGATTGTGTCTACTTGAAACACAAGATCCAGGATTTAATCGATCAAAAGGTCATCACGCTCCAGGCGCCTACTCCAAATGTTAACAGAAATCCATTGCCCAACCCTGGGGGATCTACAGTTAACATGATTGAAGTAAAAAGAGAATGGGCATCTGGCAAGACCATTACCCAGGTGAACTCCGAAAAGCGCAAAAGAGCGGAAGAGGTAGAAAAGATAAAGAAGGTTGTGGCTGCCTTAAGTATCAATGAAAAGCCCTATTTATAGTGACGAAGGCCCCGACTCAAGTGTACGCTCCCTCTCCAAGAAAGGAATTTATTGTGCAAACCACTACTGCCCAAGGGATGACGCAATCGGGACGATGTTACATCCTTGAGGAATTGACCGACAAAAAGGATTCACAGAAAAGGCCAATCACTGAAGAAGAGACTGAGGAATTTTGGAGGAGTATGCAACCAAAAGATTACTCAATTAGTCGAAGATATGGAGGAATTTGAGAATCAGGAAAAACCCAACCTTGAGGAAACTGAAAAAGTCAACCTCGGAGATCATGATGAAATCAAAGAAACAAGCGTCAGTGTCCACCTGGCGAAAGTACAAAAAAGAGAGCTCATTCACCTATTTTGGGAATATATTGACGTATTTGCTTGGTCCTATGATGACATGCCGGGATTGAGCACCAGTCTTGTGTCGCATAAGTTGCCGATAAATCTGGAGTTTGATCCAATCAAGCAAAGAATGCAGAAATTCAAGCTAGATTTAAGTCTAAATATCAAGGAAGAAGTGACAAAACAAATCCAGTCTAAGGTTGTGGAGGTCACAAAATATCCGACGTGGTTGGCCAACATCATCCCTGTGCCGAAGAAGGATGGCAAGATTCAAATTTGTGTTGACTATAGAGACTTGAATAGAGCCAGTCCTAAAGATAATTTTTCGTTGCCCAACATCCACATCCTCATCGATAACTGTGCAAAGCATGAAATGCAGTCATTCATTGATTGTTTTGCCGGGTATCATCAGATATTGATGGATGAGAAAGATATAGAAAAAATGGCCTTTATTATGCCCTGGGGTGTTTATCATTACAGGGTAATGCCATTTGGTGTCAAGAACGCGGGTGCAAAATATATGAGATCTATGACGATGATTTTCCATGATATGATTCATAAATAGATTGAGATGTACATGGATGATGTAATTATCAAATCCCGCGAGAGTTCGGATCATCTGACTCATCTGGAGAAATTCTTCAACAGATTAAGAAAGTAAAGCTTGAAGTTGAATCTTGCTAAGTGTGCTTTTGGTGTGCCATCAGGGAATTTACTGGAGTTCATAATCAGCAGAAGATGCATCGAGCTAGACCCATCCAAAATCAAGACAATTCAGGACTTGCCACCACCGAGGACCAAGAAGGAAGTCATGAGTTTCATGGGTTGTTTGAATTACATTAGTAGATTCATCACGCAATCAACAATCATATGCGATCCAATTTTCAAGATGTTGAAGAAAAATGCATTGAATGAGTGGACAGAAGAATGCCAGAAAGATTTTGACCGCATCAAGGAATACCTGTCCGCACCGCCGGTTTTGGTCCCACCAAGAGGAGGAATTCCATTATTGCTTTATCTATCAGTCTCAGAAAATGCTTTCGGATGTGTCCTCAGGCAGCATGATGAGACCGGCAGAAAAGAGAAAGCCATTTACTACTTGAGTAAAAAGTTCACGCCATATGAAACCCGTTACACTCTTGTAGAAAGGACATGTTGGGCTTTGACTTGGGCAGCACAAAAGTTGAGGCATTGTCTGTCGTCCTACACAACATACCTCATCTCGAGAATGGATCCATTAAAGTACATATTCCAGAAGGCCATGCCTACAGGAAAGCTAGCCAAGTGGAAACTGTTGCTGAGTGAGTTTGACATTGTCTATGTAACCCAAAAAGCAATCAAGGGGCAAGCCTTAGCAGATCATTTGGTAGAGAATCCGGTTGATGAGGAATATGAGCCACTACGAACTTACTTTCCAGATGAGGAAGTCTTGTTCGTAGGAGAAGACATTACAAAGATTTACCTTGGATGGAGGCTATTTTTTTATGGGGCGGTCAACTTCAAAGGTTCAGAAATTGGAGTAGTTTTGGTGTCAGAAATGGGCCAGCATTATCCGATAACTGCTAAGTTACGTTTTCCATGCACCAATAACATGGATGAATATGAGGCTTGCATTCTGGATCTCAAATTGGCACTTGATATGGGTGTTCGTGAATTGTTAGTCATTGGGGACTCAGATTTACTGATTCACCAGGTACGGGGAGAATGGGTGGTAAAAAATCCCAAGATCACTCCTTATGTGGAGCTAGTGCAAGAATTATGTGAAAGATTCAAGGAAGTTGATTTTAGGCATATCCCACGGATACAAAATGAGTTTGCTGATGCTTTGTCCACTATATCTTCCATGATTCAGCACCCAGATCAGAGTTACATTGATCCTTTAGAAATAAGCTTGAAGGAGCAACCCGCGCATTGTGTACACGTGGAAGAGGAGCCTGATGGAAATCCTTGGTACTATAACATTAAAAGGTATTTGGAATCTGGAATATATCCTGAAGAGGCTAGTAACAACCAAAAGAAGACAATCCGGCGTTTGGCAAAGAATTACTTTCCAAGTGGGGAAATTCTTTTTAGGAGGACTCCTGATTTGGGATTCCTAAGATGCGTCGATGCTGTGAAAGCCAATAAATTGTTAAAAGAGGTACACCCTGAAATTTATGGCCCCCACATGAATGGGTTTGTCCTTTCAAGAAAGATCCTGAGAACCGGTTACTTCTGGATGACTATGGAAAATAATTGTTGTAAGTATGTGCAGAGATGTCCAAAATGTCAAATACGCGGAGATCTAATTCAAATGCCTCCACACGAGCTTCACATAATGAATTTGACTTGCCCTTTCGTAGCTTGGGGCATGGATGTCATCGGACCAATAGATCCATTAGCGTCGAATGGGCATAGATTCATTTTGGTTGCCATTGATTATTTCACTAAGTGGGTCGAAACGGCTTTGTACAGAGCTGTCACTAAGAAAGTGGATGCGGATTTCGTCAGGAATAACTTGATTTGCCGGTTTGGAGTACCGGAAGCGATCATTATTGCTAATGAGGCAAACTTGAACAGTCACTTGATGAAAGAAATTTGTGATCAGTTCAAGATTGTGCATCGCAACTTGACTGCATATCGTCCCCAAATGAATGAAGCTGTGGAAGCGGCCAACAAGAATATCTTGAGAAAGATGGTCGAAAATGATAGATCATGGCATGAGATGCTACCTTACTCTTTGCTAGGGTATCTCACAACAATTCAAACCTCCACCGGGGCGACCCCCTATTTACTTGTCTATGGGAATGAAGCTGTGATACCTGCTGAATTTGAAATAACTTCCCTAAGGATTATTCAGGAAGCTGGACTAAGTAACGAAGAATGGGTTCGTGCTCGCTATGAACAACTCATGTTGATTGATGAAAAGAGAATGGTCACTGTATTCTATGGTCAGTTGTACTAACACAAGATGGTTCATGCCTTTAACAAGAATGTGAGGGCTCGAACATTTGAAGTGGGGCAACTGGTTCTCAAACTAATATTCCCTCAACAAGAGGAGTACAAGGGCAAGTTCTCTCCAAACTGGCAAGGGCCATACATAGTTCGCAAGGTGCTATCTGGAAGAGCTCTGATTTTGTCTGAGATGGATGGCACGAAGTGGACCAAACCAATCAATTCCGACGCGATAAAGAGATATTATGTTTGAAAGACATTCTAGCTTTTGTGTTTCTTTAGTTAATTTACTTGTAATCACCTTTGTAATAATGTTGTTTTCTAGTGTGTGACTGTCTAGAGTCCCTTTCTCTTATGTACGAACTACGTTTGACCTGAATTCCTAAGAAAGGGATACGTAGGCAGCCTATGTCAGCTTTGGTCAACCCCTTAGGATAATTTATCCTCTCATCTTATGTATGAACTATGTGATGACCTGAATTCCCAACAAAAGGGATACGTAGACGGCCTATGTCGGCTTCGGTCAACCCATTACATTTTCTATATATATCCCTAGCGTAGTCTTGAACTACGTTTGACCTGATTTCTGCTTCAACGGGATACGTAGGCGCCCCAACGGCTCGGTCATATAACCAAAGGAAATGGAAACTGGGGCAGAATTTTTGAGAAAGAACCTCAAAAATTCACAAGAGAAGATCGACGCCGAACAAAAAGAATGAAGATCGGCAAAGACTTCAGATCCACTCGAGTTGGTATCATCTAAAACAACTCTAAATTGGGGCAGAAATTTTGAGGGAAGACCTCAAAATTTCCACCAGACACTGGAACATATTTAAAATTCCCCAGCACTAGAGGTCGAAGTTGATATTGGAGAATCACCACCTGTGATAAAGTCTAGGAAGATTGAATCACCGTCTTTGATAAAAACTTTTGGTAGAGAGCCTCGACAATGCTGAATCCCTAACAATCCTCCGTCAAACGTCGGATATTGTCAGAATCAAGAAAAAGATGGTCGTTGGACTAGCACATGACATGACTGGCTGAGATTTTCTAAAGCTTTCGAAACTATTTTCTAAAATTTAAGACTACTTTCAAAAATCCTCATAAATCTTTTAATTAGTAGTTGCCTAGACATCAATTGGGACGGAGAGTCAGGGGTGGAGGTCCCAGCATGACGAAGCACCTGAAAGATGGCGAGGAGCAAATCAAGGATCGAAGGAGGTCAACCCGGAGTAATTTCATTCAAACTAATTATTTTTCTATGAATGCAGGGATCAATACACAAAAATAAGCGTCTCTTTCAAAAAATCCCCCGCAAATTGGGAGCCACACCAGAGTATCAATGCTCAAGAACGGTATTTTAGGGTAGTCCTAAAAATGGGTTTAATACCCATTTATTGAGGACCTTTTGATTTGTCCACCTCATTTCTTGAGATCATGAAACACAAATAAAAACGTGTTGTCTTCTTTACAAATATTGTATTTAGAAGTTTCCTAAAAAATAGTCGCTAGCAAAAGCGACTTTGTGTCTACTAATCGTCTACCTTGAGAACAGGTACATGTAGAAAGTAGGACACTGACGAATAAATCCAGGTAAAATTATTTTGTCATTGCAGCAAAGGCCATTACATATCATTGCCGCAAGGCGTTGCCCCAAGGGTCATTACATATCATTACCACAAGGCATTGCACCAAAGGCTATTACATATCATTGCCGCAAGGCGTTGCCCCAAGGGTCATTACATATCATTTCCGCAAGGCGTTGCCCCAAGGGATAATACATATTATTGCCACAAGGCGTTGCCCCAAGGGCTATTACATATCATTGCCGCAAGGCGTTGCCCCAAGGGCCATTACATATCATTGTCGCAAGGCATTTCCCCAAGGGCCATTACATATCATTGCCATAAGGCGTTGCCCCAAGGGCTATTACATATCATTGCCACAAGGCGTTTCCCCAAGGGCCATTACATATCATTGCCGCAAGGCATTGCCCTAAGGGCCATTACATATCATTGCCGCAAGGCGTTGCCCCAAGGACTATTACATATCATTGCCGCAAGGCATTGCCCCAAGGGCCATTACATATCATTGTCGCAAGGCGTTGCCCCAAGGTCCATTCCATATCATTGCCGCAATGTGTTGCCCCAAGGGCCGTTGCATATCATTGCCGCAAGGCGTTGCCCCAAGGGTCAGTACATATCTTTGCCGCAAGGCGTTGCCCCAAGGGACATTACATATCATTGCCGCAAGGAGTTGCCCCAAGGGATATTCCATATCATTGCCGCAAAGCGTTATCTCAAGGGCCATTACATATCATTGTCGCAAGGCATTGCCCCAAGGGCCATTACATATCATTGCTGCAAGGCGTTACCCCAAGGGCCATTACATATCATTGCCGCAAGGTGTTGCCCCAAGTGCCATTACATATCATTGTCGTAAGGCGTTGCCCCAAGGGCCATTACATATCATTGCCGCAAGGCGTTTCCCAAAGGGCCATTACATATCATTGTCGCAACGCGTTGCCCCAAGGGCCATTACATATCATTGCCGCAAGGCGTTGTCCCAAGGGCCATTACATATAATTTCTGCAAGGCGTTTCCACAAGGGCCATTATATATCATTGCCGCAACGCGTTGCCCCAAGGGCTATTACATATCATTGCCGCAACGCATTGCCCCAAGGGTTATTACATATTATTGCCGCAAGGCGTTGCCCCAAGGGCCATTACATATCATTGCCGCAATGTGTTGCGTTGCCCCAAGGGCCATTACATATCATTGTCGCAAGATGTTGCCCCAAGGGCCATTACATATCATTTCCGCAAGGCGTTGCCCTAAGGGCCATTGCATATCATTGCCTCAAGGCGTTGCCCCAAGGGCCATTGCATATCATTACCGCAAGGCGTTGCCCCAAGGGCCATTGCACATCATTGCCGTAAGGCGTTTCTCCAAGGGTCATTACATATCATTGTCGCAAGGCGTTGCCTCAAAGGCCATCATATATTATTGTTGCAAAGACCATCTCATACCATCGACCCAGAAGGCATTCAATATCTATTGATGATCTAGACAGAAATACTGGCGTCGAGGATATATCATTATTTTATAAATCAGCATCTAAGTGTATCGAGAGCACACGATTTGAAGGGACGCCTTTAAGTCGCTATCTAAGGATGAATGATACATAAGATTTCCTAGAAATTGACAATTTGAGGTTCATCTATAAGTCATATTATTTGAAATAAGATAGTGTGCAAGATCACCTATGAGTTGATAGCCTGTAGGGCATCCATAAGCCACAATAACATCCTAACCGTATAGTGTGCAAGATCGCCCAAAAATCGATAGTTCAAAGGTTATCCATAAGTCGCAACTAAATCCTTATCGGAGAATATGCAAGATTATCAAATTGATACCTCCAAGGGTTCTCTATAAGATACATCATATCCAAGATCAATTATGTGCAGGATTACCTAAATACTAGCAATTTGAGGGATTATCTATAAGTCATATTGTATCTAAGGTCGGATGATGTGCAGGAACACCTGAAAGCTAGCGATTGGAGGGATTTCGGTAAGCCATCTCTTATCCAAAGTCGGATAATGTGCAGGATTACCTAAATGCTAGCAATTCAAAGGATATCTGTAAGTCGCCTCGTATCCAACATCAACTAATGCACAAGATTATCCAAAGATTGACAATTTAAGGAAAATTTATAAATCGATCATCGATTATAACCGAAAAGGTTATTATTCCACATACAACAAGTGATATAGGTAACCAAAAGGGTTGCCACTCCAGCACAGTTACATGGTTGTAGGGACCGTTCTACATAAAGTATCTCTAATTCCCAAAAGGGCCACCCCACTTTGAAGACATATTCAATCAACAAATGTCATAATTATACAACAACCAAGAGGGTTGTTGTGTTTGTTGTTGCGGGTTATTTCATTACAAACAAGTACATGAAGAGATGACTCCGCCTTTCAAGCCGCAACTCATGTGGAGATATGGTGCGGGCGACTCCAAAAAGGACGCAACACAATGTGGAACTCTTTCTTAGCAGCAAAATGGGACATAGTCTAAAGAGGGACGTCAAACTCTTTGGACGCGAGCTAAAGGATGATCACCACCACCATACAACCACACCCCTATTGGAAGGCATGTGGGTATTTCGGGATATTTTGGTTTCAGCTTCACCTTCGGGATATTTCTAAATTCATGCTGAGGGTAACCTTCTCTTTCTTTCAAATTCGGGTGGCAACACACTTAAAGTTTTGGAAATTATGTCCAGGTAAGTTATTGCCTATGAATGTGAAGGATCCCACATTCATGGTTAAGAGGTTACAAGCCTCTTTTTCGCAACTCGATCAACTTGTCACTCATTCCGAGCCAAAGATGGTCTGAAATAAAAGACCATCTTTTCTACCGATTAAGTCAAACTACAAGCAGTCTGATTCCCTGAAACCTTGGGGATATGTAGGCTAGGATCTATGTATAAAACTCGACTGCATTCCAACCTCCCCCCTAATCCCTTTATTCCCCAGTTTCTCGGTTTTATAAAAAACTCTAAAGCCGAGATAGCTAGTGAATTTTTTGAAAATCGTGCTTTAAATCAAGCTCTATGAACTACAAGTGGCCTGAATTCTCATGTAACCTGAGATATGTAGGAAACCTAATACCGAGGTTCGGCTATAACTCCAAGAAACTCGTGCAAAAACCACTCTATTAGATACGAATTTATGGTCGGACAAAAATTAGAAACGTCAACCTCCCTTTGCCCAGGATTACTTGCATCCATCCTACCCAAAGGAAGGAGACAGTTGTTGACACCTAATTCTTTCCCTCCACAACTGCGTTTAATCTCGGGTTTCTTCAATTTTCAAATAAAATCACAACAAGTATTTTTTCCAAATAAACACATTTTAAAATATGCATTTGGGTTAAATTTGTCATTTAAGTAATAATTATATATTTTCGTATTTGCATATACAGGATTGTATAAATGATGTCATTTAAATGAACATTTTTATCAAAATTGGACTTTAAATTAAGGCTCATCTTGAAATATAAATTCAAATAATTAAAATCATGATTTAAATATAATTTATTCTCAAAAATAATTTATTTGGATAAATATGCATTTGATTTTATTAAATCAAGGAACTCGGGATTAAAAAGAAAAAGGTATTAATTCGTATCGAATTTCAATTTAATTTAGTCAATCTATTAGATTTGACCATAATTGAAAATTGGTCATAATTGCAATGCAATTCGTCAATTGATTTTTAATTTGGTCAAAATAAATAAATATGGCTAAATTTTAAATTCCAATTGGGGTTATATTTTAAATAACCCCAAAATTCTCAAGAACTCTCATAACTTCTACCCAATTTCCACCAAAACATAAATTCAAAGATTGTACTACATTGTACTATTTCCCCCCACATTATCTTCCACCTCATCTTATCTTTAATTTTTATATTTCAAAAAAAAACCTAAATGCTTTTTCTCCCACATTGATTGATGACAAGAAATAAATCTCTATCCTTTCCTCTAAATACTTTTCTCCCACATTGGTGGAAAAGAGGAAAAAAATACCCCATTCTCTCCTATAAATACAACCACTACTTTGGTAGAGAAAAAAAGGAGGAAGAAAAAAAAAGAGGCTAGAAAGGTGGAAAATTCCTTTTGAGCAAAATAGTTATTTTTATTTAGTAAAAATTTTGGTTTCATAGAGCTGGTCGGCTAATTAAAATTTTTGAGTTGCCGGTGATATTTTTCGGTGGTAGTTGATTCCGACGAAGCTCGTAGTCTCGTTTTGTTGCCCCCCAAAAGGTAAACACACCTTTTTTTTTTAGTTTTTATTATTGTTTTCTTCTTCATCTTTTTTCTTCTTCGTAATTCATAGATATAATTTTGTTTGTGGGGATTGTATGTTGTAGATGGCCTTGAAGGCCCTAGGACGTTGTGGTATCGATATTCTAATTATTTTCATGTTCATGATATAAAAATGAGCTAGCAATAGTTGTATGTGCCTTTTTTGACTTTATTCTTTGATTATTTTGGATAAAGTTTCAATCTTTGCTTAAAAGATGTATTTATGCTTTGTTTAAACTCATTGTTGTTGGATATATTTGTTTTTAGTATGTAAAGTTATTTTCTTTATGTTTAAAAAAATAGTTAATGTTGAATGTTTCGCCTTTTCGCCTTATTCTTTGATTATTTTGGATAAAGTTTAGATCTTTGCTTGAAAAACATAATCATGTCTTGCTCAAACTCATTGTTGTTGAATATGTTTATTTTTAGCATGTAAAGTTATTTTCTTTTTGTTGAAAAGAATAGTTAATATTGATTGTTTTGCCTTTTGACCTTATTCTTTGATTATTTTGGATAAAGTTTAGATCTTTACTTGAAAAGACATACCCATGTCTTGTTTAAACTCATTGTTGGCGGATATATTTATTTTTAACATGTAAAGTTATTTCCTTTAGGTTGAAAAGAATAGATAATATTGATTGTTTCTCTTTTTTTAACTTTATTCTTTGATTATTTTGGATAAAGTTTACATCTTTACTTGAAAAACAATACCCATGTCTTGTTTAAACTTATTGTTGGTAGATATGTTTTTTTTAGCATGTAAAGTTGTTTATTTTATGTTGGAAGAATAGTTATTATTCTTTGTTGCGCCTTAATAAAAATAGTAATTAGTTAAGTCAAGAATTTGTCATTTGCTTACTAATTATTTTAATGGATTTCAAAACCCTCATATAAGATATGAAGTGCTAGCTTTATTTTTCATCCAAGATGTTTATTCCTTTTTGTTCGCATGTTGTCTTTTCAAAATGATAAGAAAGTTCGAACTTTCGCGGCTAAATAAAATTATTTGGATATTTTGACTCATGCATAGTATGATTGTGAAACGATATTTTATTTTTAGAAATGCTAAACTTTTATTCTTATTTTCTTACTCCGGATTGTTATATGTGCTCTTTGTGTGTGTAAAGACTTGATTCATGTCTCTCTTTTATTCATAATGTCAAAAGAGAATCAACGATGTCTTAGAAATATAAACCATAGGTCGTTACACGTTTTTCCATAAAATGTTGATTGTGATTTAGATGTATGAATTTTCGTTAATGTCGCCTTAATTGAGATTTAGGATTCTCTTGCTTGAAAAGTTAAGCTTTATTTTCTTTTGTTATATGGATTAGTATCTATGTTTGTTCAATTTTAGAAGGCATGAGTATTTTCCTTGTTGCCTCATCCATTTACTTTCGCAAGCTTACATTGTTTGTTTCTTGTATTAATTCATTGAATATGACCTTCTTCCTTTTACCTTTATTCATTCTTGTATGAACATAAATTATGAGGCATGTAAGTGGGTGTCTTTGCTTTGCATTTTATTTGTTGACTCTCATTCTTGTGCAAGTGTGCTTATCATTGTCATTCAAAAATTGATTCTTGATATTTTCTTTTGCTTTGAAATATGTCACTTTTATGCCTTGAATGTGTATTAATTTCTTTATCTTTTCTTTGCATGCAAAAAATGTCTCGAATCCAAATAGACTCCTCTCCTCTTGTATTTCGTAAGGGGTAAATGAGGCTCACCCCTTCGAGTCAAGTTCGAAGTTTAAACCCAAGGTCCACTACATGGCATGCGGGTGCTAGAAGATAGACGAAGAAGGAAAATGGGTCAAAACCCATTGATGAGGTCACTAAGAGACTTGAAAAGTCTCAATTTTTATTATTGTCTTCTTTTTATTTATTCGTTTAGTCATTTATTTATTCATTCATTTCGGCCTCGAAGCCAAAGTTGTATTTAATACAGGTGGAGCAAGACTCGAGCCAAAGGCTCAAAAAATAGTTTAGGACAGGTGAAGTGGGTCGAAAGCCCAACTAGACTAGGACAAGTCTCATTGATTTGGGCCCAATGGCCTAAATCCTTTACTTTCTCCTCCCTTCCCCTTTTATGTGTTTATTTGTTTATTAGTTTTGTTTAGACTTAGTTAAAATCGCTACTAAGTCACCTAAATCTATTTTACACAAGTCTTTTTTTAAAGCAATCAAATCACTATTTCAACAAATTAATCTTTTCGAAGTTAATCAAAAGACGATTTTCAAATAGACCAGGTAACCGCAAGTTAGCGGACGTTTTAGGTGTCTAACACCTTCCTAAAACGTTAATAGGAACCGCTTATCTAGAATCTCTAACTTAAAACGATTTTCCTGTTTTGAATCGTTTGAAGAAACTTTTATAAAGGTTTCTTAATTCCTTTTCAAAATTAAGTGGCGAGTCTCTTTCAAAAGTCAAAATTTCCGCAAAACAATAAGAATAAAGATAATCACACGAAACACAAGATTTACGTGGAAAAGCCTTCAGTGTGAAGAGTGAAAAACCACGGGACCAAAACCTCCACTATAATCACCAAAGAATTATAATATTATACTCCAAAATGGCCACCAAATAAGTGTCAAACAACAATAAACAATACATAATCCACAACACCAAACACTAGAGAAATAAAGGAGTGAAAGCACAAAAAATGCAGCTACAATTCGGGAATGAAGAACAGGATCTACAGGCCACCAAATCAAGATCCGTCAATTCCAAATCAAATATTGAGATGAGAGGAACAAGCAATCCAAATATTAGCTCAATCGGACAGGAAACGAAGCGGGAATCGCAATTTGAAGTTGACAGTTGTGGATGAAATTTAGGTGCGAAAATCAGCTTTGTTTTTTCCTCTTTGGCTGCTGAAAACTCTCTTTTTGTTATGGTGAATAAGACCTAAGAAGATCAATATATATGCCCCATAGTAATGGGCCTATGGGCAAAAGTGGGTTGGTCCAAATTGGGCTTCATTTTATCCACATAGGAAGGGACAAAGGCCCATGACCCAACAATTCTCCCCCTCCCGACTATGTGGAGGAGACCGTCATATCGGCGATCATGCAACAATCTTCAAACTTCTCTCTTGGTAAAGATTTAGTCATCATGTCGGAACCATTATCATCTGTATGAATCTTCTCAAGTTCAAGCAACTTAGAATCCAACACATTCCGAATCCAATAGTATCTCACATCAATGTGTTTAGACCAACCATGAAATATAGAATTCTTGCCAAGATGTATGGCACGTTGACTGTCGCAATGAAGAACATACATCTCTTGAGCACAACCAAGTTCCCCCAAGAATCTCTTCATCCAAAGCAATTCTTTACAAGCTTCAACGGCAGCAATAAGCTCAGCTTCTGTAGTAGATAGAACAACACATTTTTGCAACCTAGATTGCCAAAACACAGCTCCCCCTGCAAAAGTAACCAAATACCCTGAAGTAAACTTGTGAGTATCAACATCACCGACCATAGCTGAATTAGTATAACCAAAAGACTAGGCTTCCCTGTACCAAAACAAAAACTCAGACTAGAAGTGCCACAAAGATATCTCATAATCCACTTCACAGCATTCCAATGTTCTCTTCCCGGATTATAAAGAAAATGACTAACAACACCAACAACATGAGCAATATCCGATCTTGTGCAAACCATTGCATACATCAAACTACCAATAGCTGAAGCATAAGGAACTTTCTTCATATCTTTCTTCTCATCATTACTGGAAGGACACTGCTTCGTGCTTAACTTGAAGTGCATAGCTAAAGGTGTACTGACAACCTTAGCCTTGTCCATGTTAAACCTTCGAAGTACTTTTTGAATGTACTGCTCTTGTGATAACCACAACTTCTTGGCCTTTCTATCATGACCAATCTGCATGCCAAGAATCTGCTTTCCTGGTCCTAAGTCTTTCATAGAAAAAGACTTACTCAACTCTTGCTTCAACTTTTGAATCCTGCAAGCATTATGACCAACAACAAGCATGTCATCAACACAAAGCAACACAATAATAAAGTCACCATCAGAGAATTTTTGCACAAAAACACAATGGTTTGAAGTAGTCTTCTTGAAGCCCTGCTGACTCATAAAAGAACCAAACTTCCTATACCACTGCCTAGGATCTTGTTTCAAACCATACAAGCTCTTCTTCAATTTGCAAATATAATTCTCTTTTCCCTTGACTTCAAAACCTTTGGGTTGCTCCATATGAATTTCTTCATCTAAGTCACCATGGAGAAAAGCAGTTTTAATATCTATTTTCTCAAACTCTAAATCTAGACTTGCAGCTAAGCCTAGAACCATACGAATGGAAGACATCTTTACAACCGGAGAAAATATCTTATCAAAATTAACTCTCTTTTTCTGGTTAAATCCCTTCACAACCAATCTAGCTTTGTACCGTGGAATTGGATTACCATCTTCATGCTTCACCCGAAAAATCCACCTATTTTTCAAAGATTTTCTTTCTTTAGGTAGCTTAACCAAATCAAAGGTATGATTATCTTGCAAAGATTTAATTTCATCTTCCATAGCATCAAACCACTTTTCTTTTTCTTCACTTTCCATGGCCTCAGGTTCTCCCCCGTCAGTCAAGAGTACATACTCACTGGGAGAATAATGAGATGAAGGTATTCTCTCTCTTGTAGATCATCTGAGAGAACTCTCTGGAGCATCAACAACTGGTTGCTAATCAACCATATCAACTTGCACTGGAGCATCAACAACTTCTTGCTGGTCCTTCTGAACATGATCATCATCTTCATTATCAACTTGATTTACATCATTATGAAGATTTTCTTCAGGAGCAGTAATACCCTGCTCTCTGCAATATCTATCAAAAGGAACAATATACTCACCACTATTATCTGAACGGATGCATTTCAATTTCTTCCCTGTTTTCTTTCAACCAAGGCCTGAAAATTCTTGAACACATCAAGTACTTGATCCTTGGACTTCAAAGAAAATATCACGAGTTTGCGAGAATGATCATCAATAAAAGTCACAAAGTAAAGTGCACCACCATGAGATCTTACTTTAAAAGGACCGCACAAATCAGAATGCACCAACTCTAGCAAATCGAGCTTTCTTGAAGGAGGATGACTCTGAAAAGAAACTCTTTTATGTTTACCGGCTAAGAAATGAACACACTTCTTCAACTTTGCTTGTTTTACTCCAGAAAGCAAATTTTTCTTAGCCAAACTATCAATCCCCTTCTCACTCATATGACTTAACCTTCTATGCCACAACTCTGATGAAGTATCATTCTCTACCAAGTTTATCAAGCCTCTAGAAGTAGAGCCCTGAAATACGTACAAGTTAGACAACTTGTCACCTCGAGCCACAATCATCGAACCTCTAGTAAGCTTCCACTGGCCAGCACCAAGGGCATTAACATAACCCTCATCATCAAGACTTCCTACAGAAATCAAATTTAGGCGAACATCTGGAGCATGCTTGACATTATTAAGAACTAGTTTGGAACCATTGTTACTTTCCAAACAAATTGTACCAATGCCAAGTACTTTAACTTCATCATTATTGCCCATTTTCAACATCCCAAAATTACCTGGGGTATAAGAAGAAAATAATTTCTTCTTTGGCGTAACATGAGAAGTAGCACCAGAATTCACAACTCAGCTAGACTCATCGCAAACAGGATTATATTAATGGCATTCTCACCACAAGCAACAAGAAGATCATCATTAGCAACAACAGCAACACGATTTTCATTATCGTCTTCTTTGTTTTGCCATCTTCTATCTCTCTTATGCTTGTAATAATATTTCATGATATGCCCCTTTTTGTTGCAATAGTCACATGTAACATTCTTGAATTTGGACTTTGACTTGCTTCTACTTTTATCTCTATCATTTGAATCTCTGGACTTGTTTCTCCCCCTCTTTTTAGTAACCAAAACATCAGAGTGTGAAGATGAAGAAGATGAGGCCTGAGATGTTCTTCTCATCTCTTCATCCAAGACACCACTCTTAACATATTCCATAGTTACAATACCACCGGGAGCAGAATTAGTCAAAGAAACTCAAAGAGTTTCCTAAGAGTAAGGCATAGTATTAAGAATCCAAAGTCCCTGAATTTCTTCATCGAACTTTACACCCATTCCGGACAGCTGGTCAGGCAACCCTGAAAATCATTTATATGATCAGAAATAGGACTGCCCTCTTTATACCTAATATTCATCAATTGCTTAAGCAGGAACAACTTGTTATTGCCAGTCTTCGAAGCATAAAGTGTCTCGAGCTTGTCCCACAAACTTCTAGCATGTGTCTCATTCACAATATGACTTCTAACATTATCTTTAACCCATTGTCTGATATAGCCACAAACCTGTAAGTGCTCAAATTCTCAATCCTCATCTGTCATGGATTCAGGTTTAGTAGATGCAAACACAGGTAGATGCATTTTCTTGACAAATAGAAGATCTTTCATCTTGCCTTTCCAAGTATGATAGTTACTACCATTCAAACACACCATCTTGCTCATATTTGCCTCCATCATTCAAATCTACAATCAATAACAACCAACTCTCTGATATCACTTGTTAGGAAAGACGGGCACATAATCAAAGAGCCCGATAGGGTAGCAGCGGAAAATACCCAAGACTAAACTTTTCCTTTCAAATTGAACCAAGAGGAGACAAATAAACTCAATTAAAATAAAGTAATATATAGCAAACAAATCAACCAAATGAAACAAGATAAGAATAAAGGCAATCACACGAGACACAAGATTTACATGGAAAACCCTTCAGTGTGAAGAGTAAAAAACCACGGGACCAAAATATCCACTATAATCACCAAATAATTACAATATTGTCCTCCAAAATGTCCACCAAACAAGTACCAAACAACAAAAAATAATACATAATCCACAGCACCAAACACTAGAGAAATAAAGGAGTGAAAGCACAAAAAATGCAGCTACTGTTCGGGAATGAAGAACAGGATATACAAGCCACCAAATCAAGCTCCGTTAGTTGACAGTTGTGGCTGAAATTTAGGTGCGAAAATCAGCTTTGTTTTTCTCTCTTTGGCTGCTGAAAACTCTCTTTTTGTGATGGTGAATGTCACATCCCTTTTTTCGCTTGAAGGGATCAAGTCGAAGGGTTTTTCCAATTATAGTGACGATATTGAATAGGGATTAATTTATTAACAGAGCCGTCACTTGGAATTGAGTTATGGTGTTCCAAGTCACCTTATTGAATCCCTAATCAAAAGGAAATGACTCTTATTTGGTCTGCGAAAACAAAAAATGGGTAAGGAATTCTGTTGATTGAGGGGAAGGTGTGAGGCACCCCTCGAGTCCCGTGGTTCTAGCACGGTTGCTTTTATTGACTTATCTTGTCTTAAACTATTTTGATAAATTATGTTAAGGCCTAAAATTGCTCATTTTATATATCTAAAGTCTCGTCTATTATTTCATATTAAATAAATCGGTAAAAATTTTAAAAAAAAATTGTCAAGTTAATTTTAGAAAAGTATTTGTCAAGGTGTATTTTTTTTTACATCCTTGAATTTTAAAATGTCTCGAAAAGATGCGTATGCCGCATTCTTAATTGAGACAAATATTTTAACGTGCTTAAAACTTGTTTGGCGTTAAAGACGTTGGTTTATCTTTTGTAAATTCGAAATAATTTTATCTATACCTTTTGCTCTCATTCTTATCTCACCTAAATTTGGATATTTAATTAGTATATAAATAATTTGCAATAAAAGAATCTATTAAATAATATAATTTAATCATATTATAATCTGACCTATCATGAACAAGAAAACAGTCATATAAATATATATATAATATTATAATTAAATTAAAATATAAAAATTAAATAAAAAAAATATAAATTCACGATAAAAAATAGGAATTGTATCATCCAAAATAAATAAATAATTTAAGATTAATTTATAAATATCTAAAGAAATATTTTAAAACAGTAAGTTTAAATAAAATATTCACTTAACTACCATATTTAAATATTCATAGAGTTGAGTAGTTGACTACAAAAAATAAAAGTTTTATCAAATATTGAACTACTTCAGTCAGATCTACGCAAATTACAATGAAAAATCAATCTGCAAAAATAGAAAAGAGAAGCCATAACAAATATCGGCGTCACTTCACCGGTATCGACGAAGCAACGCCTAAGAGGCATGAAATCAGTCGTATTTGACCCACTTTTTAACGATTTTGATGGTTTCCCGTCGCCGGTATGAGGAAGAAGGGGCGACTCTGATGATATTGTTGTTTAGCCGGCTTTGGGGTTGACGGGATCTAGGAGAGGGGCGTGGCATAGGATTGGTTGGTTCACCGTTGTGGCGGTTCCAGCCAGATCTGGCTCTGGTGAAAGGGAGGGGATCGACGGGATCTGGGAGAGGGGTGTGGGAGGCGTTGGATCCGATGATTAATGATGGTGATTGACGCGTTCTGGCAAGGGAACGGTTTCCAACAAGTTTTGGGTAATTTTTGGTGAGAAACTCACCAAAAAATAAAATAAAATATATATATATATATATATACCAGTTTTTTTTCTTTTATCTATCACTCTCTTTCGTATTCATTGATTTCCTTTTGCGCACCATTTTTATTGACTGATTTTTCTTGGTTCCTTTTGAGAATGCATAAATAGATATGTGTGGGGTGTGTATTTTGTCGTCCAAATCAGTGAATGTACATGAGAATATGAGAATCTACATTATATTATTATTGCAAATTATTACTGAATGCTTTTGTTGTTGTTATGAATGAATTTTTTTTTAAAAAAAGTGAGGTAGTGTGAAAATAATATGTGAAATGCGTATATGAGTATATGTATACATGAATTCAAACATATAATTATTCAGTAACTTAATCGTATAACACATAGAAACAGAAAGTTCACATAATCAAATAATTATACATATTAAATAGTACATGCAAACACTTGATATTTTCATTCATCCCTTTTTACATCAAACTTACAACATAAATGAAATAGAATGGAAATAAAACCTGTATGCCAACTTTAATTGAATACTACAACAAGATGTTGTCACCGGAATCTAGAATGAAAATTTGATTTTTTCCTCTCTTTTTCTCTTATGTTTTTTTTTTATGCAGAAAAAACGTACCCCCTCTCTGAAGGGGGAAAATCCTTTTTAACATGGACTCTTGGGAGGGAACAATTTTTTTTTTTTAAATTTAGGGGGGAGTAGTTTTTAGGCAGATAAAGGGGAGGGAGTTTTTTTTTTTTTTTTTTTAAATCAAATTTTATCATTATATATATATATATATATATATATAAATATATATATATATATATATATTTTATTATATAAAATAATACTAATAAATGATAATAATAATTATTATAATAACAATTAATTAATTTTATGTTTAAGAAAAATACAATAAAATTTACAAATAATCAAAATAAATACAACAATACAAAAATAGTTAATTTTATTAAAATTTAGAAAACAAAATATACATTTTATTTTATTATTATTTTTAATATCTCAAAATTAATATTACTTAATTATTTATTTTTAACTAAAAATTTATAAAATTAATAATCAAAATAATATATGATTGAATATTTAAAATCGATGGAGGATAAAAAAATCACGTGTCTACATTTTTGCCCCTCTTTATGTGAAATCTCAAAGAGTTTTCATACAAAGAAGTAGACAAGATATGATTTTTGAACCTCCGATTATTTGAAAGGTAAAAATAATAAAATAATAATAAAAAAAAAAATGTGTCCGAGTTCTGTTTTTGAACATCCTACCTATTCCGGGTTATAAGGGAATCAGGTCACGAGTAGTTCAAAGGTAATACGGTGAGAAAAAGAGTTAAAAATCGAATGAAATTTCGTCGAGTTTCCGGTTGACAACTTTTCTTTTACATTCAATTGACTAACAAAAAATCAAAAATGAAATAAAAATTGCAATTTCTAAAATCTTGATTCAAATCTTCATGACTTGAACTTAAAAAGTCACCCTATTCTTCAGGTGGGCTCCTGACTTGTTATTTTTTCACCCTGTTCTTCAGGAGGGCTCCTGAACGTCTTTTTTCTTCACCTTGTTCTTCAGGCGGGATCCTGAACTTTCTTTTTCTTTACCCTGTTCTTCAGGCGGGCTCCTGGAGTTACAACTTCTGCACCCTGTTCTTCAGGCGGGCTTCTGAACTTCTTTTTTCTTCACCCTGTTCTTCAGGCGGGCTCCTGGACTTTCTTTTTCTTCACCTTGTTCTTCAGGCGGGCTCCTGAACTTCCTTTTTCTTCCTTCACCCTGTTCTTCAGGCAGGCTCCTGGACTTACAACTTCTTCACCCTGTTCTTCAGGCGGGCTCCTGGACTTTTTTTTCTTTATTTTGTTCAAATATGTTCCTGAACTCAAAATAAAAAAAAGTGAAACAGAAAAATAACATCCCATTCTTCAGAAGGGTCCTGGACATAAAATAAATTCTCATTCTTCAGGAGGGTCCTAAGCAAAATTAAATTCTCATACAACATAAATAAAAATTTTGCCCCAGTTTGTACTGAAAAAATTATGTGTCACCGGATCTTTAGACATCTTGCAAAGAATAAAGTTTACCATGATCGAGATCCAGCATTAGATGCTATAACCATGCTTCTTGCATTGATAAGTGTGAAATCGCATCCTTTATATGAAAACATTATTTCATCTCTATTCCAAACAAAGAAAAATTGTGAGTTTTAAAACATGTGGTGGTTGGTTTGTGGCATTCAGCTTTTGAAGTGGCCGCTCTCGCACTTGTCATGCTCAACTCTTTTCCAATCCATGATAATATTCATTGAATTGTCATACTTCTGACTCAGAATTCTGACTACTGAGATCCTCAACTCAAATCATATTTTTGTTGTATGATGCTTCTGAGTTTAGTTTCCAATACATCCCTTAGATTTTCACGAGTTTAAAATTGTCAAATCACAATCATCTTGAGTACCTTACTTTTACTTTGAAATGTTGTCTCTGTACATCGACCCTTTGTCTTGCTTTGTACCCTTAAAGGAGTTGGTAGCGAGTTTGAAGTCTTTTCTCACTCGACCTAACGTGAATTTGACTCAAAAGACAACAAAAAATTTTCGTTTGATGACAAGGACACAAAAAATCAAAAATTAAAATAAAACAAAAAGAAAAAGACAATAGGCATCTCTTTTTTTTTCAAAACAAAGAGAAAACTTATCTGAATGTGAAAACCAATTCTGGTGATTATGACATGTATTTTGAATCAAACAACCAGATCTACCCACACCAATCATTACAACTTCTGTCCACTTATTTAGTTTGAAATGGAGTCATTCTTGAACTTGTTCCTTCTTGATAATAACCTTTCTTCGGCTAGTAGTACCTTAATGGATTTTTGCCAACAAGCCTATCTCCTTTTCATTTCTGTCTTAGCTCACAGTCGTCTTATGGTGCCCGAAAGGGTTTTCACCAATAAGACTCTCTCATTTTCATTTTTTTTAGATAAACACCCAAAATATGAAATATCATGCACTCATAATATGTTTAGCCTTGACATTCTCAAAGATTAATCCGAAGGTCTTTCTTTGGTTGTAACTTGGCTTTTGGATAGGGTTAGAAAGAAATGTAGGCATGAGGCTCAAAAAATTTATATAACATTGGGTGAAACATACAACTTTTGGAATCGATTCTTTTAAGAAAATAAACTTTTGCCCCAGTTTCATTTCATTCTGGGTAATTTGAATTTTCTTCTGGTTAGACCGAACCCCGGAATAGGGCTGCCTACGTATCTTGTCATAGCAAGAATCAGGTCAAACATAGTTCATGAAACATTATTCTTTTGTTTGATTTTGAATTTTTGATTGATTTTTTCTCTGTTTTTTTTAACACACTTTTTTTTTAATTTGATTCCAAAAGAGGGGTTCGAAGAAAAATAAAAGCTCAAAGGGGTAAGCAAAGGTTGATATATTATTCAGATAGTAGAACAAAATGCCTTCATCATTTCAATCTTTAAAAATATAAGTACAAAACATACATACCATAATTGTACATGAATATCATACATAATATCTTTTAACTGCATCAGCATTGACCGACATTCCTTCTATTTTTCCTTCTACATCAGTCAGATATAACGCGCCATTAGGTAACACTTTCTTTACCATGAATGGCCCATGCCAATTAGGAGAAAATTTGCCTTTGGCTTCAATCTAATGAGGAAGGATGCATCTTAGTACTAACTGACCAACTTCAAAATGTATGTGACATACCTTTTTATTATATGCTCGTGCCATTCTCTTCTGGTATAGTTGTCCATGACATACTGACGCCAATCTTTTTTCATCAATCAAGCTTAATTGCTCCAAACGAGTCTTGACCCATTGGTCTTCATCAATTTCAGCTTCCACAACTACTCGAAGAGATGGAATCTCAATCTCTGCAGGTATAACTGCTTCAGTTCCATACACTAACAAGTAAGGAGTTGTACCAATTGAAGTCTGAACTGTAGTACGATAACCCAACAAAGCAAAAGATAAATTTTCATGCCATTGTCGGGAACCCTGCACCATCTTACGGAGTATTTTCTTTAAGTTCTTGTTGGCAGCTTCGACAGCTCCATTCGTTTTTGGATGATAAGGAGTTGAATTCCGATGCATAATCTTAAATTGCTGGCACACTTCTTGCATCAGATGGCTATTGAGATTCGCAGCATTATCCGTGACAATCATCTTTGGAATGACAACGACAAATGATGTTGGAGTGAATAAAATCAACGACAACTTTCTTGGTCACTGACTTGAAAGTTGCTGCTTCTACCCATTTCATGAAATAATCAATGGCTACCAAGATGAACCTATGTCCATTCGAGACCTTTGGTTCAATTGGTCCAATTACGTCCATTCCCCAAGCCATAAAAGGCCATGGAGCAGTCATTGTATGCAACTCAGATGGAGGGGAATGCATCAAGTCTCCATGTACCTGGCATTCATAATATTTACGAACGAAATTGATAGAATCTCGCTCCATGGTGAGCCAATAATAACCTGCTCGGAGTATTTTCTTTGCCAAAACATACCCACTCATGTGTGGTCCACAAATCCCAGAATATACTTCAGTCATGATTTTTGAAGCTTCTTTAGCATCTACACACCTCAGAAGTCCCAAATCAGGAGTCCTCTTATACAAGATTCCTCCACTTAAGAAAAATTTACTGGACAAGCATCGAATGGTTCTCTTTTGATTACCATCAGCATGTACAGGATATTTCCCAGTCTGAATATATTCTTTGATATCATAGAACCACGGCTCCCCATCAAATTCTTCTTCAACCACATTACAATATGCATGTTGATCATGAATCTATATATGCAAAGGGTCAATATAAGTTTTATCGGGATGTTGAAGCATCGAAGATAAGGTCGCCCAAGCATCAACAATCTCATTATGAGCTCTGGGAATGTGTTTGAACTTCACTAATACAAATCGTTGACAAAGATCTTGCAAACAACTTCTATATGGTAGGAGTTTCGAATCACGAGTCTCCCAATCTCCTTGGATTTGGTGGACTAATAAATCTGAATCTCCTAATACCAACAATTCTTGGACCCCCATGTCAATGGCTAATCTCAATCCCAGAATGCAAGCTTCGTATTCTGCCATATTATTGGTACTGTAGAATCGAAGTTGGGCTGTTATGGGATAATATTGTCCCGATTCAGAAATAAGAACCGCTCCTATTCCCACTCCTTTTATATTAGCAGCTCTATCAAAGAACAACTTCCAGCCTGAATGGCAATCTTCTGAAACAAACTCACCAACATACAATACCTCATCATCTGGAAAATAAGTCTTCAATGGCTCATACTCCTTATCAATAGGATTTTCAGCCAAATGATCCGCCAAGGCTTGAGCTTTCATTGCAGTTCGTGTCACATAAACAATATCAAACTCTGTAAGCAACATCTGCCATTTCGCGAGTCTGCCTGTGGGCATAGGCTTCTGAAAAATATACTTTAAAGGATCCATACGAGAGATGAGGTAAGTAGTATAAGATGACAAGTAATGTTTCAGCTTTTGGGCTACCCAAGTTAAGGCGCAGCACGTTTTCTCAAGAAGAGTGTACTTAGCCTCATAAGTGGTAAACTTTTTACTGAGGTAGTAGATGGCCTGTTCTTTTCTTCCTGTGACATTATGTTGACCCAATACACAGCCAAAAGAATTATCTAAAACAGACATGTACAATATCAAGGGTCGACCTGACTCTGGAGGAACCAAAATAGGCGGATTCGACAAGTGTCTCTTAATTCTGTCAAATGCCTCTTGACATTCTTCAGTCCATTCAACTTTAACATTCTTCTTCAACAACTTGAATATTGGCTCGCAAGTTGTCGTAAGCTGAGCAATGAATCTACTGATATAATTCAACCTTCCAAGTAAACTCATCACCTCTATTTTATTTTTTGGTGGAGGTAAATCTTGGATAGCTTTTATTTTTGAAGGATCTAACTCAATACCACATCGACTGACTATAAAACCCAAAAGTTTTCCTGACGGAACTCCAAATACACATTTTGCTGGATTAAGTTTGAGATCATACCTCCGAAGCCTTTCATAGAATTTTCTCAAATCTTTGATATGATCAGATTGCTCTCTCGACTTAATGATGACGTCATCCACATAAACTTCAATTTCTTTGTGCATCATGTCATGAAACATTGTGTTCATTGCCCTCATGTAAGTTGCCCCAACATTCTTTAATCCAAAAGGCATAACTCTATAACAATATGTCCCCCATGGAGTAATAAATGATGTCTTTTCTGCATCTTCTGGATCCATAATGATCTAGTGATACCCTGCATAACAATCCACAAAAAAAGCAAGATCATGTTTGGCACAATTGTCCAACAAAATATGAATATTGGGAAGTGGAAAATTATCTTTCGGACTTACTTTATTTAAATCACGATAATCAACACACATCTGAACTTTGCCGTCCTTCTTTGGAACAGGGATAATATTTTCCAACCAAGTAGGATACTGGGCCACTCGAATGACTTTAGCCTCAAGTTGCTTTGTAATTTCTTCTTTAATTCTTACACTCATGTCAGTTTTGAGTTTTCTTAACTTTTGCTTGACAGGAGGAAAAACAGGATCAATTGGCAACTTGTGAACTACCAAATCAGTGCTTAAACCGGGCATATCATCATAAGACCACGCAAAGATTTCTTTATACTCATGCAAAGCTTCAATTATAGCTTTCTTTTGTTGTGGTTGAACATGTACACTTATCTTAGTCTCCCTAATATTTTCAAGATCTCCTAAATTGATCGCCTCAGTTTCTTCCAAATTGGGATTTGTCTTATTCTCAAACTGTTTGAAATCTTTACTTATATCCTCAAATGTTTCCTCTTCACCGTATTCAACCTCTTTATTCATTATTTCAAAATTAGATTGGTTTTTAAATCTGGTTGATAATTCTTCATGCATGTCATATCATTAGAATCGGCATAGAAAGAACTGTATGATAGAAAATAAATAAATAAACATCAGACCCAAAATAAAACAAAAGGAGATTTATTAAAAACAAAACTAGAAAGAGTTTTAACCTAAAGTACCAAGGTAAAGGTATGAATTACAATCCTAAAATTATTCAAATTACATAAAGAAAAACAAGCTACTAAGATTGTAAAAAAAAAAAACTACCAAGACTCCTTCAGAATAGGGAGAGGATTGGCCTCCCAATTGTTAATCTGGACATCAGGGCCGACAAACTGCACATCTGCATCGCTGGTACCTTCTTCGATTGCAACCATATCAGATTCAATGAACATATTCTGAAAAAGGTCAATCAACTCTGTACCATCATCATTCATTGATTCTGCAGCAGGTAACTTAGAGGATCCGACATCACTGAATTTGATAAAAGACTCGTGAAGTGGCGGTATCGGCTTGGTAAGTGACCATGACTCTTTCTTACGCTTTTTAGCCTTCTTTATATCTTCAGCGGTAGGCTCGTATCCCAGACCAAAAGTACCAAAGTTCTCATAGAGGTTTACTGGATGAACTATGCCTTGCAAAAACATCCCTAGACCTTTTCCTGGTTTGAAACCATGCTTCAACATTTCATTCACTACCATAACAGATGCAGAGGACAATTGTGGTCTTGCGATGAGATTCCCCTCGAGGATATACTCAACAACCACTACCTCAGAAGCTTAATGAATTAACACATTGGCAGTATTTGCTTCGACGGAAGAAACAGGGTAGTCTTTATACATTGATAAGTCTCCTTCACCATGAACAATTATCTCTTGCCTGTCACATTCGAATTTGATCATTTGATGCAACGCTGATGCGACTGCTTTAGCCCTATGAATCCATGGCCTTCCCAATAACATATTATATGAAGCATCAATGTTCAGCACTTAAAAATCCATAGCAAAATCCACAGGCCCGATTGTCAATATGAGTTCTATTTCACCAATGGCATCAGTTTTTGATCCGTCAAAACCTTTTATGCACACATTGTTAGGTCGGATTCTTTCCACATTAACATTTAACTTTTCCAAAGTTGACATAGGACAAATGTTAGCGCCTGATCCTCCATCAATTAACACTCGAGAGACGATGGAATGTTCACATTTCACAGAAATATACAGACCTTTGTTATGCTCCGTACCTTCCATAGGTAATTCATCGTCTGAAAAAGTAATTTTATTTTCTTCAAGGATCCTTCCAACAATTTTTTCCAGCTGATTTACTCTAATCTCACTAGGAACACATGCTTCATTAAGAATCTTCATTACAGCCTTGCGGTGTTCCTCTGAATGTATCAATAAAGACAACAAAGAAATCTGTGCTGGTGTCTTCTTAAACTGTTCTACAACAGAATATTCTGGCAATTTCATTTTCTTTAAGAATTCTTCAGCTTTTTCATCAGTGACAGTCTTCTTGATTGTCATTCGTTCTTCACCGCCTTGTTTATTCTTTCTTAACTCTACTGGAGCATAACATCTTCCAGATCGAGCTAATCCTCCTATTTCACCTACATCTTCAGTCACTTCTTTCCCCTTGTGCATCACCACAATGCGATCATAATTCCAAGGGACTGCCTTGGTATCAACCATAGGCAACTGTGACATTGGTTTAATAACAATAGGAGCTACGGGAGCTCCTTTTATGATTAAAAGAGGCTTATTGGATCTTCCGAGAATAATGAGTTTCGGCTTTATTTGACTTGATCCAATATTTTCTGAAATCTCTTTCCCCATCACCAAGGGATCATTCGATGAATCGGGTTTTGCTATCACCACCTCCGTTTTTGCAGGCTTTTCTTTCGTCAAATCCATAATATTTGCTGATTTTTTTGAATCAGTTTTAATTTTAATGATCGGCTTAAAGGAAATCATAGAATCTTCACCACTGAGTATCACTTCTAGCATGTTTGTTTCATTATGATCTGGCAGCGGATTTTGATTGACATTTGGAGCGCCTGGACTTTCTACCATAATCTGTTGGGTATTAATCAACTCTTGAATGGCTCTTTTCAGATACCAACATTTCTCTATGTCGTGCCCTGGGGCATCAAAATAGTATTCACATCTTCTAGAATAGTCCAAATTCTTCGGAGAAGGATTCAGGATCCTTCTTTCAATTGGGTTTAGAACATTCATTTTTCTCAGCCTATGAAATAAACTGGTGTAAGATATTCCAATAGGAGTGAAATTATCTTTTACCATGTTATCCCTTTTGAATTCTGCTCTAGACCAAAAATTAGACCTCGGAGGGCCTCTTTGAACTTGCGGGGCCATTGGATGATTTTGGATTGCTGGTGTACGCCACTGCGGGTAAGAAGGACCCCGAGCATATGGTTGTGTATTGTAAATAGGATATTGGGGGGATGGACCAAAATATAATGGATTTTGTGCGTATGGTTGACGCGCACCTCTCTAATTTTATCGTGGACCTGCCATGACAGTTGCTACATCCTCTTTTCTTTCCCCCAAAACTTCCTGTACCACTTTGAATTGCCTGTGTTGTTGCTTTCAAAGCGGCCTGGCTGATGATCTTTCCTGATTTGATTCCGTTTTCTACCATCTCTCCAACTTTGATAACTTCTGCAAATATGCTTCCGATAGTAGAGAGCAAATGATGGAAATAATCAGGTTCTTGTGCTTGCAGAAAAATATCAATCAATTCAGATTCTTTTATCGATGGTCTAACTCTTGAAGCCTACTCTCTCCATCTGACGGCATATTCTCGAAAACTTTCGGTCATTTTTTTTCTCATGTTGGCAAGCGTAGTGTGATCTGGCACTATCTCAATGTTATACTGAAATTGTTGAACGAAATCTCGAGCCATGTCATCCCACATGTGCCAACGGGAAATGTCTTGGTCAATGAACCATTCAGAAGCTATCCCTGTAAGGCTTTCTCCAAAGTACGCCATCAATAATTCTTCTTTTCCTCCTGCTCCCCTTAATTGATTGCAAAACTTTTTCAAATGAGCTACAGGATCACCGTGTCCTTCATATTTTTCAAATTTTGGCATTTTGAACCCTATCGGCAAATGAACATCAGGAAACATACATCAATCCTTGTATGAAACACTTTTTGGTCCACCTACTCCTTGCATATTTCTCATACTTTGTTCCAAGCTTCTAACTTTTCTAGCCATCTCCTCATGTTCCTCATTCTTTGCAATTTTCTCAATCACGATAGGAGTATCGCGTTGATGAACATGATAATATGGATTTTGTGATTTGAAAGTCATTTCAGGAGGATATAACATATCATGATTTGGTTTTCCCATATTCTTTGGTATTGTCGGTTGAATACCCGCAGTAGCTGGCGCTACAGAAGTAAAAAGTGGGTTATTTGCGACAGATGGATTTGGTGGGCGCACGGTAGAAGTACCAGCAACTCCAGACATATTAGCAAATGGGCCAAATCCTGGTGGGTAAAATGGATCACAAGTTTGAGCTGGGTCAGAATTTGGATCATTTGAAGTTGAAAGTCCAGAGATTGAAGAAGGCGGGGCTTGTCCATTCAACCAAGCTTGGTACATCTCCGCCATCTGTTGTTTTAATGACTTTATTTCTTCCATTGATGCTACTTCCTGCGAAATCAACTGATTCTGTTCTTCTTCACTATCAGACCCTATATCTTCTCTGCGGGTCATTCTTCTTTTACCCTTGTATCTGGTGTTATACGGATGTGATGCCAGTTTAAACCACAAACCAACCACCAATTATTTTATCTTTCTGTGACCAAGTAGAAAATGGGTGAGTGTCATATATTTAACACATTATAACGCCACATTATATGTCATGTTTCTATATGCATTTCCTAACCTATCAAGAAAGCTTTATGTTTCATCCCGGCTTTTCTAGGCATATTTTCAAAAATTATGATCGAACCCTTTGGAGGGTTGCCTACGTATCATGTCAGGACATGAATCAGATCTTGCGTAGTTCGGGAGGAATGTAACAATTTTTTTTTATTATTATTATTATTGACGAAAATAAATAAAGTAAGTGAAGTAAAACATATGTAATATATATAGAAATAAACAGTCAACTTCATTACATTCTATAATATAAATACGACAAAATAATTGACCCAACTCCTAAAATAAAACCTACTAACTGACATCTGAAAACTAAAAGACATAATATCTAAACAAGAAATTTTAAAACTGAAAATGAAAAACTATGACAAAGAAAACAACGATCCATTCAAGGAGATTTCGGTTGAATATGTCCTCCCAAACTCAAATATATGTCCTCCAATGAAGTAGTAAGTCGCTGTGCGAAAGCTGGTACTTGTGCCAAAAAGTCTTCGCAATCCAACTGCTGATAATCCAAACCCATTCTGGCAGTATCCTGTGCTACACGACGGACCTTCCTTCGAAGGGAACTGAAAGCCTGATCCCATTCCTGGGCCTGTCGATCTCGGAAATCAACCATCTCTCTTGCACGTTGTTCACGAGCAGAAGCAACCTTCAACTGTTCTCGCAATATTCCTCTTTCACGAATCCACTGAGATCTCTCTCGATCAAATTCTTCTTGCATATTCTTTTCAACTTCTTGAAGTTGTTGTCGGCGAGATGTGGCAAGTTCTGCAACGTGCGACCCCCTAGTGGTAGCAAACTTGATTTGTCCCCGAAGTGCAACCTCAATATCTGCTGACTTAGCTTTCTCTTCAGCAAATTCCCTTTGTTGTTCGTCTATTTTTGCCCTGGCATGCTCTAATTCTGCTCTCAAAACTTGGTTGGCTTCATGATGTTCTCGCATGGCTCTTTCAATTCCTATCCTGATTGCAGCTTCCTGATCTATAGGTCCCTTAACCGATCTTTCTGGTCTGACTGGCGGACTCGACTGTTCTTCAAACCATTCATGGTAATCTGGGTGCACTTCTCTTTTCTCATGCTCTATGACCATCGTTTCAATCCCCATAATACGGCAACCCTCCCAAATCTGCTGGGCCAAATCTTCTGGAAGTGGAATCTCTGGTCTGACCTCAAATACGAACTCAGTCATGTTTTCCATTATGGGAATTATTTGACGCCTGCCTAGCTGAAGTAGAACCCTCAATGGAACATACGGTTGAACACCTCTAATACCCATTAATAACAAGAACGGACGAATGACAGAACTATGTCTGACTTGTCTCCAAGGGAACCAATAGAGATTCCAAGTGATTTTATCTGTTGTCAAAGAACGAAAAAGATTAACCCAATCTCCAATTTCTTTTGGACATTTATATTTCTCCATTCTTTCCTCGTAATCGTTGATGCGATTAAATCGCTCAGGATCAAACTTTGTCAATGTAGGACGTTGATAAAGATGCTCCACAATCCACATTTGTAACAAGATATTACATCCTTCAAAAAAACTCTTTCCCTTCTGACAAACAGTCAGAGCACGGTAAATATCAGCTAGGATCATTGGTACCATAGTGTAATCTTTCTTAATCAGTATCTGTACCACTCCCGCTAAATGAATATTAATTTTTTCTTCTCTTCTCGGGAAGACCATAGTGCCTAAAAAGGCTACCATGAATGCAAATCGTCTGTGAATTTTCCAAACCTCAAAACTCCCCTTATTACAAAGTTGTTTACCGTACTTTTCAAACCCTTCTTGCTTTCCGTATCTGTCATACAAAAATTGCAAGGAAACCCAACCTTTTTTCATTGATTCTTCTTTCGTATTCCGTATGTTCATGAGCTTGCAAAATCTGTTTATTGAAATAATTCTTGGGGCTATAAGTTTCTTCCGATGCATATCCCCATATCCAGCATAGCCTGCTATCTCTTCTAAAGTAGGTGTCAACTCAAAATCTGAAAAACGGAATACATTATTCTTCGGGTCCCAGAAATTCAGTAATGCAACAATCACTTCCCTATTAGGGTTGATTCTCATGATACTCGTCAAAAAACCCAAATACTTATGTATCTCGTCATAATCGAATGTATCCATTTCGTTCCACCACAACCAAAGCTACAAAGGGGTACAATCCACAACCTGAAGTGGTACACTCCCATCTCTCTTTCTCTTTGAACGCTTTCCACGAACAGGGGGGGACATTTTATACCTATTAACAGGGACATAAGATTAATAAATACCTAGACTTAGACAAAACTTAATTTATTAATTTTGAAAAGAATTTATAACTTAACTTGTAAAACCTAGTGCACCATTATTTGGACGTAGTTGCAAAGAACAATTTTATCAAAAATCAAAGCGAGAGAAACAAGATTGATAATATTTTTTTAAGAAAAACACTTATTTAAATTGATTCTATCAAAAACTTTGCTATAACAGACTTCTAGACAATTTTATCTATATGTTTGAAGACAATATTTCCTAAGTACAAAAATAAAATAAAAGGACTCAGAAATAAAGAAAAATAGAATGATTGTTTTATGTATAAAGTTGTATAAAAATTTCAGTCTTACGACCCTAAAGGTTCAGGACTGTTAAAATTGATATATATATATATTTTTTGTAAAAACTTAGCCTCATGATTCCTAAAGATTCTGGGCCGTTAAAATACATATTTTATTTTTATTTATTTTGTAAAAACTTAGCCTCATGATCTCTAAAGATTCCGGCTATTGAAATATATATATATATATTTTTTTTATTTTTTTTTTGTAAAACCTTAGCCTCATGATCCCTAAAGATTCAGGGCTATTAAGATATATATAAAAATTGGACTTGAGAATTAGAAAAATAATTATGAAAGTAATCATATTTTCAAAATATTTTCCAATAAATCTATGAATATTTTTTTCAAAAGATAGGGTCGTATCCTGGGAAGGACTTCCTACGTATCTCACTAAGAGTGAGAATCAAACCCCCGTAGTTCATAAAGATTGTAAAAACTATGTTGCTGTATATTTAAAAAAAATTCTTTATTTTAAAAATAAAATTTTCCTTTCAAAAATGATTAACTAAATTTGAGAATAAATTAATCTCTCGTATTTTAAAATTGCCTAAAGCCGATCAACAAATAAATAGTCTTCCAAGCAAATGTCAAAGAGCACGTAAGATGCACATGTTGGTCTTTATAAATTAGGTCACCTGTCCTAGACAGACCCGACCCCTATGCCGAGTCCCGCTAAGTCAAATGCATATGATGCAAATAAAGCGGTACCTAATAAGGATAACCAAATTCTGAGTTTTCAGTTTTTCTAAGTTTAAACCTAATAGAGATAGGTGTCTAGACTGACTTACCCGAGTGGACACTCGAGCCGGGGAGGGACAACTTGGTCGGTAGCAGGGCAACACCGCCTTCATTGTCGATCCAAACCCCACCTAACATGTGTGACTATATCCTTCACCAAGTGTCTTGACACTCCGATTATCTCAAAAAGAAGGTGGGATGCATATGCTGCATTCCCTCTATCCTATTTCAGAGACTCAGAGAGGGTACGCGAGAGAAGACAATATATAATACAGTTCAAATAATATCAAAGCAGTAAATAAGCGACAATTAGCACATAAGGCCAACAAACACAATATCAATAATAATTAAAGCAAGTATAAGTCAATATAAAAAAGCTCGAATTCTTATTAGTCCCCAGCAGAGTCGCCAGAGATGTCACACCCCTTTTTCGCTTGAAGGGATCAAGTCGAAGGGTTTTTTCAATTAAAGTGACGATATTGAATAGGGATTAATTTATTAATAGAGTCGCCACTTGGAATTGAGTTATGGTGTTCCAAGTCACTTTATTGAATCCCTAATCAAAAGAAAATGACTCTTATTTGTTCTGCGAAAACAGAAAATGGGTAAGGAATTCTGTTGATCGAGGGGAAGGTGTGAGGCACCCCTCGAGTCCCGTGGTTCTAGCACGGTCGCTTTTATTGACTTATCTTGTCTTAAACTATTTTGATAAATTATGTTAAGGCCTAAAATTGCTCATTTTATATATCTAAAGTCTCGTCTATTATTTCATATTAAATAAATCGGTGAAAATTTTAAAAAAAAATTGTCAAGTTAATTTTAGAAAAGTATTTGTCAAGGTGTATTTTTTTTTTACATCCTTGAATTTTAAAATGTCTCGAAAAGATGCGTATGCCGCATTCTTAATTGAGACGAATATTTTAACGTGCTTAAAACTTGTCTGGCGTTAAAGACGTTGGTTTATCTTTTGTAAATTCGAAATAATTTTATCTATACCTTTTGCTCTCATTCTTATCTCACCTAAATTTGGATATTTAATTAGTACATAAATAATTTGCAATAAAAGAATCTATTAAATAATATAATTTAATCATATTATAATCTGACCTATCATGAACAAGAAAACAGTCAAATATATATATATATAATATTATAATTTAATTAAAATATAAAAATTAAATAAAACAAAATATAAATTCACGATAAAAAATAGGAATTGTATCATCCAAAATAAATAAACAATTTAGGATTAATTTATAAATATCTAAAGAAATATTTTTAAACAGTAAGTTTAAATAAAATATTCACTTAACTACCATATTTAAATATTCATAGAGTTGAGTAGTTGACTACAAAAAATAAAAGTTTTATCAAATATTGAACTACTTCAGTCAGATCTACGCAAATTACAATGAAAAATCAATCTGCGAAAATAGAAAAGAGAAGCCATAACAAATATCAGCGTCACTTCACCGGTATCGACGAAGCAACGCCTAAGAGGCATGAAATCAGCCGTATTTGACCCGCTTTTTAACGATTTTGATGGTTTCCCGTCGCCGGTATGAGGAAGAAAGGGCGACTCTGATGATATTGTTGTTTAGCCGGCTTTGGGGTTGACGGGATCTAGGAGAGGGGCGTGGCATAGGATTGGTTGGTTCACCGCTGTGGCGGTTCCAGCCAGATCTGGCTCTGGTGAAAGGGAGGGGATCGACGGGATCTGGGAGAGGGGTGTGGGAGGCGTTGGATCCGATGAGTTTCTCACCAAAAATTACCCAAAACTTGTTGGAAACCGTTCCCTTGCCAGAACGCGTCAATCACCATCATTTTTATCTATCACTCTCTTTCGTATTCATTGATTTTCTTTTGCGCACCATTTTTATTGACTGATTTTTCTTGGTTCCTTTTGAGAATGCATAAATAGATATGTGTGGGGTGTGTATTTTGTCGTCCAAATCAGTGAATGTACATGAGAATATGAGAATCTACATTATATTATTATTGCAAATTATTACTGAATGCTTTTGTTGTTGTTATGAATGAATTTTTTTTTTTTAAAAGTGAGGTAGTGTGAAAATAATATGTGAAATGCGTATATGAGTATATGTATACATGAATTCAAACATATAATTATTCAGTAACTTAATCGTATAATACATAGAAACAGAAAGTTCACATAATCAAATAATTATACATATTAAATAGTACATGCAAACACTTGATATTTTCATTCATCCCTTTTTACATTAAACTTACAACATAAATGAAATAGAATTGAAATAAAACCTGTATGCCAACTTTAATTGAATACTACAGCAAGATGTTGTCACCGGAATCTTGAATGAAAATTTGATTTTTTCCTGTCTTTTTCTCTTCTGTTTTTTTTTTTATGCAGAAAAAACGTACCCCCTCTCTGAAGGGGGAAAATCCTTTTTAACATGGACTCTTGGGAGGGAACAGTTTTTTTAAAAAAAATTTAGGGGGGAGTAGTTTTTAGGCAGATAAAGAGGAGGGAGTTTTTTGTTTTTTTTTTAAAATCAAATTTTATCATTATTATTATTATTATTATTATTATTATATATATAAATATATATATATATTTTATTATATAAAATAATAATAAAAAAATGATAATAATAATTATTATAATAACAATTAATTAATTTTATGTTTAAGAAAAATACAATAAAATTTACAAAAAATCAAAATAAATACAACAATACAAAAATAGTTAATTTTATTAAAATTTAGAAAAAAATATATATTTTTTATTTTATTATTATTTTTAATATCTCAAAATTAATATTACTTAATTATTTATTTTTAACTAAAAATTTATAAAATTAATAATCAAAATAATATATGATTGAATATTTAAAATCGATGGAGGATAAAAAAATCACGTGTCTACGGTGAATAAGACCTAAAAAGATCAATATATATGCCCCATAGTAATGAACCTATGGGCAAAAGTGGATTGGTCCAAATTGGGCTTAATTTTATCCACATTGGAAGGGACAAAGGCCCATGAGCCAACAATATGATACTTGTTTAAATAATAAAAATGAATACATTTTTGAACATGTAAAGATGAAGAATTTATTTAATTAATTATATAGTGTATATAATATCTAAGATTCAAATAAGGTAGTGACAATGTGAAATACATTGACATCCCCTTATATTTGCCGGTAAATTTTATTTTTAAAATAATTTTGTATTTACTCTCATGTGTATATTAATTTTTTAAGTTAACCGTATATTTTAAATTTATAGTTTCATTGATCAAAAAAATATATTTGCACTCTTTTACTCATCACAAGATTTTGAACTTAAAATATACAATAATTTTGTTCCCTTTAACAATATTATGAGTTTCGGATTGGCGTGTGAAATAAATCTCGATCGAAACTATACTTACAAACATGAAAGAACATTTGTTATTAACTATCAAGAAATTTAATGTAACAGAAAAAAAATCTGAAATCGAAAACCACGAAGTTATGTTGGATATTCACACTACAAGAAAGAAGGCATTTGCCAACAAAAACTTTTGTTGCCATATATTGAATATTGTTGAAAAAGTACTTTTGGCAACAATAAAAAAGTTGTTGCAGTAATAGCCGATGCGAAAAGTTTTGGCAACAACACAAAATATAATTGCAAAAAACCAACTTAATGCAACAAAAACTATTGTTGCAAATAAATTATGTCTTGTTGATAAAAAGTCACGTACTTGCAGCTTGATAAACTATTTAGCAACAAAATATTTTTGTTGCAATAAATAATTTTTTTTGGTCAATAGTAGTATTTGTTGTCATTATTAGGTGGTTTTACATTTCGTAACAATATTTTGAATTGTTAATTACAAAATTCAATTTCCTTCTAAATAATTCAATGAACTCCCATAAAAGTTATAAATTTTAAATGAACAAAATGTTAAATGCAAAGAAATTAACATATCATATACATGTATAGATCAAGTTTCAAATACATGTGATTCCTAGAAGTATAATTTTATTTACAAAAGAAGCTAAGATATTGTATCATATCCAATACAATAAAATCTTAATCTATTCTCTTGGTAACACGACAAATATTCTTTCAACTTGTGCACTGTGGTATCACATAGCCAATTGTGTTTGATTTGCACATGTTTGTCCTACAAAAAAAAGGATATAAAGTGAAGTAAGCACATGCTTATGTAGATATTAAAAATATTGATTAACCTATTAACATATCAAGCATGGTCCGACAAACAATATTGATTAACCTAATAACATATCAAGTATGGTCCGACAAAGTGGAGTCTGAAGAGAATAAAATATATACAGACCTTATCACTATCTTGTGGAGATAGATAGAACAATTTATCTCTATCATGTAAAAAGTGATGAGCATGACACTTAATGACCTTTTCAGTTTTCTCGTTCAAAACAAACCATCTCTTTCTCCACAGTCCACCTATTTGTTTCGACACTTCTCTTCAATATAAGAATTCAGACAGTTATAAAAGCTATGATAAATAAAAGTTTTAAACTATAGGTAATGAGAAAATAAGTCGAGATCAATTAACCATCATTCAAGATTATTTATAAATATTACTGCTTCTAATGGCATCAAAACCAATTTGAACCTATCAAAGAAACATATGTTACACGTTCAAAAAAAATTAATTGGAAGAACAAAAAACTGATTCACCTTTAATGTTGGCAGCTAGTGAAACAACAATTTCAAAAAGAACAGAATGCACTAACATTAACCTTTAATTGATGAATGTACTTGTTAGCTCCTCTCATGCTGCATGAAAAATTCACACCAAATTTTTTTTTGATAAACTACAAGGTTTTAACCTTTGCCCCAAGTTAGACAATTCATACTAATGATAACTGTATCTAAATAGGAACACAAAAAAAATCCTAAAACAAGAAATATGCATAAATAAATAGATGGATACCTATTGTTATCTTTCCCTCAAGCCCCGAGTATTTAAAGCTGAGCCTTCTGATGCATCTTTGTCCTGCTAGCTGGGTCTCTCTTTCATAGATTTCAAGCTTCCTCCACCATGTTGGCTTCAAGTTTGAGGACTAGTTGCCTAAATTAACAACTAAAAACATTTAGAAGACAATAAAGAGATAACTAATAAGCTTAAGTGAATAATTAAAGAATATAGAAAAAACATACAAAAAAGTCAAACTAATTTAAAATATTCATAGGTAAGTTCCTAAGGCAATTTTTAACAAGGCATGAATTCAATGAGATAATAGTCTCAAGTAGATAACTAGGGGAAAAAAAAAACATGATTACCCTATTTAGCTCATCCTCACGTTTCTATCTGTTCATTCTGGAAAAACTATCAACATTCCAAATGTAGTGACATAAAGTGAAGTATGGAGTGAATAAAGTGCACGTAGACCTTATCATTATCTCCTGAAGATAGGCTATTTCCAAAAAACCCTTGACTCAAGAAAAAAAAGTCCAGAACAAAATAAGCAAGCATGATAAATGACAATGAAATCCCAACGCAAAGTCAAACTATTTGATTAACATATGGATTCTTAGGATTATTTTTTCTTTCCTTATATCCTAAACTAGATGTGTTATAGCCTATCTCTACATTGTCTGAAAACATACTAAACATCCAAAAAAAAAAAATTTAGCCCAAAAAATATATACTAAATCTAGTTGAATGTTATTGTTACAAAAATAAGATAAGTGACTTTGCCAATAGTCAAAAAGTTGAGTGGCTATTTGAAAATTTTACTCCAAAAAAGACTAAGAAAAAACATTTATAAGAAAGTATACAACCAAAACTAAAGCAAGTTAACACTGCAAATACCATGAAGCAAGCACTTGATGCTTGCTCACACCACATTTGCAGTGACCATTTATTTGAGTGATATGTAAAATCAATACAGAAGCAAACATAGATAAACAAACTCCAACAAAACTACCTAGCCAACAATTTGCTTAATTTTAACTCTTTCTAGTTTAGCTTTTCAGTTTCGGTTACAAATATTTACAATTTTAAAACGTTCTCCTCACTTCTCCAACACAATTAAACCATCATGAGAATTGAGGATGGAAAATCAAAGCCCTAAACTTTGAATAGCTACAACAACAATAACAACAACATACCCAGTGTATTCCCACAGAGTGTGGTCCGGTACGTAGTCCATAATACTACCTCAGAAGAAATAGAGAGGGTGTTTCCAATAGAGGCCCGGCTCAGTATAGGAAAAAATAATATATAGAGTCGTAATAAAATATAAAACAAGATGAAATAATATACCAATAAATAAAAACAGAAACAAGACACCCACGGAGTAGTACTATACACCATCTAACCAAAAGCATACACATCACCCAAACCCTCTGAACAAGAAACTCCAACGTACAACTACTAGCATGGCTACAACAAAGCATCTCATCTACTAGCTAAGACTCACTCCAACAAACTAATCCTCTAACCTAATTTGCATCCTCCACACGTGCCTATCTTGGGTCATGTCCTCAACATTTTTAAAAAAACTACAACTATCTTTTATATTAAAATGTTCAATAAAAATAAAGTTCGGAAGGATGTTTGAGAAAAGTAAAGAGAACTTACCGATCTAATCAAAGCCAAGCCAATAACTTTCAAATGCAACGTTGAGCCCAAGTGTATAGACAAAAAAACAGATTTCAATTAATTGAAATGAACAAAAGGAGGAAACAAATAAAAAGATATGAAAACAAAAGGGCAAGGAAGATAGAGCAACCAATAATATACTTCATTTGTTAGAATATAGACCTGTAATAGAAGCACGACTATGGTTTGAGATGGGAAATCAAAATCATAAACTAGAAGCAATTGAATCTAGAAGGGAAACAACTTACAAATTGAACCCCTAATTTTCGTTTTTGAGGGAAGAATCAAATCATTCAAACCTCCTAATTCAAAGCTCTGATCGACATGTTGATGGACAATTAGATATAGTATAAGAGTTTATTGATTTCAAAGGCTTCCTATTGGGAAGGAGAATGGTGAATAGAAAACCTAAATTGAGTGAATGAAAGGAGGAAAAAATAAGCAAAGTGAGAAGAAAAATGAGGAATGTTTTTTTCCGCTTCTGCTTTTCACTAAAATTTGAGAAAGAGGTATAGTTCTTTATTTTTTTTTCAACGAAGTTGTAGAGATATTTAAGTATTTTTCTCCCAAAAAAAACAATTTTTGCAACAATAAAAATATATTGTTGCCAATGTATTTATATTTAAATTTATTTATTAATTCATAGTTTATAGCAACAAGATTAATACATTTGACAACAAAAAAAATTTATGGCTAAAAGCTTTATGCTATAGCAACAACTAAATAAAGTCGTTGCCATTTATTGATATTTAGCAACAAGATTATTATTGTTGCTAAAAAATTATTGCTAATTTTGCACTTTCTTGTAGTGTTAATAACGAAAGTTACTTATAAACATAAGAAGATATTTTGTTATTCTTGATCAATAACAACAACATTACAGAAAAAGAAATCTGAGACCTGAATATTAAACCCAAAAAATAAGTTAGAAACTCAAGAACAGAGCTACTTACAAACATACAAAATAATTTGTTATGCTATTATGTGTTGTAGAAGAAAAATTGTTCAATTTATAGACGTTCAAAACTTTTTTTTTAACCTAAATATGAAATTTTTTCTTTATTTTTGGGGAAAAGTAAAAAATTAATTATGGTAAAAAATTGTTTATGATAATATTTTAATTTTTTGCTAAGTAAATTATTTATGTTAGTATTTAATTTTCTTTCTAACTCGCGTTGAGGCATGAAAAATTTACCCAAATATAAATTAGGATTTCTACCTAGACTATTGTATTGGCCATTGGGTAATGCTTTTAGTTTTGGGTAGTAACACTCCTAAGTTAGGAAATTCTTTTCAATTAATATTCTTAGCTTGATAGATACTTATATTATTATATAGTAATATTTTTGAAAGTATTGTATTTGATCCAAACAAAAGCTCCAAAGAAACATATTAGGACTTTTGCCTATTTTTTTTAGACGTAAGAAAAAAATTACCATAAAATTAGAAATTTAACCATAATAAGAAAACCATCTTTATTTAAATATTTAATATCATAAAAATAATTAAAAAATGATGAAAAGATAATTTTATCTATTGCAGCGACTTTTAATGAAGGACAAAAAGTTCAAATCACTTTTATAAGGGTTTTCACACTTTTAATATATTACAGATTATAGATTATAGATATACTAGTTTAGCCGTACGTGTCTCGCACGTGTAACTTTTAATTATTTAAAATTAGATAATTTTATCTATTGCTAAGATTTTAACGAAGTGCAAAAAGTTCAAATTACTTTTAAAAGATCCTTCACACTTTAATAAAATAATGTAAACATAACATATATTTTACTGTAAGCATATATATTTTACCACCAGAGGTTTCAAGTGGTTAATCAATCGTCACTTTGCTTTTGTTATGTTGTACCTCTTTTCCTTGTTGCTAGAGATTAAGAGAGATGCATCGATTTAAACCATATTTGTAGTATGACTAATTTTTTTTATATTTAAAATTTTTCCTTATTTTTAAAGTTAAATCTTTAGAACATCTTTGATTACTTACTTAAAGCTTTTACAAATTTGATATTTCTTATATTTTTTTAGATTTTTCAAATCTTCTTAAAATCAACTTTAGTTGATTTAGAATTATTAAACTAATGAAAAAGATATCTAATAAGGAAATGTTTACTATAATTATTTAATTAATTTTCAAAATCTTAATATTAGAAAAATAGTGAAAAGACAATTTTATCTAAAACACAGACTTTTAATGAAGGACAAAAATTTTAAATGATATTTCTAATACCTTCACACCTAGTTTAGTCCACGTGCTTGTCACACCCCTTTTTTTAACGTACTCCAAAAAATGGATATTTTAACGTTCGCAAGGGTTTTATTATTTAAGTGACAAGAAATGAAAATTTGTTTTGGAAAAGGATTATTTGCATTTTTTATTCAGAGTCGCCACTTGGCATAATCTGGTGTGCCAAGTCACATTTGGGAAAATCCTTTTCGAAACCATTTGACTCTTAAACCGGTTTGCGAACAGAGATTCCGGCTAAGGAATTCTGTTGACCGAGGGGAAGGTGTTAGGCACCCCTCGATCCCGTGGTTTGACCACGGTCGCTTGGTAGAGTGTATCAACTATTTTGGCATTATGAAATGTATAAGAAAAAACACACAAAAGCATGCAAAATAATCAAACAAGAAACAGAAACAAAACAATCCAAAAATGTAAAGTCCAGTCCAAATTATACAGTCCAAAAATAAAAAACTACGAAAATATAAACCCTAGTCTAAACTAAATCTAGACTGAGCTCCCATGCCTTACCCGATGCCGCGGGCCTTGATCACGAACATCCTTAGCATACAAAATTCTTCGGGGCATTCCCCGACGAGTAAATACAAATTACCTCGGGGCATCCCCCGGTCAAATAAAATACATTTTCCAAATACGATAAACAAGACATTCAACAAATATTCCAATCATTCCAACACTACACCGATCCTAAGCTTGCCTACCCGAGCTTACTGTTTGCCTACCCGCTCGACGACATATCGCATTCAACATCAACAATGTATAAAAAATATCATAATATTCACCTTTATCAATTTTCGATTCCCGTCCCCAAATTTATTTCAAACAATATGATTAAGCATGCTTCGATTTATCAATTCACTTTTCAAAGTCCGGAACCAACATCAACCAACACGTAACACATATTCGAACATACCAAACACGCAACAAATAAATCATTCACACCCACAACATCACCAAAAAGTCAAAATAAATTAAAGATTCGGTTAGAAGAAATGGACCTCGATGAAATTGATCCTTGACGATAATAAAGAAATCCGAAGACCAAAATACTCGACCGGAGAACCTCGATCGCGACAAATCCAATTCAGTATGATAAATACAAATGGGACAGATTTAAAATCGGAACGGAAACCTTGGAAACGAACCCCCAACACTCGGATTTCAAGCCATCCGTGACCGACACGATTTCAAAAAGACAACCAAACTCACCGACCGATTCCGGTGGACATTGATCGGTCACCGGTTTACTGTTTCGTCGATGAGGGTGTCGCCGTTTTACTGTTTCGGGTGCCTGCTGCCGTCGTTGGTCGGAGCGGAGGCTGATGGCGTGGCAGATCTAGTCGCTGGTTGGCGAGACAGATCTGGAAGGCGGAGAACGGAGCGGTGCCGGCGCTAGTTCGCCGGAGGGGAAGAGAAAAACGGCGACTGAGAGAGAAGGCGGCGCCGGCGCCGACGCCGCTGTCGTTGTGGTTGGATTTCGGGCTGGGAGAGGAGCTTGGTTACGGAAGGGGTTGCCGGCGATAGAACTTTCTCCGGTGGTCTCGCCGGTGACGGCGAGAGAGGGCGGCCGGTGAGCTTTTTTTTAAAGAGAGAGAGTAGAGAGAGGTCTAGAGAGAGATGAAGGCCCCTCCTTTTTCTTTTCTGTATATGTTCAGATTTTTTTGGTTACTCTTCCTTCCTTTTTTGTGTGTATGTGGGTATGTATATATTGTATTTTGAGTCCTTTCTTCTTGGACAAGAAAAAAAAAAAAGGGGGTGGGGTAACGTGGGGTAGGGGGTAGCGGTGAGGTATTATTTTTTTATTGGGTAGGTTGTTAGGATAAGATAGGATTAGTTATTTTATTATTTGTTTATTATTTTTTGTATTTTGTGAGGTGTAATCACGTGGGGGAGGGTACATGATATGCTAAGGTAGAAATGAATAAAACGAACTTTCGAGGGGGACAAAATTAAGTGTCTACATCATGCCCCCTTTGAATGTAAACACGCAGTGTTTTCAGACAAAGAAGTAGACAACGAGACAGAATTTTGTCCCGACCATTATTCAAAGGAAGAAACAGAAGAAAGAAGGACTATCGGGTTTTGAATTAGGACAGCCTACCCACCCAAGTTATGAAGGGATCAAGTGATAAGTATCTCCAAGGATTGGACGGAGATGGACTATACCGAGTAGGAGAGTCGAGTGAGGTTCCGTCGAGGTTCCGGTCCGCGGCTCTGTTATTAAATCAAAATGAAAATTACAAGCTAAAACATAAATGAAATTACAAAAATCCTATCTATACAGCTTCTGTTGGTTCATGACTCGACTTTCATCACCCTATTCTTCAGGCGGGCTCCTGACTTGCAATTTCTTTCGACTTGTTGCTTGGCTTTCAATTACTTCGCTTTGTTGCATGACTTTTCATTTCTTCACCCTATTCTCCAGGCGGGCTCCGGACTTGCTATTTCACCACCCTGTTCTTTAGGCGGGCTCCTGACTTGCTATTTCATCACCCTGTTCTTCAGGCGGGCTCCTGACTTGCTATTTCATCACCCTGTTCTTCAGGCGGGCTCCCGACTTGCTATTTCATCACCCTGTTCTTCAGGCGGGCTCCTGAAACCCAACATTAAAACTAGAACAAAAATTATAGTAAAATAGTATTTCACTTTTGAAAGCGTTGTCCCATTTTCCAGGAGGGTCCTGAGCAGAAAGTAAAATCCCATTTTTCAGGAGGGTCCTGCGCATAAAGTAAAATCCCATTTTTCAGGAGGGTCCTGAACATAAAGTAAAATTCCATATTTCAGGAGGGTCCTGAACAAAAAGTAACATCCCATTTTTCAGGAGGGACCTGAACATAAAGTAAAATCCCATTTTTTCAGGAGGGTCCTGAACAGAAAGTAAAGTCCTATTTTTCAGGAGGGTCCTGAACATAAAGTAAAGTCCCATTTTTCAGGAGGGTCCTGAACATAAAGTAAAATCCCATTTTCAGGAGGGTCCTGAACATAAAGTAAAATCTCATTTTTTATGAGGGTCCTGAACAGAAAGTAAATTCCCATTCTTCAGGAGGGTCCTGAACAAAAACTAACATCCCATTTTTCAGGAAGGTCCTGAACATAAAGTAAAATCCCATTTTTCAGGAGGGTCTTGAACATAAAGTAAAGTCCCATTTTTCAGGAGGGTCCTGAACATAAAGTAAAATACCATTTTTCAGGAGGGTCCGGAATTGAAAGTAAACTCCCATTTTCCAGGAGGGTCTTGAACTGAAAGTAAAATCCCATTTTTAAGGAAGGTCCTGAATTGAAAGTAAATTCCCATTTTCCAGGAGGGTCCTGAACATGAAGTAAAATCCCATTTTTCAGGAGGGTCCTGAACATAAAGTAAATTCTCATTTTTCAGGAGGGTCCTGAATTGAAAATAAATTCCCATTTTCCAGGAGGGTCCTGAACTGAAAGTAAAATCCCGTTTTTCAGGAGGGTCCTGAATTGAAAGTAAATTCTCATTTTCCAGGAGGGTCCTGAACATGAAGTAAAATCCCATTTTTCAGGAGGGTCCTGAACATAAAGTAAATTCCCATTTTTCAGGAATGTCGTGAACAGAAACTAACATCCCATTTTCCAGGAGGGTCCTGAACTGAAAGTAAAATCCCATTTTTCAGGAGGGTCCTGAATTGAAAGTAAATTCCCATTTTCCAGGAGGGTCCTGAACATGAAGTAAAATCCCATTTTTCAGGAGGGTCCTGAACATAAAGTAAATTCCCATTTTTCGGGAGGGTCCTGAATTGAAAGTAAATTCCCATTTTCCAGGAGGGTCCTGAACTGAAAGTAAAATCCCATTTTTCAGGAGGGTCCTGAATTGAAAGTAAATTCCTATTTTCCAGGAGGGTCCTGAACATAAAGTAAATTCCCATTTTTCAGGAGGGTCCTGAATTGAAAGTAAATTCCCATTTTCCAGGAGAGTCCTGAACTGAAAGTAAAATCCCATTTTTCAGGAGGGTCCTGAATTGAAAGTAAATTCCCATTTTCCAGGAGGGTCCTGAACATGAAGTAAAATCCCATTTTTCAGGAGGTTCCTGAACATAAAGTAAATTCCCATTTTTCAGGAATGTCGTGAACAGAAACTAACATCCCATTTTTCAGAAGGGTCCTGAACATAAAGTAAAATCCCATTTTTCAGGAGGGTCCTGAATTGAAGTAAAATCTCATTTTTCAGGAGGGTCCTGAATTGAAGTAAAATCCCATTTTTCAGAAGGGTCCTAAATTGAAAGTAAATTCCCATTTTCCAGGAGGGTCCTGAACATAAAGTAAATTCCCATTTTTCAGGAGGGTCCTGAACATAAAGTAAATTCCCATTTTTCAGGAGGGTCCTGAATTGAAAGTAAATTCCCATTTTCCAGGAGGGTCCTGAACATAAAGTAAATTCCCATTTTCCAGGAGGGTCCTGAACTGAAAGTAAAATCCCATTTTTCAGGAGGGTCCTGAATTGAAAGTAAATTCCCATTTTCCAGGAGGGTCCTAAACATGAAGTAAAATTCCATTTTTCAGGAGGGTCCTGAATTGAAAGTAAAGTCTCGCGGATGTGCATTTCCAATGGTAGCTGAATTAAGTGAAGCGAATTTGCCCCTATTTCAACAAAGAAAATTTGTTAGTTAATAACTTAATGGTGGCTTGCAACTCTTGGCTTCTCAGGTATCTGCCCCAGCATTCGTTTCTTTCATCTTTGTTCCAAATTGCTAACACTTGCCCTGTCTTGCCGCATCATTGACCCGGACCCAGATTGAGGGAAATGAATTCTGACTCAAACAACGGGTTTCCATTTTACCATGCCACTGAGGTGCACTTTTTTCCAAATCTGAATGTTTCTACGAATCCAATAGCCTGTCGGTTGATAGCTTCCTTTGCTTCGTGTTGAATTACGATCATATTTCTTTTCTGTGTTGTTCTTTGTCTTTTCCTTGTATAATTGGAAAGACTGGTAGTAAATTTTGAAATTCCTTCTCGCTTGTGTTGACACAGACTTGACTTAAAATGTCTAGAAATGATGGTGACTTTTATTTGATAAATGACATAAGAAAAGACAAAAATCATGAATATGTAAATGAAAGAAAAGAGCTTTTGGAATCGACTCAAACAACATGTTAACTCATGCCCCAGTTTTGTTGACTGGGTGAATCTTAAATCTTTATTTGGTTGGACCGAGCCCGAAATAGGGCAGCCTACGTATCTCACTCCCGAGAGAGGAGAATCAGGTCGCACGTAGTTCCATCAGCTTGTTCTTTGTTTTGATTTGATTTTGATTTTTTTTTCTTTTTTTTTCTTTTTTTTTCTTTTTTTTTAATTTTCGAACTCCTTCTTTGTTCTTATTTTCTTGACATTTATCTTTGACTCTATTTTGATTCCAAAAGAGGGATATGAAAGAAAAAATAAATGAAGCTCAAACGGGTAAACAAAGGATGACACAATGTTTGGATAGAAGAATAAAATGTCTTCATCATATCAATCTTAAAAAATGCAAGTACTAAACATGCAATAAAATCAACGAAGGATCAAATATCATACATAGTATCTTTTGACCGCATCAGCATTGATAGCCATTTCTGCCATTTTGCCTTCAATATCTGTCAAATATAAGGCTCCATTGGGCAACACTTTCTTCACAACGAAGGGACCTTGCGAGTTAGGGGAGAACTTGCCTTTCGCTTTAACCTGGTGAGGAAGGATACGTCTCAATACCAACTGACCAACTTCAAAATTCATGGGACGGACCTTTTGTTATACGCTCGAGCCATCCTCCTCTGATACAACTGGCCATGACACACAGACGTTAGCCTTTTTTCCTCAATCAAACTCAAATATTCCAGTCGGGTTTTTACCCATTCGTCATCATCAATCTCTGCTTCTACAATGACTCGAAGAGAGGAAATTTCAACTTCTGCAGGGATGACTGCTTCTGTCCCATACACTAATAAATATGGAGTTGCCCCTGTTGAAGTGCGAATAGTGGTGCGATAACCTAGCAATGCAAACGACAACTTTTCATGCCACTGTCTAGAACCTTGTACCATTTTTCGCAGTATCTTTTTTATATTTTTATTGGCGGCTTCTACAGCACCATTGGCCTTTGGGCGATATCGAGTAGAATTTCGATGTGCGATCTTAAACTGTTGACACACTTCTTGCATCAAATGACTATTAAGATTGACAGCATTGTCTGTAATGATCATCTTAGGAATTCCAAATCTACAAATGATATTGGCATGAACAAAATCTACCACAACCTTCTTTGTCACTGACTTGAAAGTTACTGCTTCCACCCACTTTGTGAAGTAGTCAATGGCTACCAAAATGAATCTATGTTCATTTGATGCCTTCGGCTCAATCGGTCCAATCACATCCATTCCCCAAGCCACGAACGGCCATGGAGCAGCCATTGCATGCAACTCAACAGGAGGAGAACGTATCAGATCACCGTGCACCTGACATTGATGACACTTTCAAACAAATTGAATAGAATCCCTCTCCATAGTAAGCCAGTAATAACCTGCTTGAAGAATCTTCTTCGACCCGCATACTCCAGAGTGTATTTCAACCATGATTGCCGAGGCTTCTTTTGCATCTACACACCTTAAAAGTCCCAGATCTGGGGTCCTCTTATACAAGATTCCCCCACTTAAGAAAAATCCACTAGCCAAACGCCTAATAGTCTTTTTTTGATCATTGGTGGCATATGCTGGGTATTCTCCTGACTGAATGTACCGCTTGATATCCAAAAACTAAGGTTCTCCATCGAGCTCTTCTTCAACCGCATTACAGTAAGTATGCTGATCACGACTCTGTATATGCACTAGATCGATATAGGCTTTGGCAGGATGTTGGAGCATTGAAGACAGAGTGGCTAAAGCATCAGCAATTTCATTATGAATCCTTGGAATATGCCTAAATTTTACTAACACAAATCATCGACATAGCTCCTGCAAGCATTGTCGATACAGGATGAGTTTCAAATCTCGCGTCTCCCAATCGTCTTGAATTTGATGGACGAGCAAATCCGAATCTCCCAACACCAAGAATTCTTGGACTCCCATATCAACAGCTAACCTCAAACCAAGGATGCAGGCTTCATACTCTACCATATTGTTAGTACAGTAGAATCGAAGTTGTGCTGTTACCGGGAAATGTTGTCCCGATTCAGAGATAAGAACCGCACCTATTCCGACTCCTTTCATATTGACAACTCCATCGAAGAATAACCTCCAACCTGGATGAGCATCTATAACGACTTCATCGACACACGACACTTCTTCGTCAGGAAAATATGTCTTTAATGGCTCGTACTCTTCATCGATGGGATTCTCAGCAAGATGATCTGCCAAGGCTTGGGCTTTCATGGCGGTTCGAGTCACATATATGATGTCGAACTCGGTAAGAAATATTTGCCACTTTGCCAATCGACCTGTCGGCATAGGCTTCTGAAAGATATACTTCAAAGGATCCATGCGGGAGATGAGATAAGTAGTATAGGATGAGAGATAGTGCTTCAACTTCTGTGCTATCCAAGTTAGGGCACAACACGTCCTTTCAAGAAGATTATACCTGGCCTCATATGCGGTGAACTTCTTGCTAAGATAATAAATAGCCTGCTTCTTTTTGCCTGTGACATCATGTTGACCCAGGACACAACCGAAAGAATTGTCCATGAATGATAAATATAAGATCAAAGGCCTACCAGGCTCTGGGGTTACCAGCACTGGCGGATTTGACAAATATTTTTTGATTCGATCGAACGTTTCCTGACATTCTTCAGTCCATTTTACCGCAACACTCTTTTTCAACAAATTGAATATGGGCTCACAAGTGGTTGTGAGTTGAGCAATAAACCTGCTAATGTAGTTCAGTCTACCAAGCAAACTCATCACCTCCGTTCTATAATTGGACGAGGGCAAATCTTGAATGGCTTTGATTTTTGAAGAATCCAATTCAATTCCCCAACGGCTAACTACAAACCCCAACAGCTTTCCAGATGGAACTCCAAATACATATTTGGCCGGGTTGAGTTAGAGATTATACTTGCGAAGCTTCTCAAAGAACTTTCTTAAATCTTTAACATGGTCGGCCTGACTTTTTGACTTAATAATCACATCATCCACGTAGACCTCAATCTCCTTATGCATCATGTCATGAAACATAGTGGTCATGGCTCTCATGTATGTTGCTCCAGCATTCTTCAAACCGAACGGCATCACTCGATAACAATAAGTTCCCCATGGTGTGATAAAAAACGTCTTCTCCGCGTCTTCATCATCCATAATGATCTGGTGATATCCGGCATAGCAATCCACAAAAGAGGCAACCTCGTGTTTAGCACAGTTGTCTAACAAAATATGGATGTTGGGCAGTGGAAAATCATCTTTCGGACTTGCTTTGTTCAAATCGCGGTAATCAACACACACTCAAATTTTGCCATCTTTCTTTGGTACGGGAACAACATTGGATAACCACATGGGATAACGAGACACTCGAATTACTTTGGCTTCAAGTTATTTCATGATTTCCTCTTTGATTTTAATACTTACATCGGTTTTAAACTTCCTCAACTTTCGTTTGACAGGGGGGAACGCAGGATCATTTGGCAACTTGTGAGCCACTAATTTTGTGCTTAAACCGGGCATATCATCATAAGACCATGCAAAAACATCCTTATAATCAATTAATGCTTGAATCATTCCCTCTTTTAGCTGTGGCAAATCATGTACACTGATTTTAGTTTCCCTAACATCTTCTTGATCCCCTAGATTTATTGGCTCAGTCTCATTCAAATTAGGATTCGGTTTGTCTTCAAACTGTTCCAACTCTTTGCTTATTTCTTCTAGTGCTCCTTCTTCATTATATTCCCCATCCCGCTTCATTACATCTTGATTAGTTTGGATTTTAAGATCAGGCTGAAAATTTCGCATGCATGTCATGTCATTAGAATCAACATAAAGAGAACTGTGTAAGAAAAGAAAAACAAAATATATTAGACACAAAACAAAAGGGACATTGCATTTCATTAAATAAAAAGATAGAAGGATTTAAACACAGATGCCAACATAACATAAACAAACTAAAATCCGAATTACAACCCTGAAATAACTCGGATAAACAGAAAGAAAAACAAAATAAACTACCAAAACTCCCTTCCGACGGGGAGAGGAGTGACTTCCCAATTATTGAGTCGGACAGCTGGACCTATGAATTGTACGTCTTCCATACTGGTACCTTCTCCTGCTTCGACCATATCAACTTCAATAAAAAGGTTCTGGAAGTCATCAACCAATTCAACTTCGAATTCCACATGCTTCGTGACACCGCTCTTAACAAATGATTCACTGAGTAGTGGCATTGGGCGAGGATGTGACCATGTTTCCTTTTTCCTTCCCTTGGCTTTCTTTAGATCTTCAGCCGTAGGCTCAAATCCCAGACCGAACGTGCCCACGTTCTCACTCAGACATATGGGATGAACTATACCGTGCAGAGATGCTCCCAAATCCTTTCCTGGCTCATATCCATATTTCCAAAGTTCACTCACCATCATGATAGAAGCGGAAGACAATTATGGTCCCGGTATAACCTGTTATTCAAGGATACGATTCACTGGCACTGTATCAAAAATTTGATAGATGGATGTCTCCTCTATGTTATTTGCTTCAATAAGAGACAAGGGAGAATCTTCGCCGGTGGAAAAATCTCCTTCACCATGAATAACCACTTCTTGCCTGTCATGCTCAAACTTAATCATTTGGTGAAGTGTAGATGCAACCGCCTTGGCCTTGTGGATCCACGGCCTTCCCAACAACAGATTGTAAGAGGAGTCTATATTCAATACTTGAAACTCTATGGCGAATTCAACAGGCCCTATGATTAACATTAGTTCTATTTCGCCAATGGAGTTTGATTTTGCACCATCGAAAGCCCTAACACATACATTGTTGGGCCTGATCCTTTCAGCACCGATATTCAACTTTTGCAAAGTAGAAATAGGGCAGATATTTGCACCTGAACCTCCGTCAATCATAACATGAGTGACGTAGAACTCTTCGTATTTCACTGAAATGTAAAGGCCCCGGTTATGCCCTGTACCTTCAACAGGCAATTCATCATCAAAAAAGCTGATCCGATTGACCTCAAAGATTTTTCCAACCATTTTCTCAAGTTGGTTGATTGTAATCTCCCTAGGAACATATGCTTCATTTAATACCTTCAATAAAACATCACGATGCTCCTTGGAGTACAACAACAAAGATAAAAGGGAAATTTGAGCAGGGGTTTTCTTCAACTGGTCTAATATTGAATACTCTGGCAATTTCATCTTTTTCAAAAATTATTCGGCTTCTTCTTCGGTGATAGGCTTTTTGATAGATGACGGTCCACTCACCGTTGGCTTGGACTTTCTTAAGCTTTCAGGCACGAAGCATCTTCCTGACCTAGTCAAACCCCCTACCTTATCTACATCATCGACTACTTCTTTCCCGTGATAGGTCATCACGGTCCGCCCATAATTCTAGGGAATCCTTTTCGTATCAACTATCGGAGGTTGGGTCACCGATTTGAGGACAATAGGCGCTGCCAGTGCTCCTTTCACCGTCAAGATAGGCTGACTCATAGCTCCCACCACTGTCAACTTAGGTTTATCCTGACTCAAATCAACATACCTTCTGGCTCCTTGTACTGTGATCAGGGGTTTCTTTGTGCTTTCCTGGGCTTTATCTTCTCTCATTCCCTCCTGGCTCAATGACATTGCTTTCAAAGACTCCGCTACATTCACTGATTTCTCCTCAGTGGTCTGTATCTTAACAATAGGCTTATAACCCCTCGAAGACTCTTTCCCATCATAAATCAATTCTAATATATTGACTTCAGCATGGGTTGGCAGCGGATTCTGGTTAATTTTTGGACCCTCCGGGGCCTGGACCATCATCTGATTTATGTCAATTAAATCTTGGATAGCTCTTTTTTAAATGCCAGTATTTCTCGATGTCATGGCCTGACATATCAGAACAGTACGCACACCTTAAAGAATAATCAAGATTCCTCGGCGGTGGATTTGAAAGCCTTCCTTGAATTGGGCTTAAGACCTTCAACTTTCTCAACCTATCAAATAAGCTAGCATATGACTCCCCAAGAGGTGTGAATTGATTTTTGACCTCCTTCTCTTTCTTATACTCGGGCCTAGGTTGAAAACCCAGGTATGGAGGGGTTTTGGTAATTCGGTGGAGCGAATGGACGATTTTGTAGAGCTTGCGCGCGCCACTGCGGGTAAGAAGGGGTTTGGGCATATGGCTGCACGCTATATACTGGGTACGGGGGTGGTGGAATGGAACATAAAGGGTTTTGTAGAGGGTAGTAATGGTGGGGAGGAATATATGGAGCTTGGGTGTAGATTTGGGCTTGGGATTGGGGATAGGGGCGAGGTGGTCTTTTGGGATAGGAATGGGTTCCAGCTACAACAGTCGCCACGTCCTCTTTCTTCTTTTTACCTCTAAATGCGCCAGATCCACCTTGAATCGCTTGTGTGGTGGCTTTTAATGCAGCAAAACTCACTATTCGATCGATCTTAATCCCGTCCTCTATCATCTTCCCCATTTTGAGGACTTCCATAAAAGACTTTCCCATTGCCGGAAGTAAATGTTGAAAATAGGTCTCATCCTGCGCCTGAATGAAAACTTCTACCAACTTACTTACTTTCATTGGAGGCTTTACCCTAGCGGCCTGTTCACGCCACCTTATCGCGCATTCCCTAAAACCTTCAGTGCTCTTTTTCTTCATGTTGACCAAGGATTTTTTGTCCGAAATCAAGTCAATGTTGTACTAAAAATGTTGAACAAATTCAGAAGCCAAATCGTCCCAGCTGTTCCACTTTTCGATATCTTGATCGATAAACCATTCTGAAACCAGATCAGAAAGACTCTCGCCAAAAAAAGCCATGAGCAGCTCTTCCCTTCCTCCTGTAGCCCTCAACTGGTTGCAATAGCGTCTCAAGTGGGCCACGGGATCACCGTGTCCTGCATACTTCTCGAACTTAGGCATTTTAAAACCGAGGGGAAGGTTGATGTCTGGGAACATGCACAGATCTTTATAAGAAACACTCTTATAACCTCCGATTCCCTGCAAATTCCTCATGGCCTGTTCTAAACTTTTCAACTTCCGCGCTACGACTTCTTGTTCCTCTGTTGCGACAGGTTTCTCTAAATCAAATGGAAATGCAGGTGGCTGAGTGAACCCATACGGTTCATTCATTCTCAAAGTCGGCTCCGGGGCATAATACTGACTATCTGGAACCTTTAATACTGGCTCACTGGCAGACCGAGGAAGCCCTATTGTCGGACGCACAGCATATGCAGGAGCTTCAGGTGGTGGCGAAGCCACGAATACCGGTGCGGTCGGTGGCGCTGGCTGAGCAGCGGGTCTTGATTGGGGAGCTGCCAAAGGCACATCAGAACTGCCAGGATAATAATGTTGTGGCGTGAATCCTGGCGCGTGCTCAGGTGACTCAGTAGGAGCAGAGAATTGCGCCTGAGAGAGCGGTGGGCAATTAGAGATATTCCCAAGACCTTCAGGGAGCGAAGAAGGAGGCATTCCGCTGGCCCATGCCCAGTGCAAATCTATCAATTGTTGTCTAAGCCTTACTACCTCATCATTGTGTTCTGAACTTTCTTCCCTGTGATCCAGATCCGGGTCAATGAGCGAATTTTCAATCTCCCTGCTAGCCATGGCGAGCTTTGCTTTGGATCTAGTGAAATATGGGTGACTAGCCAGAGTGTTGCAAACCTACCACTGTTATCTGAAAGAACATGCTCATCAAAGACGACATCCGTTAGGATTAAGGGACACAACAAGCATGGGAATCACATTGGTAAAATTGTCCTAAATTCATGTTCATTTCTACCAGCTTTTGAGGGTAGCGAGGTCATTTCAACATCATCCCGATTTTTATCTACACTTTTTTTTTATTATTATTATTATTTTTTTTCGTATCCATCTCTATTCTTTGCACTTCTCTCGTTATCTACCTTTATTTTATTATTCTTTATGGCTTTTGTTTTTTCCTTTAAAAGAGGAAAAATAATAAAAAACAACGAAACAAAATGATTAGATCGAACCCAAAAGTAGGTTGCCTACGTATCATGTTATACATGAATCAGATCTTGCGTAGTTCGGGCAGATTGGACACTTAGTGATTAACTAATAAATTGACCCTAACTTAAGAGACAACCAAAAACAAACGAGTGAAAACTTTTTGGATTTTCAACTAAACATTTCAACTAAGACTGACACCACCAATTATATATAAAAAAAATCTTTTTGGTATTTTGTTTTTGACAAATAAGTAGAAAAGGCAAACAAAACCCTCTTTTTTTTTGTTGAACTTACGGTACTTTGGGAAGATAAATGCAAAACGTAAAAAAAAATCTTTTTGAGTTTTGGATCGTGAAGAACAAAAGCCATAAAGAACTCTAAAATAAACTACGACACTCCTTTTTGATTCATTCTTTTCAACTCACTTTTTTTTTCTTCACACTTTACTTCTAACACATGTTTTCCCCAAATCGGTCCGTCAAATGACCACGTTACTCTCAAAGATGCAACATTTAGCACGTAGGGATGCTTTAAAGGTGAGTCTCCTACAAAGGACCAAGTGGACCCCGCTAGGTCTCAATATGATGCACATAAGAATGACCTAAAGGCTGACCTACGTTGTGGTTTACTAACAAGGCCGTTCGGGGGAGAATATGGTCGATAGTGGCTGTTTTGCTTTCCACCTACTCCATACATCCAACGGCTCCCCCCCTAAAATAAAGGTGACTCAACTAGAGTTCGTGCGCACGACGTGCGCTCCAAGACTTGTTGCAGAAAGAATTGACTCGGGTTATGCAAACGATGCCAGATATAAAGCGATAACACATAGGATAAATACTGTAAACAAAGAGCACGAAAACGCACAAAAGTGAAAACACAAACAAAAATCACAAACAATGCTTATACACTCGTAATGCCAAACAAAGCCGATACGACTCCAAAAAAGCTCGGATTCTGAAATAGTCCCCAGCAGAGTCGCCAGAGCTGTCACACCCCTTTTTTTAACGTACTCCAAAAAATGGATATTTTAACGTTCGCAAGGGTTTTATTATTTAAGTGACAAGAAATGAAAAATTGTTTCGGAAAAGGATTATTTACATTTTTTATTCAGAGTCGCCACTTGGCATAATCCGGTGTGCCAAGTCACCTTTGGGAAAATCCTTTTCGAAACCATTTGACTCTTAAACCGGTTTGCGAACAGAGATTCCGGATAAGGAATTCTGTTGACTGAGGGGAAGGTGTTAGGCACCCCTCGATCCCGTGGTTTGACCACGGTCGCTTGGTAGAGTGTATAAACTATTTTGGCATTATGAAATGTATAAGAAAAAATACACAAAAGCACGCAAAATAATCAAACAAGAAACAAAAACAAAACAATCCAAAAATGTAAAGTCCAGTCCAAATTATACAGTCCAAAAATAGAAAACTACAAAAATATAAACCCTAGTCTAAAGAAAATCTAGACTGAGCTCCCATGCCTTACCCGATGCCGCGGGCCTTGATCACGAACATCCTTAGCATACAAAATTCTTCGGGGCATTCCCCGGCGAGTAAATACAAATTACCTCGGGGCATCCCCCGGTCAAATAAAATACACTTTCCAAATACGATAAACAAGACATTCAACAAATATTCCAATCATTCCAACACTACACCGATCCTAAGCTTGCCTACCCGAGCTTACTGTTTGCCTACCCGCTCGACGACATATCGCATTCAACATCAACAATGTATCAAAAATATCATAATATTCACCTTTATCAATTTTCGATTCCCGTCCCCAAATTTATTTCAAAAAATATGATTAAGCATGCTTCGATTTATCAATTCACTTTTCAAAGTCCGAAACCAACATCAACCAACACGTAACACATATTCGAACATACCAAACACGCAACAAATAAATCATTCACACCCACAACATCACCAAAAAGTCAAAATAAATTAAAGATTCGGTTAGAAGAAATGGACCTCGATGAAATTGATCCTTGACGATAATAAAGAAATCCGAAGACCAAAATACTCGACTGGAGAACCTCGATCGCGACAAATCCAATTCAGTATGATAAATACAAACGGGACAGATTTAAAATCGGAACGGAAACCTTGGAAACAAACCCCCAACACTCGGATTTCAAGCCATCCGTGATCGACACGATTTCAAATAGACAATCGAACTCACCGACCGATTCCAGTGGACGTTGATCGGTTACCGGTTTACTGTTTCGCCGATGAGGGTGTCGCCGGTTTTACTGTTTCGGGTGCCTGCTGCCGTCGTTGGTCGGAGCGGAGGCTGATGGCGTGGCAGATCTAGTCGCTGGTTGGAGAGACAGATCTGGAAGGCGGAGAACGGAGCGGTGTCGGCGCTAGTTCGCCGGAGGAGAAGAGAAAAACGGCGACTGAGAGAGAAGGCGGCGCCGGCGCCGACGCCGCTGTCGTTGTGGTTGGATTTCGGGCTAGGAGAGGAGCTTGGTTACGGAGGGGGTTGCCGGCGATAGAACTTTCTCCGATGGTCTCGCCGGTGACGGTGAGAGAGGGCGGCCGGTGAGCTTTTTTTGAAAGAGAGAGAGTAGAGAGAGGTCTAGAGAGAGATGAAGACCCCTCTTTTTTCTTTTCTGTATATGTTCAGATTTTTTTGGTTACTCTTCCTTCCTTTTTTGTGTGTATGTGGGTATGTATATATTGTATTTTGAGTCCTTTCTTCTTGGACAAGAAAAAAAAAAGAGGGGTGGGGTAACGTGGGGTAGGGGGTAGCGGTGAGGTGTTATTTTTTTATTGGGTAGGTTGTTAGGATAAGATAGGATTAGTTATTTTATTATTTGTTTATTATTTTTTATATTTTGTGGGGTGTAATCACGTGGGGGAGGGGACATGATATGCTAAGGTAGAAATGAATAAAACGAACTTTCGAGAGGGACAAAATTAAGTGTCTACAGTGCTTGTTCAGATCAATTACAATTTTTTATCTATTACATATTATAAGTCTTACAAAGAAGATATTTAAAATCAATTTACCTTTAAATTTTCGTTCATCAATCATGTTGACATAATCATCATCATCTGTCTTCAAGATACCTACAAAATCGATACAAAACAAATCAAATAATATAATATAATTTTTGAAAGAAAAAAAAATTCTAAATCAAACAACCAAGAATAACCTAAAATAAAAAACAAAGTATGTTCACCCAAAGCATGTAATAAATATACATGGATTAAAAATTCTAGATGAAATAAAATTGAACATATTGCACGCATAAATTTTTTAATCAACTTTTTATTCTTTCCAAGTTTAGATAGTATCTTTTGTGGTAATCCTTGTTTATTTTTTTTATCATATATTTTAGGACTCTGTAGTTATTATCTTCTAATATTTTTACCTTATAATTTTTTTCATATCATATGTAATTCTTAATTTTTAAAATATGTTATTATGATTTAAATAAAGAAATTCGACAAAATTTGATATTGTTTACTTTTTCTTGTTTTCTTTTTATTCCTTTTTGCGTAAGATTTTTCTTCTCTTCCTCATATGATCTTTCTTTCCTTTTAGTTGTATGATTTTTGTCCTTTTTGTTACACTAATATCTTTTTCTTCTCTTACAATTTTAGTTAATTTCAAGCTATTAAATATAGAAAAAATAGTAAAAAAATAATTTTGTCTAAAGTAGAGATTTTTAATGAAGGTCAAAAAGTTCAAATCACTTTTTTAAGGATCTTCACACTTTTAATATATTATAAATTATAGATATAGATATAGATATAGATATAGATATCTATATCTTTATATCTATATCTATATCTATATCTATATCTATATCTATAATATATTAAAAGTGTGAATGGCCTTACAAATGTGGTTTGAACTTTTTGTCCTTCATTAAAGATATTTGCTTGAGACAAAATCGTCTTTTCACTATTTTTTAATTTTAAATATAGAAAAAAAAAATATTATAGGAGAATTATAATTATTAAGGAATCCTGTAAAAAGTCCTACGAATACAAGGGGTCTAAATTAAAGATATATATATGATAAGAATCTATGGAAAACTAATAATTAAGGAGTTCTAAGTAAAGTATATAAATACACGACAGAGATGTTTTCACACCAAATTCAGGCATCTCACTCCAAAGCACATATGTTAGGTATGTTTTCTTCTTTTTTGATGTTTTCTTTATTCTTTATATTGTATTTACATCGTGAGCAAACTTATTAATTGGCTTAAAAGATAAAGTTTTATTCATTCACTCTTTGATTCTTTACCGGAGAAATACCTAAAAGCCTAAAGGTATGATATTCCTCACATGCATATTCATATAAGGTTTTGTTCTTTTCTTTGTTATTTTCGTATAAAAAAACTTGAATGCAACGTCACTTTTCGATCCTTATTTTTCCATTGAATGCATACTTAGTATTTTTTGTAGATCGATATACTTGGTATCTTCGTGTGAGTTCGAAGGCATTCGTGGGAGGAAAATTAAAACACGGAGATAGTATTTGTGAATGAGAACCATCTATTCAGGTAAAGTAATCTCCCCATCTCATAAAGTACTTCGTACGTTATCTTGGCTCGTCTGATAGAGCCAATGGTTTGGAATGAAACACTATAGTGATCTTGTGTCAAATTCAATTTTATGCACGGACATGTTAAATGATTGAAGTCCTATGTTTGTTGTGTCTTAAGAAAATCAATACTCTTTTTTGCATGTTGTTTTAGTTTATGCATTATTTTTGCACAAAAGGATCAAAGACGAGAGTTGGAAGTTTTTAAACATGTATTATGAAAAAACAAGGGAGGTTGATTACTTACCTCAAGGATAAGGCGAGAACTAAACCAGACGTGATCGATGCAGGGAGGGAGAGAATTAAGAAAATCGGAGGTTGTTGGCTTCTCTCTTAAAGGTACCAACTCCAATTGAATTTATTATGATCTTCCTATTTGTTTCCTTAATTTATGTGTTAACATTTAAAATTAAATATAAATATAAATATAAATATATTTAATCATTACTAATATTTATTAAAACTAGGATAAATAAATTTATGCCTAAAAATACTTTGATTATACCATGAATTTCAGAATTATAATATAAAAATAAGAAAGAGATATTTTTGGACACCAATTTTGTTATAATTAACCAAAAAGAGTACTATTTATATTTATATAAAGTGAGAAGATTTGAAAGTAAAAAGATGATAGGTTAAAATGCATGCACATACAAAGTTGATCTTTCAATCTTTCAAGGCATAATACATAAATATTGTCACACCCCTTTTTCAACGTACTTCAAAAAATTTAATGTTTTAAGTGCGAAAGGGTTTTATTATTTAAGTGACAAAAATGAAAATTTGTTTCGGAAAAGGATTATTTACATTTTTTATTCAGAGTCGCCACTTGGCATAATCTGGTGTGCCAAGTCACCATTGGAAAATCCTTTTCAAAACCATTTGACTCTTTAAACTGGTTTGCGAACAGAGACTCCGGCTAAGGAATTTTGTTGACCGAGGGGAAGGTGTTAGGCACCCCTCGATCCCGTGGTTCAACCACGGTCGCTTGGTAGAGTGTATCGACTATTTGGCACTAAGAAATGTATGAACCACATCAGAAGCACGCAAAGTAATCAAACAAAACAAAACACCCCGAAATGTAAAGTCCAGTCCAATTATTACAACCCGAAATAAAAAGGGACTGAAAGTAAAGCTACGCTAATCCTGAACTAATGCTCTACCCGATGCCTCGGGCCTTCATCACGAACGTCCTCCGGGTACATGATACCTCGGGGCATTCCCCGGTGAATAAATATATACAGATACTTCGGGGCATTCCCCGGCCAAATTATACAATTGATTCAAAAGTGCTAAAATCAAACCATTCAATCAAATTTCAAACATTCAATCAACCCACAATCTCTAGATTTGCCTACCCAACCTACGTCTTGCCTATTCCAATCAGCGTATCTTGATACTACCGAATTCAATTAACGTGAAAGTAACAATAACGACGAATCAAAACAACAACAAATCAAAATTAATCCTAATTCCCTTTAACAATTTTTTAATTCGCGCCCCGAATTCCCTTTAAACCACATGATTAGTGCATGCTTCGATTTTCCAATCACATCTCATGATCCGAAACCAACATCAAACACAACACAAACAACGAAGATTCAAACCCAACACACAGCCAATAAATCATCCACACCCACAACATCAATAAAGTAAAGATCGATAGAAGAAATGTACCTCAATGAAACTGATCCTTGTCGATAATAAAGAGATCCGAAGACCAAAATACTCGAACGGAGAACCTCAATCACGACTCTTCCCGAATCCGAACTCGGCGTGGAAAATTGGAACAAGAAATAATATAGCTCGAGTTACGATTAGCTCGGGATAGCGTAAACAGACAGAAACAACTCAGAATCTAGTGCACTTGACCTTTCTGATGGAGAATCGAACCTAGTGCCTGAATATGACCAAAATTCAACGAAGCAAAGAGATTTCGGTGAGAATTAAACAAAAATCAAGATCGGGAACAACGGTTTGATGCGGATTTGGGTGGAACAGAGGGCTGGTCGTCGTATTTTTCGTTACACCGGAGCTCCGGTGAACCCGAAACCCGATTTCGTAACTGGGTCACTAAGACAGACGAACTTGGAGTTTTAAAAATCTAATTGAACCTAAAATCTACGAAAATTAAACTCGGGTGAGCTCACAGTGACCAAAACACATTAAGCAGTCGGATTCCGGCCAGATCTCGTCTAGATATCGGAGAAAAAGAAAAGATCTTTTGGCAATTTTGAGACTGATTCGACCAAAACCAACGACGGGAAACAGACGTCGGCACCGAGATCGCCAAAAAAGAGCAGACATAAGGGGGATTTCTCACCGTTTACCATATTCCGTTGCCGGATTCTATCAAACGAGCTTCATACTCTCGTTTTCTTACTTACTCTGTCACGCTCAAATTCCCCCAAACCCCTGTTATTCTCCTCACAGCGAGACCAAATTTTGACCCAACCATTATTCAAAGAAAGAAATAGAAGGAAGAAGGACAACCGGGTCTTGACTTAAGACATCTTTCCTACCCAAGTTATGAGAGAATCAAGTTACAGATATTTCAAATGATTGGAAGAGAAGTGGACTATACCGAGTTGGAGAGTCGAGTGAGGTTCCATCGAGGTTCCGGTCCACGGCTCTGTCATTACATCAAAAAATAAAAATTACAAGTTAAAACATAAACGAAACTACAAAAATCCTATCTATACAGCTTCTGTTGGCTCTTGACTCGACTTTTATCACCCTATTCATCAGGCGGGCTCCTGATTTGCAATTTCTTTCAACCTGTTGCTTGCCTTTCAATTTCTTCACCCTGTTCTCCAGGCGGGTTCCTGACTTGCTATTTCATCAACTTGTTGCCATGCTTTCAACTTCTGCACCCTGTTCTGCAGGCGGGCTCCTGACTTGCTATTTTTATCAACTCGTTGCTATGCTTTCAATTTCTTTACCCTGTTCTGCAAGCGGGCTCCTGACTTGCTATTTCATCAACTTGTTGCTATGCTTTCAATTTCTTCACCCTATTCTGCAGGCGGGCTCCTGACTTGCTATTTCATCAACTTGTTGCTATGCTTTTCCATTTATTCGCCCTGTGCTTCGGGCATGCTCCTGAAATCATATCAAAACTGAAAAGAAAATTATCCCAAATAAAGAAATGCAATTTCTATGAGTTAATTGGAATGAATCGACTAAAAGGTACGTCTTTTAGGAATCAAGGGGGATGACTCGACTAAAAGGTACGTCTTATAGGAATCCAGGGGGATGACTCGACTAAAAGTTACGTCTTATAGGAATCAAAGGGGATGACTCGACTAAAAGGTACATCTTATAAGAATCCAGGGTGATGACTCGACTAAAAGGTACGTCTTATAGGAATCAAAGGGGATGACTCGACTAAAAGGTATGTCTTATAGGAATCAAGGGAAATGACTCGACTAAAAGGTACGTCTTAATAGGAATCAAAGGGGATGACTCGACTAAAAGGTACGTCTTATAGGAATCAAAGGGGATGATTCAACTAAAAGGTACGTCCTCTAGGGGTCAAAGGGGATGACTCGACAAAAAGGTACGTCTTATAGGAATCAAAGGGGATGACTCGACTAAAAGGTACGTCTTATGGGAATCAAGGGAAATGACTTGACTAAAAGGTACATCTTCTAGGGGTCAAAGGGGATGACTCGACTAAAAGGTACGTCTTATAGGAATCAAAGGGGATGACTCAACTAAAAGGTACATCTTATAAGAATCAGAGGGGATAACTCGACTAAAAGGTACGTCTTATAGGAATCAGAGGGGATGACTCGACTAAAAGGTACGTCTTATAGGAATCAAAGGAAATGACTCGACTAAAAGGTACGTCTTCTAGGGCTCAAAGGGGATGACTCGACTAAAAGGTACGTCTTATAAGAATCAAAGGGGATGACTCGACTAAAAGGTACGTCTTATAGGAATCAAAGGGGATGACTCGACTAAAAGGTACGTCTTCTAGGAATCAAGGCTTAAGTTAGGAAGTGTATTACCTAAGAATAAAAATTTGAATTACCCAATCAAGGAAGTGTGTTTCCTTACCAATGTTGTTTGAATTATCAAAACAATGAAGTGCTTCTCCTTACCAAAGCTGCTTGAATTACAAACCTGTGCAGCAACCTTGTCTCTTGCATTTGTTGAGGTGAGAAATTACAGCCTTTGATGTTTAGGCTCTGAAATCCTTGATCTGAATGCAACATGTATTCCTATTACATACAAAGAAAACTTGTGAGTTTAAAAACATGGTGGCTAGTTTGTGGCTTTGGCTTTTGAGGCAATTGCTCCTGCCCCCGTCACATTTAGCTTTTCTTCCAACCATTAGCATATGTCATTGACTTGTTGTATCATTGACCCAAACTCAGCTTATTAAGAGTGACTCTGAAACAAACACAATATTTTTGCTTTGTCGTGTTTCTCAAATAAAGCCTTTGAACCTTGGTATTTCCATGAGTTCCCCGATTTCTCTGTTGACAAAACTTTCTGCATGCCCTTTTTGGGCTCACAATCATGTCTCTTTCATGTGCTAGCTTTTGTCCTGCTTTGTGCAATTAAGAAGCTGGTAGCCAGTTTTGAAATCTTTTCTCACTTGTTTTGACATGAACTTGACTCAAAAACAAGAGAAAAAAATGACAATGACTTTTATTTGGACCACTGACTCAAGAAAACAAAATAAAATAAAGAAAAGAAAGAAAAGACAATGAGTATCCCCATTTGAAACAAAGCAATGACACATTTTCTAAAAATGACAGCCAACTCTAATGATTATGCCATGCATTTTGGATTAAGCAGCTTGATATTTCATCCAAACTTTCTACCCATTGTTGTCGAGTTAATGGCCTTGAAACTGAGTTGCTTTCTTAGGTCAATTGCATTTAAGAACCCATTCGGCTAGTGGCGCCTTGAAGGGTTTTCGCCAACAAGCTTCTTTCATTTTCTCTCGGCTCACTATCGCCTTATGGTGCCCGTGAAGGTTTTCACCAATAAGACTCTCTCATTTTTATTTCTCTCAACTTACCATCGCCTTATGGTGCCCGTAAGGGTTTTCACCAATAAGACTCTCTCATTTTTATTTCTCTTGATTCCCTATGCTGAGGAAGACAAATAGTTCCCAAATGCATCATCATATCCCTTGCATGCTCCGCCTTAACATCCTCAAAGATTGATCTGAAGGTCTTTTTTTTGTTGTAACTTGGCTTTTGGATAAGGTTAGAAAGAAAGGATGGCATGGGGCCCAAACGACACTTGAAGTGGGGTAGGACTTACAACTTTTGGAATCGACTCAAACAATGAGGATTAACTCATGCCCCAGTTTCTTTTGACTGGGTGACTCTAAATTGTTTATTTGGTTGGACCGAGCCCTGAGTGGGGCAGCCTACGTATCTCACCCTCGAGAGAGGAGAATCAGGTCATGTGTAGTTCTGGAAGCTTGTTCTTTTGTTTTGATCTAATTTTTTTTATTTTCTTTTATTCGCTCTTTTCACTTTGCGATTCTTTTTTTTCTAACTCTATTTTTCTTAACACTCTTTTTTGGAAACAGTTTTGTCTCTTTTTTGTAACTTTTTGACTTTATCTTTTTACTCGACACTATTCTTTGAACTTTGCTTACTCTATCTTGATTCCAAAAGAGGGGTATGAAAGAAAATAACACTGAGGCTCAAATGGGGTAACAAAGGATGACACAATGTTTGGATAGCAGAATAAAATGTCTTCATCATATCAATCCTTGAGAATGCAAGTACATAACATGCAATTGGAAGTGAGAGATGAAGATCATTTGTGACATCTTTTTAAGCAGATTGAGTCTGTGCGTCACTACTCCTTCTGTAAACTCCACCTTTGTTGTACATTCCTCACATCAAATGACTCATGCTTTCGTGGAGCTGCTTATCTTCTTGTTTCTCTTGATATAAAGATCACACGTCCACTATTTGACCTAATTGGGACTTGCCTTTCGATCGATGACCAAGTTGTTCTTGTGATTCTCAAAATAATTGCCTTAATTTGTCACCAAATGTCTCAGCACTCTATCTATTTTCTCATATGCTCTCTTTTTCTAACTTTAACCCTCTGATTCAATGCTTCATGATTAAGCTGGATTTTAAGATCTGACTGAAAATTCCGCAGGCATATCATATCACTAGAATCAGCATAAAGTGACTGTACAAAGAAAACAAACAAACAACACATATTTGAAATACAAAAGGAAAGGGACACTTCATTTAGTTGAAATAAAAGATAAAAGAGTTTGAACATAAACGACAAAGGGACAAAACAAGATAGATCCCGAACTACAACCTTGAAATAATTCAAAAAACAGAAAAGAAAACAAAACAAACTACCAGACCTCTTCCTAGTAGGGAGAGGGGTGACTTTTCAATTGCTCAGCCTGACATAGTAGCCATTGGCTTGCATATCAACATGACTGGAGCTTCCACCACTGTCAGACACATTTCCTTCAACAAATAAGCTCTGGATCCCCATGCTTAACTCATTTCCTCCCACAGATTGTGCAGTACCGCGTGCTGGTGAAGAACTCTGTGGGATGGTCGAAGGGCCAATGTTTTGCACCACAATTAATTTATCTTGAATTATCTTTTCTATTTCTCTTTTCAAAGTGCGACAATCTTTAGTACTATGACCCTGAACATCAGAATGATATGCACATCGCACATTAGGATCAAAGCTTCTTGAATGCGGGTTAGGAGTATACCCAAGGAGAGGAGTGATCATGCCCTGTTGTACCAATCTCTAGAATAAACTGGCATAGGATTCCCCAATAGGAGTGAAATTATCTTTTTTCTTCCTCCTCTTTGCGAACTCTGGCCTCGGATAAAATTTGGATTTAGAGGTCCCTTGGTAAATTTGTGGGGGTCGAGGACGATGTTGAGGGACAGGGGCATGCCATTGTGGATAAGAAGATGGATGAGCATACAATTGTGCATTGTTCACAGGATATCGAGGAAGTGGAATGGGATTTCTTGAATTTTGAAGAAAGAAACCTTGTTGCAAGTGGTTATGTGGATCTGATATGTAAGCTCGGGATTGAGGCTGACAGTATTGGTGGGTTGGACCTCTCAAACTCTGCTTTGGCCCTGTCATGACAATAGGTGCGTTTTTTTTCTTCTTTTCTTCAGTTTCCCTTGGTTGATTGCAATGTCGTCCCGAATGTTTCACAGAATCCTTCTGTCCATCAGGCTCCCCAAATTTTGATGTCTCAAAGCTGGGAGGAAGGTTAACACTTGAAGACATGCCCCAGTTTTTATATGAAACATCTTCATAGCCCATAAGACCAAGGGAATTTTTCATATCATTTTCTACACTCTTCACTTTCCCAACCATTTTCTCTGGCTCTTTTGGCATGCTAGGCTTCTTAGTAAGAAATTTTGGCGGTTCACTTAACTTAACTGTAGGCTCAAGAGTATACCAATGATCATCAACGGTATTGAACGTGGAGTCACTAGTGGACTGGGGAAGCACAATCATTGGATTGATAGACAAAGTGGAAACCCTAGTAGAAGGTTGAGCAACAAAAGCACAGACGGTATGTGGTGTTGTGAATGTGGTAAACTTATACTGAGGAGATAAAGAAAGAGTGGTGGAAGTATTGAGGTGCATTTGACGTGGAATGGATTCTGAGTCATGCTGTGGTGCATCAACAACAATAGGAAACTGACTTGGCGATTTTGGTGGAAGACTTAAGGTATTTGCAGGATCAAAAGTGGGGAATGGAAGTGGAGGCAGCCCACTGGCCCAAGCTCGGTACATTCCCATCATTTGTTGTCTCATTCTCAAATTCTCTTCCTTTAAACTCTCAATTTCCCGACTCTTTGTTTCATCCATGATGTCACTCTCTATATCCTTGTTGGACACAACTAACCCTTCCTTGGATTTGGTGTGATATGGAGGACCAGCCAGGAAACCACAAACCAACCACCTTAAACTAACTGAACAAGAGGTAACAAATATGTTAGAGTTCAACATTTTTTTTTATTCTTTTTTTTCAAAACCTCTTCTTTTTTTTTCTTGAAGAAAAATCACCGAACCCTAGAAGGGCGCCTACGTATCTCACCCCCGAAAGGGGAGAATCAGGTGTGCGTAGTTCGTGAAGTTTTGCCAAAATGGCCAATTAAACTTTTTTCTTTCTTTTTTCTTTTCTTGAAACTTTAAAAGGAGAAGAAAATAACAAATTGTCAAAAGAATAGACTCTTTTTGCATTTTCACGTTTTAAAATTCCTATACAAAATGAAACCTATGATTACCAAAGAAAAATCTTTTTTTTTTGTTTTGATTTTGAATTTCATATGAAAACGAAACTTGAACCTATTAAAGGAAAAATCTTTTTGTAGTTTTCTTTTAAAGATGTATATGAAACACTTACTCTAAATAAAGAGTGAAGAAAATCTTTTGAATTTTTGAAATAAGATCAACCAAAAATGAAACCTACGACTATTGAGGAAAATCCTTTTTTTTTTTTGTATTTTTCTTTTCAAGTATGTATGAAACACCTACTCTAAATAAAGAGTGAAGAAAATCTTTTTGAATTTTTTTAAATAAGATCCCCGAACCAACAATAGGCTGCCTACGTATCTCACTCCCGAAAGAGGAGAATCAGGGGTGCGTAGTTCGTCCAGATTGGACAATTAACGATTAACTAATAAATTGACCCTAACTTAAGAGACACTACCAAAACAAACGAAAAAAAAACTTTTGGATTTTCCGCTAGACACTTTAACTAAGACTGACACCACCAATTATAAAAAAAATCTTTTTGGTATTTTTGTTTTTGACAAATAAGTAGAAAAGGCAAACAAACTTTTTTTTTTTTTGAGTTTTTTTTTGGATCGTGAAGAACAAAAGTCATAAAGAACTCTAAAATAAACTACGACACTCCTTTTGATTCATTCTTTTCGACTCACCTTTTCTAATTTTTTTTCTTCTCTTTTTTTTTCTTTTTTTTTCTTTTTTTTTACCTACGCATCTTACTCCTAACAAATATATATATATATATATTTAAAAAAAAAAATCAATCCATCAAATGACCACGTTACCCTTAAATTTGCAACAGTTAGCACGTAGGGATGCTTTAAAGGTGAGTCTCCTACAAAGGGCCATGTGGGTCCCGCTAGGTCTCCGCATGATGCACATAAGCATGACCTAAAGGCTGACCTACGTTATGGTTCACTAACAAGGCTGTTCGGGGGAGCGTATGGTCGATAGTGGCTGTTTTGCTTTCCACCTACTCCATAACACCGACGCCTCCCCCCCTAAAATAAGGGTGACTCAACTAGAGGTCGTGTACAACACGTGTACTACGGACTTGTTACAGAAAGAAGGCCGGGGGGTAAACACATGATGTCAGATATAAAAACGGTAACACATAGGATAAATGCTATAAACAAAGAGCACGAAAAATGCACAAAAGTGATAACAATAACACAAACAAAAATCACAAACAATGCTTATACACTCGTAATGCCAAACAAAGCCGATATGACTCCAAAATAAGCTTGAATTCTGAAATGGTCCCCAGCAGAGTCGCCAGAGCTGTCACACCCTTTTTTCAACGTGCTCCAAAAAATTTAATGTTTTAAGTGCGAAAGGGTTTTATTATTTAAGTGACAAGAAATCAAAATTTGTTTCGGAAAAGAATTATTTACATTTTTTATTCAGAGTCGCCACTTGGCATAATCTGGTGTGCCAAGTCACCATTGGAAAATCCTTTTCAAAACCATTTGACTCTTTAAACTGGTTTGCGAACAGAGACTCCGGCTAAGGAATTTTGTTGACCGAGGGGAAGGTGTTAGGCACCCCTCGATCCCGTGGTTCAACCACGGTCGCTTGGTAGAGTGTATCGACTATTTGGCACTAAGAAATGTATGAACCACACCAGAAGCACGGAAAGTAATCAAACAAAACAAAACACCCCGAAATGTAAAGTCCAGTCCAATTATTACAACCTGAAATAAAAAGGGACTGAAAGTAAAGCTACGCTAATCCTGAACTAATGCTATACCCGACGCCTCGGGCCTTCATCACGAACGTCCTCCAGGTACATGATACCTCGGGGCATTCCCCGGTGAATAAATATATACAGATACGTCGGGACATTCCCCGGCCAAATAATACAATTGATTCAAAAGTGCTAAAATCAAACCATTCAATCAAATTTCAAACATTCAATCAACCCACAATCTCTAGATTTGCCTACCCAACCTACGTCTTGCCTATTCCAATCAGCGTATCTTGATACTACCGAATTCAATTAACGTGAAAGTAACAATAACGATGAATCAAAACAACAACAAATCAAAATTAATCCAAATTCCCTTTAATAATTTTTTAATTCGCGCCCCGAATTCCCTTTAAACCACATGATTAGTGCATGCTTCGATTTTCCAATCACATCTCATGATCCGAAACCAACATCAAACACAACGCAAACAACGAAGATTCAAACCCAACACACAGCCAATAAATCATCCACACCCACAACATCAATAAAGTAAAGATTGGTAGAAGAAATATACCTCAATGAAACTGATCCTTATCGATAATAAAGAGATCTGAAGACCAAAATACTCGAACGGAGAACCTCAATCATGATTCTTCCCGAACCCGAACTCGGCGTGGAAAATTGGAACAAGAAATAATATAGATCGAGTTACGATTAGCTCGGGATAGCATAAACGGACAGAAACAACTCAGAATCCAGTGCACTTGACCTTTCTGATAGAGTATCGAACCTAGTGCCTGAATCTGACCGAAATTCAACGAAGCAAAGAGATTCTGGTGAGAATTAAACCAAAATCAAGATCGGTAACAACGGTTTGATGCGGATTTGGGTGGAACAGAGGGTTGGTCGTCATATTTTTCATTACACCGGAGCTCCGGTGAACCCGAAACCCGATTTCATAACTGGGTCACTAAGACAGACGAACTTGGAGTTTTAAAAATCTAATTGAACCTGAAATCTATGGAAATTAAACTCCGGTGAGCTCACAGTGACCAAAACCCATTAAGCAGTCGAATTCCGGCCAGATCTCGTCTAGATATCGGCGGAAAAAAAAAGATCTTTTGGCGATTTTGAGACTGATTCGACCAAAACTAATGACGAGAAGCAGACGCCGGCACCGAGATCGCCGAAAAAGAGCAGACGGAAGGGGGATTTCTCACCGTTTACCATATTCCGTTGCCGGATTCCGTCAAACGAGCTTCATACTCTCGTTTTCTTACTTACTCTGTCACGCTCAAATTCCCCCAAACCCCTGTTATTCTCCTCCTATGCTACTGATTCTTTGTTGTTCAGTTGTGTGCGTGCGTATTTCGGTGAAGCTTTTTCCCGGTGATGGTGTATGAATGTGCAGTCGAGTGTGTGCTTGTTTTGGAAATGGAAAAGTGGTACCGTGTATGTGTGAATTCGTTCGGTTTATGGAGAAGAAAGGGAAATCTTTTTTTTCTTGAGATGTGTTGTGTGTGTATATATGAGGTGAGGGTGGGGTAGTGGTGAGGTAGGTGGGGTCACATGGGGTAGGGGGTAGGGTGTGAGGTGGGGTAGTGTTTGTTAGGATAGGGTAGGTAGGTGTTGTTTTTTAATTAGGTGGGTTGTTAGAATATTAGGATAAAACAAAATTAGTTAGGGGGTTGTTATTTTTGTTATTTTGTGGAGGGATTATCACACGGGTGAGGGTACACGGTAGGATAAGGTAAACAATAGGTAAAAACGATATCGGGGAGGGACGAAATTAGGTGTCTACAAATATGATCGTAAATTTGACACCAAATTATAACTTTGACCTTAAACTTTGACAGTGCACAAATATGACCTTTAACTATTCAAAATTGCACAAATATGACCTCTGATCCTACATATCAAAACGCGTGTTCAACACGCAAAACTGGGCCCGTCCAACTTAAAATCAAAGCATTTCAACAGTAAAAAAACTGGTAAAATGATTATAATGCTCTTACTAATTTCTTTTTATATATTTAAATGACTTTTCACTATTATTTTTTCATTATTTTCGGCTCAAAGATGAAAATGGCATCTAATTTCTTTTGTCATTGCGGAAAAAGAGCAATATTGAAGATTTATTAATTAGGTGGGTCAGCCTCATATGAAAAAATCACGCGGGTATCTATATATATTATAAAGCAGAGGGCGAATTTAAGTTATATAATATATCTAAATATAATTTATTTAAATATTAAATTAAAGATGAAACTATACTAATTGTAGACACCTAATTTTGTCCTCCCAAAATTGAATTTTTTATCCATTTTTAGCTCACCTTACTATATACCCTCTCCCATGTGATTATACCCCACAAAAATATAAAAATAACAAAAAATTCAATAAATTCCTAACCTTATCCTAACAAACTTTATCCTAATCCTAACAACCTACCCCCACCCCTACCCATACCCTCACACCTCACCACCCCACCCTCTACCTGCCTACCATACCCCTATCTCACGTTACCCCCTTCTTTTCCTTGGCCAAAAAAGAAATATACAGGGGGGATCATCATAAATAAAAAAAGAGAACAAAAAGAAATATCATCTTCTTCCTTTTTCCAAGGAAGAAGCTCCATTTTTGGGTTTCATTTTTGATTCATCAAAAACAATATACGCACACTACTTAGTAAATGAGGGAAAGGAAAGTTGAACGAGAGTGAATCGAGAGAAGATAAACAGAGAGGGGGATTTTTGCTTCTTCTTATTCTTCTCACACAGAGCACACATACATACGGGAACCATTTTTTTTCCTTCCATCATCTTCCCTATTTTTTTCTCTCATAGATCACAATAACAAGCAGCAACACTCTCAATTCCCATAGAGACCCATCTCACTCATAAAAACCATACAGAACATCACTCACAGGCAGCAAAAAATTCACATACTCAACCATAGGCAATTCGAGAAACACACACGAGATCGAAGAGTGAGTTAAAGAGAGGGAAATGAAGAGATTGAGAGTTGAGGGACGGTTGAGGGAAAAATCGAGAAGAGGGGGCATTTCTCCGGTGAATTTTCGTTTGAGAGCTGCCGGAATCACCATCGGAAATAACCTGTCAGTGGTGCGAACTCACGGGAAAACCAGTTCTGACCCCTGAGCTTTCGAAACCAGAGACTAAAGGCCTCAACACCGACTAACTTCGCATATTCAAGCGGGTCCCAGCTCCGTTTTCGGTGAACAGTCGGCAAGCTTTCATCGGAAACCCCATCCCAATCGAAAAACACTTCCACAACCGATATTGGTTGATTCTCCAGTAGCGAATCACCATCGAGCAGTCCACAAATCTTGTTCGAATTGTCCTTCTTTCGACTGTTTTGTTTCGTGGCTGAGTGGATCCATAGTCGTGACGTAGGATTTGTATTGAGATTCTATTCGAGGATTATCGGGTTATAGAGTCAAGATTTGTTGAGCCCGTGAAGCGGCTTCAGTCGATCAATCCGATTTGAAATAAAATTGAGGTCCAAATTCTTCAACTATATCTCTTTTCATTTTGTCTATGATGTCATTGATTTATGTAATTCATGTTTGAGTTTGATGGTTAATTTGTGATTGTGTGTTTGAGCTTCTTTAATTATCACAGTTTGATTGGTTGATTTAATTGAGACTTATTTAATCATGTTGGTTGAAACAAATTTGGGGACGGGAATTGAAAATTGATAAAAGTGAATATTATGATATTTTTGATACATTATTGATGTTGAATGTGATATGTCGTCGAGCGGGTAGGCAAACAGTAAGCTCGGGTAGGCAAGTTTAGAATTGGTGTATTGTTGGAATGTTTGGAATATTTGTTGAATGTTTTGTTTATCGTATTTAAAAAGTGTAGTCATTTGGCCGGGGAATGCCCGGAGGTATTTGTATTTATTCACCGGGGAATGTCCCGACGTATCTTGTACTTGGAGGACGTTCGTGATGAAGGCCCGAGACGTCGGGTGAAGCATTGGAGTTTAGTCTAGGACTAGTTTAGGATATGATTTATATTTTTTGCATTTTTATATTTTGGACTGTATAATTGGACTGAACACTAAATTTTGGATTTTTTTGTTTTGTTTTGCTTGATTGATTGTTTTGCATGCTTTGTGTGGTTTATACATTCGTAGTGTTTAAATTAGCCGATATGCTCCACCATGCGACCGTGGTCGAACCACGGGATCGAGGGGTGCCTAACACCTTCCCCTCGGTCAACAGAATTCCTTAGCCGGAATCTCTGTTCGCGGATAAGTTTTAGAGTCCAAACCGTTTTGAAAAGGATTTTTCAAAGGTGACTTGGCACACCGGATTATGTCAAGTGGCGACTCTAAGTTTTGAATATAAAAGGTCCTTTTCGAAATAAATTTTCATCTTTTGTCATTTTAATAATAAAACCCTTTCGAACTTAAAATTAATCTTTTGGAGTACGAAAAAAGGGGGTGTGACACTAATAATAAAAAATTATAGCTTTAGTAAAACGTTATTAAGGAAAGTAGTAGTAGTGTATTAAATTAACGTTATCAAATTAACGTTATTAAAATAACATTATTAAAACGTTATTAAATTAAGGCAGGGGCGGACCTACGTGATTGCCATGGGATTCACCCGAGCCCCCTCGGTAAAAAATTACGTTGTATATATAAGATAGAAAATCTATATTTATGTACGTATATTAATGTTGAACAACATGAAACAAGACACTTAGATAACCCAGTGGTGTTATTTGCTCTTCCTGGGTGCTTCCTTCAGACTACTACGCGGGTTCGATCCCTGCTAATGGTTGTTCTTTTTTTTTTAATAAAAAAAAAAAGGTAGGTGTTGCTGCTATAGAAATAAATAAAAATAATAATAATAATAATAATAAAAAGACGTTGTTTTAACACAAAAAGCAAAACGATAGAAATAAATAAAAAAAATTATAATAATAACGACGTCGTTTTAACACAAAAAATAAAACGACGTTGTTTCAGATGAAAGACAAATGTGACCTTTAACTATTCAAAACTGCACAAATATGACCTCCGACCAAAAGTCCCTCCAAGTCAGCTCTTTTAATGATGTGGCATCGTGTGATTGGATTACCTTTCCACGTAGGCGCAAGTGAAACTCACGCATGGGGGTTGCAAATCGAAGGTCATATTTGTTTAGGTTTTGAATAGTTAAAGGTCCTATTTGTGTACTATCAAAGTTTAAGTTCAAAGTTATAATTTGGTGTTAAGTTTAGGGTCATATTTATGTATTATGTCATCTTTCAATTAATTACTTATTTTTTTAATACGATATAAATTCTCCTATTACCATCATCATTAAACTCATCCACATAAAATCAAATTATAGAACTATTTAAGCTATACAATTAACAAGTGTATGTCAAGTTCAAACAATAATTAAGGAGAAGATGAAGATATTGTTGTTATTATTATTATTCAAATTAATGTCTCTCTCCTAGCAGCAAGGGAAAAAGATACTTCATGACAAACACAAAAGTGATGATTCATCAATCACTTAAAACTTTTGGTTGTAAAATATATATGTGCTTACACTAAAATATATGGTTATGTTTACATTATTATATTAAAATGTGAAGGATACAAAATCGTTTAATTTTAAATAATCAAATGTTACACGTGCGAGGCACGTGAGGTTAAACTAATATATTAAAAGTGTGAAGCTTCTTATAAAAGTGATTTGAACTTTTTGTCCTTCATTCAAAGACCCTCCTTTAGACAAAATTGTCTTTTCACTATTTTTTTAATTTATTATTATTTAATTATTTTTATTATATTTATAATTAGATTCCTAAAATATATGAAACTCCTAAAATATATCGAAGGAGAATCAATTAATATTTTTCTTTGTAGTGATCAATTAGAAAAATACTCCTAAAATAAGATAGAAAAATACTTCTAAAACAGGATTATACTAAGGAAATACTTCTCTATAAATATTAGAGATACACGTTAACAATATTTTAAAAGGAAAAGAAGCTTTCATTTGGACCAAAGGTTATTCTCATAATAATTGGTCTCTGACTGATGTGTCTCATTTATAAGGTTGAGTTTGTCATGATCAAGTTAGGCCAACAATATCCCTAGCATAAATAAATCAAGCAGCGGAAAAAGAAAGAATTTAAGCTGTTATTTGCATGGTTTATATCTACTTTTTTGTGATTTGCATGTCATATTTCAATGATACCACTTTTTTTATCCAAAGGATGATGGAGTTTACATTTCACTGTAATATTTTTATATTTTTATTTTGATAATTTTTTTTATGTAAAAGTAAAATTTAGTTGTATTATTTTGATATTTTTATTATCGTATTATTTTGTTGTAGTTTACAGGTGGTAGATGAGTGTTAGACGGCTTTGAGAAATTTTTTATGTAAAGGTTAGATTTAATTATATTGTTTTGATGTCTCTATCATCGTATTGTATTGTTGCAGTTTGCAGTTTATAGGTGGTAGATGAATGTCGATCAACTTTGATAAATTTTTTTGATAAATATTAGGTTTAATTAAATAAATTCTCCAAAAGATATTGAATTTAATTATTGTGTGTTCATCTTTATTATTTAAACAAATATCCTACTTAGTGTAATATTTGAACTCAACAAAGTGAGGTACTCGCGCGTGGTGCGTACACCTAAATTAGTAGATTAAAAGAGTGAGCTTCAACGTGATTGCTTATTTGTCAACAAATTATATAGTTGAGGGCATAATTGATTCTTTACAAAATTTTCTATGCAACATCAATGCACTGAGAAAGAGTAATAAGACTCAGGTAATAATTCTTTTTCGAGAATAAGAGTAAATAGATCAAATAATTATCTTTTTTCGAGAAATTTGAGCATTTTTCGGCATTAAAGCTTTTCTCCGCCATTAGATTTTATTTGATTTTAGATTTCTTTATTTACTCTTTGATTTTAGGTTTGTTAGGCCTGTAAGTTTGTGCCAAGTTTCTTGGTGATGGATTTTTGGAATATTTAAAGGAGGCTTGTTAGTTTTGTTAATAAGTTGCAAGCAAAGGCGAATGCGAATTTGAAGATAGGGGGTGTGCCATTAGCTTTAACATAGTCATATCGATTATCAACTATATAATTTTTTTTTTTTGTCAACATCAACTACTTTATTTATTTTTAATCAAATCCCATGAACTTAAATAGAAGCAAGAAAAAAGAAATAAATAAATTTTACACATCAACTTTCAAGCAACAAGTAAATATTAAAAGCAATTAACATTACCCAAACTTGAATAAAAAAAATAAAAAAAAATGAAAGGAAGAAATGTGTACCTATTAGCATCAAATGGAAAATTGCTCCTTTCCCTTTGTTTGGGTACTATTAATTTGTAAATTGTAGTATCCAGCAGTCCAGGGAGTTTGAAATTGGGGGAATTTGGGCAAATACGGGTTGAAAATTGAAATTTGGGGGGGAAATATGGGGCTTGAGATTGGGGAAAGTCCTTTTTTAATATATATTAATTAAGGATGGGTGGGGTCAGATGAGGTGGTTGCCTAGCTGGTGGCATTTAAATGTATATAAAAAAATCGAACGACTCCATCAAGAATCAAACACGCGACGTCAGGCCAGAAGGGCGTCAGCGTTTGAGTTCCAAACCAGTGCACCCACACAAGTTTTATTACTGAGGGTGCACAATTAAATATATTAACACTTTAATAGGATATATATATATTGTATATATATAAAAAAAATTAAAAGTTACTGGGTGGACGTGCACCCTCGAGGCACCACGTGGGTCCACCTCAGGTTGCAAGGTCTGAAATGTTATGCATGATCCCATAGTTTTCTGGACTACTTTACGCACTTTCGTTCGTAGACAGTTTTAACGTAATGACCAATTCATCAAAGTTATTGCTACCCTTTAGCTCATTGCTTCAATTATTTGGGTGACAATTCGAATACAACTGAGTAACTTCAATTGGTAAAATTAAAAGGTGCAGAAAACTTATAACTATGCCTTTACTTTTCAATTTAAGAACTTAATTTAACAATAAAGAGATGGATTATATTAAACTCTTTTTCTTATATTTCACTCTTTATTTCTTTGGTGTTTAATCATTCGATGCACCGAAACAAATTTTAGAAACAAAAGTCATGATACACGAATTGGTCGTAATATCTCTGTATATCATAAGAAATGTTGGCAGACCAAAACCTCTTTCAGGTATTCATGCATCCATCTATTTATCTCTTCCTCTATAAATTTGTTGCTATTACAACTTTAGTGATATGATTTTTTTGTAAAGTTACATTTGACACTATGACTTTGACAGTAATCATGTAAATTTTCTATGTGAGTGTTTGCATTGAAATTATGGTTAGGTATTAGCCTCTTGCTAGACAAAGACTGTTCGTCGTTGTTATCCCTTCTAAATATTTCAAAACTAACTTTTGAACAAATAATGATACTGAAAAAGATGTTTTAAGAGAAAAAACATAAAGTCACCTCTGAACGTGTTGAATTTTGTAAAAAGACACTTAAACTATGTGGGCGTCCTATTACCCTCACAAAACTAGTTAAGACCATTCAAAATAATTCCTTTTGACCTATTTTCAGCCTATTTATTTTAACACGCAAGAGGAGGCGCGTGAGGAAAAAAAATTGTTGCACTAGCTAATTGAAAAATGCCACGTGTAATAAAAAATGTTTCCACTTTTTTCTTTTACTATTTTACTATTTTTTTCTTCCTTTTCTATTTTTTCTCTTTCTTCTTCGCTTCATCTTCAACAATGGAGTCTTATTTCCCCTTCCTCTACTTCTCCATTAATGTAACTGTGGTGGATATTATCGTGGTCGATGTTTATTTTTCGATAATTTTTTTTTAAAAAAAATGGTATGTTAGCCACCATTTTTTTCTTGGGCAGGTGTGCTCACAGTAATTCGGCGCCCGTTTTGGCGTTGGTCTCCCGCCATTAGCCCCACTGTAGCTTCGCCAGCGTCCAGAGATAGTAGCTCGCCAGAGATTTTGCCGATAGAATCGGCTGAAATTTCTTGGGGAGATACGTCTGAGGATCGCGAACAACCTCCGATGGTGTAATCGCCACAAATCTCGCTGGAATTTGATCGACGTTTTGGCGATTTTGCTTTGCCACTGGTAGCATTCGCCGACGATTTGGCATCAAATTGTGATTTACCATTAATTAAAAATTATCTATTTTATCTACTGAATAAAAAGATAAAAAATTTAAATATATATATATTAACTAATTAACACATGATAATCAATAATTGATGGGTATTTATCACTTGCTTATAAAAAATGGGATTGATCCAGTAATGATGTAATAATATTAATTCGCAATGGATTAGGGGGGACATAGAACGCCCGCATAGTTTAAGTGTCTTTTTATAAAAGTCGGACAAATTCAGGGATGACTTTATATCTTTTCTCTTGTTTTAACCATGCTGATATGTTCTATAGTTGATCATTAATGACATAGTCTAAATTTCTTAATTAAAACTTATTAAGGATTGTAGCTACTTAATTATGTTTATATAATGCATTAAGAAGAAATATAAGAAAATGAGGCCATAAAAATTTGATAATTCTATCTCTTTCATCTCTTTCTTTGTAGATAATAGGTTAACTTTATGTGACTCAACCATCTTAAATTAACATAAATATATTTATCTTTTACTCGGGATCATCAAAAGTTGAATTTGGTCATCCTTCGTGCAAATAGAGACATATAAAGAAACTTCTTTATTTCTCATCTTCTATTATTCCCTCCTTAGAAGTGTAGCACCAAAAATAAAAAGAAATTAGAAAATAAACAATGAACAAAAATGCAAAGAGGAAGAAGAAAATCTATCGAAATAGAAAAAACACAAATGATGAAAGAACAAACTGAGAATTAAAGTAAGAGAGAGAAATACCAACAGCAGTGGTGGTGCAGCGGAAAGGTGTTGCCCCAACCTACACAAAGGTCGAGGGTTCGATCTTGGGTATGGACAAACATTCTATTGGGAGCTCTCCCCCCCAAATGGGATCCGACGCGGGGCAAATTCGGATATAATTGGACTCCTAAAAAGCAGGTACCGGACACCAGGTGGTTTAAACCAAAAAAAAAGTAAGAGAGAGAAATAAACAATTAAATTTACTTACATTATTTATGAATAAGAATTGAAGAATCACTAGAATTGGCATGGTGGTTCAGCGCCATGTCCCTTAAGCAAGAGGTCGGGGGTTCGATCCCCGCCTCTGGCGAATGGAGCAAACTCTGTGGCTAGTTCCTTACTGCTTAGTGTGCTGACAGAGGAACGGAGAATTAGTCTCACGGCTACCAATTGTGGGGATACTTTGGGAAACCAAAAAAAGAATAAGAATTGAAGAAGCCACTGTTTCTGATGTATTCCACAACTAAAATGTGAAATCACAACAAGTAGAAGTGGGAGTATCAGAAATCTGTCCTGCCCTAACTTTTGCTCTTGACTGTTCTGCATTGAAAATGAATGGAGCAAACTCTGTGGCTAGTTCCTTACTGCTTAGTGTGCTGACAGAGGAACGGAGGATTAGTCTCATGGCTACCAATTGTGGGGATACTTTGGGAAACCAAAAAAAGAATAAGAATTGAAGAAGTCACTGTTTCTGATGTATTCCACAACTAAAATGTGAAATCACAACAAGTAGAAGTGGGAGTATCAGAAATTTGTCCTGCCCTAACTTTTGCTCTTGACTGTTCTGCATTGAAAATGAATTGTTCAATTAAACTTAATTTTCATTTATTTATTCCTTTAACAACTTTAAAGTGAATTTTTTTTTACTCTAAAAAAATTATACCAATCTCACTACAGAGAATGAAGTACACACGCCCACGTCATTGCCAAATCAGTGTCACATCAGTGTCATGTCATTTCCACGTAAAAAAATATAATTTTATTTTAAAAAGTAATCCCACACACATATTATTTTTATATTTTTTTTAAACAAAAAAATATATTTACTATTTATATATTTATATATATATATATATATATATATATATATATAATAAAAAGAAAAAAAAATCCCTTTCTTCTTCACACACCCCCACCCCCACCCCACCCCCTCCTTATTCAAATCAAATTCCCCCTCCCCCTCCCCCTGCCCACTCTTCCGGCCCTTTCCCCCTCCCCCGCTCTTCCAGCCGCTCCCTCCCCTCCCCCCGCACCCATTTTTTCTTCTTGTCAGATTATGCCCTCCACCCACCCCGCCCCCTCTCATTCTCCCCTTCCAACTTCCACCTCTGCCAAGAAAAATGCCTCTTCCTTCAATTTTTTTATTTCCCCCATTAATATCATTAGAGAACAACCATGAACACACTAATTTAAAAAAAATTCACATTATTTCAATCTTCACTTCAAAATACTTGCAAATTCAATTTATTATTATTATGCAAATCAGGAAAAAAAAATGAAGATTTTTTTTGCAAGAATTAGATAAACCTTACTAAAATTTTGCTTTGTTTCCATCTTTGTGTTTGTTGGAAGAGTTTTTTTGAAATATATATTGAAGAAGAATTTGAAGGTTGAAGAATCTCTTGAAGAAAAGGTGTAAGATGATGACGATGATGGTAGGGAGGGGATGGAGTGGGGTGGGGAGGGGGTGATGGGAACGGATATAAAGAAGAAGATGAAGTTGGGTTGTTTCTTTTTTCTTTTTAATTATATATATATATATATATATATATATATATATATATATAATAAGAATAAGAATAAAGTGGGTCCTTTTTCAAAAAAAAAAAAAATCACTCAGCTATAAGGTGTGTGTGTGTGGGGGGGGGGGGGGGGATTCACTTTAAAGTTATTAAGGGGAGTAAATAAATAGAAGTTAAGTTTAAGTGATAAAGTGAATTTGAAGAACAAGTTTCAAGAGGGGGAAATTGATATAAAATTACTATAGAAAATTTAAAAGGTTTATTATTTAGATTTTGATGGTTATAATATTGGATGGTCTTACTATAGAAAATAAAAAAGGTTTGCTACTTTGACTTTGTTGGTCATAGTATCGAGTGTGTTAGCTGAAATTTGATATTTCTTTTATTTGATTTAAATCTCAATACTTGAACAATGAGCATATTTAAGAGTATTGAGTTTTAAATTTTCTGGAGATGGTAAGATATGTTTCATTTTGCTTTAAATTCATGAATGTTCTGTTTTGTACATAAATGTCGGTAGCGCGGATTCAAGATTTAAAGATTGTGTCATTTTGCTTTAAATTATCAATGTCCTGCAGGATTTAAAGGTTGTGTCATTTTGCTTTAAATTCATGAATGTGTCCTGTTTTGTAAATAAATGTCAGTGGCGGACTTAGGATTTAAAGGTTATGGATGCTTTAATGTAGCTTAAAAATTTATTAAAAAGCAGGGTTTCGAACCCAGGATGGGAGACACGGAAGTTACATCTAAAGCCAAAGCACTCGGTCATGTTTTTGTTCTCTGGGTGCTTTTTTATATATTACAATACCATTTTTTATTGTTTCTTATATAATTATACTTATTCTACGTCAAATTTAGCGAATGCCGAAGCACCCGAAAAAAGCACGTGGATCCGTCCCTGATAAATGTCCCTCTATTTCCGACCATGAGCAGAAAGATGATTTCGACAACATCAAGGAAGATGATGATGATAAAGAAGAAGAAGGGCGAGCGTGAAGGCCAGTAACAGAGGAATATCAAATTTGCTCCATAGGGGGCTAAAACTTTGGAGTTAGTTTTTTTTTTTTTTTATGTAAATAAGATAAAGATATTTTGTAAAACTTAACTCTAATATATTTATATGTTTCTATATTTATGTTTTGCAATTTAAATTCTAATGAGTATAATCTAGCTTATCGTATATATTTAAAATATTCTTAATGTTGCACTCGTGCTAAAACAGACAATACTCATCTAGTTTTAAACATTTACTATTCGAATATTGACATAATAATAAACTAAACATGATACTTAGATGGTTACTGATTTTTATCCTGATTTACTTATCAAATTTGAGTATTAATTTTTAATTAAAGGAACATAAAAGTAATATCATAATTATTTTTATTTTTTTTCAAAAAAAAATATAATATTTTTTTCATATTTAGTAAATTGAGGATATTTTTCTTATTCTATAACACAATAACATCCACAATATAGTCGTTTAAAAGAGTCTTGTTTAGGGAAAAAATTTATACCAATAGATTTTATTCTTTTTCAATATTAATTTTTAATATTTATACCAATAGATTTTATTCTTTTTCAATATTAATTTTTAATATGTAGGCTGTTTGACCAAACCACCTTAATAATATGTTTTTTAGTATATTTTTCTTTGTTATCTGAGTTATCATCACTTTGATTTGCAATTATAAGTTTGCCTGACGCCCTAATAATTTCGAACCCAATAACTATCACATACAATAAATATTACGAAATAGTAATACTCGAAGTGTACATGTTTATGCAAGAATTAGAGAAGAGACATACATATAATAAAATTTTGATAGACCTTGGGGTTAACACTCTATTTGAATTTATTTTGATTTATTTTTGTGATTTTGACTTAAAAATACAAATATGCTCAAACTAAATCAATTCAAATAGGTTCTAGCCTATTTTCAAGAGCACATTAGCGTTAATAAATGTTTAAAGTGCACGACCCAATAATCAATGATCAGACTAGCACTTAAAAATAGTGTTTACAAACTATCATCAATTTCAAAATATAAATAAAACATTTATAATATATGCCTATATATGTTGTGCATACATGTCCAGGGGTGGTACAATAGTTTAAATTTATGGTTATTCGTTCGATCCAACCCATTTTAAATAGGTTGAATATCTAACTATTATAAAATAGATAAGATATAGACTTATATTATCCACCATAAGATATAGATAGCCCACGGATATCCTCCAACTACACTCACTTAAAATATGTAAAAATAAAATAAAAAGTACTCTTATTATTATGAAGAAAATATTTTTTAATTTTCTCTTATCTAGTTGGATTAAATGTTTTGAATTTTTTTTTTCAAATGGACTTATTATCTTCTAATTTAACAAAAATAAATTTCCTACATAAAATAAAAAAATTATTTTTCAAAACTTTCTTTGGACCCCACCACCATGAAATGGATCCCGACCCGAGATCCGACTTTAAAAAATTGACTTGAAATTCAACTAAAAACTCGGGACTCGATATCTGACTTTCAACCCCAACATCGTTCAGGATCGAATTTCCAACTCCGATTAGAACAAAAGCCCGACTTGAGACTTAAATTTCAAACACGGCTTCCAGTCGGATCCCGAATCCTAACCCCTATTAGGAACCCCACACTCGACTCCGAGTAGAGATTTGACTCTCGACTCGGCTCTCAACCTTGATCCTAACACGAGACCTGAATCTCGACTCGCGACCCCGACTTTCCGCTTCAACTCGAGACAAAATTCTTCACCTTAAACCTGACACCAACTCTCATTCAAGACCCCACTTTCTACTCGAAACTCAACTCTCCATTCCTACCCTGATATTTATGTTGCTTTCTCCGTTTTGAATTAGTAGGCCTTCTTGTCATAAATGTTTGTATCACTTTAGTTGTTCAAGTTGTAAAATCAAGATTACTTTGTATATATTTTCTCATTCTACCCTTGATAGTATAAGTACATCCATATTTTTCAAAATTACTGAAAGTAAAAAAACTTTACATTTTTTAAACTATCAATAAATGTGCCGCTTTACCAATAGTAATTTTAAAATCACATTTTCTTCTCTTTTATAGAGTACTATACCTATATTACAACTCCACGCACACAACTTATTCTCCATCTTTTCTTTTCTTTTACTTCTCTATCACTTAATCTACATACTCATAGTAATATTTTCTTTTAATATTTTTTTAACTAAATCTCCTATTTTGATAAGAATGAGTATACTTGAGATATGAAAATAGATATTGTTAAGAATTCGTGCCCTACTGATTATTTTATTTTCGCCTAACTGTTGTTTATCGATGAAACGGGTGCCCTACTGAAGCAGTAAAACAGAAAGTAAAGAACACAATGATTTTTACGTGGAAAACACCCGGCTCAAAAGGTGTAAAAAAACCACGACCTGCACCTCTACAGGATTTAACACAACTTCACTAAATAACTCTGAGCCTCAACAACGACTGATTACAAAACTCTTGTAACCAACAAATAGGAATTATAAACTCTAATTCCTTTAACTCAACGACTAGGAATTATAAACTCTAATTCCTAACTAAACACACACCTCCCAAGGTATGCGTTCCCAAAGTTTCTGAGTTTTTCCCAACTCGAAGACTAGCTCCTAGTTCAGTTTATAACACACTGAAACTAATATTACATCAATAGTTCAAACACAATGAACAACTCTAAAAATCAATGCTAAAACTTTTAGCTGGATTCTATACTTAAGACCAGGTTCTTCAATGTGTTTCTTCAGTAATTGAGTAGCACTTCGTGAAGTCAATCTATCGATTGTGCTTTTCTGCTCTTTAAGTGCGTAAGTTATTCTGACTGATGCATCCTCTATTTAAGCACAGCTCTCCAAAGAGTCATTCTTTATTTCAAACTCCTCCTTTGATCAGAACTCTCATTGCATAGAGTTCTACTTCAAGTGAGACTCCTTCTTCAATTCCAACCCCTGTCTACTTAGTGTTGTAGTAAAACTCCAACTCTTTAAATCAGCACATGTTTATTTATCAGAATCTTTCTCCTCCCACACATAGGGCTCTTCAGGATATACTCAGAAGTGAAACTCCTCTCTTCAGGATATACTCAGAAGTGAAACTCGTAACTTGAGTATATCAGAATTAGGTTTACTTATTCGTTCCTGTCTTTAAGCAATCTTGTCTGCATCTATCAGTGAAACTGAAAATCTTCTTTCCTATGCGTGGACCAGCTCAAGTAACACGTTTCATTCATATGTCAGTTTGTCAATCATCAAAACTATATAGTTCCCAACAAATATGTAAAATACATCTATCGTTAAAGAATCACTTACGAAAGTTGAAGATTCAATGGATATTTAAGTTGAAGACTTAACCAACAAAGTTGAAGATCTAACAAAATAGGTTGAAGATTTTGATTTGAACGTCGAAGATTGCGGATTCAATTTAAATAAATTTTTCGTAAAAAGACAGGAAGGATTTGAAAATGAAGAATTAGAGAAGACATATGCAAAATGGTTGAAAATATTACTTCCTATGTTTTATTGAGATTGAAATTATAAATTAATATTCAAGATTAAAAGTTATTTACAGTTCATTTGTTTCAGCAAGTTCGTTTGCTTCTCTTTTATATAAAAAGTTCTGCTCTTTTGCATTTATTTATTATATTTTTTATTTTTATTGACATAAACTTGGTAATAGAACACAAGATTAACAAAATAAAAATACTCCCTCAGTAGTAGTACCCAACTAAAATAAATTAGAGGAGTACTAACAACTCGACTATTTTTGATTTGTTAATGATAGAAAAGGTTTCACTTCAGGCATAGTATCCAAATGCATCAAGATAGGCTTAAAAAAATGAAAATGTGAAATTAGATTCATCCTAAAATGAAGGACATCATCTATTAGTTTAGGATCACATTTCAGTTGAATAGGAAGTTGGCTTTCTTTCTTTAACATTACTTTTTTTATATACGAAATATTATATATATTTATTGGAACCTTTCGCTCGCATAATTTCTACCATGTAAGATTATTGCGTTAGAAAAATACGACTAATCTTCTTTGTTGGAAACAATTCATATGCCTTAACATTGCCATTAACAAGCTCAAACATGATTTTAGGTGCCTCCTAGTGTTGTAATGATTGAATAGCATTGAAAAATTCAAGATCCAACAAGTTCAGATCTGGAGAATTAGGAGGTTGACATCAGTGACAGATCCAGAATTTTTATTCAGGGGGTTCGATTTATAAAGAAGTAGGCATATGAAAATTACATTATAAAAGCAAAGTAGATACCTGCTAAACTTTAACTTGCCTTATCATGCCCTTTTAACATTTCTTCCCAGCTTTTCTTTGCGAGCCCTTCTTACAAAATATTATGCCTTTTCTTACTTTCACTTTGTAGTTTTATTTTATTTTTAATTTTTCTTTTTAAAATTAATCCCCATACAAAAAAATAAGGTTCTTAAAAATGTGTAAGCATTGAATTATTATATTATAATATATATTTAGTACTTCATCAAAATTAAAAAAATAAAATTATTGAACAACTTCAATATTAATATGTTGAATGTAAAATATAATTCAAAAGAACGAACTATGTAATTCGATAAAATAACCTGAAAAAATTGCGAAATCCAATTTTTTTGTATACTATGTAAAACTAGTTAAATATATGAAACTATTTTGAACAAATGTGGCATAAAACGTATTAAAAAGAGATATGCATAGTATGTTTTTTTCTTGGAGGGGGGATTGAAAATTATATAAATCTAGCTATGACTTTAAACTAGTACTGAGAGCATAAAAAAAGATTATATTGAAATACTTTTCATTCCAGCTATGTAAAAAATTTGTACAAAATATTTTAGACCCAATATTTATACCTAAAAAAAAAGTTTTAAGTAAATAATACATACACACAAATGAATTAAATGAGAAAACTAATTTGTGTTAATCTGGCCCAATTGTTCATTAAATGGAAAAAGGTGTGAGAAGGGGGGGAAACTTTTAAAAAACTAAAACAACAGCTCCAAGGGGGAATCGAACCTGCAACTTTGGCATTGAAATAAAGCCCCTTGGCCACAGAGCTATGCTTTACAATTGTGTTGAGGGGTTCATTAAAGCTTTTATATCCGTATAATTCAAATTTGACTTATATATATAATGTAATTTTTTGATTAAGGGGGACCCCCTCACTCCCACGTAGATCCGCTCCTGGTTGACATATTAAACGAATATCAAATCCATCTTGTTGTGCGACTTACTGAAATACTTCATCTTGATGGTGAATGTGTGGCTTAGCATTATCATGCTAGATAAATATCGAATAACATGGATCCTCTCCCGGCTACTTTTTATTAATGTTAGAAATAACTTTTTCAAGTAAAAGTGGCCTCATAACGTCTCTGTTTATCGAAGATATTAGTTTTGTCTCTAATGTGTCTGCAACTCTGTCGACACTGTCTCTTTTTCTCGCCTCTTGTGTGACAAATGGATCGATATCAATTTTTTTAGAATATAATTCATTTTCTTTAGATGAAACCTTGATCGGGCTATAACGGCTAAAAACATGACTTTTTAATATAATTTTTCCTCTTACAAGTATGTTTCGAATCTACCTTCTCTGGCAGTAAGTAATAACACTCACATTTTTTTGTCATGTAAAATTACTTTTCATCAATATAAACAGTGTTATACATGTCCAAAAAAATAAATAATGTGGTATGCTTTCACGATCTACCATTGATTAGCAAAATTACAATCGAGTTCTTTTATTTGCTTCTGACAAAAGTGATTTAATTGCACTTGAATGTCTTCGTACTTTTTTCTTCTTCAAAAACCTACACAAAGTAGATGCACTTATGTTTAATGAACAATCTAGAGATTGAAGAGATGTACGCTTACTCAAAGAGATCGCCTTAAAGCCATTAGCCTCAATTTGAATTTTCTTACGATCGATTTTTTTTCTTTTTATGTGACACATCATTTCATGTACCAAAATTGAATTGCTTCTAAATGCATCGAACTGTCCGCTTTGAAATTGAAAAATGTGTTGCCACTATTTATTGTGTGTAGACACCTAATTTTGTCCCTCCCGAAGTCTAATTTTATTCATTTTTAGTTCACCTTATCAAGTGTCCAACCCCATGTAATTATATCCCACAAAAATACAAAAATAAATAAAAAAATACCTCTAACTAATTTATCTTATCCTAACAACCTACCCAATCAAAAGCTTCAACCTACCCTAACTACCCATGTGATTCCCCCCCTCCTTTTTCTTGTCCACAAAGAAAGAATATATGGAGGACCCACCAAAATTCCCACATCATAACAAATCCATGTTCATTATAAAAGAAAAATTCTAAGAAGAAAAAGGGGGCTCATTCTTTGATCATCATCTTCTCCACAATAACAAGAATCACCAAATAATCTTCCTCACAAGAACAAGAACAAGAACAACAACGAAAAAAAAAAAAAAGTAAATGGTGAACAGTGACCGATGAACAGTGACGGCGTGAAAAGTGACGGTGAACGGGTCATTATTTGTCGAGTTGGATTGTTGGTGTTAAGGTTCGGCTCGAGATTTCCGGGTGCGGACTCTCTTTATTCGAATAACATTGAGTTTGAAAGCTTTAAATTTAAAGTACAATTCTTTCTTCTCTTTTATTTAATTCTTATGTGATTGTGATTGCGTGTGATTCGATACCGTGGTTTGTTTGTTGATGTGAACTGTTGGTGACATTTGGGTGTGTGATGTGCTAAGCATGATTTGTGAATTTTCGTTATTCTCGATTGGTGGATTGTGTATTGAAATGGGTTAATCACGTGGTTAAAAATGAATTAAGGTGGGGATTAAAAATGGAGAAAAATGAATATTGATTAATTTTGACGTATTGATAATGTTAAACATGATAGAATTGTGATATGTTGAACTTGGTAGGCAAACGTAGGCCGGTTAGGCAAATTTAGGAATAACGATTTATTGGAGTGTTTGAATATGTGCGTGAATGGTACTTTCTACTTTATTGCACGAAAAGTTTAAATTGTACTCATTTGGCCGGGGAATGCCCCGAAGGATTTGTATTGATTTATCCGGGGAATGCCCTGAAGTAGCATGTACGCAAAGGAGGCTCGTGATCAAGGCCCGGAACGTCGGGTGGAGTTTAGTTTAGGATTAGTTTAGAATAGAATAGGTTTTATATTTCAGCACCTTTTTTATTTTGGATTGTATAATTTGGACTGAACATTATTTTTGTTTGTTTTGAATTTTGTGTGATTTATTTGTTTGTTTGTTTTGTGTGTTTATGTGGTTTGTACATTTGTAATGTCAAATTAGCCGATACGCTCCACCAAGCGTCCGTGGTCGAACCACGGGATCGAGGGGTGCCTAACACCTTCCCCTCGGTCAACAAAATTCCTTAGCCGGAATCTCTGTTCGTAAACCGGTTTAAAGAGTCAAATGGTTTCGAAAAGGATTTTCCAATGGTGACTTGGCACACCAGATTATGCCAAGTGGCGACTCTGATTTTGAATGTAAAAACAATCTTTTTTCGGAACCAATCTTCATTTTGTCACTTTAATAAAAAAAAACTTCAAACCTTAAAATACATATCTTTTTTTGGAGTCGAAAAAGGGGTGTGACAGCACTGGCGACTCTGCTGGGGACCTATTTCAGAATCCGAGCTTTTTTGGAGTCGTATCGGCTTTGTTCTGCATTACGAGTGTATAAGCATTGTTTGTGATTTTTGGTTTGTGTTTTCACTTTTGTGCGTTTTCGTGCTCTTTGTTTATAGTATTTATCCTATGTGTTACCGCTTTATATCTGTCATCATGAGTCCATTCCCCCAGCCTTCTTTCTGCAACAAGTTTCGGAGCGCACGTCGTGCGCACGAACTCTAGTTGAGTCACCTTTATTTTAGGGGGGGAGCCGTTGGATGTATGGAGTAGGTAGAAAGCAAAGCAGCCACTATCGACCATATGCTCCCCCGAACGGCCTTGTTAGTAAACCACAACGTAGGTCAGCCTTTAGGTCATTCTTATGTGCATCATATTGAGACCTAGCGAGGCCCACACGGTCCTTTGTAGGAAACTCACCTTTAAAGCATCCCTACGTGCTAAATATTGCATCTTTGAGAGTAATGTGGTCATTTGACGGACCGATTTGGGGAAAACATGTGTTAGAAGTAAAGTGTGAAAAAAAAAGAAAAAAAAAGGAAAAAAAGTGAGTCGAAAAGAATGAATCAAAAGGAGTGTCGTAGTTTATTTTAGAGTTCTTTATGACTTTTGTTCTTCACGATCCCAAAACTCAAAAAGATTTTTTTTACGTTTTGCATTTATCTTCTCAAAGTACCGTAAGTTCAACAAAATAAAATAAAAAAAATGAATGAATGAAAAAAAAGAGGGTTTTGTTTGTCTTGTCTACTTATTTGTCAAAAACAAAATACCAAAAAGATTTTTTTTTAATTGGTGGTGTCAGTCTTAGTTGAAATGTCTAGTTGAAAATCCAAAAAGTTTTCACTCGTTTGTTTTTGGTTGTCTCTTAAGTTAGGGTCAATTTATTAGTTAATCGTTAAGTGTTCAATCTGGACGAACTACGCACCCCTGATTCTCCTCTCTCGGGAGTGAGATACGTAGGCAACCTATTTTAGGTTCGGGGATCTTATTTCAAAAATTCAAAAAAAAAATAAATTCACTCTTCACTTAGAGTAGGTGTTTCATAGACATCTCTAAAAGAAAACTACAAAAAGATTTTTCTTTAATAGTTTCAAGTTTCATTTTCCTATGAAATTCTAAATCGAAAACCCAAAAAGATTCTTCTTTGGTAATCATAGATTCCATTTTTGTATAGGGAGTTTAAACTTAAAAAATGCAAAAAGTTTTTCGTCAATTCTTTTGATAATTTGTTATTTTCTTTTCTTTTTAAAGTTTCAAGAAAAAGAAAAAAAAAATTAATTGGCCATTTTGACAAAACTTCACGAACTACGCACACCTGATTCTCCCCGTTCGGGGGTGAGATACGTAGGCGCCCTTCTTGGGTTCGGTGATCTTTTCAAGAAAAAAAGAGGTTTTGAAAAACTGTTGAACTCTAACCATTTGCTATCTCTTGTCCAGCTAGTTTAAGGTGGTTGGTTGGTGGCATTTTGACTGGTCCTCCATATTGCTCCAAGTCACAGAGGAAGTTATGGCCAACAAGAATACCGAGTTAGTTGTCACTAATTAGATAGGGAGTTCGGGGAATGAGAATGTAGGAGATAATGAAGAGATTCGGAAATTAAGGCGGCAAATAATAGAAATGCATCGAGCTTGGGCTAATGGGTTGCCGCCTCCTCCAGTTCCCACGGATAATCTGGAATATATTTCTAGTTTGCCTCCCGTGTCACATGCACAATTTCCCATTTTTGTTGATATGGCATAACATGCATCAGGATCGACTCCGGGGCAACAATATCCAACTACTTCCAATGTTCATTTCCTCACTCCCCAATCCAAGACTACCACATACTCGTCTCCAGTTGTTGTTCATGCTTTTCCGGCGCCACCCCCACCTCCTACTTTTGATGTTCATCCACAAGTTGTGCCTCCCTACTCTATAAGAGAGCCTGCATTGAATATTTTTAGTGATCAGCATTATGCTCTCGAGCCTACATTTAAGTCGACTGGTCCTTACGATTGCCCTCAACCGCCTAAATTTCCTCCTAACACTGAGAAGCATGTTATGACAGAAGAACAAGAGGAAATAGCCAGAAAATTGAGAAGGTTGGAACTGACTATGAAAAACTTGCAAGGACTTGGGGGGTACAAAAGTGTCTCATATAAAGATCTGTGCATGTTTCCTGGTGTACATCTTCCTCTTGGTTTTAAAATGCCAAAGTTTGAGAAGTATGATGGACATGGCGATCCTGTAGCACATTTGAGATGCTATTGCAACCAGCTAAGGGGCGCTGGAGGAAAGGAAGAATTACTCATGGCATATTTCGGTGAGTCTTTCTGGTCTAGCTTCAGAATGGTTTATTGACCAAGACATTGACAAATGGATTAGTTAAGATGACCTAGCTAATGAATTTGTGCAACAATTTCAATACAATGTGGAGTTGATCCCTGATGAAAAATCCCTAACTAGTATAACAAAGAAAAATACTGAGAATTTCAGGGAGTATGCAATTAGATGGCGCGAACAAGCTGCTAGAGTAAAACCGCCAATGAAAGAAAGAAAAATAGTGGAGGTGTTTATTCAAGCGCAGGACGAAACATATTATCAACACTTGTTACCTTCATTAGGCAAGCCATTCATTGAGGTCCTTAAAATGGGGGAGATGATAGAAGAGGGAATTAAGACTGGTCGTATTGTGAGTTTTGCAACATTGAAAGCGACTACTCAAGTAATTCAAAAGGGTTCAGGAAATGTTGGGGAGGAAAAGAGTGAGGAAGATGCATCTGCTATTATAGTTGGACAGCAAGAAAGGTCAAGAAGACCACGTCGTCGTCGAACTCAGGTTCAAGCTCAAGTTTATGCCTAGGCTCCATATAATCACTCTCAAAATCCATTATACTCTGTTCCTCCACATCCATATCCAGTGTATAATGCACAACCACAATTTCAACCCTCATCTTACCCACAATGGCATACCCCAACGCCCCAGAGTCATCCTCTAACTCCATAAACATACCAAAACCCTTCTAAGCCAGATTTTCTATCCAAGCCAAACAATGAAATGAGGCAAAAGTCGAGAGATAGCTTCACACCAATTGGAGAGTCATATGCCAGTTTATTTCAGAGATTGGTACAGGAAGGAATGATCATTCTTCTCCTTGGGCATACCCTTAATCGGCGTTCAAGAAATTTTGATCTTAACGCACGATGTGTATATCATTCTGAGGCTCAGGGTCATAGTATTGAAGATTGTCGAGATTTGAAAAGAGAAATTAAAAAGATGATTCATGATGGATCAATTATGGTGCAGAACATTGATAGTGAGAGAAACTCTAGTCATGCTGATATGCAAACCAGTGGCTAAGATGTCAGGCTGAGCAATGGAGAAGTCACCCCTCTCCTTACCAGGAAGGGGTTTGGTAGCTTGTTTTGTTTTATTTTTTATTCTCCAAATTATTTCAGGGTTGTAGTTCGGGATTTATCTTGTTTTGTCCCTTTGTCGTTTATGTTCAAACCCTTCTATCTTTCATTTTTATTAAATGGAGTGTCCTCTTTTTCTTTGTGTTTTAAATATGTGTTGTTGTTTGTTTTTTTTACATAGTACATTTTATGTTGACTCTAGTGATATGATATGCTAGTGAAATTTACGGCTAAATCTTAACATCCAGTTTAAGAATGAACATTGAATCAGAGGGTTAAAGTTAGAAAAAGAGAACATCTGAGGAAATAGATAGAGTGCTGGGGCATTTGGTGATCAAGTTGAAACCTTCTTTGAAAATTAAGGCACTTATTTTGAGAATCACAAGAATAACTTGGTCATTAATTAAAAGACATGTCTCAATTAGATCAAATAGTGGCCGCGTGAACAGAAAGAAAATCAGCTTCACAAAATCATGAGTCATTTAATGTGAGGAATGTGCAACAAAAGTGGAGTTGTATGTCATATAAACGCAGAAGAAATAGTGATGCACAGACTCAGTCAAAGTTAATGCTATAAAAGATGTCAAAAGATCTTCATCATTCACTTTCATATTGCATGATATGTACTTGCATTTTCAAAGATTGATATGACGAAGGCATTTCATTCTGCCATCCAAACATCGTGTCATCCTTTGTATACCCATTTGAGTTTTAGTCTTATTTTCTTTTATACACCTCTTTTGGAATCAATATAGTCAGCAAAGCTCGAAAGAACAATGTCGAGAAAAACAATAGTCAGAAAAGTTCAAAAAAAAAAAAAAAAAAAATGTGTCAAAAAAAAGAGAAAAAAAGAGTGAAGAAAAATAGAGTCGGAAAAATCCCCCCCAAAAAAAGAAAAAAAAGAAATCAGAATCAAGCAAAATAATCTGTCAGAACTACGCATGACCTGATTCTCCTCTCTCGGGGGTGAGATACGTAGGCTGCCCTACTCAGGGCTCGGTCCAACCAAATAAACAATTTATAGTCACCCAGTCAAAAGAAACTGGGGCATGAGTTAATCCTCATTGTTTGAGTCGATTCCAAAAGTTGTAAGTCCTACCCCACTTCAAGTGTCATTTGGGCCCCATGCCATCCTTTCTTTCTAACCTTATCCAAAAGTCAAGTTACAACCAAAGAAAGACCTTCAGATCAATCTTTGAGGATGTTAAGGCGGAGCATGCAAGGAATATGATGATGCATTTGGGAACTATTTGTCTTCCTCAGCATAGGGAATCAAGAGAGAAATAAAAATGAGAGAGTCTTATTGGTGAAAACCCTTACGGGCACCATAAGGCGATGGTAAGTTGAGAGAAATAAAAATGAGAGAGTCTTATTGGTGAAAACCCTCACGGGCACCATAAGGCGATAGTGAGCCGAGAGAAAATGAAAGAAGCTTGTTGGCTAAAACCCTTCAACGCGCCACTAGCCGATGGGGTCTTAAATGCAATTGACCTAAGAAAGTGACTCAGTTTCAAGGCCATTAACTCAACAACAATGGGTAGAAAGTTTGGATGAAAGGATCAAGCTTCTTAATCCAAAATGCATGGCATAATCATTAGTGTTGACTGTCATTTTTAGATGAATTTTTCGTTTCTTTGTTTTAAAAGGGGACATTCATTGTCTTTTCTTTCTTTTCTTTATTTTAATTTTATCTTTCTTGAGTCAGTTATCAAAACAAAAATTGTCATTCTTTTTTTTGTTTCTTGCTTTTGAGTCAAGTCCGTGTCAAAACAAGTGAGAAAAGATTTCAAAACTGGCTACCATCTTCTTTAATTTCACAAAGCAAGACAAAAGCTAGCACATGAAAGAGACATTATTGTGAACCCAAAAAGGGCATGCATGAAGTTTTGTCAACAGAGAAGTCGGGGAACTCATGGAAATACCAAGGTTCAAAGGGTTTATTTGAGAAACACGACAAAGCAGAAATACTGTGTTTGTTTCAGAGTCACTCTTAATAAGCTGAGTTTGAGTCAATGATACAGCAAGTCAATGACATATGCTAATGGTTGGAAGCAAAGCTAAATGTGACGGGGGCAGGAGCAATTGCCTCAAAAGCCAAAGCCACAAACTAGCCACCATGTTTTTTAAACTCACAAGTTTTCTTTGTATGTAATAGGAATACATGTTGCATTCAGATCAAGGATTTCAGATCCTAAACATCAAAGGCCATAATTTCTCACCTCAACAAATGCAAGAGGCAAGGTTGCTGCACAGGTTTGTAATTCAAGCAGCTTTGTTAAGGAGAAACACTTCATTGTTTTGATAATTCAAACAACATTGGTAAGGAAACACACTTCCTTGATTGGGTAATTCAAATTTTTCTTCTTAGGTAATGCATTTCCCCTTTGACCCCTAGAAGACGTACCTTTTAGTCGAGTCATCCCCTTTGATTCCTATAAGACGTACCTTTTAGTCGAGTCATTTCCCTTGATTCCTATAAGACGTACCTTTTAGTCGAGCCATCCCCTTTGATTCCTATAAGACGTACCTTTTAGTCGAGTCATCCCTTGATTCCTATAAGACGTACCTTTTAGTCGAGTCATTTCCCTTGATTCCTATAAGACGTACCTTTTAGCCGAGTCATCCCCTTTGATTCTTATAAGACGTACCTTTTAGTCGAGTCATCCCCTTTGATTCCTAGAAGACGTACCTTTTAGTCGAGTCATTTCCCTTGATTCCTATAAGACGTACCTTTTAGTCGAGTCATCCCCTTTGATTCCTATAAGACGTACCTTTTAGTCGAGTCATCCCCCTTGATTCCTAGAAAACGTACCTTTTAGTCGAGTCATTTCCCTTGATTCTTATAAGACGTACCTTTTAGTCGAGTCATCCCCTTTGACCCCTATAAGACGTACCTCTTAGTCGAGTCATTCCTTATGATTCCTATAAGACGTACCTTTTAGTCGAGTCATCCCCTTTGATTCCTATAAGACGTACCTTTTAGTCGAGTCATTTCCCTTGATTCCTAGAAGACGTACCTTTTAGTCGAGTCATTTCCCTTGATTCCTAGAAGACGTACCTTTTAGTCGAGTCATCCCCCTGGATTCCTATAAGACGTACCTTTTAGTCGAGTCATTCCAATTAACTCATAGAAATTGCATCTCTTTATTTGGGATAATTTTCTTTTCAGTTTTGATGTGATTTCAAGAGCATGCTCGAAGCACAGGGCGAATAAATGGAAAACCAAGCAACAAGGTGAAGAAATTAAAAGTTAAACAGATTGAAAAATAGCAAGTCAGGAGCCCGCCTGCAGAACAGGGTGCAGAAGTTGAAAGCATGGCAACAAGTTGATGAAATAGCAAGTCAGGAACCCGCCTGGAGAACAGGGTGAAGAAATTGAAAGGCAAGCAACAGGTTGAAAGAAATTGCAAATCAGGAGCCCTCCTGAAGAATAGGGTGATAAAAGTCGGGTCAAGAGCCAACAGAAGTTGTATAGATAGGATTTTTGTAATTTCATTTATGTTTTAGCTTGTAATTTTCATTTTTTGATGTAATGACAGAGCCGCGGACCGAAACCTCGATGGAACCTCACTCGACTCTCCAACTCGGTATAGTCCACTTCTCTTCCAATCCTTTGAAATACCCGTGACTTGATTCTCTCATAATTTGGGTAGGAAGGATGTCTTAAGTCAAGACTCGGTTGTCCTTTTTACTTCTGTTTCTTTCTTTGAATAATGGTCGGGTCAAAATTTGGTCTCGCTGTCTACTTCTTTGTCTGAAAATACTTCGTGTTTACATTCAAAGGGGGCATGATGTAGACACCTAATTTTGTCCCTCCCGAAGTCTAATTTTATTCATTTTTAGTTCACCTTACCATGTGTCCAACCCCATGTAATTATATCCCACAAAAATACAAAAATAAACAAAAAAATACCTCTAACTAATTTATCTTATCCTAACAACCTACCCAATCAAAAGTTTCCACCTACCCTAACTACCCATGTGATTTCCCCCCTCCTTTTTCTTGTCCACAAAGAAAGAATATATGGGGGACCCACCAAAATTCCCACATCATAACAAATCCATGCTCATTATAAAAGAAAAATTCTAAGAAGAAAAAGGGGGATCATTCTTTGATCATCATCTTCTCCACAATAACAAGAATCACCAAATAATCTTCCTCACAAGAACAAGAACAACAACGGAAAAAAAAAAGTAACCGGTGAACAGTGACCGATGAACAGTGACCGGTGAACAGTGACGGCGTGAAAAGTGACGGTAAACGGGTCATTATTTGTCGAGTTGGATTGTTGGTGTTAAGGTTCGGCTCGAGATTTCCGGGTGCGGACTCTCTTTATTCGAATAACATTGAGTTTGAAAGCTTCAAATTTAAGGTCCAATTCTTTCTTCTCTTTTATTTAATTCTTATGTGATTGTGATTGCGTGTGATTAGATACCGTGGTTTGTTTGTTGATGTGAACTGTTGGTGACATTTGGGTGTGTGATGTGCTAAGCATGATTTGTGAATTTTCGTTATTCTCGATTGGTGGATTGTGTATTGAAATGGGTTAATCACGTGGTTAAAAATGAATTAAGGTGGGGATTAAAAATGGAGAAAAATGAATATTGATTAATTTTGACGTATTGATAATGTTAAACATGATAGAATTGTGATATGTTGAACTTGGTAGGCAAACGTAGGCCGGTTAGGCAAATTTAGGAATAACGATTTATTGGAGTGTTTGAATATGTGCGTGAATGGTACTTTCTACTTTATTGCACGAAAAGTTTAAATTGTACTCATTTGGCCGGGGAATGCCCCGAAGGATTTGTATTGATTTATCCGGGGAATGCCCTGAAGTAGCATGTACGCAAAGGAGGCTCGTGATCAAGGCCCGGAACGTCGGGTGGAGTTTAGTTTAGGATTAGTTTAGAATAGAATAGGTTTTATATTTCAGCACCTCTTTTATTTTGGATTGTATAATTTGGACTGAACATTATTTTTATTTGTTTTGAATTGTGTGATTTATTTGTTTGCTTGTTTTGTGTGTTTATGTGGTTTGTACATTTGTAATGTCAAATTAGCCGATACGCTCCACCAAGCGACCGTGGTCGAACCACGGGATCGAGGGGTGCCTAACACCTTCCCCTCGGTCAACAAAATTCCTTAGCCGGAATCTCTGTTCGTAAACCGGTTTAAAGAGTCAAATGGTTTCGAAAAGGATTTTCCAATGGTGACTTGGCACACCAGATTATGCCAAGTGGCGACTCTGATTTTGAATGTAAAAACAATTTTTTTTCGGAACCAATCTTCATTTTGTCACTTTAATAAAAAACCCTTCAAACCTTAAAATACATATCTTTTTTTGGAGTCGAAAAAAGGGTGTGACATTGTGCTCCTCGTTTCAATTTTTCATCAAAACTTTCTTTTATCATTGCTTTATATATTGTCTTGCGATCATCATTACTCAAACTTTTTTTTGAGCCTTGATGATTGTGGTAATTCATTATCTGTATTGTCATTATATGTATTATCACCCGTTTGTTTTTCTAAAAAAATGTTATAAATGTTTGTGTTTATAATAATATGCATTATAAGAGAAAAGATAAGCTAACAACGTAGAATTTTTAAATGGATGCATACAAAATTTATTTTCAAAGTAGAATCTGTAAAAAAAATCATGATGTAAACAACGTAATGTGAGGAAAAAAATAATAAGTCAACAATTTAGAAGAAAGAATTATATGCATACCAACAGTAATAATGCTTGATTTTTCATGTACTGATTGTGATCCTTCCTCAAATGATGTATCTTCTTCACTTGACTCAATGTTTAAATTCAACAAAAAATTACTCACCGGAAATATTTCATCTTTGGAGTAGTTGAATCAAGATTAAGATCAGGTACATGATATATAACGACACAATCATCTTCAGGTTCGACAGATATATTTAGATCTTTTTGATTCAATGAAATTTGAAGATTATGTGTTGTAGTTATTCTTATTTAAGCACTTACTTATTTTTACAATATTAAAGTGAATCACCTTTACAATATTTTTTATAGAAAAATTAAGTTATCAATTTTTTGGCTCAGATTTTAGCTCCAAAAATTTAATAATTTGAAATGAAAATTAAAAATTTTAGCTTAATAAATAGATTTGCAAAATGCTTAGTTAGAATATATTAGCAAAACTAAATTAATTATAAAAATGATGAGTCTTGCTAAACGTACTCATGCATATGCTTATGCAGAGTGGTAATGGATAGAGTGCTCAAGATTTTAGTACTATAAAAAAAAAAAAGCTAATGAACAGGCAAATTTTATGTTTAATCAATGCTTAGATACCAAAGTTCAATGTTTAAATAATACTTTCTTCGTTTTAAATTATTTGATTCTTTGCACTTAGCACACCTCTTAAGATGTCAATGATTGAAGGTGTAATTTTACTTTTTTTACCTTTATACCCTAATAACTAAGCAATAATTATGGAATAAAAATCAAAGATCAATTTGTTTGAAAAATTGTATTCATTAAACAGAAATGACTTTGGAGTAGTACTAAAAAGAAAAAGAGGAGTCATTTACATATGATGACTTTAAAATTCAATAATTTTATTTTCAGTAATTTTAAAACGTGTGATACTTAATAGAGGTAAAATTGAAAAAAAAAAAAAAATCTAAAATAGTCTTGATTTTATAAGTAGGACAAATAATTTAACAAATATAAAAAGTAGGTTAAGTAATTTGAAACGGAGAGAGTACCAAATTTTTATCTTTAGTCATAAGATTGATTATTAAATTTTAAAAAATAAATAAAAATAAAAAATTAAAATATATTTTTAATTATTAACTTTTTAATAAATGTGTCAAGATCATAAGAGCCTTAGGACTAGTTAAATTGAAAAAAATAGAGAAAATGCTCAAATATGCCACTGAACTATTATAAATGGCTCATTTATGCCATCTGTTAAAAGTTGGGCTCATTCATGCCATCGCCGTTATAAAACTGGTCCATCCATGCCATCACTTTTTAACGGTGGTTTTCTAAAAAACTGTTTTGCCACGTGGCCTCTTATTAGAGGTCCACGTTATTTTTTTTTTTTTTTTTTTTTTTAGTTTTGATCCATTAAGAAGAATTCACCCACACCTAATCTATCACCTTAACTCACTTTAATATTACTCTTAATTTTGACCCTAGATTTAAACATATATATAATCATTTAGTCTTCGAACATAAAATTTACACACTTGAATACTACATTTAAAATAATATAGGTTAGAATAATTAATAATTTAAAATGACAAATGAATAAATTGTGATTAAAAATTAATTTATTTGACTCTCGAAATCAGAACATCATCACATAATTTAGGACGAAGAGAATACCACATAAATAAGGGACCACAACTTTTAATTAGGAAGAATACCTAAAAATCTCTTCTAAATTTGGATTATAAGTTTTATAATTGAATTATCGGTAGTCTTAATTATTTTGTGAATTTGGCTATTTGGTAGCCTTTATACTCTTTAACGTGGACGAGACGTAGAGCATAACTTTTTTCTGCGTGGGTGGATTATTTAATATACACATCAAAGATCCATTAATATACACATAAATAGTGTCTGCGTGAGTAGGTATCAAACAACACTAAAAAATATGCGGACTGAAAACACCCTACGTACCTGGATGGTGGTCTTTTATTTATTTTATATTTTTTTAAATTCTAACACGCCTAAAAATAAATTATGCTCTACGTCTCGTCCATGTTAAAGAGTATAAAGGCTACCAAATAGCCAAGTCCACGAAATAATTAAGACTACCAATAATTCAATTATACAACTTATAATCCAAATTTAGAAGAAATTTTTAGGTATTTTTCCTAATTTAAAGTTGTGGTCCTTTATTTATGTGGTATTCTCTTCGTCCTAAATTATGTGATGATGTTCGGATTTCGAGAGTCAAAACAAATTATTTTTTAATCACAATTTATTCATTTGCCATTTTAAATTATTAATTATTCTAACCTATATTATTTTAAACGTAGTATTCAAGTGTGTAAATTTCATGTTCGAAGACTAAATGATTATATATATGTTTAAATCTAGGGTCAAAATTAAGAGTAATATTAAAGTGGGTTAAGGTGATAGGTTGGGTGTGGGTGAATTGTTCTTAATGGATCAAAACTTAAAAAAAAAAAAAAAAAATTTAATAAATGACGTTGACCTCTAATAAGAGGCCACGTGGCAAAGCAGTTTTTTTGAAAACCACCGTTAAAAAGTAATGGCATGGGTGAACCGGTTTTATAACGGCAATGACATGAATGAACCCAACTTTTAACGGATGACATAAATGAGCCATTTCTGATAGTTCAGTGGCATATTTGAGCCTTTTCTCCCAAAAATATACAATATCCGAATGTTAAAACTATATTTGAACATAAATAAATGCATATAAACGGGCACGAAGATGAACGCGAAGAAAAGACCAAACACATCGACATACACCTCAACTTGACTCTATCTTTTACTTTGGCACCTCAAGTGAACGATGTTCATTTTAAATAAACTGAATATAAAATGTGTTACTTTGGCACCTTTTGCCCTGATAAAAAAAGAATCCTAGACACATGTAATCCAACTTATCCACGCGAATTTTATATGCCAATTAAAATCTATCACGCTAAGACCAACAATAACATACCCAGTGTATTCCCACATAGTGGGGTCTGGGGAGGGTAGAGTGTATGTAGACCATACCACTACCTTAGGTGAAGTAGAGAGGCTGTTTCCGATAGACTCCCGGCTTAAAATCGATAACAGTATAGCAAACACAAAGGATAAGTGCATATAAACTAGTACAATATGCAAAATAAACTAACACCACTAGCAACAAGATAACACTACAACCACAAGATAATAGTAAGAACTATTTAACCAAAATCATAGACATCACACAGCACCACAAATAAGAAATTACAGACACAGAAAAATACTCCCTTACTGTTACCGACGCACTCTCATCCCCTAACCCTCTACCCTAATCTGCTTCCTCCACACCTTCCTATCAAGGGTCATGTCTTCCATAAGTTACAACTGCTCCATATCATGCCTAATCATTGCCCTCAAATATTTCTTCGGTCTACCTCTACCCCGCCTAAAACCATCCATATCTAGTATCTCACACCTCTGCACTGGAGTATCAAAACCCCTCCTCATCACGTGTCCGAACCAACGTAACCTCACTTCTCGCATCTTATCCTCCACCGAAGCAAATCCCACCTTCTCTCGAATAATCTCATTCCCCACCTTATCTTTCTTGGTATGTCCACACATCCATCACATCTTACTAAAGTTAGTGGCCTAAAGCAAAATTTTACTATGAGGCCTTAAATGTATGTATGTACATAAGAAAATACTATCAATAATTTAGAGTTATTTTTTAATTCTTATGTACTAATTTTTTATTATAGTATTATTAGAAGACATTAAACATTTAACTTCACATAGTAATATTATTATTTATAAAAGTAAAGACTAATTTTAATTAATAAGATGTTAGTCATTTATTTGCAATGCATTACCTTGAATATTATTGTGCAAACTTATTTATTAATGTGACGATTTGATAAAAAATTCTAAAATATTTTTTAATAAAAAGTAGATAGTTCTTCTTTCTTTTTTAATTAATTTAAATTTTGTACCTTTTATATTTTATAATTTTTAATATTATTTTAAGTGAAATTAAAATCATAAAAATTTATATTAAATTTTTTGGGGTCTCAAAACTTTGGGGGCCTAAAGCAAATACTTTACTAGCCTTACCCTTGAATCACCCCTGAGTCACGCAGGAATTGACTTTCCACGTTAGCCTTCAGCACTAAAAGGGAAAAAAATTCCAAAAATCTCATTTTCCACTTGCTCCGATTGAAATTCGACTGAAAAATGCTTTGTAAGACTTAATGATTTTTTCACTTTTGTTTTGATTTTTCTTTGATTCCTAGTGATTTCTAACTAATAAAGGTTTATTTTGTAGGTACAATGCCTGCTGTCACACCCCTTTTCGACTGGTACTCCAAAAAATGGGTACATTTTTAAAATTTGAAAGGGTTTTATTATTTAAGTGACAAGAAATGAAAATTTATTTCGAAAAAGGATTATTTGCATTTTTTATTCAGAGTCGCCACTTGGCATAATCCGGTGTGCCAGGTCACCATTGGAAAATCCTTTTCAAAATCATTTGACTCTTTAAACTGGTTTGCGAACGGAGACTCCGGCTAAGGAATTCTGTTGACCGAGGGGAAGGTGTTAGGCACCCCTCGATCCCGTGGTTCAACCACGGTCGCTTGGTAGAGTGTATCAACTATTTTGGCATTATGAAATGTATAAACCACACAAAAGCACGCAAAAAACAATCAAACAATAAACAAAACAAAACAATCCAAAAAAATGTAAAGTCCAGTCCAATTATACAATCTAAAAAAATAGAAAAATACGAAAATATAAATCCTATTCTAAACTAAATCTAGACTAAACTCCAATGCCTTACCCGATGTCGTGGGCCTTCATCACGATCATTTTCCGCCAACATGATACGTCGGGGCATTCCCCGGTGAATAAGTACATAAGACCTCGGGGCATTCCCCGGCTAAATGAATACATTTGAATTGAATGCGATAAAGTAGAAAACATTCAACACATAACTCCATCTTCAAACATCCAACGAAACACTTATTTCTAAATTTTGCCTACTCGAACCTACGATTGCCTACCCATTCGACCTAAAACAGTGACATTATCGAGTTCACCAACATTATTCATGTTTATTCCAAGTTGAGCAAAAAGTAACAATAAAACCATCATTAACCCCAAATTCATCATTTTATCAATCTCGTAATTCCACCCCAATTTTTCTTTTATCAACCCATTAAAACATGATCAAACTCATTCCTCAAACCAACATAGGCGAATCACAAACGTCATGATCAATATCAATAAGAATCCAACAAAACATAATAACACCACACATATTCACAAATCATTCACGCACCAAGATAGATAAAAAGAGAGAGGGCTAAGAAATGGACCTTCCGAATCGACTGTCGTTGATAGTGATGAGTTAAAGAAATCCGAATCCGAAAGCTCGACGAGAAAACCGCAACAACGACAAAACCCCAACTCAAATCGGTTAAAAAAAAATTGATGAAAAGTCTCGAAGTAGAACAACTGACTCAGAACCGAACGCTAACAACAAAAATTCCAGCCCAATTCACGGTAGAAAACTGAGGGCGCATATAAATTCGAACCCCGAACTCCGACGAGTTACCAGTGACAGAAATCGACCGGAGTAGAGCGGATTCCAGCTGGATTTCATCTAGAAATCAAGACGACCAAAAGGATTTTGGGAATTTTAGGATGGAGCAGACCTAGATGGTGAGTCTGACGTCGATTCCGGCGAGCTAAGTTGTCGGAGCAGTGACCAACGACTTGAAACCCTCTCGATCTATTCCATTTCTTCAACGTATGGTGTGCGATTAAGTGTGCATATGTGTGCGTACAGTGATGGACGGTGAGGAATGACGATAGTAAGAACGAAACAGGACCTTTAATGGTGTCCCAGATAATGGAAATTGTAAGGTTTCTGTGTTGCGTTTCCGTCTATGCGGATGTATGCATATGTGGTTGTGCGAGTGTGACTATTGTGAGTGATGAACGAAAGAGAAAAAAAATCCAAGATCCAGCCCCTCTTCTCTGTGTATATGAATATATGGAGAGAAAAATCAAAAATGGGGGTCCTCCTCTTTTTTCTCTGAATCTGTGTGGTCTATATATTAGGATGCGGTAGTGGGGTAGGGTAGTGAGGTAGGGGTAGGGGTAGGGATAGAGTTTGTTAGAGTAGGGTAGGTAGGTGTTGTTTTTTAATTGGAGGGATAAGGGTTAGGTGTCCACTTTTAATTGGGAAGGTTGTTAATTTGTTATCAATTGGGATTATGTGGGAATTTTGGGATAAGATTTATTTAGAGTTGGTTTTGATTTTTGTCATTTGTGGAAGGATAATTACATGATTGAGGGTACACGGTAGGATAAGGTAAAAAATGGATAAAAATGATATTGTGGAGGGACGAAATTAGGTGTCTACATCATGCCCCCTTTGAATGTAAACACGAAGTGTTTTCAGACAAAGAAGTAGACAACAAGACTGAATTTTGTCCCGACCATTATTCAAAGAAAGAAATAGATCGAAGAAGGACAACCGGGTCTTGACTTAAGACATCCTACCTACCCAAGTTACGAGAGAATCATGTCACGGGTAATTCAAAGAATTGGAAGAGGTGGACTATACCGAGTTGGAGAGTCGAGTGAGGTTCCGTCGAGGTTCCGGTCCGTGGCTCTGTTATTACATTAAAAATGAAAATTACAAGTTAAAACATAAATGAAATTACAAAAATCCTATCTATACAGCTTCTGTTGGTTCTTGACTCGACTTTCATCACCCGATTCTTCAGGCGGGCTCCTGACTTGTAATTTCTTTCCCCTTGTTGCTTGGCTTTCAATTGCTTCACTTTGTTGCTTGACTCTTTTGTTTCTTCACCCTATTCTCCAGGCGGGCTCCTGACTTGCTATTTCATCACTTTGTTGCTTGACTTTTCATTTTCTTCACTCTGTTCTCCCGGTGGGCTCCGAACTTGCTATTTCATCACCCTGTTCTTCAGGCGGGCTCCTGAAACTCAAAATTAAAACTAGAACAAAAATTATCCCAAACAAGAATTATAAATAATTAGTATTTCATTTTTTGAAAGCATTGTCCCATTTTCTAGGAGGGTCCTGAACATAAAGTAAAATCCCATTTTTCAGGAGGGTCCAGAACAGAAAGTAAAGTCCCATTTTTCAGGAGGGTCCTGAACATAAAGTAAAATCCCATTTTTCAGGAGGGTCCTGAACATAAAGTAAAATCCCATTTTTCAGGAGAGTCCTGAACAGAAAGTAAAATCCCATTTTTCAGGAGGGTCCTGAACATAAAGTAAAATCCCATTTTTCAGGAGGGTTCTGAACATAAAGTAAAATCCCATTTTTCAGGAGGGTCCTGAACAGAAAGTAAAATCCCATTTTTCAGGAGGGTCCTGAACATAAAGTAGAATCCCATTTTTCAGGAGAGTCCTGAACAGAAAGTAAAGTCTCATTTTTCAGGAGGGTCCTGAACATAAAGTAAAATCTCATTTTTTAGGAGGGTCCTGGACATGAAGTAAAATCCCATTTTTCAGGAGGGTCCTGAACAGAAAGTAAAGTCCCGTTCTTCAGGAGGGTCCTGAACAGAAAGTAAATTCTCATTTTTCAGGAGGGTCCTGAACATAAAGTAAAATCCCATTTTTCAGGAGGATCCTGAACATAAAGTAAGGTCCCATTTTTCAGGAGGGTCCTGAACATAAAGCAAAGTCCCATTTTTCAGGAGGGTCCTGAACATAAAGTAAAGTCCCATTTTTCAGGAGGGTCCTGAACTGAAAGCAAATTCCCGTTCTTCAGGAGGGTCCTGAACAGAAAGTAAAATCCCATTTTTCAGGAGGGTCCTGAACATAAAGTAAAATCCCATTTTTCAGGAGAGTCCTGAACAGAAAGTAAAGTCCCATTTTTCAGGAGGGTCCTGAACATAAAGTAAAGTCCCATTTTTCAGGAGGGTCCTGAACTGAAAGCAAATTCCCGTTCTTCAGGAGGGTCCTGAACAGAAAGTAAATTCCCATTTTTCAGGAGGGTCCTGAACATAAAGTAAAATCTCATTTTTCAAGAGGGTCCTGAACATAAAGTAAAATCCCATTTTTCAGGAGGGTCCTGAACATAAAGTAAAGTCCCATTTTTCAGGAGGGTCCTGAACAGAAGGTAAAATCCCATTTTTCAGGAGGGTCCTGGACATAAAGTAAAATCCCATTTTTCAGGAGGGTCCTGAACATAAAGTAAAGTCCCATTTTTCAGGAGGATCCTGAACATAAAGTTAAGTCCCATTTTTCAGGAGGGTCCTGAACTGAAAGCAAATTCCCGTTCTTCAGGAGGGTCCTGAACAGAAAGTAAAATCCCATTTTTCAGAAGGGTCCTGCACATAAAGTAAAATCCCATTTTTCAGGAGGGTCCTGAACAGAAAGTAAAGTCCCATTTTTCAGGAGGGTCCTGAACATAAAGTAAAGTCCCATTTTTCAGGAGGGTCCTGAACTGAAAGCAAATTCCCGTTCTTCAGGAGGGTTCTGAACAGAAAGTAAATTCCCATTTTTCAGGAGGGTCCTGAACATAAAGTAAAATCCCATTTTTGAGGAGGGTCCTGAACATAAAGTAAAGTCCCATTTTTCAGGAGGGTCCTGAACATAAGGTAAAGTCCCATTTTTCAGGAGGGTCCTGAACAGAAGGTAAAATCCCATTTTTCAGGAGGGTCCTGGACATAAAGTAAAATCCTATTTTTCAGAAGGGTCCTGAACATAAAGTAAAATCCCATTTTTCAGGAGGGTCCTGAACATAAAGTAAAATCCCATTTTTCAGGAGGGTCCTGAACATAAAGTAAAGTCCCATTTTTCAGGAGGGTCCTGAACATAAAGTAAAGTCCTATTTTTTTAGGAGGGTCCTGAACAGAAGGTAAAATCCCATTTTTCAGGAGGGTCCTGGACATAAAGTAAAATCCCATTTTTTCAGAAGGGTCCTGAGCAGAAAGTAAAATCCCATGGATGTGCATTTCCAATGGTAGCTGAATCAAGTGAAACGAATTTGCCCCTATTTCAATCAAAGAAAAATTGGTCAGTTAAAAACTTAGTGGTGGTTTGCAGCTCTTGGCTTCTCAGGTATCTGCCCCAGTACTTGTTCCTTTCATCTTTGTTCCAAATTGCTAACGCTTGCCCTGTCTTACCGCATCATTGACCAAGATCCAGATTGAGAGAGATGAGTTCTGACTCGAACAATGGGTTTCCATTTTTACCATGCCCCTGAGGTGCACTCTTTTCCCAAATCTGAATGATTCCACGAATCCAATAGCCTGTCGGTTGATAGACTCCCTTTGCTTCGTGTTGAATTACGATCATATTTCTTTCCTGTATTGTTCCTTGGCTTTTCCTCATATAAATGGAAAGACTGGTAGTAAATTTTGAAATCCTTTCTCGCTTGTTTTGACACAGACTTGACTTAAAAAATGTAAAGAAATGATGGTGACTCTTGTTTTGATAAATAACATAAGAAAAGACAAAAACATGAATATGTAAATGAAAGAAAAGGGCAATGTCCCATATTCAAAAAGAAAACTTATCTGAATACGACAACCAACTCCAATGAGTATGACATGCATTTTGGATTGAGCTGTCTGATCTTCCTATCCAAACTCCCCATTTGTTGTTGAGTTCGTGCCTTTTGCCACTGAGCCGCTTCTTCAAATCCATTGGACTCATACATCATATTCGACTGACGACATCTAAAAAGACTTTCGCCAACAAATCTCTTTCTTTTCACTTTCCGCCTTTCTCTTAAACTCTCTATCGCCCTACGGTGCCCATGAGGATTTTCACCAATAAGACTCTCATTTTTGTATTTCTCTCAACTCACCCATCGCCTTACGGTGCCCGCAAAGGTTTTCATCAATAAGACTCTCATTTTTGTATTTCTCTCAACTCACCCATCACCTTACAGTGCCCGCAAAGGTTTTCATCAATAAGACTATCTCATTTTTGTATTTCTCTCAACTCACCATCGCCTTATGGTGCCTGTAAAGGTTTTCACCAATAAGACTCTCTCATTTTCATTTTCTAACAACTCACCATCGTCTTATGGTGCCTGCAAAGGTTTTCACCAATAAGACTCTCTCATTTTTGTATTTCTTTCCTGATTTCTTATGCTGAGGGAGACAAACGGTACTTCGCAGTGTATCGTCATATCCATTGCATGCTCAGCCTTAACACTATCAAAAATTGATCTGAAGGACTTTCTTTGGTTGTAACTTGGCTTTTGGTCAAGGTTAGAAAAGATGGTAAGAGGCTCAAACGATACTTGAAGTGGGGGTGGGACTTACGACTTTTGGAATCGACTCAAACAATGCATTAACTCATGCCTCAGTTTTGTTGACTGGGTGAATCTTAAAATTTATTTGGTTGGACCGAGCCCGAAATAGGGCATCCTACGTATCTCATTCTCGAGAGAGAAGAATCAGGTCACACGTAGTTCCATCAGCTTGTTCTTTGTTTTGAATTTTTTTTCCGAACTCTTTCTTTTATTCTTATTTTCTTGACATTTATCTTTGACTCTATTTTGATTCCAAAAGAGGGATATGAAAGAAAAATAAACGAGGCTCAAACGGGTAAACAAAGGATGACACAATGTTTGGATAGAAGAATAAAATGCCTTCATCATATCAATCTTCAAAATGCAAGTACTAAACATGCAATAAAATCAAACAAAGGACCAATATCATACATAGTATCTTTTGACCGCATCAACATTGATAGCCATTTCTGCCATTTTGCCTTCAGTATCTGTCAAATATAAGGCTCCATTGGGTAACACTTTCTTCACAACGAAGGGACCTTGCCAGTTAGGGGAGAACTTTCCTTTCGCTTTAACCTGGTGAGGAAGGATACGTCTTAATACCAACTGACCAACTTCAAAGTTCCTGGGACGGACCTTTTTGTTATACGCACGAGCCATCCTCCTCTGATACAACTGGCCATGACACACGGACGTTAGCCTTTTTTCTTCAATCAAACTCAAATGTTCTAGTCGGGTTTTTACCCATTCATCATCATCAATCTCTGCTTCTGCAATCACACGAAGAGAGGGAATTTCAACTTCTGCAGGGATAACTGCTTCTGTCCCATACACCAATAAATATGGAGTTGCCCCTGTTGAAGTACAAACAGTGGTGCGATAACCCAGCAATGCAAATGGAAACTTTTCATGCAACTGTCTAGACCCTTGTACCATTTTTCGCAGTATCTTCTTTATATTCTTATTGGCGGCTTCTACAGCACCATTGGCCTTTGGGCGATATGGAGTAGAATTTTGATGTGCAATCTTAAACTGTTGACACACTTCTTGCATCAAATGACTATTGAGATTGGCAGCATTGTCTGTAATAATCATCTTAGGAATTCCAAATCTACAAATGATATTGGCATGAACAAAATCTACCACAACCTTCTTTGTCACCGACTTGAAAGTTACTGCTTCCACCCACTCTGTGAAGTAGTCAATGGCTACCAAAATGAATCTATGTCCATTTGATGCCTTTGGCTCAATCGGTCCAATCACATCCATTCCCCAAGCTACGAACGGCCATGGAGCGGCCATTACATGCAACTCAACAGGAGGAGAACGTATTAGATCGCCGTGCACCTGACATTGATGACACTTTCGAACAAACTGAATAGAATCCCTCTCCATAGTAAGCCAGTAATAACCTGCTCGAAGAATCTTCTTTGATAAGACGTGACCGTTCATATGCGACCCGCATACTCCAGAGTGTATTTCAACCATGATTGTCGAGGCTTCTTTTGCATCTACACACCTTAAAAATCCCAGATCTGGGGTCCTCTTATACAAGATTCCCCCACTTAAGAAAAATCTACTAACCAAACGCCTAATAGTCCTTTTTTTATCGTTGGTGGCATATGCTGGGTATTCTCCTGACTGAATGAACCGCTTGATATCCAAAAACCAAGGTTCTCCATCGAGCTCTTCTTCAACCGCATTACAGTAAGTATGCTGATCATGACTCTGTATATGCACTGGATCGATGTAGGCTTTGTCAGGATGTTGGAGCATTGAAGATAGAGTGGCTAAAGCATCAGCAATTTCATTACGAATCCTTGGAATATGCCTAAATCTTACTGACACAAATCGTCGGCATAGCTCCTGCAAGCATTGTCGATATGGGATGAGCTTCAAATCTCGCGTCTCCCAATCCCCTTGAATTTGATGGACGAGTAAATCCGAATCTCCCAACACCAATAATTTTTGGACTCCCATATCAACAGCTAACCTCAAACCAAGGATGCAGGCTTCATACTCTGCCATATTGTTAGTACAGTAGAATCGAAGTTGTGCTGTTATCGGGAAATGTTGTCCCGATTCAGAGACAAGAACCGCACCTATTCCGACTCCTTTCATATTGACAGCTCCATCAAAGAATAACCTCCAACCTGGATCAGCATCTACAACGACTTCATCGACACACGACACTTCTTCGTCAGGAAAATATGTCTTTAATGGCTCGTACTCTTCATCGATGGGATTCTCAGCAAGATGATCTGCCAAGGCTTGGGCTTTCATGGCGGTTCGAGTCACATATACGATGTCGAACTCGGTAAGCAATATTTGCCACTTTGCCAATCGACCTGTCGGCATAGGCTTCTGAAAGATATACTTCAAAGGATCCATGCGGGAGATGAGATAAGTAGTATAGGATGAGAGATAGTGCTTCAACTTCTGTGCTATCCAAGTTAGGGCACAACACGTCCTTTCAAGAAGAGTATACCTGGCCTCATAAGTGGTGAACTTCTTGCTAAGATAATAAATAGCCTGCTCTTTTTTGCATGTGATATCATGTTGCCCCAGGACACACCCGAAAGAATTGTTCATGACTGACAAGTATAAGATCAAAGGCCTACCAGGCTCCGGGGGTACCAACATGGGCGGATTTGACAAATATCTTTTGATTCGATCGAACGCTTCCTGACATTCTTCAGTCCATTTTACCACAGCACTCTTTTTCAGCAACTTGAATATGGGCTCACAAGTGGTTGTGAGTTGAGCAATAAACCTGCTAATGTAGTTCAGTCTACCAAGAAAACTCATTACCTCCGTTCTATTCTTGGGCGGGGGCAAATCCTGAATGGCTTTGATTTTCGAGGGATCTAATTCAATTCCCCGACGGCTGACTACAAACCCTAACAACTTTCCAGATGGAACTCCAAATACACATTTTGTCGGGTTGAGTTTGAGATTATACCTGCGAAGTCTTTCAAAGAACTTTCTCAAGTCTTTTACATGGTCGGCCTGACTTTTTGACTTAATAATCACATCATCCACGTAAACCTCAATCTCCTTATGCATCATGTCATGAAACATAGTGGTCATGGCTCACATGTATGTTGCTCCAGCATTCTTCAAACCGAACGGCATCACCCGATAACAATAAGTTACCCATGGTGTGATAAAAGATATCTTCTCCGCGTCTTTATCATCCATAATAATTTGGTGATATCCGGCATAGCAATCCACAAAAGTGGCAACCTCGTGTTTAGCACAGTTGTCTAGTAAAATATGGATGTTGGGCAGTGGAAAATCATCTTTTGGACTTGCCCTGTTCAAATCGCGGTAATCAACACACACTCAAATTTTGCCATCTTTCTTTGGTACGGGAACAACATTGGATAACCACATGGGATAACAAGCCACTCGAATTACTTTGGCTTCAAGTTGTTTCATGATTTCCTCTTTGATTTTAATACTCACATCTGTTTTAAACTTCCTCAACTTCTGTTTGACAGGAGGGAATGCGGGATCCGTTGGCAATTTGTGAGACACTAATTTAGTGCTTAAACCAGGCATATCATCATAAGACCATGCCAAAACATCCTTATAATCCATTAACGTTTGAATCATTTCATCTTTTAGCTGGGGCAAAATATGTACACTGATTTTAGTTTCCCTAACATCTTCTTGATCCCCTAGATTTATTGGCTTAGTCTCATTCAAATTAGGATTCGGTTTGTCTTTAAATTGTTCCAACTCTTTGCTTATTTCTTCTAATGCTTCTTTTTCATCATATTCCTCATCCTGCTCCATTACATCTGGATTATTTTGGATTTTAAGATCAGGCTGAAAATTTCGCATGCATGTCATGTCATTAGAATCAGCATAAAGAGAACTGTGTAAAAAAAAGAAAAACAAACTATATTATACACAAAACAAAAGGGACATTGCATTTCATTAAATAAAAGATAGAAGGGTTTAAACACAGACACCAATATAACATAAACAAACTAAAATCCGAATTACAACCCTGAAATAACTCGGATAAACAGAAAGAAAAATAAAATAAACTACCAAAACTCCCTCCTGAAGGGTAGAGGAGTGACTTCCCAATTATTGAGCCGGACAGCTGGACCTATGAATTGCACATCTGCCATACTGGTACCTTCTCCTGCTTCAACCATATCAACTTCAATAAAAAGGTTCTGGAGGTCACCCACCAATTCAGCTTCAGATTCCACATGCTTCGTGAGATCGCTCTTAACAAATGACTCACTGAGTAGTGGCATTGGGCGAGGGAGTGACCATATTTCCTTCTTCCTTCCCCTGATTTTCTTCAGATCTTCAGCTGTAGGCTCAAATCTCAGACTAAACGTGCCCACGTTCTCACTCGGACATATGGGATGAACTATACCATGCAGAGATGCTCCCAAACCTTTTCCTGGCTCAAATCCGTATTTCCAAAGTTCACTCACCATCATGATAGAAGTAGAAGACAATTGCGGTCCCGGTATAGCTTGCCACTCAGGGATACGACTCACTGGCATTGTATCAAAAATTTGATAGACGAATGTCTCCTCTACGTTATTTGCTTCAATAAAGGACAAGGGAGAATCTTCGTAGGCTGATAAATCTTCTTCACCATGAATAACTACTTCTTGTCTGTCATGCTCAAACTTAATCATTTGGTGCAGCGTAGATGCAACTGCCTTGGCCTTGTGGATCCAGGGCCTTCCCAACAACAGATTGTAAGTGGATTCTACGTTCAATACCTGAAACTCTATGGCAAACTCAACAGGCCCTATGGTCAACATTAGTTCTATTTCGCCAATGGAATTTGATTTTGCACCATCGAAAGCCCTAACACATACATTGTTGGGCTTGATCCTATCAGCACCAACATGCAGTTTTTGCAAAGTAGAAATAGGGAAAATATTTGCACCTGAACCCCCATCAATCATAACATGAGTGACGTAGAAATCCTCACACTTCACTGTAATGTAAAGACCCCGATTATGCCCTGTACCTTCAACAGGCAATTCATCATCAGAAAAGCTGATCCGATTGACCTCAAAGATTTTTCCCACTATTTTCTCAACCTGGTTGATTGTAATCTCCCTTGGAATATATGTTTCATTCAATACCTTCAGTAAAACATCACGATGCTCCTTGGAGTGCAACAACAAAGATAAAAGGGAAATTTGAGCAGGGGTTTTCTTCAGCTGGTCTAATACTGAATACTCTGGCAATTTTATCTTTTTCAAAAAATCTTCGGCTTCCTCCTCAGTGATAGGCTTTTTGATAGACGATGGTCCACTCACCGTTGGCTTAGACTTTCTTAAGCTTTCAGGCACGAAGCATCTTCCTGACCTGGTCAAACCTCCTACCTCATCTACATCTTCCACAACTTCTTTCCCGTGATAGGTCATCACAGTCCGCCCATAATTCCAGGGAATCCTTTTCGTATCAACTATCGGAGGTTGGGTCACCGGTTTGAGGACAATAGGCGCTGCCAGTGCTCCTTTCACCGTCAAGATAGGCTGACTCAAATCTCCCACCACTGTCAACTTAGGTTTATCCTGACTCAAATCACCATACCTTCTGGCGCCTTGTACTGTGATCAGGGGCTTATTTGTGCTTTCTCAGGATTTATCCTCCCTCATTCCTTCCTGGCTCAATGATATTGCTTTCAAAGACTCCGCTACATTCACCGATTTCTCCTCAGTGGTGTGTATCTTGACAATAGGCTTATAACCCCTCGAAGAATCTTTCCCATCATATATCAATTCTAATATATTGGCTTTAGCATGGGTTGGCAACGGATTCTGGTTAATGTTTGGACCCTCCGGGGCTTGGACCAACATCTGATTTATGTCAATCAAATCTTGGACAGCTCTCTTTAAATGCCAGCATTTCTCAATATCATGGCCTGGCATATCAAAACAGTACGCACACCTTAAAGAATAATCGAGATTCCTTGGTGGTGGATTTGAAAGCCTTCCTTGAATTGGGCTTAAAACCTTCAACTTCCTCAACCTATCAAACAAGCTAGCATATGACTCCCCAAGAGGTGTGAATTGAGTTTTGACCGTTTTCTCCTGCTTATACTCGGGCCTAGGCTGAAAACTGGGTCTGGAGGGGTTTTGGTAATTTGGTGGAGCGAATGGGCGATTTTGTGAAGTTTGCGCGCGCCACTGCAGGTAAGAAGGGGTTTGGGCATATGGCTGCGCACTATATACTGGGTAAGGGGGTGGTGGAATGGAATATAAAGGGTTTTGTGGAGGGTAGTAATGGTGGGGAGGAATATATGGAGCTTGGGCGTAGACTTGGGCTTGGGATTGGGGATAGGGGCGAGGTGGTCTTTTAGGATAAGAATGGGTTCCGGCTACGACAGTCGCAACGTCCTCTTTCTTCTTTTTGCCTCCAAATACGCCAGATCCACCTTGAATCGCTTGTGTGGTAGCTTTTAATGCAGCAAAACTCACTATTCGACCGGTCTTAATCCCGTCCTCTATCATCTCCCCCATTTTGAGGACTTTCATAAAAGACTTTCCCATTACCGGAAGTAAATGTTGAAAATAGGTCTCATCCTGCGCCTGAATGAAAACTTCTACCAACTTACTTTCTTTCATTGGAGGCTTTACCCTAGCGGCTTGTTCACGCCACCTTATCGTGTATTCCCTAAAACCTTCAATGCTCTTTTTCTTCATGTTGACCAAAGATTTTTCGTCCGAAATCAAGTCGATGTTGTATTGAAAATGTTGAACAAATTCAGAAGCCAAATCATCCCAACTGTTCCATTTATCGATATCCCGATCGATGAACCATTCTGAAGCCAGATCTGAAAGACTCTCACTAAAGAAGGCCATGAGTAGTTCTTTCTTTCCTTCTGCAGCCCTCAACTGGTTGCAATAACGTCTCAAGTGTGCAACAGGATCACCGTGCCCTGCGTACTTCTCGAACTTAGGCATCTTAAAACTGGGGGGCAGGTTGATGTCTGGGAACATGCACAGGTCTTTATAGGAAACACTTTTATAATCTCCGATTCCTTGCAAATTCCTCATAGCTTGCTCTAAACTCTTCAGTTTCCGGGCTATGACATCCTGTTCCTCCGTTGCGACAGGTTTCTCCGTATCAAATGGAAATGCAGGCGGCTGAGTGTACCCATACGGTTCATTCAATTGCAGAGTAGGCTCCCTGGCATAATACTGACCATCTGAAACCTTCAGTACTGGCTCACTGGAAGACCGAGGAAGCCTCATTGTGGGACGCACAACATATATGAGAGTTTCATGTGGTGGCGGGGCCACGAATACCGGTGTGATCGGTGGCGCTGGCTGAGCAGCTGGTCTTGATTGGGGAGCTGTCAAGGGCACTCCAGAATTGCCAGGATAATAATGTCGCGAAGTGAATCCTGGCGCGTGCTCAGGTGACTCAGTAGGAGCAGAGAATTATGCCTGAGAGAGCGGTGGGCAATTAGAGATATTCCCAAGACCTTCAGGGAGCGGAGGAGGAGGCATTCCGCTGGCCCATGCCCGGTGCAAATCTATCAATTGTTGCCTGAGCCTTACTACCTCATCATTGTGTTCTGAACTTTCTTCCCTGTGATCCTGATCCGGGTCAATGGGCGAATTTTCAATCTCCCTGCTAGCCATTGCGAGCTTTGCTTTGGATCTAGTGAAGTATGGGTGACTAGCCAGAGTGCTGCAAACCTACCACTGTTATCTGAAAGAACATGCTCATCAAAGACGACATCCGTTAGGATTAGGGTATACCAAAAACATGGGAATCACATTGGTAAAATTGCCCTAAGTTCATGTTCATTTCTACCAGCTTTTGAGGGTAGCGAGGTCATTTCAACATCATCCCGATTTTTATTTACACACTTTTTTTTGTATCAATATCTGTTCTTTTTCTCACGTTATCTACCTTTATTTTATCATTCTTTATGGCTTTTGTTTTCCTTAAAAGAGGAAAAATAATGAAAACAACAAAAACAAAACGATTAGATCGAACACAAAAGTAGGCTGCCTACGTATCATGTTGTACATGAATCAGATTTTGCGTAGTTCGGGCAGCTTATGCATAAATATTACACGAAACACGAAAACAAGTAAATAAAAGAAAGACGTAACATCCTAACATTTCGATGAAAGATAGCAAAACATACAACGAATTTAGGACCACTTTAAAACTAAACAACAAATACAAAACAACACTTTAAACCCCTAACGATATGCGTGCAATAAATACCCGAATAACAAAAACAACTTAACTCCGACTTAACACAGACACCAACCTACAATGACAGAAACATAAAAGACTCAAACTACATAAAGATAAAACATGTTCTTTCAAACTGGTGCTCTGTGTGATGTCCCCGGCTGAGATGAACCCATCTGTGAAGTCCCCATTTTTCCACTTAGACTTTGCAACATGTCCTGCAACGACGTTTTGATACCCGGAAACAAATTTCTTGCCCGTATCCCCGCCTCTTGGAGAGTACACCCGCAAAGGTTTCTCTGACACCCATCCGCAGTTGTGATCAAACGCGACAACTGAACTCTCAAAAACTCCACCTTGACACCCGGATCTTCCTGCTCATCATCTTCTACCATGATTGTTTCTCGTATTCGCCCTCTAAGTTGGGCTGGTAAGGGTCTACTAATGCCACGGGGCAGAGATTGTAGCCAGATTTCATAGTTTTGAGTGCATCCTGTATTTTCCTCGAAAGTATCGACACCTAACTTTATTGCGCTATTCCAGAATTGCTCATATTTGCTTTCCCCCACGGCTTGGTCTTTAAAGTACTCTACATCCTTTAGAAGGTCCATTATTGGGGGGACGTCTTACATCCTACCCAACTGACGCATCACCCTTCTTGGACTGTAAGGCCTAGTGCAGTTAAGTCCTATCAAAACTAGAAAGAGTTGCATTTGAGATCCAATCAAGATTTTCTGAGGGCAAAACCACATATAGCACCAAAGAATGTTGTTTGGAGTTCTTGATTCGAGAAATTTGATCCAAAAATTGACTCCAATAGGAAAAGAAAATTTGTCAAAACGCATTCTTTCTAGCATGGCTTGCACTCGATCATTCAGACAACGGTCGATCACATCTGCTCTAATCAAAGAAGGCGTATGCAAGTGCTCCATCATCCACAACTGCAATATCAGATTACTCCCCTCAAAAAATCGTACCCCTCCTTTTACTTCAGTTAAAGCCTTATATGTTTCTATTAAGATCATTGGTACAATGGTAACCTCATCTTTTTTCTTGAATAAAGCTATCACCACTGATTGTAGACGAGTATTGATACACCTCTCATCTAACGGAAATACTAAGATACCCAACCAAGCCAGACTGAAAACCTCCAAACGACGTTGTTCCCAGATTTTTTTGGTAGTACAGAATTCATCCCAAAAATAGTCGAAACCCTCTAAAGACCCAAATCTAGAAAACAAATAGTCCAAGGAAATCCAAGATTTTTTGAGACATCCCAGATGCTTGTTATCTTTTAATCCACAGAGTCGAAGGAATTTCTTACGAGTATGATTGCGGGCTAAAATCATCTGCTGGACCATGTAAGTCAACCGAAACAAACAAGATATTTCTGCCAGGGTAGGAGTCAATTCACAACTTCCAAACCTAAACACCAAATTATTTGGATCCCAGAAAGTCAACGCAGCTTCTATTAAATCCAGACGAGGCGTGAGATCCATGAGTGTTACAAGATTGCCTAACACTTTTCTCACTTCATGCTTTTCGGAGTAATTGAACGTGCCCCACCACTTGATCAACTTTTTGGGTACCTTGACAACCATAAGGACTCTAGACTTTGTGGACAGATCCATCCTGTAGTAGCAGATAAGAAATTGTCTCAAAATTTGATAAGAGCAAAAGGTTCCCAACCAATGGGAATTTGACGCGGACATACGTCGATGGGACAGACCGCTTCATGACTCCAAATCGCCGAACAGTAATGTTAAATAAAATCAGCCTACTTGGCTAACAACTCTAGGTTACGGAGTAAAAGACCTAGCCTAAGACTAAGACGAAGACCAAAATAAAGGTTACCGGACCCACCGAGGGTTGCCTACGTATCCCGCCCCGAGGGACGGAAATCAGGTATGCGTAATTCGTCCAGATTGGACAACTAACGATTAACTAATAAATTGAACCTAACTTAAGAGACAACAAAAAACAAACGAGTGAAAATATTTTGGATTTTCAACTAGACATTTGAACTAAGATTGACACCACCAATTATAAAAAAAAATCTTTTTGGTATTTTGTTTTTGACAAATAAGTAGACAAAGCAAACAAAACCCTCTTTTTTCATTCATTTTTTTTTGAACTTACGGTACTTTGAGAAGATAAATGCAAAAACGTAAAAAAAATCTTTTTGAGTTTTGGGATCGTGAAGAACAAAAGCCATAAAGAACTCTAAAATAAACTACGACACTCCTTTTGATTCATTCTTTTCGACTCACTTTTTTCCTTCTTTTTTTTTTTTTTTTTTCACACTTTACTTCTAACACATGTTTTCCCCAAATCGGTCCGTCAAATGACCACGTTACCCTCAAATATGCAACAGTTAGCACGTAGGGATGCTTTAAAGGCGAGTCTCCTACAAATGACCGTGTAGGCCCCCCTAGGTCTCAATATGATGCACATTAGAATGAACTAAAGGCTGACCTATGTTGTGGTTTACTAACAAGGCCGTTCGGGGGAGCATATGGTCGATAGTGGCTGCTTTGCTTTCCACCTACTCCATACCTCCAACGGCTCCACCCTAAAATAAAGGTGACTCAACTAAATTTCGTGCGCACGACGTGCGCTCCGAGACTTGTTGCAGAAAGAAGGCTGGGGGGATGGACTCATGATGACAGATATAAAGCGGTAACACATAGGATAATTACTATAAACAAAGAGCACGAAAATGCACAAAAGTAAAAACAATAACAAAACAATAATCACAAACAATGCTTATACACTCGTAATGCCAAACAAAGCCGATACGACTCAAAAATAACCAGAGATTCTGGGTTCGATCCCCAGCAGAGTCGCCAGAGTTGTCACACCCCTTTTTCGACGGGTACTCCAAAAAATGGGTACATTTTTAAAATTCGAAAGGGTTTTATTATTTAAGTGACAAGAAATGAAAATTTGTTTCGAAAAAGGATTATTTGCATTTTTTATTCAGAGTCACCACTTGGCATAATCCGGTGTGCCAAGTCACCATTGGAAAATCCTTTTCAAAATCATTTGACTCTTTAAACTGGTTTGCGAACGGAGACTCCGGCTAAGGAATTTTGTTGACCGAGGGGAAGGTGTTAGGCACCCCTCGATCCCGTGGTTCAACCACGGTCGCTTGGTAGAGTGTATCAACTATTTTGGCATTATGAAATGTATAAACCACACAAAAGCACGCAAAAAACAATCAAACAATAAACAAAACAAAACAATCCAAAAAAATGTAAAGTCCAGTCCAATTATACAATCTAAAAAAATAGAAAAATACGAAAATATAAATCCTATTCTAAACTAAATCTAGACTAAACTCCAATGCCTTACCCGATGTCGTGGGCCTTCATCACGATCATTTTCCGCCAACATGATACGTCGGGGCATTCCCCGGTGAATAAGTACATAAGACCTCGGGGCATTCCCCGGCTAAATGAATACATTTGAATTGAATGCGATAAAGTAGAAAACATTCAACACATAACTCCATCTTCAAACATCCAACGAAACACTTATTTCTAAATTTTGCCTACCCGAACCTACGATTGCCTACCCATTCGACCTAAAACAGTGACACTATCGAGTTCACCAACATTATTCATGTTTATTCCAAGTTAAACAAAAAGTAACAATAAAACCATCATTAACCCCAAATTCATCATTTTATCAATCTCGTAATTCCACCCCAATTTTTCTTTTATCAACCCATTAAAACATGATTAAACTCATTCCTCAAACCAACATAGGCGAATCACAAACGTCATGATCAATATCAATAAGAATCCAACAAAACATAATAACACCACACATATTCACAAATCATTCAACGCACCAAGATAGATAAAAAGAGAGAGGGCTAAGAAATGGACCTTCCGAATCGACTGTCGTTGATAGTGATGAGTTAAAGAAATCCGAATCCGAAAGCTCGACGAGAAAACCGCAACAACGACAAAACCCCAACTCAAATCGGTTAAAAAAAATTGATGAAAAGTCTCGAAGTAGAACAACTGACTCAGAACCGAACGCTAACAACAAAAATTCCAGCCCAATTCACGGTAGAAAACTGAGGGCGCGTATAAATTCGAACCCCAAACTCCGACGAGTTACCAGTGACAGAAATCGACCGGAGTAGAGCGGATTCCAGCTGGATTTCATCTAGAAATCAAGACGACCAAAAGGATTTTAGGAATTTTAGGATGGAGCAGACCTAGATGGTGAGTCTGACGTCGATTCCGGCGAGCTAAGTTGCCAGAGCAGTGGCCAACGACTTGAAACCCTCTCGATCTATTCCATTTCTTCAACGTATGGTGTGCGATTAAGTGTGCATATGTGTGCGTACAGTGATGGACGGTGAGGAATGATGATAGTAAGAACGAAATAGGACCTTTAATGGTGTCCCAGAGAATGGAAATTGTAAGGTTTCTGTGTTGCGTTTCCGTCTATGTGGATGTATGCATATGTGGTTGTGCGAGTGTGACTATTGTGAGTGATGAACGAAAGAGAAAAAAAATCCAAGATCCAGCCCCCCTTCTCTGTTTATATGAATATATGGAGAGAGAAATAAAAAATGGGGGTCCTCCTCTTTTTTCTCTGAATCTGTGTGGTCTATATATTAGGATGCGGTAGTGGGGTAGGGTAGTGAGGTAGGGGTAGGGGTAGGGATAGAGTTTGTTAGGGTAGGGTAGGTAGGTGTTGTTTTTTAATTGGAGGGATAAGGGTTAGGTGTCCACTTTTAATTGGGAAGGTTGTTAATTTGTTATCAATTGGGATTATGTGGGAATTTTGGGATAAGATTTGTTTAGAGTTGGTTTTGATTTTTGTCATTTGTGGAAGGATAATTACATGATTGAGGGTACATGGTAGGATAAGGTAAAAAATGGATAAAAATGATATTGCGGAGGGACGAAATTAGGTGTCTACACCTGCAATGATGTATTGATTCGTTTTCATTGACGAAATTGAAGACATTAAATTTAAAAGTGATGAAATTAAAGAAATTAGAGGTCGGACTAAACTTGTTCTTTAAGTTTACATATTTCCTTATAGTTTCAATTTTTTACCCCTAAAAATTATAGTGTTGTGTTGAATTTGTGTTTTTAGTTTGTTTGTTTTTTGGAAATTTTGGTGATTAAGTTAGGATTTTTATCGATATTTTATAATTTCACTAATTTAGATTTTTTTTGAAGATTTTACTGATAAAGATAGAGTTATTTTGGTACTTTTAAGTTGAAGGAAATTTTGGGTATTTTCTTTTGTTGAGAATCTTTTGGGGGATGTTAAGTAAATATAATAGATAGCTATATTTTGATCTATTTTTATCATGGAGAAATTATTGTAGCCGACCTTAAGCTTAGTTATAAAGGTGAAGTATATATCTTTGTTGTTGGTATTGATAAAGATCGCTACAGTATTATTGAGTTTCTTTCCTACACCAAAAATCTTGAATATTCTACTATTAAGAGGCTTTACTGTCAACATATAAATGGTGGTGAGTTAGTTCAAATTACTCCTGATAGTCAATTATTATATTTTGTAAAGGACTTGAAAGATAGTGATTAGATTGATGTGTTTGTTCTTCATGACATTGATGAATCCTACTTTTCTTTTAGAAGGGCCAAAGTGTAATGATTAAGATGATATAGGTAGTCATGGTAATGAAGATAGGAGTCTTAATCAAGATCTGAATGGTAATGAGTTAGATTTGCCTATTACTGAATCAGATGGTGAAATTACTGATGAGAATGATTTAAACATTGATAAAGAGTTGAGAGCCTTTAGGGATGAAAGTAAAAGCAAAAAAAATTCAAGAAGAAAATAAAAAATAAGAGAAGAAATACCAGTAGGTGAAACTGGTATTGATAAAGGTTTTCAAGACATTGACAAAAATAAGAAAGATAAATATGTGGGTAGATTAGGAGGTGATGAAAAATACATTGATAGTTCAGACTATGATAGTGTTGATCACACTGATTTGATAGATGAGGATGTTGTTGTGGGTGTTGATTTATCAAGGAGAAGAAAAAGTACTAAAATCAGATTTGATGATAATTGTGATTTTGTTGTTTTTTAACTTCATATGAGTTTTAATGATCCTACGAAATTTAAAAAAGCTTTGAGGAGATACGCAGTAGAAAACAAAGTTCAGATTGTTTTAAAATCTAATTAAGCTCATAAAGTGAGGGCTAAGTGCAACTTCAAACCAAAATGCAATTGATTGTGTTATTGTGTAATTGACAGAAATTTAAATGATCTCTTGATTAAGAACTATAATTCAGTACATAAATGCATAACATCAAATAAGAGCAAGATGTGTACAACTAAATTTGTTGCTAACAGATATAAAGATGAAATAAGTAAACAACCATCTCCAAGAATTTGAAAAACACAAAAATTGTGCAAAGAAAAATTGAGATTATGTATGGGTAGAACAATTTGTTATAAGATAAGGTTACAGGTTCTATGAGAGTCCAAAGGGGACTAAAACCTAAAATTTGCAAGATTATGTGATTATGCTGAGATGATAAAATAAATCAATCTTGATAGTTACATTTGAGTGAGAATGGATATAGGAACTGACCCGATTAAAAATTTATTTGTGTATTTGTATGTGTGTCTTGATGCATTGAAGAAAAGGTGGATAAAAAGATGTAGAAAAATTATAGGATTTAATAAATATTTCTTAGAGGGTGCTTGTAAGGTTGAACTTATAGTAGTAGTTGGGAAGAATGGAAACAATAAGATGTTTCTATAGTCTGGACTATTGTGGACAAGAAAATCAAGCATAGTTAAAAAAAAAATTATCAACTATTAGAAAGAGAATTTGCAGTTGAGTACTGGAGCAGGTCTTACTGTGATGGTTGATATGAAAAAAATAATATTTAAGTTTTATTTAACTGCCAATTATTTGAAATACTTTATTTCTTTATCAAGTACTTTAACTGTTTTTTTATATGTAGAATTTTCATGATGTTGTTTTTGAGTTGTTACCAAATGCTGAAGTTAAAAGAGTGCTAGACACATCTGATCCACTTGAAGTCAAGAGTGAAAGGGAGAAGAGAGGAGAAAACAGTTATGGAGATGCTCAAAGACAAGTTTTGAAGTGAAGTTCAAAGAGGAACTTGATTACATAAGCCAACTCGATAGGCAAGGTAAGGATCTGATTGGTGATTTGTTGCATTATCCTAGGGAGTCATGGGTTAGGGTATTTTATAAAGAAGATTGTAAGTATGATGTTGTCGAAAATAACATGTGTGAGATCTTTAATTCATTGATCTTAGCTCCTAAACACAAATCTATCATTATCATATTAGAGAAAATTAGGAGAAAAATTATGACTAAAACAGTGGATATGATTAAATTATCAATATTTGGATATGTGATATTGCACCTATGGCTAGACTTATATTGAAGGAGAATAAAGATATGGCTAGGACTTACAAGGTTCTTTGAAATGTTGATGTTGAAATTGAGATTGGAGAAGAAGAGTATAGATATAAAGTGAACTTGACTACTAGAATTTGTAGTTATAGAACTTGACAGTTAAGAAGCATTTCTAATAGGGTTTGTAGTTGTACAACTTGACGGTTGAGAGACATTCCTTGCCAACATGCTATTTGTGTTTTGTATCATGTTGAAAAAAAAGCTTGAATCTTACGTGGAGCATTAGTATAAGAAGAAAACCTTCATGAAGACTTATAATCACTTTATACAATCAATCTCCAATATGAAGATGTGGCCTGAGACAAACAATCCACAGATAGAGTATCCTTAAGCTAAGAAAATGCCTGACAGGCCTGCAAGAAATAAATGAAGAGTCAAAGATGAATCAAGAAAGAAATAGAGAAAATGGTCAAAAAAAATCTCTCAACCTTTACCCCAAATCTCAACTACACATTTATACTTTGCGGTTTAAAAATAAAATTATTACACCCCTAAAGGCTTATGTGGCAAAGAGAGTGTATCTCACTTTCTCTGAGAGAGTGTATCTCAATCTCTCTGAGAGAGTGAGTAGTCCGAAAATCTTAAAAAAAGTATTTTTGTATATCTTTTTAATATAAAAGTATATATAGTTTACAAAAAAAAAGTACATATAATATATATATTATTTTTATTTCATTTTATTTTCTTTCTTCTTCATCACTATCACTCTCTCATAAAAAGCTTCAACAATTCTTCAATGGCTATAGAACTATCTTCGTAAAAAGCAACATATTTACTTAATTAATTGAATGTCCATTAATTAAAGAAGAAATTATATGACATCATTTATGCTTTTCGTTTATCTCTTGCAACGTATGTAATGAAACAATTAAAAGGATGGCCATAACGTATAGGGTAGAGAACTACAATTAAAACAATCCCCATTGTTTCCTTAGTTGTTGCTGCTGTCATTCTTTCCTTTTCAAGTTCCAAACAAGCAACACTTGCTCTCCGTCTTTCCATCTTTACCATTTCTCAGTGACAAAACATCAAACACTTTGTCTTCATCATTACACTCTTCTTCAAACTCTTCCTTCTCATTATTCAATTCCAATAAACCACCATTTTTTCATCTTCTAAGTTCGAATTCATCAACAACCCAGTCTTAGAAGACTTCATTTTTTCACTCCATTTCCCATCAAAATCATTTTTGAAACAACACTCATTTCTCAATTCACTTGATTTTTCACAAAAATCACAAAGAAAACTATTCCAACCCTTACAATACCAACTAAATTGTAAAACCCTCAATCCCAAACCAAACAACAACAACAACAACAACAAACCCAAAACTTTATACAATTGTCCAAACCACCCAAACACCAAAAACTCAAATCCCAAATCCGCATTCAAACTCAAATACTTCAGGGATTCAACACAATCCATGAAAACAAAATTCAAAAATTTCTTATTGAATTCAAAAACTAAACACAAAATGAACAAGAAATATAAAAGACGAATAATCTGCATGTGGGTCTCAATGTTTTATATGTGACTGTTCCAAAATACAGAAATTTAAGCAAAAAAAAACTAACAATGAATAATACTTCTTTTTTAGTTTTTAAAAAACGAAAATTATTGATTTTTCGTACTATCCATTGGAGCTTCACCGATCGGAGCTCCGAGAGACAACCGTTGTCGGTCTAAGTCGTTGTAGAGTTAAGAAAAGTTAGAGAGAAGCTAGAAAAAAGTTAGAGAGAAGATAAAAGGTATATTAGCTTATTAAAGATGTTGAGAAAGAGAATATATATATATATATATATATATATATATATTAAAGAATAATAATTAATTTTTTTAATATAAAAATATAATATTACATGGAAATTATATGGCATGACATGGCAGGTGCGTGTTGCTCACTTTCCATTACACATCTGGGTGTGAATTTTTGGGGGGGTAATAATTCTATTTTTAAAATGTTCAGGGGGTTCATAGGACCCCCGCAAAGTATAAGTGTGTAGTTAGGATTTGGGGTAAAGGATGGATTTTTTTTTGGCTATATGAAAAACTTTTCAAACAAAGAGTGAAAATAACATATTTCAAGTGTCATAAAAAAGGCCATAATAGAAGATATTGCAAGGTTAAATAGTGACTTTTAACTTGATTTTAGAAGTTGATTTTTGAATTTATTAACTGTTGTGTATGAGTTTATAGATTCCTAATTCAAATGCACAGGTACATAGCCAAGGGTTTCAGTTTAGTGATCAAAGTTCACAAGAAAGTTGTCAGCCTAAAAGCTCAAGCCAACCTGTACCTTCAATTTTAAAAAAATTAACAAAATATAGCCCAAATCAACTTGCACCATGAAGCTCAAAGAAATATGCACAAACTAGATCAAGTCAAGTTGCATCTTCAACAATAGTTTGTGGTGATACAAGCGGAGTTCAGAGTTTGAAGGCAACTGCAAGATCTACATTTTGTGGTGATACAAGGATTCTTGTTACAGAAGGAATCAACAGTTAACTACCTCCTAGAAATAAAGAAATTGTTGGCAGAAGAGAGAAAAAGTTGCAACCACAAAAAATACTGATAAAGGTGGATAAAAAAGATCAAAGAATGCTGAATTTGAAATCTACACAAGTATAACGAAAATTCAAATACTAAATGTAAGTTAATTAAAACATTGTTTCTTTAAAAAGAAAGTACATATACTGATTATTATGTTATAGAAAATTCTTTTGGAATAAATGCTAAGAGAGTGTTAAATTAAAAGTGCTTATTAATCATGAAAAGTTAAAATTTACAAGAAAATTAGTTTCTTGAATTCGCAAAAAGTTACTTTAATCCAAATGGACTATTAGTTATATGAACATAACAAATGTCATTTTGGAATAAAATACTTAATCTTTAAAAGACTTATTTTAAGGAGAAAATTGAAGGAATCAATTTAATCTATTTTAGACAATATAAATTAGGTGAAGAAATTATGAATTAAGTAAAAGAAAACTACGATAAAATAAAAATGACAACACTTTAGAGAATTTGTCTAGGTTAATTGATTAAAAAGTTAGTTAATACAAATATGTTGTTATGAAATATTAAAGAACAAAGAAGAAGAGTAGAGAGAGAATAGAGAGTAATTCTTATTTCTCTTGAGGGATTCTTGATGGGTGTATTACAATGAAGGAAAACCCCTTTATATATAGGGAAAAACTAAACTTGGGGTTTCTAACTTTTCCATAAATAGACATTCATTATATATGGTAAAGTAGACATTCACTATATATGGTAAAGTAGACATTCACAATTTATGGTAATATATTTATAACACTCCCCCTTAAATGTCTAATTGATAGATAATGTGACTTGTTAAAACCTTACAAGAAAAAATTCAGTGGAAAAAAAATCTAGTGGAGAAAAAAGAGTACACATCTCTAACAATACGCATATAGGCTGTCTCATTAAAAACCTTACAAGAAAAACTCAGTGAGACAAAACCTCGTAAGAAAAATAGAGTACAACGTGTATTAACTCCCCCTAATGATAACATCCTTGAACTTTTGCATCCCGATCTTGTGCACCGTCTTCTTAAAAGTTGCAATTGAAGGAGACTTGGTAAATACATAAGTCACATTGTCACTTAAACGAATCTGTGGCACGTTAATATCACCATTCTTTTGGAGCTCATGTATGTAGAAAACCTTTGATGAAGTGTGCTTCGTTCTATCTCCTTTTATGAATCCTCCCTTAAGTTGTGTTATGCATGTTGCATTATTTTCGTATAAAATTGTGGGTACATTGTCATTTTTCACGCCATATTTTTCTCGAATGAGATGTATCATGGATCTCAACCATGCATACTCATTCCCGGCTTGCTTTATGAATAACTATTATCTCAACATGGTTCGATAAAGTGGCTAGATAGACTGCTTTGTATATCTCCAAGATATGACAGTATCCCCATATGTGAACAAATAGCTTATTCGAGATTGAGCTTTATACTAGTTAGATAAGTACCCAACATCAGCATAACCAACAAGATCGGAACTACAATCTTTAGAATAAATAAGCTCATATGTTTGATCTTATTTTGATGTCTCCTAGTAGGAATAGAACTATACCTTGCAAACAAATTGAGCGAAAGACTATATTGGGTCTTGTAGTATTTTACAAGATACATTAGTACACCAATTGCACTAAGATATATAATCAATCTAATTTGGTATATTTCTTATTCCAGCAAAATAATCTATTGCTTTTGAAAACTCTCCAAGAGTTTCAATAATTTTCAAGCTATAAGCTTATGTAATATAAGGATTATAAATAAATTACCAGAAACTTTTATAAGCTTCAAACATTTTAAATCCTTAAAAAAGTTTTGGTATAAATTTTATCAAGTGACAATATTCAACATTTCATGAGTGACATCTTTAAGTATCTGGACTGCAAATCAAATAAGTTTTATGCTTACCAATATGCATCCTTTCACGTCACTAGATAAATATTTCTACGTCAGCATGCTTAAATAAACGTTGAATTTTGATCCTCGTAATCTCTTACAATATTGTGCCAATATTGTATCAAAGATATCATCAATGATATATCATTTTATATCAGTTCACAATGTGACATAACATTTTGAGATCTCATCACTTCATTATTTTTAGGTGCCTGAACCTCTCATAAGGTTTCATGAAGTGTTATGTCGTAGGCTCTTCAAGAGCATATTGCCTTCTTATTATGATTATTTGTTCCTTATCCTTTTCAAGGATTATTTTATTTGGAACCGATTGATCTATCACGCTTCATGCATGCATAGACTTTGTCCTTCATGGACACAAAATAGGAGCACTTGCAGCTTAAATATGAGATGTTTTCGGCATTTGACTTGAATTATCTTTTGAATGGGGATCTGGTGATAATTCCTAACATATTTCATAGCCACTTATAATCTTCCCCTTATGTTAGAAAAACTAACATACATCCTCCATCTTTTTTGAGGAATTCATCTTTGTGCATCATGCTATATTCATTAATCGTATACCGCACATCAAAACTATTAGATGGACAACATGTGGTTCCTGACTCAGAAACAACTTTAAGGGGGAATTAATCATAATTTAATGGTTGATGCATATAAATATTTTTGTATATATCATTTTCAAACCAACACATGAAGCTTTGTTCTCATTAGCAATGGTTCAACTATTTATCGAAGGCGTTCAATGTCAAACCATCATCATCAAGATAAATTGTCTTGATTTGCACAACAATTTGAAAATTATGCTCTTAACTCAATTTTATTGAGCAAACAACATTATGAATGCCAAACTGGAGGTTGACAATAAATGTACATGTGATTATCTTATATCGATGCATCTTAATAAATCACATGACTGGTGAACGGACCCATATTCACCTACTTGTCAGATTTTGAGGGATCCAATCCCAATATTATTTGGTCCAACCAACTTATCACGAGAACAAGCGACATAAACAATTCGTGAAGAATCTTCTATTTCTTCAATACATGTCTAATACTCAATATGCACATCTTCGAGATGTCATAATCATTCATGTCAACTTATGAACTTATTTATAGTAGTAAACTCTAAGTTTACCATGACATGCATTTTTTTTCTTTAGTAAATTTCAGATTTACTATTACATGGATAAATTTCAGATTTACTACTTTAGAAGTAGATTTCAAAATAACTCTTCTCAGTTATTCTGCCTCATTTGGAGGTGAGTTGTGATACCATCACAATCAAGTGCATATTTATATTAATAAACTTCTCATTCCCCAAGAATGGAATATAATTATTCCTTAAGCCTATCAAATTATGATATCTTTTAGCCTCATTTAAAATATTGCTACTTCAGGAGCAAACTGAGGCATACATAGAATGTAGAGAACTTTTTTCCAACATATCTTTAATTGTAATCACAATAAGTGTGTGAAAATATCATCACTTGTCTTCTTTCAGACATATTATGCATTGCTACTACATTCACTTAAAAAATGAAGCAAGTTGTTAACTTTCAGATTCATTATGGTATAGAGCATATCAATGGGATATGTTTCATGACCTTTCACAGAAAACACATTATGTTGCCTTAGCCATCATAATATCATCAATATGGTGCATTGAGATTCAAACTCAATGTCTTATCCATATAAAGGCGTCTTAGGCAACAAAGCGATGCGACTTTTATTCATCATCATATCTTTTAACAATATTATTTTTCATGAACAAATTTAAAGCATAAGTTGTTCCAAACCAATTATTTTTTCTCAAATTCAATAATAATTATATCATTAGTATCAAAAAATAAAGGAATTATTAACCTTGAAATTACCTTTAGATTTACAATCTCACATTGTTTGGCAGAGTCTCGTGCTGATAACGTGTTATGAAATATTAAAGAACAAAGAAGAAGAGTACAAAGAGAATAGAGAATAGAGATAATCTCTTGAGGATTCTTGATGGGTGTATTACAATGAAGGAAAACCCCTTTATTTATAGGGGAAAACTAAACTTGGAGTTTTTAACTTTTCCATAAATAGACGTTCACTATATATGGTAAAATAGACATTCACTATATATGGTAAAGTAGACATTCACGATATATGGTAATATATTTATAACATAAGCAATACAAGCTACAAAAATAATACAAGAATTAAAATTGGACCCTTAGTTAGCCCATCGATAAAAGATGTCTCTTCCTTAATCTCTAATGTTGAGTCATTGTCTAAGCAACTGATCCTGTCAAGAAGAGACACAGAGAACGATAAGAACTACGCAAAAATCAAATGACTAACCAGAAATCTGATGTTACTGATACATGGCAAACTTGAGTGTTCATGACAGCTAAAAGTGGCAAAGATCAAAACTTTTTCAACAGATTAGACTATTAGAGTTCCAAAACAACAAAGAAACTAGGATATACTTACGAATTACCCCAATTGGAGTATAAAAAATATCGTTATTATTGATTTAAATGTGCCTCACTTCCAGGCAGAAGCCGCTGAAGGAGCAAAGCTCAAGTCCAACTGGATGACTATTGGTTTCTTTAAAAAATATATCCCTAATATAAACAACATACTGCATAATGAAATCTCACCATTGGATCTTGCTTCCTTGCAGCTAATGGCTACTTTTTGAAAAAAATTCTTGCTAGCATCTGTAATATAGCAGTAAAAAGTAATGAGCAGTTAACTTCTAAGCAAAGGGAATGGCAAAGCCAATAAGTTTACTATTGGTAGCTTATGAAATCAAATAGGTATACGATAAAATTTATATTTTTTTCCAAATTGTTGTAAACTACAAAGGAATGTGAAATTTTCAGTATAACAGTCCATATGAGCCACCAGGATATTAGACTGGTGAGAATTTACTGGTCTAATATGTCAACTCTTACTTATTCAAAGAAATTAGAAACAATTCTAGGAAAAAATTCTTCTCATAATGACTTTTACTTCAACATTACTAAACATCATCATAATTTGATGTTGTAAAGCCATTACCTTTCGTTTTCTTTTCACTTTCAATCGTATTCCACCTTTATGTTTAAAATATTCATCTAGGATCCCATTTGTTTTAATTCACAACATCTTCTAGCTTCCTCACGTTTTGATATTTTTTCTATGTCTTTATAGTAAAAAAGATAACATCAATCTGTTCAATAACTACTCTGGAGCATTCCTACCTCCCTCATATTTTCAAACCTATATTAAACCGCTCACTTAAAACCAAAACAGGCTCTAACTGAATATTTCACTGCCTTTCTAGGGAAGGGATTAAATGTTTAATCTCTTTTCTTACCTTATTGTTCTCCATATTCATGTGGACAAGCATATGTAATTTAAACAAAGCAACTCCAATCAGATATTCCAAGAAAACCTTTTTCAGAGTCAGAATCCTCCCTTTTAGAATTCTTCAAGATCCAAAACAACCTAATAAAGATCCATCTTATTGTTTCTCCTCATTCCTTGAGTAAATACAAAAAGCTAACTATTGCAAGAGAGTTCAGCATTTCTTTTTTCCCCTTTTTCACAAACAAACCAGTTTCTACTTCGATATACATGCATAACAAAACTAAATGCAATAGAGCCAGTTTTGAGAGAAAAGACTATACTGCTACTAAAGCAAAACATACCATGCTTCATATTTAAAGATGGATCTTGATCATCTACATAACCAATCACATTTGCTGGTGTTCCTGTTACCATACTATAAAACCAAAAGAAAGGCACATCACAACCAGTATTCCATGCAGTATCAAAACTCCTTTACAGATAAATCAGAAGTTTAAAATATATAGTACTCAACCTATGAAGAGGAACATCCTTCATTACAAGAGTGGATAAGAATATATAAAATAAGTGCACCTTGACCTATTTTGAAATGTCTATCACCAGTTTCTTTCCCGGTTCCTACTAAGATTACACCCTGAACAAATATATAAAATAAGTGCACCTTGACCTATTTTGAAATGTCTATCACCAGTTTTTTTCCCGGTTCCTACTAAGGTTACACCCTGCACAAAATATATTTAGGTGGATAAGAAATTCAGATTATCTTCAAGGATTGAAGGAGTACATATGAACTTTCATATCAGAGTCAAGTTGCCCAGCTTATATAGCACAGACTGAAAATAGTCTAGGTGATGGAATGAATTATTTAGGAAATAGATGCATAATGCTTCCTTCTCCTTTAACGTAGAAGGATCCCACTAGTTACCACCTATGTACATCGCGATAGATCACTACACAAAAACTATACTATTGCTCTTCGGTGCAGAACTTTGTGACAGGCTTCCCACTGTGCCCACGACAATATTTCCTTTTGGGTAGGTGTATAAAATGATTATTATATATGCAGTTTGGCATGAGAGAAATGCAAGACTGTCCAAAAAACTGACACAACTAGAGAAGTTTGCAAGCAAGGTAGCTTTGTAGTTTGTGTTCAAACTATAGAAACAATCAAACTTATTTTTGTACCACCTTGACCTTATACATTTGGCCTTCTCAAAAAATATTGCGATCAACGTTAACTCCCATATTAACAACCTTTTTGTCCAAGACCAAACCCTCACAACTACTCAAATATAATTATAATCACAATAACAAACTCCCCACAACCTGCTCGACACAATTCCTCACTATCTTCTAACAATTCCTCATCATCTTCTAATGCTAATTATACCACTAGTTTGAAATACTTGGAACTAATTTCTTGTACCACCTTAACCTTTTATGTTTGGCCTTACCAAAAAATATTGAGATCAACGTTAAATCTCATATTAACGGCCTTTTCCTCCAAGATCAACCCCCCGCAACTACTCAAACACAATTATAACCGCAATAACAAACTCCCCAAAACTTGTTCGACACAATTCCTCAATGAAAAATATGTTACTATAACAACAACATAGCCCAACTTTAGCTTGCGTTCACCTCTCCAAAAATCAAATCAATATGTTAATTATATAACGAGCTAAAATTTATCGCAATGCATCAATAAGCTAAAATTACCACAATGAATTTTGATGATGAAATTCATACCTGAAGAAACCTTACGGCTAAAGTCGATTCTGCAATTTTTTTTGAAAGTCGATTCTGCAAATTTGGAAGAAAGAGTAGAAGAAAGATATTTAACAATGAATTTATTGGAGTAGGGGTAATTTCGTCCAAAAAATATCAGTTAACAAGTTAAGGCTATTTTAACAAAACCTTTTATTTGGGGCTAAAATTTGAAAGTCACCCTAATTTGGGTCTATTTTGTAGAATAATCCGGTTGGATGGGTAGTTGGACTGCTGAATTTTATGGGTTGATGGGGTTTTGATGTTGTGTAGTTGTGGGCTGCTGGCCCAATTTAAAAGTGGAAAAAGGGCTAGGTAATTAGTTTTAGGCTATTTAATAAACGAAAAAGGCTCTAATATACCCTTCAACTATTAAAAGTGGTACACAAATACCCTCTTTCCACCTTTAGGCTCAAAAATACTCTTCCATCCATCTATTTGGCTCAAAAATACCCTTAATGTATTAGAAATGACTCAAAAATGCCCCTCCATCCACCTATTTGGATTAAAAATGCCCTTAACATTAAATTTAAATCCAAAAATGTCTCCTCCTTTTAACAAATATATAAAATTTTTAAAAGTTGTAAGCTTTAAAACACATTATTTTCTAAAAAGCTTTTTTTGCGTAAAATGTAAGAATTTTTGATGTTTTAAAAAAAAATTGTAAAACATAAGAATTTCTTATGATTTAGAGAAATTTTTTACTGTAGATTTCCATTAAAGAATCATTAATAAAAAAGGGTAAACATAATAATTTATTACGTTTAGCCTATTTTAATAACTAATTATAGGGATGATTTATTTTGATCAATTTATTCATATCTTGACTTATTTTGATTTCGAGTTCAAAATCGAACTGGGAAATACTATATTCGTGTGGTTTAATCCTCTGATTAAATGAATTATTATTTTATTAGAAGGTATAAAAGTAAAATATTACGGGGAAACAACGTCATGTTAATTATAAGGGTGGGAAAATTAAGTACTGCTATTAGGACTTGTTTTTGCACTTTATAGCAAAAAAATTTAATTTTTTTTCAAAACGTCTAATATTTTTCATTTTAAAATTATGTAGCAAAAAATGATGTGAGCATGTGCGTAGGATATTTAATCCTAATTGAAACCACACGAATATAGTATTTCACAGTTCGATTTTGAACTCAAAACCAAAATAAATCAAGATATGAATAAATTGATCAAAATAAATCATCCTATAATTAGTTATTAAAATAGGCTAAACGTAATAAATTATTATATTTACCCTTTTTTATTAACGATTCTTTAATAGAAATCTACAGTAAAAAAATTTCTCTAAATCATAAGAAATTCTTATGTTTTACAAAAAAAATTAAAACGTCAGAAATTCTTACGTTTTACGCAAAAAAAATTTTTAGAAAATAATGTGTTTTCAAGTCCACAGCTTTAAAAAAATTATATTCCACATCAGAATTTGTTAAAAGGAGGAGATATTTTTACACTTAAATTTATTGTTAAGGGCATTTTTTTATCCAAATAGGTGGATGGAGGGGCATTTTTGAACCAATAGATGAAAAAGAGCATTTTTGAGTCATTTCTAATACATTAAGGGGATTTTTTTGAGCCAAATAGATGGATGAAAGGGTATTTTTGAGCCTAAAGGTGGAAGAAGGGTATTTATATACCATTTTTAATAGTTTAAGGGTATATTAGACCCTTTTCCGTTTAATAAATAGCCTAATTGTTAGAATTTTAGTCAATTGAATTTAAATATTAACCTATTTGAAAATTAATTGGTCAATTGCATTGCAATTGTGGTCAAATTGATTTCAATTAAGGTCAAATATTATAAATTGATTAAATTTAATCAAAATTTGAAACAAATTAACAACTATTTTAATTTTTAGCTTCTTGATCTAGTAAAATCAAACAAATATTTTTCAAATAAATTATTTTCAAGAACAAATTATACTTAAGTCAAGATTTTATCTATTTTAATAATTTTTCAACATAACTCTTGATTAAAATTCAATTTTCAATAAAATAATTATTTAAGTAAGAGAATTATACAATTTCGTATATATGAAAATATATCATAGCTACTTACAATGATAAAATTACGTACATAAATAATTTTTTTATTTGGATAAAATAAATATTGTGATTTTATCTAAAATCGAAGAAACTCATAATTAAATTTAGTCGTGAAGGGCAAAAATTAAGTGTCAATAACTGTCATGAAAACAGCAAGGGATTTAGGTCATTTTACAACATCAAAACCAATAGAATGATACCATGAACACTTCAAAGCCAAACTTCAACAATTAGGCTTCAATGTCCATATTTTCTGCAACACCAATTCAGTAGCAATAACACCAACAATATTATATCTTCTTGCTCAATAATATTTCTCTTCAAAGGCCTTAACTTTCTTCAACGAACCTCAAATCACCATAGTTGCTTGTGAAGTGTGTCGTTTTTCATACCAATCAAAGTAATTAATCAACTAATTTAATTAAGAAGTAAAAAATATTACCTTTGAACTTTTACAAGTAAAAAATATACGATCTGAGTTTTTTTTTAGTCCAAGAAGTCTTTAGTAATGCTTCGTGACCCCATTTACAATAGCAGCAATCTTTTTCAGAAAAAGTCATGAACGACGAGCTCGACATTATCCAATTCAATTCGAAAAAAATTAGAAAAGGATTAAATTTTTGAGAAATTGAAGAATAAATTTTTCGTTCAAAATCAAATATGAAATTAATTTAACCAACTCCAACTTGGTTGACCCCGAGAAAGATCATATCAAGTTAAGATATAGTATATATAACATAAATACCAAACTTTTAAAAGTAATTACTCTGTCTCTCACTTTTTAAATTACTTTACCCTCTCTCTATTAATATACATAACATAACGACATATATATAACATTCTGTGTATATATGAAATTTTTATAATATATTTAAGGAGTTAAATTTTTTTATAATATTGAAAATATAAGTTATGTAATTTTTAGTAAGATGTATGTCGATATGTTTGACCCCGATAAAATGAGGATATGATTTTAAAAGGGAATAAAAATAAATTATCAACCATGAATATCTAGTGGGACCTACAGCATCTTGTTTATGGTCCCTCACCAATTGGTACCCCCACATCCTCAAAAAAAACAAACAAACAAAAAAAAAAAGCAACAGCTAGTGCCTACTAGCATCAGTCACGAGCCATCATGTACAAAAAACGAGGTGGTAAATACTTGCTACTCAATCCGTGTTATAGTATTAGTTGTCTGCTTTTTTTAATTTAGTAAGTATTTTAATTTACTTCTTAATTTTTATTTTAACTAATTAAAAATTAATAAATAATTTAAAAATAACTACTTCCTTCGTTTAAAAATAAATAAATTTAAAAAAAAATAAAAAAATTATGATTTTAAATTAAAGTAATATCAAATGTATTAAAATAATTTTTAATTTTATATGTGAAAAATTAAAATTAAAGTATTATAAAAAAGAAATGATTCATTTTTTTTTTCTTAAACTGACCGAAAAGAAAAGTACTTAACGTTAACAACTAATAATATTGTGAAAAAGAATTTGCTCATATAGTAGTGGTCTATAGTGGATTTCCACAAATCTATATTCACTTTCATTCCAAATTTTGGAGTGCCGTGGCTTTGTTTGCTTGCTTTTCTTTTTTTTTTGGTGGTTTAATTTCCTCCATAAGCATTGCAAGCAAACAGCCATGGCGGCTCCTCTTCCTTGTATCACTACAACCCATACATCCTCATTTTCAATAGCCCATGCAATCATGTTGAGCTCTATTTCAATCTTATCCTTCTTTCTTCTTCTTCTTCTTTTTCCTTTATTCTCCATGGCTAACAACAAATTCATTGGTAATTTATTGGTTTTGATCTTGACGTGTTTAGTTGTGATTTTGAGACCCTTTTGGTTGATAAATGAACCCTTTTAATATCTATGTTAGAAATGTATGTTTAAAGGCTGTTGGTATCTTTAATGGGATTTTGGAAATGATATGTTTGATGTGTGATGATTTATGGTTGTATAAAAGAACCCCTTTTTAATGTGTATCTTGGTGTTTTGTTAGTGATGATTTTGTAAGTACTTGTACTTTCTTCCAGGTGGGCAGCTTGCCTGTAAAAGTTGAAGAATATTCTTTTGTGACTTTAGGTGTTGAAGTTTATGTGTGTTGATTTGATTCTCTTTAGAAAAAAAAAAAATATGCTTTCTTTATTATGAAAATGAAATTATATTGTTTGCTATTTTGCTAAGGGAGCTGGTCCTTGTGTTCTTGAAATGGATGTTGCTCGGACTCTTCAAAGTAGTGCATTTTTGGAGGATCTAACATGGGTGCGACAACATTTTTGAAGAGTACGAGCAGCAGAGATTGTGTTTATATTAGCTGTTTCATAGGAATTAGTGATTGACAAGGTTTTCTACTGGAAAAATTAGTCCCTATATGTTGTCACTTTCGCATTCATGTCATCTTCAATTTATTTTGTCTTGAATCCTAATGTTACATGATGTGCACAAGTATGATTCTGTTTCTTTTATTAGTTTGATTGTTTTCCAGGTTAGGTGTAGTTCTGTAAGACTTCATATTTCAAAATCCCAATAGTGAAGTTTTATAATAATTGACTCTTTCTAAAACCCAAAAAGTTGTTACCTTTTCATCTCATTTAGCCAGATTACAACCCCCCAAAACCCCTCCTGATTGGTGGTTGCTGTTTTTATACTGAATACCTCAAATCTGTAATAATGTGGTTCTCTTTCTCTTTGTGACGATTAGATACTGAAAATGTAGAAGGCATAAATTATGATCTGTTCCCTGAAATCCTCAAGGAGGAAGCTGTTGCAAGACTCTATGAGCTTGGAAAGGTATCAAAGCAAGGCAAACTACTTTAATCATTACTAGTGGAAGTCAAATTTCCTGGGAAGCATTTTTTTCTTATATCGTAGCTGAGTTTTATCTTTCTTAGAGTACAATACATTATATCGTAGCTGAGTTTTATCTTAGAGTACAATACATTATGCATCAATGAAACTTCCCAAATGTTAAAAATTCATTAACCGATTTCTGCAATATTACCGTTTGCTTTTTTTTTTTTGTAACTTGTTTTGCTGCTTTTTGTTATCCTGTTTTTCACAAGTAGAAGTGTTGTAAGTAACAGTTTTCTGTATTGTGTGGCAGGTAAGTGATGCAAATGGCTACCTTGAAAGAACCTTCCAGAGCCATGCATCGATCAGGGCAGGAAGTCTTCTTCGTACTTGGATGGAAGATGCGGGCTTGAAAGCGTATGTTTTCGACTTACCTTACTGTATTTTTAATGCTTCAGAAACTTAATTGAGAGCACTCCTGGTTCCAGGTGGGTGGACCAAATGGGCAATGTCCATGGTCGGGCGGAAGGAATTAATCCAAGTGAAAAGGCTTTGTTAATTGGCTCTCATTTGGTGAAGCATTGATTACTTACCTCTTCTTATAGTAGATTTGTTTTACTTCCCAGCATTACTAGTTCAAGATGCTGCAGAAGAACCTGACATTGAATATTTTTGTGCTATAACAGGATACAGTTATTGATGCTGGATTCTTTGATGGCTCATTGGGAATAATTTGTGCAATATCTGCATTAAAGGCATTGAATTCCTCTGGAAGGTTGGGTAACCTCACGCGGCCGGTTGAGGTGAGACACATAGATATAAGCAAACATGTTACCCAGGAATATGATCTTCTATCATGTTTTCTGTTTCTGTTAGTCCCTGTTGCAACCGTAAGGGTATACTCCTTTTTTAAAATGAAACTTTTAAATGCACTTTTTAGAAGTAATCAGCTATATCTGTGGGGGGCACTGTACTTTATTCGTGCCCTATTACTTCCTAAGTATTTCTTTTTCAACTTAAATACCACACTTCAATTGGATTGATAAGACTATGGTTCTAATGCGGGTTATGACTTTTGACTTGCAACTCATGAGCTTTGCCACAAATTTGGGCTATGTTCTCACTTTCAACTGTATTTAAAAAAAATTGGGTTGACATTTAAAACCAATTCACCAGAAGCTAATGTTTATGGTTGCAGACTCCATGAAAGATGTGACTTAAATATGAGGCCATGAAAGTGGAAGATGGGGTAAATACTTGTTAGCTTCTGTTGTGATTAGTAATAAATTAGATTCTTACTAGCTGGGATTCTTATCATTGTGCTATCTCTCTCTTCATGGTGGAATAAAATGTACATTTCAGAACTGCGACCTACAACCAGAATATCCCTAGGCTCTTCCATTTTCCATTTCCGGATTATGAAATCTCATCTTTATAGTGGAGGAGAAATAATGGATATTCTCCCATGCTGCTGATAACCAGAAGAGTGATGGTGTCTCCCCACTATGTGTGGCAGAAGATGTAATTTTTGTCATCTTGATTAGTATTTAGCAACCAGCAACGTAGTTGCAATAGTCTTAGAACAAGTAGATTCATTCACTTCGCTATAAGGACTGCACTTATTATTTTTGGTGGAAAAGGACATGACATTCAGAAAACAGAAGAAAATACTGGAAAGCATATATTACCATCTGCAAGCTTGATGTTGGTTTGTGGATGTGGGTTGGAGAGAGTGAAAATTCTAAGTTGCATCAATGAATGGTTCTGGCTAAAGAGTGTGAAGCAATGAATCTTTATGCAAAATGCAGTGGTGGTGGGGTCTAATATTAGCATAATTGTGTTTTTTGACAGATTTTGTTGTCATAGAACAAACTTGCGTCTTGGATATGTTGAGGTGAAATGGAGTATTAACAATTGTGTAACACTTGTTCATCTATATTTCCTGTAGATATTCATTCACAAGTATGATTAAGCAAAGAGATAGTTTGACATCTGCCACACTGCCTGCTTGATAAATGATAACTAATTAGTTGAGTCACTGAGAGAGCAAACTTGGGCGCTAGAGTACGCGAGTGCGTAAAGAATTCTATGGTATTACCAAATCATTATATGATCAAAATAGAATACTAGGGTAATACATTTTCTAAAAAATTCACAACTTCTGAGATTTATGCTTGCTGATGTATAGTAGTAAGCTTCAAGAGGACAAGTTCAAATCCAACTGTAAGAGTTTTGGAGTATGCATGAACGATTCCATGGTTTTCCTCTCCTCCTTCTCACAACTTTCTTCTTCTTGGGCAAGTCCTTCTTACCTCTTTTCTTTCATCTTTGAAGTGTGTGAACTCACCAATGAGCTGTATATTCCCCCCTCTGGGCCATCTAATGCTAGCTCGAATAGTGTATTCTGACATCTTGGAAATGTTATATCCTTGAACTGCCAAAATTTGAGTTTACATTCCATAATTTTCAGGTACTTTGACATAATTAGACCTTCAAGGAGAGAACTAAGCTATACTATCTAACAAATACAACTTTTGTTATTAATTAAGCAGTAGAAACTCTTCATGAAGGATTTTATTTTCACATCTAAAATCATTATAATTTGTGCAATAATATTTTTGCATCCTAGTCTGTCTAGGATTTAGATATGGGCAAAAGAAATGATGTTATTTAAGATCACCAGTGATCATTTGTGTGAACAGGATTATTAGGAGTTGGAATGTGCAAATACGAGCATTTGTAGCAATCGTTACAGCACTTACAGTAGTGCTATTTGCTTAATGTATTGGTGCAGCCAATTTGACTTCTCTCTGTATTCTTACATTTTGCAGCTTTTATTTTCAGATAATATCAAATGATAGAATATTTAGTATCTCCTGCTTTTTAGTCTTCAATATTGCAAATATCTTATGTACCATCTTGCAGGTGATTGCATTTAGTGATGAGGAAGGAGTTAGGTTTCAGTCTACCTTCTTGGGGAGTGCAGCTATTGCTGGCATATTACCAGCTTCAACATTGCAAGTGCATGATAAGAAGTTTGTATGGCTAACCCAAAAGCTTGCCTTTGTTCGTATAGCTGTTGTCTGTCAGTACACTAATGTGCCAAGTGTTTCAGTGGTGTGACAGTGCAAGGTGCTCTGAGAGCAAGTTCAATAGAAACTACAGAAGAAAATCTTTTGCAGCTCAAATATGAACCAGAATCTGTTTGGGGCTATGTTGAGGTCAATAATAGTTCTCAATCTACCATATCGAAGTCACTAACTACTTCATAATATCCCTGGTAACGTAGTTGCTGATGATAGATCTTATTCTAATGATCTTTTGCAGGTTCACATTGAACAGGGACCTGTACTAGAGAATGTTGGTCTCCCTCTTGCTTCAGTAAAAGGCATTGCAGGGCAGACAAGGTTGAAGGTGTGTATTCTTATCCTACCGCCTCTCAGAGGTCATCTACTTTTATTCTAAGTTTGTCAATATAACTTAGTAGGAGCACATTTTAAGGCTCTAGTTTTCTGGTCTTTGTGGTGATATGACGTTACAAAGTAGAAAAGTACTTATATTATGTATCAGTGATCTTAATCTGAACTGCAAGGTGGAACCTTGATGATCCTTGCTATGGAAGAAGTGGATTTTACTTTGGCACATTGAAGCTAACTTCTAAAATTTGTAACTGATTAAATCAAGAAACATATTTCAAGTCCTTGGGCAATAAATCGATTAATCAATAAGAGGGGGAATTGTTGAATTGGAGCTCTAAAGACAGCTTGGCTACTTCCACTTGTCACGACTAACACCTCCTTTTGGTATACACTGTTGCATATAAATTTGATTCAAGTAAAGCTTGCTTGACCTGATCTTTTGAATTACGCATTGCAGGTGACAGTGAAAGGTACCCAAGGACATGCAGGGACAGTACCCATGAATATGCGACAGGATCCTATGGTTGCAGCTGCTGAACTAATTGTATTTCTGGAAAGTCTTTGTAAACAACCTGACTATTATCTGTCATATGATGGTCAATGCACATCTTCAACAGTGGAATCTCTTGCAGGATCTCTGGTCTGTACTGTTGGAGAGATATCAACTTGGCCAAGTGCAAGTAATGTCATTCCAGGGCAGGCAAGCACTCTTTAACTGCTGAGATACGAATTCCATGTAGTTGTTCGTTATCCATATATGGAAACTCGAATTCATGGAATGTTTATTACTATATGTCCTATTTTCACAGGTAACATTCACCATAGATGTACGTGCAATGGATGACATGGGACGAGAAGCTATAATTTATGAATTTTCCAATAGACTCTATCATATGTGTGATAGGCGTTCTGTCTTTTGTAACGTTGAGCGGAAGGTGAGAGATTCTTTAATCCTTTGTGGCGTTAACTGTAGGCTGCTCTATGACTAATACTTCTGTTGGTTTAGCATGATGCAAATGCTGTGGTTTGTGATCCTGGCCTGAGCACACAGCTAAAATCTGCATCTTATGCTTCTTTGAAAAGAATTACCGGTGAGGATCCAGGTGATGTTCCTGTACTAATGAGTGGAGCGGGACACGATGCAATGGCGATGTCTCATCTAACCAAGGTGAGTCATACTCGAACCTTGTATTTGACGTCTTGGATGCAATTTCCTTTTTTTTAAAAAAAATATATATATAAAGGTGGAGACCAAGCCACCTTGTGCACACCATTGTATAGAGTACTTGTCGTCCCACCCACCAGCACATGTACTTGATACTGTCCACCCAAACTTAGGTATATAGGAAGTAATCACCTAATGGTCTGTCATAGTCTTAACAACGTTCATTGACACTTCGATGTGATTTTCTTCTTATTTGTTTTAATGACTGCATACTTTTTGATAGGTGGGAATGCTATTTGTGCGTTGTCGTGGAGGCATCAGCCATTCTCCTGCAGAACATGTATCGGATGATGATGTCTGGGCAGCTGGAATGGCAGTCCTAGCATTTTTGGAGACAATGTTGTAATTGCTGTCATTTTGCAATGTATAACTTAGTGGGCTAGTTGGCCATTCATAGTCCCATTTTGTACATACATCTATTGAACTTATATAGTTGCAGTAATGAGAATGTATACTTGCAATAAAGCAAGTTGGCCTGCTACTTAAATGTGAACTACCGTTAACCAAAAGTCTTGATTCAAGTAAGTGGCGATATGATTTTGAACTCACCTACGGGCCCGGTGGTGGAGCTAAGTGGAGGAAAGGGTCTTCGTTGAAAAAGACGCTCATAAGTTCGAGTCTAGGAGTAGATCCAGCTAAGTTTAGGCATGGCGGATGCTTTTTGGGAAGAAATTTGTTGGAGAAATGGGTAGGTAACTGGTGCAAAAAGAAAGTGTTGGAATATTTTTAGATTTTTTTAAAGCTTGTATTTTGTAACGGAAAGAACTGTTCTTTGAAAAACACTCAAACCACTTCTTCAAATTACAGCTTTTCAAGTCTTGAAGAAAACTAAAGAAAATTAGTTGGAAACACTTTGGCAGGATCTCACGAAAATTTCATGGACATACATTGAATCGGTTGTTATACATAATGATGTTAAATTTTGAAAACCGTGGTGTTGAAGTAAACAATACAAAGCTGCACCAGACGAAAGCATGGTGGCTTTAGTGAAAAATCAACTAGCCTTTCACACACAGATTAGTAGTTGTATTACATCTCAACCATTATGGACTGGTTCATGCCTCCATTAGCAAGTTTTCAAAATAATTCCTAATAAAATTAGGCCCTTGCAACTAGGATAAAAGTTCTGTATTGCAGGCTGGCTTCAGTCAAAAGAAATGCTGATCTATAATGCTTACCCACTTACTTTACAACAGGAGGCTGAGCTAATTGTTGTAGCTGATGGACAACGTGTGACATCCTCGGACGCATTGATGGCACATGCTGTGTACAAGAATAAACAAGATCAACAACTTTTTGGATGACACCAACTTCAGGAATCTGAGAAGAGGAAGAAGATGATATGAGAGGATCCAAGAGTTCAACATATCGATGAGCCTGCACCAGGGGCGTGGCCCATTCAAATATACTTTGAAACCCAACGGAATCAACTGCCTGTGCTGGCCTTCGTCCACTAACTATTTCAAGCAAGAGGACTCCAAAGCTGTAGACGTCGCTCTTTGTAGTAAGCTCATTTCTGTAAACAAACTCCGGAGCAAGATACCCATGAGTACCACCTGCCATGACTCTCCTCTCATGCATAACTTCCCATGGTACAAACTTAGACAAACCAACTCCCATTAGATGGGCTCCAAAATCTTCATCAAGAAGAACATTGCTTGCACGAATATCCCTATGCACAACTTGTGGCTTCACTTTGTCATGAAGAAACCTGTCACATTTGATGAAAGTAAGCACTAAACTATGTAAAAGCAAAGAAATTGCTAAGGTAGAAACTAGAAAACAATGTCACGTTTTTAGATCGCGCACACTTTAGCTTGAGCACTAGCAGAGACAGTGCGACAAAACAGAGTTTGCAACAACCAAACATTTCATCGTTAACAATAACACAAGAAGACCAGTCATTCTCACCTTATGCAGTACTTAACATGCTTGCTAGATCCCACAAATCCATTAATTACTTAGGTGGTATCTTAGTTTAGTAACATACTAACATAATTTAGTAATAGACCCGATATCATCTTTGTCCATTTTTCAATTTCAATAAATATAACATCATAGGAATGACTAGTCTTACTTACCTATCCTTGATAACCAGAACTAGGCATCTTGGTTGCTTCGCTTATGACAGTGACCTCCATAGACTCTTATACATGCGCGGACGTATTCAACATTTTACTTTCCATAGACATCCTACCTAAAACAATGCAAAACACTCAAAGTGGGAACTCGTGAAAGCAAAAAGACTGTAAGATGTAACTATTCTATAAAGTTTGAAGGTTCTGTTTCTAACCGAGATGTCCCTGGCATCCATTTCCTAAAGTATTTTATCTTTTCTCACTCACTTCTGCCTGAATTCCTTGTAGTATATTAAAATTATAAAGACCTACTTGCAAACTTTCTAAATCTCCAAAAGGAGCAAAATAACCCGCTTACTCAAGTGACCTATAATTTTCAATGTAAACCAAATAAATTATGGAAAATAATACATCTGAACAAATAAGTCAAAGAAAAGTTGAACTACCAGAATCATAGTAACTCGTTCCATACAATTAAATCTGGTGATGCTAGATAAGCGCAAGGACCGAGTCTATCTTATGTTAATTGTCTCGCCAGATCTTCATGAATAATTGGATTCTTCTTCTTGTACCTTTCGAGATTTCTTCCGTATATATCTCGCATTGGGCGTTGGTAGGGAGGACCCACATGCACTGTTTCGGGTGTGCGAACACCTATTGAGCCGGGCATGAATTATATAGCCTTACATAGAAACTTCTAAAAAATTGGATATGTATGTTGAGTAGCATCACCAATCAATCAAAATTTTCAGGGAAGTGCTTTGGTTGGGGGACTGACTTGAAGGTACATAATTTGGGGGGAAAGAGCAGTGATTCGATTCCCATTCCCAGGTGAAACAAATTTCTAAAAGCTGCCGTCCTTTATTCTTACTCGACTTTTCCTTCTTTTTCTCCCATACAACTTGTTTTTTCTTTTCCATACTTCCTGTATTGGCTTTCCTTTTAGTTTGCTGACTTTCACTTTAACTTGGCTTTAACTTAGAAATTCTAAAGTGTGTACAAGCTATTTTGACTTAAAAGCACTTAAAATAAGCCAATCAAACAGGCTCTTACTCTCTTTGTTCACTTTTTTATGTAGTTCCTTATAACCTTTTTTCTCTCTTTCCATTAAATTTTCCTATTATTATGCTCAAAGGGTTTGTTGTTACACTTTATGATCAGTAACAATCTTGTTAAAAGGGAAATCATCACTCATGATTTTTTTAAAATTCTGGGTCTGCTACTGGGCGCCAGGCGGCGAGTGATCTCATAAACCTCTGAAAGCTTTATCCACTATCATTTCCTTTTCAAAGGAATATTACATAGATACAAGTTTAACATTCTGCCACCTTTAAATAGGGTCATAAAGAGTTAACAATGCATCCCCAAATAGAACATCAGTACACAGCTTTCCTAGTTCCTACAATATTTGATAGTAAAAGCTGAGACAATTAATCATCTGTTTTTGCACTGTGAACTGACTGAACAATTATGGAGGATGTTCCTCAACTTTAGGGGGATTTTGTGGACCATGCCAAATAATATAGTTGATGTGCTAGCATGCTGGACATGACCCTAGATAGGAACATGTGGAAGATGTGGAGAACACGTATTAGGGTAGAGGGGTAGTAGGTGGGAGTGTGTCCATCCTAGTAGGGTCGGATGCTTTGTTTGTAATCGTACTGGTAGTCGTAGTGTTATGCGTGTGTCTAGTAGTTTCTTGTTTGAGGTGTGTTGGTGATGTTTGTGATTTCGGGTAGATAGTTTATAGTACTACTCGGTGGGTGTCTTGTTTCTGATATCCTTGCGAGATGACAGAAGATCAGATGCTCTATACTTTTGTAATCTGTAATTAAGGAGTACTACACAGTTTATGTGTAGTCTTTATATAAATATACAAATATGTTACCTTCTCAAAAAAAGATTCATGACGAGCGCTCCTGCTCGAATACTTAAGTTGACCCCCACCCCACCCCCGGAAAGTGAACACAGGAAGCCAGAAGGCCAGTGCAGAGTTAGGGCAATAAGAACTAGCTGGAGTAGGTAAAACAGATAAGGAGATGTTGTAGACCAATAAAGTTTTGCTAATAAATTGTGTTATGTGCTAACAAGAAGAATGTTGGTCTAGAATGTGCAATTTTTCAACTTGCTTCTGAATTAAAAATTAGGGGACAACAAAAAATTGCAATTTTTCATGCATTCTTTTTTTAATATTATAAATCACGTATTCTTACCATCCCTTGTATAACTTCCATGATAACATCCTCCAATTGAAATCAACCCAAAACATGTATATATGAGTTCATAGTCATGTCAAGAAGGGAAGCATGAAATCTAGAGAACAAACTCACATACTGACAAAAATCATTCAGCTCAGGATAAGTTTTAATATTTATTCCTAATCAACAGTGTAGATGAGGATAATATATGAATGCTACTTACGCAATTCCTTGTGCAAGGGTGGTGGCGACTTTCATTCTCATGCTCCAGTCCAAACTCCTACCTCCTCTAGGAATATGGTGTAGCCATCTATCCAGGGGTCCATTGATAATAAACTCGTACAGAATGTAGCGGTCACCATGATGATAACAACATCCTTTGATAGACACCAGATTTGGATGATGAAGTCTTGCAACCCTTCCAATCTCGGAATAAAACTCCTTCTTTCTCTGAAAGCCGGACCTCTTCAATCTTTTCACAGCCACCCTTGAACCATCAGGTAAAAGCCCACTATAGGTACCACCTGTTTTGGCATCCCCAAGGAGACGATTTGCTTCACTGAAATTCTTTGTCATGGATTTTACTTCGTCACGATTGAATATCTTCCAAGATGGGGGAACTAATGCAACTGATGCACGAGATCTCCTGCGTCTTTTACTTCGCCTATATACAAGAAGCCATATCACAATAGCTGAAGTAGTGCAAAGAATCAACCCACTCACAACTGCAAGAATAATGAGATATTCTCTATGGCAACGCATATGGCGACACTTGCTCCCTGATGTATCAATATAATCACAAGATCATTAAAAATCATTAACAAATTAGGAATGTAATAGATTTATTTAGATAACGATGGATGCCTGTATAATGGTTAACTAAAATCCACTGCTTACGGAAAAAATAAAAGGGGACTGTGGAGTTGTTAGTCACATATTATAACCACACTATATCAGGGGAAGAGTTTGCACCCACTTTTCAAAATCACACTTGGTGAAAGAAAAGCAATTAGAAATAAGTTGGTCTGCAATCACTTACCAGAATCAAGCGAGCATATAGAAGCATGAGTTACGTTGCATCTCTCAGCTATAAGGGGTGCAGCACCAGTGGTTATCGATGTACACAAATCCACAGACTTAAAGTCATAGCATGAGGAATTTTTGCAACTTGAGTCCAAAGTTTTCTTGGAACCAATACTCTCATTCCAGCTAGATGCATTATCAGACCATTTCCAACCCAAACCAGCTGTCGTATTGATGCTCCTTCCGCCAACCCAGCATCCATTACTATCATTGCCACAGAGCTTTTGGACAAAGTTCAGTTCTTCTGAAGATGTTATGGAAGCCAGGTTTCCCCCAAAACCATTGCAGTAAATCTCTGATTCATTCCATTGCAAAGAGGTCGCATTATATTTGAAACACTTTTTCCCACTTGGGCTGCTAAACCAACCAGGATCACATCTTCCTGCTTGAGAAACAGTAAACAATAGTGTCAAAGAGATGAGACATAATAACTAGACCAGTTTTAAAAAAAAAAACATATCCAGTGTAAACTCACAAGGAATCTGGGGAGGGTAGAATGTACACAGCCCTTACCTCTACCGCAATTATATTGGTAGTTATAGTGATTGCGCATTAACAACATCGGATCTAGAATTTAAATTTGACAGGTTCAACCTTTAGGTTCTTACAATTGAACTCATTACACATGTCAAATTATGGGTTCAAAAAGATTATTAAATTTTGGTGATGTTTTACTTATGTGTCTATAGTTTGTATCGAAAACGTTGAATACGATTGAATCGATTGATTTTATGCCACATACAATATTATGATAAATATAGTAGAGCATCATCACTTTAAAATCCTTGTTCCGCCACCTGACTCAAGGCTTCCTAAGTTTTTGGATATTTATCGAGTGAAAAGCTCCTAAGTTGCTTCCCTGCAGTAGCATTCTTCTAGCTTCCCCTACTTTTTGAGGACAAGGGATTGCATACAACATGGTAAAAGGAGCAGAATGGATCTTTGCAAATAGAATTCAAAAAAAAACATGAAGAAAGTTTGCACGAAAGAATGTTCCGAAAGCAAACAAGAGCCGAGAAATATTTTAGCAAAAAAAAAAAGTTGTTCTGATCAGTTAGATCTTAAATTCATGATGCACCATAAAACTCTGGTATCATGAACTTGTTTATATCTAATATGTCATGATGAACAATAAAGCTCAGGCTATGAACTAGTCATATCTAGTACCACAACTAAAGATGACTTTTCACTCTAAAAAGAATCTTTATCTTCATGAATGAACTGGCAAATGAATTGTGTTTTATTTACTTGATTATGCCAACAACTGAGGGATCAGCTTCGAATTTAGAATTCATTTCGGATAAGGTCTCAAGATTAGGAGATTGAAAGATTCACCACAATTGGCCATCACTGCCATCTCAAAGTAAGCTTAAGAAATAAGAAAGCCCAAGAACAATGTTTCCACCTGTTATTGCCAATGACTGTAACTACAGGGTTAGTTATTCATTCCCTTCCCTCTACCCGTGTCTTATAAACCTGATAGGGGGTAAACATTGTTTGGCCTCTGTGTTATGAATTGTGTGATATCATTCAGATTAGTTGAGGTTTAACATTGAGTTAAATTCAGTTTTCACGTTTTATTTATCGAGAGGGAAGGTGTGCTAGATTCAAGAATGACGGATAAATGAAAGTACCAAGTTCTGATTAGCAAAACCAAACTTAGTGCATTTAATTTAAGCTTCAGCATGCTCTTCACTTTTCGTTCAGCTTAGACTCCTAATTGTGTTCAATCGACCCAAAAGTCAGTTTTCTCTGAGATTATCCACAGCTTTACTGATGTAGCAACAATTACTCATCTTTTTTAACCACAGCAGAAATGAAGGTCTCACAGGAGAAGTAATCACCCATGTCAGTTCAATAAAAACTAGAACTTACTTCTTTTTCCTACAGATCGAATGGAAAAGAAAGGTTGGGACCAAATTTTCTTTGTAATTGTGGAAGCTAAAATGAACAGCTACATGGTTCTTGGCATGACATTTCAACACGTGTAGCAGCATGTCTAACACCATAATTTGCAGGGATAACTTAAAGACTTGAAAGCAAAGGTCCTAGAAAGGAGGCTTATACAGCATGTACGAATCATATTCCATATGACTGGAAATATCCTGTTAAAACCATCAATATTCAAAAATTGCAGGGGGAAAGGTAAGACAAAGTTGGATCACCATAATTTCCCTACTGCTTTCATTCTATTCCCATTTCAAACAAATCTGCTGTGATATCTCAAACGAAAGATGCAGCAATATCAAGCCAGAATACAAGTGAAACTACCGCAGCTCTACATGCTGATCAACATTAGACACGTTGTTTCTCGTCTTTTCATTGCCTAATGTAATAGTGAAACCTCTAATTGGCAAACTTGTAAACATCTACATCTTTCATCTGGCTACCTCCTCCTCTTGAACAACTACCAGGTGAGATCTAGCCATCACTTCATGAGTCCTCCCAACACTTGGTGCAGTTTTCTCAGGAAAAAGGGTGAAACACATCATCAAATTAAGAATTTCTAAAAGAGTGCATCACTGTGAAAGGATCCCCACATTATTCATCAAGGTCATCATTAATCCACCATAAAAACATATATATTATCTCCCTCAAATACAACCAAATTTTCACTTTAAAGAGCAACCTAAATATCTTTTATGGATGAAATGAACAGAATCCACTTCTGTTCCTTTATCCACCGAAAAACTTAAATTCCAATTAGATGATTATGACCACCAGGATTTCTTAAAAGGAATACACGTCAGTCAAATAGAACATTGTTCTGAGAGTATTGCAAGCACAACTGTCTTGGAGGCAGTCTTTGGGAATCAATAACTTTGGAAACCGGAAGTGGAGGTTGGTTAATAAAAGTGTGGAAGTTCGTCTTCTATTTTTGTTTTTGGAGGGATAACTGGCTGCAGGATAGTCTTTTATGGCCTGAGCTTAATGATATTGGGAAGTGACATCGTCCTCAATATCTCCATTTATGAATGATATTTTGGCCCAAGGTACCCCAAGCTGTAGACCTTGAAACTATGGCAAGTGGATGAACAAGATTGGATTTGCTAGCATTTATTTGTTCCAAACTCGAAAATTCACTGTGCTAGTTTAAATGAAAATTAACACATAAATATAAACACATCCCATAAAAAGCATTACTAAGAAATTCCAATATATTTTGTGGGATGCACAGAAAAGGCAGCCCAGTGCACTAAAGCTCCTGTTGTGTGTGGGGTCCAGGAAAGGACCATAAGGGTCACTTGTACGCAGTCTTACCCTGCATTTCTGCAAGAAGCTGTTTACTGAACCCGTGACCTCATCATCACATGGCAGCAACTTTAACAGTCACACCAAAGCTCCCGTTTGACTGGACGCACACAGTAACATATCATTAACCAATAAATTGAAAGATAATTATAGATTCAACTCCATTACTAATTCTGAAAAGAGCCCTAATCTTATTAGCACAAGCCAAACTATCAATTCCAAGGTAATTAACTGAACAATAATCTAAATTAGTTCTAAAAAAGTACCATCCTCATGACTTTGATTCTCAGCAGATGGAGCTACTTGTGAATCAAGTGTCTTATTAGAGACCTGAAAAAAAATATATAAAATAAAAATCAGAACTTTTTTACCAAATTCACACAGTAAATGAATTCTGATGACATATTCAGACACCCTTTAATCTAAATAAAAAGAATAGGGGTTTTAAACTTACAGAAGTGGAAGCAGAGAGCTGAAGCAAAAAACAAGAAAGCAGAAGCAAAGGGAACATGAGATGGTTAACACCCATCATCACTTTGTCTTACTGTATAGCAAAACCTAGGCTGAATTTGTGAGTGTGGGGCTGGGCATTGTGGATATGGGGGTGGGTGGGTGGGTAGGGTTTTTAAGGAGTTCACATTTGGAGTGTTGAATGGTTAGTTGAAGAAGGAAGAAGAAGTGTTTGTTCAGACAGACAGGGTAGTTAATTTCTCACCTTTATGTTTGTCCCCACACTTTCTTAATGACTTCCGTCAAATCCAAAGAGAAAGGAAATTTCAACTTTCATGATGCCTTTGTTTGTTTCTACTTTCACCTATGGCAGTGCCTGATTGGAAAGCCGTTTTGAAATTGGTTTAGTGTAATTGGGTTGTACTTTTATTGTGAGATAATTATGCTTTTCAACTCTTAAGGAGGATATGTTAGTCCGGGGCAGCTCAAGCGTATTGGGGCCTAAGGCCAAATTAAAATCGCACGCTTAAAATAAAATTAAAAACTTATATTTTTTTATTTAAAATCTATTGAGATGCAAAGTCGTTAATAATTTTTTTATAATCGATTTCTTCTAATAATTCTTTTTCAATTGATAATATAGTCAATCTACTTAATCTTTCTTGAGACATTGTTGATCTTAAATAAGATTTTATAATTTTTAATTTTGAAAAACTTCTTTCCGTGGAAGCGACTGTTACAGAAATTGTTAACATTATTCTATAAGCATTTGGAAAAGAATCAAGTCGTTTTATTTGATTGAGTATCTCGATTAGAGTATTATCTTCTATTTGTATGATTTCCCTCAACACTTTTAATTCGGAATATAAGTCTATACCGTCATTATCAGAGTGAGTATTATGTTTTAAGGAACATTCAAGATTAAGGGAATATTTTTAAAAATTCTCGTCTAATGATCGCAGTTTTTTTCATTAAATAAAAAAAAACAAAAATACTTGCATATGCTTCAAATTGTTCAAATCTGTTTTGAAGTGAAGAAATGGCTTGGTCTACTATATATAAGAAGTAATCAACTTTAAAAGATTCTTCAAGAGATTTTGTAATTTCGTTATTGACATTCTCATCAAATTGTTTCTTTCTATAAATTACACGTTTACAACGAAATTCAGGTTCTATAATCATCTCTAATGTAATTTTCTTAGCTGCAATCATAGCTGTTGTAAATCCTTCTTCTCTATATTTTTTGAAAAAGGAAACAAGACCCTCTTAATTGATCTATAGCAACATCAATATGCATATCTTTTGATTGTAAACTTTTGCTAATTGAATTAACAGCAAATAGTATATCATACCAAATAAAAATTCAAAAATTTCAAGCTCATAAATTGCTAAGCAATTAGTTTCACTTTTAGTTTTTGGATCATCACTAACTTCCACTAATTTCAATAAAGCATCTCTTATTTGTGGAGTTTGAAATCTTATTATTTTAATACTTTCTATACGACTTTACCAACGTGTTTGTGACAATAATTTAAGAGTTAAACCGGATACACTATCTTTTAAAAAATTTCATCACTTAGTGGAAGAAGAAAATAGTGAATATATGCATTGTACCACTCCAAAGAATGATATAGCTTTTGTACAAAAATTAGCCATATCACATATTACTAAATTTAGATTATGACAACCACATGGTGTATAAAATGATCTAGGATTTATATCAAGAAGTCTTTTTTGCACTCCTTAATATTTTCCCTTCATATTAGATCTGTTATCATATTTTTGTCCTCTTAAGTTATCAACATCAAGTCCAATACATTTTATTTCATCTAAAATAACTTCAAAAGGGCCTTTTTCATTTGTATCATCCACTTTTAAAAATTCTAAAAATATTCGATAATTTTTATTGGAGTTGTTGAAATATCCACACTCCGTAATATAAAAGACATTTGCTCTTGATGACTTGTATCCGGTGTGCAATCGAGTATGATGAAGAAATACTTTATTTTTTAAAAAAATTTCAATAATTTTATTCTTCATTTCACTTGCCAACAATTTTATTAATTCAATTTGTATATTATGTCCAAGAAAATGGTTATGAATTTCATCATGCTTGATTCTACGAATATGTTCTTGCATGATTGGATGAAATTCTGCAATCATTTCAATAAAACTTAAGAAGTTTTCATTATTTTCTTGGTAAATCTTTTTGTTCGTTCCCCTAAATGCTAAATTAATTTTTTCAAGAGTTTTTATGACAGAAATAATTCGTGACAATACATTTTTCCAGTATTCTCTATCTCTATTAATTTGGTCTTACATATTTTTATCGATTGTTTTATTGTTGCGCAATCGAACTTCTAAATCAATCCATGAACTCATATTGATTATATGTCGGTTGGTCGTTTCATGAGTTCTTAGTTTAGTACTAAGATTTTTCCAATCTCTACTACCTTCACTAGCTAATTTATTGTTCTTAACATTAAAAATAGTGTTAAACAACTTGCAACAAAAACAAAATACTTTATTCAAATCTTTGGAATAAACTAACCATCTTTTTTCATGTCTTTCTCCATTAGCCAATTTTTGAAAATAATATGTAGTAGAAAAATGTCTTAAAGATTCATCCTTTGAAAAATCTATGCCGGTAATTCTAATTGGCCCATTTTCTACTAATAGATCTCTTAACTTAGTATTGACATTATTCCATTGACTAGGATCATAAATGTTTTTAGGAATACAATTGTTCGGTTCATTTATAAGTTCTTGGTCTTCTTGAGAATCTACAATTGATTTTTTACTAATTTCCTTTTTTTCTTCTTCTATTTGGATTATTTCATCATCTAACTCAACTAAGTTAGTGACTTGTTCATCTAAAGAACATTCTCCTAAATTGTTTGGTCTAATTTTGATATTATTTGTCAAAAAATTATTAAGAGCTCCTTCTTGAGATTTTATCAAATTATCAACTTTCTTTTTTCTTTTAAGTTTTGAATGACTGGATTCATACTTTCTAGTTGACATTTTAAATTCTAACAAATATTCTAAACACTATCTACAATATCAATTAAAAAGATAAATATAAGAAACAAAAGTAATATTAGAAAGTTAGGAATAATATTACCCGATTTAAGAAATATGAAGATTTGATTCCAAAATATTTTTTGGATGCTCTCTTCAAATTAAATAGCAAAATCTTTAATTTTTGAATTATTCAACTCAAAATTCTTGAATTTAAGTAGGAGAAAGTAAACATTAAGGGGTCATTTGGTAGAGTGTATAAGAAAAATACAAAATATAGTGTATTAGCAACGCTAGCATTAGTAATGCTTGTATTAGTTATGTTTGTATTAATTATGCATGTATTATTTCTTATACCTTGTTTGGTTTGATGTATAAGAAATAATATATCTTACATGATTTCTATAAAAGAAGTGTTTGTTTACGAAAATATCCTTCTTTAACTTTGTACACTTTTTTTGCAACAAAATTCTTTTGTCATCTTAAACATAATTAGTATTGTTGAACAAGTATATAGAGATTTAGGATTAATTGCAAGCCCTTCGTCTTTGTGCATGGAATGTTACGCCGATTCGGATTAACATAGTCGAAATAAAAATAAAATACAAGATGTAAAATTAACGAATAGTCTCAAGATTTTTTTTTAATCCTTTTAAAGACCCTCGAAGCAACGTAAAAATATGTTGTGGTTATTTAAATCAACTATTCATTGTTGTAAATTAAAATAGTGGGAAAAAATTATAAAATATTTTGAGAAAATTCACAGTTGAAAATTAAAATGGCGGAAAAAGAAATTGTGAAATATTTTGAGAGGGAAATTGAGGGATATTAAGGTCATTTAATAAGTTAATGCATGTGTTAAAAGTCTTTGTACTACTAATACATAGGAAATGGAGTGTATTGCTAATACACACTTTAATACACAATAGAGTGTATAATTAATGCTTGCATTAGTTATACATAGACAAAAAGACGTACCAAACAAGGTACTGCTAATACACATTAACTAATGCATGCATTATATTTTCCAATACACTCTACCAAACGACCCCTAAGAATAGAGAGAGCGAGAGTAAGATATGAAAATTGAGAAAAAAAATAAAAAATATCAACTTAAAAAGCAAAAAGATGGACCTACGTTTCTTTTTTTTATGGAGAAAGGAAAAAGTATTGTCATTGATCAATCAAATCACTTGTCCATCAAATTTTTTTTTGTAAGCTATATTTTATTTCTCCTCCAAAAGTCCTATTCCTTTATTTTACATAATAATGTAAGTAGTAATTTTTTTTTTAAATCTAGTTCATAATTACAAGAAAATGGCCCCCCAAATTTGGGGGCCTAAGGCAATGGTCTTTTCCATTACATTGTTCAGCCAGCCCTGATGTTAATTACTGGTAATTACAAATTTATTAATTTATCTCTTCACCTACTCTAAAGGGTCTGTCTGGTCATGTTATATGAAGCGGAGTGTTGGTTAGAACTTTCACATTCAAAAGTTAAATGTGGCGGAGATGAAAGTGATGCAATGAATGTTTGGACTTACTAGCAGAGATAGGGATAAAAATGAGAGTATTTGTGAGAAAGTGGAATAGCTTCGACAGAATATAAGATGCGAGAAGTGATATTAAGATAGTTCAGGCATGTGATGAGAAAGTGCATAGATGCCCAGTACCGAGGTGTGAGCAACTAGATATGAATGATTTCAGGACTCAGGTAGAGTGGCGGTAGACTGAATAAATATTGGAGGGAGGTGATTAGATATAAGATGGAACAATTATAGTTTACCGAGGACAAAACCCTAGATAAAAAGGTGTGAAGAACGCATATTAAGATATAGAGTTAGTAGGTAGGAGTGCGTCCTTGCCAGTAGGGAAGAGTGTTTTGTTTGTAATCGGGGCAACAGTCGTAGTGCTGTATGTGTGTCTTGCAGTTTTTGGTTCGTGATTTTTTAGTGATGTTTGTGATTTCGAATGGACAGTTTATAGTGCTCTCTCTATTTCAAAATAATTGAATTGCTGGGGTATGACACACTCATTAAAAAAAATTATGACATAAATTTTAAGTTACGTTCCACTATTACCCTTTTAATTTTGGGGTTAAAATCGTTTCACCTCCGAACTTTGCTGTAAAAATCAAGCATCCCCCTCAACTTTGAACAATACTCATTCTCCCTCCTTTTTTCTATTGGATTTTTTAAAATACCTATTTTACTCTTATATTTACATCAACATTTGTATCTCTTTTTTAAAAAAAAAAAACTTTTTTATAAAAATGTTCTTTTATTTTTTAATCTATATAACATATTTTCTAAAAAAGCTAAAAATTATTTTTAAGATAAAAAAAAATGAGAAATATTAATTGAGTATATAATTTAATGACAAATTATAATGAAATAAATGAGCAAAATAGTAAAAATTAATTTTATTAAAAATCAAAACTCTAATATATATTTATACGTAAAAATAATAGATAATTATAATTTTTTAAATATATTTCAATGTAGGTATACAAGATAATTAATAGTCGAGGGTCTTTCGGAAATAATCTTTCTACCTCTCCAAGGTAGTGGTAAGGTTTGTGTACCCCTACCCTCCTCAGACCTCACTTAAGAAATTTCACTAGATATGATGTTGTTGTAGATGTATATTTGTTACAAATAAAATGATTGTTGTTGATGAATTTTAAATTATAATTTAGAAAATAATTCATATTAACAACCAAAACTCATTTATCTATGTTGACATTAAAGAATAAGAGAAAATCAAAATATACATCTATATACATAATTATATACTCACATACATACTTGGGGGTTTGGATTGTAGGTGATAAAAGAGTTTTAAAATGAGGTGTAGGTGACACAAGTCTTAATGATTGAGTGGAGGTGACAATTACTTTATTATGGATTAAGAAAGTTGGGTAAGTTTGAGAATAGCTTAGAAGTTTTTAAATTTACACTTTGATCCCAATGTTTACCTAATATAACGGGAAACGGAGGGAAAAAAAGTATTTTTTCTCTCTCTTCTCATCTATTATTGTTCTCTCTCTTAGCGATTTTTGTTGTTCATTGTTGTTGTTGCTTTATTAATCATCCTCTGCTTTATTATCATCATCTTCTACTTTATTATCATTTTCACCTTCTTCTTATTGACCATTATTGTTGTTGTTGTTGTTACCGCTACTGTTGCTATTTGACCAATTTCTTAGGTCAAATTTTTTTTGTACATCACTTTTCACTTTGATATTACATCATAGGAGACTTTGGTAAGTCAAATTATGATTTTTAGTTGAATTTGTCATCTGGGTAACTGCTATTGTGTTATTTTCCCAATAATGGATAGAACCCGATCATGAATCCAACATAAGAGTCATCTGTTTAAACAGATAAATCATTTGTTGCAACAGATGAGACATCTGTTTCAACGGAAGACTGATATGTTGGATTCATGTTTATGGTTCTATAGGCCGTAACATGAATCGGACAGATGGGTCATCTGTTGCAACATATGACCCATCTGTTGCAACATATTAGTTATATAGTGCAACGTGATAAATATCTGTTGCAACAAATTATTAACCTGTTGCAACAGAACCTAAACCCGATTCCAACAGACGTGTTGTCTGTTGCAACAAGGTAAATATTTGTTGCAACAGATTATTAACCTGTTGCAACAGAACCTGAACTCGATTCCAACAGATGGTAAATATCTATTGCAATATATTAGTAACCTGTTGTGATAGAAACTAACCTCAATTCCAACAGATCATCATCTATTGCAACAGGTAAGTCATCTGTCGCAACAGGTTAATTATCTATTGTAACATGTCAATTATCTATTGGAATCATCTTCAAAGGTGATTTAGTACTGTAACATCTATCCCAACAGGCGTTTCATCTATTGCAACAGATATATAGTCTGTTGCAACATATAATTCACCTGTTACAACAGATGACTCATCTATTGAAATCAACTTCAGGAGCGTAACATGAATCCCAACAGGTAGGTAATCTGTTGTGACTGATCGCTTACTTGTTGCAACAGATTACACATCTGTTGGGATTCATTTACGATACTATAAAATCACTATCAACTTTTTTTAATAAATGACTTTATTTAGGTACTACTAATGGAGAGATCAATAACAATAGGGGTGGATTGTCATGGTCAATGGATCGAGAAGAGCAATCGATATGTATGGCATTGGAAGGAGGGTGAAATGTTAGAGACGATAGCTATGACAGTCCAAAGTGATATTTCATGTGATGATTTTGTGAACTTAATCATCAGCTATTATGGACTGAATTATCAATCAAAAGAACTCGTCATCAGCTACATACACAGCTCCTTTAAAAATCAGAGGGTACTGCCTTTTAAGATAACCGATCAGGTTCGGTTGTGTGCTTACCTTAGTGATTCATCCAGGCCGGTGTTAAGGGTGTACGTGGTTGAAAAGATGAGAGAGAATAAGAACCAGAACGTAGAAGAAGAAGAAGAACGACAAGACATCTTTGATGATAGGTTGGATGATCTAGACATGAATATTCCAGATGATGATCAGACACCTACGCCCGTTGATGCGACCGATACGATGGGTAGTTCTTCTCAATGAAACAATCTGGAAATCTTCAAGACGACGGGACTGACTTTTTTATTGGAATGTCATTTAAGGACAAGAATGAACTATCTACCATTTTTTTTATTTCTTGCTTGAAAAAAATCAGAATAAAAAAGGTGATTAATTCGAGCAGTGTCTTTTGCTTTAAATGTACTAATCCAAGATGCAAGTAGTGGTTGAGAGCGGTGAAGTACGCAAGTTCTGACAGATTCGTCATTCATAAATATGAAAAGCATCACACATATGGTTCGGAGCACATCTCAGGCCAAAATCCTCACGCCACGACAAAGGTCCTTGGTGAATATTTCAGGAGTAGTTTCCCCATGGCAAAGGCCCTTCAACAATGGTTATGGACAATCAAATCCTTACGAAATTGGGTGTCCTGGTCAGTTATTGGAAGATATATACAGCCATGGGGATTGCCAAGGACTTGGTTAGGGGGACACACGAACATGGGTATGCAGTCCTGGATGCCTACCATTACATGATTGAGTCCCCAACTCCCGAAAGTAAGACGACATTACATCTTGATGAAAACGGAAGGTTCAAGTACTTTTTTGTATCCTATGGTACTTGGATTCAAGGTTTTCAATATTTGAGAAAAGGCATAGCCGTCGATGGTACTTTCTTAAAGAACAGGTATAATGGAGTTTTGTTAGCAGCGGTGATGCAGGATGCGGAGAGTCACATCTTTTTTGTTGATTTTTGTGTAGAAGACAAGGAATGTGATGCCTCTTATGGATTTTTTTTGAACAACTATGAAGCTGCGTCGAAGATGCCGAAAATTTATGTTTTGTTTTGGATAGTCTTCCAAGTATTCCAAAGATGGGTTCACTTACTTCACTTCAGGTTACTTTGGTTATTGTATCAGGCATCTTGGAGAGAACATTCGGACCAACTATCACAACGAAAGAGTCATGACACTTTTTTATAGAGCAGCTAAAGCATATAGTAGAGAGGAGTTTTTAGACCATTTCAATCAAATAATGGATGTGAATCCCAAGGTAGCAGAACTTCTCGTACATGTTAATTTTGAGAGATAGAGTAGGGCATTATGTCCATTAGATACGTACATTCTTATGAATTTAATGTCTTGTTTGAGTTACAAGTTTAGTATGATGTCGTACTAAGTGATTCTTTTGTATAAATACAATATTATGACATCAAACATAGCTGAATCGGTGAATTCATTGTTTGGCGATGAAAGAGAATTTCCCATCAAGGCTATGTTTGAAGTAATAAACAAGAAGTGTGGCCGATTTTTTAACGGAAGACGTGTGCAGTTCAAGGGCCCAAAAAGAATCCGATTTGTTCTCAAAATCGAAAAAATAATATCAACGAACATCAGTTTGGGGAATAGGTTATTATCTCATAAAATAGCAAATTACAAATTCAGTATCACCGATCATGGTGATATTGCCATGATCGATCTTCAAACAAGATCTTATACGTGTAGAGTTTTTGACTTAGACAAAATACCTTGTCCACATTCCATGGCAACGCTTTGAGCTCAATACGGTTCAAAATATGGACCTAAAGTTTATGAGCACTCCTCTCAATATTATTCGGTGGAAGTATATGAAATGGCATATAGTGGACATATTACTATGGTGCCTCCCGAAGAATCTTGGATTGTTCCTGCAGAGCTTTTGGGGAGATTAATACCTCCTCCATATATTGACCCAAGCACTATCAAACCGGAAAGAAAGCCATATAAGAAGAGACATGGATTCGGAGAATCATTTTCATCAAGAAGAAACAAGTGCTCTGTATGTAAGCGCGCTGGCCACAAAAGAACTACATACCCGGATCATAATCCACCATGATCGTTGTAATTGCAGAAACTTGTGTTGTTATTTGTTGTGGACTTTTATATATTTATCTCATTGTTGTAAATATAATGTTATCATTTATTATATATAAAATATCTTTTTTAATAACTTGTGCATCAATAAAAACAGGCAAAATATGAACTAAATAATATAATAGACCACAATTATTTTAATAGATTACCTATCAGTGGCAACAGATGGACATTAGCTGGAAGAACACAATACTAGTTCTATCAAACTGGAATGTTTTTCCTCCAACAGATGAAAAATATGTCACAACAGATGGGATAATATGTTGACAGAAACCCAACTGATGACCAATCTGATCCAACACATGGTCCATCTGTTGAAAGAACTCAAAAGCCAAAATTGCTATTGCTACTGGATTCAAAATTGCTCCTTACCTTCAACCGTCGACATATTAACATCTATGTTTAGAAGAAGTAGACAAAATGAAAATTGAATAAAAATTAAAAAGCCAAAGTCGACTAAAAATAATTTTTTCATTAAACGAAAAATAAAATACATTAGGTATAGATCCGATATAAAAAAATTAAAATACATACGCTAAAAGAAAAAATACATACTAATTATTATTATCATCATCATCATAATTAATGACAGACGACCAATCAACTCGCAATAGCAGGGCCCTCATCAGCCTTTGCATCTCTATGAACATCGTCGCTCTCACGGCAACCAACTCCCTCTGCAAGTCATTAACCTGCCTCTGAAGTTCCCGCACTGTGTCACGCAGAATAACAATATCCCAAATAGGATCAGCCATATCTAGAACATGCATGAATTGACAAATATAAAGAAAAAGTATAAAATGTAATACAACATATACGACCAACTGGTAAATTTACATCGAAAAAAAAACTTACCTCAACGAGAAAGGAATATGCTCTTTGAAGAGAAGTGGTTGAAGATGTCACACGAAAAGAAAAAATGCAAGAAATAAATAAAGTTAAGTAGAATGAAGATTAAGGAGGGACCTATTTATAGAGGATTGAATCTGAATGTGTCAGGCCAAAAGGCACGACTTTTCATCTCTATAGTATTAATTACATTCAAACACGTGACATTTTTCTGTGAAAAGTCGCAACTTTTTCTTTTATATTAATACTTCTCACCTTTTCAAAATGGTTTGAGACTCGATAACATTCGTTATTATTGAGCTGTTGCAACAGATCGTCCATCTGTCACAACAGATTTAGCATCTGTTGTAACAGATGGTCTGAATGTGCAAAAGATGGTCTGTCAAAACAGATTTACCATCTATTGCAACAGATGGATTGTATGTGCAACAAATAAGACATCTGATACAACATATGTATTATCTGTTGCGATAAATGGACCATTTGTTGGAGGATATATTTTGATTTCTTCTAACAGCTGATTCATCAGTTTCAACAAATAGAGAATTTGGTTCATCAACTATTTTGAATGTGTTAGATAAAAAGTCATGACTCTTCAAACCTCTTTTTTAATAGTCCCTCTATTTCGTATTAGTTGGCCCCTATGGACATGGCACACCAATTAAGAAAAATATTAATTAGGTGCTTATTTTACCAAATTGGCCTTATTAATTATGCTTTGAAAGTATAAATGTGAATTATATACTTTATGTAGTCATTTAATAAAAGGGTTAATCTTGAAAGAATATAATGAAATTCTCTTGATTTTATAAATAGGACAACTAAATTGAAACAAATATTTTTAGCAAGAAGGCCAACTAATACGAAACGGAGGACCATATGTTAAAAGTGTTAAATCTATTGCAACATATGGCCCATCTGTTGCGACAGATGGGCCATATGTTGGAGGAGATGTTTTGATTTCTTCCAACAACTGATTCATCAGTTGCAACGGATAGAGATTTTGATTCATCGGCTATTTTGAATGTGTTAAGATAAAAAGTCACGACTCTTTACACCTCTTTTTTAATAGTCATCACATGAGTGTTGATGAATAAACAACATTATCTGACATGTCTTGATGGGGTAGGAAGAATAAGGTACGTGCAATGGATCCACTTTCATGCGTAGGAGTTATGTATTATTGATCAGGCTACCGTTACAGACACACATAAACTGCAATAATTTTGTGAATGCAGTTTTTTATTGATTAGACACTGATCCTTCAAACAAGATCTTGCATTGTATAGTTTAGTTTGATAGGTGCGAACTGATAAGGCCGAAGGGTTCCAAGATGGTGGTGTCGATACCCTGTTATAATTTAATGATGGTCTATGCTTATATTTTTGTGTCAAGTTTGGGGAAAGGTTCAAGTTTTTGGTAGCAGCGTAAATATCCAATAGTGATTAGACCGATTTTAATGGCGCAATGGACTTCTTGAAAATCCTCTGAAGCCTCGCACTAAAGCAAACAACAATGGAACCAATAGAAATTTCTCTGGTCCAAATTTATATGGATAGATTACTGAAGGAGACTTTTATACAGCGGAAAGTGCTTGGGAGAATACCTGTGCGGGAAGGGGGAGGTGGAGAAGGCCATATATCATCTCAGACATTATTTAAGAGAAAACACAGGGAAGTAAGTAAGGAACTTCTAGCGAATCTGGCCAGTGAAAATGACATGAGAAATGGAAAAATTGGATGAGCTTCAAATGTGGAAGTGTATCCAAATATAAAAATCCGTCAGACGTTGAAAAAAAAAGAATGGTCAACAGGACTAGAGCTGGACAATTTTCTCGAGAATGCAACTAGCAAGCGTGGCCTCAATGAAACTCTTACAAAGTGCAAGACCAGAACTCTAAGGAAGAAGTTTCGTGAGCATAGAAAATGGTACGATTGTCGGTCAGAATTAAAACCTGAACCAAAAACTCCTAAATTAAAAATAAGGGAAGCCAAGGCATCAATTTCTGAAGTCTAACTTGCATGTCATGTCTTCTATTTGTGGCTATGATCAGGTCAATGGCAGTAGAAACAAAAAGGTCTGAAGTTGGGCCGAAATCCCATGCCTTGTTGTTTCCACTGCCTTTGACCTGACCAGATACATAAACAAGAGACAAGGGATGCAAGTTTAACTTGAGAAATTGCAACCTTGGCTTGATCCCATATTTTTAATTTAGGAGTAGTTGGTTCAGGTTTCAATTCTGACCGACAATCTTACCACATTTCGTGTTCGTGAAGCTGCTTCCTTAGAGTTCTGGTCTTGAATTTTATGGGTCTTTATTGATGCCACGCTCTCTAGTTGCAGTTCTAGCAAAGTGACCAACTCCAATCCTCTTGACCATTCTTTTTTTTCTTCAACGACTGATGGATTTTCATTTTTGGATACACTTTCACATTCGTAGCTCATCCAGTTTTTTCATGTAAATTTCATCAGCCAATTTTGCTACACTTTCCTTCCTACCCTGTGTTTCCTCTTAAACAAGGCCTGAGATAATATATGGCCTTCTCAACCTCCCCCTTCCAGCATAGGTATTCTCCCAAATACCTTCTGTTGTATAATAGTCTCCTCTAGTAACCCATCCATATAGATTTGGACTAGGAGAATTTCTATTGGTTCCATCATTATTTGTTGTAGTTCGAGGCTTCAGAGGCCTTTCAAGAAGTCCATTGAGCCATTAAAATCAGTCTAATCACTATTGGATATTTACATTGCCGCCAAAAACTTAAACCCTTCCCAAAACTTGACACAAAACATGAGCATAAATAGTTATTAAATTGTAACAGGGTATCGACACCACCTACTTGGTCCCTCAGCCTTACCAGTTTGAACCTAACAATCTTAACTGTAAAATATCATATCTTGTTTGAAGAATTAACGCCTAATAGGTAAAGAACAAACATTCACAAAATCATTGTACTGGATGTATGTTTTCATTATAGGTTGATCAGTAATACATACCTCCCACATATGAAGTGGTTTCGTCTCCAAGCAGCTTATTTCTCCAAACCCATCTTTACTCTAGCCTTTAATGCTGGTCGGGCAAAAGTGGATCCAGTTTCACTTCCTTTTATCTGCAAATAAGAGAAATACATTTGATTTCAAACAAGAGAAGAAAAAAAGAACATTACAAAAGGGTAACACAAATAGAGTGAATCAACAGATGACCAATCTGATACAACAGATTACCCATCTGTTCAATCAATGAAACGTCTGTTGTAACAGATAGATGACATATTGCAATAGATGAATGATATGTTGCAACAGATAGTTCATCTATTGAAATAAATCAAACCAACCTTGCTACTGGTTTGATTTCTTTAAACAGTTGCTCTGTTTGTACAAAAGGGTAACAAAAAATTGAGTGATCAACAGATGACCAATCTGATGCAACAGATTACCATCTGTTCAACCGATGAGGCATTATTGCAACAGATGGATGACATGTTTCAACAGATGGTTCATCTATTGGAATAAATCAAACCAGCCTTACTACTGGTTTGATTTCTTCAAATAATTGCTCTGTCTGTTCCAACAGTTGATTCATCAAACTATACTGACAATAAGGATTTTTAAGTTCTCCCAACAGATGACTTTTTTTACATATTTTAATAAAAATAACGGTTCATTCATTCAAGACTTAAAAGTCACCTTTTCTTCAATTTTCTCAATAAATAGGAAACTGGTAATGGGTAAATCATTAATAGCAACAGATGTAAATATCTAATTTAAACAACATACAAAGAAAAAGACGAGATGGAAAGAGCAATAGTGAACCATACCTGTAATGTCAAAAAAATAAAGGGATCAGAACATCCAGTTTAGTCAAGAAAAAATATTGATCGGTTGAGATCTGAAAGAAGAGAGAAAAGAGAGGAAAAAAAAAAGAATTGAGAATAAAGAAGAGTGATATTCTTACTTTATGGCTGAAGAAAAGAGTATTCTAGATATGGGTTTTAAATATTCATTAATAACTTTTGAGGGGCACGAGGAGACAGTGACATTGAAAAGACCAGATAAGACTACTCACTTAGAAGATTTTTGAGTTATCCAAGTAATATTTTTTATTGCCTTCGTATTTTAACTTTTTTATCTCGGACAGGAAATACCTAAATTGCTTTTAAAAAGGGTCTTACAACATCTAAGTGCAACAGATGACAATTTCTGTTTGAAAATTTCTAAAGCTCGGTCATCTGTCGCAACAGATGGCAGCACATGTTTGATGATTTATAACAGATGACTTAATCTGTTTGATTAAATCCAACAGAAAAGACATCTGTTGCAACAGATTGAATATTTATTTTTATACCATTTCAATTGATTTCATATGTTAGACTAATACCATAATTGATTAATTTAGGACTAGGGGTGAGTTCTCATAGGGTCAACTACAACTTTATTGAGTCTTTTGGCAATTTCATGATGAGACAATATTGCATTCCTCCCGACCAGAGTCGCCGATCGATCACTTTGAACTGAACCGATCCTTATTACCTTATATGTTCAACTAATACCTTAATTGATTAATCTAGGACTATGAGTGAGTTCTCATTGGGTCAACTACAACAGATGTCATCGCCTATTTGAGAATTTACAATAGATGGGTAATCTGTTGCGACATATGACTTAGTACATTTGGTAATTTACAACAAATGGGTAATTTGTCGCAAAAGATGACTTAATATGTTTGATAATTTACAACAGATGCTTAATTTGTTGCAACAAATGACTTAATTTTTTTGATAATTTACAATAGATGGTTAATCTGTTGCAACAGGTTGAACATTTATTTTTATACAATTTCAATTGACTTCATATGTTAGACTAATACCTTAATTGATTAATCTAGGACTAGGGGTGAGTTCTCATAGGGTCAACTACAATTACAACTTCAATTGAGTGTTTTGGCAATTGCATGATGAGACGGTATTGCATTCCTCCCGACCAGAGTCATCGATAGATCACTCTGAGCTGAACCGATTCTTACTACCACATATGTTCAACTAATACCTTAATTGATTAATCTAGTACAAGGGGTGAGTTCTCATAGGGTCAACTACAACTTCAATTGAGTCTTTTGGCAATTGTATGATGAGACGGTATTGTGTTTCTCCCGACCAGAGTCGTCGATCAATCACTATGAGCTGAATCGATTCTTATTACCTCATATGTTAGACTAATACCTTAATTAATTAATCTAGGACCAGGGGTGAGTTCTCATAGGGTCAACAACAACTTCAATTGAGTCTTTTGGCAATTGCATGATGAGACGGTATTACATTTCTCAAGACCAGAGTCGTCGATCGATCACTCTGAGCTGAACCTATTCTTACTACCTTATATGTTCAACTAATACCTTAATTGATTAATTTAGGACTAGGGGTGATACAATGCTAAGTGTGTATCAAGAGATTCCAACCAACACAAGAACAACAAGATGGACAACAAAGTGCTAGTGAATCAAAAATGGCCACACACGGCTTGCAACACTTGTTTGAACTAGAAAAGTGAGTTCAACAACAAGAACAACAAAGACAATATTGCTAGTGAATCGAAAGAGCCCCACACGGCTTCACTAGACTTTTATATTCAACAACACAATGTTAACAAGATTTACAAAGAAAGAGATAGAAACTTGACGCACAATATTCATTAATCTAAGAACCCTAACAAGAGAAAGGACCTTAAGACTAATAAATATCAATACCAAGTTCTTACTTGGACCAAGAGGAACTCAAAGAACCTCAAGAACCTAGTTTCTAGCCAAGATACAACACTAGTATCACTCTACTAGTGAGAATTTGGTTTTGGCCTCTCCAAATGATGAGAAACAGAAGTCAAAAATTTACAAGTCTTTGTTTCTTGAATAATAGGAATGAACTAAAGCAATACTAGCCCCATTACATGGCTTATATAGTCACTTAGAAAGGAGGGACAAAGACCAAATTACCCTTGGCATTTAAGTGGGTGGGTTTGGGGTGTCTTGGTGGGCCTCTTTATATTTTATTAAATATAGGCCCTTAGATGGGCTCACAAGGGCCTTACACATGGCCAAGAATGTGAACAAGGCTTGGAGTCGTTGCAACTCACGTGCTTGGATTCGTGTGAAAGGTCTCGAGCTAGGAATTCCCGTATCATCCTCTCCATCTTGAAGGGAATTTGTCATCAAATTCGGATCATTGCCATCCTCCACCACTTCTACCCGAGAGAGATCACACACGTTGAAAGTGTTGTGCACTTGATATTCCGGGGGTAAATCAATCTTGTAGGCATTGTCGTTGATCCTTTCTAATACTTAGAATGGGCCATCACCCCGTGGCATCAACTTAGCATTTTTTTGAGACGAGAATCTATCTTTCCTTAGGTGAACCCACACCCAATCTCCCGGTTCAAGAATGAGGTTTCTTCTTTCTTTGTTGGATCGCCTCACAACTTCTTGGTTTTTCTTCTCCAACCGCAACCTCACATTCTCATGTAGCTTTTTCATGGGCTCGTCCCATTTGCTTCCATCTAAGCCTATCACAAGATCACTTGGCAAAGGGGTTAAATCCAAAGGGGTAAGGGGGTTGATGTCGTATACACACTCAAAGGGTGTCATCCCCGTGCTCGAGTGTATAACACGATTATAAGCAAACTCAATCAATGGTAAGTGCTCCTCCCAAGAAGTCATTTTTTCTTTAACCATGGACCGTAGCATAGACCCTAAGGTCCTATTTACTACTTCCGTTTGGCCATCGGTTTGTGGGTGGCATGAAGTCAAAAACAACAACTTAGTACCGAGTCTACCCCATATGGACTTCCAAAAGTGGCTTAGGAATTTAGAATCCCTATCACTCACTATAGTCCTCGAAACACCATGAAGTTTTACAACATTATCAACAAACAAAGAGGCTACGCTAGGCGCATCATCACATTTAGAACAAGGAATAAAGTGAGCCATCTTGGAAAACCGATCCACCACGATAAAAATACTATCCCGCCCCCTTCTAGTCCTCGGAAATCCCAACACGAAGTCCATTGATATGTCAATCTAAGGACGCAAATGGGAGGACAATGGGGTGTACAACCCGTGGGGTTGGAGCCGTGACTTGGCTCCTTTGCACTCAACACATTGGCCGCAAATCCGGGCCACATCCTTGTGCATTCTAGGCCAATAAAATTGTTCTTCCGAAATTCCGAGGGTCTTCTCGACCCCTAAATGGCCCATTAGACCGCCATTGTGTGCTTTCCTTACAAATAATTCTCTCCACAAACTTGAGGGAACACACAATTATCTACCTTTAAACAAGTATCCATCAAATTTAGTATAGGGATGGGAACCTCTATCCGTAACCCACTTATCCCTTTCCAACTCTTCACTTTCCCTATAGATAGGAGCGAAGTGAGGGTCCTATGGATATAAAGACTTGAGGCTTTCAAACCCCATCAACTTAGACGACAAAGTAGACACAAGCACATGTTTTCGGGACAAAGCATCGGCAACCACATTGTCTTTACCCTTCTTGTATTGAATAACATAAGGGAAAGTTTCAAGAAATTCAATCCATTTGGCATGCCGCCGGTTAAGCTTATCTTGTGCCCGTAGATGCTTCAAGGATTCATGATCCGTTCGGATCACGAATTCTTTAGGCCACAAATAATGTTGCCAAGTGGAAAAGGCTCTAATCAAGGCATACAACTCTAAATCGTACGTAGAGTAGTTTAGAGTTGCTCCTTTGAGCTTTTCGCTAAAGTAGGCAATAGGCTTCAATTCTTGCATTAAAATCGCGCCTATGCCGACTTTGCTTGCATCACATTCGACCTCAAAAGTCTTGTAAAAATTCGGCAATTATAGTAAAGGGGCCGAGATGAGCATAACTTTCAAGTCCTCGAAGGCCTTAGCTTGTTCATCTCCCCACTTGAAAGGCTGATCCTTTTTAATCACTTCGGTCAAGGGGGCGGCAATGGTGCTAAATCCTTTGACAAAACGTCTATAAAAACTAGCCAACCAATGGAAGCTTCTCACTTCACCTACGATTTTGGGAGTTGGCCAATTTTTAATGGTGTCAATCTCAGATTCAACCATTTAGACCCCTCTTGAGCTCACCACAAACCCAAGAAATACAACCTCATGGACACCAAAAAAACACTTCTTTAGATTAGTATATAACTTCTCCTTTCGGAGGACATCAAACACACATTGTAAATGCTTTACATGCTCATCTAAGGACTTACTATACACCAATACATCATCAAAATAAACAACAACAAACTTTTCGATAAATGGCTTCATCACATGATTCATTAGCCTCATGAAAGTACTTGGAGCATTTGTTAGGCTGAATGGCATAACCATCCATTCATAGAGACCGAATTTGGTCTTGAAGGTGGTTTTCCATTTATCACCCGGTTGCATATGAATTTGGTGATAGACACTCCTCAAATTAATTTTAGAAAACAAACACGAACCACTCAATTTATCAAGCATATCATCTAACCTAGGAATAGGGTGATGATATTTTACCATTATCTTGTTGATGGCTCGGCAATCAATGCACATACGCCAAGTCCCATCTTTCTTGGGAACTAGTAGCACCGGAACCGCACAAGGGCTCATACTCTCCTTGATATATCCTTTGTTTAGGAGTTCCTCAACTTGGCGTTGCAATTCCTTGGTATCCATCGGGTTGCTCCTATAAGCCGGTTTGTTGGGCAATTATGAACCCGGCACAAATTTTATTTGGTGCTCAATTCCCCAAAGTGGGGGCAATCCTTGCGGTAATTCTTTTGGGAAGACATCCTCGTAATCCTGCAAAACATGAGAAATAGGAGGAGAAATGGAAATGTTAGTGGCGTTAGTGTTAAAACAATGAGCCAAGAGGAGCATCGGAGTGTCCTCGTCATGATCCACAAATAATTCTTTCCTCCTAGCCATCATCACCATACTTCTTTGCCCCTTAGAAATTAGGAGCCCCTCGGTTTCCCCTACTCCCTCACTCTCGGGTTCCCCTCTTTTTCCCTCACTCTCGACCTTCTTTCCCTTTTTCCTCAATTCCCGCTTCTTTTGGTATAATTCATTCACTTGGGAAGGCAATAATGGATGAAGAGCGACCTTTCGTCCATCCTTCTCAAGTGTATACCGATTGGACCTTCCATCATATTTGGTCGACCTATCGTATTGCCAAGGCCTTCCTAATAACAAGTGAAAAACTTGCATTGGTATCACATCACAAAGCACCTCGTCATGGTAGTTGGCTACCTTAAAACGTATCAAACATTGCCTTGTGACCTTTAACTCACCGCATTCATTCAACCATTGCAACTTGTAAGGACTAGTGTGAGGTATAGTCGGCAATTTTAAGAAGTTCACCATTACAACACTAACTACATTCGCACAACTTCCACTATCTATCACCATAGTACACACACTTCCCTTCACAAGACATTTAGTATGGAATAAATTCTCCCGTTGGTTAGGGTCATCTATCGCCTTACTAATCATGGCACGCCTCACTACAAAGTTTGGAACCACGCACTCCCCTTCTTGCGGATAAGCATCCTCATAATCATCATCATCATGTGGCTCATTTTTGGGTTTCTCTCCATCTCGAGGCTCGGCCTCATTCTCTTCTTTTTAAAGACCCACTTCCTCACCAAGGTAATACAATCTCCCTTCCCTTAGGATCACATTGCGCCGGTTTGAACATTTATTGGCTTTATGTCCCCAACCTTGGCACTTGAAACATTGGAACCCTTTAGGATTAGGATACTTGTGAGCTTCTTGCCGGGGAGGAAATTTATGGACTATTTTAGGCTCGGACAGCCTTGTAGTGGCGGGTTGGTCCTTGTTTTTGGGCCAACCCGAAGATGGTTGAACCATATCTTTGCTCATCGGCCAACCCGAGGTTGATGGTCCCTTTTCCTTGAACGACAACCTCTCTTTAAGCTCCCTTTCAATCTCAAGAGCCGCTTGGAAAATCCCTTCAACGGTATCAAACTTGTGAAGCGTCAAATGAGTGGAGATCTTTTTGTTCAACCCGCACTTGAACCGAATGATGTCATGGCTAATTTGTTCTCCCCGATGATCAAGCTTCAACATGAGTTGTTGAAACTCATCGTAGTATGCCATAACACTTCGATTCCCTTGTCGCAAATCGTACAACCTAGCAAGCAACTCATGACGATAACTTTCGGAAAGATACCGTTGCCTCATTAGGTACCTCAACCGAAACCATGGTGGTGGTTGTCCCTCTACCAACTCGTTGTCGAACCGCTTGACGTATTCCCACCAAGTGTTAGCATAGCCTTCAAAATGAGCTATGGCATAATAACTCTTCTTCTCCTCCGAGATATCATTCACTTGAAACACTTTATCACACGTCGACTCCCAAGCAAGATACACCTCGGGGTCACTTTCACCCTTAAATATAGGTAGGCTCAATTTGATGGTATTGATTCCAACGTCTCTCTCTAGGTGTCGATTTCCCCTTTCTCCATACCCTCGGTATCTCTTTGGATCCATACGACCTCTTCTCATCTCTTCATATCTTATGTAGGCATCGTTAAAGGATCCATACCCTTCATAATCCTCTCTACCATATTCCTCAAGGTGGACGGGATGATTTTGGACATTTGGAACTTGATTCGGAGGAATTGGATTTTGTGGAGGTGATGGTCTTTGGTTTAATGGAGCCTGGAAGGGGGGATTCGTATTTTGTGGAGGCATTTAACATCCGAGTACCTCTTGAAGAACTTGAGACATTTGGGAATGGTTTGGTCTATTGGAGTCTCGGTTTAGAGGGTTATAAGTGGTTTGGCTTGCGGCATTTAGTGGAGCTAGTGAAGGATTTGGCAATTGTGGCCATGTTTCGGGAGTAACGGTGGTGGAGGAATTTCTATCATGTCCACTTGACGAAACATGTCAAGGAGTAGAAGGATGAGAGTTTATTTGACTCTCCACTTGTTCTAACCTCCCACTAATAGTTGTCACTTCTCCCCTTATGGCTCCCACTTCCGTACTCAACCTTTCAAGAGCTCGGGTCATAGCCTCAAGAGTGACCCTCATATTCTCCATTTCATTAGAATCCACAATTTGAGACGTGGTTCCCTCCATTATCAAGGTATCACCTACACAAGCAACAAACAAGTTAGTTTAAAATCTCTCTCCTCACTCACACTCTCTTGGTTCACTCACACTCAAGTTCCACAAGAGTTGTAGATTGGCTAGGAACCCGTGAATCAATAAGGTATGAGTATGCTCTTGCCCGAAATGGATTCTTGTTTGAAACTCAAAGAATTCTCGTCGTACTAGAGCCAAGAGTAACAACGTATTCAAATGACAAAAGCATACAAACAAACGTTGACACGAACACAAGGCTTCAAGTGACTAATTGACAAGCTAGTAGGAATGTACTAGTTTGTTAATTAGTTCTCAAGTCAATTAGAGGAAACTAGAAATCAATAATTAAAAACTAGAACATCCAAATTTGAGCTTAATTATCACGTGAACAGTAACTAGGGTGACGTGGCAGCATGTCAATAGCCGCGGGTCCACATAAATAGTTCATCAACTTAAAGTCTTAGTCCCCTTAGATCTTTTGTAATGGATGACTTGTTATTGGGATGGAAATCATAAAGTGTTGTAACATTTTTCAAACCCCTTTTTTTTCTTTTTTTTTCAAACTCAAAAGGTGATGTTTGACCTCACTAGTCCCACAAGACAAGGTTCCTTGTTTTAAGGAAAAGTGGTTGTCAAGTCTTGAAAAGGTGATGTTGGCAAGTCTTCTCACAAACAATTTTCAATTTTGTCTTACAACCTTTTTGGATCTATTTATCTTTATAGAAGTTAAGACATAAGATGAGGAGAAGTTTAGGATGAACACAACATCAACACCTTCAAGAACACAACAACAATACACCACAATGGTCACTTTCAAGGTTTTTTTTTTTCACAACACAATTCTCTTTTTCATTAAGCTCAAATTTAGATTTAGACACCCTTTGTGTTGATGAGAAAGAAACCAACACAAGAAACAACTAAACAAGTAAAACTTTTGTAGATCTATAACCAATTTTTTTACCAAAATGTTCAAGAACACACTTTTTGGTAAGAGCTTTCCAAGATTGTTTTTGTAAGAACAAAACCTAGCCTTGAACTTTGATACCAAATGATACAATGCTAAGTGTGTATCAATAGATTCCAACCAACACAAGAACAACAAGATGAACAACAAAGTGCTAGTGAATTGAAAATGGCCACACACGGCTTCACTAGGCTTGCAACACTTGTTTGAACTAGAAAAGTGAGTTTAACAACAAGAACAACAAAGACAATATTGCCAGTGAATCGAAAGAGCCCCACACGGCTTAACTAGACTTTTATATTCAATAACACAATGTTAACAAGATTTATAAAGAAAGAGATAGAAACTTGACATACAATATTCATTAATCTAAGAACCCTAACAAGGACCCTAAGACTAATAAATATCAATACCAAGTTCTTACTTGGACCAAGAGGAACTCAAAGAGCCTCAAGAACCTAGTTTCTAGCCAAGATACAACACTAGTATCACTCTACTAGTGAGAATTTGGTTTTGGTTTTGGTTAAGAGTGAACTGCTAACCAACTGCACTAAAATCTATAGCTGATAGCAAGAGGCGCAACCCACCCTTTATAGGCCCTGAACCATACGGGGCACGAACCCGACCCACACCCCCAACCAAGGCCAACCCGAGACAGGTGGCCACCCTTTGGGTGCCATCAAGGGGTGAGTTCTCATAAGGTCAACTACAACAGATGGTAGCGCCTATTTGATAATTTACAATAGATGGGTAATCTGTTGCGATATATGACAACCCATTTGATAATTTACAACAGATGGGTAATCTATCACAACAAATGACTTAATATATTTGATAATTTACAATAGATGCGTAATCTGTTGCAATAAATGACCAAATCTGATTGATAATTTACACCAGATGCGTAATCTGATGCAACAGGTTGAACATTTATTTTTATATAATTTCAATTGAGTTCATATGTTAGACTAATACCTAAATTGATTAATTTAGGACCAGGGGTGAGTTCAAAGGGTCAACTACAACTTCAATTGAGTCTTTTGGCAATTGCATGATGAGGGGTTTAAAATTACACATATCTTTTATAATTTTAAAAAATAATTAAGATCAATTCGGACCAAATTAGCATTTTCAAAACTTGTCATTCTTTTTCAAAATAGAAATCAACCTATTCAAATCATCCATTTGCGAGAAAAATATTTCATCATTTCAAATCTCGAGTTCTTGATCTTTCTCTTTCTCACTCAATAATACAGTACAAACAACAACTACTCAACAAATTGCTCAACTCTTCACAATAGGTCAATTTTCTTCTCATTTTTGACCACATAGGTGTTGTTTTTTACTTTATTATTGCTTGTATCAGTCGTTTTCTGTCTTCATAGGTAATAGAGTTTGAGAAGAGTTCTATATTTGTTATTTTTTTCTAAGAAATTAGGACTTTTAAGTAAATGATGAAAAAAAAACTTTTAGTTGTATTATCTTCGAGAATGGATTTACAATTTTGAGTTGTGATGGTAAAATCATAAAAAGAACTCGAGAAAACACTAGTTTTTATCGCACTGTTCCGTTAAATGTCATGGTATTATTGGATGGTGTTTGTGGTATGGTTGTTGGTTGTGGTGGTGGTCGTTGTCGTCGTAGTAGCACTGAAGGTGGCTGTTGGTGGCATTGGTTGGTGGTATTTGTGGTGGTTACCGGTGGTGTTGGTATCTGTGGTGCTTGTAGCATTGGTTGGTGGTGTTTGTGGTTGTTGGTGTGTCGGTATTGGTTGTGTTTGTAATGTATTTTTTAAAATTTATGCATACATCAATTGTAATGTATTTTTTGTTTTTTATTGTTTGACATGTCACCTAAAAGAAAAGAAAGTGAAAGTGGATCAACGTCTGACAACCCAAAAAAGAGGCTACAGTACAGAGGGATTCGGAGGAGCTGCCTGAAGAATCTCAATTAGGAAAAAGTAAAGCTGAGGAGAGATATGAAAGCAATGTTGAGGGAGGTGGACAAGGGTCTGTAGATGGTGATGAAAAAAATAAAAGTGGCAAAGAAAAGGAATTAGAGAGTGAGAAAGAGAAAGAGGATGATCATCAACATGATGATAACTGATCACCAATAGGGCATAAATTAATATCGACATCCCAGCATGATCCTATCCAAACTTCTAGTATTGACAGGTTTCAAGTTGTGATGCTAATAAATGACCCAAAAGCAGAAGTAGAACTAACTGGTGAACTTGTACTTAAATGTCAGATGGGATAAAATTTAATTATTTTAGGAAAATTATGAAGAACGAAATAATAGACAGACTTTTTAAGAAGAGTTGCTTTGGACGCTTTCTTGAGTTGCCTGAGGACACCCCTGCACGTATCTATATGAGGATGGTATATGGTCTTCTCAAGCACAGGATCAAAGACGTAGAAGATGATAAAGATTCGGAGAAGGAAGGCAAAAAGATAGATGAAATCTGGATCAACTACTGTGGTATGTCGGTTTGTTTTGGCTTGCAAGAGTTTACCATAGTGACTGAGATATCATCATCCAGAAGAACCACCTATCGCCAAGGGAACACCCCGCAAAAGATCCAAGGCAAGAAAACATAAGGAAAAAATAGATGGATTGTTTGACATTGCTCGATGTGGCTACAAAGCATCAGATTTGTTGATAGATCTCATGGATAAAACCTTACCAAAACAATACAGGGAGAAATTGTGCTTAGTTTGGTTTCCCTATTTGGTTATATTGACAAGAGACATCAACAAGGTCCTAGAAGATGATTTGTTGGCGTGTGCTGAGGATTTTGATAAATTCAACAATTATCCCTAGGGATATGACAGCTTCTAAAAAACTATCCAATATTTACCGACAAAGCTATCCACAGGGAAGACCATATTATACGGCTTTTCTTGGGCTTTCACGGTAAAATTAATCACTATTTTTACTCATCTATTAATTTATATTAAATTATTATGACTTTTTTTGCTTACTTCCTGTTTACATTTTCTAGGCTTGGGCATTTGAAGTCATTCCTCCCCTCTGAAAGTAGGTAATGGATTACCCGGATGAGGTTTCACATCCAAGAATGTTTAGGTGGTTTGCTGTAAAGAACAAAATCAAAATTAAGAAGGTTGATCTTTTTAATCCTCCGGATGATGCAGTAGGTCTTCTTCAAGTAAAATAATTTTACTCAATGAAAGATATTGAACAGATGTTATATCTGGTGCAACAGGTGTTATATCTGGTGCACCAGATGGGATTTCTATTGCGACAGATTACTCGTCCTGTGCAAACTGGTGCAATTGACGGATAATCTGTTGCGACAGACGATTAATATCTTGCATCAGATTATCCATTTATTGCTTTGGTTCTCTGAACCCAACTCCTAACAGATTAACTATCTACTGCAAATTATGCAACAAATGTGTAATTTGATGTAACATATTATTAATTTGTTGCGACATACAGATCATCTAATGCATAACATGTAACGCAACATATTACTCGTCTTGTGCAACTGGTGCAACAGATTGGTAATCTATTGCGATAGATGATTGATATTATGCATCAGATTATCCATGTTTTGCTCTGGTTCTCTGAACCTGACTCAAATGGATTTTAACCATCTAATGTAAACTATGCAACAATAGGTAATCTGATGCAACATATTGTTAATCTGTTGCAAAAGCTGACTATGTTAAAATATAACCAAACTGTGAAAATTATTATATTATATGATTTAAATATATCTGTCTTTTTTATAGGTTGTGTATCCATGGATCGTGCCAACTGAGCAAGAGTCGGTGATTACTCTAGGTCATGTTGATACTATAGCAGACCCAATAGTGGAGTTCATAAAGAAGGAATTATCAAGAGCAACAACCATAAGAAGAGCAATTAGGCAAGGTCAGCCTAATATTGAGGCTCTTCATGACTAACCTACTAAGGCAGATTCGGGTGCTTCCTCTGGTGGAGTTGTTGGTGTTGGTGGCAGGCATGCTGATGCTGCTACCACTCATGATGATGAGCATGTTGATGCTGAAGAAAAAATAAATATATTTGAAAACACCCTTTTTCACCCTTATACAAGTCCTTTTCACCCCTCTTCACCCTCGTGTTATCGTTACGAATGCAAAGAGTGCAAGGACAACCAGGATAAAGTCTTTGAAAAAATAGAGGTTATCTCTAAATCTATCGAGGAATTCAAATCCAAGAGGGGTTTCATACCATCCAAAAAGGTGAGGGAGCCATACACTCCTACAGTGTTGGTTAGGAGGAAGAAAAGAGTAATAAGCAACGTACTCTCCGATTGAAAATAAAAAAATTGCAACTCCTCCCTCTCTAAAAGTTATTGATGTTCAGGGGTCATTTAAGAAGGTGAACAATACACGGAACTTTTCGCCAAAGAGAAGAGGGATCTGCAACAGGCCAAGAATGCCAAGCCAGGCGCACCAGATTACCCCAGGCCTCCATTTCCCCCCAAGACTTCCAGAATATGGCAGATATGCATATGCGGTATGAGGACAAGGCAGGTTTACTTTTCCTAACCTAGCCTTCTAATCTACCCCGTAAAGAAGAAGCTACGCAACAGATATGAAATCAGTTACAACAGTTGGGTATTCTGGTGCAACTGGTAGTGGTTCTGTTACAACTTATTATCCATTTGTTGCATAAGTTGCATTGGATTATTAATTCAGAGAACCCTATGAAACAGATAGACCATATGTTGCATCTTTACAATTACTAACCTATTTAAAAATTGACTTCTTATATCACAACATGTTGATAAAATTCTCGACCTCATGAGAAAAAGACAATTAACGTACTTATGACGCTGCCGATAGGATAATGGACCTCGTCTTCTTCAAGAAGCTCAAGGATAAGTATGATCAACTCAATAATCATGCGTTAGCCTATGGCACGGGATTTGATTTCATAGTTTCTATGTTGGACTAGGATGAAGAAAAAATGATAAAATATGTTTGAGGGGAGAGGCCAAATCAACATGGCAAGGGCTGGACCGAGGTAAAGAAGATTTTTGCAGTCATTAGCGTGGATGGCATACATTATCGGGCTGTTGAGATACTAATCGAGGAGGGAAAAATTAAAGTTTAAGACTGCAACGAACCTTCTATCGATGAGGTCCATCTTTTTTCCACGTGCAACCACTGATGGAGCTGGTCCCATCTTATTGAGGGAGAGTAAACTGATGAACCATTGGCCAAAGAAAGTGTTGATGAAGAAATCATGGGATTTTGTAGGTCAAAACAAGGGCATGAACCTTTCAAAAAATTATATCGGTTACGCGTGCGGATCGCACGCTCTTGTACACATCGAATGTTTGCTGATCGGCACAGAAATAACCGAGCCAATGAATTTTCTGTGCGAAAATGCTATGGCAAACCTGCAAAAGGTCTGGGCTTAAGAGGTACTAACTGGATGCTTGGAGCCTGTGTATATAGAAGAGCCCGTGAAATAACAGTTTTTTATTTCAAGTCACACTTCACTTTACTTTAAATTACATGTACATGTAGTGGCAATAATTTTTTTCTGATGAAAATTGATTTTTTTATAATGCAATAGATTTTTAATCTGTTGTAAAATATATTCTATCTATTCTGGCAGATAGTTTATCTGTTGCAATAGGTTGGTCATCTGTTACGTTATGCCGATGTTATTTCTATCTAATTTAAGTCTAATTTGTTGCAACAGTGGGAAGACCTGTTTGATAATTTCCAACAGATGACCTAAATTTTACATTATATGCCTAAATCTATTTGATATTTTTCAACAATTACGCTTGAATATTCATGTGCTCGACCGCACCAAATCAGTAGCAAACACACCACTATAAAAATTTTAGTAATTAGGCATGAATATCCACATGCCCAACAACACCAAACCAGTAGCAATAACGGCAACAATGTAGCATCTTCTTGCTCGATTTTGTTTCTCTTCAGAAGCCTTGACTTTCTTCAACAAATCCCAAATTGCACTATTTACTTGAGAAGGGTGTCGTTCTTCATACCAATCAAAGTAATTGCATCCACCCAATTTTTATAAAAACAAGAACACAATTATAAAACAATTACAAGTCAATAATTAATCAACTAATTAAATAAAAAAATATTACCTTTGAAATCTTACAAGTAAAAAATCTACGACCTGGATTTTGTTGATTCCAAGAAGTCTTCAATAGAGCTTCATGACCAACTTACAATATCAAAAATCTTTATTATAAAAAACAGTGAAAGATACGCTTGACATTGTCAAGCTCGATTGGAAAAAATAAAAAAAGATCAAGAAAGACCAAATGCAAATAATTTAAAGAATTTGGATAAATAAAAAAAAAGATGATGATGAAGAAGAAAATTTGAAAATTTAGGGTTAAATTTTAGGAAAAAGATGAATATATAAGACAATGGAGGAAAAAATGATCGTTGGGGGCCAAATCAGACACTAAGTCAGTAAAAATGGGGGTTCAACGAGCCTTGACTGTGTGAATTACACGCATGCAGCCAACAGGGCAAAAAGTGTCAAACTGACACATTTGATGCCTAATTTATTTTATGTGTTTAAAATGAACACTGTCTACTTGATGCCTATTTTATTTTAGGTATTTTGAACTGAACACTGTCGATGAATTCTGTCTTTTTTATTTTAATTCACTTTCAGTTTTTTACATGTAGTGGCAATTTTTTAAGTTCAATGAAAGTTGAATTTTTATAATGCAACAGATTCTCCATCTGTTGTTCTGACATATAGTTTATCTATTGTAATAGGTTGGTCATCTGTTGCATTATGTCGATATTTCTATCTAAGTCTTATCTGTTGCAATAGTGTGAAGACCTATTTGATAAATTCCAACAGATTAACTACATGTTGCAATATATGTCTAAATTTGTTTGATATTTTCCAACAGATGAGTCATCTGTTGTAATAGATACATTATTTGTTGCAATATTGAATCTAGTATTCCATTTCAAATAATAAGTTCAAATCTAAGGAAAAAATTAAATTTATAGACAATAAAATAAATCGAAGCCTTCAGAAATTAGCTGAAATAAATCAACGAATAAATGAAATGTAAAAGAATTATTATGGGTACAGATAGATCTCAACAAATACATCAACAATTTAAGTATTAATGCCAAGGATTCCTAAGGAGGGGTCAGGTTATTACTTTGACAGACTCAAGCTATAAAGATCTACTCAATATGGATAAGTTGTTCTTCATCTGGTGCTATGAAATTCGGCTTTGGTTGTCGTGGGTCTTTATTGTATCTTACGTACGATTTCTGCACTTTTTGTTCTTCATATTTCCATCAAAAGAGTAGCATATTATCAATGTTGTTTAGCAGTAGCTTTTACATCCACCAGAAAAGCCAGAATTGGTCAATGCTAATCATGGAGATACAACAAAATGGAAAAGGATAACTCATATATTCTAGCAACTCAAACAGGTCTTCCTTCTGTTCTAAATTATCCTAAATAAATTATATTTCTGTTGCAATAATGAATCAACTGTTGGGATAAATTTCAACATGAGGAAGACCTGTATGATAATTTCCAATGGATGAACCATTTATTACAACATATGACTCACCTGTTGCAGCAGATAGTCATTTGTTGGTACAAATAAAAGTGGTGCAAAGAGCTGTTTGATTTGCTAAAACAGATGAGACATATGTCACAACAGATACTTTATCTGGTGCAACAAGCTAGTCAACTGTTGCAATAAATATATATATATCTTTGATAATTTTCAGCAGATGTGTCATCTGTTAAAACAAATATGTGTTTATTTGTTAGTTGGAACAAAGATATATATTCACTTTCTTCAGCTTGTGTTGCTCACCTTTGGACATTGTACATTGCTCAGTGCAACACACGGACAGAGGAGTTGCAATTTTGCTTTTTTGGATGCTTGATAATGCCTTGGAAATCACTTTCCTTCTCTTCTTAGCCTTAATATCTAATGGAGTGGATGGATATAAAATTCTCTTTAATAGAATGGCACCCCTCTTAGATGTCAATTCTTTTACAGAAGCAGTTAACACATTAATAGCATTAATCACTACATCATGTTTCGCCCTACAATCTTGACATTTGCATGCAAAACATTCACTGGGAGAAACAAAATCTGTATAACCAGTATGATCATACTCATAATGGTTTATTTTAAATACTGTAAGAGAAGCATTATTAGTACCAACAGCAGCACCACTACCACCACCAACAGCTCCATCACCACTAAGACCATCAACAATAACAAGCCCACCCTCCAAAATTATTTTTCTTATAATGGTTGTTGCTCCAAATAATTTTATTTTTATTTTGTCGATGACTTTAGGGTCCGATAAAGTTTGCACAGACCTAAAGTAAGATAAAATGGCATCTTAAATTCTTGATTGGTCGGAACTAGCGACAGATGCACAATCTAGCATAAATTATTACATATATTAGAATGATGATTAGATCATTCAAAAAATCATTACTTAAAATAAAAACTTAATTATAATTATACAAACTGCACCCTTCGGGGGTTGAAGAGATCGAGAAATTTTGTATTTTTATCAGTTTTGGCAGACAACCATCTCAAGATTCTTTAACAAAAAACTTTTTCCTAGTAGTTCACTTGTTGTCTCAAATAAGGAATGGCTTCAAACGCCCAAGCCTATAAAATAACGCCAATAAATCAATATCATTATTGAGTAAAAAAATGAATGATATCATAATAAAAGAAAGAAACATTTACTATGAAAGCCCATGGAAAGCCATCTAAGTTGACTGTCTTTGGCGCTAACGGAATCAACAAATAATTGACAGTTATTTTGAAGCTTTCATAACCCCAAGGATAGTTGTTAAACGCCTCAAGATCCTCCGAGAGCTTTATTAAACCGGCGCTTATTTTGTTGTTAATGTCTCTCGCCCAAAGAATATTATGTGCAAACCAAACCAAGCACAATGACTGCTTGTGCTTCTTTAAAAGTTTTTTATCTTTCAACGCTTCTATCAAATTTTTATTTTTGAAGCTTGGACCAACAATGGACACCAGGTGATTACGATCACACGACTTGCATTTGCCTTTTTTGGGTGTGCGGGGTGCTTTTTTTAGGTTAGAATAAGTATAACTTGAGAAGGAGGATAACATTTTAGTCCAGTAACTATGGCAAACTCCTTCCAACCAAAACAAATAGGCATGCCACAGTAATTTATCCATATTTCATCCATCTTAGCTTTGTTTTCATATATAAACCTACGCTTGAGAAATTCATATACCATTTTTATTTGAAAACGAGTATTGTTATCCTCCGGTAAATCAAGATATTTTGCAAAGCAGTTGTTCCGAAAATAAGCATTCAATTTTTGTTCTCGAAGTATTTTTCTGAAGGCATCGAAAGATTTTCCCATGGCTGACTTAACCATGAAATCACTCATTAAATTTGCGGCACCATCACACTGCATTCTCACAGGATAACGATCAAAGCTGAAAGTTTTGACCAACTCTTTAGTGGAAGGGCTATTAGCATTTGAATCATCTCTTTTGAAACATTCCTCCTCCCCGTATTCATCATATTCTGCTCCTGATTGAGATAACGCTTGTAAAGCAAGCTCATAGAGTGGTGGATATAGCCTAGCTGCTTCACTTATTTCTTTACTTGAACTTGATTCGATTTCTGTTCTTTTGGGATCCATATTATCTAAAATTAACAGGAACATAAAAAATATATTAGAGTTGATTAATGCATCATTAAAAAGGATAACAGTAAATTTAACAAGCAAAATAGTAAAATAACAGTTCCAATAGATCACTGATCTATTGCACCAGGTAGCATATCTATTGCAGTATATAACCAACCTGTTGCAGCGGATGAGTAATCTATTGCATTAATACAAAATGTATCACTCATTTTTTAAGACAGATGAATGGTCTGTACAACAGATCATTCATTATTGCAATATATGAGTGATCTGTTAGAACAGTTAAATAACCCGTTGCAATGGATGAGTAATCTATTACAATAATATAAAACATATCACTCATCTATTGAGAAAAATGAGTGGTCTGTGTAGCAGATCACACATCTGTTATAACATCATCTGTTGCAACATACGAGTGATCTATTGGAATATTTAAATAACCTGCAGCAACAACTAAGTAATCTGTTGCGATAATATAAAATATATCACTCATCTGTTGAGAAAGATGAATGATCTGTGCAACAGATCACACATCTATTGCAACATATGAGTGGTTTATCGGAACAGTTAGCTAACCTGCAACAATGATTGAGTAATCTATTGTGATAATACAAAATATATCACTCATCTATTGAGAAAGATGAATGGTCTGTGCAACAGGTCGCACATCTATTACAACACATGAGTGATCTGTTGGAATAGTTATCAACGGTCAATATTATTTAGATTTCTTCCAACAAAAGGGTCATCTATTGCGACAGATGAATGATCAGTTGAAAAAATCAAGTCTTGGATATCTCCGTTGCATCAGATGGTTAATTTGTTACATCAGATTTTTTATTCGATGGTTCCTCTGTTGCATCTGATAGTAAATTTGTTGCATCAGATGGTTAATCTGTTGCCACATATGGTTAATTTGTTGCATCAGATAGTTAAACTGTTGCATCATATGACAAATCTGTTGCGTTAGATTTTTTATCCGATGGTTCCTCTGTTGCATCAGATGATTAATCTGTTGCATCAAAATTTTAATCTGATGGTTCCTCTGTTGCGTCAAATGGTTGATCTGTTGCATCATATAATAAATATGTTGCATCAGATGGTTAATATGTTGCACCAGATGGATAATCTATTTGAGAAAAAAAATAGTAGCACGATTTTGTTCAACAGAAAAACAGCAATATCACCATTTTTACCAAGAACAAGAACGAAATAAATCAACCCAAGTCGTTGTTTTGTTTGTATAAACACAAGCAACAAAAATCAAATTTCAAAAAAATGCAACAAATAACAAAAAAACATAATTCACTTCGAAAAGAGAAGAGAAGAAATACCAGAATTAGGATTTTATTTAGACCGCATTTCAAATTAAAGCAACAAATATTAAAATTGTTAACCAATACTATAAGAGAAGTTGGCTCAAGTTCCTCGTTTTCTTCAAAACTAAAAAAGCCATAATTTTTTATCTGTGAAAAAAAGAAAAGGAACGATGAAGAATTTGAAGTTGGTGTGGCCGGAGAGTAAGGTTGTCACGCCGATTAAAGGATGAAGAATTCGAAGTTGTTGTGGCCGGAGAGCAAGGTTGTCACGTCGATTGAAGGTTGAAGTCGAAAAGGAACTCGAAGTCCAACTATTTATCATTGGAGGTTGAAGTCGCCGAGGATTGAAAGGAGAAATTTGCAGAACTGTTAGTTGGGAGAGAGTTGAGAGAAGTTGTCGAGAGAGAGATGAGAGAGACTTGTTGATTTGGATTGAAGAGGGGTGTGGGTTGGGTTGATTTGTATTTTTGAAAAGATTAAAAAGTTTTAAAAATATTAATGCAGTCCACAATTAACTTAATTATGTTTCCTAATTATGTTTGACCCTTTAAGTTGGTCAATGTCACCAATCCTTCATTAAAGACTTAAAAGACACCTTTCCTTCATTTTTCTCTACATACTTAATATATATAATATAAAAAATTTGAATGTAAAAAGTACCTTTAGATTTTTTAATTAATTATAAAAGGATTTACTAATAATGTTAAAAGGTGGGCTTGAGAATTTGTATACCTACATTGAAATATATTTATAAATTTATAATTACCTATTATTTTCACATATAAATATATATTAGAGTTTTGATTTTTAATAAAAATAATTTTTACTATTTTGCTCATTTATTTCATTATACTTTGTCATTAAATTATATACTCAATTAATATTTCTCACTTTTATTTTTTAATCTTAAAAATAATTTTTAAATTTTTATAGAAAATATGTTACATAGATTAAAAAATAAAAAAATAGTTTTATAAAAAAGTTTTTTATTTTTTTAAAGATACAAATGTTGATATAAATATAAGGATAAAATAGGTATTCTAAAAAATCAAATAAGAAAGGGGGGAGGGTGATTATTGTTCAAAGTTGAGGGGGATGTTTGATTTTTACAGCAAATTTCGGGATTGTAAACGATTTTAACCCTAAATTTTTCATAAACTATTCTCCTAAAAAATGTGAAGTACTTAAGAACCTCATTAAATGAAAGGATAAAATTTAAAGAAATTTTCAACATGTCTCTTGAAGAATGGAGAATTCATTTATTTTAGACATTAAAAAATAGTTCAACAATTTATTTATTTTTGAATTGAGGGAGTACTGTTGTGTGTGTATCTTGTTTATGTTTTTCTATTGATGTGCTATTCCATCTTATTTTTTGTTTTTATTATGTCCTTTTGTACTATTTTTTATCTTGAGTCAGAGGTCTATCAGAAACAGTCTCTTTACTTTTTTTTGTAATAGTAGTGGTATAGACTGCGTATACTTTACCCTTCTCAGGCCTCACTCAGTGGAATAGACTGGGTATGTTGTTCTTCTTCTTCTTCCTTTTATTTAAATTTCTTTTTTATTTTTATTATTTCAAAACTTTTGAAAATATATTTTTTATTCTACATTATTTAAGTTTCATTTCTTTACTTCTCATTTTTCAATCTTTACTTATTGTGATTCCATGCAATTTTTCGTGTTATTTATTTTATATTTATTTTTTCATTTAGCATTTTGTGTTAGTATTGTTATTTTTAAATTAAAGTAGAATTCATTGTTGAATGAGGTAATAAACTGTCATTTTCCTATCGTTTTGAATTATACGTATTTTATGTTAAAATTTGGCATAAGAATATTATGTTACCTTTTTTGTTTTTAAATTATGAGCTTATATTATATTTTTTGTTTCAATTTGTTTGTGTTAGTTGTATTGACTTAATATTTACATTGCAAACCATTCATTTTTCAGTTAGAATTGATATATAATCTTTTTGTCAAATATTTTAATAATTTTATGACATTATTTGTATAATATTAATCTTTTTGACAAACATGTATTTTCTGGTGTTCTTAAAAATTATATACTTTTTTCGTACCTAAGGGTGTGACCTAGTGGTTCAATAAATTAGATTGAGCACCACGAGATCTTAGGTTCAATTTCAAGGGAGACATACACTAGGTGATTTCTTCACATCTGTTTATGTCTTAGTGGATAGAGTTATCTAAAACATGTTGTTGGGGAGAGGTGGCAGATATTCCGTGAAATTAGTTGAGGTGCGCGCAAGGTGATCCGGACACCACAGTTATAAAAAAGTTATGTATTTTTTATTTTCATAATTAATTTTATTAAAATATAGAGATAAGCATCTAGTACCCCCTCGACCTATGTTCAAAATTGCTACGACATACTCCAACTTCACAGGGATTCTATTACCCCCTGAACTCAATTTTAGCGTATTTTTATCACCCTTTTATGCTGATGTGGCACCTTTATTACATAAAATAGTGTCATGTCAGCTAAAAAGGTGTCATATCAGCTAAAAAGGGTGACAAAAATATGCTAAAATTGAGTTCAAGAGGGTAATAGGACACCTGTAAAGTTGAAGTGTGTCGTAGTAAATTTGGTAATAGTCCAGGGTGGTATTATATGCTTTACTCTAAAATATACTAATTTAAAAAATGTATGTCAATTATTTTTTATATTATTAGTTAAGAACATATATTTAATGATTAATATATTTTCAGAAGGCTATATATCTTAAATGTCTAATTTAATACTCATTTATAAAGACTCTTGATTGTCAAATTTTAATTTTTAATTTTTGATAATTGACTTTTATTTTAAAAATTAAAATGATCATGTGATTATACATGTGTAACAAAACAATATACTTGTGATTACATTGTGACAAACAATCAGATTAATGCAATTACAAGGTTGTGTAATGACTAGGCCAGTAATTACACCAATCTCAATTACCAGGTGTCTTTCTAATTAGACCATAAGAAAAATCTTCAAAGTTAGTGTGCGTTTGGTATATACAAAGAAATGCTTTCCAATTTTCTTGTGTTTGATTGTCTTAAATATTTTTCAAACAGATTTATTTTCCTCAAAAAAATAAGAAAAATGACTTCTCATCACCAAGTAAAGAAAATATTTTTCAAGACTCTCTTTTAACATCACCACTAGATTCCCCATCCCAACTAAGGTCTCGAGTCTCGAATCCGAAGCTAACTAGAGTCCTGAGTCATGACTTCTCAATTTCGACCTAAAAGTTTATTCCTAATCTCGAATCTGACTTCGACTCTCGACCTTAATCTCGACCTTGGTCCTAACAGCTATTATCGACTCCCAATCGCCATCATCGACTCCCAATCTAACTCGAGAGTCGATTTCTAATATCGAACTTGACCTCAACTCTCAACCATAGTCCTAACTCCCGCTACTGACTCCCTATCCAACTCAAGAGTCGATTCCTAATCTCAAACCTGACCTCAACTCTCGACCCTAACGACCTTTATTGACTCCCCATCAAACTCTTAAATTCGAGTCTTATCAATGTCCAAAGTCTGGTCTTGAGTCGGGATCAAAAGTCAAGTCTTAGATTAGGATTGGGTTGGGATTTGAGACTTAGGCCCTGAATTGAGGTCAGGAACAATATTGGAGTCGGGACCTGGGCCTTGAATCAAGGAAGAGATCGATATTGAGAATCAAGAACTGGTCTTGAGTTGATGTTAGGATATTATTGAGACTCGGGTCTCTAGTCAAGGTCAGATACTGAGTCTCAGACCGAGTTCAGGAGTCGATTCTCTAGTCGGGATCGAGAGTCAGGTCTTTGATTGGGATCTAAAATTGAGTCTCAAACCAGGTTCAAATAAATATTTTGAAATATTTTGGGTTCGAATAAATAAATTATGCAATGCAAATTCAAATTGACCAATATTGTTATATTCGCAAAAAGTTACAATATGAAACCTTTTTTCTCACACAATATGAGACTGCATGTCGAAAAATCTTAATGACTTTGTTGGTTGACTATCTAAACTTTCCATCCCCATATTGTAATCCCCTTCCCAAATCCCCAATTATTATTATTATTATTGTTATTTTAAAAAAAAAACACTGCATATCTATCAAAATTGTTCAACACATGGAGTGATTTGCACCTATCTTCAAATATAAGGGACCAATTGTGTCGAAAGAAAGGAGTTAATGCCGCGCGGGCTTAACATGGGTGGTCGGACGATGGAGTGGGCGGCGAGAGCAAACCACTTGGGTGGTATACCTCGGAAATTGGTGATCACGGCGATAGGTACCTTCGCTAAGGCGGTGGTAAATGTAATGAACAGCACCACAGTCCACAACGGCGACACACTCATCAACCTAGCGAGATCCCGTCCTGCTGGCGTTCCTCTTCTCACAGTCAGCAATCACATGTCCACGTCAGTTGCTTTTACTCCCTTCATTAGGACCTCTATGTCATATAATGCACCTTAACGAGAGGACATGGCCTTAGATAGGGAAGGTGTGGCCAAAACAAGTTAGGAGGTCGGAGTGGGTTCGTGTTCGTTGATAGGAGTGTTGTCCTTATTAGTAGCCGTAGTACTATGCTTGTATCTTTTTCTTCTTTGGATTCTTGTTGATATATGTTTTTTTTCGGGTAGATTGTTTTTAGTATTATTTTTTGGTAGTATTGTTGTGTTACTGTCATTTATTGTGTTGTTCTTTATTGTCTTTTGTACCTCTTTTATATATTTTTTGCTGAGGTTTTGTTGGAAACAGCCTCTCTACCTCACCTTTGACGTAGTGGTGAATTGTGTACACTCTTATCATCATCAGACTCCACTGTGTGTGAATACACTGCTTATGTTATTGTTGTTGTTGCTTTTATTGAGACTTTCTCTTGAAAGATTTTCTTTTTCAAGTTGAGTAAATAGAATTGGCGCAGGAGCTGGGCATACTTTGTTGGGTAAAACATCCATTGTTGAATTTAATGCTTTTAGCCATTTAGGTGTCAGATGCTGTACAACAACAACATACCCAGTGTAGTCCCACTTTGTGGTTTGGGGAAGGTAGAGTGTATGCGGAACTTATCTCTGCCTCATAGAGGTGAGGTCCAATAGACCCTCAGCTCAAGAAAAAAAACATGTCTAGAAAAAGACGACATGGAAGTACAAAAGACAATAGATAGTAACTATTGAAGTAGGTGAAAGTTCCACATTGGTTGGGGAATGGACTGACGGTTTGCTTATATGGACTTGAGCAATCCTCCCCCATGAGCTAGTTTTTGGGGTTAAGTTAGGCCCAGGTGCCATATCTCTACATGGTATTAGAGCAAGGTCTATCCTCGTGTGGACTCCTAGTCCACGCGCCAGATGTGCCCTGGACGTGAAAAGGGGTGTTAGAGTGATTAAAAGTTCCACATTGGTTGGGGAATGGACTAGTGGTTTGCTTATATGGACTAGGGCAATCCTCCCCTCATGAGCTAGCTTTTAAGATTGAGTTGGGTGGAGGTAGTAACAAAAACAATAGATAGTAGCATAATAGTACTACAAAAAAATATTACTATAATCGAACTACAAGAAACAATAGATAGTAACATGAATCGATGAACAAGAAACTAAAAAAGTAACACGACTACTATTAAGGGCGACAAGAAAATACACTCCTACCTATACTAACCTTCTAGGTAGACATTATTGCTAGGCTTGGCAAACGATTGTTGGTGACTTGTAATCCCAGTTAAGGGGCGATAAATTTTTGTGTATGGGGAGAGGACAACAAGTTCTTAAGTCAATCTTTGCTGATATTTGGGATGAAATGTGCCTTTATATTGCGGAATCCATATAGAGGATTCGGTATAACCAACCCCATTTTGGGGTTGAAGTATGGGTGATTATAATTTGATAATTGATCTAGTGATTTCCTGGAATACTTTGATCGTTGTAGTCAGTAGTCACACCATCTCTTATTTCCGGTTGTGTCTAACTGCAGGTTGGATGACCCAGTTATGTGGGCATTCAAAGGCTTTCCAATTTGTGATGCAAAGCTTGCTCGATGGGTATTGGCAGCTGAAGACATATGCTTTAAAAATACAGTGTTGTCATATTTTTTCCGGATCGGTGTGTAATCTGTTGGTCTGGTACACTTCTGTTCTTGTATTTCAATGCCCTATCTTTTTGGTGCTTTTATTACTTACGAACTTCATATTGTACCGGAAGATATGGAGACCATTCCTGCATGTGTTTGGTGGGTGATTTGGAAGGAGAGGAACCAAAGATGTTTGAAAGTGGACATGTATTTTCGTAGCAGATGCATTTCCCTTTGAGAATATCTACGCTATGAAAAACAGTTGTATTTCCTTATAGGGCTTTTGGTGTAGGCTAGAAGATGTCAAATACAGTTAATAGGATGATGGGTTTTTCTTAGCTTCCTACTGTAATTGTGAAGGAACTGATCTGTACGTAATTTTTGGCACAATTTTTGTGTGTCATGTACACAACCTTACCATTCTCAAAAAAATTAACTCCATATCATAGCAGGGTTCAAAAGTGAAAAGAAAAATGCAAGTTATGCTTTGTCAGTGGACAGCATTTTCATAGCAGAATTTTAGATTCCCTTAGGAAGGACAGAACATGTTTTTGCATAGACATTCTATCAAGAACTCTGAGAATATCCGGAGATCATTTATTTTTTCAAAAAAGCAGTAGAGAAGGAGCTTCTGGGTGTTGGGATGATGCAATAAACATCTTTGGAATCAGCTGTATAATTGAAATAAAAATGTGTAATTATCTATGTCTATAAACTGAAGTAGTGTCTCAAAACTCAAGGTTATAGCTGAGATTTAGCTTGAAACTTCCATATTAGCACTTACAAACTTTTCTGTGCCATTTACATGGATTTCAAACTTTTCATATTGAGCAGTTGTTCAGATCTGCACCCATGCTTCTGTACAGCAGGCTTCCATATTGAGCAATTATTCATATCTGCACCTATGCTTCTGTTCCACATGCTTCCTTAGTGATCAGTTATTCAGACCTGGATCTATGACTGTGTGGTTTATTCTCCAGTAACATTTATGACACTCAATTTGTATTTTCTTATTTCCCCTGCTAAAACGAGAAGTGGAAGACTCTTAATTTGATAGGTAGTAGGGTTTTTGAGGTTTTGGGTTTCATTTGCAGATCAAACATGAATCACTGAATTAAATACAGAATTTAATTGTTGGTGTGGGTTTCTTCTCACTGTATGAAGTTGTGCAGGGAAATGTATACCAATAACAAGAGGGGCCGGCATATATCAAGAACATATGAATGAAGCTCTTGATCGTTTGACTGAAGGAGCCTGGGTAATGCGTCTTTTACCCCTTGCCTTGAATACTTTCATCTAGTTATGGACATTAGTGTCAAATTTTCTAGATATTTGCTTAGTCAATTGATCATTTTTTACGCTATAGGGGTTAGTTTGCTCTATGCTAAAATGGATATGCATCTGATATTATGTTATTCTAAAATTGAGGACTGAATTTAAAAATGATCCAGTATCGCTTATGTAACCTCCTTTCCATCCAGAATGCATCAGAATAGTTTACGATGTTATCAACAGTTCCTATTAAGTCTCCACTATATTGAAATGACATGTTTGGCTAAAGACCTTCAAAAATGGGCAGCTGCACACATTTCCAGAAGGGAAGGTCTGTCAAGAAGATGCTCCTATAAGACGATTGAAGTGGGGAACTGCCAGTCTCATTGCTCGTGCCCCCGTGACTCCAATTGTCTTGCCAATTATCCATCATGGTTTTGAAAAGGTAGGTTCTTGACGGAATAGCAATGCATACACAGAAATGAACAATGTGAGTTATGCCTAAATAGCAATGGACAATGGATCCATTTGGTTTTGGTTATTTTTGGTAGTAACGCTTTATGGACATTAGGCGGGTCTTTTAGGATGGTCGAGTTATTTGGATCCTGTAATTTATAGTACCTGTCTGGTTATATATTTTACATTGGTTGTTTACTTCACGTGCTTCTGTGTGGATCTAATTTTATTGTAAGAATAAGGTAGTGTAGCTTACCGGATTAGAGGTCATGCAATTCTAGAAGTGTTTTTAAACCACTCTGTTGCATTTATGGCACTGCTTCATTGTTGTTGCTGAGTCCATTGATCCTTTGTCAACTCAAGTGACAAGTCTTGCCAATATCATAGTTTTTTTTTCCTTCCCTCACAACCCATCTTTAGAAAAGAAAATGAGAGTGGTCAAAATGACGCAACTGTCATTACTTTCAGCTAACAATCTCCTGCTCTTCTTTAATGCTCAGTCCATTTTGAGGAGAGGAAATACACATATACTTATATATGCACACGTGCATCGGTCGTATTTCCATGGACAGGGATGTGTATTTTCGTTTCCTAATTAAGTAGTGATTATGAGGTTGAACCAGCTTTTATTTAAATAATTTAAATTTGATCCTTGGAGTTGTTGATACATTCCGTGGCTTGATCAATTTTCAGGTTATGCCTGAGAACTATGCTTTTGGGAGAAGACCTCCAGTTCCGTTATGGAACCAGGAGATAAAAATAGTTGTTGGTGAGCCAATGGAATTTAACCTTCCTGTACTGACAGAGATGGCTCTATCTCAATCTAGGGATTCATCACCTTCCAATGGGCGGTGGCCAAGAACCATCCTTGGGGGATTGGAACTGGACGAGGCAGCACAAAAATGCCTGTACATGACTATATCTGATCAAATCCGAACTACCTTAGAAAACTTAAGGATTTTTAGTAAATCTTATGTGAAGGCAGAGCAATAAAGTTGGCGCTTTCTGAACATTTATAGGGAATTCATAAGGTGCATCTGTTTTGAAGGTCATATTATATTGAGTGAATTGTAACTTTCCATTTCAAGATTTTGATAGTCTGAGAGGTTAGACTTTTCATCCCTTAATTGAGGACATAGGGTAAGGCTTTCCGGTATAATCCTTGTAGCTGTAATTTTTTGCCTTTTGAAATTTTCAATATCATTTTCACATCTGTTCTTGAAAACTGATTATTGTGAACTTCCTGCTTACCTTCCTTTGATTGCAGACAAGGCAGATTCTTTACTAGGAATGGTAATTAGGGACCATGTTAAAGTGTGTGAAGTTACAGTATTCTTTTTGTCCACCACTGAGGGTCGTTTGGTAGAGCGTATAAGAACAATGCAGAATATAGTGTATTAGTAATGCTTGTATTTAGTAATACTTGTTTTAAAATGGCGGAAAAAGGAATGGTGAAATATTTTGAGAGGAAAATTGAGGGGTATTAAGGTCATTTAATAAGTTAGTGCATGTGTTTAAAGTCTTTGTATTAATAATAGGCAAAATGGTTCGGTGGACCCTTGTACTATGTCCGTTTTGTAATGTGGATATTCCTACTTACCTGTTTGTCATCTGAACTCTTTAACCCATTAAAAAGTAACATTTTAAACCCCTCTGACAGTGTGTGTAACACAACCGCCCCACGTCAGCTTCCACGACAGTTTTGAGTATTACATTAAATTTAATACCCACGTCAGCTGCTGCATCAGCCGCCACGTCATTTTTAAGTATTACATTAAATTTTATGTCATTTTTAAAATGCTACATAAAAAACTAAATATTAAAATAAATTTAATTAGATAAATTCTTTTTATATATTGTAGAAATTCTAATACACAAATACAATAAATTTTTAATTGAAATTTTCAACTATAAATTCTAATACACAAACACAATAAATTTAATTAAACATCAAATTTATTCCAAATAATTATAATTTCTCTCCAATTAATTTTAAAAACTCTTCTGTGGCAATGGCCCTGATCGAGTCTTAATTTTATTCAACCCCAACGACGACGCCATTATCGGTGACAACGAAAATGAAGTAGTCCCAGCAACCCCAACTTCCTTAGAATCCATTACCCATTTCTTTTCCTTAACTTTCACTGTGCTGATTTTTTCAAGATTACCACTTTCTTTACTTTTAACATCCTTTTTCTTGTCCCTAAAACTAGCAAAACTCGACAATGAAGTTGGTGGGGGGCGTTAATGATGATCCTTGGGGGCTATGGGGGTGGGGGGCATTAATGATGATGGTCATGGCAGCCATGGCTGGACGGGGGACCGGGGTTAAGGTTGGGGCGGGGGGTGGCTGGACGGGGGAGGGGGGCTAGACGGGTGGGGTGGGGATGGCTGGATAGGGGGAGGGAGGTGGGGAAGGTTTTTTTTAATTTTTTTTTTAAAATTTATTATTTTTTAAAATATTTAAAAATTAAAAAAGATAGAGGGAAAAAAGGCTCTTTTTAAAAAAAAATAAAAAAATTTAATATTATTTTAATTATTTTAATATAAAATTAACCAAAAATTGGTCCCTTATTCGCACCTTAGGCGCGTGTCTGCACGCGTTTCGTCCTTGTCATCTATTTTAATGCCACGTAGGTTTGGTCAACGGTCAATGGGTTTAAAAGGTTGCTTTTTAATAGGTTCAAGGGTCCAGATGATAAACATGTAAGTAGGAGTATCCACATTACAAAACGAACATAGTACAAGGGTCCACCAAACTATTTTGCCTTAATAATATATAGGAAATAGAGTGTATTACTAATACATACTTCAATATACAATAGGAATAAGCTATTAATAATAGCTATTAACATAGACAAAAAGACATATTAAATAAGCTATTAATAATACATATTAATTAATATATTTATTATATTTTATAATACACTCGACCAAACGACCCCTAAGAGAAGTTACTAAAAGGGGGAGAGAGAAAGAAACCACTACTAGAGAAAACATTAGATGAACCATTAGGAGAGTGGATGTATTTTTGTCAATTTCAACTTTACTGAATTTTTTTAGTTTCAACCAAAATAACTCGAACGCCGACTAAATTTTTGTACCACAACGCCCAGGGTTGAAGGGCAAAAATTTAAAAGAATTAACCTAAATGATCGTTCACACAATTGATTAAATTCAAAATAGCTTGATATATATATATACACACACTAGATACTGATCGCCTACGCTAGCATGGGCCTAATATATGTTATTTTTTATCTCTTAGATAGTTAATTATTAAAATAATTTAAATTTTTAATTATTGAGATTTATAATAGTTTTTCTTCTATTCCAATTTAAGTGACGCTAATATAATAATTGTGGCACTAATATAGTTTTGAGAGTCAACTAAATTATTTATATGACATATCATTTTGTGTCTATTTTATCTTTTTATGAAATATTATTAATTTTTTAATGCTTAGATAACAATAATAATTAATTAGGGGTGATATAGTAAAATCACAATTGAAGCAGCGAAACAGACATGTCTTAAATGACTTATAAGAACTAATAAAAAGTGATATAACAAAATTATTATAAAAAAATACTTGTGGAAAAAATTTAAGTGAGCCTCACATAAGACATCAACTTAATTTAAAACATCAAGAGTTATGGTTGAAGTAGCTGAAGCAAAAAAATTGTTAAAAAAATTTTTAAGACATGTCTGGAAAAATTTGTTAAATATTGTTAATTTTTTAATACTTGGATGTCTTATAATAATTAATTAGGGCTAATATAGTAAAATTACGATTAAAGCAGCTGAAGCAAATATGTCATAAATGACTATTTTATTTTTTCAACATATGTATTTAATGTTCTAATACGTAAATAACTTATAATAATTAATTAAGAGTGATATAGTAAAATTGTGGTTGAAACAGTTGAGCAAACATGTCAAAAATGTCTATTTTACCTTTTTAATTAAATATTATTAATTTTCTAATATCTAAATGACGTATAATAATTAATTAGGGGTGATATAGTAAAGCACGATTGAAGCAAGCAACACAAACAGACATGTCGACCTAATCACAATACTTTTTCTTCTATTTCAATTTAGGTGACACTGATATAGTTTCGAGAGTTAGCCAAATATTTTATATCTTTAAAAAATTTAAGCTGTTAATTATTGTTAGGGGTGGGCATGGTATGGTATATACCGAATACCAGATCGAAATCGAAATTTTTTATACCGCGATATGAATATTATGGTATTTGTTATGGTATTTGGTACGAATTTTAAATTATTTTGGTATTTAGTACGGTATTTGGTATTTATGCAATAAAAACCAAATACCGTATACCGCATCGAAGTTTTTTAATAACATATAAAACCCATATATATATTGTATTTAAGATTATTAAATATATTTATATATCATCCATTAGCCAATTGAACACAAAAGTAGTTTTTATTCAGAAATGAATTTTTTTGGAAGCTTATTATCGGGTGCGTGTAAGTTTTTTCCCTTATTATTTAGGGGTACTATGCTTAAGTTTAGGTACTGTTGTTCAGAGTTTGCATCTCGGACTATTCAATGGTGATTGAAATGTTATTTTTTGTGTAATTGATTAACAAAGATAGTTGTTAGCCTAACATGATTAAGACGTTTTTAAAATTTAAAGTTATAGTTTTTTTATATGAATATATGTAATTAGAAATCAAATAAAGTATGGTTACCGAATTACCATGCCGTAAAATACCGAAAAGAAATTTAAAAATACCGAACCATACCGAACTAATTTGGTATGCTAATAATATTGTTCTTTTAGATACCGAAAATCGAAGTTACCATACCGAAGTTTAAAATACCGTACCGTACCATGCCCACCCTTAATTATTGTGATTTATAGAATTTCTTTTGCATCTTTGTTTGAAATATATAACAGATTAAATCAAAATTGGAATTGATAGTCAATTATATTTTTAAAATAATCTAAGTTTTTAATTATTGTGATTTGTAATATTTTTACATTTTTTTAATATAAAATAAATTAAAAAATAAGATAAATAAATTAAACGGAGGGGAAAAGGCCAATGAAGAAGTGCCAAAACAGGCACCAGGTCAACATGCCTACTTTGACACTATTGCATTGGGCCCTTTGCCCTTTATTATTAGGTTGAATATATGTATATGTATATATATATATATATATATATATATATATATGTGTGTGTGTGTGTGTGTGAGAGAGAGAGAGAGAGAGATTGTGTATAATGAGTGCATATGTCTATCTATACTAGCAAGAGAAAGTCAACGATAATTTATCTAACTATTTGTTTAAAGAACGGAAAAGGGACAAATATATCCTCGCACTATGATAAATGGTACATATATATCATTCTTCATACTTTGAGGACACATATGTCCCTACCATTAATGAAGTGGTGCGTATATATCCCTCACGCTAACTGTAGGGACATATGTGTACCCAAAGTATGACGGAGGATATATACGTGTCATTTATCATAGTTTGGAGTATATTTGTCTCTTTTTTGTTTTAATTTTTTCTTTCAAATTATTAAATCAAATCATCTACCCCACCCGATAAACCCACTACCCGACCTGATCCCAATTAAAGTCCAAGAGACGCCTATCTAACAGATGCAATTTTCTCATCCCTATAACGATATAAACACAAAATACAGTAACACTGTGACACCTCAACTTAGGAGAAGGAGTCTCACATCGGCAAAACACAGAAGGGATGTTGGGTATATAAGTAGGCAAGCCTTACTTCCTAGTGACGCATTTTAAAGTCGTGCGGGCATGAACCCAGAGCAGACAATATCACTAGTGGGTTGGGGAGTTACAGAGGTCTCTCGGGCCTTGATGGTTTGGGATGTCCGGCGCGATTAAGGCCCCAGCTCGGGTTATGACAGAATGGTATCAGAGTCGTTCCTATGTCAGCCCTGTCGATGTGGGCCAAAGTTCAAACTGAGTGTAAGCAAATCCCGATAAGGCGGGGCAAACCTCAGTTCTGAATCTTGGCAAATTTCATTCGGTGGGGCAAACCTCAACGAGGACGCTGAGTCCATAGGAGAGGTGTATGTGATACCCCAACTTAGGAGAAGGATTCCCACATCGACAAAAAACAGGAGGGGTGCTGGGTATATAAGTAGGCAAGTCTTACTTCCTAGTGACGCATTTTAAATCCATGTGGGCCTGGGCCCAGAACGGAAAATATCATTATCTTCGTGTTTGATGTGTTTTCGAGGTAAAAAATGTTCATAAGAATCACTTAGAATAAAGTTGAGCTTAGAGCCTTTGATTCGTCCAATGTTTGGTATTCGATTCTATAAGGGTCTACTTTGAACGTGTATAACTTTTTATATACATAGAATTTTGCAGATCAAGACCCACCAAATTGTAGATAATTGAATTATCTTTCCAACGATACCAACTTCTCCTCAATGCGATACCCGAGCAAAAAGTTATGGCATTTTTCGTGTGAGGCAGTAAATCGACGCGATTGGGACGCGGTGCGATGGAGCTCAACGCGATGAGAGATGCAATGCGATGGACAACGCGATACCGAATTGTTTTACATGCTATTTCAGTTCCTAAAGGGTCTAGGGGCACTTTGGTCACTTTTCCTCACCCAAATCTACCCATAACACTTAATTTCAGCCCCCAAAAGCATTATACACACTATTATTCATCTTTTTCCTCAAAGAAAAATTCTAGCCACCTCCCAAGAACACCAAATTAATTATCTTCTCTACAAGAAAAGTCAAGAACTCAAGTTTCCCAATTCAAGAAAGTTTTCAGGGTTGTGTTTCTCCTTCAAGATTAAAGCTTTAAGATATGTGGGAGTTCATCCATGGGTCTCCTTTCACCCATGGAGCCCCAAAACCCTCTTTTCAATTAAAGAATGAAATTTTATTCTTATTATGGAGTTTTGTATGTCCAAGAAAGATTTAGTTTCATGATTTCATAGTGTTTCTAATTCAATTCAGCCCATGTGTAATTTCATGCAAGATTTTGAATTTCTCATGCAGTTTCCCATGCTTTATTCAAGTGAATTCCATGATAGATCATATATTCGTGATTTTTAGCAATATTCTCATGTTTTAAATTCATGTTTTCCAGTTTCCACATGTTTGATGAAATTCTCCTATCATGTTCAATTAACTTCAACATGAATCCTCAAGTTATGAATTTTGTCATGTAACTTTTTTGTTCGCTCATGTTTAAGACACTCTTATACTCAAGCTATGATATTTATATGTTTGGAAGAAAGGCCCATGTCCTGTTTCACGTGAATTCCATGTAAATCCTTAATTCATGATTTTAGTCATGTAATCATGCTATGCTCCCATGTTTAAGACATTCTCATGTTCAAGTTCATATCCCCATGTGTTTGATGAAATGCCCAAGTGATGGATTTCCTTGAATAATGCTTTCTCATTATGATTTTTGAAGCTTTAGTATGTCCTATTGTTATTGTAATCGAGTCTTGGGGGTTATGATTACCCGAAATTTAGTTGTTTGTCTAGTTTTCCAGAATCTACAAAATGAATTCAGTTATACTACGAGTGATATCATTCAGTCAGTTAATATGGTCAGTTGTCAGTTCTGTCAAGCTTAGTACAGTCTAGTGGCCTGTGTCAGTTCAATTGGGAGTAAGATTCAGCACCGAGTGAACCCAGGGATGGGGCATTCCTGCCAGTATAGGGTTTGACCCTTAGTAGCAATCCCTGAGTTACAGAACTACGTAGCCAGTGTAGGTTGAGATATCTTTCTGCCAGATAAGGGTTGACACATCATGCATGAGTTTTTCTGCCAGTGAGGGTTGACAAAATATCTTCTTGCCAGTTAGGGTTGACTCACAACCATTGTCAGTACCCGTGTCACGGTACTAGCACCTTTCCAACTAGGATCACAGGTTGGACCTCAATTAGCTCATTCGGGGCAAGTCGGTTAGATGATACCTACAGTCTCAGTTACAGTACTCAGTACAACGTGCAAATCAGTTTTCCTTGATCATAGCATTCAGTTATTAGTATTTTAGTTTACAGACTATTTCAGAATCATGTTATACGTTTGGTCTTGCATTATCAGATATTACAGTTTTTGCACATTCATTCTCAGTTATCTCATGTTGTTCAGTTAGTCCTTATCCCATATGCATAGTACTCCACAGTTTTAGTCCAGTTATTCATACTAAGTACAGTCCAGTCTTACACGACCAGTATTCAGCTATCAGTCATTCAGTAAATCAGATAAGCTTAGTATATGTTACGCTTGGTTCTGTATGCTTAGGTATTTGTGCTCAGTATAATTATATATTCAGATCTTCGATGTTATGCCAGTTTTTATCACATAATTTCAAACTTGGTATTCATACAGTTTCACATTTTACTGTATCCCAGCTTCAATTCTACTTATATCATAAAAGTAAAGTTTTACATAAACTAAATGTAAAGATTCACCAGCTCATCATATCATATTTGTTACTCATGTTTTAAGATATTTCAGCTTTCACTTTATTCCAGCCTATGGGTGAGTCTACTTACACTTAGCGTGGATGTTTTAAGATTTCGTATGAAATCAGTTTTACTTATTGCATTCACCTCTGCATACTCAGTATATTTCAGAAGTACTGATCCACATATATGTCTATGTGCTACATTGTCTCATAATGTAGGTACCAGTTATAGCCTACGCATTACGATCAGACAGTTGCAATTTCCAGCCAACAGGTGATGAGTTCTCTTATTTCGGGAACTCCAGACAGTTTTAGTTTATGCACAGTTCATTTATTTTCATATGTATTGATTAGTGGTAGTTGGAGGCATATCCCAGCTATCTATAGTCAGTATAGTAGAGGCTTCATAGATGCCAGTCAGAGTCAGTCATGTAAATTTCAGTTTCTTCCTTCAATTTTATCAGACTGTAAACTTTATCAATAATGTATTTATTCAGATTATGCCATGATTATGTTTCCGCACAACAAAAATTATTAATTATTTTATTATAATTCAGTTGCTTAACAGTATGCCAGTTCATCGGTTAGCTTGGGATCACTTGTGGTTTCAAGCACCGTGTGGCGTCCAGAGTTTACTCTTGGGGCGTTACAAACACTTACGACTATCAATTTTAAAAAAATTAATCCATAACACCCAAAAACAACACTAGATAAGTAACCCCCCCCCCCCCATTACATTATAATTTTCTGCGAAATTTCGTCGGGAAAACATTACCCACCATTGATCAACACCATATAGCCACCGTCTCCGTCGAGTCGAAAGCACCGTACTGGCGAACCATCGTTGCACCCCTAGCTCCAGCCACCTCCAACCTAATTTCCACTCTCTTCAACCAGTAAACACCAACTAGTAGCATTAATCAATTACTGCAATTTGATGAGATTCATGTTTAAGAGAAAAACAGAGGGAGTATTGGGATTGAAATAAAAAATAAAGGTCGGGTTGAGTTGGTTTGAAATCGAGTTCTATAGGTTTATTGAGTCGGGTAGTGGGCTTGAGTTAATTATTTGGGATAAAAAAAATAAAATAGAAAAGGGACATATATACCTTTGAACTATGATAAATAGTACGTATATACCTTCCGTCATACTTTGGGATGCACATATGCCCTTATTGTTAGTGCGAGGGATATATACACACCATTTCATTAATGGTAGGGGCATATGTGTACCCAAAGTATGACGGATGGTATATTCGTACCATTTATCATAGTTTGAGGATATGTTTGTCTCTTTCCCGTTTAAAGAATTTGTCCGCACGAGATGTTTTACTCAATCAATAAATACAAGACGTATCGTTAGTAGACAACTTTCGGAGATTGAAGAGATTACTAAGTTTCACAAGACATTTTCTTATCATATTATTAATTCGTTTGGAATTACTTGACACTATTTTTCTAAATTAATTTTTATTTATACTTGATATTTTTAATAAATTAACAAAAAGATTATTTTTTTTTCTTCATATTTTACCATTATCATTAATTACTTAATTTCAATATTAATTACTTATCATCCGAACCGAGTGCTTTGGCATATTTATCCTCATCACCACAGGTCGACAAACCCCTACCCTGCGCGGTGGCTGGCACCCCTTCCAGAGTTAAAAGAGACACCTTATCTCAATGTCTTGTCTATACCATACACCTTTTTAACTCCCTCCCAAACCACTCCATTCATTAACCCCCCAAAAAATGATAAGGCAGCAATGATAGTGATTCTAAAAACATGCAGCAGCATCCTCCGCCGCTATTTCCTTTTCCAATTCCCAGCCCTGAAAATAGTAAAAGAAACTGTGTCATAGCTTTCACCACTCCTCAAAACTACGCACCAAGGTTATCTGATCTCATACGCCTCAAAGGCTGGACACCCCTTTGGTGTCCAACCGTCATTGTTGAATCTTCACAGCAAACAGTTTCTTCAATTCATCACCACCTGTCGTTTCTTGAAGAGTTTTCAGCTCTTGCATTCACTTCAAGAACTGGCATCACGGCTTTTTCTGAAGCTTTGTCGATTAACCCCACACCCCCATTAACCCCGAATGGAGATATTCTTACGGTTGCTGCTTTGGGTAAGGATGCTGAGCTGCTGGATCAAGATCTCATTGGGAAAATGTGTGAAAATCCTGAAAGGATACGAATCTTGGTTCCTCCAATTGCGACTCCATCAGGGCTAGTGGAGGCATTGGGAGTAGGAAAAGGAAGGAAAGTGTTGTGTCCAGTTCCGTTGGTGATTGGTTTGGATGAACCACCAGTTGTGCCGAAGTTTCTTGAGGATTTATCGAAGAGGGGGTGGATTCCAGTGAGATTAAACGCGTATGAGACGCGATGGGCTGGGGCGAAATGCGCGATGGATGTGGTGATAAAGAGTGAAGAGGAGTGTGGATTTGATGCCATTGTGTTTACCAGTACTGGAGAAGTTGAGGGTTTGTTGAAGAGCTTGAAGGAATTTGGATTGGATTGGTCAATGGTGAGGAGGAGGTGTCCAAGGATGGTGGTGGCAGCTCATGGACCTGTTACAGCTGCTGGTGCTGAGAGTTTGGGTGTTGGTATTGATGTGGTAAGTTCAAATTTTGGTAGCTTTGATGGTGTTGTTGACGCACTCTATCATAAATGGAAATCATTGGAAAATCAAGAATCTTGAATTTGGTTTTTGCTTCTTTTACTAGTGAATATGTGTATGAGCCTCACAAGAAGATTTTGATGAGCTTGACTTGTTTCTTAAAACATTTTCTTTAATTGTGTCTAGCACACTCTTTACAAGCAATTGAGCTATGTTGCCATTTATAGCAAGGAAAATGATAAGGTTTAGCATTTTGTTGGTACAAATTTTGGTTCTTTACTGAAACAAGAAAGTGTGTGTGTGCGCTCATTATGGAAGATTTGATGAGCTAGTTGTTCTTACATTTCCATTGGAATTTTTCTAAATGTGGATTAACAAATTGCTACTTTTGTAGCAAAGAAATGGTAGAGAGTCTAGCACCCCTCTTTAATTGTTTAGACAAAATTTCTTTAATGGAATTTGTAGTAATTGATGTTGTGAGCTCCAGGTTTGCTAGATTTGATGTACCTGTGGGTGCACATTCTTGCAATCATTGGAAAATTTGTTTTTGCATTCTAAAAATAGGATCACCCGGTACACTAAGCTCCGGCTGAAAATAATGGTACATTTTATTTTCACAAGAGGCTATTCGTACCACTTGAACGTGAAGTTGACCTCTTGATCACACGGACCAGCAGTTACAGTTGCTTTAAAGCTTCCCTTCATTAAAAAAAAGTTACTACGTTGGTATGTGCCGAGTCCAAGTTTAATAGTAGCTTTTTTAGTGTTAATGGATTTATTTTCGCGTTAGAAAATCGAAAGTCTTGACCTTGGTTTTCCATCGCGTTGGTGTATATTTTCTGATTTGAGTTAGTAGGTGTACACAGCTGAAGATTTGATGAGCTTGAATTGATTCTTCTCTTTTCTAGCACACCTCGAACCTCCAAATAGACAAAACAGATGAAGTTTATAGAAAGTAAAATAATAAAATTGGTCTGGAAGAGTTAATCCCAAATGGAATGACACATTTCTTGTATAACCGGACGAGGTCTTCTTATATCCAAAATAAAATGAATTCAAATCAAAGGAGAAACGTTCCAGAATGAGAGTTAGCTACTTGCTAATTTACTTTATTGGGGTTGGAATTTACCATATGTTATTAAGAACATAGATGAGAAGTACATAATTGATAAAACATGTAATGAGGGGAGGATTGCTCCCAATTCAACCCCAAAAAGGTAGCTCATAAGGAAAGAATTATTCAAGTCCATATAAGTAAATCACCGATCCATCTCCAATCAATGAGGGATTCTAACCCCTCCAACACCCACTTCACACCCCGACCGAACTGAAGTATGGATTGAACGCTTAAACAGGGGTGAACCTAACTTTGATACCATTTAAAGACATGATATTGGGCCTAACTCATCCTCACACCTAGACTCAACTGAAGTATAGATTGAATACTCAAACTGGGATATGATATCGGGTCTGATCAGCCTCAAAAACTAGCTCAAGAGGCAAGGAATATAAGCAAACCACCAATCCATTTCCAAACCGACGTGAGGCTCCAACCCATTCTGACAATCATTTGCAACTTGAGCAAAGGCTTTGGCAGGTTAACTAGAACAAAAGCAAAGCTAAAAATGTGGTATGAAAGGAAATAAAGAATTAGAATAGAGATCCATTACTGGTATTGGGCTGCCAACTCATTTAGATTTGGGCTACATTGCAATTCCTAATTGGACAAACATTTCTTTGTGCAAAATGGAAATGATTGAGGGTGAAATGTCAAGGGACAACATGCTTGCACATTAAAATTCCCCACTTTCTTGCGAAATTAATGCACTATTACTGTTTCTTGAAAATGCTTAGCAGGGTCATAATCCATCTTAATTACTCTTACACAAATGATTAAATTAGGATACAAGCATCATGAATTAACATCACCTTTCTAGCTAAAAGTGAAAAACAAGAAAAGACAGCTTTGTGTTGGGCCTCTCCTCAAAATCATAAGAACTCCTAACAAACACTTTCAGTAAAGGCACATGGTGGATCCAAATCTTCAATTATAAAAGAGCCATACCAGTAGTGCCTCCTCTTTTTTCCCAGTAGGCCCTCGGCTCAAATAAAGCAAGAGGCACTATTTAATAATTAATTGTTAACGACTGGTTGGTAATTTTGTGAGTCGTTTCTTGAGTTATAACTTGTTGGAAGCACTTAAATTTGAATTATATTATGTAGTTGTGAATGAATCATCTAAAATCAAACGTCTTTCACTTAAATTTAAGTCACCAAAAATATAAGTATTTACTTAATTCTTTCGTCACTCTTCAAATAAAGGAAAAAAGAAGCGTCAGACATGTTGATTATGAACTTATAATATGGAAAAAATAGTGAAAGAAATCAAGGATAATTAATCAAAGCAGGCTGCCATAATGTAAACTTAGATTGTCTTCAAATTACTGTACAATAGTCAAAATAAAGATTTGTCTGGCCTACAATGAAATTTTGTATAAAATATTTAAAGCGAAAGCAAATTCGTGGTGCACTAAATAATAGTATTGACTTAGTAATCAAAATGAATCAAAAGGTATGCTCCCAACTTTCTCATGTTTGTCTTAAATACAAAAGCACTCTTAGCTCTTGACTTTTTTATGGTATGGTACATGGATTATATATTTCCCACTTTTAGTTGTTGGTACTATTGTATTTTGCCTAGTCATGGCCTGCCTCCTTCTAATAGTCACAACTTTCATATACCTAAAAATAAATAAATGGTTTAAATGACATTGTTGGCTAAGTAGCGCATCTGGGGAAATTCTCGTGAGCTTATTTAATTCCCCTATCAATTAGTATTAATTTTTTGAGTTGCCCAAACCCCACTTCGTTCATTTGCCTTCCGTTTGGTTTTCTTCTTGTTATCCACCACCCGGTGTCCGATATCTGCATTAGAGTCCAATTAATTTAAATTCGCATTGGAAAGTCCCACTTTGAAAGATAAAGCGCTCCTTATTAAAGACGGCTTTATATTCAGACCTTGAAATCGAGATCTTTAATTAAGATGAAGGATTACTTGATGCTTCCCGACAACCTTTTATGATCCTCCCATTTGGTTTTGAGCTTTTGCAAGCCGGCATTGCCGGCAATCTAACAGTGTTTCACTCAGATATTCACTTCATAAAAATTTGTTACTTTGCAGATAATAAAGTCAAATTGGAACAATTTAAATACTACTGCTTAAAGATTTGTCACCACATTTTTATATATTAAAAAAAGGCAGTGCAATAGTGACAAAAACAGTTTTAATTTTTTTAAAACAACTCAAGATATGGGAAACATGACACGCCTAAAACAAATATTGAACGTCTTGTTACATTCGACTTTGAGTATTTGTATCTTTGCATCAACATAACGATCATATGTTGCTTGTTAATTTTTTATTTTGACGAAAATAGATATATAATAAACTGAGAATTGGGATTTTGGATAATATGGAAAATTTATTTCTTGAAAACATAGGCACTTTAATCTTCATAATTTTCATGGGGTTTATGCATCTTATTGAACCAAAGAGAGCCAGTGGCGGAGCCACCTTGTACTGAGGGGGTTCATCCGAACCCCCTTCGACGGGAAATTATACTATTTTTGTACTATTTTTACATGATCAAAAATATTTTTACGTATATATAGTAGATGTTGAACCCCCTTCGACTAGTCCGTATGTTTACTTCCGAACCCCCTCAACTAAAATTCTGGCTCCGTCACTGAAGAGAGCTACAGGGATTCACATACATGACACTGACTTTACATGGCATGTCCTCATTCATCTGTCATTATTAAGATGAGCAGAGTAAAAGGGCAATGAAGCTTTGAACTATAAATGGTGATTTTTTAATTTTTTTTTGTCAAAACACCCAGAGGTATTTATTAAGCTCCTATACCTAGTACTATAATTGAAGTACCATGACAAATTGGATAACCTAAATAGTTTACACAAGTATTTCTGGAAACTATTCTATTCAATTTGTAAGTGGTCATAGGAGATCATTTCCTCAAATTTGGAACAGTTCTTTCATTTTTTGAGAGACAATTCCCTGACTTAAACTAGAAAAGGACAAGTATTTGTGAACTCTCAAAGTCGCTAGTCAACTTACATATTTGGAATGAAGGAAATGAAAATTATTATCTCTTATCCATGAAATAATTAAGTGGTATTTATGTGAGAATTTCACTTGCGAATTAAAAAAAATTTAGACTTGTAGATTGGAAATTTCTTGTAGAAATTTAACTATATAGAGTGAAAAAGAAAAGGTTCTAAGTTGAAGTTGTGGTTTAAAGGTGCATTATATTCTGAGTGAGATTTGCAAATCTTAAAGTACTACTCACATACTCTCATATCTTACATTATTTCTTTTTCCAAGAAATTCAAATTTTTACTAATGGGAGGAAATGGGTAGTTGAGGAATATTGCTAATATGAAAAAAAGCTAATAAGCTATGAGTCATTTTCGAGTTTTTTTATATTAGTTAGTTTTATTATTGGAGTTTTAGGCATCCATTACTTGCAAACATGTTTCAAATTTTGTCTATTTTGAGATTGAAAATTTCAAGTTCCTCCAACTCACTCTGTCATGGCATGATTGGATAGTTAGTTCCTAACAATCTAAGATACATGGACAGTTGGACCTACCAATTTCATTTTAGAAATTAATTAGTTTAATTTCATTTTTCATGTTGCAAATGGTCGAATCAATATTCTCTTCTTTGTGAGAGTGTCAATTTATTTTAATTTTTAATAATATAAGGGGTGTGTCACACCCCTTTTTCGGCCGAAGGGATCAGAGTCGAAGGGTTTTTCTAATTAAAGTGACGGTATTGAATAGGGATTAGTTTAATTTATAGAGTCGCCACTTGGAATTGAGTTATGGTGTTCCAAGTCATCTTTTTGAATCTCTAATCAAAAGGAAATGACTCTTTATTTTGGTCTGCGAAAACAGAAGACGGGTAAGAAATTCTGTTGACCGAGGGGAAGGTGTGAGGCACCCCTCGAGTCCCGTGGTTCTAGCACGGTCGCTTTTATTGACTTATCTTGTTTTAAACTATTTTGATAAAATATGTTAAGGCATAAAATCGCTCATTTTATTATACTAAAACTTGTATATTATCTTATATTAAATAAATCGTGTGAAAGATAATTTTAGAAAGAGAGAAAAAAAAATATTTTTCAAGGTGCATTATTGCATCCTTGAATTTTTAAATGTCTCAGAAAGATGTGTACGCCGCATTCTTAATCGAGATAAATATATAAAACTTACCTAACATTAAAAAAAAAACAATATTTCATTTTTTATAAACTCGAGGCAATTTTGTCTTGTTTAACGAATTCAATAAAAAAAAAATTATTATAAGTAAATAAAATAAACTAGTAAAGAATGAATGTGGCAAAATGGGAAATTGAACAAATGTAAATTTCAGCATTAATATAGATTCTAAAAGAAATGATAAGAAAAATGAAAGTTAATCTCCCGTAAAATTAATAAATTCCTTTATACGGCCCCACGATAAGAACTATATTAACATATCATTTTTAATTTCACTCCATGCACACAAATTGACAAATCATGTTAAATACTTCAAATTCAATTTCTAACATATTTATATTGCTATATATATGTTTTATTAAATCTAATATATCAACTACAATTAACCCATGTTACATATTATGTGTCAATATCAATACAAATTTCAATTTTTTTTTAACATAAGTTTGCATGGTTTTCTTTAACATGTACATGCATGTATTATTTTTAAAACTTTTGAAACACTATTTTTTAATTATGTAATGAAACTGTCATAATCCACTGAAAAATAAAAATTCAATAATTACAAAATAATAAGTTAACATTCCTAATTAAAAGGAAACATTACATTTTTTTAGTATCCCAAAAAAAAATAAAAAAAAATTCTTATGGCTATAATTAATCAAACAAATCAAGAAGAACTATAAGCAAACAGCAAGTCACAATATAGCAATTGAAAATTACTTACAAACCAACTAAGATTACTTCTATTTTTTTTTTATTCAATCCAGTTACAAATTATAAATAAAAAGTAGAGCCAAAAAAGAAAAAAAAAATCCTTACATAGATATGCCTTAAATATTAAATTATAGAACTATTAAAATAACTTTGATCACGATTTGATTCATAACATAACTTATAAAATAAATCAAAAGAATCTGAATTAGAACCTGTATGATAAGTTAACAAAAGATAAAAATCAGAATGTCGCCACCGAAAAACTCGAACGAAATCCAAACTCTAATATTCAAACCTAAAGAACTTTTTTTTTTTTTATGATTTTCTAAGTTTTCTCCTTCACAAAATGTTCTTTGTTTTTTTTTGGTTTTTTTTTCTGTTTGCTTTTGTCCGTGTGTGTATATATATGTAAGAGGTTGGGGAAGTTGGAGGGAGTTGAGGAGGGTGAGGAAAATGTGGGATTGGTTGGGGTAGTTTTTTTTTAGGATAGGATAGGATTAATTATTTTTTTATTTTATTTTTAAAGATAATAATGATAAAAAAAAAAAAAAAAGATAATAATAAAAAATAAAATAATAATAATGATAATAATATAATAATAATTAATTAATTTTTATATTTAAGAAAATACAATAAAAGTCTTAAAATAGCCAAAAATAAATAATATAATTAAGATAGTACAAAAACTACTAACTTATTTATTTAAAAAGAAACATATATATATTTTTTTAAATTTTTGTATTATTTTTTAAATAGGAATAAAATAATATCCTAAAATTAACTTCATTTAGTTATTTATTTTTTAAACTAAAATTTTACTAAAAATAAAATAATAATTAAAATAATATCGAATCAAATATAAATATTTAATATCAAAAAATATATATATTACACTCGGGGGAAGGTCAAAAATCACGTGTCTACAGGGTGTATGAGGGCAGAGTCCATAGGGGAACACTGTTGAGAGGCTCACGCCATGTGAACCACCCTTCAATTGAGACAAATCTAGTTGGTCGGTAGGTTAACCTAAAATTGTGAACTCATCAAAGAGCTATTTAAGAAAATATTTTTAAGATTAAAACAATCAAATATCTGCAAAAAATAAATAAATCATTAAGGCCTTTTTGAAAAGTTACTTTGTGAATTGCATCTAGTGTAATTGGGTATAGTTATGCTGTTTGATCTGTTTGGTTGGACAGGTAATTGGTGTAATTGGCAGGGGCAATTACGCCATTCAATAATTGCTAGTAATTAACTTGTAGTAATTACATGATGCAATTACAAGTTAATTATTCTTTAATTTCTTCTTTTTATTTTTATTTTTATTTATTTTTTATGCTTATTATTTTTATTTTCTTATTTTATATTATTTATATTTCATTTTCTTACTTCCCATTTTCCAATCTTTATTTTTTGTGATTTTGTGCAATTGTTCATATTATTTTTTTGATTTAGCATAATTGTGATAGTATTCTAATTTTAAAATTAAAGTAGGATTCATTGTTGAATAAGACTATATACTTTTTTTTTTCTTTTGAATTATATTTATGTATGTATAAGAGTATTATGTTAACTTTTTTTTTGTTTTAAATTTTGAACTTATGTTATATTTTCGGTTTTAATTTATTTGTTTTATGTAGTATTGACTTGATATTTTACATTGTAAGTATTCATATTTTAGTTAGAATTGCTAGATTATCTTTTTGTCAAACATGCATTTCATGATGTTATTTAAAATCGTGTACTTTTAGTTTTTATGATTAATTTAATTAAATATACTAATTTGAAAAATATATGCTAATTATTTTTTATAATATTAGTTAAGAACTTATGTTTATTAATTGATATATTTTCAGAAGACAATATATATCTTAAATATCTAATTTAATGTCGTTTGTAAAGATCCTTATTTTTAAATATTAATTTTTAATTTCTCATAATTAATTTTTATTTAAAAATCTAATACAATTATGTGATTATATTTGTGCAATCAAACAATACACTTATCAATTTCAATAACTACCTAGTAAATACCCCAATTCCAATTATCTTTCCAAACAAAATCGGTGCTTTTTGATATTTTTCTTGCGTCACTTGATCTTTTTATGTGTTACAATCCAACTTCCCTTCCAGCTCATCAATGTCGTTTCAGTCCATTCTCTCTCATTTCCTACTATTTTGTATCTTGGGATAGTGTAAAATTAGGCCTCGTGCCTAATTCACCGACCCAAAAAGCTAACTTAAGGAGAAATTTTGTTTCATCCTCATAAGGAATCGAGAACTTTATTCATTCACTGATGTGGGACATTCCATTCATCATCTCCTTACGTTCGAATTCAAATATTCCTTTTTAGGATTTTACTGTCGATCTGGTGAATGCACATTCATAGATCAGGGATATTTTCACCCACCCACATCTATCCGATTTCTTGTGGATCTTAACTCTAGTATCATGTAAAGTTAGATTCTGGCCTAATTCATGAGGAAAAAAAATTGCTTAAAACTTACCTCACATGAGACATTCCATTCATCACATCACAATATAAACATTAAAGCTGAATCATCCCTTCCTCAAGAGTTTGAGGGAGTCAAATAATGTATTTATGAAATTGAGAGACAATTATAGGTTATATTATATCATGGAAGAACACAATTATAGGACACTGGAATATTACTATATGTGGTAGGGGGCATTGGTCCTAGTTAGTAATGCAAATATTAAGTACATGCTACCCATAAACCTCAAGCCAAGGTCCCAACTAAAGTTGTAAAGTTTCAATCCAATACGCTCACTCTACCAATAGGATAATGCAAGAATCTTTTTCCATTTCCAATTCCCATCTGCCCCGAACACTGTTTTTTTGTACTTTACCCTCAAAATTTCTTATAGATTCTTTAGGTCACATCAAATGCATTTTATTCTTGCACCACATAATTATGTCCATTATTTCATGTTATTTTCTTCTGATAGACCGTTTGAGTTGACTTCTATGTAAAAGTAACAAGTTAGAATTACTATTAAAGTGCTAAAAAGGCTATTTTAAATAATTTTTAAATTAAAATTATTTAAAATAAGTCAATTCAAACAGGCTTGTATGTTTTTTTTAAGGGCAAACCACAAAAATATAGAAGTTTTAGATCATAATTACAGGACGTAATATAGCTTTCAAAAAATTATAATATATGTTGTGTAGTTCAGATACATTGATCGAGAACGTGTATCTGTATATCTTCAGATACATGTTTCATGCTAAAAAGAAAAAAAAAAAGAATGTGTATCTTTAGATTCGTCTCTATCCGAAGACACAGACATTTGCTATGTTGCGTTGTTAAAACGTGTATTTTTAATACCTGTGTATTTAATGATACACGATGTTATTGTAATTTTTTTAAAGTTAAATGAGAGGTGCAAATTAGACACTTGATATTTGTCTAATTCTGTAATTTTTCCTTTCTTCAATCTTCTATCCAATAATCCTTTTTCTTTTTTTGTTATTTTCTGTTTATTTTTTTCTCCTTGAGATTAAGAAAGACGTGTAAAAAAAAAAAACAAGGCGAGATGTCTCCTACAATTTGATTTGATGGAGTACTCGAATTAATTACGTATGTCTATTAGTACATGCAGTAGGAGACGATTTGATGGAGTAGTCGAAGTTTAAAAATTTCACCCACCGTGAAGTTCACAATTTTTTACTCAATCAATAGCTTTTGTTTTTCTTTTAATTTTCACTCTCACCTTAGTTTAGGACCCGTTTGATCATAGGTATCTCAAGTTATATTTGAAGAAAAAATTAACAAAAAATATCTAGTCCTATTATTTATTATTATTTGACTGAAATTTTAATCAAATAATTTAAATTTTTAAGTACTAAAAAATTAGTTTTTGGGTCAAATTCTATTATTTGAGAATTTTTAAAAATTTAAATTTTACCCTAAATTTTTATATTTTATAAAATTATTCGCCGTTTATTAATCCCAATTAATATTTATTTGTCAATCAACCCCATTAATAAACTTTGATATTTGACTCAAGTATGTAATAGCATTGTCGCATAGTACTTGTTAAAAATATTGTAAATAGAAAAAATAGGATGCTCCTTTGTGAGTTGGAAAAAATTTGATAGCTCCTACACTTATGTGTGAAATTATTGATAAGGTGGTTAGAACTTAAGGTGATTTTTTATCATGAAACTTGTTCATTATAAAATAATAGTACAAAATTATGGATGATATAATTTTAGTAGTTTTAAAATTTAAGGGTAGAAATTATATTTTTTTAAAAAGTCAAATATTTTTTTCACAAATTATGACCAAACGCATAATGAAACTTCACTCAAATCTTAACCCAAAAATAATTTATCAAAACTATTTGAAAATCTATGTTCAAACACTAACTTAGTTTTTCTTCTATTTTCAAGTGGAGAGCATGTAATACATGAATTATTATATACAGTAAAACTTCTTTCTAACATGGTCTTATTATAACTGCATATCACTATAACGACTTGATTTTTTTCTAAATTAATTTTTCATATTACCTCTCTATAATAACACACTCAAATATTATATAATATTATATTTTATAAGAAATATATTATGTACAAAATAAAATATCAAAATATTTATATTAATCATCATTAATGTCATGCGGACAGTAAATTTCAAGTATGAATATCTAATTTAAAGGAAAAAATTATATTTAAATGGTGTACATCTGTTGTTAAATAACTTCAAGAGAAAAATACTACTAATGTTTTATTTATGCTTTTCTAATTTTACATATTTTTATTTATAATAACTAAATGAGATTTGAATATCACACGTTACTAAACATATATAACAATATTTCTCTATAATAGCTATAAAGTTTTCAAAAAAAAATATATATAACAATATCTCTCTATAATAGCTATATGAAGTTTTCAAACAAATATTACCACTATAAATATTACAGTAGCTATATGAAGTTTTCAAACAAATATTGCCACTATAAATATTTAACTGTATATTCATTATAGAGAACTTTATTAGATTGAAGAGAAGCTGAACCGATGGTGACATAATTATGAAAAATGATAGCATAAAGTAGTAACTTAACTACCATTCCCCGCTTTATGTAGGTTGTACGTATATTTTGGATAAGAATGTAACCTCAAGTTACATAAGATTTGATTAAGAGATAATACATCAAAACATCCCTAAATTTATAGTTAAAATTTACTTTAGACCTTAAATTAATTGGACAATTATTACTTCCCTCAACAACTTTTAAGTGAATTTTTTTCACCCCACAAAAATTATACCACTTTCACTATGGAGATTGAAGTACACACGCCCCACGTCATTACCAAATCAGTGTCATATCAATGCTATGTCATTGCCACGTAAGAAATTATAATTTTTTTTAAAAAAATAATTCAATACACATATTATTTTTATAATTTATTTTTAAAAAGCAAAAAATATATTTGTACTTTAATATATATATATATATATATAAAAGAATCCCCCCTACTTCTTCTTCTTCTCCAGCCCCCCCCCCTCGGCCCGTTCCTCCTCCTTCGATTCTTTAACAACCCCCAATTCTCTTCCTACTTTAATTTCTTTTTCACCATTAACACCATTTTTCACCATTAACATCAATAACTTGATTTGAATTTAACAAAAAATTGATAAATAACTTGTTCATGTAGATTAACCCATGACTCCTCCATCAACATTTAGAAATCAACAATTGCAAGGAGAACAAAACCTAAACTCATCTACAATAATTTCAGATCTACCAAACGATTTAGCAGTAATAATACTAATATTCGTTCCTTTGTTCCGATCTGCCATGAAAATGATTCCTTCTTTAATTTTTTTTCACCATTAACACCATTATTTCAAACCTTCTCAAATGCTCCAATAAGCACAAGACGAGGAAGTGATAAATTGTCCTAAGTTATTTATCATCACAAATTGAATGTAGTCATTTGAAAAAATCAAATAAAATGCAAAAAAAAATAATGAAGAGAGGGGTTAATGGAGCTTAGTAATGGTGTTCTTGAAAAAAATAAATGAATTTAGCCTAAATGAAGAAGATGAAGAAATGTGGTGGGGTGGTGGTGGAGGATATGAAGAAGATGAAGAAATGGGGTGGGGGGTACGAAGAAGATGAAGAAATGGGGGCGTTGGGGGTGGGGGCGGGGGTAGGGGTGGTTATGAAGAAGATGAAGATGGAAGTGGATTTTTGATTTATTTTTTTTAATTTAATATATATATATATATATAAAGAGAGAGAGAGAGAGAAACAGAGAAAGAAAACTTGTAAAATTAAAAAGTGGAACCCACCATTTTTCATGTTTTTTAAGCAATTAACGCGCTGATTTTTAAAAAAATTGTCACGTCAACAATTAGGGTGGAAAAAAATTCACTTGAAAGTTGTTAAGGGGGGTAAATAATTACCCGATTAGTTTAGGGTCTAAAGTAAGTTGTGGCTACAAGTTTAGGGGGGGTTTCGATGTATTATCTCTTTGATTAATTATATTTTATATAATACTCCCTTCGTCTCAAATTACTCATCCCAACTTGAGATGACAGATTGATTGAGAAAAAAATTAATAACGTGACTAGTTTATTATAGAACCCCTATTAAACGATGTTTATATTTTAATTTGAAGAAAAAGTAATTAATGCAAATGGTAAAACATGAATTTTTTTTTATCTCTTCTTGATTAATGAAAAAAGACAATTAAAATGAGAAATCAAATTAGAAAAATTGGGACGGATAATTTGGAACGGATGGAGTATTTAGTTTGAGATATTTTCTTCGTGCAATGATGTTTGTTCGATATTGACTTGATACACATATTAAGAAAATAATAAATGATAAAAGTAATTTTACTGTATCATTATTTGAAGTAATAGATTTAACGTTTTGGAAAATGTATTGACTAATGAATAATCATTAATAAGAAGGTTAAAATGAATAGAAATAGATAATTATTCATTGATTTTCTAATTAACTAGACAAGTGTCGTTGAACATCTACTTTTTATAATATGGACAAATATTACTAGACAAAATAAATCATTTAATTCTAAATTAACATTTATACCGAAATAAAATGACTTAACTAATTATCTTGTATAAAAAATGAAATAACTAATCTGGTGAAACACCATCACCTCAAGATCTCTTGAATTATCCCATCGTTGTACCAAATGACCCTATTTTACACAATTTAATGGTATATGTATCAAATGATCGATTACTCAACCACATCTTTCTTTAGTACAATTTTAAATTTCATTCATACTCTAATTTAATTTAAACAACTAAGAGGGTTTGTGGTGGATGGTTAGTACTCTTTCATTCTTAATCAGAAGTCTCGAATTCGAGTCACATTGAGCACATAATTGCATTTGTTAGGGAACGTTTTACTTCTCCATAAGGTACTTCCTGACGTAAATCAAAATTTAATCAAACTCCGATGTGAATACCAAACATCGATTGGAAAACCAAAAGTAATTGATTTAACAAGATTCTTTAATACCCTAAATTAGTTTAGTTTAGTTTTTTCCTAAACAAACACCAACTAATAGATGGCATTCAACAGGTCTACGAGTGTTAAACAGGCTTTTACATTCATTGAAGATTAGGTAGATGCAGCCATCATTTGCATTTTATTTTATTTTTTCTTAAAAAAAAGGTTAAATAGAAAAACAGAAACAAATGTTAAACTGTACCTCAAAGTGAAAAAAAAATTAACATGATGTGTTAATATTAGTCAATGAAGTAACATGTTTTTTTAGCTGTAATATAGACTGTAGCATCGAAACGAACACACAAGAATAGTATAGGACGTAGGTTTAGATGTTGCAAAGATACTTAAGAATTCACGAGAATTACAAAAGAAGAATTTAGAAAAAGAAAATAAACCAAAAGGAATAAATTTTGTGCCCTAGCTCCATATTCAAAATAATGTCTTATCTTATGTCTCCCCCCCCCCCCAAAATTACTCCAGTATTTATAGAGTTTCGGGTCCGTGAGAGCAAAAATTGAATTACCTTCCACTCGGCGAGCCCTGTTTTTTTCGCGCCACTACTGCAAGGCAAGGCTGGCACAAGCACAACTGTGTGTAATGTAGCTTGTCTTTTTCACGTCACTGTTTGCAACAGTGCCGTAAGAAATAGGGTTGGGCATTTGGTCGGTTCGGTCTGATTATTTAATATTTGTTCGATTTATCGATTTTTGGATGGACAAAAATGACATTCATAACCAAATTGAAATAAATTCGGTTTTTACAAATTCGGTTCGGTTATTTCGGTTTGAAATATTAAAGTAGTTAGCCTCTCTTTTTCATAACTGAGCATTTAAAATTGATAAAATTTTTTAGAAAAATTATTTTTTTCAAACCTGTTTTTCATTCCCAAATATAAATTATTATAAATAACTCAATATGGATGAAACGAAATGAAATAATCATAAGCTTAAGATAATACATAACGTCATTGATCATTACATATAATATAACCTTGCATAAATAGTCTACAAAACAACACAAAACTCGTAAAAATAATCCATGAAACAACATACTTTCTGCATAAATAGTTCATAAAACAGTCTAAAGTCACCAAAATAGTCCATAAAATATTTGAATCACTAAAACAATCCATAAACAGCCTACGGCGTATGCGAATTTGCTGTTAAATGTTAATTGTGAATGTGAATTACTAAATATTATATTATATATATTTTATATATAATAAAATATATATATATATTATTTATTTATAAAATTTTGGTTTTTCGGTTTAAGCCGTTTTTTTTTTTAAAAACCGAAAATCGAACCGAAAAATCGAAATTCTAAAATTATAAATCGAATCCGATCCGAAAAATCGAAAAATCGAAACCAAAATTAAATTTCGATTTGATTTTTTCGGTTTAAACCAAAATATGTCCACCCCTAGTAAGAAATGTTAGTTTTGCCATCTTCCACGGCTATGCAGCGTCGACCTTTCTCTCAGTTGTTTTTCATTTTTCTAGTCCTTCAAGATTCTCCTATACATCAAAATATATGAATATTAGTGCAATTCTTAAAATTAACACTCAAAGATAAAATAAATATGCTAAATGTTAGATTATTAACAATTTTTTCTTTTATATATATATGTTGGCCTCAAGGTGATGCACATAATGTAATATAGATTGCTTTGCCTTTACGAAATGGATAGTTTTTGTATGATAAATAAGAATGTTGTAAGCCTATAGTCCAATTTTGTTATTTTGAATCAGCTTATGAAGTTTCTTTTTTGGGTTAAGAGGAATTTCATTAAGAAAAACTACTAGTCACGGATAATTACATATGCCGGATTAGCTCAATCCGATGCAAAACAAAATAAGAGGAGTCATCAGAATCAAAATAAGTTCCAGTTATGTCTGTCCAAACTGCTTTTCGAGCACACATTGACGGAACTACAAAAAAAGACGTCTCTTTCAGCTCAGTTGACGTTGCTCCTAGCTTAGCCATGGCAGCTACTACTCCATAAGCTTAGCCTGGCTTATGAAGTTTCACCATATCTAAAAGTGATCAATTTCAGTTTTTCATTCATTATTTTCCTTAACCTCAAGTGAGAGATTAATTTTGAATATGTCACTTCATCAATTTACCTCTAAATCTGGTTGGTTGGTTAACATACATAGTAATTACTTATAGAAGTTAATATAATGATTATTATAAGTGATGAATGATGTTATTGGAACTATTATGCAGTATATAATAATGTATGTATTGTTACATAAGAATTGTTCATTCTAGAGTTTTCTTTTCTTCAAAAACATTTAATACTTTTATTCATATTGTTGATAAAATTATTTCTAGGAATAAATAATTTTTTATCAATTTATGCCATTGTTACGAATATGAGGTTTAATAATGTCAGTTTAATTAAATTATTGATCATTATTTTTTGTGTACGACTAACCAAAATATTATTAATGCGGCAAACCAAACGACAGGGATGCTTACTGACCAAGAAATTTACACATACTTTCTTTGGGCAAAAGGGAAAAAAAAATATTTTTCTTTTTTAATTCCAGAGGAAAAGAAAGGAAAACAATTTGCCGTTAAAATAGAAAACTTGCATCTAACATATATAACTTACTGATTAATGAATAGCCCAATATTTAGTTAATTAAGTTTAGAAATAGCATTAAAATGGGTTGCTATTAATATTTAGCCCCCATTAAAAAGGTGTAAGGGATAATCTTAATCTTTTTTATTCTACTTAATACATTTTGGTCTTAAAATAAATATTAAGGATATTTTAAAATAACGAATTTACACAATTGACTAGAAGTTGTCCTATAAGCATAAGTTAGATTTTGATATGTTGTCCATTAGACGTAAGTTTTATTTTTTATCCACAACCATAAGACACACTTCAAGATATTTTAACACAATAAACGTGCTCAATTAATCAAAAGTTATGGCTTACAATAAAAGTTAAATTTTATATATATATTGCTAGTCAGACATAAGTCTAAGTAACTTTTATCCATGAAACAAACGTTCAGACATTTTAAGACAGTGAATTTATTCATAGACAAACGTTCACAACATAACGTCTTATAGCCAAATGTTAGAATTTGTTAAGTGGGAGCAAGGATTCAGGACCGGACGCTTTGAAGGATAAAAAATTCAAGGACGTACATTTTGAGGAGCACTAAGCATAATTTTCTTCCTAATAGTTAGGATCGTTTGGTTGGGAAAGAGTTATTCCAAAATAATTAATTTCGATAGCAAAATTTCGAGATTAGTTATCCCACCATGCATATGAGATAATTTATACTATTAGGGGTGGCTTGATAGAAGGGATAAGAAAAATAATTTCGAGATAAAGTTTGAGATTAACTTTATCCCATGTTTGATAGAAGGGATTACTTAATCTCAGGACTATTTTATCCCATCATCTGTACTAAAACAGTGAAATTACTATCTCATAGGGAGGGAGGAATAAAATAATCTCATAAGATATTTCACCTCATGGGATATCCTTACTTACTCCGTACAGTGTACCAAATGATCCCTCACTATGATACAAATAGTAGAATAAATAATCACAAGATTAATCAATACCTTCAGTCAAATACAAAATAAAATAATCTTGCATTTTATAACAGAATTATTATATCTTATACCTCACATCAAACAACTCAATTCTATTGGTGAGATAAAAACACCCCGTTCGGTCATAAAAATATAATTTTTTGGAGTTGAAATTGAAGCTGAAGTTAGAGTTGTGTTTGATCATCAATATAAATTGAAGTTATTTTTGAAATCTTGTGAGAGAAGTAAGACTGAGAAAGGTGAAAACAAGTTTTTATTGTTTTTCACCTTTTCAAATACAATTTAGAATTTTCATGACCAAACACTATTGATTTCACTTTTTTCACTAAAGTAAAAAAATACTCGGGAACAAACGGGTACAAAGTATTCCCAAAAATTAATTGAACTTGCACGACTAATCCCAATACCCTATTAAAAAATAAAAATAAAAATAAAAATTGTAAACTTTACCCACTTGTTTTAGCAAAAACTACTAATTCCATCCAAATGTAATAAGCAAACAATTCAATTTATATTTTATTTATTGGAAGACCATTTCTATTTTCTCATTTCCCTTTTTATAAAACATTTTGTCATTTTCCCTTAAACCCAAAAAAAAAAAAAAAAAAAAGCAGCAAAGCTTGGAATTGAAATAATTTTAAAAAACTCTCGTGACCTTCACACCATCTTCTTTCTCCCTCCTTCACTTCTCCACCATTACACATCTCTCTCTCTCTCTCTCTCTCTCTACTATTTTTCTCTCTCTGGTACCGATCTTTCTTCTAAGTAAAGCACCATTTCCACCATATAGTCCAAATCCTTCTTATGCCTTTCATTATTTCGGAGTTTCTTTAAGCTGCCAACACCATTTTTGCTTAGGTAAACCAAGCCAAAAAAAGAAAAGAAAACAAGTACCCAGATGTTTTTAGGTCGTTTTATCTGAGTTACATACAGCTAATATTGTGCTGTTTTGTCAACTGGGTTTTAGCATTTCTGTTTTATTTATCATTTTCTGTTTTTTTTTTTTTTTTCGATCTACTTCACTGTGTTATGCACTTTTTGTCTTTTTTTCCCCCCCAACGTGTACTCTACTGTAAATAGTGTTTTCTACAATTTTGTGCTTGTGATTTCATGGATCTTGGTGGGTGTAATTTTATTAGGTTATTGTTTATAGTAGATAAAAATGTTGGTCATTTCATTTGGTGGAGCTTGCTTCCTACTTATCTAATTCTTTTGAGTTTTTTTTTTTAGCTTTTTTGTAGCATATGGTGCAATGTTGATTGTATTTTTGTGATTCTGTTGCAACTTTTTTCTGGCCAATGTTGATTTGGTTTCGTACTTTTGTTTGACTATTTGTTGAAATTGGCATCTTTTTATGTTTTTTTGGGTTTTCTTTGATTTCCAGTAGTAATCATGGTGTTGTTAAATTGGTTAGGTAACTGGTGGAGTTATTGAAGATAAACGTTTAATTGAGGAGTTGGAGAGTCTATCTGAGAGTGTTGTATACAGTGGAGACTGTAATTTTGGAATATGACTTCTGATATGCCACCAGTTAGTATGAGGTCAAGCAGGTCTTCTTTTGGCTCAAGTAATGGATATGAAACGCCGTCTCATTATTCGTTTCCGACCTCAAATGGGGATGATTATGATAGTGATGGTTCCAATTTCGCTCCTCCGTAAGTTTGTTTTTTCATTTTTATCATTAGATTTTGGTCTTATTTCACACTTTAATGAAAATGGGTAGTGTTATATAGGGCTGTGTCTCATAACTTACAATTGCGTTTTGCCTTACGTAATGTGCAGCACTCCAAATACCCTGTCATCAGTCCTTTCACCCGAACTAGCTGGTGCGATACCGTATATTGATAGATTCCAGGTGAGACATGACTTTCCAGAAAATAAGAGTCATTTTAGTATGTATGCACACAACAAAGATTGGTATGATTTTTATTTCTTTTCTGAATTCTGTTAAGAATGACATGATGGACCTCAATTATGCTTTCCTTCTACTTTAGTGAAGTAACATAGATTCTTTGTGGTTATAGGTTGAGGTTTTTTTGAAGTCTATGCAAAAGCAGATTCACTCGGCTGGCAAGCGTGGGTTCTTCATGAAAAAATCTGTTGGGCCCCAAGTTCGAGAAAAGTTTACATTTGAGGATATGCTGTGTTTCCAGAGGGTGAGGTTAAGCTATTTAGCACTTTACACTTTTGAAAATGTATCTTTGGCCCTTGCACACTAAACAAACAAGTTGCATCCTCACAGGAACCTATTCCAACATCAATTTTGAAAATAAATGGTGATCTCGTTAGCAGGGCAGTTAAGTTATTTCAGTCCATTCTGAAGTATATGGGTATTGATTCCTATGATAGAGTGGCTCCAATCAGCTTGGATGAGCGGATTGAGCTTGTTGGCAAGCTATTTAAGCAGGCCTTGAAGCGGTCTGAGCTCCGGGATGAAATATTTGCACAAATTTCAAAACAAACAAGGAATAATCCAGAGAGGTACTTTGACCATCAAGTTTATTGATTGAAAATGGGAAGCTGATATTCTTTTCTTTCTGTTGATTCTTTTGCTTTTTAACTTGACCATGTTCCTCACATGCTTGTTTCGTATATACAGGCATTCCTTGATTAAAGCATGGGAGCTTATGTACTTGTGTGCATCTTGTATGCCTCCTAGCAAAGAAATTGGTGGATACTTGTCAGAATATATTCATACTGTAGCACATGGAACTAATACTGATTCCGAGGTTCAAGTTTTTGCTATCAATACTCTAAATGCACTGAAATGTTCTATTAAGGCTGGACCTAGGAACACCATACCTGGTCGTGAGGAGATTGAAGCTCAGTTAACTGGTAAAAAGCTTACTACAATAGTGTTTTTCTTGGATGAAACCTTCGAGGAAATTACATATGACATGGCCACCACTGTTGCTGATGCTATTGAGGTATCACTGAATTTCTATATAGTTTACATACAATCAGCTTCTATTTTTGATAAATTTGACGCTAACCTTTGAGTTATGCAGCAAGAGATACACATGGAATTTATAATTTGGTAGAACTAACAAGAGTTAGGACATCCTTGTTTTTATTCTTCACTCTTTTATCAAGAGCTAATGGCCTTGTCTTACTCAGCATGAACTTTACCTGATAGTTGGAAAATCTCTGTTTATATGTGGACTATGTAGGGTTCACTAGTTACTCTTTGGTATTCAAGTATAATGCGAAAAATTGCATGTTAAAAAGTGGGATAAATGTAACTTCTTGGTTATTTTATATGTGATATAACTTTCCGTTGTTCATGAAAGCGAACACTGCTCTGAAGATACAATAAGAGGGAGGTGAAAATGTCAATGTGTGCAGGAGGGAGTAAGATAATGCTGCATCTCCAAATGTATTCTTAAATGAAACATCTTACTCTTCCTAGTAAAATAATTTTCATAAATATAGTTATTCTTGAGCAAATGTAATTGATAGATGATATATAGTTTAAGAATGTAATGGCAAGCCTTCATTTACAGTAGCTTAAATAGTTTGGACTTACACACCCCAAAACCTTAAGGCAATATTTGAGTAGCCTAGGCCATTCTAAACAGTTTGCACTTAGATAATCACGTGGGACATGTTTTTTAACACTATAATTTGCATTGGCAGTTTTAGTCTCTTTTCTCTTCCCGTCTTCTTTCTTCAATTCCTTATATGATTTCTTTATCAATCTTTGCTTCCTTCCAACATGCATCTCATGTCCGTTCTGAATCTGTTATTTATTGGCTTAGTGTTTTGGTGGTAATTGACTTTTAATCAATTAAATGGGCAGCTTCTTATAGTCTGTTCTGAAACCGTAACTTTTATGCTATCTTTCTGTTACTTCTTTTTCTTTTTTCTTTCTTAGACTCATTTTTGTAAGACTCAATAATTTTAAAGTTTTGACTTACGTATACATGGATTGGTCTTCTCTAACTCTAATTTCAGAAAGGGGTATAAGATCATTTTACATGGTTTATTATCGCTTTTTTAATTTGACAGTCTCGCCTTAAGAAGTCCTCTTTAAGCATTCTTATTTTCTTGGTAAACAGATATATTTAACATTGGATATGAGGATGATGTTTTCCTTTCATAATTTTTGTGTGACATACTTTCTCTTTCAGGAGGTTGCAGGGATAATCAAATTGTCTGCTCATGCTAGCTTCAGTTTGTTTGAGTGCCGTAAGGCTGTTACTGGTTCTAAATCACCAGACCTTGGAAATGGTACTAATTCCTTTCCACATTATAAATCTTTTAGGGTAAAATATTCTGCATTTTAAACATGTATATTTTCTGTAGAGGAGTACATTGGTTTGGATGAAAATAAGTATATTGGAGATCTACTGGCGGACTTTAAGGCATCTAAAGATAGAAGTAAAGGGGAGATTTTGCATTGTAAATTGATTTTCAAGAAAAAGTTGTTTCGGGAGTCAGATGAAGCTGTTACAGAGCCAATGTTCGTGCAATTATCTTATGTTCAAGTATGTTAGTTTGCTTATAGTTAATTGAGCTATGCTAAATGTTTTAAGTTCATTGGTATACCTTCAAATCAAAATTGATTCTGCTTTGTAATAATATTTGTTGTGTTCACAGTTACAACATGATTACATAATGGGCAATTATCCTGTTGGCAAGGATGATGCTGCACAGATGTCAGCTTTGCAGATCCTGGTTGACATTGGATATGTGGATGGTCCTGAATCTTGCACGTCAGTGTTTTTTTTTTAAGATCTTTTGTTCATTTCAAATTACGCCACATACTTTTCTCCCAAATTTGACTTGTCTCCTGTTTCTTATTCCTTTTTACTAGTACTTTCCCTTTCAATGGCTGAATATGTTGAAGTGCTTATGCCTTTCCTATATGCTAAGTTATTTAGTTGTTTATTATAGTGACTGGACGTCTCTGCTGGAGCGATTTCTGCCTAGACAAATTGCAATGACACGGGCAAAGAGGGAATGGGAATTGGATATCCTTTCTCGTTACCAATTGATGGTAAGAGCTTTATTCTGGGTCTTCTTGGTCAATGAATCATGTTCTAAGAAATTGAATAGGGGTTCTTTTATAGACTTTTTCCTTAGTGATGTTTTTTTAATGCAACTATGTGCGTTTTCATTCATTATAAAAGGTGTTCTTCAATCAATACAACAAGAAGCACGCCTCAGTCCATAACCAAGTTGGATCAGCTGTATGAATCCGTGCTATTCCATTTAATCTCATTTCGTCACCCCACACTTGTTCTCCAATCTATATTACATTATCTATGTTTCCTGCATTTCACAAAGCCATTTTTTGTGAGCAGGAAAAGATAACTACCAGCAGTTCTTGACTCTTGTCTCTGAGTTACTTTTCAACCATTCATTTTCTTCTATTTGTTTCTTTTTTCTTTTCATGGTGGCTAGTTTTACCTTTCCCTTTATTTGTTTGAAATTCTACTAATCAGTATGATTTATGTTTAAATCACTTGGGTTATAGTTTATCCATGAATTGCCTGTGTTTGTGAACTGCTACTAACATAAGGTTCCTTCTTTTAATCTCTCTAGGAAAATCTGACAAAAGATGACGCCAAACAACAATTTTTGCGGATCCTGAGGACACTCCCTTATGGGAATTCAGTTTTCTTTGCTGTTCGAAAGATTGATGATCCTATTGGACTTTTGCCTGGGAAAATCATATTGGGCATTAATAAGCGTGGGGTAAGATATAAATGTATATTGTTGCTTAACTATTAGATGTATATTTACTTTAGGCATGATTTCTTTTTCTCCACAGGTTCATTTTTTCCGTCCAGTTCCAAAGGAATATTTGCATTCAGCTGAGCTTAGGGACATAATGCAATTTGGTAGCAGCAACACTGCTGTGTTCTTTAAGATGAGAGTTGCTGGTGTCTTGCATATATTTCAGTTTGAAACGAAACAGGTGCAAAATGTTTCTATTACCTATGAACATGCTTAAGTTACGTGTTCTTTGATTGTCGTTGAATCTGACTCCGTATTTTGCATGGTTTGACATCTCCATCCTATGTAGGGAGAAGAAATTTGTGTTGCTCTGCAAACACATATTAATGATGTGATGTTACGCCGCTACTCTAAAGCCCGCTCTTCGGCTAATAGTTCTGTTAATGGAGATGTTTCAAATAATCTCAAAACTGCAAACACCGATATTAATGAAAGACGCATTCAGGATTTGTCTAGAGCTCTTGAGGAATCTCAGAAGAAAGTCAATGATGTGAGTTATATTTGTTGTTATAGAAGAAACTCTTATGGTTTATGCAAAGTTAGAATTGAAATGGTTAACGTATAAGGTATATGCTGTTTGCTAATATGAAAACAGGAACTGTTCTTTTATGTTAAGCTAAATTGACTTGCAATATCAGAGTATATTTACCTTCTCCTTCTATCAGTTGTTTCCCCAGCGAAATGTACATGACACCTGTTTGCTCTACCCATTATGCATGGAAACTATCTTTCAGTTACAATAGGCAAATACAATGAAATGTATTTAGGCACACGCTTGCTTCGAGCTCATGTTCTTTTGTATTGATAAGCAGTTGCTGGAAGATTTACATGAAAGGCAAAAACAAGAATCAGAGATACAAGAAGAATTGGACCACTTAAAAGATAACTTGAGTTTCGAGAAGCAAAATTTAGCAGCGGCTGCTTATGATTGTGATAAATTCAGATCTTTATGTGATGAAAAAGATGCAGAGCTTCAGGTGTTTGTTTAATGTGCTTAATTTGATTTATTGAGATGACAATCATTTCACTGTATTAGTCCATTCTCTACAGGCCGTCCTAACGGAGAAACGAAGCTTAGAAATGCGGCTTTCGAAGTTAAGTTCTCAAGGTTTAGAGAAAAATATTACAAAAGAGTTGGTTGAAGCAAATAATCAGGTAGAGTTATGATTTGTGTTCGGCCTTAGTTCTCTGTCCAAATCAGTCGGTAACCTATAAAACAGAAACTTATGTGGCTTTCACTTGCAGGTCTTACAGAAAATCCAACAAGAGTTGAAAGCTCGTACCATGGAGTTGCGTACCGCAGAAGAAACAAAGAGGAGGCTTTTGAGTGAAAAAGCATCACTTGAAGAAAAAATCACAGGGCTAGAGAAGAAGAAATCAAGTGAGGTATGTTGCCTCATGTCTTTGTGTTTAGCATGCATTCTGTATTTATATTGATAAGTTTATTTGACTGCACTGATTTTTTGGAGAACAGATGGAAAACCTTCAGAAAGATTTTGAAAAAGAATGCAAAGGGCTGAGACTCCAAGTCACTGAACTTCAAAGGAAACTGGAAGAGGCCAAACATGACTTGATTGGTGCACAATCAGGTCTTGCAGCTAAAGATAAGGAGCTAGAATTGTTACAGAATAATTTGAAGGAGCTTGAAGAGCTGAGAGAAATGAAAGAGGTGAATATCTTGTACTATTATTATTCACATCTATGGTTCAATCCTTAATTTCCATTGGTTCTGTATTATGAGGATTCTTCATTTAGTTACCAGTTTTACACTGGCAGTAAATTTACAAGACCCTCTACCTTTCGATATGCTCGGAACCAGCAGTGCGGGCAAGCTCACATATGGAGTTTATACTAGATATTTGTGTCATAATAGATGCTCCATTTATTATATGATGTATCAAAAAATCATGTTTTTATTTTTAATTTGACAATTACTCACTCAGGATATTGATCGGAAAAACGCACAAACTGCTGCCATCCTAAAAATGCAAGGGGCTCAGTTGGCAGAAATGGAAGCACTTTACCGAGAGGAACAAGTTCTAAGGAAAAAGTATTTCAACATAATAGAGGGTAAAACTACCGGCCTTTCTTTATTTTCGTGCCACTGTCAGTTTTTCAATTTTATTTGCTATTTGTATTTGGAGAGTAATGTTATGAACCTTACTCATGTCTCAGATATGAAAGGCAAGATCAGAGTCTACTGTAGATTAAGACCTCTTTGTGAAAAGGAAATTACAGCAAAGGAAACAAATGCCATCAGAAGTGTTGATGAGTTTACTGTTGAACATTTATGGAAAGATGATAAAGCCAAACAGCACATGTATGATCGTGTCTTTGATGGAAATGCCACCCAAGATGATGTGTTCGAAGATACTAAGGCAAGAAAAAAGTGATTTCCTCTCTTTTAGAATTCTGCTAGGATCTAATCTTATGCATATTGTCTATCAGCTTCTAAATTTGACATGTTGGTTCAGTATTTGGTGCAATCAGCTGTTGATGGATATAATGTTTGCATATTTGCATATGGACAAACTGGATCTGGCAAAACATTCACAATCTATGGATCTGATAGTAATCCAGGACTGACACCAAGAGCTATGTCTCAACTTTTTAGAATTATGAAACGAGATAGTAATAAGTTCTCTTTCTCTTTAAAGGTAAACTCTTCCAATTCTTTAAAAAGTTATCGTAGATTTTATTCAGGCTTTAAAATATTAAGTTAGTACACAAATTATGCTTCAAATTACTTTACCTTATAAAAAAAGTATATTAATTATGCGTCAACTTTCTAAATTTTCGCTTCCTCAATGAACCATTTAGTTACAAAAATTGTTAGACTGAGAGTAATTGAATATGGACTTCGTGAAGGCTCTTTGTAAACTAGTGATTGTTTGTAAACTTGTTCAGGCGTACATGGTCGAGTTATATCAGGATACATTGGTGGATCTTTTATTGCCAAAGCAGGCAAAGCGCTTGAAGTTGGATATAAAAAAAGATTCAAAGGTGTGATTGTTTTTTTATAGCTCCTCAAATTATCAATAATTCTTTTGCAGTTCTCCTCATTTTGCCCAAGCTTGAATAGGCTTATGCCTTATGTTTATCCTTTATGTTGGCTGTAACCATTAGCAAAATTTGTCACAAACAGGGTATGGTTTCTGTGGAGAATGTTACAGTGGTGTCTATTTCAACATACGAGGAGCTTAGGACAATTATCCAAAGAGGATCTGAACAGCGTCATACGACTGGAACCTTGATGAATGAGCAGAGTTCTAGATCTCATCTTATTGTTTCAGTTATTATTGAGAGTACCAATCTTCAAACTCAGGCAATTGCCAGAGGAAAGGTAAGGTGCATCACACCCTTTTGCTTTCTTGCAACAATTTGAACTTGTGCGGCTTATATGATGTTTTATCTTAGGGTATTTCAAACTGCATGTAGACAGAAGATTGTTATACCGTATACGTCACTTGCTTTTCCTTGGTTTTATAAGGAAGCTTTTCCGTATCGTGGTAGTTTGATGGAGTAGCTCAAATTTGATTTCTTAGCATCTTTAGGTTATTTACGTAGACCCTTGTGACTTTGCCCGTAAGTGTAATATGTTCATGAACTTTACCAATATGGAATCACCAAAAGTTTTGCTTTGTATTCTTTAGCTTCTGCTTTATTCTTTTCTCTATGTCTGCAGCTGAGTTTTGTGGATCTTGCTGGCTCAGAAAGAATTAAAAAGTCTGGCTCAGCTGGCAATCAATTAAAAGAAGCTCAAAGTATTAACAAGTCACTGTCAGCACTTGGTGATGTTATAAGTGCATTATCTTCAGGAAATCAACACATTCCTTATCGAAATCACAAGCTAACTATGTTGATGAGCGACTCATTGGGTGGAAATGCTAAAACCCTGATGTTTGTAAACATCTCTCCAGCAGAATCAAACTTGGATGAGACTCATAATTCCTTGACGTATGTTCTCATTTGTGCATTTATGTTCTTTATAGTTTCATATCTTGATCGTGTTATTCGTGAAGCGCTCTCTTTTAAGCCTTACATGATCATACGATGGAGCCAACTTTTAATCAAGGGTAAACTTATGTGGAAATTTGGTTTGCATGCTTCACAGGTATGCATCAAGAGTCCGTTCTATTGTAAATGATCCCAGCAAAAATGTTTCCTCTAAGGAAGTCGGTCGTTTAAAGAAGCTAGTTGCATATTGGAAGGAACAAGCTGGTAGAAAGGGGGATGACGAGGAATTGGAGGAAATCCAAGATGAACGACCAACTAAAGACAAGACTGATGGTCGTTATTCAATGTAAAGCATCTAAAAATTGAACGCAAGGAATGAAAATCAAGTTGAGAATCTTGTTTAGCTGTCTCAAAAGTTTGAGGAGGAATAGTGAACAATTGAACTTCTTGTTCAGCTGGTTCGTACTGGTACTGGTACTGGTTGAGATTTTCCTTCCCAGAATTTTGTTGTTTGATTGGGTGGCTTAAAGTATTTAGCTTAGGGAGTCCTCAATCCTCATGTTGTATAGACTATATGTGTATATTATACTTAACAATCAAATCCATGGACGTTGAAATCCTTGTTATTGTTTGATAATTAGGCAAAGCTGCCCTTTTTACCAATTGTATTAATCCAAGTAATTAGGCAAAGCAGCTCTACTTACCAGATATCAATATGTACTCCAACACTAAAGAATTGATTTTTGTATCTTGCATTTTCTTTTTGGAACCATAAAAGAAATTTCAGCAGAATGGTTCCGTCTGGCTAATGATTGCTTAATGTACTTGGACGTTTTCCTCTACAAAGCTGATAAAAATTTCCCCTAAATGGGGGTTAGCTGAATAAGAAATCACTTCAATTGAGTTGTTTGTATTGTCATCTATAAAAGCAAAGTTAGACAATTCTGTTTTAATTATGAACTTTCTTATAAAGAAAATGAGCAAAAACTTAATTCATTTCCTGATTCTTGTCTCACCAAACTTATATATATATATACATAAGTCTGGTGTGAGGTATAAGTTTTAATAATCTCGGGATGAAATGTCATGTTTGGTTGGAGGTATTAGTTAGTCAAGGGATTATTTGTCCCGTCATTTATGTTTTAGTGATGGTATAAGTTATCCGATGATAACTAATTCTGGAATTAATTATCCGGGGATAACTTCTTCCTAACTAAACGAACCTTAAGAAATAAGGCCTTCTTCTTTGACCAAATCCCTCACCATTTTGCCTAAATATATAATTACTTCCAACCTCATTTATGAGATTATACTGCATACGTTGTTATTGCAGTTAAAGGCTCATAATTTTGCAAGGAATTGACCTTTAGACATCTAGAGTGATCATAAGGTCAACAATAGTAAGCACTCCCTAATAATGAGAACAGAATAATGATTTGATACTTCCCTTCCTCTATGTCAAATTATCTCTATCGACTTTCTTTCCTCTTTTTTTTTTTTTATAGCAGTATTTGCTTCTGAAGACTACACACACTTCAATCATGAGGTGATGATACATAAGTAGAGAAATTATATCTTAAGGTATAAATAAAAATATCATAATCAAAATCTTTCCCAACTAAATAAATACTCACTTAACATGCATATAAAAGGAATACAATAGATAATTCAACAACAATGAATATAATAATTATTTTTTTTTTCCTTTTTACGGTAAGGGGATAGAATAGTTTTGAAATCAAATCCTCGCCAACGCCAACGTGGTGGGTAAAAATTTAGGCAGTCTTTCGATTGATTACCTCAATTACAATATTTTTTTTTTTCCTACAAAGAGTAGAGTGATGTGATGTGTGTTTCAACTTTCAAGATTTGTCCAAAAGAATTGCGACCATCCTGCGGAGTGGCCGAATTTGTGTTCCCTCTCAAATTCAACGCATCCAAATTCTTCACGTCACTTTACTCGGTTCATTTATTATAAATAAAACTTCCAAAACAAATACACTAAAACTCCAATTTTTTCAAAAAATGGAGACTTCAAATTCAGTGCCAGTAATCGATTTGCAAGACTTTCCAAGGCAATTATGTAAGTTGATTTGGGCATGTGAAGAGTGGGGTTGCTTTAGAATTTTGAACCATGATGCTATTGTACCAGTTTCACTTATGGCTGAGATGAAGGAAGTGGTTAGGACATTGTTTGATCTTCCAATTGAAATCAAGAAATGTAACAAGGATGTTATCGCTGGATCTGGGTACATGGCCCCTAGTGAAAAGAATCCACTTTATGAAGCTTTGGGTCTTTATGACATGTCTTCTCCTACAGATGTAGATGCCTTTTGTACTCAATTGGATGCTTCCCCACACCAAAGGTTGGTTTGTTTCGTTCTTTGACTGGTTTACTGCTCTCCCCCTTTTAATTTGTATGCCTGATTTTGGGGTCTGGGGAGGGTAGTGGAGAGATTGTTTCCAATAGACACGAAAATAGTTGGAGTAAAGAAACCAAACAATCTGAAAAAAAGTCCTTCTAGTTTCTATTTTCCCCATTTTATATATATATTTTTTTTAACTTACCCTGTTCATCTCTTTCTCTTAATCCTGATTCTTCTTTAACTACACCCCGGAATAGATTATCTGGCCAGCAATTTCGTCCTATGTCTTTTTGCGGATTATTTGTAAGGCCAAAATCTTGACTGCTAAAAGTACAAATTATTGGGAATTTACAAGTTAATCCATCGTTGTTATCAAGAAGTTAAGAGATTAACCATATACTAAGGGTAAATGAAATTAAGATATTTACATAAAAAGCATAGACATATTTGAGATATAAACAAATTTAAAACATAAACATATTTTTGGTGGGGAAAATATAAAACGTTGAATGAGAACTTACATGAAGTAACTGAGAGAGAGGTTTCCCTTTCGTGAACCCCTGAGAACTTCTGAAAACTGAAAACTTTATTAAATCACACTTAATATTACAGACTTGGTTTATACAAAGAGGATGGTTTGGTTGAGGTGTAGTTTAAACATGAAAGAAGGGAATCTGTTGTAGGAAGATGGGTTTTTTCAACTAGACCAAGAAGAACCATCGAAGAAGAAAGACAAAGAGTAAGTTTTTCTGAAAACAGAATGGGTAATAGCCTTATTACTAAAATAATATCTAGAAGATACCCAGAAACAGTATCCCAAGAATTAAATGAAATAATAGATGTAGATAGAGACTTACAAATTTTTCAACAAAATCAATTACAATTATTAAATCCTAGAAAGCTATACAATGCTAAGTATTTTTCTATTGACAACCAATTATATAGACACTACAGAGAAGAACAAATATCAGCTATAGGAGAAAACTTTACAACCTTAAATTTAGTAAATTCAGAATCATTAAGACAAATAAAAAATAATAAAATGTTATTAATGCACATGGAATTAATAGTCATAGTTATAAAAGGATTAACCAGAAAAAACGTAGGAACTAAAGTCTTGATAGTAATATATGATGATAGATGGTCAGATATCAAAAAGTCAATAATAGGATTAACAGAGGTAGACATGACACCTAAAACATTCACACCAGAATCTCACTTACTATATACGTCTAGTAAAGGAGAAACATCAATTAGGTTTACAGATTATAACTATACTAGTCAAAAAGATTTAGATGAAACAGAAAGTACTATAGCAACAGAACGAGAATTCATGAATGTAGAAATATTACAAGAAGGATACAAAGTGGATAAAGAAATAGAAAAAGCTATAAGATTAGCTGAAGAACATAGAGATATAATATTTAAATGTAAAGGATGTAAGAAAACAAATATGAATATAACAGAATGTATAGAACATTTTAAAACTTGCTTAGAAAGAGACGATAGTTTAGGATATAGAATTCAAAGTGATTATACAATATCTGAAAAAGAAAATGAAGATACAACATCAATAATCAGTTATAAAGAACTAGCAGAATTAGAAACAACCTCATCAACAAGTGCTAGCCCATTTCAGCAGACTACTCCACATCTGCAACCTATAGATTATAGTCCAGGTAATGTACCTAGAAGATCAGCTGTTAGATTAAACCCAGATACAGAAATTAGAGAAAACATAAGACCGGCAGGAAAAAGAATGCCAATAGAAGAACAGATTAAGTTACAAGGAGGAAGTAAAGGTAAAATATTAAATATAGCAGCTCATGACCCACAAATATGGGATTCAGTAATAGATTTATGGAAAAGAATAGTAGTAGCAGACTATTTAAGACATTATACAGAAACAGATACAGAGACAATGTATAAATACATGGAAACTTTCTTAGGGGAATCTGCAAAGGCTACATGGGAAGCCTTTAAGACCAATTCTCCACAAGAATTCCAAGTTTTATTAGCAATGGGACCAAACCCTTATAATTTTACAAATAAAATGCATATTCTACTAACAGGAAAAGACCCAAATAAAGGTTTAATAACATTACAAAAAGAGGCATTGGTAAAACTAGAACAATTAAGTATATCTCATTGGCTATATATCAAGAATTTTTTAAAAGATTATTTTTTTTATACTACAATTAGTGGAAATACATTTAGCGAAGAATTAGGAAAGAAACTATTTAATAAATTACCAGGAGCTTTAGGAAGAGAAATAGAAGATAGATGGTATAAATGCCAAATGGACCATAGGACATAGAGTCCAACATATAATGGATATTCTAACAGAAAAATGCACAAATATACAAATACAAAATTAAAGAAAAATGAAATGAATTTTTGTAAATCAATTATATACACAACACAAAGCTATGATAATAACCAAAGAAAACCTAGAAAATATAAAAGGAATTATAATAAAAAACCTTACTTTCGCAAAGGTTACTTTTTGCGTAAATCTAAAGCTAAAAAACCATACCTAAATAAAGAAAGACATGTTAGAAAATATAGAAATGATAGAAATTATAAAAACAAATTACAGTGTTACACATGTGGTAGCATTGAGCATTTAGCAAATATATGTCCTAAAAGAAATAATAGTAGAATTAGAAATTCTCAACTAATAGAAGATTTTCAAGAGACTTTATTAAATGTAGATGAATACATGTCAGATACAGAAAGTATATATTCGATAGTAAGTTTTGAATTAAAAAATAATGATAAAACAGATTCTTCAGATTCAGAAGAAGATAACTTAGCAAATGAAATAGGACAAGAGATAGATGATTTAAATCTAAATGACTTAATAATTAATAACCTAATGAATGCTACATAAGAATGTACACATATCTTTCAAAGAAATAAAGGATTAGATAGCAATAGATGTAGTATATGTAAATGGTACCCTAGTAAAGAAAATAGGGCAAAATGTAACAAATGTTATATGGAAGCATGCATTAGTTGTATAGAAAATATATTAGAAATAAAAATAGAACCAGAAGTAAGTAAAGAAAGACAAACAACTAATCAACTTATAAACTTAAGAATAACAACCCTAGAAGCAAGACTAAATGAATTAGAACAAAGATTAATTAAAATAGAAAGAGGAAAAACAATAATAATTGAAGAAGAGACAAGTACACAAAAAATAAGACATCCGGACCAATTAGAAACAGAGCTTATGAATGTAGAAGGAAGTAGTAGTTTAATATGAAACGAAGATAAAGAATTTTCAACAATAAAAGTACTAGTAAAAATAAAAATTCTAGACATAGAAATGGAAACCTTGGCATTACTTGATCCAGGATGTACAAGTTGTTTAATTAATAAATCAATAGTACCACAGTATGTAATAAAAACTTTAAACCAACCAGTAGCGGCAAGACAAATGGATGGATCATATAATACTTATAAATATTATATCGAAAAAGCACAAATAGGTTTTTTAAACACTTGTAATGAGTTTTATAAACTTACTTATAATGTAAATAAAATATTAGCAAGGGATTTAAACATAGGATCAGATTTCGTAATCGGGTTAAAATTCTGTATACAAAATAAAGGGGGATGCCTTATAACAGAAGATGGAGTAATACTGTTTAAAAACGTTACATACACTCCCGTACAAACTACAAGTTATCCAACGATAGAAAGAAAACTTAGAATAAATAAAAAAGATAAAAATTTACACCCATGTTGTGAAAACTGTACAAATAATAAACAGTGTACAGAGAATAATTTATTGATAGAAGAAAACCTAGAAGAAATTAAAGAATACACTTTAAAAAATGTAGAAGAGATAGAGTATCTAGAAAATATAGAAAAAGATTACACTTTAATCAAGATAGAAACACAATTTTATAATTTCCATAATGGAATAAATAGAATAGGAATAATAAATAGTCCTAAAGACTTAGAAGATGTAATAGCCATTCTAGATAAAATGGAAATTATAGGAGAAAAACCCTTAGCACATTGGAATGCTAATGAATTAATGTGTAAATTAGATATTATTAACCCAGAATATACAATAAAAACAATTAATGTGTAAGGAACAATTAATCGTAACAAAAAGAAGAAATAAGTAATAATACGACTACTCGTATGGAAGGATAAGCGAGGCAACACTTAACCACCTACTAACCTTCTATCCTTATCAGTTTCCTCCATAAGCTCCTATCTAAGGCCATCTTCTAGGTAAGTCAAAGCAGCGCCATGTCATGTCATGTCATGTCTAATCACCTCTCTTCTGTCATTTGAGTATTGTTTCAAAATGTTAGTGCGAGAAAATCTGGCTGCGTCCTCCATAAACACCTTGTCTTTTACCTGGTTTATGCACGAAGGGGACAATGCAAGTTCACCAAAGCTGATCTGCTCGTTAATCCAATTTTAAAAGGTTACGCGTCTTAAAGATGGAAACAGTTTTAAGAACCTTTTCAGCAAGGTGTTATCAAAATTATGTAGTTGAGTGAACTGCAAACCCCTTTCAACTTTTCATCCATCTTTGTGATTTTGTGTATTTCCTTTTCCAAACCACAAATTTAAAAAACTCGTGTTTATGTCAACATGAACAAGCTTCAGCTTAATCTCTGCATGACATATAACTAGAAAATGAGAAAGAGGAAAAGAGAACCTACTATATGAACTGCTTATTACTACTACTTTCATCAACAGCTTGAATGAATAACTAAGATTGTAGGCTTATGTGATTCCTTGTTTCTTAAAAGGTTAGTGGAAATAAAGATAGGTTGGAACTTTTGAATGAGGAAAGAAAGAAATGAAAAGCTCGCAATTCATAAATAGTCTAAAAAATGACACAGAGAAAAGTAGAAGCAGAAGAACACAGAAGCCTTCCCAAAATGATCATCTTCAAGAGACAAATTTTGTCACGATGTGATCAGTCTATCATATGCTTCCCCTATATAGGTGTAGTGGTTTTTCATTCTTATTGTGTCAATTCAAACTTAACTAGAAGGTGTGGGAGAAAAGCAATCTATGGCATGGAAGGGTGAAATGCCTTCATCCATATTCCAGAATCTTGACTTTTGTTTACATATCATAAGATCTGACGACCAATTTGAACTAAGAGAGTTCCATTTTATAGGCAATGCAGAGCTAACATTACATCTTCATGCAGTCACAGCAAATTTTAGTACTTTTTCTACCTTTATTCTATCCAAAAAGAAGTGCTTCTTACATGCTGGAGTGGATTCATAAAGAAAATTAAGAATAATGCGGACCATTTTGTGTAAACTATATGTACATTTCATATTGAAGAGATCTCAAAAGACTGCTCTACTAGAACGCTTAGAAGCAGTTTGATTCCTATTGTGAACAGAGAGACAATCATGAAGTATGCTGCAGCAATTCATGGACTAATGATGGACATCGTGCAAAAAATGGGTGAAGGGTTGGGACTGTCAAATGTTTCCTTCGAGGATTGGCCTTGTCAGTTTAGGATTAACAAGTACCACTTCACACCAGAAGCTGTAGGTTCCTATGGGGTTCAGATACATACAGACTCCGGATTCCTTACTATTCTACAGGATGATGAAAGCGTTGGTGGTCTTGAGGTCGTGAAGAAATCTGGTGAATTTGTAGCAGTTGATCCCTGGCCAAACACCCTCCTTGTGAATCTTGGAGACATAGGCACGGTAACTATGCTTCTACTCTACCTAGTTCATTTTCAAGATTTGACATGTTCCAAAAATTGTATGCTATCTGTCAAAAAATAAATAAATCTCATGCTAGCCTCTGGCGGAGACTGTTTAGCAGGAGTTTAGATAGTTCCTACTCCCTTGCCCCTTCTAAGATTGAGAAAAACAAACTGGATTATCATGCTCGCCTTTTGTTATGTGAAGGTATGGAGCAATGGAAGATTTTACACTGTTAAGCATAGAGTGATATGCAAGGAAGCAAAAATACGGGTGTCTATTGCTTCATTTCTCTTGGGACCAAGGGACACACCAGTAGAACCACCAACTGAGCTGGTAGATGCTGAACACCCCCGTGTCTATGTTCCTTTCACTTTCAATGATTATAGAAAGCTCCGGTTATCAACAAAGTTGCAAGCGGGGGAAGCTCTTGATCTTATGCGCACTAACTTGTAAAACTTTGGCAAGCATCTCATGGTCTCCTTTATATTGATTTAAGCTAATGAACTTGAAAGTAGGAAAGAAAAAATTAATCTGTGCGATTCATCTATTGTCAGCTATCTTATACAAGAATAGCCCATATATCCTTATCCAAAAATATAAGAAAAGCCTATAGAATGGCATAGTATGCCTAGTCTAATTTATGCATATCAATCATCATCTGAGCATCTATGATCCATCTTGTGCTCTTTTGTTATCTAGTGTTTTTTAAAGAACTGAACAAGTCTTATCTTTGATTACAGTTTGAGATCTTGGGATTCTTTAAGTTGTCTGACGTAGTACCGTTGTCATCCCAAAGTGTTTCGACCTAGAACCCACATATGGTAGAGATTAAGATTTGTGGTTCAGAATTTGTCAAATACATGGGTTAAAGGTAGTCACAAGTGAGAGGATATCTGCTACCAATTAGGTGTCGTCGTATTAGCCCTCAGTGAAGTAAGTGACATCTTCCTATAATTTCTAACCAGAATTGTATCTACACAGATTGTTTTTAGTACACACAACAATGTCTTAAGTTGTATGTATCAAGATTGTGAAGACATGTCATGAAGCATTTAAAGAGGCAACATAGTATCCCCAACAACAAGAACTTAATGTTAGTATTATGCAAATAAGTTTAGCGCTTGATCTTTACTCAACTTAACAATTTTGTTTGCTCAGAACCTTGCAATTGGTTTCAAATGGTAGTGTTAAAAACCCGCAAGTTTTAAAACCGCACCGCACCGCACGACATTTAAACCTGCATAAATCCGCCCCACGTTCATACCCGCGGATAACCGCACCGCACCGTCCCATGTTTTTATTTTTTTCCTTTTTTTTTGAAAAATTTGTAACTCTATTGAAAATCATAATATTTTCAAATCTACAACTAGAAAATAATAACTAATTTCTATTATAGCACTTTTCACTAAAAAATTGTCAAAAAGTATAACGTGTACAAGTAATGATCAAATATCATATTTTTATTCAAATGAATAGAGATGTTAAAAAAGCTACTATAAAATTATTTATTTGTAGTGTTATGCATGTAGTTTTAAGTATCATAAAATTTAAGTAAAGAACACATATAATTTTAGGTATATTCACGAGAACAATATTAATTTTTAGCTTTTTTATTATTTTAAACCCGCATATATCCGCAACCCGCACCGCATAACTTAAAACCCGCACCGCCTAGCCGCACCGCACCCGCACCGCCCCATTGCCATTCCTAGGTAGTTAGTTGGAAAAAAAATCTAAATATACGTCCTTAGATTATAAATTGCAAGTCATAGCAAGACTTCTTAGATTGCAACTAATAACAAGTTTTAAGAAAAATAAAATAATAAAAAAATTAAAACAAATAAAATTAAGAATAAAACGTTTCTTTATATGCTAATTAAAAAAACTTCCATTTTAATAGGAGTTAGTTGTTATGTGGGCTAAAATTATGGAACCTATTAATGTGCATGTTTTTTTCTATTTCTTAAATTATATTTATATTCATTTTTTAAAACGAAAAAGAAATACTTCTTCTTTTTTCATAATTCATTCTTACTCAATCTTTATTTTAATTTCTAATTCATGAATTTTGAATTCACAATAAAATTGGTGATAGTAAATATTATATGTTAATAATTTATGAGAAAATGGTCAAATACCCCCAACCTTTACTCCAAATCTCAACTATACACTTATACTTTGAGAAGGTCCTATGACCCCCTGAACTATTTTCAAATGAAATTATTACCCCTCTTCCTCCTCCTCCTCCTCCTCCTCCTCCTCCTCCTCCTCCTCCTCCTCCTCCTCCTCCTCCTCCTCCTCCTCCTCCTCCTCCTCCTCCTCCTCCTCCTCCTTCTTCTTCTTCTTCTTCTTCTTCTTCTTCTTCTTCTTCTTCTTCTTCTTCTTCTTCTTCTTCTTCTTCTTCTTCTTCTTCTTCTTCTTCTTCTTCTTCTTCTTCTTCTTCAATGACATCCAAGAACTCAAATTACGTGACAATGTTGAATCAATTCAAATTGAAAAATAAAGTCACCGGAATTTTGAATTTTCCGCCGCCATCACTGTCGCGACGCCATTTTGTGAAAATCGAATATTTTTTGGACATTAATTGTTAATTTGATTTTAATAAGATTACATATCGTGTGAATTCCATATGATTCATTATGCCATTGAAGAAGAAGGAGGGGAGGAGGAGGAGGAGGATGATGTGGAATTAATTTTTTATAGTAAAAAAATGATATCTGACGTGAAATTACGTGGCATGACACGTGGCAACGCGTGTAGACCACAAATCAAAATAAAATCTGGGTATGAATTTTTAGAGGGGTATATATTCCACTTTAAAATAGTTCGGGGGGGGGGTAATAATTTCATTTTAAAATAGTTTAGGGGGTCATAGGACCCTCTCAAAGTATAAGTGTGTAGTTGGGATTTGAGGTAAAGGTTGGGGGATATTTGACCATTTTCTCATAATTTATTTTTAATTTGTGAATTGTATACAACCTATTATTCATGTATTATTTTATACAATTAAGCTAAAATCAATTTATATATAATTAAGTCATATTTTAAATAATTTTTTATTTTTGGGGTCTCAATTTATGAAATTGATATATAAGATTCAATATAAATGATATATTTTATAACTGTTTCTAGTGTTTGAAAATGGTACATAATATGCTATCCACAAATTAGTTTAATGAATTTTATTAAAGTCATTTTATACTCTTGTCATACTTAAGGATTTTTTTTTTATTTGGGATGGGGGTGGGTGGGTGGGGTGGGGGGTTCTCAATGTGTGGAATTGACATTAAAATTGGTACTGATGAAGTTTCGTACATGTCATATTTATATTAAATGAGTTTTATGAATGTGGCAATTGATACGAAAAATGGTATTGTATATTACATAACTTTTTAGTGTATGTAATGGATATTTAATGAAAAATTGTCACTGTACATATTGAAAATAAACTATCCGATAATTGTTTGTTATCAAATAACTTTTTGATGCAATAAAAAAGGTAATCTGTATTAGTCATGGTTGGTATTGGTGTTGATTCACTATATTAATTTTGTTTTCTGGCATCAGTATAGTTCAACAGTTATACAAAAATATAGTTACAATCTGCAATAAACAATCTAAAAAATACATATAAATATAATTTTTACATATAATAAAACTAAATCTATTAACTGAGTCGGGATTTTAATTGATAAAGTGTTACATTTCTTTACAATGTTGTACTTTCCCGTTTTTTATTTTTCCTATTGAATACTTTATTTGGCAAAGTTAATTCTCAAAGTATGTGTCATTTAAAAAAAAAAAAAGATCAAAAAATTTTTTTTGGAAAAAAATCTTTTTTAGCTTTATTTTATTATTATTTATTGAAAGACACTGTTGTGATAAAAAGATGAAATCTATGAATAATGGAAGAAGAATTGAAGGAATAATGTTATCAATGTAGAAATATTTTACCAAATTTTACTTTTTAAGAACAAATTTTGGTACTTTACTGATAAAGTTAAAAAAAGTATTAATAAAGATAATTATTGAAACCAAAATTTATTCTTAACACAATTATCAATAGAGTTAATGAGGAGAGATAGAATATTAAAGACTAAAAAATAGGAGATAATAACAAACACTTATTTTAAAAAAAAATATTATTTTTTAAAGAATTACTATAACTTGCAATTAAATCTTTAATTCGATAATTATGTAAAAGTATTACTATAACTTGCAACAAACAATCTAATAACAAGATAATTTTCACTAGTTACAACTTGTTTTAAAATCATTCCAAGATTATCAATATGTTTAATAAAGATCAACACTAAATATGACAAAATGTAACACTAATGAGTTGCATGAATGTACATGGGCTGCTCTGATCTTTTCATCCTGCCCCATTAACAAATTGAGAAGAGAAAAAGACATCAAACAAAAAGTAAAAAACTGAAGGAAATTTTTAACCTCCTCCCCAGAATATATAATTACAGGAAATTTAAGAAAAAATAGGTGGTCAAAAAAATCAATTTTCCTTTTGGTAATGATAGTTGTTTACCACCAAAATAACTAGACCAAGGAGTGGTCTGCATATGGGCTCTCCCTGCTTTGGTAGTCAAGACTCCATCCTGAATTAAAGTGAGAAGTTGTGATGGATGTTGTGTCCACAACACTTGAGTCTATGTCAATTGGCACCATTGATGGCCATACAAATGCTGGCTTGAATGGTGGAACTTCTGGTGCGGGTGCTGATCCTGATATAATCTGAAGTATGGCCTGTGTTTTAGGCCTGTCAGTAGCGATTGGATGCGAACAAGCCAAACCAAGTAGAAGAAGTTTCCTTGCTTCATCAGCAACATAGTCATCCCCAAGCCTTTGATCAACAGCTTCCAAGATACGTCCATCGCGATGCAAGTACCAAACCCAATCAACAAAGAACTGAAAGCCATTAATCTTGGTTCCAGGTCTCTGTCCACATACAACTTCCAACAACACTGCCCCGAATGCGTACACGTCAGATTGCTGTGTGGCTTTTCCGGTGTGGAAACACTCTGGTGCAATGTATCCCATTGTGCCAAGCACACCTTCTGCCTCGGCATAGGAGGTCCTTTCATTGTCAAGGGCTCGTGCAAGGCCAAAATCCCCAAGGCGCGCATTGAACTTGGAGTCGAGCATGATGTTACTCGCCTTCAGATCGCGATGGACCACCCTCTGCTCGTACTCATTGTGCAGGTAGTGCAATGCTGAGGCAACACCTTGCACAATCTTGTAGCGGACGTGCCAGCTGAGCGGCTCTTTATCTGGCCCAGAAAAGAGGTGCATATCTAAGCTGCCATTAGGCATGTATTCATATACAAGCAGTAACTTTCCATTCTTGTGACACCATCCTGTTACCATAACATGTAATTAGAAGATGCTTATGTTTGTTATATGGTTTTTTATTATCAATAAAAATAATCTAATAGGATACTAATAAAACCCAGATGGTCAACTAACATGATTTTATAGTTTACAAAATAAAGTCCCCATCCTTATCTCTTTGTAGGGTCAGATGACAAAGGAAGTAGGTAGTTTGAAGATGAATGTACACTAAAATATGAAATTAATGTCATTTTCAGTGGATTTAATTTACCATCATTGTATTAACATCCAAAACTTGTCTCAATCATTGACAATGAACGAAATGGAATTTGGCCAAGAAGGAAGCTTCCTCATTTTTTGACATATATCGCACAGAAAATTGGTTTGACTAATGGCTGCTTAGGGGCATATTCATGGTCAGCCAAGGATGATCATCATCTTCTTTTTGTTCTCTCTTAATCAAATCAAAATGAAGTGCTTTCAGATAGTACCTTGGTCTTCTAATCAAATTGGAGGGACCATAGCAATAAGTTGGTTCTTGGTCAAAACTTTAAGGCATTCCTATTTATTTTTCTTACTTCCATGACATATTCTTGGCTCAAAATGTTACTTTTCAAATGGAAGGAATCATCTATTAAGACATATACCGCCCAGGGGTGTTAACTAGAGGTCTCAATTTCAAGCATTAAGAATTGAGAAACTATTGATCGGTCGCATTTCTCGCTTCAGTGGACCGTATCAACAAGAATCCAGTTAGTTAGACGGGTGAATGTCAGTTTCCGCTAAAAGAAACCTAGCCTTAAGAAACTTTGACAAATCCTTGGGTTGACTCATGAAGTCAAAGAAGGAAAAAGAGGTTAACTAAAAGACAGAGAAATCTGCTTGTCAGAAGATGATCCAACTTAGTAAATTCCTAGCATGCTAAATGTCAGAGTAGAAAGACTAGTCCCATGTCAAAAATACACCAAAATAGTTGAATAAGCATTTAAGATCATGGATCAACAACGATATACCCTATGAAATCCCACAAGTAGAGCTAAGGGAAGGTAGAGTATATGCAGATCTGAGAGGCTGTTTCAGAGGACCCTCAGCTCAAGTACAGCATATTAAAGTATGAGAAAAGGAACACAACTGTGAAAATAACAAAGCAACTTACATACTTACTATCCTTCTACCATAATACACTACTTCCACACCCTCCTCTCTAAGTGGAAAGTTACCAGAAAAAAAAAAGAAGGGGCAGCCCGGTGCACTAAAGCTACCGCTATGCGCGGTGTCCGGGGAAGGGCCCCACCACAAGGGTGTATCGTACGCAGTCTTACCTTGCATTTCTGCCAGAGGCGGTGTCCGGGGAAGGGCCCCACCACAAGGGTGTATCGTACGCAGCCTTACCTTGCATTTCTGCCAGAGGCTGTTTCCAAGATTTGAACCCGTGACCTCCTGATCACATGGCAGCAACTTTACCAGTTACTCCAAGACTCACCTTCAAAGTTACTAGAACAAGAAAAGCATAAAAAGATAAGGCATGTGTTCACGCGGTTAATGAGTCTATTATTACATAGTAGTACTAAAGTTGATGTCCCACCAATCTTTGCTTTAACAAGGTTTTTGGAACCATTCTCTCAAGTCACATCAATTTTAAAATTTGGAACAAACGAACAATTTCTGTTTCTGATTGCTAAAATGAATGAATTTGGCTCCTCTCCATTATCCTCGTCGCACTGCCTAATTATGGCAGGGGCGGAGCATTTGCACAGTTTACTTTCCAATGAGACTACTATTGGAGATGGGGCCTTACTTGAGACTCAATTTTTTAGCTACAATCTGTGTGTGCACATAATCATCTTGCAGTACCATTTTCCCTGACTGCTATGAAGATCCAAACAGAACATAACTCAAACAATACTAACCTAATTTTTTAATAAAAAGAAGACTTACCAAGCAATTTGACAAGATGTTTATGTCTGAGACGATTAATAATGGTAAGCTCAGCCAAGAAATCATCTTGGCCTTTGATGCTTTCCCTAGAAAACCACTTGACTGCAATATCTTCATTATCCCCAGCAGCTAAAGCTCCTCTGTAAACAACTCCATACCCCCCTTGTCCAAGCTTATTCTTTTCATCGAAATTGTTAGTAGCTTTCTTCAAGGCCTTAAACTCAAACTCTTGTGGGGTTCCGGGCAAACTCTTGAGTGCACCCAATATGTTTGACTGGGACCTATCAATCCTTTTCTTGTGGTAATACCACCCCAAATATGCTGCCCCAAGAAGCAATAACACCAGTACTGGAACCCCAACCCCTAAAACAACCTTCAACCAAGGATGTTTTTTATCTGGGAAATACTCAACTGTCAAGTTCCATCTCAACACGCAGTTGAGTTGGTAATTGCTCCCAGTTGATGCAGAAAACCCAAAATATGATTCTTGATTTACATGGTCTTTTAAATCAAGATCATACGTTAAGATGGGGCTGTTTGGCCTAGGTGGGGTAGACCCATTCTTCTGTGCTTGTTCAGCAATATACACATCGAGAACCTTTTTGATGCCATCATATTGTACCCAAACATTATAGAATCTTGCACCAATAGGAGCAAGTTCTATCCCATGGGATGTTAAAGATTCAGTCTTTACAGATCTAACACTGTGGATATCAATACCTATATGATTATCATCAGGGTCAAACCCCTGCTTATAAGTATCAAGCTCAACAGCAATAACTTTGTTACTAGATTTTCCATCAGTAGTAGCATTTGTCAACCCCAAATACTGCCCCTGACTACTAAGTGGCTTCTCCAAGTCTGGAGAAATCAGGAATGCTAAACCTTCAGCAGCTGTTTCATTCTTTGGCCTGTAAATGTTAACAAGAAAAGAAGAGTTGAAAGATGCCACCCTTGTTTTACTGTCAGAAACATCACCGTCCCATAGCTTAAATGGCTGCTTAAAAAGGATTCTTCCTGAGTTATTGTAGAGGTTGAAGTCAGCTGATGCAGAGTCTGGAGTCACCTGCAGAGCAAAGTTGCTTATTGTTGCAGGCTTTTCAACTTCAAAGATGTTAAAGAATGTTTCATCAAAAGACGCATACTCTCTACTGAAATGTTCCACTTTTTGTGCTTCAAGTTTGAGCTGTAGACAGCAGAAAAAGATGAAAATGGTGAGTGTTTTTGCTGTCAACAATCCCATTTCATCAGCAAGGGGAAGTAGATTTGGTGATGGACAGGAAGACAGGAGGAGAAGGGAATCAAGTGAGCAAGAAACTTTGAAGCACGTTGGGGTTGTCTTACTTTTTATGTAGATACAAATAAAATAATTGATCAAAAATGAGATATTTGAATAAGTTTTTTGGTTTGGTATCACACTCTTTCATACCATTTGCTTAGAACTTGCCTATTCTCTGACCTTGTTCTTCGAGTTAGTTTTTGTTAAACGGAGCCAGAAATTTTATTAATGAATATCAAAATATAAAAATGTTGACTCAACTTTAACATATTATATTTAAATAAGACTAAAATTTTAATCCAACTAAATACTATCAATTGATTTTTTTTGGACAAAAAATATCAATTGACACCCCCTTAACATAAATAAGATGGCTCTGCCAACAATTTGATTATTTGATCCTCAATGTTTGGATTATTTTTGTTTTATCTACTAGCTTTAAATTGTTGAAATGAAATAGATTCACCGTTGGATTGCCAAAAAACACACACACGATTATTGCTATCTTCTTTCCTTTTTAGGCATTTGTGGTAAAATATTTATTTTAGCCATTGTTTTGTTAAGGGGTGTATAATGTCTAAAATAGATAAATAAAAGTGAACTGAGTGAGTAATATCTTTTAGTTTTTTAACGTAATATTCGGAGCCTACAGTTTTTGTTTAGTAATAATTGCATTTGATAAAAATAACAAGTACATGCTACCCTATGTTTAAAATTTATTGATTGTGTAACATAATATTTACATGGGTAAAATATTGTTTGTGTATACAATATATATATATATATATATATATATATATATATATATTTAAATCATGTCATTTTTCTTGTACATTTATTTATGTTATCTTATATTATCTGCATGAGTATTTTAAGAAATTAAGAGGAGTGTAAAGAGGGAGATAAACTTTGGGTTATACATCACATGCCCTCCCAAGTCAGCATCTTTCTAGTTGAATTAAAGAAATTTGTGGGGGCCTTCTGGTCTTTCAATCACCTTATTATATTTGATAGTATAATATAATATTCGACCCACTTGAACAAATTGTGTACTAAAATTCGGTGCACGCTTTATTCACCAAAATATGCTCCTTTATCTAAAAATAATTTTTGTTACATCATATCCCATTTTATGCTATGATTGTGGCAAAAGAAGAGCAAACACTATTTCAAATATTTAATTTTAACTATAAGGGGTAGGTAGGTTAGTATGTTGGACAAGCAACGATAGACTTTGAGATAAAAATTCAATATTGCCTTTTTATTATTATTATTGGTTATTAGTCTTCATATAAGTTATACTCCATTAATTAGTATCGAAATAAGTTATTTATGTAATTTGATGGAATAATAGATCAAAGTTAATTAATTATACTGGAATCAAATATGAAAAATGACAATAGTATTTTAGAGGTCTCCCAAATTCTATTTGCACTAACTAAAACGGAGGATATTTTTATAAACAACGATTCTTTTTCTTAAACTTATGTTATGTATATAATACTAGGTTAATCAGTCTCAAAATAATTTGATTTCAAGTTAACTAGTCTCTCAATCAAATTAATAACCGGGCTCTAATTTGTTAATATGTCCTATCGACTACTACGAAGTCTAATATTTTAGTAAACGTTTTAAATATTTTTTATAAATATTTGATGAGAGCTTCAATTGAATTACTGTTTTGGTTTTGAAAAAGGTGGCTAATAAATGAAAGAATCTTTATTGCAGTCATTGAACAACGTCAGGGTGCCAAATCACAAATGGATGATTGACATTTGACCAAATGTAATGTATAGTAATTAAGAAATTGAGATTTGCAGTGGACTTCATCAATGCTTATTTCCCCTGCGAAGATGCCTATATATTTCCCCCTATATATGTTTGTCAAAGCAAGCTACTAAACTAATTAAGCTTAGTGCTTGAAGCTAATTTTTCTCCATAATCATGACGTTTTGAGTTAATTTGGATGCACTTTAAACTGTTTTGTTTTTTATATTCAAGTTATTCATTCATTATCGTACATTTTGTTCTCTGTTTTAAAATAAGTATCGTTTTAGCTCTTTTCGTGCCTACTAAAAATGATACTAAATACTAAGTACTACTATAATGTATCGATTGCTAAGTTGGTCCTATTTAGTAGATGTTTTTTTGAGCGTGCTTGGATGAACCTATTTCAAATATTTTTATATAAAATAAATTTTAAGGAGTTTTATAGTGTTTAAATAAAATAAAAAAGTGCTTTCAAATATTTGTTTTAGGTCAAAATCAGAAGCCTAAGTTTGGCTTTTGGCTTATAAGCGAAGAGCTATAAGTCCATCCAAACTTGCTCGAAATTCTTTAATAGTATAAGGTATTATTGCAAATAATTACGTTCTAATTAATTATTGTCTTGAATTCTAAAACGATAATTATTTTGGGAATTTGATAGGCTTGCGGGCAAACCTACGTACTACTGAGTGACCAAATGTATATCACTAACAATTGGCTATGGCTAAAATTATTATTGTTGCGTGTTTCATTTTGATTTCTATTTCTTTAGGCTGGCCAAAAAGGACATTGCATTAAGAAACTATATTGCCTTTGTTAAATGTATACGTGCTTATTTGCTTTATGCTTCCTTTTTGGGAAAAAACATCGTTTTCACCCTAAACTATACCCGAAAAGTCGAAGTCACACCTAAACTATACGAGTGATCTATTACACACCTAAACTATAAAAAAGTGAAACTATTTACATCCTGTCAGGCTACCACCACTTGCATGTGGTGTAGTGTTTTACACGCGCTGCCACGTCAGTAAAAAGTATCACTTTTTTATAGTTAAGGTGTGTAATAGGTCACTTATATAGTTTAGGTGTGGCTTAGACTTTTCGACTATAGTTTGGGGTGGAAACGATGCCTTTTCCCTTAATGTTTTTAGCCGTTTACTTTTGTTATTTAATAGGCTGAACGCGCCTAAAATAAGTGTAACACACGCGCCTTAGAATGGGGGTCGCGGGGAGGTAATAATATCACTTTTATATAGTTAAGGTGTGTAATAGGTCACTTATATAATTTAGGTGTGACTTAGACTTTTCTTGTATAGTATGGGGCGGAAATAATGTCTTTTCCCCTTCCTTTTATATGGTAGGAAAATAAGGTTGACTCGTCACAGAGATGCACACTAGAGGAAGAAAATAACTAGTATAATTAACATAAATACCAACTCTTTTAGAACTAATTACACTCTCTCCCACTTTTTCAATTACTTTACTCTCTCTCCCTATTAATATAAATAACATAGCCGACATATACATAACATTCTGTGTATATGTTGAGATTTTTGTAATATGTTTAGGGAGTTGGGATTTTTTGTAATATTGGAAACACAAGTTGTGTATTTGTGTAATTTTTAGAAATAATAATCCATCCATCAATTCCATTTTATTGGCATTATTTTTACTTTGATAAATAATTTTTTTTTTAAATATTTTTTATGAGACCTTGTTTGTATTTGATTAATAAATTTTAAAAGTACTTTTGAGCAATAATTATTATTTGATCATGATTTCATCAAAGTGCTTATAGAAAAACTATTTTCGTTAGATTCTAAGATAACAATTTGTGCTACTCCAAGCAAGCAGCACTAATTTTTTTTATTTTTTTTTTCAAAAACTCCAAATACCTCACTTTTTAAATACTTTTGACCTCTCAAAAACTTGACCAGAGTAATACCTCTAATAAGATACTTGCTATAATAAGCTGAAACGTATGAAAATTCATCATTTGACCAAGTAAACGGTCAGCGAAATTAGCACATTAAATTAAGCTAAATATGTATTGAACTTGAATGCTACTCATCTCTTTAACCATAAGATTTAGTATTATGCTAATGACATTATCGAAAGTAAAATATAACAGGAAAATTGTTACGTGTAGCCCATTTTTGGTTTTGTTTAACACCAACTCTCTATTTAAACCTTTGTTTAATGAAGTCAACCCATTAGGATTTAAGATTATGTTGCTCGTATAAAATATATAAAAGGAGGAGAAAAAGGAAAATTAACTACTATAAAACGTAAAAATTGCAAAAATAATGTTTTTCAACTTTTGACCATGCTTAGCACAATTTTATAAATAACCTAAATTAAAAAAGATTCGTTGGGCAAAACTTTATTGCTAATCAAGCATAAACTCTATCGTATAAATTTAGATGTGTCGTAACAACTTTGAGCATAATTTAAGGATGTACTTGTATCTTATCGCTAAAATATTTATAGATATTTAATAATTCTTTGTAATTTAATAAAATTATTAAATTTACATGCATTCGCAATCAACACTATAGATTTGACCACCCAACTCAAACCAGATCGTTTTGTCTTCGAATAATTGCAGAGAATAAATCTTCCTTTTCATCTTTTTTTTTTCTCTCTTGAAAAGAAATTACTATTTATATCTGCATTCTTTTCTTTTTTTCTCTGGACAGCTAGTGTTCACACATGCATCTTTTTTATTTAAAAATTGTTTGGAGGGTGTTAAATAATTTCATTACCGTATTATATTATATTTGTATATTGTATAGTATTATGATTTACTTGAGTCGAGAGTTTTTCGAGAACAATCACTTTATCTCACAGAAGTAGAGGTAAGAAGGTTTGCGTATAATCTACGTACCCTCCTCAAACTCACTATGTGGAATTTAATTGGGTATATTATTATTGTATATTGCATTTTTTTTAATAAATATAATATGTTAGGATGTAAATAATAATATCGTTTTCCGTTGTTACATAATGCTACAAGTCGAATCGGTTCCAATCTTTTGAGATCCATGCTTCAAGGACAACAACACCTAAGGATCCAAGACTTGATCATTTTAGAGAAGCAAGTACGTGTTTGGATAATAGCTTGACACACGAGTGGAGTTATATCCAATGATACAATATAATGGCCCATTGAACAACATCGTGTTTGAATGATTGCTTGGAGCATAGGAGGCGCATTGCTAAAAGTGCCTAACGAGTCGTTTTGCCACATAAGATAACTTTTGGATCCATTTTGTAATAAATAGTTAATGACTATAAATAGCTGGTTTTTCTCTTTTCTTAGAGTTGGTTGATGAATGATGAGGAGAGATACACTTGGAGTGTTTTTAAGCTTGTTGGGAGCTTATTGATTTGTTGAGAAACGTAGGTTGAGAGTGATGAATTAATTTCACTCGGAATCTTCGTAAGAGAATAGGTGCTTGTAGAATTCATTGTTGATTTTTTTTGGATTTAGTGTTATCCATTAGTTTCATTGATTTTCCTATCTGTGTCATTCTATCTATCCTTTTATTTCTTATCTTACGATTCTCATACTTGTGTTTCACGTATTTATCCTGTATCACCCTCCCCGCCTCCGCACATGGCAAGAGCTTTAGTATATAAAGTTGTCCTCTTTTATATATTAGATTAGTTACAGTAGGCAAAGACAAAATGGAAAGGGAAATAAAATAACGACACGATTACACCAAATACATCACTACATAAAATGAAATGAGATTTTCGTCGTTATATATCAATAAATTTAACAATTCAATATAATAAAATTTAAATATAATCAACATATACATCATATCTAAACTAACAATATTACTATTGGTAACAACTTAAACAAACAATATTACTATTGGTAACAAGTTGTTACCAACAACCACCTATGATTAAAAAGGCAGACCCCATATGGTCCTTCTTTATAAAAGGGCTTTTTATCCAAGGAAAAAAGCAGAATTAATGATATATGATTCCATTACATAAAAGAATGAGATATAAAATAAGAAGCTTTTCAGTTGTATAATGTTCTGTGCATGTGTTGGGAGGATTTTATTGGACTCTATATATATACATATTCACATTTTCTTCTGTAAATTCTCCATACATAAAGCAGATTTATATATCAGCGTCCAATTATTGTTATTATTATTTTTTTTATAAAAGATTATGTAAAGAATTCGAAATTGGTCATATGAAAAGCATATTATTAAGTGGAAGCAGTGTCACTGTACTTTAAAGAAGCTGTTAAATATTGTCATTGTTAAATCATTTGTTTTTCTTTTTCAAATTCGTTTTTTGCTTTCTTCAGATTTCCATATGACTAAAAAATTGTTTTCCAAGATAAGGAAATGAAAAGAAATTGGATACATGCATGTTTGTTTTGTTATAACCATTTGGCATGCATCTGGACCTGTTAATTCGATTAATCTAAATTTACTTTATATTAGATTTTATTAAGAAATTTCTTGATCCGATTAATCTGGATTCATGTTATGTAAGCATTTCTTGCAAAATCAATCGGAAAGCTTTGGTCGTTTGCCAGCAATATTGATAATAGGTCTTTTTTATTCTCGAAGTTCAAATTTAATACCTTTAATTAAGGACAGAAAGATCCCATCCTTCCTACTTCATAAAACAAACTTTACTAATGCAGAACATTTAAGCAACTACGGTGCCTATTTTCCCAAAATTATGCTCCTATTTATTTTACTAAATTTCATATGTATTTCGATATTTTGATACTTTATTTATGTGTGTATAAGGTTTGTTCATTTCGTAATATGTAAAAGTTGAAAAAGATTTGATAGTTTTCATAAATTGTGAAACTTTCGTGTTTATGAAAGAACAAATACAATTTAAATATTCAAACAACATATTCAAATGCTCCCGTCATTTCAAAAGAATGAGTTGTTTTTCTTTAATTTCAACTTTCCACATGATATGTTTAAGACCCCAAGATTAAAAAATATTTTTTTACAGTTGACATAACTTTAATTTAAGACCATAAGAATTAAAAGTCTTTTATATGTTTTTACATTTCGTGTCAAGTCAAAATAAATCATTCTTTTTACGAAAAAGGCTCAAAAATACTCCTGAACTATCTGAAATAGCTCAAAAATACCCCTCGTTAGATTTTTGGCTCAAAAATACCCCTCCGTTAAATATTTGGCTCAAAAATACACCCCTCCCCCTCTAACGGAATTCGGAAAAGGATAAAAAATACCTCTGAACTATTTGAAATGGCTCAAAAATACCCCTCTGTTAAATATTTGGCTCAAAAATACCCCTCCCCTTAACGAAATTCCACTAAGCATGCCACCTAGATAAAAAAAACTACGTGACTGTGCCACATTACCATCCACATGTAAAATGTTAGTATTTTTTAATTATATGACATTCCTTTCTTCTTTAAAATGACATTTTGGACCCCTGTACTATGACAGTTTTATAAGTTGGACACTTTTACTTACATGTTTGTCATCTGACCCTTGAACCCATCAAAAAACAACATTTTGCACCCTTTGACCGTTGACCGTTGACCTTGCCTATGTGGCAAGGTCATGGTAACTAGGACAAAGAGAGTGTAGCCATTCGCCTGGGGTGCGAGTGGGGGTCAATTTTTGGCCAATTTCACATTAAAATAATTAAAAAAAATAAAAAAATATTAAAATTTTTTAAAAAATAATAAAGGTCCTATTTTTTCCTCCATCTTTTTAAATTTAAAAATATTTTTAAAAATTTTAAATTAATAATTTAAAAAAAATAAAAAAGAGTCCTTTTTTTTCCTCCATCTTTTTAAATTTAAAAATATTTTTAAAAATTTTAAAAAAATAGAAAAATATTTTCCCTCCCCATCCCAGCCCGTCCCCCCCACCCCACCCCACCCCAGCCTCTCCACCCCACCCCAACACCCATCCAGCCCGTCCCCACACCCTAAACCCTACCCATCCCCATCCCACCCCCACCCCCAGCCTCTCTAGCCCACTCAGCCCCGTCCCCACCCCCTCACACCTCACCAACCCCTCCCCACCCCACCCCCAGCCCCCATACCCCTCCCCACCCCACCCCAGCCCCTTCCAGCCCCCACCTCACCCCCTTCCAGCCCCCCACCTCACCCCAACACTCTTCCAACCCCCCTCTCCCCACACACGTTCACTTTTTATTTTTTATTTTAATTTTTCCTCTCAATTCAATTCTTTTTATTTTTTTAATTAAAATTTAAATTTGAAATCTTTTTATTTTTTTGGGGATTAAAATTAAAATTTAAATTGAAAGTGAGTGATAGTGAATATTGAAAAAAAATAGTGAATTTCGCTTGAAAAAAATTAAAATTTTTGTGAATTTGTTAAAAATATTCAAATTTAAAAATAAAAAATTTATTATGTTTGTATAGATGAATTTTTAGTTAAAAATTTAAATTAGTTGGAGAAGAATTTTAATTATTTGGAATGAATTTGATGTTTAATTTGTGAGAAAAAATAAAAACATGATTATTCAAATTTTTCTACAATTTATAATTTTTTCTTATTTAATTAAATTAATTTTAATATTTAATTTGTTATGTAGCATTTTAAAAATGACTTGGAATTTAATGTAATTTTTTTTTAAATGACGTGGCAGACGTGTCAGGCGCGACAGGTAACATGGCAGCTGACGCGGGGGAGAGTGTGTTACACTCACCAAAAAAGGGTTTAAAATGTTGCTTTTTAGTGGGTTCAGGGGTCCAGATGACAAACATGTAAGTAAAAGAGTCCAACTTACAAAACCGATATAGTACAGGGGTCCAGAAGGTTATTTTACCTTATTTTTATTTTTATTTAAAAACGTCAGTGAAACGGACAAAATTTACACGGTTTTTTCATTTTTAATCAAAGTAGACAAACGGTGGTTACATAATATTTTTTTTGAAAAAATTTATTAAATGTAACATCGTTATTATTAAATTCCTTTGATCATCTAAAAAATAAGTTTTTTCCTGTTAATAGGTTTAAAAGTGTGAAACTCAATCAAAGAGTCTTATTAAACTGATAAACCCATTAATTATTAGGCCAGTATAAAAGTTAAAATTAAGATTTACTAGTAAAAGTAACAAATTTCAAACTAAACTTCAAATTAGTTACTCAAAAGATGTGTTTGGCTTTGCTACCTTTTACTCAAAATGCTTATGTTAATATGATTTAATAAATACCTCCTCTAATCTAAATTAATGAATCTTTGAATGTGGCACACATCTTCAAAAAGTTAATGAATGACATAATTAAATAATAATTTATCAATATTAAGTATCATTTTACTTCTTTTCAACCTTGTTCTAAAAGTAATAAGATTATTCATCAAAATTGAATTTAGAAAAATGAATTCATTCCGAATGATTAAACAAGTGTTAAAAGGAATTCATTTATTTTGAAAAAGAATTTGCATGTAGTAAATTCAACTCAATTATTAGTACATCAACATTTGCTAACTTAAAAGTTAAAATTCTAGCTCCTCCTCCGAGTCAACATCAGATCAAGATCAAGCTGTCCTTCATTCCAAACGACAATAACAAGATGAAATTTAGAACTTTTAAAACACTGATGAAAATGTGAAATCTGGAACTTTTAAAACACTAATGAAGTAATTAGCAAAAGATTGATTTTTTGGTTTTTCCGTTTCACTGCTTTGCAAAAAAATAAAAATAAAAATAAAGAAGAAAGGAATGTCATATAATTAAAAAAAATACTAACATTTTACATGTGGATGATAATGTGACATAGTCACGTTTTTTTTTTTTTTTTATTTAGGTGGCATGCTTAGTGAAATTTCTTTAAAGGAAGGAGTATTTTTTAGCCAAATATTTAACAGAGGGGTATTTTTTAGCCATTTCAGATAGTTCAGGGGTATTTTTTATCCTTTTTCGAATTCCGTTAGAGGGAGGGGTATTTTTGAGCCAAATATTTAACGGAGGGGTATTTTTGAACCAAAAATCTAACGAGGAACATTTTTGAGCTATTTCAGATAGTTCAGGGATATTTTTGAACCTTTTTCGAATATAAGGGATGAAGAAAAAATTAATTTCAAATCACTTATTTGAAATTACACCAAACAGTTCTCAGACTATGTAAATTATTTTGAAACAGATACTCCTAAAATATATCTTTAGCTGGTCAAATGTTTGTATATTACAGTAGTAGCAATGAAAAGGAATGTTATTGGTAGACAACTGGATAAGATTTCAAACCCAATGAAGGACAGTGGAAATTCCATTGATTGAAAAGTAAGCTCATAATTAGATAAAATAAAATAAAACATAAATTAAAAAATTACGCTTTGAAGAAGGGAGTTGAGTTGCTCTATTCAGAGTTGGGGTGTGCATTAAATATGTCAACTGTCAAGTGGGCTGGGCTAGCCCGTTCGGGCCCAAGTAGGTGGCTCAACCTGATTTGACCCGGCCCGGTGGACCTCCAGGTTACTGGGCTGCCGGCCCCGGGCTAGGTCGTCTACAGGCTCGGCGGACCGGTCCAGTTTCAAAATCGGACTAGACCCATCAGTTAAGGATTTGGCCGTTGGTGGCCAATTGGACCGTTGAGGCCCAACGACATTATAGCCGTTTGGAGTCCACAACGGCCAATTGCCACTTTTTGGAATTTTAATTAAAAAAAAAAAAAAAAAAATTCAAAAAATCCTACATTTTCAAATTATTTTCACACATTCTGAATCTCTCAAATATTCTAATTATCTCCTAAAGTGCTCAATTTTATTTTTTAATTTTACGATTACAAATATAAGTGAAAGTTTTCTAAAGTCGCAACTTTCAGATACTTTAAAAAATTGGTATTGTTGTTTCATCTCTTACTTTTAATTTTTAATTAGTGTATTAATTGTTGAATATTTATTTTTATTATTTTTGTGTATTTTGAATATTTTTTAGTTTAATTTATAATATGGATAAATTAAGAAACCTTGGTAAAAATGTCAAAAAATAATGTCCCGAAAGTGGTAGTGGTAGTAAAAAAATGAATTGGTGGCGGTTCCGATAGAGGTAGTTCAAGTACTAGATATACCCGTGTGCCTCCGATACCAGTTAGTCAACTTTTTGAGGAAGAAATAAGTGTAGGTGCTCACGATATAAATTATTTAGAAGCTCAGAAAAATTATGGTATAGAAGAAGATATGAAGTAGATGCGGTTAATTTAGATGAAGATGATGAAAATATTAGTGAGACATCCGAAGTCGAAAATGCTAATGTTAGATCCAAATCGGTTAATCTTCCTCCCCGTCGTGCCCCTACAGGGTCTCGTAGAAAAACTATATTGCATGGAAATTTTTTTTCGAAAATAGAAGGAGAAACTAAGGTGCAATGTAATATTTGTAAAATTATATATGAACATAAAATCGGAGGCAATAAAGGGGGTACGGGTTCATTGATGGGATATTTAAGAGATAGACACGCAAGTGAGTTAAGTATTGCACAAGGTGGAGAGACTGTTGGTGGGCTAGCACAAATTAGATTGAACCCAACAACCGATCAATTAGTTAAGAATTATAATAAAATGAAGGACCGGGAAGAAATAGTGAAAATAATAGTTGTGGGTTGTTTGTCTTTCACTTTTGCTTCTTCGAATGTTTTTATTCATTATATTCAAGCAATTTATAATCCTATATGTTTACCGGTATTCCTAGAAGTACTTGTCGGGTTGATATTTTTAGACTCCATGCACAATATATTTATTATTTATCTGCATTATTAAAAAAAAAATCATGTAGAATTGCTCTAACTTCTGATCTTGATCGTGCTGCTAACAAAATAAATTATTTAACAACTACTTGTCACTGGATAGATAGTAATTTTATTATGCGAAAACGTATTCTGTCATTTTTGTATGATGAAGATCGTAGACACACTGAAAGATTTATTTTTGAATCTATTTTTAAAGTTGCAAATTATTATGGTATTGAAAGAAAAGTTTTATGTATAACTTTTGATAATGCATCTAATAATAAGGCTGCTATTGAGTTGTTGAACTATTTTCGCCGTTACATAAAATATTTCATGTTAAGTGTGCTTGTCATATATATAATTTAATCGTCAGAGATGATCTTGATTTTTTGAGCTTTATATTGAAAATGTCGGACTTGTTGTTGGCTTTATTCAAGGAAATAATAAAAAAGCTATAGTGAGAGAATTTAAAACCAAATGTGAACAAAATGGACTTAGACCGATATTTATGCCTGAAGAATGTAATACTAAATGAAATACTACTTATACTTATTTAAAAACTTGTCTTGCTTATAAAGTTCCTATTACAATGACTTTTAATCAATATTCTGGTTCTTTTCCTGAGTGTATGCTACATGATTTTGATTGGGCTACAATTGATGAACTTGTTAAATTTTTGAAAAAAAATTATATAGCGACGGTTGAATTTTCTTGTGCTTATTATTCTACTGTTTATAATATTTTAGCTTATTTACTCGACATTTCTTATTTGCTTAACGAATATAAGAATAAAGAAGGTTACAAAGAAGCTATTACTGCTATGATTGCTAAATTTTAAAAATATTTTTATCCGCTTCCCCCAATTTATTTGATTGGTGCTATAATAAATTCATGTATGAAATATAATGCTATGACTAAATTTAGTTCTATTAGTTATAATGCTTTAGAGATACAACCTGAAGAAGAACCTTTTTTGTTTACGGCTATGAGTAATGTGAACAGTTACATGGAAGCATTATATAATCATTATGCAGATTTACTTGATAAAGCCGTACCGGCAAATATCACTCTAATTGTTGCTCATCAAGCTGTCGAGGAGCTATCATCTTCTAAAAGGCCGGCACATAGTGGTTATCCTGATTTTTTTTATTTAAATATTTGGAACAGGGTGCAGCCTTCAACACACAAAACAACTTCTCAGGAAGAGCTTAAGTATTTTCTTCGACAACTGATAGAGGATCGTAGAGCAAGGATCTACGCTCTGGATTAATGAAAGACAACATCCGGTGCTTTCAAAATTAGTTAGAGATATATTGAATGTTCCAATGTCAACCGTTGCATCAGAGAATGCTTTTAGTCAGGGATGACAACAGCTTGAAGACAACCGACACTCATTGAGAAGCAATGCTATGAATGTTCTAGTTTGCCTTAGAAATTGGATTAAAGCGGAACGAAGAAATCAAGGAATAGAAGAGGAGCCGAAGGACGAACAAAATCTTGAAACAATTATGACTTCAAGAGAGAACTTAGCACAATCAAGTCCAATGCATGGTTTAACCTTTGCCCCCATTGATTTTGACTTTCCTATGGTAGTTCCCGTTAATATTAACATGCATGAGTTAGAAAAAATGATGCAAAATTTATAGATTTTTCATTTATGTAAATTATAAGTTTTGGATCATTTTGCAATCAATAAACTACAACATTCATTCACTCCTTACTTATTTGTTTTCATTTAAATTAAATTTCTAGTTTGAATTAAATACTTTTAATATATTACTATCAAACTTTACACTAAGTAATAAACATAACAAGTATATATACAACTAATGAAAAAATAAAAATAATGTTAGCAAATATTACTTAAACAACTAGTATTGACATATAAAAATACTATAAGTTTATCTTTTAAGTGTTGTATGTAAAATTGTAAATTTTTTAATATATGTTCAAAACTTCAAGTATTATTATATTAACGTATACATGTGTATATGTTTTCTAAAGTAGTATATATATCTAGTGTATATATGTTGTATGTATATTATTTCAAAAGTAGTATATATATATATATATTATATTATACATATATATGTGTATATATTTTCTATAGACTCTAAAGTAATATATATTTAACGTATACATGTTTATATGTTTTCTAAAGTAGTATATATATAGTGTATATATATTGTTTGTATATTATGTCAAATAGTATACATATTATATTATACGTATGTATGTGTATATATTTTCTATAGACTCTAAAGTAGTATATATTTAACGTATACATGTATATATATTTTCTAAAGTAGTATATATATAGTGTATATATATGTTGTATGTATATTATTTTAAAAGTAGTCTATATTTAACGTATACATGTGTATATGTTTTCTAAAATAGTATATATAGTGTATATATGTTGTATGCATATTATTTTATACATATATATGCGCATATATTTTCTATACTCTAAAGTAGTATATATTTAACATATACATGTGTATATTTTTCTAAAGTAGTATATATATAGTGTATATATGTTGTATGGATATTATTTAAATTAGTATATATATTATATTATACGTATATATGTGTATATATTTTCTATAGATTCTAAAGTAGTATATATTTAACGTACACATGTGTATATGTTTTCTAAAGTATTATATATATAATGTATATATGTTGTATGTATATTATTTCAAAAGTAATATATATATTTCTATAGACTCTAAAGTAGTATATATTTAACGTATACATGCATACATGTTTTCTAAAGTAGTATATATACAGTGTATATGTGTTGTATGTATATTAATTCAAGTAGTATATATATTATATTATACGTATATATGTGTAGATATTTTCTATAGACTCTAAAGTAGTATATATTTAATATATACATGTGTATATGTTTTCTAAAGCAGTATATATATAGTGTATATATGTTGTATGTATATTATTTTAAGTAGTATATATATTATATTGTACGTATATGTGTGTATATGTTATATGTCTATTATTTCAAGTAGTATATATATATATATATATATATATATATATATATATATACATACTACTTAAAATATATACGTACCATAATATAAACTACTTTGTATGCATATATATGTTACATCTTATACTACAATATAATATATACAAATATATACGTACAATAAAATATATATACAACTTAAAATACTACTTGAAATAATATGCATACAACGTATATACGTATATATATTTTGTTGTATGCATATTGTTTCAAGTAGTATTTTAAGTAGTATATATATTTTATTGTACGTATATATTTGTATATATTATGTTGTAGTATAATATGTAACATATATATGTTATACGTTTATTGTTTAACGTATTTAAAATGTATATATTATGGTTATAGGTGTGTATATATTGGAAAAAATATATAAATTCAAATATATATTTTTTTAAAAGAATTTGACCGATTTGGACCGGTCAAAACCAGTTTTACGCTTAATGGGTCGGTCACGGGCTAAATTGGGGTTTATTATTGTTGGACCCGACCCGGTCCGTTAAGAGTTGAATCAGTACCGAACCGGCCCAGAAACCAATAACAACAAGTGGGCCAGTGCCGATTGGAACTGGCCCAGCCCGATCAACAGGCTTGGTGTGCATGTTTGATATACACATTTATCATATCAAAATTGAATATTTTCTTATGATACATTTTCTTCCTTTCTTTGATTTTTAATTGTCCATTATATTAAAAATATAAATTTATTTTTACATATTTTTAAAAAATTAAGAGATAGCTTATCTCTTAGAGCTCATTTGGTTGTGAAATAAATTATTTCGAGCTATCGAATTGTTTTTTCACCCTCAACATAGGATAAAAATAACACTATAATCCCGAAATAACTAATTCCAAAATAAATTATCCAGCGAATTTATCCAACCAAACATGAGATAAGCTCATCCTAAATTTAATACTGAAGTAAGATATCCCTTATCCTACACCCAACGAGCTCTTAGGTCCTAATTTAGCTTTATTACTTTTTCTGTTGTAATTTGTTTGTTTGATTTTGAACTAACACAAAATTTAAGAAAGCAAAAGAGCTTTTTGAATTCTATGATCTTAATAAAGATATTTGAAATGTACAAAAACATTCTTTAATCTTGTCATGTTAGACATGTTACTTGAAAAGTTAAAATTAATTAAAGAGTTGCAAAAATGATAAAAAACATTCCCTTGAAATGGACAAAAAAAAAGTAAAAAACAAATTGAAAAAGACTAATATTAACTGTAATCATTTTCAAGCATTCAAAAGGATGAATATTTAACAGGAGAAAGGACAAAAATAACACCTAAAATTAAAATAATTTCACAAAACTAGCACCTAAATTTAAAAATCCGATAAATAGCCATTCGGTGGAAGCTACTTCCAACTGAATGGCCAAGGACTTTGAAATGCCATTTTATAGCCATTTAGTCCTTCGCTGCTTCAGTTATTATTTGCTCATCTTGTTTTTTTATTTTTGTTTTGCTTTTTTAAAAAAAAATTATGGCTGCTTTTTTTAAAAAGAACATCACTACACTTGCTTATTTTCACTTCTTTTTGTCCCACTCCTTTTTGTTGCTCTTGTTTTAAAAAATATCGATTGTATAATTATTTCTGTGTAATAAATATATAATTAATACATAATATATATATACACTAATTGTATGATGTGTATTTACACATACGCTAATTAGCATATTTTTTCCATACATCAATAATGATACATTTTCTGTATGCATTGTATATAGATTCATATTTATACGATAATTATACAATTTTTATACACATCTATACAATCTTTAATACAGTATAAAAGTGTATCAATTGAGTATAGAAACTGCATGTGTCCAATTGAGCCAAATAGCTAAAAAACGAAAATAAATTGTGCCGACTAACTCCAATCATCCACATTTTCAAAATGTGGGTCATTTCTTTTCAAAGTGGCCAGCCCATATCTTTTCCCAATTTAAAATAACCACGTTTTAGATCTTTGGTATATTTTGGCCCTTTGGTATTGTTTAGTTTTAAACCAGAAGAGGTCAATACTTCTTAACCACAATTAAAAGAAAATATTGCACAAAAATGCAGAGGCTGAGGTTCGAACCCCCAACCTCAACAAAGCAAAATAGATGTTGGACGAGTGCGCACAGGATATTTAGCCAAATAGTGCAATTGCGCTTAATATATTTGTTTATCGGAAGAATACATAGGCAGGTCCCTCAACTTTTTAATTTTTTCATAATGACACCTCAATTAACTCATGTACCTATTGAACCCTTTATTCATTCACAAATTGTTTCAATTAAGCACAAACGTCTGATATGACACTATTTTAAAGTCTGCATTTTTTAAGCATTGGGCGCGTGAGATACACTTGATGTGATGTGGAAACTATAACCAATCATAAAATTTTATATCATTAAAGAAGAAAAGATAAAAATAAATGTAAATTATTTATTGTCTCCTCCTTCCTTTAAACTTACACCATTGAAGCACTAACATATACACAATTTCTTCTTTCCCCCCTTTTCTTTCATTATTATCCATCTTTTTTCTTACATTCATTCTATTTTTTTTTACCTTTTAAATTTTTTCTCAGTTCTCAAAATATAATTTTTAGTGAGAAGAAAAAAGAGGACTTCACCTTTACTCCTCCATTTTTAATTTCCACCAAAACAACACCCAACAACCATTAGAGGAAAATCTGAAAATGGAAGAAGGTAAATTATTTTCATATTATAGTGGATGATATTGGATGTTTTTTCGGTGGAGTTCATTGTTATTTATGGAATTCAAATTTAAATTTATATTGAATAATTCATTGTTGAAAAACTTGAAAGAATAAACTTTGAGTTAATTTTGAATTTGAAATATGATTGAATTTTATTGTAATACAAAAACACCATTGATTCTAGATGCAATTTGAAGGTATAAATGTTATGTTTTGGAAGAGGAAAATAGTGAAGGCCATGGCAGGGAAAGCTTCAATCTCGTTTTTTTTTTATAATTCCTTCTATATGTCTTTTTTTGATTGATTTTCTTTTTTTCTTTTTCTTTTATTTTGAGTTAATTATGGCTTCTCACTCTCCTAGTGGAGAATATTGCACATGCCATGACATGTCAAAGTTAGTGCTTTATTGAAACTATTTGTGAATGAATAAAGGGTTCAATAGGTACATCGGCTAATTGAGGTGTCAATACAGAAAAAGTCAAAAAGTTCAGAGGTCCGTCTATGTATTTTACCTTGTTTATTTATAGTATTAACACACACACACACACACACACACATACACACACACATATAAGTTTTTGATGGTGTCGCTTGACATTCCTTCATTCAACGTGGGTTCGCCCCTGCAAAGATGATATAGTAAAACATTTATTTCTCCTTGATATGTGTGAAGTCAATATTACTATTTTTTCCCTACTATATAGAAAGGAGAGTTGAGAACAACCAAGGACAAACTTGTAATTATACTCATTATCAAGGGGAAAAGGTCTTTAACTTGAAAACTACTCTTTCTTCACCTTTCAAGCTTCTTGATATAAAATAAAAATACCTTACAAACATGCTGTTTGTATACCGCTATGCATCTTAATGCCTACATTATAACACATTATATTTTTACCTAGGTTATTATGTTCTGTGATCTTCTCTATTAGTTAACTTTCTTATTTGTCCCTTGAAATATCAAGACATTAATTTTTCCCAAATTGATCCCTACTATTCCAAGAATATGAATATCTTAATTTTTCATTTGAACAAATTCCTACTTTGGACATAGATATTATAGAAAGACGAGTTCAAGGACGACTAAGGATAAAATCATCTTTTTAGCATTCATTGAACTCACTTCAAAAATATCCTCTCTTCTCCAAAATATTTCTAGAAACATCCACCAATTTCCAAAACCAAAAAATCTTTAACTTTCTTTTAGTGCCACAATCATTACTATATACAAGAGAGAATTTGATATTTTGGTAGTCCTCACGTCAATTTTATCTGTAATTTAAATTTTAATTACTCTATAAATTTTTATCCATTCTGATAAATTTGAAAAATTATTTGAACTTATTAAATGCTACAAAAGTGATGAGTCATGAAAAATGATAGTGACACTATAAAAACTATTTATACAATCAGATTCAAAATTGATCCAAGGGTTTATTGTCTTTCTATTTTGTAAAAATATTTATTAATCTTACTTAAAAATTTTTTTGTCCAAACAAATTTATCATGAATAAGTAATTAAAGTATCTTGACACTCTCTTTCTAACTTAGTGCATGCTTAATTATTAAATAAAAAAATATTTTTATATATAGCTAAAAATGTTTGAAAAACTATTTTTTTTAAAAAAATTAGAATTTAACTATTCAAATATTAATGATGCTAAGTAATGAAAAATAAGAGTAATTCTTTTTCACCTTTTTTGGTGATGAATTTTTTAACAAAAAATGAGATTATCAATAATTTGTAGAATTTAGGACAAAATAAGTAATTTAACATGAAATATTAAAGCTTCATACACGTTTAATAAATATCAACATAAATTTCTTAACATGTATTTTTAGGAAAAAGAAACTACTAAAGTTAATAAAAAAATTAGTAGCTTTGAATTTCTTTTGTATGGCTTAATATGAAAGAAAATAATTAAGCTAGATAAGATGAAGGGTATTTTGCAAACAATCTATTTAATCTCAGAAAGAATGCAAAACCACTAAAAAATAATAACAGGATAACTAATCCGAGAACAACTAATCCAAGTATAACTATTCCCAACATAACTAATTTCATCATAACTTGTTTTCCAACCAAAGGCAAAATGACCTTCTGGACCCCTGTTTTATGTCGGTTTTGTAAGTTGGACACTTCTACTTACATGTTTGTCATCTGGATCCCTGAACCCACTAAAAAGCAACATTTTAAACCCTTTTTTGGTGAGTGTAACACACTCTCCCCCACGTCAGCTGCCACGTCTACCACGCCTGACACATCTGCCACGTCATTTAAAAAATAAAGTATTACATTAAATTTCAAGACATTTTTAAAATGCTACATAACAAATTAAATATTAAAATTAATTTAATTAAATAAGAAAAATTTATAAATTGTAAAAAAATTTGAATAATCATGTTTTTATTTTTTCTCACAAATTAAACATCAAATCCATTCCAAATAATTAAAATTCTTCTCCAACTAATTTTAATTTTTAACTATAAATTCATATATACAAACATAATAAATTTTTGATTTTTATATTTGAATATTTTAAACAAATTCACAAAAAGTTTAATTTTTTTCAAGCGAAATTCACTATTTTTTTTTCAATATTCACTATCACTTTACTTTAAATTTAAATTTAAATTTTAATCTCCAAAAAAATAAAAAGATTTCAAATTTAAATTTTAATTAAAAAAAATTGAATTGAGAGGAAAAATTAAAATAAAAAATAAAAAGTGAACGTATGTGTGGGGAGGGGGGCTGGAAGAGTGTTGGGTTGGGGTGTGGGGGCTGGGGGTGGGGTGGGGACGGGTCTGGGAGGGTTGTGGGGGCTGGGGGTGGGGTGGGGAGGGGTTGGATGGGGCTGGTGAGGTATGGGGGTGGGTATGGGGCTGGGGTGGAGGAGCTGGGGGTGGGGTGACATGGGGCTGGGTAGGGTGTGGGGGGTGGGGACGGGCTGGGGTGGGGGTGGGGAAGGGCTGGACGAGTGTTGGGGTGGGGTAGGAGGCTGGGGGTGGGGTGGGATAGGGCTGGGTAGGGTGTGGGGGTGGGGACGGGCTGGGGTGGGGTGGGGAGGGAAAAATATATTTTTAAAATTTTTAAAATAAATTTTTAATTTTTTTTTTTTTTTTAGAATTTTCAAAATATTTTTAAATTATTTTTAAAATTTTAAAAATGTTTTTAAATTAAAAAAGATGGAGGGAAAAAAAGGATCATTTTTTAATTTTTTGTAAAATTTTAAAAATATTTTTAAATTATTATTAAATATTTAATAAAAATTTCAAATTATTTTTAAATTTTTAAAAATATTTTTAAATTTTTAATAATATTTTTAAATTTAAAAAGATGGAGGAAAAAAAGGGCCCTTTTTATTTTTTTTGTAAATTTTAATATTATTTTTATTTTTTCAAAATTATTTTAATGTAAAATTGGCCAAAAATTGACCTCCACTCGCACTCCTAGGCGAGTGGTTACACTCTCTTTATCTTAGTCGCCATGACCCTGCCACATAGGCAAAGTAAACGGTCAAAGGGTGCGAAATGTTGTTTTTTGATGGGTTCAAGGGTCCAGATAACAAACATGTAAGTAGAAGTGTCTAACTTACAAAACTGACATAGTAGAGGGGTCTAGAAGGTCATTTTGCCCCAACCAAACGACCCTAAGTGTGTAAATTTTTTTTTTGCCCAGATTTGTTTTCAGTTTTCTATTTTAATGGCTGAATTTCATTCCAAACCGTTTTTGCCTTGAGTCAGAACTGATCAGAAACAACTCTATTACACAGCCGAAGTAGATGTAAGGTCTGCGTACACTCTATACTCCCAGATCCTACTTTGTGGGGATAAGCTTTATTGTCGAGAGGGAAACAACCCAGACACCAGCTAAGAAAAAATATATTCTAAATGCAGGCTTTGGAAAACATTACCTATGCCCCATATGCATCAGGCTCTCTCTTGTTCCTCTCGTGCAGGCTATGCATTGTATACTTCCCATTAATCATCAACCGTCCATTTTGTATGTAACCAATAGCATACTTTTCTTTCAAACTACATATCTTTTTCTAGACACTAAATTGCACTGCGCAGGAGAATGTTACACCGATAAAACTAAACTGATTGATTCAACTATCTCATGAACAAAGGCTCTATTCTCTAGCTTTCTAACTCCGATTTATAACTTTATATTTCCACTGTGATTTTATTCGGTGAATTAAGGTTTAGCTACTGTTGAATTTTTTGGTGTCGGGGTGAATTTGATGTTGTTCCTGACAAGGTTGCTGCATTAAAACAATGCTGAAGCTGCCAACAATGTGAGCATATGGACTGGCACCGTCTACATCTTCTCTCTTATTTGATGCTTTTCTGAGTGACTCTTACTGGGGAAGATTCAAAAGTTGTGCCATTTTCCAGGTCATCTATGTAACTGTAAGTATCCATTTACTTGGCATCTTAAAAAACACGATATAAAACGTAATTAAGTCGACTCGGAGTTTAACTGCGCTAGGTATTCCTTTTGTTCTTTATTTTATATGACGCACTAAGTAAATCCAGATAGTAGTATGATTATTGAAGAAAACATTGTAATAATAGTTGAAAAGTTTGTCTGCTAAAGAAAACATCACATCCAAGTTCAAAATGTAATGAATTTCAAATTCTTGAAAGTCGTGGAAATTGTTTAGAAATAGAATTGTGTCAAAGATCTAACATATGCCTGGAAATACAGAAAGTGTCATATGAATTGGAACAGATGGAGTACTATTAGTAGCGAAACAATTACTACAAAGTTTGATGTTTGTTTTTACCAATCTTGCTTTCAATGATTGTTTTGGAACTCACTTATTAACAAGGATTAGTACTATTATCACTGGCGACACAACTTTACTTGCTCAATCTGAAAGGTGGTAGGGATCGAACAACTCTATGTGAAGAGCGTTCAAACATGGAGATTAGTCTATTCTACATCCTTGTGTACATGATTTCTCTAGGATACAGAGGCTATCAACCTAACATTGCTACCTTTAGAGCTGATCAGTTTGATGAACGTGATCCCAGGGAAAAACCATCCAAAGCGGCCTTCTTCAGCTACTTCTACCTGGCTCTGAACCTTGGTTCTCTTTTTTCTAACACTGTTTTAGACTACTTTGTGGATGATGGTATGTGGGCTCTTGGTTTCTGGGCAGCTGCTGGGTCAGCCTTTGCTGGATTGGCGCTCTTTCTTGGTGGCACCGCCAAGTATAGTCACTTCAGGTTTAGTGGAAACCCTATAACCAGGTTTTCTCAGGTTATAGTTTTTGCATTGAAGAAGTGAAGAGTAGGACCGCCAGAGAACGAAGATGTATTTTTTGAAGGTGATGATGAGAGATCCAAAACTGCTGGTAGAAAAATACTCCATACCTATGGTTTCAAGTGACTACCAAAGCACTAATGTCTAGAAAAAAGGGGCAGCTCGGTGCACTAAAGCTATCGCTATGCGCGGTGTCCGGAGAAGGGCCCTAGAGTAACTGGTAAAGTTGCTGCCATGTGACCAGGAGTTCCCCGGTTCAAGCCTTGAAACAGCCTCTGGCAGAAATGCAAGGTAAAACTGCGTACAAAGCACTAATGTCCAATTCAAAAAATTCACAAAGATGCTTAACGTATGACTCTGTATTTTTCCCATTCTAAGATATACTGATAAATCTTTGTTGAACTGCAGATTCTTGGATAGAGCGGGCATGCTCACATCCAAGGAACTTGACAATGAGAAGCACAACAATCGCAACCCATGGTGCCTCTGCCCTATTTCATAAGTTGAAGAGGTTAAGTGCATTTTGAGGTTGTTACCAATTTGGCTTTGTACTATACTTTACTCCGTTGTATTCACCCCGATGGCATCAATCTTTGTTGAGCAAGGTGATGCCATGAAGACAACCATCGGCAACTTTAGAATTCAACCAACCAGTATATCTGCCCTTGAAATCATGAATGTTACTCCACTATCGTCGAGTCATTGATCCTTTGGTGAAAAAGTTTAAGAAGATCAAGGGCGAGGCCTAAGGGATAACTCAACTTCAACGGATGGGTATCAGACTTGTCATTACTGTGATGACAATGCTTTCAGCAATAATTGTGGAGTGCTACAGGCTCAAGTATGCTAAAGACGACTGCACACACTGCGAAGGCCCAAGCTCTCTCTAACCAACTTCTGGCAGGTTCCTCAATACTCTCTGATAGGAGCTTCGAAAGTGTCCATGTATGTAGGGCAGCTAGAATTTTTCAATGAACAAGCACCGGCTGGTCTCAAAAACTTCGGAAGTGCACTGTGCATGACATCAATTTAATTAAATAATTTTAATCAATTGGCTATAATAATGTGAATCAAAAAGGTGTTGCCTAATTTTTAGTGTTAAATTAGATTAAATTAATTTAATATTTTAAAATAAAAATTTAAATATGTAAAACTATATAAAAAGTGATATAAATTGCAACTTTTTTTTATTTCAATTTAACTAAAAAAATATATTTTAAAATATTAATCAAAATTTAACTTTAAAAAGAAATCACACACCTGAAAAGAACACAGAGGAGTATTTTAATCCATTTGGTCCTTCAAATTAGACCAAAAGCCCAAATCAAACCCCTTTAACTTTGTTTTACTTATTAACCACCCACCCTCTCCCTGTCTCTCCAAATGTTCATATTTTTAACGGCTGTTCCAAATTTGAAATACAGAGCTTTTTCATATTCTTCCATCATTCCGGCGAAATGTGGTCTCCGTCTTCGTTCACTCACTGCCATAGAAAAGGTAATGAATCCTTTTCTCTTACTTTTACTTCTTTTTTTGGTATTTTCATTATTCAGTTGTTATCCATTCATGGATTCTTTCATAAATTTCTCGAATTATTCTTTCAATTCTGTATTCTATTGTTTCTTTCAACCCTTTCCATGTTTGCAGAGAAATCAATTGGTTTTCCTTATTTCTTTCAACTTCTTATTTGTATTGTGTTGGAAATATTCGTAAGTCAGTGGGTTTGTTGTTGTTGTTGTCGTCGCTGTTGTTGTTGTTGTTGAAATTAATGGCTTTTCCATATTCTTCTATCATTTCAGTTGCAATTTCGCTAGCGATTCCGGCGAAATGTGGTAATGGATCCTCTTCTCTTAGTTTTTACTTTTGTATTTTCATTATTCAGTTGTTATCGATTCCGCTATTACATGGATTCTTTCATAAATTTTTCAAAGTATTCTTTCAATTCTCTTCATCTCCTCACTTGGGTGGTACAATTAATTGCTTGTATTGTATTGTTTCTTTCAACCCTTTCAATGTTTGCAGAGAAATCAATTTCTTATTTGTACTCTGTTTGAAATATTCGTATGTCATAGGGCTAGCCTTGTTTCAAAGTGTATTATCGTTTGTGCTGGTCATGTTGATGTTATTATCTGGTGCGTTAATACCTGTTGTTTCGTTTGCACTATTTTTGCCTTAAGCCGACGGTCTATTGGAAACATCCGAATATAGTGGGTTTGTTGTTGTTGTTGAAATATTCATGTGACTTCCCTCTTGTAGATAACATGTGTTCAATTTTCTACTTACCGGAGGCACACGTAGAATCCAGAGGCGGATCCACGATTTTAAACTTGTGGGTTCCCAATAAAATAAATTAATATGCAATAATAATTTGTAAAAAAATGAGTAATCAAATATTTTTAATATATAGTCTAAAAGCAACAACCCGTTAAACCCGACATATTTAAAAACATTTTCATTATAATTGTACTCAACGACTTGTCATGTTTTGAAAACGATCAATGATCGCTTCATTAGGTACAGTTTCAAATACCCCATCCTCTATATAACAAACTAAACAATCATTCAAAAAATCATCAACAATTTTGCTACGCAGGTCATTCTTAATATATTTCATCGAAGAGAAAGCTCTTTCCACCGTTGCAGTCGCCACAGGTAATATCAAACTCAACTTCACAAGCAAATAAACAAGTCTCCAAGTCTTGTGCAAATTTATTTTCACCAATGTCTCTGAAAGATCCCCAAGTCTTTTCAAGTTAGAGAAATCATTATTCCCTTGTCGCACATAGTCAATATAATTGTCAAACTCAAAACTACGATCCTCAAGCATGGAAGCACTAAATTCATCCCGATAATAGGTAGCAAGTTTTATAATCCTATTTTTATCATAATTTACAAAAGAGTTATCTGGACTCAAACTAGCCATACCAAGAAGTAGATCAGTATTCACTTCATCAAAACGACTGTTAAGCTCAGCAAGTTGGAAATCAATTTCAGCATTAAAAATTTCAACACGCAAATGATGAGAATATGTGATACTTGAAATCTTACGCTTTGACTTTCCAAGAGCATAATTCTTATTCATTTCGGGAATCACAATATCATGTTTGGCACAAAATAAAGAAACATCCTTTACCAAAGAATCCCATTTAGAATCTCTCATAGATTGCAACTGTCTCTTTGTGAAGCCAACAAGGTTCATAGCAGTAACGATATCTTGATCTTTTCTTTGCAAAGCCATATTCAAATCATGTGTAATTGCCTACACTTTTAACATCAAATGCAACGTATACACAAACTCATAAGATCTTATGTCATCTACTAAACTCTTTGCCAATGATTTCTCTTGGTAATTTGAACCCTCCTTAGCAAAAACTCCTAGTACATGAATAATTGAGGAGAATAATTTAATAAAGTTGTGCACTGTTTTAAAATGAGAACTCCAATGAGTATCTCATGCCCTTTGAAGTCCAAGTTCTTGATTCAATCCACTTCCTGTATGAACTTCACCGAGCATCAACAATTCTTCTAATTTTTCTATTTGATCATCTCTAAGCATCTCCCTGCGCTTAAAAGATCCTCCAACAACATTCAAAACATTAGCAAGAATATCAAAAAATTGATCTACCTCATGATGCTTCTTTGCAACAGCTACAAGAGTCAATTGTAATTGATGAGCAAAACAATGTACACTATATGCCGAAGGAGTATCTTTCATAATCAAAGTTTTAAGACCATTGAATTCTCCCTGCATATTACTAGCTCCATCATAACCTTGTCCCCGAATATGAGAAGAACTCAAATTATGCTCTAAAAGCAAAGAACATATAGCATCTTTCAGTTACCGTGCAGATGTATCTTTAACATGAACAACACTAAGAAATCGCTCAATAAGCTTACCCTCTTTGTTGACATATCACAGAAAAAGGGCCATTTGTTCTTTATGAGAGACATCTTTAGACAAATCAACTAATATTCCAAAGTAATCTCCATTTAAGTCTTCAACAATTGCTTTCAACGTTTCTTTAGCACAAGAATTCACAATGTCTTTTTGAATAGTTGGACAAATCATGATATCATTTTGTGGAGCATTTTCTAACACAACTTTTTTCACATCTTCCTTCCTATTCGCGTACCACTTTAAGAGATCTAAAAAGTTTCCTCTTCTTGTAGAAGTTTCACTCTCATCATGACCTCGAAAAGACAATTCTTCTTTCAAAAGATATCTTGCAACATTAATGGAAGCTCAAACAAACTTGATATTCATTTTTAGTTTTCTCAGATTGCTTGTCAAAAGAAGCTAATATAGATTGTGCTTGATTATTTAAATCAAGCATCATCTTGAAACACCGATTGTGAACACTATTTACATCACCCACATGCTTATTAAGTCGTTCTATCCCTTTATTCCAACTTCTGAAGCCATCTATTGTAAAAGAATCACAGACTCTTTTTCCATATCCACCAATCTCATTTTTAAACAAGTAACAACATAAGCAAAAAGTTGCATCTTTTTCAATACTATATTCTAACTAGGGGTGTACAGACCAAACCGCCAAGTCAAACCGAACCGACGAACCAAACCAATCCGAGAAAAAAATCGACTTATGGTTTGGTTTGATTGGTTTGGCGTTAGAGAAAAAAAATCGACCATTCTTGGTTTGGTTTGGTATTAACAATAAAAAAGTCAAACCGAACCCGAATCAAACCGACATAATATATATATATATATATATATATATATATATAATATTCGAACTTTTTTATACATAAAATATTAATTATAATCTACTTTTAAATACTTTTTCAACTAGTTTTAGTAATTTTCAATAATTTGAAAGTAGATGTAGATATATATTGGAAAAAATACATAAAGTAGCATACGTAAGTATTAAATTACAAAAAATAGCAACACTTTTATCAAATTACATTTTGTAGCATATGTATTTGTATTTTTGTAGCAACAGTTTGCAAAAATACAAAATACATATCGATCATAAGGGCAGTAAAAATCATATCTATTTGTATTTTTGTAGCAACAGTTTGCAAAAATACAAAATACAACTTGCTATATTATGTAATTATGAAACTGTTGCTATGAAACTCATAATTAAGGAGATAAGTATGCTATTTCTGAATTTTGCCCTATATATATTTAGATTTGGGCCTTTAAGTTGTAATATTTGTTCATTAATTGCTAATTAAATGACCGAAAACCCAATATAAACTTAAAACTTAATTTTTTCACTCTCCATCTCGCTTTTTAGTCTCAAGAGAGTTTTCCGTTCTTCATTTTTTCATAATTATGGTTTTTCATTAGCACATGAGTGAAAACATATTTGATCTAGTCTTCGATCACAATATAATTGTAAAAACTAAAGATTATAAAAAAACCCTAAAAAAACCGAAAACCCCAAAAAAACCGACTAAAACCTAAACCAAAAAAACCAATTTTATGTTGGTTTGATTTCTAGTTTTAATAAACCGACATGATTGGTTTGATTTTTTTTTAATAAAAACCGAACCAACCCGACCTATGTACACCCCTAATTCTAACCATCCCGGTTATGAAGTATCAAACCAATCAGGATTAAAATAATGCAATTTTCCACCAAAATCTGTTATTGGAAAAATAAAATGCTCACCAGGTCTGCAGGGCACTTTTTGAATGTAATATCTCCTTACTCTATCACGCTGATTAGGAGAATATTCTGAAATTTGTTTTTTTTTAGCAGGATCGGATTCAAGAAAACCCAAATTCAATATTTTATCTTTATCTGATGGTTGAGAAGGATTGACATTTTCGGAAATTTCAGTATGTGAAGGAGAACTTACTGAAAGAGAATCTGGAGTGATTTGAGGCTTGAAAAGTAATCATCTTGAACTAACTTCACAATTTCAACCTATTTAAATTAAAAATAAATAAATTTAACAACTAACAAATAATAAGCTACGATGAACATTAGAAAATAAAAATAAATACAAATATACGAGAAAAATAAAAATAAAATAAGAGATTATGGGAGAAGAATACTTACATAAAATTTAAAATTAGAAGATGACTCAACATAAGTTTCTAGCCTTAAGGAAGAAAACAATTTTGTGTTGGGTTTATCAATATGATTTAATATTTATAACATTTAAAAAAGATTTTAACTAAAAAAAAGAAAAGAAACTGTGTAGTTTATTAGAAATAAAAAAGGAAAAGGATTTACCTTAAAAAGAAAAACTCAATTTTTATTTTAAAAATTTAAAATAAATAAATATTAATCAAAATTAACAGCATAAAAACGTTTTTATTAAAAAGGAAAAAACTTTGAATGTACCTTTTTTTTAAAAAATAGGCTGGCCTTCTAAAAATAGGGGCTAAAAAGAGTAAAAAAGAAAATTTTTACCTATTTAAAAGCATAGGCTGAAAAGCCTTCTAAAAATAGGGGCTGAAAAAAAGAAAACGCGTCCAATGGGATTCGAACCCGCATTGAAGCTTCGAAAATACATAGGGGTTCCTTCTTGCCACTGAGCTATCCACCAGTTTGGTTATGGGTTCCCACCTTTAAATATTTATACCTTTTAATAATATTTCTCATTTAATTATGTCTTACGGTAGAACCCACACCCGCTACCGTAGATCCGCCCCTGGTAGAATCATTAGGTTTGATTGTAATAGCATTTTTCTCTACGGGGTTATTTGATTTGTCGTTGATCCTTGATTTCACAATGATGCACCAAAGATGTTTGACAATATGTCTGAAAGATCTGAATAATATTTTTCATCTCTGTTTTTTGTTGTTTGGCCTCATTTGTTTGCACTTAATGGAGGTCTGAATCTGAATAGTTCAGACTTCAGACCATTAAGTGCATTTGTTTTTTTTTAAGGTTTTAACTCTTAATAGGTCTGAATAGGTCTTAATCATTCAGATCTAGAACCAAGTCTTAATAGGTCTGAACGGATATTCTGGTGTTGGATAATATTCACCACTCTATTCATATTCAGTAGTCACCACCACTAACCACCTCTGCCACCATCACCATTGTCAACCACCACCCACCACCACCAACCACCTCCACCATCACAACCACCATCGACAAAAAATACCGCTACCAACCACAATTGTCAACCGCTACCACACCTACTACCTCTTTTATTCTAATTATATTCACCGCCACTACTGCCGTCAACAACACCACAATCAGAAACCACTACCGGCCAATCCCTACTGCCAACCAACTCATCTATCACAACTAGCACCACCACTAACTACCACTAATACATCACAACTTCTACACATTCTTTGGCCGCCACCACCATTGTCACTAGTAACGCCACATCTACCACCACTTCAACCAGTACCATCGCTACAATTTATCTCTACTAACAACCATCTCCACCATCACAACAAATAACATCTCCAACTAGCACCAACACATCGTCAATCATTATGCATTCATGTTTCAGCCAACACAATCAACACCTTAAACTACTAACATCAAGCAACGTCACATCAAAACAACCACCACCATCATAACAGTCACTACAATACCAACCATCACAATTATCACCACCAACATTATTAATTACTAACATTAATCATCGTCACCACAATCACGATTATAAGCCATCTCCACTATCACTAACAAACATAAATGTTTTTTCTCAATCAAATACTAATAATTTTGTTGTATTAAATTACATACTTTTTTAATATATAATTAATTTTTTATTTGAATAGTATTTTTTATTTTATTATATATACAAATAAATTTTTTACACATTCAGATGTTGAAAAACAAGCAGTCTTAATCATTCAGTTTTTAGATATAAAGACAACATCTTAATCATTCAGATGTGCATTCAGATTCAGACGTCTGAGTCTTAAAAAAAACAAATGGAGGTGTTCTGGCTTTCCCTTACAGGATTTCTTATTTTTCTGATTTAATCTTTGGTTGTCGCTTAATGTCATGACTTATTTCGTATTGAATTCCAGTTTGAATTCATGTTAAACAGAAAGAATTGATTGTTTAAATGACATTTCGATCTCAAAATTTGTTTCTTCTGTCTCTCTCCTTGTTAATCTTTAGGCAAAAGCAGTCCCTTGAAGGTTATTTGGCATTTTACTTGAGTTTTATATTCACGAGTCATTAAATTTTGTGTCAGCAATTAACTTTTGTTTGGTCATGTATGAGTGGAAAGCATGGCTACTCATCGCCTTTGAATATGTTTGTCGAATCACATCATGCCTTTTTCTCGAATATATTTGATGTGTAAATGAACAAACATGATTACTTTTTTGTAGAATTTGTTTTCTATTAATATGTGGATTCAGTTGTAAGTAGCATATATTCCATTTTTAAATTTTCGTAATTATATAGGCAATTCTCATTTCTAAGCAGGGGAGAGGTCCCAGGCTCGGGCGGAGCCTGGGAAGAGGGGGAGGGGAAGGGGTTCCCGGGATGGGCGGTGCCAGGGAAATGGGGGGCGGTCTCGGGCTACGGCGGAACTTGGGACGGGGGGAGGGTGGTCCCGGGATAGGGCGGAGCCTTTGGGGGATTGGGGGCGGTCTCGGGCTCGGGCTCGGGCGGAGCCTGGAATGGGGGATTGGGCGGTCCCGGGCTCGGGCGGAGCCTGGAACGGGGGATGGGGCGGTCCCGGGCTCGTGCGGAGCCTGTGACGGAGGGATGGGGCGGTCTCGGGCTTGGGCGGAGCCTGTGACGAGGGGATGGGGCGGTCCCGAGCTCGGGCGGAGCCTGGGATGGGGAGAGGGTAGGGGGGTCCTGAGCTAGGGCGGTGCCTGGGGGGAGGGGGCGGTACCGGGCTAGGGCGGAGCCTGGGATGGGGGAGGGTGGTTCCGGGCTAGGGCGGAGCCTTGGGGGGAGAGGGGGCGATCCCGGGCTCGGGTGAGCTTGGGACGGGGGATTGGGCGGGTCCCGAGCTCGGGAGGAGCCTGGGACGGGGGATGGGGCGATCCCGGGCTCGGGCGGAGCCTGGGATGGGGGATTGGGCGGTCCCGGGCTCGGGCGGAAGGGAGGGGATGATCCCGGGCTCGGTCAGAGCCTAGGACAAGAGGGGGCGGTCTTGGGCTCGGACGGAGCCTGGGACGGAAAAGGGGGTGGCCTGGGACGGGGGATGAGGGGGAGGGCTCCCGGGCTCGGGCGGAGCCTGGGACGAGGGGGGCGGTCCTGGGCTCGGGCGGAGCCTGGGACAGGGGGAGGGGGCGGGTACCGGGCTCGGGCGGATCCTAGGACGGGGAGGGGGAGGGGCAGTGCTTTGTTCGGGCGGATCTTGGGACGGGAGGGGGAGGGAAGGGCTGTCCGGGGCTCGGGCAGAGTCTGGGACGGGGAGGGAGACGGGGGTCCTGGGCTCGGGCGGAGCCTTGGACGGGGGGAGGGTGCGGTCCTGCCGGAACCTGGGAAAGGGTGCGGTCTCGGGCGGAGCCTGGGACGGAGGAGGAGACGATCTCGTGCTCGGGTAGAGCTTTGGACGGGGGGAGCGAGGGGGTTGGTTCCGGGCTCGAGCGGAGCCTGGGAGGTGGGGGGCAAGGGTTTCGGTCTCGGGCGGAGCCTGGGACGGGGGGAGGGGTCCCGGGCTTGGGCAGAGCCTGGGACGGGGGGGAGGGGTCGGTTCCGGGCTCGAACGAAGCCTGAGACCCAGGGGGGTCCTTGGCTCGGGCGGAGCCCGGGACCGGGGGGGTCCCTGTCTCGGGCGGAGCCTGTGACGGAGGGGGGGGGGGTCCCTAGTTCAGGCGGAGCCTGGTACTCTAGTTTAGGTGGGGGCGGGTCCCGAGTTCAGGCGGAGCTTGGGACTCGAGTTCAGGCGGGGGCAGGGCGTGATATGGTCTCGAGTTCAGGCGTGCCTAGGGCGGGGCGGGGCCTGGAGACTGGGTCCCGAGTTCAGGCGGGGGCGGGGTGGGACAGGGTCTCGAGTTCAGGCGGCGTGGTGGTCCTGTTCTGGGCTCGTCCCTGTTCCAGGCGGGGAGGGAGGGGGGTATCCTTGTCCTGCATGATATAAATCCTCCATGTTCAGTTACACCCATGCCTGATTTTTTCAAAAAGTTGTACTGTCCGACTTTTGCTGATTGGGTGGGAGCCCAAGATTGATGTGGCGGGGTTTCCTTGATCTTGTGACGGATTATGAACCAGAATCACTTGTTAACTGGCTTGAAGCTGGTCCAAAGCCCATTTATAAGAAGGTTTGGTAGTCTTGCGAATTTCCTTGCTTTCTTTATTTCCCATTTCGCTCAATTAGACAAAAATAAAAAGGAAAAAACAAACAAATGGGCATTCTTGTTGTTGTACCTTTGCAGTTAGACTCTGGTGGGTAGTGGTGCGTGTGTGTAATTCGAACTGTGTTCAACAATTTATTGTTTCCTTTCAGACACTTCTTAAGTGCATATCAAAACACAAAAATGGTATGCATGCTCATCCGGAAAGGGTCTGCTATATGAATTATCTTCTTAGCGTTTTTATGATATAATTCTAAAATCCTTCAGGCTAAACTCGTCCAGTCGTCCTACAAATCAAATAACTGCTTCATATCCGACTTCAGGTCCACATTCTACTTTTAACTTATTTCTTCAAATGTCAACTTGTTCAAGATCCACTGAAAATGACTGACAATTTGTATTTTGTGTCTCCAGTGGCGGAACAAAAAGATTTTGTGTATTTGCTCGATAATGTTCCCCATGATTGTCTTTACCTTATATTACTTTGTTCTTTAAGATATCCATATTTTTTTCTTTCTTCTTCAAACTATTCATAATTAGATAAAGGTGGCTTAAGGAAACATAGGAAGAGAGTAGCAAGTTGCCTGGGAAAGAGACATAGGAGGCTGGATCATAATTTTGGGCTTGTGTATTGCTGGGGATCGTTGGAAATGAATTGTGTGGAATATAATATCAGGAGCTCTTTCTTTTTATCAATTTAAGATCACAATCTTATAGTGTTTCTTACTAAGATTGTACTTCTCTTTCTTTGTCAGTGCATCACTTTCTTTAAAATTGATTTCTGAAGTATTAAGAAGAGGGTCTGGAACGCCGGTCGGCCCAGATACGTAAGTAATGTTAACGTGATAGAGCAATTGCTTGGATTAGAAATAGGTAGTTGCTCTTATGCATATTCAGGGAGCCCAGGTTTGACTAAGTTTTATTTGAAACTTTGCAGTAGGAAAGAAAGTTAGATTACCAGTTCTCTCCTGAAGCATATAACTCTAATCATAATTGTTGTGCCACCTCTTTTCTTTTTCAATTCTGTCAATTGATAAAGGAACAGATAGGTAATGTTCTTGCAAGTTCAGATCATATTCCAATTAATAGCGCTACGAGTTTGGTCAGTTGGGGACATAATATTTTATCGTGCTGTAAATCTCTATCGTGCTGTAAAGCTATTTGGTCAGATGGGGTATTTCATATCTTTTCACTTCCTAACATATTTCAATGAATTAGTTCTCTGCTTCAATTGGAAGATTTATCCAACACCATTACTAGCTCATTGAAATCGTTACTGATTTTGCTTCAAATAACATAACACGATGGAAGTAAAGGACCTCTATATGATGCCAACTAGTTAAGGTTAAGGTTTAGTAATTGTTAAAACTTACATTAGCTTTGGTGCTAGTCAGCAGCTTTTGGTTTAGTTATATGTCAATGTTGTGGAGGTAAGTGTGAAATTCAGGAACTCTAGTTTTTGAAAACCTTTAATTATACCCCCAAATAATTTTCCTCTCAGGTTCACCACGGGGGTGCTGAAACAACTGCTGCTGGTCTTAAAGCTGCGGTAATGTTTCAAACTTCTGTTGTTCGTTCATTTCCCTGCTATTATCTATTGGTTCTACTTGTAACTTATCACCTTTATTTGGTTTCAGTGTCCAACAACTATTGCCCCTTTCTTTGGTGACCAGCCAAAGGTATTTTACCGTTATGTTTAGCGCATACCCTATACTGTAATCTGATAAAATGCTTGCTCAAGTCAAGTCTTTATAAAAATTTACGGTTGTTCGATACATAAGTAAATAAAAGTATAATCTCCTAACAACTTCAGATTTTAAATGAGATGGTCACAGTTCAACGTGGTAACAACAGAGATCTTGTGTATCTATTCTCGCCGCTACCTATAATTAAAAAGTTTCTATGTGCGTAGCTCATCAAGAATCAAGTCCACACACAAGGTTGAATACATAATTAAGAAATTGGCTATGTTGCTTGGACTCTTCAAAAATGTGAACGGTGCGTGTCGGATTCTCCAAAAGTAGTGTCTTTTTGAGAATCCGACAGGGGTGCGGCATTGAGAGTGAAGTGTCCGCACAACTTAGGAAATTAGAAGTGTTTTCTCTTTAACGACTGAAGCTGTTAGATCAGATGGTCACATTTCGACACAGAATAAGCAACTTTGTCTTTTGGTGAGATAATCGCGTGTCATCTCAGCTGAAAACTTATCCTCTTATTTCATTCGTGAACTATATCGGATGTTTAAACCGATGAGCAAGGCTCGAAACCTTTCTGATATGGACTATGAGATGGTCACACATTTAACACAGCTAACAAAAGAACTTTGACTTTTGGTAAGGTCATTAAATGTTATCTTGGCTGAAAACTTATCCTCTTATTTTGGCAAAATGCTCTTTTGGATCCCTGTACTATGTCGGTTTTGTAAGTTGGACACTTCTACTTACATGTTTGTCATCTGGACCCTTGAACCCACTAAAAAAGCAACATTTTAAACCCTATTTCGGTGTGTGTAACACACTCGCCTCCACGTCAGCTGCCACGCCATTTTTAAATATTATATTAAATTCCACATCAGCTTCCACATCATTTTCAATATTACATTAAATGCCACATAAGAAAATAAATATTTAAAATATAAAAAACTAAATTAAGAATTAAAAAAAAAATGGTGGGGGCTGGGCTTTCTCCTCCATCTCCATGGCCGCACCTGCCTCGACACCTTCCAAAACCTGTAAATTTTCACCACACAAACACAACACCATTGCAGGGGATCTCCCATTGCAGCCTCAAGCTGTTCCCATTGAAAAACAGATCACACACAACATGCCATACACACACATAAGCTGATATATACACACAACAATTCACACACACCGAATTCACAGATTCACACACACAAATTAAGCGAAAAAGGGAAGAAATCAGAGAAGACGCAAAAAGAATGAAGGGAGAGTAGAGAAAAATCGATAAAGGAATTCAAAGAGGGAAAGAATTGAGAGAGAAAGGGGAGAAAAGAAAAAAGAGTGACCGAAGAGAGAGGGAAAATGCACGGAAGCTCACTGTTTTCGATGAGTTCTCGCCGGAAAACCATGCCATCTACTCCATCCCACCAAAAATCCGACCCAAAACTCCATTAACGATCTCAAACCGCTAAACCCGACCACTGTTGTCGATTCCGATGTATTATTAAGCTTTACTATGCTTCCAAAATAAATAAATTTATCATTCACAATGTGCGCCCACTAAATCCTTGAAAAAATTTATGTTGGCCAAATGTTTGTTGCTCTTTTTTCTTCAATTTCATTTAATTCTTCTAATTTTTTTTTCTGGGAAGGATAATTCTTCTAATATTTATGGTATAACTTGTTTCCGTATTAACTTTAATAGCTTTTGTGAAGGTGGTGGATGGGGACGGTGGTGGTGGACGGAGACGGTGAGGAAAGGGGGAGAAAAAGCATGTGTGGAAGAGGAGGAGGAAGTGGCGGGTGTTAAGGGCTGACTGCCCTCTTTTAAAAAAATAAATAAATTAATATTACTTTTTTTAAATTTTTTTAATATAAAATTAATTAAAAAATGACCCCACTCGCAGCTCACGCGCGTGTGATCACACACTTTATCCTAGTTAGTCATTTCAATGCCACATGGGCAAAGTCAACGGTCAAAGGATGTAAAATGTTTTTTTTTAGTAGGTTTAAGGGTCCAGATGACAAACATGTAAGTAGAAGTGTCCAACTTACAAAACCGATATAGTACAGGGATATAGAAGAGCATTTTGCCTCTTATTTCATTCAAGAACTATTTCGGATATATAAATCATGACCAGGCTAGAGATGTTTTTGTTATTAACTAGTGAGATGGTGCACAGGTGAAGGAGCGAGTGCTTGAGCTAGCCAAAGCTATGGAGAATGAAGATGGGGTCACTGGAGCAGTAAAAAGATGGGCTAGCCTTCTTTAAGCAGCTACCACGCAAAAAACACGAGTCGAGAAATTGCCTAAACCTTCAAGCGCCTTTAGCTGTTCCTAGACCTGAGTGGTAAAAGATGTGCTCTGTGCCCTTTGTGCATTCTTTTCTAGTAATTATTGTATCCCATCCATGATGATCCCAACTTGCTTGAGATTGAGGCGTAATTGCTGTAATCATGTAACGTGCTAATTGACAAGCACCTCACTGTAAAGTCTAAGAAGCTAGGGATTAAATAGCTTCTAAACAATAATACAGCAATATTCAAGAACAAGAGAGAATATGAGATATTATTTAATGACTTTCTAATCTCCCTTTACATTGTGTGATCTCGGAGAGTATATATGCTAACTTCTGCTAACTGTCTGTGATTCTCCTTTATTTCTATCACTAACTACTCCCCAACTACTTAACTAACTTCTAACAGCTTGCTTAACCAACTGACAGTAGGAATTGACTAAAATACCCCCCTTATCCTTTTTTTGGCGCGTAATAATACTTTCCCCCATAAGAAGTCCTTGACCTCAAGGAATAAAATGAGGAAACTGCTGTTGTAGAGTGTAGGCATCCACCCACGAGCTGTCCTCCGAAGGACAATTAAACCACTTCACTAAGTGCTGGCTGACATCCTTACCCCCTTTATGAAGTGTCCTGGTCTCCAGTATAGATTCAGGCTCCAACACCACATAACCATGAGAAGAGAGTGCGACTGGCAGATCAGGAACAACAGGTTTGTCCCCAATGTGCTTTTTTAACTGAGAAACATGAAAGGTGTTGTGAATTCTGGCCTGAGGAGGCAATTGTAGTTGATAAGAGACTGAACCAACACGCTTGAGCACCACAAAAGGACCAAAGTACTTGGGATTCAACTTATGATAAGCATGATTCTTCAAAGAGAGTTGTCTGTAGGGCTGCAACTTGACAAACACTCTATCCCCCACCTCAAATACCCGATTACACCTGTGTTTGTCAGCCTGGGACTTCATTCGGGATTGGGCAAGCATGAGATGGTGCTTGAGTAATCTAATAGTACTTTCCCTTGTTTGCAGACTCCTACCTACTGTCTCCACCAAGGAACTGTGAGGAACATAGGGCAAATGAGTAGGAGGCTTGTGACCATACAAAACCTCAAATAGAGTCATTTTAATAGCTGAATGGTAGGTGGTGTTATACGACCATTCCGCAAGCGGTGACTAATGGACCCACTATTTAGGCCTGTCACTGCACATACATCGTAGGTATCCTTCCACACACTTATTGACAGCTTCGGTTTGTCCATCGGATTGAGGATGATAGGCTGAAGAATGGTGCAACTGAACCCCTTGTACTGCAAACAGGGCTTGCCAAAACTTGCTAAGGAATACCACATCTCTATCACTTACTATAGTGTGAGGCAATCCATGAAGGTTATATACATTGTCTAAGAAGGCCTGTGCTACAGTAGCTGCCGTATAGGGATGGCCTAAACAAATGAAATGAGCATATTTACTGAGTCTATCAACAACCACCAAGATGACAGACTTATTGTGAGCCTTGGGTAGACCCTCAATGAAGTCAAGGCTAATGTCTTGCCATACTTCCTCTGGAATGGGAAGTGGCTGCAATAGGCCGGGATGGTTGACACACTCCCCTTTACATTTTTGACAAATCTCACACTGCTTCACATAAGAGTACACATCCTTCTTTAATTTCTTCCAATAATAAACCTGACTGATTCGAAAAAGAGTAACAGACACTCCTGAATGGCCCCCTATTGTACTATCGTGCATGTTGTGTAGTATCTCTTGCCTCAACCCTTGATCTGCCCCCACAACTATCCTGCCCTTTCTATACAACACCCCATCTTTCAACAGGTATAATGGGTGACTCAGAGGTTTAGTCAATAATTGTTGCCTCAATTCTGATAGTTGGTCATCATTAGCATAGGAAGTCTTGACTCTTTCCAAAAAGTCAAAGGAAATGATGGTGAGAGTCAGTAGGTGCACCTCTTGAGATACGGGGCATCTAGACAAAACATCTGCAGCCAAATTCTCTTTGCCGCTCTTATAGGCTATGGTGTAGTCATACCCCATCAGTTTGCAACCCACTTTTGTTGGCTCGGAGTAGATACTCTTTGCTCCAAAAGGTATTTCAAAGGTTGGTGATCCGTCTTTATAATGAAATGTCTCCCGATCAGGTAGGGTCTTCATTTATCAATGGCCTTCACTATTGCCAACATTTTTTTCTCATAAACTGATAAATTGAGGTGTTGCTGACTCAAGGCTTTACTCATATAAGCCAAAGGGTGGTTGTCCTGCATTAACACAACTCCAATCCCCTGTCGACATGCATCAGTCTCTACCACAAACTCTTTGGTGAAGTCAGGAAGTGCTAAGACAGGGATGGTGCTCATCTTAGTCTTGAGCTTCTCAAATGCACTGCCAGCAAGAGCAGACCACTCAAACTTCTCCCTCTTTAATAAGTCAGTTAGGGGTTTGACCAACACTCCATAACCTCTCACAAACCTCCTATAATATCCAGTCAAACCAAGAAGCCCCCTGAGTTGTTTGACAGTTCTGGGAACAGGCCACTCCATCATGGCTTTCACCTTACTAGGATCAGCTGACACCCCATGTTGTGTGATAATATGCCCCAGATAATCTACTTCACTCTTGGCAAAGGAGCATTTGCTGAGTTTAATAAACAAGTTATGAGTTTTCAAAACCTCAAAGGTCTGCTGCATATGATCCAAATGTTCATTCCAAGAAGAACTGTAGATTAAGATATCGTCAAAGAAAACCAATATAAACTTCCTTAAGAATGACTGAAATATAGTGTTCATCAAGCTTTGGAATGTGGAAGGGGCGTTAGTTAGGCCAAATGGCATAACTACAAACTTATAATGCCCGTTGTGAGATCTAAATGCAGTTTTCTCAATATCTTGCTCGCTCATTCGAATCTGATGATATCCGGATCTTAAATCTAGCTTTGAGAAGAACTTGGACCCCCCTAATTCATCCAGTAATTCCTCTATGACAGGTATGGGAAATTTATCCTTTATAGTGCTAGCATTCAACTTTCTATAATCAATACAAAGTCGCACAGTTCCATATTTTTTCCTAACCATCACAATAGGGGAAGAAAAAGGACTCACACTTGGTCTAATGACCCCTGATTCCAGCATCTCGGATATCATCTTCTCTATTTCATCCTTTTTACTGGTTGCATATCGGTAGGGCCTTACATTGATGGGATTAGTTCCTTCCTTAAAGATGATCCTGTGATCATGACTCCGGTGGGGAGGTAACCCCTTAGGCACCCCAAACAAGGATTCATACTGCTTTAAAATGCTCTGTACCTCTATTGGAATCTCCTCTGATGATTTCTGCGTACTATCACCTGGAGCTACTTGAACGAAAGCCATGGACATCATGCTAAGCTGGCTTGGTTTATTTAGAATTTTTAACATCTTGACATCTGCAACCACCTTAAAAGTTCCTGGCTGACTACCTCTCAACGAGATTTTTCTATGTCCCATCTGGAATTCCATTTTCAACTGACTGAAGTTCCATCTTATGTCACCTAAAGTAATTAACCATTGGATCCCTAATACAACATCAGCCCCTCCTAAGGGAATAACCAACATATCCGCTCGAAAATCTACACCTTGCATTTTCCAGTGTACTTCTCTGCTCATGAAAGAACTGTGCACTTTACTCCCATCTCCGATCGAAACTGCAAAGGGATGTACCTCCTCCATCCTACAATCCAACCTCTTAGCCACAGTTAAATCCATGAAATTGTGCGTCGACCCCGAATCAATGAGGACATGTACCATCTTGCCCTTAAGCGATCCCTTCACCCTCATGGTCCTATAATCGCTAGTACCATTGAGTGCATGCATAGACACTTGAGCCTGGAAGGATGAATCCTCTCCTTGTTCACCTCCTTCGGTCGCGTCTTGCCACTCCATATCTTCATCATCTTCTTCCTCCATCTCCAATATAAACAATTGCTTCTTCTTGCTGCACTTATGGTTGATGTTGTATTTCTCATCGCACCAGTAGCATAGTCCTTTAGCCCGTTTTTCATCCATTTCTGCAGTAGTAAGCCTCCTTGTGCCCTTGAATGATGGCTTGCTTCCATTCCCCACTTCTTTGGGATTTTCCATCCACTTATTGTTCCCTCCTTGATGTACATTCCCTCCTCTTGCTTGATTTACCCACGAACTCTGAGGATTTGCAAGCAACGGTCTGGAATTTCTCACCAGTGTTTGTGTATGACCATGTTGTAACTTCAATGATTGTTCTGCTAATTTTGCTTGGTTGTAAGCTTTCATCAATGTCCTAGGCCCCAACATCCGCACCTGTACCTCTACTTCTGGGTTCAAATTGGCTAAGAATATGCTAATCGACTGCTCCTCTGTTATCTCCACTTGATTCAATAACTCATCAAATTTATCCAAAAATTCTTGCACGCAACCTGTTTGTTTGAGAGCCACTAGTTCCCCCAACGGATCAGCATGTTCGATATCCCCAAATTGAAGGTGTACTGCCCTAATATAATCGCTCCAACTGGGAATCGCACCCAACCTTGCTTTCATATAGGCTTGATGCCACTGGAGTGCCTTCCCCTCCATGTAAATCATGGCGGTTTGCACTTTTTTTCCCTTCGGCGTCGACATATATTCAAAATATTGCTCCGCCTTACACACCCAACTTTTAATATCGTCCCCATAAAACTTAGGAAACTCAATCCTCTGAAATCGATCGCCTTGGCCATTAAGATTTCCGAGATTAGCTTGACCTCCGATGTTCTCCATTTCTGTCGGAATTTCTGCCGCCGGTGGCCGTGTTTGTTGATTATCCGCCATAGCCCTCAACAACTGCCGAATTTCACCCATTGCATCTCCCTGTACCCGTAACTGCTCGCGCAATTCATCGACCTTTCACCGAAGTTCGCCATTCCTGGTGTTCGCCGGAGCATCTGGCATGGTTATCAGTCCAAGAACCGACTGCTCTGATACCAATGTAACGTGCTAATTGACAAGCACCTCACTGTAAAGTATAAGAATATAGGGATTGAATAGCTTCTGAACAACAATACAGCAATATTCAAGAACAAGAGAGAATATGAGATATTATTTAATGACTTTCTAATCTCCCTTTACATTGTGTGATCTCGGAGAGTATATATGCTAACTTCTGCTAACTGTATGTGATTCTCCTTTATTGCTATCACTAACTACTCCCCAACTACTTAACTAACTTCTAACAGCTTGCTTAACCAACTGACAGTAGGAATTGACTAAAATACCCCCCTTATCCTTTTTTTGGCGCATAACAAATCATCACTCCATGAATTTATTTGTACACACATTGCTTCTCCCCAAATGATACCAATTGTGTCAAAGAGGAATCTGGGTTTTAACGGGCATTCCTATTTTTCCTAGAATTTCTCCTCATTCATGTTTTTAGGATAAGATGATGTACTACGAGCTTAAATGAAGAAATGAGGATTCATACAGTCGATCTTAACTTGTTTGGGACTGAAACATTGTTCTAGTTGTCATGTTTTTATCATCCCTGTACTGACACGATCTATTCATCGTTTGATTCTTAACTATTATTCTACAGAAACTTGGGATCATGTTCCCATTGTTATAATTGAGCAATGGTGATTTTCTTTACAATTCTTACTTAATCTGGCTAATATATTCACTAGATAATGTTGTTGAAATACGGATGTCTGCATATTGGAAAAGATTTAGAAACAAAATCCAAGTTTGACAAAATGTGAAATGAATGATGAAAGGCGAGGAGTTGACCAAAAGTTTCACTATCAATGAGGATTAACACAATAAAAGTAGCTAGGTGTACATACTTGGTTGGTTTCTTTACCGAATTAAGTCAAATCAAATCACTAGTTGGATTTTTTTTTCCACGGTTTATCAATTTGGTATGATTTGTCGATTTTCTTTGCATATACCCCTAGAGTAGCTGTTAATATGTCTTGTTTAGGGGGAGAACATAAACAATTTTAAGAGTGAATTTATAGAATTATTCTCCAGGAATTAACACCGAATGACCTTGAAAAAGAGTGGTTTTAAACTTTTGACTCCCCGTCTGTCGTATAAGCAAACCTTCAAGGCCAAACGTCAAAAAATTTAACAAATGAGATAAAAAATTCAAGACCATCCATTTTCAAGGTCATTTTTATATCCAAATGCACTTTTTGAGACTCAGAAGGAGTGGAGTTTGAAACCTCAGCGTATAATTGAAAGTTTAATACTAAAGTAGGGAGAGACTGGTCCAGGTACGGTTCCTGGGCTTGCTGGACGTGGTCTCGGGTTCATATATACGAACAATTTGGCCACAAAGAGAAGACATGGAGTTGAGTATAAGGTTGTTTTGTTGAAGATATCCGAGAATTTGGTGGTATTTTTGGTACCATTTCCGGTGATTTTCAGAGAGGAATCAATCCTTTGTTCTGGGAACTGATTTCAGCCTTTGATCTCCCTTTATATGATGATTTAACACAATTTTGGGGCTTCTGCTTGATAATAAAGCTCACTAAAGTTGTTGACTATGGTACTCCGAAGTTTAACATTGAGCGATGTTCGAGCTTTCAAGGGCTTGATGAGATTGAGATGAGGAGGAAGAGCAAGGGTTCGGGATGGGTGAATTCAACTTCAGGAATTTAACTACAATAGTCTCTAGAGAAGTGAAATTTAAGAATCAGATAAAGTTCTCTATTTTTAATGGTACTGAAAAAAAGGTAAAACAAAATGTGAAAGAAGAGAATATAGTAAGTGTACTGTCTTATACAGTTGTCACAATTTCTCGAACCACTATGAAGAAGATATATCCACTTAGCTGACCACTAGGAATTTCTCTTCATCGAAGAATGATATGATCTTGATGCTTACTGATTTAAATGGAGAGAGACTGAGAGACAAACTCCATTGGGGGTTTATTCATCGGCAGAAATGCAGTTGGAGGATGGTCGTTCAAGATCATGAAATCTGGTGGAGCCACCACTCAACAAACTTATTCTAGATGGGGGTACTGTTTTTTTCTACAAATTCCTTCCTTTACTTGCCACCTCATCTGTCCCCACTTTGTTGCTTTTGATCTTTACAAATACAATATTTTCTTTTATATTTAATTATTCCATATCATTAGAATGTTAGATCTGACCCACCACACTATTATTTTAATAATTAATTAAATTAATAACCCATGGAATGTTCTATTCCCAAATCCCATTGCCCACACGTATTTTTCTCCCCCAATTCCCAAATCCCTAAAAACTAAATTATTTTTCTCAAAATTCACTCCAAGCTCCAAGCCAGGGAAAAATTTCACAACTTGAAAATACTCACGCAGCCATCATCATCAACGGCCAAGTGCCAACGAAAATACGATGTCATTCCGACAAACAACAATACAAGTCAGAAGTTGATCGTCAGAAGTTAAAGATAATGTTGCACCCCCTATCTTCAAATCCTGGGTTCGCCTCTGAGAGAGACAAACTCCATTGGGGGTTTATTCATCGGCAGAAATGCAGTTGGAGGATGGTCGTTCAAGATCATGAAATCTGGTGGAGCCACCACTCAACAAACTTATTCTTATAGGGATGAAGTTAGTTGCTATTCTCTGATCGTTTTAGCTGCCAGTGGCACACTTGTGAACGACACTGCAATCGGTCTTTGTGCAGCTTATTTATACTCTCCATTGCATGTTTTTTTTTTAAGGGGAATGGGGAAGGGGATTACATGTGGGGAATCGAACCCTCACCAACAAGGTGGAAGTTCAGGTAACTAACCAACTAAGCTACTAAGATTCCCTCTCTCCATTGCATGGTTCATTTTCAGCTTTGTGAATTTTGACTCAGTTTGAGGAGTCCTTTATAGGTTAAATCTGTTGGGTTCGAAATCGAGAGGGCGTCATGCGGAAGTTTAAAGTTTGCAAATCATAAAGATGATAATTCAAACGACACAAAACTAAACTAAACGACACAAAACTAAACTAAAAAAAACATAATATTATTTATGATTTGGCCAATTGACCTACAGATAAAATCTAATATTAAAAAAAATAGAAAAAAACTGTTGGGAGAAAATCTCCCCATAAACAAGACTCTTAAAGTACATTGTTGCTATTGTGTTATGACTTGAGAAAAGATATCTTCTATTTTGAGAAAAGAATAAACTAACAGGAAAGAAATCTTTTCCTACTAGCCTTTTCTCCTAAGAAATTCTTTTCGAAGTAAAACACAATTATAGTAGAATCCGAAGTAAAACACAATTATGGTAGAATCCAAGTAAGGTGGAAAATCCAGTACAAATCCTAACAAATCTCCCCTTGGCCTGAATTTTCTGGCAAAACTGTTCATCATCTTTTTCTTCACGTAATCTTCATCACTGCTGCTTCTCATGCTTAAAAATAAGATTTAAAATATTATAGTTAAAAGTGGGTTAAAAATAAAAATTTATTTTAATTTTTAAAGATGCAGCAACATGAATGTTGAAATATGCTTAAAACTTCTTCTCCACATGTAGTTGGACAAAAAATCTTTATTATCATCAAATTGATTAGAACCATCTTGAACTTGTCTTCAACCTCATTTCGCCAAATTGCAAATTGATTAGAACCGTTTTGAACTTGTCTTCAGCCTTGTTTCACCAAACCATTGGACCTTTGAACGGTAGGCTCTGATACCACCTGTTGTGTTCGAAATTGAGAGGACGTCATGCGGAAGCGTAAAGTTTGCAAATCATAAAGACGATAATTCAGACGATACAAAACTAAACTAAAAACATAATATTATTTATGATTTGATCAATTGGCCTACATATAAAATCTAATATTGAAAAAAATAGAAAAAACTGTTGGGAGAAAATCTCCTCATATCAAGACTTTAAAAACTAAATTGTAGATGATATTGTGTTATGACTTGAGAAAAGATATCTTTTATTTTCTATTTTAAGAAAATAATAAACCTAATAGAAATCTAATAGAAAAGAAATCTTATAACAAAATGCTCCAGTCCCACGATTATTTCTTTCCCTGTGACCATATTGGTGTATATAGTATCAGTTGATTTGAACCCCTAAATCTTGTCTCATTATTAATTATAAGCAATTTGTGCTGTTGTATTCTTTTTTTTTGTCTTGAGCTGGGGGTTTGGAAACAACTTCTCGATCTCACCGCTAAGGTAGTGGTGTTGCGTACAATTGCTCTTTCTAGACCCCGCCTTTTGTGGGAATATATTGGGTATGTTCTTGCTTTATGTCTCACTAAGAAGTGAACTGGCAGGAAATGTACCTACATTGATTATTTGCTGGTATTCTTGTTTGGAATGTGATTGAACTCTGGATAGTCTTTTCTGTCTTCTGGAACCTGGATATCAATACACCTTCAAGATTTGATTCCTCAAATCCTCGCTGATGACTGTCTGCGGCCTCCAGAACCATCACGTCTCATTTGGAAATATCAGAGCCTTGATGGCATTAAAATGCTGGCACCACTCTCGGTAGCGCTACCATAAATGATTGCATCACATTTCAGTTAGATTGACAATTGTTAGCCCACAAGGGAAGAAAAGAGTAAGAGGATGTCATAGATGTCTCCAAAGACGAATATACAAAGAACAGTGTAACTGATACCGAAAATTTGAGCATAGGTTAGTATCTTCATTCTAGTGATCCTATAAAGAAGCTGATGGAAAGATTGGAATATAAAGATAGTGTTACTATAGAATGGACGCTATCATATGTACTGAAATAGCTATTTCAAGATACTGATCTTCCAACGGGTAACTTTTAATTGATACGAGTTTTTTTATGCAATAATTTGTTATGGACAAGGAAAAATTATGCATGAAGTCTCTGCATAACATGCTAGACTGTATGAACCTATCAACCGATTAATGATCCTTGATGACCAGATAGGCTTTCCTTTTAATGTCTATCGTAAACATGGAAGAGAAAATTCTGCTCTATGGTACTCATGCAATATACTCAAACTTGCTGATCAAGTTGACAAACATACAGGTGCCGAATTTCCCTAAGTTTTAGTAAAGAAATTATAGATTTTGAAGAGAACCCATTTATCTACTGGGTTGTGTACTTTGTGGCCATGGCTTGTGCCACATTATGGTTATTGCATTGTACTGTGACAGCAAAAGCAAAACACCAACTCTCCATTACTATTTCTAACTTTACCAGCTTTGTCCATATTGATCCTCTCCAGTTGAGGCATACTGCCCAAGTCACCATTTTGATAACTCCAAATCAGCCATGACACATATAATTACAAGAACTCATGTCATGTGATAAGTAGTTTGCAAAGGGGCTACATTTTGAACGAATTACATGAGCATCATTCCTAAATTTCATGGCTAAGGTATTAAATGGGGCAGCATAAGAAGTTTTAATTGCTTTTATGTTTTGTATACCCTACTACTAAATGAAAAGGCATTTAGCAGTGACCTCTGTTCCTTCATTGTTCACTATTCATTCTCTATGTTGTTCGTTGCGTTATGTTTCATCCCTAGGGTTTTAGTAATCTCTATGCGTGTTAAATATAAAAACAAAGAAAGACACCGGAACAAATACATACACAGAGTGATCAAAAAATACATTCTTATTTGATAAAAATACATACACTAGAAATCAATGAAACCTAAAATACAAGAAGAAAGATGCCATTATGGTTGATAAGGAGTGGCAATCAAGTAAAGGTCATTTTTCAAGGAGGAAGTTACTCCAGCCGATTCAGTCAAGTCCAAGTCGCTTGGCTCCATTCCAGTAGGGAGTTTCCAATCAAAGTGATAAAGCAATTGAGCCAACGGCAAATAAACATTAGCCAAACCAAATGATATTCCGGGACAAATCCTCCTTCCACTGCCAAAGGGAAGATACTCAAAATTATTACCATTAAAGTCCACAGAGCACTGCTCAAATCTCTCTGGCTTAAAGCTTTCTGCGTCATCCCAGTATCTTGGGTCTCGTCCGATTGCCCAAACATTAACCATGACCTTGGTCTTCAGTGGAATCGTATAGTCGTTTAAGTTGGTCTCTTCCATGCATTCTCTTAGGGTCAAAAGTGGAACTGGTGGATGAAGTCGCAGAGTTTCTTTAACGACTAACTTTAAGTATTTTAGCTCCTCTACATCGAATGTTACATTGTCTCTAAAGGCTTCTCGCACTTCTGCTTGAGCTTTGGCGAATACACTTGGAGTTTTCATCATTTCAGCCATAGCCCATACAGTAGTTGTTGATGAAGTTTCTGTTCCAGCACCAAACATGTCCTGCAATTTATGGCAGTTTATTAAATCAAATACGGCGCAAGATATGTTCATTGTATAATGTGACTATTTCACATGCTCTTTCCTCATCTAACTTTTTTGACTATCTGACATTTCCTTACTACATTTTTTTTCTGATTAATAGTTTCGCTATGACAATGGATATGGTTAAGTACGTAAGAACATGGATAGTATTCAAAACTCACAATAATAATAGCTTTGATATTGTTGTTGGTAATGGGAAATTCAAGATTTCTATCCTTCTTAACTCTTAGAAGGACATCAATTAAGTCTTCATCTCCTACTGTATGATCACCCTTGTGAGTTGTTGCAAGATTCTTCTTGCGCTCGTTGATGATATCCTCAACAATTGAATCTACCTGATGGTGGACATCTAGAAGTTTTTTCTTCGTTTTACTGAGAGAATGAAGAAACTTGTACGATGGGAAGATGTCAGCCACATCAAAGCCTCCTGCTAATCTTATCACTTCTCCAATTAGTTTTATAAACTTGTCTTGCTCCTTTAGTACTTGCCCAAATGCCGATCTACATGTCATGGAGCTTGTGAACCAAATGATACTTTCTGTAAAATTAACTGGCTCACCAGAAAATGAAGAGGATCGGATAGAGTCAATGAGAAGAATGGCTTCTTCATTCCTAATTGAGCTAAACGAGCGTACATTCTTTGCACTCAAAAGTTCCATGACGCAAATTTTACGCATTTGTCTCCAGTATTCACCTGTTAAGATAGATGTTGTCATGTGTCATGCAATATCTAACTAAATAAATCTTGGATGATGATAAATAATTCAGCAACAGAAATATATCAAAAAAGACACAACAATAATGTAACATGATTTGGTCAATTAATAACCTACATATGAGAAATTCAAGTTTACCTTCTCCCCCTAAACAAGACTCCTTTCAGGAGTAGATTGTGAATGAGATGAATTGGAAAGGAGAATTCTCAATTTTTATATTTATATTTCTTTCAAAAAAAGTAAAATCAATTGTGGAAAAAATGCACTTTTAACGTTTAAAAAAAAGGTAAATTCCTAATATAGTCAAAAGATATTAGGGAAAATGCGTAACACTCACCGTAGGGGCTAAAGGCAATATCACACCTATCATAAAAGACGATATCCATGGCCATGAGTTTAGGCCTAGACGCAAAAGCGAGGTCATGAGTTTTTAGTACTTGTTTAGCCAACTCAGAAGAAGTAACAACAACTGAAGAAAATTCACCAAGCTGAAGGTGCATGAGCGGTCCATATTTTTTGGCTAAATCTCTAAAAACGTGGTGTGGAGGTCCACTAGCGACGTGATGCATGTTTCCTATAATAGGAAGTTTCCATGGACCTGGAGGCAATTTTTTGGTTTGGCTATTTGAGTCCTTCCACAATTTCCTTATCAAAAAGAGGAAAGACAGAAAAAGGCAGATGGAAGTAAAGCTGAAGAATTGCATTTTGGGAGAGATAGTAATTGCGTTTGGTGATTCTTCGAAGTTCATTTGCATATTATGCTCTTATATAGGTTTCTGGCGAATAAAATAATAATTTGTTCAGCAACTTGGAATACAGTTGGTCAAAATATGACAATTGTTTTTTGTCTTCCTAATTTTGACTCATCACAGAGGAGTTGATTTTATTAGTAGGTAGTTGCCACCTTGGAATCCAATCAGTTGGTTCTATTAAGTTGAAGCAATTTTGACTACTGTGAAATATTACATGGGCTCATTAGCACAAATGCCTCTATTTTGGGTGGTATATAATTCTTGTCCCTGAATTTTGTGGTATTTAATTTTCGTCCTACGGACTTTAAGTGACAAATAATAATGTGTGGTTGATGATGTAAGCCACTTCAGGCCACATTTAAGTGTCTATAAATGATTTATGCCAATATCTTTTTAATGATGTAAATTAAACTCATACATTAATAAGCAATATCCAAAATATTTGTAAATAACACTGACATATTATAACTCTACAAAATTCTAATTATATCGAAATCTTATGGGCATCTAATCAGAGCAGCATCTATATAGTGTGATCAGTTCTTTACTGATTTTGCAATGTTTTTTACTCAAATTCCCGGGTCTTTTACTTTTCTAGAGATTCAATTTTGTACTATATTATATAAATATTTTATTATAAAACGATACTAGCTGGTAATTGTTGGAAATGTTAATCTATTTTCAATATTTAATTTGAGTCATCATCATTGACATGCTTCTTTGTTGTCATATGGTTGATTTTGATCTCCTTTTTAAACAAACAATATCAGGTATATGCCAAGTCTTAGGACTAGGTACCATAAAGCTAACTTTTTAAAATTTTTGATCTCTAATAAGATGTACTTAAAATGATATCTTAATAAATTCAATGATTGTGCAGTGACCAAACACTCTGTATCTTGCAAATATGTTCTTGTATAATGTCAAGTAGGGCAACTGGGAAAATATTTAAAAATGAATTGTCAGTGCTTCCATCATTCACTCTTATAATAAATTTTCATAATGTCAAGTTCTCTCTCTAGAAAAGACCCCCTAGGGAATGACCATCCCTAACCACCCCTCCGACATGGTACCACTACCGACTAAACCGCTAGATCCTCCTCCGACGGACACTATCGTGGAAGCCAACCCCATCCCCAAGCAATCCTTCCAGGACATTCTCTCCGATAAAAGCCAGAGCTTAAACAATTGCTACTACGAAGATGAACCGCACCAATTGTCATCAACAACAAACTCCGAGGAACCCATTATCCTCTCAGATTCTGAAAGGACAAGAATATACTAGCCATGGAATCGATCTGTAATTGTGAAATTATGTGGGAAAAAAATCTCACATCAATACCTTAAATCAAAGCTAACAGATCTGTGGCAACTCAATGAACCCCTCATCCTGATAGATTTGGACTGCGAATTCTACACAGCGAAATTCAACAGTCAAGAAAGCACAAACAAGGCATTGCATGGGGGTCCATGGTTTATCCTGGGCAGCTTCCTCTCGGTCAGAAGATGGGAACTAAGTTTCATCCCACAAAGCTCAACGATCACCCACACAACCATCTGGGTCTGCCTACCCCATCTTCTGACGGAATTCTATGATCAGTCAATTTTGGAAAAAGTTGGTCGAAAGCGGGGAGCCCTTTTGAAAATAGACACCTATACGTCAGCAACCTTGAGAGGGCGCTATACAAGGATCTGTATACAGGTGACCATGAATGCTCCAGTAAAAAAATCAATCAACATAAGCAGGAGGTGGTTTACGAAGATGGAGGTACCATGTGCACGGGGTGCAGATGGATAGGCCATACGGTGAAAACGTGCACGAACAAAACCAACAATACTACTTCTCTTCCACAACCCCAAGTCTCGACAATAGATGCAATGAAGCAACACCAAGAAGAAGATACATGGAAAATGATACCATTTAGAAAGAAAAAGCCACCGGAGAAAGAAAAAGCCCCATATACCAGAGCTCAAGGTAAGTCCAAAAATCAAACGCCTACACAACAGGTAAATTCTCTCCTACTCCTTTAAAGTTAAGTCCCCAAAAAACCAATTTAGGTAAAAAGAGACAATGCCTCAGGGGAACCCCTGATCTTGCTAGACATGGTCAGGACCCCCAGACCTCAATTGTGAGTCATACAGCTCCAAAAGGGCCCACTGACCAGGTCAACCCAAGAAAATTTGACTTTACAACCGGCGAACAGTGTTGACATAGTCAACACTAATCAGAATATGGGCCTACCAAATATCCACTCGAGTGAACTTCATCGCTCAAGAAAGGAAGGAAATCCCTTCATCTCCCAAGGATACACTCAATCAATCAAAAGGAATAACATTTACTCCCCATCAATGGACATGACGGCTGAAGTCACATCCATTAACTCCCTAAACACCAACCAGGGGGTTATTTTAAGCAATACTAATTGCTTTAACCAACAGAACTCCACCTTAACTGCTAAGACTCTAGGAATAACTCAAGGAAATGGACAAACCACCACCACCACTGTTCTTAGTATCAACCCCCCTACCATCAGACCACACTCCAACATTTTGGCTGGAGCTCTGCCTCCACAACTTCCCCCTAACTCTGAACACAATGGTGGGTCACTGGCCTATGGTAACCACCATACAAGACCTATCTTACCTAGCAAGACTGATAAAGGAGGGGCTAGACCATGCAGTACAAAACATGGGAACCAGAATTGGATGCAAGCAATGATGATGGGCTAAGCCCAGGGGAACATCCACCAACTATCCACCCAGGACTATAACAACCTGATGACCCAGGAAACCCTCAGCCTACCCTTCTTCCCTACCTAACTCTCAACTCACCCACTGGTGAGCCCTTAGTTCATTCCATGGACACCTCAGGGTCCACTCTCCCACCAAGTAAACCAAACTTTGGGAGAACACCCAGAAGAGGTAAGAAACACATCCCTGGAACAACTAATCTAGTGCAATAAGGATCTGGAGGAAATGTTAGAAAGTTTTACGGAACCAAGGGATCAGGTCTCAGTCTTAGAAAGAACCTTTCTAAAGGAGTTCAAAAAGCTTATCAGAGAAGCTATTATCCTGTGCTGCCCTCTGAACTTGAAGAAATGAGAAGCGAGAGCCAACAGTGAAGCTGGAAGCCCTGGAACTCATGAAATCCTCTTCCACACTAGGAAAGAGGAAGAAACTAAAACAACCTCTCCCAAATCATTCCCCAATGATGAATTTCATTATCTAGAATGTTAGAGGTGAAAATAGTGCTAACTTTAAAAGGCAATGTACCACCATGGTAAAGCTTCACAAACCTGCTATGTTGATTTTGCTGGAAACCAAGATGACAAATCACAAAAGAATCACTGAAGCCCTTGGCTTCGACCATCAGCTACAGTCAGCTGCAAATGGCTAATCTGGGGGCATAGTGATCATGTGGAAGCTAATATCCTTACCATTGAAAACATATCCATTACTCCCCAAGGTATCCATGCTATGGTAAAGGTAACCCCTTCTTCCCAACCTTGGATCATTTGAGCAATCTATGCTAGTAATGATTTCAATATTCGGAGTACACTTTAGGACAACCTCATTTGCATGTCCCAAAATTACTCCAGATACTGGTTTATGGGTGGGGAGGGGTGGGGTGGCTTCAATGAAGTCCTCCAAGCAAAAAAAAGAAAAAGAGGAATAACATTAGTAACAGGAGGGCTGAACTTCTGAGACACTGCTTAAACCAGTGTCACATGATTGACCTAGGGTTCAAAGGAAATAGTTACACCTGGACAAACAAGAGGTACAAAAATAGGCACCAACTAATATTTGAAAGATTAGACAGATGCTTGGCCAATACCTCCTGGATTTCCAGGTACCCTGACACTAGTGTTACCCACCTCCCTAGGACTAAGTTTGACCACTGGCCCCTCCTGGTCAGACTTGCTAACTCTACTACTAAGGATCCCATACCCTTTAGAATAGAGCCCATATGGTGCAACCACTCATTCTTCAACTACATTGTTAGAGAATCTTTCACTTCCTCCTCTTCCTCCCTCCTTAGCTCCCTCTAGAAATTCCAAACCATTCCAACCCTATGGAATGTAACAACGTTTGGAGATATCTTCCAAATGATGAAGCATATTATGGACAGACTGGAGGGAATCCAAAATTCTCCCAACTTCCCTACTAGCTCCTTCCTCCAAAATCTGGAAGAAGATCTTCTACAACAATATGAGAAAGTGCTGAGTCTAAAAGAGGAATTCTGGATGACTAAATCAAGAATTTCATGGCTAAACCAAAAGGAATCTAATACTAGTTTCTTTCATGCCTCCACCATTTATAAGAGAATGAGGAATAAAATAAACACTATCCAAAAAAAAAGATGGGAGTTGTCTTACAAACCAGACTGATATCAATGATCATATTACCTCCTTCTTCCTCATCCTTTACACTACTGAATAACACAGCTCCCAACTTACTCCTAAGGTCAACCCCTTTCATTGTGGGATCAAGCTTTCCAAAAATGCTAAAGCAGCCCTTGAGGAACCCCTCAGGGACTCTGAGATCACTTTAGCCATCAAATCTTCCATGCCTAGGAAAGCTCTTGGAGCAGATAGATTCCACCCCCTTCTCTACCAAAAATATTGGGACATTGTTGGAGGAAAAACAATCTTTTTTTGCAAGAACACCTTCATGAGATGTAAAATGGACCCTATTATAAACAAGACTCTTCTCTGTCTCATACCTAAGTCTCCTTAAGCTAATGTCATCAAGAACTACAGACCCATTGGCCTCTACAACACTAGTTATAAACTGGTGACAAAAATAATTGTAAATAGGCTTAAATCCCATTTATAATAAATAATTGGTCCTAGCCAATCTAGCTTCCTCTCTAACAAGAGACTAGATTATTGGACCCCCTTTTCCCTACGTCTTCATCCTCTGTATAGAAAGACTCTTTAGAGCCATTAATGAACTGGTCCTCAACAAGCAATGGAATCCCATCTCTATCTCCAACAAGGGCACCAAAGTGTCCCACCTCTTTTTTGCAGATGACCTGACTCTCTTCTCCACAGCTACTAATAATGACAGCCACATCATCACGGAGACACTCCAGACCTTTTGTACCCAGTCTAGTCAGAAGCTCAACCTCAACCTCAACAAATCCAAATACTTTTTCTCTGGAAACTGTAATACCACCACTGTAAATTCTTGTTCCCAAATCCTCAACATTCAACCCATCACCCACTTTGAGAAATACTTGGCATTTCCTATTCTCAACTACAAACCTACTCGTATTGATTTTCAATACATCATTGATAGCATGCATAACAAGCTTACTGGTTGGAAAATAAAAATGCTGAACATGGTAGGAAGAGCTGTCCTAGCAAAAACTACCCTTGAAAGCATCTCTTCCTATGTCATGCAATATATGGCACTCCCCCAGCAAACCACCAAGCTTATTGACCAGATCCAAAGAAATTTTCTTTGGGGCACTACTACTGAAAAGAAAAAGATCCATCTCATTAGTTGGAACACCACCACCTTCCCTAACGAGGAAGAGGGGTTGGGCAATGTAGACATATACTTTTGTCCCTCCCGAGAGTGTATTTTTATCCATTTACCCCATCTTACCATACACACTCAATCATGTGATAATCCATCCTACTAAAAGCCAAGTAAGCAAATTCATAACTATCTTATCCTAACAAACCCTCAACAGATTCACCACCCACCCTATTTAGTTTTTCCATCTCACACCCCTACCCGATACCCCCTCCTACCCACACAACATACATTAAAACCTCATGCCACCTCACACATAACTCTCTATTTTCTATTAAATACACATAATTAACATACGCCTCACACTCTCCTAACACAATACTCACGGGCCTCACACAATTCTACACAAGGCTCACCTCAATTACATTTACTCCACACACACAACTATATAGGCACATAATCACAGATATAAGAAGGGTTTTTTCCATCATCTTCCATAAAAAATTCCATACACACGTACTCTTATAGTAAAACACACACGAAAACTTCCATTTTTCCATGGATTAACAAGAATATACACACGCTGATTCACACACACACAACTACATACACACATACACAACACACACTCTATAGAGAGATTGAATAGAGAAAGAGAGGAGATCTAGAGAGAAACAGAAGGGAGATCGAGAGAGAACCGTGAGGGAAATTGGGATAGAATAAGAAATAAGAGAAAAATCATACGAGGAAAGACTTTTCTGGCGAGTTCTCTTCGAAAATTGCTACAGGCATCCTTTCTTTTTCATTTTCGGTTACTGTCGGAGCTCACCGAAGCTCCGATAATACGAATACAGTTAATCCAAGTTAAATATGACTAAATTGACTGAATCTGACCCATTTCAGTCTGATTTCAACAAAATCCACCAGAAAATAAGTGAAACACCGACATCGTGCATAAAATCTGGTGTGATTTCTTATAGGTTCATGATTTTGGTTCGGTTTTGGTGAAAAATAGAAAGGGTCAGTCAGATTGATTTGGGGGTTAGTTCAGATTTTGGGATTTGGATCGAGTTGGCGGGTTTGTGTTGAGTTCGTTGGATCGAGTTGTAAATTTGGTTTTGGTCCATTGAAGACATCAACAATATGGATTCGAAATAAATTTGAGGTCCATTTTTCATCCCTTTCATAAATTTTTACGTGAATGATGGTGTGAATTATTGTTTGTTTTGATTCGGTGTTTGATATTCGCGATTATGGATTGCATGGTGGAATGATATTCCATTTGTATTTAGAATGAAAATTGAGGGTAGAAATGGAAAATTGATAAAATGAATGTAATTGCCTTTTTGCATCATTGATTGATTGTTTGATTTAAAATTGACGTTGATTGGGTCAAACCCGATAATATCATACTTTAGGGCGAGAATTAATAGGCAAACGGTAGGTTGGGTAGGAAAATTTAGAACTTGTGGAATGTTTGGAATATTTGGTGGAATTATTTGTCTTTATCACATTTGGAAAATGTATTCATTCAGCTGGGGAATGCCCGAAGGTCATTTGTATTTATTCACCGGAGAATGCCCCGAAGTATCTTGTATGCAAAGAAAGTTCATGATCAAGGCCCGAGGCATCGGGTAGAGCATAGTTCAGGGTTAGTATAGTTTAGTATAGGTTTATTTCAGTATATTTTGTTTCAAACTATAATAATTGGGCTGGACATTACTTTTTTAGACTTGTTTTAGTTTGGTTTGTTTGTTTGCTTGTTTTGTGTGTTTTATTAGTTTATACATTCCATAGTGTCATACTAGCCGATATACTCTATAGAGCGACCGTGGTCGAACCACGAGATCGAGGGGTGCCTAACACCTTTCCCTCAGTCAACAAAATTCCTTAGCCGGAATCTCTGTTCGCAAACCAATTTTAAAGAGTCAAAAGTAATTTTGAAAAAGGATTTCCAAAAGTGACTTGGCACACCCGATTATGCCAAGTGGCGACTCTAAGTTAATTGTAAAATGAATCTTTTTTCGAAACAAATTTCATTTTCGTGACCTTAATAATAAAAACCCTTTCAAACTTAAATCTATTTTTTTTTTGGTAAAAAACGGGGTGTGATAGCTCTGGCGACTTTGCTGGAGAACCTTTCAGAATTTGAGCTTATTTTTGGAGTTGTATCGACTTAGTTTGATATTATGGGTGTATAGATATTGTTTGTGTTATTGTTTTATCATTGTTGGGTGCCCACTTGCTACATGTTTACAGTTTTTCCTCTTATGTGTTACTGATTTATATCTGGAATCTGCATAACCCGAGTCATTTCTTTTGCAATAAGTCCTGAAGTACACGTTGTATACACGACCTCTAGTTGAGTCACCCTTATTTTAGGAGGGGGATTCGTCGGCTGGTATAGAGTGGGTGAAAAGCTATCACAACCACCATCAACCATACACTCTCCCGAACAACCTTGTTAGTGGACCCCAACGTAGGGTCAGTCTTTAGGTCATGCTTATCTGCATCATACTGAGACCTAGCGAGACCCACTTGGTCCTTTGTAGGAGACTCACCCTAAAGCATCTGTATGTGCTAAATGTTGCATCTTTGAGAGTTACATGATTATTCAATCAACTGATTTGGGAAAAGCATGTGATGGATTTAAAGAAAGGTGTGTAGACAAGGAAAAACTTGAAAAAAAAGGAAAAAAAGTGAGTCAAGAAAAAAAGTGTTTCATTGTTTTTAGTGTTCTTTATGACTTTTGTTTTTCACAATTCAAAGATTCAAAAGGATTTTTTTTACCTTTTGCACTCATTTACTCAAAAAAACAAAACATCAAAAAGATTTTGCCTTTGTTTCCTTTAGCAAGCATTCATAATTTGAAAATTTCAAAAAAAGATTTTTTTCAATAGGAGTTTTTTTATAAAAGAAAAATTCAAAAAATTACATTTCATATAACAAAAATACCAAAAAAAAAAGATTTTTCTTTCATAGTTGTTGGTGTCAATGTCATGTGAAGTGTCTAATTAAAAACCACAATTTTTTATTGACGTTGTTCATTGTCTGTCTTGGTCGTGTCTCTCAAGTGGTGGTTCAATCGATTCGTTAATATTTAATTGTCCAATCTAGATGAACTATGCACACCTGATTCTCCTCTCTCGGGAGTGAGATACATAGGCAACCCTTTTAGGGTTCGGTGATCTTATTTAAAAAATCCAAAAAGATTTTCTTCACTCTTCATTTAGAGTTGGTGTCATATACTTCTTTAAATGAAAACTACAAAAAAAATATCTTTTAGTAGTTTCAAGTTTCATTTTCGTATGAAATTCAAAATTGAAAACCCAAAAAGATTTTTCTTTGGTAATCATATGTTTTATTTTTTATAGAGACGTTAAAGCTAAAAAATTCAAAAAGATTTTTGTCAATTCTTTTGAAAATTTGTTATTTAACTTTTTTCTTAAAGTTTCAAGAAAAAAGAAAAAAAAGAGAGTTCGAATGGCCATTTTTTTGGGTCAAACTTCACGAGCTACGCACACCTAATTCTCCCCTCTCGGGGGTGAGATACGTAGATTCCCTTCTTGGTTTCAGTGATCTTTTCCAAAAAAAAGGAAAAAAGAAAAAGGTTGTGAGAAAGTGTTGAACTCTAACACGTTTGTTATCTCTTGTTCAGTTAGTTTAAGGTGGTTGGTTTGTGGCATTGTGGCATTATAGCTGATTCTCCATATCACACCAAATTCAAAGGGTTAGTTGTGTCCAACACGGATATAGAGAGTGATATCATGGATCAAACAAAAAGTCAGAAAAATGAGAGTTTGAAGGAAGAGATTAGGAGACTAAGGCAACAAATGATGGAAATGCACCGAGCTTGGGATAGTGGGTTGTATCCTCCTCCATTTTCCACTATTAATCCTGTAAATCCCTTGAGTTTTCCGTCGTAATTGGAAAGTCAGTTTCTTACTATTGTTGATGGACCAAAGCATGACTCAGAATCCATTCCACATCAAAGGCATCTTAATACTTCTACCACTCTTTCTTTAGCTCCTCAGTATAAGCCTATCACATTCACAACACCACATACCGTCTGTGCTATTGTTTCTCAACCTTCTACTGAGGATCCTACTTTGGCTATCAACCCAATGATTGTGTTTTCCCAATCTACTAAAGAGCGTGCAGAAAAGGTTATAAAAAATTCTCTAGGACTTGCAAATTATGAAGATATTTCATATAAGGACTGGGCATGTCTTTAAGTGTTAACCTCTCTCTTAACTTTGAGTTATCATAATTTGAGGAATATGATGGGTACGAGGATTCTGTAAAATACTTGGGACGATATGGTCATCATTTGAGGGGGACTGAAGGGAAGAAGAAAGAAAATATACCTATCGTCGTTCCAGGGGAAAAGCAGAGCTCGAGAGGTCCAACTCAACAATATTATCAGTCTCAATCCCGATCTTACACATCAAATCCACATGCTCACCTACAACAGGGTTCCTTTTTGAAAATCCAAGATATTCCATTCCAGTTCCTTAGTATCCTTTGAACAATGCACAACGGTATACTCATCCGACTTTTTATCCACAATGGCATGCACCAGTCCTTCAATATTTTCCTCAACCCCCATATATTTACCAAGGAACTTCTAAGTCCAAGTTTCAACCGAGGCTGGATTTTGCGAAGTAGAGAAAGTTAAAGGACAATTTTACACCAATTGGGGAGTCGTATGCTAGTTTATTCCAGAGATTGAGAGAGTTGGGCATGATCACTCCTCTCCTTGGGTGTACTCTTAATCCACCTTCAAGAAATTTTGATCCTTATGTACGATGTGCATATCATTCTGATGTTCAGGGTCACAGTATTGAAGGTTGTAGTGCTTTGAAAAAAGAAATAGAAAGGATGATTCAAGAAAAAATGATCGTAGTGCAGAATATTGGCACTTCAAAGGTCACATAAAATGCTTCATCAATGCACAATAATGCAAAATACGTGGCAAGAAATGAGTTAAGCATGGAGATCCAGAACTAATTTGTTGTAGAGAATATGTCTGACAATGGTGGAAGCTCTAGTCATGTCGATATGCAAACCAATGGTTAAGATGTCAGGTTCAGTAATTGAGAAGTCACTCCTCTCCCTACCAGAAAGAGGTCTGTTTTTTCTTTCTTTTCTGTTATTCGAATTATTTCAGGATTGTAGTTCAAGATCTATCTTTTTTTGTCCCTTTGTCGTTTATATTCAAACCCTTCTATCTTTTATTTCAACTAAATGGAGTGTCCCTTTTCCCTTTGTGTTTTAAATATGTGTTGTTTGTTTGTTTTCTTTGCATAGTACATTGTATGTTGGCTTTAGTGATATGATGTGCTGGCGAAATTTTTAGCTAGATCTTAAAATCCAATTTGAGCATGAACATTGAATCAGAGGGCTAAAGTTAGAAAAGAGCATTTGAGAAAATAGGTAGAGTGCTGAGACATTTGGTGACAAGTTGAAGCCTTCTTTGAAAATTAAGGTAATTGTTTTGAGAATCACAGGAATAACTTGGTCATCAATTGAAAAACATTGCTCAATTAGGTCGAATAGTGGATGCGTGAGCCTATATAAAAAGGAACAGAAAGAAAATCAGCTCCACAAAGGGATGAGTCATTCGATGTGAGGAATGTACAACAAAGGGAGGAGTTGTATGTTGGAAAAGTGCATAAGAAGTAGTGACACACATGCTCAATTTAAGTTAATGCTATCCAAAAGTGTCATAAATGATCTTTCTCTCCCACTTTCATATTACATTGTTACGTACTTGCATTTTCAAGGATTGATATGCCGAAGGCATTTCATTTTGCTATCCAAACATTGGGTCATCCTTTGTTTACCCCATTTAAGCTTTAGTTCTATTTTCTTTCATGCCCCTCTTTTGGAATCAAGATAGAGTCAACAATTTTTTTTTTTAAAAAGAAGTATCGAGTAAAAGAATAGTAAAAAAAAATCAAAAAAGAGGAAAAGAAAAAGAAATAGTATGTCAAAAAGAAAGAAAGAGAAGAGTGTCAAGACTAATTTTAATCAGGAAAGGTCCCAAATAGAAAAAAAGCATCAATAAAAGAAAAAAAATCAGAATCAAGCAAAAGAACAAGTTATCGGAACTATGTGTGACCTGATTCTCCTCCCTCGGGGGTGAGATACGTAGGCTGCCCTACTCTGGGCTCGGTCCAACCAAATAAATAATTTAGAATTATCCAGTTAAAAGAAACTGGGGCATGAGTTAATCTTTATTGTTTGAGTCGATTCCAAAAGTTGTAAGTCCCACCCCACATTAAGTGTCGTTTAGGTCTCATGCCATCCTTTCTTCTAACCTGATCCAAAAGCCAAGTTACAACCAAAGAAAGACCTTTAGATCAATCTTTGAGGATGTTAAGGCAAAACATGCAATGTATATGATGATGCATTTTGGAAACTACCTGTCTTCCTCAACATAAAGAATTAGGAGAGAAAAATGAGAGAGTCTTATCGGTGAAAACCCTCATGGGCACCGTAAGACGATGGTAAGTTGAGAGAAATAAAAATGAGAGAGTATAATTGATGAAACTCCTCATAGGCACCATAAGGCAATAGTAAGTTAAGATAAATGAAAATAAGAGTGCCTCATTGGGGAAAACACTCACAGACATCATGGTAATGTGAGCTGTGAGAAAAAAAATGAGAAACGCTTATTGGTGAAAACCCTTCAAGGTGTCACTAGCCGAATGAAGTCTCTGAGTTCAATTGGTCTATGGAAGCACCTCAATTTTAGGGTCATTAACTCAACAATTGGTATAAAGTTTGGATGGAAAGATCAGATAACTTAATCCAAAATGCATGGCATAATCATTAGAGTTGACTGTCATTTTTAGATAATTTTTTCATTTCTTTGTTTCAAATGGGGACATTCATTGTCTTTTCTTTCTTCTCTTTATTTTTATTTTATTTTCTTGAGTCAGTTATCCAAATAAAAAATCATTACCATTTTTGTCTTGTCTTTGAGTCAAGTCCATGTCAAAATAAGTGAGAAAAGATTTCAAAAGTTGCTACCAGCTTCTTCAATTGCACAAAGCAAGACAAAAACCCAGCACATGAAAGAGATATGATTGTGAGCCGAAATAAGGCATCCAGAAAGTTTTGTCAAAAGACAAGTCTGGGAACTTAGGGAAATACCAAAGTTCAAAGGGTTTATCTGAGAAACATGGCAAAGCTGAGATACTATGTTTGTTTTAGAGTCATTCTTAATAATATGAGTTTGGGTCAATGATGGAACAAGTTAATGACATATGCTAATAGTTGGAAGTAAGGTTAAATGTGACGAGGGCAAGAGAGATTGCCGCAAAGGCTAAAGCCACAAACCAGCCACCCTGTTTTAAACTCATAAGTTTTCTTTGTATGAAACATGAATAATTGCTACCTTCTAATCAACGGCTTCAAAGCGCAAATATCCAGAGGTGCAATTTCTCATTTCTGCAAATACAAAAGCAGTGTTGCTGTACAGTTTTGGTAATCCCAATTATGGTAAAATTCATCATCTTATACCTCTAAGAGACACATTCTCTAATTTGGGTCTGTCATGTCTCATGACTAGGAGGTGCACATCCTAATTTAAACCATTAATTCTGAAAGATGCACTTTTAGTAAGAACCTTTCACTTTCACACTTAAGAGGGGGACTTGTTGGTCTCAGTCATTCAATTTTACCCTCAAAAAGTGCATTTGTTGATCAGAATCTTGATTCATCTTTGCATTATGCACTGTTTCAAGTAGTTATGATTGAGTTTGACACCTGCAAAAGCTTTTGATGATAAATTGGGGAAAAAAGAAAATTTAATTCCTATTATTTGAAACTTCACTTTAGGACCTTCCTACAAAATGAGACTTTATTTTGCTTGAAAATGGAATCTTTCTTTATCATAATCTTTGTTTGGGTTAATTTTTGTTCTAGTTTTGATTTTGCTTTTAGAAGCCCGCCTGGAGAACAGAGTGATGAAATAGCAAGTCAGGAGCCTGCTTAAAGAACAGGGTGATAAAATTGAAAGTCAGGAGCCTCCCTGAAGAATAGGGTGATAAAATGGCAAGTCAGGAGCCCGCCTGAAGAACATGGTGATAAAATTGAAAATTGAGAGCCCGTCTGGAGAACTGAGTGATGAAATGGTAAGTCAGGAGCCTGCTTGAAGAATAGGGTGATGAAATTGAAAATTAAGAGCCCGCTTAAAGAACAGGGTGATAAAATTACAAGTCAGGAGCCCGCCTAAAGAACAGGGTGATAAAATAGCAAGTCAGGAGCCCGTTTGAAGAACAGGGTGATGAAATTGCAAGTCAGGAGCTCACCCAGAGAATAGAGGAAAAAAATTTCAACTTGGGAGCTCGCCTAAAGAATAGGGTGATGAAATTGAAAGTCGGGAGCTTGCTCGGATAATAGAGTGAATAAATTACAACTCTAGAGCCTGCCCGAAGAATAGGGTGATGAAATTAAAAGTCAGGAGCTCGCCCAAAGAACAGAGTGAGGAAATTACAAGTCAGGAGCCCGCCTGAAAAATAGGGTGATGAAACTGCAAGTCGGGGGCTCGCTCGGAGAACAGAGTGAAGAAATTAGAGCTTCCGAGCCCACCCGAAGAATAGGGTGATGAAATTACAAGTCGAAAGCTCTCTCGAAGAATAGAGTGAAGAAATTGCAACTCGGGAGACCGCCCAAAGAATAGGATGATGAAATTGAAAGTCGAGAGCATGTCCGGAGAACAGGGTGAAGAAATTGTAACTTAGGAGCTCGCCCAAAGAATAGGGTGATGAAATTAAAAGTTGGGAGCTCGCTCGGAGAACAGAGTTAGGAAATTTTAAGTCAGGAGACCACCTGAAGAACAGGCTGATGAAACTGTAAGTTGGGAGCTCTCCCTAAGAACAGAGTGAAGAAATTGCAAGTCGGGAGCCCGCCCGATGTGATGAAATTGAAAGTCGGAAGCTCGCCCGGAGAACAGAGTGAGGAAATTGTAAGTCAGGAGCCCACCTGAAGAACCGGGTGATGAAATTGAAAGTCAAGCAACAAGGTTAAGAGATTGAAAGTCAAAGCAACAATGTGAAGCAATTGAAAGCTAATAAAATGAGGAAATTACAAGTCGGGAGCCCGTCTGAGGAACAAGGTGACGAAATTGTAAATCCAAAGATTAAAAAATAGCAAGTCAGGAGCCCGGTTGGAGTACAGGGTGATGAAATTAAAAGTCAAGAAACAAGGTGAAGAAATTTCAAGTCAGGAGCCCACCTGAAGAATAGGGTGACGATTTTCAAATTTAGGATCAAGGTTCAGAAACACCACCGACAGAACATGGTCAATTTGTGAGTTCATCCCTAATATCAAATTTTGTATGGAGAAATAATCTATTCTCAAGTTCAACCCAAAGAAGATCAGATCTTTTGTCAATTTTGAAAGCATCAGAAACTCAAGTCAAAAGTCCATAAGAAGCTGCATAGATAGGACTTTTATAATTTTTGTTATCTTTTAACTTGTAATTTTTGTTTTTGATGTAATGATAGAGCCGCAGATCGGAACTTCGATGGGACCTTACTCAAATCTCCAACTCGGTATAATCTCTCTCTTTCCAACCCTTTCGATATACCTGTGACTTTATTTCATCATAACTTGGGTAGGTAAGATGTCCTAAATCAAGACTCGGTGGTACTCTGTCCTTCTTTTCCTCCCGTCGAATAATGGTCGGGTCAAAATTCTGTCTCGTCTATCTCTTTTTCTGAAAATACTTTGTGTTTACTCCTAAAGAGGGGCATGATGTAGACACGTAATTTTGTCCCTCTCGAGAGTGTATTTTTACCCATTTACCCCATCTTACTATGCACCCTCAATCATATGATAATCCTTCTTACTAAAATCAAAATAAACAAATCCATAACCATCTTATCCTAACAAACCCTCAATAAATTCACCACCTACCCTAACTATTTTTGCCATCTCACACCCCCTATCCCATACCCTCTTCTACCCACACGGCATACACAAAAACCTCATGCCACCTCGCACATCACTCCTTATTTTCCATTGAATACATGCAATTAACACATGCCTTACACTCTCATCACACAATACTCATGGGCCCCACACAATACCACACAAGGCTCACTTAAATTATATTCACTCCATACACAACTATATAGGCACATAATCACAGATATATGAGGGTTTTTTTCCATCATCTTCCATAAAAAAATCCATACATACATAATCTCACAGTAAAACACATACAAAAATTTCCATTTTTCCATGGATTAACAAGAATATACACACGCTGATTCATACACACAAAGATACATACACATATACATGACATACACTCTATAGAGAGATTGAATAGAGAAAGAAGGGTGATCGAGAGATAACATGGAGGGAGATTGAGAGGGAACCGTGAGGGAAATTGGGAGATAATAAAAAATAAGAGAGAAATTGCTATAGCCGTCCTTTCTTCTTTATTTTTGGTTACTGTCGGAGCTCACCGGAGCTCTAACGATACAAAGATAGTTAATCCAAGTCCAATCCAGCCAAATTGACTAAATCCGACCCGTTTCAGTCCGATTCTGACAGAATCCATCAAAAAATAAGTGAAACACGAACGTCGTGCATGAAATCTGGTGTGATTTCTTGTTGGTTCATGATTTTGGTTCGATTTTAATGAAAAAATAGAAAGGGTCAGTCGGATCAATTTGGGTGTTAGTTCAGATTTTGGGATTTGGATCGAGTTGGCAGGTTTTTGTTGAGTTCGTTGGATCGAGTTGTGAATTTGGTTTTGGTTCGTTGGCGGCATCAACAATTTGGAGTCAAAATAAATTTGAGGTCCATTTTTCATCATTTTCTTCATAATTTTGTATTTTATGTGAATGATGGCGTGAATTATTGTTTGTTTTGATTCGGTGTTTGATTTTCGTGATTATGGATTGCATGGTGGAATGATATTCCGTTTGTGTTTTGAATAAAATCTGGGGGTGGAAATGGAAAATTGATAAAATAAATGTAATTGCCTTTTTGCATCAATGATTTATTGTTTGATTTAAAATTGATGTTGATTGGGTCGAACCCGATAATATCATACTTTAGGTCGAGAATTAATAGGCAAACGGTAGGTTAGGTAGGAAAATTTAGAACTTGTGGATTGTGGAATTTTTGGAATATTTAGTGGAATGGTTTGTCTTTATTGTATTTGGAAAATGTATTCATTTCGCTAGGGAATTCCCCGAGGCCATTTGTATTTATTCACCGGGGAATGCCGCAAAGTATCTTGTATGCGAAGAAAGTTTGTGACCAAGGCCCGAGACATCGGGTAGAGCACAGTTCAGGGTTAATATAGGTTAGTAAAGGTTTATTTCAGTATCTTTTGTTTTGGACTGTAATAATTGGACTGGACATTATTTTTTTGGACTTGTTTTGGTTTGGTTTGGTTTGTTTGCTTGTTTTGTGTGTTTTATTGATTTATAGATTTCATAGTTCCATACTAGCCGATATACTCTACAGAACGATCGTGGTTGAAGAACGGGATCGAGGGGTGCCTAACACCTTCCCCTCGATCAACTGAATTTCTTAGCCAGAATCTCTGTTCACAAATCGGTTTTAAAGAGTCAAAAATAGTTTTGAAAAAGGATTTTCAAAAGTGACTTGGCACACCCGATTATGCCAAGTGGCTACTTTGAGTTAATTGTAAAATGAATATTTTTTGAAACAAATTTCATTTTCGTGACCTTAATAATAAAAATCCTTTCAAACTTAAATCTATCCTTTTTTGGTTAAAAAGGGGTGTGACAGGCATCAAAAAAAGCAAGCTAAAGAACAAAGCCATGCTAGATAACTTGGCTTGGAGGATGTATCATAACCCCCAAGCTCTTTGGGATAGAATGCCCTACCACAAATACTGTAGACCAATGTCTAGAGAACCTAAGAAGAGATACTCCTCCAAAATCTGGAAATGCATCAGAGAGGGATGGTCCATATGTAACAAAAACATTATATGGACCATCCACAAAGGGAAATAGAATAAACCTCTTTCATGATAAATGGTTACCCAACCATGATTCCATCAGAAGCCATATACAGGTCCTCTAAACCTAGTCGAAGACCTGCTCAAATTGAAAGATATCATCTCAAATAGCTCTTGGAACCTGGATGCACTCTCCTTTACTCTCCCCCGGGACCTCTCCCTAAACATCCACAACTCTTTCATCGCCCAGAACAACCTTCTTGAGGACAAGCTTTACTGGGATACACTGGGAATGGCTTGTTTTTTTATGAAAATTGTGTACCAGGTGGTTAGGGACAAAAAAACCAAGCCTTAGGCTAAGGGAACCCTTTCTTTGGATGGATTTGTAAATTGGATGTCCCAAATAAGATTAAATCCTTTATCTGGCTTCTCCATCACAAGAGACTTCCCACCAGTGCCTACCTCCACCACATTGAGGTTACCATCACCTCTAGTGTAATTTCTGTGGTGACCAGGAGGAAACCATAGATCACATCTTCTTCCAATGCCCTAATGCATCCTTCTTTTAGTCAAACCTAGCCAGCAAGAGCTCTAGCATCCATTACTTCAATTCCAATGTTCTCCACACTGATAACTGGATGACCACATGGACCAGTATAAAAAATATGGGGATGGAATCATCTTTTTTTCCCTTTGGAGCATTTGGATTAAGAGGAATAATAACCTCTTTAACAAAAAAAATGATCTTATAGAGACCAACCAAGCCATCCATCTAGCTACTGAGTTTTTATTTTTGACCAATAGAACTGGGAAATATTCCAGTCCATCCCACTCCATCTACCTTAAGTGGGAAACCCCACAAGATAGCATCAACAAGATGAATACTGAATACTGATGGAGTTTATAGGAAGAGTAACAGTGCAGGAAGACTAGGTGGTGTGTTCAGAAACCACCTAGGTGCTTGGATTCTGGGCTTCTCAAAATCAATCATAAATACATCCCCCTTAGAGCTGAACTCCTGGCCATTCTAGAAGGTCTTCAGATTGATAAAAAATACCACCTCTACCCTCTGCAAATCGAAACAGATGCCCTAGAGGCAGTTAACATGTTCTCTAAAGATCATGCCATATTTAGTAACATCATCTTTGAATGCAGGTCATTACTAAGCAAGCTGAATGCTCCATATCCCAACCACATCTGAAGACAGAATAATAAAGTAGTAGACAACCTAGATAAGGAATGAAGAGGGGGTCCAACAACAACAAACCTACAAACTTTGGCCCAAATTCTAACCCACAACATCTTGTGAACATCCCACCCCTCCCTGTTGAATGATTAATGAATAGTTGTCCTTTTGACCCAAAAATAAAATTTCACAATGTCAAGTTAGGCAAATGATGGGAAAAGATTAATATATGGAAGCTCATTCTATTTTTTAGGAAACAATTTCCAAGTATGGTCTCTCACCACTATAAATACTGTTTCACTGCCTACCATTTATCTCATCAACTTGAGAGCTTTTTTCAATCTAACTTAGAAGAACCAAAAACACTCTTATTCTTTGTTGCAACAATGACCTCAGTTGTAGTTGGAAATAATGTTGTGAACCAATCAAAGAAGAAAAGATCATTTGTCCCATCGCCAATTTCTCTCCAAGTCTATAGGGAGATAGTTTCCTTTCCTTCTCCATCGATAATCATGTAAGTAATTAATATTTGTTATTTTTTCTTCATAGTTCCTTCTTAGTTCTTTACTTTTATTGGACAATGTAGTTTGATTTTTGTTGTTTTTTTCAATATATTTTAGGTTGCACAAAAATATGCTCGAGAGATTGAAGTGTTGAAGGAACAAACAAGGAGTATGTTGTTAGATACCGGACTGGAAATGACTGACAAATTAAATTTGGTTGATTTTATTGAACGCCTTGGGATAGCCTACCACTTTGACAAAGAAATTGATGACATCTTGAATTAGATTTACAAAGAAAATTATGATTTTGAGGGCGATGACAATAATGATTTATGCACTTGTGCTCTTAAATTTTGATTGCTCAGGCAACATGGTTACAACATCTCTATTAGTAAGTTCGTCTTTAAGTACAAATTCAATGTTGATGTAATATCATATGTATTATTTATTTGATAGGAAGGCTAATTTGTGTATTCTTCCTTGCAAATAAAAAATATTCAACAAATTCCTAGATGGAAAAGGCAAATTCGAGGAGTCTCATGCTAGTGATGTCTTAGGATTGTTAAGCTTGTACGAAGCTTCACATGTAAGGATTCATGGTGAAGACATCCTAGAAGATGCACTCGCTTTCTCCACTACTTATCTTGAGTCTGCAACTTTATATTTGAACTCTCCTCTTAAGGATCAAGTGATGTATTCCCTTGAGAAATCTTTGCACAAAGGTATTCCTCGAATTGAGATTCAATTTTTTTTCTCATCAATCTATGACAAGCAGGAAATAAAGAATGATGTGTTACTTCAATTTGCCAAATTGGATTACAACTTGCTCCAAATGTTGCACAAGCAAGAACTTGCTGAAGTATCAAGGTGAGAATATATAAAAATTTTGATTGATCATTTAGAAAGTACTGATATTAATTTATTATGATGCAGGTGGTGGAACGATTTGAATTTCGTTAACACACTTCCATATGCTAGAGATAGAGTAGTTGAATGCTACTTTTGGGCATTAGGAGTATATTATGAGCCTTAATATTCTCAAGCTCATGTCATGCTCGTTAAGACCATAGCAATGATCTTAATTGTGGATGACACCTACGATGTTTATGGTACAACTGATGAACTAGCCACATACACAGATGTCATACAAAGGTATGAACTTTGATTGATCAATTCACTTACTCAGATATACCTTAAAAGTGAAAATCATGAAAAGATTAAAGCGAGTTATTGCTCATTGTATTTATGCTATTTTAAAATGTATAAATTTACCTTTACTTTTTAACCTTACAGATGGGATATTAAGGAAATTGATTGTCTGATTACATGAAAATCAGTTATAAAGCTCTTCTAGATCTTTATGAGGACTATGAGAAGGAAATGTCTAGTGATGGAAGATCTCATTTTGTTTATTATGCAAAAGAAAAAGTGCGTCTCAACTATCTAACTATCATTTACTTTCTTCCTTAAATACATTTCTAACTTTGGTTTTTCCTTCTTTTTGTGAATATAAACTAGAAGCAATTCAGTTACAATTTTCTAGCATATACTTGGTGTTTACAGATGAAAGAATTGGTAAAAAGTTATAATATTGAGGCAAAATGGTTTATTGAAGGACATATGCCACCTGCTTCTGAATGCCTACACAATGCAGTTGTAACTACCACTTACTACTTCCTTGCCACAACATCATATTTGGGCATGACGTATGCTAAGGAAAAAGAATTTGAGTGGTTGTCTAAAAATACAAAAATTCTTGAAGGTTGTGTGGCAATATGCCTAGTTATTGACGACATAGCCACATACGAGGTATGAGAATTCAAGTCATATCTTATAAATTTATTACATTAAAAGATATTTGAACAAATAGAATGTTGTGTCCACAATGGAAGAAACAAGATTTAAGGTAACTCCTAATCTAACTGCATTTGCAGGTTGAGAAAAATAGGGACAACTTTCAACAGGAATTGAGTGCTATATGAGAGATTACAGTGTATCAAAAAAAGAGGCAATGGCTAAATTTCAAGAAATGGGTAAGGCAGGATGGAAGGATATTAATGAAGGAATGCTTAGACCCACTCCTATTGCTATGGAGTTTGTAGAAAAGTAGAATAACATGTTTGTAGTTTTAATGATTGACAAATAAGAACCTGGTTTACTACTTGTTGTCTTTTGTATGCTATATTATGTGAACAAGGTTCCAGAACTGGTGTGAACCAGGTTCCAGAAAAGGTGGCGTGAATCCATAAGGAAATCAAGCAAAAATAAGGAAGATTGGAGCCATGAAATAAAGAAGAAAATGGACAAAGGAAAAAAGAAGGAAAGAAATAAAGAGCAAAGAAGGAAAGAAATAACAATAAGATGTAGAGTCTAAATAGGAGTCAAAGTTTCCTTATATGATACAATCTCCTTATAAGAAAAAGGAATCACATAATTCCTTATAGGAAACTATGTTCCATTTGGAGAAGGAGTCCCAGTCCGTGATATTCTAGAGTATGAAAAATCTCCAACATATATATATGGCATGAAGATCATTGAGAGCCGCACCTATTGCATATCCACAAAATATATCATCTTGAGAGCAATAGCCATCGAAGAAAAAACTATAGGACTTTATCACAACAAAATAGAAACTTGGTTCACAATTTCTATTTGAGTTTGCATTACTGAATGCTGAAGTTTGAGAAGTTTATGGCTAGAGTTAGTAGTCTTTGTTGAGTTCATCAGTTGGAGTAAATTGACGAGTTTTGAGTCTATAATTGGATAGATTTTGAGATGTATTCTTTTCTATTATTGAAAGTTGTGAGTGTGAGTAATAAAAAGCGGGTTTGACTTCTTATTCATGGGGTGTTTTAACAAGAAGCGGATTTGACTTCTTATTTGTGAGGCGCTGTAACAAGAAGCAGGTTTGACTTCTTAGAGTTCTCATATAGTGGTTGAACAATTGTAGTAAACTGTTGAGTTGTGAGTTAAGAGTTAGGTTCTAGGATTATGAGGTTGTAATCTTGAACAAAGCTCATTGAAATTAGTGGAGATCGGTGGTGAAATCCTACACAGTTTAGGTCGTGGTTTTATACTCTCTTGAGCAAGGAGTTTTCCACGGTAAATTTGTGTCGCACTTTATTTTACTGTTTCCTGATTACTGCAATTTCCGAGACCAGGTTCCTAATACGTGTGGTGGGATTAGTTAATTTTTGACAGTTGGTATCAGATCCAGGTCATTTCAATTAAAGGATAACACCTTGAAAAAGATCATATGGCTACCCCACCAATATCTCAGGAAAGTTCTTCGCAAATTAGACCACCCCTCTTTAACGGACAATATTATGGGTGGTGGAAGAATAGAATGATAGACTTCACTATTGGAGAGGATCATGATCTCTTGATCATTGTGTTGGATGGACCAAAAATTCCAACCAAGCTTGGTTAAGATGGGAAGACACAAGTTCCTAAAGGGAGATTGGAATTTGATGATAATGATAAGATCAATGTTTAAAACAATGCAAAGGCAAGAAAAATTCTAATATGTGGCATTAGCCTCGATGAGTACAATAGGATATCCTCTTGTTCCACCGCTAAGGAAAATTGGGATACGTTGCAAACTGCTCATAGAGGTACTAGTCAAGTGAAGAAGTCTAAGATTGATGTACTAAACAGAAAATATGAATTATTTAGGATGAAGGAAGGATAAACTATTCAAGAGATGCATACCAGGTTTATATCAATCATTAATGAGATCTACTCTGTAGGTAAAGTTGTTCCCAATAGTAAGGCTGTCCGAAAATTGCTCAGTGTGTTGTCGGAGTCATGGGAATGTAAGGTTGAAGCTATCTCTGAGGCTCATAACTTGGACACATTAACCATGGATGAGCTCATCAGAAACTTGAAAACGTATGAGCTTAAGAAAAATCAAGAACGTGAAATTATTAGGGTCACACAAAAAAATAATTTGGTTCTAAAAGCTACTGAAAGGTAGATTTTGAACCTGAAAATTTGGCACTCACGACTAGGAGATTTCAAAAGATGTTGAGGAAGAGCCTGAATTCACAAAATAGGAACCAGGTTCTAAAAAATTATGAAATAGAGAATCATGATCAAGTGTGTTACAAGTGTGGCATTCCTGAACACTTCATCAAATTTTTACCTTTATGAACGGTGGAGCACAAGAAAGATAGTCAAGAAAAATGTAACAAAAAAGAAAGACCTATTTTTTCCAACGCATAGAATGATGACAAAACGTGAAGATGATGTTGTTAAAAGGGTTCTTACTAAAATGGAAAACTCTTCTGATGAATTTGAAGATGAAGAACCACAAAATCGATCACTACTGGCTATGGTGGAATCTGATGATGAGGACACTTAGCACTTCTTGCAATTGCTGATTCAGATGGTGAACAATAGGAAGAATGTTTCAAGGAGGCCATACTATCACACATGGAAAGTTCAGACTCAGAAAATGATACTGAACAAGGAGGATCTGAGGTATGTTTTCTTGATCTTAAACCTAAACTAGAAAACTTTTCTAAGAAAAAACTTAAAAATTTGGCTTATGTTCTTATTAATGCCTATTATTCTGCTTGTTCAGACAAGAATCAGCTTATGAGTGATTATGCATCTTTAAGAATGGACTATCAAACTCTTGATGAAGAAAATTGTTCCTTAAGAAACTCTTTATAGGAATTTTCTTCTAAAGGAGAAATCCAAGCAACCACCTTTCAACAATGAAGATAACATCAAGAAATTGACTATAAATCTTAAAGAGATTACTGAAAGGAACAGGTTGATACAGGAAAATCTTGCAAGGACTAAATATGAGTTAGAACATAATAGAAAGTGGACCAGGTCCTCAACACAATTAACTCAAATTCAGGATAGTCAAACCACCACTAGACATGGGATTGGTTTTAAACCTGAAAAGCACAAGTCCTCATCTGGATTAAAGTTTTGTACTCACTGTGAAAAAAAAGGCCATCTTATAAATCAATGTCAAGGTCAAATTCAGGCAAATCATAAAAATATTAATTTTGTCAAAAAAGGACCTGGTTCTTATCAAATGAATCATTTTAGTTTTGTTAAAAAAAATCAGGTCCTTACCTTGCAAATACTCAAAAGAAATAGTTATCTTCTTTGCCTTTTTGGGCTAGAAGAGATGTTATTCATCCTTTTACTCACAAGAAGGGACCCAAGTTAATTTGGGTACCCAAGACTAATCTTTAACTAGTGTTTTAGGTGAAGGTGAGAGGAAAATATAAATCATGATAGTTGAATGATACATGCTACAGACACATGATGGAAATGCAAGAAAGTTTTCTCTCACTCACGTATTTCCAAGATTACAAGGTCGTCTTTGGAATGGGACAAAAAAGATTGAAACATAATTTGCTAAGCATCTTTTAGATGCATAAAATAATCTCAAATTCTGAAACTCGGTTCAAAATGAAAGAGTAATAAAAGTCCTGTTTCATAAGTTACCCAACACCCAATTCAGTAAAGCAATGCTAAAAGTGCTCAAAATCAAGAAGAATGTAGGAATTTTTTAGTTTCAATAATAAAGGTTCGCTCACAACAATTGGGAAAACTATGCAATAGGAAGCTGGTTCGTGCAAATTTGTAGAAAGATGATGAATAAAATTGATCTTGTGAATGACAATCTTGATGATCGTGATCTTGAAGAGTATATTGACAATGAAGGATTTTTTATTGCTTGAGATGATTGTGAATGGTCAATACCAGCAAAACCTGGTTCCCAAGTTGTTCCTGAAAATGATCAAATCCACAGTTTATGGTGATCCTCATATTAGTGAGGAGGTGCATGAGACAGGGGGAACAAATGTTGAGAATATGTATGGTGAACAAAAAAGAAGGGGAACTGTTGGATGATTAAAGGGTTCAACGCAATGTGAACCTGATTTCTCTTTAACACATCATCATGGCTTCCTTAATAATTGGCTAGTAAATGAACAATTTTATGCTTTATTGGACATCTAATATATATCTAATAACTCAGTCTCGTACTATTACAGGTACACACCCCAGACACATCTCTGGCAATGGCCTGCTTTCGTACTAATTGCATCAAAAAATTGAAGAGGAGCTCGGAAAAGGGGAACCTGATTCCTTATTTATAGTTAGGTATGTACCATCCCTTTTGATGCATGTATTTCTTGAGTATGTGTAAAACTTGAGCACTAGTGAACCTGATTCATTCTTAAAAAGCCATTTCTTCCAAGAAAAGCACCAAGAATCCTTTTTTTTCCTTTTTAATATTTAACATACTTCAATCCCAATCCACTTTGATAAAGAGGATCTCAGTCTTAAAATTACCCTAGATCCAATTCAGGAGAACATAGTCCATTTCCTTTACCGTCTTCATTGTATTAACCACCTCATTCATTTGAAGTAGTTTCACAAATCCCAAATCATGGCCTTACCTCTCAAGTGTAACTAACTATTCTTGGGGGGAACAACCTTCTTAGAAATAAACTACGATCAGTTCCCTTATTGTTGCTAAATCCATCATCATTGCACTAAGTATGATGAGTTTCTTAACCATAGATATTCTTCCACAATCCGGGTTTGAACTTCATCAAGAAGAAGTTATTTGATAAAAGTACCTGAAGGAGTAAGATCTCTGTGCATTTGAATCAGGTTCCAAAAAAATAAAAATAAAAATAAAAGGGTCCGATCACTCAATTGTTGTTTCACCTACATCTTGCAAATGCACAATTTACTTAAAGCTGAAAATACTCAGCTAAAGGTGGACCCATGTATTCTTAGCATGAACTATTGTGAAAAAAAAATGCCAAAAGAAAAAAGAAAGTGCACAATGGTATGGAAAAACATTCCACCTCCTTTTTCTCAGCCTTAGTACTTCTCTTCCTAGTATATATCCTCGAGTCCCTTTGCCTCCAATTTTTCTTATGGTACTTATGTTTTGTCTCATACTCATGATATGATAGGATTTGATTGGGGTCCTAAGGGATTAAATTGGTCCATGTCTACTTCATTGTGTTTCTTCTCTGCATGTCTTAATTGTGTATGTAAGATGGTTAATATCCTTAGATTGACTTACCTTATTGTCAACAAGTGTGTACTGAATAGTATTGCCCATGTGTCCATGAGTTAAAATGATATTGCACTCATTGTATGTTCATTGAGTTCTTTGTTTTTTGATTTTCAATGATGCCAAAAGGGGGAAATTATATGGCGTGGACAAAGAATATATGATGCATTGTTTGTATCATCAAAAAGGGGGAAATTGTTGGAAAACAGAAGAACATGATTGTAGTTTTGATGATTGACAAATAAGAATATGGTTTACTACTTGTTGTCTTTTATATACTATATCATGTGAACTAGGTTTCAGAACAGGTGTGAACCAGGTCCCAGAACAGATGGCGTGAATACACAGGAAAATCAAGCAAAAATAAGAAAGATTGGAGCCACGAAATAAAGAAGAAAATGCACAAAGGAGAAATGAAGGAAAGAAATAAAGTTCAAAGAAGAAAAGGAATAATAAGAAGATGTAGAGTCTAAAGAGGAGTCAAAGTTTCCTTATATGATACAATCTCCTTATAAGAAAAGGAATCACATAATTCCTTATAGAAAACTATGTTCCATTTGGAGAAGGAGTCCCATTCCATGATATTCTAGGGTATGACAAATCTCCAACATATATATATGGCATGAAGATCATTGAGAGTCGCACCTACTGCATTGTAACACCTCGTATTTTTGAACTAGAAATTGAACTGTTGTTCCTACGTGTGTAAGCTCTAATAAAAATTATTTTCAAGTGAGAATAAGTGTCATGATCTATATCCTCGTGTTAGAAGTGCTTTTGAGGTGAAAAATCTTCATAGGAATCACTTAGAGAGAAGTTGAGCTAAGAACCTTTGATTCGGCTAAATCTTTATTTTTGATGTTACAAGGGTCTACTTTGAATGTGTATAACTTTTGATACACGTATAATTTTTCAGATAAATACCCACCAAATTGTAGATAATTGAGTCAGCTTTCCAACGATACCAATTTTTCCTTAATCCAATACCCGAGCGAAAAGTTATGATTATTTTTGTCAGAACCAGTAGCTGCGTGCGATAAGCATGTGGCGCACACTCCATTTCACCCTTGTGGGGGAGTGATATAGAGCATACAACGCACACTCCATTTTGGTGCTCCAAAGCATGCGAAACATACTCCATTTCACCTCTTATTTTTCAACTTCTGAATCCACGCAACTGGGGGCAATTAGGTTATTTATCTCACCCCAAAACCATCCAAAACACAAGATTTGAGCCCCCAAAGAGCATTGTTACATCATTATTCTCTTTTCCACTTCAAGAAAACCCTATAGCTCCAAGGATCAAGAATCAAGATCTTAGGTCAAAGTTTCCAAGAAACAAATCAAGATTCGGCTTTTTATTCTTTGAACTAAGTAATCTAAGATACTTGGGACTATCCTAAACCCCATGGGAATTGATTTTTAAATTTGTTTTAAAGGATATATATATGTATATACGAAATTGTTTCAAGATCATTGATAAACTTGTGTTAAAATTATTACATCATGATGAAGTGTTGTGAAAATTATGGTATGAAATCCTAAACTTGAATTGTTTTTGTGTGACCATGATGATGATTAGATTTTAAACTTAAATGAGAGCATGGGATATGTAATTCCCTCTTTTGCTATGAAATTGTATTGATTTTATATGTTGAGAATGGGTTACACAAGTTGTTAAATGTTTGAGCCTGTTATGTATACTTTGAACTATTTTCATGAGATAATGGAAGAGTTATTTACTTGTTTTATGATGATCGTAATTCCTAGTTAGAATGGCTTAAAAGTAATTAAAAAGGGCGACCACCTTAGAATAAGTATTGAGAATGGTTTGTTTTTTCAACTGTTTTGAAATATGAAATTTTATTCAAATAGTAAAGCTTTTGGGTGGTCAATAAACATCTTTTGGAAATAAGATAAGGGCAGTAGAGATGTTGTGACATGACTTGCAAGTCAGGGTATGATGATACCCTATTTTGATGTGCCCAAAGATATTAAGAAAGAAATAATTTTTTAAAAAAGATATGGTCTAAAGAATCTAAAATTGGGCTTAAGAGAGTTAGATGGTTACCCGAAGAAGGCACGAGTCAGATGACTCATTGCCCAAAATTGTGATTTTCCAACACTGGTTTATATTATCCAAAAGGGAGATTTTTACGCTGACGACGACCTTGTGGCATAGTAGATAAGCTGATACTCCAACCTTGGCATTAAAATTGGGTTGGGGGATTAGCCACCGAGTCAAGGAAGGTTTCCATATAGCCTTTGGAATAACAGAGTTGTAGGGTGTACCATCTAGCTCAGAAGTAAAAAGAAAGAGTAGAGTCGTGATTTGCAGTATGTGTCTTGAAAGAATCAGATTATGCCCATGTGTTTTCAACATTTTAAGGTAATATGTATCTTTTAATGCTTTCACCTATGTTGCATATAAATGTATTTTGTTTTTAGATTGTTCTACGTACCAGTACATCTGTATTGACCCTTATATTTCAGGGTCTGAGGCACAGTCACGGGGTCCCGCTAAACAGTAGATTAGAGTGTGATACTTGAAGTCGGTGAGCCTTCTCTATTCTAGAAGGACGGGTTGATAGTACTTTGTTATTTCATTTTGGTTTATAGTCCTACTGAGGCCTTGTCCCAGTTTTAGACAAGATTTCGGTTTTGATGTATTAGAGATTTCATAGACTGATGTTAGATGCTTTTAAAAGTTTATGGATTTCATTTTGAATTGTTCATTTGAATTATATTATCGACCATGTTTCCGTATGATAAACTTTTATGCATTCTTTACATTGTATGGACGTAGTGCAGGATTGCTAGATAGAGAAGGGCGCCCGGGCCTTTATGGTTCGGGATGCTCGTCGTGGACAGGGCCTCGGCTCGGGTCGTGACATGCATATCTACGAAATATATCATCTTGAGAGCAATAGACATCGAAGAAAAAATCGCAGGACTTCATCACAGCAAAACAAAAACCTGGTTCACAGTTTCTATTCGAGTTTGCATTATTGAATGCTGAAGTTTGAGAAGTCTAAGGCTAGAGTTATTAGTTTTTGTTGAGTTCATCAGGTGGAGTAAATTGATGAGTTTTGAGTCTATAATAGGATAGATTCTGAGTTGTAATCTTTTCTATTATTGAATGTTGTGAGTGTGAGTAATAAGAAGCGGGTTTGACTTTTTATTCGTGGGGTGTTGTAACAAGAAGCAGGTTTGACTTTTTGTTTGTGAGACACTGTGACAAGAAACAAGTTTGACTTCTTGGAGTGCTCATATAGTGAGTTGAACAGTTGTAGTAAACTGTTGAGTTATGAGTTAAGAGTTAGGTTCTAGGATTACGGGGTTGTAATTTTGAACAAAGCTCTTTGAAATTAGTGGAGATTGGTAGTGAAATCCTACACTAGGTTGTAGTTTTTTACTCCCTTGAGCAAGGAGTTTTCCACGGTAAATTTGTGTCACACTTTATTTTACTGTTTGCTGATTACTGCAATTTCTGAGACCAAGTTCCTAATACGTATGGTGGGATTAGTTATTTTTTAACCAGGTTCTTATTTGTCAATCATCAAAACTACAAACATGTTCTTCTACTTTCCAATAATTTCCCCCTTTTTGATGATGACAAACAATTCATCATATATTCTTTGTCCACGCCATATAACAGAGTTTTTATCTAGTATTGTCAATCTTGCTCGGCTTGTGGATGTTACATATAAACACAATGAAGATGGATACACTCATCCTTAGAAAGTCTTAAAACCTCACATTATTGGCATGGTTGTGGATTCCATCCAAATTTAAGCAGACAATTGTTGGTCATCTTAAGAAACTCTTCACTTTCTTTGTCGAGAAAGTAATATGATTTTATCCTTATCTTGTGTTATATAAAATTCATGAGAGCTTTGTTTGTGGTTGTGAAATTCACTACCAAAATTTAATTTGTTCATTATGTCATTTCTTCCTTGTACACCTCAAATTGACTATCTGAAGTTTCTACTTATGTATGGTCCATAGTTAGTCTTGTATTCTGTAATATTATGTCCTTTTACCCTAATAGGAAAAAAGTGCTTTTAGTAGATGTTTGTTTTGTCTTTGCTCTCTTTCCTTCTCATTTTATTTTTCTTTGCTCTTTATTTCTCATGCTAGTTTGATCCTATGGCTCAGCTTTCTATTTGCTGCCATGCTAATACCTTGAACCAAATTAAGCAGAATAAGGGAATATGAAGAACAGTGTTGAACATTAATTTTCTGTAGCTCCTCCATATAGAACAAAATCACTATCCTCAGTACAATCACTCCGCACTTTCAATTGTAATTTATTCACATGTATTGTAATTGATTTCATATTCATTAATTCCAACTTTTCACATGACATATTTAAGATCACTATTTTTTTGGCACGTTTATGTCGAGTCATGTAGTTGTAGATGGATCTGTTGTAGTCTCTCAATGAATGACTTTAGATCCTGAGTGAAGTATCTTGACAAGATACCCCCTTTTGGAGTCGAATCCCTAATGAAGGTACTCTGATCCTAAACCCACCACCAGTGAAGGTGGCTTGAATTTTTTTTTTCAAAAAGGACCATCTTGAAGATCGATTCCAGAAGCAACACAAAACTAGGGACCGCGTGATAATACCCAATCATATAAAGACATTGACTAAACATCAGAATGGGAATCATATACAAAAACCCTTTTAACATTTTCTTTTGGTCCTTTTCCTTGTAATAGTTAATCGGTTGGCCACCAACGATGGCAAATCAGACACAACTATAAGTCACTATTTCATTTCAATCTCTTATAAAGATGTCCATATCGATGAAAGAATGCATTTTACCAAAATAATATAATATTGTACATGCTTTGGCTTGCCTGATAGCGGAATCATTTCAAAAATTATATCATAGACTCTCGGTATCCTGGCTTTAAGAATCATTGCATGGTCAATTTTTTTCTTTTCAGTTTGGCCACCTCCTCGGGTAGATGACCTGATACACTAAAAACTACGGAAGGCACAAAATAACACAAAAACAGTCCACAAAGTTAGAGCAAATCCGAGAACCCTTTGCGATCAACTTTCGGCCAACAATAACAACACAAAGATTGCAAGATACAAGGTGTATTTTAACGCCAAAACAGCAACAACACAACAAGAACAAGATGACAAGAGATGATAACAACAATATAAGAACAACACACGGTTTTACTAACCCAAAATAGAAACGGTTACAAGAACACAACCACTACAAGATTACAATAAAAGAAAAGGGATAGATAGATAGACTACATGAAGGTATAATTTTAAAAACCCAAGATCCTATTCCACTCTAGGACCTTTAACAATACACACAACGATTCACCTATCTCTTACGTGACAAAAGATTGGAGTCCACCTCTCTAGCGCCAACGTTTCCAAGCAATCACAAAATCACTAGTGATTCCATACTAGATCTTGTCCTAGTTTCGGTTTTGTGCCTCCAAAGGGAGAGGACTTATGTTCTTTGTGTTTCAAGACTTACAACATCATCCAAAATTTAAGTAATGAAACCCTAACATGTTACTTATATAGTTATTACAAAATGGGAGCTAAAAATGACCAAAAAGCCCTTAAGTGATGGGCGCCCATCAAGTGTAGCCCAAGTGTAGTGTTTGGACTATTTTGGGTGCATAATTAGGTACTCTTTGGCTCTTCAATTGAACACACCAAGTCTTGTATCCAACACACACTCTCTTAAGGATATATCCGTGATTATTCTCGTATCATCCTCTCCCTCTTGAGAGGAATTTGTCCTCAAATTCATGGCTTCACTTCGTTCAATTGGTCACTTCAAAGGAAACCTACTCAAAACAGTCCGCAAACAAGTCACAAAAAAAAATAAGTCAAAAAAAGTCCACAAAACATGAAGAACCCTAGGGCACAGTAACAACAAGTCTCGGCCAACATCTTCATTTTGAACCTCGGTTTCCTCTCCATCTTGAGCCTTGTCTTCAATCTCATCAGAAACAAGTCCCCTACCATCATACACGCATTGTAGTAGAATCTATTTCCTTGATGTTTCTTTCGACCATTCTTCTCTACATGGGCATGTCAGCTTTGGTGAAGTGGAGTTTCGGTTGAGAGGACAGATTTAGTAATATGGAGCTTCGGTTGTGGAACTTGGATGGGAGGAAATTGGCTTCCAAGTCCTTCTTGTTGAACTTGTTCGAATGAAGGGGGGCTTGACCTGTTTAGGTCTCGGGTTTGAGGACATATGGTCGCTTGGGATATGTCTATGTCATTTGGTGGTGGTCTTGGAGGATTGATTGTTGGGAGTAAAGTTTCAGAAGTAGAAACACAAGAGTTTCTTCGACTCTCCACTCGATCCAACCTATCAAGTATAGTAGTCATATCCAAGCCTAATTTTTTAAGACCCGTATTTGCCTTAGCCATTTCTTGGGAAATAGCATCAAGGTGGGAAATAATGGTTTCCATTATGGCCAAGGAGTTACTTACAAAAGAGAAAACACGTTAGATGTACAAAAATATCCCCACTCTCTCTTTTTATTTCTTAACTCTCGGATCCCTCACACTCAATCTCATAAGTATTGCAAGCTTGCTTGTACGCCGAGAGGTGTTGAGAGGTGAAACCAACGTTGACAATGACTCCTAAGAAAAACACAAGGACGTATTACAATGACTCAAAAGAATTAAAACATACAAAGGAAAGTTAACACGAAGAATGGGTTCAAAACTAATTTACAATTTAGTAAATGGTCACTAGCTTGCAACTTAGTATTGGAATCAACAAACGAAACCAAGAAAACAACAATTGAAACTAGAAGATCAAAATTTGAGCTCAAAATATGTTGTGTGAACAGTAAAAGTGATGATATGGCAGCACACTATTGGTCACAGTCTTGGTGCCATTTTATCCACCAATTTGAAGTCTTGATCACTTTACAATTTGAAATGGTGAAGTTTGGTTATTAGAGGGAAGACTACAAGTCTTGGAACTCTTTCAATTTTTCAACAAAAAATCTTGACTTGATTTGTACTATTCCCACAAAACAAGTTCCTTGAAACATGGAAAAGTGGTTGACAGGTCTTTAATGGATGTGATCTTAGTCCTTTCACCAACAAGTCCTACAACTAGGTCCTTCACCTATTTAGATCTAATAGACACTTTATGTTCAACAAGATGTGAAGGGTGGTGAAGATTATCAATAACAACAACAAAATCCACTAAGAACAACAACAATATCCACACAACCGAGAACCAATCTGTCACAACAAATCACCAACCAAACGGCCAAGTCTTCTTTGTGTTGTGTTTTTCAGTTTGAAAATAGTTGAAGGTTGTGATGAACAATAAGAACTCTACAAAAACCTTTCAAGAACAACAAAAATACCAAAAAACGTCCAACCAAATACACAACAATCCCACACGGCCAAGAACAACAACATCAACTCACGACCACTTTTGGTTCACAACAACAATATCACAACAAGGCTCAAACTAGATCGACTCAAAGTGTTAGGGAAGAACAAAACTAACACTACAAACACACAAGACAAGTAAAAAACTTCTAGACCTAGAATCAAGAACAAATATCGGCCAAGAACACCACAAGACAACAATTTCGGCCCAGACAACAACAATGGACAGATTGCTATTTTTTTCTGAATTTTCCAGTTTTCCACACTTTTTTTTTGTTTTTCAACTCTCAAGCCCAAGATTAATCTTGTGGGAACAAGATCAAGCCATGCTTTGATACCAAATGATACACTAAAAACTACGGAAGGCACAAAATAACGCAAAAACAGTCCACAAAGTTAGAGCAAATTCGAGAACCCTTTGAGATCAACTTTCGGCCAACAATAGCAACACAAAGATTGCAAGATACAAGGTGTATTTTAACACCAAAACAGCAACAACACAACAAGAACAAGATGAAACGAGATGATAACAACAATATAAGAACAACACACGGTTTTACTAACACAAAATAGAAACGGTTACAAGAACACAATTACTACAGGATTATAATAAAAGAAAAGGAATAGATAGATAGACTACACGAAGGTATAATCTTAAAAACCCGAGAGCCTATTCCACTCTAGGACCTTTAACAATACATACAACGATTCACCTATCTCTTACATAACACAAGATTGGAGTCCACCTCTCTAGCGCCAATGTTTCCAAGCAATCACAAAATCATTAGTGATTCCACACTAGATCTTGTCCTAGTTTTGGTTTTGTGCCTCCAAAGGGAGAGGACTTGTGTTCTTTGTATTTCAAGACTTACAACATCATCCAAAATCTAAGTAATGAAACCTAACATGTTACTTATATAGTTATTATAAAATGGGAGCTAAAAATGACCAAAAGTCTCTTAAGTGATAAGCGCCCATCAAGTGTAGCCCAAGTGTAGTGTTTGGACTATTTTGGGTGCATAATTAGGTACTCTTTGGCTCTTCAATTGAACACACCAAGTCTTAGATCCAACACACACTCTCTTAAGGCTATATCCGTGATTATTCTCGTATCATGACTAGATTCGTAACAATATTTATCCATTTCTTCCTATACTAAGGCAAGTTTATGGCCTTTATGGTCTCGATCTCGGAGGCTTGAATGATTAGCACTTTCGTAGTGTAAAGTTGATTGTTCTTAGCCACAAGAGTTTTTTGAAGTTGTTGGCATTTATGGGCTAACATTTCCTTCTCTTGAAGCACTCGTTGTATCCCTTCTGTAGCCAAAATTGTAACACCCCAACTTAGTATAAGGAGTCCTACATCGGCAAAAAATAGGAAGGATACTGGGTATATCACTAGAGGGTTGGGCTATTATAGGTGTCTCTCGGGCCTTGATGGTTCGGGATGCCAGTCATGGCCAGGGCCTCGGCTCGGGTTGTGACAAGCTTGGTATCAGAGACGCTGCTATGTCAGCCCTATGGTAAGGTGGAACGAACCTTAGTCCTAGCCCTTGATGGTTCGGGATGACCGTCATGGCCAGGGCCTCAGCTCGGGTCGTGATAAGCTTGGTATTAAAACCGCTTTTGTGGCAGCCCTATAGTGAGGCAGGGAAACCTCAGTCCTGAGTCTAGGTGGGGCAAACCTCAGCGTCATAAGGGGGTTTATGTAACACCCTAAGTAAGCAAGCCATACTCCCAAAGTAACGTCTTTTAAAGTTGTACGACCCTAGGCCCAAGCAGATAATATCACTAGTGGGTTAGGATATTATAGGGATTTCTCGGGCCTCAATGGTTCGGGATGTCCATTGTAACCAGAGCCTCGGCTTGGGTCATGACAATTTTGGTATCAAAGGCCTAAAGCGGATAATATCACTAATGGGTTGGGCCATTGTAGGGGTTTCTCGAGCCTCAATGGTTTAGGATGCCCGTCGTGGCCAGGGCCTTGGATAGGGTTGTGAAAAGCTTGGTATCAGAGTCGCTCCTATGTCAGTCCTGTTGATATGGGCCAGAGTTCAAACTGAGTTTAGGCAAATCCTGGTAAGGTGGGGAAAACCTCAGTCCTGAGTTTAGGCAAAATCCCATGGGTAAACCTCAGTGAGGATTCTGAGTCCATAAGGGGGGTGTATGTAACACCCCAAGTAAGAAAACCTTACTCCCTAGTGACGCGTTTTAAAGCCTTGTGGGCTTGGGCCCAAAGATGGTAATATCACTAGTGGGTTGAGCCGTTATAGGGGTCTTTCGAGCCTTGATGGTTTGGGATGCCCGTCGTGGCCAGGGCCTCGACTCGGGTCGTGACAAAAATACTAGCCTAAAAGAAAATAAGCCAAGTGTTGAATTCAAATGTGTGTTCTTGACCTTATATAAATTTAACTGTACCATTTTTCGGGTAAGCAGTATTGAGAGAAAGAAAGAGAACAAGAGAAACATAAATGACATAATGGATTGAGACAACCTACAAGTAAGGCTGAAAACTATTAGGTGTTAAGCCTGGTGTTATATTTTGTAAAATCAACTAGATAAATATTTTGATTCTATCAGAAAACATGGGCTACTAACATTTTTATTAGTTGACCATTTTTTCTTTCTAAGATGGCACTTCAGTTAAGAACTTTGCGACATTGACATTTTTATCTTGTAGTGATGCAAATATTTCTCTCATTAGATATACTCCTATCCTATCATTATTTTGTTTGACAATTATTGGTGAAAAAAGAACTCACTGAAATTTGAGGCAGTTTCGCTTCCATTATTTCCCCTTTTAAAATTAATCTTTTCTATTAAAGGACACAAATGTGTTTTAAATGAATTATGCTCTGGAAAATTTATTAATCCTAGTACAAGTTGCTTCCTTGTAGCTCCTGACACTTCTGATCGATGACATTATTCGACAGATTGAGAGTGTCTCCGGGTAAATACATAAGGAATTCCCATCACTTGCTTAGGTTGCCCCTTTTATGATGGAGAGAAGATAATATCTCCAAAATTGTTAAAAGGACCACTGATTGGCAAGGGAAATTTCTCTCCATAGGTGCCAGAGCCATTCTTATTAAACATTTCTTACTGTTATAGTGCGAGCCCTACTAAATGCCTAACTGTGGAACAAGTAAATGTGGTTCATAGAAGTAAATACTGAACACAGTGTTTTTACATGGAATACACCCGGCTCAAGAAAGGTGTAAAAAACCACGACCTGTACCTCTACAGGATTTAAACCCAACTTCACTATAACACTTGAGCCTCAACAATCAACAGAATAACAAGACTTCTTATAAACTAGGAATTAAAACTTCTAACTCCTATCTCTACAAAAACACAAATCTTCCCAAGATAAGTGTTTCCAAGTATTTGAGTTCCCAACTTGAAGACACAACTCCTAACTCAGTTTATAGATCACTGAAACTAGAACAATGGCTCATTACAACTCATAGAACCTACCTACTACACACAGTCTATGATTTGCTAAGTAAGAGACCAGGTTCTTCTTCAAGTGTGTGAAGTGATATGCTGATTGTTGATTATCTTTTCAGTGCTTGAGTGAGTTACTTGAATGAATCTTGGCATATATATGCACACCTTATGATGTAGTCCTTTTTGACCTCTTCTTCTATCTTGTGTAGGACTCTATCAAGTAACTCCTCTTCTTGTTGCTGCCACCTCTCATTCTCACAGATTTTATAGGACTCTTTTTCTTTATCTTCTCTTTCACCACTTTTGTACAACTTCATGTTTCTCTTTATCTTGACTAGGACTCTTTTGCAGGACTTCTTGTTCCACTCAACTTCTGCTGTGGTAAATGTTTATCCACTTCTGTTTGTACGCAAAGTCATATTATCAGTAACTTTTCTGCATCTCAGCTTTGTTTACTTGAATGGACCAACTTTCACAACATGTTTCATTCATATGTCTATCATCAAAACTTCTCATGCCCTAAAAAATTCCCCCTTTTTGATGATGACAAACATAGCAACACAGTATCACAAAAATCTGACATACTCAATAATGAATTTAAATAAAAGAATCACAGTAGAATGCAACAGGTTAGTCCAATTGAGTTATAAGTATTGTATAATCTATTCTTCCCTCTTTTGACATCATTGAAAAGCTGAGCCATCACGTGAAAATAGTTTAATAATTCATGGCCACTGGGGCTATCACTAAAACAATCAAAATTCAGAGCAAGAGACAACTATACATTGAATTAAACAAAAGTAGATCATGTTACGCAAAGAGGTCTATTTATTTCACAAAAAATAGATACAATTATTAGTACCCAATAACATCAAAAAAAGAAACAAGTTAGACCAAGGGAAAGCAAAGAGAAAGGGCCTAAGGTACAAAGAATGATTTTAATTGAAGGAGGTGAAGAGAATAAGGGAGGTTAACTTCCTAATGATATCAATATTTTCAGTTCGTTTATTTTCCAAAGTGGCTATGAGGGAAGCAATTTGAGCTTCAAAGACCCTCTTTTCATCCTCATGAACAGCCTGGGTAGCCTCCAATATGGCCTGTGCACTCTCCAGCTCACCCTGCTTTGCCTCTAAGGCATTTCTCACTTCTGCATAGGGTTGTTTGCACTTCTCATAGAAGCAGGTAACATAGCATGGTTCACATGTCCAATGACATCCTTAGTAGTCTTCAATGACCACACCTTGAAAGGTACACGAAAATCTTCAAAAATATATGCAAGATAGAACTGATAGGGTAAAGCATGACCATTTGTATCTTTGACAAGTACCCTTTGCATGTGCTTAATGATGAGTTGAGGAAGGTCTATTGGAATCTCAGAATCCAATAGTTCCATTAAGATCAAGAAAACTTGCAACTATTCTCTTTTCCTATCTAGGCAGGATCATTTTGTGGACCACATCAAAATAAAATTGATAGAGAGGAGACATCTCATTTTTTATTACCCTACGATGAGAAGAAAGAAGGGGATTCCCAGAGAATTTCCTTAAAATATCAAGAGCGGATGGAAGATTATCAAGAGGGGGCCAAAAACCCTTCATATAATGTCTCCAACCCCCAGTAGGAACATTTAGAATTCTACCCAAATTAGCAGGATAAAGATTAATGGTTTTCCCCTGAATAGTGGTTGAGATCATCTCCCCAATAGTAAATCCATTTGTATAAAATTCATAAACTTTATTTTTTCAAAACTTTCTTTGATGATCACCTTGCAGAAACAAGTATGATCATCCTTGAGCTCTCAACTTAGAGACTAAGGTTTCCATGTCAGGATCCCCAAAACTAATGAAACTCTACCCCTGGCCATCTTTTATTTTTGAAAGTGCAAAACATGATCAGACTTAGAAGCCTTATCATCAGGAGTTTCAACATCAACATCAAAATCAAAATCTAGATTAATAGTTGTAGTAGGTGGAGTAGAAGGAGTATTAGGAAGAAAATCAGAGTCTGATTCAGATGAGTCAGAAAAAAGAGGTTTAGGTACTTGTTTCTTCGGACGGGAGGTAGACTTTGAATGACCTTTGATAGTAGAGACTTTGATAATGGATTTGGAGGATCAGGAAGCTTTGGAAGTGGGTTGGGAGGATAATTTATGAAAGAAGGAGGGATTGGGAGTTTTACCAATGGTGTGATTTTGTTTTCTTTTGGATAGAAGAAGAATATCAGAAGAAGACTCACATGGGGATAGAGAAGCAGTAGGGGCTAACCGTTTCTTTTTACTTGCACACAGTGCCTCTTCCAAATAAGAATCTTACCGTTGTTTCTTTCCCCAAGTATGTGGAGTTTGAGATGAAGGTACAATAGGAGAGGACTTAACTGGAACATCGACATCAACATCAATGGCTACAGAAGATGGTTTTCATTTTAGAGTAGATCTTGACCTTCGAGGAATGAGGTCAGCAATGGGGATGTCATCTCGATCAAGAATCTGAAAAGGAATTGGGGGTGATAGTGAGGGTTCAGAGAATGGTGAGGGGTTAGAAGAGTAGTGAGATGAAGGGTGTGCTAATTTCTTGAATAAACAAAAATCAGATAATTTGAGAGAAATTTGGGGTTGAATGAGTGAAGGTAAGGTGATGTTTGGGTGAAGAATAATGGTGGTTGAAGGACTGGTAGTAGATTATAATGAAAAAGATGATGAGAAAGACGCCATAATTTGTTTTGATTGGCAAAGGTTGAAGAAGGAGTGGATATAGAAGAAGGACAAGAGACGTATTTAAGAAGGAAAAGAAGAAAGATGAAACATGAGGGGACTGTATTTGGAAGAATCGTAATGATGTAGGGGTTCTGTGCTGATGGTAAAGGTCTGTCAGCCTTTTAAAGAATAAATTTTTTTGGGTTTTTGGCGGTTTTAATCATAACACAAAGGAATCATGTAGATAACCTGTTTCTCTTAATGCCACTATGGGAAAACAATATTCATACCTGAGTTCTGATTAGTCAATGAGCAACCTTGCCTTGATGGTCCAGTTTATATGCAAAAACCAACACATAGCTGAGTTAATCTACTCTAAAATCTTGGAATTAGGATACACAATTAAATGTGTAAGATTGAATTAATACATAATCACTAAGGCATAGCTTGTTCTAGTCAATCATTGATGGAGATTTATACAATTTTAATCATCCCCAAGGCTAACCTATTTTTTTCAAAGTGTTCTCTACTCAAAGCCTTAGTAAATATGTCAGCAATTTGTTCCTCAGTCGAACAAAACATAATTGATATATGGCCTTTTTCAACATTGTCTCTAAGAAAGTGGTGGCAAATATCAATATGCTTAGTTCTCTTATGTTGGACAGGATTCTTAGCAATGTTTATAACACTTGTGTTATCACAAAAAATAGGAACACAACCTACATCTATCCCAAATTCCAGAAGTTATTATTTAATCCACAACAACTAAGCATAACATGACCCAACAACCACATATTCAGCCTCAACAATGGACAAAGCAATTGAATTTTGCTTCTTTGTGGACCAAGTAATCAAACATGATCCCAAGAAGTGTGCCATACCTGTAGTGCTTTTCCTGTCCACCAGATATCCTGCATAATCAGCATCAGAATATCCTACCAAATCAAAGTTACTACCTTTGGGATATCATAATCCAAGATCACTGGTTCCTTTTAAGTATTTGAAGATTTTTTTACTGATTTTAGATGTGATTCCTTTGGATTAGCTTGAAACCTAGCACATAGTCCCATACTAAACACAATGTCAGGCTTGCTTGCAGTGAGGTACAAGAGTGACCCTATCATACCTCTATACATCTTTTTCTCCACATCAGGACCTGTTTCATCTAGATTAAGCTTTGTGGCAGTAGCAATAGGAGTGCTGATTTCTTTAGACTCTTCCATGGAGAATCTTTTGAGAAGCTTTTTGACATACTTCTGTTGGTGTATCATTATCCCTGTAGCTGAATGTTTTATTTGTAGTCCCAAGAAGTAAGTCAGCTCTTATATCATGCTCATCTTAAATTCACAACTCATGAGTTTGGCAAACTCATGAGTCATATTGGTTGATCCAAAAATGATGTCATCCACATATACCTGCACAACTAACAAATCCTTTCCATTAATTTTTAAGAAAAAGGTATTGTCAATTTTATCTCTGGAATGGCCATTCTCCAGTAGAAACTTTGACAACCTCTCATACTAAGCTCTAGGTGCTTGTTTCAACCCATACAAGGCTTTATCCAGTTTATATACATGATCAGGAAACTCCTTGATTTCAAATCCTGGAGGTTGCTTGACATATACCTCCTCTTTGAGAATGCCATTCAGAAATGCACTCTTCACATCCATCTAATAAAGTATAAACTCCTTGTAGGTAACAAAGGCAACGAGCAATCTTATAGCTTCAAGTCTTGCTACAGGAGCAAAAGTCTCATCAAAGTCAATTCCTTCCTCTTGGTTGTATCCTTGGACCACCAACCTTGCCTTGCCTTGTTTCTTGTGACTGTTCTATGCTCATTAACTTTATTCCTGTACACCCACTTAGTTCCAATTACTGATCTATCTTTTGGAAGAGGAACTAAGTGTTATACTTTGCTTCTTTCAAACTGATTTAGTTCTTCCTACATGGCTTTGATCCAATCAGCATCAAGCAATGCTTCAGTTATCTTCTTTGGCTCTATTTCTGACAGAAATGCCTTGAAGGCACACATACTTCTCAGTCCAGATCTTGTGGTGATCCCAAAAGTAAGCTCAGTGAGAACATTATCTATAGGATGTGATCCTTGATACTTGTATCCCTTAGGAATCAAACCTAGTGAGCTACTAGGATCACTGATAACATTCTGATCTGGGGTAGTTGGTGACTCAGTTCCCCCTGTCGCTGTGCCTTCAACTTCAGTTCCCCTGTTGAGGTACCTCCAAGTTTGGTAGCTCTAGTCAATGAATCGGGTTGTGTAACCAGTTCCTCAGTATCATTTCCTTCTTACAAGTTAGTCTTAACACAAGATTCATCAAAAATCACATGCATTCTTTCTTCAACACAGTTAGTTCTTTTGTTTAAGACCCTATAAGCTTTACTATGAAGTGAATAAACTAAGAAGATTCCCTCATCACTTTTAGCATTAAATTTTCTCAAATTATCCTTTCCATTATTATGTATGAAAAATTTACATCCAAAGGTTCTAAAGTGAGAGATTTTAGGCTTTCTTCCTTTTAGTAATTCATAGGGAGTCTTCTTTAACATAGGTCTGATCATGCATCTATTTATGATATATGCTGCAGTACTTATTGCCTCAGCCCATAGATTTTTTGCAATATTTACTACAAGCATTATTGTTCTGGCCATATCCTCTAAGGTTCTATTTTTCCTTTCCACCACTCCATTTTTTGTGGTGTTCTAGCAGCTGAGAAGTTATGATCTATACCATTTGCTGAACAAAATTCCAAGAATTTTACATTCTTAAATTCTATACCATGGTCATACCTTATGGAGACTAAAGAAGTACCTAGTCATATTATTTAGAGGCAAGAAACAAGGTTCAGGTGAACCTAGAATAATCATCAACAATTACAAAAACATACCTCTTTCCACCTCTGCTTTGTAGTCTCATGGGTCCACACAAATCCACATGAACTAGGTCTAGGCACTTGGATGTGCTAACATGGTTCTCATACTTAAAATAAGACCTTACCCTCTCCCCCCTTACATAATCACTACATAACTTTTCTTCCTTAAACTTAGTCTTAGGTAATCCCAATACCATGTCTTTGGAGGAGAGTACATTTAGTTGTTTCAGACTTGCATGTCCAAGTATTCTATGCCAAAGGAGGGGACCATTTTTAATTGCACTCAGACAAGTTAACTCAGGTCCAGGTAGTGCCATGATGTCAGCTTTGTATACATTTCTGTATCTCCTTGCAGTGAGCGCAATCTCTTTGGTATCCATCCTTTTAACTTTGACTCCTGCAGCAGTAAAAATTACTTTATTACCTTTGTCACACAGTTGTGAGATGCTCAGTAGATTATGCTTCAGTCCTTCTACAAGATAGACATCTTCCAATGCTTTTGACTCTGATGAGCCGATTTTTCCAACTCCCATAATGATTCCCTTTTTTCCATCGCCAAAAGACACTCCTCACCCATCTATTTTGGAGAGTGAAAGGAACTTTTTCTTATCACCAATCATGTGTCTTGAGAAAGCACTGTCTAAGTACCAGTGCCTTTTGCTTCCTTTCACCTTCTCCTACAAAAGAAATCAATGGTTAGATTTAAGAACCCGGACAAGCTTGGGTCCTTTTTTGTGAGTGAAAGGATGAATGAGATTTCTTTTAGTCCATGCAGGCAATACGTAATGCAACCTGTTTCTCTGATCAAAACTAGTTTTATTCCTTTTGGTCTGAAAAGATCTGTTAGCCAGGTTTTGGCTGTTTGATCTGCTTTTTCCAGCCACTGGACATTCAGTGGTGGAATGTCCATGGTTTCCACAGATGTAACACAAATATTTAGGATTATCAAGGCTTTTATGGAATCCCAAACCTGCTTTTTTATTGAAATTTTTCTCACTCAATTTGTGAATAATTCTTGAAGAATTTGTCCACCTATTTTCCCTTTCAAGATCCAATTTTAGTTTACAAACTTCCTGAATCAACTTATTCAAATTTTCAGTTAAATCATGGCATTCTTGTTTATATTTAACAAGCACAAGTTCAGCATTTTCTTGTTCTTTAATTATGGCCTTTTTCCTATTTTTAGTGAGAGTTAATTTGAGAACTTCAGACTTAAGATTATTGTTTGAAATCTCAAGTTCTGCAACTTATTTCTTGAGAGTGCAATTTTCCTTGTTAATTGTATCTGAGAAAGCCTTTAGATCAATGAGATCAAATTTGAGACTTGCTAGACTGTTGAACAATTCATCCCTATCAGAGGTTAACTCTTAAAAATCATCAATCAATGCACTCATCAAGGAAACAAGTTTTGGTTTTGAGAACAATGACAGTTTTCCTTTGAGTTCAAGTATTCTTACCTCAGATCCCTCATATTCTTCATCTAGGTCTGAATCTCCAAGAGCTATGGATGCAGTTTCATCAACTTTATCTTTATCTGAATTAGATCCCCAAGCTACATCATTGCATGCTCCTCTTTTCTTTTTGCCTTTAGTTTCTTTTCATCCCTTTCCTTCTTCTATTTTATTTCCTAGTCTGGACAGTCCCTGATCTGATGATCAGTTTTTCCACATTTATAGCACCCATTTCGATTGTCATTGGAACGTTTCTTAGTACCTATTCCCTTCATCTTCTTAAAAAATTTACTGAAATTCTTGGTTATGAAGGCAACTTGCTCCTTATCAAGTTCAAATTCCTCATCACTATAAGAAGCTTTCAATGCTAAGATTTTCTCAGGGACTACTAGTTTTCTGACTCCATCAACTTCCATTTCATAAGTCCTCAAGTTCCCTACAAGTTTATCTAGGGTCATCCCATCAAGATCCTTATTTGCCTCCCTAATTGCAGTCACCTTAACATTCCATTTTGATTTAGGTAACCCCCTCAGTACCTTTTCAACTTGTTCTTCCTCAAAGATGACTTTTCCTAAGGAAGTCAACTCACTAGATAAGGTAGTAATCCTTTCCATCATCTCATGCAGGGTTTCATTTTCCTTCATTTTGAATGCCTCATATTCAGCAAAAAAGAGAGCAATCCTAAATTTTCTTACTTGAGAAGTGCCTTCATGATCATTTACCAGTGCATCCCAAATTTGCTTAGCAGTAGTGCAGGTGGACACTCTTTTGTATTCAGCAAGTCCTAGTCCACAAACCAAGATGTTCTTGACCTTTGCATTTTTCTTCAAAGCCAACAAGTCATTAGGAGTAAATTCACTCCTTACTTTCCTGACTTGTTCACCATCAACAATCTTCATTAGAATAGTGGGACAATCAGTAATCCTATTCCATAATTCATAGTCTTCACCTTGAATAAACATCTCTATCCATGCTTTCCACCAGATAAAGTGAGAACCATCAAAGAGTAGAGGTCTAGTAGTTGACTGGCCTTCACTGTGACTAGTAGGAGATGCGGAATTCATCATATTGATCTTTTCTTAGGTGATAGCCTTATTTAAGACAATCTCTCTCTGATACCACTTATTTTAGTACAAGCCCTACTAATTGCCTAACTGTGGAACAAGTAAGTAAACGTGGTTCACAGAAGTAAATACTGAACACAGTGTTTTTACGTGGAAAACACCCGACTCAAGAAAGGTGTAAAAAACCATGACCTGTACCTCTACAAGATTTAACCCCAACTTCACTATAACACTTGAACCTCAAAAATCAATCGAATTACAAGACTTCTTGTAAACTAAGAATTAAAACTTCTAACTCCTATTACTACAAAAACTCAAATCTTCCCAAGATAAGTGTTCCCAAGTTTTCAAGTTCCCAACTTGAAGACACAACTCCTAACTCAGTTTATAGATCACTGAGACTAGAACAATGACTCATTAAAACTCAAAGAACCTACCTACTACACACAGTCTATGACTTGCTAAGTAAGAGACCAGGTTCTTCTTCAAGTGTGTGAACTGATATGCTGATTGTTGATTATCTTTTCAATGCTTGAGTGAGTTACTTGAATGCAGTTTGTCATATATATGCATACCTTCTGATGCATTCCTTTTTTATCTCTTCTTCTATCTTGTGTAGGACTCTATCAAGTAACTCATCTTCTTGTTACTGCAGCGTCTCACTCTCACAGATTTTATAGGACTCTTTTGCTTTATCTTCTGTTTCACCACTTTTGTACAACTTCATGTTTCTCTTTATCTTGATTAGGACTCTTTTACAAGACTTCTTGTTCCACTTAACTTCTTCTGCTGTGGTAAATATTTATCTACTTCTGTTTGTATTCAAAGTCATCTTATCAGTAACTTGTTTGCATCTCAACTTTGTTCACTTGAATGGACCAGCTTTCACAACATGTTTCATTCATATGTCTATCATCAAAACTTCTCATGCCCTTTCTTGCCTTACAATCTCAACCTCTATACTTGTTGGCTTCCATGGACCCTCCTAAAACCATTCTTAGGCAAATTCAGAAGTATTTTGCTAGTTTTTACTGGAGCAATGCTGGTGGAAAGAAGAGGTACCATTGGAGCACTTGGAAGGATATATGCCTTCCTAAGGAGGAAAGATGGATGGAATTCCATCTATCTTTGATATCAATCAAAGCTTTGCCATGGAAATATGGTGGAGATTCAGAACGAGCAACTCTCTCTGGGACAAATTCACTATGATTAAATATTGTAGTAGGCTTCATCTCGTCCAAGGAAAAGTCAATGAAGTAGAAAGAAAATGCATTGAAATTGTACTGTTCCTTCATTCACAAGAAAAAACTTATAGTTAACTTCGTAAAATTGGGAAAGAAAATATAAAATTTTGGTTTGATAATTGATACCTCAAGAACCCCTTCACATTAAACTATTTGAAGAGATTGATATTGCTGATATCAAGCTGAATGAAGTGTTCAAGAATGAATAATGTGATTGATCAGTGATGTATGTTCAATCTTTTGTTATCATTAAGGAGACACTAGAGATCCTGAGACACTATACTCTGCAAATTAATGTATAATTTGATATTGAAGATACTCTTCTTTAGATTGGCACCACTATTTGATGAATAAAAAGGAAAAATAATCAAAGAACAATAATTTTAGCTTTCCTTTTTTGCGAGAGGGTGCATGGAATAGAAAATGACGATTTCTTACCAGTAAGATACGAGAAGATTCAAATGTGTATGCACCACTCCCAATGCAAAAACAAAACATAGAAAATACCATCAACTAACAGTATGTTTGGCATGAAAGAAATCACTTAAATGGGTTTGGTATTTATTTTTTAGCGTCTGGTAAGTAAACAAAAATCACTCCAAAATCTATTTATATGTAATCTAGAAAATAATGAAATTTGAATATCATTGATGAAACTTAATTTTCCTCGTTCATTAAGAAAGTTATTTTTCTCATTTTCCAAAAACTGATTTTCCTAAAAAATATTTGACTAATCGAAATATAATAAAATTATAAAATATTTTTCTCATCAAGCAAACAACCTTATAAAGTATCTTCTTTAGCTATTCACATTTTCTTGATTTAAAAAAAATAGGACAAATTTTAGTTATATAAATCTGAAAACACTTGCTAAGGCTCCATTGATGGAGCTAAGAAGAGGAGAAACATAAAAAATTATAACTGCTTCAAAACTTATGTGTTACAATCAGATTGTTGTGCCTTATATAGGCAACACAATATCTAATAACTACCTTTCTTGTAGAACACTCTATCTGATAGCTCATTGCCACTCACTAATCATTGTCTAACGACCTCTAACAACTTATATAGTTGACTCAGTACTATGCTACTAACTAGTTAAATGTCTACTACTATCAGTATTACACATCAGTGGAACAGGTAGTCGTGTATGTTCTAAAACACTCCCCCCCAAGCTGCAGGGTGCAGAACATTTAGCACACCAAGCTTGCTAAGTAAGTGGGCATGTTGAGCAAGACTTAGGCCCTAGGTAAGAAAATCAGCAAGTTGATCAGTAGACTGAACATGTAGAGCCTTAATCAATCTATCTTTGATTTTGTCCCTAATAAAATGATAGTCAATCTCAATATGTTTGGTTCTCTCATGGAACACAGGGTTATTGGCCAGTTGAATGGCTAAATTACTATCACTATAAACTGAAATGGGGAGGTTGATAGGGACCTTAAGTTCCTGAAATAATCCAACCAGCCAAGTGAGTTCTGCAACTGCTGAAGCCATGCTTCTGTACTTAGTTTCAGCAGAACTCCTAGAAACAGTGTGCTGCTTCTTGGACTTCCATGATATGAGTGATTCACTAAAGTGAATAGCATAACCAGTAACTGATCTTCTGGTGTTTGGACAAGAAGCCCAATCAGAGTTACACCAGCAAGTCAAAGTATTAGCAGGTTTAGCCGTTAACCAGACACCTTGGCCAACAGATTTTTTAGGTACCTGACTACCCTAGTAGCTGCTTCCCAGTGAGACTTCTTGGGATGCTGGATGAATTGGCTGAGAGTTTGGACAACAAAGTTAATGTCTGTCCTTGTAATAGTGGCATACATAAGCTTCTCAATAAGTCTTTGGTAAGAGGAAATGTCAGACAATAGTTCATCAATTTGTGCACCTGTTGCTTGATCATACTCAATAGAGGTGAGCCTAGCATTAGACTCTAAGGGAGTAATAACAGGCTTAGCACCACTAAGACCTATTTTAGCAATCAACTCTAGAATATACTTTCTTTGGTTCAGAATAATCCCTGATGTTGATCTTAAAACTTCAATACCCAAAAAATACTTAAGATCCCCCAAGTTTTTCATCTTAAACTGCTGATGCAACTTGATTTTGGTAGCATTGATCAAGGAGGCACTACTTCCATTGATTAGTAAATCATTAACATAAATAAGAACTATAACAATATCATTACCTTGATGCAGGGTGAATAGGGAATAATCATGTGCACTTTGAGTAAAACCAGTATCAAGTAAGGCATGAGTAATCTTAACATTCCACTGCCTGGAGGCTTGCTTAAGACCATACAAGGATTTGATAAACTTACACACCTTGTGCTCCCCTTGTCTTCTAAATCCCTCAGGCATTTCTATGTAAACTTCTTCCTCAAGATCCCCTTGGAGGAATGCATTATGCACATCTATTTGATGAATATTCCAACCTTTAGATGTGGCTAGTGGAATCACATATTTGACTGTGACCATCTTAGCCACTAGTGAGAAGGTTTCATGATAGTCTAACCCTTCTTGTTAGCTATATCCTTTGGCCACTAACCTTGCTTTGAACCTCTCCACTTCACCATTGGCAAGATATTTGGTTTTATATATCCACTTAGAACCAACAGTGTTCTTCCCTTTAGGTAGATCAATAATGACCCATGTGTTGTTAGCTTCCAAGGCTTGAACCTCTGATTTCATAGCTTTCACCCACATTTCATCTTTTACATCCTATTTATAATGCTGAGACTTAGTCAAAGTGGAGAATATGGATAAATAGCCCTGATAAGTAGGACTCAGATTTTTATAAGACAAGCTGTTGGCTAATAGATGTTTGCATCTCTAATTTCTAGAAGTATCAATATAATCATGCATCCACACTGGTGGTCTGCATATTCTCGTAGGTCTACTAGAAGAGGGTTGAGGCAAGAAACAGTTATCTTGACATTTTTCTTCATGAGTGGTGATAGGTGAAGCTGCACCAGGAACTTCAGCATCAGAAATGTCATCCTCCTCAATTGGAGCTCCTTCAGTAACACTCTCAGTATTTGTTTTATGAAATGTTTCTTCATCTGTGGGAATTAAGAAGTCAGTAATATTTTCTCCAGATAAGGAAGATTATGTATTTTGTGCTGGTGAGGAAGCAAAAGGAAATGTATCTTCATGAAACACAACATCTCTACTGACTAATAGTTTCTTTGAGGTGATATCCAGTAGTAAATACCCCTTCTGAGATTCTGAATATCCCACTAAGACTGCAGGTTTGGCCCTTTCTATGAACTTATCACCTCTTGGGAGGATAATGACATAGCACAAGCATCCAAATACCCTGAGATGTGACAACATGGGATCCTTGGAAAACATCAACTAAAATGGGCTCTTACCACTTAGAATAGAAGATGGTAACCTGTTCATTAGATATACTGCAGCCTTTACATATAGTCCCCAATACTTAATGGGCAAGTTAGACTGAAACTTGAGGGATCTAGCTATGTTTAATATATGTCTGTGCTTCCTCTCCATAACTCTATTCTGTTGAGGAGTATGAGGACAGTTGGTCTGATGTAGTATGCCTAGGGACTGGAACAATGTATTACATTAAGAGTTGATAAATTTAGTGCCATTATCAGATCTAATGGTTTTTACCATTATGCTAAACTGAGTTTTAATCATGGAAACAAATATCTTAATGTCCATTATGGCCTCAGACTTTAACTGCAAAAGGTGCACCCAAGTGTATCTACTATGGTCATCTACCATAGTCAAGAAGTAATACTTGTTGTTAAAAGTAGAAGTTTTATATGGACCCCACAAATCCATGTGTACAAGTTCAAAACATGTAGAGTATCTAGTAGTACTTAAAGGAAATGACAATCTTGTCTGTTTAGCTAGTGGCACACAGAGTATTTATTCAACATGTTTGCATCACTAGGATTCTTCATAATGTATAAACACTTGAGAACCTGAGCAGCAGGGTGTCCAAGTCTTTGGTGCCATAAGATGCAACTGGAAGTGGAGACTTCTGCAATAAATTTGCTGGATTCTGATCTTGACTGACTATCACCTTTAAGAACATATAGTCCACCCTCTTGTCTACCAATACCCTTCACCTTTCCATTGAAGAGGTCTTGAAAGATACAAAAATTAGGATAAAAGGATACAAAACATAAAAGTTCCTTGGTTATCTTGTCAACAGCCAACAAATTGAGTTTGAAGTCTGGAACATGTAGAACATCTTTGATCACATCATCTGCAAAAATGTGAGCTTCTCCTGTGTGTGAGATTGTCACTTCATCACCTGTTGGAAGGTGCAACTTATCCACATGCTTGGAGTCTAATCTGGTACCTTCTTAGAATAAGTGTCTATGTGCAGACATATGATGTGTAGCACCTGAGTCTACAATCCAACTGTCAGAACATGCTTTGGACAAGAAAAAAGTAGTAATACCTGTCGTATTAACTTATTTCATATCTGTTGTGTCTTTGTTCAACATAGTTATAATATGAGTGTACTCTTCCTCAGTGAATGTGTGAGGCTTTGCCTTTGGTGTGGGAGTCACTTCATGACTAGAACTATCAGCATCAACTTAACCAACTACCATAGTTGAAGCCTGAGAAATAGACCTGTGATCAGTGTTTACAAAGTTGTTACTGCCGGTATAATGTGATCTGAAATTAAAGTTGTAGCTTTGTTTCTTCCTGTTCTTCCAGTCATTTGGATACCCTACCAAATTATAGCAAGTTTCCTTGGTATGACCCAATAGATGGCAATAGTTACACTTTCTGCCTCTATAGTTAGAGTTGCTTTGTCCAAAAACATAATTTTGATTCACTTGCATAGCAAGTGGTTCTGATCTATCATTCACAGTCATCATACATGCCGAATGTTTGATTTTATCCTCTATGAGCATAGGATAAGCTTGATTGAGAGTAGGAGTCACTCCTTTGAGCAATATCTGTCTTCTAGCTTGGTCATAGGACTCATTCAGGCCACTTAAAAACTGTAAAAGTCTAAGTTGACACATATGATATGAGTACTCTCTAGATGTACGACAAGAACAACTAGGACTTGGCACTAGTACATCATACTCACTCCATAAACTCTTTAATTTTGTAAAATAGGCTGAGATTGAATCTGTACCTTGAGAGTGCATATTAATTTTGTGATGCAACTGGTATATACACATACGATTCACCTTGTCATACCTCTCCTTCAAATCCTTCCAAATTGTACAAGCATTCGTGGCATAAACAATGCTAGATAACAGACTCTCACTCACAGTGTTCATAATCCAGGAAAGCACAATTGGATTACATGTTTCCCACTGATCATGAAGCTCCTCTCTATATGATTCCTTGTTGCAGGCACCAGTGACAAATCCAAACTTCCTCTTTCCTAAGAGAGCAATACGCATCGATCGACTCCATAAACTATAATTTTCTGAACCAGTTAACTTGATTGAAACAAGTACAACACATGAGCTCTCAGATGTACCAATGAAAAGTGGATCACTTTGATCGATTTTAGGTTCCATGATTGATAGAATGCAGCTGTAATATAGGTTAAAATTACGAAAAAGAGCTGAAGATAGAGATCCAAAATGCACAAAAAACTTAGTGAAATATGATAAAAAACACATACTTAGTGTAGAACTCGTGTCTTTGATACCATGTGAAAACACTTGATAAGGCTCCATTGATGGAGCTAAGAAGAGGAGAAAGATAAAAAATTATAACTGCTTCAAAACTTATGTGTTACAATTAGATTGTTATGCCTTATATAGGCAATAAAATATCTAATAACTACTTTTCTTCTATAATACTCTATTTGACAGCTCATTGCCACTCACTAATCATTGTCTAACAACCCCTAACAACTTATATAGATGACTCAGTAGTATGCTACTAACTAGTTGAATGTCTACTCCTATCAGTATTACACATCAGTGGAACAGGTAGTCGTGTATGTTCCAAAACAATAAAACTGTCCCTTTAACTTGTAATAAAACTATGTCACGTTGAAAGAAAGGGGACTAAAGGACATGTCTTCATATAACATCAGTTACATAGTGAAAAAAGTGGAACCTTTTCACGTGAACAAAGTACCTAAAACACGCTAGCAATTTTGTTTCAAACCAATTAATATCAATTTTTGTATGATTAAATACTGTAGTAGGCTTTATCTCATTGCTAGAAGAAATTAGTTAAGATTAGAGACAAAGCCGAACAACATATGTTGTGATTTCCTAATAAGGGAAAGGCGAGCCTATGGTGGGACAATTGGTAAGATACCGGTGCTTAGCTTATCAGGTCAGGTTGATAATCCATATAGAAATAAAATGTTACATGAGGTCTGGTGCAATGGTGTATTGAACTTCCCTGAATTTATGGAACTACCAGACTATCTCATTGAACTTTTTGCTGGAATGTCACCTGGCAATGGTGCAATGGTGTATTGAACTTCTTGAAAGCTCTGGTGTTTTCACTACCTCTTCAACTTAGAAATCAGTCTGACAATCTAGGATTCCCTCAATTATTTTAAAGAGAATTTGACACAAACTTCTCCTTTTGAAATGTCCATTTAACTTTGGAGATTGCCCAAATAAAAATTGCCTTTTGATGATATTTTAATTAAATTTGGTCAACATATAGTATCTAAATGTTATTGTAGCAGGAACCTGCAAATTGAAACCACACGCTACTGTTTTGTCACTGGAGAGCTGACTATAACAACATGGCAAACCTTTGGGAATTACTTGGGCAGATGTTCCTATGCCGCTTCTTCTAAAGAAATAGTGGACAATGAAGCCGTCAAACTACATATTAGAATTTGAAACTAAAGAGAAGGAAAAAGCTAAGGATCAACAGTGGCTTTTTCATTCATATGTACATTTTACAAAAAAGACCACACACATAGCTACAGAAGCCTTAACAAGTTGGTAGAGGACCGACCATCCAATCACTTTATTACAAGACACATTCCACAAAATAAGGACTGTTATTCATTTAAAAAGATGAACATAACTATTAAACAAAAGACTATCTAAAAAAAATTCACATTCTAACATTTCTCCTTGAGTTTTTTCTTGGATACTCCCAGCTTAGCCCTTAGAACTTCAAATTTCCCCTTAGGAATAACCTTGGTCAAAATATCCGCAATCTGCTGATCTGAGTTGCAATGAACAAGAATAACTCCGCCATCCTTCTCTATTTGCCTGATAACGTGAAACTTCACATTTATATGCTTGCTACGACCATATTACACTGGATTTTTGGCCATAGAAATTGCTAACTTGTTGTCAACCTTAATGGAAGTAGCTTCAATTTGATTTTGCTATAGATCACGTAGAATTTTTCTTAACCATAGAGCCTGGTTAGTTTCACCACCAACAACTATGTATTCTACTTCTGCAGATGATTGAGCTATCAACTCTTGCTTCTTTGACTTCCATGAGAACATGTCTGAACCAAGTGTAAAAGCATATCTAGAAGTTCTTTTCATTTCATCAATGTTTCCTGACCAGTCATTATCTAAATAACCCATCAATTACCCTTGCTCCTCCCTTTTAAACCAAATACCACAATCAACAGTTCCCTTGATATATCTCAACGTTCGTTTAGTGATACAAAGATAAACTTGACTTGGAGAATGCATAAACCTCGACAAAAGACTTCCCAAGAACATAATATTAGGTCTTGTTGTTATCAAATATAGAAAACTACCAATGAGACTTTTGTAAACTGTTGGATCATCCCTATCACCTCCTTAGACTTTAAGATCTTTTCATTGTGAACTAGCGGGGTTGATACAGGCTTACACCTCTCCATCTTGAACCTTTTAAGAATATATCATGCATATTTTCTCTGAGAAATGAAGATTCCATTAGTATCTTGATGAACCAAAAAGTAATTCATTTAACCCAAATTTGACATATCAAACTTGGTTTCCATTTCATGCTTGAATTGATTCACCATAGCTTTATTGTTTCCTGTTACCAGAAGATCATCAACATAGAGTGACACCATAAGCACATCCACCTTTAGCCTTCTTCACATATAAAGTGGCTTCATTTTCACTTCTGTTGAAGCCATAATGAATGAGATGATCATCAATCTTACTGTACTAGGCTCGAGGAGCCTGTTTTAATCTATACATCGCCTTATGTAGTCTGTAAACTTTATCCTCCATTCCTGCGACTTGAAAGCCTTTTAGTTGGTTGACATAAATATGCTCTTGCATCAGTCCATTTGAGAATGTCGACTTCACATCCAGATGATACAAATTCTAATTTAATTGAGCTGCCAAAGCAAATATAAGTCATCTCGTATTATTTCCCGCAATAGGTGCAAATGTGTCTCCATAATCCATACCTGCAACTTGCATGTAACCTTTCACAACAAGCCTTTATTTGTATTTATAAACTGAACCATCTGGATTAAATTTAGTTCTATAAACTCATTTCACCCCTATTATATTTCTGTCTTTGGGTTTTGTCAAACAACTTCCAAGTGTCATTCTTTTCTATAATACCAATCCTTCCTTCATAGCTTCAATCCAGACTTCATATTTTGATGCTTCTTGATAGGTATCGGGTTCCAAGATTGCAACATTACATCTTTTATATATCTCAGAAAAGGACCTCGTCTTCAAAGTTGGTGAATCAAATGAGGATTCACCATCTGATTCTTCAACTTCTACCAAATTTAAGATCCAAATGATTATGTTTTAGGTAGCGGATGCAAGTTTAGCTAACCTATATTTGCATTCTCAACTTTCTTCTTATACTAGTTCTAATAAGCATTCTCATTTACTATTACATCTCTTCTGATGGAAATACTTTTTGTTTGCAAGTTGAAAACTATATACCTCTTGGCTTGCGATGAATAACCAATAAAGATCCCCAATTCACCTTTGAATTTAAGTTTGCTTCTTCTGACCGAAGGAGTATGGGAATAGCATATCGAGCTAAAAAATTTTAAGTGCTTAGCAGACAGTCTTTTTCCACTCCATGCCTCAATAGGAGTTTTACCATCAACAACTTTGGTATTCTATTTAACAAATAAACTAAAGTAGAAACAGCTTCTGCCTAAAAACTTTGTGGTAGTTTCTTTTTGAGCAACAAATATCTACCCATTTCAACTACTGTCCTATTTTTCCTCTCCGAAACTCCATTCTAGAATAACTTTTTTTAGCTTGTGATCAATCCCCACATCTTTACAATACTTATTAAACTCATTTGATGTGTATTTGCCTCCATTGCCTGACCTCAAAGACTTTGGCTTACAACCACTCTGTCTTTCAGTAAAAACTTTAAACTTTTTGAAAACCGAAAATACTTGAGACTTGTTACTCAAAAAATACACCAAGTCATCAATAAACAGCACAAAATATTTATTTTGGCCCAAGGATGATATCTTCATAGGTCCACATACATCAGTGTGAATAAGGTTAAGTTTTTCAGTTGCCCTCAAGGTGGCACTTTTAGGAAATGCTTTCTTATGAACCTTACCCATCTGACATGACCCAAACACTTCTTTAAACAGTGAGATCTCAGATAAGTCCTTAGTCAAGCCCTTCCCATACATAGATTTTAAAGTAGCATAGTTAATGTTAGGGAACTAAAGTTTTGATGATGGACATATAAATGAAACAAGTTGTGCATACTGGTCCACACAAGTGAAGAAAGAAAAGTTACGGGCAAGGCTGATGATAAACTAAAGTGGTTGAAGTCAGAAGTGGATAAGCAAGAAAATTCAGTTATACTATCAACACTTATCATATGTAGAAAAGATGAGAAGATAAATACAACACTTGAAGATTGAGAAAATAAAGGAGTCCTACCCAGTCAAGAAGATAGATGGTAACAAGGAGTGAAACTAACTGAAAGTCCTATTGAAAAAAGAAGACTGTATCATCTAAAAGACTCCATTAGGAGTTGTCTTAAATAGAAGAGACTGCGAAAAAAAGTTTCAATCATGCACTAAAAAGAAAAGCTTCAATCAACAAATCAGTCCACTAGCTCTAAGAAGAATCAGGTCCTTTACTTTGAGAGTCATAGGATTTGTGTAATAGGTTGGTTACTTGAGTTGTAATGAGTCTTAATTCTAGTCTCAGTGAAATATAAACTGAGTAGGAGTTGTTTCTTTAAGTTAGGGAACTCGAAGACTTGGGAACACTTATCTTGGAAAGATTTGTGTTATTGTAGAAATAGGAGTTAGAAGTTTAATTCCTAGTTTACAAGAGCCTTGTAATTTGTTGATTGTTGAGGCTCAAGAGTTTTAGTGAAGTTTGGGATAAATTCTGTAGAGGTACAGGTCGTGGTTTTTTACACCTCTCTTGAGCCGAGTTTTTTCCACGTAAAAATAATATCTTCATATTTACTCTGCTTAAGTGAACCACATTAGCTTACTTGTTCCACTGATAGGTAACTAATAGAGTAAAACATTAAAATCAGTAGGGTACACACTCTAACAAATGGTATCAGAGTAGGTTGTCTTAAATAAGGTTAGTACCTAAGAAAAGATCACTATGATGAATTCCACACCTCCTACTGTTCACAGTGAAAGCCAGTCAACTACTAGACCTCCACTATTTGATGGTTCTCACTTTATCTGGTGAAAATCTAGGATGGAAATGTTCATTCAAGGGGAAGACTATGAATTATGGGATAGGATCACTGATGGTCCTACTATTCCAATGAAACTGGTTGATGGTGAACAAGTCAAGAAAGTAAGAAGTGAATTTACTGGTGACGACTTAGTAGCATTAAAGAAAAATGCTAACGCTAAGAACATCTTAGTCTGTGGACTAGGACCGGCTGAGTACAACAGAGGGTCAAGCTGTACCACTGCTAAGCAAATATGGGATGCCCTGGTCAATGCACATGGGGGTACTTCTCTAGTAAGGAAATTCAGAATTTCTCTTCTTTTTTACTGAATATGAAGCGTTTAAGATGAAGGAGAATGAATCCCTGCATGAAATGATGACAAGGCTTACTACCTTGACAAATAAGTTGACTTTCTTAGGAAAAGTCATCTCTTTTAAGGAACAAGTTGAAAAGGTGTTGAGGGTACAACCTAAATCAAAATGGAATGCTAAAGTGACTGCTATTAGGGAGGCACAGGATCTCACACATATGTCACTGGATGAACTAGTAGGGAATCTGAGGACTTATGAAATAGAAATTGATGGAATTAAAGAACAAGCAGCCCCTGAGAAAATCTTGGCTTTGAAGGCTTCAGACAGTGATGAAGAAATCAAACTTGACAAGAAACAAGTTGCCTTCATAACTAAGAACTTTAGCAAATTCTTTAAAAGGAAAAAGGGAACAAGTAGCAAGAAACATTCCAATGACAATCCAAATGGATGCTACAAGTGTGGTAAGAATAATTATCAAATCAAGGATTGTCCTGTTTGGGAAATAGAATGGAGAAAGGAAAGGGATGAAAGAGAATTAAAAGAAAAAAACAAAAAGAAGGAGAAAGAGAAATATGCTATGGTAGCTGCTTGGGAATCTGAGAGGAATATGCTATGGTAGCTGCTTAGGAATCTAAGAGGAATATGGTATGGTAGTTGCTTCGGAATCTGATTTGGATAATGATGAAATTGATGAAATAACATTCATGGCTATTGGAGATTCAAACTTGGAGGAAGATGATGATGCTTTTGAGGTAAGTATACCTGAACTTAAAGAAATGTAGCATTTATTTTCTAAAACAAAGCTTGTTTCCTTGATAAGTGCACTAATTGATGATTTCCAAGAATTAACTTCTAGTAGGGATGAATTGTTCAACAGTCTTGCAAGTCTCAAATTTGACTTCATTGATTTAGAAGCTTGCAAGAACACTGTTGAAGAAGAAAACTACACTCTCAAGAAATAGGTTGCGCAACTCGATTCTTCAAACAATGATCTTAAGTCTGAAGTCCTAAAATTGACATTCACTGAAAAAGGAAAAAAAAGTCTAAAGTAAAGAACAAGAAAATGTTGAACTTGAATTAGTCAAGTATAAATAAGAGTGTAATGATGTAACAAACATGGTGAATAAACTGAGTCAATAAGTCTCTAAACTGAAACTTGATCTTGAAAGGGCAAACAGGTGGACAAATTCTTCAAGAATTGTTCATAAGTTGAGTGAAAGGAATCATAGTGAAAAAACAGGTCTGGGTTTTCACAGAAGTCATGACGATCCTCAAGACTTATTTTATATCTGTGGTAATCTTGGACATCCAACCACTGAATGTCCTATTACTGTCAAAAGCAGATATAGTAGTCTAAATCTGGCAAATGAATTCTCTTAGACCAAGAAAAAAGAAACTAATTGTCGCGACCTGAACTAGGGCTTGGCTGTGACGGATATCCTGAACCATGAAGGCCCGGGCGTCCTACTCTATCTGGTAATCATGCACAACATTCATCTAATAAAAAAAGATGCGGAAATATAATCTGATATGGAAATATGGTCATACTCTGGATTCCGTTTAACAATAAGAATGAAATCCGAAATCAACTAAACAACATCTAGAAACGTCTACAAAATCTCTACTACATAATCTGAAGACAACTTTCTGAAAAGCTGGGACAAGGCCCCCAGTAGACAAAAACAAAGGAATAACATAATCTGAAATAACAGGCCTTCTGGAAAAAAGAAGTCTCACCACTACACGGATCACTTCTCTCTGGATACTCTACTAATTAGCCGAACCCCTAGACTGAGTCTCTGAACCTGAGAGGTAGGGGTTCAATACAATTGTACTGGTACACAGAGCAAATCCAAAATAATAATTTATATTCAACATATATAAGAGCAATTTAGAATAGTTCATAAACATATCATATGGTAAGAAATCACATGGGCATTTTTGAAAGACTCTGATAAATCATCTGAACTCTGTGACACTCTTTGTTTTACTTTTGCGCTAGGTGGTATATCCTACAGCTCTAAAATTCCACGGGCTATATGGAATCTGCCATTGACTCGGCGGGGAAGCCCCCAACCCAAGTGTGCCACAAGGGTTGGAGTCTTTGACTCTGCTACGCCACATGGTCGTCGCCAGCGTAAAAATAATATACCCGGATCGGCAAATCACGATTTTAGGCAAAGAGTCACTTGAACTCAAGCCTTCTTCGGGTAACCACCTAACCCTATTTAAGCCCAGTTTTAACTCTTTAAAACATGCATTCTCTGAAAACACACTCTGAAAACATACTCTGTTATGGCATATATGCTTATGGTATCATCATACCATTGACTTGCAAGTTGCGTCTCTGAGCCATTAATAGCATATTATAATCTTTGTTTTCAAAACATAAGGTTTGCGACCACCATATCAATAAATCAATTCAAAGAACTCTTTCTTAAAACTCATGTAGACACATACAAGAAACTCTTTTTTTTAATATTTCAAATACACAAGGTGGTCACATCAAAGTTCTCAATCACATGCAATTCTTTCACTTTAACACAAGAACATAATTATATCAAGAAACTCTCTCTCATCATCTCTAAATCATGTTCAAATACTATGATATTGAGAAAACTATTTTCAAACCATAAATCATGCATTTCAAACCATTCACAATAAGATTATAAACTTAAATTCATCACAAAAGAGGGATTTCATAATTTGTGCTCTCAAACAAATCTAAAATCTCAATTTTCATACATATAAGTATAAATCGATTTAAGTGGGAAAGGCCGAAAGGCCAAAACAACAATATCACTAAAACATTCATGAAACATTATTAAAATCATGGATTCCAAAATCCCTTTCTAAATTCATGCTTGATAAACTTTAAATCATATTTGAATGTTTCAACAAACCCATGTAGTTTTAGGATAAACCCCACGTACCTTGAATTATGAACTTAGTGACTGATTCTTGAAGCCTACGTTTTGGGGATTCCAAATATTCAGTCAATTTTAAAAATCCACGGTTGAATCTTGAGATTCTTGGAAAAGGTTTTTGAGATGCTTAGGGTTTTTGCTTTATAGAGAAGGAAGATTTGGGTATAAAGTGCTTTGTTATGCCATTGATTGTATGTTTATGGACGGATTGGGGGTAGGATAATTGCTCAAAATACCCACCTTTTAACCCTTAATGTTACTGGAAAAAATATAACTGGGAGCCCGATTTTATGGGCCACCGCGACGTGCCACTATCGAGGTGGCTTACTAAAAATTGACGAATGGAATTCTTGGGGTCACCGTGACGCGGAGCCATCGCGTTGTCCCACTGGTTTGGACCTGGAACTTTAGCGCGATGTGCCACAATCGTGCTAGGCTATTAAAATAGCGCGATGCACCACAATCGTGCTAGGCTATTAAAATAGCACGATGTGCCACGATCGTGCTAAGCTATTAAAATTTGATAATTGTTAAATAGACCCCCTCCGCGATGCGCCAAGCACCAAAATGATGGTGTTTTACAACTAGGACTTAAATTTATCCCTAACTTCTTGCCCGAGTATCGGATTTGGGAAAATCTTATATCGACAGAAAGCTCATTCAATTTCCCACTTGATAGAGAGTCAAAATTATGGAAATTCTATATGGTTAAAACTTTACTCACTTAGGAAGTCAAAATAAATGAGACTAACACATGGATGATTTGATGGGGTGTTACATTATCCCCCCTTGGGATCATTCGTCCCCGAATGATGGCGCAGGGCACAGAAAAATATGATTACAAGCATATTCAGGACATGGAAAGAGTAAGACAAGGATCGTACCTTTCATCTCATCATTCACCGGATCAAATAGATTTGGGTACCTTTCTCTCATGTCCTCTTCTGATTCCCAAGTTGCTTCTTCAACTTTTTGATTTCTCCACAACACCTTAACCGAAACTATCTCTTTGCTTCTCAACTTCCGAACTTGATGATCCAAGATTGCAATAGGCTTTTCTTCATAAGATAGGGAGTCTGACACTCTGATCTCTTCTACGGGTAACACTAGAGAGTGGTCCCGAATACATTTCTTCAACATGGATACATGAAACACTGGGTGAACAGAACCCAAATTTGCAGGCAACTCTAACTCATACACAACTTCACCTATTATTCTCACAATCTGTTATGGTCCTATATAGCGAGGACTCAACTTCCCTTTCTTTTCGAAATGTATGACTCTCTTTATAGGAGAAACTTTGAGAAATACCCAATCACCAACCCCAAAAGCTATCTCCCTTCTTGTAACATCAACATAGGGTTTTCGTCTACTCTGGGCTGTCTTACATTCTCTAATGATCTTCACATCCTCTATTGCCTGGTGAACAAGTTCAGGCCCAAACACCTAAGTCTCACATACTTCATCCCACCCTATTGGCGACCTACATCTCCTCCCATACAATGCCTCAAAGCTCTTAATACTGGCATGGTAGCTATTATTATACGCAAACTATATCAAGGGCAAGTGATCTACCCAAATACCTTTGAAGTCAATCACATATGCTCGCAACATATCCTCAAGGGTTTGAATAGTACGCTCAGCTTGCCCATCGGTCTGGGGGTGGAAAGCCATACTTAGGTTCACTTGAGTACCTAAAACTCTCTGAAAAGATCTCCAAAATTACAAAGAAAATTGCGTACCTCGATCAGATATGATGGACATAGGTGCTTCATGCAGACAGACTATCTCCTCAATTTAAATCTTGGCATAGACATTTCTCGGATAATTAATCCTCACAGGCAGGAAGTGAGTTAACTCGGTTAGCCTGTCAACAATCACCCAAATAGAGTCATACTGGTTTCGGGACCTCGGAATTCCCGTGATGAAGTCCATATTGATCATCTCCCATTTCCACAAGGTCAAAACTATCTCTTGGGAAGTACTACCTGGCCTCATATGCTCTACTTTCACTTGTTGACAATTCAAACACTTAGCAACATAGTTAGCCACATCACATTTCATATTATTCCACTAATATATAACTTTTAAGTTATGATACATCTTAGTAGAACCTGGGTGGACAACATACCTCGATGTGTGAGCTTCATCAAGGATTCTCTCCCTCAGACCTTCTACATTTGGCACACACAATCTACCCTGATATCTCAAAATACCATCACCACCAATTTCAAAGGACATCACCTTTCGTTGACCCACATCTTTCTTGATCTGCATCAAGATAGGATCTTCAACCTGTTTTTCCTTAACCTCTGCACAAAGGGATAATTTAGATATCTCATGAACAACCACCCCTCCATCTTCAGAATCTAAGAGTCGCACTCCAAGATTTACAAGTTGGTGAATATCCTTTACTATCTCTCTTTTCCCTTCTTCAACATGAGAAAAGATGCCTATAGACAACCTGCTGAGGGCGTTGGCTACCATATTCGCCTTGCTCGGATGATAGTGCAGGCTTATGTCATAATTCTTTAGCAATTCTAACCACCGTCTCTGCCTGAGATTAAGTTATTTTTGCGAGAAAACATACTGCAAACTTTTGTGGTTAGTAAATATATCAACATGAACTCCGTAAAGATAATGCCTCCAGATTTTAAGTGGGAACACCACAACTACTAACTCCAAGTCATGGGTGGGGTAATTTCGCTCGTTCACCTTTAACTGCCTAGGTGCATAAGCTACCACTCTACCATGCTGCATAAGCACACATCCGAGTTCCACTCGGGATGCATCACACTACACAACAAAACCCTCTGTACCTTTCAGAAGAGTCAAAATAGGAGCAGTGGTCAACTTGTCTTTCAACCTCTTGAAACTATTCTCACAGGAGTCAGACCACACAAACTTCGCCTTCTTCTGAGTCATCTTAGTAAGTAAAACAGCTATGGAAGAAAAGCTTTCTACAAATATCTTGTAATACCTGCCAAACCCAAGAAGCTCCGAATATCAGTTGGAGTCGTGGGTCTGGGCCATTTTCTCACTGCCTCAACCTTTTGGGGATCAACCTTAAATCCCTCACTAGATACAACATGCCATAAGAAAGCAATAGCGTTAAGCCAGAATTCACACTTGGAAAATTTTGCATACAACTTATGATCTCAGAGAGTCTGAAGAATAATTCGGAGTTGATTGGCATGGTCCTCCTCACTCTTAGAACACTAAGATGTTATCAATGAAAACTATGACAAACAGGTCTAGAAACTGACAGAACACCCTATTCATAAGGTCGATGAAGGTTGCAGGGGCATTAGTCAACCCAAAGGACATGACTAAGAACTCAAAATAACCGTATCTAATTCAGAAAGCTGTTTTGGGAATGTCAGACTCTCTAACTTTCAACTGATGGTATCCTGAATGAAGGTCTATCTTTGAAAAATATCTAGCACCCTGAAGCTGGTTAAAAAGATCATCAATTCTAGGAAGAGGATATTTATTTTTAACAATGACCTTATTCAACTGGCGGTAATCTATTTACATACGCAGGGAACCATCTTTCTTTCGCACGAAGAGTACAGGTGCATCCCAGGGAGAAACACTAAGGCGAATAAAACCTTTGTCTAGAAGATCTTCTAGCTGCTCTTTCAAATCTTTTAGCTCTGCAGGAGCCATTCTATTTGGCAGAATAGAGATGGGATGGGTGTCTGACAGCAAACCAATACCAAAATCTATCTCCCTATCAGAGGGTATTCCTGGGAGATCATCTAGAAAAACTTTTGGGAATTCATTCACCACAAGGATGGATTGAAGAGAAGGGTTCTCGGTATTCAAATCTTTAACCCGAATAAGATGATACAAACAACCCATAGAAATAAGTTTACAACCTCTAAGGTAAGATATAAAGTGCCCTCTAGGTGCTAAAGAATGTCCCTCCCACTCAACTACTAGTTCATTCGGGAAAGAAAAAGTGACTCTTCGGATTATAAAATTTAGTGTGGAATAGCACGAATAGAGCCAATCCATCACTAAGATAGCATCAAAGTCAATCATTTCAAGTCCTATGAGATCTGCCACAGTATCCCGCCCACAAACAGTCACCACATAATTTCTATACACCCTCCTAGCCACAACAAAATCTTTCATCAGAGTGGAAATAGATAAAGGCTCAACAATCACACCGGGTTCAAACCCAAAACCAACAGCCACATAAGGGGTCACATATGATAGGGTAGACCCGGGATCAAGTAACACATAAATATCATGGGAAAAGATTTGTAACATACTAGTAACTACATCTGGTGAGGCCTCTACCTCTTGGCGGTAGGTCAAGGCATACAACTGGTTGCGTCCGTTTTTGGCGGTTGAAATGGCACCCTTTTGAGGTGGTGGTGGTGCAGAAGAATTAGCCTGTGACTTGGATCCACCAACATTGCCCTTTGCTTCCAGACAGTCTCTCTAGATATATCCTGGATGGCCGCACGAATAACACACCACAGTGCCAAACTAACATCTCCCTGGATGATTTCTCCCACACCTCTCATAGCGTGGGTATGTCTGAGAGGTCTGAGCTACACTTTCTTGAGAATACGAACCCTGCATCCTCGGCCCCTGCCTCTACTGAAAATCCTGAGTGTGCTATCTGGATGAGGGTCTAGTCACTGAAGCACTGGCTGTAGACTGCACATTACCCCAATTCTTATTCTTCTACCATTTATTACTCCAATTCCCACTCTCCTGCTGACTATAGCTCTAGTCTGATGTTTTGGCTCTCTTTTTCTGTCTGTTTTTCTCCTTAGATTTCGTGATTTTATTTTTCTTCTCCTCAACTTTCTGCATGTGGACTGATAATCTGGCCAAATCCATGTCCCGGTTCAACATTGCTCCTTGACATTCAAGTACTAAGTCATCTAAAAGGCCGGATGCAAATTTCCTCATTCGGGCTCTTATGTTACTAGTCATCTTTGGAGCATAACGGGCCAGTTGGTTCAACCTCAGAGTGTACTCCTGGACACTCATCTTTCCCTGTTTTAGATTCATAAACTCCTCCGCTTTGTCCTCCCTCATCTCAAGAGGAAACAACCGATCAAGAAAGGCTTCCATGAACTCGGCCCAAACTGTGGGTTCAACATGCTTACTCTTTGAATCTTCCCACTCATTATACCATTGGTTCGCTACATCCTTAAGGTGGTAAGCTTCCAACTCAACCCTCTCTACCTTATCTATATGCATTACCTTAAAGATCTTCTCCATTTCATCCATAAACTCCTGTGGATCCTTTTCTACCTTGGTACCAGTAAACTTGGATGGGTTTATTCTCATGAACTGACCCACCCTAGTAGCCTCAGATGTAGAATATACATACCCAACATCTTCCGACCGCTGAGTTTGTGTGGTCACCAGTTGCGCCAGCATGTGAATGGACTGTCTGAATTCTGCATTAGATATGTCCCTCTGAGAAGACTGGGGACAATTAACATTTGTCCTTGGGGCTCGAGGAGGACTGGTCGGGTCTGGAGGTACTCCCGGAGTAAGAACAGGTTTTAGGGTGTGAGCTTTGTTATGGGTCTGCTTCCCATAGGTGGGACAGACTTCATTATCCTAAGTATTCTGATTGTTAGAGCGATAAGGTGGCATGTCTGCTTTTCTGAAATACAATATATCACATTATTAGGGGGCAGATTATACTCTAAGGTACGAACTGAATCACAAAGAGGGAAAACATTCCTAAACACCTAGTAGCCTCCTTCTTATAAGTGTGGAGCGCTACAAACCCATAAACAAGACTCTACCCGACGCAATTTCATAGACACCCTAGGACCAAGAATCGTGCTCTGATACAAGGTTTGTCGTGACCCGAATAAGGCCTAACCGTGACGGACATCCTAAACCATGAAGGCCCGGGCGTCCTACTCTATCTGGTAATCATGCACAACATTCATATAATAAAAGAAGATGCAGAAATATAATCTGATATGGAAATATGGTCATACTCTGGATTCCGTTTAACAATAAGAATGAAATCCGAAATCAACTAAACAATATCTAGAACAGTCTATAAAATCTCTACTACATGATCTAAAGACAACTTTCTGAAAAGCTGGGACAAGGCCCCCAGTAGACAAAAACAAAGGAATAACATAATCTGAAATAACAGGCCTTCTGGAAAAAAGAAGTCTCACCACTACACGGATCACTTCTCTCTGGATACTCTACTAATTAGCCGGACCCCTAGACTGAGTCTCTGAACCTGGGAGGTAGGGGTTCAATACAATTGTACTGGTACACAGAGCAAATCCAAAATAATAATTTATATTCAACATATATAAGAGCAATTTAGAATAGTTCATAAACATATCATATGGTAAGAAATCACATGGGCATTTTTGAAAGACTCTGATAAATCATCTGAACTCTGTGACACTCTTTGTTTTACTTTTGCGCTAGGTGGTATATCCTACAGCTCTAAAATTCCACGGGCTATATGGAATTTGCCATTGACTCGGCGGGGAAGCCCCCAACCCAAGTGTGCCACAAGGGTTGGAGTCTTTGACTCTGCTACGCCACATGGTCGTCGCCAGCGTAAAAATAATATACCCGGATCGGCAAATCACGATTTTAGGCAAAGAGTCACTTGAAATTAAGCCTTCTTCGGGTAACCACCTAACCCAATTTAATCCCAGTTTTAACTCTTTAAAACATGCATTCTCTGAAAACACACTCTGAAAACATACTCTGTTATGGCATATATGCTTATGGTATCATCATACCATTGACTTGCAAGTTGCGTCTCTGAGCCATTAATAGCATATTATAATCTTTGTTTTCAAAACATAAGGTTTGCGACCACCATATCAATAAATCAATTCAAAGAACTCTTTCTTAAAACTCATGTAGACACATACAAGAAACTCTTTTTTTTAATATTTCAAATACACAAGGTGGTCACATCAAAGTTCTCAATCACATGCAATTCTTTCACTTTAACACAAGAACATAATTATATCAAGAAACTCTCTCTCATCATCTCTAAATCATGTTCAAATACTATGATATTGAGAAAACTATTTTCAAACCATAAATCATGCATTTCAAACCATTCACAATAAGATTATAAACTTAAATTCATCACAAGAGAGGGATTTCATAATTTGTGCTCTCAAACAAATCTAAAATCTCAATTTTCATACATATAAGTATAAATCGATTTAAGTGGGAAAGGCCGAAAGGCCAAAACAACAATATCACTAAAACATTCATGAAACATTATTAAAATCATGGATTCCAAAATCCCTTTCTAAATTCATGCTTGATAAACTTTAAATCATATTTGAATGTTTCAACAAGCCCATGTAGTTTTAGGATAAACCCCACGTACCTTGAATTATGAACTTAGTGACTGATTCTTGAAGCCTACGGTTTGGGGATTCCAAATCTTCAGTCAATTTTGAAAACCCACGGTTGAATCTTGAGATTCTTGGAAAAGGTTTTTAAGATGCTTAGGGTTTTTTCTTTATAGAGAAGGAAGATTTTGGCATAAAGTGCTTTGTTATGCAATTGATTGTATGTTTATGGAGGGATTAGGGGTAGGGTAATTCCCCAAAATACCCCTTTTTAACCCTTAACATAACTGGAAAAAATATAACTAGGAGCCCGATTTTATGGGCCACCACGACGCGCCACTATCGCAGTGACTTACTGGAAATTGATGAATGGGATTCTTAGGGTCACCGCGACACGGAGCCATGGAGTTATCCCACTGGTTGGGACCTGAAACTTCAGCGCGACGCACCACAATCACGCTAGGCTACTGGAATTTGACAATTGTTAAATAGACCCCCTCCGCGACGCGCCAAGCACCAAAATGACAGTGTTTTATGACTAGGACTTTAATTTAGCCATAACTTCTTGCTCGGGTATAGGATTTGGGAAAATCTTATATTGTCGGAAAGATCATTCAATTTCTCACTTGATAGAGAGTCAAAATTAAGGGAATTCTATAAGTTTTAAACTTTAATCACTTAAGAAGTCAAAATAAATGAGACTAACGCATGGACGATTTGGCGGGGTGTTACACTAATACTGGTCAGAGAAACAGGTCATGTTACCTATTGCCTACATGGACTAGGAAATTTTTTATTAATCCATTTACTTATAAAACAGGACCCAAGCTTGTCTAGGTTCTTAAATCTAACCATTGATTTCTTGCAGGAGAAGGTAAAAGGAAGCAAAAAGCATTGGTACCTGGATAGTGCTTGCTCAAGACACATAACTGGTGATAAGAAAAAGTTCCTTTCACTCTCCAAAATAAATGGAGGAGGAGTTTCTTTTGGTGATGGCAAAAGGGAATCATTACTGGAGTTGGGAAAATTGGCACATCTGAATCAAGAGCATTGGAGGATGTTTACCTTGTGGAAGGAATGAAGCACAACCTACTTAGCATATCACAACTATGTGATAAAGGTAACAAAGTTGTTTTTACTTATGCAGGAGTTAAAGTCAAGAGGATGGACACCAAAGAGATTATGCTCACCGCAAGAAGACACAGGAATGTGTACAAAGATGACATAATGGCAATGCCAGGACCAGAGCTGACCTTCCTAAGTGATATAGAAAATGATCACCTCCTTTGGCACAGGAGACTTGGACATGCAAGTCTAAAACAACTAAACATACTTTCTTCCAAAGATACGGTATTGGATTCGCCCAAAACAAAGTTCAAGTAAGAAAAGATATGTAGTGCCTGTGTAATGATACAAGACAAATAAGGGAACACCAAAATTAGTCCAAAAAATAGTCCATAAAATGGAAGAAATTCGTGAACCCTTTTGGAGACCAAGTCTCGGCTTCCAAAGAACACAATAACAAGAAGATAACAAGGTGTTTATTACACCAAATCAGCAGACAACAAACTAGATTAAAAACATAAGATGATGAACAAGAAGACACAAGATTTGGATTTAACAATAACAAAAAGAACATAAGATTACAACACAAACACTAAACAAGATTACAAGAAGGTAAAATGATAGATAGATAGACCACATGAAGGTATAATATTAAGAACTCAAGAATGGAAACTCTTGGACCCTTAACAATACATACAACAATAAACCTATCTCTTATGTCACACAAGATCAGATTCCACCTCTCTAGCATTAACGTTTCCAAGAAAGCAACAACAAAAGAGAATCCACCCTATTGTTGTATCCTAGTTTCGGTGGTCACTCTTATCACTAGAGAGAGAGCTTGTTACAAGTCTTACAAGACTCCCAAATATCATCCAAAAACTAAACTAAAAATCCTACAATGTTCCTTTTATATCTATTACAAAATATAAGTTAAAATGACTAAAAGGCCCTTCAAAGAGTGGGCACCCATCTAGTGTAATTTATGGGCTGATTTGGGTGCATTTTGGGCCTCTTTTACACGTCAATTGCACATTCCAAGGATCGGGTCCAACACGCACTCTCCTAAGTCCATATCCATGATTATTCCCATATCATCCTCTCTATTTTGAGAGGAATTTGTCAACAAATTCACGGCTTCACCTCGTTGAATTGGTCACTTCAAGGAAAACCTACTCTAAAACTGTAACGCCCCAAAATATCATCCCAAGACGCCACACGGTGCCCAAGGCTACACGTAACCTCAAGCTAACCCTTTAAGCCAAAACACTACCCTTGGGTTCCAACACAACAACATACATACTACACTAAGGATATATATATAAGTACATATCATATCACCTCGCACATGGCACGGAATATCGTTAGACTGTACATATATGGAATGTCTATACACAAACCAACCCAACAATACACTAGTCTGACATAGCCTCTATACAGCAAAATCAATGAGCCATTGGGACAAACCCCCAGCTGACTCAACAGACCAAAGGGATCACAAAACAACAACACCAAAACTAGCAACTTGGTCCTCGAACCATGAGGACTCACTACTAAAGGAACGTAGATGCGGCACTCGGTTATCACTGTCGCGACTGCGGCTGAGTACCTGAACCTACATCATGGTAAGAATGTAGCCCATAGAGAAATATGTGGTTCAGCACAAGATATGTACTGAGTATGTGGGGACGCATGCAAAATACAAATAATATCATAAATTTCGTAAAAACATACATACGAACCATAATGACACACCTGACTTGAGTGACATTGAATCATGCAACTCATAACATCTTAGATAGGAAATGTAGGAGAAAAACCTCATAAATCATTATAGATCATCATAGGCAACTTGACTTACCACATCAAAACTAGGGGTGACTCGGTATTTTAATAAACATGACTCTTATGGATAGGGGAGTTTCCTATAACCAACAACCCCACGTGAGCTACGTGGAATACCAACGTTTGAAACCTCCGTTGGCGGGAGCGTCATACTCTTTGCCAGGGAGTACGACCTTAAAACTGCAATAATCACAATCGGGCTCTCTGGCTAATAATATCATCATCAAACAACCCTACGGTGGCACATAGGTTTGGGGAAATACCAAATTTCCTTCTCGGTGCTAAGTACTACTCCCCGATAAGATCAGAACGCGTTAGGAAATCCACCACACCATCACAAGGGTCTATCATAAAGACCAAATCAAATCTCTTTCTCATTTATCAAATCATATCAATTTGTGGATTCCTAACTCAACACATTTTAGCTCAAAACATTTTAATCTTCCTCAACATCAACAAGGTATCAATGCATTGAACCATAACCGACTCGATATTTGGACAAGGATATGAAGACTCAATACATAATATTTTCAACAATTTAACTCATCAAAACCATCTGGAAAATACCAAGACTCATTGCAACTTCAATATCAATATTTCTCAATTTGCCATCCAACTCTCATTTAAAGGTACTTGAGACATCAAACCATAGTAGGGATATAGAATTTCTAATATCAATTATAAATTCATAATAAGGAAATAGTGGAATGATAGTATAAATCAAGGCTTAACAAATTAAATCATCATACTCTCATAATCAAATACATTTTGGACATAATTCCATCTCAACATCATACACATATCGGATGACATAATCCCATAGCTCATGGACAATAATATAAGATATAAAACCATATTTCCAATTCATGGTAAAACATGTAAAATCTCATGTCAATTTAATTCAACAAAAATACCGGGCACAAGATCGAAAGGATAATCTTGTTCAAAGCCCCACATACCTAAAAATGGAAGATGAATATGAACTTCCAACTCCGAAACTTTATTCACGAAAATAAAGGGTGCTTCTAGAATCCCTTAACATGATCAACTCGAATCCCAAATCAATTTGAAATTTCTATGGTTCAATCAAGAGACATAGAAGGATGAAATTTAGAGTAGTAGGGTTGGGGTTTGAGCCTTAGGAAATTTTGGAGAAAAATGAGCTATTGAATGCTCTTAATGGACTTAAATCCATGGTTTACCCACATGGATTGGAGTGAAAATGACCAAAATACCCTTAAAAATCAAATAATGTCAAATCTGTCCTTTGGTGGACTGTTTTGATAGGCTGAAGTAGATCGACCATAACTTTTTGCTCCGATGGCCAAATTGGATGAAACCAATTTCATTGAAAAGAGGACTTTCAGATCTTTCTGTTGATATATTGTATCTCACCCATATCATTATGTACAAGGAGTTATGATCATTTGAAGTTGACCCTAAAATTCGCCTGGCCTCAGTATTTTTTCCTGCACATTTACTGTTCACCACTATTCACGGTTAGATCGGAATGATCATAACTCATCGCTCGAGTGTCCGTTTTGGATGATCCAGATATCGTTGGAAATATTATTCGATGATCTACGTAATGACGGGTTGACTATCTAGAAATTCCACACAGAAAAATTATTAATCACGATAAAGAACAGAATTCAACACATTTTCGTCCGAGATCTTAACGGAAAATTTTTCCGGGGCATCACATCATCTCCCCCTTGGAAACATTCATCCTCGAATATTGATAGGTATGTCAAGAATACTATGAAAATGAGTATATAGAGAAAAATCACCTTGCCCAAGCATATACTCCATTCTAGTTTTTTTGGATAACGTAGAAAACACACAAGCCAAGATAAACATAGCAACAAGGATTAAATCAAAAGAGAACGATACCTTTGACATGCTCAGGATTCGTAGAAAAGAGGTGGGGATATTTGGCGCGCATATCCACTTCGGCTTCCCAAGTAGCACTCTCCACGGATTGATTTTGCCAAAGCACTTTAGCCAAAGGAACTTCCTTGTTTCTTAGCCTACGAACTTGAAAGTCAAAAACCTCAACCGGAATCTCTTCATATGAAAGACTATCTTGAATACCCGAGCTTTCGGAAGGATCAATCACAACAGAATCACCCATAGACTTCTTAAGCATAGAAACATGGAAAACCGGATGGACGTTAGATAACTCCGCGGGCAATTCAACCTTATACGCTACCTTCCCAATGCGATCCACAATCTTATAGGGACCAATGTAACGGGGACTTAGTTTACCTTTCTTCCCAAATCTCTTCACCCCTTTCATGGGTGAAACTTTCAAGTACACTAAATCACCAACATCAAATTCAAAGTCTTTCCTTCTTACATCTGCGTATGATTTTTGATGACTTTGGGTGGTTTTCAACCTTTCCCGAATTAACTTAACCTTCTCCATGGCCTCGAACACCGCATCCGGTCCAGTCGCGGCAGCCTCACCAACTTCAAACCAACCAATGGGTGATCTACACCTTCTACCATACAAAGCTTCAAACGGGGCCATTCCAATAGTAGCATGAAAACTGTTATTGTAAGAAAAATCGATTAATGCTAAGTGCTCATCCCAACTACCTTTAAAATCAAGCACACAAGCCCTCAACATAACTTCTAAAGTCTGAATGGTCCACTCGGCTTGACCATCTGTTTGCGGATGGAAAGCACAACTTAAATGAATTTGGGTACCGAGACCCTTCTGGAAAGATTTCCAGAACTGAGTACCTCTGTCAGAAATAATAGCCAAAGGGATTCCATGAAGTCTGACGAGTTCCAGAATATATATTCTAGCATAATCTTCAGTTGTATACGATGAATGCACAGGCAAGAAATGAGCTGATTTCATCAGCCGATCTATGACAACCCAAATCGAATCATGATTGCGACGAGAAGGAGGCAAACCAACTATGAAGTCCATATTCACTTCTTCGCACTTCCAAGTAGGAATGCTAAACTCTTGCATCACGCCACTGGGCTTTTGATGCTCTATTTTAACCTGGTTACACATGGAACACTTCGCCACAAATTCTGCTATGTTCCTCTTCATACCGTTCCACCAATAGATTTCCCGCAAATCATGGTACATCTTGGTAGCACCAGGATGGAGTATCGCGTACCATGCGCTTCCACCATAATCCTCTACTTCAAGTTATCAACATCAGGAACACATAATCTTTCTCGGAGTCTCAAAACGCCATCTCCCCCTTGGGAGAAAACCTCCACCTTTTGGTCTTTAACTGACTCTTTTAACCTGACCAAGGTAGGATCCCTGTCTTGCTTCTCCTTCACTTCCAAAACTAAAGAGGATTCGGAACCTCTTTGCACTCCTATACTACCCCCAGCATCACCAAACAACCCAACCCCCAATCTAGCCAAACGATGTACCTCACGGGCCAACTCCTTCTTACCAATTTCCACATGTGCTACGCTACCCATGGACTTCCGACTAAGGGAATTTGCTACTACATTGGCCTTGCCTGGATGATATAGCACGCTCATATCATAATCTTTCAACAGTTCTAAACATCATCTCTGCCTAAGATTCAACTCTTTTTGGGTGAATACATACTGCAAGCTCTTATGGTCCATGAAGACGTCGACATGGACAACATACAAATAATGTCTCCAGATTTTCAAAGAAAAAATCACGAAAGCTAATTCAAGGTCATGGGTAGGATAATTCTTCTCGTGAGGCTTTAGCTGCCTGGAAGCATAAGCTATAACCTTGCCCTTTTGCATCAATACACAACCCAAACCGACTCTGGAAGCATCGCAATACACCACAAAACCATCAACACCATCAGGCAAAGTCAACACAAGGGCTGAAGTGAGTCGAGTCTTCAACTCCTGAAAACTTTTCTCGCAAGATTCGGACCACAGGAACTTCACTTTTTTTGGGTCAAATGGGTCATAGGAGACGCAATAGATGAAAACCCTTCAACAAAATAATGATAATAACCATCTAGACCCAAGAAACTTTGGATATCAGAAGGAGAAATAGGTTTAGGCCAACTTTTTATAGCCTCTATCTTTTGAGGATCAACTCTAATACCTTCGAAAGAAACAACATGACCCAAGAAGGCTAGAGAGTTTAGCCAGAACTCACACTTACTGAACTTAGCATATAACCGATGAGTTCGAAGAGTTTCCAACATGATTCGGAGATGATCCGCATGATCACCCTCACTTTGGGAGTAAATAAGAATATCATCAAGGAACACTATTACAAATAAATCTAGATATGGACGGAATACACGGTTCATAAGATCCATGAAAGCCGCTGGAGCATTAGTTAACCCGAAAGACATCACTAGAAATTCAAAATGATCGTAACGGGTTCGGAAAGCTGTCTTGGAGATATCACATTCCCTAACCTTAAGTTGGTGATAACCGGATCTGAGGTCTATCTTCGAAAAGTAGCTTGCACCTTGCAATTGATCAAATAAATCATCAATTTGAGGAAGCAGATATTTATTCTTGATAGTAACCCTATTAAACTGTCGGTAATCAATACACATCCGCAAAGAACCATCTTTCTTACGCACAAACAGGACAGGTGCACCCCACGGGGACACACTAGGTCTGATAAAGCTTTTGTCTGAAAGATCTTTCAATTGCTTCTTCAACTCTTTAAGTTCTGCGAGAGACATGCGATACGGAGGAATGGAAATAGGCTGAGTATCGAGAAGAAGGTCAATCCCTAACTCTATCTCTTTATCAAGAGGTACTCCAGGGAGATCTTCCGGAAAGATATCAAGAAACTCATTAGGAAACATTAATTGACTGAATGGTCGGGGTTTTCGACTTAGTGTCTTTAACCCAAACCAAATGGTGGATGTAACCCTTGGAAATCAACTTCCTAGTTTGAGATAGGATATGAAATGAACCTTAGGAATCACAGAACTCCCGGACCATTCGAGGATAGGTTTATCAGGAAACTGAAACTTGACCACACGGGCACGACAATCAATAGACGCATAGCATGAGTGAAGCCAATCCATACCCAGAATGATATCAAAGTCAACCATATCTAGCTCAATCAAATCAGCATACATAACCCGATGAAAGACAGTAATGGGACATTTCTTATACACCTGCTTAACAATGACAGACTCTCCTACCGGAGTAGAAACCAAAATAGGGTCAAAAATTAGTTCAGGATCCATTTTACAGCAACCAAAGGTGTCACATTAGAAAAACTCAAACCGGGTCCATCAACACATAGACATTAAAATAGAAAACACGGATCATACCAGTGACAACATCGGGAGAGTCCTCCTGCTCCTAACGATGTGGTATAGCATATAAATAATTCTAGCGTTGACCGCCAGTAGTACTAGATGAAGTACCCTGAGGAGGAACTGGACGGGCTGCGGGAGGTGGGGCACTAGTAGCCTGACTCTGGGGATGAGCATCACGACTCCGTTGTCTGCATACGAGCAGTCTCTAAGTATGTGGCCCAACTTTCCACAACCAAAACAGCCCCGCTGCCCCATATAACACTCCCCAAAATGGTCTTTACCACACTTAGCACACGAAGAAGGATGAGGTCGGTTGCTTACACTGTCCTAAGACCTGGAAGGTACCGACTTATTCCTGAGCTCCTTTCTGCCCCGATATACGGGAGAACTAGCTGAGGAAGGCGCATGTATAAATGGACATCTCTAAAACTGAGGGCGACTCCCTCTGGAGAATCTAGTCTGACCAGACCCCTGTTGCTCTGATCTAACTCTCTTAATCCCTCTTACTCTTTCTCTTTCCTTTATCTTGTCTGACTCAATCTGTTGGGCATGAATCATTAACCTAGGAAGATCAATCTCCCTATTGATCATAGAAGATCTATATTCTTTCACTACATAACTCGACACCCCAGTTAGAAACTTGCTCATACTAGTCCTCGAGTCAGCCATCATATTGGGAGCTTACTTCGATAGCTGGTTAAACTTAAGACAATAATCCTTAACCGACATGGAGCCTTGTCTCAAATTCATAAAATCCCCTATCTTAGCTTCCCATAACTCAAGAGGAAAGAATCTATCCAAGAAAGCATCTTGGAATAATTGCCAAGTCACCGGAGCGGTATCTTCCTCTCTACCCTTATTCCACATCTGCACCCAGTCATAGGCAACATCCTTCAACCGATAAGAAGCCAGCTCCACACTTTCTTCCTTGATCACGTGCATAATCTGTGTAATTTTCTTCATTTCATCAACATACATCTGCAGGTCCTCACCTGCTCTCGACCGATGAAACTCTGGCAGATTCATTCGTATAAAGTCACGAATTCATGCTGCTGCCGAATTATTTTCCTGCTGACGTGGAGCGTTGGCCCTAGTATCAGCGGTAACTGCCTGGGCTACCGTCTGAAAAGCTGCCCGAAATTTGGCATGGGATACCATCTCATGTAACGGATCAACGGGTTAAGGTTGGTTGTTGTTTCCTCGAGCTCGACGTGGAGGAATTTTCTATCGTAAGAATGCACGAATTAACAGCAGAAGGAAACAGTTGAAAGCATGATAAACTCTTGTAGAAAAAAAGAAATGACTTTTCCTAGAACGCCCCGCAGCCTCTTGATCATAGGTGTGGCGCGCTACACACCGATGCTCAAGACTCTACTTAACGCAGCTTGTCAGACTCCCTAGGTCTCTTCACAACCTTAGGCTCTGATACCAAGTTTGTAATGCCCCGAAATATCATCCCGAGATGCCACACAGTGCCCAAGGCTACACGTAACCTCAAGCTAACCCTTTAAGCTAAAACACTACCCTTGGGTTCCAACACAACAACATACACGCTACGCTAAGGATATATATATAAGTACATATTATATCACCTCGTACATAGCACATAATATCGTTAGACTATACATATATGGAATGTCTATACAAAAACCAACCCAACAATACACTAGTCTGACATAGCCTCTATACAACAAAATCAACGAGCCATTGGAACAAACCCCCAACTGACTCAACAGACCAAAGGGATCACAAAACAACAACACCAAAACTAGCAACTTGGTCCTCGAACCATGAGGACTCACCACTGAAGAAACGTAGATGCGACACTCGGATATCACTGTCGCGGCTGCGGCTGAGTACCTGAACCTACATCATGGTAAGAATGTAGCCCATAGAGAAATATGTGGGTCAGCACAAGATACGTACTGAGTATGTGGGGACACATGCAAAATACAAATAATATCATAAATTTCATAAAAACGTACATACAGACCATAATGACACACCTGGCTTGAGTGACATTGAATCATGCAACTCATAACATCTTAGATAGGAAATGTAGGAGAAAAACCATTATAGATCATTATAGGCAACTTGACTTACCACATCAAAACTCGGAGTGACTCGGTATTTCAGTAAACATGACTCTTATGGACAGGGGAGTTTCCTATAACCGACAACCCCACGTGAGCTACGTGGAATACCAACGTTTGAAACCCCTATTGGCGGGAGTGTCATACTCTTTGCCAGGGAGTACGACCTTAAAACTGCAATAATCACAATCGGGCTCTCTGGCCAATAATATCATCATCAAACAACCCTACGGTGGCACATAGGTTTGGAAAAATACCAAATTTCCCTCTCGGTGCTAAGTACTACTCCCCGACAAGCTCAGAATGCGTTAGGAAATCCACCACAACATCACAAGGGTCTATCATAAAGACCAAATCAAATCTCTCTCTCATTTATCAAATCATATCAATTTGTGGATTCCCAGCTCAACACATTTTAGCTCAAAACATTTTAATCTTCCTCAATATCAACAAGGTATCAATGCATTGAACCATAACCGACTCGATATTTGGACAAGGATATGAAGACTCAATACATTATATTTTTAATGATTTAACTCATCAAAACCATCTGGAAAATACCAAGACTCATTGCAACTTCAATATCAACATTTCTCAATTTGCCATCCAACTCTCATTTAAAGGTACTTGAGACATCAACCCATAGTAGGGATATAGAATTTCCAATTTCAATTATAAATTCATAATAAGGAAATAGTGGAATGATAGTATAAATCAAGGCTTAACAAATTAAATCATCATACTCTCGTAATCAAATACATTTTAGACATAATTCCATCTCAACATCATACACATATCGGATGACATAATCCCATAGCTCATGGACAATAATATAAAATATAAAACCATATTTCCAATTCATGGTAAAACATGTAAAATCTCATGTCAATGTAATTCAACAAAAATACCGGGCACAAGATCAAAAGGATAATCTTGTTCAAAGCCTCACATACCTAAAAATGGAAGATGAATATGAACTTTTGACCCCGGAACTTTATTCACGAAAATAAAAGGTGCTTCTCGAAGCCCTTAACATGATCAACTCGAATCCCAAATCAATTTAAAATTTCTACGGTTCAATCAAGAGACATAGAAAGATGAAATTTGGAGTAGTAGGGTTGGGGTTTGATCCTTAGGAAATTTTGGAGAAAAATGAGCTATTGAATGCTTTTAATGGACTTAAATCCATGGTTTACCCGGATGGATTGGAGTGGGAATGACCAAAATACCCTTAAAAATCAAATAATGTCAAATCTGTCCTTTGGTGGACTGTTTTGATAGGCTGAAGTAGATCAACCATAACTTTTTGCTCCGATGGCCAAATTGGATGAAACCAATTTCATTGGAAAGAGGACTTTCAGAGATTTCCATTGATATATAGTATCTCACCCATATCATTATGTACAAGTAGTTATGATCGTTTGAAGTTGACCCTAAAATTCGCCTGGCCTCAGTATTTTTTCCTGCACATTTACTGTTCACCACTATTCATGGTTAGATCAGAATGATCATAACTCATCGCTCGAGTGTCCGTTTTGGATGATCCATATATCATTGGAAAGATTATTTGATGAGCTACGCGATAACGGTTTCCAATACAGAAATTCCACACAGAAAAATTATTAATCACGATAAAGAACAGAATTCAACACATTTTCTTCCGAGATCTTAACGGAAATTTTTTTCGGGGCATCACAAAAACAGTCTGCAAAACATGAAGATCCCGAGATCTCAATAATAACAAGGGACGTATCAAAAAATAAGCTAAAAACAGCCCACAAGAAATGCACAAAAATAGTCCATAAGCTAGCCAAACCCGAGAGCATAATGACTAAGTCTCGGATCCAACATCTTTATTTTGATCCTCGGTTTCCTATCCCTCTTGAGATTGGCCTTCAATCTCATCCGAATCAAGTCTCCTTCTATCATATAAGCATCATCGTAGACTCCATATCCTTCATGTCTCTCTCTACCATGTTCCTCTTCTTGGATGTGTCGATTTTTGGAAAGAAAAGTTTCGGTTGAGAGGCTCAATTTGGTAATGTGGAGCTTCGGTTATGGAGCTTGGATAGGAGGAAATTGTATTCCTAGTCCTCCTTGTTGGACTTGATCAACTTGCGGAGGAAGTGGTCTATCTTGTTCTCGGTTTTGAGGGCTATTTGGAGCTTGGCTTGTGGCATTATTTGGTGATCTTGGAGGATTGGTCATTGGAAGTAAAGTTTCGGGAGTAAAAGCACGAGAGTTCCTTCGACTCTCCATTCGATCCAACCTCTCACTCATAGTTACCACATCCGAGTCAATTTTTGTAAGACCCGCATTTGCCCTAGCAAGGTCTTAAGAAAAAGCATCAAGGAGGGCCAAAATGGTTTCCATTATGGCCAAGAAGTTACGTACAAAACAACAAACAAGTTAGTTGTACAAGAATGGTCCTCACACTCCCTCTCTATTGTTTTGTCTCTCATTTTTTTTCCACTTTGATCTCACAAGTATCGTAACCTTACTTGTACTCCGTGAGGTAGTGAGAGGTGGACCAAGTATTACAAAAACTCAAAAGAATAAGACACACAAAGGAACGTATACACGAAGGACGGTTGTAAAAATAACTTACAATCTAACACTAGCTTGTAAGTTAGTAATGGAATCAACAAACGAAACTAAAGAAACAACACAATGAAACTAGAAGATCAAATTTTGAGCTTAGAATTTTCGTGTGAACAGTAACTTGGGTGATGTGGCAGCATACCATTGGTCACGGTATGTACACACGACCAATTTCCACCCCACGGTATTAAGTTGTAAGATTAGATTAAGAAAAATATGTACACCACAACACCCTTCAAGAGCACATCAACAATTTCCACCCCACGGCAAACATCAACACACATCACGACCAATTTTAGTGTCAACACACGACCAAGGTTATTTTTTGGTGTTGTATTTCGGGTTTAGCAAGGGTGAAGGTTGTGATGAATGTCAAGAACTCAACAACAACTTTATCGAGAGAAACAACAACACCAACAATGTCCAACCAAGACTATAACAACAAGTCCACACATCCAAGAACAACAACTTCAACACACGGCAATGGTCTTGTTCACAATAACAACATCAATTTTTTTTTAAAGCTCAAATCTAGATCGACTCAAATGTTAATGGACAAGAATACTAACACTTGAAACAAAAGCTCAAGAAAAATAAATCCTAGACCTAGAAACACAACATTCAGCCAAGATACAACAACAACAAGTTCAACTTCTCGGCCAAGATCTCAAGCTCAAGAACACGTCTTTCTTTCCTTTTTTTTTTGTATTTCTTAGCAAGAAAGCCCAAGATTGGTATTGTAAGAACAAAACCAAAGATGTATTTGATAAAAAATGATACGGGACAAGCAAGGGAACACCAAAATTAGTCCAAAAAACAGTCCACAAAATGGAAGAAATCCGTGAACCCTTTTGGAGACCAAGTCTCGGCTTCCTAAGAACACAATAACAAGAAGATAACAAGGTATTTATTACACCAAATCAGCGGACAACAAATTATATTAACAACATAAGATGATGAACAATAAGACACAAGATTCGGATTTAACAATAACAACAAGAACACAAGATTACAACACAAACATTAAACAAGATTACAAGATGGTAAAATGATAGATAGATAGACCACATGAAGGTATAATCTTAAGAACCCAAGAATGGAAACTCTTGGACCCTTAACACTAGACACAAAAATAAACCTATCTCTTATGTGACACAAGATTGGATTCTACCTCTCTAGCATCAATGTTTCCAAGCAAGCAACGACAAAAGAGAATCCACCCTATTGTTGTATCCTAGTTTTGGTGGTCTCTCTTCTCACTAGAGAGAGAGCTTGTTACAAGTCTTACAATACTCCCAAATATCATCCAAAAACTAAACTAAAAACCCTACAATGTTCCTTTTATAGATATTATAAAATATAAGTTAAAATGACCAAAAGGCCCTTCAAAGAGTGGGCACCCATCTAGTGTAATTTATGGGCTGATTTGGGTGTATTATGGGCCTCTTTTACACTTCAATTGCATATTCCAAGGTTCGGGTCCAACACGCACTCTCCTAAGTCCATATCCATAATTATTCCCGTATCATGTAAGGGGGAAACAGGTAAAATCTTCTTTTAAATCCAAGAACCATGTCAGCATAACTAAGTGCCTGGACTTGATCCATATAGTTTTGTGTGGACCAATGATACTTCAAAGCAGGGGTGGGAAAAGAAAGAAAGTGATATTGAGGAACAGGTTGATCAACATAGTCCATCCCCTGAAGGTTTTAAATGTGAAGGCACCTCGATAGAGGGAATTAATTCTACAGGAACACTGATAGGGGGAACTGAACCACCAACCACCCCAACTTAGAATAATCACAGTAATTCTAGTACTTCATAAGGATTGGTTCCAAAAGGATACAAGTATCAAGGATCTCATCCTATTGAAAATGTATTCATTGATCTCACTTCTGGGATCAGTACAAGGTCAGGGTTGAGGAGCATGTGTGCTTTCAAAGCATTTTTGTCAGAAATTAAACCAAAGAAGGTAAATGAGGCACTTTTTGATGCTGACTGGATCATAGCCATGCAAGAGGAGTTAAACCAGTTTGAGTGAAACAAAGTATGACACTTAGTACCTCTTTCAAAAGGTAAAACAGTGATTGGGACTAAGTGGGTGTACAAAAATAAGGTCGATGAGCATGGAACAGTTACAAGGAATAAGGAAAGATTGGTGCTCTAAGGATACAATAAAGAAAAAGGCATAGATTTTGATGAGACTTTTGCTCATGTAGCTAGAATTGAAGTAATTAGGCTTCCTGTAGCTTTTGCTGCTTATATAGAATTCATTCTCTATCAAATGGATATTAAGAGTGCATTTTTGAATGGCATTCTCAAGGAGGAGGTGTATGTCAAACAACCACCAAGTTTTGAGAGTAAGGAGTTTCTTAATCATGTGTATAAGCTTGACAAGGACCTGTATGGCCTAAAAAAAGCTCCCAGAGCTTGGTATAAAAGATTATCAAAATTTCTTTTGGAGCATGGCCATACTAGAGGTAAGATTGACAATACTTTTTTCTTAAAAACTAATGGAAAAGATTTGTTAGTGGTGCAGGTTTATATAGATGATATCATCTTTGGATCTACAAACATGAATATAACCCATGACTTTGCAAAACTCATGAGTTGTGAGTTTGAGATGAGTATGATGGGTGAGCTAAATTTTTTCTTGGGATTGCAAATTAAACAAACAACCTCTTGATCCATGATACATCAATAGAAGTACGCCAAGGAACTTCTTAAAAGGTTTTCCATGGAGAAAGATAAAGATATCAGTACACCAATAGTCACTGCCATCAAGCTAGACATGGATGAAATAGGTCCTGATGTGGAGCAAAAATTATATAGAGGAATGATAGGATCCTTACTTTATCTCAAAGAAAGCATACCTGACATTGTATTTAGTGTGGGATTGTGTACAAGATTCCAGGAAAATCCTAAAGAATCTCATTTGATATCTGTGAAGAGAATCTTTCGATATCTCAAAGGAACAACTGATCTTAGCCTATGGTATCCTAAAGGTAGCAATTTTAACTTGGTGGGTTATTCTGATGCTGACTATGCAGGCTATTTGGTGGACAGGAAAAACACCACTAGGATGACACACTTCCTTGTATCATGTTTAATTTGGTCCATGAAAAAGCACAACTCAGTAGCTCTATCTACTGCTGAGGCTGAGTATGTTGTTGTTGGGTCGTGTTGTGCATAGTTGTTGTTGATTAAACAACAAATCATAGATTTTGGGGTGGATGTAGGTTGTGTTCCCATTATTTGTGATAATACAAGTTCTATTAATATTTCCAAGAATCATGTCCAACATAAAATAACTAAACATATTGATATTCGACATCACTTTCTTAGAGATAATGTTGAAAAAGGTTTTATATCAATCATGTTTGTTCTACTGAAGATTAAATTGATGATATATTCGCTAAGGAATTAGACAAAGAACATTTTGAAAAGAATAGGTTAGCCTTGGGGATGATTAAAATTTCATAAATCTCCCTCAATGATTGACTAGAAAAGACAATGTGCTCTTAAGTGGTTGTTGATTAATCCAGTCTTACATATTTAGTTGTGTGTCCTAATTCTAAGATTTTTGAGTAAACTGACTCATTCATGTATTGGTTTTGCAGAGATTCTAGAACACTCAAGAAATTTTGTACATCTTGTTCACAAAGTTGAGGTACGATTACATTTTACCTAAAATTGCATAAAGAGAAACAGGTATGCTACACGGTTCTTTGTTACTCCCCAAACCTCCAAAAGACCCAAGAGTCCTTCTTTTTCAAAAAGCTGCCACCGCATTCCCATCACCACTACACACCTTTATCATTACGTTTCTTCACCAAATACAGGCCTCCTTCGCTTCAACTTACTTTTCTTCTCCTTAAATATGTTTCCCTCTTCTCCTTCATCATTCAGTCACTCTCCCAAGTAAAAATCAAGATCTCACATTTCCTCTTAACCATGACATTTTCTTGTTCCTCTGATTTCTCAAACCTCCATGACTCCACTACTTCACCTCACAATAAAATCATCCTCCACCCCACTGCCAACAAAATCTCTTCTATTCCATCTATCATTCCCATTAAACTATCCGATTTTGCCTTCTTCAAAATTTTCAAAAACCCTTTTGCTCAATTTTATTCTAATCTTTCATTTCTCCTAAACCCTTTCCATCATCTCCGATTTCTCTCCAAATTATCGACCCTGATGATGTTTCTATTGCTAACTTAATTCCAAGAAAGTCAAGATCTCAATAAAAAAAAATTATTTCTCTACCATTGTTGTTGAGGACCATGATCTTGTGGAACATTTTCCTATTGTACCCATTCCTAGAACTCTTCATACTCATCTAAGGAAACAACAGGAAGATGCATCCCTTCCTGAAGCTCTTCAAGTGAGCAAGAGAAAATGAATAGTTACACCTGCTCCCCCTTCTCTTCCTTCCTCCTCTCCAGATGTGCTGCTTTGTTCTGTTCTTAAAGGTAAGACGGTGAAACACACTATTCCAAAACCCTCTATTTTTTATCCTCCTCCGTGTACACCAAAGTCCATCACTAGTTCAAAATCTTCCTCCTCTTCCAAATCCTCTTTCCAAAAATCCTCTACTTTTTCCTAGAAACAAGTTTCCAAACATGTTCCTTTGGACTCCTCTGATTCTGATACTCTTCTTGCTCTCTCTACTGAGTTAGATCTCGATTTTGAGATTGATAAGGATACTTCTACTGACCGTGCCTCTCAGTTGGCTTATATTATTCACTTTAAAAAATGCAAGTTATCTAGAGGACGTGTTTTCACTGATTTTGGGGACCTGAGATGGCTGTCTTGGTATCCAAATTGGAGGCTCAGGGGTGGTCACACTTGGTTCCTCAAGGTGATCGCCAATGTAATTTTGGAAAAAATGAAGTTTATGAGTTCTATACTAATGATGTAGCTATTGGGGAAATGTTCTCGACCGTTGTTCATGGGATCACCATTAATCTATTTGCTGCTGATCTTGCTTGAATTTTGTACATTCCTATAGGGGGTTGGGGTCATTATGTCAAAGTCATATAGCCTCCGCTTTATAATCTGGCATCTTCCCTTGATATATCTCGCAAATTTTTTGGAAATCCTCATCTTGTCACTCATCATAGAGTTATTAAGTGAGAGATGTCCCCACTCTATCAGTTTTACTTTGATGTAGTCTATAAGATACTTCTTCCACGGCAAGAACGAAGGACTATAGATAATTTCCGTGATCTCACTCTCATGGAATTACTTGACACTGAAGTACAGATTGACCTGCCTCGACTTATGATTCAGCGCATGTAATGGATCATACTTTAAGATGTTAATAGCCATGCCCTTCCATATAAGTTTTGGCTTACTCCTATTTTTGAGGACTTCAACGTGCCTGTTAAAGTGTGGTCTCTGCAAACCACTAAGGATGTCATTGGGATTGTGAACCATATAGAGTTACCTGTTTCTACGAGGAGTGTTGATAACCCTACGCAACGGTTACATAATGCTCTTGCTGCTAAGACTGCCAAATTGGAGGTTGCTCATTCTGAACTGGAGCTTCTCAAGCAACTCATGATGCTGAAAATAGGCACTTCAAGCTCAGATTGCTTATATTCAAGCCACCATTGATCATGAGAGTTAAAGAGCCACAAATAATAAAATCGTGCAAAAGTTTACTAACCTTATTCCCTCTGCTTCCTCTACTTAGTTGCCTCCTTAGTCCTTTAAGTCTGTTCTTTTTCTTTCCTTCACTGGCTAGCCTGTTATCTATTTGGCTATTTTTTAGGTAATTTTAATTTTATCTTACTCTTAAATGAAATGGACTCACTTGTTTCATTGTGTTATGCTCCTATTTTTCTTAATGCATAAGTGTTCTTTTGCTCTGAATTTTGTTTGTTTTAGTGATAGCCCTAGTGGCCATGGATTATTAAAAATTTCACTTTTTGACCCAGCTTTTTGATGATATCAAAAGGGGGAAGAATAGATTGTGCAATGCTTATAACTTAATTGACTAACCTATTTCATTTTATGTTCTTTTTTTAAAATTCCTTTATTTGAGTGTGTCAGGATTTTGTGATGGATGTTGTGCTGCTTAGTTTGTCATCATCAAAAAAAGGGAATTTGTTAGGGAACTGAAGTTTTGATGATGGACATATGAATGAAATAAGTTATGCATGTTGGTCCATACAAGTGAAGAAATAATAGTTATGGGCAAGGCTGATGATAAACTAAAGTCGTAGAAGTCAGAAGTGGATAAGCAAGAAAATTTAGTTATACTATCAACACTTATCACGTGTAGAAAAGATGAGGAAAAGATAAATACAACACTTGAATATTAAGCAAATAAAGGAGTCTTACCCAATCAAGGAAATAGATGATAACAGGGAGTGAAACTAACTGAGAGTCCTATTAAAGAAAGAAGACTGCATCATCTAAAAGACTCCATTAGGAGTTGGCTTAAATAGAAGAAACTGTGAAAAAGAGTTTCACTTATGCACTAAAAAAAGCTTCAATCAGCAAATCAGTTCACTAGTATGAAGACTTGGGAACACTTATCTTGGGAAGATTTGTGTTATTGTAGAAATAGGAGTTAGAAATTTAATTCCTAGCTTACAAGAGTCTTGTGATTTGTTGATTGTTGAGTCTCAAGAGTTTTAGTGAAGTTGGGGTTAAATCCTGTAGAGGTACAGGTCGTGATTTTTTACACCTTTCTTAAGACGGGTGTTTTCCACGTAAAAATATTGTCTTCATATTTACTCTATTTAAGTGAACCACATTATCTTACTTGTTCTAATGATAGGCAACTAATAGAGTAAAACATTAAAATCAGTAGGGTATGCACTCTAATAGTTAAAATGCCCATATCTTTTGTTTCATAACCATGAATCGTCCAATTTGCAAAATTGGCACTATCAAACTTTTCGTCTACTGGAAAGATCCTATCCACCATTTCTACTTTGTCAATCAAAGTATCATCAAAATAAAAAACCAAACAATGTGTTCCCTTAAAAAAATAAGTAGCCTTTAGACATCATTTGACCAACACTCAACAGTTTACATGCTAAAGAAGGAACATATAACACATCATGTATAAACTTTGTACCTTGTTTAGTTTGAAAGGCAACTAAACCTTTTTGATTATTTATACTGTTGCACTATTTCCCATCCTAACTTTAGATCTGAATGACTTGCGAAGTGTATAAACATGAGCTCACCATATGACATATGACTCTTACATCCATTGTCAAGGAACCATTCGGATTGGTTAGTTGCATTTTCTTTATGAATAACTATAAACAAGTTTTCTTTCTTTACCTATACTTCAGTAAAATTTGCCTGATGAACATGGTGTTGTTGTGGTTGATTCTGCTTACCCTGTAAGGACCTATTTTTATAAAAAATCTGTATTGAATCGATGGCTTTCCTTAGAATCAACAGTCCCTTTCTTGATGATTGGTTCTTTTACAGTGCATGTAAGGTGGAAACTTTTCTTTCTGAGAAGATTGCGTCCATGGATTTCTCTTTGCTATTATCTCCTTCCATCCTCGTATTGTCCTTAACAAGTTGCTTGCCTTTATTCTTTGCTTAAAATGCCACTTCTGCTACTTCTTCATCTCTTATGTTTGATCTTTGTTCTTGGGCTTGCAACTTGCTAATCAGCACAAAGTCTGTTATACTATGAGATTTTTCTAGATAGTCTTTTGTCTAATAGTTTCTTTTAAATATTATGTTTAGTTTTGTTTTAAAATAAATAGTAGTTCTTATTTTGTGAAATGTGTCTTGTAATATAGTGTGTCTTGTAAGATATTATGTGAAGTGTGTCTTGAAAGACTTATGTAGCTATAAGTGTTTTCTTTTGTAAGATGTTGGTATGTATGTATGAATGAATGAAAAATCTACTGCTTCTCCTTATCTTTTTTCCTTCTCTTAAGCTCCAAATTCTAACAGTGGTATTAAGAGCCATTCTTCTTGAGGGATCTGTGAAGGCTTAAAGATAAGTTTTTTCTTTAGTTCATCTAAGCTGAGAGAGCTAAATAGTAGTAACAATGGCATCCAACAGCTTCTTGGGTGCAGGACCTCCTATATTTACAGGAGAAAATTATCACATATGGGTGATAAAGATGAAGGCTTATCTCAAAGCTCTTAGTCTATGGGAAGTAGTTGAAAGTGAAAATGATCCCCCTCCACTGGGACAAAATCCAACTATTGCACAAATAAAGAATTATGAAGATGCAAAGTCCAAGAAACCAAAGGCTCTCACTTGTCTTCATTCAGCACTTTCAGATGTGATTTTCACAAGAATAATGGCTTGTGAAACACCTAAAAAGGCATGAGAGAAGCTAAAAGAGGAGTTTGATGGAAGTGACAGAGTGAAAACTGTCAAACCCTTAACACTCAAAAGAGAATTTGAGATGTTAAGGATGAAAGGATGAGATACTGTAAAATAGTACTTTGCCAAACTTTTGGAAATTGTAAACAAGATAAGATTATTTGGTGAAACTTTTCCAGATTCAAAGGCGGTGGAGAAGGTGATGATAATCTTACCAGCAAGGTTCGAGTCCAAGATTTTATCAATAGATGAATCTTGTGATTTGAAGAATTTATCCGTTGTAGAGATGATTAGCAAGTTGCAAGCCCAAGAACAAAGAACAAGTATAAGAGATGAAGAAGTAGCAAAAGTGGCATTTCAAGAAAAGCACAAAGGCAAGCAACTTGTGAAGGACAATAGGAGGATGGAAGGAGATAAACCAACAAAGAGAAATCCATGGATGGAATCTTGATAGAAAGGAAAGTTTCCACCTTGCATCCACTGTAAAAGAACCAACCATCAAGAAAAGCATTGTTGGTTCAAAGGAAAGCCATCAATTCAGTGCAATTTTTTTAGAAAAATGGGTCATATTGAGAAGAATTGCAGGGCCAAGCAAAATCAACCACAACAACACCATGTCCAGCTGGCAAACTTCACCGAAGATTCAGAAAAGGAAGAAAGCTTGTTTATCGCTACTCATGAAGAAAACACAGCCTACCAATTCAAATGGTTCCTAGACAGTGGGTGCATGAATCATATGTCATATAATGAGTTCATATTTCACACACTTGTCAAGTCACTTAAAGCTAAAGTTAGGATGGGAAATGGTGCAATAATAGAAGTACATGGAAAGGGTTCAGTTACCTTTCAAACTAAACAAGGTACAAAGCTTATACATGATGTATTGTATGTTCTTTTTTTAGCATGTAACCTATTGAGTATTGGCTAAATAATGTCTAAAGGCTACTCTTTACTTTGTAAGGGAAAGCATTATTTGATTTTTGATACTGATGATACTTTGATTGAAAAAGTAGAAATGGTGGATAGGATCTTTCCAGCAGATAAAAAGTTTGATAGTTCTAATTTTGTAAGATTGTATGATTCATGGTTATGGCACAGAAGATATGGGCATTTTAACTATGATACTTTGAAATCTATGTATGAGAAAGGTTTGACTAAGGATATACCTAAGATCTCACAATCTAAAGAAGTTTGTAGGTCATGTCAGATAGGTAAGGTTCACAGGAAAGCATTTCCTAAAAGTGCTACCTGGAGGGCAACTGAAAAACTTGAACTTGTTCACACTGATGTATGTGGACCTACGAAGACATCATCCTTGGGTCAAAAATAATATTTTGTGTTGTTCATTGATGACTTAACAAAGATGACTTGGGTGTATTTTTTGAGTAACATGTCTTAAGTATTATAAATTTTCAAGAAGTTTAAAGCTTTTGTTGAAAGACAGAGTGGTTGTAAGCTAAAGGCTTTGAGGTAAGACAATGGAAGTGAATACACTTCAAATGAGTTTAATAAGTATTGTGAAGATGCGAGGATTGATCACAAGTTGACAGTAAGTTATTCACCAGAACAAAATGGAGTTTCAGAGAGGAAGAAAAGGATGGTAGTTGAAATGTCTAGATGCTTGTTGCTTGAAAAGAAAGTACCGCAAAGTTTTTGGGAAGAAGTTATTTCTACTTCAGTTTATTTGTTGAATAGGCCGCCAACTAAAGTTGTGGGTGATAAAACTCTTATTGAGGCATGGAGTAGAAAAAGACCATATGCCAAGCACCTAAAAAACTTTGGTTTGATATGTTATTCTCATGTTTCTTCAGTCAGAAGAAGCAAGTTTGAACCGAAAGGTGAATTGGGGATCTTTATTGCTTATTCATCGCAATCCTAGGGTTATAGAGTTTTCAACTTGCAAACAAAAAATATTTCCATTAGAAGAGATGAAGTAGTGGATGATCAGGCTTATTGGAATTGGGATAAGGAGAGAGTTGAGAAAGAAAATGTAGGTTATCTAAACTTGCATCCGCTGCCTAAAACACAATCATTTGGCTCTGTAAATCTGGAAGAAGCTGAAGATTCAGATGGTGAATCCTCACTTGATTCGCCAATTTTGAAGACAAGGTCCCTTTCTGAGATATATGAAAGATGCAATATTGCAATCTTGGAACCCAATACCTATTAAGAAGCATCAAAACATAAAGTTTGGATTGAAGCCATGAAGGAGGGGATTGGTATGATAAAGAAGAATGATACTTGGAATTTGATTGATCAACCCAAAGACAGAAATATAATAGGGGTGAAATGGGTTTATAGAACCAAACTTAATCCAGATGGTTTAGGTAATAAATACAAAGCAAGGCTTGTTATGAAAGGTTACACGCAAGTTGCAGGTCTGTATTATGGAGACACATTTTCACCTGTTGCAAGACATGATGTGATACGACTTCTATTTGCTTTGGCAGCTCAATCAAATTGGAAGTTGTATAATCTGGATGTGAAGTCGGCATTCTTAAATGGACCATTGCAGGAATAAATTTATGTCAACCAACTAGAAGGCTTTCAAGTTGCAGGAATGGAGGATAAAGTTTATAGATTACATAAGGCATTGTATGGATTAAAACAAGCTCCTCGAGTATGGTACAATAAGATCGATGATCATCTCATTCATTGTGGCTTCATAAGAAGTGAAAATAAAGCCACTTTGTATGTGAAGAAGGCTAAATATGGAGATGTGCTTATGGTATCGCTCTATATTGATGATCTTCTGGTAACCGGAAATAATGAAGCTATGGTGAATCAATTCAAGAAAGAAATGGAGACCAAATTTGAGATGTCAGAATGGGGTAAAATGAATTACTTTCTGGGAATGGAGATTCATCAAGATACTGATGGAATCCTCATTTCCCAGAGAAGATATGCATGGGATATTCTTAAGAAGTTCAATATGGAGAGGTGTAAGCTTGTATCGACTCCACTAGTTCATAATGAGAAAATCTCAAAGTCTGAAGTAGGTGATAGGGCTGATCCAGTAGTTTATAGAAGTCTAATTGGTAGTTTGCTATATTTGACAGCAACAAGACCTGATCTCATGTTCGCGGCAAGTTTTTGTCGAGGTTTATGCATTCTCCAAGTCAAGTTTATCTTTGTATTGCTAAACAAACATTGAGGCATATCAAGGGGACTATTGATAATGGTATTTGGTTTAAAAGGGAAGAGTAAGGGTAATTGATGGGTTATGAGATAGTGATTGGGAAGGAAGTGTTGATGATATGAAAAGCACTTCTGGATATTCTTTTACACTTGGTTCAGGCATGTTCTTATGGAATTTAATAAAGCAAGATGTGGTTGCTCAATCATCTGCAGAAGCAGAATACATCGTTGCTGTTGGTGAAACTAAGCAGGCTCTATGGTTACGAAAAATTCCATGTGATCTAGAGCAAAATCAAATTGAAGCTACTGTCATAAAGGTTGAAAACAAGTCAGCAATTTCTATGACCAAAAATCCAGTGCAACATGGTCTTAGCAAGCATATAAATGTGAAGTTTCATGCTATCAGGTAAAATGAGAAGGATGGCGAAGTTAATCTTGTTCATTGCTTCTCCGATCAGCAGATTGCAGACATTTTGACCAAGGCTCTTCCTAAGTGGAAATTTGAAGTTCTAAGGGCTAAACTGGGAGTATCCAAGAAAAATCTCAAGGAGGAGTGTTAGACTATGAGATTTTTCTAGATAGTCTTTTGTTTAATAGTTTCTTTTAAATATTTTGTTTGGTTGTTTTTTTAAAATAAATGGTAGTCCTTATTTTGTGAAGTGTATCTTGTAAGATAACGTGTCTTGTAAGATAATATGTGAAGTGTGTCTTGCAAGACTTATGTAGCTATAAGTGTAGTCTTTTGTAAGATGTTGGTATGTATGTATTAATGAATGAAAAAGCTACCATTGCTCCATATCTTTTTTCCTTCTCTTTAGCTCCAAATTCTAATCAGATCACAAGATTTCTCTATTGCTGAAATCTTGGGCTCGAACCTTGCTGGTAAGCTTATCATCATCTTCTCCACCACCTTTGAATTTGGAAAAGTTTCACTAAATAATCTTATCTTGTTTACGATTTCCAAAAGTTTGGCAGAGTACCCTTTCACAGTATCTCCTTCTTTCATCCTCAACATCTCAAATTCTCTTTTGAGAGTTAAGAGTTTGATAGTTTTCACTCTGTCACTTCAGTCGAACTCCTCTTTTAGCTTCTTCCATGCTTCGTTAGGTGTTTCACGTGCCATTATTCTTGTGAAAATCACATCTGAAAGTGTTGAATGAAGACATGTGAGATCCTTTGGTTTCTTGGACTTTGCATCTTCATAATTCTTTATTTGTGTAAACGGTTGGATTTGGTCCAAGTGGAGAGGTATCAGTTTCTCTTTCAAATGCTCCCCATAGACTAAGAGCTTTGAGATAAGCATTCATCTTTATCACCCATATGTGATAATTTTCTCCTGTAAACATAGGAGGGCCTGCACCCAAGAAGGTGTTGGATGCCATGTTACTGCTACTCAACTCTCTCAGCTTAGAAGAACTGAAGAAAAAACTTATCTTTAAGCCTTCACAGATTCCTCAAGAAGAATGGCTCTTGACACTGTTAGAATTTGAAACTAAAGAGAAGGAAAAATATAAGGATCAACGGTGGCTTTTTCATTCATATATATATATTACAAAAAGACCACACACATAGTGCTACATAAGCCTTACAAAGTTGGTAGAGGACCATATCTTCCAATCACTTTCTCAAAAGACACATTCCCCAAAATAAGGATTGTCATTCATTTAAAAAGCTGAACATAATATTTTAAAAGAAACTATTAAACAAAACACTATCTAGAAAAACCTCATATTCTAACACTACATCCATAGAGAAATGCACAAAATCATTCTAGTTGTTTGTTGGGAACTTTGGAAAGCAAGACAGCGTCACGATATGGGGGTAATTCATTTAGTCCATTTTTTCAATGTCATATTTGCGATGGGCATTGAGTAAAACTAGCTGACGTCTTCCCAATATGCAATTCTTGGCTGGAAAATTGCAACAAAATACATAGTGCTGTCCCTAGAATTACCACGGTTTTGGTTAAGTGGCATAAATCTCAACCGGGGTGGCTCAAGTTTAATACTAACGGAAATTTACAAGCCAATGGAAAAACTGGAGCAGGAGGAATTCTTAGGGATCTTTGATAATGGCCTTTCCAAAGCACCGCCCTCAGGGATCAAATTATTGTGCTAGGCAGAGGTTACTTTATGCTCTCAAATGGTGCCAAGCAAACTCGATGCACAGGATCATTGTGGAAAGCCACTCTATGTTGATTATTGATATGCTTAAGGAGAGAACCAAACCACCATGGCATCTATGCCAAGTCATGAAAGACTCAATTCATATTCCAACCGTCAAAGAGTTCTCTTTCAACACTGTTATAGGGAAGGAAACCAAACAGCTGATGCTCTATCAACACTTTTCCTAACCTGTTATTCTCAGTAGTTGATTCCTCTTTTGTCTTAATTGTACTTCTGTATATTGGAGAGGAGCAACTTTAGGTTACACAGTTTTGTTATACTCTTATTTTCCAGATGTAGCCAAACTTTTTGTATGCAGAATGGACTAGGCCACTGTGCAGGTTGAAATGTTGTAAATCCTTTTTTTCTTGCTATAGCAAGGACATGCCTCCATATTGCAGAAGTTTACTTCCTTGTATTTGTCAAGACATTTTTTATTTTGAATACAAGTTTCCACAGATCTTAAGAGCCAAGAATGACTTTCATACATCGATGCCATTTCTCATAATTTTCTTTTGTGAGATGGGGGCACTAAAACGACAATGGACCATTCTTTGTAATGGCTATAATACCACCTTTACAAAATAATATGTACAGAAACAATAATCAGCATAAATAAAAAGAACAAGAGGGTATTAAGACACCAAGATTTTTAAGAATGGAAAATATAATACACGTAATGTGTCATACAAAATCATTCTAGTGAGAAATTTAACACTTGATAATCTCAGAAGACTACAATATATTAAAAGAAATAGCACTTTTTTATTTCAAACACCTCACTATAATAAAAGGAACTTTAAAAAGTTGATTTCATTAAGGTTGATAAGGAGTGGCAATCAAATAAAGGTCATTTTTTCTGGTGGCAGTGGCTCCACTTGATTCAGTCACATCCAAGTCTCTTGGCTCCATTCCAGTAGGGAGTTTCCAATCAAAGTGATAAAGCAATTGAGCCAACGGCAAATAAACATTAGCTAAACCAAATGACATCCCGGGACACATCCTCCTCCCACTGCCAAAGGGGAGATATTCAAAATTATTACCAACAAAGTCCACAGAGCACTGCTCGAACCTCTCTGGCTTAAAGCTTTCTACGTCATCCCAATAGTTTGGATCTCTTCCCAGTGCCCAAACGTTAACCATGACTTTGGTCTTCACAGGAATAGTGTAGCCGTTTATGTTAGTCTCTTCTCTACATTCTCTAGGGACCAAAAGTGGAACTGGTGCATGAAATCTCATAGTTTCTTTAACAACTAACTTTAAGTATTTCAGCTCCTCCACATCAATTTTATCGAATGTTGCTTTGTCTCTGAAGGCTTCTCGCACTTCTGCTTGTGCTTTGGCGAGTATGCTTGGATTTTTCATCATTTCAACCATAGCCCATACAGTTGTTGTTGATGAAGTTTCTGTTCCAGCAGCAAACATGTCCTGCAAATTATAGCCAAGTTATTATGACTGTTGCACATGGTCTTTCCTGAACTAACTTTTCTTTAGTGACTGAGTTTTACACCAAAGTTTTTGCAAATCTCTTAATTACACATCAAATTAAGATTTGTATTACTAACCAGAAATTCTTTGTAATTAATCTTTTTATGTATATATGGCAATGGATATGGAAGTACTATATGGTTAAATAAGTAAGAACAAGCATAATATTCAATACTTACAACAATAATAGCTTTGATATTATCGTTGGTGATGGGGAACTGAAGACTTCTATCCTTCATAAGTCTTAGTAGGACATCAACTAGGTCTTCACCTCCTAATGCATCATCACTGTTGTGATTTTCGAGATTCTTCTTGTGCTCGTTAATGACATCCTCAACAATTGCATCTACTTTACGGTGGGCATCTAGAAGTGTTTGCTTTGCTGGACTGAGAGAATGAAGAAACTTGTACGAAGGGAAGATGTCAGCCACATCAAAGCCTCCTGCTAAGCTTACCACTTCTCCAATTAGTTTTATAAATTCGTCTTGCTCTTTTAGGACTTGTCCAAATGCTGATCTACATATCATGCAGCTTGTGAACCAAATGACCCTTTCTGTAAAATTAATTAGCTCACCAGAAGATGAAGATGATCGGATAGATTCAATGAGACGATTAACTTCCTCATGTCTGATTGAGCCAAATGACCGAACATTCTTTGTACTCAGTAGTTCCATGACACAAATTTTACGCATTTGTCTCCAATACTCACCTGTTAAGATAGAAATCGTCAGGTGTCATGCAAAGCCTAACAGAACAATTCTTGGATGATCATAAGCAAGACGATGAAGAGAAATATATCAGAAGATAAATAACAATGTAACATGGTTTGTTACATTAACTATTTTGTTATATTAATTACCTACATCTATATGAAAAATTGTGGTTTATGTTCTCCTCCTAAACAAGACTCCTTTAAGAATTATATTGTGGATGTCATAAATTGAGAAGGAAAAATCCTCAAGTTATATGGAAGATATACATATGTATAGATTATACATCTTTTAGGAAAGCAAACCAGTTACAGAAAATGTTTTGTCATTCAGAAAAAAAAACAGAGGCAAAATCCATGTAAAATTTAGGTCAATCGCCTAACACTCACCGTAGGGGCTAAAGACAATGTCGCGGCTATCATAACAGATAATATCCATGGCCGAGAGTTTAGGCCTAGATGCAAATGCGAGGTCATGAGTTTTTAGTATTTGTTTAGCCAACTCAGAAGAAGTTACAACAACTGCAGAAACTTCACCAAGCTGAAGATGCATGAGCGGTCCATATTTTTTGGCTAAATCTCTAAGAACGCGGTGTGGAAGTCCACCAGCCATGTGATGCATGCTTCCTATAAAAGGAAGTTTCCATGGACCTGGAGGCAATTTTTTGGTTTGGCTATTTGAGTTCTTCCATTTCCTTAACAAAAAGAGGGAAAATAGAAAAAGGAAAATGGAAGCCAAGCTGAAGAATTGCATTTTGGGAGAGTTAGTAATATGTTTGGTGATTCTTCATAGTTATGTTGCATGTGCTCTTATATAATGGAAATAATGAAATCAAATAGTATAATAATAGTTTGTTCACTAGTCAAAATATGCATATAAAAAAATAATTCAGCGGCGGCTTGACGTCTAAGTTGCCAACTTGGAATTCCATTGGTCCTACTAAGTTGAAGCAATTTTGACTGATGTGGATTATTATTTTTATATCTCGTTCCACGTAGGATAATACTTCCGAGATAGCTAATTTCACTAAAATAATTAACCAAATGAAAATAGTGCCCTTTTTCCAAAATCTTTCTTGAAGGTATTGAAATTGGAGATAAATATATAAACATGCCCTTAACTTGGGCTCAGATCACATGACCTCCAACTTTGGGTATGCACAAGTAAACACTGTGCTTCTACCTGTCGAACTTTATACAAGTTTAAGTGTCTACTTGTGAACATTCAAAGTTGTTCAAGTTTGTCAATTATATATAAAATCAAACATATGTTATATACTCTTTCCATTGATTTTTACTTGTCACCTTTCGCTAATCGATAGTCAAACTGCGCTGCATAAAATTTGATCAACATTTTAAAATGTATTTTTTTTATCATATATATTAATATGAGAAAGATTGCAACTTATAACATTTTTCATATAGCTATTGAACATCTAAATTTTAAATTTTAACTATCAAATTAATACACTTCAGTTTAGCTTTGAAGTTTAGTTAAGTTGACTTTTCATAAAGTGAAATGTGACAAATAAAAATAAACGGAGGGAGTTGTACCTAAGCAGTAATGTCGCAACTTCAGACTCTTTGGCCAAGCTTGAACAACAAGAAGTTGTATCAACTCCCTAAATGGCAAATACACCGTCTTTTTTACTATGTTCCTGTATAAGGTCAAGCGAGGCAACTGATAGGAAAAGATTAAAATATTGAGGCTCATTCTGTTTTTTAAGGAAACAAATTCCAAGTGTGGTGTAAAATCACTCCACTCTTTCAGTTTTCAAAGTTGGTGGTGTCTCTCACTATTATAAATACTTGTCCATTGTCTACCATTTATCTCATCAACTTGAGAGTTTCTTTCATTCTTACTTCGAAAAACCCAAAACACACTTATTATAATTTGTTGCAACAATGCCCTCAGTTGTAGTTGGAAATAATGTTGTGAAACATATTGCAGAAGAGATCATTCGCCCTGTTGCCGACTTTTCTCCAAGTCTATGGGGTGATTGTTTTCTTTCTTTCTCCATCGACAACCAGGTAATTAATTAATATTCGTCATCTTTTCTTCATAGTACCTTCTTTGCTTTTATTAGACAATGTAGTTTGATTTCTTTTGGTTTTTGAATATATTTATAGGTTGAACAAATGTATGCTCAAGAGATTGAAGTGTTGAAGGAAGAAACAAGGAGTATTTTGTTAGCTACCGGAAGGAAATTGGCTGAGACGTTGAATTTGATTGATGTTATTGAACGCCTTGGCATTGCCTATCACTTTGAGAAAGAAATCAATGAGATTTTGGATCAGATTTACAAAGAAAATTCAAACTTTGAGAGCGATGACAATAATGATGATCTATGCACTTGTGCTCTTCAATTTCGAATGCTTAGGCAACATGGTTACAAAATCTCCCTAAGTAAGTACCTCTTGAAGTACTATAAATTCAATATCGTTGTAATTATATATATAGATATATCATCCATTTGATACGGAGGCTAATATTGTGTATTCTTCCCTGAAAATTAGAAATTTTCACCAAATTCCTAGATGGAGATGGCAAACTCAAGGAGTCTCTTGCTAGTGATGTCTTGGGATTATTGAGTTTGTATGAAGCTTCACATGTAAGGATTCATGGTGAAGACATCTTAGAAGATGCACTTGCTTTCTCCACTACTCATCTTCAGTCCGCAGCTCCACATTTGAACTCTCCTCTTAAGGAGCAAGTGACGCATGCCCTTGAGCAATCCTTGCACAAAGGTATTCCTCGAATTGAGATTCGATTCTTCATCGCATCAATCTACGAGAAGCAGGAAACAAAGAGTGATGTGTTACTTCGATTTGCCAAGTTGGATTACAACTTGCTCCAAATGTTGCACAAACAAGAACTTGCTGAAGTATCAAGGTGGGAATATATAATTAAATACGGTAAAACCTTTTTGGTTGATCATTTATCAGGAGCTAATGTTAATTTGTTATGCTGCAGGTGGTGGAAAGATTTGAATTTTGTGAACACACTTCCATATGCTAGAGATAGAGTAGTTGAATGCTACTTTTGGGCATTAGGAGTATATTATGAGCCTCAATATTCTCAAGCTCGTGTCATGCTCGTTAAGACCATAGCAATGATTTCGATTGTGGATGACACCTACGATGCTTATGGTACTACTGAAGAACTTGCCACATACACGGATGTCATACAAAGGTATGGACTTCAACGATTCACTTAATCAGATGTACCTTGAAAGTGAATATCATGAAAATATCAAACCATGCTTTTGTTCATTATATTTATGCTATTTTAAATTGCTTAAATTCACCTTAACTTTGTCACCTAACAGATGGGATATTAACGAAATTGATCGTCTCCCTGATTACATGAAAATCAGTTATAAAGCTATTCTAGATCTTTATGAGGATTATGAAAAGGAAATGTCTAGTGATGGAAGATCTCATGTTGTCTGTTATGCAAAAGAAAGAGTGAGTCTCATCGACCTAACTATCAATTTACTTTTTTCCATAATACATTTCTGACTTTCCTTTTTCCTTACTTCTTTTTGTGAATATAAACAGAAGCACTCAAGTTAAAATTCTTTAACACTTTGAATTCGTATGCTTGGTGTTCACAGATGAAAGAACTGGTAAAAAGTTATAATATTGAGGCAAAATGGTTTATTGAAGGACATATGCCACCTGCTTCTGAATACCTACGCAATGCATTTGTAACTACCACTTACTACTTCCTTGCCACAACATCGTATTTGGGCATGACGGATGCTAAGGAGCAAGAATTTGAGTGGCTGTCAAAAAATCCTAAAATTCTTGAAGGTTGTGTGGCAATATGCCGAGTTATTGATGACATAGCCACATACGAGGTATTTACTATGAGTTATATCTCATAAAGTTTTAACATCATATGATATTTGAATAAATAGAATGTTCTGTCCACAATTGAAGCAATATTAAAGTTAACCCCTAATCTAACTGCCTTTCCAGGTTGAGAAAAATAGGGGACAACTTTCAACAGGAATTGAGTGCTACATGAGAGACTATAGTGTATCAACAAAAGAGGCAATGGCTAAATTTCAAGAAATGGGAGAGTCAGGATGGAAGGATATTAATGAAGGAATGCTTAGGCCCACTCCTATCGCTATGGAGTTTTTATCTCGTATTCTCAATCTTGCTCGGCTTGTGGATGTTACATATAAACACAACGAAGATGGATACACTCATCCTGAGAAAGTCTTAAAACCTCACATTATTGGCATGGTTGTTGACTCCATCAAACTTTAAGCTGTCAATTGTTGGTTTGTGGTTATGCAGTGACTGCCAAAATTTAATTTGTTCTTTATGTCATTTATTGCTTGTACAGTCCATAGTGACTCTTGTATTCTGTAATATTATGTTCTTTTACCCAATAAAAGAAAGAAGTACTTCTAATAGGTGTTAGTTGTTTTTGACAATTATTTGTTGGAAAAGGTATCACATTGTCTTTTATTACCAATACAAGATAAGAAGTTGCTGCAATTTGATTTTGCTTTGCCCTCTTACTTTTTTTCTTTTTAAACTTGTTTCTATTAAAGGTCAAGAATGTGTTTTTGACAAACTTGCATTAACAATTTCTGTTCTTGTAAGAGTTGGGACATCTTGTAGTACTTGATGAAAATCCCCTCCAAATACTATGATTTTTTACCCAGAAAGTTCATTGACATATATTATTTCAAAAGCTCGTGTCAATTGTTTCAATTATGCGAAGCAGGCCATGGACGCTTGTTCCCATATTATTACTTTTTTCATTTTTTTAATCTCAAGATATCGACCTAACAAGATGAAGTTTAGAAGAAGATTGTAAACAGAGAAGAATGTATTATTGTTCTGTCAACTTTATCTATTTCACAACCCAGCACGCGGAGTCCAATCTTTTTACAGCTATTGTGATCGTTGTTCATTCTCATCTTCTACTGCTGTTTTCTCTTTCATCTTCTCTAGCCTCCTGCCTAAGTCCGCCTCTTCATAGTACGGCTTCTGTGAACAATATATTTTACCGGTGAATACCTTGTGCTCTGTGTGCTTGTGTGTGCTTCTGGATTCTCTATTTTCTTCATTGAATCTAACATTTAATTTTGCATAGTTAAAGAAAAATTTTGATTAAGTATATGGTAACCCTGTTCTCTTCATCTGTCAATTTCTTTTGCTTCATCAGAGTTGCATCTGATGGTTTTTACCGACTTCGGTTTTCTCATCGGTTCAACATATTAGCACTTTTGATTCGGTCACCAAATACTATACCATAAATATTTTTCACAAAAAGAGTTCAAAACACATCACTAGCTAGCCTAAATATCTATCTATTTGGATGCAAGTAAATTGTTCCAAGGTTTTTTGAATACATTGAAGCATTCAAAAATGCTAGCTTAAGCGTACAAAGGATGACCCATAGAGTTAAACAACATAAGAGCCAAACATTTAGGCCTAAGTATGTGACTTAACCGTAGATAAATGCTATTCGATTTGAATGATCCAATCGATTGTTTCACTTTGTCGAACTCGAAGTGGAGATTCTTTACCAAGAGGAAAAGATAAGTTCTTTTGCCAATAGAAGTTATATTATTACTCATTGATTCTTTGGCCATTTTGTGTTCGAATTCTAAACTGGCGAGGCAGCTAACAGGTAATCCAGTATTGATAGTGTGAAATGAAGTCACTCTCGAGGTATGATACTACCACTTGGATTTGGAACCTGCATGTTGATGTCACGATTTCGATAGCCATGTCATTGATTTAATGGTAGGCCTTTATGATCTTAAAGTGTTAGAATATGAGATTTTTCTAGATAATCTTTTGTTTAATAGTTTCATTTAATATTATGTTTAGTTTTTTTAAAAATAAAAGGTAATCCTTATTTTGTGAAGTGTGTCTTGTAAGATACTATGTGAAGTATGTCTTGTAAGACTTATGTAGCTATAAGTGTAGTCTTTTGTAAGATGTTGATATGATGTATGAATGAAGAAAGCTACTGCTACCCTTATCTTTTCCTTCTCCTTAGTTCCAAATTCTAACAGTGGTATCAAGAGTCATTCTTCTTGAGGGATTTTTGAAGGCTTAAAGATAAGTTCTTTTCTTTCAGTTCTTCTAAGCCGAGAGAGTTGAACAACAGTAACATGACATCCAACAACTTCTTGGGTGCAGGCCCTCCTATGTTTACAGGAGAAAATTATCACATATGGGTGATCAAGATGAAGGCTTATCTCAAAGCTCTAAGTCTATAGGAAGCAGTTGAAAGTGAAAATGACCCCCCTCCACTTGGACCACATCCAACTGTTACATAAATGAAGAATTACGAAGATGCGAAGTCCAAGAAACCAAAGGCTCTAACTTGTCTTCATTCAACACTTTTAGATGTGATTTTCACAAGAATAATGGATTGTAAAACACCTAAAGAAGCACAGGAGAAGCTAAAAGAAGAGTTAGATGGAAGTGACAGAGTGAAGGCTGTCAAACTCTTAACTCTCAAAATAGAATTTGAGATGTTAAAGGATGAAAAAATGAGATACTGTGAAAGAGTACTCTGCCACACTTCTGGAAATTGTAAACAAGATAAGATTATTTGGTGAAACTTTTCTAGATTCAAAAGTGGTGGAGATGATGATGATAAGCTTACAAGCAAGGTTCGAGTCCAAGATTTCAGCAATAGCGGAATCTTGTGATTTGAAGACTTTATCAGTCTCAAAGCCGATTAGCAAGTTGCAAGCCCAAGAACAAAGAACAAGTATAAGAGATGAAGAAGTAGAAGAAATGGCATTTCAAGAAAAGCACAAAGACAAGCAACCTGTGAAGGACAATAGAAGGAGATAAAGCAGCAAAGAGAAAGTCATGGATAAAATCTTCACAAAAGAAAAGTTTCTACTTTGCGTCCACTGTAAAATATTGTTGATTCAAAAGAAAGCCATTAATTCAATGCAGATTTTATAGAAAAATGGGTCATATTGAGAAGAATTGCAGGGCCAAGCAGAATCAACCACAACAACACCATGTTCAGCAAGCAAATTTTACTGAAGAGTCAGAAAAGGAAGAAAGCTTATTTATGGCTACTCATGAAGAAAACACAACCAACCAATCCAAATGGTTCCTAGATAGTGGGTGTGAGTCATATTTCATATAATGAGCTCATGTTTCATACACTTGACAAGTCACTCAAAGCTAAATTTAGGATGGGAAATGGTGTAGCAGTAGAAGGGTTCAGTTGCCTTTCAAACTAAACAAGGTACTGTTGTTTTAGGTGCACAAAATCTGTAAGTGTATACACTAAACTTTAACACAAGTTCAAGAATAACTATTCAAGAACAACTAGAAGTTTCAACACCTTCAACACAAGATCAAAATTGATCTTTCACTAGAAGTGTGTTTCTATTAAGAAATAAGATGAAATAGAAATTAAAGCCAAGTCCCCCGAATTCACAGAGTGTCCTTAAGGAAATAATTCCCCTCAAGTACCCGAGGTTGTGGAATTTTCCTCCCAGGATAAAATGACTTACAATCCGACAATAGTGGTAACTCAAACTATCAGATTCTTTGAACTCACTCGACGGGAGATGATCACACAGAGTTTTAGAAGACAAGAAGTGTTTTTAGCTGGCAAAAATCATTTGTATACCTGAGGAATACGTCAGGTATTTATAGACATAAGGTGTCCCTTCGAAAAAGAAGCATTGGTTCAACAAAAAGGAATAGTTTTTGTATAGTCACGTCACCTGCGCCCAATATGTGATGGTACTGCGCCTGACCTGCAATTGCAAGTGACATTGTGCAGATTCTAGTAGCTTCTGCGCTACACCTGCGTCCATAGGTTGCCAGGTGCGCGCACAGATCACTTTTCTATGCGAAATAGTGTGCCTCTTACCTCAAAGGGTTGCATCCCTTCGAGGTACATTGTGCATGCATTTACATGGCATACAAAATGCGCCCGCATATAGGGAAAAACATTCTATTGGATTCTTTGGATTAAATTTCACTTGTTTTTCAAGTATCAAATAAAATTTGTCTAAAAAATTCATCTCATTGATCAATTGACAAACCCAAATCCGAAGATGAAGACGAAGATGAGCCGAGCGAGAGACGACGACGATGTCATAAGGCACCTTTTTGTTCTTGCCTCTCTATCCAAGTAGAGATGTGTTTCTCATATAAACACATGAGAGTTTCTTTCTCCCACCAATGTGGGAGAATTTAGTTGTAATACCCCAAAAAACTAAACTAATGTTAGTGCCATGCTTCAAGCTCATGCATAGTACATTATAGTTTTTTGGTAGTGTTATGAGTTAGTTTGATGTATATTAAGGCCTCAAATAACTCCCAGCTATTAGACGAATCAAAATATTCTTTACCGATTGAGTTTTTGATAAGAATGTTGCTTTAGTCAACTTCAAATGAGAATATATTTTGATCTACTTAGAATTTTCCATCTCAATACCCAACAAATTGTAGAAAATTGAATTAGCTTTCCAATAATACCAATTTTGCCTAAATCTGATACTTGGGTGAGAAGTTATGGCACTTTTAGTGAAAAATAGTAGCCCAACACGATAAGGTTGCGTCGCGGTGATGGCCAATTTCACGTTCATCCTTTTTCAGTGTGTTACCGCGATAAACACCGCATCACTCTAAAGGGAATTTTCACGTTTGTCACTTTCCAATAAGGCACGATTGATACCGCATCGAGCCAAGGTGCCATTTCAGAATTATCCATTTCCAGTGGCTCAACACGATTTCACCGCATCGCGCCGCTGGGTAAATTCGGGATGGTTCCTTTTCCAGTGGCCTGACACGATTGCACCGCATCGCTCCGGGTGTCAAAATTGGGATTTTGAGTTCAGTTTCGCTTTTTAATTTCTAAGGGCATTTAAGTCCTTTTCCCTCACTCCACTCCATCCAAACACGAGATTTAAGTCTCAAAAAGCGCTAATTGCTCATTATTTTTGCAATTTTCTCAAAATAAAGTAGCCCTCTTTCAAGAACAAAATCCTAGCCTCCAAGATTCAAGATCAAATCTCAAGAATTCACCATCAATTCTCATAAATTCATAAATCAAGGTATGTTTAGAGTTCATCCTTGGGTTCCTTCCACCCTTGGAGTTCAAGAATCCTTTTTGAGAATTTAAATTATGAATTGCATTCCTAAATTGAATTGTGTTCATGTATGTGTTGATTGTAGGGGTTTTAAAACTAAGAAGATTATGAATTTCAAGTAAATAATTTAGCATGTGTGTTAATTTATGTACTCCCCAGGTCATAACCCATGAATTGTGAGTTGAATGATGTAGTCATGATATTCCTATGTTATTCTTTCTCATGTACAATAACCATGCTCCCCAAGTGTTTGACAAAATGTCTATGTGAACAAATTGTGCATGAAATCCTAATTGTAATGGTTTTAAATTTATGATATGGTTCCATTATTTATGCTATCGAGTCCTGAGGGTATTGTATACCTGAAATTAGCTGCTTACTTAGTTTCCAGTCATAATAGAATGATCCCGTAGTATCTCGTACAATAGCATTTTGGTCAGTTAATAGAATCAGCGTGAGTTCAATCAAGATTAGTACAGTCTAGTGATCAGTGTCGGTTCAGTTAGAAGTAGGATTCAGCATCGAGCGAACCCAGGGATAGGGTAATTCCTGTCAGTATAGGGTTTGACCCTTAGTAACAGTCCCTGAGTTATAGAACTACCTAGCAATTTTAGGGTAAATTATCTTTTTGCCAGATTAGGGTTGACGTAACCATATACATCCCATGAGTCTTCCTGCCAGATTAGGGTTGACCCAGCTAGTGTTAGTAACCCGTGGCACAGTGCTAACACCCTTCCAACTGGGGTTACAAGTTGGACCCCAAATCAGTCTATAAACGGGTTATGTCGGTTAGATGATAACTCCCATAGTCTCAGTTCCAGTACTCAGTATTCAGTATTCAGTATTCAACATTCAGTACAGAATTTTGTTCAGTTCTACATGATCATAACTTTTAGTTATCAGTAATCAGTTATCAAAAACTCAGTACTTCAGTTTCAGCCTAATTTAGACAAACGATATATGCTTGATATTGCATGTTTATTATCTTCAGTAGTCTCAGTCTTGCATATACTCGCATCTAGTTACTTCACTATATTCAGTTGTTATTATTACTCATACATATGAACCCTAGCATATTAGCCTAACCTCGCATAGCATACCAATATATTTAAAGTACTGATGTATACTCTCTCTTTGCACTATGATGTCTCATATCATGGGTTTGGATGCTTGGGTTCCTAATCGTACTTAGCTAGATCAGCTGATTAGACGCAGCTACAGTAGTGAGTCCTCATCCATCGAGGACGCGATACTTATTTAGTCATTGCATTAGTTAAGTCATTTCAGAAAGCAGTTGTGAGTTAGTTGGGGCCTGTCCCATCAACTCTTTTATTTTAGATGTTTAGAGGCTTTCAGACATTTTCAGTTAGCAGTTATTCTACAGATGTACTCAGTATTGATTCAGTATTATGAACCTTATGTCATTTTCAGTTTTACTTCTGTACATGTTTCATGATTATTATTCAATGCTCATAGCAGGTACTAGTCATGGGTTAGCTTGTGGTCCTTTGGGGTCGTAAGCACCGTATGATGCCCAGGGTGTAGTCTCGGGGCATTACAAACTTGGTATCAGAGCCTAAGGTTCTAAAGTGTCCTATGGATTCTGAAAGTCGTGTCAAGTAGAGTCTTGTGCATGGATGTGAAGCGCACACTTATGGGCAAGAGGCGTTTAAGGAAAAGTTCCCTTATTTCAGTGTTCGTATCATGCGAGTGAGCATGAGCTCAATTTAAACTCTCTGTCTAATCCAACTTTTCCTTCCATTTACAAAACATGACTTCCAGAAAGACTAACGAAAAAAAGGACCGGGAACCAATCAGCACCTCTGCCCGTTCAGGAAGATCCCCTGAATGAGCACGTTTCTCACGCAGAATTTAGAGCAGCATTCACCACCTAGCCTATTCTATGGTAGCTCAGAATGTTCAACCAACTACTGTTCAGTCCAACCAATGTCCAATACTGCTGCAGCTAGAATTCGGGACTTCACCCAAATGAACCGTCCTTTATTTTCAGGGTCTAAGTTTAAGGAGGACCCACAGGAATTTCTTGACATGGTGCAGAAGGTAATAGATATTATGGGTGTAACTGCTAGTGAGGGTGTGGATTTATCTGCCTATCAGTTGTAAGATATAGCTCATTCATGGTTTAAGCAGTGGAAGGTAGAGAGAGGCGCGGATGCAGGGCCTATAGAATGGGAAGAGTTTTTTACTGCTTTCTTAGATAGGTTCTTTCTATTGGATTTAAGAGAGGCTAAGGTGTTAGATTTCATCAACCTGAAGTAGGGCAACATAAGTGTGAAAGATTATTCCATCAAGTTTACTCAGTTGGCCAGTTATGCTTCTCATGTGGTAGCTGATAGCAGGTCTAAGATGAGCAGGTTCGTGTCTGGGGTATCTGACTGTGTGGTCAAGAAGTGTAGGACATCAATGTTGATTAAGGAGATGGACTTTTCTAGGTTGATGTTCCATTATCAACAGATTGAGGAACAAAATACTAAGGAGAAAGAAAGGGAAAGCAAGAGGGCTAGAACCGGTAGTTTCAATTTTGCTCAGCCAAAGTCAGAAGGTGGAAACCGTCCTCAGTTTCACCTAAAATCTTCAGTCCCAACTTCGTCTTCAACTAGTATGCCGATGCCCAATTTAGGAATAATAATAAGGATAGGGCGTTAGGCGTTAAATCTCAGGGTAGTGTAAACAGTACTCGAACAAATCCTCTTTGTCAAAAATGTGGCAGAAACCATCAGGGTGTCTGCGAGGCTGGTAGTGATGTGTGTTTTGGGTGCGGTAATCTAGGCCATAGGATCAGAGAGTGACCTCAGGTAGGTTCACAGAGTCAGCATAATCATCCCCCAGTTCGGCCCGGTCGCCCATCTCAGCAGGGTGTCGCTTCTAGTGCCACCAGTGGGCAGCGCCCAAACAGGCTCAATGCACTTCAGTCCCGACAAGATCAGGAGATTTCTCCTTATGTGGTTACTGGTATATTGCAAATCTTTTATTTACATGTTTATGCCTTGTTAGGTCTTGGAGCTTCTCTGTCTTTCGTAACTCTTTACATAGGTATCAACTTCGGAGTCAACCCTAAAATCCTATCTGAGCCTTTCTTAGTCTCTACCCTAGTGGGTAAGTCTATCATAGCCTGACGGGTATACAGGAACTGTCTGATTATGGTGTCTCAGAAAGTTACTTCAACAAACCTCGTAGAGCTAGAGATGTCAAATGTTGACATCATTCTTGGCATGGATTGACTCCATTAATGCTATGCTTTAGTTGATTATAGAAACAGAGTTGTCTATTTTCAGTTCCTGAATGAACCAGTCCTTGAATGGAGGGGTAGTACCACAACACTTAAGGGTCAACTTATTTCATACCTTAGAGTGAGAGAAATGATATCCAAGGGGTTTATTTACCATCTTGTCCGAGTTAAAGACTCCAATTCTGAGACTCCTAATCTTGAGTCAGTTTCAGTAGTGAGGGAAGTTCCAGATGTATTCCCTGAAGATCTTCCCGGAGTTTCTCCCAAAAGGGAAATCGACTTTGGAATAGAACTTTTTCTAGATACACAGCCTATCTCTATTCCGCCATACAGAATGGCTCCAGCTGAACTCAAAGAGTTGAACGATCTCCTAGATAAGGGATTCATTAGGCCCAACGTTTCCCCGTGGGGCGCACCAATTTTGTTCACGCGTAAGAAAGATGATTCTCTTAGAATGTGTATTAACTACCGTCAGTTGAACAAAGTCACAATAAAAAACAAATATCCAATTCCCAGAATCAAAGACTTATTCAACCAACTTTAAAGTGCCAGTTATTTTTCTAGGATAGACCCCAGATCTGGCTATCATCAGCTCTGAGTCAGAGAAAGTGACATTCCAAAAATAGCTTTCAGAACTCGATATGGTCACTTCAAGTTTCTAGTTATGTACTTTGGTCTCACAAATGCCCTAGCAGCCTTCATGGACTTGATAAATCGAGTGATCAAGCAGTACATGGACATGTTCATCATAGTCTTCATAGATGACATCCTTGTTTACTCCCGTAACGAAAATGATCATGTAGACCACCTCAGAATAGTATTGCAGACTCTTAGAGCCCATTAGTTGTTCGCTAAATTTAGTAAGTGGGAATTTTGGCTAAGATCAGTAGCTTTCCTTGTTCATATTGTCTCTAGTTATGGCATTAGAGTTGATCCTCAAAAGACCAAAACTGTGAGAAACTGTCCCAGACCCATTTCTCTGTCAGATGTCAGGAGTTTCTTGGGTTTGGCTGGCTATTACCGATGGTTTATCGAAGGATTTTCATCTATTGCGTCCCCCATGTCCTGATTGACTCAGAAGAAAGTTAGGTTTCAGTGGTCAGATTCTTGTGAGAAGAGTTTTCAGGAGTTGAAGACTCGACTCACCACAGCCCCAGTTTTGACGTTACCAGATGGTTCAGATGGGTTTGTTGTGTACTGTGATGCTTCCAGAGTTATTTTGGGGTATGTATTGATGCATAAAGATAAGGTTTTGGCCTATGCCTCTAGATAGCTTAAGCCCCATGAAAATAATTACCCTACCCATGATCTTGAGTTAGTAGTTGTTGTGTTTGCCTTAAAGATTTGGAGGCACTATTTGTATGCGCTGCATGTTGATATGTTCACAGATCACAAAAGCTTGCAGTATGTATTCTCGTAGAAGGATTTGAATCTGCATCAGAGGAGATGGTCAGAGTTGTTGAAAGATTACGATATGAGTGTTTTGTTTTACCCGAGCAAGGCTAATGTAGTGGCAGACGCCCTCAGTAGGTTGTCCATGGGTAGTGTTACTCACGTCGAGGATTGTAAGAACAAGTTAATTGAGGAAGTTCACCAGCTTTCCAGATTAGTATGGACTCACTTCCCTCCATTTTCCATTCACACATTCAACTTAAACCCAACAATCCCCCACATGAATGGGGAATGGCTATCTTATGAAGAATTTACAGAAAAGCATGTGATCATCAAGCAAAGACTGATTGCATCTGGATAAGTGGGTTTTCCTTTGAACTTTTCGTAGTGAACATGTGCTGACACCCAATTTTGGCTCTCCGTGATTAAAATTAGCACTTTTAAGCTTTATGATCGTTAAAGTGCATAAAATGCAATTTTTCACACATTTGTTATATTTTTTTAGCAAATTAACAATAATCATCATTTTTTAGGATTTTTTTTATCAAATTATTGTCAAATTTTAACTTTGTATAATTAATTGCTAATTATTCCTAATTTTGTAAATTTTAAAATTTTTATCAGTTTATTGTTATTTTAATATTTTTTGCACAGTTATATGCATTCGTACATGACATAACACTGCAATTTTTTTTTTACATATTATAATTTTAATTGTTTATAGTATAATATATTTTTTAAGATAATTATATTATATTTTTTATTTGTATTTTTCTGTAATTACACATTGACATTTATATTTTTGTACATTATTTAAGATGAGCTACAAACGATAATGTTGGCTCAGTTATTTTAATACACAAAGCAACAAATCAGTCAAATCAAGATCTCGTCATCTTTAAAAGTGACACTTGAAGTGACGGATTGAGGTATTTATCCATTGGATTAAAAAAATTTGCACATTAGTTAAAAGAATAAAAATTCATTAGATAATATCTCGTGGTCTAACTAATGTTAAGAGGGATTAATTCTTTATTTTTTGGTAAAAAAGGGATTTCTTCTTTAATTATAAATAGAGGAGGGGTAATTTTTTTACACAATACATGCACTAACACACACAAAAAACAATTTAGTCATATTCCTTTCCCATTTCTCTCTCTACCCTCAAATTCCTCTTCCTCTCCCTATCAACATCCATGGCTGCCGCCACCCACCAAGCAACCGTCGGCGAGCCCTCTCGAGCCGCCAGCCCACTCCGCTCCTTCTTCTCTCCTCTCCAACAGACGAAACACCGGCGATAGCCGCCCCTCCCTCTGTTCTCCACCAGTAAAAAGCTCCTCCAGCCAAACACCACCACCACCATACGTCCTTTCTCTCTTTAAAAGACAAACCCAACAACAACCATACCAAGCCACCGGTCAACCAAAACTAGTGCCACCAGTCCTCCGATTGGAAGAAGCCTAACACGGCTGCTATCGACGAAAAAGCCTCCTTTCACCTTCCCTTCTTCCCTTTCCCATCGCCCAACCAGCACCAGAGGGCAAGATCGTCCAGCCCACGCTGCCTCCAGCCGCCGCTCCCCGTCTCGCATCTTCTCTGACCAAACGGCTCCACCGGTGAACACTGCTAGTGCCACCACAACAACATCATAATACCCTTTCTCCTTTTCTCCTTTCACTTCTCTAATGTTTTATTTTAATATTTACAGATCTGGACAAATTTTGTGTCTCTAACATTTCTCCGATGAACATCATTCATTCTTGTTCTAGTAATGCCCCCATGCATGATTTATGTGAGTATTTTATTATGGGATGAAAGATGACCATGTTATTGTTGGCTATATTCTAAACCCGTTTGGATGGATCTTAAATTAATCGGATGAGTATGGTTGTCTCTATTTGCTATTTTTATTATCACTGTTATTGACCATTTTTATCGTTAGATTTGTTGTTTTTTTGCATCTCCAGGGACTGGTTTTTGGATGATTTTGTCCTTCTCATTTATTTACAGTTGGGTTTCCTGCTGTTTTGCATCTCTAGGGACTGATATTGGACGATTTTGTCCTTCAATTTACTATACTGATAACGAATAAATACAACATTGTATTGGCCGATGAAAAAATTCACCATCGATTTTTAAGGCCTTCACAAATAAAAAGACGGATGTTACGTATATAAATACATAATAAAATAAATAATTTGAGCAATGATGAAATCTTTATAACTTTTTTTAAAACTTTATCTGAGCCCGCTTTTAATGAAAATTCTATTTATATATATATATATATATATATATGTACACATAGTTCTTAAGACCTTTTTCCTTTCCTTGTATTGTATACATAGTCTTATGTGTTCCGTTCTAGAAGTAGTTAATTTCTAGAATTCCCTAGGAGCACAGTGCTCCGTGGATCTAGTCTTTAACCCTCACCCCGAACACTAGGATTGCACTAAAAGAAGGTGAATTCTAAAAGAAAAAAAGAAGGTGTCACGGTAATAGTATTGTGACCAGAATTTAATATTCCTTTTCTTTCTTAACTTCAAATAAAACTCACCCCTTTTAACGCAAACAAAGTGCTAGAGCATGAGAATTTCCGACAGACCTTCAAGTAACGCACAAATGAAAACACCACCTTACCAAAGGGTGATGCTTGCATCCATCCAGGTTTGAGGTGTTCCAAACCCTTCACAAGTAAAGTCTTTCTATGTCCAGTACTCTACTTGAAAGTAATTAGTTAGAAAAAGAACGTAGCTCGTCGAAGTTTGAGCCTGACGCTTGGCACGGACCTGTCACTATTTTGCCTTGAAATCCCATTCTATCCATCTTATTCTTCTGTGTAAGTAAAGACACATAAAATTAGCCTTATGAATTGAATCTTAAGTAGGGGGCTTAGCCCGCTCATTCTTCTTTGAAGCCGCAAAATGATAATGAGGCAGCAAGGATCCCTCAGTGTCAGCAGGCCATATCTGAGGAATTTCCAGTCTTACAGAAGACGTCGTTCATTACCATATCAGATAGAGAGGGGTTCCAAACCTCGAAAGACCACTATTGAGGGATATTCAGACTCACTCGACCGGCGCCCGCGCTAATGGTGATCCCCAGGCCATTACATGGGAAGAGAATTTCTTTATTCAGCTCCCCCGACTTCAATTACAAACTCTTACTTCTCGGTCTAACTTGGACTAATCCCTTAGCAGGCAAGAAATTCCTACGCACGTCAAATTGAAATAAGGCCACCTTTTGATTGCAGCCAAGGCAAGAATGCCACGAATGGTGTTTAGCAACCTGAAGCAAATGTTTTCCCTATCTCTAAAGGGGGCCCTTGGGCCACTTATACCCTCTTTTCCGCTACTGGTGGACTGTTGCACAGAAAGGGCGACAGAAGAAACCTTTCTTAGCGCGCTTTTCAAGCGCTTAGCTTCTGCTAGTGGCGGGGCGGCAAGGCCATGTTGTTCAGTTGGAAGCCTAAGCCAAGAAGGTACGAACGAAGTGATGGACCCCTTTAGAAGATAGGGGGCGGCTTTCTTGTGGTAGTAATTGCAAACATCTCTCCTCTTCTCTTAGCGTGCACAGTTTGCTTACATGACTTGATGTCAGAAATGCGACAGAATGGCTATTCTCTTGCTCGTGTCTTGGCCACAGCTACTGCTCGTAGTCATAGTAAGAGCTCAGAGTCTCAGACTTTATCGCCCGATCTCTGGTGGTGCATGTGTATGATAGGGCCCCCCATAAGCGCCAAAGATCGGTGATGTTGTCATGATAAGTGTGGGAAGTCGATAGTGTACTCGATGATTGAAGGACCTATCGACTTGCATTTTATCTTGATCTGTTACTACCATCTTTACCGCGAGCATTTATATAGGTTCTCATGAATATTTGTCGAGAATGGAACTCAGAAAGAAGAGTTCGAGTTTTATGTTTATATTTTACATTCTTATAATTGTACAAATATTATCATAGTGGAAACTTTACTTTTGGGGCGTTGGGTGGGATATTCTTTATTTACGCAATCTTCAGTGCGTGTTTAGGAAAATTTAGGCCGTTACTATTTATATAAAAGCATTAAATTGATTTGGATATTTAATCAAACAATTCACACATTTTACACTAAATTATTACGTAGTCTTTTCTTTAAAGCAGATTTTCTTTATTCAATCTTGTCTTTTCTTTACATACATATACGTATATACTTTTGTTTATATATACGACAATATACGCATTGTATTATTTTAATACATATGTTATATTTGTATTTACAAACATTAATTTTTTCTTTTTTTTCTGTTTTTGATAAACCTAAGTCTGGTCGGGAACTACATTTGTGGATTCTGAAGGGTGTCTAATCCCTTCCTTTCGGAATAATTTGAACTCTTACCTAGAATTTAAATTGGTCCGTGGATAAAAATAAAAATCATACTTGTTAATAAATAAGTAGGTTTCCTATTTTTTCTTTAAAATTAGGTGGCGACTCTGTATAAAAATTAATTCTTTTGAGTCCATAATGGCATACATGTTTTGACCTTAGGTAAAAATTGGGTATGACAACATGCATCGGATACACTCGATCAATCGGTAGATTTGATATCTTTGAACCGTCGAACTTTAGTGTACACCTAGACAACACATGTTACACAACCAGCCTTTATCGTTTATGGTTCTCACGATTTTATTCTTTTCAGCCATGAACACATCCCGATTTTATGAGAGCTTAGAGAATAAGCCTTTACTAAAATTCTTCTTGAAGCAGCTTTTACTTCTCCCTCACATAGGTGATTTCTAAACATTCAATCCTATAGATTAAACTATTTGGTCAAATATGCCAAATTTAAATAATCATTAAAAAACTTCACACCATAAGTCTTATCCTTGTTTACTAAACATTGCCTACATCATAAGAATAGGTGGGTATATTGACAATGTTGAACCTGTCAGACACAACTTTGTTTGATATACTTGAACCTAGCTCTTGGGATCTCCAATCTGCTAGGTAGAGTTACCGTCATGTTGACTTGTCCTAGGCCGTAAACCCATTCCCTTGGATGTTCTCTCAACTCCTTCTTTAGATAGGCCTTTTGTGAGTGGATCTGACACATTATCCTTTGACTTCACATAGTCAACAGTGATAATTCCACTAGAGAGAAGTTTTCTGACAGTATTATGTCTCTGTCTTATATGACAAGATTTAGCATTATACATCTACTCCCTGCCCTACCTATTGCCTCTTGGATATCACAGTGTATACATACTGGTGCCACTAGTTTGGGCCAAGAATTCATATCTTCCATGAAATTCTAGAGTCATTCTGCTTCTTCACTAGCTTTGTCCAATGTAATAAACTCATATTCCATTATGGAGCGAGCAATACATGTCTGTTTGGACGATTTCCAAGAGACTGATCCTCCACATATGGTAAAACTATATCCACTCGTGGATTTTACTTTATTGATTCGGTGATCCAATTTGCATCACTATATCCTTCAATTATCGTGGGATATTTATTATAGTGCAAAGCATAGTCTTGAGTATATTTAAGATACCCCAAAACTCTTTTCATTACCATTCATTGAGTTTTATTGGGATGACTCATGTACCATCTCAACTTACTAATAACACATGTTGTGTCTGGCCTTGTACAATTCATGATATACATCAAACATCCCAACACTATTGTGTACTCTAACTGTGATTCACTTTCACCTTTATTCTTTTGAAGTGCAAAGTTCACGTCCAATGGTGTCTTGGCAATACCAAATTTCAAATACTTGACCTTGTCCAGTAACTTTTCGATGTAAGGAGACTGTGACAATGTCAACCCTTGTGAAGTTCGATGGATTCTTATTGCTAAGATCATATCCGCAACTCATAGGTCTTTCATATCAAACTTGCTCTCAAGCATTCATTTTGTAGCATTTTTTGTCAGAAATATCTCTACTGATAATCAACATATCATCCAAATACAAACAAATAATGACCTTGTGATTTGGAGTGTCTTTAATTTAAACACATTTATCACATTCGTTTATCTTAAACCCATTTTCCAACATAGTTTGGTTAAACTTCGCATGCCACTATTTAGGTGCTTGTTTTAGTCCATAAAGTGACTTAACAAGTTTACACAACTTATTTTCTTTTCCTGGAACCACAAAACCCTTAGGTTGTTCCATGTAAATTTTTTCACCCAATGCTCCATTTAGGAATGTTGTTTTCACATCCATTTGATGGATTTCAATACTATATACCGCCACTAAGGCTATTAACATCCGAATTGACGTTATCCTCATTACAGGAGAGTATGTATCAAAGTAATCAAGGCCTTCCTTTTCTTTAAAGTTTGTTACTACAAGTCTTGCCTTGTATTTGTCAATAGTACCATCCATTTTTATTTTCTTTTTGAAGATCCATTTAGAACCTAAAGGTTCATTTTATGGAGGAAGATCAACCAACTCCTAAGTATGGTTGCTTAAGATTGAATCAATCTCACTATTGACTGCCTCTTTCCAAAAGGATAAGTCTGAAGATGACATCGTTTCTTTAAATGTTTGAGGCTCATTTTCTAAGAGAAATTTAAAAATCCAATCCAAAAGAAGTTGGCGTTCTTTGAAGTGTAATACATCTTGGATTCTCATCATTATGTACATTCTCACTTGGTTCATCTTGAGGTCATTTATACCCTCCACTAGACTGTTCATATCTAGTTTTATACGGATAAATGTGTTCAAAGAATTCAGCATTATCTGATTCAATTACCGTACTTTTAGTGATCCGTATGTTTGGATTTATGTACCAAAAATCGATATGCTTTACTACTTTTAGCATATCCTATGAACACGCAGTCCACTATCTTAGGTCTTATCTTTACCCTTTTATACATAGGAACTTAGACCTTCACTAAACACCCTCACACTTTAAAATATTTCAAGTTGGGTTTCCTTCCTTTCCATTTTTCATATGAAATTGATTGTGTCTTACTATGGGTCACTCTATTGAGTATTCGTTTAGCTGTAAGGATAGATTCCCCCACAAGTTTTGTGATAAACCTGAACTTATAAGTAAGGCATTCATCATTTCCTTTACGGTTTGATTTTTTATTTCTGAAATTCCATTAGATTGAGGTGAATACGGGGTCGTAGTTTGATGGACAATTCCATTCTCTACACATATTTCTGCAAAGGGAGATTCATATTCTCCTCCCCTATCACTTCTTATCGTTTTGATCTTTTTCTCTAACTGATTTTCAACTTTTGTTTTATATTGTCTAAATGCATCTATTGTTTCATCTTTACTGATTAGCAAATAGACATAACAGTATCTAGTGCAATAGTCAATAAAAGTTATAAATTACTTTTTCCCATCACGAGATGGTGTTGACTTCATATCACAAATGTCAGCGTGGATTAAGTCTAAGGGATTGGAATTCCTTTCAAGGACTTATACGGATGCTTAGAATACTTTGATTCCACACACGTTTGCACTTAAAGTTTGGCAAAACTTCTAAGTTAATCAGTTTTTGTAATGTTCTGTAATTGACATGTCCTAATCGTTCATGCCACAAATCATTAGACTCAAACAAATAAGAAGAAACTGAACTTTAGTTGATTTCAACATTCAGTACATTCATTTTGAATAGGCCCTCGTTGAGGTAGTCTTTTCCTCGTACACTTCTCCTTTACTAAGTACAATTTTTCTGGAAACAAATACACATTTGAATCCATTTTTATCAAGAAGTGTACAAGACATTGTTTAAAGTCAACAATTTACCTGATGTCATTTTCAGGCAAACCTTTCTTGTTTCTTCAACTTTTGCAGTTGTGAAGTTTGCCATATAGATCTTCTCTTCACCTTGATTCTGAGAAAATACAACAAACAACTTCTTATTTACACAAACTTGGGGGGTGGTACCATAATCCATCCACCATTCTCAAGGATTTCCAGCCAAGTTGCATTCAGACAGCATGGCACACTGATTACCCATTTCTTTCTTGGATTCAGCCACATTTGCTTGGTCTTTTTTTTCCTTTCTTTGGGGCACGACAATTTGTTGACATGTGGCCAATCTTGCCACAATTAAAGCATTTCCCCTTGAATTTCTTCTTAGTTTGTTTGCTTTCTTGTCCAGCTTTCTTTTATTTTTTTGAGTTTTTGTGGTCGTGTTCTACAATGTTTTCTCCACTCATTACAGAATTTCCTTTTGACCTTCTTTTTGTGGATATGGTGTCTTTTTTAATGTGCAGTCTCACTATAAGATCTTCGACTGTCATCTCCTTTCATTTATATTTCAAGTAGTTTATGAGGTCTTTCCACATAGGTGGCAACTTCTCTATTATTGTCGTGACTTGAAATGCCTCATTCACAACCAAACCTATAATAAAGTTTATGTGAACATTAAGAACATTTTTAACATGTTGAACTAAGGTATTTACCAAACTCATACCTTCCGCAAGGAGATCGTGGATTATAACTTGCAGTTCCTATACTTGAGATACAATAGACTTGTTGTCAATCATTTTAAACTCAAGGAATCTTACAACAAAGAAATTTTTGGTTCCAGCATCTCCAGTCTTGTATTTTCTTTCCAGCGCACTCCACAACTCTTTTGACTTCTTCACTCCACTATACACGTTGTATAGGTCATCTTGTGGGCCACTTAGAATGTAATTCCTGCATAGGAAATCAGAATATTTCCATGCCTCCGTACTAAAAATTTTCTCCTAGTCTGAACTTTCTTCGGTCACCTCTGGAGCTTCTTCAGATGTAAATCTTTGAAGATACAACATTGTAAGGTAGAAGAACATATTCTGTTGCCACCTTTTAAAGTCAGCACCCGTGAACTTTTCGGGTTTTTCCATTGGTGTCATTGCTTGTGAAGCACTTGTACGACTCATTGTGGCAATATTAGTTGCTGCCTCACGCATCCCAGCATCATTCACATGACTGTTAGTAGTCATTTTCCTGTCACAAAAAGACAGTCAACTTTAGTATATCAAAATAATACTAATAAAGTTGTAGCAACTTTATACACCCCTTGTTTCTAGTTTAACAATGAAGTTTTTATGACTTTCAATCGTTAACTGAGTGACCTATAACTTGTGATGAAATTTTTATGACTTCAAATAACTTGTTAAGTTCAAATGGAGTAGAAAGTATAAAGCTTTAATCTTCAAAAACCAAATAATACAGATTCTAAAATTATTTCCTTAAGATTGTTGTTTCGGGTACAAAAAATCTGTAAGTTTATACACTAAACTTCAACACAAGTTCAAGAATAACTATTCAAGAACAACTAAAAGTTTCAACACCTTCAACACAAGATCAAAATTGATCTTTCACTAGAATTGTGTTTCTATTAAGAAATAAGATGAAACAAAAATTAAAGCCAAGTCCCCCGAATTCACGGAGTGTCCTTAAGGAAATAATTTCCCTCAAGTACCCGAGGATGCGGAATTTTTCTCTCAGGATAAAATGGCTTACATTCCGACAGTAGTGGTACCTCAAACTATCAGATTCTTTGAACTCACTCGATGGGAGATGATCACATAGAGTTTTTAGAAGACAAGAAATATTTTTAACTGTAAAAAATCATCTGTATACCTGAGTAATACGTCGGGTATTTATAACCATAAGGTTTTCCTTCAGAAAGGAAGCATTGGTTCAGTAAAAAGGCACTTTTTCTATAAAGTCACGTCACTTGCGCCCAGTCTGTGTTGGTACTGTGCCTGACCTGCGGCCGCAGGTGACATTGGGCAGATTCTGGTAGCTTTTGAGCTACACCTGTATTGCACCTGTGTCCGTAGGTTGCTAGGTGTGTGCGTAGATCACTTTTTTACGGAAACAGTGTGCCTCTTACCTCGAAGGGTTGCATCCCTTCAAGGTGTGTTGTGCATGTGTTTGTATGGCGTCCGAGATGCGCCCGCATATGGAGAAAAACATTCTATTGGATTCTTTGGATTAAATTTCACTTGTTTTTCAAGTATCAATTAAAATTTGTCTAAAAAATTAATCTCATCGATCGATCATTATACAAATTATAATCCAAAGCCGAGACGAGAGAGCGACGATGACGACGGCGCGAGGCACCTCTTTGATCTTTCCTTACTATCCAAGTGGAGATGTGTTTCTCAATATAAACACATGAAATTTTCTTTCTTCCACCAATGAGAGAGAATTTAGTAGACTTTCCTCATTTTGAGCACACTTTCCATTTTAGTGTGGACTCACTTTCCCTTCACTATTTTTCTCCATTTTCCATTCACACATTTAACTTGAACCCAACAGGTACAAAGATTATACATGGTGTGTTTTATGTTCCTTCTTTAGCATGTAACCTGTTGAGTGTTGGTCAAATGATGTTTAAAGGTTACTCCTTATTTTTTAACGGAAAGCATTGTTTGGTTTTTTATTCTGATGATACTTTGATTGATAAAGTAGAAATGGTAGATAGGATCTTTCCAGTAGATGGAAATTTTGATAGTGTCAACTTTGCAAGATTGGATGATTCATGGTTATGATACAAAAGATATGGGCATTTTAACTATACTACTTTAAAATCTATGTATGATAAGGTCTTGACTAAGGATTTACCAGAGATCTCACTATCTAAAGAAGTTTGTGGGTTATGTCATATGAGTAAGGTTCAGAGGAAAGCATTTCCTAGAAGTTCTACCTAGAGGGCAACTGAAAAACTTGACTTGTTCATACTGATGTATATGGACCTATAAAGATATCATGCTCGAATCAAAAAAATATTTTGTGTTGTTTAAATATGACTTAACAAGGATGACTTGGGTGTATTTTCTGAGTAACATGTCTCAAGTATTATCAATTTGCAAGAAGTTTAAAGCTTTTGTTGAAAGACGGAGTGGTTGTAAGCTGAGGGTTTTGAGGTCAGACAATGGAGGTGAATACACTTCAAATGAGTTCAATAAGTATTGTGAAGATGCAGGGATTGATCACAAGTTGACAGTATGTTATTCACCAGAACAAAATAGAGTTTTAGAGAAGAATAACAGGACGGTAGTTGAAATGGCTAGATGTTGTTGCTTGAAAAGAAAGTACCACAAAGGTTTTGGCCAAAAGCTATTTCTACTTCAATTTATTTGTTGAATAGGCTGCCAACTAAAGTTGTGGGTGATAAAACTCCTATTGAGGCATAGAGTGGAAAAAGATCATCTTCCAAGCACCTAAAAATCTTTAGTTCGATATATTATTCTCATGTTCCTTAAGTCAGAAGAAGCAAGCTTGAACTGAAAGGTGAATTGGTGATCTTTATTGGTTATTCATCACGAGCCAAGGGTTATAGAGTTTTCAACTTGCAAACAAAAAATACTTCTATCGAAAGAGATATAGTAGTGGATGAGCATGCTTATTAGAATTGGGATAAGGAGCAAGCTAAGAAAGAAAATACAGGTTATCTGAACTCTCATCCGTTGCCTGAAACACAATCATTTTGCTCTGAAAATCTGGAGAAGATGAAGAATCAAATGGTGAATCCTCACTTAATTCAACAATTTTGAAGACAAGGTCCCTTTCTGAGATATATGAAAGATGCAATGTTGCTATCTTGGAACCCAATACCTATCAAGAAGCATCAAAACATGAAGTTTGAATTGAAGCCATGAAGGAGGATATCGTTATGATAGAGAAGAATGACACTTGGAAGCTGGTTGATAAACCTAAAGACAGAAATGTAATAGGGGTGTAGTGGGTTTATAGAACCAAACTTAATACAGATAGTTCAGATAATAAATACAAAGCAAAGCTTGTTTTGAAAGGATACGCACAAGTTGCAGGTCTAGTGAAGACACATTTGCACCTGTTGCAAGATAAGATACGATACGACTTCTATTTGCTTTGACAGCTCAATCAAATTGGAAGTTGTATCATCTGGATGTGAAGTAGGCATTCTTAAATGGACCATTGTAGGAACAAATTTATGTCGACTAACCGGAAGGTTTTCAAGTTGCAGGAATGGAGGATAAAGTTTACAAACTACATAAGGCATTGTATGGATTAAAACAAGCTCCTCGAGCCTGGTACAGTATGATTGATGATCATCTCATTCATTATGGCTTCAGCAGAAGTGAGAATGAAACCACTTTATATGTGAAGAAGGCTAAATATGGAGATATGCTTGTGGCATCACTTTATGTTGATGATATTCTAGTAACCGGAAGCAATGAAGCTATGGTGAATCAGTTCAAGCAAGAAATGAAGACCAAGTTTGAGATATCAGATTTGGGTGAAATGAATTACTTTCTAGGAATGGAGATTCATCAAGCTACTGATGGAATCTTCATTTCTAAGAGAAAATATGCGTGGGAATTCATAAAAGGTTCAAGATAGAGAGGTGTAAGCCTGTATCGACTCTACTAGTTCATAATGAAAAGATCTCAAAGTCTAAAGAAGATGATAGGGTTGATCCAACAGTTTACAGAAGTCTAATTGGCAGTTTCCTATATTTGACAGCAACAAAACCTGATCTCATGTTCGCGGTAAGTCTTTTGTTGAGGTTTATGCATTCTCCAATTCATGTTCATCTTTGTATTGCTAAACGAACATTGAGGTATATCAAGGGAAATGTTGATTATGGTATTTGGTTTAAAAGGGAAAAACAAGGGCAATTGATGGGTTATTAAGACAGTGATTGGGCAGGAAGTGTTGATGATATAAAAAGCACTTCTGGAAATGCTTTCACACTTGGTTCAGGCATGTTCTCATGGAACTCAAGAAAGCAAGAGGCGGTAGCTTAATCATCTGCAAAAGAAGAATACATTGTTGTTGCTGGTGCAACTAATCAGGCTCTATGATTATGAAAAATTCTACGTGATCTATAGCAAAATCAAATTGACGCTACGGTCATTAAGGTTAACAAGTGAGCAATTTCTATGGCCAAAATTTTGTGCAACATGGTCATAGAAAGCATATAAATGTGAAGTTTCACGCTATCAGGCAAGCAGAGAAGGATGGCGAAGTTAATCTTGTTCATTGTAGCTCCGATCAGCAGATTGCAGACATTTTGACCAAGGCTCTTCCTAAGGGAAATTTGAAATTCTAAGGGCTAAGCTGGGAGTATCCAAGAAAAATCTCAAGGAGGAGTGTTAGAATATGAGATTTTTCTAGATAGTCTTTTGTTTAATAGTTTTTTTTAATATTATGTTTAGTTTTTTTTAAAACTAAATGGTAGTCCTTATTTTGTGAATTGTGTCTTGTAAGATAGTGTGTCTTGTAAGATATTATGTGAAATGTGTCTTGTAAGACTTATGTAGCTATAAGTGTAGTCTTTTGTAAGGTGTTGGTATGATGTATAGAGCCGTCAATATGGCCAGGCCCGTTGGGAGGGCCCAGCCTAGCCTATAAATTATTAGGGTTGGGCTACGATTTTTACAGCTCGTTTAAGAACAAGGATTTTTTGCCTGACCCGTATAAGCTCGTTGGCCCGTGGGGCTTGAGCAATATGGGTTGGGCTGGCCCGTGGGCTAAAAAAATAATTAAAAAATAAAATAGAGTATTAAGAATTAGAAGAAAAAGAGTCTAAACTCAAAGTGAATTTGAACCATCATAGCTATTTAAATATTAAATATATTTATAAAATATATAAATAATTAAAATACTAAATTTTTTAAGGAATTAAATGTGTTTGATGAAGATAATGCGGTGATGTTGAACACGCCATAAGTGTCATGTGAGTTTTTTTTAGGAGTTCATTTTCACTTTTAATGGACTAAATATTGATATTTCTTTGTGTTTTATTGTGATCAATTAAAACAAAATTAGGTTAATATTGCTATTTATCTAGTTATATTATTATTAATTAACAGTTTCGTTTATTTTTTAACATCTCTATTTGATTTGAACTTGGTATCAAAAGTTATTTAATTTCACAGATTATTAGAATTTTTTTATAAATTTGAGACTTGATTAACAAGTAGTAACTTCATGTAATATTATGTTGTAAATATTTATGTAATTAACAATTTAAAATTTAAACTAAGATTATAAAAATAATATATTTTAAAAAGTGGGTTGGCCCATGGAGGCTCGCAGCCCACAGTGTAATGGGTTAGGATTGCTATTTTCTGACCCATCATGTTGATGGTCCAGCTCGGCCTGACCCGTCAAACTCTAAAGCCCGTGTGGGCTTGCCCGGATGGGCTGAGCCAGCCCGTATTGACAACTTTAATGATGTATGAATGATGAAAGCAATTGTTGCCCTTTATCTTTTCCTTCTCCTTAGTTTCAAATTCTAACATCAAGATTTCTTATTATGACAAATCGAAGAGGTCGGGCCAACTTTCCGAGCACTTTCTTTACATTCATGTTGCAACTCAGAATCTATGCGACTGTCCCTAAGGAACTCTTTGTTACTATTTATCTTCGTCGGAAGAAAAGGGCAAAAACTCCTAAACTAGTAAACAAAGGGTACTTGTGTTTTGGTTGATTTTTTTCATTTGATCTAGCCTTTATATACAATTTCTCACACAACTTGAGAGCCAAGAAAGACACTGAAAATGACTATAATACCACGTAGTTGAAAATAATATTGAATAAGAAAATATTCATGACAAATAAAAAAACAAGAGAGTATTATCACATCCAGATTTTTAATTGTGAAAATATAATACTCGAACTATATCATATAATATCACTATACTGAGAAATTTAACATTGGGAGATATAAGACTACTATAAGCTTAAAAGAGATAACAATTTTTTATTTCAGACACCCCACTATAATAATAGGAACTTTATAAAGTTGATGTAATTAAGGTTGATAAGGAGTGTCAATCAAATAAAGGTCAGTTTTTTTAGTGGCAGTGCCTCCAGCAGCTTCAGGTTCAAATCTCTTGGCTCCATTCCAGTAGGGAGTTTCCAATCGAAGTGATAAAGCAATTGATCCAACGACAAATAAACATTAGTTAACCCAAATGACATCCCGAGACACATCCTCTTCCCACTACCAAAGGGAAGATATTCAAAATTCTTACCAACAAAGTCCACAAAGCAATGGTCTTTACATGAATAGTGTAGACGTTTAAATTCATATGTTTGATCTTAAATAATTAATTTAATTATATTAATCCGTAATATTTATTCGGGACTAAAATATTTTAAATTTAATATTATCCGAATTTCGTACGGATTTAAATTTAATAACATTTTGATGTCTTCAAAATGTCTCCTACTTCAAGTCTTGTCGAGATATCATTAATTGGGATCAATGATAATTCATATATAATTTTTCATGCTGGAGATTATGATGTCCAAAAATAAAATTGAACATTATCTAATTCCACAAATCCGACACCCATAATAATACTAATGACAAAACAATTGTAATGCCATCATATGTCCAGTTGATTGGAGTCCACTAATGTACCTAAATTCAATTCCAAACATATTGGAATTGGTAGCACTTAGCCGTCATTAGCAATTAATTTTCTTTTTAGGAGTTCAGTTACCATAATCCAATTTTATTAATTGAATATCGTGTAAAAGTCATGCTATGGGTTACTACCGCCTCATATTTTCCAATCCTATTTTCCGCCCAGTGCCCAAACATTAACCATGACATTGGTCTTTACACGAATAGTGTAGACGGTTATTTCTGTCTCCCCCCTACACTCTTTTCCTAGCAAAAGTGGAATTGGTGGATGAAGTCGTAGTTGGGTTCAATTGGTGTGAATGGAAAATGGAGGGTCACAACCCTTTGAGGAAAAGACACACTGTTTCGGAAAAGGGGTGACTGTTCGGTCAGTTGTGAATGTTCAGAAAGGACATGTTGTTTCGGAATGGACAGACGTGACTATTCCAAAATGATACACCTTTCCGATAAACCATTCCCTCCTTTTTGAAGAGGCACTTCATGGCTATATAAACCTGTATTTTTTCCACAGGTTAAGCATGAAAATTTTCTGCATTGAAAATCACTTTTCTACTTCTAAAAACTCTTTGTGGTCATCTCCCGTTGAGTGAGTTCGAAGAACATCAAAAGGTTATTAGAGACATATCTTAAGAGGGATTGTGAAGATTTCCATCTTTATTTACAGATTTAGTTTTTCGTTTTTAGCATATTCATAATTGTAAAGATTTTCATTTATGTTGATTGATTGTACAGATATCTTTCATGATCCTCCTTATGGATCCATTCTCTTGTATAAATTCCTTACATATTATTAATAAAACAACAACAATCTCTTCCGTAAATTGCTTTATGGTATCAGAGCTATTGTGCTTCACAGCCAATAAATTTTTTGGGTAGTTTTTTTTTCAAGCAGCCATGGCTCCCTTAAACAGCACCTCGGATTCTCACACAACCCCAACAAACCAAACGTCAACACCTGAAAATCAAACTACTCCATCGTCTAACCATCAAACCATTCCTTCTCCACAAAATATTGTGGGATCCTCTAACATCATCTCTTTGAACAACAATGACCAACTCATTTCAATCAATGTCATTGCCTAAGCCCCATTGAAACTCACCACCACTAATTACCAATCTTGGCAATATCAGTGGGAAACACTGCTCACTGCCTATGATGTTCTTTCATTAATAAATGAACCACCATCCACCACTGCTACCTTTACTTATAAACGACAAGATCATCTAATTAGAAGTGCCATGGTTATATCCCTTTCACCAAAAATTATACCCTTTGTTATAGAAGATAAAACTTCTTATGCGTTTTGGCAAAATCTTGCCACGACTTATTCCAAACCGTTACATGCTCATATAATGAGCCTGAGAGAAGACTTGAATATTATTCAGAAGGGAAATCTCTCCATCACTGTGTATTTGCAGAAAATTAAAGAGATTTGTGCCAAGCTTGCTTCCGTTGGTGTTCATATATCCGCTGATGAAATTTTTCTTCATGCCGTCCACGGCCTTCCTTCCGAGTATGATAGCATTGCCTCTGCACTTCATGTTCGTGAAACAACCATAACCTTTCAAGAGCTTCATGAAAAATTGACTGACTTTGAAGATTATTTGACTTGTCGTTCGTCACAAACTGTGGCACCAATCATGGCGAACTTCGCTGCTAAACCTCTTGTATCCACTAACCAAAATTACAATCGAAATACCAATAACTCATGTTCTAATCAAAGGAATTTCCCTCCTTCCAATAGTAATGGAAATGGCAGCCATGAAGGAGGCCATTCTGGTGGCTAAAATAATCGACCCAGGGTCACTTGTCAATTATGCGACAAACCTGGCCACCATGTCAAGCAATATAGGAAATTACTTTCCATCCTCTCTGTTGTTGCAGGTGATAAATATTGTGGTTCTTCCAGAAACTTCAACTGATCCAGCGATAAGCAACCCAAAGCAAACTTTGTTGCACAGTCCACCAACGCGGATCCAAATTGGCTTGTCGATTCTGGTGCCTCGTATCATGTTACACAAGACTTACAAAACCTTTCTCTTCACTCTGAATATTATGGTACTGAGGATGTCATGCTTGGTGATGGTAAATCTAATAAGATCACCCATACAGGATCTATTGTTCTACCCTCTTCATCTACCCCTCTCAATTTAACTAATGTTTTATGTGTGCCTCATATGAAAAAGAATCTCATCTATGTTTATAAATTATGTAGTGATAATCATGTCTCTGCTAACTTCTCACCTTACTCGTTTGTTATGAAGGATTATTGTACAGGGACACCACTGGTAGCAGGGAAGCCTAAGGGAGGTGTATACCCATGGCTCTCCAAGTCTTCCCTCCAAGCTATATCTAATGCTCAAGCCAACACCACTTCCATCACCACCGCTCCCAACTGGCATCGACATCTCGGCCATCCCTCTACTCCTACTCTTCATCATCTTTTGAAGCTTTTGAATATTTCTTAATCTTTAGAGAAGAATTTTTTTTGCAATTCCTGTAAATGCAATAAAATTCATAAGACTCCCTTTTATAAATCCTCGATACAAAGTTCTTCTCCTTTGGAGTATATTTATTCGGATGTTTGGGGTGCTGCACTAGAAGTTTCTATTGATGGTTGTCAATATTATTTAATATTTGTGGATCATTATACGAAATATATCTGGTTGTTTTCTCTAAAGAGAAAATCTGATGTTTCAATTGTGTTTCCAAAATTCAAACGAATTGTTGAGAAATTGTTTCAAAAGTCCATAATATGTTTTTACTCTGACAATGGCGGAGAATTTCTTCATCTTCGTTCATTCTTTGAAGAGAACGGGATATCTTATTTTCTCACTCCTCCCTACACACCTGAACACAATGCCACTGTTGAGCGACATCATCGCCATGTTGTGGAGACAGGTATCACATTATTACACAATGCCACTCTTCCTCTAAAGTTTTGGTCGTATGCTTTCACTACTGCTGCCTACTTAATCAACAGGTTGCCCACCCAAACTTTAAATGGGGATTCACCTTATTTCAGATTATATGGTACTCCATTAAACTATAACAAACTCTGGGTCTTTGATTGTTTATGTTATCCATGGATGCGTCCTTATAATCAGAATAAATTACAGACTCTCTCTACTCCTTGTCTTTTCTTAGGCTATTCACAAAATCAGAGTGCTTATAAGTGTTATGATCCTGTAAAGTCTCATCTTTATTTATCTCGTCATGTTGATTTTATGGAACACTCTTTTCCTTACATGACTCTTGAACTAACAGAAAGTAGGCCACAAAATGACACTATTGACTCTTGGGTTCCCAACCACTTTGTAATTCCTATTTCACGTGACCAACGAACTATCACCTCTACTATACTGACCCTTGGTTCCACATCTTCCAGTGGTGCGCCTGGCAATTCTTTTTCATCAAATGAGACTGCAAATTTATCCAATATTCACCAATCAGGTATGTCTCTTTCTACTTCGCCATCCTCTGTTAGTTCTACCTCTTTACCTTCTTCGGACCCTTCTTTACCTAATAATACCAATGTGTCATATCAAAATCTGATCATTCAACCCTCGCATCCCATGACTACTCGATCAAAGAATAACATCCATAAACCCGTTAAAAAATTGTGCCTAAGTGTTATTGCTCATGATGCTTCTAATGTTAATGTATCCCCAGACACACCATTAACCAAACAATCTCCAGCAACCAAAACCTCTACCAAGATAATACAACCTTCTTCTTTACCTAGGCCAATAGAACCTCGTACTGTTCGTCAAGCCTTACAAGATCCAAATTGGTGCGCTGCTATGAACGCAGAGGTTTCAGCATTGCAAAGTCAAGGCACTTGGTCTCTTGTGCCATCTGTTTCTCATGCCGAACCAGTGAGTTGCAAATGGGTATTTCGTGTTAAGTATAATTCGGAAGGCAGCATTGGACATTATAAAGCTTGGTTGGTTGCTAAAGGTTATCTTCAACGACCTGGTGTGGATTATTTTGAGACATACTCTCTTGTTGCTAAACATACTACAGTGAGGGTTGTTCTTTCTCTAGCAGTTTCTAAAGATTGGCCACTTAGGCAATTAGATATCAATAATGCATTTCTACATGGGAATCTATCTGAGGAAGTTTACATGTCTCAACAACCTGGATCTGTCAATGAGAAGTTTCCTAATCATATTTGTCTATTACACAAGGCTATCTATGGCTTGAAGCAGGCTCCACGTGCCTGGTATGATGAACTGAAAGCTTATCTTGTGTCTCTTGGCTTTCATCACTCTCAGTGTAATCATTGTCTCTTCATCTATGCAAAACATGGAGTTACTATCTATCTTGTTGTTTATGTTGACCATCTTATAATTACTTGTAATCAGTCACACCATCTCTTAACCAATAGAAATATGTATGTGAACTACTTGAAAGGACCAACATGGCAGATGCAAAACCAGTGAGAACACCTATGGCTTGTGGTTTATGTCTAGGTTATAAAGATGGTTCTCCTCTTGAAGATCCCACACAATACAGGAATATAGTTGAAAGCTTACAGTACTTGCAATTTACTCGCCCAGATGTTGCTTTTATAGTCAATAAGTTGTCTCAGTTTACAAACTGTCCCACAACAACTCATTGGACCATGGTAAAACATGCCTTGCGTTATCTAGATGGGACTTCAGACCGTGGTTTATTTCTTTGAAAAGACTCTTCTTTCTTGCTTCATGCATTTTCTAACTCTAATTGGTCTAGTGATCGTGATGATCACTTATCTACTACAGGCTATATTGTGTTTCTTGGCAGTCACCCAGTCTCATGGAGTTCTAAGAAACAACGAGTCTTCAACAGAGGCAGAATATAGGGCCATTGCCTCTACCACTGCTGAACTTTGTTGGGTGCGTAACCTTCTCAAGGAGTTATCGATTACTCTAGCTCAGCCACCGGTCATCTACTGTGACAGTCTTGGTGCTACATATGTTTGTGCTAACCCTGTGTTCCACTCTCGCATGAATCACCTTGAACTTGATTATCATTTTATCCGAAAATTAGTCCAGCAAGGTCTCCTTCGGGTTTCACATGTCTCATCGAAGGACCAACTAGCTGATCCGCTTACCAAATCTCTTCCCAGCAGTTCTTTTGAGTTTTTACGTTCTAAGATTGGTATCTCTAATCGACCTACCATCTTGCGGGGGCATATTAGAGACATATCTTAAGAGGGATTGTGAAGATTTCCATCTTTATTTACAGATTTAGTTTTCCGTTTTTAGTATATTCATAATTGTAAAGATTCTCATTTATGTTGATTGATTGTACAGATATCTTTCATGATCCTCCTTATGGATCCATTATCTTGTATAAATTCCTTACATATTATTAATAAAATAACAACAATCTCTTCCGTAAATTGCTTTAAAGGTTTGAGGTACCGCTACATTCTAATTGTGAAGCCATTTTATCCTGGGAGAAAAATTTTGTTGGGTTCGAAATCGAGAGGGCGTCATGCGGAAGCTTTTAGTTTGCAAACCATAAGACGATAAATCAAACGACAAATAAAACTAAACAAAAACATAATATTATTAATATGTTTTGGTCAAGAGACCTACATATTGAAAATCTAATATGGAAAAACATTAAACCTATTGGGAGAAATCTCTCCCTAAACAAAGACTCTTTAAAGACTACATTGTGAATAGTATTGTGTTATGGTATGAAAAGAGGGTCTTCTATTTATAGAGTTTCAAAATCTTTCCTCCAAGAAAGAGGTTTACCAAATATGGAAAAAATTTATATTTTCCTTTCAGTAAAAGTAAAAGTAACTATGGTATTACTTTTATTTTCCATCTAAGAAAATTAAAACTTAAATTTGGTAAGAAAATCTGGGCAAAAACCCTAACAAATTCCGCAACTTCGCGTACTTGAGGGGAATTATTTTTTTAAGGACACTCCGTGAATTCGGAGGACATGACTTATTCTACTTCATCTTTTTTCTTTAAAATAAAACAACACACTTATCAAAGAAGTGTTCTTGATTTAATCTTGAACTTGTATTGAAGTTGTTTTGACATAATACAGATTGTGTACCTGAAACAACAATCTTAAGGAAATAATTTGAAAAAATAAAATAAAATTTTTTGCTTGTTTGGTGAAATTTTCTTTTCACTAAAGTTTTTTTTTCATAATTTGTATTGCTTGGTTTCTGGAGATTAAAACTCTAAGCTTTCTACTCCATTTGAACTTAACAAGTGATTTGAAGAAATAAAATCTTCATCACAAGTTAAAGGTCATTGTTAATGATTGAAAGACATAAAAACTTCATCGTTAAAATAGAAACAAGTAGTATTTATAAGTTGTTACGAACTTGTAATAAGTATAATTTTATACTAAAGTTAACTGCCGTTTTATGACAGAAAAATTGACTACAGAAGGTCATGTTGATGGTGTGACAAGTGTGGCAGTAACTAATGTTGCCAAAATCAGTCGCACAAATGCACCACCCATTACGGCACTAGCAGAAAAGCCCAAAAAAAATTCTGAAGTTGATTTCAAGAGGTGGCAACAAAAGATATTCTTCTATTTAACAACCTTATGTCTTCAAAGGTTTATTTCAGAAGATGCTTCAGAATTACTCGAAGGAACTTCGGACCAGGATCAATTCGTTGTAACAGAGGCGTTGAAACATTCTGATTTCCTATGTAGGAATTACATCCTAAGCGGCCTCCAAGATGACTTGTACAACGTCTACAACGTAATGAAGATATCTAAAGAATTGTGGAATGCGCTGAAAAAGAAATACAAGACTGAGGATGCGGGAACCAAGAAGTTCTATGTTGCGTAATTCCTAGAGTACAAAATAATTGACAACAAGACTGTCATTTCTCAAGTACAGGAGTTGCAAGTCATCATCCACGATCTTCTTGCAGAAGGTATAAATTTAATGAATGCCTTTGTTGAACATGTTAAAAATGTTCTTAATGTTCACATAAACTTTGTTATAGGTTTGGTTGTTAACGAGGCATTTCAAGTAGCTGCGATAATTGAGAAGTTTCCACCTTTGTGGAAGGACTTCAAGAATTACTTGAAACGTAAACAAAAGGAGATGACAGTTGAAGACCTCATTGTGAGGCTGCGCATTGAAGAAGACAATAAAGCCGCAGAGAGAAGGTCTAAAGGAAATTCTGGAATGAATGGAACTAACATTGTAGAAGACAACCCCAATAACTCAAAGAAGTGAAAGAAAATTAGAAAACAAAGCAATCAGACTAAGAATAAATTCAAAGGGAAATGTTTTAATTGTGGCAAGATTTGCCACAAGTCTGCAATTGTCTTGCCCCAAAGAAAGGCAAATAGAAGGATCAAGCAAATATGGTTGAATCCAAGAACGAAATGGACGATCTATGTGCCATGCTTTCAGAATGTAACTTGGTGGAAAATCCTCGAGAATGGTGGATGGATTCTGGTGCCACCCACCATATTTGTGCAAATAAAGAGTTGTTTGTTGCATTTTCCCCGGCTCAAGGAGAAGAGAAGATCAATATAGCAAACTCCACAACTGCAAAAGTTGAAGGAATAGGAAAAATCTGCCTGAAAATGACATCAGACAAAGTGTTGACTCATAACAATGTCCTGTAAGTACCGGAGTTAAGGAAGAACTTGATTTTTGTATCACTTTTTGATAAAAATGGATTCAAATATGCATTTGTTTTTGAAAAAATTGTACTTAGTAAAGGAGAAGTGTATGTAGGAAAAGGCTACCTCACTGAGAGCCTATTTAAGATGAATGTAATAAATGTTGAAATTAATAAAGGTTCTATTTCTTCTTACTTGCTTGAGTCTAATGATTTATCGCATGACGATTAGGATATGTCAATTACAAAACATTATGAAAACTGATTAACTTAGAAGTTTTGCCAAACTTTGAGTGCAATAAATCAAAATGTCAAACATGTGTGGAATCAAAGTATGTTGCGCATCCATATAAGTCCATTGAAAGGAATTTCAATACATTAGACTTAATCGACACTGACATTTATGCTATGAAGTCAACACCATCTCGTGGTGGGAAAAAGTATTTTATAACTTTTATTGACGTTTGCACTAGGTATTGTTATGTGTATTTGCTAAACAGTAAGGATGAAGCAATAAATACGTTTAGACAATATAAAACATAAATTGAAAATTAGTTAGAGAAAAAGATCAAAATAATAAGAAGTGATAGGGGTGGAGAAAATGAATCTCCCTTTGCGGAAATATGTGTAGATAATGGAATTATCCATCAAACTACGTCCCCGTATTTACCTCAATCTAATGGAATTACGGAAAGGAAAAAATGAATCTTAAAGAAAATGATGAATGTCTTACTTATAAGTTAAGATTTACCGCAAAACTTGTGGGGAAGAGGCTATCCTTACAGCCAACCGAATACTCAATAGAGTTTCTCATAGTAAGACACAATCAATTTCATATGAAAAATGAAAAGGAAGGAAATTCAACTTGAAATATTTCAAAGTGTAGGGGTGTCTAGCAAAAGTTCAAGTTCTTATGCCTGAAAAGGTAAAGATAGGATCTAAGATTGTGGACTGCGTATTCATAGGATATGCTAAAAGTAGTAAAGCATGTCATTTTTTGGGTCATAAATCCGAACATCCGGATATCAATAAAAATATGGTAATTGAGTCAGATAATGTTGAATTCTTTGAACACATTTATCCATATAAAACTAGATATGAATAGTCTAGTGGGGGGTCTAAACGACCTCGAGATGAACCAAGTGAGGATGTACATAATAATTAGAATCCAAGATGTAGTACACATCAAAGGACGTCAACTTAGTTTGGATTGGATTTTGTAACATTTCTCTTAGAAAATAAGCCTCAAACATTTAAAGAAGTGATGTCATCTTCAGACTCATCCTTTTGGAAAGAGGCAATCAATAGTGAGATTGATTCAATCTTAAGAAACCATACGTGGGAGTTCGTTGATCTTCCTCCAGGAAATAAACCTTTAGGTTCTAAATAGATCTTCAAAAGGAAAATAAAAGCAGATGGTACTATTGAAAAATACAAGGCAAGACTTGTAGTAAAAGGCTTCAAACAGAAGGAAGGCCTTGATTACTTTGATACGCACTCGCCAGTAATAAGGATAACATCAATTCGAATGTTAATTTCCTTGGAGGCGGTATATGGTCTTGAAATCCATCAAATGGATGTGAAAACAGCATTCCTAAATGGAAAATTAGAGGAAGAAATTTACATGGAATAATCCAAGGGTTTTGTGGTTCCTGGTAAAGAAAAAAAGGTGTCCAAACTGGTTAAGTCACTCTATGGACTAAAATAAGAACATAAACAGTGGCATACAAAGTTTGACCAAACTATTTTGGCAAACGGGTTCAAGATAAATGAATGTGATAAATGTATTTACATCAAAGACACTCCAAATCACAAGGTCATTGTTTGTTTGTATGTGGATGATATGTTGATCATCAGTAGAGATATTTCTAACATAAATGCTACGAAACGAATGCTCGAGAGAAAATTTGATATAAAAGACCTTGGAGTTGCGGATGTGATCTTAGGAATAAGAATCCATAGAACTTCACAAGGGTTGCCATTGTCATAGTCTCATTACATCAAAAAGATACTTAATAAATTTAAGTATTTGAAATTTGGTATTGCCAAGACTCCATTGGACGTGAGCTTTGCACTTCAAAATAATGAAGGTGAAAGCGACTCACAGTTGGAGTACGCAAGAGTGTTAAGATGTTTAATAAATATCATGAATTATACACGACCAGACATAGCATGTGTTATTAGTAAGTTGAGTCGGTACACGAGTAATTCCAATAAAACTCATTGAATAACAATGAAAAGAGTTTTGGGGTATCTTAAATACACTCAGGGCTATGCTTTGCATTATAATAAATATCCCGCAGTACTTGATAGATATAGTGATGCAAATTGGATCACCGGGATGAATGAAGTAAAATTCATGAGTGGATATGTATTTACTATAGGTGGAGGAGCAGTCTCTTTGAAATCTTCCAAACAGATATGTATTGCTCGCTCTACAATGGAATCAAAATTTATCACATTAGATAAAGCTGGTGAAGAAGCAGAATGGCTCCGAAATTTCTTGAAAGATATTTCTTATTGGCCCAGACCATTGGCACCAGTATGTATACACTGTGATAGTCAAGCGGCAATAGGTAGGGCAGGGAGCATAATGTACAACGGTAAATCTCGTCACATAAAATGGAGACATAATACCGTTAGAGAACTTCTCTCTAGTGGAATTATCACTGTTGACTATGTGAAGTCAAAGGATAATGTGTCGGATCCACTTACAAAAGACCTATCTAGAGAGGGAGTTGAGAGAACATCCAAGGGAATAGGCTTACGGCCTAGGACAAGTCAGGTTCAACATTGTCAATATACCCAAGAGCTAGGTTCAAGGAGATCAAACAAAACTGTGTCTGACAGGTTCAACATTGTCAATATACCCAACTCATTCTCATAATGTAGACAATGTTTAGTAAACAAGGATAAGACTTATGGTGTGAAGTCTTTTAATGATTATCTAAATTTGGCAGATTTAACCAACCAGTTTAATCTATAGGATTGAACGTTTAGAAATCACCTATGTGAGGGAGAAGTGGAAGCCGCTTCAGGGAGAATGTTAGTAAAGGCCTATTCTCAAAACGCTTATGAAATCAGGACATGTTCATGGCTAAAATGAACAAAATCGTGAAAATCATAAATGATAAAAGGTTGGTTGTATGACATATATGTTCTAGGTGTACATTAAATCTCAACGGTTCAAATATATCAAATCTATCGATTGACCGAGTGCATCCAATGCATGTTCACTACGAAAAGTTCAAAGAGAAATCCACTTATCCAGATGCAATCATTCTTTGCTTGATGATCACATACTTGTCCGTACAGATTTACAAAGAATAGTCATTTCACATTCATGTGGGGGATTGTTGGGTTCAATTGGTGTGAATGAAAAATGGAGGGACACAACCATTCGAGGAAAAGACACACTGTTTCGGAAAAAGGGTGATTGTTCGGTCAATTCTGACTATTCAGAAAAGACATGTTGTTTCGGAATGGACAGACATGACTATTCCAAAATTATACACCTTTCGATGAACCATTGCCTCCTTTTCGAAGAGGCACTTCATGGCTATATAAACCTGTATTTTTTCAAAAGGTTAAGCATGAAAAATTTCTGCATTGAAAATCACTTTTCTACTTCTAAAAATTCTTGGTGATCATCTCCCGTGGAATGAGTTCGAAGAAAATCAGAAGGTTTTAGGTACCGCTACATTCTGATTGTGAAGCCATTTTATCCTAGGAGGAAAATTCCACAACGTCGGGTACTTGAGGGGAATTATTTCCTTAAGGACGCTACATGAATTCGGAGGACTTGGCTTATTCTGCTTCATCTTTTTTCTTTAAAATAAATTAACACACTTCTTTGATAGTTCATATTGAACTTGTGTTGAAGGTATTGGAAAACTTCATAAGTGTTCTTGAGTTAATCTTGAACTTGTGTTGAAGTTGTTTTGACATAATACAAATTGTGTACTCGAAACAACAGTCGCAGAGTTTCTTTAACGACTAACCTTAAGTATTTAGCTCCTCCACATCAATTTTATCGAATGTTACATTGTCTCCAAAGGCTTCTCACACTTCTGCTTGTGCTTTGGCTAGTATACTTGGATTTTTCGTCATTTCAGCCATAGCCAATGTAATTGTTATTGATGTAGTATCTGTTACAGCACCAAACATGTCCTGCAATTTATGGACAAGCTATTAAATTAAACACCACACATGTTATTTCCTCATCTAAATTTTTTGACTAACTGACTTTTTGCAAAGTTCTCTATTAACAATAAAAATTAAAAGTAGTATTCCTAACAAGAAATTGTTTGTAATTAATTTTTTCAGCTATATATGGAAATGAATATGAAAAACTTATATGGTTAATAAGTAAGAACAAGCGTAATATTCAATACTTACAACAATAACAGCTTTGATATTATCGTTGGTGATGGGAAATTGAAGATTTCTGTCCTTCATAAGTCTTAGTAAGACATCAACCAGGTCTTCACCTCCTAATGCATCGTCACTGTTGTTAGTTGCAAGATTCTTCGTATGCTCGTTAATAACATCCTCAACAACTGCATCTACCTTATGGTGCATATCTAGAATTTTTTGCTTCGCTCCACTAAGAGAATGAAGAAATTTGAATGAAGGGAAGATGTTCGCCACATCAAAGCCTTGTGCTAATCTTATCACCTCTCAAATTAGTTTTATAAATTTGGCTTGCTCCTTTAGTACGTTCCCAAACGCGGATCTACATGTCATGGTGCTTGCGAACCAAATGATCTTTTCTGAAAAGTTAATTAGCTCACCAGAAGATGAAGAATATCGGATAGAGTCAATGAGACAAACAACTTCATCATGTCTGATCGAGCTGAATGGCCGGACATTCTTTGCACTCAACAATTCCATGATACAAATTTTGCGCATTTGTCTCCAATATTCACCTGTTAAAGTAGAAATTGCCAGGTGTCATGCAAAACCTAACAAAACAAAAAACTTGGATAACAATAAATATGACTATGAAAAAATATATATCATCTTTTAGGAAAGTTAAACCAAATTATGGAGAATGATGTCATTCAAGAAAAAGTAAATCCATGAAAAAATTTGGCCAATTGCCCAACACACACCATAGGGGATATAGGCAATGTCTCGACTGCCATAACAAATAATATCAATGCCCATGAATTTAGGTCTGCACGCAAACGCGAGGTCATGAGTCTTCAGTACCCACCTCAGCGGAAGTAACAATAATTGCAGAAACTTCACCAACCTCAACGTGCATGACCGGTACATAATTTTTGGCTAACTCTCTGAAGACGCGGTGTGTAATTCCACCAACCATGAGATGCATGCTTCCAATAAAAGGAAATTTCCATGGACCTGGAGGCAATTTTTTGGTTTGGCTATTGTTCTTCCATTTCCTTAGCAAAAAGAGGAAAGATAGAAAAAAGAAGATGGAAACCAAACTGAAGAATTGCATTTTGGGAGAGTTAGTAATGTGTTTGGTGACTTGAAAGTTATGTTGCATTGCTCTTAATATATAGAAATAAATATGATACTTTTCAGATAACTTGGAATATAATGGGTCAAAATATGAAGCCTAATGAGGCGGTGCAACTTGACAATTGAATCTTTGAATCTTGTAATCTTAAATATGTCAGGTGAAAAGTTGAAATTAAAGAGTTGCTAAAAAAGAAATGGATCATTTCATCTAAAAAAGACTAAAGAGGAAAGTAGACCAAACACATTAAAACAGATCGAGTGTGATATTTTTCAGCTAAATTGGAATTCGATGGGTCAAAATATGAAGACTAATTAATTAGGCAGCTTGGCTTGACAATTGTTTGTTTTCTTCCTATGAGACTATCATCATCTTAGTTTGTTCATCATAGACTTGACTTCGTACAATGTTGATTGATATGGAGTAATATGGAGAGTGTTGTGAAGCTTAGTCACATCCCCTAAACTTTTTAGCCATTTTCTATTTTTCATCATTTAAGTAATAAACAAGTGGACGAAAATACATTTGACATCAAAACAAACGGCAAGAAAACAAGAAATTAGATATGAACAAAAATTTCTGGATAAAGTAAAAATCCAATGCTAATCTCATTTTGATACAATTCAGACATCAACATTTTGAACATATAATTCAAGACCAACACATGGAGGTCCAAGCTATGATAGATTTAAGGACACAAGGACATGTTTGGAGGACCCATTTTTAGCATAAGCTAGAGCAATTTTATGTGTGATTGATAGCATGAAGCTTGGATATACACTTGGTGGATTGTAGCCCAAAACAGTCCACTAAATGTGGTTATTTGTGTCATTTGATTCACGGGCTACTTTTGAGCCCATTGTAATAAGTTAACCGTGAGACTATAAATAGATTAGGATAGGTCTTTATTTGATTAGTTTTGTTTTTTTTAATGATAAATGTATGAAAACTCTCGAGAGAGTGATTGAGAGTTTGGAAAAGCTTTTGTTGAACATTGTTTAGAAACAGTGGTTGTAAGGGCGTTTTGATTCTCTTGCAGTCAACATATGGGGTTGATAGATGAATTAGGGGTTTTGGAGTTTAATATACTCTTTTGTTCTTAATTCTCTTTATCTTCTTTATGTCTATCTATCTATCTTTATCATCTATCCTTGTATTCCTTTACTTTTCGTATTTTCAATTTCGTCGTTTATTTTAGCTTTCGTGGTTCTTTTCGTCTTTTGTATTTTGATCTTTATCACATTTACCGACGGATTATTAAAAAAACTAATTAGCTATGGGTTATATTTATCAACGAATTAGCTAGGGTTCTTGGCTAAGGTCTCGTTTGCTTAAGAGTAAGTTGTTTTTATCAGAATGATTAAAAAGGTTTGTGGATCTGAACATTGATTGCGTAAGACAGTTAGTTTTTCAACATCTAATTTATTTATTTGTAAACATAATAAATACACAATTTACGAACTCCACTTTGTGGAAATACACTCTGACGAGGGGATGTTGGTCGACACCCCTATTTTTGTAAGACAACCTGGTTAGTGTGGACATATGATCTCCTTGTTGAATGCCTCTTGGATGATTCAAATGATGATGACCATATAAGGAGACCAAGGACCCTTTAACCCATCGATGTGGGACTCCAACAATCCCCGCACGCCCAGGGCTGGACATCTGGAGCGTGGACAATATAAGACGGGGGGGACCAACACCGTAAACAGTGAGCTGGGTGAGCCTGGATCTGATACCATGATAAAGAAATGGACCTTGGGCCTAAATCAACCTCAAAAGCTAGCTCATGAGGGGAGGATTGCCCAAGACCATATAAGGAGACCAAGATCCTTTAACCCACTGATGTGGGACTCCAACAGAGGGACCTAACTCTTAGTGCATTTTTAATTTATTTGTTTCGGTGATGATGGATGAGTTGATACGGCATTTTTAATTTAGTATACAGTATTGATCAATTAAATCTTGATGTTGCTAGTTATACTGTAGGGGAAATAGTAATGAATCATCAGAGATTATTAAATGCAAAACGAAAGGGGTTCATTTTGTCAAATGATAATTCGATCATGAAAATATTCGAGGTGGTGTAGTATTTTTGCATCACTAAATTTGTGATGTTAAATTTTTGTACGTGGACACTTTAAGTAACATAAAATTGATTAAACGTATAGGTGACATCAAAGAAATAAAAAAAAAATCGCAAGGCATAAGTTTATATTTTCGTATTATAATACAACACAAGTTATGTCATACAAGGCATAAACAAGTTATATTTGTTAATCCCTACGAAAGTTATGTTGAATAAGGAAAAAGGTTCTTCAAACTTATGTCGAGAGATTAGATAATCCACAACTTATTTTGGATAACTTAATGCCTCTTGGGCATAACTTTATTGACATAGGAATATGGCTAAATGTTGACACAAAATAAACTATTTTGTACTTTATGATATATGAAACTTATGTTTTAAATTTGAGCGTAGTGTATTTGAGTGTTGAATTGTGAGTTGGATTGTAGAAATTCAAAGAACAAATTAGTATTTTTTTTGTACAGATAACTGGTAAAATTATTGTCATGTGACCAGGAGGTGACGGTTTCAAGCCTTGGAAACAACCTCTTGCAGAAATGCAAGGTAAGACTGTGTACATAGATCTTTGTGGTAGGGCCCTTCCCCAAATCCTATGCATAGCAGAGCTTTAGTGTACCGGACTGTCTTTTCCTAGATGCACATATATAAAATTTCAGCCCGTTTTTACATGTTTTACTCATGTATGACTGAGGTGCAAGCATACATGCATGAAAAATATAATTTTGACAAAATAGGATTCAGACATATATACATGACTGATATTTTAATCAATTTTTACACGCACCTCGATTGAAAATGTCTGAAATTTTGTCTGGCAAGTCATACTAAACATAGGGCATTTTTGCCATTGGCATTCATAAGGTCATACTTTCAGATACGAATATATGAAGTTATAAGCTTCACAGTCGACTGTCTAACCTTTTGTTCATGACGAAAAACTTACAAAAAGATTTTCCTTTTTTAATAAAACTCGGGCTCCAGCCAATTTTATAAAATAAAAATCGTTACAAAGGGTTGGGTCAGGCCCAAAAGTGACCTGACCCGGATCCACCCAACAAAGAAATATCAAAAGTACAGACCATTGGATCATTTTGGAAAGTAAGATCATTATGAAGCGGACACTAATTAAATGAAGATCAGCAAAAATGAGCTTTTACGCAATTTTCTTAAACAAGCCTGTTACGTCATTATATCTCCATCTGATAAAGAAATGGACTTTGGGCCTAACTCAACCTCAAAAGCTAGCTCATGAGGGGAGGATTGTCCAAGACCGTATAAGGAGACCAAGGACCCTTTAACCCACCAATATGGGACTCCAACACCCTCCCCCCACGCACGCCCAAGACTGGACATCCGAAGCATGGATAATATAAGACGGGGGGTCCAATATCGGAAACAATAAATTGGGTGGGCCTGGCTCCGATACCATGATAAATAAATGGACCTTGGGCCTAATTCAACCTCAAAAATCTAGCTCATGAGGGGAGGATTGCCCAAGTCCATATAAGGAAACCAAGACCCTTTAACCCACCGATGTGGGACTCCAACACAGAGTATCAGAAAATCACCATAACAAAATAAAAAATATCAACGGACGAAATTTCATAGCTAAACAACAAGAATCTCATGCTAATCCCATTAGCTGTGGATTAGCAATGAATTTTAAGAACATTCAATTAGCTAAGAGTTACCAACAATTGATTAGCTAGGAATTACCGATGAATTTCGTAGCTAATTCCATGTTTTCTAGTAGTGAATCTCCCTAAATAACTATTCATCTCCTCTCTCTCTCTCTCTCTCTCTATATATATATATATATTATCCATTTTTATTTACCTTTTTTCTCCTTTTTTGGGATTTTCTCCCCTATTTTTAATTCTATAAAATATTTGAAAGTTTTAACATATGCATTTACTTTACCTATTAAATTTTGAGTATTTACTTACCTTAAACTTCCATAACTTATAAAAATTCATAAGTCACTCATTCAACTCTCTTAATTCATAACCTATTACTTTACCTGTTCGGGATTTTGTTCATTTTTCCTCTCAATTTCAAGTTGTTGTCTCTGTTTTGGAGCATCTTGGTGATGATCTCTTAATCCAATTCTAGATCCACTTCATTGAGGCCCAAGCTAAGACACAATTCAACTCCATAGTTTGCAGCTAATAGCTCTATCATGTTATTGTTATTGCTCTTAACAGTGACTGCAAAAGCAATAATAACATCTCCATTTTCATCTCTGATAATTCCACCAATTCCAGCTTCCGTAGTATCTTGCAGATAACTTTCATTCGTGTTTATTCTAATCCTGCCCATCGACGATTTCCTCCAACAGAGTACTCTCCATTTGAGGATCGATCTAATCTTCTCTATTAGTTCACATAATCTACTCCAGGGCATATTGTTGTCTACCTTTGGCACAAGCTTACACAACATATTCCTTATGGTCTTCTCGATATGATAGATCACCTTCGAATACCACATTCGAATTTGTCCTCCATACTTATAGGCACTAAATCATTTCCATATTTTCCCATATGATCACAATTGGAAGAATGTTGATGAGTATGTCATGTATTTTATTTCTTGGAGTAGTATTCCACACTTCCTGGGCAGTATCACCTTTCATAAAAATAAGTGACATAGTCTCATGTTGAGGGTTAGTACAATATTTACACTTGTCTGTTAAAGCATTTGCAGTTTTAACAATGGGTATTTTATCAAGAAATAATCTCCAGGAGAAGAAAGAGATCTTAAAAGGTAAATATTTGTTCCATACCTTGCTCGTATCTATTATTCTATCTCTACTGTACCTGATAACGTTCCAAGATGAATTATTTGTGTAGTGTCCATCTTCACTTGGTTTCCATATTGGGTAGTCTCTCTTGTTCCTATCACCAATTGAAATTGTTAGCACATGTTGTGTCAGATGAGGGTCCAGAACATTATTAATTAAGCTTGTCAATATTCCACCCCTCTTGGTCGAGGTAATCCTCAACAGTTTCCTTGGAGTATGAGTGTCTCCCATGAGTGAGTCTAGCTACTACTCCTATTCCATATCGGTTGTCCCACCAAAAGTTATTGTTGCCTACTTGTATTTGCCATATTATGTTGGGCTCAGCCAAATGTTTTATATACATCATCTGTGTAATGTGGCCTTTTGTTTGTTTCTTGGATTCACACTTGGTCAAACAAAGTTGCTACCAAGCACTTGCAAGATCATTTGTTGGCTTTGTCAAATTTGGTTGGCTAGTCCAACATTGCATGCAATTTGTTTCTTGTCAAATTTGGTTGGCAAAGTAGTGTGTTGATGTCATTGATGACATCAACGTAGGTTTGTTTTGTGCCTATAAATAGAGGCATTTCCACCCTCTTTGGAATAAATACCATTTAGAGAAGAACACCAACATTTGAAGAAGATTTAGTTATGTTTGTTTTCTTCTTTGTAGAGAGTATTTGTAAGAGAGTTGTGTTGGGAAATACTTTGAGTGAACCTCTTCTTTGGAGTGATCTTTGTGAGATTATTCTTTTGGGTATTTGGGCTATTAGAGTATTTAATTACTCTAATTTTGTACTCTCTTTTGTATCTTTGTACTCTTTTTGTTCCGTTGATGTTTAGTGAAGTTGCTCCTCCTTTTGGTTGTGGACGTAGGTCAAGTTGACCGAACCACGTTAAATTTGTGTCTCCTTTATTTTCTCAACTTATCATTATTATCATCTTCAAACGATTACTTTGTTTAATTCCGCACTATCCGGGATTCTCGATCCTAACAATCTGTTTACAGCATTGAGATGTATTGTTTGTTGTGACCCTGGCAATAACATTGACCCTACTATAATATTTAGCATTAAGAAAATCTGCCCACATGGAAGGTATAGTTCTATACCTCCACCTTCTCTTGACAGCCAGAGTGGTGCATATCTCATTCATACTTTAATACCAATCCCACCTTCTGTCTGTGGTAAACACATTTTATTCCAAGCACACCAATGATATTTAGCTTTATCTCCAGAAAACCCCTAGAAAAAAATAGAGAAATACTAGTCTATCAAATCAAGAGTGCCTTTGGGAGGGCTAAGAGCAGATAAAATGTAAATAGGTAAAGATTGTTAATTCTACCTCCAGAAGAAAGCATGTTACTTTACCAACCTTTAAGCTTATTCACAACTTTTTCTACCATAGCATCAAAGTAAGAAATTCTCTTTTTTCCAATAAAACTTGGGCATCCAAGTAGCTGAAAGGAAAGGTTTTATCCATAAATTAGTGATTTTTCTCATCCTGTTGATTCTGCTAGTAGAGCTTTGGGATGAATTATGAAAAAACTTTTATCACCATTGACCTTTTGTCCAGAAATCTTTTCATAGTCACTAATGCATCTCATAACCAATTTTATAGACTTATTATTGACTCCAGAAAAGATCATTATGTCATCGACATATGCAAGGTGGCTAATCATAGGACTTTTATTGCTCATATAAAAAGGAGTAAAATCAGGGTGGTGATTAAGTCTATTAAGCATTTTAGATAGAACTTTAACTCCCAATATAAATAAAGAGGGGGGACAAGGGGTCGCCTTGTTTCAGACCTTTACTAGAAGAGAAAAAGCCATGCCGGGTGTCATTAATAATAATATAATACCAGACATTGTTAATCAATTTCATAATCCAATTTATCCAAATATCAGAAAAACCAAATCTAGTTAAAACCACATGAATAAAGGACCCGAACATCCTGGCATACGCCTTATCCATGTCTAGCTTAATGATCATATTACCACCCTTGTTGTACTTAGTAATATCTTGTGCAATATCTTGAGCTAATAAAATATTTTCAGTGATTGATCTTCCTTTAATGAAACCACTTTGATTTTCAGAAACTAAGTAAGTTAAAAAAGGATTCAATCTATTAGCAAGGATCTTAAAGATGATTTTACTAGAAAAGTTAGTAAGACTAATAGGCCTCATATTAGAGAAAGTACTGGAATTCTCACATCTAGAATAAGAACTAAGCATGTATGAGCGAAGAATTTAGTGATATTACCTCCTCTAAAGCAGTGATGCACAAAATTAATGATGTCATGTTTGATAATGTTCCAGCACGTCTGATAAAACTTACCATTTAAGTCATCTGGACCTGCAGCACTATCAGGAGACATATCAAAAATAGCACTTCTAATCTCATTTTCATCGGGCATACCGGTAGGGAGACTATTGTCTTCATCAGTGATGCAAAGAGTGATGATATCTAGGATATTCCCTTGGATATTCAGGCTTTGAAGATTTTACAACTTCTTAAAATGCTTGATTTCAACTCTGGCCACTTGTCTTTGTTGTGTACCCAATCACCTTTATGATTCTTGATTTTATGTATGTGAAGCCTTTTTCTCTTATTTCTCAAAATGGAATGAAAGTATTTTGTGTTTTGGTCACCCTCTTCAAATCATTTTACCTGATCTTTTTGACTATACTGGTTGTCTTGGATTCCCAACCATCCAGTATACTCACTGTGAGCTTTATTAAGCTCTTCTCTGCCTGCTCTGTTAGTGTTGTAGTTCTCATCAATTTCTTCCAATATTTGCACTTTGATTTCCCGATTCATAACTTTATTGTGAATGTCACCAATAGAATTTCAAGACCAATTACTCAATTGTCTACCTAACAGTTTAAGTTTGGATTGTAGAATCACATAGGGTTGCTTATGATGTTGGTTCCCTACACCTCTTGTACTAGTTCGGTTAAACCAGGTTGCTCAACCCAAAAATTTAGAAATTTAAAATAGCTGATGTGATCGTTGTTGCCATTGTAGTTCTTCATAAGCAAAGGTCTGTGGTCAGAACCAATTCTAGCCAAGTGAGAGACATTTTTAATCTGGAATTGAGTGTCCCATTCGGAATTGACTAGGATCCTGTCTAATCTTTTTCAAATTCTCTTAGCAGGTTTCCTATTGTTGCATCATGTAAATCTAGAACCGTTATAGACCAAATCTATCATACCACAGTTGTTCATGCAACTAATAAAATCAACACTCTTGTAAGCTCTATGGTTGTTATACCCGAGTTTTTTATTAGACTCCATGACAATATTAAATTCTTCTCCAATGCACCATGGGCCTTCAATAATCACACTCAAGCTTTTAATTTCACCCCAAAGATCTTTCCTTTCCTTTGTGGTATACTTTGCACAAACTCATGTAACATGAAATTCTTTAGTGTTAGTATTGCTTCTGAATTTGATAGAGAGTTGTTGATCCTTGTTACTTAGGATATCAGCTTGATCCATAAAGGACCAGAAACTCCAAAGTTTGTCGTTGGTGTTGGACATATTGTTACGACCCGAGCCTAGGCCCTAGCCGTGACGAGCATCCCGAACCATGAAGGCCCGGAACACCCATTCTCTATCTGGTTATCATGCACAATATTCATAATCATAATAAAATGCGGAATTGAAACTGAGTACGGAAAACATGGTCAAGTTCTGCAACATTTCTGAATAATACTATCTGACATCAGTCTGCGAAATCTATACTAAGAACATAAACATCTGTCTGAAAAGAAACTGGGACAAGGCCCCCAGTAAACCAAAAACATAATAAATAAGATAATGTCTGACATAATTAGGCCTTCCGAATAATAGAAGGCTCACCACTGTGAGATCAAGTCTGCAAATCCGAGAATGTCTACTGAGTAGCTGGACCCCTGGACTGTGCCTCAGAACCTGGAAGGAGGGGGGGTCAGCACAAAAGTACTGGCACGCGAAGCAATCCAAAAAAATAGTATAATGAAACATACATATATATATATATATACATATTAAGTGAAAGCAATTTTTTCATCAAGACATCATGTATAAAACTGTTTCTGAAAAATACATTGGCACTTTTTGAAAACATGTAACCTGTCTGTTCATTTCAAATCATGATCTGTGTTTTACTTCTGAGTTAGGTGGTATTCCCCTACAAGTCTTATATTCCACGGGCTGTATGGAATCCGCCATTGACTCGGGGGGAAGTCCCCAACCCAAGTGTGCCGCAAGGATTGGAGTGTCTGAGTCTGATACGCCACAGGACATTTAAGTCAGCGCATAATAGTATACCCGGGTCGGCAAACCACAGTTTTAGGCAATGAGTCGCTTGAACTCAAGCCCTCTTCGGGGAACCACCTAACATCTCTGTATGCCCATTTTTAACCTTTTTTGTACATGCAACATTCTGAATGTCTAAAATCATGAAAGTCTGAAATGTCTGTTAGTCTGAGTCTGATATGGCATTAGTCTGAGTTGGTATCGTCATACCAAGACTTGCAAGTCATGATTTTTCTGAGCCATAATGTATTAAGCAAGAGCTTTCATTCAAAACATAGTTTAGACCACCAAAACATGTAACTGATGTAAAGGATTTCATATTCCGAAACTTAAAGTTCAATTCATGCAGAAATTTCATCAAACACCTGGTGGTCAAATGTCTTTAGCAAGTTCATGTATTCAAAATTGAAACACATTCATTCATATATGTATATAAACTGTCAAATCGCTTTGGAGATGGTCAAAAGACCAAAACAATGATGTTAAAACATCTTATACATAAATATATATACATAATTTAAAACCCCATTCTAAAACATGATTTTTCTATGCCCATGAGAATTTAGGAAAACCCCGCGTACCTTGTTCTCCACGAATTTTGGGTGTCTATCAAAGCCTACGTCGAGAGGATTCCAAATCTGTAATTTGTTTCACGAACCCGTGGTTGAATCTTGAGTTGCTTGGGTTTTAATGTTGAAACCCTAGGGAGAGTTCTTGAGCAATTTTGGGAAAAGTATGTGTATTATGGTGTTTGAGGGATTAAATCCCGTGTTGGTGGTATATATAGGGGTGGAGGATTACCAAAATACCCCTAAGAAACAATTAAGGTCAAATCTGTCCCTCAGTTGACAGTTTGGTAGACTGGAGTAAATCGATTATAACTTTTTACTCATATACTCAAATTGGATGAAACCAACTGCAATTGAAAGAGGACTCGAAGAGATTTTGTTTGATATATTATAGCTCACACATTTTATTATATACAGGGAGTTATGATCGTTTGAAATTGACCCTGAAATGCTGAAAACTGGGCAATAGTCTATGCGTTTTGCTACTGTTTTTAAATCCAAACGCAGCCTTATGCGTTCCAAAAAATTCCGAAACTTATCCGAGATGTACTATGAGATTTCCCGATCATAACGCAACTTGAAAATCTAAAAGCGGATGTCGGGAAGGTTGAAAAGTTGTATCCCGAAGATTGCCAGCTAAAATGACTCTAAGTCCTCATTACACTTAGAAAAGTCTAAGGGCACTCTATTAAAGGCTAATCCATGCACGACTTTTACAGGGTGTTACATTATCTCCCCCTTGGGATCATTCGTCCTCGAATGATGGGTAGGAACTTGTTGAAGCCTTAAATATATGGAATAACGCGGACATGACATGTCCTCTAATAAAAATACACTGATCTGAACATTTGGAATCTCAATTTAATGCATGATGCATGAACTGGGCTATACTCGTAACTACTGGTATACTCTATCTTCGACTAGTAGCATATCTGAGATTTCGGCTAGCATGAATAAGTGCAAAGACAAAAAAACAAGTCATGCGAATCTGACTGCTAAACTGACTTATTGGCCATACAGACTGAATTATACTACACCCTCATACTTAACTGGAGTATTCTCTTCAACACTCTCTCTAAGGAAGCTCTAGCAGTAATAGGGAACCATGAATCTTGGGTATGGATTACACAAAACATCCCACTGAGGAAATCACAACATTGACACTACTCTGCAGTCTGGAATATAGACATATAACTCCTAAATTAGGATAGAATTTTCAGACCTTTGGAAATACAACTTCTTACTTTAAGGCTTAGAGCACTTCCCGAATATCCCTTAACTATACTATTCCCTATAAATATCATATTCATTCAACTCAGCTTAAAATTCTCATATGAGCATTGATAATGTTTTTTTTTCTACTAATGTCTAAAATATCTTAATCCTTACCCCGCGATCAAGCCTAACTCTAAATCACAAAAATACAACATGCTACACCACGCTATTATTCTAAACCATATGATGCCACCTTCTATACCTCTTTTAAAAATCACATCCTAAGCATAACATGCCTTACCACTTCAATGACTACACTGAACTCTTAATATGAAGTCGCTAATGCATATGGCGACCTTCCACTACAATCCCAAAATGTCGTTCAAGCCTAATTTATAACCACATGTTAACTTCAAGGCAAACACCCATAAGTAGATACTTCACATAGTTTCTAAACTACTATCAATATAACTCCCACGCGCTATCCTAAAAACATACACACACAAACTTTTCCACTAACCATCGCATGTATCAAAGACTTGGCCCCAAATCTTACTTCATACTTATGGCCTTATCTAAACAAGCATACTATGATCTTCCATCAACAAGAACATTTACATCAACACCACTATCATTGCATAGGAAGGGTGACTAAAAGGTTAAAACATAAGACCCTCAAGCGTGAAAAAGATCTTTATATGGGACTGAGCACACTATAAAGAGTGAGTACATGCGTCATGAGTTGCATGACCTCAACTAGAGTTCATAACATAAGGAATGTGATTCCGACTACTTGAATGAACTAGAACTCATTATCTTGGAATTGGAAGAGTACGTGACTCTCTATCATATACCGGAATCATGAACTATTATCACGGAACTGCATCGTAAGGCATGAGTAAGCATCCGGATAACAAAAAAAAAATATTGAGGTAGGAATGGGTTGAGATTCACCCTTACTTTCTGATGTTCTAAATCACACTGCATCACTACTAGAATCTGAGAGCCTTACTTGGTTATTCGTTCTATCATCTCCCACTTAGCTTCAAGTCATCATCTAGCGTTTGGGAGATCCCTTACCAGATTCTAACTGAACTACACTTACTGCACTCTAGGGTCTGAAAAATTGACAATACATGCATATCATAGAACTCAACCCGAATGACTACCTTCTGGGATACACTCTATCTTTCCATAGCCACCAATAGTCAAAGTATAATGCTTGCATACTTATTTCTATCCGTTCAACCTTCAAAACTCAAACTTAGATTCTAACACTTAACATGGATATCACCAAGCCTTTGATGAACCATACCACTTCCGTCCTAGCATACCAATATTGCTACTCCAAACTTATATCTCTCTACCATGAGAATCGAGATCACATCAAAAGGCTCAACACTATCAATCAAGGCTCCTTAACTTGGCTATCTAGAACACCATATATCATCTAACTAGTCTTTTTCCAACTAGCAACTCCATGGTACCACTAGTCACACACAACATGTAATAGTCTTAGAGAAATACCACAACTCCATATCGCCTTGGGCATACTTACACACCATACCCACAACATTATACTTCATTACGAATCAATTTAAACTTAAGCCATTTCACACACCGTTCAAGCCTATTAGATCACTTTCATATAACTAACATCATTGATCAAGAAATCATCACATCCACTTTTATGAACTTCAACTATTCAAACTTAATATCTAGTGCTATGCATGACTTACAACCCAACCTTACACAAAATTTTTACTTGGAAACTATAAGTAAACATCACGAAACACTAGTGCACTAGAACTTCATAACCACAATAATTTATCATGACCTAACGGTTTACCTTATCATCATTCCGTTAGCATGTACTATTTCAGTACCTCAAGCCTACTAAATTAATCCCACAAAATATGCATCAACAAACTCTTGTCACTATTTACCACCACACCATTTAAATTCAAGCCTATAGTTTAGTATCAATCATCTACCACCAATGAAGAATGCAACATAATATAAATACACTAATCCATCAAATTGGGATATTCTACCCAAATATCTCAAAAATCTACTACATACCTTCTCACAAGTAGCACTAGTTTACAACTACCAATGAAAAGAGGGTCAAGGGGGTTAAAGCCTCATAATAGACATGGTCAACCTTAATCTTATATTATAACCCCGTACAATTGTATCTACTTATACGGATTTCTCACCTCATACTTACTCACTCATTCATACATTTAGACTGCCTTCAAATTCCTCAAACAACCATGAGTCTATAATCATAACTTACTCGCTAATATAGCCATTTCCACATTCAAGCAATCAACAAATCACCCTGACCAACAACTCCTTCTCTACCTTCAACTAATAACACACAAGGATGAATCACTTCATTACCAACTCTATCTCATGCAAACAGATTCAGCCATACATATATTAAACCAATGAAAGAACAACAAGTTGGACAACAAGTTGCTAGTGAATCGAAACAGGCCTCACACGGCTTCACTAGACTTTGGTTTTGTATTTTGAACAAGAAAATGAGATGGATGACAAGGCAACTATGCTAGTGAATCGAAAGAGCCCCACACGGCTTCACTAGACTTTAAATTATTATTTTTTCAAAAACATCATTGTAACAAGATTACATATTACAAGGGATAGAAAATTGACACCTAATATTTAATGGTCTAAGAATATACATATTATTCTGTATAAATAAAAATCTGAGTAAAACACTTCCTCCATGGACTACCATACAATCCACACATGCTGCTAGCTACCACATTAGTTTATCACTATAAAGGGGTAAATCATCCTCAAACATCGATTATTCAACTGAAATATTCATTTACACAAAATCACCCTCACTCTGACTTCTAACTTTGTGACTTTACATCACCAAATTCTTGGTCCAATATCACTACCAATAGGTCATGACAACAACACTTTAACTTATGCTACTATTTGGGTAGAAATATAGTTCCAACATTCTGCTATACATTGTCCACAACTGTAACAAGATTTTGAGAGGGACAATATACACTTAATACCTTAAGCTGGAATGCACGATTCCATCAGGATCAATATTTACATCAGAATCAGCATATATTGATGCACTAACAGACTCCTATCGAGTTTTTCCATAATTTTTAAAACCTTATAGAACGTAATTGAAAAGGACTATATCATGTATACTCTAAACTTTTTGCACTTGAATCAACCCAATAATGGGACAGTTTAGACTCTGAAGCACGAACTAAATCACAAAGAAGGGAAACATTCCTAAACGCCTAGTAGCCTCCTGTTTATAAGTGTGGCGCGCTATACACCCATAAACAGAACTCTACTCGACGTGATTTCACAGACACCCTGGGACCATGAACCGTGCTTTGATACCAAGTTTGTCACGACCCGAGCCTAGGCCCTAGCCGTGACGAGCATCCTGAACCATGAAGGCCCGGAACACCCATTCTCTATCTGGTTATCATGCACAATATTCATAATCATAATAAAATGCGGAATTGAAACTGAGTACGGAAAACATGGTCAAGTTCTGCAACATTTCTGAATAATACTATCTGACATCAGTCTGCGAAATCTCTACTAAGAACATAAACATCTGTCTGAAAAAAAACTGGGACAAGGCCCCCAGTAAACCAAAAACATAATAAATAAGATAATGTCTGACATAATTAGGCCTTCCGAATAATAGAAGGCTCACCACTGTGAGATCAAGTCTGCAAATCCGAGAATGTCTACTGAGTAGCTGGACCCCTGGACTGTGCCTCAGAACCTGGAAGGAGGGGGGGTCAGCACAAAAGTACTGGCACGCGAAGCAATCCAAAAAAATAGTATAATGAAACATACATATATATATATATACATATTAAGTGAAAGCAATTTTTTCATCAAGACATCATGTATAAAATTGTTTCTGAAAAATACATTGGCACTTTTTGAAAACATGTAACCTGTCTGTTCATTTCAAATCATGATCTGTGTTTTACTTCTGAGTTAGGTGGTATTCCCCTACAAGTCTGATATTCCACGGGCTGTATGGAATCCGCCATTGACTCGGCGGGGAAGCCCCCAACCCAAGTGTGCCGCAAGGGTTGGAGTGTCTGAGTCTGATACGCCACAGGACATTTAAGTCAGCGCATAATAGTATACCCGGGTCGGCAAACCACGGTTTTAGGCAATGAGTCGCTTGAACTCAAGCCCTCTTCGGGGAACCACCTAACATCTCTGTATGCCCATTTTTAACCTTTTCTGTACATGCAACATTCTGAATGTCTAAAATCATGAAAGTCTGAAATGTCTGTTAGTCTGAGTCTGATATGGCATTAGTCTGTGTTGGTATCGTCATACCAAGAATTGCAAGTCATGATTTTTCTGAGCCATAATGTATTAAGCAAGAGCTTTCATTCAAAACATAGTTTAGACCACCAAAACATGTAACTGATGTAAAGGATTTCATATTCCGAAACTTAAAGTTCAATTCATGCAGAAATTTCATCAAACACCTGGTGGTCAAATGTCTTTAGCAAGTTCATGTATTCAAAATTGAAACACATTCATTCATATATGTATATAAACTGTCAAATCGCTTTGGAGATGGTCAAAAGACCAAAATAATGATGTTAAAACATCTTATACATAAATATATATACATAATTTAAAACTCCATTCTAAAATATGATTTTTCTATGCCCATGAGAATTTAGGAAAACCCCGCGTACCTTGTTCTCCACGAATTTTGGGTGTCTATCGAAGCCTACGTCGAGAGGATTCCAAATCTGTAATTTGTTTCACGAACCCGCGGTTGAATCTTGAGTTGCTTGGGTTTTAATGTTGAAACCCTAGGGAGAGTTCTTGAGCAATTTTGGGAAAAGTATGTGTATTATGGTGTTTGAGGGATTAAATCCCGTGTTGGTGGTATATATAGGGGTGGAGGATTACCAAAATACCCCTAAGGAACAATTAAGGTCAAATCTATCCCTCAGTTGACAGTTTGGTAGACTGGAGTAAATCGATTATAACTTTTTACTCATATACTCAAATTGGATGAAACCAACTGCAAATGAAAGAGGACTCGAAGAGATTTTGTTTGATATATTATAGATCACACATTTCATTATATACAAGGAGTTATGATCGTTTGAAATTGACCCTGAAATGCTGAAAACTGGGCAATAGTCTATGCGTTTTGCTACTGTTTTTAAATCCAAACGCAGCCTTATGCGTTCCGAAAAATTCCGAAACTTATCCGAGATGTACTATGAGATTTCTCGATCATAACGCAACTTGAAAATCTAAATGCGGATGTCGGGAAGGTTGAAAAGTTGTATCCCGAAGATTGCCAGCTAAAATGACTCTAAGTCCTCATTACACTTAGAAAAATTTTCAAGTTTTTAAGTCTAAGGGCACTCTATTAAAGGCTCATCACTCACACTCCTACTTCGATTCCGCCGGAACCACCTGATTCTCAAGATATCCCAATGTCCATTGACCTGCCAAAAAACCCCTCTTATAGTGATATTACTAAAGTGAAAATCCTCTCACCGGATCACAACACACCGGGAATTGACATCACCTCCCCAACTCAAGGTTCGATCTCTGCCCCAGAAGGGAATGAAATCAGTCTGTCACCAGAGGAATAGGCTAGGCTTTATAAACCCTGGCAATTTTCTATCATTATCAAACTGGTAGGGAAGAAAATGAATCACTCTTATCTCAAAAAAAAAAACTCATTGAATTGTGGAAATTGAAAGAAAGTCTCCTACTGATCGATCTGGGCTTGAACTACTATATGGTGAAGCTATCGGAAAAGGAATCATAACGAAGGATTCTACAGGATGGCCCCTGGTTTCTAGCAGGCTCATATGTGTCAGTAAGGATCTGGGAACCAAACTTCACTCCCAAGGAATCGACAATTGAATCAAGTACTATATGGATCCCAATTACCTACGGAGTATTACAATGGTTCTATCTTGGAGAGAGTGGAAAGAAAAGTGAGGAAACTTCTCAAGGTCGACACATGTACCTCAGCAACACTTAGAGAAAGATATGTGAGGATATGAATACAAGTATCTCTAGACGTGCATCTTAAATCGGAAGTCACCATTGGGAGACATAGACAAGCAATTATATATAAGGGGGAGGGGTTTCTTTGCACTACGTGCGGGAAATTGGGCCATATCTCAAGCTCATGTCCACAGGCGCTAACAAATGGGGAATCCACCACCACTAACTCCCTGGTGAAAACTGGATACAAGGAAAGCTCCTGGCAAATGATCAAATTCACCCAGAGGCGAAAGAAAACCAAAAAGAACCCTCTACCAATGCAAAACTTGGCTTAGAACATGAAGGTGAAATCATTCAATGCCGGGTCAGGTAAGTTTCTTGACCCCCTACTCAAACCCTAACTCTATTCCCAGTAACGACACATCTTCAAGCGACGCTAAGGGAAAGGAATTGATGATGATGACCCTGAACCCTAATTGATTGGGTCATAACTTTGGGCCCCTAAAGCCTAAGACCTCTTACTACGGTAAGCCCCCTCTTAGAAATAGGAAAAGGCCCAATCCTCAAAGCCCAGCTTTCCTGACGGAAGCTCCAAAATATGGGCCAAAAGTCAACCTTCATGCCCAACCAGGAAGTCCTAATTCCACTATTTGGGCCATCAAAATCCTAAACTGGTCATGAATAGATTGGACAAGACTTTCAATAATACTGAGCTGGAAAGTGGTCTGAAAGCACCACACTCTCTCTCCTTCTTTGGTATCAAAATAATAAGACCTCTCAAGGACTCTTTGCCGGCACACATCAATTACATTTCTGATTGTACTCTTACCAATGTCACCTCATTAACTGACGCATGCGCCAGTAATGATGGTAGGCAAAAGGTCATCACCCAAGTTGATAACTTATGCCTTCTCTCCCATACTACCACTCTTATTTTCTCCATATATCTCTAGTAAAGATATCCAAAATTCTCCCAATGTCCTCTTCAAACATGAACCCAAATCCACCAGAGATATTTATATCCAAACCTCTGGAAAGGGATCATGTCCCAAAGTCATGGCTGGAGTTATGTCTTTTCCAACTAGTGCCCCTCTTCAAGCTCCAATTCGAGGGGAGGACCTTCATCATTCAAATTCAAGACCCTCGCTATCTCTCCCAACTAGTGAGAAAGGAACTGAACCAGGGAATAGCTAACTATGGCCAGAATGTATGGATGACCACCATGATGGGCATCCTCATCCACAGCCTTATGAACAATATCTCTCCGGAGATGATCTTATCAGAACTGAACAAAATATGTCAAAGCCTACCCTTCTTTCCCCTAGCAATGAGAAACCTCTAAATAGAGGGTCCAACTTTTGTGAAAATCTCTGGGGACCACCACCCCCATCCAGTAGCAATAAATCTCCCTCAATGCTCATCACTATTTCCCCTATCAGTAGAGATGAAGGAGAGTTTAAAAACATGGAAATTCTAAGGGAAAGCAACAGGGAAATGGAAAGAATTCTAGCCTCCTTAAGCAGAGGTCATCAATATAGGAAAACCAATCAAGCATCTCTTTGAGGATCTTATAAGTGAACTCCATATAGTCCTCATTCCTCAGGAACTCAACAAGTTCGATCTAGAAATCAAGCTATGAGGGACGGGAATCTTATACTCTTTCCAATGAACCACATCTCAAAGAAGAGAAAGGAACCCATGTCTGCTCCATCAAATCCCCTGAAAAAGGGCAAGAGGGTTATGAAAGACCTCTCACAAGTCACAATGAACCCTCTCCTCCCCCCCCCCCCCTTCCTCTTAAATAAATGCAATCATATGGAATGTTAGAGGTGATAATAATGTTAAGTTCAAAAGGCATTGTCAAGCCATGATTAACATCCATAAGCCTTCTATGTTAGCGCTCCTGGAGACTAGTATGGGGGATCATAAAACTCTTGCTGAAATACTTGGTTATAACAGCCAAATCTAGTTTCCTGCTACTGGTAATTCTAGTGAAATTGTCATCATGTGGGATAACTCCCCCATTGGCATTCAAGATATTTATGTTTTCCCTCAAGGGATACATGTAGCAGTTAAGGTAAACACCCTTCCTTCTCACTGGTTTTTTAGTGTTATTTATGCTAGAAATAACTTTGATACTAGACTCACCCTTTGGGAGAACCTGATAGAATTTGCAAATTCAATCAGAACCTCCCCAAATGCTCCTTGGCTCATTGGGGGGGACTTCAATGAGGTTCTTAGAGCCTCAGAGAAATTTGAGGTAATTTTATTAACAGTAATATGACTAGAGATTTCTGGGACTGCATCAACTAATGTAACCTAATGGACCTTAGTTTTAAAGGTAGAAAATTTACCTGGACAAACAAAGGTACAAAAACAGAAGGCACCTCATCCTTGAATGGTTGGATAGATTCCTTGCTAATGAAGCTTGGATCCATCTATTCTCAAAAATTAATATCTCTTATCTCCCCATAACCCACTCTGGACACTACCCCCTCCTAGAGAATATCCTCAGAAAACCCACCCCCACCCCCTTAATAAACCTTTCAGAGTTGAGTCTATGTGGTGCTCCCACCCTGACTTTATTAATATAGTTAGGAATTTCTTCCTAAACAATAGGCCTCTCATTGATTCTATCAAAGGCTTTGAAACCCAAGCCAAGTGCTGAAATAGAACCACCTTTGGAAATATCTTTCACTAAAAGAAAAGGATTCTCGCCAGAATAGCTGAGATCCAGAAATCCCCCTGCTACCCTACTAGTTTGTACCTTCATGACGTTGAAAAAAATATTATCAGGGACTTTAGTAATATCCTCAGACATGAGCAAGATCTTTAGAGACTTAAGTCCAGAACTAATTGGCTAGCTGAAGGGGATGCTAACACTAAGTTCTTCCACTCTAGTACTCTGAATAGGAGAAGAAGAAATAAAATCAATGATCTTAAAAAGAAGAGTGGTGAATGGATCAATTCTCCTGAGACCATTAAGGATCACATTATCTCCTTCTATAAAGACCTTTTCAGCACCGGCCATCACTATTTCCCTAGTAAGTATCAATCAAATCCTTTGGCTAGAGGCTCCCTCAGAGAAGAGGACTATGACCAGCTGGACAGTATTCTTACTCAGAGAGAGATCAAGAATACTCTTTTCTCCTTTAATCCTAATAAAGCTCCTGGTTTATATGGTATTTACCCTTTCATGTACCAGAAATACTGGGACATTATAGGACAAGTTGTCACTAAGTTCTGTGTGGACACCTTTTAAGGGGGCTCCATTGACCCCAAGGCCAATACCACCTACCTGTGCCTGATCCCAAAATACCCCAATGCCCCTGACCTCAAGAAATTTAGGCCTATTAGTCTTTGTAAGACTCAATATAAACTTGTTACCATGATCATTGCTAGAAGACTCAAGCCTTTCCTCTCTAACCTTATCAGTCCCAATCAAGCCATCTTTCTCTCAGGAGAAGGACCTCTGATAATGTTATCATTGTCCAAGAGGTCATATCTTATTTCCAAAAGATAAAAGGTAAACAGGGCCATATGATTCTTAAAATAGATCTAGAGGAAGCTTTTGATATACTGGAATGATCCTTCATTAGGCAAGCCCTCCACTTCTTCAAAGTCCCTCCTAAGATTACTTCTCTCATCATGCCTTGTATCACTACTTCTTATATCTCCATCCTTGTGAATAGAGAAAGAACTGATTTCTTCCATCCTACTATAGGTACCAGACAAGGGGACCCCATCTTTCCTTATCTCTTCATCATGTGCATGGATCTCTTCTTCAGAAGAATAAATTATAAAGTTGATATTCTTACCTGGAATCCCATATCTATCAGCAAAGGGGGACCCCTCCTCTCCTCCCCCTTTCCCCCTCTCCCCCCTCTTCTTTGTTGATGACCTGACACTGTTTACTAAAGTCACTGAAAGCAACTGTGTTACCATTAGGAAAGTTCTCCAGAGTTTCAGCATTCACTCTGGCCAAAGAGTTAATCATACCAAGTCCAAAGTGATCTTCTCAATTAACTACAAAAGGGCTGATAGAGATCACCTTTCCCATGTCCTTTCTATCAAGGGTGCAAACTCCTTTGGTAAATATTTGGGCTTTCCCATCTTACACAAAAAAACTTGCAATAGTGATTTTCAATTCATCACTGACAACATGAATGCCAAGCTGGTGGGCTGGAAGATAAATATTCTATTTATGGCTGGGAGGATTACCTTGTAAATCCTCCCTAAATAGCATCCCAACCCATATTATGCAATACAATTACCTCCCCAGCAAAATCCTCACCTTGATTGACAGAATTTAGAAGAACTTCATTTGAGAAACCATTGCTGAAAAGAATAAGATGCACCTTGTGAACTGGGACACACTATCTCTCCCCAAAACTGAAGGTGGTTTAGGCATATAGAGATCTAGCCTCAGAAATACCACCATGAGTGTCGGCCTGGCCTGGAGATATCTTCATAACCACCCCAGCTTATGGGCAAACATTCTTAGGCATAAGTATCATCACAAGCTCAATCCTAGTACTCCTGGATCCTCCAAAAGCTGGAAATTCATTCTCCTAGGAGGAAACCACTGTAGCCTGGGGGCTTACTGGGTAGTCCACAATGGGGACAATATAAAGTTCTGGACAGATAGATGGATTCCCCACTGGAACCCTTAAGAAATATGATTCAGGGCCCTCTTTTACCCCATCAGGAAGATATCTCTCTTGCTAGAATATGGAACAAGGGTAACTAGCTTTTCCAAAATCTTTTCTTACAACTCCTCCAGGACATTATCACCAGAATCAAAAGCTCTTTCAACCATAGTCCCAGAATACCAAATGACCATTTCATCTGGGGCTTAAGTGGTAATGGCCAATTCACTTGCCAAAGTATGTACTACACTCTAGCCAAGAGAAGACACATCAACCTGAATCCCCTTTTAAACTCCTTTCAATGGGATGGAAGTCCATCTGCCCCCCTAACGTAAAAACTTTTCTATGGCTATCTCAACACACAGGCTCTCTATCTTTTTTCTTCTCTCCAAGAGGGGCATCTCTATCTCTCCAAGTTGCACTCTCTGCAACTTCCACACAGAGAATATCCCCCATATCTTCTTCAACTGCCCCGTGACTAAGGACTTTTGGTCCACCCTTTTCCATAAAGGGAACAAGCCCCACCAAATAAAAATTGAGAACCTCATGCCTGACAATTGGCATAAAACCTGGTCCTTTCTCTAACATGTCAAATACGACCATATCCTTAATTGGCATACCATTCTCATTTTTATCCTTTGGGGTATTTGGAAGAACGGAAATAGAAATGTCTTCAATAAGAAAAGAGAGAAACCCTCTTTCCACCTAATCTACGGAGAATTTGTGGAATACTTCCATCTTGCCACTGATTCTAGGCCTAAAAAAACTTACCACCTTATTAACATCATGTGGAATCCCCCTTGGGTAATTGCTATAAGCTCAACACTGGTGGTGCTTGTTTGGGGAACCCGGCTAAAGGATGCAAGAGGGAGTGATGAGAAACAGTGTTGGGGGCTGGGTAAAGGGATTTTCTAAAGGCTTTCACCTCACCACTAACAATCATATGGAACTGTTGGCCCTCTAAGAGGGACTACAACTTGTTGAAGAATCCAATATCATACCTATTAAAATTAATATTAATTCTTGAGAAGTTATCCATATGTTGTTTAAAGGTAATCTAATGTACAACGACATTGTTGATGATTACAGGTCAAAACTAAGAAGATTAGGCAACCCGCAAGTGCTCCACTGCTATAGAGAGCAAAATAGAGTAAGCAGATGTTTTGGCAAAATTGAGAGACAATTTTGACATCCAATTAGGAAGATTGATTTTTGAAGTTCCACATATGTGTGCCCGGAATGCAGTATGGGCAGACATCGCAGGAACTTATTTTGATAGACTAATCAAAACTAGTAATGGGCATTCCCAAGTGGAATCGCTAACTTCTTTTGTATTAAACCCCGATTAACAAATCGGGCTGAACATCTCCTCTTATTTTACTTTAATGCAATGCTTGTTAACCGAAAAAAATCTTCGAATATACATATTAAGTACAAGATATTCATTTAGACATTTGACCCAGTTTGGGCATGAAAATTACTTTTTTCCGGAGTTGAAGATGAAGTTGGAGTTGAAGTTGTTTTGGCCATGAATATAAATTAAAGTTGTTTTTGAAATTTTGTTAGAGAAGTATGAGTGAAAAAAGTGAAAATAAGTAAAAGTTGTTTTCACTTTTCCAAATAATTTTCCGGAATTGGATTTGAAATATTCATGGCTAAACGCAGCTTGTTTTCACTTTTTTTCCTTAAGTGAAATAATTTTCCGAGAAAAAGAAAATAATTTCTATGTACTTGTATCTCACTTCTTACCCCATCCATGTATATCACATATGCAAATAGCAGTATTTTACTTAGCGGTAGATCAGTTTTGTATATTTGTATATTTAATTGTATATCAAGTATATCTAAGTGAATAATCAATATATATATATATAAGAGAATGTTAGCCTATCCTATTCCTATGTGGCATGTCTTAGATGCCTCCATTCCCCTTTTTCTTTTTTCCCCTTTTTTTAAAATTTTTCCTTCATTATTTTCATTAATAATTAAAAAAAATCATCATATTTATCATATTTAATTATATCTCATAATTATAAAAAAAATCTCCACCTATTTGCATTCTTTACTTAATTATCTCTTAATTATTGTGCTTAATAATGGACAAATGAAAACACTTATTGAATTCAATAACACTCAATACCAATTTAATAACAATTACAATTTGACTATAAAATATAGATGTTATGGCACAATGCATCCACTGCATAAATTCTTTTCCTCTTCTTCGTTGTACGCATTCTCAGTTGTTTTCTTTCTTCTTTTTCTTTTTGTTCAGCTTTTTCCCTAATTGTTGTTGTTGTTTTTCATATTTGTTATTTTAGTTGCTAACAATAATAAGTCATTGAAGGTATTAGAAGTTCCTACAAGCTAATATAGGCACACAAGAAGAAAAGGTGAGAAAGGGAAACTACAAAATAGGTATTGTTGAATAATTGGTGCATTATTTTTGTTACTCTTTATTGCAAGACCTTTGGCTATAGTGTTAAATATTCACATATACTAATCTTTCCTTTTATTTTTGGATGAAAATGCTCTATTTTAAATTTTAGAAAATTTATATGCAATAATAAAAAGGTTAGGAAAAAAAAAAAGGTGAAGTGGGTCAATTATACAAGTCTTCTTTGTTCAACTATTGTTCACATTTAACGCAACAGCTACCTTCCTCTGTTTGGGCATGTAGATAGCACGCATACTTTATGCTTCTGGATTTTTTTGGTTCAGTGTAATTATACATACCTCTCACCAAAAAAAGTATAGATATAATTTCAAATTTAATCCTAAATATCAACCTTATCCAATTAAACTTGGTGTTATTTTAGGTAAAACTTGCATAAATTAAGTAATTTTTCTTATTTTATCACATCTGAAACTCAAGAATTATAATTCCCGAATTACGTAGTGTGTGAACCAAAAGAGTCCTTAAAAGGACACTACAATTTTTTTTTATTTTTCATCCGGTGTCCGATACCCGCATTGAAGCCCAAGGCCAGAACAAATAAAAATAAAATCTTTATGCCTAATTAGTAAATTCCAACCTAAGGTTTTCCAAGAAATTAATAATGACGTCAAGTATTATACCAGACAACTACTTGCCAAAAATGAAGTAAAGTAAAAAAAAAAGTAAGGAGAAATAAATTCAGGATATGTGCAATAGAATGAACATCCCTATAAAATGAGATGACACCTTTCAATGCACCAATGGCGCTAAATGACCCTAAATTTTCAATTATACAATAGCAATTATGTAATTTTCAATTCATAAGAAAGTTGTTTATTGTATGTAAAACTGTAGTTTTAAATTTTTCACATTTTATAAAAAAAAATTTGTTAAACATTTTTAAAGATTATTACTATTTTCTATCGTTGATTGGTCTAAACCGTTCAAGCTTACAACTTAACAAATATAAAAGTATTGCTAAGATAACAATGATTTCATGAAGTTGATTGCCTCTTTTTATTTCATTTTCTTTTCCAAGAGAGGAATCTTGATTCTTCTATAAACATTAAATAATTATTTATAAAAAAATAAATTTTTGAAGTTGGTAATATATTTCCTTTTATTTCCTTTATTTTAGACACAACAAGGTTATGTGGCACATTTCTATGACCAAAAATATTAATTAATTTTTTATTAATATTTTGACATTTTTCTATTTTTCTTCACCTATGATGAGCTATGTATTAAAAAAAAAAATACTTCTTAAAATAATTACTTTATATTAACTATCATTTATTGTATTTTCCTTTATTTAACAATCTTTAAGAATTTTAGCTTATTGAAAACTCATTTAAAATTGCCTAATAATTAATCTATTAAAATGAAAATGATATTCCACAAAATAAAAGATGAAACTTCAATTTGCTAAATCTTTCATTTTCTAAATTGCATATACGTAGGAAAGTAAAGAAAAGAAAACGCACACACACTTAAAAAAACACATTAATGATAAATAATTTAATGAAAAATAGAAAGAAAAATGAGATTCATATATTATATATATATAAATAATAAACAAGTTTGAAACTTATTAAAAATATGAATAAAAATAAATTTGTTTTATGGAATCTTTTTTTTTCTACTTTCTTTTAAGAAAAAAGAAAGTATTGTTTTACTTAGAATATATTATATAAAAATTAAATATCTTAGAAGATTGAAAATACGTGAGTGACGAAAATTTACAAAAAAATGCATGTATATAATTACGAGTGTGTATAATTGTTTAGAATTTGAAATAACTGAAAATTAAAAAAATCTTTTCAAAAATTTTCAGCACTCAAAAATTTAATTAATCCGCGCAAAGCGCTGATAAATTTACTAGTTATTACGAAACTAGTATTCGCACCCGAGACGGACGATATTAATGATTATTATTCATAACAAACTATAATTTTGACTTTTTTAACACATAACATTATATTTATACAAATAATTCTCTAATTGATAAATAAGATAATAGCCTCTTCCATCTTTCAAGCTTTTACCCTTATTTGTCATCTAACTTGTTTCAAAGAAATTTCTTTTTTTTGTCTCTAATTAATTATCTCACCTTTTTTAAAAAAAAAATATTATTTTCAATCTTTAGTTGATCAGACAATTCTTAAATTGCTCCTTCTTACATTTAATTTTTTTCTTATAATACTATTTTTGCGCACTACCTAATCCGCCTATTACTAGCTGTCATAAGTAAGAGGAGTAACATGCATTAAAGAAATAAATTTACTAAATCAAAAAAGAAATAAAAAAGGGGCTAAAATGCCCTTTAACTATGTAAAATGGTGTAAAAATATCCTTCTTCTACCTATTAGGCCTAAAATGCTCTTTTCGTCTACCTAATGGGCCTAAAATACCCTTTTTGACTACCTATTAGGCCTATTTTGCCCTTTTATTTAGACAAACTACAAGAAAAAGTCATCCTTAAGACTTTACTATATAAATAATAGTATTTTTTCAATATTACAAAAATAAAAGTTTTTTTTACATATATAGTCATTTAAAAAAATCAAAAAAGATAATTATAATTTCTAATTTAATGTCATAACTAATTATCAATTCACTTAATTTAATAGATATATTTTTAATCTTCAAATTAAAAGTGGAAAAGATAATCCTTGCTTCCAATTCTTTCTCTCTCTTGTATTCAAAATTCAAATATTTTAAAATAAATTAAGTATTCTATTATTTGCTCTTTTTTTTTATTATTTTATGTATGTTAACCTCTAGTATTATTTCATTATCGTGCATTTTTAATTCTAATTTAATGGGTTAACCATGCTTTATTAATGGATAAATATTCATTGAATAAAAATCATGATGTTGGAAGTATAGATATAGCATGTATTTTTTTGTATAAATATAATTTATATCAAAGTTAGATTATCACTATTAAATTATTATTATATTTTTTATATAATTTATGGGATAAATATTAATGCTATATCTCAATATGCCGGAAGTACTCTTCTTGTTAAAAATTATTTATTAAATACTAATATTATTACATGTTGTAAACTTTTTATATCTAAAATATACCATGTATGTTTATGGTATAAATATAATTTATATGATATAATATATTATGTACTTATGGTATAAATGTATCATGTATTTTTATGATAGAAATATAATTTGTATAGTATGTAAATGAGAAAAGACATGTTTTCCCCCCTGAACTTGTCCACTAAACTCACTTTAACACTTAAACTTAACTTTCGTTTATTTATCCCCCTTAACATCTTTAAAGTGTAATAATTTCACCCCTTAAGCTGACGTGGATTTAAAAAAAAAAAAAGTGTGTTTTTCTATTAAAAAAACTGATATGATCCCACTTTATATATATATATATAAACCCACCCCTTACCTCTCACCCCACCCAATCTTCATCTTCTTCATAAGCCCCACCCCTCACCCCACCCCATTTTCTTGTATTTCTTCTTACACCCCACCCCAATTCCATTTCTCCTTCTTCTAACTCTCCATCTCCACTTCTATTATCTTCATTAATTTTTTCAAGAAAGAAAAAAATGTGTGTGAAAAGTTATGAATTTTAATGGGTTAGAAAATAATTTTGGAAAAGAAAGTCTTTTAATACATGATTATTGAACTAAATTACTTATGTGAATTTTCAAGAAATCTGTTGTTGGATTTATGAGATTGCCTTTTGTATCCACCATTATTGAACCTTGAAAAAACTTGAAGACAAAAAAAAAATGAGTGTCGAATTCATGGTTGATATTCAAATTGATCATTGGGGTTTTCTGATGATGATGTGAAGTTGTACTTGAATTTTGAGTTTAATTGGTATGAATTTTGCTAGTTTAATTTTGTATCCACCATTGTGGAAGCTTGAAAAAGCTTGAAGGCAAAAAAAAATGAGTTCGGCGAATTCAAGATGAGATTGATGTCGAAATTGATTATTGAAGTTTTCTGATGATGTTGTAAAGTTGTACCTGAAATTTGAGTTTGATTGGTATGAATTTTACTAGTTTAATTTTGTATCCACCATTATTGAACCTTAAAAAAGTTTGAAGACAAAAAAAATAAATGAGTTTGTTGAATTCATGGTTGATTCCAAATTGATTATTGAGATTTTCTAATGATGTTGTAAAGTTGTAGTTGAAATTTGAGTTTGATTGGTATGAATTTAGCTAGTTTATATTGAAATTTGAAACCCAAAAATGAAGAACCCAGACATGGACAATGTTGAAAATGACAGATGACGGCGGGATGGGTGAGGGTGGGGGGTGGGGGTGGGCGGGTGGGTGGGAATGTATGTGAAAAAATATTTTTTAATATATATGTGAAATTATTTTTAAAAAATACTTTTCTTGCGTGGCTCCGACGTGGCAGTGACATGGCGCTGATTTGTCAGCGTATGTGCACACTGTCATGCCCTGTTTTTACCAAGGTCAAACAAAACATGACAAGGTCAAACAAAACATGACTTGTGAACTCTAAAAGAATTGAAATTTTGTACAGAGTCGCCACCTAATTTTTAAGAAAAATAAGGAAACTTGTTTATTTATTAACACGTATGATTGATGTTTTTAGTCTGCGAAAAATCAATTGAGATTCTAGGTAAGTGTTCAAATTATCCCGAAGAAAAGGAATTTGGCACCCTTCGGGATCCACCACTGTGGTACCCGGCTAAACTAAATTTATCAAAGAGGGAGGAGGTCTATGAAAAAAGTATGTATTAAGTATAAAATGATTCTTTTGAAAAATATAAATGTTTAAAATTATGTAAAAATATATATATATATATATATATATATATATATATATATATATATATATATATATATATATATATATATATATATAATATTGTTATAAAAATATGTAAAAGACATATATAAAAATGTACGAATACATTTGAAAAGAAAAAGTACCTTATGATGCATGAAAAAGAAATGTATTTTTTGTATGCCAGAAAAAGAAATGTATTTACAAGTAATATTTTTATCAAATTAAAACTATAAAGAAAATTAAAATTTATTTGAAAAGAAAAAAATACAAAATATATAAATTACTTAATTAACTTGACTCTTTTATTTAAGTGTAACAATATATATGTTTCGTCGTCGTAAATCAAAATTATATTAGTATATATATGTAAACAAATAAACGAAATCGAAATAAGAAAGCTTGTTTTAAAGAAAAGACTATGTAATATGTAAATGTGTGAATTAGTTGATTAAATTAATTATTTTATATAAATATTAACGGCCTAAGTTTTCCCTAAAGCGATGAAATTATGTAAATGAAGAATATCCCGCCCAACACCCAAAAAATAAAAATTTTACTATGATTAACATTTATACAAGTGTAAAAATATAAAAAATATAAAGACACAGTTTAAAGTCTTCTTTGAATATCATTCCCGATAAATATTCTTGATAACCTGTATAAACACTCATAATAAAATGTTAGTAACAAATAAACAGTAATTAAAATAAATTAAAAAAATATGTGTGCATATACGTATTTAAAAATATAATTTTTGTTAAACAGTGGGTTCAGATAAAGTTTTGAAATGTTCTAAAGATTTCGTCATCGCCCGAAAATATTTATTTTGTTACGTATTTGTATACGTAAAATCCATCCTTTTATTTATAAAGACCTCAAAAATCGATGAATAATTTCTTCATCGACCATGCGTGAGCCCTTGATGTAAAATAATATTTTAGGAAAGTAAAATTCGTCTTTGTAATGTGATGGCCTCAAAAATTCGACGGAAAAATAATATCATTGGCCATGTATCGTGTAGTATCTTATTATTTATCAGTCAAGTAAAAATATGTAAATGACAAAAATGACAAAACAATCCAAAATCAATGTCTGATTCAACACAACAGCCAACCGGCGGAAAAAATAATTAAAAAATGGAGAAAATATAGCAACAACAGCAAGAAAAAGCCACAATATACAAATATATCAATAATGTTATAAAACAAGAAAGAATAACTGATAACGTGTTATAAAAAAGGAAACAATAAAGAATAAGAGTAGAGAAAGAATAGATAGTAATTCTTATTACTTCTTGAGGGATGAGAGATCGTAAGATTATAAATACAATGAACAAAACCCCTCTATTTATAGGGAAAATTTACTCCTAGTCTGAGTAAGAGACAGATGCTTCAAATCCTAATATATATCAAAGTAGATCTTGATAGACATTCACTATAATGTAAATACATTTATAACACTCCCCCTTAAATGTCTAGATAGATAATATGTCTCGTTAAAACCTTACTAGAAAAAACCAGTGGGATAAAAAATCTAGTGAAGGAAAAAGAGTACACATTTCTAACAATACGCATATCGGCTGCCTCATTAAAAACCTTACAAGGAAAACCCAGTGGGACAAAACCTCGTAAGGGAAAAAGAGTACACCGCGTATTAACTCCCCCTAATGAGAACATCCTTGACTTTTGCGTGTCGATCTTGTGCAGCATCTTCATGAAAGTTGCAATTGAAGAAGATTTGGTGAATAAATCAGTCACATTGTCAGTTGAACGAATTTGTTGCACGTTAATATCATCATTCTTTTGTAGCTCATGTATGTAGAAAAGCTTTGGCAAAATGTGCTTCGTTCTATCTCCATTTATGAATCCTCCCTTAAGATGTGCTATGTATGCTGAATTATCTCTGTATAAAATTGTGGGTAGATTATCATATTTCACACCACATTTTTCTCGAATGAGATGTATCATGGACCTCAACCATACACATTCTCGGCTTGCTTCATGAATAACTATTATCTCAGCATGATTCGATGAAGTGGCTACGATAGACTGCTTTGTATATCTCCAAGATATGACAGTACCACCACATATGAACACATAGCCTATTTGAGACCGAGCTTTATGCGGGTTAGATAAGTACCCAACATCAGCATGACCAATAATATCGGGACTCCAATCTTTAGAATAAAACAAACTCATGTGTTTTATCCCATTTTGATGTCATAGTAGGAGCAGAAATATACCTTTCTAACAAATTGACTGAAAAAGCTATAGGCCTTGTAGTATTTGCAAGGTACATGAGTGCATCAATTGCACTAAGATATGGTACTTCATAACCAATCCAATTCGATATATTTCGAATTTCATCAAATAATCAATTTCTTTGAAAACTTTCCAAGAGTTTTAATGATGTTCAAGCAATAAGCTTATACAATATAAGGATTATAAATAAGTTTCCCAGAAACTTTTATATGCTTCAAGCAGTTTGAATCCTTAAAAGTTTTCACATAAGTTTTGTCAAGTGACAATATTCAACATTTCATGAGTGACATCTTCAAGTGTCTGGACTGCAAATCAAATAAGTTTTACGCTTACCAAAATGCATCCTTTCATGTCACTTGATAAATGTTTCTACGTCAGCATGCTTAAATAAAGATAGAATTTAGATCCTCGTAATCTTTCACAATATTGCGCCAATATTGTGTCAAATATATTGATGATATATTATTTCGTATCGGTTCACAATGCGACATAATATTTTGAGATCTCATCACTTCATTATTTTCAGGCACATGAACCTTACATAAGGTTTCATGAAGTGCTATGCCGTAGGCACTTCAAGAGTTCATTGTCTTCTTATTATGATTATTTGCTCCTTATTTTTCAAGGACTATTTCATTTGGAGCCGATTAGTCCACCACGCTTCACGCATGCATAGACTCTATCCTTTAGGAACACAAAATAAGAGCACTTGCGCTTAATATGAGATGCTTTCGACATTTGACTTGAATTATCTTTTAGATGAGGATCTGGTGATAATTCCTAACATATTTCAAAGCGCTTATAATCTCCCCCTTATGTTAGGAAAACTAACATACATCCTCTACTTTTTTGAGGAATCCATCTTTGTACATTATGGTATATTCATTAATCGTATACCGCACATCAAAATTATTAGATGAAATAATTGGTTTCCGACCTTGAACCAATTAAGAGGGAAGAAATAATCATAATGTATTGGTCTAATGCATACAAGTGTTATTGTATGCAACATATCATATTTCAAACCAACACATGAAGTTTTGTTCTCATTAGCGAACAAAAAATACAGAAGTAGTATACATGTTTAAATTTATGTGTTTGTTTAAATTTACGTGTTTATGAATTTAGATTGGACTTACTTGACAATAATTAATCAATATTAATTATGAGAAGACCATTTAAAAATAGAGAAGCTTTTAGAAAAATTAAAGAATCTTTAATTAGTAATTATTCAGAATATATAAGTCTAAATAAAACAAAAGAAAACCCACAAAGATTAGCTTACCTAATTACCTTAATATCTAGTATAGAAGCAAAATTAATAATCCATTTAAAATCTAGAAGAATGAGACATATACCACCTAATTATGATAAAATTAGATTTAGATATCCGCCAAAATACTATAAATACGGTTAAAATGAATAAAATACAAAAATACAAAGAACTAAAACAAACTATTTCTGAAAAACGTAAAGAATTAAGAATAAGAATAGAAAGATTAAATTATAATATATTTGCCGGAGTTAGTAAAAACTCAATAAATGCACAAAAAGATGAAATATCAAATTTAGAATCACAAATAGATAGTTTAGAATATATATATCAACATGAACTATTTACAATAAAATGAACAAAGAAGAATTTATAATAGACGAAAAAATATATGAAAATCACGAAGGATTAAAAATAAGAATAGTATTTTCTAATCTAGGAAGAAGATATAAGAAAATAGGCGAACATTTATATTTAATGTTAGAAAAAGAAGAATTAAAATTAGAAGATAAATTGACAGCTATGGTAAGAATAGAAAGAGAAAACGAAGAAATAGATAGAAAAAAGGAAATAGAAAAAATAAAACAACAAACTACAGAAGAAATACGAAAAATAGAAGAAACTAAAAATAGTAGGATTGCTGAATTAGAAAAAGAATTACAAATGTTAAAAGATCTGTATGAAAAAAGACAGAAAGAAAAAAAAGAAAAAGATAAAGAACAAAAATTATTAAACGAGATAAATCAATTTAAAGAAAAACTAGAAATAGACAACAAAGAAATAAAAAACAAGGAATTAGAAATAAATAATATAGATATTGAAGAAACAGATAATTATGATTCAGAAGATAGTGAAACATATACAGAAATATTAACAAATACAAAAAATTTAGAAATCAATGAAAAACAAGAAGTAATTAATGAAGAAAACTTAGAAAATATTAACACAGAAATAAATACTCTTGATAAAAAAGAAGATGAAAATATAATACCTAGAACATCAGAAATAAGGAAACCTACATATTATAAGAATAAGTTTAAAAGATATAATCTAAAGAATGAATATGACAAATGGACACCAAAACAAATAGTTAATAAAAATTATAACTTTTTAGACTTAGATTGTGTAATAGATACAGAAAAAACAATACAATTATGGATAGGATATATGAAAAAACAATTATTAGATAATAATATAAGTGTAACAGATGCACCAGAATATATAGAAAGAACACTAATAGGAACAGTGAAATTATGGTTTTTAAATCTAACTGAAAATAGTAAAAGAATATTAAGAACTGACAAACCCACAGAAGGAACAATATTAACAAAATTAACACCTATAGAATTATTAAAAAAATATGAAACAGCTATAAAAGACGAATTTAGTAGCATGACAACAACAGAAGAAGAACAAAATGAAGAGAAAGATATAAATAGGAATTTAATGTTAAAATTAGCAATATGTAATATGTGTTATATAGATGAATATACTTGCGCATTTAAAGAATATTATTATAAAGGAGCATATAATATAGAAGAAAGTAAAGAAATAAGAAAATTATATTTTAATAAATTATCTGAACCATTTAGTTCAAAAATAATAAAAAGTTGGGATGAAACAAAAATAGTAGATACTCTAGGAGCAAGAATAAAATTTTTACAACAATGGTATAGAAACCTATGTGAAAAATACAGGGAAGAAATAAAAATGGAAAAAACATTAATAAGAAATTTAGCATGTTGCAAAGATAAGATAGCACCTCAATTTGGATGCGAAGAAAGATATTATAAGAAAAGAAAAAGACATAAGAAATATAAGAAATACAAAAAATCAAAATATAAGTATAAGAAACCAAGAAAAATATATTATGTAAAAAATTATAAACATAAAAGACCATATAGGAAAAAGAAATCTATAAAGGAATGTACTTGTTATAATTGCGGAAAAATAGGACATTTAGCTAGAGATTGTAAATTACCTAAAAACCCAAAAAATAAACAAATATCAGAAATAAAAATAGAAAATACAGAATATATGCAGATAGATTACATAGATTACGAATTAGAAAGTGAAGACAGTATATATGAAATTTCAGAGAATGAAACATATAACGAAATAGATAGTGAATTAGATGAATTAAATGACTGAAGAAGATATAAAAATATTAACAAAAGAAGAATATTTAAATGACGAAGGAACAGATCAAAAAATAATATTTGATAACAATGTATTTGATGAAATAAAAGGAAAAGAGTTAGACTTAAGTGTAGAAAAAATATTTAAAATACCAACAATAAAAAATATATTTACTAGAAAAAAAGGAAGAATATTATGTAGTAAGCCAAAAAGAACATGTAATAGACTGTAGATATACAAAAGGTAAAGCTAGTATACCACTAGTAACAAAAAGAATAATTAATAAAGAAATAAACGATATAAAAAGTAGAGACCCAATAAAATATGTACACCTTGGAGGTACAAAAATATTAATAAAAGCATGTTTTAGAGAAGGAATAGATACACCAATAGAATTATATTTAGCAGATGATAGAATTATAAAACCTATAGAAAAAAGTATAATAACTGTCATAAAAGGAAATTTAATATACCAAAAATTTAAATTTATAATAAGTGCAAATTATTCAGTAGCAGTAACAGATAGAAATATAGATAAATCACTAGTATTATATTGGAAAATATCAGGAATAGAATTAACCCCAAGAAGTAAAATATTTACAGCAAGATGTAAAAATCTATATGTATTAACAACAAAACATAAAATAACGGGAAAAAATAAAATTAATAAAATACAAATAGAAAGCCCTTTTGAACAATTTGTAAAAACAATTGATAATAATGATTATAGTTACAAAAATATAGACATAGAAGAAGATCTAGAAATAATAAATGATAGAATAAGTACAACAAAAAGAACAGCTTATGATAAACCGGAATCATCAAGCTCATCAAAAAGAATAAGTTATGAAACAAGTTCAATGGATAATTCAAACCAATATTACATAACAGGAAAGGTAAATGAAAAAGAATATTTAATACTCTTAAATACAGGACAAGAAGAAAATTATATAGCAAAATACCTACTAAAAAATGAGGAAATAAAAACCGACAATAATATATGCCCAGATCTACCAAGAAGTTTAATAAATACTAAAAATATAGCAGAAAAAGAAATAATAATAGGAATAAGAAAAATAAAAATAGAATTTGAAGTAAAAGAAGAAATGCAAAAAACAGACATAATATTAGGAATTAAATGGTTAGAACAAGTAAAATCATATAATATAGAACATACCCAATTAACTATAACATATAACAGAGAGAAATTATTAACATATAATAGAGAGAAATTATTCTTAAGAAGAGCTTTAACATAAAATGAAGATATATGTATTAATGAAGATAGTAGTAGAAGGATATTACAGTAGATATTATACGCCTATGATAGATACAGGAGCAGAAGCTAATTTATGCAGATATAATTATTTACCAGAAAGTAAATGGGATAAATTAAAAACACCAATAATAGTTAAAAGATTTAATAACGAAGGAAGCTTAATTACTTACAAAGCTACGAATGTAAAAACACAAGTATGGGATAAAATATTGACAATAGAAGAAATTTATAATTATGAACTAACATCAAAAGATATACTTTTAGGAATGCCGTTTTTAGATAAATTATACCCACATATAATAACTAGAACAGATTGGTGGTTTACAACACCATGTAAACAAAAAGTAAGAGCAAAAAGAGTTAATAATAAAATAAGAAAGAAAACTGATTGGATAAAAGGAAATGAAAAAATTACACAAAAGTTAGAAAATATAAAAAATACTGAAGACACAATAGAACTAGTCGTATTTTCGATAAATAAAACAGAAATAACTATATTTTCAATAAATAAGATAGAAATAATTAAGGAAAAATTAGAACAATTATATAGTGAAGATCCATTAAAAGGATGGAAAAGACATAAAACTACTATAAAAATTGAATTGATAGATAAAAATAACATAATAACCCAGAAACCATTAACATATAATTTTGATGATTTAAAAGAATTTAAAATACATACAGATGAATTGTCAGAAAAACAATATATACAAAAAAGTAATAGTAAACATAATAGCCCAGCATTTATAGTAAATAAACATAGTGAACAAAAAAAAGGAAAAAGTAGAATGGTTATTGATTATAGAAATTTAAATGCAAAAACAATAACATATAATTACCCAATACCAAATAAGATATTAAAAATAAGACAAATACAAAGATATAATTATTTTAGTAAATTTGATTGCAAATCAGGATTTTACCATCTAAAGTTAGAAGAAGAATCTAAGGAATTAACCGCATTTACGGTACCACAAGGATTTTATGAATGGAATGTATTACCATTTGGATATAAAAATGCACCAGGTAGATATCAATATTTTATGGATAGTTATTTTAAACAACTACCTAATTGTATAGTATACATAGACGATATACTATTATATACAAAGACCAAAGAAGAACATTTAAAATTATTGGAACAATTTACGGATATAATAGAAAAATCGGGAATAAGTTTAAGCAAAAAGAAAGCCGAAATTATGAAAAATCAGATAGAATTTTTAGAAATACAAATAGATAAGAGTGGAGTAAAAATGCAACAACATATAGTACAAAAAATAATAAATTCGAAAGAAGAATTAGATACAAAAAAGAAATTACAATCATTTTTAGGATTAGTAAACCAAGTAAGAGAATATATTCCAAAATTAGCAGAAAACTTAAAACCACTACAAAAAAAATTAAAAAAGGATATAGAATATAACTATAATGAAGAAGATAAAAAACAAGTTCAAAAAATAAAATTACTTTGTAAAGAATTACCAAAATTACAATTTCCAGATGAAAATAGAAAATTTATATATATAGTAGAAGCAGATGCTAGTGAATATAGTTACGGAGGAGTACTTAAATATAGATATGAAGCAGAAAAAATAGAACACCATTGTAGATACTACTCAGGTACGTTCAACGAGACAGAAATAAAATGGGAAATAAATAGGAAAGAATTATGTTCATTATATAAATGTTTGTTAGCGTTTGAGCCATATATTGTATATAATAAATTTATTGTGCGAACAGATAATACACAAGTACGATGGTGGCTAACAAAGAAAATACAAAATTCAGTTACAACGAAAGAGATTCGGAGACTAGTTTTAAATATATTAAATTTCACATTTATAATAGAAGTGATCAGTACTAACAAAAATGTTATTGCAGATTACATATCAAGACAAAGCTACACAGACTGATACAATAGAAGAAGATACTCTAGAAAAGATACTTAACACCCTAACTACGCTTTCAATGAAAGTGGACAGTATGGGTAATGAGATAGAAAAGCTAAAGACTAATGAAGATAAAGTGAAGTCTATAGCTACAAATCAGCTAACTCGGCAGTGTGCAGAGCTATGTCGATCGGAAGACATTAAAATTCCAGAGCTAGAAGGAGACGTTGGGATACTCCATAAAACCCATAACATTTATCAATCTACTTCTGCAGGTACAAGCAAAGGAGTTAGGAGAAATACAAATATGAACCTAAACAAGCTATTTGATAAACCATTTATTCCAAATACACCAAAAGATCCTATGTTTATACCCCCACAAATTACCACATACCGAGAAAGTCTAAACCAAGACAAAAAGACCTACAACTATACAACCCGAACATACATAGAAAATATTTACAAAATACAAACCTTCTTAAATACCAACCCCCGAGCTATAAACATCCAAGAACCACATACAAATTACATAACCCAGAAGCTAACCGGATACAATAAGCTAATTGCTTTGCCCAAGACCAAACCTGGTCTAGTTAAAACATGTTACGAATATGGACTACTTAGCACCATATATACCCAAGACGGAAATGAAATATCCACTATACCAGAAATATATGATTCATTTAACATTTTTAAAAGAATAACCAAAGGTAACCTATTTTTTATAAAATTTTATACGGCACCAGCAGAGATATTGTATGATGAAGTTAAATCACCTATACAAGTTGTAAAAATAGGAATGACCCGAGATATGATTATACCAGAAGATATTACTCAACAACCAGAAATACCTAGAATTGAGATACCAAATTTTTATGCAAATAAAAGAATTATTGGACCATCTACGATTCTTCAAGAATTAGCAAACAATTATCGCAACAGAAATTCCATATGGAGTTATTATTCAAGAGGTAATGTAATAATATACTCGAATTCAAAGGAGCTACGAGAAGCAGATATGGAAGACATAAGGCAATGGATTTTGACCTTACTCAATCCAGAGAAAAAACCTATCGCCAGAGCCATTAAAGAAAAATTTATTTCGGAAGAACTATTAACCAGATATTGCAAGTTAATTGGACATAAATATCCAGACCATCAATGTTTAAAATGTAATGGAGAAGATAATATTGTAACAGAAGTTCAACTTGAATAAGAAGAACATAAGAGCGACAACTGGAAGATAAGATAAGGAGCAATAATGGAGATATAGCAGATACGACAAAATCAATGGAGACAAGATATTTATTGTACAGATTTTCTTTACGTAAAAGTGTTTAAATTATTGTAAGTTACTATTGTTTCATAGACTTTTTTTTCTTATGTAGACTTTAGGATCATTTAAGGCTACATAGCCTTTTAGGTAGCCTATGTATAGCCTTTAAGACTTTTAAGGCTTTTTTGTTTTCTAGTTTTTACGTAAGATGGAAAAACATGTAAAGTGTTTGTAAAGATCATTCTATAAATAGAGAAAGCAGAAGGCATTGCAAAGCAAGCCTTCATGCGTTGAAGCAAATACTCTCTCCAGTCCACAATAAATATTTTGCTCAGTTAATTAAAAAATAGATTTATTTCAATGGAAAAATCTATGGAGGAACAGAACTCCATAGATTAAATCTGTTCCTCCATAGATTTTTCCATTGAAATAAATCTGTTTTTTAATTAACTGAGCAAAATATTTGTTGTGGACTGGAGAGAGTATTTGTTTCAACGCATGAAGGTTTGCTTTGCAATGCCTTCTGCTTTCTCTATTTATAGAATGATCTTTACAAACACTTTACATGTTTTTCCATCTTACGTAAAAACTAGAAAACAAAAAAGCCTTAAAAGTCTTAAAGGCTATACATAGGCTACTTAAAAGGCTATGTAGCCTTAAATGATCCTAAAGTCTACATAAGAAAAAAAAAGTCTATGAAACAATAGTAACTTACAATAATTTAAAGACTGTTACGTAAAGAAAATCTGTACAATAAATATCTTGTCTCCGTTGATTTTGTTGTATCTGTTATATCTCCATTATTGCTCCTTATCTTATCTTCCAGCTGTCGCTCTTATGTTCTTCTTATTCAAGTTGAACTTCTGGTACAATATTATCTTCTCCATTACATTTTAAACATTGATGGTCTGGATATTTATGTCTAATTAACTTGCAATATCTGGTTAATAGTTCTTCCGAAATAAATTTTTCTTTAATGGCTCTGGCGATAGGTTTTTCTCTGGATTGAGTAAGGTCAAAATCCATTGCCTTACGTCTTCCATATCTGCTTCTCGTAGCTCCTTTGAATTCGAGTATATTATTACATTACCTCTTGAATAATAACTCCATATGGAATTTCTGTTGCGATAATTGTTTGCTAATTCTTGAAGAATCGTAGATGGTCCAATAATTCTTTTATTTGCATAAAAATTTGGTATCTCAATTCTAGGTATTTCTGGTTGTTGAGTAATATCTTCTGGTATAATCATATCTCGGGTCATTCCTATTTTTACAACTTGTATAGGTGATTTAACTTCATCATACAATATCTCTGCTGGTGCCGTATAAATTTTTATAAAAAATAGGTTACCTTTGGTTATTTTTTTAAAAATGTTAAATGAATCATATATTTCTGGTATAGTGGATATTTCATTTCCGTCTTGGGTATATATGGTGCTAAGTAGTCCATATTCGTAACATGTTTTAACTAGACCAGGTTTGGTCTTGGGCAAAGCAATTAGCTTATTATATCCGGTTAGCTTCTGGGTTATGTAATTTGTATGTGGTTCTTGGATGTTTATAGCTCGGGGGTTGGTATTTAAGAAGGTTTGTATTTTGTAAATATTCTCTATGTATGTTCGGGCTGTATAGTTGTAGGTCTTTTTGTCTTGGTTTAGACTTTCTCGGTATGTGGTAATTTGTGGGGGTATAAACATAGGATCTTTTGGTGTATTTGGAATAAATGGTTTATCAAATAGCTTGTTTAGGTTCATATTTGTATTTCTCCTAACTCCTTTGCTTGTACCTACAGAAGTAGATTGATAAATGTTATGGGTTTTATGGAGTATCCCAACGTCTCCTTCTAGCTCTGGAATTTTAATGTCTTCCGATCGACATAGCTCTGCACACTGCTGAGTTAGCTGATTTGTAGCTATAGACTTCAGTTTATCTTCATTGGTCTTTAGCTTTTCTATCTCATTACCCATACTGTCCACTTTCATTGAAAGCGTAGTTAGGGTGTTAAGTATCTTTTCTAGAGTATCTTCTTCTATTGTATCAGTCTATGTAGCTTTGTCTTGATATGTAATCTGCAATAACATTTTTGTTAGTACTGATCACTTCTATTATAAATGTGAAATTTAATATATTTAAAACTAGTCTCCGAATCTCTTTCGTTGTAACTGAATTTTGTATTTTCTTTGTTAGCCACCAGCGTACTTGTGTATTATCTGTTCGCACAATAAATTTATTATATACAATATATGGCTCAAACGCTAACAAACATTTATATAATGAACATAATTCTTTCCTATTTATTTCCCATTTTATTTCTGTCTCGTTGAACGTACCTGAGTAGTATCTACAATGGTGTTCTATTTTTTCTGCTTCATATCTATATTTAAGTACTCCTCCGTAACTATATTCACTAGCATCTGCTTCTACTATATATATAAATTTTCTATTTTCATCTGGAAATTGTAATTTTGGTAATTCTTTACAAAGTAATTTTATTTTTTGAACTTGTTTTTTATCTTCTTCATTATAGTTATATTCTATATCCTTTTTTAATTTTTTTTGTAGTGGTTTTAAGTTTTCTGCTAATTTTGGAATATATTCTCTTACTTGGTTTACTAATCCTAAAAATGATTGTAATTTCTTTTTTGTATCTAATTCTTCTTTCGAATTTATTATTTTTTGTACTATATGTTGTTGCATTTTTACTCCACTCTTATCTATTTGTATTCCTAAAAATTCTATCTGATTTTTCATAATTTCGGCTTTCTTTTTGCTTAAACTTATTCCCAATTTTTCTATTATATCCGTAAATTGTTCCAATAATTTTAAATGTTCTTCTTTGGTCTTTGTATATAATAGTATATCGTCTATGTATACTATACAATTAGGTAGTTGTTTAAAATAACTATCCATAAAATATTGATATCTACCTGGTGCATTTTTATATCCAAATGGTAATACATTCCATTCATAAAATCCTTGTGATACCGTAAATGCGGTTAATTCCTTAGATTCTTCTTCTAACTTTAGCTGGTAAAATTCTGATTTGCAATCAATGTTTAGCTATTTATCGAAGGCATTCAATGCTAAACCATCATCATCAAGATAACTTTCTTGATTGCACAATTTGAAAATTATGTTCTTAACTCAATTTCATTGAGCAAGCAACTTTATGAATGCCAAACTGCAAGTTGACAATGAATGTACATGTGATCATCTTATTGATGCATCTTTTCAACATATCACATGATAGGTGAATGAGCCCTTATTCACCTTTTATATTTTTTAGATTTGAAGGGATCCAATCCCAATATTTGTTGGTCCAACCAACTTATCATGAGAATAAACGACAAAAATGATTCTTGAAGAATGATGATAGGCGGATTTACACGCCTATATCAATACATTTTGCCCATATTTTAGCCTAGTTTTGAGAACAAAGTATATATTTCATGCACTTTTAGTCCTTTTTCCTGTAAATAAGCTAACGAACATGATTAGTAAAGTTTCAGGTATAAATGATGCAGAATTCAGCATTTTATGGCTTACTTGATGCAAAAGAAAGCTCACGAAGGAAGGAAAGGGAGTTTACACGCCTAAGGACCAAAACTGTTGCATGGAAAATCTGTCCCGGGCTAAAACAGCATTTCTGAAGACTTTGGGGACTTGCAGTAACTTAGTTGGATTTGGACAATGATGCATTAACCTAGTACAATTGGGTTATGTATTTCATTAGTTTATTTGGATTATGATAATGTTACATTAACCTAGTATAATTGGGTTAAGTATTACATTAGCCTAGTAGGATTTGGTTAGATATTTTATTTATCTAGTAGGATTAGGATATGGGTATTATAAATACCCTATCATGCTAGAGTTTTGCAAGGAATTTGGGAGGAGGGAGACCACAATACTTTCTTCCATCCCTCTCATCTTCCACTACAAACATCTTCTTAACTTATCATCTTACAATTCAATTCTATTACTCTACAACTCTTCTAATCTTTCCATTAATTCTATTTTTCTTCTTCTACTCTTCCATTCTTAAATTCCACAATAAGAGAATCGTTACTTTGCCTAGGAATTCAGGCCTCACGCCTACCACCTAAGCTACACGAAATTACTCAATCTTGTGGTATAACAACAATGTCAATCGTGATCTCCTTCGCATTCATGGGTAACTAAACTTCTCTGTTGGGGTTATGGAAGCGGAATGAGTTACTATCTATTGCTGTGAGTTTGTGAGTTCGAGGCACGTATATTGCTTATATCATTATTCTCTTCATCTTAATCTACATTCTTTGCGGTTGCAAATGCAAGAATACGCCAGTCTAACATTTAACTTGTTCGAGAGAAAAGTTATTTGTCTGGAAAAGAGATAATGTCAAGGTAGTAGGACACCTTTTCCTATTAAAAAGCTAGTGTCGTAACTGGACTAACCTCTTGGAGAATTCGTACCGTTAGATACGCTTTAAGCTCGAGAGAGTTAAAGTGAAATAGTCCTTGTTTAGGTCGAGAGACGCTTGGATTTACCATCGACTACAATTCTCTATAAGCAATTGCATGACAGAATTCTACACACTCATAGCCAATAGAGATGTATACCTCAGAAGGTGGACATAATCCCAACGCTTCAATTCTCATTGTTTACAACCAACGTAACAATCTCTCTCTTTTTACTTTATTATTTTCAGATTTTGTTTACATTACTTGCAAGACAAGAATCCCCCCTTCTTACGAGACTTGCACCAAAAGTTTAGTAATTTTACTTACTTGTTGGCCAAGCTATTCCCTGTGGGATCGACACCCAACCCAGGTTGGGCTCTATATTTGCTAACGACCGCTTTACACTCAAACGAGAGCTGTAGATTGAGCGTTATCAAAAATTGGCGCCGCTGCCGGGGAATACATGTGTCAATTAAGTTCGTAATAATTACTAGACCCTTTGGTCAAAGATTCTCGTACTTTTACTTTTAGTTTTTGTTTTTGTCTACTGCAGGTTTTTATTTTAGTGCATGCCCCATACTCGAAGTTCTGGTCAACCGTTATTACCAATCAATCCTGAACCACAACGTATTGGTAGAATGGAAGCACAAGCTGAAATCGCAAGGATGGCTGCTCAACAGGAACAAGCAAGATTGGTTGCCCTTGCCGCAGCCCAGGTTCAACAGCAGAACATAGATAACCCTGCACGAGCACCAAATCCTGACGATGAGGATCTAGGTGATGACGAGCTACTAAACCCTAGGCATGCCGCTGAGATCGCAACACCTGCCAACAGAAGAGGTCGACAAGCTCGGTATAGACATGATCTCCAACCTATGCAGCCAGCTTTCGACGATGATGATGATGATCTTGATGGTGCCGGAGCCACTGGAGCTATAATTCCACCACCATTAGCGCCCGGAGCCAAGTTCAACATCACAAGCACCATGATTCAGTTATTGCAACTCAAGGGATTGTTTGGTGGACTAGCAGGCGATGATCCGAATATGCATCTCATCAACTTTATTTCCACATGCAAGTCTTTTGACAATCCTGGTGTTGGTCAGAATGCAATTCGATTACGTCTATTTCCATTGTCTCTGTCTGGGGAGGCAACACTATGGTTGAATGGGCTGACTCCTGATTTTATTACAAATTGGAGGCAATTGAGAGACGCTTTCCTAGAAAGATTCTTTCCGCCGTCCAAAAGGGCACAATTGAGAGATGAAATCAGCAACTTTCGTCAGCTTCCCACTAAAGCTCTTCATGAAACATGGGAGAGGTTCAAGACAAAGCTAGCGAGATGCCCAAACCATCACATGACTAATGTTCACCTCATGGAGATATTGTATAGAGCCTTGAATTCAATAACTAAGCCAGTGGTGGATAACGCAGCTGGAGGATCTTTTATGGACCTCACCTTTGGTCAAGCAAGCAATATGCTAGATCGCATGACGAAACAAAGTAGAGCTTGGCATACCAAGGATTCCGAGGTAGCAAGCCCCACTTTGTCTATAGGCATGACTGCAGACCAAAGAAGAAGACAAGAAGAACGTGATCAAGATATGGCGCATATGAAAACACAGATGGATCTTCTTACAAAGCATTTATTATCAGGGAAGACCAAAAAAGTGAAAGCTGTGGCGCTAAAAGGAAGAGACGAATCTGATTCAGAAGAAGAGGCCAACTACTTGAACAATCAGGGGGGTTTCCGAGGGAATACCCAAGGAAACCAAGGTCGGAACTATTATGGTAAATCTGGAAACATGGACCAAGGTAGTTGGAAGAACAAGAATGAAAAGAGTGGTTTGTACGTTCCCCCTGGTAGACGTGATACCACCACATCTAATTCTGGAAGTATGGAAGACATGATGGCTAAATTATTGAAAGGAGTGGAAGCAACAAGCGCGGGAGTTACTGAGGTAATAAATGATTTGTCCTCTATGAAGCAATTAGTTGATTCTCATTCCACTTCAATCAAGCAAATAGAGCAGCAATTGAGCCAACTTTCAGCAGCACTCAATCAAAGAAAGGCTGGCACTTTACCTAGTGATACTGTGCAAAACCCAAGGAATGATGGGTCATGCATGGCCATCACTACCCGAAGTGGTAAGGTGCTGGAAACTTCAGAAAAAGGCAAGCAAGTGGTTGACGAAGAAGCGGAAATTGATGATAAGGAGAACGGGGAAGATGCCGCAGCAGCCGATCCTAAAGTGCTTAACATCACTCCTCACAACGTGCAGCCTGGAAAAGCTGAAAAACGGAAGCAAGAGGAGAAGAAATCCATGGAGCGAACACTTCCATACCCACCACCACCTTTTCCCCAAAGATTGAAGAAGGTGGCGGATGACACTAAGTTCAGCAAATTTATGACTATGTTGAAGCAGCTGACCATTAATGTTCCATTGGTAGAGGCACTTGAACAAATGCCTGGGTATGCGAAGTTTATGAAAGATCTTTTGACTAAGAAGAGGGCAGCAAGCTATGAGCTGAAGGATGATGTGCATTATTGTAGTGAAATTGCTACCCGATCGATAGTTCAGAAGAAGGCCGACCCCGGAGCTTTCACTATTCCTTGCACCGTCGGATCTTTGAACTTTGCCAAAGAATTATGTGACCTAGGAGCCAGCATCAACTTGATGCCATTATCGATCTACAAGAAGTTGGGGTTAGGAGATCCTACACCAACTAATATGAGGCTTGTTATGGCGGATAGGTCGGTAAAACGACCGGTTGGTATTCTATGCGATGTCTTGGTAAAGGTTTCTTCATTTATCTTTCCAGCAGACTTTGTCATCTTGGATTGTGAAGCAGATTCAGAGGTTCCCATAATCTTGGGACGCCCCTTCCTCGCAACTGGAAGTGTGCTTATTGACATGAAAGATAATGAGCTTTTGTTTCGAATTAATGACGAAGTGGTCCGCTTTGATATATGCAAATCCATGAAGCAGCCCAGCGATATGAATGAGTTATCTGTAGCTGATGTTCATCATGAGGATATGAAAGCATTATCTATAGAGAAACAGCCTACTGTTGAGCCATTGTCTGCTGCGCCACTGAAAGTTGAGCATGAGGATAATGAAGATTATGAAGAACTTATGGGTGCTCTAACAGAAATAGAGTCTTATACTCCTAAGCAACCGGATTATGATCTCAAGAATCAACCAACAGCGAAGACTCCCATTGACGAGACACCAATGCTAGAATCGCAAGAGCTCCCCGATTATCTAAGGTATGTGTTCTTGGAAAGTAGAAATATACTTCCGGAGAGTGCAAATGATTTAAGTGAACAGCACGTAGAAGCTCTCATCTCTTCTCTGAAGAGATACAAGAGAGCTATGGGTTGGACTATTGATGATATAATTGGTAAAGAAGATCGCATGCCCACAGGTAAGCCTCATTGTCGTCTAAATCCTTTCAGAAAACGATCCACCATTTACCTCGACGAAGTCTGAGTACTCGAGGTAACTATGTCGAGCCACGATAATAAATAAGGCGCTAGATGGGAGGCAACCCATCGTTTATCATTTTTTATTTATCGTTTATCGTTTTCTTTCATTCTAGTACTTGATTTGTTTTTAATTAATGAAAATCCAAAAATAAGAGTCGTGCCACGACCAAAACTAAGGCGCTTGGTGGGAGGCAACCCATCGTACTAATCGTTTTTATTGTTTTGAACAAATATAGGTGCAAGAGGTATTCAACGAGGAGATTGGCGATTTGGATGTATTGAATGGTAAAGGTGGTAAGTTAGGCATAAGGATGCATAAGGCTACGGATTGAGCATTACTCATGCCAAAATAGGCATCAAGGAAGGCTAGGCCTAGGTAAAACTAGGCCACGAACATTGCAAAACCTATCCTATATCCTAAGGCCTCGGAATCTAGTATGCTATACACTATGCGCCGCCCATTCTTAAGTGTGCTATACACTATACGCCGCCTATGCTATAGCATTAGGTCTCAGTATCTCAAATGCTATACACTATGCGCCGCATATGTCCCTAAATACCATAGACAATGCACCGCATAGTGTATGGCATTCTTAAATAAATGCATGGCATATGCTATGGCATTCTTAAATAAATGCTTGGCATATGCTATGGCATTCTGCTCAAATAGGCAAAGCATTAGGCACTACCTATGGTCACTTTTGGTCTCCAAATCCGATTTTAATGGGCCAAAACTCGACCCAACCTTTTCTTATAAATATGAGACTTAGTCTTGAACCAAAAACACATGGGAAACCTAGCTTATGCACCACCTATAGTCTCCAAAACCTATCAAAAAGTTTCCTTTTGCTCTTTTTCATCACAAGAACATCATCCAAAGGCTTCAACCAAGTAAGTACTACTTTGTTCTTCATTTATATTTTGTAAGTACTACTTTACTACACCTATTATGAATTGCTAAATCTTGAAAAAATATTGGTGATGTGAACGTGTTTGAATTGTTGATACAAAACCAAGTGAGTGAACATGTACGTTAGGATGCTCTTAACTTATGTCCGACTTGAATTTGATTTTGATGCATTGTTATACTACTTGCAGAATTGCTATAGTAATGAACATTGCATAATCTTGTCACTTGAATACTTACATGTTAGAATATCCCGTTCATCGGAATAAGACTTATAACTGCCTACCGACATAGGAGGTTGAGTTTATTGATAGAAACGATACCATGATGTAATCCCTATGTAGTAGTCTTGTTATACCTAACATGAAAGTATTGCAAAGGTTGCAAGAAGTGATATATCTCTGATTTTCTCGTTGGAATATAGCTCCTAAAACGCATGTCGATGAAGTCTAAGTAATCGACCACTTTCACTTCACTAATTTGTAGCAACAAACTAAGTGTGGGGTGGTACCCCTACTGCTTGTGTATAGATTGTATCCATTGGGATTGTGCTACCATTAACACTATTTCAAGTCTCAGGTACAATGGCACCCAAAGCAAGACAAGGCAAAGAAAAGGCTACCACTTCCCAAAAGAGCAAGAAAAGAGGCCGCAAGGAGCAAGGAGAACCCTCCTCGCTGCAAATACCTCGACTCACGCTTGGAATTAAGTGGGATACTTATGAGGAACTTCTATGGATGACGACTCTGATGATGATTCCAATGCAAGGGGTATGACCCCAGACACAGAGGATGAGTCCGACTAACCAGGTTCTTCTTATTTATTTTCCACTGAGGACAGTGTACCGACTAAGTGTGGGGTGGTGGTATTGCATGTTATACTTCTCTACTCGCATCTATGTTTGTTTTCTTTTGTTTTATTTTTGTTTTATTTTTTAGTTAAGATTTTTTTAGTAGTTAATATTTTTTTTTAACTTAGCTTCGCATGAGATTATTCTAATAGGCAGCATGAGATTATAACAAGAGTATGTTCTACAATTATGACTATTGAGATGTTTAGGCTCCAGTTGTGACTCATTATGTGATATTGTGTGGTTCAATTCCTTCACTTGTTGGGTCGAGAGTCTATATTACTTCCAATCAAGTCGACCGTGTGCCTTGTGTGTGTGAGATAATAGTATATTCTATGTATGTGGCTGATGCTAGAACTTGCTTGGTATGTATGCAAAGCGAAAATAAGGAGTGTAAGTTTAGGATATGATTTAGGCATTTCTTTGGCAACCTATACATGTTTACCTTCAGTTTTACCTATCCATGGACATCATCCTAGTTAACCCTTTTGAGCCTTTAGCCTATTTCTTTGACAACCTTGTATGTAAGCCTAATCCATTTCTTTCAAGACCGTAATTTGATCCCAAAATCCCTAAGTGCTTTAAAGTGAAAAAGTCATGTGACAACATAAAAGGAAATTGGGTGAGTATAATGCTATAAATTGGAATGGTTCTTGAATGTGTTATGAAAAAGAAAAAAAATGCTATCATAAGAGGTATGTTGTGAAAAGAAAAAGGAAAAGAAAGCTGAAAAGTGAGTTGTGCTTAAAATTGAAAAAAGAGGAGAACAAGGGTGGTAGAAAAAAGAAAGAAGAAAGGTTGAAAGAAAAAAGTGTCAATGATACAAAGTGATGTATTAAAGCGCTTAGGAACCTAGTCACTATTCTTGGCCAAAATAGTCCTACCCGTCCCTTAGCCTACATTACAACCATCAAAAGACCTACTTGATCCTAATCTTAACATTCCGACATTTAGTAGAGTACTACATTAAGGGCAAGCCTATGGTCATCAGTTGCTACATATGAACTCTTTGTGAGAGTGAGAACAAGGACATTTTGATACCCATGTTTGAAAAATATGCTATATTTGTGAGTGATTATGGGTACTATATTGTGAGACACACATGGTTGATGAGTTTTGGATAGTTGTATATGATTCCATGCACCTTAACGTTTGCATGCGAGTTGATCACCATCACGAGTCTATGCTAGAGGTTAAACTGTTTCTACTTATAATCGGAAAGCTACTCTTTGTTGATAATTGTTGTGCTTGTCTTGAAGAATGTTTTGTGTTGTTGCTGTAAAAACCCTAAGTTGATGTTTAGAAGGACATGATATGTTGTTCGAGGATGAACAAAGCTCTAAGTGTGGGGTGTTGATGATAGGCGGATTTACACGCCTATATCAATACATTTTGCCCATATTTTAGCCTAGTTTTGAGAACAAAGTATATATTTCATGCACTTTTAGTCCTTTTTCCTGTAAATAAGCTAACGAACATGATTAGTAAAGTTTCAGGTATAAATGATGCAGAATTCAGCATTTTATGGCTTACTTGATGCAAAAGAAAGCTCACGAAGGAAGGGAAGGGAGTTTACACGCCTAAGGACCAAAACTGTTGCATGGAAAATCTGTCCCGGGCTAAAACAGCATTTCTGAAGACTTTGGGGACTTGCAGTAACTTAGTTGGATTTGGACAATGATACATTAACCTAGTACAATTGGGTTATGTATTTCATTAGTTTATTTGGATTATGATAATGTTACATTAACCTAGTATAATTGGGTTAAGTATTACATTAGCCTAGTAGGATTTGGTTAGATATTTTATTTATCTAGTAGGATTAGGATATGGGTATTATAAATACCCTATCATGCTAGAGATTTGCAAGGAATTTGGGAGGAGGGAGACCACAATACTTTCTTCCATCCCTCTCATCTTCCACTACAAACATCTTCTTAACTTATCATCTTACAATTCAATTCTATTACTCTACAACTCTTCTAATCTTTCCATTAATTCTATTTTTCTTCTTCTACTCTTCCATTCTTAAATTCCACAACAAGAGAATCGTTACTTTGCCTAGGAATTCAGGCCTCACGCCTACCACCTAAGCTACACGAAATTACTCAATCTTGTGGTATAACAACAATGTCAATCGTGATCTTCTTCGCATTCATGGGTAACTAAACTTCTCTGTTGGGGTTATGGAAGCGGAATGAGTTACTATCTATTGCTGTGAGTTTGTGAGTTCGAGGCACGTATATTGCTTATATCATTATTCTCTTCATCTTAATCTACATTCTTTGCGGTTGCAAACACAAGAATACGCCAGTCTAACATTTAACTTGTTCGAGAGAAAAGTTATTTGTCTGGAAAAGAGATAATGTCAAGGTAGTAGGACACCCTTTCCTATTAAAAAGCTAGTACCGTAACTGGACTAACCTCTTGGAGAATTCGTACCGTTAGATACGCTTTAAGCTCGAGAGAGTTAAAGTGAAATAGTCCTTGTTTAGGTCGAGAGACGCTTGGATTTACCATCGACTACAATTCTCTATAAGCAATTGCATGACAGAATTCTACACACTCATAGCCAATAGAGACGTATACCTCAGAAGGTGGACATAACCACAACGCTTCAATTCTCATTGTTTACAACCAACGTAACAATCTCTCTCTTTTTACTTTATTATTTTCAGATTTTGTTTACATTACTTGCAAGACAAGAATCCCCCCTTCTTACGAGACTTGCACCAAAAGTTTAGTAATTTTACTTACTTGTTGGCCAAGCTATTCCCTGTGGGATCGACACCCAACCCAGGTTGGGTTCTATATTTGCTAACGACCGCTTTACACTCAAACGAGAGCTGTAGATTGAGCGTTATCAAAGAATCTTCTAGTTCTTCAATACATGCACATCTTCGAGATGTCACAATCGTTCATATCAATTTATGAACTTTTATTCTAGTAAACTCCAAGTTTACCATGACATGTACTTTTTCTTTAGTAAATTTCAGATTTATTATTACATGAATAAATTTCAGATTTACTACTTTAGAAGTAGATTTCAAAATAACTCTTCTCAGTTATTCTGCCTCATTCGGAGGTGTGTTGTGATACCATCACACTCAAGTGCACATTTGCATTAATAAGTTTCTCATTCCCCAGGAATGGAATATAATCATGCCTTAAGTGTATCAAATTATGATAGCTACTACAAAATTAAATTGAGGCATACATATGATGTAGAGAATTTTTTTTCTCTAACATATCTTATGATCATAATATGCGTGTGAAAATATCATCACTTTTGATGATCATTATCATATTGTCCATCCACACGTATATTCGTGTATTCAATCACTTGTCTTCTTTCATACATATTATGCACTGTTACTACATACACCTCAAGAATAAAGTAAGTTGTCATATTTCAGACTTATCATATATTGCTACCACATTCACTTCATGGAATGCAGCATATTCAATGGTTCGAATTTCATGATTTTTCATTAAACACCCATTATTTTATCTTAGCCATCATAATATCATCAATATGGTGTATTGAGATTCAAACTCAACATCTTATCCATATAAAGGCGTCTTAGGCATGAATCGATGGGACTTGAACCCAACATGTTATCATCCTTTTTGATAATATTATTTTTGAGGAATAAATTTAAAATATAAATGGTTCCAAACCAATTATTTTTATTTTTCCTCAAATCGAATAATAATTATATTAATAGTAGCAAAAGAAAGATAACATAAAGAATTACTAACCTTGAAATCCTTCAGATTTATAATCTCACCTTGTTTGTCAGAGTCTCGTGCTGATAACGTGTTATAAAACAAGAAAGAATAACTAATAACGTGTTATAAAATAAGAAAGAATAAAGAATAAGAGTAGAGAGAGAATAGATAGAATTCTTATTACTTCTTGAGGGATGAGAGATCGTAAAATTGTAAATGCAATGAACAAAACTCCTTTATTTATGAGGGAAATTTACTCTTAGTCTGAGTAAGAGACAGATGCTTCAAATCCTAATAGATATCAAAGTAGATCTTGATAGACTTTCACTATAATGTAAATACATTTATAACAAATAAAACAAAATGCAATCTAAAAATAGCGAAACCCCACCAAAAAATAGAGTTCGTCCGAGAATGTACAACTCCGACCAGATCTGCGAAGCTAACAATCAACCAACCACATTTAATAGATATTACAAAATAAATCAATGACCGGAACGAAGTTTCTTCAACGACTTTTGCCAGAGCAACGCCGAAATCACACCAAATCTGGTCAAACTTGACCCTTTCTCGGTGCTACAGCAGCAAATAGAGGAGAGAAGAGAGGGTGAGAAGCAAGAAGAGGAGGAAGAAATGGGGAGGAAGGGGCGGCGTGTGGCTGTGGTGGTCGCCGGAGTGGTGGTTCGTCGAAGCAGCAGGTTTCGACAGTTGGAGAGAAGGAGAATAGGGGCGACGGCGGCTGGAGAAGATCTAGTGGCATGTTTTGTCGACAGTAGTAAGGAGAGGAGAGAGATGCATGTAGTGATGGTGGTCGCCGGCGGTAGTGGAGTTGTGGTTGTGTGGCTGTTTTTTTTTTAGAGAGAAGTTGTAGAGAGAAGGTAGAGAGAGAGTGCTGATGTTTGTGTGTGTTAGTGCGTGAGTTTGTGTGTGTTGTGTATGTATGTGTATATTTGTTAAAGAAAAAGTAAATGCCCCCTCCATTTATAATAAAAAAGAACCTATATTTTATTCAAAAAATAAAAAATTACCTTTTAATCATCAAATAGTATGTTACTATTAATCAATAGTATGCTACTATTAATCAATAGTGTGATACTATTAATTAATAGTGTGATACTATTAACCAAAGGAAAAAAATGACATCTTTAAAAAATTGACATGGTTTTAATTTGATTGATTTATGTTTTGTGTATTAAAACAATTAAATCGACTCACATTTGCAGGTCGTATTAAATAAAATATAAAATAGTGAATGCCGATGTATAATTACAGAAAAATATAAAGAATATTGAAATTTAATTAATTTAAAAATACTGTAAAAAATGTGACATTATGTGTCGTGCGCGTATGCGGATGATTGTAAAATGTTAAAAATAATAATGAATTGATAAGAATCCTAAAATAAGAAAAAAAATATTACTAAACTATAAAAAGTAAAAATATAAAAATAAATTGATAAAATCCTAAAGTGAGGATGAATATCAATAATTTACTAATAATTGTAAAAACTATGTGAAAATCGTATTTTGTGCCCTTTAACGGGCAAGAAGCCTGAAGACGTTAATTTTAAGCACGGAGAAATTGGGTGTCAACACACACTCTCCATTGTGAGAGCGGTATTCAGTTTCGAAGGGTGAAATTAATACACTTTAAAGATGTTAAGGGGGGTAAATAAACGGAAGTTAAGTTTAAGTATTAAAGTGAGTTTGGAGGACAAGTTCAGGGGGGGAAACATGTCTTTTCTCTATGTAAATATGCCATGAGTTTTTATGGTATAAATATACCATACATTCTTGTGGAGGCATCGCTAAAACGGGCAATAAAAAAGAAAAACATAATATTTTGATATAGTATATAAAAAATGAATGACCAGAGGCTTCCACAAAAATAGGCAACAAATAAGAAATATGGAAATTTAATATAGAGAAAATGGTCAAAAGCTCCCCCAACCTTTACCCCAAATCTCAACTACACACTCAACCTTTAAAGGTGACCTATTACCCCCCTGAACTATTTTAAAGTAGAATTATTATCCACCTGAACTATTTTAAAGTGAAATTATTACCCTCCCAAAAACTGACAACCAGTCATTTGAAATGAGGTGTGATGCATGCGCTGCCACGTCATGCCACGTCATTGCCACATCATTTTTTTCTACTCTAAAAAAATTAATTATTTAACTTTATTATTTTCTTTTTTCTTCCCCATTTTCCATTTTGCTCCATTTTCTTCTTCAACCAATTTCATCTACTTGGGCCAAATATAGAATTCTTGGGGGGGGGGGGGGAATGGTGGATTAATGAAATTCTTGAATGACGGGTTAATGAAGTTCTTGAATGACGTTTTAATGAAGTTCTTGAACCCAATTTCAACTCTTTTTGCTCAAGATCGCCATTAATGTCGAATTCTTCCCCATTGTGGAAATTCAAAGCTTTGAGTTCGCCATTAATGGCGGATCTTGAGCAAAAATAGAGAAAATAAAAAAAATGGATTGAAAATTATACGTGGGTTATGTTGAAAATTATATATGGGATTGTGGAAATTCGAAGCTTTGAGCTCGCCATTAATGGCGATCTTGAGCAGAAAGAGAGAAAATCGAAGTTGTTGAATTTTTTCAAGTTTTTTGAATCGGAGTTCCCCAACTTCTTCATTCAAGAATTCATTAATCGGAGAAATTTTATTGTTTTCTTAGTTCAAGTGTTTCTTGGTTTCGGTTTCGGAGAAAAAAGAATTTCTTGGTTTCGGAGAAATCCATTAATGAGGAAGATGAGGAACTCCATTAATGAGTTCTTGAATTTTTGTTTTGAAAAAGAGAAGAAGAAGACATGACGTGACAATTAAAATTCATTAAGAAAAAATAATAATTAAAATATTTATTATATTATTAAAAATAATGACATGGCAATCAGAAAATGAAGAATTTAAAGTGAAATGGGATCAACTGACGCGCCCATGGGCGAGTGTAGTCACGTCCAGTGACAGGTCAGCAACTGGGTGGGTAATAAATTCGGTCAAAATAAGTTTAGGGGGGTAATAGGTCACTTTTAAAGGTTGAGTGTATAGTTAGGATTTCGACTAAAGGTTGGGGGGGTAATAGACCATTTTCTCTTTAATATATAACTATACTATTTATTTGATTAATATTAATAAAAATGATAAGGATTTTATGTAGTTTAATAAAGATAAGTTGTGGTATTATATAATTTTTTCTTAAATAAAAGGGCAAAATAGCTCTAATAGATAGATAGAAAAGACATTTTAGGCCCAATAGGCAAATAGGAAGGGCATTTTAGGTCCGATTGGTAGATGGATGACATTTTTGCACTATTTCACATAGTTGAAGGGCGTTTTAGACCCTTTTCCGTAAAAGAAAAATGTATGAAAGCATGAATAATTTAACAACAGTAATGGATAAATGATTTCTTGATACTATTATATTGTGTTAGTGGATTTCATAATAATTAAAAATTTTGATTGCATGTTTATAATCTTTTTTTTTATTTCCTATCTGATGTTCGATATTCATATTGAAGTCTGACAAAATTCAAATTCATACAGAAAAGACTCAAATGTGGGGTAACCATTTAAACAAAACGTAAGAATATGGCCAAAAATTCAGTAATAAAGAACATGCAAACATTGTTGAAATAATCTCTTTGAAAGATACTATAATTGGAGCTCCATCATGTATTTCTTAAACTAGATATCGATAGGCCCGTGCTGGCACAGGCTCAATATATATTATTTTATTTCAATTTAAATTTTTAAAATAATTTATGTTTTTAATTATTGTGATTAATAATTTTTTTCTGCTTCAGTTTAAATGATGGTGGTATAATTTCGAGAGTCAACCAAATATTTTATATTTTTTAAATTTCTTAAGTTGTTAATTATGTGATTTACAATGTCTTTTATATTATTTTACAATATATAATATATGAATATTCTCCCTGTCTCAATTTATGTGGCGCAGATAAAAATTCGACTGTCAATCAAATTTTTTTACAGATATAGTTTTATATTAAGTTCTTAATTATTGTGGTTTATAGTACTTTTAATTTCATTTTCAAATAATATATGTTATTTTATGTCTTGCTCTGTCCCATCTCAATTTATGTGCACTAATATAGTTTCGATAGTCAATCAAATTTTTTATGTTGACATATCATTTTTTTGTCTCTTTTACCTTTTTATGAAATACAATCAATTTTTCAATGCTCAGACGATCAGATTAATTAATTAGGAGCGATATAGTAAAATCACGATGAAAGCAATGAAGCACACATGTCTTAAGTGACTTGTAATAACTAATTAGAAGCGACACAACAAAATTATTATAAAAAATACTTGTATAATAATTAATTAATGATGGTATAGTAAAATTACGATTGAAGCAACTGAAACAGTCATAAATGTCTATTTTATTTTTTTAATTAAATATTATTATTTTTTTAATATGTAAATGACTTCTAATATTTAATTAGGAATATAATAATTAATTAAGGATGATATAGTAAAATTACAATTGAAGCAGCAGAAGCAGACATGTCATAAATGTCTAATTTATTTTTTTTATTAAATATTATTAACTTTTTAATACATAAATAACTTATAATAATTAATTAGGGGTGATATAGTAAAATTATAATTGAAACAGCTGAAAAAGGCATGTCGATCTCCAGTCTGCTTCAGTTGCTCAACTGTCTTTTATTAAATCTAGTAAAGTAAAGTAAAGTAATGTAAAAAGTAAAGTAAAGTAATATGTAAGAAAACTATTGTAAGCAAACGCATTAGCCTTCTTCTTCAATTAGTTCATTTATTTTTTCCCAACACCAAATAATTTTTTCTTTTAAATATTGCATATTTAAATATCGAAAAAGGGCCTAAAATACCTTTTAACTATGTAAAATAGTATAAAAATATTCTTGTCTACCTATTGGGCCTAAAATGCCCTTCTCACCTACCTATTCAGTCTAAAATGCTCTTTCTGTCTACCTATTGAGCCTATTTTGTCTTTTTATTTAGGTAAATTACATGGAAAGACCATCCTTAAAATTTAATTACATAAATAATAGTACTTTTTCAATATTACAGAATTTATTTTTTTGACATATATAGCCAGTTAAAAAAATTAAAAAAGATAATTATAATTCTTTATTTAATGCTACAACTAATCATAAATTCACCTTAATTTAAGAGATATATTTTCAATCTTCAAATTAAAAGTGGAAAAGATAATCTATGCTTTCAAATCTTTCCCTCTCTTATATTCTTATATTCAAAATTTAAATATTTTAAAACAAATTAAGTATTTCATTATTTGCTTGTGTATGTTTCGTTTTGTTTTCATGTTTGTTAATCATCTAGTATTATTTCATTCTTGTGTATTTTTAATTTGAATGTAATGGGTTAACCATAATTTTTTATGGATAAATATTTATGAAATAAAAATCATTATGTTGAAAGTACAGATATACCATTTATTTTTATTGTATAAATATAATTTATATCAAAGTGAGATTATTATTATATTTTTGATGTAATTTATGGGATAAATATTCATGGTATATCTCATTATGTCGAAAGTACTTTTCTTGTCAAAAAATTATTTATTAAATATAAATATATATTTTCAGCATTACATGATATGAATTTTTTATATTTAAAATATACCATGTATGTTTATGGTATAAATATATCATGTATTTTGTATACTATATAAATATATCATGATTTTTTATGGTATAATATACCATATATTTTTGTGGAGGCATCGCGAAAGAAGGCAATAAAAATGAGAAATATAAAATTTTGATATATGAACAAAGACTTCCATAAAAATAGGCAATAAATAAGAAATATGGGAATTTAATATATAATTATTTTTCTACATATTAGAATCTATTATAAAAGTAAATATCTTATATGCTATATCTAACAACCAACTAATATGGCAATAAATAAGAAATATGGGAATTTAATATATAATTATTTTTCTACATATTAGAATCTATTATAAAAGTAAATATCTTATATGCTATATCTAACAACCAACTAATATGGCTATGTATATGTAATAATTTTTTAAAAATGACTATTTACGCTGTTTTTCTTTTTATTTATCAGATCAATTTAGAATGACAAAAAATTTATATTGTGCACTATTTATTTGGTTAATATTAATAAAAATGGTAGGAATTTTATGTAATTTAATAAAGATAAGTTGTAATATTATATAATTTTTTTTTAAAATAAAATAAAAGGGCAAAGTAGTCTCAATAGGTAGATGGAAAGAGCATTTTAGGCCCAAAAGATAGACAAGAAGAATATTTTAGGCCCAATAGATAAACGAAAATATTATATTTTTACCCTATTTTACATAGTTAAAGAGCATTTTAGACCCATTTCCATTTAAATAAATTGCATTCAGTTATTTAATTTAGTCGTCATTCATATTAATAACATTCAATAATAGGAAAAAACTTGTTAGGTATATCTGTTAGATAATTACCTAAGAACCACTATTTAATTTAGCCGTCATTCATATTAATAGCACTTAATATTATTAACAGATAAGTATCTATTAGGAAAAACTTGTTAGGTATAGTTGTGAACCTTTAATAGATAACTAATTTAGTGTACGTGTTTGACATGTGTGTTTCTCAGCAATCAATAAACTATATATGAAATTAAATTATTAAAAAGTAGGAACTAATATTAGAATAAATTTTATATCCATTTATATAGCTCGTACCAAGAAAAAGATAATCATCAGAGCCTATTATTAAAAATAATGACGAGCTTGCCATATCACATAGTTTATTCATAATTGAAACAGTTGGACATAATTAAATTTTACAAGAGAATTCTTATAGAATTAAAATGACTAACTAATTTCTTGTGACGGAATGTTTAGATCATTAATTGCATATGAGTCATTATAATCAAAAATCACAAAATAATAATCAGTAAATATTTATCTATCAAAAATTATTATTTGAAACCTCAAGTACATACTAAAATCACAAAAGAAAACTTCTCGATAAACAATTGCCTATTAAAATATATGATAATTTATTTTTATAAACATAAAAGTATACTAAAAATTTTGAAAACTGACCTCAATTCACTATTAAAATTTTCTCTTCAATCAAAGTTACTATCAATATTTCACACCCACAAAAAAGACTTCTCACATAGTAATTAGCTATCAAAAATACATAATAATTTAGTATTATGAACGTTTATTTTTTCCTCCAAAATAATTTATTTGTTTACTATAATATGAAAGAAGAGAATAACATTATGTAATGAAAAACTTAGAGAACAACACCTCAACATAAGGACATGTTGAGTTTGTCTTTCCTCCAATGAATCTTCTTCCGATGATTGTCTAGGCTAAATTAGATCATTAACCTGTTTCAATTAATCCTAATACATTACATACTTTATTTTTAAAAAATAGAACTATAATATAAAACAAATTGAAAAAAATTGTTGCACTTACAAATTTTTGAGGACAACTCGTTTTTCATCTCAAGTGTATAAAGAATTCTTTTCATATATTAATTCTTTTAAGATCTCTTACCATATATTCTAGGAATCATTAGGACTCTTCTTCTTCTTTTTTTTTTCTTTTTTTTTTATGTATAATAGGAAAAAGACTTACCATACTTTTAGGAATTTAAAGTCCTTATTCATCTCAATTCTTTTCATATATTTAGGAGTTAACATCATAAATGTAATTAAATAATAAATTGAGAAAATACTAAAAAAATAATTTTTTCTAAAGTGTTTTAATAATGGGTAAAAAGTTCAAATTACTTTTATAAGGTTATTGATATTTTTAATATATTATAGATTATTTGTTAGGAATATTACTTACTAATGGATACATTTTCTCTTATATAATAAGAGACAGTTGAGGAGTTGTTTGTCGTCCTTCTTGTCGATATTTATCTATTTGCTTCGTGATTTTTACTAAATCACCTTAAATTACTTATTATATGTAATTATACATTAAAAAACTAATAACAATTAATCAAAAATAAAGTAAAATAGATATTTATGACATGTCTGCTTCAACTGCTTCACTCGTAATTTTACTATGTCACTCCTAATTAATTATTATAAGTCGTTTAACTATTAAAAAATATAAAATATACATACAATAATAAATTAACTCTTGATATTTTAAATTAACTTGACGTCTTATATAATGTCCACTTAAAAAAAATTCACAAGTATTTTTATAGCAATTTTGCTATATCATTTCTAATTAGTTATTATGAGTCATTTAAGACATGTCTACTTCGTTACTTTAATCGTGATATTTGATTGACTCTCCAAATTATATCACTGTCACCTAAATTGAAATTAAAAAAAGGTATTATAAATCACAATAATTAAAAATTTAAATTATTTTTAAAATATAATTGACTATCATGCCACAAAAATTTGGACAAGAAGGGGAGTATTATAAATTAAAATAGCTAACGACGTAAAATAGTAAATTACAGTGCCAAAAAAGTATTATAAATTAAAATAGCTAACAACTTAAAATATCTCGAAACATATTAAAAAAACAATTGATTATTTAAATTTTATTTGTTTCACATAAATTGAGATGAAAAAATATGTAAAAAATACTATAAACCATAATAATTAACAACTTAAAAAATTTAAAAGATATAAAATATTTGTCCGACTCTCAAAATTATATCAGTATCACTTAAATTGGAGTAGAAGAAAAGTATTATAAATCACAATAATTAAAAATCTAAATTATTTTTAAAATATAATTGACTATCAATGTCACAAAAGTTTGGACAAGGAGAGTAACATATATTAATTGAAAATTACATAAAAAGTATTATAAATTATAATAGTTAATGCTTAAAATGTCTAAAAAAGTTAATTTGTTATATATTTCAAAAAAATACGTAAGGGATACTAAATCACAATAATTAACAACTTAAAAAATTTAAAAGATTTAACATATTTTGTTGATGGTTGAAATTATATCAGTGTCACTTAAATTGAAATAGAAGAAAAATTATTATAAATCTCAATAATTAAAAATTTAAATTACTTTAGAAATATAATTGACTATCAATGCCACAAAAGTTTGGACAAGGAGAGTAATATATATTATTTGAAAATTACATAAAAATTATTATAAATTATAAGAGTTAACTGCTTAAAATATCTACAAATATATTAAAGATATGATTGATTATCTAAATTCTATTTGTGTCACATAAATTAAGATAAAAAAATAACATATTATCTCAATTTATGTGACACAAATAAAATTTAAATAATTAATTATTTTTTTAATGTGTTTCGAGATATTTTAAGTTGTTAGTTATTTTAATTTATAATATTTTTTTGGCAATGTAATTTACTATTTTAAGCCGTTAGATATTGTAATTTATAATACGCTCTCCTTGTTCAAACTTTTGTGGCATGATAGTCAATTATATTTTAAAAATAATTTAAATTTTTAATTATTGTAATTTATAATCCCTTTTCTTTTATTTCAATTTAAGTGACACTGGTATAATTTGGAGAGTCAATCAAATATCACGATTGAAATAATGAAGTAGACATATCTTAAATGACTCACAATAACTAATTAGAAGTGATATAACAAAATTGCTTGTGGAAAAAATTTAAGTGGGCATTATATAAGACGCCAAGTTAATTTAAAATATCAAAAGTTAATTTATTATTTTATGTCTATTTTATATTTTTTTATTAAATATTATTAATTTTTTAATAGTTAAACGACTTATAATAATTAATTAGGAGTGACATAGTAAAATTACGGGTGAAGTAGCTGAAGCTTGAAAAAGACATGTCATAAATATCTAATTTACTTTTTTTGATTAAATATTATTAAATTTTTTATATATAAATTATATATAATAATTAATTAAAGGTAATTTAGTAAAATTACGAAGCAAATAGATAAATATCGATAAGAAGGACGACGGAAAGCTCCTCAACTGTCTCTTATTACTAGAGGTGCATGACCCGTGTCAGCACGGGCCCAACACTATAAATATTTTTTAGCACTAAAATTTGATATTGTTGAGATACAAACATAAAATGTACATTGATTTAATTAGATATTATTAATTCTGACATATAAATGACTTATAATAATTAATTAGGGGTAATATGGTAAAAAATATTATTAATTCTAATGCATAAATGACTTATAATAATTAATTAGGGGTAATATAGTAAATCACGGAGCAATTAGGGGTAATATAGGTAGACATGTCATCAGTTTTTTAATTAAATATTGTTAATTTTTTAATACATAAATAATTTATAATAATTAATTAGGGATGATATAGTAAAATCACGGTTAAAGAAGCTGAAACAAACGTCATAAATATCTATTTTTTAAATTAAATATTATTAATTCTAATATATAAATGACTTATAATAATTAATTAGGGATAATATAATAAAAAATATTATTAATTTTAATATATCAATGACTTATAATAATTAATTAGGGATAATATATAAATCATGGAGAAATTAAGGGTAATATAGTAAATGACGAAGCAGTGGTCGAAACCAAATGACTTATAATAATTAATTAGGGGTAATATAGTAAAAAATATTATTAATTCTAATATATAAATAATTTATAATAATTAATTAGGGGTAATATAGTAAATTACGAAACAATTAGGGGTAATATAGGCAGACATGTCATCTATTTTTAATTAAATATTATTAATTTTTTAATACATAAATGACTTATAATAATTAATTAGGGATGATATAGTAAAATCACGATTAAAACAGCTGAAACAAACGTCATAAATTTTTAGGTTTTAATTAAATATATTAATTCTAATATATAAGTGACTTATAATAATTAATTAGGGGTAATATACTAAAAAAATTATTAATTCTAATATATAAATGACTTATAATAATTAATTAGGGGTAATATTGTAAATCACAGAGCAATTAGGAATAATATAGTAAATGACGAAGCACTGGTCGAAACTAGTGCAGGCAGACATGTCATCTATTTTTTTAATTAAATATTATTAATTTTTTAGTACATAAATGACTTATAATGATTAATTAGTGATGATATAGTAAAATCACGGTTAAAGCAGCTGAAACAAATGTCATAAATATCTATTTTTTTAATTAAGTATTATTAATTCTAATATATAAATGATTAATAATAATTAATTAGGGATAATATAATAAAAAAATATCATTAATTCTAATATATAAATGACTTATAATAATTAATTAGGGATAATATAGTAAATCACGGAGCAATTAGGGGTAACATAGTAAATGATAGGGGGTAATATAGTAATTTATTTTTTGAATAAAATATTATTAATTTTTTAATACATAAATGACTTATAATAATTCATTAGGGATGATATATTAAAATCACGGTTAAAGCAGCTGAAACAAACGTTATAAATATCTATTTTCTTAATTAAATATTATTAATTTTCTATAAAAGACTTATAATAATTAATTAGGGGTAATATAATAAAAAAATATTATTAATTCTAATATATAAATAACTTGTAATAATTAATTAGGAATAATATAATAAATCAAGAAATAATTAGGGTGTAATATAGTAAATAATAGGGTAAAAAAGTAAATCCACGACCAGCTCTTCTATATAATAGAAAAGAAATATAAGAGAAATATATAGGATGAAATAAGAAAGAAAAATATTCCTATTAAAATACTTGATAAAATCAGCACTTTTGTTATGCCCAAATCTGGGGAGGCGCAATTGACACCCAGTGCCATACTTGACCAAGCGAACCAATTAAAGATACACAACGTTGACTTGAAAATACAAAAAATTATGGGCCAACGAGGTTTCCATACACAAAATTGGCTACATGAGTAAACCACTCAAATTTTTTTTTTTTTGGACAAGTTACATATTATATCTTAATTTCGTTATTACTTAAAATCTCAATTCTTTAAAACAATTACATAAATTCCTTTTTTTTTTACTTTTCTCTTTAAACTATAGCATACATAATACACCCTAACCCCAAAGCCGATTCATTTTATTATCCACAACCAGCAGCTTCAACAAAACTTATCCCTTCATCGTCTTCTCTCTTTCCAGCCACTCATTCATCGAAAAATCACTGAGCTTCGACCTCCCTCACTCCGTCCTTCTTCATTTCTTCTCCGGCCAACCAGGCCCCAACACCATTTTCTCCAACATCTCTGACCAAACAACCACCAACTCACTACTCCGAGCAACCCAACAACGGTGAACTACCATCAAAATGAAAACATTCCAAAGCTTCTTCTTTTCGATGAATGTTAGAGAATTTCGATGATACAGGTTGACATCTGCCCAGATCTAATCGAAAATGTTTGTTTCCTTCGTTCAGAGAATTCTACGAAACCTATGCATTTGATAGCTTTTCATGTAGTTGATTAATGGCGGGATGGTGAAGGATATGAAGATACATCACGAGACCAGCGAAAAATTGTAGAAATGCTATGTATCGTACTGATTTTAGTGTACAGATATATAAAAATGATGAATGTGGTTGAAAATATCACAAGAATATGAATCGAAATGCTTTTTTGTGTTATTGATATATATATGAATTATGTATTCGGATCTGTGTTACCGATGTTGGGTTCAAAGTATATGAAAAAGTGTGAATGAAAAAATAAAGGAAAAATGGTGGAGAAGGGAGACACCAATTTAGAAAAAGTACTCTCAAATTGGAAAGTTCGCTCTTTCTCCCACATTGGTGGAAGAAGAGAACTTGTGAGTGTTTAAAATAAGGAACACTTCCTCCACATGGTAAGTGAGGCAAGAAATAAGAGATGTCTCGCGCCGAGCCGTCGTCGCTCGCTCCGCTCGACTTTAGATTTGGATTTGTGATCGATGAGATCTATCTTTTTGGATAAACTTTATTCGACAGAAATTTAATCCGAAGGAAAAGTAAAAACAAAGCAAATTTTTCTGTGTTTTGATCCTCCAGTTATATGCATGCATGGCACTGTTTCAAACTGATGCTTCTGATAGATTCACTTTTTTGAACTAATTCTTCAGAAGGATGCAATCCTTCAACGAAATGACACACTGATTCATGAAATAGTCTGCCTGTTCAGAAAAGATGCAATCTTTGGACGAACAGACATGATTTTTCAGGAAAGGTCACACCTTTTAAGTGAACCATTGCCACTTTTCAGAAGAGGCATATGAAGACTATATAAACCTGCTTTCATCTATAGGTTTAGAGACGAAATTTTTATGAAATAAAAACTCTCTTCTTGTCTTAAAAACAATCTGTGTGATCAATAAAACTGTTGAGTGAGTTCGTAGAATTCGACAATTTGAGGTACCGCTATTGTTCGGATTGTAGGTCATTTTATCCTGGGAGGAAGATTCCATAACCTCGGGTACAGTGAGGAGAATTATTTCTTAAGGACACTCCGTGAAGTCGGGGGACTTGGCCTTAAATTCCATTTCATCAATTTTCTGAAACCTAACACACTTCTTGGATAGATTATTAAGTAATCTTGTGTTAAAGGTGTTAAAGAACTTCAAAGGTGTTCTTGTTTATACATGAACTATTGTTGAAGTTGGTGTTGCAATTATACAGATTCTTGTACCCGAAACTACATAAGATAACAATCTAAAGGAATAATCCTTACAGAATCTGTATTGCTTATTTTTGGAGATTAAAGCTTTAAGCTTTCTACTCCATTTGAACTTAACTAGTGATTCGAAGACATAAAATCTTCATTACAAGTTAAAGCTCATTCGGTTGACGATTAGAAGTCATAAAAACTTCATCGTTAACTAGAAACAAGAAGAAGTGTTTAAAGTTGCTTAACTTTATAAATAGTATTCTGAAAATACTAAATTTTATTGTCTTGTGGTGACAGAAAAAATGACTAACGAAAGTCAAATGCAAGATGCGGCTACGACTGTGGGGGAAACTAGTATTGCCTCAACAAGTCGAGCAAATGCTCCGCAACCAATGGCACCTGCGGAGAAGCCTGGAAAATTTGCGGGCATTGACTTTAAGCGATGACAACAAAAAATGTTCTTTTACCTCACAACTCCATGCCTTCAAAGGTTCACTAGTGAGGATGCTCCTGAGGTGCCCGAGGGAACCTCGGACAAAGAGCATTTCATGATTGTAGAGGCTTGGAAGCACTCAGACTTCCTTTGCAGGAATATATCTTGAGTGGTCTCCAAGACGACCTCTACAATGTTTACAGTGGAACTAAGACATCGAAGAAATTATGGGGGGCACTAGAACAAAAATATATGATAGAGGATGCGGGAATTAAGAAATTCTTTGTTGCAAGGTTTCTGAACTTTAAAATGATAGGTAGCAAATCGGTTGTCTCTCAAGTTCAGTAATTGCAAGTAATCATCCATGATCTCTTAGCAGAAGGTATATCTTTGAAAAATACCTTAGTTGAACAAATTGAAAATGTTCTTAGTACTCACACAAACTGTTTTGTAGGTTTGATTGTGAATGATGCATTTCAAGTAGCAGCGATCATTGAGAAGCTACCACCTATGTGGAAAGACTTCAAAAACTACTTGAAGCACAAACGTAAGAAGATGACTGTCGAAGATCTTATTGTCCGACAGCGTATTAAAGAGGATAATAAGGCTGCCGAGAGAGGGTCAAAAGGGAATTCTACAATTAATGGAGCACATATTGTAGAAGATGACCAAAACAATTCTAAGAAAATGAAGAAAGTTGAACAAGGAAGCAATCAACCCAAGAAGAAATTCAAGAAAAATGCTTCAACTGTGGCAAAATTGGCCATAAGTCCACGGATTGTCGTGTCCCTATGAAAGGCAAGAAAAAGGACCAAGCTAATATGGTTGAGTCCAACAAAGAATGTGATGATCTATATGCTATGTTCTCAGAATGCAACTTGGTGGGAAATCCTCGCGAATAGTGGATGGATTCTGGTGCCACCCGTCATGTGTGTGCCAACAAAGAGTTGTTTTCGTCATTCGCTCATGCTCAAGTAGAAGAAATGATCTACATGGCTAACTCCGCTACGGCTACGGTAGAAGGAACAAGAAAAGTGGGCTTAAAAAATGACTTCAAAAAGGTCTTGACACTTAACAATGTCTTGTACGTTCTGAAGTTACATAGGAACTTGATTTCTGTTTCACTTTTAGACAAGAACGGATTTAAATGTGTAACCGTTTCTGAAAAAAATGTAATTAGCAAAAGAGAAATGTATGTAGGAAAAGACTATCTCACCGAGGGCCTTTATAAGATGAATGTAATGAATGTTGAAATCAATAAAAGTTCAAATTCTTCTTACTTGCTTAAGAGTTATAATTTGTGGCATGAACGTTTAGGTTATGTTAATTACAAAACGTTATGAAAACTGATTAACTTAGAGGTTTTACCAAACTTTGAGTGCAATAAATCAAAGTGTCAAACGTGTGTGGAATCAAAGTATGCAAAGCATCCTTATAAGTCTGTTGAAAGGAATTCCAATCCTTTAGACTTAGTACACACTGACATTTGTGATATGAAGTCAACATCATCACATGGTGGGAAAAAGTATTTCATAACTTTTATTGACGATTGCACTAGATATTGTTATGTCTACTTGCTAAATAGTAAGGATGAAGCAATAGATGCGTTTAGGCAATACAAAACTGAAGTAGAAAATCAGTTAGAGAAAAAGATAAAAATGATAAGAGGTGATAGGGGCGGAGAATATGAATCTTCTTTCGCCGAAGTATGTGTAGAGAATGGAATTGTCCATCAAACTACGATCCCATATTCACCTCAATCTAATGGAATTGCAAAAAGAAAAAACCGAACTTTGAAGAAAATAATGAATGTCTTACTTATAAGTTCCGGTTTACCGCAAAACTTGTGGGGGGGCTATCCTTACAGCTAATCGTATACTCAATAGAGTTTCCCATAGTAAGACACAATCAATTTCTTATGAGAAATGGAAAGGAAGGAAACCCAACTTGAAATATTTCAAAGTGTGGGGGTGTCTAGCAAAGGTCCAAGTTTCTATGCCTAAAAGGGTTAAGATAGGACCTAAGACTGTGGACTATGTGTTCATAGGATATGCTAAAAGCAGTAAAGTATGTCGGTTTTTAGTTCATAAATCCGAACATCCGGATATTAATGAAAATACTGTAATTGAGTCAGATAATGCTGATTTCTTTAAAAATATTTACCCGTATAAAACTAGACATGAACAGTCTAGTGGAAGATCTAAACGACCTCGAGATGAACCAAGTGAGAATGTACATAACGAAGAGAATCTGAGACGTAGTACACGTCAAAGAACTTCTACTATGTTTGGATCAGATTTTGTAACATTTCTCTTAGAAAATTAGCCTCAAATATTTAAGGAAGCGATGGCGTCTTCGGACTCATTCTTTTGGAAAGAGGCAATCAATAGTGAGATTAATTTAATCTGAAGCAACTGTACGTGGGAATTGGTTGATCTTCCTCCAGGAAATAAATCTTTAGGTTCTAAATGGATCTTCAAAAGGGAAATGAAAGCGGATGGTACTATTGACAAATACAAGGCAAGACTTGTAGTAAAAGGCTTCAAGCAAAAAGAAGGCCTTGATTACTTTGATACATACTCGCCAGTAACAAGGATAACATCGATTCGAATGTTAATTGCCTTGGCAGTAGTATATGGTCTTGAAATTCATCAAATTGATTTGAAAATCGCATTCCTAAATGGAGAATTGGAGGAAGAAATTTACATGGAACAACCTGAGGGTTTTGTGGTTCCAGGAAAGGAGAATAAGGTGTGTAAACTTATTAAGTCGTTGTATGGACTAAAGTAAGCACCTAAACAAAGGCATGCGAAGTTTGACCAAACTATGTTGTCAAACGGGTTTAAAATAAATGAATGTGATAAATGTGTTTATATTAAAGACACTCCTAATCACCAAGTCATTGTGTATTTATATGTAGATGATATGTTGATCATCAGTAGAGATATTTCTGATATAAATGCAATGAAACGAATGCTCGAGAGCAAGTTCGATATGAAAGACCTTGGAGTTGCAGATGTGATTTTAGGTATAAAAATCTATAGAACTCCACAAGGGTTGGCATTGTCACATTCTCATAATATCGAAAAGGTACTTGGCAAATTCAAGTATATGGAATTCGATATTGCTAAGACTCCATTGGATGTGAGCTTTGCACTTCGAAAGAATGAAGGTGAAAGTGACTCACAATTAGAGTTCGCAAGAGTATTGGGATGTTTAATGTATATAATGAACTGTACACGACGAGATATAGCATGCGCTATTAGTAAATTGAGTTGTACACGAGTAATTCCAACAAAACTCATTGGATGGCAATGAAAAAAGTTTTGGGGTATCTTAAATACACTCAAGACTATGCTTTGCATTATAATAAATATGTTGCGGTACTTGAAGGATATAGTGATGCAAATTGGATCACCGGATCGAATGAAGTAAAATCCACGAGTGGATATGTATTTACTATCGGTGGAGGTGCAGTCTCTTGGAAATCATCTAAACAGATATGTATTGCTCGCTCTATAATGGAATCTGAATTTATCGTATTGGATAAAGCCGGTGAAGAAGCAGAATGGCTCCGGAATTTCTTGAAAGATATTCCTTATTGGCCCAAACCAGTGGCACCAATATGTATACACTGTGATAGACAAGCGGCAATAGGTAGGGCAGGGACCATGATGTACAATGGTAAATCTCGTCACATACGATAGAGACGTAATACCGTTAGGGAACTTCTCTCTAGTGGAATTATCACTATTGACTATGTTAAGTCAAAGGATAATGTGTCGGATCCACTTACAAAAGACCTATCTAGAGAAAGAGCGGAAAGGACATTCAAGGGAATGGGTTTAAGGCCTAGGACAAGTCAGCATGGCGGTAACTCTACCTAGCATACTGGAGATCCCAAGAGCTAGGTTCAAGGAGATCAAACAAAGTTGTGTCTGACAGGTTCAACATTATCAATTACCCAACCCATTCTCACGATGTAGACAACGTTTAGTAAACAAGGATAAGACTTAAGGTGAAAAGTCTTGTAATGATTATCTAAATTTGGCAGATTTGACCAAATAGTTTAATCTATAAGATTGAACGTATAGAAATCACCTATGTAAGGGAGAAGTGGAAGCCGCTTCAAGGAGAATGTTAGTAAAGGTCTATTCTCTAAGCTCTCATGAAACCAGGACGTGTTCATGGCTGAAAAGAACAAAACCGTGAGAACCATAAACGGTAAAAGGCTAGTTGTGTGACATGTGTTGTCTAGGTGTACACTAAAGCTAGACGGTTCAAAGATATCAAATCTACCGATTGACCGAGTGCATCCGATGCATGTTCACTACGGAAAGTTCAAAGGGAAACCCACTTGTCCAGATGCAATCAGTCTTTGCTTGATGATCACATACTTGTCCGTAAAAAATTTACAAAAAAATAGTCATTTCCCATTCATGTGGGGGATTGTTGGGTTCAAAGTATATGAAAAAGTGTGAATGAAAAAATGGAGAAAAAATAGTAGAGAATGGAGACACCAATTTAGAAAGTGTACTCCTAAATTGGAAAGTTCACTCTTTCTCCCATATTGGTGGAAGAAGAGAACTTATGAGTGTTTAAAATAAGGAACACTTACTCCACATGGTAAGTGAGGCAGGAAATAAGAGATGCCTTGCGCCATCGTCATCGTTCGCTCGACTCGGCTTTGGATTTAGATTTGGATTTGGCAAATGGTCGATCGATGAGATCTATCTTTTTGAACAAAATTTATTCGACAGAAATTTAATCCTAAGGGAAAGTAAAAATGCAACAAATTTTTTTGTGTTTTGATCCTCCAGTTATATGCACGCATGGCACTGTTTCGAACTGATGCTTCTGAGAGATGCACTTTTTTGAACTAATGCTTCAGAAGGATGCAATCCTTCAACAAAATGACACACTGATTCATGAAATAGTCTGCCTGTTCAGAAAAGATGCAATCTTTGGACGAACAGATATGATTTTTCAGGAAAGGTCACACTTTTAAGTGAACTATTGCCACTTTTCAGAAGAGGCATATGAAGGCTATATAAACCTGCTTTCATCCACATGTTTAGAGACGAAATTTTTATGAAATAAAAACTCTCTTCTTGTCTTAAAAACAGTCTGTGTGATCAATAAAACTGTTGAGTGAGTTCGTAGAATTCGATAATTTGAGGTACCGTTATTGTTCGGATTGTAGGCCATTTTATCCTGGGAGGAAGATTCCATAATCTCGGGTACAGTGAGGGGAATTATTTCTTAAGGAAACTCCGTGAAGTCGGGGGACTTGGCCTTAAATTCCATTTCATCTATTTTCTGAAATCTAACACACTTCTTGGATAGATTATTAAGTAATCTTGTGTTGAAGGTGTTAAAGAACTTCAAAGGTGTTCTTGTTTATACATGAACTATTGTTGAAGTTGGTGTTGCAAATATACAGATTCTTGTACCCGAAACTACATAAGCTAACAACTGATACATAAGAATTTGATTGATTAGTTATGTATTGAAAAGTGATAAATCCGATGCAATGGGATATATTTGGCTTCTTCAAAATCAAGGATTTTATGTAATTTAGAAAAAAATTGGGATAGGGCGCAATTAGCTACTAAAGGGTTGGAATTTATAAAAGTTGCCCAATATTTTTTGTATAAACATATGGCTGACAAGGCCAAAATCGAAAACAACAATTAATAACAAGGCTGAGAAAGCCCTAAAACTACGGTTTGATGTGGGCCGTAACAGATGTGACATGTTACTAGGGCTTAGGGACATGCAAAATTGATTCAATTAATAAATTGAACCGATAAAAATGTTATTGATTTATGGATATCAGGTTATTGGATTAACGATTATTAAACGAGTTTGTAAAAAGTTTTATTGGGCTATCAATTTTGTTTATCATTTTAAGATTTTAGTTAATGGTTAAACTGATAAACCAATAAGATATATAAAATTATATTTTTATCTATAGTTATATGATAGTGGCTTTAGTTTTTGAATTACATACCCTATTTTTTTCTTTTTGCATTTTATGGTCTTAGTGCTTGTAAATTATGTAGACTTTATGCATGAAGATAGTGTTGAACCAATAAAAATAAGTGAAAACAAAAAAATTAGAGGAGCATTTTCTTATTGGTTAAACCAAAAACCGAACTGTTAAGGACCAAAAATCGATTAATCGAAAATCGATACCGAATATCTTATTGATTTCATTATCGATTTAGCGTGTTTACAAATCAAAAATCAATAAAGTGAATCAAACCAACCGATACACACTCTACATGACATCAATAAATTCCTTTTGGGTCCCAAATTTTTTGACAAGCTCCTTTGATTTGTTTGTTTGAAAAGAAATGTCCTTTAGACTTGTGATAGAGTACACGACCTACTAATTTACTCATTTTACCTTAACGGTAACCTATGAGAGAAACATGATGCCTAACGTGTTTCAATGAACCTGTAACAGTATAAGTAAATGAGATAGTGATTTTCATGTGGAAAACACCCGACTCAAAAAGATGTGAAAAACACGACCTATGCCTCTACAGGATTTTACCCCAAACTTCACTAAACAACTTTGAACCTCGAAAAATAACAAATTACAAGACTTATGTAATCTAGGAATTATAAACTTTAACTCCTACTCAACACCACTCACAAACCTCCCAAGGTATGTGTCACGATGACCCAAGTCGAGGCCCTATCCGCGATAGGGATCACAAGCCACGAAGGCCTGAGAGACCCCATAACATGCTATCATAAACATAATTCATATGAAATAAAGGTGCGGAAGATAAAAATAAAATCCAAGTTGATTTTATGATCAAACTATGATAATGAAGTTACGACATTACAATACTCAAATTCCGTCTACGAAGCCTCTACTGAAAACCTACTGTCTAGGCTAGGACAAGGCCCCCAAATGGACCATCAACTGAAAGGAATCAACATATGAATAAATTTCCTTCCGAAAGATGGATGGCTCACCAACTCTGTCATATCCAAATGTTCTACTGATGTGATGGACCATAGAACTGTACCTCAGAACCTATATTAAAAGGGTCAATACTTGGAAAGTGCTGGTATGCAGAACAATCCAAAAATAACATATATTTCATGTAAATAAGTGAGAGCAGTTCGAAATCAATTTAGCATAATATAGGTAAAACACATGGGCATAACTCAAAGGCTTCAAAATATTTTTTTAAAACATTGACTCAACTTTTTAATTTACTTCTGAGCTAGATGGTACACCCTACAACTCTGATTATCCACGGGCTATATGGATCCGTCATTAACTCGTCGGCCAAGCCCCCAACCCAAGTTTGTCTCAAGGGCTGGAGTCTCTGATCTCTACTACGCCATAGGGCCGTCGTTAGCATACAATCCCCTATTTTAGGGCAAAATAAAACCTGTGTCAGCAAAATACAGTTTCAGATAATGAGTTATCTGAACTCGTGCCCTCTTTGGGTAACCATCTAACTCTCTTTAAGCCTAATTTTAGCCTCTTAAAATCATGGTTCATGCTTATAAACAGTTCCTTTCTTATTTTTTAAGGGCATATCATAACAGGGTACCGTCATACCTAGACTTGCAAGTCATTCATATCATACCACGTCATATCCATAGGCCTTCTTATTCAAAAACATGTTAATGACCACCCAAAAGATTCAATCATCACATGAGAGTTCTTATTTCAAATAGCATATGAAACTTATGAAAAACACCCTTTTTTCAAAACTTTAACAAGTGGTGGCCAATTCTTACATAAATTACATGCAATTTTTCATTAGAAAAAAAGAGCATTTAGAATAAGGGAAAAGTCATCAAAATCACCCCAAACTTTACACGAAAAGTTTCTTTCATACTCAAACTAATATGGTGATCTATTACACCCCCAATCTTATTTAACGTGAAATCAATACCCCTTTTCGAAGACAAACCCAGATTTTATATGAATTGGTGTTATACACGCGCTTAACACGTGTATAATGTTATTTTTTAATTTTTTTCCCTTAATATTATTTTTTTCCAAAATACTTTCTCATTTTTTTGGGCTCTTCCTTTTTTAAGTCTTTCTACTTCTTCTTCGTCACTAATAAATTAGCAAGTGCCATGCGATGGACAATCCAATGATTCCGACACCAACTATGGCAACATCTAAAGAGCTAGACGCAGAAGACTGACTCAAATTCGAAACTTGAAGTGATCCATGCCAACTTTTTTACTTCGAGTCAATGATAGAGGTGTATTTTCAATGAATCTACGGACACAAAATTTTTGATTTGAGGATAAAAGATGCGAGTGTAGCCTGTTTGAAGGAAGTGAAAGCTAAGTACGACGTTTGTATTCAGATTAGATGTTACAATAATTTTCAAGGCCATTGCTACATTTTTGTCGATTTTTTGCGACAGAATTAGAAGGAAAAATAGAAATTCAAAGCGAGAAACAAACAATTGTAAGACGTATGTTTAGTATAGAAGTTGCAATGAAATTTCGATCGGCGATGGTAACACCATTATTGTCGGTGAAGCAAATGGATAAAATGCTAAAATTCTTCAAAAATCTTGATAACTCAAGATTAAAATTATAAATTTTATTAGTATTTTTTATGTATAAAAATAATTACGTATATTATTGATTACTTGGGACTGAAATGACATTGTGGTGGTCGTGATGATGCTCCGGCGAGAATGGAGAAGACGAAGAGAAAGTAATCATTTTCTCTGATGAATTTTCAATAAATTTTATACATAGATATCATGAGATTTTTTGTCGGAGTCCTTTATCTTCCTCAGTAATTTTTTTCGTTGATCTTCTTCGGGTGAATTTTCCGCTGAGTTTGAACTAAACAATTATGGACTTTATCAAAAGGAGTACTGAACATTTTAATGGAAGTTTTCTCATTGCTATTTTTAATTTCTTCCTTAAAGTTCCTCTTTAAAAGCTCTATGGGAAAAGATTAGAGATGCTTCTATGGAGACTTTGGAGAAGATTACTTCTTTGAAGAAGAACCCAATATAAAAAGAGCAAATTTTTTTAAGATGGGACCCACATATAAAATGAACAAATAAAAAAAATAATTTAGTTAACATTTTTTCAATTGAAAAAATAATTAATTTAATTGTATATATTAAGAAGAATCTTAGGAGTACTTAATGAAATAATGACTAATGAAATAGTGATACGTGTGCAATTATGTCATTTTAAGATTTTTTTTCTTCTTCTCACACATCTTAGGAAGGTGAATACACCTTCTCTACCACAGCACCTTTTAAGATTAAAATTTTTTTACTTTAAACAAGATTAGGGGTGTAATAGGTCACCATATTAATTTGAGCGTGAAAGTGACTTTTCGTGTATAGTTCGGGGTGGTTTTGATGACTTTTCCCTTAAAAATAATAATCACCTCTTTGAAAACATGTAAAATAACCATGTATAATAGATAGAGAGGCATTTAAAACTCAAAAATTATCATCATTCACAAAACAACCCCAACACTAGTCATACATAAATCTCATGGTCGAAAAAAGTGGGTCTGTAGTTCATGCTCTCAAAAATCCATTTCACAATTCATAACATGATATACCATAAATTTCATCATGGGACTATACTGGTATATTGTGGTGTTGTTGTAATGACTGAATATCATGGATGTTGAATGAAAGAACAAATTACTGTTATATTATTATTATATTTTTCAACTATATAGAAAGGAGAGTTGACGACGACCAAGGGTAGATTTGAAATTTCACATCTATTTTAATAATTAAGGTTATTTTTTGTATCTTATATCTTTTTATCTTTTCATGCTTCTACTTCTCTAATAAATGTGAATACCTACTCATAAAAAAACACCTTTCCAAGAATATCTATTGATGTGTCTATTTTATTCTTATTTTGTCCCACTTAATAAAAAATATAATTAAAAAATAAATATTAAAATACCTTTAAAAGGAATATTATTAATTCATTAGTATTTTTTATTTTTTTAAATCTATTTTAATAATTAAGGATATTTTTTTTATTTCATATATATTTTATAATAATTAAGAATATTTTTTGTATTCAATATATATTATTATTGTAATAATTGTAGAAAAATATATATCTATATCCATGTGGCTATTGTTTCCACCACACGAACACCAAAAACATTTCATGATGATGATTCTAGAATTAAATTGAAAAATAATAATTACTATTCTACTACACGAATATCTATCAAGGTGGCTATTGTTTCCACACTGAATTAATGCCACTATATATAATAAAATAATAATAAAATTTGATAATGAATAAAAAAGTATATCTTTAAATAGGTTAACAACTTTAAAATTTAATCCATCAAGTTCATGTGTGATAGTATTTTTTGAGCAAAAAACTAAAATATAAAAAGTATGAAATATTAAAAAATTTGACATAGTAAGAATTTTCACTTAGAAAATTTAAAATATAAGAAAATAAATATATGAAGAAAAAATTCAATGTTTACCAGAAAGAATTTTGTAAATCTTATTAATTCATTATTTTTTATAATAGAATTAAATTAAAAAATAATTATTATTATTCTACAACACAAATATCTATCAAGGTGACTATTGTTTCCACCACAAAATTAATGAAACCAGCTTTTAACTAGACTAGAAAATAGATGACTCATCAAATAAAAAGTCAAAAGACTCTTCATATTAATCAAAAAATAAACTCTTCTCTCATCAATAGTTCCCAATTCTCACATATCTGTATGTATGTAAGTTTTTTTACATTCTCATTCATTTTTTTCCCGAATATTTATTTATTCATTCAACAAGGATAATTTTTATATTTTTTTTGATAAGTAGACGTTTTTTGGTAGAAAGAAATTTTTTTACTATTTAATTTCAGCAGGTGTTTTAATAAAAAGTTATCTGTATAATGTAATTGGCTTTTGAATCTGTAAAACGCAGATAATGATACATCATAAGTCTTGTTTCTCAAAACATTTGCAGTAATTGCCTAAGTTTTTTCACGTTCGTCGGGCTTTAGATTAATATATGCTGCTACTTTTCCTTCTTCATCTAAGGCCTTTTAACTAAATTTAATTTTTAGTCAATTTAGTTTTTTTTTAACTTTTTTTTAAAAATATATTTCAGTGAAATCAAGTTTAGACCTGCTCATCTTTTTAAAGAAGATTCTAAAATATCACAATAATACCTAACTTTAAGATCTACTCATTTTTTTCTATACAATATTTTACATATTTATTTAAAAATAAAATTAATTAAATATATACATCTTGAACTGTCTGTTTTGCAGTTTCATCTCTTGAGTGATAGCTATTTGTACGTCCGTGTATATATTTGACTGTGTGGTAAGTACAACTTATTTTACTTTTTTAATTTAATTATAAATAGTTTTCTTCATGACTTTAATATAATATGAAATATGAAATATGAAATGCTTATTTTTCTCTGTTAATTAGTGTCTCTTATATTTTTTTAAAAGTCACATGCCTTGCATAAATATAATTATTACTTGGTATGAATGTGTAGTGAACTTTTACTTGTATTATTTTTTAATCAAGAATTCATAAAATAATTTAAGCCACAAAAAAATCGTGTAATAGAGATTCTAAAACTGATCAAACTTTCAAAAAAAAATCGACAAAAATACTAGAAGATGTGAATTATGTAGATTGATGCCACTTGAGAAAAAAGAAGCCCTTTTAGCACATCGACGAGCAAGAAGAGCAGAGTTGAAAAGACAACGATTGTATAATTGTGCAATATACAATCTGTTTTTAGCTCTCTATTGTTGATATTTAACGTGATATTTTATCTCTATATTTTACCTGAGAAGGACAGTGAAAAGAAGGATCATATCGGGTTCCTTGAGATTGTTGGTTTGATTAGTCTTCACTTTCTTAAATGAACTAAAGAGAAGCGTAGAAGGAAAACTCTTTTTGATAAATTAAGCTCTATATTGAGTGATGGTTTTTAATAGGAAGAGTGTTGTTTTATTTCTTTAATTTTTCTTTACTTCTCTGAAGGAGCCTTAGCCTATGAAGATCAATCTTTTGTGGAGGTTTTGATTTTGATATTCAGATCTACATATGAAGGTTTTTCGATGCAACATTAGTAGCCAGTGGAATGTCAATCATATGAAGGTACTTACAGGGCATATTTAGTATAATTTCGACTTGACTGCAACACTTACTAAACTCTGTTAAGTGTCAAAATATTTATTTTATACTTTTCGTGATTATATAATTTGTTTAACATTGTTAGCAGATATTAATTCATAGTTATAGGGTTGACCTACTTATAGTATTTACTTTTAGCTTATTTTTCTTTTTTCTTTTTGACAAGTAAAGTTTACTGGCTTTGTGTATTTTCCTTTATTTATGTTGGTCATGTGCATCTCTATGTTATAATTTGCTCCAAAAACTATACCTTAGTTTAACTTTGTTCTAGATGCAATGAGTCATTAAATTAGTTTACACCTGATATAGTGTTTACAATAGGTTGACAACAAATACAAACTACTTGCATATAATGAAAAATGCATTTTTCTTTGAGAAGCTACTCCATCCTGCTAGATACAAGAAATCTGTTTTTTTTTGTGTGTGTTGTAATTTGTTTGTGTTGTTTTTGAAATCTTGATCTGATTTTTTTTCAGTGTCATTTTGGTAAGGCAAAGGTTGAAGCTTTCTTCAAATGTCTATGGAACATCAATATCAAGATGGTGTTCCAAATAATTGAGAAAACAACTTGTTCGTGTTGTTAGAGGTATTCAAAGCTAGCTCTTGTTGGCATTCTCCTATTACTGTGTGACATAATAAATGCGTACAAAATTTTGTGAATCATGGTTGGAAAGGAATACATCTTTACAATGAAAAAAAATGTATTTCCGATTTAAATTTTGAACTTCTAAACTAATTTAATCATGAAATTTAATTTAACAGGTATTGATCATGAATGCTCAAGAGATTGATCACAGCTGGAAGAATAAATGCATATGCTATTGTAGAATTTATAAATGCACATATACCAATGTGAATAGACAACAATCAATATGATATGTAAAATGAATGTCACGTGAGCATTCAGTAGTATGATATTTCTACGATTGTATAAAACATACATTTGGGATCATACGATATGTTCATCATAGTAATATTGTGGTATTAAAATGTATATATATACGCACACACGAAAAAAAATTATGCGTTGAGCCCATACAAAGCACGAGCATCCTTACCTAGTAGGAATTTTACATTAATAAAAATCATTCTTTCCCATGCTCTAGAACCATCCGCTTCTTTCTTTAGCCATTTCATAGATGACCCAACACTACTTCTCTCAAACAAAAACTCAAAAACTCTCAGTGTTTCTCCTGCTGCTTCCCCACCACCACCACCGTCCTTCTCCGCCGTCCTCCTCCTCCGATGAAAACTACGACAAGTGGCGTAGCATATTTAGTTTTCTTAACGGTAACTATAACGGGAATAGACACAAACGACATTCTTCAGCGGATTTTCCTTATGATCCGTTGAGTTATTCGTTGAATTTTGAAGATGAAGCGAACTTCACCAACTTCTCTTCTAGACTTCCTCTATTGCCGGTGATGGTGACGGAGCCGGCGACGGTGAAGGTGAAGCATGTGGGTATTGCTGCTGCAGCTGGTTTATGAGTTGTAATGGTGGGTGGTTTTGTTTGTTTTCATTTTTTGTTATTTTTGATTATTACCTCTTAATTTTATTTTATTTTTGTTTTTTACTTTTATGCAAATATGTTAAAAGTGTGGCCGACTAATAAAGTATGACACCTAGAGCCATCAGATAACTGGCTAAGAAGAAACATAATACTAATATTAGTGATTTTTGCTGATGATATTTCTGTCCCAGCTCATTATGGAAGTTTAAATATAAGTCGTATTTGACACTGGCGACTAGCTAAAGCTGTTGAAAATATCATCAGATGACAAGATTCCTACAACATATGGTGAACTCAAGCTGCCTCTAAGGAAGCATCGTTTAAAGGTTTGCTGATTTACATCTTAGAGTAAAAGAGTTGATCTTTTTTTTATCCATACCCAATTTGATATCAATCACTGAGAAGGATATGCTAAGCTGAAAGTTCCATTGTTGTGGTGTTCGTTAATAATTAGCTTAGAAAAGAGTACTGGCATGAAATTACACGTAACACCCGTCTACTATGATTTTGAACTGCGTGTTTATTAGGTTGATAATCTTAGCTGATTCTTTTCCTCTTTGTATCTTAGACCTGTTTACTTATTTATCGTAGATTGTGGAATTCATTTCTGTGCTACTAAAAACTGGCAATGAAGTTGCAGAGGATGAATTGATCAGCTCTGGGACAATTGAGAGAATCCTGAATCTCTTTTTTGAGTAAGATTCTGCCTATGGTCCTGTACTCTCGGACTCGGTATACGAAAGTCATTGATCTTGTGTTCACTTTCTTACTTGTTTCTTCTTTGATGTTCTAACAAGTTGGATAATTGTTATATAGGTATACATTTAACAATGCGTTGTATCATCACGTAGAGAGTATAATAAACTCATGCTTGGAAAGCAGTAACAGTATCATCGTCGATCATCTTTTTAAAGAGTTTAATTTTCTTAGAAAAATCTTTCAAACAGAAAAAAAGCCCACAGTGTCTGGCAGTGAAAGTCAGGTGATATTAGTGAAGTAACTGATTTCCCTCTCCTTGATGTCTATAAGTCTTGCAAATTTATGTGCTCCATTCTTTTTATAGTTGTCCCTACTTTTTTTATGGAATATTATTACATTGAATAATAACCTTGTATTCTCATTGCTAATAATTTAAAATGTTTAATTGTGCTTTTCAACTAATGTAGCCCACTTTTCCTGCTACTGGTAAACAAGTACCCCGAGTTGGTAACTTAAAGCATCTAACACGGATTGCTAACAAACTTGTTCACTTGGAAAGCAATGACAATTGCATTCAAGGATATCTTGAGGTGAGTGCGACGATGATAGCTTTAAATTTGTGTCTTATACATTTCATAGAAGTTCGATACTGAGGATTTTTAAGCCCAGTTGCCAAAGGCTCTGAAGCTTTAAATGTTAGAACTTAAGAACCTTGGAAGCTTGCTTACCCATCAGTCTATTGTTCTGATATTTTTCTGTTGTGTGCATCTTCGATGAAATGCAGTACCCTACTTCTGGTCCTTCTGGAATATCCCAATTTGGTAATCGGGTTTTTGAACTGCTGAAGCACCATCATTTGATACATTGATTGGAAGGAAAGTGAGAACTATATGGCCTGATGACATTAATTTTTATGAAGCGCAAATACTCGATTGTTATTATTTATTAGAGATTCCAAAAATTCATATACTATAGTTTTCTATTCAATCTCTTGATTTTATTCTTAGCTTATTTGGTGTTATTATCTATCGATAATCTGCCACAGAATTTCAAGTGGCTAGGTATTGAACTTACGTATACTATCTTTATCTATTTTCTTATCATTCACTTGGCTTGTGTGCTTAATGTCTTTACATTTTCCAGTTAAGAGTATTTCAACCTCAACTTGACTTACTGATTAAATTTACGTTGCAACAAAAGTCGATGACCAATGCGTAATTCATGAAATCTTCATACTTACTTTGGTACTAAATTTCTAAAAGTCATTGATTTACTCGCTATGTAAATTTTGTGGTGATGGCTTGCGCTTATATTGATTTTGTGTTCTTTTAGTAGCTCTTACAAGAATATATCCAACACGTATGATGATAATGATAGTGGAAAATATTTTGGGGCATATATTTTAATATTGATGAGATATTGACAGAAGACATGCAGAGGTTAGTAAGAAGCTTTAGTATAATTATTCAACGGCTTAATCTCTTTGTTCAACTTAATTGATCTACGGAAGATTGATGTTCGATTTAATGCTTTGTTATGTATTTTAGATTCCATTCTTAGTTTCTTATTTTAAATATACTCAGAAGACTATCTAACATATCAAGTATTTAGTTATTTCAGTGTATTAAAAATTATTCTGATCTTTTATATTAAATTTTGGGAATGATGCTTCTAAAAGTTTTAGTATTATATTTGTCATATGCTTTGATTTTGTTTTGTATGTTCAATTTTAGAAAATAAAGGAAGTGACTGAGCTATCTGCAATTTGAGTGCAGAAAGTTTTTGTCAAAAGGTTAGTGATCAAGTTTACAATCTATGATCCTGATTCTCATGTTAGTCGGTTCTATCACTGCTGACTTATTTGTGCTTGTGAAGAATAAAAATTATGTCATTTTAGAACCAAAATTGCATCTAATTTCTATCATACCTAATGATCGTTGTAAAATGGAAGGAATTTTCCCTTCTGCTACTTGAAAGCCTAAGGAGAAAATGACCATCCAAAAAAATAGCAGGGGGACTGAATTTAGCTCTTTAGAGGAGGACGCAACGTTCATGCTCCAAATTGATGTGGAATATATCTTAGATTAATCAGTTATAATTACTATTAGGTCACTTTTAACCTGATGTATTGAATTGATTTTCTCAAGAGTGTCTGAGCTTGTAGGAGTAAAAATGCCCATTACTTCACAACTTATGCAAAAGAAGTAGAGTTTATTACTCTCTTCAATTTTAGGATAGGTGAATGTAGTGAAAATTTACACTAAATGGTAGATGAAAAAATATCGGGGTATTTTTCAGATTTACATGTTACATAGCTTACTTGTGCCTATGTTATCATCTAAAATTGAAACTATAGAATTGCCAATGAAAATTATTTTGATCTGGTGAAGAAATTTTGCTTGAACTGTAAGACTGTCAACAGAAGAGACATAGAACTCCTTTTCTTTGCTTTGACATTCTCTTAAATTTGAAGTATCTGCAACCTTTCCCTGAGCCTTTATTTTTTCATCTGTCTTAACTCGAAGTAGTTCAACCAGTGGGAGCATTTGGAGCTTCTTGGCCGGTAAGCTAATAAGAAAGGGACCATGAGGTTCTTCATTATGTATGCACTCAGTTTCATATTAGGAATTGTATTCATACTTCCAGAACTATAATATGTCCACTCTATTGATTTCTTAATCTCCAAATGAGTCGAACTTTTGAAATCACTTGATATGTCCATTTGATTCAAATTTGTATCATGTGGAGTTGGATGGTCGAAGTTTAATTACTTTCACTTTTGTGGATGCCTTTGCAATTATTGGAATACTTCTGTAGTACAATCTATTATGATAAAGTGTAAGTGGCCTAATGTAGGCTTGAAACACATGACAAAATTGGATTTATAGGACTCGAAAACATGGGATCAAGAATGATCGATAGCTTGATTAAGGCTGGATATGAGGTCGCAGTACATGACATATGTAAAGCTTTCAACTTCATTCACTTATTTATAATCGCTTACACTGTAGAATCAATTACACTTTTTTATGTTACATAAGCAAAACTGAAAAGGCAAATGGGAAGTTGAAATGTAGGAGAACAGTGAGAATTAGATCCATATCCGTTCATGAAAAACTCTCACTGGTACCACTAGGTTATAAGCCTAGGTGGTGTCACATCTTAGCATTGTTCCATATGTAATTGGATATAAAGTAGCATCTTTTGAGGTAGCTTTGTTGTTTTATGAAACAGACGAGTGTAGTTGAACAAAAAGCAAAAAATACATGATTGGACACTTATATATTTTTAGGTTATGGTGTAGCGCAATGCGGAATAGGGTGGTTGAGAATAGGAATCCTTCTATATTGGTTCTTTGTTTGATTTAAATGATTACTCAGGCACAAGCCAATTAATGTGACGTTTCTTTGACCTTGAGTTCATCAATTTGTATTTGTCTCAGAAATCAAGATGCTATGAAGATGTTTTCGGATAAAGGCATTCTCACAGAAGACTCCTTTAAAAGTTGCAGGGACAAGTGATGTGGTTATTATAATGTTACCATCATCAAACCATGTGAGATTTGCATACCATTTTTATAGCTCTTATAATATCACACACTCTCTCATATTTCTAAGGCCGATTAATTATCCTGAATCCTTCATCATTGATGTCAATGTATCCCTGGCCTTGTTATTGTTGTTGTTAATGATGATGGGCTAAATATGTTGGAATATTTGTCTAATAAATCAATATATCTTTAATCATACAGGTTTTAGATGTCTATATTGGACAAAATGAATTCATTAGTGGTGTCAATTCACTTAGACCATGGCTATTTATCTATTCTTCTACAATTGATGCTCAGGCATCAAGAAAGGTCTCTGCAGCTGTGTCTAATTGTTTGTATTTAGTCAGCAAAAGCTTTCAGCTTGAAAACATTTGACATGGCCTTGTTAGACCAAAAACTGAGAAAATCACTTTGTTCCAAATTATAATTACATCGCATTTTCTTGTCTTCAGAAAGTTTAGCATTCTTTGTCCATGTGACCACCACACCACAGAGGGATCGCTTTGTCAACTTCCTAAAGACTCGAACTCACTATTGAATAAAGTCAACAATACATACAAACATATTCTATAAAACATAGGTCAGGCCACTTCAAAGTGCAAAAATTGGTGACTGATTGATCCCTTAATTCTCTTGCAATAAAGAAGATACATTGACCAACTAAAAGCCTTTTCAAATGGGTTTGAATTAATTTGAATTGGCTTTTGCGGTTGGGTTAAAGAAAAATCATTTCAAAACAGCCTCTCTACCTCCCATTTCAGAACTCATTTGTGGAATTATACCGATTATATTGTTGTTGATTTGTTATTACAATTTATTACAATATCGTTAAATCATATTATTAGAATGTTTATATTTGATCAATAAACCTAATTTAAAACAGGTGTTTGATTGTGACTGCTCAGGAGATTGATCACAGCATGAACAATTCATCTATTATTGTAGAATTTACAAATAGTATATGTAACAATCTAAATAGACAATAATTATGATATGTGAATGTCATGTGAGCATCCAGTAGTATGATATTTATTATATTAGGTTCACAACAAAATTACACGTTGGGCCAGTGCAAAGCATAGGCATACCTATCTAGTATTATTTATTTATTATATAGAAGTGTGAGTTGGGGGTCGACCAAGGGTATTATAGTAATTTCACAATATAAATTCATAATCCAAAACCTAAATCTTTTTGTGTGCCCCATTTTCGATTCAATCTTTTCTTTTTCTTTAATATGCATTACTTCTCACCTTAGCCATATAACTCAAAAGAAAATTCTCAAGATAATCTACAATTTAATGTTTGTTATACTATTTCAAATTAATATCATTTTAACAAGTTTTAAATTTCAATTGCTACGTACTTGACAATTATTCAATCAAAAAGATTATAAATTTTGTTCCAAGCTATTTTTTTGGTAATAAAATGTTAAAATACTCTCAAATTATATATGAAAAGACCTCCCCCTTTAATACACTACTAGAAAATAATTTGGAAGAAAATTTTAAAAAACATATAGTCATTTCATATACATAGGAATATATTTCTTTTATTATGTAGGAGTATACTTCTTCATCTATGATCAAACTTAGTTTGATACTTTTTCTGATTCACTACAAATTCAATGTTACATAAATTCTAAATACATGAATATATAATTAAGAATTCTTTCAATAAACAAAGATACGAAATGAGAGAAAAGTATGAAACATAATTAATTTCTATTATAAAGGAACTAAAGATTTTAAAACAATTGAAACTACTAAAGGAGTATAACTATATATTTTAAATTTAATAAGAAATTATGTTACAAATAATATTTTTAGGACAATTTGATCAATTTTTAAATTTTGTGGTGTACAACCTTTTTAAAACTAAAAATAAAAATAAAAAGTTTAAAACCTATATAATAATATTATAAATAGGGCAAAAAAATTAATATACTATAACTTATCATGTTGAGTGTCAAATTTGATAAGTATTATTATAAAGTGATTGAGAATTTTGAGAAATTATTACTAAGATCTCAAAAAAAAATCAAAATAAACAAATATAATGAAAAAGAAAAATAATATATGAAAATGTGTTTTTATTTTGTCATAACACAAAAGGCATTATATTTATTTTTAATTTTAAAAGGTTTATAAGATGTTTAATTGACAATAAATCATGAAATATTATTAAACCAAAAAAATATTGGGCTAGTGCATAGCACGAATATACATAATCTAGTACTTATATATAAGTAAGGATACCAAGTTTTGGCCGTCCTTACAAAACTTTTTATCCATTCATGTTGCTCTATATGGCTCTTTCTTTTGTTTTGTTTATTTTAAATTTTTTCCTTTACAATCATTTCTTTCTTTTGTCTTTTCCTTAATTTATTTGACACTCAATTCTTCTTCTTTTCCTTTTTTTTAAAAAAAATCTTTTTGTTTTAAGTATATTTTTACATGAATATTTATAATTGATGGATCTTGAGTCTTTAATATTGTACTTCTTTCATTTTAATTAAAGTTTTAAAAATTTATAATTTTAAATTAAAAATATGCTCTTTCTATTCCATATTAGTTGTCCACTTTCTTCATCACATGCCATTACATAATCATAAATACGAATAGTTTTACAAATTTTTTCATTTCTTTCTTTTGTCTTTTCCTTAATTTATTTGATACTCAATTCTTTTTAAAATATATATATATATTTACATGAATATTTATGATTGATGTATCTTGAGTCTTTAATATTGTACTCCTTCCGTTTTAATTAAAATTTTTGAATTTTGTAATTTTAAATTAAAAATATGCTCCTTCTATCCCATATTAGTTGTCCACTTTCTTCATCACATGTCATTACATAATTATAAATAAGAAGATTAGTTTTACAATTTTTTTAAAAAGAATTATAAACATGCATACACTTTAAAAAGAATTTCAATTGTAAGAGTAAAATAGAAAAATTCAATTAATTCTATTTTGTTTTGAAAATTGACAAATTATTTGGGCTATTATTGTTGATAATGTGGACAACTAATATGAGATGAATGGAGTATGTAGTTTTTAAATCTTGTGGTCTTAGACTTGTCATTTAGAATGTTAAAATTGAAAAACTTACAAAATATAGAAAAAAATCTTTCTTTTGAGACATACCAAAAATGAAGTAAGACATTCAAATTGAGATGATCAAATAGTAATTTTTTATGAATTTTTGTAGCTCTTTACTTTCTCTGATCTATATTATATTTTATTTTTAACGTTTATACTTAATTATAATGAATATGTTTTATATAATGATGATGGTCTTAATAATTTTTTTAAAATCAAAATTAAGACAACTGAATTTTTACAAAACCAAAAACTTATAGTAAATTGGTACTATTTAATTAAGGTAACGTAATGAAGATTATTTATTATTTATGGAGGAAAATAATTTTGTAAGGAGTGTCAAAACTAAAAATACTATAACTATGAATAAAAAAGCCAATTAAATTACTCTTTATATTTTTTTATTGTAATTTTTTGGCAAATTTAGTAATAATAAAAATTTATGAACAACTCATTTTGATGTGTCATTAAGTTTTAATAATTATACAGTAAAAGAATATAATATAAATAATTTTTTAAATTAAAATATTATTATTTTTATATTTAGAGTTTGGGTCCGGGCTTAGCATGGGCTACGGATAACTAGTTTATATATAAGAGACAAATCAAGGATTTTGGTAGTACTCACAAATGTTTTCAACTTAATTTTAATCTTTTCATTATATTACTTCTATGTCATGATCTTATCTTTTAAAGTCAAATTTATTTTTATAGTTTACTTTTCAAAAGTTCTTTTACCTTGTCATTTTGAAGGTCTGCTTTATTTTAATCCTTTATTTTCTAAAAGTAATAGACATTCATTGACATGATTTAATTTTAGGCATAATATTTAATTTTTTATGAATAAAAAGTTTGTAGTCCTCGGAGACATCCATCAAGTGGATTAACATTTTATTTAGAAAAATTACACGGCTTGACAAAAATAAGCACCTAATTAACCTACTCAACTACTCTCTCTCGCCACTATCCTCCCATCTCTCCCAATCTCATCATGTATTACTGTATTTGTATCAACAGTATTCAATTCTTATGACCACTTTCATATAATTGTGTTTTGGTATTTTCTTGAGTTTGTATCTAAATGATTTTATATTATATATAATTTAATCATAGTATTTGTATATTGTAATTTGTATATAATGAAATCAAGTATCAAATTTTTTGCATTTTGTATTCGCTGATACAAATATAGTTGATAACAGTTAATACAAATACAATAGATGCACGAGTTACGAATTGTAGTTTTTGAAACTGCAACTATCAACCTTATTTTCCGCTCTATGTATGTTATTACTAAAAGGTTTCTCTCTTTTTTTAAAAAGAATTTCTATAAGCGTTTTTTGTGATTGATTTCTATAATAACTTTTTATGATTTTTTTTGTACTCCTTATTCAATTGTTTTTTTTTTTACTTATTCACCCCAAAATATTTACTCTTATGTTTCACTTTTTGAGGATCAAATCACATAAGTTTTAATTTAATATTTTAAGAATGTCCTCACTATATTAATGGGAGAATCGATATTTAGAGTGCTTTTCATATAGTTTTTTAATATCCAAATTTTAATTTAAAAGACTAAATTAATCTTTTTGAATTTAACAAAAATGAGATGGGATGAGAAAAGTATATTTTTTTATTTTCATCGAGTTGTAAATATTTCATATACTTCAAAGTTCAAATCATATTATGTTATAGAATACTAAATAACTTGTATATCTTTATTTTGGTATTTACTAATTTTCCAGTCAAATTCCTTTTCTATTGCATAATACTTTCTTTAAAAAATACCTAATTATGTTGCTACTTTTATTATGAAGATTTGTGAATAAGACATGCCTAACTGCTACTAAATTAATCAATTATAAATTAACAAAATTATGATACTAAGTATGCTTTTTTAATTGAGTTTGGGTCCGGACTTAGCACGGGCATCATAAAACTAGTTCTCAAACAAATAAAAGTAAATGAAATAAATAGGAAAAAAGGTGTGAAAAATACCTATACTTTGGCGAAATTTGCAGTTATGCATGTTGAACTATGCGGGGGTCCTATGACCTCCCCTATACTATTTTTTACCGTATTTAACTAGCATATATTTGACACTTGAACCACTGCGTGTATTTCACGCACATTGAGCGCGTAAGAAATTTTTTTTTGATAAGGGGCAAGTATATGCCAATTAAATACGGTAAAAAATAGTCTAGGGGGTCATAGGACCCCCATAAAGTTCAGGGTGCGTAACTGCAAATTTTGCCTAAGTACAAGCATTTTTTGCACATTTTTCCCAAATAAATAGCGTCCACTAAACTTTTACGAATTAATTTGAAAATATATTTTTAATTATTTACATAAATATCAACATATGCTTAAGATTTCAAAAATATAGTACGCATTTGATCACATTTCATTGTAAAACTATAAAAAATTTAAAAAATATTTTCAAAATGAAAAATGATATCTGGAAATTGAAATTAGGGGGTGAGCATTGGGTTTGCTCGGTTCAGTTGTTTCATATCAATTTGTTTTTTATTTATTTTTGGAGTGACAAAAATGACAATCGTAATCAAATCGAAATAAATTTGGTTTGGTTCAATTTCTAGAAATTCGGTTTGATTATTTCAAATTTTTATTTCGATTTTGAAGATTAAAGTAGTGAGCTTTTCTTTGTCATGACTAGGTATTTAAAATTGGTCATTTTTTAGAAAAAAATAAATAAATTTCAAACCTATTTTTCATTTCCAAATATAAATAACTCAACACGCATGAATTGAAATGAAATAACCATAAGTTTAATATAATATATAAATGCAGCCAAAAATTTGACATTCGTTGTCTCGGCTCCTCGAGGCACCGCTAAAAGCCTGAAACAAGTCAACAACCAGTATTGAAATGAACACTTAGGGTTAGGGATATAACTTGTAACTTGTAAGACATTTGGCGGTTTGGCAGGGGCGGATCTACGGTAGCGGCTGTGGGCGGGAACCCACAACCGCTACCGTAAGACATATAATTAAATGAGAAATATTATTAAAAGGTATAAATATTTAAAGGTGGGAACCCATAACTAAACTGATGGATAGCTCAGTGATAACCGAGAACCCATATGTATTTCTGGCGCTCCAATGCGGGTTCCAATCCTCTTGGACGTGTTTTCCTTTTTATCCTTTTTTCAGCCCCTATTTTTAGAAGGCTTTTCAGCCTATGCTTTTAAATAGGTAAATTTTTCCCTTTTTCACTCTTTTTAGCCCCTATTTTTAGATGGCCAGCCTATTTTTTTTAAAAAGGTACATTCAAAGCTTTTTATTGGGAATCCACAAGTTTAAAATCTTGGATCCGCCTCTGCGGTTTGGGTTACTTATTATACTAGTTTAGTTGTACGCGTCTCGCGCATGTACCTCACTTTAATGAGTTTAAACATTGCACTAAATAGGAAATTTGTAAAAATAATAAAGACGAATACAATAATTAAATTCAACGTCTTTTGAATATGTAAAGATGAAAAAATTATTTAATTAAACCTAACCTTTACCAAAAAATCTACTACCTGTAAACTGCAACAAAATAATACTATGATAGGGACAATAAAAAAATACAATTAAATCTAACCTTTATACAAATTTTTTCTCAAGGTCGTCCAATACTTATTTAATACCTATAAACTCTTATAAAATAATACAATAATAGAGATATCAAAATAATACAACTAAACCTAATCTTTACACACAAAAAAAATTCTCAAAGCAGAGATATCAAAACAATACAATCAAACCTAACCTTTACTTAAAAAAATTCTTCAAAGCCGACCGACATTTATCTAGCACCTGTAAACTACAACAAAATAATACGATAAAAGAAATATCAAAATAATACAATTAAACTTAAATTTTACACACAAAAATTCCTCCAAGCCGATGGACATTCATCTACAACCTGTAAACTATCACAAAATAATAAAACTAATAGAGATATTAAGACAGAACAATTAAACCTAACCTTTACACAAGAAATTCCTCAAAGTCAATCGACATTTATCTACGACCTGTAAACTACAACTAAACAATACTATAGTTATCACAAAGATTCGATTAAACAATACAATAGTGATCACAAAGCTTCGATTTTGATAAAAATAATTCTTGTCTGAGCAAAAATTTTGACCCTAAAGAATGACTTGAATGAAAACAAAGAAGATATATATATATATATATATATACACACACACACACGTTGAATTTTTTAAATTGATCAGTACAAAGAAAAATATTAATTAATTTTTCTTCCATATATATTTTAGGAGTCCCATATATTTTAGGATTCTAGTTAATATAATAAAATTAATTAAATAATAAATTAAAAATAATGAAAAGACAGTTTTGTCTAATGGACAGACTGAAAAGTCTTTTAATGAAGGGTGAAAAGTTCAAATCACTTTTTAAAGATTTTCACACTTTTAATATATTATAAATATAATATTTATATTGAATATAGTTTTGTCTAAAGGACAGACTGGACAGTCTTTTAATGAATGGTAAAAAGTTTAAATCACTTTTCTAAAGATCCTCACACTTTTAATATATTATAGATTATAGATATAATATATATATATATATATATATATATTATATAATATTAAAAGTGTAAAAAGCCTTAGAAATAATGTTTGAACTTTTTTTCCTTCATTAAAAGTCTTTGTTTTAGAAAAAATCGTCTTTTCACCTTTTTTTTATTATTTTAATAATATTAAATTACAATAACCAAAAAATCTTTTCTCATAAAAATAGAAATATTTTTCTACCATCTACAAAAACTAATCACTCCTAATTACAAAAGGACACCTCATAACCCCCCCCCCCCCCAATAAAAAAAACAACGAATAAGAATACCCAAAATAACCAAACAGATAAAACGAATAAAAATATCCAAATAGAGTTTTCCCAAAAAGAAACCTTTCCCAAGTTTTAAAAAATCAGGAATAAAAAAGTTTTCCCAAAAAGAAACCTTTCCCAAATTTTAAAAAATAAGGAATAAAAATCATACTATATTAAAAGTGTGAATAGTCTTATAAATATTATTTAAGCTTTTTACCCATTATTAAAAGACTACTCAATATATAAAGTAGTCTTTTTATCTATTCTTAATATTAAATATAAAAATTAAATTTTAGGTGCAACATATAGGGGTGGGCGTTCGGTATTCGGTTCGGTATTTTTAAAGTTCGGGTTTGGTAATTTGGTAATCGATATTTGAACATAGATACCATATACCATACTTATGAACATCAGTTCGGTAATTCGATAATCGGTAAATTAAACTTCGGTTCGGTACGGTATTTGGTTTTACCATATTAAAGTTGGAGAAGTGTAAATGTACGTTTAAACTTCTAAGAGTATTTTTAATAGAAACCTTATTTGAAACGACTAATACTATTGTCTATTGGGTTGGTTAGACACACACACACACACACACACACACACACATATATATATATATATATATATTCGGTAAATACCGAATACCAAACGGTATTAATATCTTGAACCAAACCCTATCCCGAATACCGAAATGTTAAAATTTTACTCCCAAATACCATACCAAATACCAAAAACCAAATTACCGAATATCAATTACCAAATTTTTTTATTCGGTTCGGTAATTCGATTTTCGGTATTTTATGCCCAGCCCTAGCAACATACAACAAATATTTTCCCAAAAAATAGGACTATGTTGGAAACCTTTTTTCATATAAAAGGATTTAGTTTAACATACATATGGTATTAAGAAAAATTATATGAAACTTTCCCACTTTAAAAAAAATAAAGAAAATTTTTCCTCTAAAATAGGAATAGAAATTGGTTGGATACCTTTTTCATATAGAAAGATTTGATCTGAAGGTCCAAAAATTAAAAATTGGCATAACTAATATTGTATTAATATTTTTCTTAATATTAGTAACTAACCAATTAATTATGTCTAAGGATTTTAGGTAAACAAAAAATTTAGAAAAAGGAAAACAACGACTAGCCATGTATGGTATTAAAAAATTTTATATGAAACTTTTCAACTAATTGAAAGAAAATAGAGAAGGTTCAAAGAAGTCCTAAAATATACAATTTTTTTTTATAATATTTACCAATTCTAAATCAATTAGAATTTTATGTGATTTTTTTTATAATTCTATTTAAGTGATATTTTTGGATCAAAACTTGAAATAATTTGTTCTTTGCTTTTACTTTTCTTCTTATTTTAGTTCCTTAAGTCATCTTCTTGCTTTCATTATCATCTTTCTGTAGCTTTAAAAATTATATGAATTATAATGATAATGAATTCTTCTCTTTTGATGATTTATCATGTTTCTCTTTCAGTTCAAAATATTGGATCGAAAAACTGGACAAAATAAGCATGTTGCCACTAAATGATGTAGCAAAAAATTCAAAGGTTTATTTCTTTCTATTTTTCTTCTTTGATGAATTGTGACTTAGTTTTGATTATGTTATTTAATAATAATTTGGTATACTATTCTTTAGTGTTGTAGTTGAATCTTCAATTAAACTTATTTGTTGAATTCGAAATAAGCTTATTGTTATGTGTTGAATCTTGATATGCAAAACTTTTATTCGAATGAAGAACCAATAAATTAACTTGGTCTTGTGCTTTAAGTTTCTCTCTCTTTCTAAGAGGTTTTATTAGGATCAAATTTGAATATTGTTCTCAACAAAATAACGAGAAATTTAGTTGTAGCCTTCTGAAATTAGGAAGATATTAAGGAGCCGTTTGGGTAATGGGATTATTTTTCTAATTCATGTATTAAAATATAGGATAAATTAATACAATGTTTAGTAGCAAATAAGGAGCAATGTATAACTAATACATGGATTAATTATACACCCTACATGGTATTATAGGGCGTATAACTAATATACCCAATTTTGTTGGGATTAGTAATCCATGGATAAATATGAATAAAGACACAAATGTCCTCAAATTCTTTTAAATATTTTCTAAATCTTTTTTAATTTATTCAATGTGAATTATTTCTTTTCAATTTTAAAGATGATAATATCCCTCCAAATAATTTTAATCATAAAAAAACTACTCCATTAACTTAAGAAATACTTATTGGTCAAAGTCCGAAAACAAATTGCATGGTTGCATAAAGCTTTAATTTTGTTAATTGAATTTATCACAAATAAAAATATTTTTTTTTGCTTAGATTTAACACTTTACAAAATATAATTTTATGTTAACAACGATTCAATTTTCTCATTCAAAAGTTACGCGTACCCCCCTCTGACTTAAGAACACAAGAAAGTGCGAACAACAAACAAATGATGAATAAATAAAGAAAAGATGATCAAAAAAATTCTTGCAAGTGAATGATTAAATCTTAAAATTCCAAAGTAAGTTATTACTATTGTTATATTGTTGATTTTTTTACTTTAAAAAAAGAATAATAAAGCTTTATGAAGTAAATATACAAAGTTATTGTATGTCAAGGGTATTTTTGTAAACAAATGATATTCTTTTTAAAATATAACAATACATATTGTTTTCAATACATCAAACCAGACACTGCATAACAAACACAAAAGTGATGATCCATCAACAACTTGAAGTTTATGGTGGTAAAATATATATGTGTTTACACTAAAATATATGTTTATGTTTACATTATTATATTAAAGTGTGAAAAATCTTTGAAAAGTGATTTTAACTTTTAAACTTCATTAAAAATCTTCACAATAAATAAAATTATTTAATTTTAAATAATCAATCATTACACGTGCGAGGCACGGGCGATTAGACTAGTGTATATATATACACACACACACATATACACACACTAGATGGGCAAGGCCCATACTGAGCACGGACCCAATATTTTATTTTATTCTCATTTCGGCTGTCAATGAAAGCTAATATCCTTCAAGTACAATGAATAGCCTTTGATCCAGGTGACTATATCCAGCATTGGTATATACAATATGCACAATGAATCATATTACAATAGGAAGCTAGTATAAAATCAAGCCAACATGATCAAATGAGATAGTTAAAAAGGTAGCAAAACAAAAAAAAATGATGAATTTACTGCAGTTTGTCCAACAAACCTCATCACCCATTTACCAAAAATTAGATTTTTGACTATAATTTTTTGTGCTTAAATAAATGGGAACGGTTATTGATAAATTTCAGGCAGATACCTATTGTAAAGTACATTAACATTTTAAAGCACATTAGCTCATAATTCTACACATCCTTTTGATGGCTAGTTTCCTATGTTAACTCATTCATTTTAGCTCGAACACTTGTTCGGAATTCTTTGATCCAACAACTTTGCACACCTACAACAAAAATATTAATGTGCTATTGGAACATGAAACAAGTCATATTGATAACTCATCACATACGTAGACAGAATATAGTATAAACAGATCAAACCTTGGTTGACCCTAGAAGCAACTCATAAGCTGAATGCGTTGATAGGATCTGAACCGGTTGTTCCTGGTTGTTCACTGTCGGTTGAAATTTCATAAATGAGTTATTGAAATACTCTTAGAATAACATAACTCGAAAACAGATTTTAAAATCTTTTCAGGATCCATGAATTTTTGGAGTTTGTTAGTTTGTTATAACACTTTAATGAGGTCGTTGAGAATTTATCAAAAAATAAACAAATATATAAAGAGTAAATGTGAGAAGGGGCACTGTTAGAAATGGATTTAAAAAAGGCAACAGAGGGATGTTCTTCGTAAGGTTTGGAGACTTAAGGGATGTTTTTGGTTAAGTGAAGTATTACAAGGATGTGACAAAATCTTAATTTATATAACATGGATGAATATGATCAAAAACTCTACAATAATGCATGAGAAATCACAAAAGACCAAATATGATTTTATAGGAGACATAGGTGATTGATTAGCACCAAATTATACATATGATCTGTTGACATTCACAAACTTCTGTTTAATGATCATCCTTGATTTTATTTCCCTTTTAATGAAAATGAGGCTTCAGAAGCATGGGGGTTTGGGCCACAGGTGACAAAAGAGTTTTAAAATGAAGTGTGGGTGACACAAGTCGTAATAATTGAGTGGAGGTGACAATTACTTTATTAAGGATTAAGAAAGTAAGAAAAGTTTGAAAATAACTCACAAGTTTTTTAATTTACACTTTGATCCAATGTAAAACCTATTATAACTAGAAATGGAGGAAAAAAAAGGCACGTTTCTTTCTCTTCTCATTTATTGAAGTTTTCTCTCTCTTCGTGATTTTTGTTGTTCATTGTTGTTGTTGCTTTATTCATCATCTCCTTCTTCATTATCATCATCTTGTTCTTCATTATCATCTCTTCTTATTCATCATCATCATCTTCTTCTTGTTGAACATTGTTGTTACCGCTACTATTGCTACTTGATCAAAAAATTTTAGATCAAATTTTATTCGTATATCACTTGGGAATTACTTATAGGTGATTTTAGTAAGTAAAATTATAATTTTTAGTTGAATTTCTCATCTGGGTGTATCTGCTATTGCTGTTTTTTCAATAGTAGATAAAACATGTAATGTGAATCCAATAGATGAGTAATCTGTTGCACAAATGAGTAATCTGTTGCAATATATTGACTAATCAGTTGCAACATATTGACTAATCTGTTGCAACATATTGACTAATCTGTTGCAACATATTGACTAATCTGTTGCAACATATTGACTAATCTTTTGCAACATATGATTAATTTGTTGCAACATATATGACTAATCTGTTGCAACAGATTACTTATCTGTTGGATTTGTATTATAGTGTTGTAACATGAATCCAACATATGGGTCATCTGTTGCAACAGATTATTTATATGTTGCAACAGATTACTCACTTGTTGCAATAAATGACTCATATATTGGATTCATGTTGCAGGTTCTATCCATTGTAGTAGTAGCAAATATACCAAATAAAAAATTCAACAAAAATCATAATTATACTTACAAAATCACCTATGAAGTATGTCCAACTGATATACAAACAAAATTTGACCTAAAAAAATTCTAAAAATTTCAACAATGGCACAACGAATAAGTGAAACACATGAAAAATTTCATGAAACAAGTAAAGAAGATAAAAATAGTGTATCATACATCAAATGCAAAAGGATCGAGGGGACAAACATTTGAGTTCTCCTAAAAATATTTAAGTTCCTTATTATTTTAATTGCTTTCTAATGGATAACCCATCTATTATAACAGATTTTCTATCTGTTTGATAATTTTCAACATTCTGTTGCAACATGTTAGTTATCTATTGATTCAAATTAAGCAATTATTAGTAATAACTAAATTGATTTAGCTAAAATTAAAGATAAGTCTTTAAGACAATGGGACAAACATTTGAGTTCTCCTAAAAATGTTTGAGTTCCCTAGTATTTTAATTATGTTTCAACAAATCACCTATTTGTTGCAACAAGTTAGTCATCTGTTGCAATAAAAGCTTATAACAGGTTAGTCATTTGTTGATTCAAATTAAACAATTTTAATAATAATTAAATTGATTTAACTAAAATTGAAGACAAGACCTTAGACAAGGGAGAAAACGTTTGAGTTCTCCTAAAAAATATTTGAGCTCTAGTATTTTAAATTGCTTTTCAACACATATTTTGTCTATTTAGTAATTTCCAACAGACGAGTCATATGTTGCAACAACTTAGTCATCTGTTGCAACAGATGTCTATATTTGTTTGATAATTTTCAATAGATGAATTAGTTGTTGCAAGAAGTGAGTCATTTGTTACAACAGATGTCTATACCTGTTTGGTCATTTTCAACAGATGTTTTTATTTATTTGGTCATTTCCAACAGATTACTCATCTATTGTAACATGTTAGTCATCTATTGATTCACATTAAGTCATTATTAGTAATAACTAAATTGATTACTAAAATAAAATATGAATTAATAAGTTTAATTACAGTTTCAATTAATCTCATGGTAATTACACGATCAACTAAGTATGTTCGTCCTGAGTAGAGTGATCAATTGATCAATTTTATTTGAAATGATTCAAACTAAGTCATCATTAGAAATAACTATATTGATTTAACTAAAACTAAAGATGAATTAGTAAGTTCAATTACGATTTCAATTAATCTCAGTAATTAATGATCAATTAAGTGTTTCATCCTTAGTAGAATAATTAATTGACCAATTTTATTTTAAATGATTCACATTAAGTCTATGTTGATTTAACTAAAATTAAACATGAATTAATGAGTTCACTTACAATTTTAATTAATCTCATCGTAATTACCTGATTAACTAAGTGTTTTCATCCCAAGTAGAGTGATCAATCGATCAATTTTATTTGAAATAATTCAAATTAAGATATTATTAGTAATAAATAAATTGATTTAAATAAAATTAAAGATAAACTTATAATTTCAATTAATCTCATAGTAATTAAATTATCAACTAAGTGTATTCGTCATGATTAGAGTGTTCAATTAACCAATTTTATTTGAAATGAATCAAATTAAGCCATTATTCGTAATAACTAAATTGATATAACTAAAATAAAAGATGAATTGATAAGTTCGCTTACAATTTCAATTAATCTCATAGTAATTACATGATCAACTATGTGTATTCGTCTCGAGGAGAGTGATCAATCGACCAATTTTATTTCAAATGATTCAAATTAAGTCATTATTAGTAATAAATAAATTAATTTTGACTAAATTAAAGATGAATTGATAAGTCCACTTACAATTTCAATTAATGTATTCGTCCTTAATAGAATGATCAATTGATAAATTTTATTTAAAATGATTCAAATTAAGCAATTATTAGTAATAAGTAAATTGATTTAACTAAAATTAAAGACAAGACCTTAGACAAGGGGACAAACATTTGAGTTCTCTTAAAAACATCTGAGCTTTAGTATTTTAAATTATTTTCCAGCATATATCCTATATATTTGATAATTTTCAACATATGAGTCATCTGTTGCAACAGATGTCTATATTTGTTTGATAATTTTCAATAGATGAGTCATTTATTGCAACAGATTAGTCATCTGTTGCAACATATGTCTATATTTGTTTGGTCATTTCCAACAGATGTCTTTATCTGTTTGGTCATTTCCAATAGATGTCTTTATCTGTTTACTCATTTTCAACAGATTACTCATCTTTTGCAACATGTTAGTCATCTATTGATTCATATTAAGCCATTATATTAGTAATAACTAAATTTATTTAACTAGAATTAAACATGAATTAATAAGTTTAATTACAGTTTCAATTAATCTCATGGTAATTACACTATCAACTAAGTGAGTTCATCCTGAGTAGAGCAATCAATTGACCAATTTTATTTGAAATGATTAAAACCAAACCATAATTAGAAATAAATGTATTGATTTAACTAAAATTAAAGATGAATTAGTAAGTTGACTTACAATTTCAATTAATTTTATAGTAATTACATGATCAACTAAGTGTTTCGTCTTAAGTAGAATAATCAATTGACCAATTTTATTTGAAATAATTAAAATCAAGCAATTATTAGTAATAATTAAATTAATTTAACTAAAATTAAAGATGAATTGATAATTTTAATTACGATTTCAATTAATCTCATAGTAATTACATGACCATCTAAGTGTATTCGTCTTGAGTAAAGTGTTAATTGATCAATTTTATTTGAAATGGATCAAATTAAGATATTATTAGTAATAACTACATTAATAGAACTAAAATTAAAGATGAATTGATAAGTTCAATTACGATTTTAATTATTCTTATATTAATTACACGATCCTCTTAGTGTGTTCGTTCTGAGTAGAGTGATCAATTGACTAATTTTATTTGAAATGATTCAAATTAAGTCATTATTAGTAATAGCCAAATTGATTTAATAATCACAATTTCAATTAATCTCATAGTAATTACATGATCATTTAAGTGTAAAACCTATTGCAACAGATTTAATCTGTTGCAACAGATGAGTCATTTGTTGAAAATTATCAAACAGATATACACATATGTTGCAATAGATTAGTCATCTGTTGTAACAAATGTCTTTATCTGTTGGTCATTTCCAACAGATGACCAATCTGTTGCAACATATGACTTTATTTGTTTGTTATTTCCAATAGATTACTAATTTGTTGCAATAGGTGACTAATATGTTGCAACAAATGTCTTTATCTGTTTAGTCATTTTCAACAGATTACTCATTTTTTGCAACATCTTAGTCATCTATTGATTCATATTAAGTCATTATATTAATAATAACTAAATTGATTTAACTAGTATTAATAAGTCCAATTACTGTTTCAATTAATCTCATGGTAATTACACGATCAACTAAGTGTGTTCATCCTGAGTAGAGTAATCAATTGACCAATTTTATTTGAAATGATTCAAAGCAAGCCATAATTAGAAATAACTATATTGATTTAACTAAAATTAAAGATGAATTAATAAGTTCACTTACAGTTTCAATTAATTTTATAGTAATTATATTATCAACTAAGTGTTTCGTCTTATGTAGAATGATCAATTGACCAATTTGATTTGAAATAATTAAAATTAAGTAATTATTAGTAATAACTAAATTGATTTAACTAAAATTAAAAATGAATTGATAATTTAATTACGATTTCAATTAATCAAATAGTAATTACATGATCATCTAAGTGTATTCGTCTTGAGTAAAGTGTTAATTGACCAATTTTATTTGTAATGATTCAAATTAAGACATTATTAGTAATAACAACATTGATTTAACTAAAATTAAAGATGAATTGATAAGTTCAATTACAATTTCAATTAACATGTTGCATAGATGAGTAATCTGTTGGAAAAGACCAAACAGTTAAAGACATTTGTTGAAAATGACCAAACATATATAGACATCTGTTGCAACAAATGACTAACCTGTTGCAATAGCTAACTCATCTATTGAAAATTATCCAACAAATATAGATATCTGTTACAACAGATGACTAAATTATTGCAACATATAACTCATCTATTGAAAATTATTAAATAGACAATATATATGTGAACTCAGAACCAAAATGAGCCATAGAATTTAAAAAATGACCAAAATAGGTCACCTATTTAAAAAGTTACCAAAATAGGCTAAATGTAATAATTTATTATATTTTCTATTTTTTTCTTAACGGTCAACTAACAGAGTTAACTTTTACAAAAACGTAAGAACTTCTTACGTTTTACACGATGACCGAGGAAAAAAATGCAGTGAATTATCAAATCAATTAAAAAGATACTAAAAAAATGAGTTGTTCAACATAACAAAAAGTTACATTCTTAACTTTTTTATAACAGTGGTCCCCACCCACAATTTCTTTTTCCACAAATGTCCCATCATTTCTACTTTTTTCTCTTTTTACATATGATAATTATGATTTTTTTGATTAGTTAAATTTATTTATATTTTACATGTAGTTCAAATAATTTATTTTTTTCTCTATGTAATAAATTTTTACGTTTTACATAAAAAAATTTAAAAATAGAAGTATCAATTACCTCATTAACTTAGCAATTTTCTTATATTTATTCTATATAAAAAAATAATCACTTCTATCCTTAATTATCCGATTTCTCTCTAAAAAAATTTATACTTTTGAGTTTTCCTCTACTCCAAAATAGTTAAATGTTGAATTATCGTCGATCAAATATGCTACTATATACAAGAATTATATTTTTTTGGTGTGTTAGAAATATGAAATTAATTTTTTCGGATAGTGATTCATCGTAGTTTTCGATTAGTGTTTCGATTAGGATATTGAGGAGACTCACATGCACAAATACGTTTCATATTATAATTAATGGGTAAAAAATCATAATTTAATTTAGGAACATTCCTAAATTAATATAAGAAAATATATTTTTTCAAGAACACTCCTAAAAAAATATAATTATTGTATATAGTAATATATTTGATCGACGATAATTCAACATTTCACTATTTTGGAGTAGAGGAAAACTCAAAATTATAATTTTTTTAAAGAGAAATCGGATAATTAAGGAAAGAAGTGATTATTTTTGGATATAGAATAAATATAAGAAAATTGTTAAGTTAATGAGGTAATTGATACTTTTTTTTTTTTATGTAAAACGTAAAAATTTATTAGAAAAAATAAATTCTTTGAACTACATATAAAATATAAATAAATTTAACTAATAAAAAAATTCATAATTATCATATGTAAAAAGAGGAAAAAGTAGAAGTGATGGGACATTTGTGAAAAAAGAAATTAAAATTATGGGTGGGGGACCACTGCTATAAAACAGTTAAGAACGTAACTTTTTGTTACGTTGAACAACTCTTTTTTTTAGTACCTTTTTAATTGATTTGATAATTCATTGAATTTTTTTCCTCGATTATCGTGTAAAACGTAAGAAATTCCTACGTTTTATATTTTTTTTATGAAACGTAAGAATTTCTTACGTTTTACAAAAAAAAATATAAAACGTAAGAAATTCTTACGTTTTAGTAAAAGTCAACTCCGTTAGTTGACCGTTAAGAAAAAAGTAAAAAACGCAATAAATTATTACGTTTAGCCTATTTTGGTAACTTTTTAAATAGGTGGCCTATTTTGGTCACTTTTTCAATTCCGTGGCTCATTTTGGTTCCGAATTCGATATATGTTGAAAAACAATTTAAAATACTAAAGCTCAAATATTTTTAGCAGAACTCAAACATTTGTCCCCTTGTCTAAGGTTTTGTATTAAAGACTTGTCATCAATTTTAATTAAATTAATTTAGTTATTATTAATAATTGTTTAATTTGAATAAACAAATGACTAACTTGTTATAAACATCTGTTGCAATATATGACTAACTTGTTGCAACAAATAGATAATCTGTTAGAAAATAATTAAAATACTAGAGAACTCAAATATTTTTAGGAGAACACAAATGTTTGTCCCTTTGTCGTAGAGGCGTCTTTAATTTTAGCTAAATCAATTTAGTTATTACTAATAATTGCTTAATTTGAATCAACAGATGACTAGCATGTTGCATTAAATGATTCATCTGTTGGAAATTATCAAACAAATAAAAAATCTGTTGTAACAGATGGGTCAACTATTAGAAAGCAATTAAAATATTAGAGAACTTAAACGTTTTTAGGAGAACTCAAATGTTTGTCCCCTTGATCCTTTTGCATTTGATATATGGTATATTATTTTTGTCTTCTTTACATGCTTCAAGAAATTTTTCATGTGTTTTGCTTATTCGTTGTGCCCCTGTTGAAATTTTTTTAAAAAATTTTAGGTCAAATTTTGTTCGTATATCACTTGGACATTACTTCATAGCTTATTTTGTAAGTAAAATTATAATTTTTGTTGAATTTCTTATTTGGTGTATCTGCTACTGCTACAATGGATAAAACCTGGAACATGAATCGAATATATGAGTCATCTATTGCAACAAGTGAGTAATTTGTTGCAATATATGACTAATCTGTTGCAACAGATGGCCAATATATTGGATTCATATTATAACACTATAAAACGAATCCAACAGATGAGTAATCTGTTGCAACAGATTAGTCATTTATGTTGCAACAAATTACTCATTTGTTGCAATAAATTAGTCATATATGTTGCAACAGATTAGTCATATATGTTGTAACAGATTACTAATCTGTGCAATAAATTAGTCATATATATTGCAACAGATTAGTCATATATGTTGCAACATATTACTAATCTGTGCAACAGATTAGTCATATATGCTGCAACAGATTACTAATCTGCGCAACATATTAGTCATATATGTTGCAACAAATACTCATCTGTTGGATTTACGTTACATATTTTATCCATTATTAAAAAACAGCAGTAGCAGATACATCCAGATGAGAAATTCAACTAAAAAAATAACAAACATTAAAAAAATAACAAAAAGCATAAAAAAATAACAAACACCAACAAATCAAGTTCCTCATTTTCGTCATAACTTAAAAACCCTAATTTTTTACTTGTGAAAATCGAAAAGAAACGATGAAGAACTCGAAGTTGTTGTCGCCGGAGAATGTTGTCACGTCGACTGACGGTTGAAAGTAAAAAAAGAACGGGCAAGAACTCAAAACTATTTGTTGCCAGAGGTTGAAGTTTCACAAGATTGAAGGGAGAAATTTGAAAAGTTGTTGGTTGGGAGAAGTTAGAGAGAGAAACTATCAAGAGAAAGAGAGAAGAGAGAGATTGATTTGCAGAGGGAGGAAAGTTTTGTGGGTGTGGGTTAATTTGTATTTTTGAAAAGATTAAAAAGTTTAGAAAATATTAATCAAGTCCACAATTAACCTAATCAAGTTTTTTAATTATGTTTGACCCTTTAAATTGGTCAATGCCACCAATCCCCCATTCAAGACTTAAAAGACACCTTTCCTTCAATTTTCTCCAGAAGCATGGTCCCAACAAAAGAGTAGTTCTCAGGGTCGTATAAAATGGAACAAAGGGCATTAAGCTAAATTTTTTAACTTAAATAGTTTTTTTTTTCCCTAAAAATACATATTATGAAATTTATATTGATATTTCTTAAACATGTATGAAGCTTTAATATTTCATGTTAAATTAATTATTTTGTCCTAAATTATATAAAATATTGATTATCTCATTTTTGTTAAAAAATGTATTATCAAAAAATATGAAAAAGAATTAGTCTGATTTTTCATTATTTAGTATCATTAATAGTTGGACAGTTAAATTGTATCTTTTTTAAAACTAACTTTTCAAACATTTTTAGTTATACATAAAATATAATTTTTGAATTAATAATTAAGCATATACTAAGTTAGAAAGGGGATGTCAAGATACTTTATTTACTTGTCCATGATAAACTTGTTAGGAAAAATGATAATTTGAAATAAAATTAATAAACATTTCTAGAAAATAGAAAGAAAACAAACTTTTAGATTAATTTTGAATTTGATTGTATAAATAGTTTTTTATATTGTCACTATTATTTTTCTATGGCTCATCACTTTATAGCATTTAATAAGCCCATATAATTGTCCAAATTTAACAAAATGGATGAAAATTTACAGAGTAATTAAAACTTAAATTAGGGATAAAATTAATAAAAAAACTTCATATGAGGACTACCAAAATCTCAAATTCTCTCGTATATATATAACTAATTATTCGTAGCCCGTGCTAAGCCCGACCCAAACTCTAAATATAAAAATAATAATGCTTTAATTAAAAAGAATTGATTTATATTATATTCTTTTACTGCACAATTAATAAAACCTAATGACACGTCAAAATGAAATATTCATAAATATTCATTATTACTAAATTTGTCAAAAATTTATAATAAAAAAAATATAAAGAGTGTTTTAATTGACTTTTCTATTCATAGTTATAGTATTTTTAATTTTGATATACTCCTTACAAAATTATTTTCCTCCATAAATAATAAGTAATCTTAATTACGTTACCTTAATTAAATAGTACCAATTTACTATAAATTTTTGGTAATGTAAAAATTCAGTTGTATTAATTTTGATTTTATAAAAATTATTAAGGCCATCATCATTATATAAAACACATTCATTACAATTTAAGTAGGGAAAAGACATCATTTCCACCTCAAACTATACTCGAAAAGTCGAAGCCACACCTAAACTGTACTAGTGACCTATTACACACCTAAACTATAAAAAAGTGAAATTATTTACACCCTGTCAGGCTACCACCACTTGCATGTGGTGTAATGTTTTACACGTGCTGCCGCGTCAGTAAAAAGTATCACTTTTTCATAGTTAAGGTGTGTAATAGGTCACTTATATAGTTTAGGTGTGGATTCGACTTTTCGACTATAGTTTGGGGTGGAGACGATGACTTTTCCCTTAATGTTTTTAGCCGTTTACTTTTGTTATTTAATAGGCTGGACGCGCCTAAAATAAATGTAACACACGCGCCTTAGAATGGGGGTTGCGGGGAGATAATAATATCACTTTTTTATAGTTAAGGTGTGTAATAGGTCACTAGTATAGTTTAGGTGTGACTTAGACTTTTCGGGTATAGTTTAGGGTGGAAACGATGTCTATTCCCATTTAAGTATAAACGTTATAAATAAAATATAATATAAATTAGAGAAAGTAAAGAGCTAAAATTTTTTATAAAAATTTGCTATTCGTTCATCTCAATTTAAATGTCTTACTTCTTTTTTGGTATATCCCCCAAAAAGAAAGTTTTTTTCTATATTTTGTAAGTTTTTAAAATTTTAACATTCTACATGATAAGTCTAAAACCAAAAGATTTAAAAGCTACATACTCCATCCATCTCATATTAGTTGTCTACATTATTAATAATAATAGTCCAAATTATTTGTGAATTTGAAACCAAACAAATAAATTAAAACGGAGGAGTAAATGCTTTTATAATTTAAGAATAATATTTTTCTTATTGTATATTTTAGTCTTTCTTTTAATTTCAAACAAATGCACACACTAAAACTTTTTTTTTATTTCACTGAAAGTTTTTAAATGTAAGTCTTTAACAATCTAAATTGATACTTTTTGTAGACGTGTCTTCACTAGGTGAAACCTTACAAGATTTTAAAGCTTCACAAATTTTTTGAAAAAAAGGAGTGTTCTCTTTTATTAAATTATTATTATTCCACATAAAAGAAGACAATAAAATTTTGAACTAATTTTTAATTTAGTTGGATAAATAGATATTTTGTAGTATCACTGTCACTTCTTTATGACGCATAATTTTTTATATAGCATTTTAAAAACTCATGTAATTGTTCAAATTTACTAAAATGAATGAGATCTTGAAAAGTCATTAAAACTTAATTACGGATAAAATAGATAAAATACATTCATATAGAACTACCAAAATGGGATGTTATAGAATTAGCATCTCATACGATTGCAAACACATTGTGATTTGTAAAAAGAATTGGGTTGTCATGTCCTCGGAGCATTTTGATTGTGATCTGTAATAGGCTATATATTAAAAGTAAGACGCTGGTTTTAGTTTCTTAACGACTGATTACAAGATTGATCATATCTTTTTTTTTTTTTTTTTTACATGACATAGTTTTCAGCTTTCAACCGTGTACTTAGTTTTGAAAGTTGAGGCCACTTTAACCTATTAGGGTGTCGTTTAAGCTTTTCAGCTAATGGCCTTGCATGAGTTATTTGTCATATTTTTTTACGTGTTTAAAAAATATTTCTTTGCATTTAGTAATTTTTTTATTTTAAATATTTACATGATATGTTTATAATCACAAAATTTAAAAAAAAAACTTGATATATTTAATATATTTTTAATGTCAGATCACAAAATTTAAAAATCTTCTTTATTTTTAAACTTTGTGTCAAGTTAAAATAAAAAATAAATTAAAATTGACGGAGTAATTAATAGTAAATAATACGATAGAAAGCAAAGCTAATAAATAAACTGCAAAATAGACTTGACATTGCCAAAGAAAAGTTCCTTCCAAGTCTACCCAACATACCAATTATAAAACTCCATGTGGGTTGATATTCAAATAGTGAATGATAAATACATTGAGAATCAAATGGCAAGCAACCACATGTAAAAAATTAAAATTGAAATTTCTGTTACACTCATTGTGAGGACGAGGAAAACAAGAGATTCTCCCTTATATATAATAATAATAATAATAATAATAATAATAATAATAATAATATTTGGCCTTTGCAACAGGACTGGTTACAGGAACTGTTTGATATTAAAAGTATTCCTTTTTCTAAATCAAAATTTGATTTCAAATTTATTTTTTTATAGATAATTTAGATTGAAAAAGTGTTTTTTTTTTCTTTTCTATTTTCAGAATTTTTAATTTCTTTTTTTTTTTTCTAAGAAAAAGTGAAAAAAAAGATTTTTTGAAATCTTATAACCATACATGATTCCGCTGTTCAATTCTGGAAAAAAGTAAAAAAATTTCATTGCTAAAAAGATCGTATTTGGAAATAGAGGGGAGGTGGGTGTAATTTTACAGAAGTAGAAAAAAGAAAGAAAAAAGAAAAGAAAAGAGTGAAGGAAAAAGATTGAAGGAGAAGATAGGCAAAACCCAGAAGTTGGCGTGGCCTAGATTTGAAGGAGATTCAAAGCCACTCAATTTTGCCAGTTAATTTGGGGCAATAAGACGAGGTGATTTATTGTTTTGCCTGTCTTAGTTGAATTTCTCTTCTTGTTTATATTTTATTACGATTATTATTATTATTATTGTTAGAATTTGAACTGGATTTAGCTGGTTGAAGACTGAATTTGTTATCAGTTGATCTTTTACCTAGGGTTGATCATGAATTTGTTAGGTTACCCTTTTTATGGCTGCAGTTTATCTTCCTATTTGATTATAAGCTTCTTAGATTGAATAAAGATTATCAAGTTTTTTTTTTTTTTTTTGATACTCTTATTTGTGATGGATCATGACCCTTGTCTCGAAGTGTGGAGGACGCGAATTAGGATAGAAGTTAGTGTGTAGGAGTGCGTCCGCAATAGTAGGGAGGAGTGCTTTGGTTGTATTTGTGCCTATAGTTTTTTGTTTATAGTGTTCTGATGATGTTTGTGATCTCGAATAGATTGTTTATAGTATTACTCTATCAGTGTCTTGTTTCTTTTATTATCTAGTGGTGTGTCATCCTATTTTGTTGTTTATTATTATGTTTTTTGTTTGTTATACTGTTATCTGTCCCAGAGCCCGGGGTCTATCGGAAACATCTCTACTTCATCTGAGCTAGTGGTATGGACTGCATACACTTTACCCTCCCCAGAGCCCATTTTGTGGGAATACACGGTGTATGTTGTTGTTGTTGTTGTTATTTGTGTTGAATAGGTGTATTTTTAAAATGTTTGTGTCAAAATAATGATGCACGTTGGACTTGGTGGGCAAAGTTACCTGGTAACCTGTTTTTGGTGGGAGGTGGCGTGTATCTTGGGGATGATACCTGGAATTGGTCAAGGTTTGTGTAAGCTTGTGCGGACACCACGATTATCATGAAAACAAGTGATGCACATTGGAGGAAGAAGATTGCGGAGAGAACTTATTAAAATAGGGACAATGATTCTTCCACTCAATAGAATGGTTGTTACCATGTAGCACATCTATTCTAAATGGGAATATTTGTGTATTTGGCACATGTATTCTTCCAAATCAAATATATAACTATTGAAGTTTAGTTTTCCTAAGCCAGTGTCTAGCTTCAAATGCTTTGCGCTTTTGTGCAATGCTCTTTTTGGCTTGAGTTCAATTCTTTTTTGGTTTTTGATTTTTCTTTAAATCTAGAGCAATTCAAGACTATGTTTGCTCCAAAAATTTGAAGTTGTCTCATTGAAATGCTTGTTGTTCAAACAGTGAAATCTGGGCTTAGATTTGTTAAATTTGATACCCCTATAATATTCAAGACAACGAAGATGCTTGAAGCTTGGAGATGGAGTACGATGATTCCGTTGTATAAGAATAAGGGTGACATTCAGGATTGCAACAATTATAGGGGTATCAAGTTGTTGAGTCACACTATGAAGGTTTGGGAGAGGGTGGTAGAGTTGAGGTTGCGGAGGACTGTTACTATTTCTGAAAATCAGTTTAGATTTATGCCAGGGTGCTCGACTATTGAAGTCATCCATCTCGTTAGGAGACTGGTGGAGTAGCATAGGGAAAGGAAGAAGGACTTGCACATGATATTTATCGACTGAGAGAAGGCCTATGATAGAGTTCCCAGGGAGGTTCTTTTGAGGTGTTTGGAGGCTAGAGGTGTACCTATGGTGTATGTTAGGACGATTAAGGATATGTACGATGGAGCCAAGACTCGGGTTAGGACTGGAGGAGGGGACTCAGAACACTTTCCCGTCTTGATGGGGTTACATCAAGGATCGACGCTTAGTTCGTTTTTTTTTGCCTTGATGATAGGTGTTTTGACGCAACACATTCAAGGTGAGGTACTTTATCGTTTGCTTTTTGTGGATGGTGTAGTCTTGATTGATGAGACACGTAGTGTAGTTAATGCTAGATTGTAGGTTTGGAGGCAAACCTTTGATTCTAAAGAGTTTAGGTTGAATAGGTCCAAGACGGAATATTTGGAGTGTAAGTTCTGCGAGTTGTCTCATGAGTCCGATGTGGTTTTTAAGCTTGACACTCATTCTATCAGTAAGAGAGATAGTTTCAAGTATCTGGGGTCTATGATTTAGGAGAATGGAGAGATTGATGAAGATTTCACGCATCGGATTGTGGTAGGGGTGGATGAAATGGAGGCTCGTCTTCGGTATCTTGTGTGACAAAAAGGTACCTCCCAAACTTAAAGGAAAGTTCTACAAAGTGGTGGTTAGACCAGCTTTGTTGTATGGGGCGGAGTGTTGGCCTGTAAAGAAGGCCCACATCCAAAAGATGAAGGTGGCGGAGATGAGAATGCTTCAGTGGATGTGTGGGTGTACTAGGAAAGATAGGATTAGAAATGAGGTTATTCGTGACAAGGTGGGAAAGACTTCGGTGGAGGCCAAGATGAGGGAAGCGAGATTGAGATGGTTCGGTCATGTGATGAGGAGGAGCACGAATGCCCCAGTGCGGAGGTGTGAGAGGTTGGGTGGGGATGGTTTCAAGCGGGGTAGAGGTAGACCAAAGAAATATTGGAGGGAGGTGATTAGACAGGACATGAAGCAGCTCCAGCTTATCGAGGACATGACCCTGGATAGAAAGTTGTGGAGGAGGCGGTTTAGGGTAGAAGGTTAGTCTGAGTTTAGGAGGTTGTATCTTTTGGTGTGTTACTTGGAGTATCTTGTTTATGGTGTTATTGGATACGTTACTTTCTATTGTATCTTGTTCTTTTACTATTCCTTATCTAGATTGTTTTATTTTGAGCCGGGGGTCTATCGGAAACAACCTCTCTATCTCACATTTGAGGTAGTGGTATGGACTCCGTACACTTACTCTCCCCAGACCCCACTTGGTGGGAATATACTGGGTATGTTGTTGTTGTTGTTGTTGAGTAGAGAGCTTTTCTTATACTAATTGTGAAAAGGACACTGCCTTTGGAGGAAATCTTCTTGTAATATGCCCATTCAATTTCATTAACTGCCACTGGAGATAGTTCTGGTCAAATATTGACTTTAACTTGCAGTTAGTGTCAATGTAGGCTCATTCAATCTGGAATTTGATATTATGCCTGCAAGTCTGACATTATAAGCGATTCTAGTCTTTGGATTGACAAATGAATTTTCCTTACTCAACTAAACCTGAGTCTATTGTGGATTGACTTTGAGTGTAGAACATTGACTTTCTTATTGCAAGATATCATTGAAGTATACCAATGAAAAGATCTGATTGAAATATTCCTCCATTAGTGACATAATACTTATTTTCTCGAATCATATTAGGTCATTGTTGAGGGATGTTTCTGTTAAGTGTCAAAGGATAGAAGTTGCTTGGACTTAAGAATCATACGACTTTGTGGATGTTTTAATAAGAAGCTATGGTAGCTTGTGGAACCCATTTTCCTTTTATACATCCAACCACAAAATATGATATAGCGGTGGGAATATCGGCTCTAATAACTTGCTAATTTACTTGTAATTCTTGTTGCATGTTCTTCTGGTTATGTTAGGAGACATACTGCATGGCTGGGCTTCATAAGGTCCATCATTTTGCTGGTCTATACATAAATGTTATTCTCTGAGTCTAAAGTCAAATCGGCGATACCAACCAGAATTGATGATAAGATATTCTCGAAAGAAACAAAGCCTCAAAAACAGTGTCACCTTGGTACCAAATGCTGTCATCTTGAATTAGAGTATAATAGATCATCTTGCTTAATTCAAACAGTAAAATCTATGGAGAAGGTAGAACAAACAAATGAAGCCAAAGCTTCAGACGTGGACAGAGATTCTTCAGCATGACCCTGTCCAGTCTTGCAAGTTGTTTTGTAGAATGTGAAAAAATGATGCTTCCGGTGTGCATTTATTTAGAAATAAATTATGTGTCACTATGTCGGTGCTCTGTATATTGAGATGTCTGGAACAGTATTCTCCATATCATTTTTGGATATTATTTGTTGATAGAACTACCTCGTCAATTTTTTCCCTCGATAATATCTTTGATGTACCAGAAACTGATAATGTTGGTAAGTGGTTTTCATGTTACCTGGGATTCACGTTTTGTTATGTTGGTGCTTAGTGTTTGGAGGGGGTACACTCATCAGTGCTGCTCTCTTAACTGTCTGATGCTATTTCAGATGCCTTTTTTCCAGTTTTCCGTTGATGCCTTCCACTCTGCTTGATAGTTCAATCCATAACTTCCGGACTGGTATTATTCTTGCCCGGACTTTATTCTAGTAACTGGAACTTCTTGTTAATTCCTGAGTATATCCTCGCCACCTCCCTCTGGCCCACCAACAACCCCAAGATTTTGTGGATGATAATGAAAACTTAATGGGATATCACTTTTGCATGCAGGAATTACCAATTATCTTTTCAGGGTTCTTTTGTTTTTATGTGTGAGATTGGTGAGGGAGATAGATTGCATGAGTTAGAATCTAGAGACTGAACCACATTCTGGTTGGATGAACATTAACCAGCTCGGTACTGTTCAGACCTTACTTCAGTCGGACTAAGTCTGACCGAGTTAATCTTTTTTAGCTGCCTTGGATCATGAGAATTTAGCAAAGGGCTTCCTGGGTTCATCTTTAGCGAGGCTAGCAAAAGTTTTCTACTTCTATTTAGCATAAGTTTTAGCGAGCCTTGGATCATATCTTTTTATGTTTTTTTAAAGGTGATACTCGTAAGTTATGGTTCCTCAATCTTCTTAAAAGAGGTAGATGGACCAATGTTTTATGACCAGCAAGCAACATTCATTTCTATAAAATCTGTTGATAATGTTCTTTGAGAGTCTTTTTTTGTTCTCAACCTGACTTTTGAAACCCAAATGACTTTTCTTTTGCAATGCTGCTTTGACATTGTTGCTGATGCCTTTGGAAGTTGGATTCCATTATTCCCGTGGATTATTTCCACTGCAGCTCGCTTTCAACTCCATCCTTCTGATATCAATGGCTGTTTATCCTTTCAGATCAAATATAGAGATATGCAAGACCAGAGAGGACCTGAGGAAGCTTCAGCTTCTAAATTGAGGAAAAAGAAAACATCACTACAAAAGGCTCCAGTGTTGCAAAAAGAAGGCAACAAGGCAAAAAGGATACAAGATTTGCATGCACTGCCATTTCAAAATGGACTAAAACCCACCAAAAGAATCCCACCGAACGAAGTTTCCCCTTTATTTCGATATGCCGAGAAATCAACACCTGAATTCTCTCAGGATTCTTCCACTTCTGGAAATGAATATCGGGCATTGAGGAGGAAGTATCTATTGCTGGAGGAAGAAAGTTTTGCTCTTAGTAAAGAATTGAGAGAAGCCGAAGATGAGATTAAGGCCCTTGAAGATGAGAAGCTAACACTTCTTGATGAACTTGTTGTGTTAGAAGGCCTTGTTGATCCTTCAGAGATTCAATCCCAAGGCCCGCGTATATGATGGTTTAAATGTAGTTTTTCAGTAAACTGGAGATATATACAGAATTGTGTACAACAATCCAACTTCTGTCAGCATCAAGTGTTATTTGATAGTGGAGATGCTAGTGATGCATTATATAACATCAATTAGTTGTTTTGCGCGATTACCAAATCCAAACTTCCTCCCAAGCCTTTTTCAAGTTCCCTTGCTGGATTTTATTCAAACTGCATGTTGGATCAGTTGAAAGTCACAAGACTTGTACTTGCCAAAGTGTCGAAAGATAATTGCTTTATGTTTGTTTCATAGGTTAATAATACCAACATGATAAGATATTTGATTAAAGAATGAACTACAAGTAGAGATAGAAGCAGATACATGGAGAGATGCCAATCAATAATGCAGTACACTAGACAAGTAAAAGAAAGAATTTGTAGTGTTCAAGTAGCTGTGAAAAGTTGGAGTAAGCTGACTTGGTTGCAAGAACCAAAACTCAAAACTAGGGACAAATGGAATAAAGAATTACTAATTATTTGTATTTAGCTACTAATTACATGTATTCTACTAAGAATTTTGTGTTGGCTTCATGCAATTATATCAAGAGTGATAGTGAATCTTTCCTCCTGCTCCATAACCTTTACTTGTCACTTCACATATTCCTTAACTACTGCAACCATTTTCAGCAGCTCCTGGGTGCAGTATCTGCTACTTCCCTTTTAACTCAAATAAATAGCACTGCAGCTGAACTATACCATCTTTCCCATGGTGGAATGTGCCACTCTGACAACAAGTGGAGATGTTACCCATGTTCTTTTGTTCCTCCATGACAAGGACCCGAAGACATATCCCTGTGTGGGTGCAGCCACTTTGAAAGTCACCTTAAAATTCATCTTCTGGTAATATCTAGTGAAAGTTAATCTTCTGGGCACCACAGTAACATTGACACCCCTTGGTGCAAATATAACTGCCTTATAAATGCTTCTTGGTTTTCCCACATTAGTAACAGTTCGAGTTACTGAATATTTGCTTCTGAGGTTTGGTACTGTGATGGAGGGATAATTTAGTTCATTTGGTGATGCAAAGGTTTGATCACACGTGCTGTTGTCCCTTGTAATTAGATGCAGAGATTTTTCGTCATAACCAATTGAGCAAAGAAATGCTCTGTAATCTGCTGGTTGTGCATCATATATAAGACCAGGATCCAGGACTTTCGTCGGGTTAACAAATCCAGAACCAAAATCAAATGGATTAGCCTTCTTCCCTTCAGGATCTACTATTATTGGTTTGTGATGCATATCTGACAGTTTGGCTGCATTAGCATTCATGACATTAGATTATTATGTAAAAGTTGCACACAAACAGTTTTTAAGATACAAAGCTCAAACAAAACCAAATCTTGATCTTCTCCTCAGCCTTTTCTTTCTTTATAGCAAACCTCAGACTCGAGAGTTGCATCTATAACTTCCTATAAATCAAATCTTTAAACCAATGCAAGCAGATGAAATGGGCAGATTCTAAATGCATGAATCAACTAATTAGATTATGTAAAGCATCTATTTTACCTGTTGTCATGATGGCTGATTTGATTGCAGAGGGAGACCATGACGGATGCACAGCTTTTAATAAAGCAACAACTCCTGATATGTGAGGGCAAGCCATGGAAGTTCCAGAGAGAATGTTGAAGTTCAACCTAGAAACTGCTGGGGACCATGCTGCCAGGATGTTTAATCCAGGAGCTGCAATATCAGGCTACAAAGACAGAGATGCCAAGTTAAAAGAACTAATCCAACCACATGGAAGACCCTGGAAGAAAATCTCAGGATGCAACTTACGACTTTGTTGGTGTAGATGATAAAAGAAAAGTGTGATCGATGTTGAAACAAGTAGCAGTTGAAAGACAAGTCTCTAAAATCTGATACTATTTTACGCAAACAGACTACCTTCAAAATTTCTGGTGTTAGAGAATTAGGACCTCTGGAAGAAAATGCTGTTACGCGAGGAGCAGGTTGAGCTCCCAAAACAGTTTTAGCAGAGAGAATCCTTGCCGTAGGGAAGCTGTTAATACAAAAAAGATTGGAAATTGGATGAGATGAGTGCTAATAACAGCAAAGAATACTAAAACTAATATCAATCCACTAAGAGGGAAGTGAACCGTGTATTATTAATGTAAGCTAGAATCTTGTTTCCAATCCTTTTCCCGACAGTTGCTGCTGGAATGGTGAAAGGAATGGCCACACCCTTGTCTGCTTCATCAATAAGGATCATCCCAACTGCACCAGCTTTTTTAACTATATTGCTTTTCTCCAGCTTTGACTCACTTGAGCTTCCAGCATGTCGACACACAAGGACCTTCCCTTTGGCCTTAGTTCGATTCAAAGAACTATCTAAGCAATAACTAGTGGAAAAGAGAAGAAGGAAAAAGTACTTCAATATAATTGTCAGTGCATAGATATCTACATTTAACAAATGGCGAAGTACCTTCTGCTTCACCTGGATTGATAAGGAGTGAAGTATCCAGTATAAGCTTCAGAAGCAGGTATGATTCTTGCAGATGTATTCATTTGAGATGAGCTAAGACTTTCACCCTTCAAAATTTCCAGAACATAATGAGGAGAGAAAGAAATTGAATATTACTTAACATGTAAACTATCGAAAAGTGGGATTACCGTGATTTGAACTCTATTGCTTAGTATAATATCAGATGTAAAATCTCTGTCAGTTGAACTGGCTGCAACAGTAATCATCCAGGGAGCTAGATTTGTGGCTGAACCAAAGGTTCCTTCATTTCCAACTGAGGCCACCACAAGTATCCCACGGCTAACAGCATGAAATGACCCCACAGAAATAGCATCATTGAAATAATCTCCTTGGGGAGCATCAGGGCCCAAAGATAGAGAAATGACATGAACCCCATCTCTAATTGCATCATCAAATGCAGCCAACAAATCAACATCATAGCAACCAGAACTCCAACAGGTTTTGTACGCTGCTATCCTGGCCATTGGGGCACCACCTCTGGCTCCTCCAGATGCCAAACCTTTGTAATTCATATTAGCTAAGTAACGCCCTGCAGCAGTTGAAGCTGTATGACTTCCATGACCAGTACTATCCCTCGGAGACTTGAATAACACTGTCTTTCCATCATCTTCTTCAGCTGCATAGCCACTCATATAATATCTAGCCCCAATTATTTTCCTATAAAAGACGAAGTTCTTATTGCACTTATCATCCACTACATAACAAAACATTAAACTGCAAGAAATGATCGGCAAATAAAGGAAACCTGTTGCATGTTGATGTATTGAATGCTTCCCCTGATTGGCATTGTCCTTTCCATCTAGTTGGCACTGGAGGCATGTTGGTGTCACTAAAACTTGGAGACTCAGGCCAAATTCCTGTTTCAGTAAATGTTTAAGAGCTTAACCTCAAGATCTAATTAGTTCAGAAAACAACAGAAACAAGGAAGCTGGGGACCAGGTTAAAGATAAAACTGATAAGGTTGTGGACAGAGAGATGACTTTGTATTGAAACATGTCACTCTAATGGATAGGGCCCCCCCCTTCCCAAAAAGTACATTCACAAGCAGTTCAACAAATGCAAAGAAGAAACTGGGAAGTTGAGAAATTGAATAAACACGGGCTAAACAAAATCTAAGCAAACATTTCCCATCACTGGCAAATGATTGAAACAAGAATTGATTGATAAGTGATAAAACTTCTCCAACAGTAGATGAAAAGGAATCAGAATACTAAAGGAACTACTTTCCCCATGTTCAAGTTCAACCATATGACAAACTTAGAACTTTCTCAAAGTTATATTATTGTACTCTTCTTAAGAAAAGTAACAAAGACAATAGCCTTTTACGTGACGACTTGGTTTGTGCCATCCATCACTAAACGACCATATCTTTCACCTAACTGGGAAAAAGATTGCTGCAATTAAGATAACTTGAGCACGTGGAACAAGAAAAATCACCTGTATCAATGAAACCAATGATTACATTAACTTGGTTCTTGGTGGAAAAACCTGGGATTTCCATTGTTTCATCATCACTGAGTCCCATGAAATCCCATGAATGAGTTGTATGCAGATTCCTCTTAGTATTAGGAAATACAGATACCACTCCAGGCATTTCTGTTTCGTTTCAACATTAAAGACAAATTTTCGTATCAATCTCAAATAGTGGACTGAGTGCAAACCATCAAAGTAGGTAAACAAAAGGGCAACCCGATGCACTAAAGCTCACACTATGCACCACGGGGTTCGGAGAAGGGCTTACTGGATATTTCAGAAGCCTGTGCCTCAGTCAACTTGGCTGCAAAGCCTTTAAAACCATGCCTATAACTGTATACAAGAGAAGTCTTGGCTTGTTCAACGCTGCAAAGATTACCACTTCAGTTTTTTTGCCAAAAACAAAACCAGGAAAAAAGGGCAAAAAACTCATAGCTAAAAGTAAAGAAAAAACTTACTTTCCTCTATGAATAGCAGTAAGCATTTGATGATTTTGCCTTAAAATTTCATCTGGGTGTTCATCATTATCTTTGCTTCCCATGTACACCACATATAACTGAACAAATAAAAAATCAAAAACACAAGAACTTCACCAACTATTCACCTTTTCTCAAAACATCATTCAAATATACATCCTTAATAACAGCAAATAAAAACCCATGTTTCCATAGAGCCAAGATTACCTTTGAAGAAAAGCAGAGACTAATATGTCCAAGAAAAACACAAAGAAAGAGTAAAAAGAGAGTCTTTTCTGAAACACCCATGTCCTATTTTTGTTGTATGAGGCTAGTAAAAGAATGTGTTATCAACTGCAAGAAGGAAAAAGATGATATTTTTATAGCAAGACAAAACAGAGAGAGAAAGAGAAAGAATGATTTGAAATAAAGAGAGAAGGGGGAGAGAGATTGATTATTCAGTGTCACAGGTATACTGTGGTAGTAGTAGTAGTCGTCGTACTACACAAGTATATTTTTCTGTTATACAAAATTAGTATAGCGTAAAACAGTATCCAAAAAAAAACAACAACAACATCGTCACCCCATTATAGTGAAAAATCTTGTAGCACTGATACAAGGCATCAAAAAGAAAATGGAAACGTGAAGACTAGAGAGGGGAAGATAGTGGTGAGTTTGCTTTAAACTGAACCAACCACGAGGGACTCCACTACCTAAGGGAGAGACCGCAGCAACAGTTAGTCAGTAAGTAGACCGTTATAAAGGAAAACACCATTATTCCATTCTTGTTTCTAGTAATTATTCCTTTGCTCTTGTTAATTCGATATGTTTTATTAATAATGTTAATGAATTGGTAAAGTAGATTGATTAATGAAATATCCATTTTTGATATAACGATGACGTAAAATAAAATGAAGAGGATAATTAGTAGTGCTACGTGTCCGTGGAAACGCTATTATTACAGGTGATAATAGTATAAAATAATAGATGGTGAACCAAGGAATGTGGAGAAAGTAGTAGTACTAGTGGCTACTGCTACTAGTAGTATATCCCCCAATTTCCACTCATTATTTTGCCCATTAACCAATGTTAATTCTTCATGGCTTCTTTCGCACGACAACAATAAATTCAATGTATTTTCATAAAGTGGGGTCTGGAAAGGTAGAATATACACAGGTCATATCGTTATCTCCGAAGAAGTAGAGAGACTGTTTTCGATAGACCCCGGCAGTTTCTTTCGCATGACGAGGTTGAAATATTCCTCCAATTCAAGTAACGCTATTTAAGTATTCTCTCCGTTTCGGAGTTTAAGAAAATAATATATATTTTTTTAAATTTTGTGATTCTAAATTAAATTATATCAAATGTACCAAATATTTTTTAATCTTATGGTTTTAAATATGTTATATGAAAAGTTGAAATTAAAGTATTTATAAAAAAAAATAAATGTTTTTTTTAAATGAATTAAAAAAAGTAAGTCATCTTTTTTTAAAACGGAGGAAGTACAAAAAATTTTTAGAAAAAAAAGATATAAAAAGTTTTGAAATTTGTGATCTATAATGTTATTTTATGACTATTTTTCTAGTATAATTTACAATTACTTTTTTTAATATTTAAAAGATGACTTTTATGATTAAATTATTTTAATTATAAAAAATAATATTCTTTTTAAGACAAAAGTAAAAGAAAAGTGTGCCATTTGACTTGGAAGTTGGAGCAAAAGGGGAATTATTTTGGATAAAAATATGTTTTTACGCAATCAGTTTAATTAATAATTATGCCAATTATGTGTAGTTACCTTTAAGCGAACGGGTTGTTTTTTACATGGATGCAGTAACCTTTTTGATATGTACACGGAGGTAAAACGATACACAAGTTAATTTATAAAATTAAACTAGTAATATTAAAAATTAAAATAAAAGAAAAACTTGTTTGATTGTATTAAAAATAGTATTGAATATAGAGTATTAGTGATGTTGAGATAAAATTATACAAGAATTATTTCTTATTCACTATTTAGTTTAATGTATTAAAAATAGCATACGTGGTATAATATTTTAAAAAATATATTGGTAGTTATAAAAATACCTTGCACATTCTTTAGTTATGTATACTATGAGTGATTTTAAGGATAATTTTATCTTTAATCATACATAAGTTACGAAAGCTGCCAAACAAAAAGTTAAATCACTATGTAAAAGCTAAATACCAGTATTATTTTCTTTTCTACAACCCAACGAACCTTTATATCACGATTCACGGGAAGTTAGATAATCCTTTTTACTATGTACAAGTTTTGGTAAATAAAGTACCCCATATTTATATGTGAAATTGTTGAGATGTGTACAAATTAAATTGGCCGCACATCATATAATAAAAAAAAAAACAAAAAAAAAGGGCTCTATCAGGACACTGTAGTCTAAAAAAAGGACAGCTCGGCGTATTAAAGCTTCCGTTATACATAGGGTTCGAGGAAGAACTCGATCACAAGGATCTAGTTGCATTTATATATGTCGGAGACTGTTTTCAAAGCTTGAATTCGTGATCACATGACAATAACTTCACCAATTACTTAATCTAATACTGATAATGAAAAGTTGAGGACATTCATCATCATATATATTGGAGTACCAGAAATGTAATTATTATTCACCAGTAACATTAATTATAGTAGTCATCAACATTTGGTATCTAATTCTATTTGAGCTTTAGCTAGTTGTATAACTTTTTCATCATCTTGTAAAGGGAAAAAAGCTTGAGTGCAAGCAATTCAACCATAGAAAAATATTAATCGGAGATTTTTCCATATTCGGTACAATTGATGATGAGATACAGTTAAATAATCATAGGTGCCTTATGAATTATGATGATAAATAGTACAAGACTCATGTGTTGGCCCATTTTTTTTTTTAAGAAAAAAGGTCAACTTTGTTTTAGTATACAAAAAAAATATTTATTTTATCTTTTGTATCACAGACATGGCATTAATATTTTACTAAGATGAATATCCTTCTTCGTTAGGGATGAGGATGTCTAAGGTGGACGTCCGATGTCATGAATATGACACTGACATTTTAATGAGATGGATATCAAATTACATTAATTCTCTTAATTCCCTTATGAAGATATATATAATGATTCTCTCGTATAAAAAAATGAAATCTCTTGATATCTTATTATTTGAGTAGAAAAAAAAATCTTTTTAAAATTTTTTATGTATAAAAATAAAAATCTTTGATTAAAAAGATCAAATTAAAAAATAAATAATTGTGAAAGACTAAAAACCAGGGGCGGCTCAAGCGAATATGTGGTCTAAGGTCAAATCGAACGGAGGTCTTACGTTTTTAAGAAAAAATAATTATTTTTATAAAGTCTATTTTTTTAATTTTATAATCGATTGCTTCTAATAATTTTTTAATTAATAATAGAGTCAATGCATTAATTTCTTGACACAGAATATTCTGGACTAGATATATCAAACTCCATCTAAATTTTTTTATATCAAAATTTTATTTTTTCTATAAATAATATTTAATATATTTTTTAAAATTTATAATTTATTATTACTGAAAAACGAGGCCCTCAAATTTTAGGGGCCTTAGACGACCGGCTTTTTTCCCAAAGGGTTGAGCCGCCCCTGCTAAAAACTCATTTCTTTCTTCCGTCATATTCAATAATTCTATTTCAACAACTAATTATATTATTTTTCATGTCATAATTCATAACCTAATATTTGCTGAATTCACGGAAGAATGTTGGAAACGTGCATGAAATGAACGTAGCACAAGAAACAGTAAGGACCATTGTTTTCATTGATTTAATTTTCCACTAATCTAGATTTATTCCATCGTTAAAATATAAATAGTGAAATAAATAATTATAAAATTTCACCTATAGCTAATTTAGATCATTCTTAACTAACTTCTTAATCTAACTTTTAATTAATAATTTCAATCTATAGAGAGTAATTAATGTCTACATGTATTTAGGGATCATTTATATAAATACATAAAAATTTTTTTTTTTTTAGTTACAATAACAAAAGCAAGAGATTAAAAATGAAAGGAATAGCCATCAACATCTATTAATTTCTCCAATTTTTTCAAAATGATCTCTTTTCATAATCGAGCATTAAAGCTCACTTAAGCGAATTTGTAGCAGAGAATTCAGTGAAAAATTATAAAAGAGAGAGAGAGAGAGAAAGCAATTCATCAATAATTGATAACAAATAAATTTAGTATAATTCGATTGTATTCAAGAATATTGTCTGCTTCATCTTGAATTTCTAAAAAAAAATATTGCATAAAAGATATAATACATAAACTGAATTATATATAGATGTCAATTTCACAGAATGAATATGGGTGCGTTGTCTTCGTATTTGGGTTTGTGATTCAGTTTTGATGAGTGAATACGAACGTGGATTCATTTGGATTAACGAGGCTCGTATTTTATTTTGTATTTGATTATACAAAACAAATATTTTATACAAATCAACAACAGACTATACAACTTAATTATATATACAATTACAAACACATGATAAGTGTATATAAATAAAAATAACCCATTAATGTAGGGTGATTTTTTTGAATAATAGATTTAATAACGAAAAACACTATATTCACTCCCATTATTCTCTCCTTCTTTCTCAATATTCTTTCTTTCTTCCCCCCAATATTATTTTTCTCTTATCACTGTTACAAATCATATTTTACAGAAAATATGAAATCACAGACAAAATCGTGAGGAAAAATAATAGTTCTTGTGAGAAAAAATTGGCTATCAATTATATTTTGCTTTCAAAATTCTGCTTAAAATACTTATACAATTTCGAAACAGAATCTATTTGAAAAGGAATAATTTTTCATAAATCATGAGGAGGATCTTTCTCAAATTTTTTGTTTTTATTTTCATATGAACTTTACAACTTATCTTTTAATTTTTGAAATACAAAATTAAAATTTAAACTAAAATTCCTCTGATTTCGTATGACTTCAGAATTTATAATATAATTTCAATTATGGTACATTCAATGTATTTATATGTGAAAATTAGCTATGAATATAAATAAACATATAAAATTGATACAAATAAAAATTAGCTCTGAATTTAATATTCGAATACAAAAACAAACATTTACAAGTCATATCTACAAGATAAATATGAATTGATACAAATTCAAATTTATAAATTGATAAAAATTCAAATTATATGTATAAATATACAAATTCAAGATGTATAAATATATACAAATTTATTGATTCAACCATTGTTTTTTATATATTGATACAAAATTCATGATACAACTAAGAAAATTTCTACATGATAGAAATAGACCGATATAACCAAGAAAATTTATACATTGGCACAAATTCAAATATATAAATTGATACAAATTTAAATGTGTAAATGTATACGAACTGGAGCGCATGATGTTTATCCTCAATATGTCAGTAGAAAAGGCGACGAGATGCCGAGGATATAAGTAAGCAAGTCTTACTCCCTAGTAACACGTTTTAAAGTCGTGCGGGACTAGATTGCGGACAATATTATTAGTGGGCTGGTCTATTACAAATGGTATAAGAACCACTCTGCCTTGTCGGTGTGAGCCAGAGTTCAAACTAAATTTAAGAAAATTCCGGTAAGGCGGGGCAAACCTCAGTCCTGAGTCTAGCCAAATCTCATTCGGTAGGGCAAACCTCAGCGAATACGCTGAGTCCATAAGAGGGGGCATATGTAACACCCTAACTTAGGATAAAGAGTGCACATCGGCAGAACACATGAGAGATGCTGGATATATATGTAAGCAAATTTTACTCCCTAGTGACGCGTTTTAAAGCTATGCGGGTCTAGCCCAGAGCGGACAATATATATCACTAGTGGGCTGGGTCATTACAACGAGGAAGAGGAGAATCTATTGTCATGAAATTCCACCGGAGAAGAGGCGGCGAGGAATAAGAGGGGTGTGAGATTTGTCTTCAATGTGTCGAGGAGCGTGAGATTATTTGTCTTTAGTGTGTCATCGAAAAATGACGAGTACAAGGAAGAAGGAAACTGCCCCGACTCAAGAAATTTACCCGGAGAAGGAGGTAGCGAGAAAGAGGGTGAGGGTGGCATCGATTTCTTGTGAAGGGAAAGAGTTTCTGTGCGAGGGAGTTTAATCAGTCGAAAAATTAATCAGACAATGTGATCGGCTACTCCGTTTGTATATGTTAGCCCACGTAAATAATAGTTATTACAACTATCTTTAATCATGTAAAGTATAATTATTATTTTAAACATTAATCGTATGAGGTAATTATGAAATTATTTTACCTATACTGCATTGTTTTTTAATAATAATTGTGAAATTAATTAATAACTCTATCCAAATACAGAATAAAATATTTCTATATTTTATTTTAAAATTATTATATCTAATACCTCGCGTCAAACAACTACTCATCAGTTCATCATCGACCGAAAGAGAAATAATTTCATTTCTCAATCTTTTCTTCCAGGGACAAAATCAATTTGTTGGTACTCATTTATTACCTAAAATGTTAAGAACCCCCCCCCCCCCCCCCAAACATTACTATAGAAATATAGGATAATTTTTTTTGTCAATATAGGACAAAGTAACCAAACAAAACATAAAGAATCTTATGAAAGCTGCTCTTGTACAACTCTCAATTCCAGAGATGTAAACGTATAGGAAATCATAATTAGCTAACCACATAACAACTAGTGTTAAAAAATATATATTAAGTATTGATTAAAATCTGCATTTTTATCCATTCATTTAATTATTTATGTCGATAAATTCAAGATTTGAACTTTGTGAATATAGATATCACATTCTTCCATCTAATTTACTCGATCTAAAATCTATTACTTTGAACCTATTTATTAATTTCAGAACTATATTTTCGTATGTCTCGAAATATCTTTTTTTTCCAACTCCTACATAGTTAAAAAAGAAACAAAATAAAAATAAAAAAGACATCCTTCCTAGTTACAAAAGCAGAAGTTTCATCGAAGAATTCATCATCTATTATATATAAATAAATTAATAAAATACTGATCTTGTATACCCATTGCTCCCCCGGTCGACCTCCCTTTCCACTACAGTCACAATTGTCAGAGGCGGAACTAGGTTAAAAATTGTGGTGCTCTGACAACCTTTTAATCCGATGCGACATTGGTATAATTATATAAGAAATGTATAAAAATTGGTATAAGATGGAAAAAAGCACTCGTGAACCCAGTAAGATAGCTGGTAGTTTTGATTTTCAGGTGAAATCTTAAAGCTTTGGTGTCAATATATGTGTTTGAACCTCCGGAACACGCGCAATCCTATATCTTGGATCCCCAACTGACAATAGTTGCCGTGCAATTGAATAGTTGAGTATACTTTCATGAAATATTTACGTATATCATACATGTTTCATCCATATTAGGTTAAAAGTGTAAACCCAAATAATTATTATTTTACCATTAATTGAAGTTGGTGGTGATAAGAAACAGCTGAAACAATATTATATAGGGATGCACGAATTACGTGAATGTATACAATATATACCTAAATAAATGGCAGACACAAACACATTCCTCATGAACTGCGTCCTTTTGTTCTTTCATCTCTTCTGTCCTGTACGTCTTTTTTTATTTTTGGTCTTCCCTAGCTAATTCTTGTGTGTGTGGTGTGGTCCAATATTAATTAATTAATGTCATCTCCTGCATGCTTTAAAAAATCATTAGTAAATTAATTTCTACGATTTCCATTTTTTCAAGAAAGAAACATACATTTGTAGCACATCGATGTTAATTTTGAACAAACTCTTGGTGAGTTTACTTACTGGATTGGGAAAATAGACCGACAGTATATATGATCGGTCAAAAACTCAAAATTGAATAGGAAATTAGGAAAACAAACTATGGATTTTAAATAAATTTTATTTAAAATTATTTAAGTAGCTAGACACTTTAATTAAAAGTAGCTATGCAAGGTTTGCATTTATCATCTTAACCTTTATATATGTAACAGGATGGAGAAGTAATAGGTCTTTCTCGTTACAACTGCCCCAATTGCAAAAAATTATGTATGTCACGTAATATTTAAATGCATTCCAACTCCTTTTTTCTTTTCTGAAGCAACGAAAATGGAAATGATGTTTTCTGTTTGTTTTCCAATTCGATATTTGGTACTTGCGTTGGGCTTTATTGAGTTTCGATATAAAATACTTCCTAACAAAGACAACTTCAGACCCAATATTCAAATTACGACATCTGATTTAGAATGAAGAAGTATTTACCAGTACTCCACCATAACCTACCTTTAATAGTGGAAATGATAGTGGTGTTATACGATAATCTTCTTGAAAGTTTTTGCGTAGCACAGAGGGAAGACTTGAAAAACAAGCATATTAATTTTCCCAAGAGTAATGAGCAAGATTTATAGGAAAAATTGTTGAAGTTATTGCTTGAATTTGGATTCACGTTTCGAAGCAATACATCAGTCTACGTTTACAAGTCACCAATTGAGATTGAGTAGCAGTATTACGTAAACATTTTTTTTTAATTGTATTATAGACTTATTAAATTGTTGTATGAAAACTTTAGAGATAAGCTAGCATGGCGTGTCAGTAACTCGTTGCCTTGCATGCATATGGACGAATTTTAATTTAACACACAATCAATGCCTTCAAATTAATTAGCTGTCCATACTTCAACATTTAAATTAAAGAACATTTTTTCTCATTTTGATTTAGTAGTAGTTTTAATTAGTCGTATTTATGCTTTACTTTTTAAGGTAAAGATTTGTGCTTTATCTTTAAAAGTAGAGATTTATGCGGTAATCAGAATAAGAAAAGATATTTAAAGGTAAAGCATAAATATGAGTAAGTTTTATATCGTGGTGGTTAGATCAACATGATTTCTTTACGATCGTATTTCATTTTTGTACCTGCTTAAAATTATTTTTCTTGAGCCGAAGATCTTTCGAAAATAACCTCTATGCCTTCACAAGATAAGAACATATAAGATTTTCGTACACACCGTGCTTTCCTAAGACCTCAATGGTAGAATTACACTGATTATGTGTTAATATACATGTTTATACCAATTTTTAAAGATTAATATACTAGCACACAGCACTACTTAAAAAAAAAATCAAAAGCCATTGATTTTTACCTCGTGGAAAGATCCATGGCATGGAACAACTCCAAGTCTAGCTAGTCTGATAAATTATTTTAGTTATAAATGTGCAGGAAATAGTAATTAGAGTAAATAAGTTTACATGAAATCCAATCATAACGAATCAACGATTACTCAAAGAAAAAAGACATCATTTTCCCCAAACTTGTCCGCTCAACTTACTTTAACACTTAAACTAAATTTCTGTTTATTTACCTCCCTTAACATTTTTAAAGTGTATTTGTTTCACCTTTAATGCTGACGTGACATTTAAAAAAAAGGGGGCGCGTTTATTTGTAGAAAAAAATTAATTTCAGTAATTTTATATTTAAAATATAATAGAAATTTTAAAAATAAATAAAAATTGAACACTTTTTCCTTGTTTTCTTCTCCAAAACATCAACAACAACAATAACACTCAAATTCCTCCATTAACAACCTCAAATCCATTCTCCACCAACACTCTCCTTTAATTTTTTTTCATTTTCCTCCATTAACACCACCAAAGAACAAACACGAAGACACTATTAAAAAAAATTCTCCATTGAACACCATCTCAACCTTCAATCCAACTCCCTCAAAATTTAGACAAAAATTAAAGTAAATTGATGATTTTGTCATTGAACCACTATCATCAATGAGATTTCTTTTGATTTTTACTTTTGATTTTTTTTTGTTAATAAGACAATTTTGAATGGTAAACAAATAAAAATTATTTTTGTGTTTGAACAAGAAAGAAGGAAGGCCGGGGGCTGGAAGGGAGAAAGAGCGGGAGGAGGGGAGGCTGGAAGGGGAGAAAGAGTGGGGGGATGGGGGTGGGGCTGGAAGGGGAGAAAGAACGGGGGTGGGGGTAGGGCTGGAGGGGGAGAAAGAGTGGGGGGTGGGGCTGGAAGGGGAGAAAGAATGGGGGTTGGGGGGGCTGGAAGGGGAGAAAGAATGTGGGGGGATGGAGAAAGAGAGGGGGAGGGAATTTTTTATTTAATATATGCATATAAAATATATATTATTTATATATATATATATATATTATATATATATATATATATATATAAATAGTACATATATATATATATATATTTTAAAAAACTACATAATAATAATTATATAAAATATATATTATTTAAATGAAAATGGGGTGGGGAGTGGGGTCATTTTTTATTTATATATCTATATATATATTATTTAAATATATATATATATTATTTAATATTAATATACATATATATATATATTAAAATAGTACATATATATTTTATATATATATATTATATATATATAAATAGTAAATATATATTTTTTGCTTTTTTTTAAAAAAATATATAAAATAGTATGTGTGTGGGATTATTGTTTTTCAAAAAAATTCTAATTTCATACGTGGCAATGACCTGACACTGATGTGACACTAATTTGGCACTGACATGGAGCTGGTATGACGCGTGTGTAACACACTCTCCATTGTGAGAGTGGTATTCGGGTGAAATAAATTCACTTTAAAGATGTTAAGGAGGGTAAATAAACAGAAGTTTAGTTTAAGTGCTAAAGTAAGTTGAGCGGACAAGTTTGAGAAAAATGATGTCTTTTCTCTTACTCAAATGATCAACACATGTTTACCTTCGAAGTGTTTGTAATTTGCTTCTAGGAGTCTTTAATAATGGGCCGGTGAAGTAGATAATTAAGTGCTAAGTATTGCTTCTCCATATAAGGGAAAAGGACATGGGCTGACCATTTTAAAATAAAATGACCCACATTTGAAAAGGTAGACATGTTGTAGCCAGTCGGGTAAATTAATGGGCAAAATTCAGAAATAGCATACTTAAGAGCTTAATTATTAGTTTTATAGCAACAGTTTCATAATTACATTTTATAGCAACTTATATTTTGTATTTTTTTAAAAATGTTGCTGTAAAAATACATATACAATAAATTTACTGTCCTTAATTAACTGAAATTAGTTGAGCTATATATGGTATAATTACCAATCAAGTAAATTTATAGATTCCTTTTCCATTTAAAACTCTTAAAAAATGTGACTTCCGTTATATCTTCACAAAACGTTTACAAAAATTTAAATTTCAGTTTTCCCCATTAACAACTGCACCTTTTCTTAGCAATTTGTTCTAAACCAACCCTGTTTTGGAAATTCAAGCATTACTGTTGCTGAATCAAATTGGACTTATTCTTCTTCAAAATCAACAGCAATTGCAAAATGATGCAGTAATTTGTTTGAATCAAATTCAATTGTTGATTCTTCTGTTCCATTTGTTTGAATTCAACTGTCAGTTGAAAATTCAACAATTGCTATTGTTTAAGGTACATAATCACCATTGTTATTCAATTCAATTTTTTTTAACCATTACCGATGTGCCTATCGAGTTTTTGTTGTCGTCGTTATTTTGTATGTGAAAAAATTATAAATGAAATTCAAGTTAGAATCAATGCAGCAGTTGTCACACTCCTTTCTTTTTACCAAAAAGATATAATTTAGGTTTCGAAAGGGTTTTTATTATCAAAGTGATAAAAGATAAAAATTTATTCAAAACTTAGAGTCGCCACTTGGCATAAATCGGGTGTGCCAAGTCACCCTTGGATATCCTTTTTCAAAATGGTTTTGACTCTATAAAACTGATCCACGAACAAAGATTTCGACTAAGGAATTCTGTTGACTGAGGGAAAGGTGTTAGGCACCCCTGATCCCGTGGTTCGACCACAGTCGCTTGGTGGAGCATATAGGCTAATTTGACACTACGACTGTATAAACCACACAAACCACGCAAAATAATCAATCAAGCAAAACAAAACAAAACAATCCAAAATTTAGTGTTCAGTCCAATTATATAGTCCCGAAATAAAATAAAAAAACAAAAATATAAACCTACTCTATTCTAGGATAATCCTAACTACGCTCCATTGCTTTCCCCACCCGACGTTCTGGGCCTTGATCGTGCGCCGTCTTCAAGTACATAATACGTTGAGGCATTTCCCGGATAAATCAATACAAATTCCTCGAGATATTCCTCGGCCAAATGAATACAATAGATCTCAATGCATAAATCAAAACCACTCCACAAACATTTCATCATTCAAAAATCACTGATCCTAAACTTTGCCTACCCAACCTACTATTTTCCTACCCAACTCGATCTATCATGATTCTATCACGTTCAACATCATCAATGAATCAAAATTTATCCAAATTTACTTTTATCGAGACCAATCCCTTCCCGCATCCATTCACAAAATAATTAATCAATTCTTCGACTACTAATTCAAGTTTTCACATTCAAATACAACATCAACTAATACACAATCACGATTCAAACATACCAAACACACAAATCATTCACGATTACGTAAAAATTAAAGAAAAAGAAGATAAAATTGGACCTCAATGTCGCTTTTAAAAATTGATGTATTATTCCGATTAAACCCGGTAGAAACCGCGTCCAATAACCTCAACGGGTACCACAATCTCGACTACGAACCAACTCCGCTATGAAAATCTCCGGAATTCGATTCAAATACATAATCCGCGAAGAGACAGACAAATATTCAAAAACAAGAACTGCGAAACGAAACGAATAAGACCCACGCACCAATTATCGCCGGAATCAATTCGAACCTTGCCATATTCAACCCAAAAAAACCGGAATCAACCCGAACAGGCTGATTTTAGGCCGATTCAAGCAGTTGGTTCTGATTTTGGTGATGGAGATGGGTTTGATTGAGTTTTCCACTGAAATTTCAGAGTGAAATCGGAATGGGTGTAGTGATTTTCGGTGAAGAATGGCCGAAAAACTCGATCCCTGGTCGATTCCTTCTCTCTCAAACTTTCTCATGTCATCCTCTTTGTTACTCTCTCTCTCACTCCGTCACCCCTCTCTCTCTTCGTTGCTCTCTCTCTCTGTTATTCTTTCCCCTCTCTCTATTCTCCCTTCCCTCTCAATCTCACTGTGTGTGCGTGAGTATAAGAATGAAGAGAATCGAGTGTTATCTCCCCTATTTTCTTTCACTGGTTTGTGTGTATATCTTCTCTTGTGTATGTATTCTTTTTTCTGTGTAGTTAGAGGAAAAATGGAAGATGATGGCTAATTTTCATGTGTTTTTGGGTGGGTCCCTGTGTGTGTATTTTTTGAGTGTCTTTTTGTGTATTGTTCTCTTTCTTTGTGAATAAGAAATGTGAGGGGTCACGTGGATGAGGTAGTGAGGGTAGGGTATAGGGTAGGTGGGGTAGGGTGAGTTGGTTAGGATAAGATTTGTTTGGATAGATTAAAACAAGATAAAATTTGTTAGAAATTTTGTTAAGGGTTGTTATTTTTTATATTTTTGTGGGGTATAATCACATGGGTGACGGTATGTAGTAAGGTGAGCTAAAAATGGATAAAATTCAATTTTGGGAGGACAAAATTAGGTGTCTACAACATGCCCCCTTTGAATGTAAACACGAAGTATTTTCAGACAAAGAAGTAGACAACGAGACAGAATTTTATCCCGACCATTATTCAAAGAGAATGAAACAAAAGGGAGGAGGAAAACCGAGTCTACACCAAGACATCCTAACTACCCAAGTTATGAAGGAATCAAGTGACGGGTATCTCAAAGGATTGGAAGGAAGTGGATTATCCCATGTTGGAGAGTCGAGTGAGGTCCCGTCGAGGTTTCGGTCCGCAGCTCTATTACTACATCAGAAATGAAAATTACAAGTTAAAAATAAATAAAATTACAAAAATCCTATCTATACAACTTTTTTGAACTCTTGACTTGAGTTTCATCACCTTATTCTTCAGGAGGGATCCTGACTTGCAATTTCTTCAACTTGTTGTTTGACTTTCAATTTCTTCAACTTATTGTTTGACTTTCAATCTCTTAACCTTGTTACTTCACTTTCAATTTCATCACCCTATTCTTCAAGCAGGATCCTGACTTTCCATTTCATCACCCTGTTCTTCAGGCGGGTTCCTGACTTTCAAAGTAAAAACTAAAACGAGAATTATCCCAAACAAAGATTATGATAAAGAAAGATTTCATTTTTGAAAGTAATGTCCCATTTTCCAGGAGGGTACTGAACAAAAAGTAAAATCCCATTTTTTTAGGAGGGTCCTAAACATAAAGTAAATTCCCATTTGGCAGGAAGGCCCTGAACATAAAGTAAAATCCCATTTTTTCAGGAGGGTTCTGAACATAAAGTAAAAATCCCATTTTTCAGGAGGGTCCTGATCAGAAAGTAAAATCCCATTTTTCAGGAGGGTCTCGAACATAAAGTAAATTCTCATTTTTCAGGATGGTCCTGAACATAAAGTAAAATCTCATTTTTCAGGAGGGTCCTGAACAGAAAGTAAATTCTCATTTTTCAGGAGGGTCTTGAACAAAAAGTAAATTTCCATTTTCCAGGAGGGTCCTGAACAGAAAGTAAAATCTCATTTTCCAGGAGGGTCCTGAACATAAAGTAAAATCCCATTTTTCAGGAGGTTCCTGAACAGAAAGTAAATTCCTATTTTTCAGGAGGGTCTTGAACAGAAAGTAAATTCCTATTTTTCAGGAGGGTTCTGAACATAAAGTAAAATCCCATTTTCCAGGACGGTCCTGAACATAAAGTAAAATTCTATTTTCTAGGAGGGTCCTGAACATAAAGTAAAATTCCATTTTTCAGGAGGGTTTTTCAGGAAAGTCATGAACATAAAGTAAAATCCCATTTTTCAGGAGGGTCCTGAACAAAAAGTAAATTCCTATTTTTCAAGAGGGTCTTGAACAGAAAGTAAAATCCCATTTTCCAGGAGGGTCCTGAACAGAAAGTAAAATCCCATTTTTCAGGAGGGTCCTGAACAGAAAGTAAAATCCCATTTTTTTAGAAGGGTCCTGAACAGAAAGTAAAATTTCATTTTTCGGGAGGGTCCTGAACAGAAAGTAAAATCCCATTTTTCAGGAGGGTCCTGAACAGAAAGTAAAATTCCATTTTCCAGGAGGGTCCTGAACAAAAAGTAAAATTCCATTTTTCAGGAGGGTCCTGAACATAAAGTAAATTCCCATTTTTCAGGAGGGTCTTGAACATAAAGTAAATTCTCATTTTTCAGGAGGGTCCTGAACATAAAGTAAAATTCCATTTTCCAGGAGGGTCCTGAACATAAAGTAAAATTCCATTTTTCAGGAGGGTCCTAAACATAAAGTAAAATCCCATTTTTCAGGAGGGTTTTTCTGGAAAGTCATGAACATAAAGTAAAATCCCATTTTTCAGGAGGGTCCTGAACAGAAAGTAAATTTCCTTTTTTCAAGAGGGTCCTGAACAAAAAGTAAAATCCCATTTTCCAGGAGGGTCCTGAACAGAAAGTAAAATCCCATTTTTCAGGAGGGTCCTGAACAGAAAGTAAAATCCTATTTTTTTAGGAGGGTCCTGAACAGAAAGTAAAATTCCATTTTTCGGGAGGGTCCTGAACAGAAAGTAAAATCCCATTTTCCAGGAGGGTCCTGAACAAAAAGTAAAATTCCATTTTCCAGGAGGGTCCTGAACAGAAAGTAAAATCCCATTTTTCAGGAGGTTCATGAACAGAAAGTAAAATCCCTTTTTTCAGGAGGGTCCTGAACATAAAGTAAATTCCCATTTTCCAGGAGGGTTCTCAACAGAAAGTAAAATTCTCACGGATGTGCATTTCCAATGGTAGCTGAATTAAGTGAAGCAATTTTTTCCCTGTTTTAACAAAGAAAATTTATTAGTTAAAAACTTAGTGGTGGATTGCGGCACTTGACAGTCCCGACGCTTGCTCCAGTGTTCATTCCCTTCATTTTGTTTCAGATTACTGGCACTTTCCCCTGCTTTGTCGTGTCATTGACCCAAACTCAGATTATTAAGAGTGACTCCAAAATAAACACCGTATCTCTGCTTTGTCATGCTTCTCAGATAAACCCTTTAAACCTTGGTATTTTTATGAGTTCCTAAGCTTGTCTGTTGACAAAACTTTCTGCATGCCTTATTCGGCTCACAATCATGTCTCTTTCATATGCTGACTTTGTCTTGCTTTATGCAATTAAAGAAGCTGGTAGCCAATTTTGAAATCTTTTTCTCACTTATTTTGTCATGGACTTGACTCAAAGACACGTGAAAAATGACAATGATTTTTTTTATTTGGATAATTGACTTTACAAAATAAAAATAAAGATAAAAAGAAGAAAGATAAGACAATGAATGTCCCTATTTGAAACAAAGAAACGAAAAATTTATCTAAAATAACAATCAACTCTAATGATTATGCCATGCATTTGGATTAAGCTGCCTAATCTTTTCATCCAAACTTTCACCAATTGTTGTTGAGCTAATAACCCTGAAATTGAGTTACTTCCTTGGGTCAATTGCATTCAGATACCTCATTCGGCTAGTGACACCTTGAAGGGTTTTCGCCAACAAGCCTCTCTCATTTTTTTTCTCTCGGCTCACCATTGAGTTATGGTATCCGTGAGGTTTTTTCACCAAAGAGATTCTCTAATTTTCATTTCTCTCAAATCACAGTCGTCTTATGGTTCTCGTGAGGATTTTCACCGATAAGACTCTCTCATTTTTATTTGTCTCAATTCATCATCGTCTTATAGTGCTCGTGAGGGTTTTCACCGATAAGACTCTCTCATTTTTATTTCTCTCCTAATTCCTTACGCCGAGGAAGACAAGTAGTTCCCAAAATATGCATCACATCCATTGCATGCTTAGCCTTAGCATTCTCAAAGATTGATTTGAAGGTCTTTCTTTGGTTGTAACTTGACTTTTGGATAGGGTTAGAAAGAAAGGATGACATGAGGCTCAAACGACACTTGAAGTGGGGTAGGACTTACAACTTTGGAATCGACTCAAACAATGAGAATTAAATCATTCCCCAGTTTCTTTTGATTGGGTGACTCCAAATTGTTTATTTGGTTGGATCGAGCCCTGAGTAGGGTAGCCTACGTATCTCACCCCCAAAAGAGGAGAATCAATTCACGTGTAGTTCTGGCATCTTATTTTGCATGATTTAGACTTTTGATTCTTTTTCTTTTATTGACACTCTTTTCTCTTTGGATTTTTTTGACTCTATTTGTCTTGACACTTTTTTTTTTTTTGGACATATATTTTTTTTTGAAGTTTTTCTGACTCTATTGTTTTGCTCGACACTTTTCTTTTGAGCTTTGCTGACTCTATCTTGATTCCAAAAGAGGAGTATGAAAGAAAATAGGACTAAAGCTCAAATGGGGTAAACAAAGGATGACACGATGTTTGGATTGCAGAATGAAATGCCTTCATCATATCAATCCTTGAAAATGCAAGTACATATCATACAATATGAAAGCGAGAGATGAAGATCATTTGTGACATTTCTTAAGCATTAACTTTAACTGAGTCTGTGCGTCACTACTCTTGCACTTTGTTCAACATATCACTCCACTTTTGTTGTACATTCCTCACATCAAATGACTCATGCTTTCATTGAGTTGATTTTTCTGTCCCTCAGGATCACACATCCCCTATTTGACCTAATTGAGCAATGTTTTTCAATTGACGACCAAGTTATTCTTGCGATTCTCAAAATAATTGTCTTAATTTTCCAAGAAGGCTTGAACTTGTCACCAAATGTCTCAGCACTCTACCTATTTTCTCAGATGCTCTCTTTTTCTAACTTTAACCCTCTGATTCAATGTTCATGCTTAAATTGAATTTTAAGATTTGACTAAAAATTCCGCAGGCATGTCATAACACTAGAGTCAACCTAAAATGTACCGTGTAAAAAAACACATATTTAAAACACAAAGGGAAAAAGACACTTCATTTAGTTGAAATAAAAGATAGAAAGGTTTGAACATAAACGACACAGGGTCAAAACAAGATAGATCCCGAACTACAACCTTGAAATAATTTGGAAAATAAAAAAGAAAACAAAACAAACTACCAGACTCTTCCTAGTAGGGAGAGGGGTGACTTCTCAATTGCTCAGTCTGACAACTTAGCCACTGGTTTACACATCAGCATGACTAGAGCATCCACCACGATCAACATTCTGCACCATAATTGATTTATCTTGAATCATCTTTTCAATTTCTCCTTTCAAAGCATGACAATCTTCAATACTATGACCCTGAACATCAGAATGATATGCATATCGTACAGTAGGATCAAAACTTTTTGAATGCGGGTCAGGAGTATACCCAAGGAGAGTAGTGATCATGCCTCGCTGTGCCAATCTCTGAAATAAACTGGCATACGACTCTCCAATTGGTGTGAAACTATCCCTCAATTTCTGCCTCATTTCATTGTTTGGCTTGGATCGAACATCGGGCCTAGAAGGGCTTTGGTATGTTTGTGGAATTGGAGGATGACTTTGAGGAGTTGGTGCATGCCATTATGGGTAAGGAGGGAGTTGAACATATGGTTGTGTGTAATATACTAGATATGGAGGTGGGAAAACAGAGTATAATGGATTTTGGAAGTGATTATGGAGAGCTTGGGTATGAACTTGGGCTTGAGACTGACGGCAACGACGTCGTTGTCTTCTTGGATGTGGCCGTTCTCCAACTACAATAGTAGTGTCATCTTTCTCATTCTTCTTCCCTCCAGGTTCCCTGAATTGATTGCAATATTGTCCCAAATGTTTCACGGATTCCTCATGCCCATCTTGCTCCTCAAATTTCGACATCTTAAAGATTGGAGGAAGGTTAGAACTTGAAGGTATGCCCCAGTCTTTGTATGAAACATCTTCTTTTTCTCATAGGTCCTAGAAAATTTTTCATAGCATTTTCTGTACTCTTCATTTTTCCAACCATTTTCTCTGGCTCTTCTGGCACACAGGACTTCTTGTTAAGAAATTTTGGTGGTCCAGTTAACTTAAAAGTTGGATCAGGAGTATAACAATGATCACCAATAGTATTGAACAAGGGTCCACTAGCAGCATGAAGAAGCATAACAGTTGGGTTGCTAGCCAATGTAGAAGCCTCAGTAGAGGATTGAGCAACAAGATCACGGATAACATGTGGTGCTGTGAATGTAGCAGGCTTATACTGAGGAGCTAGAGGAAAAATGGTGAAAGTATTGAGATGCTTTGGGCTTGGAATGAATTCTGAGTCATGTTGCGGTGCCTCAACAAAAGTAGGAAACTGACTCTCCAATTTTGGTGGAAAACTCGAGGTATTTGTAGGATCAATAGCGGGAAATGGAGGAGGAGGCAACCCACTAGCCCAAGCTCGATGCATTTCTGTTATTTGTTGCCTTAATCTCCTAATCTCTTGCTTCAAACTTTCATTTTCTTGATTCTTTGTTTGATCCATGATGTCACTCTCTATATCCTTGTTGGACACAGTTAACTCTCCCTCGGACCTGGTGTAAAGGCGTTAGAACGCAACACTTTTTTTTTCAAAACCTATTTTTCCTTTTTTAAAAGATCACCGAACCCAAGAAGGGCGCCTACGTATCTCACTCCCGAGAGAGGAGAATCAGGTGTGCGTAGTTCGTGAAGTCTTTCCAAAATGGCCAATTAAACTCTTTTTCCTTTCTTTTTTCTTTTTCTTGAAACTTTAAAAAGAAAAGGAAATAACAAATTGTCAAAAGAATTGACGAAAATCTTTTTGTATTTTTCAGCTTTACACTCCCTATACAAAATGAAACCTATGATTACCAAAGAAAAATCTTTTTGAGTTTTCGATTTTGAATTTCATATGAAAATGAAACTTGAACCTATTAAAGGAAAATCTTTTTGTGGTTTTCTTTTAGAGATGTATATGACACCTACTCTAATAAAGAGTGAAGAAAATCTTTTTGAATTTTTCAAATAAGATCTCCGAACCAACAATAGGCTGCCTACGTATCTCACTCCCAAGAGAGGAGAATCAGGGGTGCGTAGTTCGTCCAGATTGTAAAATTAAAGATTAAATAACCAACTGCACCCCGGCATGAGAGACACGACCAAAGACAGACGATGAAAAAGTCAATAAAATCTTTTTGGATTTTTTAATTTGACACTTCACATAAAACTGACACCAACAACTATGAAAAAGAAAATCTTTTTGGTATTTTCGTTACATGAAATGTACAAAACTTCTACCCTTTTTTTTTAAATTTCTTTTATAAAAACTCCTATTAATTTTTTTTTTTTGGATTTTCGAGTTGTGAATGCTTACAAAAGGAAAATCTTTTTGATATTTTTGGTTTTTGACAAAATGGATGCAAAGGGTAAAAACTACGAGACACTCTTTTTGACTCACCCTTTTTTTTTCGATTCTTTTTTTTTTTGACTTTTCATTGCCTACACCCTTTACTTCTAACACATGTGTTTGCCCAAATCGATATGTCAAATGACCACGTTACCCTTGGAGATGCAACATTTAGCACGTAGGGATGCTTTAGAGGTGAATCTCCTATAAAGGACCAAGTGGGCCCTGCTAGGTCTCAAAATGATGCACATAAGTATGACCTAAAGGCTAACCTATGCTGGGATTTACTAACAAGGCTGTTCGGGGGAGCGTATGGTCGATAATGGCTACTTTGCTTTCCACCTACTCCATACCAGCCAACGGCTCCCCCTCCTAAAATAAGGGTGACTCAACGATAGGTCATGTACACAGTGTGTACTACAGAACTTGTTGCAGAAAAAATTGACTCGGGTTATACACATGATGCCAGATATAAAACGGTAACACATAGGATAAAAACGGTAAACAAAGAGAACGTAGACACTCGACAATGATAAACAATAACACAAAACAACATTCACAAACAATGTTTATACACTCATAATGCCAAACAAAGCTGATACGACTCCAAAAAAGCTCGAATTCTAAAAAAATTCCCCAGCAGAGTCGCCAGAGCTGTCACACTCCTTTTTTACCAAAAATATATAATTTAGGTTTCGAAAAGATTTTTATTATCAAAGTGACAAAAGATGAAAATTTGTTTCGAAAAAGACCTTTTATATTCAAAACTCAGAGTCGCCACTTGGCATAAATTAAGTGTGCTAAGTCACCCTTGGATATCCTTTTTCAAAATGATTTTGACTCTATAAAATTGATCCACGAATAGAGATTCTGACTAAGGAATTCTGTTGACCGAGGGAAAGGTGTTAGGCACCCCACGATCCCGTGGTTAGACCACGGTCTCTTGGTGGAGCATATCGTCTAATTTGATACTACGAATGTATAAACCACACAAAGCACACAAAACAATCAAGCAAGCAAAACAAAACAAAACAATCCAAAATTTAGTGTTCAGTCCAATTATATAGTCCCAAAATAAAATAAAAAAATAGAAAAATATAAACCTACTCTATTCTAGGATAATCCTAACTACGCTCCATTGCTTTCCCCACCCGACGTTTCGGGCCTTGATCGTGCGCCATCTTCAAGTACATAATACTTTGGGGCATTCCCCGGACAAATCAATACAAATCCCTCGAGGCATTCCCCGGTCAAATGAATACAATAGATCCCAATGCATAAATCAAAACCACTCCACAAACATTTCATCATTCAACAATCACAGATCCTAAACTTTGCCTACCCAACCTACTATTTGCCTACCCAACTCGATCTATCATGATTCTATTACGTTCAACACCATCAATGAATCAAAATTTATCCAAATTTACTTTTATCGAGACCAATCCCTTCCCACATCCATTCACAAAACAATTAATTAATTCTTCGACTATCAATTCAAGTTTTCACATTCAAATCCAACATCAACCAATACACAATCACTATTCAAACATACCAAACACACAAATCATTCACGATTACATAAAAATTAAACAAAAAAAAGATAGAATTGGACCTCAATGCCGCTTTTAAAAATTGATGTATTATTCTGATTAAACCCGGTAGAACCCATGTACAATAACCTCAACGGGTACCACAATCTCGACTACGAACCAACTCCGCTATGAAAATCTCCGAAAATACGAAATCCGTGAAGAGACAAACGAATATTCACAAACAAGAATTGCAAAACAAAACGAATAAGACCCGCGTACCAATTGTCGCCGAAATTAATTGGAACCTTGCCGAATTCAACCCAAACAGACCGAAATCAACCCGAACAAGCTGATTTCAGGCCGATTCAAGCAGCTGGTTCTGATTTCAGTGATGGAGATGGGTTTGATCGAGTTTTCCAGTGAATTTCGGAGTGAAATTAGAATAGGTGAAGTGATTTCTGGTGAAGAATGGCTGAAAAACTCGATCTCTTGTCGATTCCTTCTCTCTCAAACTCTCTCACGTCATCCTTTTTGTTACTCTCTCTGTTTCTCTCTCTCTATGTTACTCTTCCCCCTCTCTCTATTCTCCCTTTCCTCTCGATCTCACTATGTGTGCGTGAGTATGAGAAGGAAGAGAATCGAGTGTTCTCTCCCCTATTTTCTTTCACTGGTTTTTGCGTGTATCTTCTCTTGTGTATGTATTCCTTTTTCTGTGTAGTTGGAGGAAAAATGGAAGATAATGGCTAATTTTTGTGTGTTTTTGGGTGGGTCCCTGTTTTTTTTTTTTTAGTGTCTTTTTATGTATTGTTCTCTTTCTTTGTGAAGAACAAATGCGAGGGATCACGTGGATGAGGTAGTGGGGGTAGGTATAGGGTCGGTGGGGTACGATGAGTTGGTTAGGATAAGATTTGTTAGGATAGATTAAAACAAGATAAAATTTATTAGGAATTTTGTTAAGGGTTGTTATTTTTTGTATTTTTGTGGGGTATAATCACATGGATGAGGATATGTAGTAAGGTGAGCTAAAAATAGATAAAATTCAATTTTGGGAGGACAAAATTAGGTGTCTACAGCAGTAAAATTGGAATTCAACTATCTGTTTCAAATTTCAGGTTAAAAATTATTTCAAGTGTAAAAAATTCAGTATTCGACTATTGTTTTGCGGATCGTTTGTTGTTATTTTAATTGTTTTAACAATTGAACAAATTGTAAACAACTTTCGAATTGAAGTTTATTCAATTATTTTCTGAAATACTAGATAAATGAATGATCGAATTTAGATGTTGAATTTGATGATATTCTATGTACCCATATCAAAGTATAAATTATCTGCTCCATATGTATTTTTGATGTGCTTAATGGTAACACTGCATATGTATTTTTGATATGATTAATGTTAACACTGCATATGTATTTTTATTTTGTTGTCGGAATTCTATAGTATAAATGTTTATTTGAAAAGATATTTTACTTTAAGCAAATGTTGTGTAAATGTATTTTTTAAATTGAGATGTTGGCTGTGTAGCTTTGTTTGCACTTAAATCTGAAAAGTGCGTGTTATAACAAGTGACATATGACAAATATGTATAAAACATATCAAATTACAAATTAGGTATGCTCCAGATGTATTTTTTTGATATGCTTAATGTTAACACTGCATATGTATTTTTGATATGATTTATGCTAACACTGCATATGTATTTTTATTTTGCTTGTCGGAATTTGAGAGTATAACTGTTTATGTAAAAATATATTTCGTACCTATTTTACTTCCGTTTGATTCAGTAGTTTCTGTATTTGGTTGAAAACTTTTGCTGTGTTTGTATTTTACTTTAAACAAATATTGTTTAAATGTATTTTTTAAATGGAAATATTGGTTGTGTAACTTTGTCTGCACTTAAAGTTGTAAAGTGTGTGTTAAAATATGTGACATCTGACAAATGTGCATATTTATTTATTTCTTGGTTAAATCAAGTATAAATGGGAAGCATACCAGTCCTTGTGAAGCACTCTGGTCGATGGACGTACGAAAAGAACTTCGAAGAATATGTCACTGATGTTACACTGTTGAACACATCAGCAACATTCGTTAAGCTGGACCATGTTTTGGTATCTCACTTAAGTGTGGATTTAACCAGCAAACGTATTCTATTGGAATATCAAATCACTGCTAATGCAGGACAGATATACATACAAAATGATATGGGTTTAAAGGTGTTTATATTGTAGAAAAAGCTGATACAAGACATGAATAGTCTTTCTTTATATGTAAGCATTTTGGAGAAAGTTGTAGGGAGCAACTTGGAAAGTTCATCTATATGTGTTGCTAAAAGAGAAATTAACTGTAACAACTTGCAAATAGTGATAAATACAACAAATGAAGGAGCTTTGGTGGTTTATGAAGATACAAAAGCATTAGATGTTGTTGAGATGGATATTGTTGAGGTGATTATCTCAGACCCACATCACAAGCATGTTGAGGACGACCAGGTTTACTTGACAATTTTTCTTTAAAGTCAGTCATGAAGGACTATTCAATTAGGGAGAAGTTTCAAACGCACAGTAAAAGGTCAAGTAAGAAAACGTACGTACATTCTATATCACTATGATTTTATTTAATATTACTTTGTATATGTATTTTGAATGTATTAAATCATGTTTGATGCAGTTATACATTGTTTTGCAAATCAAGAAACTGTGAGTTCTTAATGCGTGCATCAGGCATGGGAGACACTGGAATATTTAGAATTAGAATATTCATACTTGAACATACTTGTCCAGTGAAGGAAAAGATCTATCCAAAGGTGCATGCAACTAGTATGTTGATAGCTGGTATGGTTAAACAGAAATTCAAAAATCACAAACGAAAATACAGTGCGACAGAAATAAAAAATGACATGAAGGAAGATTTTGGTATGGATTTGACATACACTTTATGTTGGAGGACCAAGGAAAGAGTGTTAAAAGAGTTGAGGGGTAAGCCATCAACATCTTATGGGAAACTGCCATCATACTTATATGTGCTGAATACTACCTATCCGGAGTCACATATAAGAATGAAGAAGACAGATGATAATGCGTTCTTGTATGTATTTATCTCTCTACATGCATTCATTAAAGGATTCGATCATTGTAGATCAGTCGTAGTTGTTGATGCTAGTCATCTGAAAGGAATGTATACTGGGGCATTTGTAACAACATGTACAATGGACAGAGTAGGTTACCATCATTTAATAATAATTACATTGTATAACTGGTTGTATTTTTTTGTATTTCTGCAAATCACTTGAAAAATACATATATCTACTTCATATATACATATCTGTATATAATTACATATATTTTTAAAGTTTCCTCAATGAAACATGTAAAATTAATTATGTTTGATAGTGAGGTGCATGTAGATTTTATTATATGTAATTGATACCATTTCAGGTAGATAAAATATACAGTTTAATTTATCTGTATTTGTAATAAATACATATGCATTTCCTATATGTATTTACATTGGCCTGCGTAAATTTTTTCTATATATGCAGGTCATATATTTTCTTTGGCATATGGTGTGCTTGATTCTGAAAATGATGAATTATGTATACAGGTCATATATTTTCTTTGGCATATGGTGTGCTTGATTATGAAATGATGCATCCTGTACGTGGTTCTTCGAGAATCTAAAGGAAGTGTACGGGGAAAGACAAAACATGTATGTTGTGTCTGATAGGAATCCAAGCATCATAAAGGCTGTTGGTGATGTGTATAAAGATGTTCCACATTATGCATGTATGTGGAATCTATGGAGAAATGTGAAAAAACTTTATAGATAGTCACACGATGCATTATCAGAGATCTTTTATACAATGGCCAAATCATATTCAAAGTCAGAATTCCAAATGTTAATGGAAAAAGTTGAGGCAACTGATATTAGGGTGAAGAAATATTTGAAATTAGCAGGTTACAAAAAGTGGGCTAGGTCGTATGCAATAGTTCATCGAGGATGAACTTTGACTTCAAACATTTCGGAGTCAATAAATAGAGTGCTTGTATCAGCTAGAGAACTGCCAATTTATGACTTTCTTGAGGAAGTTCGATTACTGTTTGCAAAATGGAATTTTGCAAATAGGCAGGAGGCTTCATATACCTTCACAACACTCATTGAAAAGTTTAATGACATACTCTGTGAGAACGAGGCTTTGTGTACCCGTATGACGGTATGACCTTTTAGATTTATGAAAATTATAATTATGAAAACATAAATATGAAAATACTTTTCATTCAGTTGTAAATTAATGAAAAGATATACAACATAAAAAATATGAACATTTAAAAACATAATATGTATTTTGCATATGTATTTTGTTGTATTGAAAATTATTAACAACTGGATATGTAGTTGGCTGCTCTGTAAAAATGTACTCTGCATATGTATTTTTATTGCATATGTATTTTTTTTTGCAAAATGCTGGTGTGCTTACAACATATCATGGAATATGGAATTCATCTTTTTGTATCAGTGCATTTAATTTTTTATTTTTATGTCAGGTTGTACCAGCCACAGAATATGTGTATACAGTACACGACAAACAAAAGCACTTCATTGTTTGCATCAAGGAAAAAAATGCTCATGTAATGCTTTTAAAATAGATGAGATACCATGTGCACATTCTTGTGCGGTGTTGAAGAAATTTTTTTTGAGAAGGCGCCATACTGTTCTGATTTGTTTAAACCAAAAACTGTTTTGAAGACATATGATGTTCCAATCTACCCGTTGCCACACAACGATGATTGGATAATTTCAGAGAGCATACTTGATGAAATAGTACTGCCTCCAAAATTCAAAAGACCTCCAGAAATACCTGTAAAGAAGGATCATGGAAAATCAGGCCGGGATATGTTTGGAAAGAAGAATATCAACTCATGCGGTGGTTATGGGGCTAAGGGTCACAATAGGCGTTCTTGTAGGAAATATCGCAAATGATACATTTCTTCTTCTGTATTATTTCTTAAACCTTTTATTTTTATTTTTTATAATGATGAACTAATTCAGTTTAGTTAATACATTTATGAATCATTTGACAATTGAAGACAATAATATCTGAATACTGGAGCTATATATGTTTCAAAATCTGAACATTACACATGTATTTTCAAGTAGCTGTTCATATGTATTTTTGACATAGTAAATATATTTTAGGTTAAAGGTGGTAACTTTGATCAACTAAACAAGTATATGATTTCTAATTGCTCAAAGGTTTAAATATATGTGACATATTCTGCAAATATATGTTTGAATTGCATAATGTTATTACTGCATATTTATATTGTAAAAATATATTTGATGTATAATTCATATGTATTTTTAAGAAAAATATCATCACTGCATATGTATTTTGTAACTAAAATCAAATCTATAACTGCATAAAAAAGTCAAATTTCTCTTTAATTCAAATTCTCTTGTATAATGATTTAAAATGAACACATATCAAAATTACATATTAGGTTTGATCAATATGTATTTTCCAACAGCTTTATCTTAACACGGTATATGTATTTTTTTGGGAAATATTTTTAATGTACAATCCATATGTATTTTGTAGCAAAATATCAACACTGCATATATATTTTGTAAATAACTGCATTAAAATCTCAAATTTTACTTTAATTTAAATCCTAATTTATAATTATAGGTAATGAAAACATACTAAAATACATATTAGGTATGTTGCAGTTGTATTTTTGTAATGTTTGATTCTAACATTTCATATGTATTTTTATGCTGAAAAATAATTGATTTATACTACATATGTATTTTTAAGCATAATATGAAAACTGCATATGTATTTTTTAACTACATCTCACAGTAAAAGGTAGAACTCCATAAATCTCACACTACATGTTATATTTAACAATATAGGAAGGTGGTGAAAAACTTTAAAGAACAACAACAACATACTAAAATACATATTAGGAATGGTCCATATGTATTTTTGCAATATTTGATTTTAACACTGCATATGTATTTTTAGGCTAAATACAATTGATTTATACGACATATGTATTTTTAAACATAATATAAAAACTACATATGTATTTTTTAACTAAATCTCACAGTAAAAGGTAGAACTCCATGAAATACACAAATTAAACTTTAATTCAAATCAAAATTAGACCCACATCTACACTGAATTAATTTCATTCAGTTTGAAAATAATTACTATTATAACCTACAAATAGAACCAATTCAAAACATAAAAATTAGTCTGTACAATCAAAATTTACATCCATAAACTAGTTTCTAAACTACAAAAAGTCAAAAATCCATCAACCATCACTAGTTATTCTACTTTGCCTTGCAGGCCTCAAGGGTGCTTCGACATCACTAATGCTATTTGCTTCTTATTTTCGGATCCCATAGTCCCACAAAAGTGCAGCATACCTTGTATGGAGTGCGTTGGGGTCGAACTCAGTCGCAATAACTTTGTGACCATAAGAAAGGAACTCTACATACGTAACCATAAAGACACCACAATCCCTACAAAATAAATAAATAAATTTGATTAAATAGTAAAATATATTTGTACAAACATACAATTTTGGTATCTGTAAATTCAAAACTTACAAGCTTTCACTCGGTTGTTGAGGCAAATCATCTTCAAATAAAACATCAATCATATCTGAGGATTCTTTGTCTTTGTATCTTGGATGGTTTTGAAGATCAATTCCTTTCTTAACATAGAAATCACAAGCTTGGAGACACAATGAAATAATCTTTGCTATTTTCTCAATCTCAGCAAGAACAGCCGCATAATGACCACTGGATTCATATAAATCATACAAGAATATACACCTTTCTGAAAATGATAAAATCATGAGAACCCAGTGATATTTTTCCTTTATATTGATCGGAATAAAAATGTCTTCCACTGTATGCCATGACACTGCAGCATGCATACAAAATCCATTGATGTATTCAATAAGATGGTGCTCCTGTCCTCCAGCATTAAGGTTTTGATGATCCATAGAATATACATCCATCAAAGATCTAATTACCTTCATAAAGTTGCAGTCAACTGTACTGTATTTATACGATTTGTTTGGCTCATTTTTGTACGAACTGTGCGGCCCAAACTTTGACTTCTTTCTCAAGTAGTATAAGCAGACATCAATATGCTGCATTAGTGAATACCACAAAATTTAGAACATTCAAAAAAATTATATACTAAATATTAAAGTGTATGTAAGTAAAAAATACATATGTATTTTTTGTATATTAATGTAGAAGATTTGTGTATCTATAATTGCATTCTTAAAGATCAGTTACATGCAGACAATGTTATTTAATAGTATATGCAACAGTATGTGATGTAGTATACTATATCATATTTTGAATACTTAAAATACATATATGTTAAACCATATGTATTTTAATGTAACCTAATATGTATTTTTAAGTAGTGTTACAGCCGAAATGAAAAAAATTTCAAAATAATATACTAACCGAGTCTGTCCATGTCTGATCTGCAAACCCCATCGTATAGAATCAATTTTTATCTTCAAAAGTCTCAACACCAAAATGCATCTTTGGAATTTCTGATTTTCCATCTTGTAATGTTCCACTTTTCCTTTCCTAGGTATTTTAAGGAGATGGTAAACCATGAAAACATAATTGATACAAAAAAATAATCTAAAGCAATTCAAAAGAACTACCTCTTGGTAGTAGCTTTTAATAGGTCGGCAGAAATCCAGTCCATGAAGTTCTTGACAATCTTCGTATCTATTATTCCATCAATCGAGTGATATAAAAATGAATGTTTCTGGGAAAATATGCATATTAGCCCTGCTGATCTCCCTATATAATTACAAAATACAAAAACTTAATTAATACAAACGTATTTGCAAGACATATTACATTAAAAATTATATATATCTTATTGTACTTACCAGCTGCTGAACCACATTTTTCGGTGTATGGAGATTCCTTGAATTTTGATGGTCGCCTAATCCTTAACTTTGGTCTGAGAGTTTTAACTTCAAGATTAGCAGATGGATGAATCATGATGCTTTTTTGATCGTAGACATTTAAGCTAGGTAGAAATTCATTCGGAATTGTGTTTTGTGAATCAGGCCACAATTGTTCATCCCTCTATTCATCATTGGTTACTTCTTGTGTATTAGGAGATGTCCTAACTTGCTCCTCTGTAGCAAGTTCGACCTCTGAATTCTCCAGTGACTTTAAACTCAAATCAGTGATCCCTCTATTCATCTAACAAAAAAATTGAAAAAAGAATATTACTTTTTTTCTATCAAATTGAACCTAAATAACCTCAAAATATAGTATAGTAAGATACATACTTGAGCATGATCTTCAATAACAGTCTCAGAAGTTTTTGTATTAAAAATTTCATGATGAGATTCTTCTTGACGGTTTGTCGATGGATGTATGATGATGCTTTGTCTTCGATAGGCATTTAGGCTCGGTAACATCTCATCAGGGATTGTGAATTGCGAATCAGACAAAATTATTTCATCAATTTTCTCATCGTTGGTCTGCAAAAAATAAAAGAAAAAAATTTAATTGTCCTCTAGATTATTAAATCATATGAAGACAAAGTTAACATCACTGTACATACTCGACAATCATGTTGAACAACCTTCTCAGAATGTAAGTAATCCAAATTTATACTTCGGAGAAGCTCATCAGGAATTAATTGTTGAGAATTAATTTCAACATTTATTTTTTCGGAATGTAAATCAGTGCACCCCTTGAAAACAAGTAAAAAAATCAAAACATCAAACAAACATGTACTTGTGTCTATTTATATATATGAATTCAAATGAATATATAAATGAAACTTAATTATTTACCTTTGTGCCAAGCAAATTTGCCTGCAATTCCTGATCAACGTTCGAACTTAATCGTTGTGGTGATCTTTCGGTACCAACATAATCCATATTCTGGAGGTCAGTATCTTTATCTGTATGTTGTTGCTACAAATATATATACAAATTCAAATAACCTATTAATACTTGAGTCAAACATAATATGTTTTTTTTATGAAAATGAATATATATATATACAAATACACTAAAAATACATATTGATATATAACATCAAACTCAAAAATACATATTAAAGAACATAACAAAAAAATCACTCAGTATTAAAATACATATGCAGTGTTAAAAAATACATATGAATAAAATTAAAAATACATATGCAGTGTATAGAACACATTAAAAATACATATTCATATATAACATTAAACTCAAAAATACATATTTATGAACAAAACTAAAAACACACTGTGTTGCATGTTATAATATTTTTAATGAACCAAATAATATATATTGTTATGTGAGCATCCTCAAAAATATATATACACACTACATCTGGTGTAGAAAAAATTAATATTTAATGAACAATGCATATGTATTTAATAAGTCAACAACACATAAGAAAATAAAACTTGCATATCATACTAAAGTCAATCTTCAATTCTATTCCAAATTTGAAAGTTCTATTAACCTCAAATGTATTTTGAATATAAACTTTAAAAGTACAAGTAAATATGTATTTGGAACTTTAATATTTACCTTTGTACCGTCAGAAATATTATCCGAAGATTGAACAACATCAGGACTGAAATGTTGTCCAAATTGCTCTAACCCTCCCTCATCAACATTTGGTTTATCAGCTTCTATATCTACAACCTGCTCCAGAAAAAATTGTGTCCAATAACATAACGAGTTATTTTACAAATATGTTGTATTTGTATAAGGTAGTCCAATAAGTATACATATTCAAATCAACTAAGATTTTAAAAGAAAATATTTACCTTGCTTTGAGCAATTGCTTTCTTCATCTTTTTGAACTTTTTTCTCATTAGTCCATGAATTTCTTTAAACTCGTGACGAACTTGTTTTGACACAAAATCAATAAACAAAATTTTTTTCATGTAAAACAAATATTTGCCAAAAAAAAAATTACCTCATCGCGGAATGCATCAAAATCTTTCTTAGAAATAAAGGCTTCTTTCTAAACATGACTCTCAAGCTTTGACACGACCACTTCCTCTACATGAATATCTGGCTTTGACTGTACCTGAGGAAAAATAACCCGAGGTGTTTGCTTTCCTTTCTTCATTTTTGAATAAAATGCCTGTCGTGTTGGAATTGACTTGAAAACTGGTGTCTTCATTCCATCAGCCTTTGCATCACGAGGAGCTGATGTCCTCGTTTGGGTATGCTTGTAAAAAATATTTACTTGCTTTTTCCTTAAAGGTTTCTTCACTACTGGTGTTGATGAATCAACCTTCTGTTTCTTCTTTGAATGTTCGTTGATCTTTCTTGGTGGTGGATCTTGGAAGTCTTCATCAGAATCAACAGAACGTTCATGTTGTATTGTATCCTTCTGTGGTATTTGCAATTTTGCCAGCTCCTTTTTTCGTTGGCTCTATATTCTTAAAGACAACCTAGAATAATAGGTAAATAATATATGTTAAAGAATCAGTTAAACAATTGTAAATAAAAATGTATATATGTATACTGTAAAATACATATTAATACATATGTATTTAGTAACAACAAACCTTGCCATTGTCATTGAACATAGCATTAAGACTGGCAACGGAACCGGAACTTTTCGTTCCGTTCCGGTAGTGTCATTTCCGATTGATTTCCGGTACCGGTAACGACACGGTCCGGTTGGTTCCGGTTTACCGGTACCCAATGTTTCGGAAAACGATACCGGTCCGGACCTACGAAAAATTTCGGTATTTCCGGTTCCGGTTGACCGGTTCCGGTACCGGTTGACCGGTTTCCGGTCCGTAAATTTAACAGATTTAGCCTCTTTTTTTTTTAAAAAAAAAAAAAATTGGTTTGCAACGGCTCTTTTGGCCGTTGCATTTGAGCCGTTATCCCGCCCCCCTTCCAATTACCCCCCACCACCCTTTAAAATTTTTACTATAAATATACTTCATTTCAATTATTTTTTTCACACAACTATTATCAATTTTCATACTCTCTCTTAATATTCTCTCAAATTTCTCTCTTAATATTCTCTCAAATTCTCTCTAAATATTTCTAGTTTTATTATATTAGTTGAACACTTGAAGTTGAGGATTCATTTATTATATTAGTTGGAGTTGAAGATTTTTTGAAGATATTACAAGCTTCAATTATCATCTTTTAATTCCGACATTTGTTATACGTCTGCTTTTACGCAGACGTTCCGTATATTCGTTCCAACTTTAATCTCTTTTTATTTACGTTAATTATCTATATTTTTTTTATTTACGAACATAAATTTGTATTTGTATTGCTTGTTTTAATATTTTATTTTGAAATATGGATTTTGAAAAAAATAGTAGTGGTAAAAAATTAAATTTTGGTAATGTCTTTCGTAGAAATAAAAAAAGTAAGGCTAGTACTAGTTCATTACCGGGTAGATTTAATGAAACTTCATTATCACAACCTAATGGTTTCGATGTTGGTATCGGTATGGAATTAGATAATGAGACCCTGAATAGGCGTTATAATAATTTTGAGGAAGACTTACCAGAGGAAGATGATATAGAAGAACAAGAATTAGGTGATACCCCTACCCCTACTAGTCCGGTTACGGAATTACCGGAACACGATGAAGAACTGTCCCCTTTACCGGAATTTACTAGGGCTAAAGGTACCGAACGTACTAAAAGGTCTTTAGTTTGGAAATTTATGGAGCATGATAGGGTAAAAAGTACTGCTACTTGCAATAAATGCAAGAATGTTTTTAAACATTTGACTGGGGGGAAAAATGGCGGGACAGGATTGCTAACTTCGCATTTGATGAGATGTAATAAAGAATTTATTCGTCTAAAAAATGAGGCTAAGGCAAAAAAAGATGGTACAACATTTGTACATGAATCTGTAGGAGGTAATATGGTTCAAACACGTTTAGACATGTTTAACCCGGCTGAAGCAAGTTCATCCTCGACATATAGTGAAGATGTAGATAGAGAAGAACTAGCGAAAATGGTTGCTGTTATGGGTTTGCCTTTTAGTTTTCCTTCGCATCCCGGTTTTATTCATTATATTCAACGAGTATATAATCCCTCTTTTAAAGGTTTTTCACGAAATACAATTAAAAATGATATTTTTAAATTTCAAGCTGAACATTGTCATTTTCTTCGTTGCTTATTTGATAAATTTGATGGTGGAATATCTGTTACTTCTGATATGGGTACTAGTGTTGTCGGTAATGATTATTTTACTCTCACGGCTCATTGGATTGATCACGATTGGAACATGCAAAAAAGAATTATTGCTTATAAATATGTCGATGAGTCTAAAACCGGTATGTATATAGCTAATACAATAGCGGAGAGCATGAAATATTTTAGATTTATTGGTAAACCTATGGCATGCACATTAGATAATGCTTCTAATAATTTGAAAGCTATTGACGAGTTAAAAACTAGATTATGTTTAATGTATCAAGATCATTTTCATGTTAGATGTTCTGCACATATTTTAAATTTGATAGTACATGATGGTATTCATTTGTTTGGAAATGGTTGTGTTAAAGTGCGAATTGCTTGTAGTTCTATGTTTAAAAATAAAAAAAAGGCTGTAATGGATGATTTTAAACGTAAATGTGAACAATGTGGCCTTCCATATAGAAAAATTCCAAAAGAAATTCCTACTAGATGGAATTCTTTGTTTCAAATGTTTGAAGTTGCTGTTATATATCGTAAACCTATACAATTAGTTTATAATTCTTATAATGAGGATGTTAATTTAATGCTAGATGAAGATGATTGGACTGAAGTAGAAGAACTTTGTAAATTTTTGAAAACTTTTTATCAAGCTACGAACACAGTATCTGCTCAATATACTCCAACTATTTCTTCTGTTTTAGTAACTATTACTGCTATTTCTAAAGTACTTGTTGAATATAAAAAAATATGTCCTAACAAAGAGGCAATTGAAGCTATGATTGAAAAATTTTAAAAATATTATTTTCCAATTCCACAAATTATTTTAACAACTAATTTATTAAACCCATTTTATAAAGAACATGGTACAGTGATGTTGGTTAGAAAATTATACAACAATTTAGAAATTGGACTTCATCAAAAGCCATCAGTTGAAACTTGTTGTGCTAGCATAGTACCTACAGCTAGGAGTTTATATAACTTGTATCAAGTTATGGAACAAAATATTGGGCCGATTGAACCTCCTAGTTCTAGACGTAGATATGATGATTTAGATGACGAGATGGGCGAAGAACTTGGTCTTCAATGTTGTAGGAGTAATGATTTTGATTCGTATCTTTCGCAGGACCAGGAAAATATTAGAGATGAAACTGGAAAACAACAACTTTTATCGTGGTGGAAGACCCGGATCAAACAATTTCCAAAACTTTCAAGGATGGTTCGAGATTTGTTATCAGCTCAAGCTTCTTCAGTTGCTTCGGAGCAAGCTTTCAACGCAGGAAAATTTATAATAGGAGATCATCGGTATTCGTTAGCAAGGGATAGTTTGGAGATTTCGGTATTATTTAGAGATTGGATCAATGCCGAACGAAGAAATTTTGGGCTCCCCAAATTACCGCCCCATATTGAAGACGAAATAGATGAAATTTTTGACGAAAATAGTGATGATGGAATGGAAGAAATGGAGCAACAAGGAAATAGACCAATTCCGGAGGATTTATCCATCGAAGAATTAGAAAAGTTACGCCAAAAAAATTATAGACAATTTAGATATTAATAAGATTCTACAATAGAAATCTAATTCACACAGAACCCTTCCTAGAAGGTGGCTGCGTAGATTAGATTTACATTTAATATCTTTGTAATAAATGTTCGCCTAATTTTGTTTTAAATTTTCTCTTTTGTTTGTTGCAATTATGAAAAAATAATAATATTATATTAAGTATTTAAGTTTATAAAGTTAGAAAATTTTTTAACTTCTTAAACTTAGTAAAAATATTATATTAACTTAACATATATTTTTTAAGTTAAAATTAAAAACCTTTTACAATAATTAAAACTTAAACTTAAACTTATTATAAAAAAGTTAATAAATTATATAAACTATATAAGTTAAAAATATATATATGTATATATATATATATATATTTATATAACTTATATATTAATCTCATTAAGTTACAATTTAAATTATAACTTAAAAAAAAAAAACTGGTAGTCGCGATATTCCGGTAACGTTCCGGTATCGCTCCGGTCCGTTCCGGTTCCACATCGGTAGGTAGCGGACCGGTCCGAACAAGGGAAATTTTTTGGTATTCCGGTTCCGGTAACTCCGGTTCCGGCGATATAAAACGGTAATGAGGTTCCGGTAACGTTCCGGATCCGGTCAAACCGGTCCGGGGGTTCCGGTTCTGGTCCGTTGACAGCCTTACATAGCATTCATCAAAAACTCAAAGCGTGGACGAGGTGCAATCGTCTTCCAATTTGATAATCGGGGAATTCGATTATCAACCTTCGATGCAATCTTTGATGGGACATTTGAACAACACTCGTAAAGCCACACTTGAATAGCCAGTGGCATTCCCTGAATCAAATAAAATTGACTACCAGTTTTCAATCGGTTGTTCAAACTTCTTACCAGATCTTCAAAAGATAAAGAACCCCATGGAAAATCCTTATATCTTCCACTATCGACCAAATCGAAATGAAGATGAGGTATAACCACAGTTTCAACATTAGATAAGACAAATGAATGCAGGAAATACAAGATTGCAAATTTCTCAGCATCCTCATCATTGTCCCCCTCCCATACTTTCTCCGTGAATGCTAGAAATAGTTGTCTTTTCTGTATAATTTCTGCCCCATTGAAATACTTCTCAACCATCCTATTTGGTACACCCTCGTCAAAAATAAAGTCATACCTATTTGACACATAATTCAATCCAGTTATGATAGCAAATTTCTTGGGAGTAAAATTAAGAAAGGTGTCATTAGCACAAATCAGAATCCCAGAAGAAGAACTACCCTTCACCTCAAGCTTCATAACGCATCTGCACAACTGTGCTTGCACTACACATTTCTAGTTCTTCATAAAATAACCAAAAATGTTATTGTCGTAAAAGTTTTTAAACTGTTCCTTATTTAAAATTGCACGTATGCTTCCATAAATATCTTTGTCACTGTACGAACACATGTGTGGTGCAAATCTTGAAAGTTTTCTGACAATGAATATTTCATCCCGCATCACCTATACAAAGAATCATATAACATACAACCAATAAAAATCAAAAACATATAACAGGCATATGTATTTTTATCATATCAAAACTGCAACTAACACTGAAAAATACATATCAAATATACTAAAAATACACATAGCCAATAGACTGTTCTGGGAGTTAAGCTAAAATTAACATGCATATGTATTTTGATCATTTCAAAGCTGCAACCAACACTGAAAAATATATATCATATGTACTAAAAATACATATATCCAACAGACTGTTCTAGTATTTCAAGTAAAATTAACATGCATATGTATTTTTTACCACATCAAAACTGCAACCAACACTGAAAAATACAAATCATTTATTCTAAAAAATACATATAGCCAATAGACTCTTCATGAGTAGTTAATACAACAATATATTTTCACAATTATACTATCATCTTCACAAATCAGCATTCTACAATTCCTAAATATCATCATAACATAAAATACATATTAACTACTTCAAAAAAATAAATATAACTTACAACTTTAACAACATCTTTACTTGGAGAAAAATATATTTTACTCAAAAAATACATTTACAACAAAACAATACCTCTTCCTCGCTAACTTCTTCAGAATCATCATCAAAAGAGATCTGAACATCCTCATCAACCTTACTCAAACCTTCAATTTCTTTCGCTTTCCTTTTCTTCTCGATTTTTTATTTTTTTTCTTCTGAGAAGGCGATTTCTTCAACGTTTTTTTTTCAAAATTTTTTTCATCTTCAGTGGATCGTTGCGAAACTTCGACCTAATATTCTTCGGTTTCTCAGATTTCTTCGACTGTAAAGAATTTGAAATAACTTTAACTACATCTTCTTGAGAGAACCCAAGACTAAAAGATGGTCCACAATCATAGACCAAATTCAAATTTCGTATACCACTAGTTGTTCGTGATTTTGGTGTTTGTTCAGCCATTAAAATAAAAAAACCTTAAATTCTGATTTTGAGATATATCAGAGTATGTTATTTTTTAAATTTACCCTAAAAAAGTGCTAACATGTAATAGCTAAATTAAGAATAGATGAAGATAATCTTTACCGATGGTGCTAAAATAGTGCAAAGTGAAAAAAATTGGAGCGGAAAGATATTCTTGAGGGCGAAAAGAACGGCAAAAATCTTTCAAAGTAATGAAAGAGAAAGCTTATGGCATGAAAAGAGGGAAAACTGAAAGTTACTTCTCCAAGTGGGTAAAAAGTAGGGACCACAATAAAATAATGCTACAGATGTTACAAAATGTAATTTAATAAAATTGTTGTTATTTTTTGTAATTTAATACTTAAGTATGATACTTTATGTATTTTATTCTAAATTAATTCCCTTTTTTAGCCACTTGGCCCAATTGGGCACATGTAGTCTCTATACTCAATTGATACACATTTATACCACATTGATACACTTTTATAATATATTGAATCACTTTTTTAAAAAGAGAAAGGAAATTCTATTCAAGTACGTGCAGTCCCTATACCCAATTGATACTCTTTTATACCATATTGACACACTTTTATACTACATTGATACACTTTGATACCGCATTGATACACTTTTATACTAGATTGATACACTTTTATACCACCTTGATACAATATATATACCACATAAATACATATTTTACAGAGAAAATTTGTGCAAGCATATACAGTAATTCGTTATTCGTGAATTTGTTAACTTCACCTAAAATTTTGTGAAAATTTGTGCAAACATATACAAAATTTATTAAACCCTATACCCTTACTGTCCAAACATTCCTTAATTTTTTTGATTAAAAAAGAGAGATAGGAGAAAAAAAAAAGTAAAAGTGCCGCTATAGTGTTAACTCATATGGAAAAAGATAGAACAATTATGGGTGGACTTGTATTTTATGTTTTTATTTTCGTGGTTGCATCTGAAAACATAAATGGGTGGACAAAGTGAACTTTTTTCAAAAAAAATAAAAAATTAACAACATTAAAAGAAAAAATAAAAAAATTAGTGAAAAACAAACAAAAAAAATAGGAAGAAAGAGAAATGCAACATTTAGGAGCCATTTTGGTGGAAATGGCTACTATATGGTAATATATTTCAAGGACCATTTTTGTGGAAATATTTTGGCCGACAGGCCATTCTAATGTCATAGAAGATTAAGTACTGTTTAGTGATTTTTATTGCTTTACATGGAAATTACTTTAGTTTTCTTGATTCAACATTTCCTATTATTGTGACTCAAAAATTAAATTAATTGATGAAAGTTATCTTTTAGAGTTTGACATGATAGAAAGTAAGTATTGTAGACACCTAATTTTGTACCTCCCGAAGTCTAATTTTATTCATTTTTAGTTCACCTTACCATGTGTCCAACCCCATGTAATTATATCCCACAAAAATACAAAAATAAACAAAAAAATACCTCTAACTAATTTATCTTATCCTAACAACCTACCTAATCAAAAGCTTCCACCTACCCTAACTACCCATGTGATCCCCCCTCCTTTTTCTTATCCACAAAGAAAGAATATATGGGGGACCCACCAAAATTCTCACATCATAACAAATCCATGCCCATTATAAAAGAAAAATTCTAAGAGGAAAAAGGAGGCTCATTCTTTGATCATCATCTTCTCCACAATAACAACAATCACAAAATAATCTTCCTCACAAGAACAACAACAACAACAAAAAAAAAAAGCAACCGGTGAACAGTAACCGGTGAACAGTAACCGGTGTGAAAAGTGACGGTGAACGGGTCATTATTTGTCGAGTTGGATTGCTGGTGTTAAGGTTCGGCTCGAGGTTTCCGGTGCGTACTCTCTTTATTCGAATAACATTGAGTTTGAAAGCTTCAAATTTAAGGTCCAATTCTTTCTTCTCTTTTATTTAATTCTTATGTGATTGTGATTGCGTGCGATTCAATACTGTGGTTTGTTTGTTGATGTGAACTGTTGGTGACATTTGGGTGTGTGATGTTCTAAGCATGATTGATGAATTTTTATTATTTTCGATTGGTGGATTGTGTATTGAAATGGGTTAATCACGTGGTTAAAAATGAATTAAGGTGGGGATTAAAAATGGAGGAAAATGAATATTGATTAATTTTGATGTATTGATAATGTTAAACATGATAGAATTGTGATACGTTGAACTTGGTAGGCAAACGTAGGCTTGGTAGGCAAATTTAGGAATAACGAGTTGTTGGAGTGTTTGAATATGTGCGTGAATGGTACTTTCTACTTTATTGTACGAAAAGTTTAAATTGTACTCATTTATCCGGGGAATGCCCCGAAGGATTTGTATTAATTTATCCGGGGAATTCCCCGAAGTAGCATGTACGCAAAGGAGGCTCGTGATCAAGGCCCAGAACGTCGGGTGGAGTTTAGTTTAGGATTAGTTTAGAATAGAATAGGTTTTATATTTCAGCACCTCTTTTATTTTGGATTGTATAATTTGGACTGAACATTATTTTGGTTTGTTTTGAATTTTGTGTGATTTGTTTGTTTGCTTGTTTTGTGTGGTTATGTGGTTTGTACATTTGTAATGTCAAATTATCCGATATGCTCCACCAAGCGACCGTGGTTGAACCACGGGATCGAGGGGTGCCTAACACCTTCCCCTCGGTCAACAGAATTCCTTAGCTGGAATCTCTGTTCGCGGATCAGTTTTTAGAGTCAAACCGTTTCGAAAAGGATTTTCCAAAGTGACTTGGCATACCGGATTATGTCAAGTGGCGACTCTGAATAAGAAAAAAATAATGTAAATAATCCTTTTTTTTTCGAAACAAATTTTTCATTTTTGTCACCTTAATAATAAAACCCTTTCGAACTTAAAATACATATCTTTTTTTGGAGTCGAAAAAGGGGTGTGACAGCTCTGGCGACTCTGCTGGGGATTATTTCAGAATTCGAGCTTTTTTTGGAGTCGTATAGGCTTTGTTTGGCATTACGAGTGCATAAGCATTGTTTGTGATTTTTGTTTGTGTTTTCACTTTTGTGCATTTTCGTGCTCTTTGTTTACAGTATTTATCCTATGTGTTACCGCTTTATATCTGGCATCATTTGCATAACCCGAGTCAATTCTTTCCGCAACAAGTCTCGGAGCGCACGTCGTGCGCACGAACTCTAGTTGAGTCCACTTTATTTTAGGGGGGGAGCCGTTGGATGTATGGAGTAGGTGGAAATCAAATCAGCCACTATCGACCATATGCTCCCCCGAACGACCTTGTTAGTAAACCACAACGTAGGTCAGCCTTTAGGTCATATGCTTCTGTGCATCATATTGAGACCTAGCGGGGCCCACTTGGTCCTTTATAGGAGACTCACCTCTAACGCATCCCTACGTGCTAAATGTTGCATCTTTGAGGGTAATGGGGTCATTTGACGGACTGATTTGGTGAAAACATGTGTTAGAAGTAAGGTGCGTAGGCAAGAACTGTTGAAAAAATAGAGAAAAAAAGTGAAGTGAGTCGAAAAGAAGAAGAAAAAAAGAGTGTCGTAGCTTTTAGTGTTCTTTATGGCTTTTGTTCTTCACAATCCAAAAATTCAAAAAAAAAAAAGATTTTTACCTTTTGCACTCATTTCTCAAAAACGAAAATATCAAAAAGATTTTTCATTTGTCTCCTTTAGCATGCATTCATAATTCGAAATTTTCAAAAAAAAATAAAATTCTTAGCAGTTTTTATAAAAGAAAATGCAAAAAATGGTATAAATTTGTACATTTCATGTAATGAAAATACCAAAAAGATTTTTTTTTCCTTCATAATTGTTGGTGTCAGTTTAGTTGAAGTGTCTAATTAAAAAAAAATAAAAATCTCAAAAAGATTTTATTCGTTTGTCTTTGGTTGTGCCCTTAAGTTAGGTTCAATCTGTTAGTTAATCGTTAATTGTCCAATCTGGACGAACTACGCACCCCTGATTCTCCGCTCTCGGGAGTGAGATACATAGGCAACCTATTATGGGTTCGGGGATCTTATTTGAATAATCCAAAAATATTTCTTGACTCTCCATTTAGAGTAGGCGTTTCATATACGTCTTTAAAAGAAAACTACAAAAAGATTTTCCTTTAATAGGTTCAAGTTTCATTTTCACATGAAATTCAAAAATCGAAAACCCAAAAAGATTTTTTCTTTGGTAATCACAGGTTTCATTTTGTATAGAGATTTAAACCAAAAATAAAATAAAAAATTTTCGTCAATTCTTTTGACACTTTGTTTCAAGAAAGAAAAAAGAGTTTAATTGACCATTTTGGCAAAACTTCACGAACTACGCACACCTGATTCTCCTCTCTCGGGAGTGAGATACGTAGGCGCCTTTCTTGGGTTCGGTGATCTTTTTTTTTTTTTTTTTAAAAATAAGGTTTTGAAAAAGTGTTGAACTCTAACACATTTGTTGTTTTATGTTGAGTCAGTTTAAGGTGGTTGGTTTGTGGCATTCTGGCTGGTCCTTCACATCACACCAAATCCAAAGGGTTAGTTGTGTTCAACAAAGATATAGAGAGTGACATCATGGATCAAACAAAGAATCAGGAAAATGAGAGTTTAAAGCAAGAGGTCAGGAAGCTAAGACAACAAATGACAGAAATGCATCGAGCTTGGGCCAGTGGGTTGCCTCCTCCTCCATTTCCCTTTATTGATCCTACAAATACCTCGTGTTTTCCACCAAAATCTCAAAGTCAGTTTTCTACTGCTGTTGATGCACCGCAACATGACTCAGAATTCATTCTAAGCCAAAAACATCTCAATACTTCCACCACTTTGCCTCTAGTTCCTCAGCATAAGCCTACTACATTCACAACACCACATGTTGTTTGTGATCTTGTTGCTCAATCCTTTACTGGGACTTCCACAACGGCTCGCCCAATGGTTGTGCGTCCCCATGCTGCTAGTGAACCTATATTCAATACTCTTGGTGATCATTGTTATACTCTTGAGCCTGCTTTTAAGTTAACTGGAACACCAAAGTTTCTGAACAAGAAGTCCAGTGTGCCAGAAGAGTCGGAGAAAATGGTTGGAAAAATGAAGAGTACAGAAAATGCTATGAAAAATTTTCTAGGACCTGCGGGTAAAGAAAATGTTTCATACAAAGACTGGGGCATGCCTTCAAATGCTAATCTTTCTCCAATCTTTGTGATGTCGAAATTTGAGGAGCAAGATGGGTATAGGGAATCCGTGAAACCTTTGGGACAATATTGCAATCAATTAAGGGAACTTGGAGGGAAGAAGAATGAGAAAGATGCATTTTCTATTGTAGTTGGACAGCAGGAAAGGTCAAGAAGACCATGTCGTCGTCGGTCTCAGGCGCAAGCTCAAGTTTATGCCCAAGCTCCACATAATCACTCTCAAAATCCATTATACTCTTTTTCCCCACCTCCATATCTAGTATATTATGCACAACCATATGTTCAACCCTCATCTTACCCACAGTGGAACACACCAACTCCTCAGAGTCGTCCTCTAACTCCACAAACATACCAAAACCCTTCTAAGCCTGATTTTCGATCCAAGCCAAATGATAAAATGAGGCAGAAGTCGAGAGATAGCTTCACACCAATTGGAGAGTCATATGCCAGTTTATTTCAGAGATTGGTACAGGAGGGAATGATTACTCCTCTCCTTGGGTACACCCTTAATCGACGTTCAAGAAATTTTGATCCTAGCGCACGATGTGCGTATCATTCTGAGGCTCAGGGTCATAGTATTGAAGATTGTCGAGCTTTGAAAAGAGAAATTGAAAAGATGATTCAAGATAAATCAATCATGGTACAGAACATTGACAGTGAGGAAAGCTCTAGTCATGCTGATATGCAAACTAGTCAAGCTGTGCAATTGAGAATTCACCCCTCTCCCACTAGGAAGAGGTCTGGTAGTTTGTTTTGTCTTCTTTGCTGTTTTCCGAATTATTTCAGGGTTGTAGTTTGGGATCTATCTTGTTTTGTCCCTTTGTCGTTTATGTTCAAACCCTTTTATCTTTTATTTTTATTAATGGAGTTCCCCCTTTTCATTTATGTTTTAAATTTGTGTTGTTTGTTTATTTGACTCTAGTGATATGACATGCTTGCGGAATTTTTATCCAGATCTTAAAGTCCAGTTTAAGCATGAACATTAAATCAGAGGGTTAAAGTTAGAAAAGAGAGCGTCTGAGGAAATAGATAGAGTGCTGGGGCATTTGGTGATCAAGTGAGGCCTTCTTTGAAAATTAAAGCAATTATTTTGAGAATCACAAGAACACCTTGGTCATCGATCGAAAGGCAAGTCCCAACTAGGTTAAATAGTGGACGTGTGATCCCTATATCAAGATAAACAAGAAGATAAGCAGCTCCACGAAAGCATGAGTCATTTGATGTGAGGAACGTACAACAAAGGTGGAGTTTACATAAGAAGTAGTGACGCACAGACTCAATCTGCTTAAAAAAATATCGCAAATGATCTTCATCTCTCACTTCCAATTGCATGTTATGTACTTGCATTCTCAAGGATTGATATGATGAAGGCATTTCATTCTGCTATCCAAATATTGTGTCATACTTTGTTTACCCCATTTGAGCCTCAGTGTTATTTTCTTTCATACCCCTCTTTTGGAATCAAGATAGAGTAAGCAAAGTTCAAAGAATAGTGTCGAGTAAAAAGATAAAGTCAAAAAGTTACAAAAAAGTTTCCAAAAAAAAAAGTGTCAAGAAAAATAGAGTTAGAAAAAAAAGAATCGCAAAGTGAAAAGAGCGAATAAAAGAAAAAAAATCAGATCAAAGCAAAAGAACAAGCTGCCAGAACTACGCATGACCTGATTCTCCTCTCTCGGGGGTGAGATATGTAGGCTGCCCTACTAAGGGCTCGGTCCAACCAAATAAACAATTTAGCGTCACCCAGTCAAACGAAATTGGGGCATGAGTTAATCCTCATTGTTTGAGTCGATTTCAAAAGTTGTAAGTCCCACCCCCACCTCAAGTATTGTTTGGGCCTCATGCCATCATTTCTTTCTTTCTAATCCTATCCAAAAGCCAAGTTACAACCAAAGAAAGACCTTCAGATCAATCTTTGAGGATGTTAAGGCAAAGTATGTAAAGGATATGAGGATGTATTTGGGAACTACTTGTCTTCCTTTGCACAAGGAATCAAGAGAGAAATAAAAATGAGAGAGTCTTATTGGTGAAAACCCTCACGGGCACTGTAAGACGATGGCGAGTTGAGACAAATGAAAATAAGAGAGTTTCATTGGTGAAAAACCCTTACGAACACCATAAGTAAATGGTGATCTAAAAATGAGAAAGGCTTGTTGGCAAAAACCCTTCAAGGCGCTACTAGCCGAATGAGGTCTTAAATGCAATTGGCCAAAGAAAGCAACTCACTTTCGGGTCATTAACTCAACAACAATTTGTGAGAGTTTGGATGAAAAGATCAGGTGGCTTAATCCAAAATGCATGGCATAATCATTAGAGTTGATTGTCATTTAAGATAAAATTTTCATTTCTTTGTTTCAAATGGGGACATTCATTGTCTTTTCTTTCTTCTCTTTATCTTTATTTTTATTTTCTTTAGTCATTTATCCAAATAAAACAAAAGTTGTTGTCATTTTATTCTTGTTTTTGAGTCAAGTTCATGTCAAAACAAGCGAGAAAAGATTTCAAAACTGGCTACCAACTTCTTCAATTGCACAAAGCAAAACAAAAAGGTCAATGCATGAAAGAGACATGATTGTGAGCCAAAAAAAGGGGTGTGCAGAAAGTTTTGCCAATAGACAAGTCTGGAACTCATGAAAATACCAAGGTTTAAAGGGTTCATTCATGAATAATGGCAAAGCAGAGATGTTGTGTTTATTTCAAAGTCACTCTTAATAATCTGAGTTTGGGTCAATGAAAGGACAAAACAGGGGAAAGTGCCAACAATCTGAACAAAATAAAGGGAATGAACACTGGAGCAGGTGTCGGGACAGACAAGTGCCACAAACCATCACTAAGTTTTTAACTGACAAATTTTCTTTGATGAAATAGGGCAAATTCGTTTCACTTAATTCAGCTACCATTGGAAATGCACATCCGTGGAAATTTACCTTCAGTTCAGGATCCTCCTGAAAAATGGGATTTTACCTTTAGTTCAGGACCCTCCTGAAAAATGGGATTTTACTTTCTGTTTAGGACCCTCCTGAAGAATGGGAATTTACTTTCAGTTCAGGACCCTCCTGAAAAATGGGACTTTACCTTCAGTTCAGGACCCTCCTGAAAAATGAGATTTTACTTTCTGTTCAGGACCCTCCTGAAAAATGGGAATTTACTTTCAGTTCAGGACCCTCCTGAAAAATGGGATTTTACTTTCTGTTCAGGACCCTATTGAAGAATGGGAATTTACTTTCAGTTCAGGATCCTTCTAAAAAATGGAACTTTACCTTATATTCAGGACCCTCCAGAAAACTGGGATTTTACTTTCTGTTCAGGACCCTCCTGAAGAATGAGATTTTACTTTATGGTCAGGACCCTCCTGAAGAATGGGAATTTACTTTCAGTTCAGGATCCTCTTGAAAAATGGGATTTTACCTTCAGTGCAGGACCCTCCTGAAAAATGGGATTTTACTTTCTGTTCAGGACCCTCATGAAGAATGGAAATTTACTTTCAGTTCAGGACCTTCCTGAAAAATGGGACTTTACCTTCAGTTCAGGACCCTCCTGAAAAATGGGATTTTACTTTCTGCTCAGGACCCTCCTGAAAAATGAGAATTTACTTTCAGTTCAGGACCCTCCTGAAAAATGGGATTTTACTTTCTGTTCAAGACCCTCTTGAAGAATGGGAATTTACTTTTAGTTCAGGACCCTCCTGAAAAATGGGACTTTACCTTCTGTTCAGGACCCTCCTAAAAAATGGGATTTTACTTTCTGTTCAGGACCCTCCTGAAGAATGGGATTTTACTTTCTGTTCAGGACCCTTCTGAAGAATGGGAATTTACTTTCAGTTCAGGACCCTCTTGAAAAATGGGATTTTACCTTCAGTGCAGGACCCTCCTGAAAAATGGGATTTTACTTTCTGTTCAGGACCCTCCTGAAGAATGGGAATTTACTTTCAGTTCAGGACCCTCCTGAAAAATGGGATTTTACTTTATGTTCAGGACCCTCCTGAAAAATAGGATTTTACTTTCTATTCAGGACCCTCCTGAAAAATGGGATTTTACTTTCTGTTTAGGACCCTCCTGAAAAATAGGATTTTACTTTCTGTTCAGGACCCTCATGAAAAATATGACTTTACCTTCTGTTCAGGACCCTCCTGAAAAATGGGATTTTACTTTATGTTCAGCACCCTCCTGAAAAATAAGAGTTTTCTTTATGTTCAGGACCCTCCTGAAAAATGGGATTTTACTTTCTGTTTAGGACCCTCCTGAAAAATGGGATTTTACTTTCTGTTCAGGACCCTCATGAAAAATGGGATTTTACTTTCTGTTCAGGACCCTCCTAAAAAATGGGATTTTACTTTCTGTTCAAGACCCTCCTTAAAAATGGGACTTTACGTTATGTTCAGGCCCCTCCTGAAAAATGGGAGTTTACTTTATGTTCAGGACCCTCCTGAAAAAATGAGATTTTACTTTCTGTTCAGGACCCTCCTGAAAAATAGAACTTTACTTTATGTTCAGGACCCTCCTGAAAAATGGGAGTGTACTTTATGTTCAGGACCCTCCTGAAAAATAGGATTTTACTTTATGTTCAGGACCCTTCTGAAAAATGGGACTTTACTTTCTGTTCAGGACCCTCCTGAAAAATGGGAGTTACTTTCTGTTCAGGACCCTTCTGAAAAATAATATTTTACTTTCTGTTCAGGATCCTTTTGAAAAATGAGATTTTACTTTCTGTTCGGGTTCCTCCTGAAAAATGGGACCATGCTTTCAAAAATGAAATATTGCCTTGTGATAATCCTTGTGTGGGAAATTCGAGCAACATTTGTAAGGAGCTGCACTTCCTTATTTGGTAAATCCAGCAACATTTGTGAGGAAACACACTTTCTTGTTTGGTAATTCAAGCGGTATTTGTAAGGAGATGCACTTCCTTGTGTGAGAAATTTAAGCAAATATTGGTAAGGAGATGCACTTCCTTGTTTGATAATTCAAGCAATATTTGTAAGGAGACGCACTTCTTTGTTTGGTAATTCGATTGGCACTCGTAAGGAGACGCACTTTCTTGTTCGGGTAATTCCAACAACATTTATAAGGGGACGCACTTTCTTGTTTTTATAATTCAAGCAATATTTGTAAGGAGACACACTTTGTTATTTTGGTAATTCAAGCAACATTTGTAAGGAGACGCACTTCCTTGTTGGGTAATTCAAGTGACATTTGTAAGGAGATGCACTTCCTTGTTTGGGTAATTCAAACGACATTTGATAAGGAGACGCACTTCCTTGTTTGGGGTAATTCAAGCAACATTTGTAAGGAGACGCACTTTCTGGTGTGGGCAATTCAAGAAACATTTGTAAGGAGACGCACTTCCTTGTTTGAGTAATTCAAGAGGCATTGGTAAGGAAATGCACTTTCTTATTTTGATAATTCAAGAAACATTGGTGATGCACTTTCTAACTTAAGTCTTGATTCCTAGAAGAAGCACTTTCTAGTCGAGTTATTGCACTTAATCCTTAGGAGACGCACTTCCTTGCTAGTTTTCATTTTTCAGGTGACACACTTTTAACTTAAACTTGTATCTCTAGAAGACGCACTTTCTAGTTAGAATCTCTCACTTTAATTCTTAGGAGATGCACTTCTTAGTCTTGGTTATTTAATTTTACTCTTAAGAGATGCATTTCTTAGTCAGAGTCTTGATTCATCTTTGCAACATGCAAGTAGGTATGATGTAACTTTTCCAAAAGTCTTCTGATGATAAACTGGGGCAAAAATTCTATTTCTATTTTTGAAACTTTACTTTTCTGGAAAATAAACGGAATTTCTCTTTATAATAATATTTTTTTGGGATAATTTTCTTTTTAGTTTTGATATGATTTCAGGAGCCTGCCCGAAGCACATGGCGAATAAATGGAAAACTAAGCAACAAGGTGAAGAAATTGAAAGTTAAACAGATTGAGAAATAACAAGTCAGGAGCCCGCCTGCAGAACAGGGTGAAGAAGTTGAAAGCATAGCAACAAGTTGATGAAATAGCAAGTCAGGAACCCGCCTGGAGAACAGGGTGAAGAAATTGAAAGACAAGCAACAAGTTAAAGAAATAGCAAGTCAGGAGCCCGCCTGAAGAATAGGGTGATGAAACTCAAGTCAAGAGTCCAAAAGAAGTTGTATATATAGGATTTTTGTAATTTCATTTATGCTTTAACTTGTAATTTTTATTTTTAATGTAATGACAGAGCCGTGGACCGGAACCTCGATGGAACCTCACTCGACTCTCCAACTCGGTATAGTCCATCTCTTTCCAATCTTTTGAAATACCCGTGACTTGATTCTCTCATAACTTGGGTAGGTATGATGTCTTAAGTCAAGACCCGGTTGTCCTTCCTTCTGTTTCTTTCTTTGAATAATGGTCGGGTCAAAATTTGGTCTCGGTGTCTACTTCTTTGTCTAAAAATACTTCGTGTTTACATTCAAAGGGGGCATGATGTAGACACCTAATTTTGTCCCTCCCAAAGTCTAATTTTATTTATTTTTAATTCACCTTACCATGTGTCCAACCCCATGTAATTATATCCCACAAAAATACAAAAATAAACAAAAAAATACCTCTAACTAATTTATCTTATCCTAACAACCTACCCAATCAAAAGCTTACACCTACCCTAACTACCCATGTGATCCCCCCTCCTCTTTATTGTCCACAAATAAAGAATATATGGGGGACCCACCAAAATTTCCACATCATTACAAATCCATGCCCATTATAAAAGAAAAATTCTAAGAGGAAAAAGGAGGCTCATTCTTTGATCATCATCTTCTCCACAATAACAACAATCACAAAATAATCTTCCTCACAAGAACAACAACAACAACAAAAACAAAAAAAAAAAAGCAATCGGTGAACAGTAACCGGTAAACAGTAACCGACGTGAAAAGTGATGGTGAACGGGTCATTATTTATCGAGTTGTATTGCTGGTGTTAAGGTTCGGCTCGAGGTTTCCGGGTGCGGAATCTCTTTATTCGAATAACATTGAGTTTGAAAACTTCAAATTTAAGGTCCAATTCTTTCTTCTCTTTTATTTAATTCTTATATGATTGTGATTGCGTGTGATTCAATACTGTGGTTTGTTTGTTGATGTGAACTGTTGGTGACATTTGGGTGTGTGATGTACTAAGCATGATTGATGAATTTTCGTTATTCTCGATTGGTGGATTGTGTATTGAAATGGGTTAATCGCGTGGTTAAAAATGAATTAAGATGGGGATTAAAAATGGAGGAAAATGAATATTGATTAATTTTGATGTATTGATAATGTTAAACATGATAGAATTGTGATATGTTGAACTTGGTAGGCAAACGTAGGCTTGGTAGGCAAATTTAGGAATAACGAGTTATTGGAGTGTTTGAATATGTGCGTGAATGGTACTTTCTACTTTATTGCACGAAAAGTTTAAATTGTACTCATTTAGCCGGGGAATGCCCCGAAGGATTTGTATTAATTTATCCGGGGAATGCCCCGAAGTAGCATGTACGCAAAGGAGGCTCGTGATCAAGGCCCGGAACGTCGGGTGGAGTTTAGTTTAAGATTAGTTTAGAATAGAATAGGTTTTATATTTCAGCATCTCTTTTATTTTGGATTGTATAATTTGGACTGAACATTATTTTGGTTTGTTTTGAATTTTGTGTGATTTGTTTGTTTGCTTGTTTTGTGTGTTTATGTGGTTTGTACATTTGTAATGTCAAATTAGACGATATGCTCCACCAAGCGACCGTGGTTGAACCACGGGATCGAGGGGCGCCTAACACCTTCCCCTCGGTCAACAGAATTCCTTAGCCGAAATCTCTGTTCGCGGATCAGTTTTTAGAGTCAAACCGTTTCGAAAAGGATTTTCCAAAGGTGACTTGGCACACCGGATTATGCCAAGTGGCGACTCTGAATAAGAAAAAAATAATGTAAATAATCCTTTTTTTTTCGAAACAAATTTTTCATTTTTGTCACCTTAATAATAAAACCCTTTCGAACTTAAAATACATATCTTTTTTGGAGTCGAAAAAGGGGTGTGACAAGTATATGATTAAATATTATCACCAATATCAGTGAAAATTGATGGTCAATCTATAATGATAAATTAATTAGACCATCATTAACTGTGTCAAATACCTATACGTGCAACAACAAAATATCAGCCTCATTACATTTCATCATCAAATATAAATTCCAAGGCCACTACCTTGTAGAACAAAAAAACAAGTATCAATTTCGTCACAAAAGCTAAGATGGCGGCCTTTGAAAAACTCTATGAGACACTGGGGGACAAAGACAGAGATAAGAAATTTTACAGGCTTCCAAGACGAGGAGATGAGGGCTCGAGACCTGAATTAAGTGAAGTGTATCAAGGATGAGGATGATCTAGCGGATCAAGCAACGATGGCAAGCCTACTTTTATAAATTATTGAACAAGGTGGGTGCTAGAGATATTGTGCTGGGGAGTTGTAGCACTCTGAGAGACATGGGGATTTTGGATATTATGGATGAATTACGATTAAGAAAGTGATGCGAGTTGTTAGTAAGATGAGTAGGGGAGAGCGACTGGATCTGTTGAGATCCAGGTGATGTTCTTAAAGAGCTCGGGCGGGGGCAGCTATAGAGCAGTTGACTGAGTTATTCAATTTTATTTATAAGACACTAATATACCCAACAAATGGAGGTGGGTACAATGGTCCCATTTTATGAGAATGAGGGTGACATTCATAATTTTAACAATTGTAGGAGTATCAAGTTGTTAATTTACACTCTGAAAGTTTGGGAGCGAGTGGTGGAGATGGGGTATGCGAGGCTAAATGTTATATAATTTTACTATCATTCACCGCAAGTTTGTCTCTTTTTAGTACGTATTGTTTTGAGCATGAATGTTGAAAATTATGCCTGAGTTTTGTGTTGTGAGTTTGCAAGAATATATTGAGGGACCTGGAGAGTAAATGATAAAAGAAGAGGTAAGAACATAAAATGTTATGTAGTATACCAAGGAAGTGGCCAACCTAAGACTTACGTCAATCGCCTCGCCTTGCAATTGTGGAGAGAAGAAGACAACTTGCTGAAATTTCTATTGAAGAGCTTCTGCTCCACTGCCTTGCTTTGGTTTAGTGGTGCGAAATAACACTATTGAAGAATCTATTGTTCCCACACCTTTCTTCAGGCAGTGGCGTGAGTTTTTGAAATGCTCAGAAGTTTAATTGTCAGTTGCACCACTGACATATTTTTTGCCAGTGGCGCGAAAGAGAGATTTTCTAGTTCAAGTTGGAGACTGATTTATTTTTCTCCCACGCATCCTAGGCTCTAAATAGGAGTTCTTGCATGGAAAAAGGGAGACACATTATTTTTGAAGTGTGGAGCTAGGGCAAGAAAATTCTTCCTTCTGATTTATTTCTTTTCTTAAATTCTTTGAATTCCTCTTGTAACTTTCAAGAAATTTTGGATTTCTTCGCGAATCATGAGTAGCTAAGCATTTTGTTCTAGGGTTTTGATATAAACATGATGGTTGACGTCTAAATATTATTCAATTATCAAGTTTTTCATCATAGAGTTATTTATTTCTTCTTGATTCGAATTATTCATTTGCTTGATCACCTTACGAATACTATAGAGGAGTTGTTTGTTGAACTTAAAAAATGAAACTACAGGTGTAAAAAGAAGAAATACAGCTAGTTTGTGAACCTTATAGGAAAAGGAGGTCGATTTGTCACAAGGAATAGAAATACACCATGTGACCTAGTCTAGTTGATACATACAATCTTAATGTACTCCACTATTAATCGACGACCACAGAAATATAGGCGTTAGGGGTAGTTGAGTAGTCTTAGAGTTGTTGAAAAAATGCTCGATAGGGGATTTAAACCTGCAACTAATAACTCTGAAAAACTAATAGACGTGATGATATGAAGAATCAATCATATTTTTGGAATCGCCAATGCAAGACCCTAGAATTATCTCTAAAAATTATTTTTGAACCAAAATATCTACAAAGCTTGAAACATATTTTCAACGCTTTTGAGTTAATATAGAATAAATAAATCTAAAAGAATTACTTGTTTCTTTTCTCGAATAGTGAAACAAGAATTTGAATTAAACGAGTGATCTTTCAAGTCTCTATGGATGCGATATTTGGAGTCTGGACTCAACGTCCTATACTACTTGGATGACTACGTGCAGTTCCATGCGCAATTGGGCGCAGCAATAGGGGTGAGAAGGGGTGTGTCCATATTCGAGAACCAATTTGGATTATGTCAAGGTGATCTACTATGGAATCCATCCATCTGGTGAGGAGAATGATCGAGCAATATCGAGAAAAGAAACGGGACTTACATATAGTATCCATTAATATTGAGAAGGCCTATGACAAAGTTCTAAGGGATGTCCTTTGGAGATGCCTGGAGGCTAGAGGTGTACTGATGGCTTACATTAGAGCGATAAAAGACATATATGATGGAGCTATGATGTAGGTTAGAACGGAGGGAGAAGACTCAAAGCATTACTCTGTAGAAATGGGGTTGCACCAGGGATCAACTTTTATTCCTAACCTCTTTATTGTGGTAATGGATGTTTTGATGAAGGGCATCCAAGATGAGGTGCCTTGATGTATGTTACTTGCATATGATATAGTATTTATTAATGAGATGTGTATCAACGTGAATGTTAGGTTAGAGGTCTGGAGACAAACTCCGAAAACCAAAGGGTTTAAGTTAAGTAGGACTAAAATAAAGTATGTGGAATGAAAATTTAGTGAGAAGTTGCATGAGGAAGACATAGATGTATGTTTGGACACATAGGCTCTCCCCAATAACTATCATTTCAAGTATGTTGGCTCTATTATCCAGGATAGTGGGGTCATAAATGGTGATGTCACTCATCGTATTTGTGTGGTGTGGATGAAGTGGAGGCTTATCTTTGGAGTTTTCTGTGATAAAAGATATCACCAAAAATTAAATATAAGTTTTATAGAGTGGTGGTTAGACCGACGTTGTTATATGGATTAGAGTGTTGGCCAATAAAAAAATTCTATGTTCAAAAGATGCAGTGGTGGACCCAGGATTTAAGGATAGTGAGTGCTTAAAAAATTTAAAAACTGAAAAAAGTAAAAAATTATCTCAATGAGGTTCGAACCCGGGGCCTCCTTCCAGTGAAAGACCTTAAGATCAACCTAAATGACAATGCACCCACCAAACTTTTTGTTATAGTGGGTGCTTTTATATGTTATATACCTATTTTTCTATATTTTCCATGTAATTATATCTATTTCGCGTCAAGTTTAGTGGGTGCTGAAGCAACCCAAAATCTTACATAGGTATGCCCCTGAAAAGATGCACATCGAAGAACTGAGAATGTTGAGATGAATGTGTGAATGTACTAGGTATGATAGAATCAGGAATGAGACTATTCGAGATAAGGTGGGAGTGAACTCCGTAGTGGACAAAACATGGGAAGCAATATTAAAATGGTTTGGACATATGATAAGGGGAGGTTCAGACGCCCCAGTGAGGAGGTGTAAGAGGTTGGATATAGTAGATGTGAAGAGGGGTAAAGGTAGTCCAAAGAAGTATTGTTGTGAGATAGTTAGAAAGGACATGACGCATATTCAGATTACTGAGGACATGTTAAGATAGGGGGATATGGAGGACTCATATTAGAGTAGAAATTTAGTCGGGTAAGAGTATTGTCGTGTACCATAGTATGTTTACTTAGGGTTTTGCCGTAGATATCTATCATTATTGTTGTCTATTGTGTTTCAATTTTTGCACTATTTTTTTTAAAAAAGGGCAGCTCGTTGCACTAAAGCTCCCACTGTGAGTAGGGTCCGGGGAAGGGACCCACCACAAGGGTGTATTATATAATTATTGCACTATTTTGAGGATGATTATTATTTTTATGTGATGGATTAGTTATCATATTTTCTTTACTGTTTTCCTTTTCTTTTTTCCTAAACTTGTTACAATTGAGTCGAGGGTCTTTCAAAAATAGTCCTTTTACCTCCTCGAGGTAGTGGTAAGATTTGCTTACACTTTCCTTCTCCAGATCTCACTTGTAGAATTTTATTGGTATGATATTGTTGTTGTTGTTATTGTTGTATTTGTTATTGTGGAGAAGAGGATGGTGTCACTCTCACTTTTAAAAATAGAGACACGAGAAGAATGAACATAATGTTTCAATATTCAACTTAAAAATATTGACAATTTCTTAAGGTTGTGTCATCTGCAGATGAATAATTATTAATTTTCTTTTAACATTTTGATGGATTTAATAACTCAATTATTTTGATGATTTCTTGACCCGGACCATCCTTTGAACTCTTTTTCAGTCTAGATGTGGCATAAAAAATGGACGTACAAAAGACTATTATCATGAGATACACACATCTCTAAGATTCTAAAATTTTAAGTTGTAGAATTTTGAGTCATTTACACAGACCTATAATTTAAGCTTTAAGAATTCAGTGTTTAAGATTTTTGGCATTGAATATATTAAAATTTAAGTAAACATTTACATATATAGTTATGGTCCTTCGAAAGTATCGGTTCAAATGAACTTTGTGCTGCTACTACATTCCCCTTTGTATTCATATTCAAACAGAAAAATATTTAATTACTTAAAATTAAATTTGTTAAGGTAATATACTTAATTTGAATTGAATATCTTTCAAAGAATGGCAGGTGGGGAACTCATATAATGCAAAGTTCTCATGTCATGAAGTGATGAATTCTTTATTCATTTAATTTTGCAAATGTTTGTTATTCTAGCTAGTATCATTAGTAATAAATATTTTAATTCGAAACACGCTAGAAGTATAATTTGACACACTATTGTCTAGTTCATAAAAAACATATTATGGTTTGTATCACATTAGCTTGCTATCATGTTTTATCTTTACGGAGAGTATTTGGCAATCTTGAAAAATTAAATTAATCTGATTTTTGCTTTCCCATCTAGCATTTCTTTTGCTATTAAATAGACAGTAATATTTAGCCTACTATGTTTAGCAAAAGTGCTAGTGCTAGTCACTGTGTCTTGCTTATTTTTGTAGTTTAAGAGATCTACATTATCTGCTTGCTCAAATAAAGTTTACAAATAAATGAAAAAGACACAAGTTGACACTTTTGATGAATCAATAGCTGATCATGAAAATAAGAGGACCTTTGGATTGTGTTCTCATATGTTTGACTTTTTTCATCCTGAAATTTTGGAACTTATAACGACATTATTAGTTTTTCTTCTATTCAACTTTATTTTTATGGCGGTTCTATTTTTTTTAATTTCAGAACCACCGTAGAGACAAAGTTGAGTAGAAGAAAAACTAATAATATCTCTATAAGTTTCAAAATTTCAGGATGTGAAAAGCCAAACATATGAGAACCTAATCCAAAGATCCTCTCACTTTCATGGCCGATATTGATTCATCAAAAGTGTAAACTTCTGTTTTTTCATTTATTTATAAACTTTATTTCAACAACCAGATGGTGTAGATCTCTTAAACTAGCACTAGCACTTCTCTAAACATCAATAGGCTAAATATTAATGTCTATTCAATAGCAAAAGAAATACTCGATAAGAGAATAAAAATCAGATTAATTAGATTTTTCAAGATTGTCAAATAGTCTCTTTAAAGAAAAAAATGGTAACAAGTTGATTCCGTAGAGATCACAATATGTTTTCTATGAGCAAGTCATTAATGTGTCAAACTGTATTGCTAACGTATTTTTTTAGTTAAATCATTAATTACTAACGATATCGGACTAACAAACATTTGCAAAATTGGAGGAATAAAGAATTCATAACTTCGCATGAGAGCTTTCATTATATGATTTCCACATATATTTTCTTTTGAATGCCATCCAATTCAAATTCAACTATATTTTCGCAATAAATTTAATTTTGACTAATATCAAATCTTTTCAAGCTTGAAATATATAAAAAAGCGAATGCAAATTATTGCACCAAGTTCATCTCAAACTAAATGTATTTGAATCACTACTTTCAAAGTAGAATATAACTCTTAAATTTTAGATTCATCTCTAAAAGAGTAGTGCTTCCATTCAAAATTTTACATCTTAAAGTCTTGGCTATGTATATATCGTTCTTATATTTGTGACGATTCTTTTCATCCGTCATTACGGTATGATAATACAAATTAAACTAACAAATATTCAAAAAATAAAATAATAATACAAATAAATATTCAACAAATAATACACTAATTAAAAATTAAAAGTAAGAGATGGAACAACAATATCAAAATTTTGAAGTATCCAAAAGTTGAGACTTTTGAAAACTTCCACTTGATATTTGTAATTGCAAAATAACAAAATAAAATTAAGTATTTTATGAGATAATTAGAAGAGATTAAGAGAATGAGATTGTAAGTTGTGTTGAAAAGAAGGTTGAAATGGTAGGTATTTATAGAAAAAATTTTGAAATTAAAAAAAAAAACTAAAAGAAAAATTCAGCCAAAAGGTTGTTTTGGCCGTTAGGCCAAGGCCAACGGCTATAAAGTGGTTACTGGTAGGCCAGCGGTTGAAAAACACCCTTTTGGGATGATGGGCCAGTTTTTTTTTTTTTTTAAATTCTAACCAATCCAATCCGATGCACCAATGGGACTGGTCCGATCTATGAACTGGGCCAGTTTATCAGGCTCCATTGACCAGCCGACCCAGCCCCCTAACTAGCCCCTAAACCGGGCAATCTTATCGGTTTCGGGTCTGGTCTGATCTGATCCGATTGGCAGATGGATCGATCTAAATGGGTCGGGACTGAGTCAATTCGGGCCAATTAACAGGCTTAAGAGAAAGTGTTAATGCTAGTCACTGTGGTGTAATTATTTTTGTAGTTTAAGAGATCTACATCATCTGCTTGCTGAAATAAAGTTTACAATTAAATAAAAAAAGACACAAGTTGACACTTTTAATGAATCAATATGTGATCATTAAGTTAGAGGACCTTTGGATTGAGTTATCATATGTTTGACTTTTCTTATCCTGAAATTTTGAAACTTATAGTGATATTATTGATTTTTCTTCTATTCAACTTTGTTTTTATGGTGGTTCTATCTTTTAATTTCAAAACTACCATAAAGACAAAGTTGAGTAGAAGAAAAACTAATAATATCTCTATAAGTTTCAAAATTTCAGGATGTGAAAAGCCAAACATATGAGAACCTAATCCAAAGATTCTCTCACTTTCATGACCGATATTGATTCATCAAAAGTGTCAACTTCTGTCTTTTTCATTTATTTATAAACTTTATTCCAACAATCAGATGGTGTAGATCTTTTAAACTACAAAATAAGTACATGATAGTGACTAACTTTTGCACTTCTCTAAACATCGATAGGTTAAATATTAATATCTATTCAATAGCAAAAGAAATACTAGATAAGAAAATAAAAATCAGATTAATCAGATTTTTCAAGATTACCAAATAGTCTATTTAAAGAAAAAAAAAATGGTAACAAGTTGATTCAGTAGAGATCACAAATGTTTTCTATGAACAAAACATTAATATGTCAAATTGTATCACTAACGTATTTTCTAGTTAAATCATTAATTACTAACGATATTAGAGTAAAAAACATTTGCAAAATTGGAGGAATAAAGAATTCATAACTTCGCATGAGAGCTTTCATTATATGATTTCCACATAGATTTTCTTTTGAATGACATTTAATTCAAATTCAACTATAATTTTGCAACAAATTTAATTTTTAATAATATCAAATCTTTTCGGCGAATGCAGATTATAGCACCAAGTTCATCTAAAACTAAATGTATTTGATCAGTACTTTCAAAGTAGAACACAACACTTAAATTTTAGGCCCATCTCTAAAAGAGTAGTGCTTCCATTCAAAATTCTACAACTTAAAGTCTTGGCAATGTATCTATCTTTCTTATATTTGTAACGATTCTTTCCGTCCGTCATTACAGTATGATGGTGCAAATTAAACTAACAAACATACAAAAAACACAAAAATAATACAAATAAATATTCAACAAACAATACACTAGTGAAAAAAATAAAAATAACAGATGGAACAATAATATCAAATTTTTGAATTATTCGAAAATTGAGACTTTTGAAAACTTTCACTTGATATTTGTAATTACAAAATAATAAAATAAAGTTGAGCACTGTATGAAATAATTAAAATAATTGAGAGAGATTGAGAGAATGAGATTGTAAGTTGTGTGGCAAAAAAGATTGAAATGGTAGGTATTTATAGAAAAAATTTTGAAATTAAGAATTTTTTTTTAAAAAATTCAGTCAAAAGGCTGTTTTAGTCATTAGGCCAACGGCTATATAGTCGTTACCGGTAGGCCAGCGGTGGTAAAACAACATCTTGGGCTGATGGGCTAATTTTTTTTAAAAAATAATTCTAACCAGTCCAGTCCGGTGCACCGTGGGCCTGGTCCGGTCTATCGGGCTCCATTGACCAGCCAGCCCAGCCCCCTAACCGACCCTAAACCCGACAACCTTGTCGATTTCGGGTTAGGTCCAGTCCGATTGGCTGGTAGGCCGATCTAAACGGGTTGGGGCTTGGTCAATCCAGCCTAGTTGACAGGTTTAAGAGAAAGTGCTAATGCTAGTGATACAAATCAGTCCGCCAAGATCCCAAAATAGTCCACAAAATGTGAGAAGAACCAGCAACACAAAGGGATACAAGATGACAAACACAAAAACACACGGATTTACAAAATAATGAAAGGATAGATAGTGAGACCAAGATTATTACAAGATTAAGAACCAAGTATATTTCAAAATTAACCCCTAATGAATGTAATAATCAAAACCACACTCTTACGGTGACCGCCAAGGTAATCGACTCACCTCAAGATCCACCGTTTCCAAGCAAAGAACAATATTGGCTTTTCCAAGCCCTATACAAAGGATGACTTTTCCAAGTCCTAACTAAGACTATACTAAGGTGGTCTACTCTCAAGAGAGAGGATTTCAAGTGTTTCAATCTTTCATCTTTCATCTTTCATCTTTCATCTTTCATAAACTAACTAGCAAATGAACTAATAGAACCTATTTATAGTCTAACTTATTACATAACAAAATGACCACAATACCTTTAATAAAAAAGGATGGTCATGGAGTGTTACTTGGACAAGGCTAAGTAACCAAAATGTCCTTAATGAAGGCCCAAAACCGTGAGTCCTCAATCTTCAATGCTCCAAGCAATCTTTCACACGTGGGATTGCTCTTTGGTGTACTCAAATCGACCCCTCCGTGTAGGATCTTATTTCCTTAATGTGACCAAAGCTTGATGCCCCACGTACTGTCTTCGAATGATGTCATTGAAAGCTAAGGAGGCCATTTGAATCGTATCATCCTCCCATTCTTGAAAAGGATTTGACCTCGAATCCTAACCTTGGAAAACCAAAGAAAGGACACACAAAACAAAATTCTCATGGCATGAGAGTTAGGGTAAGCATGACAAATCACCTCAACATGCCAAGGTTTCAAATATTTAGAATATAACCAAGGATCCTTTGAACTAAATATTACATAATTAATGAAAAATGCACAAAGGATTTGGCTATAGAATTCACCAAAAATGATACTTTGCTTGTCATGTAAACCAAGCAACAATTTGGGTGCACCATCATCACCAATTCTATATTTGGCACCGGGGTCAAACGGGAAGAGTGGCCATAGACACGGGTCTAGACAACACTCTCCTTTCCCATGGTCTCCACCCAAAATAAACGACATACTCTTTACAATAGCATACATATTATCCAGAGAAAATTGAAAGTGGAGAAAGGTATCACTCAAGTCAACTTCTACTAAGGTGCCCTCATGTGTGTACTCACTACTAGTTTCACAATCATCACCATGAGTACTCTCAACAATAAAGTCACACAAAGTAGAAGGAGAAGTAGTTTCCAAAACCACACATCCCTTACCCTTAAAGTACTCTCATCTTCCAAGAAGAGATTTCCATCTTTAGGAGGAATGTTGTCACACCATAGTAGGTTAGTATATCAGCTATAGCTTCTAAGGCAAGCTATACCATAATTTCCACCACTAAGTTTATTAGGAGTGGTTATATCATCTTCAAACAAGACATTATACCTTAAGAGAGCATGATCTATTTCACGGGTAGATTCGAAAAAAACACGTTCATCACTCTCTAAAAGATCAATATCAAGTTTCAAAGAGATTTCAAGTGCAAGATTATCCCAAGAATAGCTCTCGGGTTCACTCCTATTCCTTTGATTAATATTTTTAACATCATCACACACTTGAGATTCATTAATCACATCACACACATCCTCAAGTGGTGGGCAATTTTTACACAAAAGTTGATCAAGATAAATTTCACAAGACGATGTACTTTCATTCAACACTAGGTGGACATAAATTGATCTTACAAGAAGAGTCGATTCGGTCATCAATAGGATCAAATAGTGTATCCACACCCACAATAAGTACACCATCATCAAGTGGCAAAGAAAAAATAGACTCATACATAGGCAAGCTATAACTCACAATCAATGGGCTACTAGCCACACAATTATCATTCACATGCACAAAAGTGTAAGAATTAGTTATTTTACCTTGACGTTCATGAGTATGTTCGTCTTTACCTCGGTGTGAAAGTCCATCACAAGATTGGGCAGCAACTTCCTTCAGAAAGCTCTTATCGTAAGTTGTTTGGACAATTGGATTTTGAGGGAAGAGTTTGGGTAACAATTGGCGTATAATTTCAATGTGTTGTTGCATTTCTTCAAGATCGTCATGGATGCGATCACACGTGGTCTTGAAATTATGTGCAGCCATGGTACCTAACAAAAAAAAAAAGACAACAACAAACAAAAGAAAACAAAAAGCTCCTTAACAACACTCGATACACTCACCTTTGTGATTCTCACAATTGGAGCTGCGAATATTGAAAGTTGCTTATACTCCGGTAGTCAATAAAATGTCAATCCTACTTAGCGGCCAGAATGGATTGTTGTTTTGATTGACTCAAGACACAAAACAAAATTCACTTATGAACTTGAAATAAAGAAGTTACTACGCGTTACAAATGAGAAAAACACACAAATAATGAAGACACGAAAAAACGTATTCAAAAACTAATTTACAACTTTATAGGTATTTACTAGTTGCCAATTAGTATAAGAATAAAAAAAATAAAACTAAGAATCAAAAATAAGAAACTAAGAATCCAATATTTTGAGCCCTAAGTTTTGGTAAAGTACAAAAATTGGTGATGTGGCGGTCTAGGATTGGTTGCGGTTTTTGAAAGGGTCTTATTTTTCCAACTTTGAAATTTTGGTTCAATTTTCAATTCTTGAAGAAGTGTATTTCGACCTTGGGGAACAAAAATATCAAGATTAGAGCCCTTTTTCACATTCAAAAAAGTTTCACTTGTCTTACACCTTTTGGGAAAGACACCTTTTTGAAGGGTTGGTGTCCCTTTCCTCTTTTGGACACCTAGAAAAGTGTTTTTTCCCTCTTTTAGTACCAAGTCTTTTGTAGATCTTTTTGTCCCCCTTCCCTTTTGGTATGTCTTTGGGATTTGTTTTAAAGACTAACAAAGGTCTCACTTCTTTCTACTTGGCTTTTGGATCAAACAACACTATTGAAGAGCTTTTTTGCAACTAGACATGAAGATAGTCTAGAACAACAAGAACTTTCAATAGAAGTTTGAAAACCTAGCCTCACGTTGAACCTCCAACAATCAACAATACCTTTTTCAAGATTAAAAACCACAACAAAATACCAACAACAAGAGCTCAAACCACCTCCAAGTTTTGGTCCACACAACAACACCAATAATGTTTAAGTTCTTGAAACCGTAACAACAATACCAACAACAATGTTCAAGCTTAACTTGGATCTAGACTCAAGGGTGTTAGTGAAGATAAAACTAACACTTAGAAACAACTAAGACAATAAAAACACACCTAGATTTAGACACAAATCTCGGCCAAAACAACAACAACAAGAAGAACACAATTTCGTCCAAGAACACAAAAAATGGACAGATTTGCCTCTTTTTGATTTTTCAGTTTTCTAATACTTTTTTTCCAAGTTTACGAGCCGAAGATTGATATTGTGGGAACAAGATCAAGCCATGATCTGATACCAAATGATACAAATCAGTCCACCAAGATGCCAAAACAGTCCACAAAACGTGAAAAGAACAAGCAACACAAAGGGATACAAGATGACAATCACAAAAACACACGGATTTGCAAAATAATGAAAGGATAGATAGTGATACCAAGATTATTACAATATTAAGAACCAAGTATATTTCAAAATTAACCCCTAATGAATGTAATAATCAAAACCACACTCTTACGGTGATCGCCAAGGTAATCGACTCACCTCAAGATCCACTGTTTCCAAGCAAAGAATAATATTGGCTTTTCCAAGCCCTATACTAAGGATGACTTTTCCAAGTCCTAACTAAGACTATACTAAGGTGATCTACTCTCAAGAAAGAGGATTTCAAGTGTTTTAATCTTTCATATTTCATAAACTAATTAGCAAATGAACTAATAGAACCTATTTATAGTCTAACTTATTACATAACAAAATGACCACAATACCCTTAATGAAAAGGAATGGTCATGGAGTGTTACTTGGACAAGGCTAAGTAACCAAAATTTCCTTAATGAAGGCCCAAAACCGTGAGTCCTCAATCTTCAATGCTCCAAGCAATCTTTCACACGTGGGATTGCTCTTTGGTGTACTCAAATGGGCCTCTCCATGTAGGATCCCGTTTCCTTAATGTGACAAAAAGCTTGATGCCCCACGTACTGTCTTCGAATAATGTCATTGAAAGCTAAGGAGGACATTTGAATCATATCAGCTAGTCACTGTGGTGTACTTATTTTTGTAGTTTAAGAAATCTACATCATCTGCTTGCTGAAATAAAGTACATAGATAAATAAAAAAGACACAAGTTGACACTTTTGATGAATCAATATCTGATCATGAAAGTTAGAGGACCTTTGTATCAGGTTCTCATCTGTTTGGATTTTCTCATCCTGTAATTTTGGAACTTATAACGATGTTATTAATTTTTCTTCTATTAAACTTTGTTTTTATTGATACAAAAGATCAAACTTACAACATGGAATAAAGAGAACAACAAGAACAACATCACTAGAGAATCAAAGGCCCCACTCGACTACTCTAGGTTTTCAAGGCAACAACAAAAATATTCAACAAGATAGATAAATAACACAAGATTGAAATAACTATAGTGAATCGAAAGAGCCTCACACGGCTTCACTATATCAAGATACAAACAACAAGATTACAAAATAATGGATAGTAACTTGACACAAAATATCCTAGAATCTAAGATCCCTAACATGAAGATTAGGATCCTAAGACTAAAAGATATTTACACCAAATTCTTACTTGAATCAAGAGGAACTCATGAACCTCAAGACCCCCAAGTTTCTAGCCAAAGAACAACAAAAGTGTTACTACACTTTGTTGTATAGTTTTGGGTTCACTCTCAAGAACAAGAGAGAGAAGTTCTCAAAATATTACAAGACTTGTGTTTCTTCAATAATAAAAATGAATTAAGTCCAAGAAATAGCCCTATTATTGCCTATTTATAGTACTCCAAAAAATAAAAGGAAAATGACCATTATAGCCTTGGTCTTGGGTGGATTTGGAGTGTAATAAACTTACACTTCAAAGCCCCTCTTCACACTTCAAAACATGGAATCCCTTAGATGAATTAATTACACACTCACACACGGCCATTTGCATGAACATGGCTTGGAGTTTTTGTAACTCCCGAGCTTGGCTACGTGTGAATGGTCTTGAGCTAGTTGTACTTGTATCATCCTCTCCATCTTGAAGAGAATTTGTCCTCAAATTTAGTGGATGTTCATCCTCAACCATGGAAAAAGGAGAGAGGTCACATACGTTGAAGGTGTTGTGCACTTGATATTCCGGAGGAAGGTCAATTTTGTAGGCGTTATCATTGATTCTTTCAAGTACTTGAAAGGGATCATCACCCCTCGGCATCAACTTGGTTTTCCTTTGTGAAGGAAACCGGTCTTTTCTAAGGTGCACCCAAATCCAATCACCCGGTTCAAGAATAAGCTTTCTTCTCCCCTTGTTTGCTTTCTTAGCAATCTCTTGATTTTTCTTCTCAAGCGTTTGCCTCACTTTCTCATGCAATTTCTTCATGGCTTCGGCCTTCTTGATTCTATCTAAGCTAATCATAAGATCACTTGTCAAAGGAGTTAAATTAAATGAAGTGAGGGGGTTGATGCCATATACACACTCAAAGGGAGTCATTCCCGTGCTTGAGTGTATAACCCAATTATATGTAAATTCTACCAAAGGTAGGTGGTCCTCCCATGAAGTCATTTTGCCTTTAACCATTGATCGTAACATAGAACCCAAAGTCCTATTTATAACCTTAGTTTGGCCATTGGTTTGTGGGTGGAAAGATGTAGAGAATAGCAATCTAGTGCCAAGCCTACCCCACATTAACTTACAAAAGTGACTAAGGAACTTAGAGTCCCTATCACTTACAATGGTCCTCGGAACACCATGCAATTTGACAATATTTTCAACAAATAAAGAAGCCACACTTGATGCATTTTCACTTTTTGAACAAGGAATGAAGTGTGCCATCTTAGAAAACCAACCAACCACAACCAAAATGCTATCCCTACCTCGTCTAGTCCTCGGCAATCCTAACACAAAATCCATAGATATATCAAGCCAAGGACGTAAAAGAGTGGGAAGCGGGGTATATAACCCGTGAGGGAGGAGACGAGACTTGGCTCCCTTACAATCTATACATTGGCCGCGAATCCTAGCCACATCCTTGTGCATTCTAGGCCAATAGAATTTCTCCTCCAATATCTCGAGGGTCTTGTCATTCCCAAAATGACCCATTAGAATGCCATCGTGTGCTTCCCTCACAAAAAACTCTCTCCAAGAGCTAGAAGGTACACACAATAGTCTACCTTTAAACAAGTAACCATCAAACTTGGCATAAGGATTTAAACCCCTATCCGAAACCCACTTATTCCTACCCAATTCTTCGCATTCCCTAAAGATAGAAGCAAAGTGAGGATCCTCGGGATACAATGCCTTTAGTCTCTCAAAACCCATTAACTTTGAAGACAAAGTGGACACAAGTATATGTTTTCTAGACAAGGCATCGGCAACCACATTGTCCTTACCTTTCTTGTATTGAATAACATAAGGGAAGGTTTCTAGAAACTCAATCCATTTGGCGTGACGTTTGTTAAGTTTGTCTTGTGCCCGTAAGTGTTTCAAGGATTCATGGTCCGTCCGGATCACAAATTCCTTGGGCCACAAGTAGTGTTGTCAATTGCCCAATGCTCTAATCAAGGAGTACAACTCTAAATCATACGTGGAGTAGTTTAGAGTAGCACCCTTGAGATTTTCACGAAAATAAGCAACGGGTTTTAAGTCTTGCATCAAAACATCCCCTATGCCTACTTTACTAGCATTGCATTCAACTTCGAACGTCTTATCAAAGTTGGGAAATTATAACAAAGGCGCGTAAATGAGCATAGCTTTCAAATCTTCAAAAGCCTTATCTTGCTCTTCACCCCACTTGAAGGGTTGGTCTTTCCGAATGACCTCTGTCAAGGGGGTGGCTATGGTGCTAAATCCTTTGACAAACCTTCTATAAAAACTAGCCAACCCGTGGAAGCTTCTTACTTCACCAATGGTTTGTGGGATTGGCCAATTTTTGATAGCGTCTATTTTGGATTCATCCACTTCGACCCCTCTTGAACTAACAACAAAACCCAAGAAAACAACTTCATTGACACCAAAGGAACACTTTTCAAGATTGGCGTACAACTTTTATTTTCTAAGCACATCAAAGACACTTTGTAAATGCAATACATGCTCATCTATGGACTTGGTATATACCAAGACATCATCAAAATAAACAACAACAAACTTTTCATTAAAAGGCTTCATCACATGATTCATTTGCCGCATGAAAGTACTTGGAGCATTGGTTAGGATGAATGGCATAATCATCCATTCATAGAGACCAAATTTGGTATTGAAGGCGGTTTTCCATTCATCATAGGGTTTCATACAAATTTGGTGATAACCACTCCGAAGATCTATCTTGGAAAATATACAAGAACCATTCAACTCATCAAGCATGTCATCTAATCTAGGAATAGGGTGACGATATTTTATCGTAATTTTGTTGATGGCTCGATAGTCCACACACATATTCCAAGTTTCGTCCTTCTTTGGCACTAATAATACCGGAACCGCACATGGACTCATTCTCTCTTTGATGTAACCTTTGTTGAGAAGTTCTTCAACTTGTCGTTGTAGTTCTTTGGTATCCGTAGGGTTGCTTCTATAAACCGATTTGTTTGGCAATTGTGAGCCCGACACAAAGTCAATTTTATGCTCAATACCCCAAAGTGGGGGCAAACCTTGCGGAAGTTCTTTGGGAAAAACAGCTTCATAATCCTGCAACACAAGAGAAATCAAAGAAGAAATAGAAGAATTAGTGGGGTTAGAGTTAAAATAATGTGCCAAAAGAAGCATGGGTGTGTTCTCATCATGATCCACGAAGAGCTCCTTCTTTCTAACCAACATCACCTTATTTTCTTTTCCATTTGATGTTGAGGCAGCCCCGGATACCCCCACTACCCCACCTACGGGTTCCCCCTCTTTTTCTTTATTTTCGGAATTCTTCCCCTTTTCTTTCAATTCTCTCATTCTTTGATGCAACTTGTTCACTTGTGAAGGCAAAAGTGGATGAAGTGTGACCTTTCGTACATCCTTCTCAAGTGTATATCGATTAGAACTCCCATCATGTTTGGTAGATCTATCATATTGCCAAGGTCTACCTAACAACAAGTGACACGCTTGCATTGGTATTACATCACAAAACACTTCATCATGGTAGTTTCCTACCTTAAACCGTATCACACATTGCCTCATGACTTTCAATTCACCACATTCATTCAACCATTGCAACTTATAAGGGCTAGTATGAAGTGTAGTGGGCAATTTCAAGAAGTTCACCTTAGCAACACTAACAACATTTGCACAACTACCACTATCTATCACTAAAGTGCACACACTACCCTTCACAAGACACTTAGTATGGAATAGATTCTCCCTTTGGATAGGATCATCTATTGCCTTACTAATAATGGTACGTCTCACTACAAAGTTTGGAACAACACACTCTTCTTCTTGCGGATAAACATCTTCTCCATCATCATCATCATGTGGCTCACCCTTCGTTTCCTCTTCATCTTGAGGCTCGGCCTCATTTTCCTCTCTTTTAACACCCACTTCTTTACCAAGTAAATACAATCTACCTTTCTTTAGGATTACATTGCATCGGTTAGGGCATTTGTTGGCTTTATGCCCCCAACCTTGGCACTTGAAGCATTGGAACCCTTTAGGATTAGGATACTTGTGAAATTCTTGCCTTGGAGGAATTTTGGGGACTGTTTTGGGCTCGGGAAGCCTAGTAATGACGGGTTGGTCCTTATTTTTGGGTCAACTCAAAGAGGATTGAACCATATCCTTGACCTTTGGCCAACCCGAGGTTGATTTTCCCTTTGCTTTGAATGACGACCTCTCTTTAAGTTCCATTTCCATCTTAAGAGCCGCTTGGAAAATACCTTCGAAGGTATCAAGCTTATGAAGTGTCAAATGAGTGGAGATCTCTTTGTTCAACCCACACTTGAACTGAATGATGTCATGAATAATTTGTTCTCCACGATGATCAAGCTTCAACATGAGTTGTTGAAACTCATCATAATATTCCATCACACTTCGATTCTCTTGTCGCAAATTGTACAACCTAGCAAGCAACTCATGACGATAACTTTTGGGAAGATACCGTTGCCTCATTAGATATCTCAATTAAAACCATGGTGGTGGTTGTCCATTAATCAACTCATTACCAAACCGTTTGACGTATTCCCACCATGTGTTAGCATAACCTTCAAAGTGAGCTATGGCATAACAACTTTTCTTTTCTTCCAAGATATCATTCACTTGAAATACTTTATCGCACGCCGATTCCCAAGAAAGATAAACCTCGGGGTCACTTTCACCTTTAAATATAGGTAGGCTCAATTTGATGGTATTGATGCCTACGTCTCTCTCTTGGTGTTGGTTTCCCCTTTATCCATACCCTCGGTATCTTCTTAGATCCACACGTCCCCCTCTCATCTCCTCTTACCTTATGTAAGCCTCATCAAAGGCTCCATACCCTTCATAATCTGCTCTACCATATTCCTCAAAGTGGACGGGATGGTTTTGGACGTTTGGGACTTGATTTGGAGGAATTGTATTTTGTGGAGGTGGTAGTATTTGGTTTAGTGGAGCTCGGAAGGGAGAGTTTGGATTTAGTGGAGGTATTGGACGCTCAAGTCCTTCTTGCGGAACTTGAGGAGTTTGGTAATGCATTGGTCTATTGGCGTCTCGGGTTAGGGGATTATGGGTCGTTTGGCTTGCGGCATTTAGTAGAGCTAGTGAAGGATTTGGCAATTGTGGACATGTTTCGGGAGTAACGGTGGTGGAGAAATTTATATAATGGCCACTTGAGGAAACATGTCGAGGGGTAGAAGGGTGAGAGTTTCTTTGACTCTCCATTTGTTTTAACCTCCCGCTAATAGTCATTACTTCTCCCTTTATGGCTCCCACTTCTGTACTCAACCTTTCAAGAGTTTGGGTCATAGCCTCAAGAGTGACCCTCATATTCTCCATTTTATTAGAATCCACGATTTGAGACGTGGTTCCCTCCATTGTCAAGGTATCACCTACACAAGCAACAAACAAGTTAGTTTAAAACCTCTTCTCACTCACACTCTTTTGGTTCACTCACACTCAAGCTCCACAAGTGTTGTAGATTGGCTAGTAACCTGTGAATCCTTAAGGTATGAGTATGCTCTTGTACAGAATGGATTCTTGTTTGAAACTCAAAGAATTCTCGTCGGACTAGATCCAAGAGTTACAATGTATTCAAATGATAAAAGCACACAAAAAAATGTTGACACGAATACAAAGCTTCAAAGGGCTAATTGACAAGCTAGTAGGAATGTACTAGTTTGTTAATTAGTTCTCAAGTCAATTAGATGAAACTAGGAATCAGTAATTAGAAACTAGAACATCCAAATTTAAGCTTAATTATCATGTGAAAAGTAACTAGGGTGACGTGGTAGCATGTCATTGGCCACGGGTCCACATACATTGTTCATCAACTTGAAGCCTTGGTCCCTTTATATCATGTGTAATGGATGACTTGTTATTGGGAGGGAAACATAAAGTTTTGTAACCTTTTTTTTTTCAACTTTTTCAAACTCAAAAGGTGATGTTTGACCTTACTAGTTCCACAAGACAAGGTTCCTTATTTTAAGGGAAAAGTGGTTGTCAAGTCTAGAAAGGTGATGTTGGCAAGTCTTCTCACAAACAACATTTTTAATTTTGTATTGCAACCTTTTTGGATCTATTGATCTTTTAAGACATAGGATGAAGAGAAACTTTTAAGATGAATACAACATCAACACCTTCAAGAACAAAACAACAATACACCACAATGTCACTCTAACATCCAACACAAGTCAAACTCATGGCCACTTCAAGTTTTCACAACAACAAGTCTCTTCTTATTACGCTCAACTTTAGATTTAGACACTTTTTTGTGTTGGGGGGGAAGAGACCAACACAAGAAACAAACTAAATAAGTAAAATCTTTTGTAGAACTACAACCAATTTTCGACCAAAATGTTCAAGAACACACTTTTTGGTAAAAGCTTCCCAAGATTGGTTTTGTAAGAACAAAACCAAGCCTTGAGATTTGATACCAAATGATACAAAAGAGCAAATTTACAACAAGGAATCAAGAAAACAACAAGAACAACATTACTAGAGAATCAAAGGCCCCACTCAGCTTCTCTAGGTTTTCAAGGCAACAACGACAATATTCAATAAGATAGATAAATAACACAAGATTGCAATAACTATATTGAATCGAAAGAGCCCCACACGGTTTCACTATATCAAAATACAAACAACAAGATTACAAAATGATGGAAAGTAACTTAACACAAAATATCCTAGAATCTAAGAACCCTAACATGAAGATTAGGACCCTATGACTAAAAGATATTTACACCAAATTCTTACTTGAATCAAGAGAAACTCATGAACCTCAAGACCCCCAAGTTTCTAGCCAAAGAACAACAAAAGTGTTACTACACTTTGTTGTCTAGTTTTGGGTTCACTCTCAAGAACAAGAGAGAGAAGTTCTCAAAATATTACAAGACTTGTGTTTCTTCAATAATAAAAATGAACTAAGTCCAAGAAATAGCCCTATTATTGTCTATTTATAGTACTCCACAAAATAAAAGGAAAATGACCATTCTAGCCTTGGTCTTGGGTGGCTTTGGAGTGTAATAAAATTACACTTCAAATCCTCTATTCACACTTTAAAACATGGAATCCCTTAGATTAATTAATTACACACTCACACACGGACATTTGCATGAACATGGCTTGGAGTTTTTGTAACTCCCGAGCTTGGATACGTGTGAATGGTCCTGAGCTAGTTGTACTTATATCATTTATGGTGGATCTATTCTTTTAATTTTAGAACCACCACAAAGATAAAGTTGAATAGAAGAAAAACTAATAATATCACTATAAGTTTCAAAATTTTAGGATGAGAAAAGCCAAACATATGAGAACCTAATCCAAAGATCTTCTCACTTTCATGGCCAGATATTGATTCATCAAAAGTGTCAATTTGTGTCTTTTTTATTTATTTATAAACTTTATTCCAACATTCATATGGTATAGATCTCTTATACTACAAAAGTAAGTACACCACAGTAACTAGCATTAGCACTTCTCTAAACATCAATAGACTAAATATTAATGTCTATTCAATAACAAAAGAAATACTAGATACGAAAATAAAAATCAGATTATTTAGATATTTCAAGATTGCCAAATACTCTCTTTGAAGAGAACATGGTAACATGTTGATCCAGTAGAGATCACAAATATTTGTAAAATTGAAGGAATAAAGAATTCATAACTTCACATGAGACCTTTCATTATATGATTTCCACATAGATTTTCTTTTCAATGCCATCCAGTTCAAATTTAACTATATTTTTGCAACAAATTTAATTTTGAGTAATATCAAATCTTTTCCTGCTTGAAATATATAAGAAGGTGGATGCAGATTGCAACACCAAGTTCATCTGAAACTAAATATATTTGAATCAATACTTTCAAAGTAGAACATAACTCTTAAATTTTAGGTTCATCTCTAAATGAGTAGTGCTTCCATTCAAAATCTACAACTTAAAATCTTAGACACGTATATATCCCATCTTAATAATTTTTTGTATTGTAATGATCCTTTCCATTATTGTGTTATGATACTAGCCAAATCGGCATTGATCTTTCAAAGATTATAATTCAAGGAAGAAACAAAGAAGTCCAAGCCACGGTCATCTCAAGGATGCAAGGATATGCTGGGAGGACCCTTTTCAAGTCCCTAAGAGCTCAACACCATCTGTGAAGGATAACTTGGAGTGGGGAGCCAAATTTAACTCAATACTTCAATAAAAAAGCAAGCTCGAGAACTACAAATACTCTAAAGAGTATTGATGAAATTAGATATGATTCAAACCATATTGATACCATCCAATGAGTTTTTTTGGATAGCCCAATGCATACAAAAAGGATCGAGGGCTATTGAAAAGGTCGTTGGAAGATAAAAAAGTGACCGACAATATTTTGGAGTGACATGTTACCTGACCTGTGCCCTCAGGTCATCCACCTACACAATAGGTGCTTCATCTGTGCCAACAGGTTCTTTATCTACACAGTAGATGCCCATCTGCATAGGCATGTGGGCCAAAATTGCCAGCTTGCTTATTTTGTTGAATTTGGTCACTTTTCGGGATCATATATGTAATAAATAGTCCATGGCTATAAATATTAGTACTTTTAGCTTATTTTAGGAGTTTTTGTTGATTATTATTTTGACTACACTTATGAGTGCGAGTGTCAGATCTAGCATTAGCTTTTGTTAAACATTTATTTTGAAAACGTGGGTTACTTGGGAGTTCAAATCCTATGTGGTTTACGTAAGAGGTAGGTGTTTGATTATATTTGAAAGGAGATTGTTGAATTTGATACATTTTTTAATTTTTGAATTTGATACATTCTTCGATTGTTCTTTCTTATATTCTCCTATGTCTATCTATCTATCCATCTATCCTTTAATTTCTTGAAATTTTGATTTTATCATTTCTTTAGTTTTCGTATTTGTTTTCATCTTTCATATTTTGTGAGTTATCTTTTGGTATCAAAGTCGAGCTTGAGTTTGTTTTCACAAATTTAATATTGGGTTGTGGTAATGAAATAAAAAAAATAAATTTCTTTTTTTTGAGAAAACCCTAAAAATATTTTGTGCTTTGAGTCATTTTAGTAGTTTCAACACTAGATTTATTTCTTCTAGTGTTATTTGAGTCGGGATCTTGAGTGTTACACTTGGATTGAGTAGATTTGGAGGAAAACCCATTGTTGAGCTTGAAGTGGGAAGAAACTTAAAAAAGGATTCTTCGATCTACAAAGTTCGGGTTGAAAATGATGAAAAAGTGTTCTCTACATTTAAGAGAACCTAGGTTCAAAAGTTGGTGCAATTTGGAGAGGTTTGAAAAATCCACTATTTTTAGATTTGAAAATTGAAGAAAATACAAGTGGATTTGAAAAATCTGAGATTTTTTGTAATGATTTGAAGTTTAAAATTTGTAGGAAAGTGTTCCCCATGATGAAGGAAACCCCAATTTTAAAATTTCATGGAATTTCAAGCTAAAATGAGAGAGTTGTTAATTTGGATCTTTAAATTTTTTCTTAGTGTTCTTGAGGATATTATTATATTCAAGAGAAAGATTTATCAAAAAGAGGTGTTAGATCCAAAAATAAATAAAGATAAAAGTGTTTGGGTGTTGGTTCAGAGGAATATCCTAATAGAAAAAAAAATATCCTAGGAGAGAGAGTGCAAAAAGGCCCACAAAAAAGACAAATTTAGAGTTTTCAGGTGGTCTGCCTGGGCCATCTGTTCCCCCATCTGCATGGATAGATGAACTATCTGCGTGGGAAGGTGACAATGCAGGTTATTCCAGAATTAGAATTTTGTGACATGCACCCTCCATCTGCGAGGGCACGTTCTCACCTGGTCTGCAGGTCACTTAGGCACATTTTAACAATAACAAATCCATTTTGCTCAGGTTACAACATCTTAGTTTCATTCCTTGATTCCTTATTTCAATTTTGATTCTTAAATAAATTAACTTGTAATTCACCTACTTAGTTGGTTAATTGGTTTTTGAGTTCGTTTTCTTTCAGCGTTCATTTCTTTTTGTGCTTTTCTCATTTTATTTGATTGTTATTTCCTTATTCAAGTTTGTGATTTTTTTAGTCATTTATTATTTTTCCAAATAAGAATTCATTTGGACCATGAGAAGCAATTGACACCATGTCTTTCATGGGAGTAGAAACAAATCTTGTTTGTTTATTTTATTGGTACAAGGAACTCTAAGAAAGCATTTCAAATGCCTTTTTCCCATCTTGGAATACCATATCCTATTCATCTCATTGTAATGAACAAATTTTATGATATGGAAACCAAGACGGTTATGGGAAAAATGATGTGAGTCTCAAGTCCATAAGATCACCCGTCCTACCTTTGAAGAAGAGTGTGATACCGAGGCCTATCTTTATTGAGAGTGGTAATGCGAGTTAGTTTTTCAAAGTCTTGACTTAAGCGAAGCTGGGGAAGCTATGTGTTCCCTTGGATACCTTAAAGGGTATAAATTGAGTTGGTGGAAATCCATGAGAAGATGTATTCCACTATGGGAAGAATTAAGTGGGCTTATGAGGTTCAAGTACGTATCGAAAAGATTCAAAAACATTTATAATAGGGATATGAGAAGACAAGGTCTAACAATAAAGGTTGATATTTGTGAAACTTTGGGGTTTGATCTTGTCTTAAAAGATTGATGTTACAAGAATTACATCACCCATCTATGGTGGACTACTTTAGGATACCTCCAGTAGCAAGGCAATATCCATACACCATGGATGGATATGAAGTTAGGGAGATGGTAAAGGAATCCTTAACACTCTGTGGGTACTATAGTTATGTTTGGTACGGCGAGATACCCATGGAATTTTGTCAACTATGTTTGTAGGACAATTGATTTAAAAGGCATGGGGTTCCAAAGGAGTAAAAACAGCCCAATCATATGGTGGACCAGTGGGGAAATCATCTTTTTCCAACTACTTCCACCAGTTCTCATTAAGAAAACTTTGACACTTATTTCAAGTCCCATAAGTTTGAGAGACAAATGATTAAGAGAATTAAGGAAGAACAAAGTGACAACCTAAGAGCGGAAAGAGAAGAGGTTGTGTGGAGTGGTGTGAGCAGGTTGTCATAACCTTACTCTAACTCATGTAAATTTTCTTCTCTCTCTAGTTGTCTTGATGAAGATTTTGTTAGAAGCCAATCCAATAGAGATCCCCATAGTGAGAAGAACTAAGAGGTGCTTTAAAAGTGACTAAATGAGAAGTAGATTCAAAGGAGTAGAATTAGCAAGCTCCTATTGTTGAGAATGTCCTAAAGGAGAAAATGTGCTCCCATGTTAAACACCAAGGTGAAGACCCTACTTTTTATGAGCTACAAGGTAACAATGCTAGCTCTTACATTTCTTTAAACTTGAAATGTCATGATGTGGCTAGTAGCCAAGTAAGTGTAAATGGTAGCTTGTCTAATGTTTAGTATAATGAGTCTTACCTTATTGTTACTCTTAGTGGTGATAAGTTGCAAGATGATCAAGTTCTTGTTATGAGTTTGAAAACACTAGTTGATCCTATAGATGACCAAATTAACTTTTCTAGTAAGATCGATTTGTGTCCACCTAGTGCTAGCACGTGTAACTTATGTTTTGTGGAGAAATGACTTTTGAGTTTTTCACAAGTTCTAATACTTTCAAAAAAAATTTTAAACTCGAGAATACAGTCCCCACTTAATTTATTTAGGAAAATCAAGAAAACCTTTAGAAATTACTTAAATGATTTAAAATAGAAAAATCATTTAAGTTTGAAAATTCTGAGTAAGTGGTTCCTATTAATACTTTTGGAAGGTTGTTAAGGCACCAAAAGTATTCACTAACTTGTGGTTATCTGGACAATTTGACAACGATTCTTTGACTAACTTTGAAAAAAGAAGTTGTTTTTTTGAAAATAAATTGATTATGAAAACATTTTTTGAGATTTATGCAAAATTAACTTTTGACGACTTAGCGGGGATTTTTAACGAAGTCTACAAAACTAAAAACAATTAGCATATAAAGGGGAAAGGGAGAGACTAAAATACTTAGGTCATTAGTCCCAAATCCATAAATCCTATCCTAAACTAATAGGACTTTCGGCCCATAATATAAGACCCCGTAAAATCCTAAGCTTAATTTAGTCCTTTAATGCTTGTCAAGGGGTCCCAGACTTAGAATATTTTATCTAAGTGTCCAGACTTAGTTTTATTTTAGCCTTCAAAGTTTGGCAATCTTAATTTCGCGACCTTCACGTCCGTTAAAGGTCGATATTTAAATTAACTCATGATCAAGAATGTCATAGGGGTTCCCGAACGAGTTTTGAATTTTTCAGACCTCGTTTAGACCTTGTTTGAAATTCCAAAATAGTGAGTCAGCGCGATGTTGGCACGTTGAGTTGCAAATTACGTCGATAGATAAAATGTTTCTCAGCTTAAGACAATTTCCAGTGAACCGACGCGATGTCGGGGTGTCACGTTGGTTATCGCGTTGGTACCCTCGACGCGCCGTGACAGCTGTAGTGTCGCTAGGCGTATTTTTCTGTCATTTAAAACCGCATCCTTAAGGGTAATTAGGTATTTTTTCCCTGACCTTCAGCCCTCATAACACGAAATTTAGACCTATTTTGGCTAATGATACTCATTATTTCACAATTGCTCAAGAGCAAGAGAACCTTAGGTGATTTATTTCAAAGCAAGAACTCAAGATTTCTCTGTTAACTTTCCATAATTTTTCAGCAAAGGTATGTAAAGTGTTCATCCAAGGGTCCCTTCCACCCTTGGAGCTCAAGAAACCCTTTTTAAAATATGAGTTTTGAGTTTCATGTTGTGGGTTTGATTGTACATATGTAAATGTTGTGTTATGATTTCCAGGATTGAATCTTTATTGAATTTCCATGACTTTATGATAGTATGTGGATTGAAATCCTTAAATTTGAAGTGCTCGATATAGCCATGATGTATTAGTTGTTGAATCATGCCCTAGAAAAGGTTATGCCTTCCATGTGTTTTTAAAATGCCTAAGTGAATAAGAACTGTGTATTATGACCCATTTGTGATTCAAATGATGAACTGATGATGTACCCACATGTTCAAAATGACTTCCATGCTAAAGTTATGTCTTGTAATGATTTATGAAATGTTCATGAGATCGAAATTGTGAATTTATGATATATTGCATGCTTTTCTATCCATGTACAAGTTTATGACCTTCAAATGCTTGTGAAATCCCTCAATGTTTGTATTGTGAATTGATAACTATGGTCATATGTTCAAGAATGGTCATGTCTTATTATTTTCATGTTTTGGAGTCCTGGGGGTATTTAATACCTGACAATTTAGCTGTGTGCCTAGAGCCAGTGTCAGTTTTCTATATACTCTTAGTCAAGCCATGATCGGTAGAATTTAGTCAGTTACAGAACTTAGGAAAACTCAGTAATCTCAGTGTCAGTCCAGCCCCATTTAATATTCAGTTAAATCCTCAGTAAACTCAGTCAGTTATCATAATTCATTAGTATTCCGCCAGTCAACGAAACTCAGCGAACTCAATCCATTTCAGCTCAGTATAATCAGTTCAGTGTCGGTTTAGTTGGGAGTAGGATTCAGCACTGAGTGAACCTAGGGATGGGGGCTCACCTATCATTCAGTAGAGGGAGTAATCCTTAGAAGCAATCCTTGCATCCCAGAACTACGTAGCTAGTGTAGGTTGAGATATATACCTATGAGTCTAGGGTTAATATATCTCATTCAAGTTCTCCTACCAGCGAGGGGTTGACGGAAGAGCTCCCTATCAGCATAGGGTTAACTCACAGCTTATCTTTACCCATGGCACAGTATTAACACCTTTTCAATTGGGGTCACAGGTTGGACCCCATCAGTTCAATTATGGGGCATGTCAGTTAGATGATTACTTTCCACAGTCTCAGTATAAGTCTTCAGTAAGGAACTCAGATAGTTTCTCAAATTTTAGGACTGTCAGATACAGTCACTCAGCTCAGTACGAAACTCAGCTAGTTCCATCAAAATCAGGACTGTCAGAAATAGTCATTCAGTTAACAATACATCAGTTATAGTAATCCACATTATCAATAAACTTATTATAGTTCCACATATTCAGAACTATTAGATACAATCGTTTAGTTTCCAGTTATACAGTATCCGTAGACTTAAACATCTGTTAATCAGTATTCTAATTCAGTATTCAGCATTATTACGACCTCAGTTACAGTCCACGTATTCATGCATGTATTCTCACACAATCATTTTCAGGTTATTCAGTCAGTTATAGTTCATTTATATGAACCCTTGCATTCAGCTTACCTCACTTTACGTACCAGTACATTCTCATGTACTGACGCATACTTTTCTCTTATGCTCTGGTATTTTATACCATAGGTTCGGACGCCCAGATTCCCGATTGCACTTAGCAGTTCAGATTCCAGCAGCAGTAGATTAGCAATGAGTCCTCATCATTCGAGGATAATGTGATTATTTCATTATTTTAGTGCTTCAGTACTTAGTTTATTTCAGCAGTTGGGGTTAGTTGGGGACATGTCCCATCAACTCCTTATTCAGATAGTTTTAGAGTCTTTTACAGACTATAGTATGTTCAGACAGTTATTTTAGTTTTGGTATTGTTATACCATATGTCCAATTATATTCAGTATTGTTCAGTTTTGAACCTTATGGTATTTCAGCCCATTATTGTACATATTTTAGTATTATTGTACAGTTATTGCAGCAGATACTAGTCATGGATTAGCTAGTGGTCCTTCGAGATTATTATCACCGTGTAGCATCTGGGGTACCAGACTCAGGGTGTTACAAACTTGGTATCAGAGCTTAAGGTTCAACAGTGTCCTAGGAAGTTTGAAAAGCTGCATCTAGTAGAGTCTTGTGCATGGGTGTGTTGTGTGCCACATTTATGTACAGGAGGCTATGAGATGTTTTAGAAATGGTTTCCCTTCTTTCAGTATCTATGTCGTGTGAGTGATCATAAGCTCAAATATAAATCTCAGTCTAATCCATTTATCTATTTTGCTTATAGAACATACCTACCAAAAGGATTAACGAAAGAAGAAATAGGAATCAGTCAGTACCTCAGCCTGTTCAGGTAGATCTCTTGGACGAACACGTTTCTCGTGCAGAGTTTAGAGTTGTATTCACTACTCTTGCTAATTCAGTTGCTGCTCAGAATGAATGCCCAGCTTCCATTCCATCCAACCCAGTGTCTAATTCTACTGCAGCCAAGATTTGAGACTTCACCCAAATGAATCCTCCTTCTTTCACCGAGTCTAAGATAGATGAGGACCTTTAGGAATTCCTTGATTAAGTGCAGAAAGTTATAGATATCATGGGGTAATTGCTAGTGAGAGTTCTGATCTAGCCTCATATTAGCTGCAGGATGTGGCTCATACATGGTTCAAGTAGTGGAAAGCAGAGAGGGCCGCAGATGCAGGGTCTGTTGAGTGGGAGGAGATTGTCACTGCCTTCTTAGATAGATTCTTTCCCCTAGAGCTGAGATAAGCTAAGGTGTTAGAGTTTACCAACCTCAGGCAGGGAAACATGACAGTGAAAGAGTATTCTCTTAAGTTTACTCAATTAGCTAGATATGCTCCTCATGTAGTGGCAGATAGCTGAGCTAAGATGAGTAAGTTTGTTTTTGGAGTGAATGATAGTGTGGTCAAGGAGTGTAGGACCGTGATGCTAATTAGTGAGATGGATATAGCCAGGCTTATGGTCCATGCTCAACAAATAGAGGAGCAAATGTTTAAGAAGAAGAAAAGGCAGAATAAGATAGCAAGGACAGGTAGTTTCAACTTTGCTCAGCCTAAGTCAGAGGGTGGTAATCGTTCTTAGTTCCACCCAAAGTCTTCAGTTCCAGCTCCTTCCTCAGCCTGTGCTCCAGTTCCTAAGTTTAGAAATGGCAACAAAGATAGGGCGCCAGGCTCTAAGTCTGAGGGTAAGGTCAGAAGTGCCCGAACCTATCCTCTTTTTCAGACTTATGGCAAGCACCATCAGGGTATTTGTAGAGCTGGCAGTGATGTTTGTTTTGGATGTGGCAAGCCAGGCCATAGAATCAGATATTGCCCTCAGTCAGGTCTTCAGGGTCATCCCATTTTTCCTAATCAGTAGGGTCCCACCTCCAGCACCACCAGTGGGCAACGCCCAAATAGAATCTATTCTCTTCAGTCCCGACAAGATCAGGAAAATTCTCCTGGTGTGGTTAATGGTACGTTATAGATATTTCATTTGCTTGTTTACGCTTTGCTATATCCAGGAGCTTTCTTGTCTTTCGTTACTCCTTATATAGTAGTTGATTTAGGAGTCAGTCCTAAAATTCTAGCAGAGCCCTTTTCAGTATCTACCCCAGTGGGTAAATCTATCATAGCCCGAAGGGTATACAAAAACTGTTCGTTTATGGTATCTCAGAAAGTCACTTTAGCAGACTTAGTCGAACTAGAGATGACTGATTTTGATGTCATTTTTGACATGGATTGGCTTCATTCCTGCTATTCCATAGTCAACTACAGAAATAGAATTGTCCAGTTTTAATTTTCAAATGAACCTATCCTACAGTGAAAGGGTAGTACTTCAGCATTTAAGGGTCAGCTTATTTCCTACCTAAGGGCAAGAAAAATGATATCTAAGGGATGTGTCTATCATCTTGTTCGAGTTAAGGACTCTAGCTATGAAACTCCTAGTCTGGAATCAGTTTCAGTAGTGAATGAATACTCAGATATCTTTCCCGAAGATCTTCCAGGAATTCCTCCTGAAAGGGAATTAGACTTTGGCATTGATCTTCTTCCAGATACTCAACCCATATCTATTCCGCCATACAGAATGGCACCAGTAGAAATCAAAGGGCTAAAGAAACAGTTAAAAGATATCCTAGATAAGGGATTCATCAGACCCAGTGTGTCCCCGTGGGGTGCACCAGTTCTATTCGCACGTAAGAAATACAGTTCCCTCAGAATGTGCATAAACTATCATCAGCTCAATAAAGTCACAATTAAAAATAAGTATCCATTTCCTAGAATTAATTACCTGTTTGACAAGTTTCAGGGTGCCAGTTACTTTTCTAAAATAGACATCAGATCAGGCTATTATCAGCTTAGGGTTAGAGAATGTGACATCCCAAAGATAGCTTTCAGAACTCGGTATGGTTATTTTGAATTCTTAGTCATGTCCTTTGGTCCTACCAATGCCCCAGCAGCCTTCATGTATTTGATGAACCGTGTGTTCAAGAAGTACTTGGACATATTCGTTATAGTCTTCATAGCTAACATCCTTTTCTATTCCCTCAGCGAGCATTATCATGCAGACCATCTTAGAATAGTATTGCAAACCCTCAGAAATCATCAGTTGTTTGCCAAATTCAGTAAGTGTGAATTTTGGCTAAGGTCAGTAGTATTTCTTGGTCATATAGTTTTCGGCGATGGCATTAGAGTTGATCCTCAAAAAATCAAAGCAGTGAAAAACTGGCCTAAACCCATTTTTCTGACTGATATTAGGAGTTTCTTAGGTTTGGCTGGCTATTACAGACGATTTGTTGAGGGGTTTTCTTCTGTTGTATCCCCTATGTCTAGATTGACTCAGAAGAAAGTCAAGTTTCAGTGGTCAGATTCATGCAAGAAGAGTTTTCAGGAGTTGAAGACTCGACTCACCTTGGCCCCCATTCTAACTCTTCCAAATGGTTCAGATGTGTTTGTCGTGTACTGTGATGCATCTAGAGTAGGTTTGGGTTGTGTACTCATGCAACATAGTAAGGTCATAACCTACGTCTACAGACATCTTAAGCCCCATGAGAAGAACTATCCGAATCATTATCTTGAGTTAGCAGTTGTAGTGTTTGCCTTGAAGATTTAGAGGCATTACTTGTATGGGGTGCATGTGGATGTGTTCACAGATCACAAAAGCCTTCAGTATGTATTCTATCAGAAAGACTTAAAACTCCGTTAGAGAAGGTGGTTAGAGATCTTAAAAGATTATGACATAGTGTCCTTTATCATCTGGGCAAGGCTAATGTAGTGGACGACGCTCTCAGTAGACTATCTATGGGAAGTGTTGCTCATGTTGAGGACAGTAAGAAGAAGCTAACTCAGGAATTCCATCAGCTTGCCCGACTATGTGTTTGTGTAACGCCCCAATTTGCTGAACCGAAATGCTACACGGTGCTCATGACCCCGAAGGACCACAAGAAAACCCATGATTGATATTTGTACCTGTATACTACAAATCATGACATAATAATACAGAATACATAAAACTGTAAGGCTATAAGGTTCAACTGAATAAAACCAAGTCTGAAAATCATAACGTCCATGTGGGTGAAAATACCTAAAATAACTCAATCTGAAAGCTAAGTCTGAACGTAAATCTGAGCATAAATCTGAAAGCCTCTAAACTATCTGAATAAAGAGTTGAAGGAACATGTCTCCAACTAACTCCATAACACTGAACTGAAGAAATAAATAAATGTATCAAATCATATTGTCCTCGAATCAATGAGGACTCACTGTGTCTCTGCGACTGGAATGCTACCGCTACTGCTGGGCAAGAGCTCGTGTCTCAGAACCTATGGTGTAACATGAAAAGAAAGCACCATAGCGCAAATGCGTTAGTACAACTGGAGTACTGAGTATACGAGGAAGGTAGGCTGAACATAAAGGGTTTCATGCATGAACAACACTGACTGACTAATATGAACGTGGGAGTGAAAACATACATATATAGAAACTGGGACCGTGAATGCGTGATAGCAAGACCTGCAAGCTAATACATAGTTTACTGATAACTGTCATGACTGATACTGCTAGCTGATAACATGGACGACTGTATCTGATAGTCCTATATATACTAAAATCTGAAGAACGCCCTGAGTTCTTTTACTGAGACTGATACTAAAACTATGGGAGGTAGTGTTTAACCGACATGCCCCATGTATGCCATTATGGCTAAGATGGGGTCCAATCTCTGCCCCGACTGGAGGGGTGTCAATACCATTCCACGGGTAAGGACAACATGTGAGTGACCCTTATCTGGCAGGTACTCAATGAGAACGGTAGGAACCCTAAACTGACAGGTTAAACCACCTCATCAACCCTAATCTGACAGGTTAAACCACCTCATCAACCCTAATCTAACAGGTTAAGATGTCTCAACCTACGCTGGCTACGTAGTTCTGGAACACAAGGACTGCTTCTAAGAATCACACCCTGAACTGGCGGGTGAGTTCCCATCCTTGGGTTCACTCGATGGTAATCTCTACTCCCATCTGGAGGGACTGGACATGAATAACTGACTATACATGACTTAATCTTACTGAATTCCGTTGACTGGTGGAATGTTACTAATATCTGACAACTGACTGAGATCATTAGGTTTTCCTGAGTCATATGACTGACTGAAGTCTATGGAATCATAGCTTGAGTTCGGATATCATGAAACATGACATGGCTCTAGGCATACAACTATAGTTTTTGGGTACGAATACCCCAAGGACTCGATAAAAGGAAACTAACACACATGACATGACTTGATCACAAGATTTGAGTCCACAATTCACAATATCATAAGCAGGGGATAGTATACTTCATGTATTTATTCAACATTTCAAACATGATAGGAAAAGCATGGATACATTTTGTGTACATAATTTATATCTCCATTATCATACATGCTTTATACCACAATAATAACAACACATAATTTGCATGGAAATTCATATTGAAGTGTATGACTAACATGAACTTGTTATTTAGATATAATGAAATCATGTAAATATGAAGTTCTAACATACTAGGAATTTTATCGAACACCTTGCATGCATTCTTTAAGGCATAGGTGGATTTCATACTTGCATTCTATCAATCCACCTAAAGATCATGTTTTTCAACTAACAACATAACTTTTATGAGATGTATAGTCACGATACTATTATATAGCAAAACAAACAAGCATCAACATGGGTATGATCATATCACCACAACCAACCAAGCTTTTGTATTTTAAAGATTTATTCTTGAACTCCACGGATAAAAGAAATCCGTGGATGAACACTACGCATACCTTGGAAGGGAGGTTCTTGATGATTGACGGAGGAATTTCCTTGAAATTTGATGTTCAAGCTTAATTGTGCAACCCTAGTTGTTTTTCTCCTATGGTGCTCTTGGATAGTGAACTTTGAGATTTTAATAGGGTTGTGATGTGTTTAGAAGATATAAATTTCGTGAGGTTAGGTTTACGGACATGTAAGGAGTGTTAAAAGACTTAACTACCCTCGAAATAACTCAAAAACTAAGTGTTTTCGTGACTGAAATCATACATAGGCACCGCATATGATATCGCCTATGCTTACATAGGCGCCGTATATGATATCGCCTATATTTACATAGGCGCTGCATATACTATCGCCTATGCTTACATAGGCTCCGCATATGATATCGCCTATGCTTTCCAGTGGCCATGTGCGATTGGTTAGGCGACACATTCTACTTTGAAAGGCCATAACTCCTTGATCGGGTGTCGGATTTTGATGAAATTGGTATTGTTGGAAATCTAATTCGATTCTCTACAATTTGGTGGGTCTAAATCTGATAAAATATTACATATTAATCATGTTATTCTTGTTCAAAGATGACCCTTGCAAAATCTAACACTAAGACTTGATGGACTCAAAAAATATTAGCTTGCATCACTCTAAGCGACTCATATGAGCATACTTAAGACCTCTCAAGCTATCCTATTGCTAGGATATTCATTGTAAGTCATGCACTAAAATGCTACTCACAGGATAGGAGGTTTCATACGTAGAAAAACTTATTCACTTCCTAGCTTAGAAATATGCGGGGCATTACAATATCTCCCCCTCGGGAACATTCATCCTCGAATGAGAATTTACTGAGAAGGGATACAAGACAAAAGAACCTGAACTGAACATGAAGAACTGAAACTTGATCTCATGACTGACATGCTAAACATACTGAACTCATACTTATCTGATGCACGGATAACTGATACATAAATGCATGACTGAGTATGCAACGATTAATAGGTACCAAGTTTATATTGGAAACATAAACATGAAACTGAATAAGCTTAAGGAGAACTGTTACCTTGAGCTTGATCTGAATTGGCGGGAAAAAGGTGAGGATACTTGGTACGCATATCTGCTTCTGCTTCCCAAGTAGCTCCCTCATGAGACTGATTTCGCCAAAGAACCTTGACTAGAGGGACTTCTTTGTTCCTCAATCTACGAGTCTAATAATCTAAGATTTCAACTGGAATCTCTTCATAAGAGAGGCTGTTCTGAATGTCGATGCTCTGAATAGGGACAACAACTGCTGGGTCACCTATGCACTTCTTGAGCAAAGAGACATGGAATACTGGATGGACTGAGGCTAGATATGAAGGCAAGTCAATCTCATAAGCTACCTTGCCGAAGCGACAGAGAATTCTGAAGGGACCGACATATCAGGGACTGAGTTTCCCTTTCTTGCCGAACCTCTTCACTCCCTTCATGGGAGAGATCTTAAGATAGACATAGTCATTGACCTCTAACTCGAGATCCTTTCTACGAACATCTGCTTAGGACTTTTGTCGGCTCTGAGCATCTTGGAGTCTCTCTCTGATCAACTGAACTTTCTCTAAGGCATCGAATACTAAGTCAGGACCTATGACTGAGGCCTCACTAACTTTGAACCAACCAATCAGAGATCTACATCTCCTACTACAGATAGCTTCGAATGGATCCATCTGAATACTAGAATGATAGCTATTATTGTATGCAAACTCAATCAAAGGCAAGTGGTCATCCCAACTTCCCTTGAAGTCAATTGCACACGCCCTTAGTATATCTTCAAGATTCTGAATGGTCCTCTCTGCTTGACCATTTATCTGAGGATGAAACACTGTGTTGAGATGGACTTGGATACTGAGACCCTTTTGGAATGCTTTCCAAAAGTGAGGTAAACTGGGTACCTCTGTCTGAGATGATAGATAGTGAAACACCGTGTAACCTGACTAACTCCCTGATATAGAGTTTGGCATAATCCTCGGCGGAATAAGAAGTATGAACAGGAAGGAAATGAGCTGACTTAGTCATTCTATCTATAATGACCCAGACTGGATCATGCTGATGATGAGTTCTAGGCAAACCCGTCACGAAGTCCATGTTCACTTCTTCCCACTTCCAAGTAGGAATGGTGAACTCTTGCATGGAACCACTAGGTTTCTGATGCTCTATCTTAACCTGCTGACATGTAGAGCACTTAGCCACAAACTCTGCAACATCTCTCTTCATCCCACTCTACCAATAGATCTCACGCATATCACGGTACATCTTAGTGGCCCCTAAATGAATAGAGTATTGCGCACCATGAACTTCTGCAAGAATTCGCTGCCTCAATTCATCTACACCTGGAACACATAGACGACCCTGACAACAAAAAACACCATCTCCCCCTTGGGAGAAAACCTCGACTTTCTGATTCTGAACTGACTCTTTGAGATTGACAAGGCTAGGATCCTTGTCTTGCTTCTCTTTCACCTCGGAAACTAGAGATGACTCTGAACTACTATGAACACATACACCACCCTCTGAAGAATCGACTAAGTGAACTCCTAGTTTGGCAAGCTGATGGATCTCCTGAGCCATATTTTTCTTGCTACCCTCAACGTGAGAAATACTACCCATGGAGAGTCTACTGAGGGCGTCGTCCACAACATTATCCTTGCCCGGATGATAGAGAACACCCATGTCGTAATCCTTCAAGAGCTCTAACCATTTTCTCTAATAAAGATTGAGATCTTTCTGGGAAAATACATACTGGAGGCTTTTATGGTCTGTGAAAACATCTACATGAACTCCATGGAGATAATGCCTCCAAATCTTCAAGGCAAAAACTACTGCTGCTAACTCAATATCATGAGTAGGATAATTCTTCTCATATGGCTTTAATTGTCTGGAGGCGTAGGTGATAACGCTCAATCTACAGCTCTCGTAGGAGTGTAAAGCGGTCGTTAGCAAATATAGAACCCAACTGGGTTGGGTATCGATCCCACAGGGAATAGCTTGGTCAACAAGTAAGTAAAGATTACTAGACTTTTAGTGCAAGTCTCGTAAAAAGGGGGAGTCTTGTCGTGCAAGTAATGTAACCAAAATAAGATCTAAAAATGGCAATAGCAAAGTAAAAAGAGAAAGAATGTTTTAGTGAGATGTAAACAATGAGAATTGAGAAGTTGGGGTTATGTCCACCTTCTGAGGTATACGTCTCTATTGGCTATGAGCGTGTAGAATTCTGACATGCAACTGCTTATAGAGAATTGTATTCGATGGTAAATCCAAGCGTCTTTCGACCTAAACAAGGACTATTTCACTTTAACTCTCTCGAGCTTAAAGTGTATCTAACGGTACGAATTCTCCAAGAGGTTAGTCCAGTTACGGCACTAGCTTTTTAATAGGAAAGGGTGTCCTACTACCTTGACATTATCTCTTTTCCAGCCAAATAACTTTTCTCTCGAACAAGTTAAATGTTAGACTGGCGTATTCTTGCGTTTGCAACCGCAAAGAATGTAGATTAAGATGAAGAGAATAATGATATAAGCAATATACGTGCCTCGAACTCACAAACTCATAGCAATAGATAGTATCTCATACGGCTTCCATAACCCCAACAGAGAGGTTTAGTTACCCATGAATGCGAAGAAAACCACAATTGACATTGTTATTATACCACAATAATGATCAATTTCGTGTAGCACAAGAGTGGTAGGCGTTAGGTGTGATTTCTTGTAGAGTAACGTTTCTCTTGTTGCAGAATTTAAGAATATAAGAATAGACGAAAATAGAATTGATGGAAAGAGTAGAAGAGTTGTAGAATTGTTTGTAGTGTAGAATAAGAGAGGAGTAGCAGATCTCCCTAAATCTCTAGCATGATAGGGTATTTATAATACCCATATCCTAATCCTACTAAGCTAATGAAATAAATAACCAAATCCTACTAGACTAATGAAATCCTTAACCCATATGTACTAGGTTAAGGTAACATTATCATAATCCACTTAAAATAATGAAATACATAACCTAATTGTACTAGGTTAATGTATCATTGTCAAAATCCAGCTTTGTGTCTGTAAGTCCCCAAAGTCTTCAGAATTGCTGTTTTAGCCCGGGACAGATTTTCCATGCAGCAGTTTTGGTCCCCCAAAGTCTTCAGAAATGCTGTTTTAGCCCGGGACAGATTTTCCATGCAGCAGTTTTGGTCCTTAGGCGTGTAAACTCCCTTCCCTTCCTTCGTGAGCTTTCTTTAGCGTCAAGTAAGCCATAAAATGCTGAATTATGCATCATTTATACCTGAAACTTTACTAATCATGTTCGTTAGCTCATTTACAGGAAAAAGGACTAAAAGTGCATGAAATATATAATTTGTTCTCAAAACTAGGCTAAAATATGGACAAAATATATTGATATAGGCGCGTAAATTCGCCTATCATCAACACCCCACACTTAGAGCTTTGTTCGTCCTCGAACAACATATCATGTCCTTCTAAGCATCAACTTAAGGTTTTTACAGAAACAACACAAAACATTCTTCAAGACAAGCACAACAATTATCAACAAAGAGTAGCTTTCCGATTATAAGTAGAAACAGTTTAACCTCTAGCGTAGACTCGTGATGGTGATCAACTCGCATGCAAACATTAAAGTGCATAGAATCATATACAACTATCCAAAACTCATCAACCATGTGTGTCTCACCATATAGTACCCATAATCACTCACAAATATAGCATATTTTTCAAACATGGGTATCAAAATGTCCTTGCTCTCACTCTCACAAAGAATTCATATGTAGCAACTGATGACCATAGGCTTGCCCTTAATGTAATACTCTACAAAATGTTGGAATGTTAAGATTAGGATCAAGTAGGTCTTTTGATGGTTGTAATGTAGGCTAAGGGACGGGTAGGACTATTTTGGCCAGGAATAGTGACTAAGTTCCTAAGCGCTTTAATACATCACTTTGTATCATTGACACTTTTTTTTTTTCTTTTAACATTTTTTTCTTTCAACCTTTCTTCTTTCTTTTGTTATACCACCCTTGTTCTCTTCTTTTGTTTTTCAATTTTAAACATAACTCACTTTTCAGCTTTCTTTTCCTTTTTCTTTTCATAACATACCTCTTATGATAGCACTTTCTTTTTCATAACACATTCAAGCACCCTTACAATTTAAAGCATCATACTTACCCAATTTCCTCTTATGTTGTCACATGACTTTTTCACTTTAAAGCACTTAGGAATTTGGATCAAATTACGGTCTTGAACAAAATGGATTAGGCTTACATACAAGGTTGTCAAAGAAATAGGCTAAAGGCTCAAAAGGGGTTAACTAGGATGATGTCCATGGGTAGGTAAAACTGAAGGTAAACATGTATAGGTTGCCAAAGAAATGCCTAAATCATATCCTAAACTTACACTCCTTATTTTCGCTTTGCATACATACCAGGCAAGTTCTAGCATCAGCCACATACATAGAATATACTATTATCTCACACACACAAGGCACATGGTCGACTTGATTGGAAGTAATATAGACTCTCGACCCAACAAGTGAAGGAATTGAATCACACAATATCACATATTGAGTCACAACTAGAGCCTAAATGTCTCAATAGTCACAATTGAAGCACATACTCTTGTTCTAATCTCATGCTGCCTATCAAAATAATTTCATGCGAAGCTAGAAAAAAAATTTACTACTAAAAAAAAAATGAAAAAAAACGAAACAAAAACAAAGCAAACAAACATAGATGCAATAGAGAAGTATAGCATACGATACTGCCACCCCACACTTAAATGGGACACTGCCCTCAGTGGAAATAAATACGAGGAACCTGGTTAGTCGGACTCTTCCTCATTGTCGGGGGTCATACCCCCTTCGTCGGAATCATCATAAGAGTCGTCGTCAGAGTTCTCCTCCTCGTCAGAGTCTGGTAAGCGTCGATCGTCATCAGTCGGCACATCATCATCTAGAGGTTCCTCAAAGTATACGCCCACTCCACACATCTCCCGTGCATGCATGTTCATGGGATAATCGTGGTCCAGCTGTTGGAGCTCTGCAGCAGTTGGAATACGACCTCCGCTCATCATTGTAAACCTCATCATGCCGTACATATGGCGGGAGAAACTCTCATCCCGAGCATGTCTCTCTGCCGTAGTAAGGTTTATGCCATGTGTTGATTCAGCATCTTTGACCTTTGTGAGGTCAACCTTCTTCGGATTGTGTGGGAGTTTATGATCAGCTGGTTCCTCTTCGATATCCTCCTTCCGCAATATTGCTGTCAACAAATTGCCAAATGTGAAATGGGACCTTTTGTGTAGTCTGGCCTTCCTCATAGTGGATCGAATGATTGCCCCAAAGTTGATTGGGACATTCGTCATCAAAGCATAGACCAAACACACTCTATCTCTTGATATCTTGGTGTATTGAGTCCCAGGAATAAGACATGAGTTGACAATGCGCATCCAGATTCTTGCTTCCCTATTTAGTGGAGCATAGGGAAAGGTGTTGTGTCGGCCTGTTTCTTTATGTCTGCCCCACCTTGCCATTGATCTGCTTCCACAAAGCGTGTGTCGTATTGCTCTATAAGGAGGCCTGCTGCACAGCTCTTTGAATGGTGCTGCGTCGATTGAAGGTAAGCCAAGAAAAGAGTTGATCCAGTCCGCGGTGAGCTGTAACACCTGGCCCCGAATTTTGACTTCATTGCCTGTTGTGTTTGGCGACCAGTTGGCATAAAACTCTCTTGTTAGATCCAGATTGCACTCTCCCATGTCGCGGAAGATGAAATCCAACTTCAAAGCCATTATTTTTGCCAACATACGCGGCTCCTTCTTTGCTAAGGTATCCTTGTTGATCAAGTCGACGTGCACATATTTTCTTTCTTTGTTGCTGCTGTACCATGCTTTGGCTTCTTCCTCAAGAACCCATTTTATTCCGAACATTCTGCGTGGTGGTTGTGCTGAGGATGATTCTCCTTGGTCTTTTCGACTTCTCTTCTTGCCCTTTTGGGAAGTGGTCGCCTTCTCCTTGCCTTGCCTCGCTTTAGGTGCCATTGTACCTGAGACTAGAAATAGTGTTAGTTGCAGCACAGTTTCGCTTGATACAATCTATAAGCAAGCATTAGGGGTACCACCCCACACTTAGTTTTGTTATCACAAATCAGTGAGGTGAAAGTAGTTGATTTACTCAGATTTTGTTGACATACGTTTAAGGATTGCATTCCGGCAAGAAAATCAGTAATGCATCACTTACTTGCAGCCATTGGGCTACTTTCATGGTAAATATAGCAACACTACTACATGGGGGTTATCGTTATTCTTACAACAATCACAACCTCCTAAGTCGGTAGGCACTATAAGTCTTATCCCGATGGCTGGGATAGTCTAACATGTCAGTATCCAAACAACAATCTTAAGCAATATTCATAGCCATAGCAATTCCGCAAATATCATAATAATGCTATTGAAACCAAATTCAAGTCGGAAACAAGTCAAGATTTACCTACGTATATGTTCACTCACATGATTTTGTAACAACAATCCAAACACATGAACATCACCAACAATCTTATATAATTTAGCAGTTAATAATAGCCATAGCAACGTAGTACTTACGAGAAATAAATGAAGAATAAGAGAGCACTTACTTGCTTGAAGCTTGTGGAGATGGTTTTGTGAATTGGAAGAGCAAAAGAAGAAAAATTTTAGAGGATTTGGGAGAGTATGCGGCGCCTTTAGGGTAGTTTCTATTGTGGTTGTGTTTATAAGACTAAGTCCTCTTTATATAGGAAGAGTATGGGTCGGGTTATGACCCATTTACAATCGGTTTTGGAGACAAAATTCCTACATATGCGGCGCATTGTCTATGGCATAATGGGACATATGCGCCGCATAGTCTATGGCATTTGTAGACATATGCGGCGCATTGTCTATGGCATAATGGGACATATGCGCCGCATAGTCTATGGCATATGAGATACTGAGACCAAATGCCATAGCATAGGCGGCGCATAGTCAAAAGCATACTTAGGAATAGGCGGCGCATAGTGTATAGCACACTAGATTCCGAGACCTTAGGCTATAGGATAGGTTGTGCATCGTTTGTGGCCTAGTTTTACCAAGGCCTAGCCTTCCTCGAAGCCTATTTTGGTGTGGGAAAGGCTCAATCCATAGCCTTATGCATCACCCTTCCTAATTTACCAACTTTACCATACAATGCGTCCAAATCGTCAATTGAAATCAATCTCCTCGTTGAAAACTTCTTGCATCTATATTCGCTCAAACAAATGAAAACGATTAGTACGATGGGTTGCCTCCCACCAAGCGCCTTAGTTTTGGTCGTGGCACGACTCTTATTTTTGGATTTTTATTTATCAAAAGCAAAACACATACTGAAATGAAAAATGATAAACGATAAACGATAAACGATAAACGATGGGTTGCCTCCCATCTAGCGCCTTATTTATTGTCGTGGCTCGACGTAGTAATCTCGAGTACTTAGACTTCGTCGAGATAAGTGATGGCCATGTCATTCATCGAGTCAAGAGGACCGATATACGGCTTAACACGTTGGCCATTCACTTTGAAGACAACACCCTTATTGTCTTCCAATTCGACTACTCCAGACGAGTAGACTTGGATAACTTTAAATGGACCAGACCACTTAGATTTTAACTTACCTGGGAAGAGCTTAAATCTGGAGTTGAAGAGTAGTACCATATCACCCTTTTGGAAGTTTCGTCGAACAATCCGCTGATCATGATACTTCTTCATCCGCTCCTTGTATAAATCCGATCTTTCATATGCATGGAGACGGAACTCATCTAATTCGTTCAGCTGCTCCAACCTCAGATTCTTCACATCATTCCAATTCAGATTCAAGTGCTTCAATGCCCACAATGCCTTGTATTCAAGCTCGATGGGTAGATGACAAGCCTTCCCATAAACTAGTTGATAAGGAGACATGCCAATGGGTGTCTTGAATGCAGTCCTATATGCCCATAGTGCATCATCTAGTTTTCGAGACCAATCCTTCCTATTTGCATTAACCGTCTTTGCAAGGATTTGCTTAATCTCGCGATTGGAAACCTCTACTTGTCCACTAGTTTGGGGATGATAAGGCGTAGCTACCTTGTGTTGCTTGACACCATACTTGGCCAATACAGATTTGAATAGCTTGTTGCAAAAGTGAGATCCTCCATCACTTATGATAGTACGAGGTACCCCAAAGCGAGAGAAGATATTCTTCTTTAAGAACGCTACAACACGCTTTCCTTCGTTGTCGGCCAATGCTACAGCTTCAACCCATTTCGAAACATAATCCACAGCAACCAAGATGTACTTCATTCCAAACGAATTCACGAATGGACCCATGAAATCAATACCCCACACATCAAAAAGTTCTACCTCCATAATTTTGGACATGGGCATTTCATGGTGTTTTGAAATAGTACCTTGACGTTGGCATTGGTCACACCTTCTCACATAGTCGTATGCATCTCTGAATATCGAGGGCCAATAATATCCACTTTGCAATACTTTTCTTGCGGTTCGATTCCCTGCATGATGTCCACCAACTTGCGAAGTGTGGCATGCTTCCAATATAGCAGGTACTTCTTCATGGGATATACATCGTCGAATGATCCCATCCGCGCATCTTCGAAACAAATAAGGTTCATCCCAATAGTAGTGCTGAACGTCATGCATAAACTTCCTCCTTTGGTGGTAAGATAAGTTGGCAGGTATCACATTACTCTCTACGAAATTTGCAAAGTCGGCATACCATGGTACTTTCTCCATTTTTGTCGCCAATATCTCCTCGTCAGGGAATGCATCATCAATCTGAATTTTAGGTTGCGCCACATGTTCATTCTCAAGTCTAGATAGGTGATCAGCCACTTGGTTCTCGCAACCTCTTCTATCTTTGACTTTGAAATCAAACTCTTGCAGCAGCAGTACCCATCGAATTAACCTTGGTTTGGCATCCTTCTTCGTCATTAGATACTTAAGAGTTGCATGGTCTGTATGGACGATCACATTGGTACCCAATAGATAGGCACGAAACTTCTCAAACGCATATACAACCGCTAGGAGCTCTTGTTCAGTAACAGTGTAGTTCCTTTGGGCTTCATTTAGGACCTTACTCGCATAGTAGATAGGATGAAATATTTTCTCCTTTCTTTGTCCAAGAACAGCACCAACGGCTACACCACTAGCATCGCACATGACTTCAAACGGGAGCGTCCAATCTGGTGATACCATGATAGGGGCTTCAATAAGTTTTCCTTTAAGACATTCGAATGCCTTTAAGCAATTGTCATTGAAGTCGAACTTCGCATCTTTCTCCAGTAGTTTGCACAATGGACTAGAGATTTTGGAAAAGTCTTTGATGAATCTACGATAGAAACCAGCATGGACAAGAAAACTACGGACTCCCTTCACCGAAATTGGAGGCGGTAGCTTCTCAATTACCTCTATTTTTGCTCGATCAACCTCTATTCCTTTTTCAGAGATCTTGTGCCCAAGAACGATTCCTTCTTTTACCATGAAGTGGCACTTCTCCCAATTCAGCACAAGGTTGAACTCTACACATCTTTGCAATGCCATGCTCAAGTTTGCCAAACATGCTTCAAAAGACTCACCGACAACTGAAAAGTCGTCCATAAATACCTCCAAAGTGTCTTCAACCATATCAGAGAAAATAGACATCATACACCGTTGAAAGGTGGCTGGTGCATTGCACAACCCGAATGGCATGCGTTTGAAGGCAAACGTACCATATGGGCATGTGAACGTTGTCTTCTCTTGATCTTCGGGAGCAATACAAATCTGATTATAACCTGAATAACCATCCAAGAAGCAAAACCATCCTTTCCCCGATAATCGATCTAGCATTTGGTCCATAAATGGCATGGGGAAGTGATCCTTGAGTGTCCACGAATTCAGCTTGCGGTAGTCCATGCATACTCTCCATCCAGTAACGGGCCTGAGTGGAATCAGTTCATTCTTTGCATTTGCGACTACCGTCATTCCTCCTTTCTTGGGAACACATTGTACAGGACTTACCCACGTACTATCAGAGATAGGATATACAACTCCTGCGTCTAACCACTTTATAATCTCCTTCTTCACCACTTCTTGCATAGGTGGGTTTAAACGCCTTTGATGTTCAATGGTGGGTGTGCACTTTTCTTGAAGCTGAATTTTATGTGAGCAAATCCCAGGTGGAATACCAATAATATCCGCAATGGTCCATCCAATGGCTCTAATATATTTTTGTAAGATCGAAATAAGAGCTGCAACTTGTTGCTCACCCAAATCGGCTGCCACTATGACTGGAAGTGTGTTTCCGCTTCCTAAGAATGCGTACTTCAGATGACTTGGCAGCTCCTTCAATTCTAGTGTGGGTGGTTCTTCAATAGATGGCTTGGCTGGTGGTGTGGGTCGATTCTTGAGATCAAGATCCAGCTTCTTGGGAGTATAGCGATATGTCCCTAATCCCGATAGCGCACAAACAGCTTCTTCAGAAATTTCAGCATCCTCGTTCTCTCCTTTCATGAGCAAAACCTCCAAAGGATCATCAAGAATTTGCTCTTCTTCACGGCATCCTTTCTCATCGTCAAAGACAACATCAGCCACAGAAAATACACTCAGATCTTTGGGTTGCTTCATTGATTTGCAAACATCAAATCGAACCACTTCGTCATTTATTCTGAATGAAAGTTCATTAGCTCTCAAATCAATGAGCACACTTCCTGTAGCAAGGAAAGGGCGTCCCAAGATTATGGGAACCTCTGAATCTGCTTCACAATCCAAGATGACAAAGTCTGCTGGAAAGATAAATGAAGAAACCTTTACCAAGACATCACATAGAATACCAACCGGTCGTTTCACCGACCTATCTGCCATAACCAGCCTCATGTTAGTTGGCGTAGGATCTCCTAACCCCAACTTCTTGTAGATCGATAATGGCATCAAGTTGATGCTGGCTCCTAAGTCACATAATGCTTTGGCAAAGTTCAAAGATCCGACAGTGCAAGGAATAGTGAAAGCTCCGGGGTCGGCCTTCTTCTGAACTATCGATCGGGTAGCAATTGCACTACAATGATGCACATCATCCTTCAGCTCATAACTTGCTGCCCTCTTCTTAGTCAAAAGATCTTTCATAAACTTCGCATACCCAGGCATTTGTTCAAGTGCCTCCACCAATGGAACATTAATGGTCAGCTGCTTTAACATAGTCATGAATTTGCTGAACTTCGTGTCCTCAGCCACCTTCTTCAATCTTTGAGGAAAAGGTGGTGGTGGGTATGGAAGTGTTCTCTCCATGGCTTTCTTCTTCTCTTGCTTCCGCTGTTCTATTTTTTCAGGCTGCACGTCACTGGGCATGACGTCCTTGACGTCAGGACTGGTTGTTGCGGCATCTTCTCCTTTTGCGTTATCATCCATGTCCGCAACTTCTTCAACCACTTGCTTGCCTTTTGCTGAAGGTTCCAGCACCTTACCACTTCTGGTAGTGATGGCCATGCATGACCCATCTTTCCTTGGGTTTTGCACAGTATCGCTAGGTAAAGTGCCAGCCTTTCTTTGATTGAGTGCTGCTGAAAGTTGGCTTAGTTGCTGCTCTATTTGCTTGATTGAAGTGGAATGAGAATCAACTAGTTGTTTCATAGAAGACAAATCATTGATTACCTCAGTAACTCCCGCGCTTGTTGTTTCCACTCCTTTCAATAATTTAGCCATCATGTCTTCCATACTTCCAGAATTAGATGTGGTGGTATCACGTCTACCAGGGGGAACATAAACACCACTCTTTTCATTGTTTTTTCTCCAACTACCTTGGTCCTTGTTTCCAGAATTATCATAATAGTTCCGACCTTGGTTTCCTTGGGCATTCCCTCGGAAACCCCCCTGATTGTTCAAGTAGTTGGCTTCTTCTTCTGAATCAGATTCGTCTCTTCCTTTTAGCGCCACAGCTTTCACTTTTTCGGTCTTCCCTGATAATAAATGCTTTGTAAGAAGATCCATTTGTGTTTTCATGTGCGCCATATCTTGATCACGTTCTTCTTGTCTTCTTCTTTGGTCTGCAGTCATGCCTATAGAATAAGTAGGGCTTGCTACCTCAGAATCCCTGGTATGCCAAGCTCTACTTTGTTTCGTCATGCGATCTAGCATATTGCTTGCTTGACCAAATGTGAGGTCCATAAAAGATCCTCCAGCTGCGTTATCCACCACTGGCTTAGTTATTGAATTCAAGGCTCTATACAATATCTCCATGAGGTGAACATTAGTCATGTGATGGTTTGGGCATCTTGCTAGCTTTGTCTTGAACCTCTCCCATGTTTCATGAAGAGCTTCAGTGGGAAGCTGACGAAAGTTGCTGATTTCATCTCTCAATTGTGCCCTTTTGGAAGGCGGAAAGAATCTTTCTAGGAAAGCGTCTCTCAATTGCCTCCAATTTGTAATTGAATCAGGAGTCAGCCCATTCAACCATAGTGTTGCTTCCCCAGACAGAGACAATGGAAATAAACGTAATCGAATTGCATTCTGACCAACACCAGGATTGTCAAAAGACTTGCATGTAGAAATAAAGTTTATGAGATGCATATTCGGATCATCGCCTGCTAGTCCACCAAACAATCCCTTGAGTTGCAATAACTGAATCATGGTGCTTGTGATGTTGAACTTGGCTCCGGGCGCTAATGGTGGTGGAATGATAGCTCCAGTGGCTCCGGCACCATCAAGATCATCATCATCATCGTCGAAAGCTGGCTGCATAGGTTGGTGATCATATCTATACCGAGCTTGTCGACCTCTTCTGTTGGCAGGTGTTACGATTTCAGCATCACGCCTAGGGTTTAGTAACTCGTCATCACCTAAATCCTCATCGTCAGGATTTGGTGCTCGTGCAGGGTTATCAATGTTCTGCTGTTGAACCTGGGCTGCAGCAAGGGCAGCCAATCTTGCTTGTTCCTGTTGAGCAGCCATCCTTGCGATTTCAGCTTGTGCTTCCATTCTACCAATGCGTTGTGGTTCAGGATTGATTGGTAATAACGGTTGACCAGAACTTCGAGTATGGGGCATGCACTAAAATAAAAACCTGCAGTAGACAAAAACAAAAACTAAAAGTAAAAGTACGAGAATCTTTGACCAAAGGGTCTAGTAATTATTACGAACTTAATTGACACTTGTATGCCCGGCAGCGGCGCCAATTTTTGATAACGCTCAATCTACAGCTCTCGTAGGAGTGTAAAGCGGTCGTTAGCAAATATAGAACCCAACTGGGTTGGGTATCGATCCCACAGGGAATAGCTTGGTCAACAAGTAAGTAAAGATTACTAGACTTTTAGTGCAAGTCTCGTAAAAAGGGGGAGTCTTGTCGTGCAAGTAATGTAACCAAAATAAGATCTAAAAATGGCAATAGCAAAGTAAAAAGAGAAAGAATGTTTTAGTGAGATGTAAACAATGAGAATTGAGAAGTTGGGGTTATGTCCACCTTCTGAGGTATACGTCTCTATTGGCTATGAGCGTGTAGAATTCTGACATGCAACTGCTTATAGAGAATTGTATTCGATGGTAAATCCAAGCGTCTTTCGACCTAAACAAGGACTATTTCACTTTAACTCTCTCGAGCTTAAAGTGTATCTAACGGTACGAATTCTCCAAGAGGTTAGTCCAGTTACGGCACTAGCTTTTTAATAGGAAAGGGTGTCCTACTACCTTGACATTATCTCTTTTCCAGCCAAATAACTTTTCTCTCGAACAAGTTAAATGTTAGACTGGCGTATTCTTGCGTTTGCAACCGCAAAGAATGTAGATTAAGATGAAGAGAATAATGATATAAGCAATATACGTGCCTCGAACTCACAAACTCATAGCAATAGATAGTATCTCATACGGCTTCCATAACCCCAACAGAGAGGTTTAGTTACCCATGAATGCGAAGAAAACCACAATTGACATTGTTATTATACCACAATAATGATCAATTTCGTGTAGCACAAGAGTGGTAGGCGTTAGGTGTGATTTCTTGTAGAGTAACGTTTCTCTTGTTGCAGAATTTAAGAATATAAGAATAGACGAAAATAGAATTGATGGAAAGAGTAGAAGAGTTGTAGAATTGTTTGTAGTGTAGAATAAGAGAGGAGTAGCAGATCTCCCTAAATCTCTAGCATGATAGGGTATTTATAATACCCATATCCTAATCCTACTAAGCTAATGAAATAAATAACCAAATCCTACTAGACTAATGAAATCCTTAACCCATATGTACTAGGTTAAGGTAACATTATCATAATCCACTTAAAATAATGAAATACATAACCTAATTGTACTAGGTTAATGTATCATTGTCAAAATCCAGCTTTGTGTCTGTAAGTCCCCAAAGTCTTCAGAATTGCTGTTTTAGCCCGGGACAGATTTTCCATGCAGCAGTTTTGGTCCCCCAAAGTCTTCAGAAATGCTGTTTTAGCCCGGGACAGATTTTCCATGCAGCAGTTTTGGTCCTTAGGCGTGTAAACTCCCTTCCCTTCCTTCGTGAGCTTTCTTTAGCGTCAAGTAAGCCATAAAATGCTGAATTATGCATCATTTATACCTGAAACTTTACTAATCATGTTCGTTAGCTCATTTACAGGAAAAAGGACTAAAAGTGCATGAAATATATAATTTGTTCTCAAAAATAGGCTAAAATATGGACAAAATATATTGATATAGGCGCGTAAATTCGCCTATCATCAGTAGGCTATGACCTTACCAAGATGCATGAGGACACAACCTAAACCCACTCTGGATGAATCATAATAGACTACAAAACCGTCTGAACCATCTGGAAAAGCTAGAAATGGAGCTAAGGTGAGTCGAGTCTTCAACTCTTGAAAGTTTTTCTCGCATGAATCTGACCACTGAAACTTAATCTTCTTCTGAGTCAATCTGGACATGGGAGATGCAATAGAAGAAAATACCTCGACAAACCATCTGTAATAGCCAGCCAAACCCAAGAAAGTCCTGATATCTGATGGAGATACGGGTCTGGGCCAGTTTCTTACTGCCTCGGTTTTCTGAGGATCTACTCTAATGCCATCACCGAAAATAATATGGCCAAGGAATGCTACTGATCTTAGCCAAAATTCGCACTTTCTGAACTTAGAGAATAACTGATGATCCCTGAGAGTCTGAAGAACAATCCTGAGATGGTCTTCATGATCACGCTCTGTGTGAGAATAGACCAGAATATCATCTATAAAGACTATGACAAACATGTCCAAGTACTGCTTGAACACACGGTTCATTAAATCCATGAAAGTTGCAGGGGCATTGGTACGACCAAATGACATGACTAAAAATTCAAAGTGACTATACCGAGTACGGAAAGCTATCTTCGAAATGTCACATTCTCTAACTCTGAGTTGATGATAGCCTGATCTGAGGTCTATCTTGGAGAGGTAACTGACACCCTGAAGTTGGCCGAATAGATCATCAATCTTGGGAAGAGGATATCTGTTCTTGACTGTGACCTTGTTGAGTTGACGGTAATCAATACACATCCTGAGAGAACCGTCTTTCTTGAGCACGAATAATACTGGCGCACCCTATGGGGAAATGTTGGGTCTGATGAATCCCTTATCTAAGAGATCCTTCAATTGATCTTTCAGTTCATTGAGTTCTGCTGGTGCCATTCTGTATGGCGGAATAGAAATAGGTTGAGTATCCAGAAGAAGGTCTATGACGAAGTCTATTTCCCTTTCGGGAGAAATGCCTGGAAGATCTTCGGGAAAGATATCTGAGTATTCATTAACAACTGGGACTATTTCAAGACTGGGAGATTCAGAACTGGAATCTTTAACATGCACGAGATGATACACACACCCCTTAGAAATCATTTTCCTTTCCCGAAGGTAGGAAACAAGTTGACCCCTTAACGCTGAAATGCTACTCTTCCACTCTAGGAAGGGCTCATTCGGGAACTAAAAATGAACTATCCTATTTCTGCAGTCGATTGTGGCATAGCAGGAATGAAGCCAATCCATGCCGATAATGACATCAAAATCAGTCATCTCTAACTTAACTAAATCTGCTGACGTGGATTTCTGAGATATCATAACCGGGCAGTCCCTGTATACCCGCCAGGCTATGATGGTTTTACCCACTGGGGTAGAGACTGAAAAGGGTTCTGTTAGAATTTTGGGACTGATTCCAAAATCACCTACTATGTATGGAGTAAAAAAAGACAAGGATGCACCTGGGTCTAGCAAAGCATAAACATGAATATGGAAAATTTGTAATGTACCAGTAACGACATCCGGAGAATTTTCCTGATCCTATCGAAACTGAAGAGCATAGAGTCTATTTGGGCGTTGCCCACTGGTAGCACTGGAAATAGCACTCTGATGGTTCGGGTGACCAGACTGAGCTACAGAATGATTTTTTTGATCCTGAAGACTTGACTGCGGACACTCTCTAATCCTCATATTCCCCTGCATGAGGTTGATGAACTCAAGAACTTTGGCTTCTCTCAGCTCTTGGGGAAAGAATCTATCTAAGAAGGTCGTGAAAAATTCCTCCCACTCGATAGGTCCTGTATCATATAACCTCTCAGACTTTCACTGTTTGTACCAATCATAAGAAACATCCCGTAACTGGTACGCGGGTAACTCAGCACTCTCAATAGAAGTAACATCTATGATGTCAATGACCTTCTGGACTTGGTTAATGAACTCCTGAGGGTCCTCATTAGACTTATACCCATGGAATGATGGAGGGTTCATTCGGGTGAAGTCCCAAACCCTAGATGCTATGGGATTGGCCGCTGGATTGGCCGGAATGACTGTGGCCGTTTATTCTGTGCAGCCACGGACTGAGCAAGTGTGGTAAATGCGGCTCTAAACTCCGCATGGGAAACGTGTTCGCCCTAAGGATCTTCGGGTTGAGGATCTGGCTGGTTTCTTCTCTTTGGGGCCATGGTCTAGAATAAGAGAAGAATGGATTAGACTGAGAGTTTAACTTGTGATTATTCTCACTAGCATGACATGAATACTAAGGAAAGGGGACTGTTCCTAAAACATCTTATAGACTCATGTACATAAATGTGGTGCGCAACACACCCATGTATAATACTCTACTAGATGTGGCTTTCAGGCTTCGTAGGACTCTATTTAACCTTAGGCTCTGATACCAAGTTTGTAACGCCCCGATTTACTGAACCGAAATGTTACACGGTGCTCATGACCCCGAAGGACCATAAGCTAACCCATGATTGATATCTGTACCTGTATACTGCAAATCATGATATAATAATACGGAATACGTAAAACTGTAAGGCCATAAGGTTCAACTGAATAAAACCATGTCTGAAAATCATAACGTCCATATGGGTAAAAATACCCAAAACAACTCAATGTAAAAGCTAAGTCTGAACATAAATCTGAGCATAAATTTGAAAGCCTCTAAACTATCTGAATAAGGAGTTGAAAGAACATGTCTCCAACTAACTTCGTAACACTGAAATGAAGAAATAAATAAATGTATCAAATCATATTGTACTCGAATCAATGAGGACTCACTGTGTCTCTGCGACTGGAATGCTACCGCTACTGCTGGGCTGGAGCTCGTGTCTCAGAACTTATGGTGTAACATGAAAAGAAAGCACCATAGCGCAAATACATCAGTACAACTGGAGTACTGAGTATACAAAGAGGGTAGGATGAACATAAAGGGTTTCATGCATGAACAACACTAACTGACTAATATGAATGTGGGAGTGCAAACATACATATATAAAAACTGGAATCATAAATGCGTGATAGCAAGACCTGTAAGCTAATACATGGTTTACTAATAACTGTCATGACTGATACTGCAAGCTGATAACATGGACGACTGTATCTGACAGTCTTATATATACTGAAATCTGAAGAACACCCTGAGTTCTTTTACTGAGACTGATACTGAAACTGTGGGAGGTAGTGTTTAACCGATATGCCCCATGTATGCCGTTATGGCTAAGCTGGGGTCCAATTTCTTCCCTGACTGGAGGGGTGTCAATACCGTGCCACGGGTAAGGACAGCTTGTGAGTGACCCTTATCTGGCAGGTACTCAATGAGAACGGTGGGAACCCTAAATTGACAGGTTAAACCACCTCATCAACCCTAATCTGATAGGTTAAGATGTCTCAACCTACGCTGGCTACGTAGTTCTGGAACACAAGGACTGTTTCTAAGAATCACACCCTGAACTGGCGGGTGAGTTCCCATTCTTGGGTTCACTCGGTGCTAATCTCTACTCCCATCTGGAGGGACTGGACATGAATAACTGACTATACATGTCTTAATCTTACTGAATTCCTTTGACTGGTGGAATGTTGCTGATATCTGACAACTGACTGAGATCATGAGGTTTTCCTAAGTCACATAACTGACTGAAGTCTATGGAATCATAGCTTGAGTTCGGATATCATGAAATATGACATGGCTCTAGGCACACAACTATAGTTTTCGGGTATGAATACCCCCAATACTCGATAGGAGGAAACTGACACACATGACATAACTTGATCACAAGATTTGAGTCCACAATTCACAATATCATAAGCAGGGGATAGTATACTTCATGTATTTATTCAATATTTCAAACATGATAGGAAAAGCATGGATACATTTTGTGTACATAATTTATATCTCCATTAATATACATGCTTTATACCACAACAATAACAACATATAATTTGCATGAAAATTCATATTGGAGTGTATGACTAACATGAACTTATTATTTAGATATCATGAAATCATGTAAATATGAAGTTCTAACATACTATGCATTTTATCGAACACCTTGCATGCATTCTTTAAGGCATAGGTGGATTTCATACTTGCATTCTATCAATCCACCTAAAGATCATGTTTTTCAACTAACAACATAACTTTCATGATATGTACAGTCACGATACTATTATTTAGCAAAACAAACAAACATCAACATGGGTATGATCATATCACCATAACCAACCAAGATTTTATATTTTAAAGATTGATTCTTGAACTCCAAGGATAAAAGGAATCCATGGACGGACACTACGCATACCTTGGAAGGGAGGTTCTTGATGATTGAAGGAGGCATTTCCTTGAAATTTTATGTTCAATCTTGATTGTGCAACCCTAGTTGTTTTTCTCCTATGGTGCTCTTGGATAATGAACTTTTAGATGTTAATAGGGTTGTAATGTGTTTAGAAGCTATAAATTTCGTGATTTTAGGTTTAGGGACATGTAAGGAGTGTTAAAAGACTTAACTACCCTTGAAATAACTCAAAAACTAAGTATTTTTGTGGTTGAAATCATATATAGGCGCCGCATATGATATCGCCTATGCTTACATAGGCGCCGCATATGATATCGCCTATATTTACATAGGCGCCGCATATGATATCGCCTATGCTTACATAGGCGCCGCATATGATATCGCCTATATTTACATAGGCGCCGCATATGATATCGCCTATGCTTACATAGGCGCCGCATATGATATCGCCTATGCTTTCCAGTGGCCATGTGCGATTGGTTAGGCGATGCATTCTACTTTGAAAGGCCATAACTCCTTGCTCGGGTGTCGGATTTTGATAAAATTGGTATCGTTGGAAATTTCATTCGATTCTCTACAATTTGGTGGGTCTAAATCTAATAAAATGTTACATATCAATCACGCTATTCTTGTTCAAAAATGACCCTTACAAAATCGAACACTAAGACTTGATGGATTCAAAAATTCTTAGCTTGCATCACTCTAAGAGACTCATATGAGCATGCTTAAGACCTCGCAAGCTATCCTATCTCTAGGATATTCATTATAGTTCGCTTAGTCGATTCAGCTGAGGGTAGTATATGGGTACAGATTAGTTCAGAATCATCTTTAGTTTCTAAGGTAAAGGAAAAGTAGGATAAAGATCCCACTCTAGTCAAGTTGAAAGGGTCAGTTAGAGACCAGAAGCTAGAGGTTTTCTCCCAAGGGGGAGATGGTGTGTTGCATTGTCAGGGTCGTCTTTGTGTTCCAGGTGTAGATGACTTGAGGCAACAAATTCTTGCAGAAGCACATGGTGCGCGTTACTCTATTCATCTAGGGTCCACTAAGATGTACCGCAATTTGCGGGAAATCTATTGGTGGAGTGGGATGAAAAGAAACATTGCAGAGTTATTGGCTAAGTGTTTAACATGTCATCAGGTTAATATCGAGCATCAGAAACCTAGCGGGTCCATGCAGGAGTTCAGTATTCCTACTTGGAAGTGGGAAGAAGTGAACATTGACTTCATGATGGGTTTGCCTCGTACTCATCGTCAGCATGATTCAGTTTGGGTCGTCGTAGACAGAATGAACAAATAAACTCATTTTCTTCCGGTCCATATCTCTTATTTAACCAAGGATTATTCCAATCTTTATATTAGAGAGTTGGTCAGAATACATGGTGTTTCATTTTCCATTATCTCATATAGAGGTACCAGTTCACCTCTCAGTTCTGGAAAGCATTCCAAAAGGGTCTTGGTACCCGAGTTTATCTCAATACAGCCTTTCTTCCTCAGACATACAGTCAACCAGAAAGGACCATTTAGACCTTGGAAGATATGCTAAGGTCATGTGAAATTGATTTCAAGGGTAGTAAAGATCACCATTTTCCTTTGATCGAGTTTGTATACAACAACAACTATCATTCCAGTAATCAGATGGCCCTGTTTGAAGCTCTCTGTGGAAGGAGATGCAAATCTCCAATTGGTTGGTTCAAAGTCGGTGAGCTGCAATTGTAGGACCTAACTTGGTATTCGATGCCTTAGAGAAAGTTCAGTTGATCAGAAAAAGGCTCAAAACAGCTCAGAGCTGACAGAAATCGTATGCAGATGTGCGCAGAAATGATCTCGAGTTCAAGATTAGTGACCGTGTGTACTTGAAAATCTCTCCCATGAAGGGAGTGAAGAGGTTCAGCAACAAGGCAAAGCTCAGTCCCCGATATGTCGGTCCCTTCAAAATTCTCAGTCGCTTTGGCAAGGTAGCTTATGAGCTCGAATTGCCTTCAGATCTAGCTTCAGTCCTTCCAGTATTCCATGTCTCTTTGCTAAAGAAGTTCATAGGTGACCCAGTAGTTGTATTCCCTATAAAGGGCATAGATGTTCAGAGCAGTCTCTTTTATGAGGAAATTCCAGTCAAAATCCTTGACTATCAGACTCGCAGACTGAGGAACAAAGAAGTCCCTCTAGTCAAAGTTCTTTGGCAGAATCAGTCCGTTGAGGGAGATACTTGGGAAGAAGAAGCAGATATACAGACTGATTACCCTCACCTCTTCTCTGCAAACTCAGATTTAGCCCAAGGTAATGGCTTTCCTTAAGTTTATTCAGTTTCATGTTCGAATTTCAGTTACAAACTTGGTATCAAATACCATTTCATGTTCAGTCATATGTTCATAGGTTAGATCAGTCATGTATTTATGCATCATATATGCATTCTCATCATGAGAAAAACTCAGCTTATCAGTAATCCCAGTCATGTATTTATGAGTCAGTTATTCATCCATCAGATATGCATGTTCAGTATGAAAAATTCTGTATATCAACAGCTTCAGTCATGAAACCATGCATCAGATATGCATGTCCAGTATTCACTCTCAGTAATCAGTTCTTACCTCTTAGTCATTCTCATTCGAGGATGAATGTTCCCAAGGGAGAGATATCGTAAGACCCCGTAAAACCCTAAGCTTAATTCAGTTCATTAATGTTTGTCAAGGGGTCCCAGACTTAAAGTATTTTGGCTATGTATCCAGACTTAGTTTTATTTTAGACTTCGAAGGTTGGAAATCTTAATTTTGCGACCTTCACGTTTGTTAAAGGTCGATATTTAAGTTAACTCATGATCAGAAATGTCTATAGGGGTTCTCGGATGAGTTTTGAATTTTTCAAACCTCATTTAGACTTTGTTTGAAATCCCAAAATAGTGAGTCGATGCGATGTTGGTTCGTCGCGTTGCCAATCTCGTCGACAGATAAAATGTTTCTCAACTTAAGGCAATTTCCAGTAAACCGATGCGATATTGGTGCATCGCGTTGATTATCACATTGATTCCCTCGATGTGCCGCGTTGGCTGTAGCATCACTGGCATGTTTTTCTGTCTTTTAAACCCGCATCCTTAAGGGTAATTAGGTCTTTTTCCCCTGACCTTCAGCCCTCATAACACAAAATTTAGCCCTATTTTGGCTAATGATACTTATTATTTCACAATTTCTCAAGAACAAGAGAACCCTAGGTGATTTATTTCAAATAAAAAACTCAAGATTTCTCCATTAACTTTCTAGAATTTTTCAACAAAGGTATGTAAAGTGTTCATCCAAGGGTCCCTTCCACCCTTGGATCTCAAGAAACCCTTTTCAAAATATGAGTTTTGAGTTCCATGTTGTGGGTTTGATTGTACATATGTAAATATTGTGTTATGATTTCCAAGATTGAATCTATATAGAATTTCCATGACTTTATGATAGTATGTGGATTGAAATCCTTAAATTTGAAGTGCTTGATATAGCCATGATGTATTAGTTGTTGAATCATGCCTTAGAAAAGGTTATGCCTTCCATGTGTTTGTTAAAATGCCTAAGTGAATAAGAATTGTTTATTATGACCTATTTGTGATTAAAATGACGAACTCATGATGTACCCATATGTTCAAAATGACTTCCATGCTAAAGCTATGTCTTGTAATGATTTGATGAAATGTTCATAAAATTGAAATTGTGAATTTATGATATATTGCATGCTTTCTTATCCATGTACAAGTTTATGACCTTCAAATGCTTGTGAAATCCCTCAATGATTGTATTGTGAATTGATGACTATGGTCACGTGTTCAAGAATGGTCATGGATTATTATTTTCATGCTATCGAGTCCTGGGGGTATTTAATACCCGATAATTTAGTTGTGGGTCTTGAGTCAGTGTCAGTTTTCTAGATACTCTCAGTCAAGCCATGATTAGTAGAATTCAATCAGTTACAGAACTCAGGAAAACTTAGTAATCTCAGTGTCAGTCCAGTCCCATTCAGTATTCAGTTAAATCTTTAGTAAACTCAATCAGTTATTAGAATTCAGTAGTATTCCGTCAGTCAATGGAACTCAACGAACTCTGTCTAGTTTAGCTCAGTATAATCAGTACAATGTCTATTCAGTTGGCAGTAGGATTCAACATCGAGTCAACCCAGGGATGGGGGATCACCAGTCAGTCAGTAGAGGGTGTGATCCTTAGAAGCAATCCTTGCATTCCAGAACTACGTAGCCAGCGTAGGTTGAGATATATCCCTATGAGTCTTGTGTTAATACATCTCATTTGAGTTCTCCTACCAGTGAGGGGTTGACGGAAGAGCTTCCTGTCAGCAGAAGGTTAACTCACAGCTTGTCTTTACCTATGGCACGGTATTGACACCCTTCCAACTGGGGTCACAGGTTGGACCCCACCAGTTCAGTTATGGGGCATGTCGGTTAGATAATTACCTCTCATAGTCTCAGTCTTCAGTAAGGAACTCAGATAGTTTCTCAGATTTTAGGACTGTTAGATATAATCACTCAGCTCAGTATAGAACTCAGCTAGTTCCATCAGAATCAGGACTGTCAGAAATAGTCATTCAGTTAACAGTACATTAGTTATCAGTAATCCATGTTATCAGTAAACTTAGTATAGTTCCACAGATTGAGAACTGTTAGATACATCCATTCAGTTACCAGTTATACAGTAATCATAGACTTAACCATCTGTTAATCAGTATTCAGATTCAGTATTCAGCATTATCACGACCTCAGTTACAGTCCGCGTATTCATGCATATATTCTTACGCAGTCATGTTCATGTATTCTATCAGTTATAGTTTATGCATATAAACCCTTGCATTTAGCTTACCTCACTTTGTGTACCAGTACATTCTCACGTATTGACGCATACTTTTCTCTTGCACTATAGTATTTTATACCATAGGTTAGGACGCTCAGGTTCCCGATCACACTTAGCAGTTTAGATTCCAAAATCAGTAGATTAGCAGTGAGTCCTCATCATTCAAGGATAACGTGATTATTTCATTATTTCAGTGCTTCTTTACTTAGTTTATTTCAGCAGTTGGGGACATATCCCATCAGCTCCTTATTCAAACAGTTTTAGAGGCTTTTATAGACTATAGTATGTTCAGACAGTTATTTCAGTTTTGATATTGTTATACCATATGTCAAGTTATATTCAGTATTGTTCAGTTTTGAACCTTATGGCATTTCAGCCCATTATACCACATATTTCAGTATTATTGTACAGTTATTACAGCAGGTACCAGTCATGGGTTAGCTAGTGGTCCTTCGGGATTGTTAGCACCGTGTAGAGTCCGGGGTACCAGACTCGGGGCGTTACATACAACCTGTCCTAACCTAACCATTTGTGCTTTTGTCCTACTTTCCCTATGCCCTAGTCTAATCATTTGGGCTTTGGCCAACAACATGTACTAAACTATCTTTTTAGAGCCTTTGGCCCAAAATCTTCTTCACTTGTATTAATTTACAACTTTGGCTTTGAGGCCCCAAATGAATAAAGACAAGAAAAGAAATAATAACAAAATAAAAAAAATAATGAGACTTTTTAAGTCTCTTAGCTACTTCAACAATGGGTTTTTGACCCATCTTTTCTTCTTTCAACTCCTCGTATCAGTATGCCATGTATCGTCCAATTGAACCATCTTTCAAAATCTTCTAGAAAATGGGACTCAATGGCCCATTACATAATGCAATGGGAAAGAGCCTATTTGGACTTCTAGGCTGGTTCATACAATGAAAAAGATGAAGAAATTAACACCCATCTGAGACACAACGTGACATACCTCAAAGAAAAAGAAAATATCAAGAACTAGTTTTTGAATGACAATGATGTGCACACTCATGCACATATGACAAAAATGAGAGTCAACAGATAAAATGCAAAGAAAGGCCATACATTTCCATACTTCATGCTTTATACTCGGGCTAAAGATGAATAAAGATAAAAGAAAAAGACTATATTCACAGAATTAGTGAAAGAACAAACTATATAAATTTCAAAAGTAAAGAAACGATGCAAATAAGATAAATGAAAAAATATGTATTTTTAGCACAACATAAACATTCACCCATGTAACAAAGAAGAAAGTAGAGGCTAACTTTTAAGAAAGGGAATTATCAAACTCCAATCGAGGCGACATTATTGTTGATTAGTACATCCAGATTATGGATTTCTTTTAGGGAAAAACATATAATGACCCTTTAGCTTACATTTTAAGGTGTTATTGGTTCTCTTTTGATATTATGAACCAAAGAGAGCCACATATCAAGCCTTTGTACATAAATAGCGTATATGACAGTCTAAGCGAAATAAGATCATTGGAAAGAAAATTTAGCTTTTCAAAAGTGAAACATAGTTCAAGAAACCAATTTATGCATGGTTCAGACACACCTAGATGATTTTATTTAAAAATAAAGAGAAAATCTTGAATGCAACACATAGAGAAACACAATCAATAAATCAAATTGAAGGGTGCAAAATCCTAAAATTGAAGAACAAAGGTAAAAATACAGAATTGACTAATGAGGCTTGTCTCATCTGACCCTTCTTCTTTGGTAATTTTAAAAGAAATGTTTTACCAGTCAAAAGGGTCATGGAAGGATCTTGGGATGAAACAACCTTCAAAACATTCACATAATTTTTTGAAGGAGCACTTTGAGACTACCAACATAATTCCAGCATACAATTTCTAAAGGGAAAGTGAAAAAATTTCAGCGAGTCATACTACATCGAAAGAAGATTTTAATATTTTTAAGGAAATGATCAAGATCTTCACTGAAGCAGAGGACAAAACTGAATAGAAGGATAAAACCAGAAGGAGACGACATAAAAAAACAATATGTCGAGCCTGAAGTTAACATAATCTATCTGAGAACATGATTTCCAATCAAAATTAAATTATCAATAGCAAATTCATAAGGGCAACCCAAACAAATATCATTTGAATACACCTTCAACCCTTTTTAGCTACTCATTTTAGACTGACAGCTAAAGGGATATCGAGGATTCATAAGGTTTTCTCATTCATGATAGCAAATAGAGGCGAGGAGAAAATCCACACTAAATAAAAGAGGCTTATGTGCATATCCCAAAATGTAGCTAAGAACAAATATTAACATCATTCATATGTAGGAGTTTTTTACATTACTAAACATGAGAGCAAAGTAACTGGTTCCTTGACTGTGTCCTTACAAAAACTCTAGAAGTATTAGGCTTATGAGCAAAATCAGACCATGCAAAACCAACATAAAGTCGTAGATTTTAAATAAAAATTAACCAGAAACAAACAAAGGTTAAATCGAGAGCAGAGAATTAGACACATTAAACAGAAAATTGTCACGACAATGCAACAAACTCTACTTTCATCATACAAAACCTATGGCCCTCAAAGCCTCTACAACAAATAATTCCAGCATACTACGATGACTGAAACATTACTACGACTATGGAACAAATTAAAAAAAGAAAAAGATAATACAAACATTAAAAGAGGTGGAGTATTACCTGTTTCGGAGTAGAAAAACGAGACTTGAACCTTCAACGATATCTTGACCATCACCAGAAAGATTCGCTGCGACTCCGAGAACTTCGAGTAGTCAACGACTTTCACGAAAAAAACTTTTTTACTAGAAAATAAGCCTTTTGCTCGAATGTTTTTTCTTTCGCCTTCAATACTTGACAATTTTTGCTCCCAAATGAGCTTTATATAGAGAATGAACTAGGACCCATTTTGGAGCTCTCACTGATGTGGGACAGGGGAATTTTGGGGGGTAATTTAGGAAAAAATGAATTGAGAGTTTTGAATTTCAAAAACAAGATAAGTTTTTGAAAATTTTCAGCTTTAACCATGGATGAATTTGGACCAAAAAATAGATAAATTTGTTGGTGATTTTTGGGGATTTTGGGGGGAAAACCGTATTCCTCTATAACCAATAGGAAATTGATGAGTACGTACTGTGATGGTATGAAGCTAATCAATTTTTAGTTGTAATTTGGTATTTGAACATTGGCTTTGATGAGGTGGCGTACGGGGTTCGTACAAACCGTTAGGGTGAGCTGGCTGCTGACGTTTGCGGGTTTGGTTTCTTGTCGGGTCAAGGTTGTTGGGTTATTGTATTATACGTTGTTGAATTGTTGTTGTCGTTTGTGAGTTTTTTTTTTTAAGATGTCGGCTATTGTTGTTGATTATAGGAGAAGGGGAATTAGGAATAGGCCGAATCGAGTCAATGGGTATTGGGCTGGTGTTGAAGTTGGTATGGGTTGGCACGGTTTGGGCTTAGGTGGTGGAGAGCTGGTGGGATAATTGTAAATAAATAAATAAAAAGTAAGTTGTATTGGAATTTAGACCAACTCATTGACATTTTAGCCCAATTAAAACTCAATTGACCAATTTTCATTGCAATTTTAGCCTAATTAATATTAATTATGGCCATATTTAATAAATTGACTAAATTGGATCAAAATTTAGGATGAATTATGAGCCGATTTAATTTTGAGTTTCTTGATTCAATAAAATTAAACTAATACTTTTTCAAATAAATTATTTTTGAGAGTAAATTATATTTAAACCAAATTTTAACCATTTGAATCAATTTTCAAGTAACCCTTGATTAAAATTTGTTTTTTCACAAAATAATTATTTAAGTAACAAAATTATACGATTTCGTATATGCAAATATGAAAATATATAATCGTTACTTAAAATGGAAAAATTACCGAGATAAATCCTTTGAAAAGCTTTTATCCAGATAAAATAAATGTTGTAATTTTATTTAAAAAGAAAAAAAACTCAAAATTAAACTTAATCGTGGAGGACAAAAATTAGGTGTCAACAACCGTTTTCACCCTTTGGGTAGGGTCGATGCAAGTAACCCTGGGCAAAGGGAGTTTGACATTCTTAATTTTTGTCTGCCCACAAATTTATTTCTGAAAGGGTCCATTTTTTGCACAAGTTTTTAGGGAGTTATGGCCGGACTCCGGTATCGGGTTTCCTGCATATTTCAAGTTACATGAGAACTCAGGCCACTTGTAGTTTATAACGCTTGATTTTAAAGCACTATTTTAAAAAAATTTCACAAGTTATTTGGGTTTTCAAGTTTTTGATGAAGCCGAAAAGTTGGGGAATAAGGGGATTGGGGGGTGGTTGGAATGTAGTCGAGTTTTAAACATGGATCCCAACCTACATATCCCCAAGACTTAGGGAATCAGACTGCTTGTAGTTCAACTCAATCGGCATAAAAGATAGTCTTTTATTTCAAACAATCTTTGGTTTGGGATGAATGATAAGTTGATTAATTTGCAGAAAAGAGGATTTTAACCTATTAACCATGAATGTGGGATCCTTCGCATCCATAGAAAAGAACTTACCTGGACATAATTTCCAAAACTCTAAGTATGTCGTCAGTCGAATTTGAAGGAAAAAAAAGGTTACCCTCTGTATGAGTTTAAAGATATCCCAAAGGTGAAGCTGAAATCGAAATATACCAAAGTAACCACATACCTTCTAACAAGGGTGTGTTTTGGATATTATCCTTTAGCTCGCGCCTATAGAGTTTGACGTCCCTCTTGAGACTATGTCCTGATTTGCCACTAAGAAAAAGTTCCACGCTGTGTTGTGTTCTTTTCGGAGTCATCCGCACCTGTGGTTTTAATTTGAGATTTTCATCCTCTCGAAAATATTTCAAACAAATATTGTTTGTAATAAACATAATTTACGAAAAGAGTATATAGCTTTTTACAATATCTTCATGTGATTTGTTATTCAAAAAGTGAAGTCGTCCCCTTATCTACCTATTCGGGGGGTAATAACTTTCAATAACAAACATAACAACCCTCTTGGTTGATTAGTAATATAGATCTTTTGTTAATTAAATGTCTCAAAGTGGGGTGTCCATTTTGGACACCGACGACACTTTATGTAGAGCGGTCCCTGTAACCGCTTAATCCTATGTTAAATGTGGAAACCCTTTTGGTCACCTGTAATACTTGTAGTGTGTGGAATGATAACCTTTTTGGCTATTAACAATGATCATTTTTATGTGATCTCGAGTGAGTCTTGCGCATCTTTTGTATCGATACGACTTATAGATTTCCCTTGAATTGTCAATCTTTGGATAATCTTGCGCATCATTTCATGGTGGACACGAGGCGACTTACAGATATCCTTTGAGTTGCTAGCTTTTGAGTAATCCTGCATATTATCAAACCTTGGATAAGAGATGACTTACAAATATCCCTTAAATCACTAGCTCTTTGGTATTCCATATTATCCATGTATGAGATGAAATGGAATGACCTTCTCAACGATTTGAAGAGAAGCTTTATTTCAGCTCATTTGTCTATGTTTTTGCTTTCTGCATGTACCTGTACTCAAGGTAGACAGTTAGTAGACACAATGTCGCTCTTACGAGCACCCACAATCAAATTTTATGAATGTTTAAATGACAAATACTCTTTATCATAATTGGAATAACTTAATCTGCTATTCATCCTCTTTTTTGAAGAAGTATTTAAATAACGGACCTACCAGATGCAAATAAATGGGTAAAATCCCTTTTTGGGGTAACTCAAATACCATTTGCATCGCTTCAAGGTGAATTTTGAGGATGACTTTCTAGTATACCTCCTATTAAGTGGTCCCTTTAACTGTGTGTTCATTGTGCCGACTTCTTTGAATGCACCTGCACTCAAAGTAAATATTTGGTAGACACAAAGTTGCTTTTTCTAGCTACTATTTTTTAAAAAAAAAATTCTAAATAAAATATTTATAAAGAGGATAAGGCATCTTTATTTTTCATTCACGATCTCTTGAAATGAGATAGACAATTCAAATGGTCCTTGATAAATGGGTATTGAACATCTTTGGGGCTATCCAAAAATACCGTTCCTAAGCATTACATGCTTTGGTGTAGTTCTCAATTCGCTTGGAACCTTTCAAAAAAAATTCTAATTTTTGTGTATTGATCCCTGCATCCATAGAAAAATGATTAGTTTTGAGTGAAACTACTTCGTGTTGACATCCTTCGATCTTTGGTTTGCTCCTTTCCATCTTTTCGGTGCTCCATCATGTTGGGACTTCCACCCTGACTCCTCATTTCAATAGCTGTCTAGGCAACCACTAAGTAAAAAGATTTGTATAGATTTTTTAAAGTAGTCTCAATTTTAAAAACTAGTTTCAAAAACTTGTGTAAAAGATTTTAAAAAATCTTTGTCTGTCATGTCATGTACTAGCCCAACGAATGTCTTCCTCTTGGTTCTGACTATATCTAATATTTGACAAAGGATTTCTAGGGATTGATCATCATCGTTGAGGTTTTCTACCAAAATTTGTCATAATCGGAGCTTTAGTCCACCTAGACTTTGTCGCAGCTAGTGATTTCTAAAACTTGACTTTGACCTCTGGTGTTGGAAATTTAAAATATGCTCCTCTATCTTAGTGGAAATTTTGAGGACCTCCTCAAAATTTTTGCCCTAGTTTAATACTATTTAAGATGATCTTGGCTTGAGAGGATCTGAAGTCTTCGCAGGTCTTCATCTTCTTTATTGGATGATGATCTTCCTCTTGTGAACTTTTGAGATCCCTTCTCAAAACTTCTGCCCTAGTTTCCCATTTCTGGGGTTATATGACTGAGATGTTGGGGCACCTACATATCCCATTGAACCAGGAGTTAGGCCAAACATATTTCATGACTACACTAGGGATATATAAAAAAATCTAATGGGTTGACCGAAGCCGACATAGGCCACCTACGTATCTCATTCTTGAGAATTCTGATCATCACGTAGTTCATACAAAAAAGAAAAGGATAAATTCTCCTAAGAGGGTGACCAAAGCCTACATAGGCCGCCTACGTATCCCTTTCTTGAAAATTTAGGTCAAACGTAGTTCGTACACAAAAGGAAAGGGATTCTATGCAATTACACATCATAAAACAAATACTATCACAAAAGCGATTACAAATAAACCAAGGAAACAAAAACTAAAAACATCCTTCAAACATAGTATCTCTTTACCGCATAAGAATTGATTGGTTTAGTCCACTCTTGACCATCCATCTCAGATAGAATCAGAGCTCCCCCGGATAGTACCTTGCGAACTATGTATGGTCCTTGCCAATTCAGAGCGAACTTGTCTTTGTACTCTTCTTGGTGAGGGAATATGTATTTGAGAACCAATTGCCCAACTTTAAATATTCTCGATGAAGGCACAAATCATTCTATATTTGTACAACTGACCATGACACATGAAAACCATTCTCTTTTCATCAATCAATATAAGATGTTCATAGCAAACGTGAACCCATTTTTCATTACTTAATATGGCTTCTTGAATAATCCTTAAGGAAGGTATTTCAACCTCGGCAGGTATCACGACTTCATTCCCATAAACAAATAGATAAGGGGTTGCCCCAATTGAGGTTCGAACTGTTGTGCAATACCCTAGCAGGGCATGAGGCAACATCTCATGCCATGATCTAACATTTTCAACCATTTTCCTCAAGATCTTCTTGGTATTTTTATTGGCAGCTTCCACCACTCCATTTATCTATGGACGATATGCGATTGAGTTGCGATGAACAATCTTGAACTAATCATCAATCTCATTCATCAAGTGAATGTTCAAGTTAGCCCCATTATCAGTAATGATTAATCTAATTTATTTATTTATTTAAGAAATTTATATTGATATTTCTTAAAAGTGTATGAAGCTTTATTATTTCTTTTTTAAATTAATCATTTTCCCCTAAATTATATAAAACATTAGGCTATTTTTTTATTAAAATTTCATTATTAAAATATGTGGAAAAAGATCACTCTCATTTACAATTATTTAATATCATTTCTATTTGTATAGTTAAATTATTGTTTTTAAAATTAGCTTTTCAAACATTTTTAGCTATATACTCCATATAAAAATATTTATAAATTTAATAAGTAAGCATGTATTAAATTAGAAAGGGAATGTCATGATACTTCATTTACTTATCCATGATCAATTTGTTAGGAAAAAAAGATAATTTGAAATATGACTAATAAGCATTTTCACAAAATAGAAAGACAATAAATTTTGAATCAATTTAGAATTTAAGGATCAATTTTGAATTTGATTGTATAAATAATTTGTTATGGTGTCATTATCATGTTTTCATGACTCATCATTTTTTTAGTATTTAATAAGACCATATAATTGTTCAAATTTACCAAAATATTTGAAAACTTGTAGAGTAATTAAAACTTAAATTAGGATAAAATTGACAAAAAAGCTTCATGTGATGACTACCCAAATCTCACTATATATATATATATAGTAGTAATTCTGTCAAAATACATTAAGCAGACATAACTTACACTAAGATCAAATAATAATAAGAACAATTCAAATATATCACGCGATACTGATTCATTTGTTTAGAAATAAAAAACAAAAACATATATTATTTCAGAAACTACAAACCTGAGTACAAAGCCTAAAGGACAAGTTTTTTTATTAAGAATTCCAACGAGGCATATCAAAATGGAAAAATACCAAAACGGACTAGGTAAACACACGTATTTACCTTGTCCATTAAAAGTTAACGTCATTTGATTACATGGTAAAGTGTAAGGAAAAATTGTGATTTTACCTTATAAGGTAAATGTAACGCCCCCGATTTTTGGTCTTTAAAAATTTCTAAAATTTAATCCCCACTATCCTGACTACGACTCCCCTGACGAGTCGTAGGGAGTCTTGACGAGTTGTTGGGCTCGAATTGTAACCAAATCAGAAAGTGTGTGAATGAGTTCTACTCTGAGTACGAGTGGCTCACTATGAGTCATAAGAACTCGTTACGAGTCATTGGCTGTAAATCGTAGAGTGTCGAGTGTATACCCCAAATGGTTTTTGGGTTGACTACGACTGGACCCTACGAGTCATAGGGTCCCATTACGAGTCATATAGGTTGAGTCCTAGGGTCAACAGATTGTGAGTCTCTTCGATATTGTCTTGGCAACGACTTGTGGTGACCAGGCGTAATGAGTCTATACGAGTTGTATAGTGACCTGTAATCATTGACGACTAAATTTCAGTTTTTTTAAATTGAGGGCACTTTGGACAATTTTCTTTGAAAGACTTAGACATTTCATCCGTTATTATCATAGACTAGAGTTGAGAGTTTCAATATCATTAACATTGTCATTGTCATCTGCCAGAGTTGGGGACATATCCCAACCAAGATTGGTTTTTGGTTTCTGTGTTAGAAAGCTTTATTGGATTACTGTGGACTTGGTTGATGTTGGTCGATTATTTTGGATGGTCGATGGTTATTGGTTATAGATATGCCTTTTTATTCCTTGAACTTATCTTTATTATATTTTCAAAATTCATCCAACATTGGGGATATTGTGTTGTTTGGTTATGTGCACAGGGGTGATCTTCGATCCACGTGGGACTTGAGATACTCGTCACGTCCAGGCCCTGTTCGAGTCTTGACAAAGATTGTATCAAATCCTAGGTTTGGTGTCATTGGGTGTTCACAAAGTTGTGTCAAGTAGAGTCTCTTTTATGGATATGTAGCGCGCCACACTTATAGGGGAAAGGCTATGAGGCATTTAGGAATGTTTTCTTTTCTTGTTGTTCTATTTTAAGCTATAGAGTCTAAGGTATTAAATCTCATCTAATTTCCATATGTTCTCTTTTCAGATCATGCCTTCCAGAAGATTTAATGTTTGTGGATACTTTGTTGTCCCGTCTGAGGACAATGTGGATGAAGCTCATCCTACTCAGGAGTTCAAACCCGATCGAGGGTTGCTGCTTCTAATTGCCCTTAGGGAGATCCACCGGTTTCCCCTATCCCTCCTCAAGAACCCCAGGCTGGCATGTCTAATGTTGAGTTTCGCCAATCGATTCATTTGCTTACCCAGTTGGTGGCCTCCCAGACTGAGCGTGTTGCTTCTGTTGCTCCATCCTCTGAGGATACTAGAGTTGGCCAATTTATTAGGTTGAGTCCTCCTACCTTTACTGGTTCAAAGGTTGAGGAAGATCATCAAAATTTCATTGATGAGATGGAAATGATCTTTCATGTAATGCATGCTACTGATGTGGAGGGTTTAGAGTTTACAACCTATCAGTTAAAGGATGTAGCATACCAATGGTATGAAGAGTGGGAACAACTTAGGGGAAATGATGCTAAGTCCACTTTATAGGACGACTTCTCTAGTGCTTTCCTTGATCGCTACATTCTTTAGGAGTTAAGGAAGGCGGAGTTTGTGAATTTTAAATAAGACAGGATGGCAGTAAAAGAGTATGCGTTGAAGTTTCATCATCTGTTGTGTTATGCTCTGGAACTGGAGTCTATCATGAGGGCTAGAATGAGGAAGTTTACCTTTGGTTTATCTTGTGAATTAATCTTGGAGAGCAAGTCTGCTTTGTTGAACAAGGATATGGACATTTCTAGACTTGTGGTGTATATAAAACAAGTAGAAGAGGAAAATAAAAAGCAAGCGAAGATGAGTAAAAGGAAGAATAAAAAGTTTTGCTATTCAGATTAGGGTGGATATCAACAGCAAAGTGGTAGAGACGGTGGAAAATAGTTTAAGAAAAAGTGGGGCCATTCTGGTTCCTACTCTACGTCTAGTGCTCCTTATCCAAAGACATCGAGTGATCGTCATTCTATGTACGATAGAAGATTTAGAGCACCAAGAGACCAAGCCTCAAACTAGTGGGGCTCAGTCAACTCCATTGTACCCTCCTTATAGATTATGTGGTCAGGTGCACAGTGATTTTTGTGAAGAAGAGAGGAATAAGTATTTTAAATATGGTTAGATTGGTCATATGCAGAGGGATTGTCCTTCTAAGGTTGCTTTTGAGGAAAATAAAATTCCTGTTACTACTTCATCAGCTCTTGCACCAAAAGGTGTTGCTTCTACCTCTAGCTTCGATACTTGTCGAAACTGTCTATATGCTCTTGCCACCTGCCAGGATTCTGAGGTGCCCTCCGATGTTATTACTGGTACACTCAAAATCTTCTCTCATGATGTATATTGTCTACTTGATACTGGGTATACCCCCTCTTATGTGATCCTTTATGTGGCTATCCATTTTGGTTTTGATCCTGAATGTATTACAGACCCTTTCTCTATATCTGCCTCGGTAGGTGACTCTATTGTAGATAGAGGGGTCTATAAGGGTTATGTGATGTCGGTCTATGGTAGAGAGACCTTGGTGGATCTGATAGAGTTGGACATGTTAGACTTTGATATGATTTTGGGAATGAATTGGTTGGATGCGTGCTATGCATCTCTTGATTGTCGGACCCGAAGAGTCAGTTTTTATTTCCCAAATGAGACTTTAATTGAATGGGAAGGTAGTTCCCTAGCACCCAAGGAAAGGTTTATTTCATATCTTAGAGCCTGGAGATTGATTTCTAAATGGTGCCTCTATCACTTAATGTGTGTTAAAGATTCTAGATTCGAAAGTTATTCCTTGCAGATTGTCCTTGTGGTCTGTGAATTTCTTGAGGTGTTCCATGATGATCTTCATGGTGTTCCTCTTGATAGAGAAATTTATTTTGGGATTGATATTTTTTCGTACATTGGTCTTATTTCTACCCCTCATTACAGAATGGCTCCGACTGAGTTGAAAAACTCAAAAAGCAGTTGAAAGATCTTCTTGACAAGGGTTTTATCTGCCCTAGTATGTCTCCATAGGGTGCTCTTATTTTTTTATTGCGCAATAAGGATGGGTCCCTTTGGATGTGTATTGATTACCACCAACTGAATAAGGTGACTGCGAAGAATAAGTATCCCCTTTCGAGGATTAATGATCTGTTCGATCAGCTTCAGGGTGCTAAGTTCTTCCCTAAGATTGATCTTTGGTCGGGTTATCATCAATTGAAGATTAGGGAGCTGGATATCCTTAAAACTGCTTTTCGAACCTGGTACGATCGTTTTGAGTTTTTGGTGATGTCCTTTGGTTTGACCAATGCCCCGACATTATTTATGTATCTTATAAATCAGGTTTTCCGTTAGTTCTTGGATTTATTCATGATTGTTTTTATCGATAATATTTTGGTGTATTCCAAGAGTGAGGCGGATCATGCCGATCACCTCTGCCTTGTGTTGCAGACCCTTAAGGAGCAATAGTTGTATGCTAAATTTTCTAAGTGGGAGTTATGGTTAAATGTTGTGACTTATCTGGGTCATGTTATTTCTAGTGAAGGGATCACGGTGGATCCACAAAAGGTTGTGGTGGTTAGGAAGTGGCCTAGACCCACGACTCCAACCGATATTTGAAGCTTCTTAGGTTTAGCTGGTTATTATAGAATGTTTTTGGAATACTCCTCTTCTATTGCTGCCCCACTGACTAAGTTGACCAAGAAGATGGTGAAATTCTTATGGTCTGATGCGTGTGAGGACAGTTTTGAGAAGCTGAAGAATAAGTTGACTTCGGCTCTAGTCTTGACTCTACCCAAAGGCACTGATGGTTTTGCTGTCTATTGTGATGCATATTGGGTGGGATTGGGTTGTGTGTTAATGCAACATGGAAAGGCGGTTGCTTATGCTTCTAGACAACTAAAAATTCATTAGAAGAATTATCCCATGATTTAGAATTGTTAGTTGTGGTATTTGCATTAAATATCTAGCAACATTATCTGTATGCGGTCCATGTTGATATTTATTTTGATCATAAGATCCTGAAATACGTGTTCACTCGGAACAAGCTAAATCTCAACAAAGGAGATGGCTGGAGTTACTCAAGAACTATGACATGAGTCTTCACTACCATCCGGGTAAAGTTAACGTTGTTGTTGATGCTCTTAGTAGGTTATCCATGGAAAGCTTGTCTCATATGGACAAAGAGGAGTGGGACTTGGTGATGGATATTCATCATTTGGCTAATCTTGGAGTTTGTCTTTTGGACCCCAAAATTGGTGGTGTGATTGTTCAAGAGGTGGCAAAGTTATCTCTTGGTGCTGAGGTGAAGGAGAAACAAATGTTAGATCCTATCGTGATTTAAATCAAGAATGATATAGGCAGGTAGAAAGTGATGATTTTCGAGATTGGTAGTGATGGTATCTTGAGGTATCAAGGTAGATTATGTGTTTCCAATATTGATAGGTTGCGAGGAAGAATTTTGGCTGAAGCTCATGAGTTGCGTTATACGGTTCATCTTGGTTCGTCGAAAATGTATCATAATCTTAAGGAGATTTATTAGTGGAATAATATGAAGAGGGATGTAGCAAATTTTGTGGCTAAGTGCATGGTGTGTCAGCAAGTGAAGGTAAAGCATTTGATGCCCGGTGGGTTGACTCAAGAGATTAAGCTATCGGTGTGGAAATAGGAAATAATTAATATGGATTTTGTTACCGGTCTTTTGTAGTCTCTCTAGTAATTTGATTTAATTTGGGTCATCATGGATAGGATGACTAAGTCTGCTCGCTTCTAGCCACTGAGGACTAATTTATCTTCTGAGTATTATGTCAAGTTGTTCAATGAGGAGATCGTGAAGTTGCATGGTACTCCATTTCCATCTTATCTGATTGGGGTACTCAGTTCTCATCTCACTTTTAAAGGTCGTTCCAGCGAGGTTTGGGGACTAAGGTGACCCTTAGTACCGCCTTCCACCCGCATATGGATGGGCAAGTGGAAAGGACAATTCAAGCCTTGGAATATATGCTTCGGGCTTGTGTTTTTTATTTTGGTGGTAGTTCGTTTGACCACTTGCCTCTCATAGAATTTGCCTACAACAACATTTATCACTTTAGCATTGGTATGGCCCCGTTTGAGGCCTTATATGGAAGGAGGTGTAGGTCTCCAATTGAGTGGTTTGAGGTTGGTTATAATAAGTTATTTGGCCCCAATTTGGTTCACCAATCCATGGAGAAAGTGAAGGTGATTCGGGATAGACTTAAGGCCGCCAAAAGTCCTACGCGGATGTGAGTCGGAGGGAGTTGGAGTTTAGTATTGGTGATTCGGTGTTCTTGAAGATGTCTCCCATGAAGGAAGTGATGAAGTTTGGTAAGAAGGGGAAGCTAAACTCCCCTTATGTTGGTCCGTACTTGGTCTTGAAGAGGGTTGGTAATGTTGCATATAAATTGGAGTTACTTTCTAGTTTGAGCTTCATTCATCCGGTGTTTCATATTTTGACATTGAGAAAGTACGTGGGTGACCCTTCGATGGTTGTTCCTTTGGAGGAGGTGGGTATTTCGGATTGTTTGTCTTATGAGGAAGTCCCAGTTGAGATTTTGGATCGGCAAGTCTATCGGTTTTGGACCAAGGATGTGGCATCGTTAAAGGTTCTTTAGAGGAGCCAAAATATTGAAGAAGCTACTTGGGAAGCTGAGGAGGACCTGAAGTCCAAGTATCCGTTCTTGTTTTCCATTTTGGATAATCATGCTTGTGGTATGTGTATTTCTTAATATCTTTGTTTTCTGTCTTTGCTAAAGGTAAGTGTGGTTGTGTGTGGGATCAAATTGTGCTAATAAATATCTTATCTTGTTATTCGAGGATGAATGATCCTAAGGGGGGAGTATGTAACACCCCGGGTTTTTGGTCTTTGAAAATTTCTAAATTTTTATCCTCACTGTTCTAACTAAGACTTCCTAGACGATTCGTACGGAGTCTTGATGAGTCATTGGGCTTGAATCGTACCCAAATCAGAATGTGTGTGGCTGAGTTTTGCTCGTAAGGACTTATTACAAGTCGTTGGGTACAAATCGTAGGGTGTCCAGTGTATACCCCAAATGGTTGTTGGGTTAACTATGAATGGAACCTGCGAATCGTAGGGTCCCATTACAAGTCATATAGGTTGAGTCGTAAGGTCAACAGATTACGAGTGCCTTCGAGACTATCTTGACAACGACTTGTGGTGACCAGTCGTAATGAGTTTATAGGAGTCGTAAAGTGACCCATAGTCACTGATGACTAAATTTTAGTTTTTAAATTGAGGGTATTTTGGATAATTTCCTTCTCACCCAATTAAAATTCCACGTTCATAAAGCACTTAAGAAGGGTTATTTCTCATATATAACGTACCCAAACACTTCCAAATCTCTTTTAAATTCTCTCAAGCAGCCATACTTAGGGTTTTCAAGAAGTAGGTTATCCAAGGGATCAAGGGTTGAATTCTTTCCGTGATACTTGATATTTCATGCATGTTACTGTTCCCTAATTATTAATTTTCTAAAAGCATGAGTTTTAAAGTGTTGTTCATTTGGTATTGAGGTTGGTTTTGAAAACATAGGTTGAGGGTCTTGAACAATTGTTGTTTATGTGATGTTTCATGTTTGTTCCTGCATGGGTTAGGTTTAAATGGTGGTTTTAAAATCAAATTGATGCATGAGAATGGTGAATGAACTAGGGATTGTGATTCCCCAAACTTGTGACTTTTGAAGTGGTTATGACCCCAACCCCATATTGTGAAATTGGTTTTGAATATGAAAAGTATGCATATTGAACTACCATGAACTATTATATAATATGAAAGGTCAATAAAGGATAATGATTTTTAAATTGAAACCTAAGGGGTTGTGTAAATCCCCAAGCCAATGTGTAATTGAACCAAAGGGGATTGTGATTTCCCTCAATGATGGTAAGTGGTGTGGCATATTAAAGTTACCTTGCAAGTCTAGTTCGTATGATGATACCAATAATATATGCCTAAATGTATATCATAGTTCAATAAAAAATAACTATGTGCTAATTATTTTAATTGGGCTTTAATAAAGGTTGTGTAGCTGAGTCGTGAAAGTGGAGGTCTTGAAGGACCAATACTAGAAACCGCGGTTGCCAATGTGGGGGTCTATATGATCGGGTAGTTCGAGTTCCCTTTATTATTATCATTTGGTTGGGAGGTTCGAGTCTCCCTGTGCTCGTGTCACCTTGATATGCCGGGAGGTTCGAGCCCCCCATAGTGTATATGTATACCTTCTGGTTCATGCGTCTACACGCATTGGGAGCCTACCATCTGGAAGAGAGCTGGGCCCATATAACCTATGGGTGCCTGGTTATGTTATGAAGATTGAGCTACACAATCCAGGCTAAAGTTTTATAGTGCATGTTAAGCCTTTTCCCTATCCCAACATGTGACATATATATATATATGTATTCGTAATGTGCATTGGTTTTGAACTGTTGATCACAACATTAGGTTATCCTTATCCCCGAGTTATATGCTAGTATTCATCCCACTAACCGTATCCAGATGTTGTATCCCCATACGATGCAGGCACCGGAGAAACCTCTATTTTTCCTGCACAGAATTAGGTGGATCGGCTCAATTCGTCGGTTCGTTGTGGTGAAGTAGTGAGCTTCCGTACTTCAGAAGACTTAGGCATTTCATCTGTTCTTATCATAGACTAGAGTTTAGAGTTTCATTATCATTTTCATTGTTATTGTCATCTGTCAGAATCGGGGACATGTCCCGATCAAGATTGGTTTTTGGTTCCTATGTTAGAAGGCTTTGTTGGATTACTGTGGACTTGGGTGATGTTGGTCGATTGTTTTGGCCAGTCGATGGTTATTGGTTATTGACATACCCTTTTATTCTTTAAACTTATCTTGTTATATGTTCGAAATTTATCCGACATTAGGGATATCGTGTTGTTTGGTTAGGGGCACAAGGGTGATCTCCGGTCCACTTGGGACTTGAGATACCCGTCACGGCCAGACCTTGGTTTGGGTCGTGACAGTAAATGGAGTCACTTACCTTATCCTTTGACTGAAAAAGTTGGTGAGGGTTGGAAATTTTAATGACATCGATGTACTCCCTCCGTCCATCTTATTTTATTCACTTTTCTATTTTGAATGTCCAACAATAATTGTCAATTTTTGAAATCAATGGATACTTTATTTATTTTTACCTATTTTACCCTTGGTATTAAGTATAATACATCACTAATTGTATTTTTTAAAGTAAAAATTTATTATATTCAAAGGGTGATCTAGTGAAATCATCCATCTATTTATTGTTTCTTAAGGAATATGTCAAGTCAAATGTAACGACCAACGTTTTGATAAAATATGTGAATTACGTATTTTTGTATGATTTGACTATTTTACCTCTCCCCGTAGTTGTATAATGGAATTTCTGGGGTGTGGGTGTGATTGGCATGGTTCTTGGTGTATTTTGGTATCATTTATGCGATATTGTGGTTTTTGATGGCTTCGAGAGCCTTATTTTGGACTTATAGGGATATCTTTTGATTCGTGTGATGGATGACTGAATGGACTACGTCAGTAGCTTCAGAATATTGATTTTAGGCTAGGTAGACCTTTTTTGAGTCCCGATGCACTCGAGCTCATTTCGACCTATTGGTCGAAAAGTTGAAAAATTAAAAATATAGGTGTAGGTCTCACATTTGATCGAAACAACCTCGGATGGAAAATCTGACTTCGCCAGTAGATTCGAAATATTGATTTTAGAGTGGTAGTATATTTGGTGTGATTTTACGGCTTTTAGATCTCATTTCAACCCTCGATTTGAAAAATTATGATTTCGAATTTTGGGGGTCATCTTTATGATAATGATATTTTTTGACAATCTGATATCGTAATTAGGTTCGGAACGTCAAATTTAGTATGGTTACATAATTCATCTGTATATATCGGACTCTGATCTTCGAAGTTGTTGGACTTAAAAGAAGGAAAAATCTGGTGTTGTGCAGTTTTTTGTTATAAAAATAGTTTTTCCCCTCATTTTTGCTCATTTTGTCCATTCTTTCACCTTGTCTCTTGAGAATTGAATCCAAAAATTATGTGAGAGCTTAAAAGTAAAGCTTGTGAGAGTTTGGGAAGCTATATTAACATCTATTTTTTTTATTCTCTTACAGATTTAAGGTAAGAATTTACCCTTTTCTTAGTAATTTCTTGATTAATTTCTCAAAACTCTAAAAATCTTAGGGCTTGATTTTAAACCCCAACTTCACTCTTTTCACTTGAATAATATTTTTATCTTATAATTACTAGTTTTTCATCAATTTAACCTTCAAAACAACTCTGATTCTTGATTTTAACTCGGATTTTACATATTTTACCCGGTAAAGTTTAAAAATAATTTTCTTTATTTTAAACCTCATTTTTTACTTGATTTGACTTGAATATTCAGCTGTAGGTTCCTAAAAATATGAAAATTATATTTTTGGAGTAAACTTACGATTTTGCCCTTCTTTTTTGAAAATTTATTTGGGGGGTTCATTTTGATCCCTAACTAAAAGTAGTCAATATGGGTGTCGTTGATTTTTTTTGTCGTGTAGATTCCATATTTGATGTTCTTAGTGGATTTCGGAACCGTTCGTGAGGATTAAGGCTTTGAGAGTAAAGTCTTTATTGCGGTATTTCGGCTTTTGAGGTAGGTTATGGCTTAACTCTTTCAGACTGAGTTGGGTAATAAATAATGGTACAAAATGCATGTTAAGGGTGGAAATTAATCATAAAAATGGCTATATATGTGTTGTGTTTGTATGGGGACCTATATATGATGTAATTATTGAAATTGAGATATTATGTGATATGTGTGAACGTGTGGGGTCCTATTGATATTGATAGTCTTGAATACATGTGAATAATTTTATTAAGTTGTTAAAATGCTTAATGTGGTACCATTGGTGTTTGTGGTTATATTCATACTTTATTGTTATATGAGACATGTGGAAGTTCATGGATGAAACAAAAATAATGAGTGGATATTGGCTCACGTGGTTGTAGAAATGTATCATTGTGGTTGATTGTGGAACTATGTCATGTGGTTGGTTGTGGAAATACTCAATGTGATTGGTTGTGAGCATTACATCCACATATCATATTCATTCATGAAACATTGGTACCACCGTGAAAACACCTGAGTAACACTGGCAGCACCTTTTTCAAAATCCTCCCTGAGGGATGTGCCGGGGAAGAGATATTATAACACCTTATAAAATTCTTTTTGAGGTATATTCCAGAAAGGAGATATGAGATATATGTATTGTATACGGTTGACAAACCCCCCATGGGTTCTGTGTTGGGAGACATGCCTCCGTAGGTGTATACAGGGATTGTGCGACGATCTTGGAGGTTGTGCGACGACCTCGTGCATCATCATCATCACCATCACCATCACCATCATCATTATCATCATCATATACATTGCACTTACTTTATTGTGTTTATATTGTGTTGTATTGTCATATTGGCTTGTCATATATGTAATTGTCTTATCTTCTTTTACTTGTACTTGAAGATCTTGTATATGCATGTTCCCTTTGTTATACTTACATGTGATATAATGCATACTTGTGTTCTATCTTGATGTGATGTTGCAATATATGTGATATTTTAAAATTCTTAGTGCAAGAGGTGTGGGTTACCGTTGCGAGATATTTTTTGATTGCAGGTGACATGTCCTTAGTATGTATTTTATATGCTTTCTTTTCTACTTTACTCGATCGGCCTATGATACCTACTGAGTATAAATGGACCGTACTCACTCCTATTTCACTCTTTCAGTACAGTTTCAGGTTCGAGTGCGCCTTAGACTGGTTGATTTCGGGCACCTTCAGATTACTCAAGGTAGCGGTTGGACATTCACACGTCCCGAGTTCACTTCTATCTTTCTGTATTAGTTATGTCTTTATTAGTATTCAGAGACAGATATTATTCTTTTGTGGTTATTTTTCTGATGTATTTGACACATAGATTTATTAGTAGTTCTTACAATATTGACACCTGATTTTGGACATGATTGATATTTTGGATAAGTTCTTTCCGCCTTACCTGTGGTATTTCTGTCTACCTTTTTGCATCTGTTTGGGTGATAGGCTTACTTGTCAAGGTACGCCACGACAAGTGTCATCATGACCCTTATTTTTGGATCGTGACATTAAAAGTGAACAAGTATTTATGAAATAAATGAATAGTTTATTCATTTTTACCTATTTTATCCTTGGTATTAAATACAATACATCACTCATTGCTTTTTTCAAAGCAAAAAATTTATTATATTCAAAGGATGATATGGTAGAATCACCCACCTATTTATTGTTTCTTAAGGCATATTTCAAGTAAAAAATGAACAAGTATTTATGGACGGAGAGAGTATTTAGTGAAGAATTTATTTCAACTTTAGTGCAAGGTAGGAAGACGGTTTTACCTTACAAGGTAAAATTTGTCCCATACCTTATTAATTTTCTTTTATAAACCACTCATTTCGTTTATTTCTTATTCACATTATTTGTTTGTTTACTCGTTTTACTCTCTTCATTCACATTACTTGGGTGATTGTTCTTGTTCTTGTTCAAAGTCTATTTCATCATAAATTTTGCAGTTTAAGGTATATTTAATCACCTTTTTATATAATTATTTCAATACCTAACAAACAAGTATGTAGCATTAATATTACTAATTAAATCTAACTAATCATCTTTTTAGCTTACTAATTTGTCAAACGTTATTGTTATCATATCAACTTGTTAAGCTTAAATCTACATTAAGTCATTATCGTCTATTTAATTTATTTATTTTTTGATTTGTTGTTTCTACAGCAAAAATGTTAAATTTGGTCATGCATGAGTAAACAACTTATCCTTTAGGCTCCGAATTTCCATATCGAAATTATTCACAAGTTCGGGTGAGTTTGACAATGTATTTCAAACCAACCATCAAATTATTGTTCCATTACCATTCTTGAAGAATCAATATTCAAAATTCAAAGAATTTTGACTTACTCGAAGATCAAACTCACTATCTGTGGGTTCTTCAACAATAGAAAAATGTTCCACACACGCATACATGTCAAGTGTCTGTAGATTAAGGCGATTACCAAAAATTTTAACAGTACGAAGAACTAAAGATGAAGAATCATCATTCCAAATAGGAGTTTCACCAGATATTGGTTGTCTGTTGGACGTAAAATAATTCGGATGTCGACTAGAAATAACCACATCATCTTTCGGATTGGTAATACCCATTTTACTCCTAAACAACCTTTTTAAATGATCATATTTGAGAGATAAAGGAAATGGTTGAACCATTATAGGACGCCGACTATATCGCATCGAATTCCTATCATGCAAAACTTCACCACCCAATGTAAATTTACTCTTACATTATTTTCATCCATCCTAGAGTAAGAAATGAATAAGGTTCAACAAATATTTTGGGTTATGAACTTTGACAATTTTTTTTGAACTGATGCAATGAAAGAACCTACACTCACACTTTTTATATAGCACCGTGAATTTTGAAATTGTTACAAGGTAAACATGGGATCCTACCTTACAGAGTGAACATGAGATCCTACCTTACAAGGTGAGAGTCTGTACTCGACTTGCAACCAGCAAGCAAAAGAGAATTTATTTCCTTCCTTGTCAGCGGTAAGTCCCATTTTGCAAACACTACTTTCCTAGGGGAATTTATTTCCTATTTTTTCAGTCAAAGAATAAGGTAAGTGACTTCATTTACCTTGTAAGGTAAAATCATGATTTTATCTTGTATTTTTTTAGTAAATTTTTCGTGAACTTTTTAATAGACAAGATAAACACATGTATTTACCTTGTCTGTTTTTATATTTTTTCCATTTTATATGCCCCTTTGAAATTTTTAATAAAAAAAACTTGCCCTTTAGCACCGAACTCCTACAAACCCTACGTGATATGTAAACAGCAAATCAATCGAATAACATAATACAAATGCAAAAAACAGTATCAAAAGTTAATTACACATAGTATAATTCTTATAAAATTGTAAATCGTACCTTGAAATACTCAAAATACATAGTCCTGCACACATATACATATTGATTCATTTGTTTGTCAGAGAAATTTCAGGTTGATTGGACATGTAAACCAATCAAAAAAGGAGTATAATACAACGAGAAAAAAAATAGTGTCAAGTACTAATTGCATATTCTATTACTCATACTTAAATTGTAAATTAGAGGTAATCAAATACACACAACCCAACCGCCTCTCAACACACACATATTGACTTGCTTCAAAACAGTATTACTCACTCCGTCCCAAATTATGTATCGCCATTTAATCAGACACAATATTTAAGAAATAAGTATTGACTTTGTTAAAGTTACAAAATTACCCTTCTTAAAAAAGGAGTAATAATATTTAAAATAAAGTGGGATCACTTTTAATTGGAAAAATAAATAAAAAAAGAGTAATAGTATTTAAAGTCAAGTGGGACCATTAAGGCTAAAATTGTAATTGTGTTTTTATAAACTTACCAAATAAGGAAAGACGACATTCATTTTGGGACGGACCAAAAAGAAAATGACGACACATAATTTGAGACGAAAGGAGTATAAATTTGTGAAATTATAAAAATTAGAGTAGAAAATAATAGAAGTTTCAAGATCTAGTTGAAACTTGAAACACTATAGGCCTCATTTGTTTGCACTTAATGGAGGTCTGAATCTGAATGTTCCAGACTTCAGACCATTAAGTGCATTTATTTTTTATTAAGGTTTTAACTCTTAATAGGTCTAAATAGGTCTTAATCATTCAAATCTAGAACCAAGTTTTAATAGGTCTGAAGGGATATTCTGGTGTTGGATAATATTCACCATTCTATTCATATTCAGCAGTCACCACCACTAACCACCTCTGTCACCGTCACCATTGTAAACCACCAACCACCTCCACCATCGACAAAAAATATCGCTACCAACCACAATTGTCAACCACTACCACACCTACTATCGCTTTTATTCTAATTATATTCACCGTCATCACTGCCGTCAACAACACCACAATCAACAACCACTATCGGCCAATCCCTACTACCAACCAGTTCATCTATCACAACTAGCACCACACTAACTACCACTAATACATCACAACCTCTACACATTCTCTGGCCGCCACCACCATTGTCACTAGTAACGCCACCTCTACTACCACTTCAACCAGTACCATCGCTACAATTTATCTCTACTAACAACCATCTCCGCCATCATAACAAATAACATCTCCAACTAGCACCAACACATCGTCAATCATCATGCATTCATGTTTCAGCCAACACAATCAACACCTTAAACTACTAACATCAAGCAACATCACATCACATCACAACAACCACCACCACCACCATCATAACAGTCACTACAATACCAACCATCACAATTATCACCACCAACATTATTAATCACTAACATCAATCATTGTCACCGCAACCACCATTATAAGCCATCTCCACTATCACTAACAAACATAAATATTTTTTCTCAATCAAATACTAATAATTTTGTTGTATTAAATTACATACTTTTTTAATATATAATTAGTTTTTTATTTGAATTGTATTTTTTATTTTATTATGTATACAAATAATTTTTTTTTACACATTCAGATGTTGAAAAACAAACAGTTTTAATCATTCAGTTTTCAGATCTAGAGACAACATTTTAATCATTCAGATATGCATTTTGATTCACACGTCTGAATCTTAAAAAAAAAAATAGAGTCTAAATTACTATATATAATTATTTTTAGCCTGTGCTCTATTAAGGTACATCATACTTTTTACACACAAAATAATACATCATACTCTAGTAGTGAGTGAAACCGACGTACCTTTTGTACACTTCTCCATCTGGAAGTAGATATAAGGAGATAAATCTCTTCTTGGTTAAAAGTTAAAACTACTTATGTATGTATGTTATTTTTGAAAAACTAAGTTCATAATTAGAATAAATTAATCAAAGATGTTCTCCATCTAATTTGCGAGACTTCATAAGGCAACTATTAAAAGTAAAATGAAAGAGGAATAGCATAAACTAGTAAATCACTTGTAATGTCCAATTAAATTATATTCAGGGAAAAGACATCATTTTCACCTCATATTATACAAGAAAAGTCTAAGCCACACCTAAATTATATAAGTGACCTATTACACACCTTAACTATATAAAAGTGATATTATTACCTCCCCGCGACCCCCATTCTAAGGCGCGTGTGTTACACTTATTTTAGGCGCGTTCAGCCTATTAAATAACAAAAGTAAACAGCTAAAAACATTAAGGGAAAAGGCATCGTTTCCACCCAAACTATAGTCGAAAAGTCGAATCCACACCTAAACTATATAAGTGACCTATTGCACACCTTAACTATAAAAAAATGATACTTTTTACTGACGTGGTGCTGACGTGGCAGCGCGTGTAAAACACTACACCACATGCAAGTGGTGATAGCCTGACAGGGTGTAAATAGTTTCACTTTTTTATAGTTTAGGTATGTAATAGGTCACTAGTATAGTTTAGGTGTGACTTCGACTTTTCGGGTATAGTTTGGGGATAAAAACGGTGCTTTTTTCCTTATATTTATGGTATAACAATTCTCTATACTAACGACGCCGTCCAATTAAATTATATTTATGGTATAACAATTATCTACACTAACGACGCTAACTTATGTTCTTAATTTAATTTTAAGTTCACAAAAATGTAAATCAACCAACATGGTAAGAATCTGACATAAATTTAACTCGGCTTTTAAATCTATAATCTATATCTATATCTGTATCTATAATCTATAATATATAATCTATATCTATATTTGTATCTATAGTTTATATCTATAATATATTTATATTTATAATTTATATTTATAATATAATAATAATAATAATAATAATATATTAAAAGTGTGAAGACCTTTACAAAAATGATTTGAACTTTTTACCCCTCGTTAAAAATCCCCACAATAGATAAACTTGTCTTTTCACTTATTTCTTTCAATTATATATTTAAAATTAAGGAGTCCTAAAATTGGTAAGACAAAAATATATGAAAAATTATATTAGTAAGATTTAGTTTCAAAACGTACAGAGGGAAAAAACAAGTTTATGTATAGAATTTTCTTATTCAATATATATAATTTTATTTTCTTCTATATTATTTTATTTTGAGCTAGGGGTCTCTCGGAAATAGTCTCTCTATCTCACATCTGAAGTAGTGGTATGGACTGCGTACACTTACCCTCCCCAGACCCCACTTGGTGGGAATATACTGGGTATGTTGTTATTCTATTTTTTACCTCTATGTTTTCTTCTTATTTTGAATTTGATTTGAGTTGCGTTCTTGTATTTATTATCATTATTCTTTCAATTTTTTTTATTTAGTTGATAACTTTAAAGATTATATACGAATTATTCATACTCAATAATTGATAATGTATTCTCCCTTTTGATAATTTCTTTTGTTTTCTCTTACAATTGAAGTTTATGATCGAAAAATTGGATGAAACAAATACGATGTTGTTGAATGAAGTAGTCAAAAGTTCAAAGGTTAAGATCTTTCCTTTTTCTTTATTCAAATAAAAGTTTTATCGATCTTTTAGATTCCAAGTTTTATAGTATATATATCGTGATTTATAGTTTTAAAATCGTCCGTTAAATGATTAATGGTTACTACAGAATGAGAATTTGAAGTCAAAAAATGCCTAGTGATTTTAAAGATCTTTGATCTAAAAAATTTGATGTTCGTTTTGTTAGAAATACATAAAATTTGGACTCCACAGATTAACAAATAGTATCTAATGCAGTAGATGGAAAGATTAAAGGCTTATTTCACCAGTACAAAAATGGTGATTCTCTTTTATATTGCAACAAGTTTTACTCCTTTCAAAAGTATTGATAGTTTTTACGCGATTTTTTAGGCAACGCTATTACAACAGTGATTGTTGTTGATTAAATTTTCTTTTCTTTAAAAAGTTATTCGATTATAACTCTTTACGTACCTTTATTATGACATGTGTATGAGAGAGCTTTAAGTTTCTTCCTATTTTTTTGTGACAAGAAAGTGAAAAAATTAAAAGACATGTTATAAATATATTAGAACAAATTTGTGTTTTCAAGAACCATGAATATGAAAGACCACAAAAACTATCAATGTACTCCAGATACGAAGTATAGTATGATCACATAAGAAAGGAAAAGTCCCTTTGACCACAATTTTTTTGTTACAATTTGGCCACAATAGAAAAAAGTTATAGTCACACTATGAACTAGTTAATTTTTGGACATTTTTACCCTTTTACTTTAAAAATTAAATTACTTTGTCTATTTAAAAGAAAAGAGTAATATAGTCTTTTTATTATTGTGGCCAAATTTTTGTGACCATTTAGGTGGAGAAACTTCAATGGGCACACATTGAATTTTTACTTACATGGAGCGATATTTTAAAAAAAATATGACACCTTATTACAATTTTACATATTTCTTCATGACTTGATAAGATATGGACGAATCATGTCACACCTGTTTTGAATTGAGTATATGCTTTTCTTGGTATAATTTCTTTTTTACATCTTTATTTATAATTCCTTTCTCGTGTAAATTATAAAAGATGTTGAATAATTAAATTCAAACTCATCTAAGTTTTAACATATAATTTTTTATATATATTGAACATTTTTTTAGCATTACCCTTGAGTTAAAATTTTAATGTATAGAGTAAGGAAAGAAAGAATATCCAATTATATTATTCACTTTAATCATTAGAATATATCCAAGTCTGATCCCATGCTTCAAATTCGAATTAGTCCTATTTCAATGTGGATTTTGAACACCTAATTTCATACACTTATAGTATTTAAGTTAATAATATTATATTATCATGACATATACGTGCAACACATTTACACTAAACTAGCTTTCTAAATAAATATACAGGGCTATGAGAGTTCATTTTTCACACACAATTCTATGTCACTGAATCGTGAGAAGGTACTAAAATTTAAGAGTTTATTAAAACTTGTGAGGAGATGATAATCCTATCTAAAAATTTCTTGCTAAAGTTGATAGAGTTCACCGAACTAGGCCATGGATCTTTCCACGAGGTAAAAATCAATGGCTTTTGAATTATTTTTTTAAAGTAATACTGTGTGCTAGGATATCAATCTTTAAAAATTGTCATAAACATGTATATTAACACATAATCAGTGTAATTCTACCATTGAAATCTTAGGAAGGTGTGATCTCTACGAAAACTTTATATGTTCTTATCTTGTAAAGACATAGAGATTGTTTACGGAAAATCTTCGGCTCAAGGAAAACAATTTTAAGTAGGTATAAAAATGAAATACAATAGTGAAGAAATCGTGTTAAGAGTGACAGAAAAGAACAATAACAACGGTAGATAATACGATAATCAAAGTAAAGAAAATAACATGTGGTAATATAAAATCGAAGACTAAGATAATATATAGATAGTAATAACTCTAATTAAGATGAAAATTTTTGACAATATTTGACTACCTATAACCGTCTACAGATCTGACCTTCATATACATTAGTCCCTTTTCTAGTATCCTGACTCTCATCTTCTGAATGTGCAAATTCTTGATTACCATACTATACCTCATATAAATAGTTGATCTAACCACCACGATATAAAATTTACTTGTATTTGTGCTTTATTTACTTGTATTTGTGTTTTACCTTTAAATATCTTTTCATATTCTGATTAAATGCACAAATCTTTACTTTTAAAGATAAAGCATAAATCTTTACCTTAAAAAATAAATCATAAATACGAGTAATTAAAACTACTACTATATGAGAATGAGAAAAAAGTATTCTTTAAATGATAAATGGGGACAGCTAGTTAATTTGAGGGCATTGATTGTATGTTAAATTAATATGCATCCATATGCATGCAAGGCAAGAGTAACTTAGTGGGGGTTTGGGTAAGCTTTTAATTTAATTAAAATAGCTTATAAGTTATTTTTTACTTTAAAAGGTGTTTGACAATTTTTATTATTACTTAAAAAAAGTCAATTTTGATTTTTTTTTTAAGCCAATAACAAGAAGCAACCATTTCTATTAGTTGACCAATTAAATTACATTTGTTTCTCTTATTAATTATTCCTTATTCCAAGTTTATCCTTGTAGCCCTAATCTTTCACTACTTTTATATATTCATTGTTTTTTCTTGCACTAGTCATGATATTAATTTATCTTCTCTTCTTCTTCTTCTTCTTGTTCTTCTTCTTCTTCTTTTTGTTCTTTTTCTTCTTGTTGTTGTTCTTGTTGTTGTTGTTGTTGTTGTTGCTGTTGTTGTTGTTCTTCTTCTTCTTCTTCTTCTTCTTCTTCTTCTTCTTCTTCTTCTTCTTCTTCTTCAATGGCATCCAAGAATTCATCAATGTCATTTCTTCTTCTTCTTCTTCTTCTTCTTCTTCTTCCTTCTTCCTCTTCTTCTTCTTCTTCTTCTTCTTCTTCTTCTTCTTCTTCTTCTTCTTCTTCTTCTTCTTCTTCTTCTTCTTCTTCTTCTTCTTCAATGGCATCCAAGAATTCATCAATGTCATTCTTCTTCTTCTTCTTCAATGACATCCAAGAATTCATCAATGTCATTTCTTCTTCTTCTTCTTCTTCTTCTTCTTCTTCTTCTTCTTCTTCTTCTTCTTCTTCTTCTTCTTCTTCTTCTTCTTCTTCAATGGCATCCAAGAATTCATCAATGTCATTTCTTCTTCTTCTTCTTGTTCAATGGCATCCAAGAATTCATCAATGTCATTTCTTCTTCTTCTTCTTCTTCTTCTTCTTCTTCTTCTTCTTCTTCTTCTTCTTCTTCTTCTTCTTCTTCTTCTTCTTCTTCTTCTTCTTCTTCTTCTTCTTCTTCTTCTTCTTCTTCTTCTTCTTCTTCTTCTTCTTCTTCTTGTTGTTGTTGTTGTTGTTGTTGTTGTTGTTGTTGTTGTTGTTGTTGTTGTTGTTGTTGTTGTTGTTGTTGTTGTTGTTGTTGTTGTTCTTGTTGTTGTTGTTGTTGTTGTTGTTGTTCTTGTTCTTCTTCTTGTTGTTCTTCTTGTTGTTGTTCTTGTTGTTGTTATATATATATATAATTTTAATAATAATTTCAAATGAATATAATTCAATACTAATACAATTTGTAGTTAAATATTTTTATAATGAATAAAAATTATTAAATTCACATAAATTGAAAATCCATAGAATCTAGCCTAGCTCAAAACAATTATTTTACCCTTACGTTAAAATATCATAAATAAAAAAATAATTTTATTAATTCACCTCTTAAAAAAAAAATTTAGAAACTTAACAAACAACATAAACACTCTCAAAACGAATTAATTACAAGGGTAATATAAAAAAAAATTAATATTTTCTTAATTTAGTTAGGTGATCAACTAAAATGAGATAATTATTTTTATAAGATAATCAATTAATATGGGACGGAGAGAATACCATTATTAATCAGATTTTAAGTTTTCTTTTTCGACATTTTAATTAAACATTTTCACTTTTTGTATTTATGGTGAACTTAACTCTAGCCATATTAGTACCTTTTTTGTATGAAACTATTTATCTATTAATGTAATTATAATGATTAGTGACATATATATTTTGCTTTAATGATAAGCTCGGCATATATATTAATACTATCCTCGAAGGTTAAAAGCAACAAGTCCAGTTTAATAAGAAAATGAAGTGCCGTCACAAATTACACGTTAATGATACGAAATCTTAACGTAACCATGAAGAAACAAATAATTTTTTAATTTATAACTATTATAATTTTTAATTATAATTATTAAATAAATAGTGGATAAATATTGTTGGATTGATGGAGTATTATTGTTACTATCACAGTATCACTCAACGGTTTTAACAAGAATGAAAGATTAGGAGGTTGCACCGAAAAACATGTACTCCCCAAAGTCAACTATACTTGATGCCATTACCACTAAAACAACACCCCAATTATCATTGCTCCTATTTTTTTTTATTTTTTATTTTTAAACTTGTTATTTTACTTCCTTTTAAACCTCCTGGAGATAAAGTTTACCTTAATTACAAGTTTCATTCTTCTTTTTTCCTATTTCCATTTCAATATTTCTTCTGTATTCGGAATTTGGTGATTCTGTTAATTTTGAATCATACTGCATAAGGTTTATCAAAGAGGAGGTACTTTCTATCACCAAACTTTATCTATAGTATTCAAATTTAAAGTATTTGATTAAAAATTAAAACAAAAATCTCATTTATCTCACAAAATTTTGAAATATTTTATATCTAATATGGTATTTACAATTATATTTTTAATGAAATCTCTAGTTCCAGTATGACAATTGATCACAAATAATTAACAGATTTAACTATTATCCAAGAGTCCTTTTCACATTGTCAAACTATATACACATGTACTTGTGCGGGTTATGCAGAGCTTCTCTTACTATAACAAGTTTAGTCTGACTATACTAATTTTATAGTGTTTGCATTTAAATTTCTATAGTCAATCATCATTCTATTTTTTTTTTTTGTTCAATATGTTTATTTACTATAAACGTTGGGCTATTATGTTTACTATTGCTTCTTTGTATATACTGCTTTTCTAATAATTCATCTATATGCATTTTAAATTCTTTTAAATCGTCAAAATTATATGTTAATGGTTTTTGAGTTGTTATGCTATTTTTATCTATTAATTCAATTTTTATAATAGTTTTATGTTTTTCATAATTTCGGCTTTCTTTTCACTTAAACTTATTCCCGATTTTTCTATTATATCTGTAAATTATTCTAATAATTTTAAATGTTCCTCTTTAGTTTTTGTATATAGCAGTATATCATCTATGTATACTATACAATTAGGTAATTGTTTAAAATAACTATCCATAAAGTGTTGGTATCTACCTGGTGTATTTTTATATCCAAATGGTAATACGTTCCATTCATAAAATCCTTATGGTACCGTAAATGCAGTTAATTTCTTAGAATTTTCATCTAACTTTAAGTGATAAAATCTTGATTTACAATCAAATTTACTAAAGTAGTTATATTTCTTAGGCTAGACTATCCTATAGCCTTTTTGACATTTCTTGTTTTTTTGGCACTTGCCATTTTTAGGACCATTATTAATCTGGTGTATCTATTCCTTCTCTAAAACATGCTTTTATCAATATCGCTGTTCCTCCAAGGTGTACATATTTTATTGGGTCTTTACTTTTTTATATCGTTTATTTCTTTATTAATTATTCTTTTTGTTACTAGTGGTATACTAGCTCTACCTTTTGCATATCTACAGTCTATTACATGTTCTTTTTGGCTTACTACGTAGTATTCTTCCTTTTCTCTACTAAATATATTTTTTATTGTTGGTATTTTGAACATTTTTTCTACACTTAGGTCTAACTTTTTTCCTTTTATTTCGTCAAATATATTATTATCAAATATTATTTTTTCATCAGTTCCTTCTTTATTTAAATATTCTTCCTTTGTTATTATTTTTATATCTTCTTCAGTTATTTGGTTCATTTTTATATCTTCTTCAGTCATTTGATTCATCTAAATCACTATCTATTTCATTATTTGTTTCATTCTCCGAAATTTCATATATACTATCATCACTTTTGAATTCATAATCTATTTTTATTTCTGATATTTCCTTTTGACCACGAAAAATCAGACAACAACACCTAAAAAACGTGCTCTATTAAAATGTAAATTACGTTTTATAAGTATTATCGAACATATAAGGGATAATACCCACAAAAATACCTGAAGTTTAACCAAATTTTCAGTGGAGCATATTCAACTTTGTGGGGGTTGATAACGCTCAAACTACAGCTCTCGTAAGAGTGTAAGCGGTCGTCGTCAAATATAGAACCCAACTGGGTTGGGTGTCAAATCACACAGGGAATACTTGGTCACTAAGTATTGCAACTATTATTAAACTGTTGGTCGAAAATTCTATGGAAAGGGGGGATGGTTTAGGCGTGAAGTAAAAGTATCAAAGTAGCAAAGTAAAAATGGAATGCTTGGTAGGTTTTAATCAATGAGAATTGTAAGTTAGGGTTATGTCCACCTTATGAGTTCTACATATCTATTGGCTATGAGTTATGCGGAATTCAGACATGCATGCGCTTATAGAGATTCGTATTCTATGGTAAATCCTAGCGTCTTTCGACCATCAAGGATTATATCACTTTAACTCTTTCGAGCTTAAAGCGTATACTAATGGTACGAATTCTCCAAGAGGTTAATCCAGTTACAACACTAACTTTTAAACAGGGTTTAGTAGCCCTATTTCCTTGTCATTCTCTCTTTTCCAGACATGTAACTTTTCTTTCAAACAAGTTAATGCTATACTGGCGTATTTTATATGTTTGCAACCACAAGAATTCAATTAAGACGAAGAGAGTAATGATATAAGCAGCATACGTATCAAGAATTCACAAACTCATAACAACAGATAGTATCTCATAAGGCTTCCATAACCCTAACAGAGAAGTTTAGCTACTCATGAGTGCAACGAAAATCACAATAGACATCATCATCATACCAAAATCTAGAACAAGCTTGACGATTTGGATGATTTTTGGCGTCAAAAACTCTCACACGTTTTTGCCCTAGCCATTCTTCTCAAGAGAGTCGTGTTTCTCTGGTAAAACTTACAGAATCTGTAACTTGAATAATAGTAAAAGTCGAATGGAAAAACTTGAATTAATGAATGAGTGAGTTGAATGAATCCTCAAAAGCTTCAGCAAAATAGGGTATTTATAACACCCATATCCTATTCCTACTAGGCTACTACGTACTTATCCTAATCCTACTAGGTTACTGCATCCTTATCCTAATCCTACTAAGTTACTACTTATCCCCAAAGTCTTTAGAAATGCTGTTTTTGCCCGGGACAAGTTATCCATGCATCACTTTCAGTCCATAGGCGTCCAAACGCTGCTTTCCTTCTTTCGTGAAGCTTCCTTTGGCGTCAAGTTATCCGTAAAGTGCTGGAATCTTCATCATTTATACCTGAAAACTTGCTAATCACGTTTGTTAGCTCACTTACAGGAAAAAGGACTAAAAGTGCATGAATTATATATTTTGTCCTCAAAACTTAGCTAAAATATGGGTAAATTAAGGTGCTTTAGGTGTGTAAATACGCCTATCATCAACACCCCACACTTAAAGATTTGTTCGTCCTCGAACAATATATCATGTCCATATAAACATCTACTTAGGGTTTCACAGTAACAACACAAAATATTCATCCAGACAGGCACGACAATTATCAACAAAGGGAAGTTCTCTAATCACTACTAGAAACAATTCAACCTCCAACATAGACTCATGATGATGGTTAATTCGTATTCAAAAGTTAAGGCACAAAGAATCATACAAGACTACCCAAAACTCATCAACCATGTGTGTCTCATAATATATCACCCATAATTACTCACAAGTATTTCATTTTTCAAACATGGGTATAAGATTATCCTTGCTCTCACTCTCACAAAGAATTCATATGTTGAAACTGATGACCATAGGCTTGCCCTTAGTGTAATGCTCTACTAATATCAGAATGTTAAGCTTAGGATCAAATAGGTCTTTACAGGTTGTAATGTAGGCTAAGGGACGGGTAGGACTATTTTGGCCAGAAATAGTGACTATGTTCCTAAGCGCTTTAATACATCACATTATGCCATTAACACTCTCTTTTAATCAACCCTGCTACCTTTCTTTCATCTATCACCCCTTTTCACCTATTTTGCCATTCAAGCATAACTATCTTTTTATTTAATCATAAACACAATTTATCTTTTTGTTTTTCTATTTCTTTTTCTTTTCTCTTTCTCTTTTTTTTTTCTTTTTTTTTATAACACACCTCCATGATAGCCACTCTTTTTCATAACAAATTCAAGTACCAATACACTCTAAGGCATTACTCTCACCCAATTTCCTCTTATTTTTTCACATGACTTCACAATTTAAAGCACTTAGGAATTTGGATCAAATTATGGTCTTGAAAAAAATGGATTAGGCTTACATATAAGGTTGTCAAAGAAAATGGCTTAAAGGCTCAAAAGGGTTGACTAGGATAATGTCCACGGGTAGGTAAACAGAAGGTAAACAATCACAGGCTGCCAAAGAAATGCCTAAATCATCTCCTAAACTCACACTCTTTATTTCGCTTTACACACACACCAGGCAAGTTCTAGCATCAGTCACAAACATAAAATATACTATCATCTCACACACACAAGGCACATGGTTAACTTTATTGGGAGCAGTATAGACTCTTGACCCAACAGATGAATGAATTAAACCACACAAATATCACACAGTGAGTCACACTTGGAGCCTAAACGTCTCAATAGCAATGATTTTAGCACAAACTCTTGTCATAATACCATGCCGTCTATCAGAACAATTTCATGCAATAAAAAAAAGTTAAAATTAAACTAACTAATTACGACTAATTAAAACGAACAAGAACTAGAATAAATGCAAATGCAGAAAAAGAAGTATAACATACAAATACCAGCACCCCACACTTAGACGGGACACACTGCCCCCAGTGGAAAATAAATAAGAAGAACCTGATTAGTCGGACTCATCCTCTATGTCTGGGGTCATACCCCCTGCATCGGAATCATCATCAGAGTTCTCCTCCACGTCGGAGTCTGGCATTCGTTGATCATCATCGGTTGGCATGTCGTCATCAAGAGGTTCCTAATCGCCCTCGCATGCTCATTCATTGGGTAGTCATAATCCAACTGTTGGAGCTCTGCAGTAGTTGGAACACGACCCCCGCTCATCACGATAAACTTCATCATGCCATATAAATGGCGAGAGAAGCTTTCGTCGCGAGTATGTCTTTCTGCAGTGGTTAGGTTGACGCCATGCATGGATTCAGCATCTTTAACCTTTGTGAGGTCAACCTTCTTCGGGTTGTGTGGAAGCTTATGATCTGCAGGTTCCTCTTCGATGTCCTCCTTCCTCAATATCGCGGTCAACAGATTTCCAAAGCTGAAGTGGGACCTCTTGTGCAGCCTGGCCTTACGCATTGAAGATCGAATAATCGCCCCAATGTTGATGGGGATGTTCGTCATCAAAGCGTACACCAAGCACACTCTATCACGTGTGATCTTTGTGTACTGTGACCCTGGAATCAAGCAATAATTGACTATCCGCAACCATATCCGAGCTTCTCTGTTCAAGGAGGCATACGGGAAGGTATTGTGCCGACCGGTATCCTTGTGACGACTCCACCGTGCCATTGATCTTGTTCCACATAGTGTGTGTCTGATTGCCTTGTATGGAGGTCTGCGATAAAGCTCCTTGAGTGGTGATGGATCCACAGATGGAAGACCCAGAAAAGAGTTGAAGAACTCCGCATTCAGTTGCAATACTTGACCCCGAATCTTCACTTCACTTCCGGTAGTCTCTGGGGACCAGTTGGCATAGAATTCTCGCGTTAGATCAAGATTGCATTTTCCCATATCTTGGAAAATAAAATCAAGATGAAACGCCATGATTTTAGCCAAAATGCGGGGTTCATTCTTTGCTAGGCTCTCCTTTTGTATCAACTCCACATGAATATATTTTTTTACTTTATTGTTCTTGTACCACTCCTTTCCTTCCTCTTCTAGGACCCATTTTATCCCGTACATGCGTCAAGGTATTTGCAGCGAGGAGGATTCACCTTGCTCTTTTCGTCCCCTTTTCTGGCCTTTTTGTGAAGTGGTTGTTTTTTCTTTTCCTTGTCTTGCTTTTGGTGCCATTGTACGTGAGATTAAAATAATAGTCATGTTAGCTTCATCTCGGTAGATACAATTGACAAACAAGCAGTAGAGGTACCACCCCACACTTAATTTGTTGTGACAAACTAATTAAGTGAGTGATGTCGATTACTCAGACTTCATCGACATACATTTAGGTGATATGTTCCAACAATATGTTCAGCACAGTCATACTTTTATGTCATCTTACTATCCTTTCCAACTCTATTTCATGTAATCTTGACTATACTTTCATGTGTGGATCAATGCACCTTTTGAGCAAGACTACTACATAGAGATTGACTCAAGTTATGGCATTAGAAATAATCACAACATCGTATGTTTGTAGTCAACCATGATTTTCATCTCGATGAACAAGTCATTCCAACATGTAAGTATTCCAGTTACAAGATTATGCAATTTTCTTGACCATGTCAATTCCGCAAAAATATGACAGTGCATCAAAATCAAATACAAGTTGGAAACAAGTCAAGATCATCCTTACGTATTCTTTCACTCACTTAGTTGTATCACAACAAATCAACCACATTCAAATCACCAATACTACTTCAAGATTTAACAATTCATTATAGGCGTAGTAGTGTAGTACTTACGGAATATAAAAGAAGAACAAAGAAGTACTTACTTGGTTGATGGCCTCGGAAGATGTTCTTGCAAAGTAAAAGAGCAAAAGGAAAATTTTTGAGAGATTTTGGAGAGGTAGGCGGCGCCTAGGTTGAAGTTGCAATGCATTTTTGTTCTAAGACTAAGGTTCTATTTATAGGACAAGCTTGGGTCGGGTTTTGACCCATTTGGAATCGGATTTGGAGACCAAAAGTGACCATAGGCTGCGCCTAATGCTTTGCCTATGCTTGGCATAGGCGGCGCGTTTTGCAAAGCCTTGTTGAGCATAGGCGGCGCCTATGCTATGGCATTGTTAGGCATAGGTGGCGCCTATGCCATGACATACTAGATTCAGAGACAAAAGACTTTTGCATAGGCGGCGCCTATGCTATGGCATTGTTGAGCATAGGCGGCGCCTATGCCATGGCATTGTAGAATCCGAGAGCTTAGGCCATAGCATAGGCCTTGCCTTGTTCGTGGCCTAGATTTACATAGGCCTTGCCTTGTTCTTTGCCTATATTTTCATAGGCAATGCCTAACCCATAGCCTTTTGCTTCTTCATTCCTAACTTACCACCTTCAACATGCAATACTTCCAAATCAAAATTTAAAACCAATCTCCTCCTTTACACCTCTTGCACCTACATTTACTCAAAAACAACAAAAACGATTAGAACGATGGGTTGCCTCCCATCTAGCGCCTTGGTTTTGGTCGTGGCTCGACAAAATCCTAGGAAAAAAAACAATTAAAGACGATGGGTTGCCTCCCACCAAGCGCTTGATTTATTATCGCGGCACGACATAGCTATCTCGATTACTTAGACTTCATCGAGATAGATAGGGCATTGTTTTCTGAATGGATTCAGACGACGCTGATGCTTACTTGTAGGCATGCAATATTCTTCGATATGACTCTTGTGCATACATATCCCAGGAGAGATACCAATTATATCATCAATAGACCAACTCATAGCTCTCTTGTGCCTCTTCAGAGAAGAGATGAGAGCCTCTACGTGCTGTTCACTTAGATCATCCGCAACACTCACCGGAAATGTATTTTCTCTTCCTGGGGAGCTCTTTCGATTCTAGCACTGGTGGCTCTTCAATGGAAGTCTTCGCTGTTGGTGAAGGTTGATTCTTAAGATCAAGGTCCGGCTGCTTAGGAGTATGAGAATAAGACCCTATTTCTGTTAGAGCACACATAGTTTCTTCATAATCTCCATCATCCTCATGCTTAACATTCAGCAGCGCAACAGACAATGGCTCAACAGTAAGCTGTTTCTCTACAAATAATGCTTTCTTATCTTTATAATGAACATTAGCTACAGAGAACACATCCATATCTCTCGGCTGCTTCATCGATTTGCACAAATCAAAATGAATCACTTCGTCATTCATTCGAAATAAAAGCTCATTATCTCTCATGTCAATAAGCACACTTCCAGTTGCGAGGAAGGGTCGTCCCAAGATTATGGGAACTTCCGAATTTACCTCACAATCCAAAATCACAAAGTCTGCAGGAAAAATGAAGGTGGACACCTTCACCAACACATCATTTAAGATACCCACAGGTCGTTTTACCGACCTATCTGCCATCACGAGCCGCATATTAGTTGGTGTAGGGTCGCCCAACCCCAACTTTTTGTAGACGGATAGTGGCATCAAATTGATGCTAGCTCCCAAATCGCACAATGCCTTAGCAAAATTCATAGATCCAAACGTGCAAGGAATAGTGAAAGCACCAGGGTATGCCTTCTTCTGTACTAAGGACCTTGTGGAAATTGCACTGCAATGATGAATATTATCTGCCAGCTCATGGCTTACTGCCCGCTTCTTTGTCAAAAGATCTTTTATAAATTTTGCGTACCCAGGCATTTGTTCCAGTGCCTCGACTAAAGGAACATTAATAGTTAGCTGCTTCAACATAGTCATAAACTTATTGAACCTGGTATCGTCATCTTTCTTATTCAATCTCTGAGGAAAAGGTGGTGGTGGAAGGGGAATAGTTTTCTCCACCGCTTCCTTTTCATCTTGCTTCAGTTTGGCGAACTTTTCAGGTTGTGGACGTTGAGAGGTAACGTCACGAACAACCTCATCAGCTGCTTCGACATCTTTTGGTTCTGCAATGATCTCATTATCTTCTATATCATCAACCACCTGCTTTCCTTTGGATGGATTTTCCAACACTTTACCACTTCGGGTGGCGATATCTATACACGATCCATCATTCCTTGGATTTTGCACTGTGTCGCTAGGTAGTGTTCCAGCTTTTCTTTGATTTAATACCGCTGAAAGTTGACTCAACTACTGCTCTAGTTGCTTTATTGCAGTAGAATGCGAGTCAACCAATTGATTTATTCAAGACAAATTATTCTTTACCTCAGTAACGCCCATATTGGTTGCCTCCACTCCTCTCAACAGCTTAGCCATCATATCTTCCATGGACATCTTCCCAGAGCCAGACGCCAAAACCTCACAATTTTCAGGAGGAACATACAAACCACTCCTGTCAGTCTTGTTCTTCCAACTACCTTGATCGCGGTCCTTGTATCCAGATTTATCATAATAGTTCCGACCTTGGTTTCCTTGGGCATTTCCTCGGAAACCCCCCTGATTGTTCAAGTAGTTGGCTTCTTCCTCGGAATCGGATTCCTCTCTTCCTTTTGACGCAACTGCTTTGATTTTTTCGGTCTTCCCTGATAATAGATGCTTTGTAAGAAGATCCATTTGTGTTTTCATGTGCGCCATATCTTGATCACGTTCTTCCTCTGTTCGCCTTTGTTCTGCTGTCATGCCAATAGATACAGTAGGGCTTGCTACCTCAGAATCTCTGGTATGCCAAGATCTACTTTGCTTTGTCATACGATCTAGCATATCACTTGCCTGAATAAAAGTGAGGTCCATGAATGATCCACCTACAGCATTATCAACCACTGGCTTAGTCACTGAGTTCAAAGCCCTGTATAATATCTCCATCAAGTGGATATTGGTCATCGGATGATTTGGGCACCACATAAGCTTCTTCTTGAACCTCTCCCGTGTTTCGTGGAGAGCTTCAGTTGGAAGCTGTCGAAAATTGCTGATCTCATCTCTCAACTGTGCTCTCTTGGATGGCGGAAAGAATCTTTCTAGGAAAGCGTCTTTCAGTTGCCTCCAATTAGTAATAGAATCAGGAGTTAGCCCATTCAGCCATAGAGTTGCCTCCCCAGACAGAGACAATGGAAATAAGCGCAGCCGAATTATATTCTGCCCAACTCCTGGATTGTCAAACGACTTGCATGTTGAAATAATGTTGATCAGATGCATATTCGGATCATCGCCTGCGAGTCCACCAAATAACCCCTTGATCTGCAATAACTGAATCATGGTGCTAGTGATATTGAACTTAGCTCCGGGTGCCAAGGGTGGAGGAATAATATCTCCTGTGGCACCAGCTCCGTCCAGATCGTCATCATCATCATCAAAAGGAGCCTGCACAGCTCGGCGGTCAGGTCTCATTCTAGCTTGACGATCTCTCCTGTGCATAGGTGCTGCCACTTCATCAGTACGCCGTGGATTAAGTAACTCATCATCACCCAGGTCCTCATCATCAGGATTTGTTGCTCGACCTGGGTTATCAATATTCTGTTGATGTACTTGAGCAGCTGCCAATGCAGCTAATCTAGCCTGCTCCTGTTGAGCAGCCCTTCTTTCAATGTCACGTTATGCATCCATTCTGCCAATAAGTTGAGGTTCAGGATTTATGGGTAATAACGGTTGACCTGAACTTCGAGTGTTTGGCATACACTCAAACAAACCTGAATAAAAGAAAAAACAACAACTAAAAGTAAAATCATAGAATTTTTTACCAAAGGGTCTAGTAACTATCACAAACTTAGTTGACAACTGTATTCCCCGGCAACGACGCCAAAATTTGAAAACGCTCAAACTACAGCTCTCGTAAGAGTGTAAGCGGTCGTCGTCAAATATAGAACCCAACTGGGTTGGGTGTCGAATCCCACAGGGAATACTTGGTCACTAAGTATTGCAACTATTATTAAACTGTTGGTCGAAAATTTTATGGAAAGGGGGGATGGTTTAGGCGTGAAGTAAAAGTATCAAAGTAGCAAAGTAAAAACGGAATGCTTGGTAGGTTTTAATCAATGAGAATTGTAAGTTAGGGTTATGTCCACCTTATGAGTTCTACATATCTATTGGCTATGAGTTATGCGGAATTCAGACATGCATGCGCTTATAGAGATTCGTATTCTATGGTAAATCCTAGCGTCTTTCGACCATCAAGGATTATATCACTTTAACTTTTTCGAGCTTAAAGCGTATACTAATGGTACGAATTCTCCAAGAGGTTAATCCAGTTACGACACTAACTTTTAAACAGGGTTTAGTAGCCCTATTTCCTTGTCATTCTCTCTTTTCCAGACATGTAACTTTTTTTTCGAACAAGTTAATGCTATACTGGCGTATTCTATATGTTTGCAACCACAAGAATTCAATTAAGATGAAGAGAGTAATGATATAAGCAGCATACGTATCAAGAATTCACAAACTCATAACAACAGATAGTATCTCATAAGGCTTCCATAACCCTAATAGAGAAGTTTAGCTACTCATGAGTGCAACGGAAATCACAATAGACATCATCATCATACCAAAATCTAGAACAAGCTTGACGATTTGGATGATTTTTGGCGTCAAAAACTCTCACACATTTTTGCCCTAGCCGTTCTTCTCAAGAGAGTCGTGTTTCTCTGGTAAAACTTACAGAATCTGTAACTTGAATAATAGTAAAAGTCGAATGGAAAAACTTGAATTAATGAATGAGTGAGTTGAATGAATCCTCAAAAGCTTCAGCAAAATAGGGTATTTATAACACCCATATCCTATTCCTACTAGGCTACTGCGTACTTATCCTAATCCTACTAGGTTACTGCATTCTTATCCTAATCCTACTAAGTTACTGCTGATCCCCAAAGTCTTTAGAAATATTGTTTTTGCCCGGGACAAGTTATCCATGCATCACTTTCAGTCCATAGGCGTCCAAACGCTTCTTTCCTTCTTTCGTGAAGCTTCCTTTGGCGTCAAGTTATCCGTAAAGTGCTGGAATCTTCATCATTTATACCTGAAAACTTGCTAATCACGTTTGTTAGCTCACTTACAGGAAAAGGGACTAAAAGTGCATGAATTATATATTTTGTCCTCAAAACTTAGCTAAAATATGGGTAAATTAAGGTGCTTTAGGTGTGTAAATACGCCTATCATCAGGGGTCCTATTACCCCCCTATACTTTTTTAATTGGAATTAATTCTCCTCCCTCCCCCAGACTTTTTTAAAGTGGAATTAATCCCCCTCTCAAAACGTATACCCAGTTTTCTTCGTAGAAAGTGTAGTACACGCATCGTTTCTTCTCCATTTTATCACTTTTCAATATTTTTTCACAATTACAACCATATTAAATATTCCAAATAATTCCATTGAATTTATGAAGAAAGTTTTTTCAAATAATTGAATGGAATCTTCCATTAATTTTTCATTGAAACTCGGAAGATTCAATTAGCGAGTTCCATTAATGGAAGATTGAATGAAACTCGCTAATTGAAAACTCAATGGAAGATTCAATTTCCATTAAAGGAACTCGGAAGATTCGAAAAATTCATTAATCGAACTCGAAAGATTCGAAAAATTCATTAATGAATCTCGGAAGATTAAAAAAATTTAATTTCATGTATGAAGCTATTCAATCTTCCGTTAATGGAACTCGGAAGATTCAATTTCCATTAATGGAACTCGAAATTAAATTAGCGAGTTTTCGAGTTTGAATCTTCCGAATCATTCATTGAGTTTCAATCAGCGAGTTCCATTAAATTATAACCATTAAGGAATTTTTCGAGTTCCATACATGAAATTTAATTCGGAATCTTTCCATTAATTATAACCATTAATCTTTCCGAATTATAATTCTGAGTTCGAATCCATTTATAATTACGAGTTCAAATTATAAATGGAACTCGAAAGATTCGGAAAAATCTTTCCATTAATTATAACCATTAATCATTTCATTAATTCGGAAAGATTCCGAGTTCCATACATGAAATTTTTTTTCATGATTTTTCGAGTTCCACTAAGAAGAAAGAAGAATGAAAAAATAAATAAAAATATAAAACTTTAAATAATTATAAAATTAAGGGGCTGTTTGGCAAAAAAAAAGAGTTTTAAAACGTTTTTAACACTGTTCACGCGCTCGATGCGCGTGAATCACACGCAGTGTGCCAAGTGGCAGATATATGCCATTAAAATACGAAAAAAAAATCTGGAGGGGTAATAGGACCTCCGCAAAGTTCAGTATGCTCAACTGGTAATCCGGTCAAACTTCAGATATTTTCGTGGGTATTATCCTGACATATAATATAATTGACAACACTTTATTATTATGCATATGGCTACATTTTTAATTGTACTTTATTTATAGTTTTAATAAGAACATTTTATAAGTATGCCTTTAAATATTTATTTAATTAATATATTCTACTAAATTAGGATTTCCTCTTTTATCGAAAAAATGCCTTCGCTCTATTATTTTGTAAGCTAGCATTTTCCTCATCCCTAAAAGTTTCTCCCCCTCCTACTATCAATTCAGAGCATTAGGTAGGAAAAATAGGTTGTTATATTTTTCTGTTCTAAATTCAACGTGTACCTTCTTCTTCCCAATTTTCTTTCATAAAAAATTCCTAAAAATATTATGATTTGAACTGTAAAACGTGAACCAATTGATACATTAAGTAATGAAACAAAAAGTAAGGATTAATGATACATTAGAGAGGTAGCAATAACAACAACAGTAATAGTACATGGAACAACACCAAGTCTAGCTAATCTGGTAAATTATTTTAGTTATAAATGTGCAGAAAATCATAATAAGAATAAATAATTTTACACGAAATCCAATCATAACGAATTAACGATTACTCAAATGATCAGCACATGTACCTTCAAATGGATGTAATTTGCTTCTAGGAGTCTTTAATAATGGGCATATTAAAGTGCTAAGTACTGCTTTGATATAATTAATATTGACAATTAAGATTTAAGTGGGACTCTAATGTCTTAGAAGATTAAGTACTGTTTGGGAATTTTTTAGATAAATTACTTATAACCACACCTTAAGTTTTTATTATTACTTAAAATCTCATCCAACTAAACTAATTACAAAAATTTTCTTTTACTCAAAATAGTTGCCTCTTTTCTGATACATCTAAAAAAACCCCACCCACATCCCCTTATTGTGCTACAAATCAAGCCCAAAAATCAGGAAATATATCCCACGATTTTCTCAACTCACCCATTTTGAATTTCCATCATGTTCTCATCTTCATCTTCTACTTCAACATTCAAGTTACAACTTCCGTTAACTTTCTTTTGAATCTCCACCATGTTCTTATCTACTACTCAATTAGATCTAACAACTCCATCTTTCCACCATTAGTTTTCTTTTTAAATTTCCATCATTTCATTATGATATGAACGACATTGATTTTCGTGAAAATAGATTGAAATATCAAAATTTTCTGGACAAAATGGCTATGATATTTAAGCAAAACTTTTGATTGTTTTTATTGCAATTTCTATAAATTAATTTTCGTTCATCTGCTAGACTATTATGCATCAAAAAATATTTTACTCTTCATAAATGTATCATATAAGCTAATTGTAGTTTTATATCTTAATGTAAATTATATAATGTATCAGATATTTTTAAAAATAAGTCAAGTATAATGCAAATTTAATTACAGTGATGTATCTCAACCAAAATAATTTAATGTATCAGAAACTTAAATTAACAATACAATAGTAGATATAATATTAATGTATTTGCATATAAAGTAATGTATCATAAGATGTTTAACTTTTAATACAATGTATCAGATAATTTTTACACATATAAAGTGTTAAGCAAAAAATATAATAATGTATTTATAACCACAAATAAATGTAATGTGTCATGAATTATGGTGTATCATGAACTCAATGTTATTAAATGAGATATTTGTTATCATAATACAATATATCATAAGTTTTTACATAATAGAAAAACTTATGATATTTGTTATCATAAGTTATTAAATGACGTATATTAGGTAATTTAAACAATAATTTCTTTAATTAAGCATATTAATTGCTCAACTTAGGCTTAATTATCATTTCTTTCCGTTTTTAATCATAATTAAAGATTTATTAATGTATCATAAACTAATGTATCATGATGTTAACTAATGTATCATATTTGGAATTTTATGTAATTATTATAAAAGGAGAGAGAGAATAATTAGTCAGTAAAGTGTTGGAATTTATGTTGTTTACCTAAATTTTTTTTTCTCCATTTCAATTTTTGTCTTCTTCTTTTCAATTTCTTTTGATCTACTTCATTAATTCTCAAATCTTTTATGACAAGGTTTATCCTAATTCTTCCATAAAAGGCTTTCTGAATAAGCGTCGTTTAACTTATAAAACGGGAATCAGTCGATACACCCAATAAAGAAATCAAAAGCAAGGATTAATGGTGTGCTAGCGATAGCGATACACAACAATTTGGTGAACTCTATTGACTTCAAACAGAATTTCTTAGGTAGGGTTTCATCTTTTTACAAGTTTTAATAGAACTCTGAATTTCGGTCCTTTTTCACCATTTTGCGATTTAGTGTTTTGTGTGTGTTAGAGAGAAATTCTTAATTGTATGTATTTTCTTGGAGATTTAAAATTCGAGTTAAATTTCTATCAGGTTGATCTTATCATATTCACTGGCTTACAACTTTGTGGAACTTAAGTTTAAATCAAGAATCCAAATCGATCCCATTAGTTTGGAGAATTATTTCATCGTAAATGTAATTAACTGGTCATAGCAAGTGATTTACTATTTTATGTTATTCCACTTTCATTTTAGTTCTAATACTTGCCTTACGAGGTCTATAGATTTGATGGAGAATAACTTTGATTTTAATTACGAACTTTATTTTTCAATAATAACATAAATGAATAGTTGTAAGCAGGAAGAGATCCTTATAACTACTATAACAAATTTTAATATTGAGAAATTTCTTAATGATAGAATATTTTGGAAACGATTTCGAGATGAAAAAGTGTATAAAAGGTATGTATATGTTACTTATAGTTTGAGGCTATTGGTTTACTTGAGACTGTGATCTTAGGTATTGTTTTGAGTGTAAGAAGTATGATGTACCTTCATAAGGCAAAAGCTAAAAACTAATAATGATAATTTAGTTTTTCACGTAGATCTTAAACTAGAGAAAATTGAAGGAAATGTGTCTTTTAAGTCTTGAATGAAGGATTGGTGATATTGACAAACAGATAGGGTCAAACATCATTAGGAAACTTGATTAAGCTAATTGTGGACTTGATTAATATTTTTTAAACTTTCTAATCTTTTCAAAAATACAAATCAACCCAACTCACACCCCTCTTCAATCCAAATCAACCACTCTCTCCTCTCTCTCTCGATAATTTCTCTCAACTCTCTCCCAACCAACAATTCTGCGAAATTTCTCCCTTCAACCCCCGACGACTTCTACCTCCGGGGACAAATAGTTGGGCTTCGAGTTTTCCTTTTTTCTCCCTTCAACCCCCGACGACTTCTACCTCCGGCAACAAATAGTTGGGCTTCGAGTTCCCCTCTTCAATTCAAATCAACCTGTCTCTCATCCCTCTCTTGACAACTTCTCTCAACTCTATCCCAACCAATTGTTCTGCAAATTTCTTATTTCAATCCTCAAAGACTTTAAAATCCGACTACAAATAGTTGGGCTTCGAGTTCCTTTTTGACTTCAACCTTCAATCGACGTGACAGCCTTGCTCTCCGGCCACAACAGCTTCAAATTCTTCATCGTTCCTTTTCTTCTTTCACAGGTAAAAATTTATGACCTTTTTAGTTTTGAAGAAAATGAGGAACTTGCGCCAACTTCTCTTATAGTATTGGTTAACAATTTCAATATTTGTTGCATTAATTTGAAATGCGGTCTGAATAAAATCCTAATTTCTGGTATTTCTTCTCTTCTCTTTTCGAAGTGAATTATGATATTTTGTTGTTTGTTGCATTTTTTTAAAGTTTGATTTTTATTGTTTTTGTTTATAAAAAACAAAACGACAATTTGGGTTGATTTATTTTGTTCTTGGTAAAAATGGTGAAATTGCTATTTTTTTGTTGAACAAAATCGTGCTACTGTTTTTTATTTCCTCCGACAGATTACCCATCTGGTGCAATATATTAACCATCTGATGCAACAGATTTATCATATGATGTAACAGATCAACCATCTGATGCACCAGAGGAACCATCAGATTATAATTCTGATGCAATAGATTAATAATCTGATGCAACAGATTAACTATCTGATGCAACAGCTTTACCATATGTTGCAACAGATTAAGCATTAGATAAAAAATCTGATGCAACTAATTAACCATCTGGTGCAACGGAAGAACCATCAGATTAATGATCTGATGCAACAGATGAACCTCCTGTTGGATAAATCTTATCAACTCTTCATACAGGAAATGTCCAAGACTTGATTTTTCCAACTGATCATTCATCTGCCGCGATAGACGACCCTATGTTGGAAGAAATCTAAACAATATTGACCGTTGATAACTGTTCCAACAGATCACTCATATGTGCAACAGATGTGTGACCTGTTGCATAGACCATTTATCTTTCTCAACAGATGAGTGATATGTTTTGTATTTTCGTAACAGATTACTCAGTCGTTGCTGCAGGTTAGTTAACTACTTTGACAGATCATTCATATGTTGCAACAGATGTGTGATTTGTTGCATAAACCATTCATTTTTCTCAACAGATGAGTGATATGTTTTGTATTATCGTAACACATTACTCAGCTATTGCTACGGATTATTTAACTGTTCCAATAGATCACTCATATATTGCAACAGATGATATCACAATAGTTGTGTGATCTATTGCACAGACCATTCATCTTTCGTAAAAGATGAGTGATATATTTTGTATTATTACAACAAATTATCCATCCGCTGCAACAGTTTGGTTATATGCTGCAACAGATATACTACCTGGTGCAATAGATCGGTGATCTACTGCAACTGTTATTTTACTGTTTTGCTTGTTTGACTGTTATCCTTTTTTAACGATGCATTAATCAACAATAATATATTATTTTATGTTCCTATTAATTTTAGATAATATGGTTCCCAAAAGAACAGAAACTGAATCAAGTCCAAGTAAAGGAATAAGTGAAGCAGCTAGGCTACATCTACCACTCTATGAGCTTGCTTTACAAGCGTTATCTCAATCAGGAGCAGAATATGATGAACATGGGGAGGAGGAATATTTCAAAAGAGATGATACAGATTCTAATAGCCCTTTCACCGAAGAGTTGGTCAAAGACATCAACATTGATCGTTATCCCATGAGAATACAGTGCGATGGTGCTACCGATTTAACGGGTGATTTCATGGTTAAGTCAGTCATGAAAAAATATATCGACGCCTTCAGAAAAATACTTTGAGAATAAAAATTGGATGTTTATTTCAGGGACAACTGCTTTGGGAAATATCTTGATTTGCCGGAGGACAACAATGCTCGTTTCCAAATAAAAATAGTATATGAACTTCTTAAGCATAGGTTTATGTATGAAAACAAAGATAAGATGGATGAGGTATGGATAAATTACTGTGGCATGCCTATTTGTTTTGGTTGGAAGGAGTTTTTCATAGTTACTGGACTAAAATGTTATCCTCTCTCTCAAGTTATACCTATTCTAACCCAAATAAAGCACCCCACACACCCCAAAATGGCAAAGACAAGTCTTGTGATCGTGATGAACTGGTGTTCATTGTTTGTCCAAGATTTAAAAATAAAAATTTGATAGAAGCGTTGAAAGGTAAAGGACTTTCAAAGAAGCACAAACAGTCATTGTGCTTGGTTTGGTTTGTACATAATATTCTTTGGGCGAGAGACGTTAACAATAACATAAGCCTCGGTTTAATAAAGATCTCCGAGGTTCTTGAGGCATTTAACATCTATCCTTGGGGTATGAAAGCTTCAAAATGACTGTCAAATATTTGTTGACTCCGTTAGCGCCAAAGACAGTCAACTTATATGGCTTCCCATGGGCTTTCATGGTAAATGTTTCTTTCTTCTATTATGATATTATTCATTTTTTTCACTCAATAATGGTTTTGATTTATTGGCGTTATTTTATAGGCTTGGGCGTTTGAAGCCATTCCTTATTTGAGACAACAAGTGAACTACCAGGAAAGAGTTTTCTGTCCAAGAATCTTGAGATGGTTGTCGGTCAAAACTGATAAAAATGCAAAATTTCTTGATCTCTTCACCCCCCGAAGGATGCAGTAAGTATAATTATAATTAATTTTTTCTTTTAATTAATATTTTTTTTTGAATGATCTAATCATCATTCTAATATATGTAATGATTTATGATAGATTGTGCATCCGTCGCTAGTTTCGATCAATCGAGAATTGAAGATGCCATTTTTTCTTACTTTACGGTCTGTGAAAATTTTATCAGACCCTAAGGTCATCGACAAAATAAAAATAGAATTGTTTGGAGCAATAACCATTACAAGAAAAATAATTTTGGAGGGTGGGCTTATTGTTGTTGAGGTCTTAGTAGTGATGGAGTTGTTGTTGTTGGTGGTGGTAGTGGTGCTGCTGTTGGTGCTAATGATGCTCCTCTTACAGTATGTAAAGCAAACCATTATGAGTATGATCATACTAGTTATACAGATTTTGCCTCTCCCAGCGAATGTTCTGCATGCAAATATCAAGACTGCAGGGCGAAACATGATGTAGTGATTAATGCTATTACTGCATTAACTGCTTCTGTAAAAGAATTGACATCTAAGAGGGGTCTCATTCCATCAAAGAGGATTTTATTTCCATCCGCTCCATTAGAGATTAGGGATAAGAGGAGAAGGAGAGTGATTAACAGGGCATTATCAAGCATCCAAAAAAGCAAAATTGTAACTCCTCTGTTTGTGTATTGCACTGAGCAACGTACAATGTACAAATAAGAGCAGCACGAGCTGAAGAAGGTGAATATATTATATGTCATCCAACTGGCAACACAAACAAACACATATCTATTTCAACAGATGACACATCTGCTGAAAATTATCAAACAAATATATACATCTGTTGAAACAGTTGACTAACCTGTTGCAACAGATAAAGTATCTGGTACAACATATGTCTCGTCTATTTTAGAAAATCAAACAACTCTTCATACCGCTTTTATTTGTACCAACAGACGACCTATCTACTGCAACAGATGGTTCATATGTTGCAACAGATGGTTTATCCGTTGGAAATTATCATACAGGGTCTTTATCATGTAGAAATTTGTCCCAACAGTTGATTCATTAATGAAACAGAAATATAATCTTTTTGAGTCAATTTAAAATGGGAGGAAGACCTGTTTGATTTGCTAGAAGAAATGAGTTATCCTTTTTCGTTTTATTGTATCTCCGTGATTAGCATTGACCAATTTTGTCTTTTCAGGTGGATGTAGAAGAGGCTACTGCTGAACAACATTGACAATATGCTACTCTTTTTATGAAAATACGGAGAACAGAAAGCGCAGAAACCGTACGTAAGCGACAATAAAGATCCACGACGAGTAAAGTTGAATTCCATAGCACCGAATGAAGACCAACTTGTCCATACTGAGTAGATCTTTATAGCTTGAGCCTGTCAAAGTAATCCTTGGCAGTATACTTAAATTATTGTTGATGTATTTGTTGAGATCTGTACCCATAATAATTTTTTTACATTTTATTTATTCGTTGACTTATTTCAGCTAATTTATGAAGGCTTTGATTTATTTTATTTTGTCTATGAATTTTATTTATTCCTTAGATTTGAACTTATTAATTGAAAAGGAATACTAGATTCAAATATTGCAAAAAATAATATTTTTGTTGTAACAGACGACACATCTATTGGAAAAATTGAACAGATTTAGACATATGTTGCAACAGGTAGGTAATCTGTTGGAATTTATCAAATAGATCTTTCCACTGTTGCAACAGATGGACTTAGATAGAAATATCGAGATAATGCAACAGATGACCAACCTATTGCAACAGATAAACTATATGTCAGAACAGGTAGAATAATTGTTACAATGGATGGAGAATCTATTGCATTATAAAAATTCAACTTTTGTTGGACATTAAAAATTGTCACTAAGTGTAAAAAGGTTAAAGCGAATTGAATTGAAATAAAAAAGGCGAAACCCATGACGGTGCTCAGTTCAAACACCAAAAATAAAATAGACATCAAGTAGATAGTGTTCATTTTAAACACGTAAAATAAAATAGGTATCAAATGTGTCAGTCTGACACATTTTGCTGACTTTTCGTCACTGTCACTTGCCCCCCCCAACGGTCATTCACCCCCGCCCCATTGTCTTATATATTCATTTTTCTCGTAAAATTCAACCCTAAATTTCCAAATATTCTTCTTCATCATCATCTTCTTTTATCTATCCAAATTCTTCAAATTATCTCTTTCATTTTCTCCAACTGAGCTTGACAATATCGAGCACATCTTCCACTATTTTTTATGATAAAGATTTTTGATATTGTAAGTGCGGTCATGAAGCTCTGTTATAGACTTCTTGGACTCAACAAAATTCGGGTCGTAGGTTTTTTACTTGTAAGATTTCAAAGGTAATATTTTTTTATTTAATTAGTTGATTTATTATTGACTTGTAATTGTTTTATAATTGTGTTCTCTTTCTTATAGAAATTGGGTGGATGCGATTACTTTGATTGGTATGAAGAACGACACCCTTCACAAGCAAATCGTGTAATCTGGGGTTTGTTGAACGAAGTCAAGGCTTCTGAAGAGAAACAAAACCGAGCAAGAAGATACTACATTATTGCCATTATTGGTACTGGTTTGGTGTTGTTGGGCACATGGATAGTCAAGTGTAACTGTTGGAAAATATAAAAAAGATTTAGACATATGTTGTAAAATTTAGGTCATCCGTTGAAAATTATCAAACAGGTCTTCCCACTGTTGCAACAGATTAGACTTAGACTATTAGATTATTCATAGAATTAACATCGGCGTAATGCAACAGTTGAAGAACCTATTGCAACAAATAAACTATCTGCCTGAACGGATTAAATATATTTTACAATAGATTGACAATCTATTGCATTATAAAAAACTTAACTTTTATCAGAAAAAATTATTGCCACTATATGTACACGTAATGTAATAAAGTGAAGGGTGACTTGAAATTAAAAATTTCTATTTCACAGGCTCTTCTATATACACAGGCTTCAACCGTCCAGTTAGTACCCCATACGCCCAGACCTCTTACAGGTTTTCCATAGCGTTGTCGCACAGAAAAGTCGTTGGCTCGGCCATTTCTGTGCCGGTCTGCAAACATTCGATGTGTGCAAGAGCGTACGAGCCGCTCGCTTTAGCGGCATCATCTTTTGGAAGTATCATTCCCTTGTTCCGACCTTCAAAATCCCATGATTTCTTTATCAACACTTCTTTTGGTAAATGATTCATCAGTTTACTCTCCCTCAACAAGATGGGCAACAACACATCAGTGACTCCATGAGGAGAAAAAGATCGAAATCATCGACGAGAGGTACGTTGGAGTCATAAACATTGATATTTCCCTCCTTAAGTAGTATCTCAACCGTCCGATAATGTATGTCATTCACGCTAATGACTGCAAGAATCCTTTTTGCCTCGGTCCAGCTCTTGCCTTGTGTATTTGGCCTGTCCCCTCTAATATATTTTATTATTTCTTTTTCATCCAAGACCAACGTAGGAACTAGGAAATCAAGTCTCACGCCAAGGGCTAACGCCTCCCTATTGAGTTTATCGTACCTATCCTTGAGCTTTTTGCAGAAGTCGAGGTCCATTATCCTATAGGCAGCGTCATAAGCTTCCCGGTACGTTAATTGCCTTTTCCTCATGAGGCAAAGAATTATGTCAACATGCTGTGAGATAAGAATTCAATTTTTAAATAGTATAGTAATTGTAAAGATACAATGGATGGTCCATCTATTGCATAGGGTTCTCTGAATCAATAATCCAACGCAACTTATGCAACAGATGGATAATAAGTTACAACAGAACCACTACCAGTTGCACCAGTATACCCAGCTATTGCAATAAATGTGAAATATTTTGCATAACTTCTTCTTCATGGGGTAGATTAGAAGGTCTAGGTTAGGAAAAGTAAACTTGCCTTATCCTCGTACGGCATACGCATGTCAGTCATAGTCTGGAAGTCTTGGGGGGAAAAGGAAGGCCTGGGGTAATCTGGTGCGCCTGACTTGGCATTTTTAGCCTGTCGCAGATCTCTCTTCTCTTCGGTGCCAAGTTTTTCGTATATGTCCACCTTCTTAACTGGCCCCTGAACTTCAACAGCTTTTGGAGAGGGAGGAATTGCAATTTCTTTTGATTTCTGACCGGAGAGTATACCTTTAATTACTTTTTTCTTTCTCATAACCAACACTGTAGGAGTGTGCGACTTCCTCACCTTCTTGGATGGTATGACACACCTCTTGGATTTGAATTCCTCGATAGATTTAGAGATATCCTCTACTTTTTCAAAGAGTTTATTCTGTCTGTCCTTGCGCTCTTCGCATTCACAACGAGAACACGAGGGTGAAGAGGGGTGAGAGGGACCTGTGTAAGGGCAAAAAGGGGTATTTTCAAACATATTTATTCTTTCTTAAGAATCCACATGCTCATCATCACGAGTGGTAGCAGCATCAACATGCCTGCCACCAACACCAACAACTCCACCAGAAGAAGCACCTGGATCTGCCTTAGTAAAAGGTTGGTCATGTAGATCCTCAACATTAGGCTGACCTTGCCTAACTTCTCTTCTTATGGATGTTGCTCCAGCCAATTCCTTCTTTATTAACTCCACCGTTGGGTCTGCTATAGTATCAACATGACCTAGAATAATATAAGAAGTCATCACCGACTCCTCCTCAGTAGGCACGATCCATGGATGCACAACCTATCAAAAAAAAAACAGATGCATTTAAATCATATAATATAATAATTTTCACAGTTGGGATACATTTAAAAAAAAAAGACCCATCTGTTGCATAGTTTGCAGTATATGGTTAAACTCCGTTTGAGTCTGGTTCAGAGAAACAGAGCAACACATAGATAATCTGATGCAAAATATCAATAATTTGTTGCAATAGTTTCACAAGACGGGTAATCTGGTATGCAACAGATGATCTGTACGTCCCAATAGATGAATAATATGTTATCAGATTACACATCTATTGCATATTTTGCAGTAGATGGTTAATATTTTAGGAGTCGGGTTCAGAGAACCAAAGCAACAGATAGGTAATCTGATACAAGATATACCCTGTCACAATAGATGCCCCAGGTGCATCAGATATAACATTTGTTGCACCAGATATAACATTTGTTCAATATCTTTCTTTGAGTAGAATTATTTTACTTGAAGAAGACGTACTACATCATCCGGAGGGTTAAAGAGATCAACCTCCTTAATATTGGTGTTACTCTTTACAACCAACCACCTAAACATCCTTGGATGAGAAACCTCATTAGGTTAATCCATTAACTACTTTCGGAGGGTAGGAATGACTTCAAATGTCCAAGCCTAAAAAATGTAAACAGGAACCAAGAAAAAAAAAGTCATAATAACTATATTCAATATAAATTAATGGATGAGTAAAATTAGTGATTAATTTTACCATGAAAGCCCAAGGAAAGCCGTATAATATGGTCATCCCTAAAGATAGCTTTGTCAGTAAATATTGGATAGTCAAGTAGAAGCTGTCATATCCCCAGGGATAATTATTGAATTTATCAAAATCCTCAGCACGCGCCAACAAATCATCTTATATGACCTTGTTGACGTCTCTTGCCAATATAACTAAATGGGCAAACCAAACTAAGCGCAATTTTTCCCTGTACTACTCTGGTATGGTTTTATCCTTGAGATCTGTCAACAAATCCGATGCTTTGTAGCCACGTCGAGCGATGTCAAAAAACCCATCTATTTTTTCCTTGCATTTTCTTTCCTTGGATCTTTTGTGGGGTGGTGGTCCTTCTAGACGATGGCATCTCAAGCCCTTCACTATGGCAAACTCTTGCAAGCCAAAACAAACAGGCATGCCACAGTAGTTGATCCAGATTTCATCCATCTTCTTTTGCCCCCCTCCTCCGGATCTTTATCATCCCCCGCGTACTTGATCCTGTGCTTGAGAAGACCATATACCATTATCATAGGGAAACGGATATGGGCAGAGAGGTCCTTAGGTAGCTCGAGAAAGCGTCCAAAGCAGCTCTTCTTAAAAAATCCGCCTATGTTTTCGTTCTTCATAATTTTCATAAAATGTTCAAAAAATTTCCCCATTTGACATTTAAGTATAATTTGACCAGTTAGTTGTTTTACTTCTGGGTCATTTATCAGCATCGCAACTTGAAAACTGTCAATACTAAAAGTTTTGACAGGATCATGCTGGGATGTCGATATTAATTCATGCCCCATCGGTGATCCATTATCATTATGTTGATGATCATCCTCTTTCTCTTTCTCACTTTCATTTTCTTCATCACCATCTACAGACCCTTGTCCATCTCCCTCAACATTATTTTCATATCTCTCCTCATCTTCACTTTTCCCTGACTGAGATTGTTCAGGAAGCTCCTCTGAATCCCTCTGTACTGTAGCCTTTTTATTTGGGTGGTCAGGCGTTGATTCACTTTCACTTTCTTTTCTTTTGGGAGACATGTTTTACCTACAGACAAAGAAAAATAAAAATTACGTTACAATTGATGTATGCATAAATTTTAAAAAATACATTACAAACACCACAAATACCAACACACCAACCACCACCACCATAAACACTACCAACCAATGCCAACAAACAAACACCACAAATACCGACACCACCGACAACCACCACAAACACCACCAACCACTGCCACCACCAGTGCCACCACGAAGACCACAAACACCACCACCACCACCACCACCACCACCAATACCACAAACACCATCCAACAATACCACGACAGTCAACGGAACACTGCGACGGAAGCTATGGATTTCTTGAGTTCTTCCTACAATTTTACCATCAAAACTTAAAATTGTAAACCCATTCTCGAAGATAATACAACTAAAATTTTTATTTTTCATCATTAACTTAAAAACCCTTATTTTTTAGAAAAATAAATAAATATAGAGCTCTTCTCAAACTCTGTTGCCTACGAAGACAAAGAAAACAACTGATACAAGCAAGAATAAAGTAAAAAATAACACCTATGTGGTCAAAAGTGAAAAGAAAAATGATCAGTTGTGGAGGGTTGAGCAATTTTGTTGAGTAGTTGTTTTCTTTACTATATTGTTGAGTGAGAATGAGAGAGATAGAGCGATACCTCAAGATTTGAAATGATAAAATATTTTGTATGAGTTGATTTGTATTTTGAAAAAGAATGACAAGTAGTTTTGAAAATATTAATTTGGTCCGAATTGATCTGAAATATTTTTAAAATCATAAAATATATGCGTAATTTTTAACTCTCTCATCATGCAATTTCCAAAAGGGTAATTCAATTGAAGTTATATAAAAATAATTAAAGTTGTAGTTGACCATATGAAAACTCACCCCTGGTCCTAGATTAATCAATTTAGGTACTATTAGTCTAACATATGAACTCAATTGAAATTGTAAAAAATAAATGTTCAACATGTTGCATCAGATTTCTCATCTGTTATAAATTATCAATCAGATTAGGTAACAACAAATTATGAATCTGTTGTAAATTATCAAACAAATTAAGTCATCTGTTGCGACAGATTATCCATCTCTTGTAAATTATCAAATGGATGTCATATGCCACAACAGATTACCCATATGTTGTAAATTATCAAATAGGCATTGCCATCTGTTGTGGCTAACCCTACGAGAACTCACCCCTAGTCCTAGATTAATCGATAGTTTACCCTATTAGAACTCACCCCTAGTCCCAGATTATTCAACCAAGGTATTAGTACCCTAGTCCTAGATTAATAAATTAAGGTATTAATCTAACATATATGGTAGTAAGAATTGGTTCGGCTCAGAGTTATCAATCATTGACTCTGGTCGGGAGGAACGCAATATCGTCTCATCATGCAATTAGCAAAAGACTCAATTGAAGTTGTAGTTGACCCAATGAGAACTCACATTCAATTAAGGTATTAGTCTAATATATGAACTCAATTGAATTATACATAAACAAATGTTCAACCTGTTGCAACAGATGTGTTTTCTGTTGGATCAAATCAAACAAATTATGTAATCTGTTGTAACATATTATGCATCTGTTGTAAACTATCAAACAGATTACGTTATTTGTTGCGATAGATCACGAATTTATTGTAAACTATCAAACAGATTAAGTCATCTGTTGCGACAGATTACCCATCTGTTGTAAGTTATCAAATGGATTAAGTCATATATTGCAATAGATTACCCATCTGTTGTAAATTATCTAATAGGCATTGTCATCTATTGTAGTTGACATTATGAGAACTCACCCCTAGTCCTAGATTAATCTATTAAGGTATTAGTTGAACATATGAGGTAGTAAGAATCGGTTCAGCTCAGAGCGATCAATCGACGACTCTTGTCAGGAGGAACGCAGTACCGTCTCATCATGCAATTGCCAAAAGACTCAATTGAAGTTGTAGTTGACCTTATAAGAACTCACCCCTAGTCCCAAATTATTTAATTAAGGTATTAGTACCCTATTCCTAAATTAATCAATTAAGGTATTAGTCTAACATATGAAGTAGTAAGAATCAGTTCGGCTCAGAGTTATCGATCGACGACTCTTCTCGGGAGGAACGCAGTACCGACTCATCATGCAATTGCCAAAAGACTTAATTGAAGTTGTAGTTGACCCTATGAGAAATCACCCCTATTCTTAGATTATTCAATTAAGGTATTAGTACCCTTGTCCTAGATTAATCAATTAAGGTATTAGTTTAACATATGAGGTAGTAAGAATCGGTTCAGCTCAGATTGATCGATCGATGACTCTGGTCGGGAGGAACGCAATACCGTCTCATCATGCAATTTCCAAAAGACTCAATTAAAGTTATAGTTGACCCTATGAGAACTCACATTCAATTAAGGTATTAGTCTAACATATGAACTTAATTGAAATTATATATAAACAAATGTTCAACATATTGCAACAAATGTCTTTTCTATTGGATCAAATCAAACAGATTAGGTAATCTATTGCAATATATTACGCATCTGTTGTAAACTATCAAATAGATTACGTCATTTGTTGCGATAAATCATGAATTTGTTGTAAACTATCAAACAGATTAAGTCATCTGTTGCACTTAAATGTTTTAAGATTTTTTTAAAGCAATTTAGGTATTTCCTGTCTGAGATAAAATAGTTAAAATACTAAGGCGGTAAAAATATTACTCGGTACTACTTGGATAACTCAAAAATATCCTGAGTGAGTAGTCTTATCTGGTCTTTTCAATGTCACCGTCTCCTCGTGCCCCTCAAAAGTTATTAATGAATATTTAAAACCCCTCATATCTAGAACTCTCTCTCCTTCAGTCATAAAGTATTCTAGACTCAACTCATCACTTTTATTTATTCTTTATTCTCAATTATCTTTGTTGTTTCCTTTTATGAGGATCCTTTAGGATCTCAACCAATCAATATTTCTTCTTGACTGAACTGGATGTTCTGATCTATTTGCTTTTTTGTCATTGCAGGTATGGTTCACTGTTGATTTTTTCATCTCATCTTCTTCTTTATATATTATTTAAATTAGATATTTACATCTGTTGCTATTAATGATTACCCATTACCAGTTTCCTATTTATTGAAAAAATTGATGAAAAGTCTTGAATGAACGAACCGTTGTTTTTATTAAAATATGCAAAAAAAGTCATCTGTTGGGAGAACTTAAAAAGCCTTGTTGTCAATATAGTCTTTTTTATGTCTTTTGTTTGGTACTTTGGTGTTGTTGTTGTTTGGGGTGGTGGTCGTGTTGGAACATGCGATGTTTGTGGAGGTCTCATGTTTGTGTTGTGGATGGTGTTGGAACATATGGAGTTATTTTATTTCTTTATTGTTGATGTTGTTGGTGGTGGTGTTGCAACAGTTTTCTCAACTGTTGCAACTGATGAATCGGCTGTTGGAACAGACGGAGCAACTGTTTGAAAAAATCAAACCAGTAGTAAGGCTGGTTTGATTTATTCCAACAGATGACCCATCTGTTGCAACATGTCATCCATTCTTTGCAACGATGCCTCATCGGTTGAACAGATGGGTAATTTGTTGCATCATATTGGTCATCTGTTGATTCACTCAATTTTGTGTTACCCTTTTGTAATGTTCTTTTTGTTCTTTTCTTGTTTGACATCAAATGTATTTCTCTTGTTTGCAGACAAAAGAAAGTGAAATTGGATCCACTTTTGCCTGGCCAGCATTAAAGTCTAGAGTAAAGATGGGTTTGGAGGAATAAGATGCTTGTAGATGGAACCACTTCATATGTAGGAGGTATGTAATACTGATCAACCTATCATGAAAACATACACCCAGTACAATGATTTTATGGATGTTTGTTCTTTACCTATTAGGCATTAATCCTATAAACAAGATATGACATTTTATAGTTAAGATTGTTAGGTTCAAACTGGTAAGGCTGAGGCACCAAGACGGTGGTGTCGATACCCTATTACAATTTAATGAGGGTTCGTGCTCATATTTTTGTGTCAAGTTTGGGGAAGGGTTCAAATTTTTTAGCGGCAGTGTAAATATCCAATAGTGATTGGAACGGTTTTAATGGCGCAATGGACTTGTTGAAAGGCCTTCGAAGCCTCGCACTGCAACAAATAACGATGGATCTAATAGAAATTTCCCTGGTTCAAATTTATATGGAGGGGTTGTTGGAGGAGACTATTATACAATAGAATGTGCTTAGGAGAAAACCTGTGCGGGAAGAGGGAGGTTGAGAAGGACATATATCACCTCAGTCCTTGTTTAAGAGGATACACAGGGTGGGAAGGAAAGTGTAGCGAAATTAGCTTATGAAATTGACATGAAAAATAAAAAAACTGGATGAGCTGCGAATGTGAAAGTGTATCCAAAAATGAAAATCCATCAGTCGTTGAAGAAAACGAATAATGGTCAAGAGGAATTGAGCTGGTCACTTTTCTAGAGACTGCAACTAGCGAGCGCGGCCTCAACGAAGACCCACAAAATGCAGGACTAGAACTCTAAGGAAGCAGCTTCGCGAGCATGAAAGGTGGTAAGATTATCGGTCTGAATCGACATAAGGTTTCAATTTTGACCGACAATCTTACCACCTTCCGTGCTCGCGAAGCTTTTTCCTTAGAGTTCTAGTCCTGCACTTTGTGAGAGTCTTCATTGAGGCCACGCTCGCTAGTTGCATTCTCGAGCAAAGTGTCCAGCTCCAGTCCTGTTGACTATTCTTTTTTTTTCATCGACTGACGGATTTTTATATTTTGATACACTTCCATATTTGAAGCTCATCTAGTTTTTTCGTTTCTCATGTGAATTTCATTGGCCAATTTCGCTACACTTTCCTTCCTACCCTGTGTTTCCTCTTAAACAAGGTCTGAAATGATATATGGCCTTCTCCACCTCCCCCTTCGTGCACAGGTATTCTCCCAAGCACCTTCTACTATAAAAAAGTCTCCTCCAACAATCCATCCATATAAATTTAGACCAGGGAAATTTCTATTGGTTATATCATTGTTTGCTGCATTGTGAGGCTTCGGAGGCCTTTCAAGAAGTCCATTGCGCCATTAAAACTGATCCAATCACTATTGGATATTTACACTGCCGCAAAAAATTTGAATCCTTCCCCAAACTTGACACAAAAACATGAGCATGAATTTTCATTAAATTATAATAGGGTATCGACACCACTGTCTTGGAACCCTTCGGCCTTATCAGTTCGCACCTATCAAATTAAACTGTACAATGAAGGATCTTGTTTGAAGGATCAGTGTCTAATTGGTAAAAAACTGCATTCACAAAATCATTGCACTTTATGTGTCTTCACGATAGCCTGATCAATAATATACATAACTCGCACGCATGAAAATGGGATCCATTGCATGCACCTTATTCTTCCTACCCCATCAGGATATGTCAAACAGTGTTGTTTATTCATCTGCACGTATGTGATGACTATTAAAATAGAGGTGTGAAGAGTCAAGACTTTTTATCTTAACACATTCAAAATAGCTGATGAATCGAAATCTTCATCTGTTGCAACTGACGAATCAGCTGTTGGAAGAAATCAAAACATCTCCTCCAACATATGGTCCATCTGTCACAACAGATAATCCTTATGTTGCAACAGATGGTAAATCTATTACGATAGACCAGACTATTTTTTTTATTCATCTGCACGCATGTGATTACTTCTTGCTAAAAATATTTGTTTCAATTTAGTTTTTCTATTTATAAAATGAAGAGAATTTTATTATACTCCTCCAAGATTACTCTTATTATTAAATGACTACATAAAGTATATTATTCACATTTATACTTTCAAATCATAATTAATAAGGCCAATTTGGTAAAATAATCACCTAATTTATATTTTTATTAATTGGTGTGCCAAGCCCATAAGGTTCAACTAATACGAAACGGAGGGACTATTAAAAAGAGGTGAAGAGTCACGACTTTTTATGTAACACATTCAAAATAGCTAATGAACTGAATACTCCATCTGTTGAAACTTATGAATCAGCTGTTAGAAGATATCAAAATATCTCCTCCAACATATACTATCCATCTGTCGCAACAGATAATACATAAGTTGCATATACAAACCATCTATTGCAACAAATAGTAAATCTGTTTTGACAGACCGTCTGTTGCACATTCAACCCATCTGTTACAACAGATGCTAAATCTGTTAAAAATGATGGACGATTTATTGCAACAACTCAATAATGACGGCTTTTATCGAGTCTCAAACCGCTATGAAGAGGTGAGAAGTAATTAATGTAAAAGAAAAAGTCGCGACTTTTCACAAAAAATAAAATGCCACCAGTTTGAATGTAATTAATACAATGGAGCTGAACAGTCCTGCCTTTTGACCTGACACGTCCAGATTCAATCCTCTATAACTAGGTCCCTCCTTAATCTTCATTCAACTCTATTTATTTCTTGCATTTTTTCCTTTTGTGTGACATCTTCAACCACTTCTCTTTAAAGAGCGTATTCCTTTCTCGTTGAGGTAAGTTTTTTTCTGGTGTAAATTTACCAGTTGGTCGTATACGTTGTATTACATTTTGGACTTTTTCTTTACATTTGTCAATTCATGCGTGTTTTAGATATGACTGATCCTTTTTCGGACATTGCTATTCTACGCGACACCGTGCGGGAACTTCAAAGGCAGGTTAATAACCTGCAGAGCGAGTTGGTCGTTGTGAGAGCGACGATGTTCAGAGAGATGCAGAGGCTGATGAGAGCCCTGCTGCTGCGAGTTAATTGACCGGCTGTCATTAATGATGATGATGATGGTAATAATAATTAGAATGTGTTTTTTCTTTTACCGTATGTATTTTAATTTTTCTATATCAAATCTATACCTAATGTATTTTAATTTTTCTATATCGGATCTATACCTAATTATTTGTGATCAATTGTCATATTGAAAACTAGACATTTCGTTTAAAAAAATCGTTGTAGATACCATATTTAGATATAAAACATCTCAGAATTTGATGGGATGAATGACATTTTTTTATTTTTAATTAGACATTTTAAATTTAATTACTATAGATAAAATTTGGTGACAGAAAGTACTTTCTCTTTGATAAATCCTATACAATATGGTTCAAAATTAACAGAATCACTAAATTCCGAATATAGACTTCAAGAATGTTGAAACGGAAATACAAAAAAAGAAAGAAAAAAAGATGTAGGTAAACTTTATCTCGAGGGGGTTAAAAGGGAAGTAAAACAAGAAGTTTCTAAAAAAATGAAAAATAGGAGCAATGATAATTGGGGTGTTGTTTAAGTGGTAATGGAATCAAGTATAGAGTTTCTCGGTGTAACCTCCTAATCTTTCATTCTTGTTAAAACCGTTGGCATCCTTTGGCAGAGTATATAAAAATAATGCTGAATAGGATGTATTAGTAGGATTTATATTAATAGTGCTTGCATTAGTAATTCTGGTATTAGTTATGCTAACATTATTTTTTTATAGATTATTTGCTTTGATGTATTAAAAATAATATACAGGCCATAAATTTTATAAAATAATATTTGTTGACAAAAATACCCTTCTTTTAACCTTGTACATTGTCTTTTCTACAAAGTTGTTTTACCTTTAAAATTTTTGGCTCATTTCCCCCCAAAATAAAATTAAATAACTATTAATATTGCTTCATCACACTCTTGAGATAACTATTTAATGCCGTTGAAATGATTCGAAATTGGGTTTGGATTATAATTTATTTTGCTGGTAATGAATTTCCGAATCTGAGGTCTCACATTTTTTTAAATACATGGTCATCATTGAAGATTTTTGGTGTAAATAGCAGATTCATTGGGAGGAATTAGTCTTTTAATCTCTATTTTGTAGTAGTTGATTTGGATTTTTTAATTTTTTTTTTTGTATATTTCAGTTCACGTCCTAAGTAAACAACAAGCCAAAAAATTTATCCATGGCATATTAGAGGTTAAACCACAAGTACTATAAAAAACCTTTATCTATTTTTATTAGGCAAGAGAACTGGGAAGAAAAAGAGAAAGAATGGAGAACTTTGAAAATTTTGTATTTAAGAAAAAAATGTAATAATAAGGGGTTTGTCTTAATTGCAGAGGCTGTAGATGTTCAAGTCATTTAAGGGGTAATAAAGTCATTAATCAAACTAATGCATATGTTGAAGTATTTGCATTACTAATACATAGAAAATGGATGGTATTAGTAATACACACATCAATACACAATAGAGTGTATAATTAATACAAGCACTAGTTATATATAGATTAAAAAATGTACCAAACAGGGTACTAGTAATACACATTAATTAAGGCATACATTATTTTTTCCAATACACTCTACCAAACGACCTCTTAGAGTGATAAAGTGATAGTACTCTAAGGGCTCTAAGGGTTGTTTGGTTCTAAGGGGTCTAAGGGTTGTTCGATGTAAGGTATTAAAATAAATAGTTTTAAAATAAAATAATAATTTCAAGATAAAATTTTTGATGCCTTATTTGGTTGCAAATTTGAAATAATTTATCTCGAAATTAATAAATAGTACCGAGATAAGTTATCCCATCCTTTGGGTGGTATAAATAATTTCAACATAATTTACCTTGAAATAAAGTCATAAAATGAAAAAAAATTACCCTCCACAATCTTTTGAACTAACCATTCGAAATGTCCTTCATGTTGGGTTATTGGGTCTTTTTTTCCTTCCTATGTGGATAAATAATGTCAAATTAGGACCAACCCATTTTTTTTCATAGGCCCAATACTATGGGGCATATATATAGATCTTTTTAGGTCTTATTTCACCATCACACAAGAGAGTTTTCACCAGCCAAAGAGAGAAAAATAAAGCAGATTTTTGCTCAAATTTTTCAGCTACAACTGTCAACTTCAAATTGCGATTTCCGCTTCGTTTCTTGTTCGATTGAGATAATTTTTGGATAACTTGTTCCTCTTATCTCAATATTTGATTAGAAATTGACGGAGTTGGATTTGGTGGCCTGTAGCTTCTGTTTTTCATTCTCGAACAGCAACTGAGTTTTTGGTGTTTGTGCTCCTTTTTATTCTCTAGTTTTTGTGCTATCTTGTTGTGTTGTTGCTCGTTATTTGGCACTTATTTTGTGTACAATTTTGAAGAAAAATATTATAACTCTTGGTGATTACAGTGGAAGTTTGGTCCCGTGATTTTTTTACTCTTCACATCGAAGAGTTTTGCTCGTAAATTTGGTATTTTGGCTTGATTCTTTTTATTCTTGTCTTAGTTTTTTTTTGTGGTTGATATATTTGCTGCCTATTATCTTTATTTTTCTTGGGTTTTCTTGTCTGCTCTTGGTTCAAATTGAAAAGAAAATTTTAGACTTGGATTTTCTTCCGCTGCTATCCTGTCGGGTATTTTGATAGTGCCCTTGCCTTTTCCAACAAAGTGGTATCAGAGCGTTGATTGTTGATGTGAATGATGGAGGTAAATATGAGCACGATGCTATGTTTGAATGATAGTAATTATCATAGTTGAAAAGGCAAGATGAAAGATCTTCTATTTGTCAAGAAAATGCATAAAGCTATGTTTGCGTCTACTAAACCTCAATCTATAACAGACGAGGATTGGGAATTTGAGCAGTTATAGGTTTGTGGCTAATTATACAATGGTTTGAATGGAAATTTGAGCACTTATAGGTTTGTGGCTAATTATACAATGGGTTGAAGATAATGTTAGAAACCATATTGTGAATGAGACACATGCAAGAAGTTTGAGGGACAAGCTCGAGACACTTTACGCTTTGAATATTGACAATAATAAGTTGTTCCTGCTTAAGCAATTGATGAATATCAGGTATAAAGAGGCCAGTCCTATTTCTGATCATATAAATAATTTCAGGGTGTCTTTGACCAGCTGTCCGGAATGGATGTAAAATTCGATGAAGAAATTCAGGGACTTTGGCTTCTTATTACTCTGCCAGGATCTTGGGAAACTCTTCGAATTTCTTTGACTAATTTTTTTCCCGGTGGTATTGTAACTATGGAACATGTTAAGAGTGGTGTCTTGAATGAAGAGATGAGAAGAAGATCTCAGGCCTCATCTTCTTCATCTTTACACTCTGATGTTTTGGCTACTGGAGAAAAGGGAAGAAACAAGTCCAGAGGTTTGAATGATAGAGATAAAAGTAGAAGCAAGTCGAGGTCCAAATTCAAGAATGTTACGTGTGACTATTGCAACAGAAAGAGACATATCATGAAATATTATTACAAGCATAAGAGAGATATGAGATGGAAAAAAAAAGAAGGCGATAATGAAAATCGTGTTGCAGTTGTTGCTAATGATGATCTTCTTGTTGTTTGTGGTGAAAATGTCATTAATCTTGTTCGTGATGAGTCTAGCTGGTTTGTAGATTCTGATGCTACTTCTCATGTTATGCCAAATAAGGAATTATTTTCTTCTTATACTCTAGGTAATTTTGGGATGTTAAAAATGAGCAATAATGATGAAGTTAAATTACTTGACATTAGCACTGTTTGTTTGGAAAGTAATAATGGTTCCAAACTAGTTCTCAACAATGTCAAGCACGCTCCAGATGTTCGTTTGAATTTAATTTATATAGGGAACCTTGATGATGAGGGTTATGTTAACACCCTTGGTGCTAGCCAGTGGAAGCTTACTAAAGGTTCAATGATTTGGCTCGAGGTGAGAAGTTGTCTAACTTGTATGTATTTCAGGGCTCCACTTTTAGAGGCTCAGTAAACTTGGTGAAGAATGATATTTCATTAGAGTTATCGCATAGAAAATTGAGTCATATGAGTGAGAAGGGTATTGATAGTTTGGCTAAGAAAAAATTGCTTTCTGGAGTGAAACAAGCAAAGTTGAAAAAGTGTGTTCATTGCTTAGCCGGTAAACAAAAAAGAGTTTCTTTTCAGATTCATTCGCCTTTAGGAAATCTTGATTTGCTGGAGTTGGTACATTCTGATTTGTGTGGTACTTTTAAAGTAAGTTCTCATGGTGGTGCACTTTACTTTGTGACTTTATTGATGATCATTCTCGCAAACTCTAGGTATTTCCTTTGAAGTCCAAGGATCAAGTAATTGATGTGTTCAAGGATTTTCAGGCCTTGGTTGAGAGACAGACAAGGAAGAAATTAAAATGCATCCGTTCAGATAATGGTGGTGAGTATATTGGTCCTTTTGATAGATATTGCAGAGATCAGGGTATTCGACATCAGAAAACTCCTCCAAAGACTCCTCAGTTCAATAGTTTAGTAGAGACGATGAATAGAACTCTAGTTGATAGGGTTAGATATATGCTTTTAGATGCTAATCTAACAAATTCCTTTTGGGAAGAAGCACTTAATACGACTGCTTATGTTATTAATTTATCTCCTACCGTTGCTTTGGATGGTGATGTCCCTGACAGAGTTTGGTCTAGTAAGAATGTTTCTTATGATCATCTTAGAGTATTTGGGTGTAAAGTTTTTGTGCATGTTCCTAAAGATGAGAGGTTAAAGTTGGATGTTAAAATTAGGCAGTATATCTTCATTAGTTATGGTCAAGATGAATTTAGCTATCGTTTCTATGATCTAGTTGAGAAGAAACTTATTAGAAGTCGTGATGTTGTGTTCTTTGAAGACCAAACAATTGAAGATTTTGACAAAGCCAAGAAGGTTAATTCTCAAAGTAGTGAGAGCCTAGTTGATGTTGATCCAGTTCCTTTGACTATTGCTCCTAAAGAAAATCTTTATGATGATGAACGTCAAGTTGATAATGAAGATGATGATCATATTCAGAATGACCAACATGATGTTGTTGATGATCTAGTGCAAGTTGATATGATTGATCAATAACCAGTTGTTGATGCTCCAGAGAGTTTTCTCAGAAGATCTACTAGAGAGAGAATACCTTCATCTCGTTATTCTTCCAATGAGTATGTACTCTTGACTGACGGGGGAGAACCTGAGAGTCTTGATGAAGCCATGAAAAGTGAAGGAAAAAAAGTGGTTTGATGATATGGAAGATGAGATTAAATCTTTGCATGATAATCATACCTTTGATTTGGTTAAGCTGCCTAAAGATAGAAAAGCTTTGAAAAACAGGTGGGTTTTTCAGATGAAACATGAAGATGGTAACCTAGTTCCATGGTGCAAGGCTAGATTGGTTGTGAAGGGATTTAACCAGAAAAAGGGAGTTGATTTTGATGAGATATTCTCTCCAGTTGTGAAGATGTCATCCATTCGTGTGGTTCTAGGCTTAGATGTAAGTCTAGATTTAGAGTTTGAGAAAATGGATGTTAAAACTGCTTTGTCCATGGTGACATAGATGAAGAAATTTATATAATGCAACCCAAAGGTTTTGAAGTCAATGGAAAAGAGAATTATGTTTGCAAATTGAAGAAGAGCTTGTATGGTTTGAAACAAGCTCCCAGACAGTGGTACAGGAAGTTTGGTTTCTTTATGAGTCAGCAGGGCTTCAAGAAGACTACTTCAGACCATTATGTTTTTATGCAAAATTTCTCTAACGGTGACTTTATTATTGTGTTTATTTATGTTGATGACATGATTGTTGTTGGTCATAGTGCTTGTAGGATTCAAAAGTTAAAGCAAGAGTTGAGTTAGTCTTTTTCTATGAAAAACTTAGGACCAACAAGACACATTCTTGGCATGCAGATTGTCCATGATAGAAAGGACAAGAAGTTGTGGTTATCACAAGAGAAGTACATTCAGAAAGTACTTCGAAGGTTCAAAATGGATAAGGCTAAGGTTGTCGGTACACCTTTAGCTATACACTTCAAATTGAGCACGAAGCAGTGTCCTTCCAATGATGATGAGAAGAAAGATATAAAGAAAGTTCCTTATGCTTCAACTGTTGGTAGTTTGATATATGCAATGGTTTGCACAAGACCTTATATTGTTCATGCTATTGGTATTGTTAGCCGTTTTCTTTCTAATTCGGGAAGAGAATATTTGAATGTTATGAAGTGGATTATGAGATATCTTTGTGGCACTTCTAGTCTGAGTCTGTATTTTGGTATAGGAAAGTCTGTTCTATGTGGTTATACTGATTCAGACATGGATGGTGATATTGATACTTCCAAGTCTATGTAAGGGTATTTGGTTACTTTTGCAGTGGGAGTTGTGTCTTGGCAATCTAGGTTTCAAAAATGTATTGCTCTATCTACTACAGAAGCTGAGCTTATTGCTGCCGTTGAAACTTGTAAAGAATTTCTTTGGATGAAGAGATTCTTGAGGAAACTTGGTTATTCTCAAGAGAGGTGTGTTCTTTATTGCGACAGTCAAAGTTTCATACATCTTAGAAATAATTCTACATTTCATGGTCGGTCTAAACACATTGATATGAGATACCATTGGATTTGGGATGTGTTAGATTCTAAGTTGCTTGAACTTGAGAAGATTCATACGGATGATAATGGTTCTGACATGATGACTAAAGCTTTGCCAAGAGGAAAGTTTGAAGATTGTTGCATGATTGTCGGAATGGCGATCTCCTCCACATAGTCAGGAGGGGGAGAATTCTTGGGTTATTGGATCTTTTTTTCTTCCTATGTGGATAAATAAAACCTAATTTAGACCAACCCACTTTTGCCCATAGGCCCAATACTATATGGAATATATATAGATCTTTTTAGGTCTTATTTCACCATCACATGAGAGTTTTCAGCAGCCAAAAAGAGAAAAACAAAGTAGATTTTTGCTCAAATTTTTCAGCCACAGCTGTCAACTTCAAATTGTGATTTTTGCTTCATTTCTTATCCGATTGAGCTGATTTTTGGACATTTGTTCCTCTTATCTCAATATTTGATTAGAAACTGATGGAGTTGGATTTGGTAGCCTGTAGCTCCTATTTTTCTTTTCCAAACAACAGCTGTATTTTTGGTGTTTGTGTTTCTTTTTATTATCTAGTTTTGGTACCATCTTGTTGTGTTGTTGATTATTGTTTGGCACTTATTTTGTGGCCAATTTGGAAAAAAATATTATAACTCTTAGTGATTATAGTGAAAGTTTGGTCCCGTGGTTTTTTACTCTTCACACCGAAGGATTTTTCACGTAAATTTGGTGTTTTGGCTTGATTGGTTTTATTCTTGTCTTAGCTTTTTTTGTATGGTTGATATATTTGCTGCATATTATCTTTATTTTGTTTGGGTTTACTTGTCTCCTCTTGGTTCAAATTTAAAGAGAAAGTTTAGACTTGGGTGTTCTTCCGCTGCTACCCTGTCGGGAATTTTGATAGTGCCCTTGCCTTTTCTAACACTTCAGGACATGTAAAGGTTGCCCATTCGATGTTGTCTTCATGCATCTTAATTTGACAGTACCCAAAAAAAGAGTGTGTGAGTGTGAGTAGTTTTTAAGTTTATCTACCAGTAGCTGCCAGTTTCCAGGGGACTCCCAAAAGGGAAACCTCTCTTCATCCTAAGTCATGTAAGTAGTTATTAAGATCTTGTATTTTCTACCTTAGTATGTGAATACATATGTTTGTGATATATATATTTCAGATGTGATTATGTTATAATACTGTATGACTTTACCCCTAGTATATGGTTAGTCTCTCAATATTTAGCAATGACGATGGATTAATCTATAAATTCATAGGGATTTAAAAATGTCCTACAAGATTAGAAAGGATTGTTGTGGTGTCCGGGGTATGATTAAAGAAGTAATTATTAAATATATAAACTGAAGAAAAAGAAATGAACGGTGTAATAAATTCAAAAAAAGTATTTATTTGGGAGAACAATTATTTTGATCTTGATAAAATCACTACTACACATGACTGAAGATTTTGAAGCAGGGAGTACTGAGTAAGATATTACATCATATTTGAAATAAACGACATTCCAACTTGTTTACTTCTTATAGTATTATCTATTTATTACTTACTTGCTTATTATTATCTCTACTTATTTTTTATTTATTATATCTCTGCTTATTATTTTATCTCTGCCTATTATTGGTATTAGAGCTTGAAGATTTTCGGGCACTTATATTAAATGAGAAGATCTTTAAAGAATATAAAGACTTATAAAACAATTAAACAAGAACTAAATAGTTTGTACTTAGAATATAAAAGACTAAATAACTCGAAAGAAGACCCTCAACGACTAGATCATCTAATCACCATAATATCTAGATTGAAATATAAATTGGTAGAACATCTTAAATCCAGAAACAATCTACGAAGACTTAATGAGAAGACATCCTTTTGCAGAAGCATACAAATAAATTGTTGGTACTTATTTAGAGAAATAAAACAAAAAGGAGAATTGTTAAAACTAGAAAAAGCTTTGAGTAATTATTTGAAAATACTAGAAACAACAGAATTATCCGAAAGATTACAGAACCTAAGACTAACATTTAGAGAATCTATTAATCTAGACTATATAAATACCTTAAAGTGGAAATTACATGGTATAAGAAGCGATATAGAATATTATAACAGACGAATAAAATTTCATAGAGAGTTGTGTAAGGTAACTATTCAGCTAGGATAAAACCAATTACAATAGATACCTTAAAGAAACTAGATTATTTAGACTTAAAAATACAAACAGAAAAGAAATATAGATGGTTGAAGGATAATTCAATTATTAGGTGTAATTTTGATAATAGAGAACATGTGTTACATGGAGATGATCAATAGTTAAATATAATTATAGATCTTATAATAAACTTAGGAGAGATCAGTCAAAAAGGTAATACGAGAATATTAAAAACTATAGAAGCCCTTGAGGACCTGCAAATTAAACAAAAGAATCTTTTAGATAGATTGGAACAAAACTTTGATTTCATAAAAGTCCAACAATTAGAAATAGTGTAACACCCCACACTTTTACCTAGCTTAAATTCATCCCAAAAATATCAAAGACTTGATTTAAAGATGAATACACTTTTATACATGTCTAATTTTTAAGATTTTAACTTTTCATTGCGTAGAAAATTCAATTAGCTTTCCAACGATATAAAATTTGTCGAAATCCGATAACCGGGTAAGAAGTTATGGTGATTTTAATTTCAGTCGTTAGACCCCGTCATTTTAGTCATCAGCGCATCGCGGAGCCAGTGTAAATAGCAATTTTCAGTTTCCAATGAGACTCCACAATCATGGTGCATCACGAAACAGGCCAATTTCCTATTTGGTAATTTCCAGTGGGCCTCCACGATGTTGGCGCGTCTCGGAGATAGTCAAATTGGTATTTAAAAGGCTTGCCGCAATAGCCCCGCATCGTTGTGTTTGTCCAGGTCCCAATTGTCTCTTTTCCAGTGGCTTGGTGCGATAGTGCGGCCAAAATTTGGGATGGTCAGTTTTCAACTTTCATTTTTAAATTCGTTCAGGGGTATTTGGTTCTTTTTCCACGACCCTAATTAACCTAAAACACAAAATTTAACCCCTAATCACCCTAAGTAGTCATTATTATTTCAATTCCTCTCACAATTAAAGATCCCCTTTTCAAGAACAAGAACCCTAGCTCTCAAATTCAAGGCCAATCCACAAGAACTCACCCAGAACTTCAAGAAATTCATTATCCCAGGTATGTTAGATGTTCATCTATGGATTTCTTTCACCCATATAGTCCAAGAATCCCCTTTTAAACCTACAAGATCTCAGATTTATGATTTACATGTTTGATTTCAATTGAATTTATGTTCATGGTATTAGTTGGGTTCCAATCCATGATTTAAATGCAAGTTTCATGAAATTAAATAATATGTCTGATGAATATGTTATTATCTTGATAAACCCTTGAACGTACAAAGTGATTAATGCATCTATGATGTTAATTTGATTTGCATTCCATGATTATGATAAGATTCATAAAAAATAGAATAGTATTTAGGGGGAATTATCTGAATTACATGCTAAACCCTTGAATTTGCAACTAAGTATTGTATTCATGATGTTTATGTGATGACCATTATCATGTGAAATACTCATGCTCCCCAAGTATTTGCTAAAATGCCTATGTGAAGTAGATAGAAGAATCATGAGATGTTATTATGAAATCTTAATCATGTACAAGCTTATGCCCTACACGTGTTTGATAAAATGCTTATGTGAATTGACTAGTGAAGGCATGTCATATTATTATGTGATCCCAGTTATGTAGAAGTTAATGCGTTACAAGTGTTTAATGAAATGTCTTTATGAATGAATTATGACCAAGTAAACATTTTTATGTTATTCAAGATTATGCTTTGCTTTATTTTTCATGCTATCTAGTCCTAGGGGTATTTAATATCCGACAATTTAGCTATTTATTTAGATCCAATGTCAGTTACAGAATAGTGTTAGTCTTATCACGATTAATAGTACTCTTAGTTAGATACAGAACTCAGTAGAACTCAATCAGTTATAGCACTCAGGAAACTCAGTGAATTCAGTCCAGTATAACAGTTCAGTGTCTATTCAGTTGGGAGTAGGATTTAGCACCGAGCGAGTGCAGGGATGAAGGCTTCCCCGTCAGATAGGCAGAGTCGTTAGCAGCAGTCCTTGTACTCCAGAACTGCATAGCCAGCACAAGATGAGGAGTCACCCACCAAATTAGGCTTGACTACCTCCCAGGGGTCACCCGTCATATTAGTCTTGGCTCCGCCCAGGTGTCACCCGTCAATTAAGCTTAGCATCCTGGTTTTTTAGTGTTAGTACCCGTGGCATGGTATTAGAATCCTTCCAGCTGGGGTTACAGGTTGGACCCTAATCAGTTTAGAGAAGAGTATGTCGGCTAGATGATACCTCCCACAGTTTCAGTTTCAGTTTCGGTCTTCAGTAGGGAACTCAGTTCAGTTCTACAGAATCAGGACTTTTAGACACAGTCAATTCAGAACCAGTAATTCAGTTAGCAGTAACTCAGATATCAGTTTCTTAGTTATTAGAATTTAGTACTTAGCTTCAGAAAATCTCAGTTGCAGCATGTATATAAACGCACAATATTGCATACTAAGTATTTATCGTAGTTCAGATTATCTATGTACTCTCATGTTCAGTTATTCTATATCATTTCGTTAGTTATTGTTCATGCATATGAACCCTTGCATTCAGCCTTACCTCATCTAGCATACCAGTACATTCCCACGTATTGATGCATACTTTCCTACACTATGATATTTCATATCATAGGTTCGGATGCTCAGATTTTCGACCACGCATAGTAGATTCAGATTCAGCCAGCAACAGTAGATTTAGCAGTGAGTCCTTATCATTCGAGGATATTCTATTATTTCATATTTTCAGTAGATGTAGTAGTTCAGTAGATGGAGTTAGTTGGGGGATTGTCCCATCAACTCCACTTTCAGACAAATTCAGTTAGAGGCTTTTCAAATAGTATTCAGTTTAACAGATGTTATATTTTATCAGTATTTTAGATGTTTTGAACCTTATGGCATTTCAGCCTATTTTTTTGCATTAATTACAGTATTATTATTCAATGCTCATAGAAGATATCATTAATGGGTTAGCTTGTGGTCCTTCGGGGTCGTAAGCACCGTGTGATGACTAGGGGGTAGTCCCGGATCATTACAAATAGATAGAAAAATACAAACCCTAAATAGTAAAGAAAAAAGTATTATAGAATATCCTAAGATAAATAACCTTGAAAAAGAAGTACAAGAGTTAAGAAAAGATATAGAACAGATAAAGAGAATAGCTTTCTCATGAACGATTTATTTTATCAAACTATTTTAAAGAAGACAGAACAAATTCAGCCAAACCCAGAAGGACTATCAAATTACCAGCCCCTAGGAAGAACAGACGCAATAGTAATAAAATAAAATAACACTGTAATATTCTTATTGTTAGAAATTAATAAAAATTTTAAAAAAATAATTAAAAGAAAAGACTAGTTGGAAAAGCAAATTAGTTAAGACAAAAATATAGACGAATTAATTGAGCAATTAAAACAAATAGAATTAACCCCTCAAAAAGAAAAAGAAAAAACTAGTAAAAACAACCATGGATCTTTTTCCAACATTCACAGACAAGCCAAGGGCAAGCTTTACCCAAGATAGACTAAGAAATAACTTGTTAACAAGGTGGATAAATACATCAAAATGACTTCAAAACAACAATTGGAAGAAGTGATAAATATAGATAAAGATATACAAATTTTTCAACAAAATAAATTAAAATTATTAATCCCTAAGATACTATATAATGCAAGAGTTTATTCCTCATAGGCATAATTATATAGATATTATAGAGAAGAACACATGTGTGTTATTGGATAAAGTAGCACCAGTATAAATCTAATAAATTCATACTCTTTGAGAGAAATTAAAAAATTAAACATGAGCCTTATGCATATGGGATTAATTATAATAGGTTTAAAAGGATTAACTAGAAAGAATTTAGGAACAAAAATACTTGTTACATCATATGATAATAGATGGTCAGACTCGAAAAGATCCATAATAGGAATAACAGAAGTAGACATACCAACTAATGGAGGACTTTTTTATTGTAGTCCAGACTATATGATAAATTCTTTAGAATTCGAAAAGTACATTAAAATAGGTATTCATATTAAGGGTTATAAAGAAATGAATAACGAAAATAATTTATTAATATGTATAGGCTTTGTAGGAAAACTTGCTACTAATAGTGATACAAAATTTAAATTAAAAGTAAATGATGTAGTAAGCTTAATGGGGAACAAGGGTATAAGACTAATGAAACCACTAAAAATAAATTTAGAAGAATATGCAGGACTAGAATGAAACTTAGAGAAATTTAGGTAAAGGGAGGTGCTCAAGCCTAATGATCATTTAATGTACATAAATAATAAAGGGCAAACTTCCGTTAGATTTACAGACTATAAATATACAAATGAGAAAGAAATCGATGAAGAAATTGAAGAAAGTGAAAACACTGAATACATGAATATAGAAGTATTAGAAGAAGATGGTTTTGAGGTAAATAATGTTATAATAAAAGAAGAAGTTATGTATGAGACAAATAACAATCAAAAGTTTAAATGCAAAGGCTATAAAATAGGAAATCTAGATTTGATGAAAATGAAAGAACATTTTATAAAATGTGAATTAAGAACAGATAATTATGGCTACAGAAATGCTAAGGAAACAACTGATGAAATACAGAAAAAAAATAATTTAGAAACAACTTATAGTATAGACAAAATAGAGAGTATAAAAGAACTAATGGGAAGTGCATCAAGTAGTTCAAGCCCTTTCCAAAGAGCAACTTCAATGGAGAGAGTACAGGTAAGTACGGGTAATTTACCAAGACATAGAGTATATAAGATAAACCCTGATGAAAAAATGGAGAATATAAAACCTAGAGGAAGAAGAATGTCAACAGAACCTGTTAAATTACAAGAAAGTGGAAATAAAGAAAAAATTATAAATATAGCAGCCCATGACCCTCGTTTATGGAACTCGGTAATAGATTTATGAAAAAGTAAAGTTGTTGCAAACTATATACAGTCTAATCAAGAACTAGACACAGAAACTATGTACAGGTACCTGGAGACATTTTTAGGAGAATCTACCAAAGGATTATGGAAAGCATATAAGTTAGAATTTCCCAAAGACTTTCAAGGTAAAGTAAATATGAGAGCTAACCCATATAATTTTACAAATAAGGGGCATAGTTTATTAACAGGAGAAGACCCAAATAGTGGTTTAGTAATCCTATAGAAAAATGCTATGATAAAATTAGAATAATTAAGTATAAATAGTTGATTTAAGATTAAAGAATTTTTAAACGATTATTTCTACTATTGTACTATTAGTGGAAATGCTTTTGATCAGAATTTTGGAAAGAAACTTTTTAATAAACTATCAGGAGTCTTAGGTAGAGAAATAGAGGAGAGATGGAGTAAACAGGAAGGAGTACTACAAAACCTGAATGTAAAGTGGTCAATAGGACAAAGAATACAACATATAATGAAAATGCTACAAGAGAAATGTACAAATATACAAATACAAAAGCAGTTAAAACAATGTGAGACAAACTTTTGTAAAAGTATATATACTACACAAAATTATGATCAAGATTACAAAAACAAAAAGTATAAGAAATCATCTAAAAGGGATTATCATCCTAGAAAGAAATCATACTACTTGAGGAAATCCTTAGCAAGAAAGCCATATCTAAATAAGCAGAAACATGTAAAAAAAATATAATAATAATAATACAACCTTAAAAATAAGCTAGAATATTTTTCTTGTGGAAGTATAGATCATCTAGCGAATACTTGCCAAAAAAAAATAATAGTAGGATGAGGAACTCACAACTAATAGAAGATTTTAATGAGACTTTGATAAATGTAGATGAATACATGTCTGATAACGAAAGCATATATTTCATAATAAGTGTAGATGCATCTGAAGAATATGAAAAAAAACTCCTCAGATTCTGAAGAAGAAGAATTAATAAATGAAATAGAATTAGAAAAATTATACATAAGAGAATTAGACAATCATGATTTAGTTAATATGTCATTTAAAGGTATGATATGTAATGAAGATAAAAAGATTAGTACTATAAAAGTCCTAACAAGAATAAAAATTCAAGATTATGAAATGAAGACTTTGGCTATAGTAGACTCGAGAAATACAAAGAGTATATTAAATAGTGAAATTTTACCACAACATGTAATTAAAGAACTACCTAAACCACAAGAGTTCATGCAAATGAATGAAACTTTTAATACTTATTGACTGTATGAGCCTAGAACACGAATAAATTTTGTTAATACTTGTAGTAGCTTCTACAAACCATCATATAAGCTAGATGAAACATTAGTTCAGAGACTTAAATATTAAAGAAGATTTTGTATTAGGACTAGACTTTTTACTAAAAAATAACGAAGGATGTTTCCTCGCTAGAGATTAGGTAATATTCTCTAAAAATATTACTCAAATCCCGGTAATAATAATACCTACCCTAAATAAATACCAATATCTTAAAGAAAAATCAAGTGAATCAGATGAAGACTCAAATAACATAAAACCTAACAATTCATTAATGTGTGATAAAGGAGAAAATTGCAAGTGCAAAGATAGTGAAAAACTATCAGTACATAAGGAATTACAAGAATTGTTAGATGTAGATAAATTAGAAAAAGACTACATGCTAATAGAAACAGATACAAAATTATATAACTTTAAGAAAGGAATACAACAGATAGGAGTAATAAAAGATTAAAAAGACCTAGAAAAAATAATACAAGTTATAGATGAATTAGAAATAATTAGAGAAAAATCATTGAAGCATTGGGACTCCAACCAAATAACCTGTAAATTAGAAATAATTAATCCAGAGTATACAATAAAAACAGCATCAATAGAATCAACTAATCAAGATCTAAAAGACTTTGAAGAACAAATCAAAGAACTATTAGATTTAGGAATAACTATAAGATCAAGGTCTAGGAATAGGTCAGGGCTTTCATGATAAGAAAACATAGTGAAGTAATAAGACAAAAATCAAGAATGGTAATAAATTACAAGAGACTTAATGATAATACAATTATGGATTTTATAAGATACCAGATAAAACAAAACTAATAAATAAAATTCAAGGAAAAAAGGTATTCAGTAAATTCGACTGTAAATATGGGTGGCAAATTAAGATGCATGAAAACAACATAGAATGGACAACCTTTACATGTCCTAGAGGATATTTCGAATGGTTAGTCATGTCATTTGGACTAAAGACAGCACCCCTAATTTTTCAAAGAAAAATGGATCATATTTTTTAGAATTATAAGAATTCTATATTAGTATATGTAGATGATATTCTAGTTTTTAGTAATAGTATGAGAGATCATTTAGGGCATTTACAAAATGTTTTTAAGTTATTTGTAGAAAATGAAATTATAATTAGTAAAAAAAAATGAAATAATGCAAAAGTAACATTAATTTCTTAGGAGTAGTTATTGGGGACGGAAGAATAAAACTACAATCGCATATAGCAAAAAAGAATTTAAAAATGTCAGACAAGCTAGATAAAATAAAAGACTTACAAAGACTTTTATGATTATTGAATTATGCCCGAAACTTTGTTATGGATTTAGCAAAAATAGTCAGTCCGTTATATTTAAAAACCGGATCTACAGGGCAGAAGAATTTTAATACAGAAAACATAAAATTAGTTCAAAAGCTTAAAATCATGATATAACAAATTTCATACTTGGCTATGCCATTAAAAAACTGACTACCTAATAGTTGAGACGGATGAAAGCCTCGAAGGATGGGGAGTAGTGTTAAAAGCAAAATCCAACAAATATAGTGATAAAAAAGATGAAAGAATTTGTGCTTATCAAAGTGGTAAGCATAAGGAGAAAGGTAATATGAGTAGTATAGATACAGAAATACTAGCGGTAATCTATGGGCTAAATAGTTTCAAAGTCTATATACTAAATAAACCAGAAATATTTGTAAGAATAGATTGTGAAGCTATAGTAAAATTTTATCAAAAAATAAAAGAAAAGAATTGTAGTAAAAGAAGATGGCTAAATTTTTTAGATGAAACCTCAATTTATAACATCGTATTAGAACATATAAAAGGGAAAGATAATAATCTGGCAGATCAACCTAGTAGATTTATTATACAAAAAAATTAACGTTTATTATTTCAACATGTATGCAGGAAAAGAAAAAGGCAAGGCTGAAGCCTCGTCTTTCCAAGAAAGTTATCTACAAACTTTATTAAGTAATACACATTTCAGACCTCAGACAATGGTGGATCATCAGAGAATAGAAAGGATGATTTTTGGTACTCAAAATTTAATATGTTATCCACCATCAAATATGACTTTCAGACTAAAAGATGATACAAGAATAGACAAGCAAAAGACATGTCTGATAGACAACTTGTGGATATCCTATAATAAGATACCATAAGATAACGGTTATTTTATTTCAATATTAAATGCCTTAAGTTACTATTTCACAGACAAAAATCAAGACAAAAAATTTAAGTACTATGTTGTTATAAAAAGACAGGTGCAAGGAGTGTTCCAGACATGGATAGAGGTGGTAGATTCAATAAAAAATCATGCAACACCTCTCTTCAAAGGCTTTAATGATCTTACTAAAGCATTAGACTACGCTCGACGGAATCTGAGACTCAATTATTATATTACTCCAGCACTCAGATCAAATATAAGAGAAATTTCGCAATATAATATAAAGAAAGACAGAAACAAAATTATTTTTTGCGATCATTGTTCAACTATGACAGAAGCTTTCAAAAGACTCAACCAAGCGAATGAGAGCCTTAGACAAGAAAACTAAAGTCTTATACATGGAAAAGAAAAAATGACAGAACATATAGGAATTTTACAAGATAGAATCAAAATCCTTGATTTTTAGTTATCCCAATAGACACATGAAACCTAATAGATGGTTCCAACGATTTCTCTATCTCACTAAAAAATAGATAAGAAGGGTGTGCATTCCCCAATGAATGCAGAAAGATCCACATTATTGGATGGGGATACAACTAGTCTAGTTCAAATGGTAACTGGTAAAGACACATCGAATTTGTTGATGGCTAACACTTTGCCAAAAAGTGTAAGATGAATTCTTTCGGCCAGTTTTCAGACACATGAAGAAGGTACTTCTAATATAGAAAAAATACAGAAAGAATTTTATTTACAGAAAAAGAAAAGTGATAAAAAATACAATAAATGATAACAAAAACAGTCAAGAAATTTTTAGATGGAAAAACCAAAAAAGTAATTTGAGAAAATTCAGAACCAGAACCAATACACGACTCATACAATGAAAAATATGACCCGATAATGGATCAATTTGATCAAGATCCAAACGAAGATGATGACTCAGGAATGAATTTCGACGCAAAAGCATTACACAATCTAGACACGTGAGACGTAAGCAATGATGACATACAATAAAGAGACAAGACAATCGACGTAAGCAATGACATAATAAGGTGAACAATTGATATAAAGATGATGACAAGTGGATGACAGATAAAGAAGAAACTTTAGAAGTCATGTGATAATGGGGCCCACAAGTGTACCCGACAGGCTAAAAGATTTTTCAAAAGTATTTGAAATCTGATTTTGAAGTCCATGGAATATCTATAAAGACCTAACTCATAAGACTTACGAAGATAGAGTGAAGACAGGAAATCATATAGTGAGAGAAGTGTTCTTATTTTATCAATTTGTTCTTAAGTTTCAGTTTTAAAAAAAGTGTCTGAGTGTGAGTAGTGTCTAAGTTTTTCTACCAGTAGCTGTCAGTTTCGAAGGGACTCCCAAAAGGGAAACCTTTCTTTTTCCTAAGTCATGTAAGTAGTTATTAAGATCTTGTATTTTCTCCCTTAGTATGTAAATACATATGTTTGTGTAACACCCCACACTTTTGGGCTAAAGTTGAACCGTCTTTCCGATGTATATAGGCCCGAATCCTATGATTTCTAGTTATAAATAAATGTGATTAACATTTTTTTAGTGTGGTAAAATACTTGGGAATGAATATACATCATAAAAATCTCCTAGCTCAAAAGTTGAGTTGAGCACTTTTCTATCGATTGATTTTTAGTTGATGATTTTACGTGAGTCAGCTTTGAACATGTATAACTTTTTACATATGTGGAATATTACAGCTTAAGACCCACCAAATTGTAGACAATTGAATTAGATTTCCAATGAAACCAATTTCGCCTTAATCTAATACGCAAGCAAAAAGTTATGGCCATGCAAAGGATTGTGCGTCGCCTGACAAATCGCAGAGGGCCACTGAAAAGGCTGTGTGATTGGCCATGAAATGCCTACTTAAGGGCTGGGCGATTGGACATGCAACGCCCATCTTGGCTTGGGCGATCTACTAGGCGTCGCCTGGTTCATTGCATATGCCAAAAGTGCTCTATTTTTGTATTATTTTAAGGACAATAGAGTCCTTTCACATTCCATAACCATCCCTAATCATCTATAGACAAAATTAGGGTCATTATTCACTTTATATCACTCTTAAAATCCCTAGTTCATCTTCCTTAAGTACAAGAAGAGAAAACAACCTAGGGTTTGAACTTGTAAGCTTTAAGAGATAATTTCTTCATGATTTCTTCATCGTTAAGGTACGTGGGGCTATCCTAACCTGCATGGGCATGGGTTTTATGATTTATATAATCCTTAAAGATATATTTATGCGCGTATATTTTATCAATTTTGGTAAATTATTTTAAGAGCATGCATTGTAAAATCAAATCGATGGAGTTATGAAATTGTTATGGGGTTGTCTATAAGTTTGATTTATAAATCTTGTGCTCATGTGATTTGAATTCGAAAGATGACTTATGAATGTAACTTGTGAGATTTCACTCCCCATGATGAAATTACGTACTTTGCATTATATAAATTGTGAATTATTTTTGAGATCTTGAATTAAGAACCCCTTTTTTAATCATGAGATTTAGGTATCGTCAATGTCAGTGTATGGTTTTATGAATGATAATAAATTCTGGAGTTTTACATGTTTCTTTAACAATTATGCATGTGTTGAATAAAAGGAATAGCCACTATATTATTTCAAGATTTGTAAAGGGAGTGTGTTTGAATGAGTTTCATGTGATTTTGATAATAAAAACTTACGTGTGACTTGATAAACTCTTTTGGTGGTCATTTACATGTTCTGAATGAGAAGGGTTATGGAAAGATATGATATGAATAACTTGTAAGTCTGGGTATGACGATACCCTATTGCGAAGTGCCCTTAACAGAATAAGAAAGGAATTGTATGTAAGCATGATGCATGTTTTCTTATAAGAGGCTAAAACTGGGCTTAAAGAGAGTTATATGGTTACCCAAATAAGCACGAGTTGAAAGACTCTATGCTGAAAATTACGATTTGCCGACATACCCTACTTTGTGATCTTGTGTACCTTGATTTATGTTGTACCAATTTGGGACTATGGTAAGGAGACATGCTTTTTGATCTCATGAAATACCATGACATATTGATTTGATTGGGGATTTTGGCACCCTACTTTGTGATCTTATGTGTCCTCCTTGCTGATACTCCAATCCTTGCGGCAAACTTGGATTGAGGGTTTGGCCGCCGAGTCAAGGGTGGATTCCATATAACCCATGGAATTATAGATTATAGGGTGTACCATCTATCTCAGCAGAGAAATAAAGAGTTAAGTCATGATTTCAAGAAAATATTTTGAAGCTCATGTAATTATGCCCATGTATTTTCAAATATTTTATGTTGACATATTTTTATGAAATGCTCTCTCTTATGTTGTATAAAAATATATTTTATTTTTGGATTATTCTACGTACCAGTACCTTTGTGTATTGACCCCTGTATATTTCAAGTTCTGCAGTTGTAAGACCTCGTAAAGTCCTAGTCCACTTCAATCCTATATAGCATGCCAAAAAAAGTCCCAGACTAGAAAAAAAATCTAGCAAAGTTCTAAGACTTATTCTCATTTTGACCTTGATATTTCTATGGTCTTATTTTTTATTTTTCCGGTCTTAGATTGTCAATTTTTAAATTGATTCATGATCAAGGTTATCTATAGGTCATCACAGGTGCGTTTTGAAATTTTGGACATCGTTTGAGACATGTATGGATGACCGAAATAGTGGGCCAACGTGATCAGTATGCATCGCGTTGGCTATCTCATCATCACCATCGATGCAGTACGTCGGTCATCGCGTCGGTTGATCGACGTGTCGCAGCACCTATTGTGTCATTGGGCACATTTTTGGTTATTAAATTATGGGTTTGTGGGGGCAGTTGTGTTATTTTTCCCTTACATTATTCATCCAAAACACAAAATTAAGCCTCCCAAAAGGCAAATTCACTCATTATTTCATAAAATTCTCTCAAGATCAAGCCCTAGGTTCATCAAAGTTCAAGTTCAAGTCTCAAGAATTCACCAACAATTCTCAAAAATTCAGAAATCAAGGTATGTTAAATGTTCATCTATGGGCCCTTTTCACCCATGGAGTTCAAGAACCTACTTTCAAATTCAAAGTTATGGACTATACAAGTTATTGCAATTTTAACTATGAATCCCCATGAATTTTTATTTTATATCATGTTTTCATGAAATTGTTGTTGTTATTAAACCCAACATATTTTGAATGGTGTTGTTCGCTGATTAAAGCCTTATTTTGGGGATTTAGTATCAAAATAATGCTACTACTAGTTGCTTTAAAATAAAATTATTTCCATGTTCAAGCCATGCATTGCAAGTGTTTAATGAAATGCCTCCAAGAATGAGTTTTGAATAAATGCTTACATATCATGTCCTTAAAGTGTTAGTATGATTTTTCCATCATTGATATTGAGTCCTAGGGGTTATGAATACCCAAAAACTTAGATGTTTACTTAGCTTAAGTACTTTCAGAAGAGTTTTGAATCTATTAGAGTATTATTAGTTTAGTTAGTGCATCATGTCAGTAAGCTCAGTTCAATCCAGTGATTAGAGTCAGTTCAGTTAGGAGTAAGATTTATCACCGAGTGAACCCAGGGATGGGGGCTCACCTGCCAGTTGAGGGTGTGAACTTTAGTAGCAGTCCCTGCGTTCCATAACTACGTGACCAGCGTAGGTTGAGATGTTAACCTGCCAGTTGAGGATTGATCTCATAAGGGTACTTGCCAGTTGAGGGTAACCCTTAGTCCTCCCGTACAATACTTTAGTGGATCCACGCAGTCACGTGTTAGTACCCGTGGCACGGTACTAACACCCTTCCAACTGGGGTAACAAGTTGGACCCCAATTAGCTCTTTGGGGTATGTCGGTTAGATAATAGCTCCCACAATCTCAGATCAGCATTCAGTATACTTCAGTTTAGGCTTGCATTGACCATACCATACATTTATCAGTTATCAGATATTAGTATTTGAGTCTACAGACTATTTTTAGAATTATGTTATATGCTTGGTCATGCATTCTCAGATTTTACAGAATTCACGTATTCATATTAGTTATTCAGTCATCTCATACTATTCAGTCAATTATTATTCATGTACATGACCCCAGGCATATCTGCCTAACCCCATTTAGCATACCAGTACATTCAAAGAACTGACCGCATACTTGTTTATTGTACTATGATGTCTCATATCATAGGTTCGAACGCTTAGGTTCCCGACCGTACTTAGACATCCCAGTACATCAGCAGCAGCAGTCGTGGTGAGTTCTCATATTTTGACAACCGACTATATTTATTTTCATGCTTTCAGTTCAGTAGTTAGTTGGAGTTAGTTAAGGCCTATCCCATCAACTCTTATTCAGTCAGTTTTAGAGGCTTTCGGGCACTTCAGATAGTCAGTCAGTTTGTCATTATTTTTATCAGTTTCAAACAGTTGTTTTTCAGTAGTTATTTCTAGATTTATGATTTAGAAATGTTTTAGAACTTAAAAACTTATGGCGTATTTAGATATTCCGGACATGTTATTTTGTTGTTATTATTCAGTGCTCACAGCAGGTACCATCTCATCGGTTAGCTTGTGGTCACTTGTGACCGTAAGCACCGTATGGCGTCCAAGGTGTACTCCCATGGCGTTACAAACTTGGTATTAGAGACTAAGGTTCTAAAGTGTCCTAGGAAGTCTGAAAGAAACGTCAAGTAGAGTCTTGTACATGGGTGTGTAGCGCGCCACACTTATGGACAAGAGGCTACGAGGAATTTTTAGGAAAAGTTCCCTTCTTTCAGTGATTTATGTTGTGCGAGTAAGCATGAGCTCAAGTTAAACTCTCTGTCAATCCAATTTTTTCTTCTGTTGATAGAATATGCCTCCCAGAAAAACTAACGGAAGAAGAACTGGGAACCAACTAGCACTTGAATGGGTCTAATCGATCGTTGTCAATAGAATAACCTAACTTAGGTTGCGGTCGAATCCATAAGGAGTGAAAGCATGGAATTCAAAACTCAAGAGTATTGATAGTCTACTAAAAGGTGACCCGTAATATGAATAAAACAAACATAAATACAAAATGGTGGAATTAGTTTGAATTTGTTTGTATTGATAATTACTTCAATTTTAGAGCACTATCTTGACGTTGAAAAATGCTAAGAGTGACTTCAATAGAGAATAGGTGTTGGGGTTATGCAATTCTAGGAGTGGGTTCATGCATGGGTACTTGACAATTTATCCAACTTTTAGCTAAAAGTCATGGGTAGGCTAGATGTCAATGTATTAGTGTCAATCTTTCAATTATAACACCAAATTTTATAAATGAGTTCTTTCGAGCACCTCACAATTGTGACAATTTTTCACATCTATTGCCTCAATTGACATCCTTATGTCTAACAGATGTCATTAAATGAAATGAATCAAGTTATTGGTTGCATTTATTCCTCACCCATGTCCCCTCTTTCAAGAATGACATGGGTTCAAGGGTGGTTGGGGTTTGCAACCCCCAACTCTTAGTTAAATCATGGAATAAATGCAACACCCATTACAAATAACTAATTAGAAGGATACTTAGCTAACATCCATACACTACCACAACCTAAGCAAGCATAACCCCAAGATATAAAATTAGCTACTCATAGATAAAAAGTGTAAAAATATACAAAAATTATCATTGACTCCATCCATGAGAAGTAGAGAGAATGTACCTCCAAACTTGGAATTTCAATAAATCTTCAATGAAAAATCACTACATATATTTTTCATGCAAGCTTAGTACCAAATTCTTCTAAGATGAAAAGATATGTGATAACATGAAAAAAAGAGAAGCTAAGATGCTAAGTTGAAAAGATCAAGGTTAGGTCTTGAAAAATGAGCTAGGAATCCTTCTTTAGGCTCCACTTCCACATTTGACAAAATTACAAAATTTCCATATTGCTCTTGATCTACTTGAGCAGATCTCAAACAGATGGAGAGTAGATAGAGAGCAGATGGATAGTAGCTCCAAAGCAGATGCAAAGTGGGTGCAAGGCGGATGCGAAGCGAATGACTATTTTTCTTCACATTTGGCTTCTTGTTGACTTGAATGACTTGCCCATTTCCCTTTTTACCTTTACCTACATAAATGCGCATTAGTAAGATATTACTATCAACTCAATGGAAAAGCATGATAATTTAGGCTTAAAAGGTGCTAACAAGTCGTCAAATTGATGACTTATCAACCCCCTAAACTTAGACTATTGCTTGTCCTCAAGCAACCAAGAATAATTCAATGAGATAGGGTATTTAACTCAAATACACCCAAAAAAAGCTATACTAAAGGAATAAGCTAAAAAAGCTCTACAAACACTTTCCAAACATGTCATGGAAACAAGTAAACCCAAACTTTTCAATAAGCACATATTTATGAAGTAAGGATGCAAGTTTGTATCACATGAGCTTTCCAAATCACAAAGCATCTTAAGATAAGACACAAAATCATCAAAGATTGACTCAATCCTCACAATTCAACTTACTTCACTCATTTACCCAAATCGACAGTAAAAATTTACCCTCTACCCAAAAGTACTGATGCCACTCACATGCAAGAGTTTGCTCCACACACAAAAGGCATTTCAATTCTTAAAGGAGCTCAAATAAAGAAAGAATTCACACTCACTCTCACAAAGAAATTCAAGTACATCGAACAGAACAATAGGCTTACCCTTTGTGTTTTTCGCCACTAATGTAGACGTACTTAGTTTGGAATCACGAAGGTCTTGTGGGTCAAGATGAAGGTATAATGTGTGGGAAGAAATAAATATGGATCAAGTAACTAAAAGACCTCTTTTTGATGCAATCGCTCAATCCTTTCTACCCCCAAAATTTTCAAACTCCCAACTTATTCTTCTTCAAATCATTTCCCATATTTTCCTAACTTTTTGTTTAACATTTACCAAACAATTCAAAGCCACCATTTTATTTTTTCACTTCTTTGACCTTTTCAAGAAATTTTCTACCTATAAACCCTTCTTAGCCCTTAACTCATCCAATTTTTTTTTCAAGTTCTATGGGCTAGTCTATTCAACTTTATCATCAAGGACATCTCTTGTCTTGTAAGTGCATGCATTGACAACTTTACATACACCTTTCTTATCTTTTCTTTGATCATCTTCTCTCTAATACACCCCCCCCCCAAACTTAGGCTTTTTACTATAATCTATTATTTAGAATTATGCAACACATCAAATGAGGTTACGTACCAAAAGAGAGATTTTTAAAAGGGTTTAGGTGTTTTATCATGGTTATCATTACCATAATAAAGAAACAAGGGCAAAAAGTCTCAAATGGGTTAACTAGGGAACAATGTTAAGGTGGGAATTTGGCTATGTGACGGGTTAAAAAGGGCCTCGGGTCATCCTCCAAACCAAGCTTGCCTAGAATTTTGCTTTAAATACACTCGGGGAAAGTTCTAGACTACACATATGTACAAGAATTATTCAAAAATCTCCCTACACATGGCTTCATACTCATAGGGAAAAAAGTTAGTCTCCCAACCAATTTGAATAATTTGAGCTTCATAAGTTACTCCGAGTCAAAGACTCATCCTTGTAAAGAGAAATCCAAAAATTGAGTTCAATGGTCTCATTCAAAAGAAATCTCAAAAAAAATCCTTGATCTTTTTTCAAAAAGAAAACTATATTTTTTTTTCTCAAAATCATTCCATTTCTTGCGAATGACATTTTGAAAGTATTTTCAAACTTTTGTTTCTTCCTAGTTAATCAAAATGACTAGATACTTCACCTAAGGATGTCGCCTCTCCATCCCTCATGGGTGAATTATCACTCGGTTCGACAAAGAAACTAAACTAAAATAAAAATAAAAATACAAGATCAAAAGAAAAAGAAAATAAAAATTTTCTCCTTAAGAAAGAACCGAGTTTTTAAGAAAACCCTTGGAGTTAATTAGACACGTATACACAAAAGGCGAAACTAGCAATGCGCACAATCGGATAACATATTTAAATTAAGCGCATGACACAAGTTCAACAATAAAACGACAATATTTGACATCATTATCAAAATGCCCGACAAGGGCTCATCCAAAGCAATGTCAATAATAACAATAAAAAAAATAAAAAACAAAACAAGCCCTACAAGGGATAAAGTAAATAAACATGAAAAAATATAGCGTGTACACACAAACATCAAAGTAATAGCATAGAGTATGTCCATACAATCTTTCCAACCAAATTCCATAAAGTGAAACAATAGGTACCGATCATCAAACGAATCATAAAAATGCCCCACCCCCCAATAAAGATATTGCATTGTCCCCAATGCGAAAGTAAAAGGGAGTAGACAAGGGTAGAGACTCCCTGTGGCGTACTAGGTGCTCGAATCTATGTTGGTGAATGATCGCATTATCTCAATAGAAACCTCTTCAGACTGGGCTCCTCTCATCGAGTCTGCTATGAAGGGTGGCTTATTATTATGTCGAGTGCTATAATTAGCCCCAACCATCGATGTATGCTTCTTATCCGTAGATAATTGCAAGGCGATCTCAACATGTCGGGCCTTAGGTAGTCCTTCTATAAGATCAACCTCAGCCTCATCATCAACGTCCTCATGACCCTCTCCGAATAAATCATCAAATGGAAGCACTGGGCTAGAAGTCTCTGGAGAAAAAGCAATCTCCGCCTTATCAAGACCGAAGGAGGGCTATCCGAAGTGAAACTCTGCCCTTAAACTATCAAGGTCGGTCCTTATAGATGCCACCCCCTCACAATCTTCCCTCACCTAAAGTGTGGCTACTCTCTTCTCTAACTTTTTTATATGTGAACGAAGAGCTTTTATAGCAGCCTGAATAAACTAGGGAATGTCTGCCACCAATCGGGTAAGAGTTTCATTGTTTGCCAAAGTCATGGAAGCAACCTTGGCAAACATCACCATAGAAGACCATGCCAATTGTATGGGCCGAGGTGGTGGTGTGGTGCTTGATGATGGAGAAGTATATATGGAATTATGATGAGTCTCAGCATCAAATATAGAATCTGGAGAGATCTTCATTCCCTCTAAGCTCGACAACCTTTTCTCACCCGAGTCTACCAAAACCAAAGTTTTCCTCTTTATGCCCCTAGGGTTATGCTCGTCCTTGCAATGTGTGATGTCAATGAACCTAGTGCATATAATCCGTCTATCAATCTTAAAGAGTAGCGAGATGTTGAACTTAAGGTAAAGCATAGATATGAGTGCTGGAAAGGGCATCAAAGTGCCCGATTGCTTTGACCTGAACTTTATCGTCTCTGCTATCAACTCTCCCAGATTGATCATAATTTTATCCATGATGCATCCAATAATTATAGCCCTATCTATCACGACATCTTGGTCATTTCTTGAGTGGAGTAGACGATTACCCAAAAATTCAAGCCAATGTTTGGCCTGAACCAAAAGATCTCTCCTCTTGATTTGACCTTTACCATTAGCCCATGGAGAAAAGCCCTTAGCAATTACTATAGCAAGCAACGGAAAACTTTGACTTCCGCCAAATATCAGCTTCTTGCACTTCACCACGGAATCCAAGTCATAAGCAAATTAGAGCACATTGATCTCTGAGGTCGTGCAAGGGACTTCTGCTCCTCGAACTAATACACTCTCGAGACACAGTTGTTAGGCAATTGGCATTTTATATTTTTGTTCATTTTGCCAAACAACGTAGGAAACATAGAATTCTCGAATAATTTTTGGGAAATATCTTAGTGGGTGAGTGGAAGGCGTCATATCCGTGAAGAATTCTCATACCCGTTCTTTAACCTCGACAATGATTTCGGAGAAATGGGTGTCAACTCCCTTCATGCTAAAGATCTTTTCGGGATAGAAGCCCCAAGTAGTTACCCAATCATCGTATAACTTCTTCACACTATTCACACTAAACCAAATTTAATCCGCTTTCTTTTCAACCTCCCGTGTACGATCAAAAGTAGCTTGTACATATGGGACTTTCGGACTATCCTTAGAGACCGATTATTTTCCCTTTGTGGAAGTAGATTTTTCTTTGCCTTTATCCAGGGCATTACCCTTTATAGCTTCTCATGGTAAGTTCTTCCTTGGAGACATGCCTATGAGAAAGAAATAAAACAAAACCAAAACAAAAGAGAACAGGTAAAATATGTTTTTGGAATTTTATATGTTAAGAAAGAAAATTAAAGATAAGAAAAGAATATGTTTGTTTGATAGATGCAAGGTAACTTCATCATTAGAGCCCATGGGATTCATTCATTACAACACTTAATCATTTGAACTCTAAATTATCTCACATTCTTCATATTTCACAAAACTAGTTCATAGGACATCCAAAACCTCCAATAGAAACAAGAATGACCAATACCCTTAAGAATGATGTCATCCAATCTATCATTGGGCAAGGCAAGCATCCATGTCTCCCGGTTAGGCATAGTGATCAACAAGAACCATGGATACCATATTTCCCAACAAACTCCCTCAACCAATGACTACCAACTATTTCATTATTAGGATCAATTGGACTCAAAATGATGCATAAAAAATGACCACACTATGACTTAAGGAAAGTCACATTGGCCATTACAAGCATACAAGACACTCCTCTCTTATTGACATTTCAACAAACACATAATGGGCATGCTAACTAAGAACTTGGAGAAAAGAGAATAAAAGCACAAGAAAACAAGATCATCTCACCAAATCATCTCCAAACATATTCAAGATGCTCATATTATCATACTTGAGCTACCCACCACACAAAATAAGCAAGAAAGGTTTTAATGGACATTTATCAAACATATGGTGAACTAGCTTCATCTAAGAGGGTATCATGAATCAAACTAGAGGAACAAGACACCAATGACAACATAATTATTCCAACAAATATTAATAATACTAATAATCTCACAAAAAAACAAATTTAAGAAATCAATCATAATGAGGTATGAAACACAATGTCCATTTTCAAGAGAACTTAAAAGTGAAATCATAAAAGAACATACCTTTCTTGATGTAAGAGAAGGGAAAAATTGAAGCACGATTCCAAAAGAATTATCTCACTTTTTGTTAGCTCAATTGTTGGTAAAGAAAGAGAAAAAATTTAGTGTGAGAGAAAAGTGTCGTGTAAGGGAGTTGTAATGAAAAAAAGTTAAAGTGTGGACTGCTTTGGGTGCCTTTTTTATGCCTTTTAAAAAGATTTAAGAGATTTTGGGCTGACCGGGTCAGGTCAGACCCATAAAATCCAACCCATTTGAAGTCTCGTTGTTGTTTTAATTCAACCTGCACTCCAAGTGCTTTACACGGGCAGACTACACGGGCTTACCTGCGTCCAATGTAAGACTGACCTGCATCTGGAATGCTTAAGCAGTTCCAACACAGGTCTGGACAGTACCTTCAGCTTCTTGGATTCAATTTTAATGCCATCTGCATCCCTCATGCAACTGACCTGCGTCTGGACTGCTGCAGCATGTCCAGCGCAGGTCCAAGAAGTTCACCCGCATTTTTTTTCCTAGGATCGAGCTTCATGTATTCTAGATATGCTTGGCCTGCGTCTGGACAACTGTAGCATGTCCAGTGCAGGTCAAGGCAGTGTAACTGCTGTGATTTTGTTCCAAATGCAAGCCACCTGCGTTCCAAGTACGAAGCACTTGCGGCTGGCTTGCTCAAGTAGGTCCAGAGTAAGTTGCCAACAACCTCGTACACGAATTTTTGGCCCAAAATTATTGGTTCGAAGCTTAGTTTTGAGCCTCCAAGCCAACCTTCTTGCACCCAAAGTTTATGATATTACCTGCAACAATTAAAACTAAACTAAAATGTGAATAAAAAATGTTACAAAATATTTTTTTTTAAAATTCCTTGGGTTGCCTCCCAAGAAGTACCTTAGTTAAAGTTGCGGCACGACATCATTTACTCATTATTTTGGATTTTTGAAATGAAATAACTCAACCTTAGTCGCTCCGGGTCCACCCACATGATAGTGCTTCAATAGTTGTCCATTCACCACAAATTTCTTCTTCTCGTGATTTTCCAACTCAATAGCTCCACTAGGATAGACATTTGAGATCATGAACGGGCCCGACCACTTTGATCTAAGTTCACTGCAAAGAGTTTCAATCTTGAATTGAAGAGGAGGATATCCTCACCCACATGAAACTCTCTCTTTAAGATTTTGGCATCATGTCATCTCTTCATCTTCTTTTTGTACAACACGGAGCTTTCATATGCCTTGAGCCAAAACTCTTCCAACTCATGAAGTTGATTCACCCTTGATTTTGAAGCGTCCTCCCAATCCATATTCAACTTACTCAAAACCCATAAATCCTTATGCTCCAACTCAACGGGTACGTGAAAAGCCTTCCCAAACACTAATTGGTAAGGGGACATACCGATAGGAGTTTTATAGGCCGTTCTATATGCCTAAAGAGCATCATCGAGTTGTCTCGCCCAATTTGTATGACCAAATTTCATGGTTTTCTCAAGGATGGACTTGATTTCATGATTCAAAACTTCAACTTGGCCACTAGTTTAGGGATGGTAAGGAGTAGCAACTGTATCCTTCACCTCATACTTATCAAATAAAGCGCCGAGGATTCGATTACAAAAATAAGAGCCGCCATCACTAATAACTTCCCTTAGAGTCCTAAACCCTGTAAAGATGCACTTCTTTAAGAAAAAAATGACACTCTTGCCTTCGTTGTTCGGTAAAGCAATAGCCTCTACCTACTTTAAGACATAATCGACGGCTACCAAGATATACTTATTGCCATATGAGCTCACAAAGGGACCCATGAAGTTGAACCCCCCCACATCGAATAGTTCAACCTCGAGATTGGGCTTAAGAGACATCTCATACCTCCTTGAAACACCACCTTGCATTTAGCATTGAGGGAATGTTTTGACCAACTCATAGGCATCTCTATGAAGGGTAGGCCAATAGTATCCACTTTGAAGAACCTTAGAAGCCGTTTGGATCCATCCATGATGACCACCGAATGGAGAGGCATGACAAGCCTTAAGAATATCTCTCATTTCTGCCTCCGTAACACACCGATGGATCACACCATCCACATACACCCTAAACAAGAATCGTTCATCCCAAAAATATGTTTTTACATCAAATAGGAACCGCTTCTTTTGATAATGATTGTGCTCATCGGAAAGCACACCGCTCATGATATAGTTAGCATAATTCGTATACCAAGGTGTAATGCTTCTCAAAAGTGACATGACTAGCTCATCGGGGAAAGAATCATCAATATCAATCTCACCCAAGTTTTCATGATTGGATTCAAGGCGGGAAAGTTGGTCAGCTACTTGATTTTCACACCCCTTTTGATCTTTCACTTCAAAATTGAACTCTTGCAAGAGCAATATCCACCTAATCAATCAAGGTTTTGACTCTTTCTTTACCATGAGATATCTAAGAGCAACGTGATCCATGTGCACAACCACTTTCGTGCCTAACAAATAGGCTTGAATTTTTCAAAAGCATACACCACCACTAACAATTCGTGTTCCATAACAGAATAATTACGTTGAGCATCATTCAATGTTTTGCTTGCATAGTAAATCGGGTGGAACAACTTTTATTTTCTTTGGCCCAATACCGTACCTAGAGCAACACCACTTGCATCACATATTAATACAAAGGGTGATGACCAATTTAGGGCTACTATGATAGGAGCTGACACAAGGAGTTCCTTGAGATAATTAAAAGCCTTTACACAATCATCATCAAATTCGAATTTTGCCTTCTTTTCAAAAAGCTTGCACAAAGGATGAGCGATCTTTGAGAAATCCTTAATGAAACACCAATAGAACCCGGCATGACCAAGAAAACTTCTAACGCCCTTCACGGAGATCGGTGGGGGTAACTTAGCAATTACCTCAACTTTTCTTTGATCCACTTGGATGCCCTTTCCCAAAATTTGTGGCCTAGAAAAATGCCTTCCTTGACCATGAAGTGATATTTTTTCCAATTCAAAACATGATTAGTCTCCACACATCGTTCAAGGACTTTACTTAAGTGAGCAAGGCAAGAATCAAATGAATCCCTAAACACAGAGAAGTCATCCATGAAAACTTCCATTGTATCCTCTACCATATACACAATAATGGACAACATACATCATTGAAACGTGGCCGGTGCATTGCATAACCCAAAGGGAATGCGCTTGAAAGCAAATGTGTCGTAGGAACAAGTGAAGGTGGTCTTTTCTTGGTCTTCCGGGGCAATGCAAATTTGATTGTACCCCGAGTAACAATCAAGGAAGCAATACCAACATCGATCGGCTAGTCTATCCAACATATGATCCATAAAGGGCATGGGAAAGTGGTATTTCTCAGTCCACGAGTTCAATTTATGATAATCCATATACACTCTCCGACCCGTGACCGGATGCATAGGTACAAGATCATTATTCTCATTTGGGACCACCGTCATGCCACCATTCATGGCAACACATTGGACCGGACTCACCCACATTCTATTAGAAATTGGGTAGACAACTCCTGCATCAAGCCACTTGATGATTTCCTTCTTGGCCACCTCTTGCATCGGTTGATTGAGTATTTTTTTGGTGTTCCATACTAGGAGCATGATCAACACTTAACTTGATTTTATGATAGAAAATTCCAGGAGCAATGCCTAGCAATAGTCCACCCAATAGCACGAATGAACTTTTTCACAATTGATTTCAAGGTATCCACTTGGCAAGGTTTAAGATCACCCACAACAATGATTGGCAATGTATTATCCTCACCCAAGAAGACATATTAGAAGTGGGATGTTAACGGCTTAAGTTTGAGTTGTGGCGGTTCAATAATGGATGGCTTGGCAGGTGGACTCTCATAATTTTTCAAATCAAGATCTATTTTGCCGGATTATTGGTATAAAATCCAAGACCCGTCTATGAAGCAACCACTTCATCATACTCTTTAATTACTTGACTTCCAAAGTTCCACAATACACCCACCAAGGGGTCATTTAAAAGATCCATTTCAACGGTGTTATCTACCTCATCATCAACCATATCAATCACCAAAATAACTTGCAAGTTTATAGGTTGCTTCATGGACTTACATACATTAAAGTATACTTCTTCGTTGTTCACCTAAAATTTTATCTCCCATATTCCATATCCACTAAGGACCTTCTGGTAGCTAAGAATGGTCTACCAAGAATGATTGAGACTTCATGATCAATCTCACAATCAAGAATAATGAAGTCGACCGAAAAGATAAATCGGTCAACTTTCACCAATATATCATACAACACATCCATGAGTTTTTTGATTGAACGATCGGCCATTATAAGCCTCATAGTGGTAGGCTTAGGAGCACCCAAGACTAACTTTTGAAACACGGCAAATGGCATCAAATTAATACTTGCCCCAAGATCACACAACGCTTTTTTGAATTTGTCGACCCCGATAGTGCAAGGAATAGTAAATGCACCCAACTCTTCTTTCTTCACCACCATCATGCTAGACATTAGAGAACTATAATTGTGGGCTACCTCAACCATTTCAAAATCCATGACTCGCTTCTTTGTAACCAAGTCCTTAATAAATTTAGCATACCCGGGCATTTCTTGTAAGGCTTCTAACAAAGAAATATTCACTGATAAATTGCTAAACTTCAAAAGAAATTTCTTAAACTAGGTATCATCATCCTTCTTCTTGAGACTTTGTGGGAATAGGGGAGGAATTTTGATTTTTGGCAATGGAATAATTGGAGTTTCATCCACTATTGAAGTATCATCATCAACCACCTTAGGAGCTTTCACACTTCCAATATTTTCCTCAACTACATTCGGCCATTCAATACTTGTCTCATTAGGCTTCGGATCATTATTATTTGGCTTTTCTAGTCGTTTTATCTTTGCATTAGTTTGTTCTTCATTTGCCTTTTCATTGGGGTCTTCACCAAGATCAACAACATCTTTACCAAGAATCCAACCACTCCGAGTGAAAATAGCCATGATATGAGCATCATTTTTAGGATTGACAACCGTGTCACTAGGTAATCCACCTTTTGGTCTTGTATTAAGTTGTGCCGAGATTTGGCCCAATTGAGTTTCAAGTTGCTTGATAGAGGCCAAGTGAGATGTCACCATTTTATTTAGTTGTGAGAAGTCTCCTTTCATTTCTCTCACCATCTTGTCGGTCCCCTCAACACCCATTAAAATCCGAACAAGTACATCTTCATTTTTGAGCTTATCCAAGTCAATGGAACTTGACTCTTTACCCTTTGCCCGATCATATGGAGGTGTATACCGATCATAATCTCTCTCCTTATCTCTCTAATCTTGATCTCTATCACAATCTCTATAATGCTAATCTATAGCATGATCTCTTTTTTTCCAACCTTGATTCCCATCTTACCTTTGATAGGTAGGGCAGGAACCCCCCAATTGGTTCAATAAGAACCAAATTTTTTCATCAAGGGACTCTGTTTCCTCATCATAATAAGCTTTAGCACTCTTAGAAGCAAAAACATTAATCGTCTTAGGAGGAGATCCCATCATATGCTTGGTGAGAAGATCAAGTTTCTTAATCACTTTAGCCATATTTGCATCTTTTTTTTCATCTTTTTTCTTTTGCTCTTGGCTCACAAAAGATGTGGAGGGAGCCCCCACGGCCACCTCGGTATCTCTTTTGTTCCACCCTCTACTTTGCTTGGTCACTTGATCTAATAAAGTTAACGCAATACCATACGATAGTCTAATAAGAGAACCCCCAACCGCATTATCGGCTACCGCCCTATAGAAACTTTGAAGAAGCATTTTATCTAGAACCTCATGATTTGGGAATTGCATTAACTTATTTTTTAATCATTGCCAAGCCTCATATAATGGTTCGCCTTTAAGTTGGCAAAAGTTGATGATTTCATCCCTTAGCTACAACATCCGAGAAGGGGGAAAGTATCTTTCTAAGAATTCCTCTGTGATCCCAACCCATGAAGTGATAGACCCCATGGGAAAAAACCACAACAATAAGAACGTTTCTCCCATTAAAGAGAATGGGAAAAGATACAACTAGATTGACTCTTGAGATATGTGGGGCATATCGAATGGAGAACACACCTCAATAAAATTCGTCAAGGGTAGATTAGCATCCTCATGTGCTTGACCTCCAAATAATCCTTTCATTTGAAGCAAGTAAATCATCATGCTTGTAACGTGAAATACTACATTTCCTTCCGCCGGTGAAATATGAATAGCACTAGCTCAACCCGCATCACTGAGGTAATCCTCGTCCTTAAGATACCTAATAATAGCCCTGGTATGACTACCGTGTTGACTCATAGTATCGTGTACACTATTATGCACACCTGAGAATGAACAAAAACACCAAACAATGTAAAATAAAACACTACGGCTAACCCAAAGTAACTAAAAACACTACAAAAGTAAAAACTATGTTTCACTCCCCGACAACGGTGCTATTTTTGATAACGCTCAAATTACACTCTTCAATGGGTGTAAGAGATCGTTGTCAATACAATAACCCAACTTAGGTTCGGGTTGAATCCACAAGGAGTTAAAGAATAGAATTCAAAACTCAAGAGTGTTGATAGTCTACTAAAAGGTGACCCGTAATGTGAATAAAGCAAACATAAATACAAAATGGGGAATTAGTTTGAATGTGTTTGTAGTGATAATTACTTCAATTTTAGAGCACTATCTTGACGTTGAAAAATGCTAAGACTGACTTCAATTGAGAATGGGTCTTGGGGTTATGCAATTCTATGAGTGGGTTCGTGCATGGGTACTTGACAATTTATCCAACTTTTAGCTAAAAGTCATGGGTAGGCTAGATGTCAAAGTATTAGTGTCAATCTTTCAATTATAATACCAAATTTTACAAATGGGCTCTTTCGAACACCTCACAAGTGTGATAATTTTCCACATCTATTGCCTCCATTGACATCCTTATGTCTAAGAGATGTCATTAAATAAAATGAATCAAATTATTGGTTGTATTTATTCCCCACTCATGTCCCCTCTTTTAATAATGACATGGGTTCAAGGGTGGTTGGGGTTTGCAACCCCCAACTCTTAGTTAAATCATGGAATAAATGCAATACCCACTACAAATAACTAATTAGAAAGATACCTAGATAATACCCATACACTACCACAACCTAAGAAAGCATAACCCCAAGATTTAGAATTAGCTACTCATAGATAAAAAGTTAAAAATATACCAAAACTATCATTTACTTCATCCATGAGAAGTAGAGAGAATGTAGCTCCAAACTTAGAATTTTAATAAATCTTCAATAGAAAATAACTAACATATATTTTTTAAGCAAGCTTAGTACAAAATTCTTCTAAGATGAAAATTTAGGTGATAAGATGAAAAAAAGAGAAGCTAAGATGCTAAGAGAGATGCTAAGAGAGATGCTAAGTTTAAAAGATGAAGGCTAGGTCTTGAAAAATGAGCTAGGAATCCTTCTTTAGGCCCCACTTCCACATTTGAAAAAATTACAAAATTTCCACCATGATCTTGATCTGCTTGAGCAGATCCCAAGTGGATGGACAGCAGATAGATAACATATGAATAACAGCTCCAAAGCAGATGCTAAGCGGGTGCAAAACAGATGACTCTTTTTCTTCATATTTGGCTTCTTGTTGACTTGAATGACTTGCCCATCTTCTCTTTTTACCTTTACCTACATAAATGAGCATTAATAAGAGATTACCATCAACTAAATGGAAAAGCATGATAATTTAGGCTTAAAAGGTGTTAAAAAATTGTCAAATCAATGACTTATCACCTATACCTCTAGACAGCTTAAGCCTCATAAAAAGAATTATCCTACTCATGATCTTGAACTAGCAAAGGTTGTGTTTTCCTTAAAGATTTGGAGGCACTATTTTTATGGAGTTCATGCTGATGTATTCACAGACCACAAAAGCCTGCAGTATGTGTTTTCACAGAAAGACCTAAACTTGGGTCAGATAAGGTGGTTAGAGTTGTTGAAAGGCAATGACATGAGTGTTTCATATCATCCAGGTAAGAAGAAGTTAGTTCAGGAAGTTCATCAGCTTGCCAGACTAGGTGTTCGTTTGGTTGGTTCGGCTGAGAATAGTGTTTGGGTGCAGAATAGTTCAAAATCTTCTTTAGTTTTTGAGGTGAAAGAAAAGAAGGACAGGGATACCAGTTTAGTTAAGATGAAAGAGTCAGTCAGAGATCAGAAAGTAGAGGTTTTCTCCCAAAGGAGAGATGGTGTATTGCATTGCCAGGGTAGCCTATGTGTACCATGTGTAGATAACGTGAGACAGCGAATTCTTGATAAAGCACATGGTGAACATTACTATATTCATCCAAGGGACACTAAGATGTACCACTACTTACGGGAAGTCTATTGGTGGAGTGGGATGAAGAAGGACGTTGCAGAGTTTGTGTCTAAGTGATCTACTTATCAGCAGCTAAAGATTGAGCACCAAAAGCCTAGTGGTTCTATGCAGGAGTTTAGTATTCCCACATAAAAGTGGGAAGAAGTGAACATGGACTTCGTGATGGGTTTGTCTTGTACTCATCGTCAGCATGATTCGATTTGGGTCATTGCAGACAGGATGAATAAGTTCGCCCATTTCTTGCGAGTCCATACTTCCTATTCAGCCAAGGACTATGCCAAGCTCTATATCAGAGAGTTGGTTAGGTTGCACAGTGTCCCGTTGTCCATAATTTTTAATAGAGGTAAGCAATTTACCTCTCACTTTTGGAAAGCCTTCTAAAAGGGTCTTGGTACCCAAGTCCACCTTAACACAATCTTTCACCCTCAGACAGATGGTCAAGCAGAAAGGACCATTCAGACTTTAGAGGATATGTTGAGAGCATGTGTCATTGACTTTAAGGTTCATTGGGATGACCACTTACCTTTGATTGAGTTCGCGTATAATAAGAATTATCATTCCATTATTCATATGGCTCCGTTTGAGGCGCTTTATAGGAGGAGATATAGATCTTCAATTGGTTGGTTTGAAGTAGGTAAGGAAACGGTGGTGAGGCCTGACTTGGTGTTTGATGCTTTAGATAAAGTACAATTGATCAGGGAGAGGCTTAAGATAGCTCAGAGCCGACAGAAATCGTATGCAGATGTGAGAAGGAAAGATCTTGAATTTGAGATTAGAGACTTTATGTATTTGAAAATCTCTCCCATGAAGGGGGTGAAGAGGTTTGGTAAGAAGGGGAAGTTTAGTCCCCGATATGTTGGTCCTTATAGGATTTTGAGTTGTTTCGGAAAGGTTGCCTATGAACTTGAGTTGCCTACAGACTTAGAATCAGTGTACCCAGTATTTCACGTCTCCTTGCTAAAAAAGTGCATAGGTGGCCCGGTAGTTGTAGTCCCCGTAAAGAGTTTAGATGTTCAGAATAGTCTCTCTTACGAAGAAGTCCTAGTCGAAATCCTCAATCTTCAGACTCACAGACTAAGGAACAAAGAAGTTCCCTTAGTCAAAATTTTTTGGCGGAACCATTTTGATGAGGGATCCACTTGGAAAGCAGAACCAGACATGCAAACCAAGTACCCTCATCTCTTCTCTGCAAACTCAGACTCAGCCTAAGGTAATAGTCTTTCTTAGATTTACTCTATTCCATGCTTAGTTCTAGCTGCATATCATTCTCATGTCATTCATGCACTCATGAATCAGTTCAGTCATATGTTATGTCTCAAGATTCAGTCATGTCTCAGCTATGCACGTCAGTATAGTCACAGTACCTCAGTGCTTCTCAGCTTAATCAGTCTCATTCGAGGATGAATGTTCTCAAGAGGGAGATATTGTAAGACCCCATAAAGTCTTAGTCCACTTCAATCCTATATAGTATGCCAAAAGAGGTCCCAGACTTAGAAAAAAATCTAGCAAAGTTTTAAGACTTAAGTCTTATTTTGACCTTGATATTTCTATGATCTTATTTTCAATTTTTTAGGCCTTATATTGTCGATTTTTAAATTGATTCATGATCAGGGTTATCTATAGGTCATCTCGGGTGAGTTTCAAAATTTTTAGACATCGTTTGAGATATGTTTGGATGACCAAAATAGTGGGCCAACCCGATCAGGATGCATCACGTTGGCTATTGCATTGTCACCATCGACCCAGCGCGTCGGTCATCATATCGGGTTGATTTACGCGGCGTGTCTCTTGTTGCATCACTGGGAACATTTTTATTTATTAAATTATGGGTTTGAGGGGGCAGTTGAGTCATTTTCCCCCTTACATTAGTCAGCCATAACACGAAATTAAGCCTCCCAAAAGTCAAATTCACTCATTATTTCATAAAATTCTCTCAAGAGCAAGCCCTAGGTTCATCAAAGTTCAAGTCTCAAGAATTCACCAACAATTCTCACAAATTCAGAAATCTAGGTATGTTAAATGTTCATCCGTGGGGCCTTTTCATCCATGGAGTTCAAGAACCCACTTTTAAATTCAAAGTTATGGATTATACAAGTTATTGTGAATTTAACTATGAATCCACATGAATTTTGTTTCTATATCATGTTTTCATGAAATTGTTGTTGTTTTAAACCCTACATGTTTTGAATGGAGTTGTTCACTAATTTAAGCCTTATTTTGGGGATTTACTATCAAAATCATGCTACTACTAATTGCTTTAAAATAAAACTATTTCCATGTTTAAGCCATGCATTGCAAGTGTTTGATGAAATGCCTCAAAGAATGAGTTTTGAATAAATGCTTACATATCATGTCCTTAAAGTGTTAGTATGATTTTGCTATCATTGATTTCAAGTCCTAGGGGTTATGAATACCCGAAAACTTAGTTGTTTTAGCTTAAGTACTTTCAGAAGAGTTTCGAATCTAATAGAGTATTATCAATTCAGTCAGAGCATCATGTCAGTAAGCTTAGTTCAATCCAGTAATTAGAGTCAGTTCAGTTAAGAGTAGGATTAGCACCGAGCGAACCTTGGGATGGGGGCTCACCTACCAGTTGAGGGTGTTACCTTTAGTAGTATTCCATAACTACGTAGCCAGCGTAGGTTGAGATGTTAACCTGCCAGTTGAGGGTTGATCTCATAAGGGTACCTGCCAATTGAGGGTAACCCTTAGTCCTTTGGGACAACACTTTAGTGGATCCACTCAGACATGTGTTAGTACCCGTGGCACGGTAGTGACACCCTTCCAACTGGGGTCATAGGTTGGACCCCAATTAGCTCATTGGGGCATATCGATTAGATGATAGCTCACAAAGTCTCAGTTCAGTATTTAGTATACTTTAGTTCAGGATTGCATTGACCATAGTATACAGTTATCAGTTATCAGTTATTCAGTTATCAGATTTCAGTATTTCAGTCTACAGACTATTTTTAGAATCATGTTATATGTTTGATCATGCATTCTCAGATTTTACAGCATTCACGTATTCATATCAGTTATTCAGTTATCTCATGTTATTCAATCAATTATTATTCATGTACATGAGCCCATGCATATCACCCTAGTCCCATTTAGCATACCAGTACATTCAAAGTACTGACCACATACTCGTTTCTTGCGCTATGATGTCTCATATCATAGGTTCGGACGCTCAGGTTTCCGACTGTACTTAGACATCCCAGCACATCAGCAGCAGCAGTCGTGGTGTGTCCTTATAATTCAAGGACCGACTATATTTATTTTTATGCTTTCAGTTTAGTAGTTAGTTGGGGCTTGTCCCATCAACTCTTATTCAGCCAGTTTTAGAGGCTTCCGGGCACTTCAGACAGTCAGTCAGTTTGTCATTAGTTTTATCAGTTTCAGACAGTTATTTTCCGACAGTTGTTTCCAGATTTATGATTCAGAATGTTTTAGAACTTTAAACCTTATGGATTATTCAGATATTCTGCACATGTTATTTTGTTGTTGTTATTCAGTGCTCATAGCAGGTACTAGTCATGGGTTAGCTTGTAGTCACTTATGACTGTAAGCACTGTGTGGCGTCCAGGGTGTACTCCCGGGGTATTACAGCGGTAGTCCCATGGTCCACCACATCAGTATAACACTTGGGATATGACAAAAATGTGTGAGTCATCCATCTTTCGGAAGGTATTTACTTATATGTTGAGTCTTTCAATATATGGTCCAACCGAGAGCTTTCTCCCGATCTAGATAGTAGTTTTTATTAGAGTCTTCGTAGATGAGAGTTGAGTATTGTATTATCATAATTGCATTGACACATTTTGGATTATAAATTTTCATTGAATATTATTATATCCTTCCGCACTCTGATTTATCTATGGATTATGTTTATGATTACATGCTAAGGGACCTCTCAGTCCTTGATGATTTGAGATACCCATCGTGGATAGGGCCTCGGCTTGGGTCATGACAGTTTGTGATATATATTTCAGATGTGATTATGTTATAATATTGTATTACTTTATCCCTAGTATATAGTTAGTCTCTCAGTGTTTAGCAATGACGATAGATTAATCTATAAATTTCTAAGGATTTAAAAATGTCCTATGAGATTAAGGACAGTTGTGGTGTCCCGGGGTGTGATTTAAGAAGAAATATCTAAATACATAAAATAAAAAGAAAGAGATGAAGGGAGTAATAAATTTTTCAAAAAAAGTATTTATTTGGGAGAAAAATTATTTTTGATAAAATCACTACTACACATGATTAAAGATTTTGAAGGAGGGAGTACTGAGTAGGATATTACATCATATTTGAAATAAACGAATGTGAGATTTTGGTAGTTCTCACATCAAAATTTTTTGTCAATTTTTTCTTTAATTTATATTTTAATTACTCTATAAATTTTCATCCATTTTGATAAATTTGAACAATTATATGGGTTTATTAAATGCTATAAAAGAGATGAGTCGTGAAAAAATAATAGTGACGCCATAAAAACTATTTATACACTCAAATTTAAAATTGGACCAAGAGTTTATTGTCTTTCTATTTTACAAAAAATTTTGTTAATCTTACTTCAAATTTTTATTTTTCCTAACAAATTTATCATGGGAAAATAATTAAAGTATCTTGGAATTTCCTTTCTAACTTAGTACATGCTTAATTATTAAATAATTATATATATATATATATATATATATGTAGCTAAAAATATTTAAAAATTTAATTTTATAAAAAATATAATTTAACCCTACAAATATTAATGATACTAAATGATGAAAAATAAGAGTAATTATTTTTCATATTTTTTGATAATGAATTTTTTGAACAAAAAATGATATTATCAACATTTTATAGAATTTATGTGAAAATAAGTAATTTAACATGAAATATTAAAGCTTCTTGCACGTTTAAGAAGTATCTAACATAAATTTCTTAACATGTATCTTAGAAAAGAAAAACTTTGTTTTATAAAAAAAAATAGTAACTTTTAAATTTCTTTTGTATGATTTAATATGAAGGAAAATCTACAAAAAAAAAATAAAAATTGTTGAATCAAGTATTTTAATTATTAATTAAATTCTATCATTATTTATAAGTTAACTTTATTGATGTAATCATACAATAATCTACAGTGTTAAACATTTACTAAATTACTTTGAATGTCAGAATTTATTTATTTTTTTATAATAAATAGATTAATCAATATAAGTTTAATTGAGAAAAACTTAATGAAAAAGAATTGAGAAAAAAATATGAAGTTAATTCAACATAATATAAAATTCGATTTGGATCATTAATGACTTTAACCTCCAAAACTACTAGTAAAAATTAAAAGAAAAATAGTGTTGGTGCATGCATGTGATTGAGATTAAAAAGAAAATCTAACATAAACTCTAAGAAAAAAAATTATTTGATTAATATTAGAAATATTGAGATATGTTCAAACTATATTTACAATTAATATAATGTCACAAAAATAAAAATAAAAGAATAGCAATAAGATTAAAAAAAAAATTACAAATATAAAGTTTGACGTCTATGTAAAATTTATTTCTATGATATGATAGAACTTTTATTTCAATGTATGTGATCATAGTTCTCCTACCAATACAATTTTCATAAAAATAATTAAGCTAAATAAGATGAAGGATATTTTTGTAAATAGTCTATCTATTCTTAGAAAGAATTTAATACATATTATTTTTAGTACCACAAATCAAACAACCACTAAAAGATAATATCGGAATATCTAATTTCAAGACAACTAATCACAGTATAACTAATCCCAGCATAACTTGTTTCCAAACCAAACTACTCCTAACAATATATTTCATCCGTCCAACTATATTTATTCACTACTGATTTGAAGACAAGTTAAGAAGCAAAATAAATAATTAAGTGTAATTTTACCATATCATTCTTTGAATATAATACAAGTCAAGAAATGCATTGAATGATTGATAGTATTTAATAGTAGGGGTAAAATGTATAAAAATAAATAAATTGTTTATTGATTTTTCAAAATGAACAAATATTATTAGACATTTATTTTAATATAATGAACAAGTAAAAAATAAAGAATGAAGTAATAATTACTATAATTATAATGACAAAATGTAATCCATTATAAATAAGACTATATATATATACTCCAAGTCATGTTAGCTGCATCATTTACACAAAGAAACCCCCATGGGGTCTTCATAATTGGAGTCCATTTCCCATCATTTCACTTATGTTCCTTTCTTAATCATCCTTATTTAATATCATGATTTGTTGTTCTTTAATATGAATATTATTAGCCTTCCATTTGTGTCCGTTACTAAAGAGTAAAGAATGTTCGCCTACAAGTTAGCTTTACACTTCATAGTATCACAAAACCATAACGCAATTAGTGGAGCAGATTTATAATTACTTAATTAGTGTTTTTCCCTTGAGCTCACAATGGAGGATTGCTCTCATTATTTCTTCTTGTTAGTCTCTACTTCTTTTGTTCGGTTAGGCACTAATGTGTAATGATTATTTCATGATAGTTGATTAATTAATATATTACCGTTATTTCTATATTGCTTGCATAATTGAAAGAGTAATAATGCTGTATTAAATGCTGTTTAGCACTTATTACTGGTAGGGTAAATGAATTGATGGGCTCAGCATGAGTACATGACTATGATGTTTACTGATGGGTCAATTTTTCACTCAGGCCTAGCCCAACACGAAAACTACAATGTCAAGAACAAACATTATATTTTGGACATAATATCACACAACTTATCTTTACTAAACTACATAAAATTTCTACCTTTTTATTAATCTAAAATTTACATATATACACAAACTAAAGTTACCTTATTACATTAAATCCCAATTTGATAAAGTATTTACACAAATCCCAAACTAATTACATAAATCTTTTTTTTTTTACTTTCTCTCTCATAAACCTTATACATCTAAAACACGGTAATTTCTTCCGTATGTTGCTCCCATCTGCTCCCATTACACACCCGTATTCTCCTTCATATTTGAAACTCTTTTTTCACGGCAAATTTCAAGCAACGTATACTTGGAGGTTACCAAGTTGTAAGTTTTCAAGCTTTAATTGAGTTTACTGATTTACTTTATTTTTTTTATTTCAACTTTACCATTTCAGTTTTTTTTTTTGTTTATTCTTTGGTTGTATATTGGTTTGTATGAAATTACCGTATTTTGCATTCAAGTTTCATAGTTTGATTTTTTCATTTTTCTGCATATACTACAAGTTAGATCTTTGATTTTATTGGTTTGAGTTGCTTCTGCTTAATTGATATAGTGTAAAATTGGTAATGGATTTTCGTCCTAACTTTAGTTTAGGACTTAGTTAGTTAGATTCTCAAAAACAAGATATTCCCGTTGGTTTTGTTCTTGGTACATTTGATTACGAAGAACCCAATTTCGTAGAGAATCGTTCAAAGCATCATAACGATCCGACAACAATGAAGAAATTGAAGAAAGTGGCCAGTTCTAGATCGAAGAAGTAAGGTTCAAAAGCGGTAAGTAAGAAGAAGGTTGATGATTCTGGTCGACCACGTCTTCCGAAGGTATTGATTATACATTATACATTACTTATTTTGGAAGACTAATGTATAATATTACTATTCTGATATATATATATTGAATATGCTATACACATATAAGAGGCATTTTATGTTTTATGTGGTATTATACAGTGAAAAGTCTTTATATTGTATAAGGTGTTTATACATTCTGACAAGCTTATATGTCATACATGTTTAAGGTGAAAATATGTAGTATGACATTATACATTACTTATTTCAGAACACTAATGTATAATATTACTATTCTAATATATATATGCAATATGTTATACATTGGAAGTTCTTATTACATATAAGAGGCATTTTATATTTTATGTGGTATTATACAGTTAGAAAGTCTTTATATTGTATAAGGTGTCATTATAAATTCTAACAAGCTTATATGTAATACATGTTTAAGGTGAAAATGTGTAGTATGACATTTTACATTACTTATTTTGGAACATAAATGTATAATATTAGTATTCTGATATATATATTCAATATGTTATACATTGGATGTTCTTATTACATATAAGAGGCATTTTATGTTTTATGTGATATTATACAGTTAGAAAGCCTTAATATTGTATAAGGTGTCATTATACATTCTAACAAGCTTATATGACATACATGTTTAAGGTGAAAATGTGTAGTCTGACATTATACATTACTGCATTTTATTTTTTAAATGTATTAATTTCCCTCATACATGTGTAACTGTTGTGTAATTAGGGTTTTATTTTATTTTTTCAGGTCATGAAATACCGTATTGACAAAGTCCCGGATCACCCATTGCATAGCGGTAGCTTATGTAACCGTGCTTTTGGTGAAGACATAAGGACGTATTTCGGAGAAGATGTTTTAGGGGCATTTAAGAATACAATTTTTTAGAATATTTCTCGACTTGTCTTAGTCCAACTAGATAGGCCAGATTTCAAAATGTCTCTTTATGCTACAAATCCATCAGGATAATAAGGACGAGATTCATGTGTGGGTGCAGGGGAACATCCTAAAATTTACGATGCTTGAATTTGCCATTATCACCGGTGACCGGTGATATTGATGAGTATATGTATACTTCATCAACAAAATTTTCTTTGATATCGAAGTATTTTTCTGACACTGTAGGTGGAATAACTAGGTCAAAACTGATAACACGTGTGAAGATGAGAAACTTCTATAACTCTGAAGAAGCTCTGAACCTTGCGATATTATTCTTTGTTCATACATTTCTATTTTCTCAGCATCACGAAGCACCCATTAGTTTAGCTCACTTTCGGATGGTTGATACGCCCAAATTACAACTCTCGTTAGAAAGTGTAAGCGGTCGCTGTCAAATATAGAACCCAACTAGGTTGGGTGTCGAATCCCACAGGGAATACTCTGGTCACTAAGTGTTGCAATTATTAGTAGACTGTTGGTCGAAAATTCCAAGGAAAAAGGGGGTTTGGTTTAGGCGTGAACTAATATTATCAAGTAACAATGGAACGATTTGCGTAGTAATATTTAATCACAGAGATTGATAAGTTAGGGTTATGTCCACCTTATAAGTTCTACTTCTCTATTAACTATGAGTAACGCGGAATTTAGACATGCATGCACTTATAGAGAATCGTATTCTAATTCTAAATTCAAGTGTTTCTCAACCATCAAGGATTTATTTCGCTTTAGCTCTCCCGAGCCTAAAGTGTATAACAAATGGTACAAATTCTCCAAGAAGTTAATTCGGTTAAGGCATTAACGTGTAAATAGGGGTTGGAAACCCTATTTCCTTGTCACACTCTCTTTTCCAAACATGTAACTTTTCTCTCGAACAAGTTAATGCTATAATGGTGTATTCTCTATGTTTGCAACCATAAGAATTCAATCAAAACGAAGAGAGTAATGATATAAGTAACGTAACACATCAAGAATTCACAAACTCATAGTAATAGATAGTATCTTACAAGGTTTTCATAACCCTAACAGATAAGTTTAGATACTCATGAATACAACGGAAATCAAAGTAGACATCATCATCATACCAAAACTTAGAAAAATCTCGGCTATGGAGATGAAACGTGTTTTCTTTCTCCGTTGCTCAAGTGAGTCATTTTCTGCTCTCAAAACCCGTACAAAATCCTCCAAAACGTCAATTCTGAATAATGTTCGAATGATAATGCTTAATGATGCTGAAAAATTCAGCAATTAGGTTTTTAATAGCATCCTTGTCTAATAAGTTGCTACTGCATCCTTAAGTATTTAAAAATACTGGATTTGCCCGGGAAAAAGTTCCCATGCATCACTTTCAGTCCAAAAGCTACCTTCCCTCTTATGTGAAATTTTCCTTTGTTGCCCACAGGTCCACAAAGTGCTGAAATCTTCATCATTAGTACCTGAAAACATGTCAATCACATAGGCCAACTCACTTAAAGGAAAATGGACTAAAAGTGCAAGAATTATATATTTTATCCTCAAAACTTAGCTGAAACATGGGTAAATTATGGTGCTTAGGCGTGTAAATATGCCCAACATCAATGGTCGAGGATATTCGGTACAGATACTTTCCATGGAGAAATATTACATTTGAAAAGTTGATGAACTCCTGGTGGTAGGATTTCAGAGTCGCAAAGCAGTTATATTCGTTGGGTGGAATGCCACATGTTCTAAATGTTTGGATGTTTGAATGTTGCTCTGAGGTAGATAAAAAAACTGCTTTGTGACGAAGAAACATCATCCCAAGAATACTCAACTGGTCTGTGGAGTGTACCAGACGTAAGTATGAATCTTTTATATTTGGCATGTTCAGTAAGGTAATTGTATAACTTGTTAATTATTTTCTGTTTCAAGTCATTTTATTGACGTGCTAAGATTTCATTTTGAAATTCATTTTTTCAGTATTCTTACAAGAATTTACAACTTACAAGCGAAGAAGTTCGTAGTTTGCATTTGTCTTTTTTCAAAGATTTTGAGATATTTGATCCAACATCTGCTGCTTCCATATTTGTTGCTCAAATGTTGAAAAGGTCAGCCGACGAAGATCGACGACGTGTTATCACTACAGCTGAAGACTTTGATGATTTCAGTACTATACCAATGCGAGAATTTCTAAGAAAGGTTAGTTTAGCTTCACCTGTATCTCCTGAACAAACATCGAAGAAAAGAAAGACAGTTATGTTTCAGGAAGTTAGTCTAGGGGTGACGGATGAAGAGAAATCTACACGTGCTCATTCAGTACGTCATGTGTCTGGTATGTTTTCTAAAAACCAAGAGGAATCAACAGATAAAGAAGAAATTGGTGTGTCTGAATTTGAACATCGTCATCAAGGAGAAATTGGTGTGTCTCCTGAGCGCAACCAACTCAAGTTTGTTCATTCATCTTCCACAACGCCTGAAGGGACTTCAAAGTTTACTTTAGATATGGAGGAGATAAAGACTTACATCAACACATATGTAAGTTAACTTTTTTATTGACAATTTTTCTTTTTGAAAAACATGAGGTATTTCGAATATTTTATTTTTTTCTGTACGTTATAAGGTTGATAAATAGATTGCTAAGCTGAAAACACTAAGCTCCGATATACCTGCTAAGGTGGTTAAAGCTTTGAAGAAAGAGAAAAATAAAGAATCACCGATATAAAATATTATTTCGTTCAATTTTCTATTACTTTAATGAAATGCTCATAAATGCTCATACATTCGTATTATTCATGTTATATAGGAGGAGAAAATTATTGATCAACAACAAGGTCCCGAAGAAGGATCGAAAAAATATGACAGTCCATATAAAAAGGATTTGTCGGTACTTTTTTGTCAATTATGTTGGTGTGTTACTATAAATCTGTATAACTCCCATAGTTAAACCTATTTTTATTTCGGTTTTATACAACATGAAGATGAGGACAAGGGACTAGTCATTGAAATCAGAAATGATGAACCATCTGCACTTCAATCTTTGAAAACAGAGATCCAAGAATGTGTATACACGCATACTGAATGTCCAACAACAACTGGCGATCAAAGCGAACAGAAGGTATATTGAATTAATATTATGTATGTAAATATTAGTTAAATAATAATATTCCTGAATCGCCTTTAATATATATAATTGTTATGTGTTTTCGAATGGATATTGATGTGTATGATTGACATTATACATATATAGGATATGTATAAATATAATTATATATTCATACACAAGCCTAACAGATAACAAAGTATTATCACTGATATAAAACTATTTTTCATTCACCATTATATTACTTTGATTAAATGTTCACACATGCACATTGTTATTTTATATAGGATAAGAATATGGTCGATAAAAAAGAAGATGGTGAAGAAGAATTGAAAAACAAGCACAGTCATGTAAGAAAGATTTGTCGGTATATTTTTGTCACTCATATTGATTTATTACTCCAAATCTTTCAATATAAATGTACCACCAGTTAGTTTTAGAAAACGGGTCATAACGTTCTCAGCTGAATATCAATATGTTAAAATGCTTTCATTTGGGCTGTTATAGTTTCATTATACATTTATTTGAATTTATAATAATATGTTATACATTACTAATAATATTAGTCTCTTCAACAGAATGAATGTTCTTTATGAATATCCCCATACATATATATGCTATTTACAATTGGTTATATAATAAGATTGTTGAATCACCTTAGAAATCTAAAAATGTTATGTGTTAACAATTGTGTTTTGATGTGTGAGATTGATCTTATACATATATAGAATATGTATATATAGATTTATACATTCAGATGCAATCCTTACAGATAACAATTTCAAATCACCGGTATAAATTTTTTTTTTCATTCAACTTTGTATTACTTTGATTAAATGTTCACACATGCTGATTGTTATTTAATATAGGATGATCATATGACCGATAAAGAAGAAGGTTGTGATGAAGAATTAAAAAAATAGCACAGTCCTAATATGAAAGATTTGCCGGTAATTTTTTGTCACTCATGTCGTTTATTACTCCAAATCTATCTACATAAACGTACCAGCTGTTATTGTTATAAAAAGAATCATAATGTTCTCGGTTGAATATCAATATTTTGGGATCTTGATTCTACCATGATTTATGACTTTGTTGTAAAGTCGTATTCTGAACTAGTAATATTGGTCTTTATGAAAATTGTGTGATGATGATTTTTTGATAACATACTATTTATTCATGTTGGTCATTTTGTGAAAGGATAATAAGTCATTGTACTCAAATTTGGTGGATTATGTATAATGTGCTATGTAATACTATGTATGATTCCTCTGATACATACATATCTTAGGCATAAATAAAGTTATACATTCTTAAGTTTGTTTTATACATAAAACATCCATATGCGTGCATGTAGGATGATGTCGATGGAACAATAACGGATTTGGTTCAAGACGCTGTAGATGCACTATTATTTGATTTGTCAACACCTTCAACTACAAAGTCATTGGATGTTGGTACACCAAATACAGTAATCGAAAGTCAGTGGACGATTCTCGACAGTCAGTTTCCACCTGATTTTCTGAATGCTCAAGTTAGGGAGCGTGAAGCCACAAAAGCATCTGTAAAAAGAGACCAAAAGAAGTCAAGGATTTTTAGGTCACCGTACATCACAAAATTTGATTCTAGCTCTAAGGATGAGGGAAATTTCGATAATTAAGAGAAGCAGATGTATGCTTTTGATGGTTGTACCATTTACCAAGATTTGCCTAACCAATTGATCCTCGATTACTCTCAGTGACTTGAATTAGGGTTACTAAAATATCATGCTAGCAAGTAAGTAATTTTGAAACTTTTTTTAATTTTTGAGAATACTACGGCAGCATAAATTTTTGTGATGTTTAATCCTTGTTAATTTTGCAGGAAACAAACGGACAATCACTATCTTAAAAATGCTTCGGGATTAGGTTATCCTCACTTGGACTTTGTCGTTGCATAGACACAGTCAAAGAATTGATTCTACTTGATGTCGCAAAGCAAAACATGCTGAAACGATAAGGTAAATTAAACTAAATTAGTTCCATATCATAAATGTGGTTACTGTTGGAAACTTTACTATAATGTCATATAATATATGTTACTCTTTCAAACTTGTGTTACTTTTAGAATCTGTTCTAAAAACTAGCATCATACATAATTATGAAGTGTTATCTGAAGTACTATTATTGAAATTGAAAAGATGTATAACAGTTAGTATAATGTTGCATATTGTAGTAAATAGAACTAATACAGTCAATGTGTGTTTCATACATTTCTAGCTATGTATAATACCTTTTCATACATGTAGCATCATTTATTATCATATATCCAACATGAAGCAAAATCTTATGTATAATACCATGTAGCACTTGTTATTGTTAGAAACTAAACATTAACACGGTAACATGCATGTTTTAATGGATAGAAAAATGCATTTATTATTACAACAAGCACTAGAATATTACATCATACATATAAAAGGATATATAATTATTTATCATACATGTAGTGGCAGTAATTCATACATTAATGTGATTATCAAATATGTAATAAAAAATAAAGAAAATGTTGTTTTCTTCCACTGATTTTTATATTTTATCCTTTTTAACATATAGCACTTAGATGTGATATTCTACCACTTGAGAAAGAAATCAAAGTTGTTGAAGTGTGATAATTATAGATATACAACAACCAGATGCTTCTTTAAAACATATATCGATAAGACATATAGTCGACATTATCCAAAGGTTCAAACAGATCAAATATCCACGCAAGAAGACCATGTAGAATCTTATGTTGTGGCCAAGAATGAAGACACTATTACAAATACAATTAATGAATTTTGTATTCCTGTTGAATTACCATGGTTTATGATTGATGAGGTATATGTTCCTGTTAACTGTGGCAATGAATTTCACTGGGTATTGACTGTCATTGTGTTGAAGGAGAGAGTGATATGTGTGTATGACTCATTGTCAAGTAAAAGAAAAAGTGAACCACCAAACGAAATACAAAAGTTAACAGTGATGCTGACTACTTACTTGTCAGACAGTGATTTTTTTAAAAGACAGCGAACTGACTGGTCAACACTGGAAGCGTACAAAGGAAATCTTGGTCAGTAAACTAGTCTTATCAGTCAAAACCCATTTGATGTTGAATACGTTCAAAACATACCACAACAAGTGTCTGATAGTTTGTAAGTGAATTTTGTTAAAAAAAAAATTACATGTATAACCATGGTATAATTATTGAACGGACTGTTCCTTCATTTTATTTTCAAATCAGGGACTGCAGAGTCTTTGTGGCTGCATACGCTGAAATATTAAGTGAAGGGCAGCAAGTGCATTCATGTGGGTTTGATGTTGGAAGTCAACGTGCAGGGTATGCTTCATTACTATGGCATTACGAAGTGACAAAGGCACAGGAAGGTTACACGAGTGATAATGATGATCCTCCTCGTCCAAGGAATAGTTATCTCCAATCAACTGATGAAAGTGCAATTGTTACTTTAGAGTAGCACTTTTTTTATAACAGTCTAATTGTGTTTTTAGTAGTTGATGTTAAATAGATACATAAATTATTATTTTTTGGATGTTGAATTTTAATTTACATTTTATGGATGTCCTTATTCTTCTTATACATAGTACAATATAGTACACTATATTGTACTGATACTACATAATTTGGTAATAAATGAGTTTGTCTTACCTAATATTATATATAACGTATAACAACAAATTACACATTATTGTATTTTTACAAGTATGTAAATTATATTATAAGTTAATAATATATTGAACATGTCTCTCATGCTTTTAGAATTATGTATTACATAACATCATACATGTTGTCACACGTTCATAACTTAATAGAAAACAACGAAAATATTTAACAACATAAATATTTATAAAGTATAATACTACATCGTACATTATAAACATACTATTAAGAAATTTTATATTTATTGATTAGTTAATGTATCAACCATTAAACGTATTAGTGGTAAGAAAATATGAGTATTTTATAACAAAAATAATTTATATCATACATACATCCTAACGTATAATCCATACTCATACACATAACACACAATGGAAAGGCTACTTAAATTTTCACAAATTTTGTTACATGAATGTGTCATTTCTTATGTTGTTTAATCAAAAATTGGTACAAGCGGTCAGTTAAAAGTCATTTGTGTTACTTTAACATCATACATATTGTTAAGTATAATAGTATATCATACATCAATTATATATGAAATGTTATTGGGTAATTGTGTATTACACAGTACGTTTCAACAACTATTTACTGTAATAGTTTCCAAATTACATAGTGTATACACACATATAACTACGTTATAATTATATGTGATAAGGTAACAAAATATGATCTTTATAAACTGTATTAAATGATTATGAAAATGTCAAACATTTATTAAGAACTAAACATCAGATAACATTTAAAAACATAAATCAAAGTTTTTCTAGCGTATCAACAAAAACTAATTAAAATGATTATTCAATTAAAACCAAACTAAGCATAAGCATTTAGAACAAGAAAATATCTTCTTCACGATTCTTTAGGAAAGTAATCACACGTCCTACGGTTGTGGCCTTCACGCCCGCATTTACTGCAACAGTTCAAACTTGCGGTAAGTGATTCACTAGATTTCAAATGTCTTCCTTTCTTTGGCCTACCCGAAGGTCTTTTGTATTTGGGTGGCAGAACTTCTTCGTCATCAACAAATTATGGATCATTCCAATCCTTCATGTCTGGCATAAGAACTATTGGGAGTGCATACGTCTTGACAATGGTATTTGGCCTGTACAATTCTGAGCAGTAATGACCATACTCTTTTACATCAACAGTTTTACCCTTTAAAACGACAATTGCTTGTGCACAGGGTATTTCATCAATTTGATACCGGCCACAGTTTCACGTGTCACGATCAATATTAATAATGTGCCTCCTTCCTGATTTATATACACAGTACAGATAACTACCAGCTGCCTTAACCTGTTAGAAATGAATTATTTAATACAGATAATAACATAAAAATTTATAAAATTAATAATTTTAATAAAAATGCTAAAATTGTCATGTTACGATTTTATTATACATTCGTTCGAATGTATAAGTACATATTATACATTGTTGATAAAACAGTTTTTACAAAACAAAACATTCGTCCACACAACAATTCGTTCAAAACATCTATTACAAAATAAAACATCCATTAAAGCATTAACAAATAAAGATCATATTTTGGTTCATACCTTGTTTGTCAGATCGTTTAGAAAAGGTGTTGAAGCCATTCGATGTCGCATATTTTGCCATTACCGTTATCAGAGTTTGCTTATCCTTATAAAGCTAGTTAACTTTTATTTCAGTGTTCTTGCAATCAGTATTGAAAATTTTTACTTCAAATTCTGAAACGTATAATAAATATTGATTCTGCGTTTCAACAACCATTAAAGCAATAGAATCAGATTCACTACCTTCAATACACAGTACTGCCCCTGTTTCACTATCAAACTCGATATCCTTATTTGATTTAACAAAAGTTGATATACACAGTGGAAAATTAACAAATCTCAAAAATTATTTCTTCAACTCAATTTAAACACTCACTCAATTATCATTCCTTATGATAATTGGAGAAGAATTACCATCAACAATGTATTTCACTTCTATTTTTTTACGAACTTCATCAATATTCAATTCCATCGCGATTGTCGCAATCAATTTCAAAGAGTTAATACTTTTTGAAACAATAATTGCATCACTTTTGTAGGATTTATAACTAATTTTTGACTCCCAGGCACTGGAATGATGCAACAATATGAGGATGTTCATTTTTTTCCTAGAATTCAAGAAAGAAGACGACTTTTTTTTAAGAATGTATATCAACAATGAGGAAAATTAACAGTAATGAATAAGAGTTTTTTAAAATTTAAATTTCAGCTACTATATTTACTCATACACTACATAATTATAGATATTAACTGGCGTTATTTAAGGAATTGAAAGATATTTTCTGATTACTCATTCCATAATTGTAGGAAAAACAATTTTATTACACATCCCCACAATGTATAACAAACACCCAAATGTATAAATATATTTTACAAAATAGGGAGAGAGAAAACCTAAAGGGATTATCTGTAAATACTTTCAAATTATACGAAATTTCTGTGGTTTATACTTCATTAATTACCTAAAAAAAATTTAAAATAATAGATATATCCATAAACTCATAAAATTTAGGATACATAATTTTAATTATGTATCTTCCTTTGGTCTAGTTAATGTATTATGTATCTCGACCTAATAGTTTCAGAAATGGATGTATCTCTGTAATGAAAATTATGTATCTCAACTTCAAAATTATGTATTCGAATGCTAATTATGTATCCGAGCAAAAATGGGGTAATTAAGTGTTACATTCTTAAGTTCAAAATTATGTATCTCAACTTTAAAATCATGTATCCAGATGCTAATTATGTATTCAAAACTGCAAAATAAGAAATTTTTTGTAATTTAACAAAGAGTAGGATAAGAAGTAATTAGGAGTAAACTTGTTGGAATTTATGTAAGTTTTATTTATATTTTGGTGTGAGGATAAGTTTATAATATCTCACAAGTTATGTCTCACATTTTAGAAGAATTTAGTTTTTTTAGATATAAGTTCGATTTATAAGGATGAAAATTAAAGATAAAATTATTTAAAAGCACCAGTGCAATTAAATGATTGAAAAATCTATAAAATTTGACTTTATTTATCATCTTGCAATAGAGAAAAATGTAATGTAAGAAAAAAAAAAAAAGAGATCCCATAAGTTTTGGACCATCTCTGAAAAAAAAATGTTCTCTGGATATTGAAGAAAAAGTTTGTGGAAAAGGGAAATTATGCTTTCTGTTATAAAATATAAATAAAGAACAACAAGAATAAATAGAGAAAGAAGAGAGACTTCTTTATTTCTGATGAGAGATCATCTTGATTGAGAATACAACGAATAAAATTCCTCTATTTATAGAGAAAAATTACTCTTAGTTTCTAACTAAAAGACAGATACTTCAAATCCTGATAGCTATCAATTAGATCTTGATGAACATTCACTATAATGTAAATACATTTATAACACTTCCCCTTAGATGTCTAGATAGATAATGTGCCTCGTTAAAACCTTACTAGAAAAAATCAAATGGAAAAAAAATCTAGTGAAGGAAAAAGAGTACACATCTCTAACAATACGCATATAGGTTGCCTCATTAAAAAACTTACAAGAAAAACCCAGTGGGACAAAACCTCGTAAGGAAAAAAGAGTACAACGCATATCAACTCCCCCTAATGAGAACACCCTTGAACCTTTGCATCCCAATCTTGTGCAGCATTTTCTTGAAAGTTACAATTGGAGAAGATTTGGTGAATAAATTAGTCACATTGTCACTTGAACGAATCTGTTGCACATTAATATCACCATTCTTTTGTAGCTCATGTATGTAGAAAAGCTTTGGCAAAATGTGTTTCGTTCTATCTCCTTTTATGAATCCTCCCTTAAGATGTGCTATGTATATTGCATTATCTCTGTATAAAATTATGGGTAGATTGTCATATTTCACACCACATTTTTCTCGAATGAGATGTATCATGGACCTCAACCATACACATTCTCGTCTTGCTCCATGAATAGCTATTATCTCAGCATGATTCGATGAAGTGGCTACGATAGACTACTTTGTATATCTCTAAGATATGGCAGTACCACCACATATGAATACATAGCCTGTTTGAGATCGAGATTTATGCGGGTCAGATAAGTACCCAATATCAGCATGGCCAATAAGATCGGAACTGCAATCTTTAGAATAAAATAAGCTCATATGTTTAATCCCATTCTAATGTCTCCTGGTAGGAGAAGAAATATACCTTGCTAACAAATTGACTGAAAAGGCTATATCGGGCCTTGTAGTATTTGCAAGATACATGAGTGGACCACTCGCACTAAGATATAGTACTTCATAACCAATCTAATTCGGTATATTTCTTATTTCAGCAAATAATCTATTCCTTTGAAAACTCTCCAAGAGTTTCAATAATTTTCAAGCTATAAGCTTATGCAATATAAGGATTCTAAATAAGTTTCCTAGAAACTTTTATATGCTTCAAATATTTTGAATCCTTAGAAAGTTTCATATAAATTTTGTCAAGTGACAATATTCAACATTTCATGAGTGACATCTTCAAGTATTTGGACTACAAATCAAATAAGTATTATGCTTACCAAAATGCATCCCTTTATGTCATTTAATAAATGTTTCTACGTCAGCATACTTAAATAAACGTAGAATTCAGATCCTTGTAATCTTTTACAATATTACGCCAATATTGTATCAAAGATATCATTAATGATATATCATTTTGTATCGGTTCACAATGCGACATAACATTTTGAGATATCATCACTTCATTATTTTCAGGTACCTGAACCTTTCATAAGGTTTCATGAAGTGTTATGTCATAGGCTCAAGTGCACATTGTCTTCTTATTATGATTATTTGCTCCTTATTCGTTTCAAGGATTATTTCATTTGGAACCGATTGGTCTACCACGCTTTACATATGCGTAGACTTTGTCCTTTTGGGACACAAAATAGGAGCATTTGCAGCTTAATATGAGATACTTTCGGCATTTGACTTGAATTATCTTTTGAATGAGAATCTGATGATAATTTCTAACATATTTCATAGCCGCTTATAATCTCCCCCTTATGTTAGAAAAACTAACATCCTCCGTCTTCTTTGAGAAATTCATCTTTATGCATCATGGTATATTTATTAATTGTATACCGCACATCAAAATTATTAGATGGAATAGTTGGTTCCTGACCTTGAACCAATTGAGAGGGAAGAAATAATCATAATTTATTGGTCTAATGCATACAAGTGATATTGTATGCAACATATCATATTTCAGACCAACACATGAAGCTTTGTTCTCATTAGTAATGGTTTAGCTATTTATCGAAGGCATTCAATGCTAAACCATCATTATCAAGATGAATTGTCTTGATTATACAATCTGAAAATTATGTTCTCAACTCAATTTTATTGAGCAAGCAACTTTATGAATGTCAAACGACAGGTTGAAAATAAATGTACAAGTGATCATCTTATATCGATGCATCTTAACAGATCACATAACAGGTGAACGGGCCCTTATTCACCTTTTATACTTTTCAGATTTTAAGGGATTCAATCCCAAAATTAGTTGGTCCAACCAACTTATCATGAGAACAAATGACATAAGCAATTCTCGAAGAATCTTCTAGTTCTTCAATACATGTCTAATATTCAATATGCGCATCTTTGAGATGTCACAATCGTTCATATCAATTTATGAACTTTTATTCTAGTAAACTCCAAGTTTACCATGACATGTACTTTTTGCTTTAGTAAATTTCAGATTTACTATTACATGAATAAATTTCAGATTTACTACTTTAAAAGTAGATTTCAAAATAACTATTCTCAGTTATTCTGCCTCATTCGGAGGTAAGTTGTGATACCATCACAATCAAGTGCACGTTTGCATTGATAAGCTTCTCATTCCCCAGGAATGAAATATAATTATGCCTTAAGCGTATCAAATTATGATAGCTACTACAAAAGCAAATTGAGGCATACATATGATTTATTGCTACCACATTCAATTCAAGGAATGGAACATTTTTAATGGGACATGTTTCACCAAATACCCATTATTTTGCCTTAGCCATCATAATATCATCAATATGGTGCATTGAGATTCAAACTCAACGTCTTATCTATATAAAGGTGTCTTAGACATAAATCGATGGGGATTGAACCCAACATATTATCATCCCTTTTGATAATATTGTTCTTGAGGAATAAATTTAAAACATAAATGGTTCCAAATCAATTATTTTTCCCCAAATTCAACAATAATTATACTATGGAGAATACTAACAAAAATACATGAAGTTTGATCGGATTACCAGTTGAGCATATTGAACTTTGCGGGGGTCCTATTATCCACCTATACTTTTTAAAGTGAAATTAATTCCCCCGAAACTTTTTTAAAGTGAAATTAATTTTCCCCGAAACGTTATACCCAATTTTGATGGTAGGAATTGTAGTACACACGCTCTTTCTTCTCCATTTTATCACTTTTCAATATTTTTTCACAATTACAACCATATTAAAGATTCCACAACTCAAATTTCTCTTACAAATCAAATTCCAAAATGATTTCATTGAGTCAATTTCAAATTTCAAGTCCATTCTTATCATTTTTTTTCACCATTCTTTCACCAAATCGAACTAAATAAATAAAATTTGAAGAAATGGAGTCTTCAATAATTGACTTCAACAATAAAAATACGTTATAGTATTGGTACTAGCAATATAGGGCATTTCAATAATTGACTTCAATAATTGAAAACTTCAATAATTACAATGGGAGAATACTCACAACAATTGAAGAAAGTTGAAATTGAACAATTGAAGACTTCCGAAATAAAGTTGTTCAATTGTTGAATTGAAGACTTCCGGAAGACCACAGAATTGAAATTGAACAATTGAAGACTTCCAGAAGAAATTTTATTGAAGTCACTTCGGAATTGAACAATAGTACTAGCAGTACAAGTGGAGTACCAATCGAAATAAAGTTGACTTTCGGAAGTGTAGTACGTTATAGACTTCTATTGTTGAAGACTTCAATTGACAACGGATCGGAGAAGTCAATTGTTAAAGTCAATTATTGAAGACTTCAATAATTTCAATCGAAAATTGACTTCAATAATTGAAGAAATTTTTAAATTGTAGAAGTCAATTACTACTTCTAAATAATTGACTTCAACAATGGAGTCTTCAACGGAAGTGTAGTATATTGTTCAATTTCAATTCAACAATGGATTGAAAACTCTATTGTTGAAGAGAAGAAAGAAAGAAGAGAGAAGAGAGAAGAGAGAAGAGAGAAGAGAGAAGAGAAATAATGAAAAAATAACTAAAAAATATAAAACTTTTAAAAATTAGAAAATTGAAGGGTTGTTTGGCAAAAAGAAAAGTTTATAGCATTTTTTAACACTTTCACGCGTTCAATGCTTGTGACTTAGACTCAATGGTTCAAGTGGGCAGATATATACCATTAAAATACCAAAAAAGAATTGGGGGGTAATAGGACCCCCGCAAAGTTCAATATGATCAACTGGTAATCCGGTCAAACTTCAGGTATTTTTGTGAGTATTCTCCCTTATATTATTAGTAGCAAAAGACAAATAATATAAGACATTACAAATGTTGAAATCCTTTAGATTTATAACCTCACCTTTAGATTTATAATCTCACCTTGTTTGGCAGAGTCTTATGCTGATAACGTGTTATAAAATATAAATAAAAAACAACAAGAATAAATAGAGAAACAAGAAAAACTTCTTTATTTCTAATGAGAGATCATCTTGATTGAGAATACAATGAATAAAATCCCTCTATTTATAGGAGAAAATACTCCTAGTTTATGACTAAAAGATAAATAATTCAAATCCTGATAGATATCAGTTAGATCTTATTAGATCTTGATAGACATTCACTATAATGTAAATACATTTATAACACTTTCGATAATTATTGCCTTGTTTATTGTTTTTGAGTGGACCAAAATATATTTCTTTCAGCAACACGTGTAAACGACCTTTTTTTCCAAAATTGTTTATACTGTTGAAAATATTTCAAAAAAATATATATAATGCCTACAAGTTATTATTCAAAGGGAAAAGGGCCTTAAATATGTTTCTCAGGGAACGTTTGGTAGGATGTATTAATTAAAATAGTTCATGTATTAAAATTTAACTCATCCTAATATATTATTTGATTGCATAACTTAATTTAATTTCTTTTTATATGTGAATAACTAATACATCATAAGGTGTATTATATTATATTTAAGAAACCTAGAGAATATTTATATAGGATCAAACAATACATCATCAACAACAACAAACCCAGTGTATTCCCACATAGTGAGGTTTGGAAGGGTAAGATGTACGCAGTCCATACCTCTACCTCTAAAGAAGTAGAAAGGTTGTTTCCGATAGACCCCCGGCTCGAGACACGGAATACTACACAAATACATAGTAAAGCATGAAACAAGATGGCATAACATAAATACGACACCCACAAGTAATAGAAAACAGAGAAAAGTAAACAGATTCGTAATAAAGCATGAAACAAGGTATCATAACAAGAATAATACCCCCACCAAGTAATTCCCTACACTAGCGACCCAAACTGACCCTAGCCTTCTGCCCTAATTCGCGTCCTCCAGATCTTCCTATCTAGGGTCATGTCCTCAGTGAGCTGTAACTGCTCCATGTCCTGCCTAATTACCTTTCCCCAGTACTTCTTCGGCCTACCCCTACCCCGTCTAAGACCATCCAAAGCTAGTCTCTCACACCTACGAACCGGGACATCCATGCCCCTCCTCATCACGTGTTCGAACCATCTCAATCGGACTTCCCGCATCTTATTCTCCACTGGAGTCACACCAACCTTCTCCCTGATAATCTCATTCCAAACTCTATCCCCCCTAATTAGCCCATACATCCAACGCAACATCCGCATTTCCGCTACCTTCATTTTTTGAATGTGGGAGTTCTTAACTGGCCAACACTCCGCTCCATACAACATGGCCGGACGGACTGCCACCCTGTAGAATTTGTCTTTAATCTTGGGCGGCACCTTCTTATCACACAACACCCCCGAAGAGAGCTTCCACTTCATCCATCCTTCCCCAACACGGTGCGAGACATCCTCGTCAATCTCACCGTTACCCTAAATCACGGACTCGAGATACTTGAAACTATCCCTCTTACATACCACCTGTGATTCCAACTTCACTACCATCTCATTCTCCCGCCTCACGTCATTAAACTTGCATTCCAAATACTCTGTCTTGCTCCTACTCACCCTGAACCCTTTAGACTCAAGAGTTTGTCTCCACACCTCTAATTTATCATTCACCCCCCTCCCCCCCGCGTCTCATCAATCAAAACTACATCATCTGCAAAAAGCATACACCAAGGCACCTCTCCTTGAATACGCCGTGTCAACACATCCATCACCAAAGCAAACAAAAAGGGACTAAGAGTAGATCCCTGATGCAATCCTATCAAGACAGTGAAATGCTCTGAGTCTCCTCCCGCCTTCCTCACCTGAGTTTTAGCTCCATCATACATGTCCTTAATTGCTCTGATATATGCCACCGGGACTCCACTCACCTCCAAGCATCTTTAAAGCACCTCCCTGGGGACTTTGTCGTATTCCTTCTCCAAGTCGATAAACACCATGTACAAGTCCTTCTTCCTTTCCCTATACTGTTCTACCAGCCTCCGTACCAGGTGAATTGCCTCCGTCATCGAGCGGCCAGGCATAAATCCAAACTGGTTCTCCGAAATAGACACTATCCGTCTCAGCCTCACCTCGACCACTCTCTCCCAAATCTTCATAGAGTGACTCAATAACTTAATACTCATATAGTTATTGCAACTCTGAATGTCACCCTTGTTCTTATAAAGAGGGATCATAGTACTCCATTTCCAAGCCTCTGGCATTTTCGCCGTCTTGAAAATTCCGTTAAACAATCCAGTCAACCACCTTAAACTAGCCTCGCCAGAAAACTTCCAAAAATCCACCTGTATCTCATCAGGCCCCGTTGCCCTACCCCTTCGCATCCTGCGAACAGCCTCTCTAACCTCCTCTACCTTAAAACGTCTACAATAACTAAAATCCCGACACTCCTCTGAGTGCTCCAGCTCCCCTAACATAATAACTCTATCCCCTTCGTCATTCAAAAGCCTATGAAAATACGACTGCCATCTATTCCTAATGTGGCATGGATAGAAAAATTAAATGATTAAATTATCCTTTAATATATTTTATCCAGCTAATTGATAAAGAAACTAAATTGGTAATGCCTTGTATGTTCTCATTGAATTTAGTCAGGCATTCTCTTAAATATGGAGCAAAAAATAATAAGGAAAATTCTGCTTTTACGCTATCTAGCACTGTCAGTAGGGGTGGACGTTCGGTATTCGGTTCGGTATTTTCAAAGTTTGAGTTCGGTAATTCGATAATCGGTATTTGAACATAGATACCACATATCATACTTATAGACATCGGTTCGGTAGTTCGGTAATCGATAAATTAAACTTTGATTCAGTACGATATTTGGTAATACCATATTAAAGTTGGAAATGTGCAAATGTACGTTTAAACTTCAAAGAGTATATTTAATAGAAACCCTATTGAGTATTCTTTTTGTTGCTTTTTACGAATATATTATCAAGGTCCAAGAGATTCTTTGGGATGATTAGTACTATTGTCTATTGAGTTGGGTTATATATATATATATATATATATATATATATATATATATATATATATATATATATATATATATATATATATACGGTAAATACCGAATACCAAACACGGTATTTATTTTTTTGGTTTCCCATCCGGTGTTCGATACCTGCATTAGAGTCCGACTAATCCGGATTCGCATCGGGTAGGGCCCCATTCAGGGGGTAGCGCTCCCAACAGAGTTTTCTCCATGCCCATGGTCGAACCCTTGACCTCTGGTTAAAGGTGGAGCAACCCCATCCGTTGCACCACAACCCATGTTGGTAAAGAAGTGTTGAATTAAAAATGAATATCAAACGGTATTAATATCTTGTATCAAACCTAATTCTGAATACCATAATATTAAAATTTTACTCCCAAATACCGAATTATCGAATAGCAATTATCAAATTTTTTAATTTGATTCGGTGCTTCAATTTTTTTATATTTTATGCCCATGCCCTAACTGTCAGTAACAAATCATCTTTAATTATAATTGATGGGGTTGATTTCTTTTTATTGTCACAATATTGCTAACTCTTGAATTTTTTGTCCGTAAATTATTTAAAGAAAGATCTATGCACTTCAGGCATCTAAATTATTCATATTTTAATTTTTAAAATATTAAGTTAAATAAAATAGAAATTTCATAAAAATATCAACGACATAATTATAAAGAATATATTTGTAGAATTATAAATCAAACCTAATATATGATATATTCAGCTTTAACAGAATGAATCAAATAATTAATAAAAAATAATTTCTATTAGTAACTCTGCATTACTAATCCATATATTATTAATTCCTGCATATCTTGTCTTCCTACCAAACGATCCCTTAATGGAAGTGAAAAAATTGTTTTTAATATTTTTAATTGTTTTGAGGAAAAATTAAGGAGATATTTTTTTAGTGAACCTCCATCTCTCATTCACAACTGAGCGCCATATTCCACCATGAAAATATACACTTGAACACAGCCACACCAATCACAAAGTACAATGCCTTAGTAAAAAACAAAAAAAAAACTAAACTGTAAGACATAATTATTTATCTCATCAAGAATAATGATGACATTAGCTTCTTCATCTTTCTGCAATTCCCCTTGTTCACTTATTCATTTCTCAACAACAACAATCAATCCATGTCTACACAATTTCACTACACTCTCTTCTTCTTCTTCTTCTTCTTCAAGAAAGGGAAATTCACTTGCAAGTCGTAGACTTAGAATTGTAGCTGCTACTGAAGGCTCTGCTGAGAAATCTAAGGAAAAAGAAGAAGACCCATCAGTTCCAACATGGGCTAAACCTGGTACAGATGAACCTCCACCATGGGCTAGAAATGAATCCCAGAAAGATTCTTCAAGTGTTCAAGTTCCCTTCATTGTTTATTTGCTTGCTTCTGCTGTTACAGCAATTGCTGCGGTGAGAATTCTTTATTGAATAGTATTTCTTTTTGATGGGTACAACTTCCCTCCCCCCATCCCTGCACATAAGTACCCGACTAATTCCACAGATACCTGCCAGCTCCCACCGGCAATACATACCAGATAGATGGGAAGAATCCCACTTAGTGTTTTTGTCTCTACTGGGATTTGAACTTGAAACCTCATGTTGTGCTCACCCACTTCATTGACCACTAGACCACGCCTCACCCTTGGGTGCTTTTTTTTCAAATAATTTTAGTGAAGAATTTTGTGGAGTTGTATAAACATTGATTCTTGATTGGGTTATGATTGCAGATTGGTTCTATTTTTGAGTACTCAAATCAGAAGCCTGTGTTTGGAGTTTTGGGCTCAGATAGTGTTTTTTATGCTCCATTGCTTGGGTTCTTTGTTTTCACTGGCATTCCCACTTCTGTAAGTTCATTTATTTTGCTTCTCTATCCATGTGTTTCTGTAGTTTTGATTCAGTTGAATTGTTTTGAATGATGAAACTAAGACAATACAAATTTGGTCTTTTTTGTTTTTTACTGCCTGTTTTTCTATATTTTAAGATAATGGTAGCCACTTTTGTTATTTAAATTAGGCATAATTGCCTTCAAACTATAAGCTAACAACTTCTTTAATAGGACTGAGGAACCAAATGAAAAAGTTTCTTACTGTTGGTCTTTGTTTTGCTAGTTACATTCTGGTTCAAAAGTACTATTTCTGGCCAAAAAAATGAAAGAAACTGTAGATGTTTCTATGTTCATCTGAGCTGATTAGAACATGTATCCAGGCATTCCTTTGGTTCAAAGCAGTACAAGTTGCTAACAAGGAGGCAGAGGAACAAGATCGCAGGGATGGATATATGTAACATCTAGTATGCAATTTTTAGGTGATATCTGCAGCATCTTGTATGCATTTTTCAGATGCTATTGGTGGCTGTTTAAAAAAAAAATATCATGGAAAGTGGATATTTTCACGAGGTTTAATTTTTCTCTAGTTTTGAGCAGCATATGTGTACAAGTTGTCTTCTCAATACCTGTCATTCCACTTCATCAATTTTGTATTGACTACTTGTCTAAAAGTCTTGGATTACAAGACTTTACCATTTCCTTCTCTCATCTGAAAAAAAAAATAGTTTATCAATTTGTGGTTAGACAAGCTACTTACAGATCATTTGGTACAACTTGTGTAAGCTATCCATCAGTCTAGTGGTGCTTTTAAACTCTTGTGTTATCGACCTTGGTAAATCACTAATTCTCTGTATTGTCCACCCTCACTACCAAGACTTGAGCATGAGGCTTTCGTTCACAGTGTAGTTACTGATAAGTTTAATAAATAGTCAAAACACTTATTCAAATAGGTCCTGCCTAAATTACATACATAGCATAAGTTATAAGTTCAGTCTACTCTCATTTTGATAGTATATCAGCACATACTCCTTCCTCTTGTTTATTAAGTGAAAGAAACAATTTCATTATAATAGCATCTTAACATGTATTGTTTGCCTTTACATGTCTTTTTTGTTTGTAGTGTTTGTAGCTAAGAAACCAGCAAGTCATTTGTTTCTTGGAATCGATTAATGATTTCTACAGAATGGTTTGATACTACATTTTGTAATTCATTTCTTTGAAATAGGATCAAATAGTTCTTGCTCATCTGAAGACTATCTCTGAAGTATGCTTATATTATTGCTTTAGTTTACTGTTTCTCACTTTTTTGTAGTGTCTGCCTGAGAAAATTTCTTGAACACAGATCGGCGCTAGTAAAAGAAAATTTTTTGTTGTTCCACAACATTCTTTATCCTTCCTTGTTGTTAGATCACACAGAACTCTGAATTTTGCAGTCTACTTCCTTTTGAGCTTTTCTTCCTCTCTTTAGTAGTGAAGTTCATCCATTTCTCCAAGAGGAGAGAAAAGATAGGGAAGCAACATCATATGAAGTCATTTGTGAGAACTTTTATTCATGGAGGGGGACTATAGTGTTTTCCCCTCAAAGGATCTATAGGATAGAAATATTGGGCATTCCGAATGTAAATGCATAGTGATTGCTGTCAAACTAATCTGCTTTTGGATGGAGTGAGCAGTATGAGCTGTGCTGTCAAACCTTGTAACAGTAGTTTTGTGATAAGTATGAAAAATGTTAAAAATTAATGAGCAGGACTAAATTCTCCGAGCTATTTCTCCTTTCTCTGTTTCAAGTGTTTTTCTTTTTTCAAATAAATGTGCAAAGTAATTTCTTACAATGAGCCTCTTCCTTATTCATATAGTCAATGTCTGGATTAGCTGCTTTTGATGCTGTTAAAAAGTAAATGCCGGAATAATGAAGGTCTCACTTTTATGATAGGGACTAGTAAACTGAAAAGATGAAACTTATAAGAGTTGAGTTCTTTTGTTTGAAGAGAACAGGTTGACTCTTTTTGTATCCATTAGTCTATCAGAACATTTTCAAGTGCATATTTTCCAAGTTGAACAGCTCACCAATGTTTGTGCCAAAGTATGTGTCTCATATGCATAAGTAGGTTCCTCATCAGATCAGAAGCTAGTTTACGTGCAGTAGCCATTCCCCACAGGGCTCTGAATTATAACTTTCGCCCGTAAATTAAAGTTACTACATGGTGCCGTCTTAGGACATCTTACTGGAGAAAAAATCCACGCACATCACCATACATAGCTTTTCTCTAGATATTGAGCTAAGATGCTGATTGAACGGAAAGACTTTTATAAATTGGTTTGGATAAACTGCTGGTTAGAATGAGACAAAGTGATCCTCTAGGTTTCCTCTAATTGGAGCAACAAAGAATAGAAACTTATTTTTTATTTGCAGCTGATTGTTGTCCTGTATGGTTTGATGTCTAAGTATCAGAAGAACACGTCTGGACTTATGTTTGTTCTTCTGGGTTTTAACGTATCAGCTTGTTTTTTCCACGGTGTCACCTAAGTAGAGATGATTCTTGGATATGAATATTCATTCTTTATGAACTGAGGTTCCTACTTCCTACATATTGCTTCCATGCGTATGAGTGTGCCTATGGCTAAAAGCCACACTCCCATTCATTAAATCATGGATTCTCCTCAGTCAATTGAGGCCTGTGCCAAGAAAGAACCTCATACAACTGCCCAGGAAGAGAGAACTTTGAAGAAACTAGCCTGAGCTCAGTGGCTTCGAGCAGCTATACTTGGAGCAAATGATGGTTTGCTTTCCACCATGACCTTGATGCTCGGTGTGGGTGCAGCTAAAGATCAAGATCAACGGTCTATGGTACTTTCTGGAGTAGCTGGAGCTCTTGCAGGTGCCTGTAGCATGGCTGTCGGAGAGTTTGTCTCCGTATCAACTCAACTACACATTGCAAAGTCCATTGCTGACAACCGTAGATTGGACAACGAGTTCAAAGGCGAAGATAAGATTCAAATAGTTTGCAGTAATCCAATAGTCGCGGAAAACAAGCAAGGTGGGAAGTTGCTATATGAATCACCTGTACAAATACAGTCCAATTCTTTGACACTTGCAAGATCTCCTATGACAAAAGTTATGGAAATCGATGCAAGAAGAACCATGATGGGGAAGTCAACAGAAGGCGATGACAGAAAATTAGAGCCACTGCCTAGTCCATTGAAAGCTGCTGCAGCATCATCTCTGGCTTTTCTCTGTGGAGGATTTGTTCCTTTGGTGCCAGCTCTGTTGGTGAGTGAAAACAGAATCATAATTGGTGTGATGGTGATTGTAGCATCCTTTGCTCTCTGTTTATTTGGGGGTATTGGAGCTTATCTTGGTGATTCATCAGTTAAAATATCTGCTATGAGAGTTTTACTTGGATGGTGGATTTCAATGGCAATCACATATGGTTTACTTAAGCCCTTTGATAATGATTCAAAGAGAGATAAACGATGATTAGTGAACTTTTGAACAATATTCTAGGTTGAAAAAAGGAATAATATCTAGGTTGTATTTGAAAAGTATTCTAGGTTGTAGGTGAAAAAAAATTGTGCAAGTTATGGTTGTGTTTACGCACAAACTTCACTTAGGTAAGAGGTCGAAGATTAATGAGTAGAAATCATATGTTACTCCTCTTCATATTACTATTTTTCCTTTTCTTTTAATTTGTTTGTATTTCTTGATTGAAGACAACATCTTATTAAACAATAAACAAGAACAACAGCATATCTAGTGAGTGTGATATGGGGAGGGTAGAGTGTACGTAGAGCTTATCCTATTTTGGGGAGGTAAAGAGGCCGTTTCTGAAGGACCTCCAAATCAAAGTAGGTATGTACAAGAATAAGGCAATGAAGAGAACATAGCAAGTAATAAGTAATTAGTAACACAACCTAGTAAACCTCGCGTCCACACCTAACAAAACCTTTCCAGTCTATTCACATATAGGAAAGAAGCAAACGCAAGCACAAATTGCTGTAAAATGACCTTGAACATAGGTGGATCTATCATAAGAAAAGATGGAATTGATTTAAAATAAACTTTTTTCTCATCAACATAAAAAAAAAGTTAAAAGTAAAAAATCTAGCTAACCCAAAAATAATATTTTACTCTTTGGTTAATTCATTTCTGTGGCTTGTTAAGTGCTCATGAAAGTTTGGTGCCTAATATAACATGGCATCATAAATTGCCGTGTGCTACGCTCATTGGGAAATGATAGGCTTATGTAATGCACAACTATTTTAGCCACCTAAGAATCTTATTGTTGAATATTTGATGAGGATCAATCTCATGCAAGTACTTTAAAGACAAGCCAGCTAGAATTTTCTGATAATAAAAAAAAGGTTTCTGATAACATTTTTTTAAAAAAAAAAAAAAAAAAGATTTTCCGTATCTTGGAAGTAAAAGCTCTAAGATTTGGCGTTCTAACGTAATCAATGATTGAAAACACGTGAAATATCCCAAAACCAATCCATCAAGTGGTGCATAATTGTTAGTTTTACTTTTTTTTGCGGAGAATGAAGACGCGCAAAAGGAAATAGGATGTGTATCTTAATTATAATTATTTACTTCATCTTTTCCACTTAAATTATGACAAATCAATATAATTTGCAACTGGTTCCATCTGATTCTTCTTCCAAAATCAGAAGTCCACTGTAATGTTGGGTTAGGCTGTGACGGAGAACGGTACAATTACTCAATTTTTATGAACATTTGATCAAAAGATACTTGTTTGGGAGGTTCTTCCCTTTAAATTAACAATAGTAATTAGTATACAATTCAATTTACATGCTGAATACTTTTGCTGTCATTACTGTTTTTTAAAAAAAAAAAATATTTTCGTCATAATTTTTTATTCTGATATTTGACTCAAACTTGTTATGAAAAACATTTTCTTTAATAAAAAACAACCTCTTTCCTCTATCTTTATAAGGTAAGGTCGGCCTAACATCTTCATACTCCACTTAATTATGAGAATATATTTGGTATATTATGTTGGATTCAGTAGGTGTGAATGAAAAATGAAAAGTTGCTTGGAAGGGACACAACTCTTCGAGTAAAAGACACATTATTTTGGGAAAAGGTATGACTGTTTGGATGGTTGTGGTTGTTTAGAAAAGACACACTTTTTCGAGTGGACAGATATGACTGTTTAGAAAGAATACACCTTTCCGGTGAACCATTGCCACCTTTCGGAAGGGGAACTTAATGGCTATATAAACCTGCATTTTTTCCACAGGTTTAGTATGAATTTTTCTGCACTTGAAAACATTTCTTGTCTTCTAAAATACTTCGTGTGATCATCTAACTTTTGAGTGAGTTCGAAGAGAATTCGATTGTTTGAGGTATCACTACAGTTGGATTGTTAAGTCATTTTATGCTGAGAGGAAAATTTCACAACTTCGGGTACTTGAGGGAAATTATTTCCTTAAGGACACTCCGTGAATTCGGGGGACTTGGCTTGCTTTAAAATACTGAAAACACACTTCTTTGGAAGGTCATTTTTTATCTTGTGTTGAAGGTGTTGGAAACTTTATAAGTGTTTTTGATTTATTCTTGAACTTGTATTGAAGCTGTTTTGCTAAATACAGATTTATGTGTACCTGAAAACAACAATCTTAAGGAAATAATTCTGAAAAAAATATTATTTTTTTTTGCTTGTTTGGTGAAAATTTTTTTTCACTAAAGTTTTTTTTTTCGAAATCTGTATTGCTTGGTTTCTGGAGATTAAAGTTTTTAGCGATTAAAGTTTTTGGCTTTCTACTCCATTTGAACTTAACTAGTGATTTGAAGAAAAAAAATCTCCATCACAAGTTAAAGATCACTCGGCTGACGATTGGAAGTCATAAAAACTTCATTGTTAAACTAGAAACAAGGGGTGTTTGAAGTTGTTGCAACTTTATTAATAGTATTTTGATATACTAAATTATTGTCTTGTTGTGACAGAAAAATGACTAATGACAGTCAAGTGCATGATACTGCAACAACTGTGGCAGCAACTAATGTTGCCATAACGAGTCGTACGAATGCTTCGCCGGCAATGGCACTAGCGGAGAAACCCGAAAAATTTACGGGTGTAGATTTCAAAAGGTGACAACAGAAGATGTTCTTCTACCTCACAAATTTATGTCTTCAACAGTTTACATTTAAAGAAGTTCCTGAGGTGCTCGAAGGAACTTTAGACTAGGAGAAATTTGTCGTTATGGAGGCGTCAAAACACTCAGATTTCCTATTCATGAATTACATTCTAAATGGCCTCCAAGATGAACTATACAATGTGTATAGTGGAATAAAGAAGGTAAAAGAGTTGTGGGGGGCGCTGGAAAGAAAGTACAAGACTGAGGATGTGGGAACCAAAAAGTTTTTCGTTGCAAGATTCCTAGAATTTAAAATGATTGACAGCAAATCTATTGTATCGCAAGTTCAGAAACTGCAAGTTATCATCCACGATCTCCTCGCAGAAGGTATGATTTTGATGAATACCTTAGTTGAATATATTAAAAATATTCTTAATGTTCACATAAACTTAATTGTAGGTTTAATCGTGAACGGGGGGTTTCAAGTCGCGGCAATAATAGAGAAGTTATCACCTATGTGGAAGGACTTCAAGAATTACTTGAAACATAAGCGAAAGGACATGTCAGTCGAAGATCTTATAGTAAGACTGCGCATTGAAGAAGACAATAAAGCCGCGGAAAAAAGGTCGAACGAAAATTCTGCAATAAGTGGAGCAAATATTGTAGAAGACGGTTATAACAACTCCAAAAAGCGAAAGAAAGTTGGACAGGAAAGCAATCAACCTAAGAAAAAATTCAAGAGAAAATGCTTTAACTGTGGCAAGTTTGGACTTAAGTCTACGAATTGTCGTGCTCCAAAGAAAGGAAAAAAGAAGAACCAAGCAAATATGACTGAGTCCAAGAAAGAAATTAACGATCTGTGTGCCATGCCGACTGAATGCAACTTGGTGGGAAATCCTCGAGAATGGTGGATGGATTCTGGTGCCACCCGTCATATTTGTGCAAATAAAGAGTTGTTACTTTTTCTCCGGCTCAGGGGAAAAGAAGATATATATAGCCAACTCCGCAACTGCAAAAGTTGAAGGAACAGGAAAAGTCTGCCTGAAAATGGCATCAGGCAAAGTGCTAACTTTGAACAATGTCCTGTATGTACCCGAGTTACGGAAGAACTTAATTTTTGTGTCACTCCTTGATAATAACGAATTCAAATGTGTATTTATTTTCAGAAAAATTATACTTAGTAAAGGAGAAGTGTATGTAGGGAAAGACTACCTCACAGAGGGCCTATTCAAAATGAATGTAATGAATGTTGAAATCAATAAAAGTTCAGTTTCTTCTTACTTGCTTGAGTCTTATGATTTGTGGCATGAACGATTAGGCCATGTCAATTACAAAACACTGCGAAAAATGATTAACTTAGAAGTCTTACCAAACTTTGAGTGCAATAAATCAAAATGTCAAACGTGTGTGGAATCAAAGTATGCTAAGCATCCGTATAAGTCCGTTGAAAGGAATTTCAATCCCTTAGACTTAATCCACATTGACATTTGTGATATGAAGTCAACGTCATCTCATAGTGGGAAAAAGTATTTTATAACTTTTATTGACGATTGCACTAGATACTGTTATGTCTATTTGCTAGTAGTAAGGATGAAGCAATAGATGCGTTTAGGCAATATAAAACAGAAGTTGAAAATTAGTTAGAGAAAAAGATCAAAACAATAAGAAGTGATAGGGGAGGAGAATATGAATCTCTCTTTGCGTAAATATGCGTAGAGAATAAAATTGTCCATCAAACTAAGACCCCGTATTCACTTCAATCTAATGAAATTGCGAAAAGGAAAAATCGAACCTTGAAGAAAATGATGAATGCCTTACTAATAAGTTCAGGTTTACCGCAAAACTTGTGGGGAGAAGCTATCCTTATGGCTAACCGAATACTCAATAGAGTGCCCCATAGTAAGACACAATCAATTACATATGAAAAATGGAAAGGAATGAAACCCAACTTGAAATATTTCAAAGTGTAGGATGTCTAGCGAAGGTCCAAGTTTCTATGCCTAAAAGAGTAAGGATAGAACCTAAGACGGTGGACTACGTGTTCATAGGATATGCTAAAAGTAGTAAAGCATGTTGATTTTTGGTTCATAAATCCGAACATCCGAATATCAATGAAAATACGGTAATTGAATCAGATAATGCTGAATTCTTTGAACACATTTATCCGTATAAAACTAAACATGGACAGTCTAGTGAGGGTCTAAACGATCTCGAGATGAACCAAGTGAGGATGTACATAATGATGAGAATTCAAGACGTAGTACACGTCAAAGAACGTCAACTTCATTTGGATTGGATTTTGTAACATTTCTATTAGAAAATGAGCCTCAAACGTTTAAAGAAGCGATGACGTCTTCAGACTCATCCTTTTGAAAAGAAGCAGTCAATAGTGAGATTGATTCAATCTTAAACAAACATGTGTGGGAACTAGTTTATCTTCCTCCAAGAAATAAACCTTTAGGTTTCAAATGGATCTTCAAAAGAAAAATGAAAGCGGATGGTACTATTGAAAAATACAAGGCAAGACTTGTTGAAAAAGGCTTTAAACAAAAAGAAGGTCTTGATTACTTTGATACATACTCGCGTGTAACGAGGATAATGTCAATTCGGATGTTAATTGTCTTGGCGGGGGTATATGGTCTTGAAATCCATCAAATGGATGTGAAAACAGCATTCCTAAATGGAGAATTTAAGGAAGAAATTTACATGGAACAACCTGAGGATTTTGTCGTTCCCGAAAAAAAAAAAGGTGTGTAAACTTGTTAAGTCACTTTATGGACTAAAACAAACACCTAAACAATGGCATGCGACGTTTGACCAAACCATGTTGGCAAACGGGTTCAAGATTAATGAATGTGATAAATGTGTTTACATTAAAGACACTCCAAATCACCAAGTCATTGTTTGTTTGTATGTGGATGATATGCTGATCATCAGTAGAGATATTTCTGACATAAATGCTAGGAAACGAATACTTGAGAGCAAGTTTGGTATGAAAGACCTTGGGGTTGTGGATGTGATCATGGGAATAAGAATTCATAGAGCTCCACAAGGGTTGGCATTGTTACAGTCTCATTACATTGAAAAGGTATTTGACAAATTCAAGTATTTGAAATTTGGTATTGCCAAGACTCCATTAGACGTGAGCTTTGCACTTCAAAAGAATGAAGGTGAAAGTGACTCACAGTTGGAGTACGCAAGAGTGTTGGAATATTTAATGTATATCATAAATTGTACACGGTCAGACATAGCATGTGCTATTAGTAAGTTGAATCGGTACACGAGTAATCCCAATAAAACTCATTGGATGACAATGAAAAGAGTTTTGGGGTATTTTAAATACACTCAAGACTATGCTTTGCATTATAGTAAATATCCAGCGGTACTTGAAGGATATAGAGATGCAAATTGGATCACTAGATCGAATGAAGTAAAATCCACGAGTGGATACATATTTACAATAAGTAGAGGAGCAATCTCTTGAAAATCTTCCAAACAGACATGTATTGCTCGCTCTACAATGGAATCAGAATTTATCGCATTAGATAAAGCCGGTGAAGAAATAGAGTGGATCCGAAATTTCTTGGAAGATATTCCTTATTGGCCCAAACCATTGGTATCAGTGTGCATATACTGTGATAGTCAAGCAAAAATAGGTAGGGCAGGGAGCATGATGTATAACGATAAATCTCGTCACATAAGACGGAGACATAATACCATTAAAGAACTTCTCTCTAGTGGAATTATCACTATTGACTATGTAAAGTCAAGGATAATGTGTCAGATCCACTTACAAAAAGCCTATCTAGAGAAGGAGTTGAAAGGACATCCAAATGAATGGGTTTATGGCCTAAGACAAGTCAGCATGACAGTAACTCTACCTAGCAGAGTGGAGATCCTAAGAGCTAGGTTCAAGGAGATCAAACAAAGTTGTGTCTGACAGATTCAACATTTTCAATATACCCAACCCATTCTTATGATGTAGACAATGTTTAGTAAACAAGGATAAGACTTATCGTGTGAAGTCTTTTAATGATTATCTAAATTTGGCAGATTTGACCAAATAGTTTAATCTATAGGATTGAACGTTTAGAAATCACCTATGTGAGGGCGAAATGGAAGCCGCTTCAAGGAGAATGTTAGTAAAGGCCTATTCTCTAAGCTCTCATGAGACCGGGACGTGTTCATGGCTGAAACAAACAAAATCGTGAGAACCATAAACAATAAAAGGCTGGTTGTGTGACATGTGTTGTCTAGGTGTACATTGAACCTCATATTAAATCTACCGATTGACCGAGTGCATCCAATGCATGTTCACTACGAAAAGTTCAACGGGAAACCCACTTATCCAGATGCAATTAGTCTTTACTTGATGATTACATACTTGTCCGTAAAGTTTTACAAAGAGTAGTCATTCCCCATTCATGTGGGGGATTGTTGGGTTCAATAGGTGTGAATGAAAAATGAAAAGTTGCTTGGAAGGGACACAAGTCTTCGAGTAAAAGACACACTATTTCGAGAAAAGGTATAACTGTTTGGATGGTTGTGGTTGTTCAAAAAAGACACACTCTTTCAAGTGGACAGACATGACTGTTCAGAAAGGATACACCTTTCCGGTGAACCATTGCCACCTTTCGGAAGGGGCACTTAATGGCTATATAAACCTGCATTTTTTCCACAGATTTAGTATGAATTTTTCTGCACTTGAAAATATTTCTTGTCTTCTAAAATACTCCGTGTGATCATCTAACTGTCTAGTGAGTTTGAAGAGAATCCGATCGTTTGAGGTACCACTACAGTCGGATTGTTAAACCATTTTATCTTGGGAGAAAAATTCCACAACCTCGGGTACTTGAGGGGAATTATTTTCTTAAGGACATTCCGTGAATTCGGAGGACTTGGCTTTTCCTACTTCATCTAATTTTCTTTAAAATACTGAAAATACACTTATTTGAAAGGTCATTTTTTATCTTGTGTTGAAGGTGTTGAAAACTTCATAAGTATTCTTGATTTATTCTTGAAGTTGTTTTGCCAAAATACAGATTTTTGTGTACCCGAAAACAACATATTATTGTATGTTCAATGTACTCCATAATTTCATCAATTCGAACATGTCTCTAGCATCTTGATTATTAAGTTGGCAGCTTCAATTTGATCTAAATACTTATTCAAATAACATAATTATGTAAATATAAATAAGACGCTAAAACTGATCATAACAATATGGTCACAGTAGACAAACAACGTCGCTACCTTATCAAAGACAAGACCAAGGTGCACGTATACGTAAATCGTAACGACCAAAGAGAAACAAACACGTCGTTGAGATAGTTTTCTAAATTACTACTAGTATTTTCTCCGACGTCATGAGATATATTATACAGTATAATACTCATTAGATAAGCCACGACTAGATAAGAATCCGAGAGAGAGAAAAATACTTGGTTAAAGTCAAAGAGCAATGATGAAGCCAATCAAGAATGGTGACAAAAGGGTATGGCATAGGAGTTGCCAATAATTAATAACCCAACTTCCCTCACTTTCACAATTCACTTTTTTTTATGAGCAGACTTAATATCTCCATCTGCATCTTCAGTATTCGCCATCTTTAAAAACTTAGCTATATATGTATGTTCCATCAAACATACACACGTCTAATATAATAAATAGATTTAAAAAAAAAAAGAAGAAGCTAGAACTCTACTCTTAATTGCAAGGAAGAAGAAAACATGATGCAGCTAGAGAATAAAGACTTAGCTTCTACCTTGCCTGTTCTTCCAAGATTAGATCGCCTGGATTTCCTCGTAAGTACTTTTATAAGTATATGTTTTTCACCAAAAGTTTGTTAACTTAATGAAAATTACTTTGACGAGACCAATTTTCATATATGAAAGTCGATAACATATGTAGTTTCTACTTTCTAGCTATAATTATTAAGTGTATGGTCCTTGAATAAAATGGTGACATACACATGCAGCTGCAGGTTTTAGAAGAGAAACATGGGCTGTCAGCAGAGGCGAAGCTAGGTATAGTTGAGAGTTCATTTAAATGCCGTTCAATAGAAAATTATATCTATTTATAAATAATTAATTTTTTTTTTATTTATATACGTATAAAATATATGTTAATTAATTATTTTTAAATTCATTAAGTTATATTTTGTAACTACTAAAAAATCTGATTCTGTCATTGATTGTCAGTAATAAATGATAGAATCGTAAAGAAAGAAGAGGAGGATGGTGAGCACTGCAGGACAGTGAGTCTATCCTCTGCGTTGCAAGAGGTTCATCACAAAGGCACACTTCTAGACCGCCTCACTGCACTCGAAAATCGAGTTGTTAAGGTTTACTCAAAAACTATTATTCATGTTGTTCCTTTAATTATCTCACTCTTTTTTTTCACAAAGTACGTTTAAAAAAAAAAAAAACATTCTTTGCTACTTTTTGTTAAAGATGTTTATGATTATAAAATTAAAAAATATTTTCATACACTATAGTTGATCTTTAGTTTAGTATTATAAGATCAATTCAAAGTCTTTATTATTTTTTAAAAAAAATTGTGTCTAATCAAATTAAGATAAATAAATTGAGACAATACTTAGTAGAAGATTGAGGGTAAATAATCATGGTTACAACTACAAGTACATTGACAAATCTATAAGCATAATATGTAATATTGGTACAAGTTCTTTAATTACTTGTAGCTAAGCTTGGAAATGGAAGAAGGGAACACATCAAGGTCGAGCTCGTCCAAGTCAAGGAATGGTTCAGTTACAAGGAATGACAACGAAGACGAGAAGGTCAATCTCAAAGAGAGACAGCTCCAGGTAAATAATAATGAGATGGTCCCAAATATTAATTCCTCAAAAATGATAAAAATTCATTTTACTTGTCCATTCAACCAATGAAGAGAATTTTATTGTTTTTCTTATATACTATACTTAGTATTAATTAATTACTTAAAATAGTAACGAATTTAGGATTTCAAAGCATTGTTAGTAAAATATATCTTCAATTATTTTTTCTTTATGTCATGTCAATAGAACTCAAGTAATGCAAGACAAGACGGAGGGAATACCTAGTAGTTTTGATTATAAGCAAAATGTCCACTCCTATCCATATGTATTGTATTAGATAAACTGGAATTTTATTATTTATACTCTTTGTGATACCGTTTTTTTTAGGTCTCGCTTATAGTGGGAGCTTAGTGCATTAAATTAATTTTATTTAAAATGTGTTGTATTAGATCTAATTAGTAGCCTTATGATTAAGACGAATTATTGAATGTCTTTCTTTTAAAGTGATGTGACAAATAATATGAACAGAAAGTACTAATAGTATATTTTATGCGTTACCTGCATATCTTTGTCGTACGTGTGTCTAACATTGAAATTAAGGTTTAAAGACTAACAATTTATACATGATCAGATCATTTCTATAATTTGTCACAACATATAATGATATGATCGTAAGTTGTTTTTTTTTTTTTTGGTAAAATAGAAATGCATTAAATTAAAAGGTTAGTTACAAGTCAGATCTAGTCTGGTACAAAAACATGAGAGTTGTGGTTAGAATTTTCAGCACTGGATACAAGTTGGGAGAAAATTTACCCCTTGAAATCTAATTGAATTATATAACAAATTTCCATGGTGTAACATGTTAATTACAATTGAGTACATTTGTGAATCAACGAGTTGGGCTCAATTTAATTTGTTATATATTTTACAGGAAGAAGCCACGACTACTGAAGTTACATCTTTAAGTACTGAAAAAACAGATAAAGAAGTTGTTGATAATGCTAAAATGAGAAGGAAATCATACAGAAAATGGGGCCTTGGTTGGCTTCGATTGGGATGTAATTAAAAGTTTAAAAATGAGAATGTAATTCAATTCCAAGTACTTGCAATTTGTTGTTTAAGCTTCACGTGTATTGCTTGTGATTCTAATCCAATCATACATAACAAGATCCAGAATTGAGACCTTTTTGTACTTGGAGAAAGTGAAAATGGTCTAGAATATATATTGCATTTGATTTTATTTATTTTTATTTTTCTATAGGTATATATAAAGTTATACCTGTCAAACGGGTCGGGCTGATCCGATCCGGCCCGACCCGACCCAACCCAGCTCACTTACAAAAACCGGCCTGGTTTGACCCGATTCGATCAGCCTAAGGGTTGTAGGGTACCGGGTCCCGGACCGATTTATTTTTGATTTTGGGCCCGATTAATCAGGCCCGAACCAAGCCCGGTCCAGGCCCGCCGGTAACTGGCCAGAAACCGGCCCGTTTTTTTTTTTAAAATAAACAAACGGACTAATTTACTATAAAGTATTATTAATTTATTATATTAAGTAACATATGTTTTATTTAAAGAAGTACATATATTTTATATGTGTACGTATATATTGAATAGTACGTATATATGTGTATATATCTTCTATAGATGTATATATTTAACGTATATATATGTGTATGTTTTATAAATTAGTATATAACTATATATATAGTGTGTGTATATATTGTAGTATATATATTGTAGTATATTTGATTTAAAGTAGTATGTATATATTGAATGGTACGTATATATGTGTATATATCTTCTATAGACGTATATATTTAACGTATACATGTGTATATATTTTATAAATTAGTGTATAACTATATATATAGTGTGTGTATATATTGTAGTATATATATATTGTAGTATATTTTATTTAAAGTAGTACGCATATATTGAATGGTACGTATATATGTGTCTATATCTTCTATAGACGTATATATTTAACGTATACATGTGTATATGTTTTATTAATTAGTATATAACAATATATATAGTGTGAAAATATTGTAGTATATTTTATTTAAAGTAGTACGTATATATTGAATGGTACGTATATATGCATATATATTTTCTATATATGTTTTATAAATTAGTGTATAATTATATATATATAGTGTGTGTATATATATATTGTAGTATATTTTGTTTAAAGCAGTACATATATATTGAATGGTACGTATATTTGTGTATATATCTTCTATAGACATATATATTTAATGTATACATGTGTATATGTTTTATAAATTAGTGTATAACTATATATATAGTGTGTGTATTGTAGTATATATGTTGCAGTACATGTTTTATTTAAAGTACTACATATATATTGAATGATGCGTATATATGTGTATATATCTTCTATAGACGTATATATTTAACGTATACATGTGTATATGTTTTACAAATGTGTGTGTGTATATATATATATATATATATATGGGAAAAGACATCGTTTCCACCTCAAACTATACCCGAAAAGTCGAAGCCAAACCTAAACTATACAAGTGACCTATTACACACCTAAACTATAAAAAAATGAAACTATTTACACCCTGTCAGGCTACCACCACTTGCATGTGGTGTAGTGTTTTACACGCGCTGCCACGTCAGCACCAAGTCAGTAAAAAGTATCACTTTTTAATAGTTAAGGTATGTAATAGGTCACTTATATAGTTTAGGTGTGGATTCGACTTTTCGACTATAGTTTGGGGGTGGAAATGGTGCCTTTTCCCTTAATGTTTTTAGCCGTTTACTTTTGTTATTTAGTAGGCTGGACGCGCCTAAAATAAGTGTAACACACGCGTCTTAGAATGGGGGTCGCAGGGAGGTAATAATATCACTTTTAAATAGTTAAGGTGTGTAATAGGTCACTTATATAATTTAGGTGTGGCTTAGACTTTTCTTGTATAGTATGGGGTGGAAATGATGCTTTTTCATATATATATATATATATATATATATATATATATATTGTAGTATATGTTTTATTTAAAGTAGTACGTATAGTCGTATATATTGAATGTTACGTATATATGTGTAATTGTGTATATGTGTATATATTTTTTAAATTCTAATGTAGTATATACTTATATATAGTGTATATATATTGTTTAACGTATTTAAAATGTATATAAGTGAGTATATATAGTGTATATTGAAAAAAAAAATGATTTTTGATCGGGTTTGACCGAATTTTTAATCAAATTTGACCGAGTTTAGATGGGGTAGATCAGGTTGGGCTAAGTGGGCCGGTCCACTTAACTACAATCCAGCCCGACCCGGCCCACAACCCGGCTAAACTTAACAGATCGATTCCAGGTTGACCCGATCCGCCCTATGCCTGTTTGAACAGCCTCGGTTAATCCTATCTTTCTTTGATAAGAATCAATACGATCTTTATAAGGCTCCTCCTCCGAATGAAATTCAATGGGATCCAGAGAGACCATGTCTTCATCTATAGGATCCCAAGTACCCGGATCGATCAAAAGTTCAATTCTATCCGAACTACTCATTTTCAAATGATATCCACATTGTTCACAAATATTCATTTTTTATTTCAAAATTTTCTTCTAATTTAATCCATAACAATTCTTGCATTGAACCCACAAATGCCTGTATTTTTGAGTTACCTCGAGATCATTAGAACTTTCTCTTATAGTTGAATCACTGCCCTTAGAACTTTCTCTTATAGTTAAATCACTGCCCTTTGTGCGAGTTTGTATACTGGAACCCTCGTTTTCACTACTATTTTGACTTTCACCACCACAAACGGCCCTATAAATGTAACTGTCACTGTAATTCTCACTACCACTTATAATGGAAGTATCTATACAGATTTGAGACTGAAGATAATTATCAATGCAACTATTAAGGTGATTATTCCAACTATATTTAGTATTATACATGTCTGAATTATAGTAGGGATCTTCGCCCCTAAATCCATTATTCAGATAACTCGAGTTTCGATAACTATAAAAAGAACTTTCTAGTTCACTCAGAAAAGAATGATCGTTGTCAATCTCAAAAATCTGATTTTCAATATCAAAATAGATATCTTAAAAGAGAGGTTAAGCATTTAAGAGAAATAATAGCTACCAAGGGTTTGAGTCTAAACTCTTCAGAGACTCCATCTTCAGATCCTAAAGAGACTCCATCTAATAAAGAGACTTCATCTAATAAAGGGATTCCATCTTCAGATCCTAATAAAGAGACTCCGTTACAGGATCAGAGTCAATCTTCACCTACTCTATACCACTATCCGCCTAAAAAGAAAAAGCAAAAGCCTGGTTAAGCTTCGACGAGCTGCCTATTGATATTCCTCACTTTTTATCTATTTGCCTACTCTTCGGCTTATATAATACTTATATCTGGTTGGTTATTCCTTCCTTGAGAAAAGAGAAGGTGATTCAATCAGAGAAGAGTGAAAATAGCTTACTCCAACGTAAGGAGGGAAAGCAGCCTCGCTCAGCGCGAAATAGCGTATATATAGACGTTTCACCTCTTAATCCAATAAATTAGCTCATTTTAGTTTCAATTCCTATATTCTTTCTTATTTTGAGCTTGAAAGAAGAACTGGTAGGCTTGGCGCCCTAGGCCCCTTTAGGTCAAGTAATATCCTATGGTTCCCTCATAGCCCTTTTCTCAGCCTATTCTAATAACCTTTCACTATTCTATTAGTTCAATATACGGTTGTAGAAAGAAAGTCTACTGGACGTGGGAAAACTGACTGATAGTGAGAACTATTTCAAAGAGACTGATAGTGAGACTGAGAGTGAGAACTATTTCAAAGAGACTGATAGTGAGACTGAGAGTGAGAACTATTTCAAGATGATAGGCTTGTCGCCCCGGAGTGAAGTTCTTCCCGGGCGGGGAGAACGAACGATGTTGATTGGCATAAGGCGCCTAGTCACATTCCGAAGCATTGCCTCTTCGTTGAAAATCAAAAGGGAGTTATGTGATTCCCTGTTTAAGTTTAATTGCATTGTTTTGATATCACTTTTATCGTATTATTTTGTTTCAGTTTACAGGTGATAGATAAATGTTGGTCGGCTTTGAGAATTTTTTTTATTTAAAGGTTAGATTTACTTGTATTATGTTGATATCTTTATTATTGTATTATTTTGTTATTGTTTACAAGTGGTAGATTAGTGTCAGACGACTTTGAGAAATTTTTTGTATGTAAGGATTAGATTTAATTGTATTATTTTGATGTCTCTATCATTGTATTGTTTTATTGCAATTTACAGATGGAAGATGAATGTCGATCGACTTTTAAAAATATTTTTCGTAAAGATTAGGTTTAATAAATAAATTCTCCATCTTTACATACTCAAAAGATATTAAATTTAATTATTATATTCATCTTTATTATTTAAACAAATATCCTATTTAATGTAATATTTGAACTCATTAAAGTGAGGTACACGCGCAAGGCGCGTACATTTAAACTAGTATAAAGAAAAATGACAACACCAAAAATAATCATGACAACAGAAAAAATTTGTTTTCAAAAATATAAATATCTGATTTTATCAAATTATTATAATAACATAATTCAACATCATCAATATTGTTATAAAAATTATCAATTAGTATAATTAAGAATAACTTGTTTATTGAAAATACTGAAATATTGTCATTCCTATTTATAACTAACTAGTTTAATCGCACGTGCATCGCAACGTTTGATTATTTAAAATTAAATAATTTTATTTATTGTGGAGACTTTTAATAAAGTGTAAAAAGTTTAAATCATTTTTTAAAGATTCTTCACACTTTAATATAATAATATAAACATATATTTTAGTGTAAGCACATATATATTTTACCATCAGACATTTCAAGTCGTTGATGAATCATCGCCTTTAAATACACTGGGTTTGTTGTTGTTGATGATGAATCATCACCTTTGCATTTGTCGTGTAATACCTCTTTCCCTTGCTGTCAGATGCTAAAAGAGACGCATGAATTTGAACCATATTTGTGGTACAATTTTTTTTTTCTATTTTTAAAATCTTTCCTTGCGTTTAAAGTCAAATATTTACAAAATCATTGATTACATTTTTATTACGCACTTAAAAGTTTTTAAAACTTGGTTCTACTTAAATTTTTCTTATTCTAACGTTTTTATAGGGTGAAAATCAGTTTCCCTCCCCAACTTTGCCTTAAAAATCAAACTCCCCCCTCAACTTTGACCCCCTTTTATCTTAATTGAATTTTTAAAATGCCTATTTTGCCCTCTCATCATCAACTTTTTTCTTCTTTTTCTTTTTACTTCTTTAAAATCATCATACTTTTTTTTTTAATTCATGAAACAAATTCTTCATATAATATGAACATTATCTTCTAGGAGAAAAAAAGTGAGAAATACTAATTAAGTATTTAAGCTAATGATGATCTATAATGAAATAAATTAGCATAATAAGAAAATTAATTTTATTAATATAATCAAAACTCTAATATCTATTTTACAAGTGAAAATAAAAAGTAATATAAACTTTATAAATATATTTCAATGCATAAAATACAAAATAATTAATAAAAATTAGGCCAGATTTTAAAAGATTATATTTGTTTAGATTTTAAATTATAATTTATGCAATACTCTATTAATAACAATCACAATTATTTATATAGGCAATAGATAATACTCGTTTCTTATCACTTGCTGCTCATACTAAAAATAATTATTTTAATCTACTTGTTCAATTTATGAAATTAAGAGAATTGTGTTATATTTTTTTACCCTTAGTATTAAATAACCACATAAAGTAGTAGTATAGATAAATTCAAAGTTTCAAAGCATCACTAATAAGGTCAATTAAGTAAAATACTCCTTTAAATAAAAATTTCTTAAAGATTGTATCTTGTTAACAAAAGTCAAGTAATATGAAACAGAAATAGTAAGAGAAATATATGCACGTGCATGTACATACATATACACACACTTATGGGTTGCTTGGTTGGGAACAAGTTAGTTCGGGATTAGTTATCCCGAAATAATTTGTACAAGCATGTATATGTGATAACTTATCTGTAATACCCCGTAATATCCTTAGTTCAGTTCAGCTCCCAGTGCTTACATAAGAAGTTCAGAACCTGAAAATTTTACTAAGTGATGAAGATTTGTCATATATTTGATTCCTTAACTTTGCGAATTTTAAGTTGACTTTTCGAGCTCTGAGATGATGGTTTTTGAGTTGATTCATGTTCAGGGGTGTAAGAGAGCATGTATGTAATACCCCGAACATTTCTTAGTTCCGTTAAGATCCTAGTATATCAAGGGTCAACTTTAAAAAGTGAATAACACTTGATACGCGTAGAATTTTTCAGCTCTAGACCCACCAAATTATAGATAATTGAGCCATCTTTCCATCTTTTGATCCTCAGCTGAGATATGAAATCCACTTTACAGTTTTGATTACAAATTTTATTACAGTTTAAAGTAAACAGATGCATAACTGGTTTTCATTGTAAACCCTTATGTTAGTTTTAAAGAGGATTTCCCACAGAATGAGCATACAGATTAAAGAAAGTAGTATTTAGCACCGAGTTGGGTATGTGTCCTAGTTCACATGCCCCAGAACTACGAGCCAACGTAGGTACAGATTCAGATTATTTCTATTTATATGGATGACAGATACAAATTGTGATCACTTAGCTCAGGTTATACTCCTTAGCAAGAGTATGACACCTCTCCCCAACGTGAGGTTTTTCCATAAGAGAACTAGACGTTGGACACTATGAAAACTCACAGAGTGTATGTCGGTTAAAAGAACCTCTCTAACAGAAAAGAATAATAGAAAAGTTTTTAGAAGAAACTCCTTAAGTCCTAAAATAGAATAACAGAACAGCTTTTAGAAACGAAGTGTAAAGGCTCATGATTTTATTTAGATATTGTTTTACATAAGTAATTAGCCATGAGATTTCAGCTTTTAGTTTACAGATACAAAGGTGAGTCCTTTTACACTTAGCCTGCATGATTTGAAAACAGACTTAACTTCAATTCTACTTATTCCACTAGCAGAAAGAGTAAAAGTACAACTTTTACAACTAAGTGTTATGACTCACAAGATTTATACAGTATGTCTTATCATTCATGATTTTTCACGACCCGAGCCTAGGCCCTAGCCGTGACGAGCATCCCGAACCATGAAGGCCCGGAACACCCATTCTCTATCTGGTTATCATGCACAACATTCATAATCATAATAAAATGCGGAATTGAAACTGAGTACGGAAAACATGGTCAAGTTCTGAAACATTTTTGAATAATACTATCTGACATCAGTCTGCGAAATCTCTACTAAGAACATAAACATCTGTCTGGAAAGAAACTGGGACAAGGCCCCCAGTAAACCAAAAACATAATAAATAAGATAATGTCTGACATAATTAGGCCTTCCGAATAATAGAAGGCTCACCACTGTGAGATCAAGTCTGCAAATCCGAGAATGTCTACTGAGTAGCTGGACCCCTAGACTGTGCCTCAGAACCTGGAAGGAGGGGGGGTCAGCACAAAAGTACTGGCACGCGAAGCAATCCAAAAAAATAGTATAATGGAACAGACATATATATATATATACATATTAAGTGAAAGAAATTTTTCATCAAGACATCATGTATAAAACTGTTTCTGAAAAATACATGGGCACTTTCTGAAAACATGTAACCTGTCTGTTCATTTCAAATCATGATCTGTGTTTTACTTCTGAGTTAGGTGGTATTCCCCTACAAGTCTGATATTCCACGGGCTGTATGGAATCCGCCATTGACTCGGCGGGGAAGCCCCCAACCCAAGTGTGCCGCAAGGGTTGGAGTGTCTGAGTCTGATACGCCACAGGACATTTAAGTCAGCGCATAATAGTATACCCGGGTCGGCAAATCACGGTTTTAGGCAATGAGTCGCTTGAACTCAAGCCCTCTTCGGGGAACCACCTAACATCTCTGTATGCCCATTTTTAACCTTTTTTGTACATGCAACATTCTGAATGTCTAAAATCATGAAAGTCTGCAATGTCTGTTAGTCTGAGTCTGATATGGCATTAGTCTGAGTTGGTATCGTCATACCAAGACTTGCAAGTCATGATTTTTTCTGAGCCATAATGTATTAAGCAAGAGCTTTCATTCAAAACATAGTTTAGACCACCAAAACATGTAACTGATGTAAAGGATTTCATATTCCGAAACTTAAAGTTCAATTCATGCAGAAATTTCATCAAACACCTGGTGGTCAAATGTCTTTAGCAAGTTCATGTATTCAAAATTGAAACACATTCATTCATATATGTATATAAACTGTCAAATCTGTCCCTCAGTTGACAGCTTGGTAGACTGGAGTAAATCGATTATAACTTTTTACTCATATACTCAAATTGGATGAAACCAACTGCAATTGAAAGAGGACTCGAAGAGCTTTTGTTTGATATACTATAGATCACACATTTCATTATATACAGGGAGTTATGATCGTTTGAAATTGACCCTGAAATGCTGAAAACTGGGCAATAGTCTATGCGTTTTGCTACTATTTTTAAATCCAAACGCAGCCTTATGCGTTCCGAAAAATTCCGAAACTTATCCGAGATGTACTATGAGATTTCCCGATCATAACGCAACTTTAAAATCTAAAAGCGGATGTCGGGAAGGTTGAAAAGTTGTATCTCAAAGATTGCCAGCTAAAATGACTCTAAGTCCTCATTACACTTAGAAATTTTTTCAAGTTTTTAAGTCTAAGGGCACTCTATTAAAGGCTAATCCATGCACGACTTTTACAGGGTGTTACATTATCTCCCCCTTGGGATCATTCGTCCTCGAATGATGGGTAGGAACTTGTTGAAGCATTAAATATATGGAATAACGCGGACATGACATGTCCTCTAATAAAAATACACTGATCTGAACATTTGGAATCTGAATTTAATGCATGATGCATGAACTGGGCTATACTCGTAACTACTGGTATACTCTATCTTCGACTAGTAGCATGTCTGTGATTTCGAGTAGCATGAATAAGTGCAAAGAAAAGAAAACAAGTCATGCGAATCTGACTGCTAAACTGACTTATTGGCCATACAAACTGAATTATACTACACCCTCATACTTAACTGGAGTATTCTCTTCAACACTCTCTCTAAGGAAGCTCTAGCAGTAATAGGGAACCATGAATCTTGGGTATGGATTACACAAAATATCCCACTGAGGAAATCACAACATTGACACTACTCTGCAGTCTGGAATATAGACATATAACTCCTACATTAGGATAGAATTTTCAGACCTTTGGCAATACAACTTCTTACTTTAAGGCTTAGAGCACTTCCCGAATATCCCTTAACTATACTATTCCCTATAAATATCATATTCATTCAACTCAGCTTAAAATTCTCATATGAACATTGATAATGTTTTTTTTTCTACTAATGTCTAAAATATCTTAATCCTTACCCCGCGATCAAGCCTAACTCTAAATCACAAAAATACAACATGCTACACCACGCTATTATTCTAAACCATATGATGCCACCTTCTATACCTCTTTTAAAAATCACATCCTAAGCATAACATGCCTTACCACTTTAATGACTACACTGAACTCTTAATATGAAGTCGCTAATGCATATGGCGACCTTCCACTACAATCCCAAAACGTCGTTCAAGCCTAATTTATAACCACATGTTAACTTCAAGGCAAACACCCATAAGTAGATACTTCACATAGTTTCTAAACTACTATCAATATAACTCCCACGCGCTATCCTAAAAACATACACACACAAACTTTTCCACTAACCATCACATGTATCAAAGACATGGCCCCAAATCTTACTTCATACTTATGGCCTTATCTAAACAAGCATACTATGATCTTCCATCAACAAGAACATTTACATCAACACCACTATCATTGCATAGGAAGGGTCACTAAAAGGTTAAAACATAAGACCCTCAAGCGTGAAAAAGGTCTTTATATAGGACTGAGCACACTATAAAGAGTGAGTACATGCGTCATGAGTTGCATGACCTCAACTAGAGTTCATAACATAAGGAATGTGATTCCGACTACTTGAATGAACTAGAACTCATTATCTTGGAATTGGAAGAGTACATGACTCTCTATGATATACCGGAATCATGAACTATTATCACGGAACTGCATCGTAAGGCATGAGTAAGCATCCGGATAAAAAAAAAATATTAAGGTAGGAATGGGTTGAGATTCACCCTTACTTTCTGATGTTCTAAATCACATTGCATCACTACTAGAATCTGAGAGCCTTACTTGGTTATTCGTTCTATCATCTCCCACTTAGCTTCAAGTCATCATCTAGCGTTTGGGAGATCCCTTACCAGATTCTAACTGAACTACACTTACTGCACTCTAGGGTCTGAAAAAATTGACAATACATGCATATCATAGAACTCAACCCGAATGACTACCTTCTGGGATACACTCTATCTTTCCATAGCCACCAATAGTCAAAGTATAATGCTTGCACACTTATTTCTATTCGTTCAACCTTCAAAACTCAAACTTAGATTCTAACACTTAACATGGATATCACCAAGCCTTTGATGAACCATACCACTTCCGTCCTAGCACACCAATATTGCTACTCCAAACTTATATCTCTCTACCATGAGAATCGAGATCACATCAAAAGGCTCAACATTATCAATCGAGGATCCTTAACTTGGCTATCTAGAACACCATATATCATCTAACTAGTCTTTTTCCAACTAGCAACTCCATGGTACCACTAGTCACACACAATATGTAATAGTCTTAGAGAAATGCCACAACTCCATATCGCCTTGGGCATACTTACACACCATACCCACAACATTATACTTCATTACAAATCAATTTAAACTTAAGCCATTTCACACACCGTTCAAGCCTATTAGATCACTTTCATATAACTAACATCATTGATCAAGAAATCATCACATCCACCTTTATGAACTTCAACTATTCAAACTTAATATCTAGTGCTATGCATGACTTACAACCCAACCTTACACAAAATTTTTACTTGGAAACTATAAGTAAACATCACGAAACACTAGTGCACTAGAACTTCATAACCACAATAATCGATCATGACCTAACGGTTTACCTTATCATCATTCCGTTAGCATGTACTATTTCAGCACCTCAAGCCTACTAAATTAATCCCACAAAATATGCATCAACAAACTCTTGCCACTATTTACCACCACACCATTTAAATTCAAGCCTATAGTTTAGTATCAATCATCTACCACCAATGAAGAATGCAACATAATATAAATACACTAATTCATCAAATTGGGATATTCTACCCAAATATCTCAAAAATCTACTACATACCTTCTCACAAGTAGCACTAGTTTACAACTACCAATGAAAAGAGGGTCAAGGGGGTTAAAGCCTCATAATAGACATGGTCAACCTTAATCTTATATTATAACCCCGTACAATTGTATCTACTTATACGGATTTCTCACCTCATACTTACTCACTCATTCATACATTTAGACTGCCTTCAAATTCCTCAAACAACCATGAGTCTATAATCATAACTTACTCGCTAATATAGCCATTTCCACATTCAAGCAATCAACAAATCACCCTAACCAACAACTCCTTCTCTACCTTCAACTAATAACACACAAGGATGAATCACTTCATTACCAACTCTATCTCATGCAAACAGATTCAGCCATACATATATTAAACCAATGAAAGAACAACAAGTTGGACAACAAGTTGCTAGTGAATCGAAACAGGCCTCACATGGCTTCACTAGACTTTGGTTTTGTATTTTGAACAAGAAAATGAGATGGATGACAAGGCAACTATGCTAGTGAATCGAAAGAGCCCCACACGGCTTCACTAGACTTTAAATTTTATTTTTTTTTCAAAAACATCATGATAACAAGATTACATATTACAAGGGATAGAAAATTGACACCTAATATTTAATGGTCTAAGAATATACATATTATTCTGTAAAAATAAAAATCTGAGTAAAACACTTCCTCCATGGACTACCATACAATCCACACATGCTGCTAGCTACCACATTAGTTTATCACTATAAAGAGGTAAATCATCCTCAAACATCGATTATTCAACTGAAATATTCATTTACACAAAATCACCCTCACTCTGACTTCTATCTTTGTGACTTTACATCACCAACTTCTTGGTCCAATATCACTACCAATAGGTCATGACAACACTTTAACTTATGCTACTATTTGGGTAGAAATATAGTTCCAATATTCTGCTAGACATTGTCCACAACTGTAACATGATTTTGAGAGGGACAATATACACTTAATACCTTAAGTTGGAATGCACGATTCCATCAGGATCAATATTTACATCAGAATCAGCATATATTGATGCACTAACAGACTCCTATCGAGTTTTTCCATAATTTTTAAAATCTTATAGAACGTAATCAAAAAGGACTATATCATGTATACTCTAAACTTTTTGCACTTGAATCAACCCAATAATGGGACAGTTTAGACTCTGAAGCACGAACTAAATCACAAAGAAGAAAAACATTCCTAAATGCCTAGTAGCCTCCTGTTTATAAGTGTGGCGCGCTACATACCCATAAATAGAACTCTACTCGACGCGATTTCGCAGACACCCTGGGACCATGAACCGTGCTCTGATACCAAGTTTGTCACGACCCGAGCCTAGGCCCTAGCCGTGACGAGCATCCCGAACCATGAAGGCCCGGAACACCCATTCTCTATCTGGTTATCATGCACAACATTCATAATCATAATAAAATGCGGAATTGAAACTGAGTACGGAAAACATGGTCAAGTTCTATAATATTTCTGAATAATACTATCTGACATCAGTCTACAAAATCTCTACTAAGAACATAAACATCTGTCTGAAAAGAAACTGGGACAATGCCCCCAGTAAACCAAAAACATAATAAATAAGATAATGTCTGACATAATTAGGCCTTTCAAATAATAGAAGGCTCACCACTGTGAGATCAAGTCTGCAAATCCGAGAATGTCTACTGAGTAGCTGGACCCCTAGACTGTGCCTCAGAACCTGGAAGGAGGGGGGGTCAGCACAAAAGTACTGGCACGCGAAGCAATCCAAAAAAATAGTATAATGGAACAGACATATATATATATATACATATTAAGTGAAAGCAATTTTTCATCAAGACATCATGTATAAAACTGTTTCTGAAAAATACATGGGCACTTTCTGAAAACATGTAACCTGTCTGTTCATTTCAAATCATGATCTGTGTTTTACTTCTGAGTTAGGTGGTATTCCCCTACAAGTCTGATATTCCACGGGCTGTATGGAATTCGCCATTGACTCGGCGGGGAAGCCCCCAACCCAAGTGTGCCGCAAGGGTTGGAGTGTCTGAGTCTGATACGCCACAGGACATTTAAGTCAGCGCATAATAGTATACCCGGGTCGGCAAACCACGGTTTTAGGCAATGAGTCGCTTGAACTCAAGCCCTCTTCGGGGAACCACCTAACATCTCTGTATGCCCATTTTTAACCTTTTTTGTACATGCAACATTCTGAATGTCTAAAATCATGAAAGTCTGAAATGTCTGTTAGTCTGAGTCTGATATAGCATTAGTCTGAGTTGGTATCGTCATACCAAGACTTGCAAGTCATGATTTTTCTGAGTCATAATGTATTAAGCAAGAGCTTTCATTCAAAACATAGTTTAGACCACCAAAACATGTAACTGATGTAAAGGATTTCATATTCCGAAACTTAAAGTTCAATTCATGCAGAAATTTCATCAAACACTTGGTGGTCAAATGTCTTTAGCAAGTTCATGTATTCAAAATTGAAACACATTCATTCATATATGTATATAAACTGTCAAATCTGTCCCTCAGTTGACAGTTTAGTAGACTGGAGTAAATAGATTATAACTTTTTACTCATATACTCAAATTGGATGAAACCAACTGCAATTGAAAGAGGACTCGAAGAGCTTTTGTTTGATATATTATAGATCACACATTTTATTATATACAGGGAGTTATGATCGTTTGAAATTGACCCTGAAATGCTGAAAACTGGGCAATAGTCTATGCGTTTTGCTACTGTTTTTGAATCCAAACGCAGCCTTATGCATTCCGAAAAATTCCAAAACTTATCCGAGATGTACTATGAGATTTACCGATCATAACTCAACTTGAAAATCTAAAAGAGGATGTCGGAAAGGTTGAAAAGTTGTATCCCGAAGATTGCCAGCTAAAATAACTCTAAGTCCTCATTACACTTAGAATTTTTTTCAAGTTTTTAAGTCTAAGGGCACTCTATTAAAGGCTAATCCATGCACGACTTTTACAGGGTGTTACATGATTCATGATTTTCAGCTTTCAGTTATTTTAGCCAATGTGAGTCATTTATACTTAGCATGCATTATTTTACAAGATTATATGAACATTGAGACATTGTTTTACTTATGCATTCACCCTCATATGGTCAGTACATTCCAAAAGTACTGATCTACAAATACGTCTATGTGCTACATTGTTTAATAATATAAGTATCAGTTCAGTTATAGTCCATATATCACGATCATACAGTTGTAGATTCCAGCCAACAGATGATGAGTCCTCCTACTTCGGGGACTTCAATTAGATGTTATTTATGTACTTTACTTTCTTACTCATATGTATTGATTAGTGGTAGTTGGAGTCACCTCCCAGCTATCTATAGTCAGTATAGTAGAGGCTTCACAGATGTCAGTCAGAGTCAGTCATGTAATTTCAGTTCCGTTCTTCAGTTTTATCAGAATGCAAAATTATATCAGTATTGTATTTTTTTCCAGATTTCATCATTCATATATTTCTGCATAGTAACCTCAGTCATTTTATACATATTTAAATCAGTTGCTTAATAGTATACCAGTACAAAGGTTGGCTTGGGATTACTTGTGGTCCTAAGCATCGTGTGACGACTAAGGGGTAGTCTCGGGTCGTTATAAACTTGGTATCAGGGCACAGAGTTCAAGTGTCCTAGGGTGTCTATGAAGCCTTGTTTAGTAGAGTCTTCCGGAATGGTGTGGAGACGTCTGTACTTTTCCTCGAGAGGTTACAGGACATTTAAGAAATATTTTCCTTCTTCATGCTCTAGATCATGCTGTAAAGTTGTTCTCTTAGAATCTTCTATCTATTTGTGTGTTACCTCAAAATTTCCTCATATATGACTTATTCTTGAGATAACATGATTAGTAAGTTCCAATTCCTCCCAAGATGATGCCCTCAAATTTACTATTAGTAATTTTAGAAGTCACACAAGGGGCTTAAGAAGAGCTCACTAGTGTGTTATAAGTTCCTCAAGTTGAAAGTTATGATCTCATCCTTATGAGTTATTCAGTTAAGACAGAGTAAGATATGTATTCAGATTCTCGATAACCCTTCAATACAGATAGTTCTCATGAGAAGAGATGGTGTGAACCTAGATTGTTAAATAGAGTTTGCATTCAAGGGATATTAAAACCTAGAGTGTTATGATAATAAGTAGTAGAGTCTTCTTATAGTTGGAAGTATGGGTATAGAAGTGTAGTGACAAGAAAAGTGGGAATGACGATTGATAAAAAGTATAGAGATAAACTTATACATGTTAGCTAGTTTGTGTTAAGGTGATATGTCCTTATGTATTAGTTTAGTGGAAGGTAGATAAGGAGTTATGAGTTAAGGTGAGTTATTGTTTGCTTGAAGTAGGAAAGGAGTTATTAATGGTATTTATTGTGCTAGAAAAGTTTAGGTTATTAATGAAAGTATTTGATGGTTGAGTATCATTAATTTAGGAGTATAAATGGGTAAATAGTAGTGATGTGTAGAAGTAGTATGTTCTAATGTATTATAACAAGATAGGACATATGATTATGATCAATTATTGTCGTTATGAAGTTCTAGTAGACTAGTGTTTCTTGATGTCTTATTTCATAGATTCCAAGTGGGATTAGTATGTGAGATTAGGTTGTTAATCATGACTAGCACTAGACGCTAATTTTGAATAGTAGATGATCATCAAGGTGGAAATAACAATTTCTTGGTTAGTGCGGCTAGTTGTATGGAAGTCTCCTGTAGGCTTGAATAGTGTATATAAGAGTTTAAGTTCATTTATTCGTAATTTAATATGATGTTGTAGGTATGACATAGAGGTGTGTAACGCCCTGAGTCTACACCCTGGGCGTCACATGGTGCTTACGACCCCAAAGGATCCTAAGCTAACCCATGACTGGTACCTACCGTGAGTACTGAATAATCATACTGAAAATATATGCGAAAATTAGGCTGAAAATGCCACAGGGTTCATAAACTGAAAATAGATACTGAATACTAATAATAATACTAAATAACTGAACATCTTTCTAAAATAGTCTAGTCCGAAAGCCTCTAACTGTCTGAATGTAGAGTTGATGGGACAAGTCCCCAAATAACTCTGACTACTGAACATGCTAAATCTTCTGAAAATTTGAAATAAAAATAATATCCTCGATGGATGAGGACTCACTACTGTATCTGCTGATGATAGCCCGAGCTGCTAAGTACGTTCAAGACCGTAACGTCTAAACCAATGATATGAGACATCATAGCGCAAAGAAAGAGTATGTGTCAGTACGTGGAATGTACTGGTATGCTAAGTGAGGTAGGCTGATATACATGGGTTCATATGCATAAGATGATAAATGACTGAATGAATATCATAAAGTAATTGTATGAGAGTACATGCAATATTGTAACTAATTAACATGGTGAATATGCAATACTACGCATACAACGTCTGTCTGAATTAGACTGAAATTGAAATACTGAGTTCTAGTAATTGAATACTAAAAACTGAAAGTTTAGACTAATACTGAAGTATTGAATTCTGATGGCTAAGTAACTGATAATTGATAGCAATTGATAGCCATGGTTTTGTAGAACTGTCTGAGTTCTTTACTGAATACTGAGACTGAATACGGGATACTAAGTACTGAATACTGAAATTGTGACTGTGGGAGTGCTCATCTAACCGACATACCCCGATTATGAACTGAGTTGGGGTCCAACATGTGATACAGTTGGAAGGGTGTTAGCACCTTGCCAAGGGATACTAACAATGCTGGGTCAACCCTAATCTAGCAGAAAGACTCATAAAATGTATATATGATTGCGTCAACCCTAGTCTGGTAGAAGGACAACTTACCCTCGCTGGCTACGTAGTTCTGTAATGTTGGGACTGCTATAAGAGTCAAACCCTCTGCTGGTAGGAATGCCCTCATCCCTGGGTTCGCTCGGTGCTGAATCCTACTCTCAACTAAATAGACACTGATCACTAGATTGTACTAAGCTTGACTTAACTGACACCGATTATGTTAATTGACTGAAATGGACTGAGTTCACTGAGTTCTAATAACTGACTGGGTACTACTGTTCTTGACCTTTACTGGGTCTATTCTATATCTACTGAGACTAAGTAAACAACTAGATTTTGGGTAGTAAATACCCCCAAGACTCAATAACATCAATAATAAAGCGTGACAAATTTTGAAAGCATAACAATAGTCAATTGTTCACAATTCATTCACTGAGGTAATTTGTTAAACACTTGGAAGTCATGAACTTGTACATGAATGAGAATACATGATAACATTTCATGATTACACTATTCAATTCACATGGACATTCTATCAAATACTTGAGGAACATAATTAATGCACATAATAAAGAACAACACATAAACATCATGACTATAACTTAAACTTGCAAATTCAAGGGTTTTAACATGAGAGATTCATAATTCAATACACATGCTAACATAATTTCATGGAAACTCATAAAGATCTTAACTTGGAACCCATATTACAACACAAACATGAGCATAATTCAATTTATAGTATGGAATCATAATTCAAGATTTGAAAAGGGGTTCTTGAACTCCAAGGGTGGAAGGAAACCCAAGGATGAACACCTAACATACCATGATTGTTAATTTTGTGAAGATTGTTTGTGAATTCTTAAAATTTAAAATTGAATGCTAAAGGGGCTAGGGTTTGTTCTTGAAAAAGAATGCCTTTGATTTTGAGTGAATTATGATAAGTGAGGCAAAAATGTTGTTTTGGGACCTAAATCCCGTGTTAGAGTAAGGGGGATAGACTGAAATACCCCTCTAAACTCGGGGTTAAATAAGCTGAAAATGCCCAGTGACACGATAGGCGACGTGCTGTGTCGATGGGGTCGATGCGATCAGCGACGCGTCATGTTGATGGGTACGACGCAATAACCAATGCGATACGTCCAGATCGTGTTGGCTTGATGTTTTTCCCATCCAAACATGACCCGAACGAAGTTCAAAATTTCTGAAACTCACCTAATATGACCTATTGACATCCCTGATCATGAATCAACTTAAAAATTGACATTCTAAGGTCGGAAAGATAAAAAATAAGATCATCCAATTTTGAAGGCTAGAAGTCTTAACACTTAGCTGAATTTTTCTAAGTCTAGGACCTCTTTTGGCATGCTATATAGGACTGGAATAATTAGAATTTTGTGAGGTCTTACAATATCTCCCCCTTGGGAACATTCATCCCCAAATGAGACTGACTGATCTGAGGGGGACTGAGGAACTGTACTTACACTGACATGCATAACTGAAGCATGACTAAATTCTTGAGATATGACACATGAATGAATTATTTCATGAATACATGAATGATATGAGAATGTTATGCAGCTGTAACTGAACATGGAATAGAGTAAATCTAAGGAAGACTGTTACCTTAGGCTGAGTCTGAGTTTGCAGAGAAGAGGTGAGGATACTTGGTTCACATGTCTGATTTTGCTTCCCAAGTAGCTCCCTCAACGGACTGATTCTGTCAAAGAACTATGACCAAGGAAACTTCTTTATTCGTTAGTCTCTGAATCTGACGATCAAGGATTTCGACTGGGTTTTCTTATAAGAGAGACTGCTCTGAACATCTACACTCTCTGTAGGGACTATAACTGTTGAGTCACCTATGCACTTTTTTAGCAAGGAGACGTAAGTCACTGGGTCCACTGATGCCAAGTCTGCAGACAACTCAAGCTCATAAGCTACCTTATCGAAATGATTGATAATCCTATAAGGACCAACATATCGAGGACTAAGCTTTCCCTTCTTGCCAAATTGCTTCACCCCCTTCATGGGAGAGATTTTCAAATACACGTTGTCAATCTCAAACTTGAGAATTTTTCTTCTCACATCCGCACAAGATTTCTGTCAACTCTGGGATGTCTTAATCCTCTCTCTGATTAACTGCACTTTCTCTAAGGAATCAAACACCAAGTCAGGCCCTACTATTGCGGCCTCACCTACTTCAAATCAACCAATGGGAGATCTACATCTCCTCCTATAAAGTGCCTCAAATGAAGCCATTTGAATACTGTAATGATAGTTGTTATTATACGCGAACTCAATCAAAGGTAAGTGGTCATCTCAACTGCCTTTAAAGTCAACAATACATGCTCTCAACATATATTCTAAAGTCTGAATGGTTTTTTTTGCTTGACCATATATCTGAGGGTGAAAGGTTGTACTGAGGTGAACTTGGGTACCAAGACCCTTTTAGAAGGCTTTCTAAAAATGAGAGATGAACTGCGTACCTCTATTTGAAATGATGGATAATGGGACACTGTGCAATCTAACCAACTCTCTAACATATAGCTTGGCATAATCCTCGACTGAGTAAAAGGTATGAATTGGCAAAAAATGGGCTGACTTGATCATCCTGTCTTCAATGAAACAAATCAAATCATGATGATGACGAGTACGAGGCAAACCCGTCACGAAGTCCATGTTTACTTCTTCCCACTTCCAAGTAGGAATACTGAACTCCTGCATAGACCCACTAGACTTCTTATGCTCAATCTTCACTTGCTGACATGTAGAGCACTGAGCCACAAACTCTGCAATATCTCTTTTCATCTCACTCCACCAATACACTTCCCACAAATCACGATACATCTTAGTGGACCCTGAATGAATCGATTAATGGACACAATGTGCTTCAGCAAGAATCAGCTGTCTCACGCCATCCACACATGGCACACATAGTCTACCCTGACAACGCAACAGACCATTTCCTCCTTGGGAGAAAACCTCTACTTTTTGGTCTCTGACTGACCCTTTCAACTTAATAAAACTGGGATCTCTGTCCTGCTTTTCTTTTACTTCAGAAACCAAAGATGATTCTGAACTATTCTGCACCCACACACTACCCTCAGCCGAATGGACCAAATGGAAACCTAGTCTGGCAAGATGATGAACTTCCTAAACTAACTTCTTTTTACCATCTTCAATGTGAGCAACACTACCCATGGACAATCTACTGAGAGCATCAGCCACTACATTGGTCTTGCTCGGGTGATACAGAACACTCATGTCCTAATTTTTCAACAACTCTAACCATCTTCTCTAATGCAAATTTAAGTCTTTCTGAGAAAATACATACTGTAAGCATTTGTGGTCTGTGAACACATTAACATGCACCCCATTCAAATAGTGCCTCCAAATCTTTAAGGCAAACACAAAAACTGCTAACTCTAGATCATGGGTGAGATAATTCTTTTCATGAGACTTAAGTTATCTAGAGGTATAGGCCACAACCTTACCCTTCTGCATCAAAACACACCTTAAACCAACTCTGAACGCATCGCAATACACAATAAACCCATCTGAACCGTTGAGCAAGGTCAAAATTGGGGTTTTAGTGAGTCAAGTTCCAGTGGTCAGATTCTTGTGAGAAGAGTTTTTAGGAGTTGAAGACATGCAATAGATAAAAATCCTTCAACAAACCGTCGGTAATAACCAGTCAAACCCAAGAAACTCCTGATATCTAATGGAGAGATGGGTCTGGGCTAGTTTCTCACTGCTTTGGTCTTTTGAGGATTAACTCTAATGCCATCGCCGAAAACTATATGACCAAGAAAAGCTACTGACCTTAGAAAAAATTCGTACTTACTAAATTTGGCGAACAACTGATGGGCTCTAAGAGTCTGTAATACTATTTTGAGATGGTCTGCGTGATCACTCTCACTGCGGAAGTAGACAAGAATGTTATCTATGAAGACTATGACGAACATGTCCAAGTACTGCTTGAATACGCAGTTCATCAAGTCCATGAAAACTGTTAGGGTATTGGTAAGACCAAATGACATGACTAGGAATTCGAAGTCACCATATCGAGTTCTGAAAGCTATTTTTGAAATATCACATTCTCTAACTCTAAGCTGACGATAGCCTTATCTGATGTCTATCTTAGAAAAGTAACTGACACCCTGAAGTTGGTCAAATAAGTCATCGATTCTAGGAAGTAGATACTTATTCTTGATGGTGACTTTTTTCAACTAACGGTAGTCAATACACATTCTGAGATAACCGTCTTTCTTACGCATGAATAAAACTGGTATGCCCCATGGGGAAACACTGGGTCTGATGAATCCCTTATCTAGGCGGTCTTTCAACTGCTCTTTTAATTCTTTAAGTTTAGTTGGAGCCATTTTATATAGAGTAATAGAGATGGGTTGAGTATCTAAAAGAAGGTTTATTCCGAAGTCAATTTCCCTTTCGGAAGGAACTCCGGGAAGATCTTCGGGAAACACATCTGGAAATTCACTTACTACTGGAACTGACTCAAGATTAGGGGTCTCGAAACAAGAATATTTAACTCGAACGAGATGATACACACACCCCTTAGATATCATCTTTCTCGCTCTAAGGTATGAAACAAGTTGACCCCTAAGTGCTGAAGTACTACCCCTCTATTCTAGGATAGGTTTATTTGGGAATTGAAAATAGACAACTCTATTACTACAATCAACTGAAGCATAGCATGAATAAAGCCAATCCATGCTGAGAATATCGTTAAAATCTGTCATCTCTAACTCTACTAAGTCTGCTGAAGTAACTTTCTGAGATATCATAACCGGACAGTTCCTGTATACCCGCTGGGCTATGATAGACTTACCCACTGGGGTAGAGATTGAGAAAGGATCTACTAGGATTTCATGACTGACTCTGAAGTCAATAGCTATATAAGGAGTTAGAAAGAACAAAGAAGCTCATGGATCTAGCAAAGCATAAACATGTAAATGATAAACTTGTAACATACCAGTGACCACAATCAGGAGAACTTTCTTGATCCTATTGGGACTGGAGTGCATAGAGCCTTTTTGGGCATTGACGCCTTATCCTTATTACCATTTTATAATCTAGGCACCGGAGCACTGGCTGAGGAAAAAGCTAAAACTGAAGATTTTGGGCAGAACTGAGAACGATTACCACCCTTTAACTTAGATTGAGTGAAGTTGAAGCTACCTATTCTAGCCCTCTTGTTCTCCCTCTCTTTCTCTTTAGTCTTTTGCTCTTCTATCTATTGAGCATGGGAAATCAACCAAGCCAAGTCCATCTCCTTAATCAACATTGCGGTTCTATTCTCCTTAACCAAACTGTCAGATACACTAGACACAAACTTACTCATCTTAGACCTGCTATCAGCTACTACATGAGGAGCATATCTGGCTAACTGAGTAAACTTGAGGGAATACTCTTTCACTGTCATGCTGACCTGATTCAGGTTAATAAACTCTAAAACCTTGGCTTCCCTCAACTCCAACGGAAAAACCTATCTAAGAAGGCAGTAGCAAACTCTTCCCATTCTATGAGCCCTGCATCTGCGGCCCTATCTGCCTTTCACTACTTAAACCATGTGTGAGCCACATCCTGCAACTGATAGGTAGCTAACTCAACACTCTCACTAGCGGTTACCTCTATAATATTTGTTACCTTCTGGACCATGTCAAGGAATTCCTGTGAGTCCTCTTCAGAATTAGACCCTGAAAATAATGGAGGATTCATTCGGGTGAAGTCCTAAATTCTAGCTGTAGCAGCATTGGCCACTGGGTTGGCCTGAACAGCAGTTGGGCGTTCATTCTAGGTTACTACCGAATGAGTTAGAGTGGTAAAAGATGCTCTGAATTCTGCGTGAGAAACATGCTCGTCCAGGGGATCTGCCTGAACGGGTGAAGGTTTTGGCTAGTTTCCCGTTCTTCTTCCGTTAGTCTTTTTGAGAGGCATGTTCTGTAAATGAAAGGGAAAATTAGATTAGACAGAGAATTTAACTTGAGTGCATGCTCACTCGCATGATATGAATACTGAAAGAAGGGAAACTTTTCCTAAAAATGTCTCATAGCCCCTTGTCCATAAGTGTGGTGCGCTACACACAAATGTACAAGACTCTACTTGACGCGACTTTCAGACTCCCTAGGACTCTTTAGAACCTTAGTCTTTGATACCAAGTTTGTAATGCTCTGAGTCTACATCTTGGATATCATACGGTGCTTACGACCCCAAAGGATCCCAAGCTAACCCATGACTGGTACCTGCTGTGAGCACTGAATAATCATACTGAAAATATATGCAAAAATTAGACTAAAAATGCCATAAGGTTCATAAACTGAAAATAGATATTGAATACTAATATTAATACTGAATAACTGAACATATGTCTGAAATATTCTAGTCCGAAAGCCTCTAACTGTCTGAATATAAAGTCGATGGGATAAGTCCCCAAATAACTCTGACTACTGAACATGCAAAATCTGCTGAAAAGCTAAAATAAAAATAATATCCTCGATGGATGAGGACTCACTACTATATTTGTTGCTGATAGCCTGAGCTGCTAAGTACGGTCAGGACCCTGAGCGTTGAAACCTATGATATGAGACATCATAGCAAAAAGAAAGAGTATGCATCAGTATGTAGAATGTGCTGGTATGCTAAGTGAGGTTGGCTGATATACATGGGTTCATATGCATGGGATGATAACTGACTGAATGAACATCATAAAGTAACTAGATGAGAGTACATGCAATACTGTAACTAATAAACATGTTGAATATGCAATACTACGCATACAACGTCTATCTGAATTAGACTGAAACTGAAATACTGAGTTCTGGTAACTGAATACTGATAATTGAAAGTTTAGACTAATACTGAAGTATTGAATTCTGATGGCTAAGTAACTGATAATTGATAGTGATGGTTCTATAGAACTGTCTGAGTTCTTTACTGAATACTGGATACTGGATACTAAGTACTAAATACTAAAACTACGACTGTGAGAGTGCTCATCTAACCAACATACCCCGATTATGAACTAAGTTAGGGTCCAACCTGTGATCCCAGTTGGAAGGGTGTTAGCACCTTGCCAAGGGATACTAACAATGTTAGGTCAACCCTAATCTGGTAGGAAGACTCGTGAAATGTATATATGATTGTGTCAACCCTAGTCTGGCAGGAGGACGACTTACCCTGTACTGGCTACGTAGTTTTGTAATGTGGGGACTGCTATAAGAGTCAAACCCTCTGCTGGCAGGAATACCCCCATCCCTGGGTTCGCTCGGTGTTGAATTCTACTCTCAACTGAATAGACACTGATCACTAGATTGTACTAAGCTTGACTTAACTGGCACTGATTGTGTTAATTGACTGAAATAGACTGAGTTCACTGAGTTCTGATAAATGACTGGGTACTACTGTTCTTGACCTTTACTGGGTCTATTCTATATCTACTGCGACTAAGTAAACAGCTAGATTTCGGGTAGTAAATACCCCCAGGACTCGATAGCATCAATCATAAAGCGTGACAAATCATGAAAGCATAGCAAAAGTCAATTGTTCACAATTCATTCGCTGAGGCAATTTGTCAAACACTTGGAAGTCATGAACTTGTACATGAATGAGAATACATGATAACATGTCATGATTACACTATTCAATTCACGTGGATATTTTATCAAACACTTGAGGAGCATAATTAATGCACATGATAAAGAACAACACATAAACATCATGACTACAACTTAAACTTGAAAATTCAAAGGATTTAACATAAGAGATTCATAATTCAACACACATGCTAACATAATTTCATGGAAACTCATAAAGATCTTAACTTGGAACCCATATAACAACACAAACATGAGCATAATTCAATTCATAGCATAGAATCATAATTCAAGATTTGAAAAGGGGTTGTTGAACTCTAAGGGTGGAAAGAAATGCAAGGATCAACACCTAATATACCTTGATTGTTAATTTCGTGAAGATTGTTGGTGAATTCTTAAAATTTAAACTTGAAAGCTAAAGGGGCTAGGGTTTGTTCTTGAAAAGAAATGCCTTTGATTTTGAGAGAATTATGATTAATAATGCAAAAATACTATTTTAGGACCTAAATCCCGTGTTAGAGTGAAGGAAAAAGACTGAAATACCTCTCTAAACTCGGGGTTAAATGAGCTAAAAATACCAAAGTGACGCGATAGGCGACGTGCCGCGTCGATAGGGTCGATGTAATCAGTGATACATCGCGTCGATGGGTACGATGTGATAGCCAACGCAATGCATCAAGATCGCATTGGATTGTTATTTTGCCCATCCAAACATAACCCAAACGAAGTCTAAAAATTTTGAAACTCACCCAATATGACCTATTGACATCCCTAATTATGAATCAACTTAAAAATTGATATTCTAAGGTCGAAAAGATTGAAAATAAGATCATCCAATTTTGAAGGCTAAAAATGCTTCTAAGTCTTAAGACTTAGCTGAATTTTTGTAAGTTTGGGACTCCTTTTGGTAAGGGTGTCAAACGGACCGGCCCACTAAAGGAAACCGGGCCGGTTTGACTCGGTCCGGTAAGCCCAAGGGCTTTAAGGGCCCGGGTTCCGGTCCGGTTGGGTTTTGAATTTGGCCCGATTAACCCGGACCGGATCCAATCCGGTTAGGGCCCGCCGGTTAACCGGCCCAGCCCGGATAAGCTTATTTAATTTTTTATTTATTTTTAAGATTTTGGTAAATTGGGCAAAACTAGCCATTGGCCAAACGCTATAACGGCTAGTTTGGGATCAAATATTAAAAAAAAATATATATATAAACTCATTTTTTAACTCCAAAAAAAATTCTTTAAATACCCTACACTTTCAAATCATTTTCCACACAATTTTTTATTCTCTCAAGTCTCAAATCTCATTCTCTCTCAAATCTCATTTCTCAATTCTCAAATATTCTATCTATTAATTTCTAAAGTGCTCACTTTAATTTTTTTAATTTTGTGATTACTAAGTACAAGTGGAAGTTTCTAAAGTCGCAACCTTCGGATACTTCCAAAATTTGGTATTGTCGTTTCATCTCTTACTTTTAATTTTTAATTAGTGTATTAATTGTTGAATATTTATTTTTATTACTTTTTGTGTATTTTAAATATTTTTTAGTTTGATTTATACTATGAATAAATTAAGAAACCTCGGTAAAAGTGTCAAAAAAAATTGTCCCGAAAGTGGTAGTGGTGGAAAAAAGCGAATTACTAGTGGTAGAGGTACTTCAAGTACTAGATATACCCGTGTGCCTTCGCTTCCGGTACCACTTAGTCAATCTTTTGAGGAAGAAATAGGTGTAGGTGCTCACGATATGGATTATTTAGAAGTTCAGGAAAATTACGGTATAGAAGAAGAAAATGAAGTAGATGCGGTTGATTTAGATGAAGATGATCAAAATATTGGTGAGACACCCGAAGTAGGAAATGCTAACGTTAGATCCGAATCGTTAATCTCCCTCCCCGTCCTCCCCGTGCCCCAAGAGCTCGTAAACAAACTAGTGTTGCATGGAAATTTTTTGAACGTATATCAGATACTGAGGTGCAATGCAATATTTGTCAAAAAATATATAAGCATAAAAGAGGAGGCAAGCAAGGGGGTACGGGTACGTTAATGAGACATTTAGCTGAAGACCACAAAAGAGAGTTAAAAATTGCATAAGGTGGTGAGGCTGTTGGTGGGCCCACACAAACTAGAATGGACCCAACAACCAATCACATAACGAAGAAGTATAATAAATTGAGAGACCGAGAAGAAATAGCAAAAATGATAGTTGTAGGTTGTTTGCCTTTTAGTTTTCCTTCTTCTGATGCTTTTATTCATTATATTCAAGCAAATTTATAATCCTATGTTTAATGGTATTCCTAGAAGTACTTGTCGGTCTGATATTTTTATACTTCATTCACAATATTATTTTTATTTATCTACATTGTTAAAAAATATTCAATTTAGAATATCCCTAACTTCTGATTTTGGTCATGCTGTAAATAAAAATGATTATTTAACCGTTACTTGTCACTGGATGGATAGTAATTTTATGATGCAAAAACGTATTCTTGTTTTTTTATATGATAAAGATCGTAAACATACTGGACAATTTATTGCTGACTCGATACATAAAGTTGCAGCATTTTATGGTATCGAAAATAAAACCTTATGTATCGCTTTTGATAACGCTTCTAACAACAAGACTGCTATAACAAAGTTGAAATCTAAGCTATCACCGTCGTTACCTGAAATTTTTCATATTAAGTGTGCATGTCATATATATAATTTAATTGTAAAAGATGGTCTTAAGTTTTTTGAGATTTATATTGAAAAAATCCATCTGGATGTTGGTTTTATACAAGGAAATAATCTTAGATCGAGAATTAAAGAATTTAAAGTTAAATGCCAAGAACTTGCACCGATATTGTTTCCTGAGGAAATTGATATTAGATGGAATTCTACGTATGATTTTTTAAAAACTTGTTATAAATATAGAGTTCCTATTACATTAGATTTTAACCAACATTGTGGTTCATTTGTTGATTCTGCCGATTGCATGCTACTTGATTCTGATTGGGTTGTAATTAATGATCTTGTTAAGTTTTTGGAAAAAATTTATGTAGCTACGGTTGAATTTTGCGGTGCTTATTATCCTACTGTTTGTAATATTTTGGGATATATAACCGATATTTCTGGTTTGCTCAAAGAATATAAAAATAAAGAAGGTTATGAAAATGTTGTTGGTGCCATGTTTACTAAATTTTAAAAATATTTTTTCCCGATTCCCCCTATTTTCTTGGTTGGTGCTATGCTAAATCCGTGCATTAAATACCATACTATGTTCCACTTTAGTACTCTTATTTATCGTAACTTAGAAATAAATACTAACAATGATTCTGAACAAGTACAACCTGATTTGTGGACGGCTACGTCTGATGCAAATGCTTACATAGATAAATTATATAGCCACTATGCTGATTTAGTTGATTTAGTTGTACCGACACATATCAGTCCAACTATCGCTCTTCATCCTCCCGAGGTGCCATCATTTTCTAAAAGGCCGGCACATTGTGGTTTTCCTGATTCCTTTTATGATTTACCTTGTTGGAATAATGTTGATGAGGGAGCTTGCACATCAACTTATCGGGAAGAGCTTAAGTATTATTTTTGGTCACCGCCAGAGGATCGCAGACGATGGATCAACACGTTGGATTGGTGGAGGAATAATGAATCACAATATCCTGTGCTTTCAAGATTAGCTAGAGATATCTTGAACGTTCTAATGTCAACCGTTGCATCAGAGCGCGCCTTTAGTCAGGGACGACAACAACTTGGAGACAACCGACACTCATTGGGAAGCAATTCAATGAATGTTCTAGTTTGCCTCAGAGATTGGATTAGAGCAGAAAGAAGAAATCAAGGAATGGAACCGGAGCCGAATGACGAACAGAAACTTGAAAAAATTATGACTTCGTGGGAGAACTCAGCAGAATCAAGCCCAATGCATGGGTTAGCCCCCGTTGAATTTGACTATCCTATGCAAGTTTCCGTTAATATTAACATGGATGAGTTGGAAAAAATGATGCATAATTTGTAGATTTTTTATTCATGTAAGTTATAAATTTTGGATCATTTTGCAATCAATAAAATTCAATATTCATTAATTAACTAGCAAGAATTATTAATTTATTATATTAAGTAGTATATGTTTTGTATATTATTGTATATATCTTCTATACACATGTATATTTAACGTATATATTTAATGTATCCAAGTGTATATGTTTTACAAATTAGTATATAACTATATATATATATATATATATACATATTGTAGTATATATAAATGTATATTGTAGAATAGTATATATTTTATTTAAAGTGTACATATATATTGAATGGTGTGTATATATCTTCTATAGACGTATATATTTAACGTATACATGTGTATATGTTTTATAAATTAGTATAATATAACTATCTATATATTGTAATACATATATATTGTAGTATATAGTTTATTTAATTTTAAAGTAGTACATATATATTGAATGGTATGTATATATCTTCTATAGACGTGTATATTTAACGTATACATGTGTATATGATTTATAAATTAGTATGTAAGTATGTATATATATATATATATATATATATATATTGTAGTATATATATACTTTATTTAAAATAGTACATATATATTGAATGGTGCGTATATATGTGTATATATTATATCTTCTATAGACTTATATCTTTAACGTATACAAGTGTATATATTTTATAAATTAGTATATAAGTATGTATATATATATATATAGTAGTAAATATATATATATATATATATATATATATATATATATATATTGTAGTATATACTTTATTTAAAGTAGTAGTAAATATATATTGAATGGTGCGTATATATGTGTATATATCTTCTATTGACGTATATCTTTAACATATACAAGTGTATATGTTCTATAAATTAGTATGTAACTATATATATATACATATTGTTGTATATATATATATGTATATTGTAGTATATATTTTATTTAAAGCAGTACATATATATTGAATGGTGCGTATATATGTGTATATATCTTCTAAAGTAGTATATATTTAACATATACAATACATGTGTATATGTTTTATAAATTAGTATATAACTAACTAACTAACTAACTAACTATATATATATATATATATATATATATATATATATATATTGTAGTATATGTTTTATTTAAAGTAGATAAGTAGTACATAAATATTGAATGGTGCGTATATATGTGTATATATCTTCTATAAGCGTATATATTTAACGTATAAATGTGTATATGTTTTATAAATTAGTATATAACTATATATATATATATATATATTGTAGTGTATATATATATATATATATTGTACTATTATAGTATATTTTTTATTTAAAGTAGTACGTATAGTCATATATAATTATATATTGAATGGTACGTATATATGTGTAATTGTTTATATATTTTTTTTAAAAAATATATTGTATAATTGTAGTGTATATAGTGTATATTGAAGTGTATATAGTGTATATAATTTTAGTGTATATAGTGTATATTGGATTTTTTATTTTTTTTAAACGGGTTTGACCGGTTTTTAACCAGGTTTGACCGGGTTTAGGTGGGTTTAACCGGGTTGGGTTAAGTGGGCCGGTTCAGAGTTGTTTTCAACATTTTTACTGTTGAACCCGGAACCGGCTCGGCCCACCTAACCCCAACCCGAACCAGAACCGGCCCACAACCCGAATAAACTAAACGGGTTGGTTCCAGATTGGCCCGACCCGGCCCACTTGACACCCTTACCTTTTGGCATGCTATATGGGACTGAAATAATTAGAATTTTATGGGGTCTTACAAGATGTGCCCAAGGTGATATGGGGCTGCATTATTTTCAAAGTTTATTAAGTGTTGTGTGTTATTAATAGTACCCTTGAGTGGTTAAGTGGAAGAAGGCTAGCTATATAGTGCATGGTATTCCTAATAGCTAAGTTGAGAAGTTATGGATAGATGATGTTGAGCCTGTTGGTATGATTTTGATTCTCATGGTTTAGAGAAAAAATATAAGTTTAGAAATTTGATATTAGTTGGCTATGACGGAAGTAGTATAGTTCATTAAAGGTTTGAGGATATCCATGTTAAGTGTTAGAATCTAAGTTTGAATCTTTGAAGATTGAGCTAATAGAAATAAGAGTTGAAACTCTAGATGGTGTGAACTCAGGATATGGTGGTACTCATGAAGATTCTAAGTTAGTAAGTGTCCAAGTTATTATATGATAACTATTGGGGCTATAGAAAGATAGAGTTTTATCTCAGAAGCAAGTATTAGCAGTGGGTTTTACACTTTCAGGTGTATTCTTTCACGGTAAGTTTATTATGTATGTGTATTGTTATATCTCAGACTCTAGAGTACAGTGATTGTAGTCCAGTTTAGAGTTTAGTAAAGGGTACCCCAAGCTTAGGATGATGACTTAAAGTTAAGGGTGGAGATGATAGAACAAGTTTTAAAGTCAGGCCATCAAATTCTAGTAGTAATGCCAGAGTATTGTAGAACATCAGTAGGGGAAGAAGATGTCCGACCCATTCTTATCCCAGTGCAAAGATTTCAGTCATCACAATATCTACTCATGCCTTACACATCATCTCCATGATCACAGTTCATGTTCATACACATCATAGAAAATAAAGTACATTTTCAGTTCCCAGTATAAGGAGTTTCAGTTCATTCAGCAGTTGGAATCACATTCTATAAGCTATGAACTCATGACTCATGTACTCATGCTTTACAGTATGTTCAGTTCCAGTACTCATGCAACACTCTTAACGATCAATGAAATTCATATTTATATCATGTACGTCCTGTGATTAAATCTCTTTGATGAATCCATACCTTTGACACTCTATTCCTCAGGGCTCAGTTAAGTGTCAAAGTTATGTATAGTATTCTTTTGTGCTTCAGGTTCTTATGCGTTAGCCCTTCAGTGACCTCTTCCTATGTTATGATAGTGGTGATGATAATGGATAAGAAATGGATTAGATGAGAGAAAGTTGATGACCCTCACTAAGAAATATTATTTATGCCTTTCTATCTAAGTCTAGAAGACGAAGGAATATTGAGGTAAATCTATGGTATATTTCATAGCCAGTTGAGAATTCTGGATAGGTCTTCTTAAGCATAGTGCGAGAAAGTTGTTGTTGATAGAGGTTTAGAGAATATGAGAAGTATGCCTTTATGGGTGTTTGCTTTGAAGTTCATATGTGGTTATAATGATAGGCTTGAATGTCATGTTGGAATGTAAGTAGGGGAAAACATTATGCGCTAGTGAATCCATAGTAAGATTTCATAATTAGTCATTGAAGTGTTAAGGCATGTTATGATTATGGTATAAATAATATTTAACTGTGATTGAATCATGTGGTTTAGACTGGTATTATGGTGTAGCGTGTGTCATCTTGTGATTTCGAGTCAGGCTTGACCATGGTGAGAGAATTTAGTTCAGTTTAGACTTTAGTAGATGGATTTATCAATGCCCATGTGAAAATTATAAGTTGAACCAAATGAATATGGTATTTTAAAAGGAATAGTATAGTTGAGGGAGTATTTGAGAAATATTGCTAAGCTTTGAAAGTAAGAAGTTGCATTGCCTAAGGCCTTGTGATTCTATCCTAGCTTATGGTTTATGTGTCTATGTCCCATGTTACAGAGTTATAGCCATGTTACGATTTCTTATTTAGATATCTTACTCAGATCATGCCCAAGAATTATTTGCTCCATAATATCATTAGAATTTTTTAGAAGAGTGTTAGAGAAATGCATCATTTGAGTGTGGTCAGCCAGTATGGTCCAGTTCATAGAGTCTGTGATCCATTTTAGTAATCAAGCAGATAAGCTCCTATAGATTTCCAACTTCCCGTTCAGTCTTACTACCCAAAGTTTTGCGAGTAAGGCTATTCCAAGAGGTAATTTGTTTGCTTCATTTACTTTACGAATTCAGCAAAGTCTATGCATCAGGCATCAGTTTCAGATTCAGATATTAAGACATGATTCAGTCTGTAAGTGTCTTGTGTATCATGTTTCAGACTCAGCATGCAATCACATTCCAAGTCATGCATGTTCAGTATACGGTCTTTGTTACCTTAGCACAGTACTCTCAGTCTAACCAGTCTCATTCGAGGATGAATGTTTCTAGGGGGAGATATTGTAACACCTCGTAATATCCTTAGTTCAGTTCAGTTCAGCTCCCAGTGCTTACATAAGAAGCTTAGAACCTGAAAATTTCACTAAGTGATGGAGACTTAGTCATATATTTGACTCCTTAACTTCTTGAATTTTAAGTTGACCTTCCAAGCTCTGAGACGATGGTTTTTGAGTTGATTCATGTTCAGGGATGTAAGGAGCATGTCTATAATACCCCAAACTTTTCTTAGTTCCGTTTAGCTCCTAGTATGTCAAGGGTTAAATTTAAAAAGTGAATAACTCTTGATACGTGTAGAATTTTCCAGCTCTAGACACACCAAATTGTATATAATTGAGTCATCTTTCCAACGATACCAATTTGGCCTAAATCCGATATCCGGGTGAGAAGTTATGGCACTTTTCGCAAAAGGCAGTAGCTCACCGCGATTAGGCCGCATCACGATGAACCCCAAAATCCCGTTCGTCTCTTTCCAATAGCTCACGGCGATTGGCCAGTGTCGTGCCAGAAATCGCGGTGGAGCAGTCACCACGTCGCGTTGGAGTTCAATTTCACACTCGTCCTTTTTCAGTGAATCATCGCGATAACGTCGCGTCGCGTTGGAGTGCAAATTCGCACTCGTCCTTTTTCCAGTGATATAATGAGATAGCATCGCGTCGCGCCATCATGCAAAATGGTACTCGTCCCTTTCCAATCAGCCACCGCAATGGCGCCGCAGTACAAAATCGGGACTCTAGTTTCGAACTTAAAATTTCAAGGGGTAATTTAGTATTTTTCCAAGCCCCCAAATCATGAGAAATAATATATTAAACTTATTCTAAGCCTAATACGCTCACTTTCACCAAAATTTCTCTCCAAGAAATTCTAGAGCTTCAATTTTAAACCTCAAAAAATCTAAACTTCACCATTTTTTCCAAGATAACCCAAAGTTCAAGGTTCCCAATTCAAGATCTTCAAGAAACAATCTTTAAAAGAACAAATAGGGATTCAAGATCAAGTGTTTTCATCAATTTCATTACTTAAGGTATGTGGAGTTATGAAAAAGGATACTCCTTTTATTCTTGTGCCCAAAAATTAGTTTTTAAAGTTGAATTTACATGAAATTATATGATTTGTAGTTTAGGGTTCATACCCAATTATCATTATTTGAAGATTATGATGTTACAAGTGATTTAAATGTTGAATTGCATGTCTACTTTCACATCTTTATGTGTGTGACTTGATTCTACAGATTTAGAATTGATTTTCATTATCTTGACTAGAATTATTAAAGAATTTCAAGATTTTATTATTGAGCATGAACTTTGTGATGATTTTATATAAGTTTATATCATGAGTTTTAAGCCCTAAGTTTAAGTATTGATATTTCAAGAAGATTATGCTTTCTAGCATCCCATGATTAGTCTATATTTAGATTTTGAACAAGATTTGATCTTTTGATCCTCAGCTAAGATATGGAATCCACTTTATAGTTTTGATTACAAATTTTATTACAGTTTAAAGTAAACTGATGCATAACTGATTTTCATTGTAAAGCCTTATATTAGTTTTAAAGTGGATTTCCTACAGAATGAGCATACAGATTAAAGGGAGTAGTATTTAGCATCGAGTTAGGTATGTGTCCTAGTTCACATGCCCCAGAACTACGAGCCAACATAGGTACAGATTCAGATTATTCCCATTTATATGGATGACAGATACAGATTGTGATCACTTAACTCAGGTTATACTCCTTGGCAAGAGTATGACATCTCTCCCCAACGTGAGGTTTTCCCATAAGGGAACTAGACGTTGGACACTATGACAGCTCACATAGTATATGTCGGTTAGAAGAACCTCCCTAACAGAAAAGAATAACAGAAAAGTTTTTAGAAGAAACTCCCTTAGTCCTAAAATAGAATAACAGAACAACTTTTAGAAACTAAGTGTAAAGGCTCATGATTTTATTCAGATATTATTTTACATAAGTCATTAGCCATGAGATTTCAGCTTTTAGTTTACAGATACAAAGGTGAGTCCCTTTACACTTAGCCTACATGATTTGAAAACAAACTTAACTTCAATTCTACTTATTCCACTAGCAGAAAGAGTAAAAGTACAACTTTTAGAACTAAGTGTTACGACTCACAGGATTTATACAGTATGTTTTATCATTCATGATTTTCATCTTTCAGTTATTCCAGCCAATGTGAGTCATTTATACTTAGCATGCATTATTTTACAAGTTTATACGAACATTGAGATATTATTTTACTTATGCATTCACCCTCACATGCTTAGTACATTCCAAAAGTACTGATCCACATATACGTCTATGTGCTACATTGTTTAATAATGTGGTCCTAAGCACCATGTGACGACTAGGGGGTAGTCTCGGGTCGTTACATTATCTCATCACCTTGATATAAATAGTGGGATAACAATTTCGAAACTAACTAATACCTCTAACTAAACGCAAGATAAAATAATCTTGAATTTTATTCCCAAATTATTATATTTTGTACCTCACACCAAATGATTCTTTAATACATATAATATTGCAATAATGATTTTAGAAAATAACATTAAATTTTGTGACAAATTTATAAAAAGTATTATTTTACTTATAATGTTAATAAATTTAAATAAAATTCTATAAATACCTAGATTAAACAATATATATTATATATATATTATAAATGAGTATTACATAAATATAGGATTAATTACAAGGGCAAAATGGACATTACATAGGATAAAGGGGGATTATGATTATTGTTCAAAATTGAGGGGGAGTTTGATTTTTAAATTGAAGTTGAGGGGTGAAAATAATTTTCAGCCGTTTTTATATTTATTTCTAGATTTTTCAAATCTTCTTAAAATCAAATTTAGTTGATTTAGAATTCATAAACTAATAAAAAAAAGTATTAGTTGTCATTAATTCTGATGACTTCTAATAAGGAAAGATTTTACCATAAATATATTTAATTAATTTTTAATTCTTAAATATTAAATATTAAAAAAAATAATGAAAAGATGATTTTGTCTAAAGCAAAAAAATTTAATGAAGGACAAAAAGTTTAAATAACGTTTCTAAAGCTCTTCACATTTTAATATATTATAAATTATAGATATAGATATAGATACAAATTATAGATATAGATAGATTTTAAAGAGAAAACATCTAGTGATTAAAATAAAATAAAATAAAAAAAAGTAACCAAAGAGAAATTGGAAAATATATACTAAGTATAGGAAAATAGAGAAGCTTAGGAAAAGAAAAGGTAGAAAGACAGAGATTTGTTTTAAAAAAAATATCATGGATAAAATTGTCTACCTATAATTGTGGGATTATCTACAAATTTTGAAGTAAAAATATAAAATATTTATCATCTTAATTATGGTTAGAATTTTATTTTGATTAATTAAATCAAAATCATTAATTTTAAGTTATGTTATGTCTCTTATCTATATCTATATTTATCTATAATCTATATCTATTTATAATATATTAAAAGTGTGAAGACCTTAGAAAAATGATTTAACTTTTTTTCCTTCATTAAAATATTTTATAATAGACAAAATCGTCTTTTGCTATTTTTTAAAATTAATATTTAATTATTTAGTAAAAATAAAATTTTCTAATGACAAAAAAGGGGAAAAAAAAAACTCGGTAAATTTTATGTACGCTAAAATTGTAAAGTAGGATTATGTGTAAACCTAATATAGTAGAATGTCTAAACTTTCTTAAAATCCTTTTAGATTTAGAGTCCAATTTTAACTTTTCTACTATATTAAATATTATGTCCTACGATTTCTTGAAGTTATTTCAAATTCATACTGTCTACGGATATGAATACTTGAAACTGCATATTACTTTTATATTCGTTGACATATTGGATTCTCACCAGTCATTAGTATCCCATGTTCCTTGCTATCCGACGTTTTCTTTTTCTCTTATTTTTATGATCAGATATACATATAATGCTTATACACTAATATGCATATGATCAAACTTCACATTACATGTATGTTTTTATGTCTTTGTATTTTGGGTTTCATATTATTCTTTTAATATTATTGTGATTTTGTGAAATTTTTACTTGATCTTTACTGTTATAGATAATCATATCGACAAATTTTTTGATCTTTGCTTGAAGAACAATGATATCGGGTAATTTCAAAATTTCTCTTCTTATTTCAAACAAGTTATTTGGTAAGCTTGAATAGATTTAAAGTGCATGATAAAGGTATCTTTTGGATGAACTAGTTAATTATGAATGAAAAGAGAATTGATTTGAAGGAGAGTGTGTATTTATTATGTATGTAAGGAAATAAGAAACTCAATCAAATTGATAATATTTCTCAATTTTTGTTTTTGAAATCTCGTGGTATGTTTTTATGGAACATATCTGCGCGTTGTTAACAACAATTGTCCTTTTTGCACATGATTCCACACTAATTTTCCATGTTTATAGGATTGCTTCCATAAGTTTTTCTTTTTCTTTTCTTGATTTGATTATTTTATGAAAGGAATACAAATAAAAAGAATCCTCATCTACTTATTTTTTTATGTAGTTTTTTGAAACATGATAGGAGTTATAATTAAAATTGATGGCCGAATAAACTTTATAATGGAGATCGAAGATGATATTATTTGTTGGGTTTTAGGGTGGTGAATGACGAATAGTAATGAGGGGCTGTTTTTAGTCACTCAAAACCTAAAACCCATCGAAGAAATAATTTGTGTTGCTCCTAATATGTGAGTTTTGTGAACTTAAATTATGTTACTTTATAACTTTTACCTTAATTATATTTATAGTCTGTATCTTAGAAATTTATTTATTATAGAGTCTTTAATGAAGGAAAAAAAATCAATAAACATTCTAAGGACCGTCATTTTTTTTATATATAAGTGATTTTATAAAATTGAACTCACTAGAGTGAAGTACACGTGCGGGATGCGTACATCTAAACTAGTTCAAATAAAAACTTGAGGAAATTAAAACTAATGAACATGAAGAGAAACCGAATCCAGATTAATAATTCATCAGGTCCTTTTGATGCTCAAGTTAATCGTCTCATTAAGTCCTTACTGACTCCTTAGATTTTTAGCATATTTATATGTGCTCAAGCCAAAAATCAATTAAACTAGAAAACAAAACTTCAATAAGAAAAATATTTGAACCTACAGAATTCAATGTATCTAAAATGAATTTAATTCTTTCATTATATTCGAGGTTATAAATTACTTCCTTAGACGATAAAATAGATATACACGTTATTGATATAGTGTTACCTCAAACGTCAAATTTAAAGACAATAATAAATAACACAAAGACTCAACCTTTGTTTGTGAGAAAATAAGTAGAAGAAATTTAAAAATTTGATGCAGAAATTGAGGATAAACATCTCTATTTATAGCCCAGATTCTAAATTGAAATGGTGCGAAAAATACCTATTTAAAATAGATTTGTTGTCTGTTCGAAAGAAATGCATGTTCAGAATAGGTTTGGTGTCTATTCGGACGAAACTCTTATTCATAGCAGATTCGATTTTCAAGTCTTGTTTGAATTACTCCACAAAAATTAATTAATCACATCATTTGATCGAATTTGAAGCCGAGCGATGACGGCGACGGCGCGAGGAAGAACTTTTTTCTTTTAACTCTTTATTAGCTAAAAGAAGTGCTTATAAACATAAGCACACTAGTCTTCCGTTTCACCATTAATTTTTAAATTTTTCTCCATTCACTTTCCTTGCATTTTCATTCGCACCTACACCTTAACTCCAAGTCTCCAACAAATACAAGCTCTATAGTGAATTACAAACGCAAGAAAAATCACCCCTTTTGTATTTTTTTTCTAAGATTATTCTTCTATTTTCTGAATAATTTCATTTGTGCAATTTCAAATTTTCAGTCACTAGTGAAAATATTCGAAAGTACTTCGAATTCTTGAAAAGCTACCGATCTAACGATTTGTGTCACAATTAAGTCGATATAACTTTTAAAACAGTAACTTGCCACGACATAGTAGCTATTGATTTGTTGATATCAAAATATCTGAAATATATAAATAATGGTTCACAAATATCTCTATCCACCTATTGATTTAAAAATATCCTAAAATATTCTTTTGACTATAGAATACCCCTCAAGCAAACATAAAAATTGATGGGCTTGAAGTTCATCCACTTTTAAATCAAAACACATAACACAAACTATGATTTCTTCTTTTAGTAAAATTATATAAGAATTGAAAAAACTTTTAATAATTTTCACAAAATATGAGATTTTTATATTTATATAAAAACGAAATATAACACTTAAAATTAAATATATGTCCAAATAAAACTTCTAGCTTGAAATTAATTTCTACCCAAATTAATAATTTCAAGTTCATATCCAAACACCCTCCGTATTTAACAAGTTGATTTTAATATGAGATTTCTCCATATAGCAAGTTGCTAAGGGCAAAAGATTAAAATCAATTATTTTCACGGTAACTGTGAGAAAATTATAAATAGCTTAAATTGACACGAGTTACACTTCAATTTTGCAGCTATATAAACCATAATGTCATGCAAAATTGTTTGGTTGAAAAGAGACTTTGGGGGGCTAGAAAGTTCAATTTGGAATAAACAATTGGGGTAGTAATATAGTATAGTCTTTCTGTTATTTTAATTAATTTATTTAATATATAAAATTAAGAAAATTTATTATTTTTTATGACTTAATTTATGTGCAGAATTTTGAGAACCAAATAGTTTGATTTACCAATGAATTTGAGTATTAAATAAGTTTTAAAAATAAATTCATATATTGAAAATTATGTCAAAAGTATCATAAGTCACAATATTTTATAATTCAAGATAACTAAAATACATATACAAAATAAATATTAGTAAAAAAAATAAAAAATTATTTGATTCTTGAAATTGAAAAGATGTAAAATAAATTGAAAAGGATGATGCATATTTTCCATCATTAGTATTAAATATCTATATAAAAAGAGTCAAATTTAAAGTTTTAAAACTTAATTAATAAGATTAGTGTAGTAAAAAGGTCTCCCGTCATTTCATATTACCTGAATTCATACTAAAAATTGTTATTTTTATTTACATGACCGATTCATAAAATTAAGAGAATTTTATTATATTTTTTATTTTTTTCCTTATGATTAAATAACTACATAAACACAGTAATTGAAGTAAAATTTATATTTCTTAACATCATTATTGAAATTAATTTAGTAAATACATTATTGACTAAAATTTTCTAAAAGACTATGTTAGGTCAATATAGGCTAAATATGAAAAGGATGAAAAAAAGTTAAAGAAAAGACTCAAAACATCTCTAAATCTGTCCATAAAATTCTCTTTAGCACTTTAATTTTATGGATAGTTTATTTCCCCCAAAATAACTTTCAAGTAAATTTTATACAACTCCAACAGCTATGTGACAAGTTTTATTAAGTTCCGCGCATAAAAGCAAAAAAAATATAAAAAAGAGAAAAACAAGTGAAGTCACTGAAGCCCATTTCTTTATTTTCAGCCATCAACTATCCCTTCCTTCATCTTTTTCACATCCCACCAACCCCTTCTTTCTTGTTCCTCTGTTGTTGTTTTTTTACTATTACCCATCAATCAACTCCAATTAAAGACACATCAACTTTTTTATCTGTGTGAATTTTTGCAATTAGTCAGTTTCTTACGAAAAAATCTTCACGAAAATTAAATTTACTTCATTAAAATCAACTTTTCTCAATAGTTGAATTAACTTCATATTTATCAAGATTCTTATTTTGATGAACAAATTAAAAATATCGATATAAAAAATACTGATAAATTTGTATTGGGGCTGAACTGAAGCAAAAAATCGCAAGAAAGAAATTAAATCGAACAAAAAATTTAAAAAAAAATTACAGCCATTGACTAAAAAATTCAGCATATTTTCTATCTCTAAATTCTTTTTCATTACAATTGTAGTTTCTCAAGAATCACATTTTAAAGATTTAAATTTAGAATAGAAAATAATGAACCTCAGAAAAAGATCAAGTTCATATTTGTGTGGGAGGAGGGATGAAAAATGAGATTTGCAGATAAAGCTTTATCATGTGCGGAGGAGAGACCTGGAAAAGAAATAATTTTTTTTCTTTGTGTGTGTGGCGGGGGGGGGGGGGCAGTAATTTGTAGATTCGTGGCGGGGGTGGGGGTTGAAGAAGGAAAGAAAGAATTGGGTATGAAAATTCTTACTTTTTCCATACATACATACATATATACATACATACATACATATATATATATATATATATATATATATATATATAGTTCCTTTATCTGTGTATCAAATTCACTAGTGTCTTCATTATTTGCTTCTATAGGAGCTGTTATATATATATATATATATATATAAAGTATTTTTTAAATAAAAATATTTTTTTACGTGACTTTGATACGGCGCTGACATGACACTGATGTGGGCGTGTAATACACTTTTCGTTATGCGAGTGATTTTAGGAGGCTAAATAATTATCCATAAAGTTAAAGTGTTAAAATGAATTTTATAGACAAGTTTAAAAGTGTTTTAATGTTTTTTTCTTAAAAAATTATATATATGAGTGTGCGTGTGAAGTTAGTAAGAGACAAGTAATATAAAACAGAGGGATCAATAGAATGTTAACCACTAAAATTTTTAACTCTCAATGAAGAAAGGATCCATAATTTGAGCAATCAGTCATCTTCGATTGAAACTGAGGGTGTTAAATAATCGAGTCGGGCCAGGTCAAGTTGGCAAAAATGAACCCAGTCGATCCAAAACTCAGGTTGATTATCGAGTTAGTGAATACTGAATGCAATCGGTCCGGACTAAGATGAATTTCAATTGACCTGCCTGAGATTGGGCCAGGATAAATTCTGAATATTGTAATAATATTTTAAAAAATTATAAAAATCATTTATTGCTTATTAGTAAAATACAAACTTATACAGCCACATAAATTTTAGTACTCGATTTATATATCAAAATTCAAGAAATATATTCTATTAAATATAATTTAAATAATTTAGTAGTAAAATACAAACTTATACAACTATATAAATTTTAGTACTCTATTTATATATCAAAATACAAGAAATATATTCTATTAAATATAATTTTTTGGTATAAAGTTATTAATTAATAATCATAAAAATTAAACAAATAAGTTTGCACTATTCTTGTAATTTCTTCAATATCAATATGAGTCGTTGACCCGATTACAATACACACAGATCTGCAACTTATCAATATATCTTCAATTTCTTCATTTTCTAGGTCATCTAAATCTTTATCTTCTCGTTTTTTATTTCTTTGCTCGGATCTAATTCAATATCTAAAACATATTAGGAATTTCAAAGTATTGCTACTCAATGAGTGTCGAATTAAACTGCTATTTTACTTAACTAATTGCGGTTTTTGATCTGACAGTTGAAATTGACAGATTAGTACATCTTGAGCCATTGCTGCATGAACTGAAAATTGATTTGCGTCATTCTTCCATCATAGCAATAAATAAAAAATTCTTCTTTAACTAGTTCAAACTTTATACGTAAAGTTAAATCTCATCAATATTTCTGCTATGATACTCTAGTCGTATCATATGAAGTAGATGTAAAAGCAAAAATAGAGAGAATATTTATAGTTGATGTAGATTGTGTAGTAGATGTGTCAACTATATTTGCATAATATTTATATAATTGTCTTAGATACTCATCGAGTAAAGCTGCGTAAGTCCATCTCCTCTCTATTCTTTTTTCGTTTTTATCTCACTCTAAGTTTATCGTCTTCATTTCTTTCTCTCTGTTCTTGGATATTAATTTGTGATTTTCGACACTTGCTAACTTATTTTCTGACTTAATTTACAGGGGTTTACGCTAACAAAAAATAGACTAAACTAATAAATTAGCGGAATATTGATCCACGTCCAAACTTAACGGATTATATTTTTAAATGTTAGTTTTGTCACCTTCACTTGAAACTTAAATATTACTTCTTTCGTTCACTTTTACTTGTACATTATATTAAAATTATATTTTCACTTCAATCATATCAAGGAAAAGATATTAATGTTTATCTTCCATATTAGTTACTTTTTAAATTATTTCCCATAATCTAATTTTAATATTAGTAAATATTATAAATATTTATATTAATTATTTTTGTAATAGATGTACAAAATTCAAATTAAACAAATAAAAATGAAAAACTAGGTTTAAAGAGCGCATTTTTTTTTTTTGGCGGGGAGGGGGCTGGGGGGAGGTAGTAATATTTGTTTCGTGATAGTCGAGATTCAAGAATCCGCTCACGTTACATCAAATCTGATATGCCTCTGTAATTTTGAATTTTTTATTCCCTTTCATTTTTATATTATTGTACTTTATTTTATCTCAAACTAATTTGTTAACTCCTTTTCAATTTTAAACAAGCATAATTGACCTTCTAGCCTAATTTTTCTGTTATTGCACGGGAAAGGAGAGTATCAATATGAGTCGTTGACCCGATTGCAATACACACAAATCTGCACTTATCAATATATTTTCAATTTCTTCATTTTCTAGGTCATCTAAATCTTTATCTTCTCGTTTTTTATTTCTTTGCTCGGATCTAATTCAAATATCTAAAACATATTAGGAATTTCAAAGTATTGATACTCAATGAGTGTCGAATTAACTGCTATTTTACTTGACTAATTGCGGTTTCTGAGCTGGCGGTTGAAATTGACACATTAGTACATCTTGAGCCATTGCTGCAAGAACTGAAAATTGATTTGTGTCATTCTTCCATCATATCAATAAATGAAGAATTTCTTCTTTAACTAGTTCAAACTTTATACGTAAAGTTAAATCTCATTAATATTTCTGTTATTATACTCTAGTCGTCATTATATGAAGTAGATGTAAAAGCAAAAATAGAGAGAATATTTATAGTTGATGTAGATTGTGTAGTAGATGTGTCAACTATATTTAGATAATAGTTATATAATTGTCTTAGATGTATGGCTAGGGACAAATGGGGTTTCAATTGATTTTATCTCCATATATGCGTACACATTTCTAATTGAATTTTCCATTTAACTTAATAGGCATTTAAAGCAACTCCAATGAGATAAATAAGAAAAATAGCGATATTCAATGCTGGGAAAAATCTGGACAAGAACAGTACAAACTATGAGCAATTAATTAGCATGGACAAATTTTCCATACATGATGTATACTTTAGGTTGAGAGGTTTATGATTTATACTCTAGGTTGAGGGGTCAGATGTAGAAAGTGAGTTGGAGGAGAGCTATATGTTACAATTAAGATGGATATTATCCTCTATATTGTCTTACAAGGAAAACTCTACACTAGAGATAGATTATTTGCTTGGAGGATAATGACCACATGACATGTCCACTCTGTGGGTTCCCAACGAATCAATAAATCAGTTCTTCTTTCGATGTGAAAAAATTACTATTCTATTGACAAGGTCAGAATAGGTAACCGTTATCATGGATTGAGGAATAAGTTTGGTTCGTGTCACGCTAATGGCAAGGGTGCAAGAGATGATATGTGTCACACCCCCTTTTTCGACGTGCTCCAAAAAATTTAATGTTTTAAGGGTCGAAAGGGTTTTATTATTTAAGTGACAAGAAATGAAAATTTGTTTCTGAAAAGGATTATTTACATTTTTTATTCAGAGTCGCCACTTGGCATAATCCGGTGTGCCAAGTCACCTTTGAAAAATCCTTTTCGAAACCATTTGACTCTTGAACTGGTTTGCGAACAGAGATTCCGGCTAAGGAATTCTGTTGACCGAGGGGAAGGTGTTAGGCACCCCTCGATCCCGTGGTTCAACCACGGTCGCTTGGGTAAAGTGTATCAACTATTTTGGCATTACAAAATGTATAAACCACACAAAAGCACGCAAAATAATCAGACAATAACAAAACAAAACAAAACAACAATGTAAAGTCCAGTCCAATTATTACAACCCGAAATAAAATACTGAAATAACCTACACTAGTCCTAAACCATGCTTTGCCCGATGCCTCGGGCCTTGATCACGAGCATCCTTAGCGTACAAAATTCTTCGGGGCATTCCCCGGTGAGTAAATACAAATTACCTCGGGGCATTCCCCGGTTAAATAAATACACTTTCCAAATACGATAAATAAAACATTCAACCAATATTCCAATCATTCCAACACTACACCAATCCTAAAATTGCCTACCCGCTCGACGACATATCGCATTCAACATCAACAATGTATCAAAAATATCATAATATTCACTTTTATCAATTTTCGATTCCCGTCCCTAAATTCCCTCTCAATCCATGGTGAACAAATTTTTCAATTATCAAATAACTTTCCAAAATTCAAAATCAACATCAAACACGTACACCCACCAAAGATTTAAACATTTAAGCACACAAATCATTTGTATCCACAACAACGATCAACATTTACTCAAAATATTCAACCAACCACAAAATCACGACGTTAACCAAAATTCGAGATAATGAAAGAGTAAAGTTAAGAGATGGACCTTCAAAGAATCGACTTCAATATATAGGAGATAACACCGCACCCGGAAAACCTCAATTCGAACCAGAATCCAACTCGGTATCAGAAATTAAAGCCCGAAAACTGGTTGTGATGAACAAGTCGAGACGAACGAGACCCCAAACCCCCAAAATAGCAACGAAGCCCGATGAGACCAACCCAAGAAACACCACAAAACCGATCCACCCGTACGCGAAATTATCGTAAAATTTATTAAAAACAGAGTTGATTTCAATGAAAACCCGTCACTAATTCATCCTTTTTTGGGGGGGCAAATCTGTCTTCTTCATTTTTTGATTCCCTTCACTGTGTGCGCGTGTGTGTAGTTCCGATCAGTATTTGTGCTTTCCGATGAGTACGAGGAGGTGTATATGTCGTAAGATCTTGAGTGTGTATGCCAATGGGAATAAGAAAGAAGAAGAAAGTAAGGTCTCTAATGGCGTTTGTGTGTGTGTGCCTATGGTGAGGATGAGTGATGATAATTGTTCTTCGATGTATATGAGAGTTATGTGTCTTGTGCGTACTGTGTTGTTAAAAAATGGGAGACCATGGTGTGAGTATCTGTGTTCTTCTATTCTAGTGAACGAAAAAATATGTGAATGATGAAACTGTGAAGAAGAGTCCTCATCCTCTGTGCTCTATTTCTGTGTGTGTGTATATATGAGGTGAGGGTGGGGTAGTGGTGAGGTAGGTGGGGTCACGTGGGGTAGGGTGTAGGGTGTGAGGTGGGGTAGAGTTTGTTAGGATAGGGTAGGTAGGTGTTGTTTTTTAATTGGGTGGGTTGTTAGAATATTAGGATAAAACAAAATTAGTTAGGGGGTTGTTATTTTTGTCATTTTGTGGAGGGATTATCACACGGGTGAGGGTACACGGTAGGATAAGGTAAACAATAGGTAAAAATGATATCGGGGAGGGACGAAATTAGGTGTCTACATCATGCCCCCTTTGAATGTAAACACGAAGTGTTTTCAAGCAAAGAAGTAGACAGCGAGACCAAATTTTGACCCGACTATTATTCAAAGAAAAAAATGGAAGGAAGAAGGACAACCGGGTCTTGACTTAAGACATCCTTCCTACCCAAATCATGAGAGAATCAAGTCACGGGTATTTCAAAGGATTGGAAGAGAAGTGGACTATACCGAGTTGGAGAGTCGAATGAGGTTCCATCGAGGTTTCGGTTCGCGGCTCTGTTATTACATCAAAAAATGAAAATTACAAGGTAAAACATAAATGAAATTACAAAAATCCTATTTATACAACTTCTGTTGGCTCTTGACTCGACTTTTATCACCCTATTTTTCAGGCGGGCTCCTGATTTGCAATTTCTTTCAACCTGTTGCTTGGCTTTCAATTGCTTCGCTTTGTTGCATGACTTTTCATTTCTTCACCCTATTCTCCAGGCGGACTCCGGACTTGCTATTTCATCACCCTGTTCTTCAGGCGGGCTCCTGACTTGTTATTTCATCACTTTGTTCTTCAGGCGGGCTCCTGAAACTCAAAATTAAAACTAGAACGAAAATTATCCCAAACAAGAATTATAAATAAGTAGTATTTCATTTTTTGAAAGCGTTGTCCCATTTTCCAGGAGGGTCCTGAACATAAGGTGAAATCCCATTTTTCAGGAGGGTCCTGAACAGAAAGTAAAGTCCTATTTTTCAGGAGGGTCCTGAACATAAAGTAAAATCCCATTTTTAGGAGGGTCCTGAACATAAAGTGAAATCCCATTTTTCAGGAGGGTCCTGAACAGAAAGTAAAATCCCATTTTTCAGGAGGGTCCTGAACAACAAGTAAAATCCCATTTTTCAGGAGGGTCCTGAACAGAAAGTAAAATCCCATTCTTCAGGAGGGTCCTGAATTGAAAGTAAAATCCCATTTTTCAGGAGGGTCCTGAACAGAAAGTAAAGTCCTATTTTTCAGGAGGGTCCTGAACATAAAGTAAAATCCCATTTTTCAGGAGGGTCCTGAACATAAAGTAAAATCCTATTTTTCAGGAGGGTCCTGAACATAAGGTAAAATCCCATTTTTCAGGCTGAACAGAAAGTAAAATCCCATTTTTCAGGAGGGTCCTGAATTGAAAGTAAATTCCCATTTTCCAGGAGGGTCCTGAACTGAAAGTAAAATCCCATTTTTCAGGAGGGTCCTGAACTGAAAGTAAAATCCCATTTTTCAGAAGGGTCCTGAACAGAAAGTAAAATCCCATTTTTCAGGAGGGTCTTGAATTGAAAGTAAATTCCCATTTTCCAGGAGGGTCTTGAATTGAAAGTAAATTCCCATTTTCCAGGAGGGTCCTGAACATAAAGCAAAATCCCATTTTTCAGGAGGGTCCTGCACTGAAAGTACATTCCCATTTTTCAGGAGGGTCCTGAACATAAAGTAAAATCCTATTCTTCAGAAGGGTCCTGAACTGAAAGTAACTCCCATTTTTCAGGAGGGTCCTGAACATAAAGTGAAATCCCATTTTTCAGGAGGGTCCTGAACAGAAAGTAAAATCCTATTTTTCAGGAGGGTCCTGAACAGCAAGTAAAATCCCATTTTTCAGGAGGGTCCTGAACAGAAAGTAAAAATCTCATTCTTCAGGAGGGTCCTGCACTAAAAGTAAATTCCCATTTTTCAGGAGGGTCCTGAACATAAAGTAAATTCTCATTTTCAGGAGGGTCCTGAACAAAAAGTAGAATCCCATTTTTCAGGAGGGTCCTGAACAGAAAGTAGATTCTCACGCATGTACATTTCCAATGGTAGCTGAATCAAGTGAAACGAATTTGCCCCTATTTCAACAAAGAAAATTTGTCAGTTAAAAACTTAGTGGTGGCTTACAGATCTTGGCTTCTCAGGTATCTACCCAGCACTCATTCCTTTCATCTTTGTTCCAAATTGCTAACACTTGTCGTGTCTTGCCGCATCATTGACCCGGATCCAGATTGAGGGAGGTGAGTTCTGACTCGAACAATGGGCTTCCATTTTACCATTCCTCTGAGGTGCACCCTTTTTCTAAATCTGAATAGTTTCACGAATCCAACAGTCTGTCGGTTGATAGACTTCCTTTGCTTCATGTTGAACTACGATCATATTTCTTTCCTGTGCCGGTCCTTGGCTTTTCCTCATATAATTGGAAAGACTGGTAGTAAATTTTGAAATCCTTTCTCGTTTGTGTTGACACAGACTTGACTTAAAAATGTAAAGAAATGATGGTGACTTTTGTTTTGATAAATAACATAAGAAAAGACAAAAACATGAATATGTAAATAAAAGAAAAGGGCAATGTCCCATATTCAAAATGAAAACTTATCTGAATACGACAAGCAACTCCAATGAGTATGACATGCATTTTGGATTCAGCTGCCTGATCTTCCTATCCAAACTCCTCATTTGTTGTTGAGTTCGTGCCTTTGCCGCTGAGCCGCTTGTTAAAATCCATTGGACTCATTCATCACATTCGATTGTCGACATTTTAAATGACTTTTGACAACAAATCTCTTTCTTTTCACTTTTCACTTTTCTCTTGAACTCTCCATCGCCTTACGGTGCCCGTGAGGGTTTTCACCAATAAGACTCTCTCATTTTTATTTCTCTCTTCTCACCATCGCCTTATGGTGCCTGCAAAGGTTTTCACCAATAAAACTCTCTCATTTTTATTTCTCTCCACTCACCATCGCCTTATGGTGCCTGCAAGGGTTTTCACCAATAAGACTCTCTCATTTTTGTATTTCTCTCCTAATTTCTTATGCCGAAGGAGACAAATAGTACCCCACAATGTATCATCAATATCCATTGCATGCTTAGCCTTAACATTATCAAAAATTGATCTAAAGGACTTTCTTTGGTTGTAACTTGGCTTTTGGTTAAGGTTAGAAAAAAATGGTAAGAGGCTCAAACGATACTTGAAGTGGGGGTGGGACTTACAACTTTTGGAATAGACTCAAACAATGCATTAACTCATGTCCCAGTTTCGTTGACTGGGTGAATCTTAAGTCTTTATTTGGTTGGACCGAGCCCGAAATAGGGCAGCCTACGTATCTCACTCCCGAGAGAGGAGAATCAGGTCGCACGTAGTTCCATCATCTTGTTCTTTGTTTTGATTTGATTTTTTTTTCTTTTATTTTTGAACTCTTTCTTTTATTCTTATTTTCTTGACATTTATCTTTGACTCTATTTTGATTCCAAAAGAGGGATATGAAAGAAAAATAAACGAGGCTCAAACGGGTAAACAAAGGATGACACAATGTTTGGATAGAAGAATAAAATGCCTTCATCATATCAATCTTAAAAAATGCAAGTACTAAACATGCAATAAAATCAAACAAAGGACCAAATATCATACATAGTATCTTTTGACCGCATCAGCATTGATAGCCATTTCTGCCATTTTGCCTTTAATATCTGTCAAATATAAGGCTCCATTGGGTAACACTTTCTTCACAACGAAGGGACCTTGCCAGTTAGGGGAGAACTTGTCTTTCGCTTCAACTTGGTGAGGAAGGATACGTCTTAATACCAACTGACCAACTTCAAAATTCCTGGGACGGACCTTTTTGTTATACGCACGAGCCATCCTCCTCTGATACAACTGGCCATGACACACGGACGTTAGCCTTTTTTCCTCGATCAAACTCAAATGTTTCAGTCGGGTTTTTACCCATTCGTCATCATCAATCTCTGCTTCTATAATGATTCGAAGAGAGGGAATTTCAACTTCTGCAGGGATGACTGCTTATGTCCCATACACTAATAAATATGGAGTTGCTCCTGTTGAAGTGCGAACAGTGGTGCGATAACCTAGCAATGCAAACGGCAACTTTTCATGCCACTGTCTAGAACCTTGTACCATTTTTCACAGTATCTTTTTTATATTTTTATTGGCGGCTTCTGCAGCACCATTGGCCTTTGGGCGATATGGAGTAGAATTTCGATGTGCGATCTTAAACTGTTGACACACTTCTTGCATCAAATGACTATTGAGATTGGCAGCATTGTCTGTAATGATCATCTTTGGAAGTCCAAATCTACAAATGATATTGGCATGAACAAAATCTACCACAGCCTTCTTTTTCACTGAGTTGAAAGTTACTGTTTCCACCCACTTTGTGAAGTAGTCAATGGCTACCAAAATGAATCTATGTCCATTTGATGCCTTCGGCTCAATCGGTCCAATAACATCCATTCCCCAAGCCACGAACGGCCATGGATAGGCCATTGCATGCAACTCTACAGGAGGAGAACGTATCAGATCGCCGTGCACCTGACATTGATGACACTTTCAAACAAATTGAATAGAATCCCTCTCCATAGTAAGCCGTAATAACCTGCTCGAAGAATCTTCTTTGACAAGACATGACCGTTCATATGCGACCCACATACTCCAGAGTGTATTTCAACCATGATTGCCGAGGCTTCTTTTGCATCTACACACCTTAAAAGTCCCATATCTGGGGTCCTCTTATGCAAGATTCCCCCACTTAAGAAAAATGCACTAGCCAAACGCCTAATAGTCCTCTTTTGATCGTTGGTGGCATATGTTGGGTATTCTCCTGACTGAATGTACCGCTTGATATCCAAAAACCAAGGTTCTCTATCGAGCTCTTCTTCAACCACATTACAGTAAGCATGCTGATCACGACTCTGTATATGCACTGGATCGACATAGGCTTTTACAGGATGTTGGAGCATTGAAGACAGAGTGGCTAAAGCATCAGCAATTTCATTATGAATCCTTGGAATATGCCTAAATTTTACTAACACAAATTGTCGACATAGCTCCTGCAAGCATTGTCGATACGGGATGAGTTTCAAATCTCGCGTCTCCCAATCGCCTTGAATTTGATGGACGAGCAAATCCGAATCTCCCAACACCAATAATTCTTGGACTCCCATATCAACAGCTAACCTTAAACCAAGGATGCAGGCTTCATACTCTGCCATATTTTTAGTACAGTAGAATCGAAGTTGTGCTGTTACCGGGAAATGTTATCCCGATTCAGAGATAAGAACCGCACCTATTCCGACTCCTTTCATATTGACAGCTCCATCGAAGAATAACCTCCAACCTGGATCAGCATCTATAACGACTTCATCGACACACGACACTTCTTCGTCAGGAAAATATGTCTTTAATGGCTCATACTCTTCATCGATGGGATTCTCAGCAAGATGATCTGCCAAGGCTTGGGCTTTCATGGCGGTTCGAGTTACATATACGATGTCGAACTCGGTAAGCAATATTTGCCACTTTGCCAATCGACCTGTCAGCATAGGCTTCTGAAAGATATACTTCAAAGGATCCATGCGGGAGATGAGATAAGTAGTATAGAATGAGAGATAGTGCTTCAACTTCTATGCTATCCAAGTTAGGTCACAACACGTCCTTTCAAGAAGAGTATACCTGGCCTCATATGCGGTGAACTTCTTGCTAAGATAATAAATAGCCTGCTCCTTTTTGCCTGTGACATCATGTTGACCCAGGACACAACCGAAAGAATTGTTCATGACTGATAAATATAAGATCAAAGGCCTACCAGGCTCCGGGGGTACCAGCACGGGCGGATTTGACAAATATCTTTTGATTCGATCGAACACTTCCTGACATTCTTCAGTCCATTTTACCGCAACACTCTTTTTCAGCAACTTGAATATGGGCTCACAAGTGGTTATGAGTTGAGCAATAAACCTGCTAATGTAGTTCAGTCTACCAAGCAAACTCATCACCTCCGTTCTATTCTTGGGCGGGGGAAATCCTGAATGGCTTTGATTTTTGAGGGATCCAATTCAATTCCCCGACGGCTGACTACAAACCCCAACAGCTTTCCAGATGGAACTCCAAATACACATTTTGCCGGGTTGAGTTTGAGATTATACCTGCGAAGCCTGTCAAAGAACTTTCTTAAATCTTTAACATGGTCGGCCTGACTTTTTGACTTAATAATCACATCATCCACGCAGACCTCAATCTCTTTATGCATCATATCATGAAACATAGCGGTCATGGCTCTTATGTATGTTGCTCCAGCATTCTTCAAACCGAACGGCATCACTCGATAACAATAAGTTCCCCATGGTGTGATAAAAGATGTCTTCTCTGCGTCGTCGTCATCCATAATGATCTGGTGATATCCGGCATAGCAATCCACAAAAGAGGCAACCTCGTGTTTAGCACAGTTGTCTAACAAAATGTGAATGTTGGGCAGTGGAAAATCATCTTTCGTACTTGCTCTGTTCAAATCACGATAATCAACACACACTCGAATTTTACCATCTTTCTTTGGTACGGGAACAACATTGGATAACCACATAGGATAACGAGACACTCGAATTACTTTGGCTTCAAGTTGTTTCATGATTTCCTCTTTGATTTTAATACTCACATCAGTTTTAAACTTCCACAACTTCTGTTTGACCGGGGGAAATGCGGGATCAGTTGGCAACTTGTGAGCCACTAATTCAATGCTTAAACCAGGCATATCATCATAAGACCATGCAAAAACATCCTTATAATCAATTAATTCTTGAATCATTCCCTCTTTTAGCTGTGGCAAAGCATGTACACTGATTTTAGTTTCCCTAACATCTTCTTGATCCCCTAGATTTATTGGCTCAGTCTCATTCAAATTAGGATTCGGTTTGTCTTCAAACTGTTCCAACTCTTTGCTTATTTCATCTAGTGCTCCTTCTTCATTATATTCCCCATCCCGCTTCATTACATCTTGATTAGTTTGGATTTTAAGATCAGGCTAAAAATTCCGCATGCATGTCATGTCATTAGAATCAGCATAAAGAGAACTGTGTAAGAAAAGAAAAACAAAATATAGTAGACACAAAACAAAAGGGACATTGCATTTCATTAAATAAAAGATAGAAGGGTTTAAACACAGAGTCCAACATAACATAAACAAACTAAAATTCGAATTACAACCCTGAAATAACTCGGATAAACAGAAAGAAAAATAAAATAAACTACCAAAACTCCCTCCTGACGGGGAGAGGAGTGACTTCCCAATTATTGAGCCGGACAACTGGACCTATGAATTGCACGTCTTCCATACTGATACCTTCTCCTGCTTCGACCATATCAACTTTCATACAAAGGTTCTGGAAGTCATCAACCAATTCAACCTCAAATTCCATATACTTCGTGACACCACTCTTAACAAATGATTCACTGAGTAGTGGCATTGGGCGAGGGAGTGACCATATTTCTTTTTTCCTTCCCTTGGCTTTCTTCAGATCTTCAGTTGTAGGCTCAAATCCCAGACCAAACGTGCCCACGTTCTCACTCGAACTTATAGGATGAACTATATCGTGCAAAGATGCTCCCAACCCCTTTCCTGGCTCAAATTCATATTTCCAAAGTTCACTCACAGTCATGATAGAAGCAGAAGACAATTGCGGTCCCGGTATAGCCTGTCATTCAAGGATACGATTCACTGGCACTGTATCAAAAATTTGATAGACGAATGTCTCCTCTACGTTATTTGCTTCAATAAGAGACAAGGGAGAATCTTCGTAGGCTGACAAATCTCTTTCACCATGAATAACTACTTCTTGCCTGTCATGCTCAAACTTAATCATCTGGTGCAGCGTAGATGCAACCGCCTTGGCCTTGTGGATCCACGGCCTTCCCAACAATAGATTGTAAGAGGATTCTACATTCAATACTTGAAACTCTATGGTGAACTCAACAGGCCCTATGGTTAACACTAGTTCTATTTTGCCAATGGAATTTGATTTTGCACCATCGAAAGCCCTGACACATACATTGTTAGGCCTGATCCTCTCAGCACCAATATTCAGCTTTTGCAAAGTTGAAATAGCGCAAATATTTGCACCTGAACCTCCATCAATCATAACATGAGTGACATAGAAATCTTCACACTTCACTGTAATGTAAAGGCCCCGGTTATGCCCTGTACCTTCAATAGGAAATTCATCGTCAGAAAAACTGATCCGATTGACCTCAAAGATTTTTCCAACCATTTTCTCAAACTGGTTGATTGTAATCTCCCTTGGAACATATGCTTCATTTAATACCTTCAGTAAAATATCACGATGCTCCATGGAGTGCAACAGCAAATATAAAAGAGAAATTTGAGCAGGGGTTTTCTTCAGATGGTCTAATATTGAAAACTCTGGCAATTTCATCTTTTTCAAAAATTCTTCGGCTTCTTCTTCGGTGATAGGATTTTTGATAGATGACGGTCCACTCACCGTTGGCTTGGACTTTCTTAAGCTTTCAGGCACGAAACATCTTCCTGACCTAGTCAACCCCCTACCTCATCTACATCTTTCACTACTTCTTTCCCATGATAGGTCATCATGGTCCGCCCATAATTCCAGGGAATCCTTTTTGTATCAACTATCAGAGGTTGGGTCACCGATTTGAGGACAATAGGCGCTGCTAGTACTCCTTTCACCGTTAAGATAGGCTGACTTAGAGCTCCCACCACCGTCAACTTAGGTTTATCCTGACTTGAATCAACATACCTTCTGGCGCTCTATACTGTGATCAGAGGTTTCTTTGTGCTTTCTTGCGCTTTATCTTCTCTCATTCCTTCATAGCTCAATGACATTGCTTTCAAAGACTCCGCTACATTCACCGATTTCTCCTCAATGGTCTGTATCTTGATAATAGGCTTATAACCCCTCGAAGACTCCTTCCCGTCATATATCAATTCTAACATATTGGCTTCAGCATGGGTTGGCAGTGGATTCTGGTTAATGTTTGGGCCTTCCGGGGCCTGGACCAGCATATGATTTATGTCAATTAAATCTTGAACAGCTCTCTTTAAATGCCAACATTTCTCGATATCATGGCCGGGCATATCAGAACAGTACGCACACCTTAAAGAATAATCGAGATTCCTCGGCGGTGGATTTGAAAGCCTTCCTTGAATTGGGCTTAAAACCTTCAACTTTTTCAACCTATCAAACAAGCTAGCATATGACTCCCCAAGAGGTGTGAATTGATTTTTGACCGCCTTCTCTTTCTTATACTCGGGCCTAGGTTGAAAACTGGTTATGGAAGGGTTTGGTAATTTGGTGGAGCGAATGGGCGATTTTGTGGAGTTTGCGCACACCACTGCGGGTAAGAAGGGGTTTGGGCATATGGATGCGCGCTATATACTGGGTACGGGGGTGGTGGAATGGAATATAAAGGGTTTTGTGGAGGGTAGTAATGGTGGGGAGAAATATATGGAGCTTGGGCGTAGACTTGGGCTTGGGATTGGGGATAGGGGCGAGGTGGTCTATTGGGATAGGAATGGGTTCCAGCTACAACAGTCGCCACGTCCTCTTTCTTCTTTTTACCTCCAAATGCGCCAGATCCACCTTGAATCGCTTGTGTGGTGGCTTTTAATGCGGCAAAACTCACTATTCGTCCGGTCTTGATTCCGTCCTCTATTATCTCCCCTATTTTGAGGACTTCAATAAAAGACTTTCCCATTGCCGGGAGTAAATGTTGAAAATAAGTCTCATCCTGTGCCTGAATGAAAACCTCTACCAACTTACTTACTTTCATTGGAGGCTTTACCCTGGCGGCCTGTTCACGCCACCTTATCGCGTATTCCCTAAAACCTTCAGTGTTTTTCTTCTTCATGTTGACCAAAGATTTTTCGTCTGGAATCAGATCGATGTTATACTAAAAATATTGCACAAACTCAGAAGCCAAGTCGTCCCAGCTGTTCCACTTGTCGATATCTTGATCGATAAACCATTCTGAAGCCAGATCAGAAAGACTCTCGCCAAAGAAAGCCATGAGCAGCTTTTCCCTTCCTCCTGCAGCCCTCAACTGGTTGTAATAACGTCTCAAGTGGGCCACGGGATCACCGTGTCCTGCATACTTCTCGAACTTAGGCATTTTAAAACCGAGGGGAAGGTTGATGTCTGGGAACATGCACAGATCTTTATAAGAAACACTCTTATAACCTCCGATTCCCTGCAAATTTCTCATGGCCTGTTCTAAACTTTTCAACTTTCGCGCTATGACTTCCTGTTTCTCTGTTGCGACAGGTTTCTCTGAATCAAATGGAAATGCAGGTGGCTGAGTGTACCCATACGGTTCATTCATTCTCAAAGTCGGCTCCGGGGCATAATACTGACTATCTGGAACCTTCAATACTGGCTCACTGGCAGACCGAGGAAACCCCATTGTCGGACGCACAACATATGCGGGAGTTTCATGTGGTGGCAGGGCCACAAATACCGGTGTGATTGGTGGCGCTGGCTGAGCAGCTGGTCTTGATTGGGGAGCTGCCAAGGGCACACCAGAATTGCCAGGATAATAATGTCGCGGAGTGAATCCTGGCGCGTGCTCAGGTGACTCAGTAGGAGCAGAGAATTGTGCCTGAAAGAGCGGTGGGCAATTAGAGATATTCCCAAGACCTTCAGAGAGCGGAAGAGGAGGCATTCCGCTGGCCCATGCCCGGTGCAAATCTATCAATTGTTGCCTGAGCCTTACTACCTCATCATTGTGTTCTGAACTTTCTTCCCTGTGATCCTGATCCGGGTCAATGAGAGAATTTTCAATCTCCCTGCTAGCCATGACAAGCTTTGCTTTGGATCGAGTGAAGTATGGGTGACTAGCCAGAGTGCTGCAAACCTACCACTGTTATCTGAAAGAAACATGCTCATCAAAGACGACATCCGTTAGGATTAGGGCACACAACAAGCATGAGAGTCACATTGGTAAAATTATCCTAAATTCATGTTCATTTCTACCAGCTTTTGAGGGTAGCGAGGTCATTTCAACATCATCCCAATTTTTATCTACACTATTTTTTTTATTATTATTATTAATATTTTTTTCGTATCCATCTCTATTCTTTCCACTTCTCTCGTTATCTACCTTTATTTTATTATTCTTTATGACTTTTGTTTTTTTCTTTAAAAGAGGAAAAATAATGAAAAACAAAGAAACAAAATGATTAGATCGAACCCAAAAGTAGGTTGCCTACGTATCATGTTGTACATGAATCAGATCTTGCGTAGTTCGGGCAGCTTATGCATAAACATTACACAAATTAAGGTTTTTTTTTCACGAAACACGAAAAAAATAAACAAAAGAAAGACGTAACATCCTAACATTTCGATGAAAGACAGCAAAACATACAACGAATTTAGGACCACTTCAAAACTAAACAACAAATACAAAACAACACTATAAACCCCTAACGACATGCGTGCAATAAAGACCCGAATATCAAAAATAACTTGACTCCGACTTAACACAGACACCAACCTACAATGACAGAAACATAAAAGACTCAAAACTACATAAAGATAAGACATGCTCTTTCAAACTGGTGCTCTGTATGATGTCCCCGGATGAGATGAACCCATCTGTGAAGTCCCCACTTTTCCTCTCAGACTTTGCAACATGTCCTGCAACGACGTTTTGATACCCGGAAATAAATTTCTTGCCCGTATCCCCGCCTCTTGGAGAGTACACCTGCAAAGGTTTCTCTGACACTCATCCACAGTTGTGATCAAACGCGACAACTGAACTCTCAAAAACTCCACCTTGTCACCAAGATCTTCCTGCTCATCATCTTCTACCATGATTGTTTCCCGTATTCGCCCTCTAAGTTGGTAAGGGTCTACTAATGCCACGGGGCACAGATTGTAGCCAGATTTCATAGTTTTGAGTGCATCCTGGATTTTTCTCGAGAGTATCGACACCTAACTTTATCGCGTTATTCCAGAATTGCTCATATTTGCTTTCCCCCACGACTTGGTCTTTAAAGTACTCTACATCCTTTAGAAGGTCCATTATTGGGGGGACGTCTTGCATCCTACCCAACTGACGCATCACCCTTCTTGGACTGCAAGGCCTAGTGCAGTTAAGTCCTATCAAAACTAGAAAGAGTTGCATTTGAGATCCAATCAAGATTTTCTTAGGACGAAACCACATATAGCACCAAAGAATGTTGTTCGGAGTTCTTGATTCGAGAAATTCGATCCAAGAATTGACTCCAATAGGAAAAGAAAATTTGTCAAAACGCATTCTTTCTTACATGGCTTGCACTCGATCATTCAGACAACGGTCGATCACATCTTCTCTAATCAAAGAAGGCGTATGCAAGTGCTCCATCATCCACAGCTGCAATATCAGATTACTCCCCTTAAAAAATCGTACCCCTCCTTGTACTTCAGTTAAAGCCTTATATATTTCTGTTAAGATCATCGGTACAATGGTGACCTCATTTTTTTTCTTGAATAAAGCTATCACCATTGATTGTAGACGAGTATTGATACACCTCTCATCTAACGGGAACACTAAGATACCCAACAAAGCCAGACAGAAAACCTCAAGACGACGTTGTTCCCAGATTTTTTTGGTAGTACAAAATTCATCCCAAAAGCAGTCGAAACCCTCTAAGGACCCAAATCTAGCAAACAAATAGTCCAAGGAAATCCAAGATTGTTTGAGACATCCCAGATGCTTGGTATCTTTTAATCCACAGAGTCGAAGGAATTTCTTACGAGTATGATTGCGGGCTAAAATCATCTGCTGACCCATGTAAGTCAACCGAAACAAACGAGATATTTCTGCCAGGGTAGGAGTCAATTCACAACTTCCGAACCTAAACACCAAATTATTTGGATCCCAGAAAGTCAACGCAGCTTCTATTAAATCCGGACGAGGCGTGAGATCCATGAGTGTTACAAGATTGCCTAACACTTTCCTCACTTCATGCTTTTCAGAGTAATTGAACGTGCCCCACCACTTGATCAACTTTTTGGGTACCTTGATAACCATAAGGACTCTAGACTTTGTGGACAGATTCATCCTGTAGTAGCAGATAAGAAATTATCTCAAAATTTGATAAGAGCAAAAGGTTCCCAACCAATGGGAATTTGATGCGGACATACGTCGATGGGACAAACCGCTTCATGACTCCAAATCGCCGAACAGTAACGCTGAATAAAATCAGCCTACTTGGCTAACAACTCTAGGTTACGGAGTAAAAGACCTAGCCTAAGACTAAGACGAAGACCAAAATAAAGGTTACCGGACCCACCGAGGGTTGCCTACGTATCCTGCCCCGAGGGATGGAAATCAGGTATGCGTAGTTCGTCCAGATTAGACAACTAACGATTAACTAATAAATTGACCCTAACTTAAGAGACACAACCAAAAACAAACGAATAAAAACTTTTTGGATTTTTCAATTAGACACTTCAACTAAGACTGACACCATCAATTATGGAAAAAAACTTTTTGGTATTTTTGCTCTTGACAAATACGTAGAAAAGGCAAACAAAAAAAACTTTTTTTTTTTGAATTTTCGGTACTTTGAGAAGACAAATGCAAAAATATAAAAAAAAAAAATTGAGTTTTTGGATCGTGAAGAACAAAAGCCATAAAGAATTCTAAAATAAACTACGACACTCCTTTTGATTCATTCTTTTCGACTCACTTTTTTTCTTTCTTTTTCACACTTTACTTCTAACACATGTTTTCCCCAAATCGGTCCGTCAAATGACCATGTTACTCTCAAAGATGCAATATTTAGCATGTAGGGATGCTTTAAAGGTGAGTCTCCTACAAAGGATCGTGTGGGCCCCGCTACGTCTCAATATGATGCACATAAGAATGACCTAAAGGCTGACCTACGTTTATGGTTTACTAACAAGGCCGTTCGGGGGAGCATATGGTCGATAGTGGCTGCTTTGATTTCCACCTACTCCATACATCCAACGGCTCCCCCCTAAAATAAAGGTGACTCAACTAGAGTTCGTGCGCACGACGTGCGCTCCGAGACTTGTTGCAGAAAGAATGACTCGGGTTATGCACATGATGTCAGATATAAAAGCGGTAACACATAGGATAAATACTGTAAACAAAGAGCACGAAAATACACAAAAGTGAAAACACAAACAAAAATTACGAACAAAAATTACAAACAACGCTTATACACTCGTAATGCCAAACAAAGCCGATACGACTCCAAAAAAGCTCGGATTCTGAAAAGTCCCCAGCAGAGTCGCCAGAGCTGTCACACCCCTTTTTCGACGTGCTCCAAAAAATTTAATGTTTTAAGGGTCGAAAGAGTTTTATTATTTAAGTGACAAGAAATGAAAATTTGTTTCGGAAAAGGATTATTTACATTTTTTATTCAGAGTCGCCACTTGGCATAATCCGGTGTGCCAAGTCACCTTTGGAAAATCCTTTTCGAAACCATTTGACTCTTGAACTGGTTTGCGAACAGAGATTCCGGCTAAGGAATTCTGTTGACCGAGGAGAAGGTGTTAGGCACCCCTCGATCCCGTGGTTCAACCACGGTCGCTTGGGTAAAGTGTATCAACTATTTTGGCATTACAAAATGTATAAACCACACAAAAGCACGCAAAATAATCAGACAATAACAAAACAAAACAAAACAACAATGTAAAGTCCAGTCCAATTATTACAACCCAAAATAAAATACTGAAATAACCTACACTAGTCCTAAACCATGCTTTGCCCGATGCCACGGGCCTTGATCACGAGCATCCTTAGCGTACAAAATTCTTCGGGGCATTCCCCGGTGAGTAAATACAAATTACCTCGGGGCATTCCCCGGTTAAATAAATACACTTTCCAAATACGATAAACAAAACATTCAACCAATATTCCAATCATTCCAACACTACACCAATCCTAAACTTGCCTACCCGCTCGACGACATATCGCATTCAACATCAACAATGTATCAAAAATATCATAATATTCACTTTTATCAATCTTCGATTCCCGTCCCCAAATTCCCTCTCAATCCATGGTGAACAAATTTTTCGATTATCAAATCACTTTCCAAAATTCGAAATCAACATCAAACACGTACACCCACCAAAGATTCAAACATTTAAGCACACAAATCATTTGTATCCACAACAACGATCAACATTTACTCAAAATATTCAACCAACCACAAAATCACGACGTTAACCAAAATTCAAGATAATGAAAGAGTAAAGTTAAGAGATGGACCTTCAAAGAATCGACTTCAATATATAGGAGATAACACCGCACCCGGAAAACCTCAATTCGAACCAGAATCCAACTCGGTATCAGAAATTAAAGCCCGAAAACTGGTTGTGATGAACAAGTCGAGACGAACGAGACCCCAAACCCCCAAAATAGCAACGAATCCCGATGAGCCCAACCCAAGAAACACCACAAAACCGATCCACCCGTACGCGAAATTATCGTAAAATTTATTAAAAACAGAGTTGATTTCAACGAGAATCCGTCACTAATTCATCCTTTTTTTGGGGGGGCCAAATCTGGCTTCTTCATTTTTTGATTCCCTTCACTTTGTGCGCGTGTGTGTAGTTCCGATCAGTATTTGTGCTTTCCGATGAGTACGAGGAGGTGTATATGTCGTGAGATCTTGAGTGTGTATGCCAATGGGAGCAAGAAAGGAGAAGAAAGTGAGGTCTCTAATGGCGTTTGTGTGTGTGTGCCTATGGTGAGGATGAGTGACGATAATTGTTCTTCGATGTATATGAGAGCTATGTGTCTTGTGCGTACTGTGTTGTTAAAAAATGGGAGACCATGGTGCGAGTATCTGTGTGCTTTTATTCTAGTGAACGAAAAAATGTGTGAATGATGAAACTGTGAAGAAGAGTCCTCATCCTCTGTGCTCCATTTCTGTGTGTGTGTATATATAAGGTGAGGATGGGGTAGTGGTGAGGTAGGTGGGGTCACGTGAGGTAGGGGGTAGGGTGTGAGGTGGGGTAGAGTTTGTTAGGATAGGGTAGGTAGGTGTTGTTTTTTAATTGGGTGGTTTGTTAGAATATTAGGATAAAACAAAATTAGTTAGGGGGTTGTTATTTTTGTCATTTTGTGGAGGGATTATCACACGGGTGAGGATACACGGTAGGATAAGGTAAACAATAGGTAAAAACGATATCGGGGAGGGACGAAATTAGGTGTCTACAATATGTATAGAATAGCGATGGCCGGTAGTATTTATTTCTTGTGACAAGAATGTAATCAAAGAATGTTCCGATAAGTATAAAGAAGACCGAAAATAATGTTCATTAAACTGATAATTCAGGAGGCAATGTGTAGGTGCATGATGAAGCTAAAATTAGTTGTTCGACTGAGTCATTTGAATTACTATTCCCATTAGTTTATAGATTGGAGCTGAAACGTGACGCTTTACTGATATCTTAGGACTATGTCCAAGAATCAGGTTGTGAACTTGTCATGAATGTTACTTGGTAATATATGAAAATTAATTATATATAGTATATAAAAAAGATATTAAAAATTTAGTTCACTCTCGAAATTTTATTAGTGCCATATAATTCTACATAATGAAAATTACTACAAATCACAATAATTAATAAGTTGAAAACATTTACAAAATATATAAAAATTTAATTGACTCTCGAAATTATATTTATGTCGCATAAATAAGAACATAAAGAGTAACATAGATTATTTAAAAATTACGTTAAAAAATCACAATAGTTAGCAACTTAAAATATCTAAAAATCATATAAACAATTTGATTGACTATCTAAATTCTATTTATGTCATATATATAAATTGAGATAACAAAAAAAATTAATATTAAAACGGCACCATCACAGACTCTATTATGTCTTATAATTTATATATGTTCTTAAATATTTAAATATTTCATAGCCTAACAATTCTTACTCCCCATTTGACTATGAAAATATAATTTTTTGGAGTTGGAAATAGAGTTGGAATTCAAGTTGAAGTTGGAGTTGTGTATGATCATGAGTATATATTGAAGTTGTTTTTGAAATTATGTGAGAGAAGTAGAAGTAAAAAAGTGAAAACAAGTTTTTCGTGTTTTCATTTTTTCAAATATAATTATAAATTATATTTGAAATTTTTATCACAAAATATTATTATTTTTACTTTTTTTTACTAAAATAAAATAATTCTTTGAGAAAAAAGTTAAAAAATAAGCTTGATGTTCAAATAGTGGAAAATTTTAACTAGTTCAAGTAAAAACTTGAGGAAATTAAAAATAATGAACATGAAGAGAAATCGAATCCAGGCTAATAATTCATCAGGTCCTTTTGATGCTCAAGTTAATCGTCTCATTAAGTCCTTACCGACTCTTTAGATTTTTAGCATATTTATATGTGCTCAAGCCAAAAATCAATTAAACTAGAAAACAAAACTTCAATAAGAAAAATATTTGAACCTACAGAATTCAATGTATCTAAAATAAATTTAATTTTTTCATTATATTCGAGGTTATAAATTACTTCCTTAGACGGTAAAATAGATATACACGTTATTGATATAGTGTTACCTCAAACGTCAATAAGTTGGTCAAATTTAAAGACAATAATAAATAACACAAAGACTCAACCTTTGTTTGTGAGAAAATAAGTAGAAGAAGTTTTAAAAATTTGATGCAGAAATTGAGGGTAAACATCTCTATTTATAGCCCAAATTCTAAATTGAAATGGTGTGAAAAATACCTATTCAAAATAGATTTGTTGTCTGTTCGAAAGAAATACATGTTCAGAATAGGTTTGGTGTCTATTCGGACGAAACTCTTATTCATAGCAGATTTGATTTTCAAGTCTTGTTTGAATTACTCCACAAAAATTAATTAATCACATCATTTGATTGAATTTGAAGCCGAGCGATGACGACGACGGCACGATGAAGAATTTTTTTCTTTAACTCTTTATTAGCTAAAAGAAGTGCTTATAAACATAAGCACACTAGTTTTCCTTTTCACCATTAATTTTTAAAATTTTCTCCATTCACTTTCCTTGCATTTTCATTCCCACCTACACCTTAACTCCAAGTCTCCAACAAATACAAGCTCTATAGTGAATTACAAACGCAAGAAAAATCACCCCTTCTGTATTCTTTTCTAAGGTTATTCTTCTATTTTCTGAATAATTTCATTTGTGCAATTTCAAATTTTCAGTCACTAGTGAAAATATTCTAAAGTACTTCGAATTCTTGGAAAGCTACCGATCTAACGATTTGTGTCACAATTAAGTCGATATAACTTTTAAAACAGTAACTTGCCACGACACAGTAGCTATTGATTTGTTGATATCAAAATATCTGAAATATATGAATAATGGTTCACAAATATCTGTATCCACCTATTGATTTAAAAATATCCTAAAATATTCTTTTGACTATAGAATACCCCTCAAGCAAACATAAAAATTGATGGGCTTGAAGTTCATCCACTTTTAAATCAAAACACATAACACAAACTATGATTTCTTCTTTTAGTAAAATTATATAAGAATTGAATTTTTTTTTAATAATTTTCCCAAAATATGAGATTTTCATATTTATATAAAAACGAAATATAACACTTAAAATTAAATATATGTCCAAATAAAACTTCTAGCTTTAAATTAATTTCTACCCAAATTAATAATTTCAAGTTCATATCCAAACACCCTCCGTATTTAACAAGTTGATTTTAATATGAGATTTCTCCATATAGCAAGTTGCTAAGGCCAAAAGATTAAAATCAATTATTTTCACGGTAACTGTGAGAAAATTATAAATAGCTTAAATTGACACGAGTTACACTTCAATTTTGCAGCTATATAAACCATAATGTCATGCAAAATTGTTTGGTTGAAAAGAGACTTTGGGGGGCTAGAAAGTTCAATTTGGAATAAACAATTGGGGTAGTAATATAGTATAGTCTTTCTGTTATTTTAATTTATTTATTTAATTTATAAAATTAAGAAAATTTATTATTTTTTATGACTTAATTTATGTGCAGAATTTTGAGAACCAAATAGTTTGATTTACCAATGAATTTGAGTATTAAATAAGTTTTAAAAATAAATTCATATATTGAAAATTATGTCAAAAGTATCATAAGTCACAATATTTTATAATTCAAGATAACTAAAATACATATACAAAATAAATATTAGTAAAAAAAAATAAAAATTATTTGATTCTTGAAATTGAAAAGATGTAAAATAAATTGAAAAGGATGATGCATATTTTCCATCATTAGTATTAAATATCTATATAAAAAGAGTCAAATTTAAAGTTTTAAAACTTAATTAATAAGATTAGTGTAGTAAAAAGGTCTCCCGTCATTTCATATTACCTGAATTCATACTAAAAATTGTTATTTTTATTTACATGACCGATTCATAAAATTAAGATAATTTTATTATATTTTTTATTTTTTTCCTTATGATTAAATAACTACATAAACACAGTAATTGAAGTAAAATTTATATTTCTTAACATCATTATTGAAATTAATTTAGTAAATACATTATTGACTAAAATTTTCTAAAAGACTATGTTAGGTCAATATAGGCTAAATATGAAAAGGATGGAAAAAAGTTAAAGAAAAGACTCAAAACATCTCTAAATCTGTCCATAAAATTCTCTTTAGCACTTTAATTTTATGGATAGTTTATTTCTCCCAAAATAACTTTCAAGTAAATTTTATACAACTCCAACAGCTATGTGACAAGTTTTATTAAGTTCCGCGCATAAAAGCAAAAAAAATATAAAAAAGAGAAAAACAAGTGAAGTCACTGAAGCCCATTTCTTTATTTTCAGCCATCAACTATCCCTTCCTTCATCTTTTTCACATCCCACCAACCCCTTCTTTCTTGTTCCTCTGTTGTTGTTTTTTCACTGTTACCCATCAATCAACTCCAATTAAAGACACCTCAACTTTTTTATCTGTGTGAATTTCTGCAATTAGTCAGTTTCTTACGAAAAATCTTCAAGAAAATTAAATTTACTTCATTAAAATCAATTTTTCTCAATAGTTGAATTAATTTCATATTTATCAAGATTCTTATTTTGATGAACAAATTAAAAATATCGATATAAAAAATACTGATAAATTTGTATTGGGGCTGAACTGAAGCAGAAAATCGCAAGAAAGAAATTAAATCGAACAAAAAAATTTAAAAAAAATTACAGCCATTGACTAAAAAATTCAACATATTTTCTATCTCTAAATTCTTTTTCATTACAATTGTAGTTTCTCAAGAATCACATTTTAAAGATTTGAATTTAGAATAGAAAATAATGAACCTCAGAAAAAGATCAAGTTCATATTTGTGTGGGAGGAGGGATGAAAAATGAGATTTGCAGATAAAGCTTTATCGTGTGCGGAGGAGAGACCTAGAAAAGAAATAAATTTTTTTCTTTGTGTGTGTGTGTGTGGGGGGGGGGGGCAGTAATTTGTAGATTCGTGGCGGGGGTGGGGGTTGAAGAAGGAAAGAAATGATTGGGTATGAAAATTCTTACTTTTTCCATACATACATACATACATACATACATATATATATATATATATATATATATATATATAAAGTATTTTTTAAATAAAAATATTTTTTTACGTGACTTTGATATGGCGCTGACATGGCACTGATGTGGGCGTGTAATACACTTTTCGTTATGCGAGTGATTTTAGGAGGCTAAATAATTATCCATAAAGTTAAAGTGTTAAAATGAATTTTATAGACAAGTTTAAAAGTGTTTTAATGTTTTTTTCTTAAAAAATTATATATATGAGTGTGCGTGTGAAGTTAGTAAGAGACAAGTAATATAAAACAGAGGGATCAATAGAATGTTAACCACAAAAATTTTTAACTCTCAATGAAGAAAGGATCCATAATTTGAGTAATCAGTCATCTTCGATTGAAACTGAGGGTGTTAAATGATCGAGTCGGGCCAGGTCAAGTTGGCAAAAATGAACCCAGTCGATCCAAAACTCAGGTTGATTATCGAGTTAGTGAATACTGAATGCAATCGGTCCGGACTAAAATGAATTTCAATTGACCTGCCTGAGATTGGTCCAGGATAAATTCTGAATATTGTAATAATATTTTAAAAAATTATAAAAATCATTTATTGCTTATTAGTAAAATACAAACTTATACAGCTACATAAATTTTAGTACTCGATTTATATATCAAAATTCAAGAAATATATTCTATTAAATATAATTTAAATAATTTAGTAGTAAAATACAAACTTATACAACTATATAAATTTTAGTACTCTATTTATATATCAAAATTCAAGAAATATATTCTATTAAATATAATTTTTTGGGATAAAGTTATTACTTAATAATCATAAAAATTAAACAAATAAGTTTGCACTATTCTTGTAATTTCTTCAATATCAATATGAGTCGTTGACCCGATTGCAATACAAACAGATCTGCAACTTATCAATATATCTTCAATTTCTTCATTTTCTAGGTCATCTAAATCTTTATCTTCTCGTTTTTTATTTCTTTGCTCGGATCTAATTCAATATCTAAAACATATTAGGAATTTCAAAGTATTGCTACTCAATGAGTGTCGAATTAAACTGCTATTTTACTTAACTAATTGCGGTTTTTGATCTGACAGTTGAAATTGACAGATTAGTACATCTTGAGCCATTGCTGCAAGAACTGAAAATTGATTTGCGTCATTCTTCCATCATAGCAATAAATAAAGAATTCTTCTTTAACTAGTTCAAACTTTATACGTAAAGTTAAATCTCATCAATATTTCTGCTATGATACTCTAGTCGTATCATATGAAGTAGATGTAAAAGCAAAAATAGAGAGAATATTTATAGTTGATGTAGATTGTGTAGTAGATGTGTCAACTATATTTGCATAATAGTTATATAATTGTCTTAGATACTCATCGAGTAAAGCTGCGTAAGTCCATCTCCTCTCTATTCTTTTTTCGTTTTTATCTCACTCTAAGTTTATCGTCTTCATTTCTTTCTCTCTGTTCTTGGATATTAATTTGTGATTTTCGACACTTGCTAACTTATTTTCTGACTTAATTTACAGGGGTTAACGCTAACAAAAAATAGACTAAACTAATAAATTAACGGAATATTGATCCACGCCCAAACTTAACGGATTATATTTTCAAATGTTAGTTTTGTCACCTTCACTTGAAACTTAAATATTACTTCTTCTGTTCACTTTTACTTGTACATTATATTAAAATTATATTTTCACTTCAATCATATCAAGGAAAAGATATTAATGTTTATCTTCCATATTAGTTACTTTTTAAATTATTTCCCATAATCTAATTTTAATATTAGTAAATATTATAAATATTTATATTAATTATTTTTGTAATAGATGTACAAAATTCAAATTAAACAAATAAAAATGAAAAACTAGGTTTAAAGAGCGCATCTTTTTTTTTTGGCGGGGAGGGGGGTGGGAGGAGGTAGTAATATCTGTTTCGTGATAATCGAGATTCGAGAATCCGCTCACGTTACATCAAATCTGATATGCCTCTGTAATTTTGAATTTTTTATTCCCTTTCATTTTTATATTATTGTACTTTATTTTATCTCAAACTAATTTGTTAACTCCTTTTCAATTTTAAACAAGCATAATTGACCTTCTAGCCTAATTTTTCTGTTATTGCACGGGAAAGGAGAGTATCAATATGAGTCGTTGACCCGATTGCAATACACATAGATCTGCACTTACCAATATATTTTCAATTTCTTTATTTTCTAGGTCATCTAAATATTTATCTTCTCGTTTTTTATTTCTTTGCTCGAATCTAATTCAAATATCTAAAACATATTAGGAATTTCAAAGTATTGCTACTCAATGAGTGTCGAATTAACTGCTATTTTACTTGACTAATTGCAGTTTCTGAGCTGACGGTTGAAATTGACACATTAGTACATCTTGAGCCATTGTTGCAAGAACTGAAAATTGATTTGTGTCATTCTTCCATCATATCAATAAATAAAGAATTTCTTCTTTAACTAGTTCAAACTTTATACGTAAAGTTAAATCTCATTAATATTTCTGTTATTAAACTCTAGTCGTCATTATATGAAGTAGATGTAAAAGCAAAAATAGAGAGAATATTTATAGTTGATGTAGATTGTGTAGTAGATGTGTCAACTATATTTGAATAATAGTTATATAATTGTCTTAGATGTATGGCTAGGGACAAATGGGGTTTCAATTGATTTTATCTCCATATATGCATACACATTTCTAATTGAATTTTCCATTTAACTTAATAGGCATTTAAAGCAACTCCAATGAGATAAATAAGAAAAATAGCGATATTCAATGCTAGGAAAAATCTGGACAAGAACAGTACAAAGTATGAGCAATTAATTAGCATGGACAAATTTTTCATACATGATGTAGACTTTAGGTTGAGAGGTTTATGATTTATACTCTAGGTTGAGGGGTCAGATGTAGAAAGTGAGTTGGAGGAGAGCTATATGTTACAATTAAGATGGATATTATCCTCTATATTGTCTTATAAGGAAAACTCTACACTAGAGATAGATTATTTGCTTGGAGGATAATGACCACATGACATGTCCACTCTGTGGGTTCCCAACGAATCAATAAATCACTTCTTTGATGTGCATATTCAATTTTTATGTGACAAAATTATTATTCTATTGACAAGGTCAGAATAGGTAATCGTTATTATGGATTGAGGAACAAGTTTGGTTCGTATCACGCTAATGGCAAGGGTGCAAGAGATGATATGTATAGAATAGCGATTGCCGGTAATATTTATTTCTTGTGACAAGAATGTAATTAAAGAATGTTCTGATAAGTATAAAGAAGATCGAAAATAATGTTCATTAAACTGATAATTCAGGAGGCAATGTGTAGGTGCATGATGAAGCCAAAATTAGCTGTTCGACTGAGTCATTTGAATTACTATTCCCATTAGTTTATAGATTGGAGCTGAAACGTGACGCTTTACTAATATCTTAGGACTATGTCCAAGAATCAGGTTGTGAACTTGTCATGAATGTTACTTGGTAATAAATGAAAATTAATTATATATAGTATATAAAAAAGATATAAAAAATTTAGTTCACTCTCGAAATTTTATTAGTGCCATATAATTCTACATAATAAAAATTACTACAAATCACAATAATTAATAAGTTGAAAACATTTACAAATATATAAAAATTTAATTGACTCTCGAAATTGTATTTATGTCGCATAAATAAAAACATAAAGAGTAATATATATTATTTAAAAATTACGTAGCAACTTAAAATATCTAAAAATCATATAAACAATTTAATTGACTATCTAAATTCTATTTATGTCATATATATAAATTGAGATAAAAAAAAAAAATTAATATTAAAACGGCACCATCACAGACTCTATTATGTCTTATACTTTATATATGTTCTTAAATATTTAAATATTTCATAGCCTAACAATTCTTACTCCCCATTTAACTATGAAAATATAATTTTTTGGAGTTGAAAATAGAGTTGGAATTCCCATTCAAGTTGTGTATGATCATGAGTATATATTGAAGTTGTTTTTGAAATTATGTGAGAGAAGTAGAAGTAAAAAAGTGCAAACTAGTTTTTCGTGTTTTCACTTTTTCAAATATAATTATAAATTATATTTGAAATTTTTATCACAAAATACTATTATTATTACTTTTTTTTACTAAAATAAAATAATTCTTTGAGAAAAAAGTTAAAAAATAAGCTTGATATTCAAATAGTGGGATTTTTTTCCTAGTAGCTAGTTTTGAATTCTCCTAATTCAATTACTCAAGGGTAAATCAATAGAGGTAAATCTACAAAAAAGGATCTATATCTCCTTTTTATAAAATAAAACATATCTTTATATGCAATTTAATCAAACTTTATACATTAAAAGTAGGCGCTTTTAAAATCAGTGTGGAGTAGCTAGAACGGATGGGAGGTAATTCTGGCCAAACGACTACATAATTTGTAGCCGTGGAAACCATAACGTCATGCCAAATTGTTTGATTGAAAAAGAATCTTTTGTAGTAGCTAGAGAGTTCAATTTGAAATAAACAATTTGGTAGTACTCCAATAGAATATGGACCACCATGAAGCCACAATTTTAACAACTTGTCATCCTCTATTCATACCCACGTGTTTCATGAAAATTCGCTTCTACTTTTGGTTAAATTCATGAAAATTCTCATTAGATCCCATCCTCCTTTCCTTAAAAAAAATAAAATAAGATCCATCCATTTATTCCACTCGTTGACTACTCGAAATTACAATTAACGATGTTTTCGAAGCGCGGTCACTGGAACTAACAACCTCAATCAATTCAACAAAAAAGACTCCTCGTTGTTTCAAAATTTAGCGCTACGTAATTCCCAACTGTCTTCCTATAAATTAATTAATTAATTCTACCCATCCAACCAATTCCTTCGATTCACATCCATTTTTCTAGTATTGGTCTTATCCTTCTCCATAGTAAATATTGAACATGGCTATTGAGGAATCGGATTGTGTAATTAATGAAAAACAGGCGTCCGCTCCGACGCCGGCGGAGTTTAAAGGGACGGATTCTGGTTCTGTACTCCACACATTAGTAGCGTTGGTTCTATGGCTTGGCTCCGTCCATTTCAACTTCATTATTGTTCTTGCTTCCTTCGTATTTCTTCCTTTCTCCAAAGCAATCGCGTTGGTTATCTATCTTTTACTTGCTCTTTCCATAATTGTTTATTGAGCTTTACTTTTGTTTTGTTTGGTGTTTTGTGTTTCAGAGTTATGGCCTGAGTTTTACGGTGTTCTGTGTTTCAGAGTTGTAGGAATTTTGCTCATACTTATGCTGATTCCGCTTGATGAGAAGAATAAATTCGGCCGAGGATTAGCTAAGTGAGTTCGTTTTGTAGTGTTTTCTTTGTACCAATATTGGTTTTCTGCTGCTTCATTGATACGGAAAATTGGGATTCTTCAGGTACATCTGTAAGCATGCTTGTGGATACTTTCCGGTGCATTTGTATGTAGAGGACATCAAAGCATTTGATCCTAATGAAGCTTATGGTAAATTAAGAACTGCTAATCATCCTCTCTACTTTGAATAGAATAAAGATGTCAACTTTCTGTTTATTTGGTACTTTATTTGAGGGAATCAACTAACTCTCATGCATTTCCCATGGTGAAGCAGTTTTTTCTCTTCTGTATAAGAAGAGAATTGCACAGTATGTATGCTAAAATTGGTTAATCAATTTGCAGCCGTCTTGCCTATGGAAGGATAGGATTTTGAGAGAATTTTACCAATTTCGTAGTTTAGGCAGACACTCACAAAGCATCATGGCCTGAGTAAAGTTTATACTTTTTGTATGTGATTGTGTAATTGCAGTTCACTGATCACTTGGAAATATTGGGGAATAACAGCAATCTACTCCCATTGTAAAGCCATCTTTTTCTCGGCATAGTTGTGTGCCTGTAGTTATGTAAATATGTTGCTAACTCAGTTTCATTTTGTTAGTCTAGTTTTGACTTGGCATTAAGTTTAAGGATGTAGACAATCTTATGGATACTTAAATATATAGAATGTACCAAATTGTCCTTTAAGGAAAACAAACTTGCTTCTTTAAACGGATTAAAAAGAAAAGTAACACAAACATGTTGTAGTAGGAGGGGGTAAATTGAAGGTAATAACCAAATCAACTGCAGGCTCAGTCAAAGCTATGATGAGTGTGCTTGCCTCTACATAAGTTGACCAATGCTTTTGATTTTAGATGATAAGTTATGTAAACCCGTGTCAGCTTGGCAGGCTTGCTTTGTCTAAGCCATAGTCGACATCTAGTTAGTTTAAATGCTGTCTTGAGCGTTGTACTTGATGCACTTCTCTTAATATATTTCCCTGTCTATAGCTATCTCCATTCACAGGGCCGTAGATTCACTGCTGAGACTGAACAGATAATTATTTTGTTTCATTGTGTTATCATTATCTCGACTACTGAGCCTGATCTCCATGAAAATATTTCTTGAAAGGTTCTATATGACTTAACTCTGATTTCATTTGCTTGGTGTCTTGGGTAGAATTTAGATAGACATATTTAAAGCTACATCGTGTGGTGTAGGCCCTTAAGTATTTGCTTGTGAAATTTGCATTTCTAGAAGTATTGATGTATAGGACCAGCACAGTGATGGTCTAAAAGTAGCAAGAAAGATTTCCCCTTCATAGTTAAATTACTCCTGTATAAATAAGATATGTTTGGAAGGGGGCCCTTGGAGTAACTGGTAAAGTTGCTTCCATGTGATCAGGAGGTCACGGGTTCAAGCTTTGGAAACAGCCTCTGGCAGAAATGCAAGGTAAGGCTGCGTACGGTGCACCCTTGTGGTGGGGCCCTTCCCCGGACACCGCGCATAGCGGTGGCTTTAGTGCACCGGGCTCGGGCTGCCCTTTTTATAAATAATATATGTTCGAAAGAAAATAGAAAAAATCAGTGCCCTTTAATGATACAAGGGGCGAAATGTAAAGAAATCCTTCTGTTTTCTTGCTCTCTTTGTCCAATTCTTTTGCCCTGTAGTTTTGTTGTGTTCTTTTGTGTGGGTAAGACTCTGCATGAATAGTATAGTACTCCTATTATCCACTTCTTTTTGGAGGAGCACTTCCTCACATTCTTCCCATTGTAGGCCTTGATATCTGTTTCTACTTCTCACCAATAAACTAGATACCTCATTCTGAGTGCTAGCTGCATTAATAGTAATATCAAAAATCTTTTGCTCATGTTCTTCAGGCTAATTCAGATGTTGTTACTTGCAGTTTTTGGGTATGAGCCGCATTCCGTTTGGCCGATTGGGGTGGTTGCCCTTGCTGATCTTTCCGGTTTCATGCCTCTCCCAAAAATCAAAGTGCTTGCGAGTACTGCTGTATGAATTGATTCCTTGTTCTTTAGTTTGATTGTACACAATCTTATTTTCTGCTATAGTATTGACTATTTAGGGGCTATGACAGGTGTTCTATACTCCCTTCTTGCGGCATATCTGGACTTGGTTAGGACTTGCACCTGCAACTAGGAAAAATTTTAAATCCCTCTTAGCTTCTGGTCACAGCTGCATCATAGTGCCAGGAGGAGTTCAAGAGGCATTTTATATGGAGCATGGTTCTGAGGTTCTATCTCGAAACTTGATTGTACTTTTCAAGCCAGTATATTATGCTTTAGTCACCATATTTCTTCCTTTCCCCGCTATGACCAAGCCAAAACGGAAATTTGATTAGGAAGACTTGTCAAAAGAGAATATAATCTCAACAAGTACTCTGTTCATTTGCTAGTATACGATTTGCTATTTTAGGATGTAGGTGTAGTTTTTCTTTCTTATGGCCAAAAAGTAAAGTTTGGGACTGCTGGCATGGTATAGCAATTTCTAATTTTCTATGCATCTTACATACCTGTTGTGGAATAAGATATGTGAGAATTTGAGATTATTTCATATCCTTTACTGTGTGTGCTGGGATCAGAAAGTGTTAAATCTGATCTCTCTCTTAACCTGTGATAGATTGCCTACCTTCAAAGAAGGAAAGGATTTGTACGAATTGCCATGGAGGCGGGCAAGCCGCTGGTACCTGTATTCTGTTTCGGTCAGGTGATATTTTGTGTATCTATTGCTTTTCTGCAGTTTTCTGGTATTTACGCTCATCTTTGTGCTTCAATCATTGTGATGTCTTATCTTTGGCATGTATTGTTCTCTATCCTATGTGAGTTTTGTATCCGTCTTTATGATTTAACTTTCAAGTATGGCCGTATATTTTTCATGCCTGCTATTAAAATCTTTGGGTTGACATTTCTTTTGTGTGTTGTTTGTCTTTCTTAGGGTACTTTTTTTGTTTTGTTGGGTAGAGGTTAAAATACCTTTCCTGTCTATCTTTATTGAAAAGCTTATCTTGTTTCTGAGTATAGAGTCTAGTTTTGTATATCTGACATTGCAAGGTAAGATCATGCCTTAGCATGTCGTCTTTTCATGAGCATTGGCTCTTCCTGGGTAAGTTCGCTTGTGGGATGTTAAGCGTCTCTTGTTTCTTGTTGTTTGTAGTATTGTTTCTTTATGTTGTTGCTAATTGGTCTGCATAATTTATTTCTCCCCTGTGCTTCTTTATTGCCTTTTTCTGGTTTTTCCTCTGAAAAGGAAATGCCTATCTTCTCTTGTTTGGGGAACTTTTATCTTTTCTGTTCTTTCTTTTGTGGTCCTTTTGTTTTGAAAAACTATCCTGATGTGTGCTTAAAGTTTTATCTAATTTCTGCAGTCTGACGTCTACAAATGGTGGAAGCCAAGCGGGAAACTGTTCTTGGAATTCTCTAGGCTCATTAAGTTCACTCCAATTCTTTTTTGGGGCGTGCTGGGGTATGTTATGCATGACCTTTTTATTTATTTTCTGGTTTTTTAAGTTTCTATTGACTTCTACACCAGGAAGCCAGTCTTAAGTCTGACTTTTGTCCCTAGGTCTTCGGTCTAGTGGGTAAGCGCACAGCTTGTGATGTCTATGTTAGGAGCACTTCACTGTTTTGAATTTCGCTGTTCACAGAAGCCTGATATTTAAGTAGAGTGGCTTGCCTGTTATTCACAAAGCTTTGAACCATGCACTACCTGCCCGGGTATTTCTGGAATACAATAGAATCGTTGACCTTCATATTTTGTTTTAGTTTGTAGAGGGTGGTTTTCTCTCATATTTAATGGCGGAATTGACACAATGGCCAGCTCTTTGCAGCCATGATCCATGGATAATTGGGATTGATTTTATTAAATTTCTCGATATAGACATTTTGTTACCTTATTACTTCGACCTGATCACATAATGCAGAGCTGCTACTATCTCCACTAACAGTGATACAGTACATTATCATATTGATTAGAATAGAGGAAATTGAGTGTAGTTCTACATTCATAGAGTGTATTTTGAATGTCATTTGTGCATTTTACCACTCATGTCAGCTGTGTTCATCTTTGTAATGTTGTGTAAATGTCTATTGTGCATTTTACCACTCATGTCGCTGTGTTCATCTTTGTAATGTTATGGTGTTCCATTGCAGTTCTCCGATACCATTTCCACGGCCCATGCATGTTGTAGTTGGTAGTCCAATTGTGCTGAAGAAAAACCCAGAGCCAACTCCTGAACAGGTACATCAGTTGGCCCTATTAGTCTTATCTTTTAGTGCTATTGGCACGAGTCATTTGGTGGCATATTTAGTGCTTCAAACTTTTAAGGTCTAACCCGCTAGTTAAGTTTGTTGGTCTACCTCCGCTAGTCATGCAACAGAGCGTAGAGTTCTCTGCTAGTATTTATCTTTTATTTCACATCCATTTTTGCTCCTGTAGGTGGCTGAAGTGCACAGTCGGTTTATTGAAGCACTGGAAGAACTCTTTGAAAGGCACAAAAAGAGAGTTGGTTATGAAGATATCCCACTGAGAGTTCTTTAACTTGGTATATATCATGTGTATCTAGATCTTCTCGTAGGTGGTTTTGTGTGACTGGATTTATGCTTTTCTTGTCTTACTTTCGCTCTCTCCGCTTGTCCTCCATCTAACTGGGAGAAGTCATGGAGAAAGGCAGTTTGGGAAAAGAGAAATTAATGATAAAGAGATTTGCCGTCACCAATCTGTTATGTCAAACTTTTCTTGAAGCTATCGCGTTGCTCTTTCAAAAAAGTTTAAAAAATTGAAGTAACAGTAATGTTTTGTACAAATAGGAAACCGGTTTAAAGATGGATGCTTGGATTTTGAACTCTGTGTTCAAGTTTTAGGATGGCAATCTCTAATGCTAGCAATCGTTCTGAAATTTGATAGTTGTATATATTTTACGAATTTTCTTAGAACTTGTGGTTTTGACCTTAGTGTATTCATATTTTTGTTGTGGCAGGTAATGCCCCTTTAGATTTAAAGTAGTTAGTGTGTAAAAAGACTACTACGCAGGTTTGCTCCACCCGTTGGATTCAAAAATTTAAAAATTACACAAATACACAACTTGTGTTTTTTATATTACAAAAAATTTTGACTCCTTAAATCTATTATAAAAATTTCAACATATACACAGAATGTTATGTATGTGTCAGCTATGTTATGTATATTAATAGGGAGAGAGAGTAAAGTAATTAAAAAAGTGGGAGGGTGTATAATTATTTCCAAAAGAGTTGGTATTTATGTTATTTATACTTAAAAAAACGCATTTGTTTAGATTCTAGAAATGAATTTTTGCTTTAATGACTAAACTAGGGAATAGGTCCGTGCTTTGCGCGGTGATGAAAAATATATTGATGATTAATCTTATAAATAATTATCTTCTCTATTATAATATGTCTGTGATATTATAAAAATTTCAACTTCAATGCAAGATATATTTTATGACCTAAACTTTCATTTTATTCATATTTAATTCACTTTTTAAGAATGGTAACATAAAAAAGTTTGCCTCATATTTGTAAGTGAAGTTATAGCCGCATACGGTGTGTGTATATATATATATATATATATATATTCATGCAACATTTATATAGGAGAACATTAAGTGATTTTAGGAGTTGATAAATCACTCTTCTCCGAAACGAAATCCTCGACATATTATAAATTTACAATTTTTTTTTATAGTTTTGTTAAATACATATCTGAACAACATGATTACCGCATGTTAAGTTATTCAATCTCGACATGCTCTTATCAGCTATTATACTCAAAAGTAAGATATTCATATTCAAGAATCAATATAAGTCTACAAAGCAAATTTTGTCATCTAAGCAACAATAAAAAAATATTAAATTTATATTATGGAAAGATAAGAAATATTAGATTCATACTGTATATTGCATGAGGATTTTTAAAGTTACTCTTTGTTTGTTTATTTGTTTGTTTTGAAGACAATAAACACTAAATTTATATTTGTATCCTCTATTTCTTTAGGGTCTTTCCTCATCGACCATTTAAATTTTCACTAAATAAATTATTAGGAACTATATATACGTATTTGTTATATTTTATATCATATCTAGACCGAAAATTTATTAGAATAAGTATTCTCCATCTTCATAATTAATTATCTCTCTTTATGTTCGTTTTGTATATTTTTTTTCTTTCTTCTCCAATTATACGTATATTGAATGAGATTTTCTTTTTTTTTTAAAAAAGATAATTATAAGAGAATAGAGATATAAAACTAACACTTACATCGATCGGTTAGAAACTATGGAGGTAATGTAGTTAATATTGATAGCTTGAGGTTTTGACTTTTTTGATTTTTTATCTCTTATCTTTAATATATATCAATACACATTAATCAAGAGGAAGGGGAGAAGTACCGTAACATTTAAAAAATTTAATATTATCTTTAATTTAAGATTTTTAATACTCACTATCATTAGAATGAAAATTATAAAAATGAAGTGAGAGTTATGGAGACTTAAATACCTAAAGTACATTATTGTATTATAATTATATAATGAAATAGAGTAAGAATGTCAAAAAAAAAAAAAAATGATAGATATGAATGATGATAATAGAAAAGTGTCATCATTAAATAAAAAATTCTTAAGGACTAACCTCACATCAAACTAAAGGAATAACGTATATAAAGATATATAATAAAAAAAGTTACAAACATTGCTTTAGTATATGTATTACCGCTGACAAAAAAAATATAATCAAAGAATTCCAACCTCATACAAAATGGGATAGAGATTAAAAGAACTACTATATATTTTCAAGAAAGAAAATGTCATCAATAATCTCATACAACCAATCACCAAAAATTTACTGTCACTTTAATTTCGTTTTGCAAACGCACCCTTCACTTGCATGACAATATTCTGATGTAGATATTGAATGCCAAAAAGATGGAAGATAGATTTTTTGGGGGGTTTAACAAGTTGTCTTATGATGATATTATAAAGAGATAGAAAGTACACCAAAAGGCTATACATGAATGCATATTAAGACATTCAATTAAGAAGATAATTATAGTAAAAGTTAAAAAGTTGATTAATTGAATCTACATATTTTTTGGTCTAATAAAAGTAACATAAATAGATAAATAAAGAGAAAAAAATTCAAAAAAAGGAAAAAAAAGATAAATATCAATGAAGGTCAAAAAGAGGTGTCACATCATCTCCTTTATATTTCTCCTTTATATATATAAATTAATTTGTTGGACTCATTGCTGGACTAAGTTTTCCAACATTCAAACCCTTTTCATTAATGAATAAGTTAATTGTAGTTGTAGGGTGAAGTTATCTGTGTTCCTAACCCCAAAATACTTCTCCTAGCTATTACTGTTGTTATTGGAAGTTGTAAATTAAGTGTTGTTAAAACTTATGGTTGACTTGGAGCAACTAATATTTTTTTTTTATAATCATGCTGTCGGGGTTAGTTTGCGTGCATTTCGAATAATTTCATGTAATACCTATCATCTTCCACCAACAATAGGTACCAGACTAAGCAACTAGTGTTGTATATGTTCAGTAAAATGGATTGGAAGGAATACCCCCGTTTCAAAATAGTTGATCTTTGTTGATTTGACAATCCTAAGGAAAAATTTATTAAAGATTTATTGTATCAAATTAGCATTATTAATTATGCATTGAAAATATTCTCTTGATTTCATAAAATGGATAATTAAATTGAAACAAACACTCTTAAATAGAGGATCAATTATTTTGTAATATAAATTTGATTATATTGTGCTTGGTTAAATCTGCACCCTTTTTTTTCATTTGTTTGATTATTTTTTTCACGCCCTTAAGATAACATTAACCAAAGAAGTGATTAAATTAAATTATGCTTGTCTATTCATTGATCTCACTTTTAAACTACTTCCTTCGTTTTTTTTACTTATCACTGTTTCACTTTTCGAGATCAATCTGCACGAATTTTGATTAATATTTTAATATGCATAATTTAATATTTAAAATTTAAAATTTAGATGATTGAAAACTATAGGAAAAATACTATAAGTTGCAATCTTTCTCGTATTAATATAATGAAAATATATATCTTAAAATATTAATAAAAATTTATAAACATTAATTTTGAAAAGCGAAACAATAATAAATAAAGAAAATTGAGGGAGTACTACTTATTTTTTTCACTTCATTAGTCTATCTCCTACTTAGTAACGGTTAAGGTGAAAACTGTAGTTGATATCTTAGTTTTCTAATCCTGCAGTTATTCCTTGGGTTTTATGCTGCTTGGTCATGTTGATTGTTGCCCCTACATGCTTCTTAAGAAAACTTCTTAAGAAAACTTTAAGGGCTTTTTTGGCGTGAGATATAAGGATAAATAGTTTTGGAATAAAATAAAAGATTATTTTATTTCATGTTTGGTGTGAGTATCAGCTAGTATCAGAATTATTTATCCTATCATTTACACTATAGTGATGAGATAAGTCATCTCATATACATGGTGGAATAACTAGTCCCAAAATAGTAACTAATTTCGAGATTAATTATCTCGGGATAACTCTTTCCCAACCAAACGACCCCTAAGGGGTGGTTTGGTGTGAGGTATAAGGGATAAATAGTCTCGAAATAAAATGAAGGACTATTTTATTCAATGTTTGGTGTGAGGTATTAGTTAGTATCGAAATTATTTATCTCACCATTTACACCATAGTGATGGGATAAGTTATCTCATATACATGTTGGAAAACTAATTTCGAGATAACTAATACCGAAATTTATCCCGAGACTCTTTCCCAACCAAACGATGTTTGGAAAGCCACATAGAAATTAGAATTAGTGTAATTACTATCAGCCTAGTAATTGCGTCGCCCTATTTGTTTGCTACAGTGCAATTACAAGTGTACTCCTTGGTTTCACAAGTGTAATCATGGTTATATTAAAATTTTAAAACAAAATTCAATTATCAAATATTAAAAGTTACTAATATTTGACAAATAAGGTCTCTATAAATAAAAGATATTAAATTAGGTATTTAAGATATATATTATTTTTTGGGAAGTGTATTAATTAATAAACATATGTTCTTAACTAATATTATAAACATAACTAATATATATTTTTCAAATTAGTGTATTTTAATTAATTAATCATAAAAATTAAAAGTAAGTGATTTTCAAAAACATCATGAAACGCATATTTGACAAAAAGATTAATATCATAGATATAATGTCATAAATTTTTTAGAACATTCGATAAAAAGATAATCTATCATTTCTAACTACTAAAGCAATGCGAAATATCAAGTCAATACTATTAAAATAAATAAAATAGAAAAAAAAATATAACATAAGTTCAAAATTCAACAAAAAAAATTAACATAATACTCTTATGTTAAATTTCAAAATTACGTACATAAATATAATTTTTAAAAAAATGTAAGTGTATAACCTTGTTCAACAATGAGTTCGAGTTTAATTTAAAAATTAAAGTATTAACACAATTATGCTAAATGAAAAACTAAACAATAAATAATATAAACAATTGTTTGAAATCACAAGAAGTAAAGATTTGAAAATGAGAAGTAAGGAAATGAAATATAAATAATGTAACATAAAAGATATATTTTTAAAAAAATATTAGAATGATAAAATAAAATAAATTTAAAATAATAAAAGTAAAAAATAAATCAAAACAATTATAAATGAAAATAAAAATAAAATAAAGAAATTAAAAAATAATTGACTTGTAGTTACACCATGTAATTACCAGTAATTCACAGCTTTCTCCCTGAAAATTGAAGAGTGTAATTACTCCCTGCTAATTACACTTAATTATCTGCTAACTAAGTAGGGCACCTGAGTTAAAGTGACAAAAAAGTTTGAAAATGAGGTGCAGGTGACTCAAGTTTTAATAATTGAGTTAGGTGACAATTACTTTATTAGTGATTAAGAAAGTTGAAAAAGTTTGAGAATAACCCACAAGTTTTTTAATTTACACTTTGATTCAAATGTTGACCTAATATAACAGAAAACGGAGGAAAAAAATACGTGTTTCTCTCTCTTCTCATTCATTATTGTTTTCTCTCTCTTCATGATTTTTGTTGTTCATTGTTGTTGTTACTTTATTTATCATCTTCTGCTTCATTATCACCTTTTCTTCTTCATTATCATCATCTTCTTCTTGTTGTTGACTATTGTTGTTGTTGCTACCGCTACTGTTGCTACTTGACTAATTTTTTAGGTCAAATTTTGTTTGGTACATCACTTTGGCATTACTTCATAGGTGACTTTAGTAAGTAAAATTATGATTTTTAGTTGAATTTGTCATCTGGGTACACCGCTACTGTGTTGTTTTTTCAATTATGGATAGAACTCAAACATGAATCCAACATAAGAGCCATATGTTTCAACAGATCACTCATCTGTTGGGACAGATGAGTCATCTGTTGCAACGGAAAACTCATATATTGGATTTATGTTTATGGTTCTATAGTGTTGTAACATGAATCGAACAAATTGGTCATCTGTTGCAACATACTAGTTATTTGTTGCAATAGAGGAGTCATCTATTAAACTAGATCAGTCATCTGTTCCAACAGAACCTGAAATCGATTCCAACAGAAGAATTGTCTATTGCAACAGATGACTATTTTGTTGCAACACGTTAGTTATCTGTTGCAATATATCACTCATCTGTTGGAATCAACTTCAAAGATTCTTTAGTACTGTCACATCTATCCTAACAGGCAACAGATGTATAATCTGTTGTAACATATGAGTCACTTGTTCCAATAGATGACTCGTCGGTTGGAATCAGCTTCAGGTTCTATAGTATTGTAACATGAATTACCAACAGGTGAGTCATCTGTTACAACATATAACTCACCTGTTGCAACGTATTATTCACCTGTTGCAACAAATTACTCATCCGTTGGGGTTCATGTTACGACACTATAAAATCACTATTAATTTTATTATGATGTTATTATTAACTTTTTTTTAACAAATGTCCTCACTTAGGTACCACTAATAGAGGGATCAGTAACAATAGGGGGTGGATAGTCATGGTGAATGAATCGAGAAGAGCAATCGATATGTATGGCGTTGGAAGGAGTGTGAAATGTTAGAGACGATAGCTGTGACAGTCCAAAGTGATGTTTCATATGATGAATTTGCGAACTTAATCATCAGATATTGTAGACTGAATTGTCAACTGAAAGAACTCATCATCAGCTATATGTACAGCTTTTTTGAAAATCAGAAGGTACTACTTTTCAAAATAACCGATTAGGTTCGGTTGCGTGCTTATCTTAGTGATTCAGCTAGGCTGGTGTTAAGGGTGTACGTGGTTGAAAAAACGAGAGAGAATGAGAACTAGAATATTGAAGAAGAAGAACAATAAGACATTTTTTATGATAAGCTGGATGGTCTGGACATGAATATTTCAGAGGATGATCAAACACCTACGCCCATTGTTGTGAGCAATACGGTGGGCAGTTATTCTCATTCAACACAGTCGGACAATCGTCAAGATGACGAGACTGGATTTTACAAGGGAATGTCATTCAAGGATAAGAAAGAACTATCTACTTCTTTGTTTATTGCTTGCTTGAAAAAAATTCAGACTAAAGAAGGTGATTAATTCGAGCAAAGTCTTTTCCTTCAGATGTGTTAATCCGCACTGTAAGTGGTGGTTGAGGGATGTGAAATACTTAAGTTTTGACAGATTCGTCATTAATATTTATAAAAAGTATCACACATGTGATTCAGAGCCCATTACGGGCCAAAATCCTCACAACACGACACAGGTCCTTAGTCACTATTTCCAGAATAGATTCCCCAATGGCAAAGGCCCTTCTACAAGTGATATGGCTAATCAACTCCTTACAGAATTGGGTGTTCAGTTATTGAAAGATATATATGGCCATAGGGATCGCCAAGGACTTGGTCAGGAAGACACACGAGTATGGGTATGCAGTCCTCGATGCCTATTATTACATGCTTGAGTCCACAAATCCTGAAAGTAAGACGATGCTGCATGTTGATGAAAATGAAAGGTTCAAGTACTTTTTGTATTCTATGGTGCTTGGATTCTTGGTTTTCAACAGTTGAGAAAAGTCATAGCCATTGGTGGGACTTTCTTGAGGAGCAAGTATAATGAAGATTTGCTAGCGGCGGTGGCATATGATGCGGAGAGGCACATTTTTTCTGTCTCTTTTTGTGTAGTGGACAAGGAATGTGATGCCTCATATGGATTTTTTTGAACAAATGCGAAGCTGCGTCATAGATACCGATGAGTTGTGCTTTATTTCAGATAGGAATCCAAGTATCCTAAAGATGGATTCAATTTTCTACACTTCAGCCCACTTTGGTTGTTGCATGAGGCATCATGGAGATAATATTCGAAACAACTTTCACAACAAAAGGATCATGACCCTTTTTTATAAAGCAAGTAAAGCATATAATAGAGATGAGTTTTTTGACCATTTCAATCAAATAATGGATATGCATCCCAAGGTAGCCGAACATCTCGTACGTATTGGTCTTGAGAGACGGATCTAGGCATTTTTTCTGGCAAATAGGTACATTCTTATGAATTTAATGTCTTGTTTGAGTTACAAGTTTAGTATGATATCGTACTAAGTGATTCTTTTGTATAGGTATAATATTATGACGTCAAATATTGTTGAGTCAGTGAATTCATTATTTGGCATTGAAAGAGAATTTTTTATCGTGGCGCTATTTAATGAAATAAAATAAAAGTATGACAAATTATTTCACGAAAGGCGTGTGCAGTTCGCGAACGCAGGAACCAGATTTGTTCTAGAAGCAGAAAAATAAATATCAACGAACATCAGTTTAGGGAATAGGTTATTTGCTCATCAAATAACAGATTACAAGTTCAGTATCGGCGGTCATGGTGATGTTGTCACGGTCAATCTTTAAACAAGATCTTGGACGTGTAGAGTTTTTGACTTGGACAAAATACCCTGTCCACATGCTATGACAGCGCTTCGAGCCTAATACGGTGCGCAATATGGAACTAAAATTTATGAGTGCTCGTCTCCATATTAATCGGTGAAAATATATATAATGGCATATAGTGAGAACATTAATTCAGTGCCTCCCGAAGAATCTTGGGTTGTTCCTGTAGAGATTTTGAAGAGATTAATACCTCTTTTATATATTGACCCAAGCACTATTAAACCGGTAAGAATGCGATATAAGAGGAGGCATGGAGTCGGAGAATCATTCCCATCAAGAAAAAACAAGTGCTCCGTAGTAAGAATGCTGGCCACAAATGAATTACATGGCCGGATCGTAATCCACCATGATTGGTTTAACAACAAAACTTGTATTGTTTTATAGTTATGGACTTTGATATTTTTAACTCATTGTTGTGAATGTAAATGTTATTATTTATTATATAAAATATCTTTTTATTAACTTGTGCATCAATAAAAAGAGGTAAAACAAAGAACTATATACAACAGACCACAAAATTATTTTCAGCAGATTACCCATCTGTTGCAACAAATGGATATTTAATGAAAGAACATAATACAGTTTATCAAACTGGAATGTGTTCCTCCAACTAGGGATGTTCAAAATCGAACTGGAACTGATAAGCCAATCGCAAAATTGACTTATTGGCTTATTGGTATTGGGTTATTGATTAACGACTGAAAAATGGATTAAAATTTTATAGTTAACGATTTATTGGTGCGGGGGTGGATTGCTCAATTTTCTAATTGGATAAACCATTAACCAGTTAAGAACTATTATAGTTAATTTTTACCATTAGCTATATACTTTAAAGTACTTATTATTAACCCTAAAGCTCCATTTAATATTCTACTGCTCCTTAAAATTGATCAAACCAAAACGTCGCTCTTTAATGATCAAATCAAAACATGTTGTTTTACTCTCTATTTTGGACTTTCGATTATGACAAGAAAGCTACATGTTTTATTAGCTAGCTCACAGACATCATAGTTATACGACGATATTATTTGTAAGTTGAATTTCTTACTGATCTACTAGCTCATTAGTCTGGAGTTTGGACCATATTAGACTTGTCTTCACTTCTAATATATAAATATGTATACTTGAAGTATATTATGGTTAATATTTTTTAAATAAATGTTTATGTGCATGCACTCTCAAAATTTAAGCTTTTATTTATTTTTCACTATGTTTTAAATTACAATTATAAGCTTAAGTATAGTATGAAAAAAAGGTTTTATGGGAGATTAATATATTGGCAAGTGAAATTGTGAAAGTGAAAGAAGGGAGCATAAAATGGTTGAGCCAATACACCGCCCGTTAATCGTCCGATAATTATTAATCCGAAGCAAGCCAACTGATATCTTATTTGTTGGCTAGTGGATTAGTATATTTAAAAGCCGATATCCGATAAGCCAAACTGTTAAGCATATTTATCCGTACAATTCATCCGATAAGCACCCCTACCTCCAACAAATGACCAATCTACTGCAACAGGTGGGTAATTTGTTGAAGCAACACAATACAGTTCCTGCCACAAACCCAACAGCTAAGTAATTATTTCAATAGATGGTCCATCTGTTGAAAGAACTCAAAACTCTTACTATTGCTACTGGATTCAAAATTATTCTTTACGTCCAACCGTCGATATGTTTAAAATTTGTTGAGAAGAAGAAATAGACAGAATGAAAATTAAATAAGAATTAAAAAGTCAAACTCGACCAAACAAAAAATTTTCATTAAACAAAAGCAAAATACATTAGGTAAGTAGATACGATATAGACAAATAAAAACACATATGCTAAAAGAAAAAATATAACTTAATTATTATTATTATCATCATCATTAATATTATTATTCTTATTATTCTCATCAGGCCAATCATTAACCAGCAGCAGTAGAGCCCTCCTCAGCCTGCGAATCTCTCGGAGCATCTTTGCTCTCACAGTGTCTAACTCCTACTGCAGGTCATTAACCTGCCTCTGAAGTTCCCGCTTGATGTTGCAAAGAAAAGCAATGTTCTAAATAGGATCAACCATATCTAGAACACACATGAATTGATAAAAAAACATAAACACAAAAGTAAAGAAAAGAGTCTGAATGTAATACAACTTATACTACCAACTAGTAGATTTACACACACAAAAATAAACTTATCTTAACGAGAAAGGAATCTGATCTTTGAAGAGAAGTGGTTGAAGATATAATACGGAAGATAAAATGCAAAAAATAATTAAAGTGCAGTAGAATGAACGAGTAAGAAGGAACCTATTTATAGAGGATAGAATTTGAATGTGCTAGGAAAAAAGGCACGTCCGTTCACCTCCATTTTATTGATTACATTCAAACTCATGACTTTTTGATTTACTCTAAGAAGTCATGACTTAATTAAATCAATCTGGTGACTTTTTGATTATCGTAACAAGTCATGACTCTCTAGATTCTTAATCTTAATTAATTCTTAAAATTAAATAACTATTTTTCTCAATTAAATAATTGAAGACTTCTCACCTTTTTAATAATCGTTTCTTTTAATAATATTAGTTTTTATTAAGTTGTGGCAACAAATGGTCCATATGTTGCATCATATAACCCATTCGTGGCAATAGATTTTCCATCTGTTATAACAAATGGTATATCTGTGCAACAGATGATCCATCTATGCAACAAATGATCTATTTGTTGCGAAAGATCGGTTATCTTATGCAGTAGATGGACCATCTGTTGGGGGGCATTTTTTTAATAATCTCCATATACCTTAGTTAGTTCAAACTGGTGACTTTTCGATTATTCAAATTAAGAAAATAAATTTAAAAATAAAAAGGTGAAAGTCACAACTTTTCTCCTTACATTAGTTAATTAAAAGTAAAAAACCATTTTTTTACAGTTTTAAATTGTGTTTATCATCTATTTCCTTATTTTTTTATTTATGAACCATTTTTTTTTATTAAATAATTGAAAAGTCGTGACTTTTCATCCTTTCTCTTTCAATAATTTTTTTTTATTAATAATTATTTTTAGTCAGTTTTTTTAATAGATGGACCATCTGTTGAAACAGATTTATCATCTGTTCGAAGAACACAAATCAGTGGTAAGAACTATATAGTGTTCTTCCAGCCGATCTGTGCAACAGATGGAACATCTGTTGCAAGAAGGGTGTTTTGGATTTTTCCAACAGATGACCCATCTATTGCAACATATTGTTCTTCTATTGGTTGAACGCAATGCAGTTTGATAAACTGTATTGTGTTCTTCCATCCAATATTCATCTATTGTAACATATGGGTAATTTGCTGAATATATTTTTTGTAGTCTATTGTATTTAGTTCCTGTTTGGTTACCTCTTTTTATTGATACACAAGTTATTAAAAATATATTTTATATAATAAAAATAACAATTACATCCCCAACAATGAGTTAAAATTATCAAAGACCATATCAAACAATAATACAAGTTTACTATTACAACGATCATGGTGCATTATACATATGTAGCACTTGTTTTTTCTTGACGGGCATGTAGTCCTTTGACGTTCAAGATGGTTACCCGTTGAGCCTCCATAGTTTTGTACACTACTTTTGTAACGCTCCGAATCTGTTACCCGGAATGCTTCACGGTGCCCATGATCCTGAAGGATCACTAGCTAACCCACGACTAATATCTGATACCTGTATATTGCATAATATACCATAAAATGCGGAAATATGAACTGAATGGCCATAAGGTTCAAAACTGAATGAACATCTGATAAACAATGTCTGAAAATGGTATAATAATACCAAAGCAAATCTGAAATAACTATCTAACATGCTATAGTCTGAAAGCCTCTAAACTGTCTGAATAAGGAGTTGATGGGACATGTCACCAACTAACTCTGACTACTGAAATAAATTGAAAATTAAATTAGTAATGAAATCATTATGTCCTTGAAGGATGAAGACTCACTGCTAACTCTAATCGCTGAACTGGGATGCTACTGGTTCTCTGGAGCTCGTGCTTCTAAACCTATGGTATAAGACACCATATTGCAAATACGTCAGTACTTTAAATATACTGCTATGCAAGTGAGGTAGGCTGAATGTAATATGTTTTTATGCATGAGCAATACTAACTGACTGACTAACATGAATGTGAGAATACATGCATGCATACGTAACTGTAACTGAGATCATGATAGGACTGGATAGTGAGTTCTGACTACTGAGTCTACTGACATTGATATCTGAGTCACTGATGAGTGAGAAACTGATACTGTATTACTAAATACTGAGGGACTGATACATAGATAACTGAACTGATTGCTTTTAGGGATCTTGTACCTACGCTGGCTACGTAGTTTTGGAACTTAGGAATTGCTTTTAGGGATCTCAGTCCTATCTAGCGAGTGAGTCCCCATCCCTAGGCTCGCTCGGTGCTGAATCCTACTCCCATCTGAAAGACACTGAACTGATTAACTGAACTGAGCTAATTAACTGGACTGAACTGATACTAGTGGTATTGTCTAGCGGAGCTAAACTAAATTTACTGAGTTCTGTTGACTAACAAAATGTACTGAGTTCTGAGGACTGACTGAAAATACTAAAGTTACTGAGATTACTGAGTACTGAGATCACTGAGATTACTGAACTACTGAAATTACTAAGATTTCTGAGATTTCCTGAGTCACATGACTGACTGAGTTCTATGGATCATAGCTTGACTAAGGAGATCGTGAGAACATAACATGGCTCTAGGCACACAGCTAAATGTTTGAGTACAAGTACCCCCAGGACTCGATGAGAAGAAACTGACGTAGAATGGCTTACTTGAACATATGACCAACAACACAATTCATAATTCATATATTGAAGCACTTCATCAAACATGTGATATGGATAAGCTTGTACATACATGGGGAGTTCATGATATCATACTAGTTGGGTATTGTTCCTTCATCTAGGCATTTAATCATACACATGGTAGGCATAGCACATGTAGACAACATTATACAACAATTAATCATTAGGAGTCATCTCTAATTTCATCATCCTAAGGTTTATTTGTAGGTTCGCATGAATATACATCTATACAAATCAATTCCATATAAAATTGATCACCCAACATAGATTTGAATTCAATTGATCATTCTCAATATAAACAAAACAAATCCAACATGAAATTCATAAAGAAATTCATAAACTTAAACTTAGAAAAGAGATTCTTGGACTTCATGGAAGAAAGGAGTCCATGAATGAATACTACACATACCTTAGTTCGTGATTCCGTGAAGATTGACGAAGGAAATTCTTGAACCTGAATCTTCTATGAAAAACCCTAATGTGTTCTTGAGAGAATAGAGTATATTTTGGTGTAATGGAGGCTCAAATCCATTTTTTGAGCTTATATAAGGTAGGAAAATTGACCCTTTTAACCCTTGGACGCGTCTTTAATTTCTGAGAAAATTTCTTGATTTTCATCCTTGGCGCGATGCGCCACTATCGCGCCAAGTCACTGGAAAGTGACAAATGGGAAATTGCACGGTGGCGCGACATGGAGCTATCGCGTTGCCACCTTGTCTGCGAACTGGAAGTTTGGTGAGACGCGCCACTATCGTGGAACAATACTGGAAATTGACAATTGCAATTTGAGCTATCTCCTCGACGCGCTGAAGGCTCAGGTGATACACTGTCTCACTAAAAAGGCTCTAACTCTTCACTCGGGTGTCGGATTTGGGCAAATTTGGTATTGATGGAAAGCTTATTCGATTCTCCACATGATAAAAAGTGAAAATATTGAAAATACCACATGTAAAAAAAGTGGATTCATTTTTCAAAGAAAGCTTCTAACATTCTTGGAAAACTTTTCAAGCTACGAAAAGTACGGGGTATTACAACTTTACGATAGGAACTGAAGATTAAACACTGTTTGACATTGATGGGGTACGAAGAATAAGGTGTGTGTAGATGTATGGATCCACTTTCATGCATGAAAGTTATGTATTACTGATCAGGTTATCGTGACAACACACATAAAGTATAATGATTTTGTGAATGCAGTTTTTTACCGCTTAGGCATTGATCCTTCAAACAAGATCATGTATTTTATAGTTAAGTTTGATAGCTGTGAACTCATAAGGCCAAAGGGTTCTAAGAAGGTGGTGTCGATCCTCTGTTACAATTTAATGACGGTTTTGCTCATGTTTATGCGTCAAGTTCTAAGAAGGAATCAATATTTGATGGATTTGTAGATATTCAATAGTGATTGGACTGATTTTAATAGTGTAGTGGACTTTGAGAAGGCCTTTGAAGCCTCCCATTGCAGCAACCAAGAATGAAAAACCAATAGAAATTTCCCTGGTCCAAATTTATATGGATAGGTTGCTCAAGGAGACTATTATACATCAGAAGGTGCTTAGGAGAATACCTATGCCGGAAAGGGGAGATGGAGAAAATCATATATCATCTCAAACCTTGTTTAAGAGGAAACACAGGGTAACAAGTAAGGAACTTTTAGCCAATCTAGCCAATGAAATTGACTTGGAAGATGAAAAAACTTAATAAGCTGCAAATGTGAAAGTGTATCCAAAAATTAAAAATCGTCAGTCATTGTTGAAAAGAAAATGGTAAAGTGGACTGGAGGTGGACACTTTGCTAGGGCACTATGACTAGCTAGTGTGGCCTGAATGAAGACCCATAAAGCGCAAGATCAGAACTCTAAGGAAGTTGTTTAGCGAGCACCGAAGATTGGTAAGAATTTTAGTCAAGAATGATACTTAAACCAACAACTCCTGAAGTAAAAATAAGGGAAGCCAAGGCGTCAATTTCTGAAGTTTAACTTGCATCCCATGCCTTCTATTTGTGGTTCTAATCAGGTCAATGGCAATAGAAACAAAAAGGTCTGAAGTTAGGCAGAAATCCCATGCTTTATTGTTTCCACTACCTTTGACCTGACCCGAACCACAAGCAAAAGGCCTGGGATGCAAGTTTAGCTTCAGAATTTTTCACCTTGACTTGATCCCTTATTTTTACTTAAGGAGTTGTTGGTTCAAGCTTCATTCCTGACCGTCAATCTTACCACCCTCAGTGCTCGTAAAGCTGCAACCTTAGAGTTTTAATCTTGTGCTTTGTGGGTCATCACTCAGGCCACGCTAGCTAGTCGCAGTTCCCTAGCAAAGTGCACAGCTCCAGACCACTTCACTATTTTTTTTCTTTCAAAATTGACTGATGGATTTTCATTTTTGGATACACTTTCATTTTTCAGCTCATTTGTTTTTTTATTTTTATGTCAATATCATCGGCCAGATTCTCTACACGTTCTTTTCTACCCTGCGTTTCTTCTTTAATAAGGTTTGAGTTGATATATGGTCTTCAGCACCTCCCTTTTCCCTCACAGGTATTCTCCTACCGCACCTTTTATTGTATAATTATTACCCCGAGCAACCCAACCATATAAATTTGGGCTAGGACAATAACTATATTGATTTTTATTCTTGGTTGCAGTAGTATGACGCTTTGGAGGACTTTCAAAAGTACATTGAATCCTTAAAATCAGTCCAATCACTTTTGAATCTTTACACTACCACCAAAAACTTGGTCCCTTCTCCTAACTTGACACATAAACATTAGCAAAATCATGATTAAATCATAACAGGGTAGCGATACCACCTACTTGGTCCCTCGGCCTTATCAGTTCGAACCTATCAATCTTAACTGTAAAATGCAATATCTTGTTTGAATAATCAATGCCTAATTGAAAAAAAATAACATTCACAAAATCAGTGTACTCTATATGTGTTTTCACGATAACATGATCAGTAATACATACCTCCCACATATGAAATGGTTCTATCTACAAGCATCTTATTCCTCCAAATCTATTTTTACTCTAGCCTTTTATGTTGGTCGAGCAAAAGTTGATCCATTTTCACTTCCTTTTCTTTTGGTAGACATCTTTTATCTACAAACAAGAGAAAAATAAATATAACATTACAATTGATGCTTGTATATTTTAAAGAAAAAGGGTAATACAAAATTCAATAAAGGGGTAACACAACAAACCCATCTATTGCAAAAGCTAACCCATTAATTGTAACAGGTGGGTCATCTGTTGATGAAACCAAATAAGCCTTGCTACTGGTATGATTTCTTCCAATAGGTGCATCGTCTGTTGCAACAAAAGGGTATTCCAACAGTTGATAAATTAATTGCAACAGATAGAGAATCTGCTGGAAGACCAATACTGATTCATCAGTTGCAACATCAATACCACCAACACCACCAACAACATCAACAACAAAGAAGCAAATGAGAAATAACCAACAAGGCTTTTTAAGTTCTCCCATCAGATAACTTTTTTTGCATATTTTAATAAAACAACGATTCGTTCATTCAAGACTCAAAAGTCACCTTTCCTTCAATTTTCTCAATAAATAGGATATGAGTAATGGGTAAATAAATAAAAATAACATATGCAAATAACTAATTTAAATAAGCAGTGTAAAAATATGATGTTCACAATTTCAATTTTCATCATAGAAAACATGATAAATTTGATGAAACACGCAAGGAAGAAGTCGAGAAGGTAAAAATAATAGCAGAGAGAGTAGATCTAATAGTGAACTATACCTGGATGTCAAAAGCAAAGGGATCAAAACACTAATTTCAGTCGAGAAAATATGTAGATTGGTTGAGATCCAAAAGGATTCTCGGGCAAAAAAGGAGAGAAAAAAAAGAACATATACAAAAAAGAAGAGACGTTTGGTACTACCCTAAAGAGGAGAAAAAAAAAGAGAGGTGAATTATTTAATATGTGGTAGAAGGAGACCAGATGGGTTTAAATTTTTATTAATAATTTATGGTGGGGTGACATTGAACAGACAAGATAAGACAACTCAATAAGGTAATTTTTGAGTATCCAACAAAACTTTTTAGCGCCTTAGTATTTTTTTTATTTATTTCGGTCAGAAAATTACTTTATAATTAAAAAAAGATCTTAAAACAGTTAAGTCATATGTTGCTACATATGTCTACATCTGTTAGAAAAATTCTAACAGATTAGTCATCTATCACAACAGATGACAACATCTATTTGTTAATTTCCAATAGATAATTCATATGTTGCAACAGATGTCATTATCCGTTTAATAATTTTCAATAGATAAGTCATCTATTGCAACATATGACATTATCTGTTAGATAATGACCAATAGATACGTCATCTGTTGCAATATCTGGAATATCTATTTTAACTATGATTGTTTGATAATTTCTAATAGATATGTCATCTATTGCAATAGGTTATTCCTATGTTTATTCATATCAAGCCATTATTTTAAATAATATCTAAATTAATTTATCTAGAATTAGGGATGGGTTGATAGGATCAACTACAATTTCAATTGAGTCGTTGCAATTGCATGTTGTTGGTATTGCGTTCGTCCTGACCTGAGTTATCGACTAATCAATTTGAGTTAAAATGACTCATATCAAGTCATTATTTGAAATAATATCTAAATTAATTTAGTTAGAATTAGGGATGGGTTGATAGGGTTAACTATAATTTCAATTAAGTCGTGTCAATTGCATGTTGTTGGTATTGCGTTCGTCCTGACTTGAGTCATCGACTGATCAATTTGAGTTAAAATAATTCATATCAAGCCATTATTTAAAATAATATCTAAATTGATTTAGCTAGAATTAGGGATGAGTTGATAGGGTCAACAATAATTTCAATTGAGTCGTTGTAATTGTATGTTGTTGGTATTGTGTTCGTCCTGACCTAAGTCGTCAACTGATCAATTTGAGTTGGAACGATTCATATCAAGCCATTATTTTAAATAATATCTAAATTTATTTAGTTATAATTAGGGATGGGTTGATAGGGTCAACTATAATTTTAATTGATTAGTGTCAATTGCATGTTGTTGGTATTATGTTGTCCTAACTTGAGTCATCAACTGATCAATTTGAGTTGAAATGATTCATATCAAGCCATTATTTAAAATAATATCTAAATTGATTTAGCTAGAATTAGGGATGGGTTGATAAGGTCAACTACAATTTTAATTGAGTCGTTTAATTACATTTCATTAGTATTACATTCGTCCTGAACTGAGTCGTCGACTGATCAATTTGAGTTAAAACGATTCATATCAAGCCATTATTTGAAATAATATCTAAATTAATTTAGCTAGAATTAAGGATGGGTTGATAGGGTCAACTACAATTTCAATTATGTCGTGTCAATTGCATTCCATTGGTATTGTGTTCGTCTTGACCTGAGTCGTCGACTGATCAATTTAGTTGAAATAATTCATATCAAGACATTATTTGAAATAATATATAAATTTATTTAGCTAAAATTAGGGATGAGTTGATAGGATCAACTATAATTTTAATTGAGTCGTGTCAATTGCATTCCATTGGTATTGCGTTCGTCCTGACCTGAGTCGTCGACTGATCAATTTGAGTTGAAATGATTCATATCAAGCCATACTTGAAATAATATCTAAATTAATTAATCTAGAATTAGGGATGGGTTGATAGGGTCAACTACAATTTTAATTGAGTCGTTGCAATTACATGTTATTGGTATTGCGTTCGTCCTGACCTGAGTCGTTGACTGGTCAATTTGAGTTGAAACGATTCATATCAATCCATTATTTGAAATAATATCTAAATTGATTTATCTAGAATTAGGGATGGGTTGATAGGGTCAACTACCATTTTAATTGAATCATTGCAATTGCATGTTATTGGTATTGCATTCATCCTGGCCTGAGTCGTCGACTGATCAATTCGAGTTGAAATGATTCATATCAAGCAATTATTTGAAATATTATTAAATTCATTAATGTTCCAATTGAACTTAAAACAATTTATTATGATGAAACAATTAAAGTTTATCTCTTTTAAAAAATTAATTAAGATCAATTCAGACCAAATTAATACTTTCAAAACTTGTCATTCTTTTCCAAAATACAAATCAACCCATGCAAATCATCCATTTTGGGAAAAAATATTTCATCATTTCTAATCTCGAGTTTCTGTTTCTCTCAATAATACAAACAACAACTACTCAACATATTGATAAACCCTTCACAACAAATCAATTTTGTTCTTATTTCCGACACATAGTTGTTATTTACGTCTTTATTCTTGCTTGTATTCGTTATTTTCTCTATCTTCGTAGGTAATAGAGTTCGAGAAGAGTTCTACATTTGTTCTTTTTTCTAAAAATTAGGGCTTTTTAGTTAATGATGAAAAAGAAGACCTTTAATTATATTATCTTTGAGAATGAGTTAACAATTTTGAGTTTTGATGCTAAAAACGTAGGAAGAACCCAAAAAAACTCTAATGTTTATCGTAGTGCTCCATTGATTATCGTGGTATTATTGGATGGTGTTAGTGGTGGTGATGGTAGTCTTGGTGGTGGTGGTGGTGGTCTTGGTGTTGGTATTGGTGGTCTTGGTGTTGGTGATGGTATTAGTGGTGTTGGTGGTGGTCTTGGTGGTGGTGGTGGAGGTCTTGGTGATATTGGTGGTGTTGGTGTTGGTGTTGATGGTAATGATGTTATTGGTGGTATTGGTAGTGGTAGTGGTGGTGTTGGTTGTCTTGATGGTGGTGTTGGTGGGGGTCTTGGTATTGGTGGTATTGGTGGTCTTGGTGTTGGTATTGGTGGCATTGGTGGTGGTGTTGATGTTGGTGTTGGTATTGGTGGTGTTGGTGGTGGTCTTGGTGTTGGTGGTGTTGGTAGTGATGTTGGTATTGGTGGTGTTGGTAGTGGTATTAGTGGTGTTGGTGGTGTTGGTAATCTTGGTAGAGGTGTTGGTGGTGGTCTTGGTAGTCTTGGTGGCATTAGTGGTGGTCTTGGTAATGGTGGTGTATTGGTGGTTGTCTTGGTGGTGGTGGTGGTATTGGTTGAATTGGTGGTAGTCTTGGTGGTGGTGGTGGTATTGGTGGCATTGGTAGTGGTGGTGGTGGTGGTTTTGTTGGTGGTCTTGGTGGTGGTGTTGTGGGTAGTTTTGTTGGTGGTCTGGGTGGTCCATCTATTACAATAGATGAAATATCTTTTGGGAGATATTAACATAGGTCTTCAAGCAGATTCCCCATTTGCTGCAACAAATATTTCAGCTGTTAGCATAAAACAAACCAGTAGCAAGACTGTTTCAATCTCATCCATCAGGTTGTTCAGCTGTTGCAACAGGTTATGCATCTGTTGTAACAGATGATTCATCTATTCCAACTGATGGGTTATCTGGTGGAATATTTTTTGTAATGTGGCGTATAAAAATTTATTGAAATTTGTCTTACCTTTTTTTAAAAATTATGCAAACATCAACTGTAATGTATTTTTTAATTTTTCTACTTTTTTGTAGTTAAAAGATGTCTCACAAAAGAAAAGAAACTGAAAGTGATCAACTTCTGACTACCTAACAAAAAAGGCTAGAGTACAGATGCATACGGAGGAACCCTGAACAATCTCAGTCAGGAAAAAGTGAAGCTGAGAAAAGTTATGGAAATGATGTTGAGGGAGGTAAAGAAGGGTATGTAGAGGCTGCTGAGGAAAATAAAAGTGAGGAGGAAGAAAAAGAAGATAAACAAGATGAGGGGGAAGTAGAAAGTGAGAAAGATGATGATGGTCAACATGATGATAATGCATCACCAATGGGGAGTGAATTAAGTTTGAAATCCCAGCATGATCTTGTCAAAACTATTAGTATTGAAAGGTTTCAAGTTGAGATTCCGATAGATAACCCTGCAGAACTAACTGGTGATCTTATATTAAATCTCTATTGGGAAAAACTTTTGATGAATTTAGGAACACTATGAATAAGGAAAAACTAGAGGAATTTTTTAAGAAGAGCTACTTTGGACACTTTCTTGAGTTGTCTGAGGATAACAACACCCGTTTCCAAATAAGCATGGTATATGATCTTCTCAAGCGCACAATCAAGTACGTGGGGAATGATAAAGATTTAAAGGAGGGGAGGGGGAAGATGGATTAAATCTGGATCAACTACTATGACATGCTGGTTTGTTTTGGCATAAAAGAGTTTGTCATAGTGACATGCTTCAGATGCGATCATCCTAAAGAACCTCTCATCAAGAGACACCCCGTAAAAAGTCACAAGTAGGACAGCCAAACCACCACCATCAAATAAAGGCAGGCATTGTCCAAGCGATCACCCACTAAAACCAACAATTGCACAAAAAAAATAGATAGGTTATTGGACATTATTGGACGTGGCTACAAAGCCACGACAGTGTTAGAACATCTCAAGAATAAATCCATACTAAAGAAGTACAAGGAGCAATTGTGTTTAGTTTGGTTTTCCCATTCCGTTATATTGGCAAGAAACGTCAACAAAGTCATAGAAAATGATTTGTTGAAGCTTGCTGAGGATTTAGAGAAGTTCAACAATTATCCCCGTGGATAGGACAGCTACAAGTTGACTGTCAAATATTTATTGACAAAGCTATTCCCAAAGATGATCTCCTTATACGGCTTACCTTGGGCTTTCATGGTAAATTTAATCACTATTTGTTTATGCTTGCATTAGTATATAATTATATTGAATAATTATTATGACTTTTTTTTGTTTGCTCCCTCTTTACATTTTTTAGGCTTGGGCATTTGAAGTCATTCCTCCCCTACAAAAGCAGGTCAAAGATTACTCGGATGAGGTTTCTCATCTAAGGATCCTTAGGTGGTTGGCTACAAAGAGCAATATGAGAATTAATGAGGTTGATCTCTTTAACCCTCTGGATGATGCAGTAAGTCTTCTTTCAAGTAAAATAATTTAACTCAAACAAAGATATTGAAAACAGATGATTCATATGTTGCAACAAATCGGTAATCTGTTACAATTTATCTCAATAGGTTATCCGTCTGGTGCAACAGATTGGTAATATATTGCGACAGGTGAGTCATTTTTCACAACAGATTACCCATCTATTGCTTTGGTTATCTGAACCTGACTTAACAGATTACCCATTCACTGCAACTTATGCAACAGATGGGTAATCTGATGTAATAAATGGTTGATCTATTGCCATATATAAATCATTTGTTGCACCATAAAGATCATTTGTTGCATAAGTTGTCTGTGTTAACATATTGCCCAACTAACTACAAATTATTATTGATTTAAATGTATCTACCCTTTCTTTTAGGTTGTGCATCCATGAATCGTACTCACTCAACAAGAGTTGGAGATGACTTTTTTAATTACTCTAAGTCTTGTTGATACAGTAGCAGACCCAACAGTGGAGTTAATAAAGAAGGAATTGGTTGGAGCAATAGCCATAAGAAGAGTAATTAGATAAGGTCAGCCTAATATTGAGGCTTTTCATGACCAACCTACTGCAATAGATCCAGGTGTTACTTCTAAGGGTGTTACTGGTGGAGTTGTTCAGGTTGGTGGCGTCCATGTTGATGCTGATGCTGATTCCAGTCGTGATGATGAGCATGTTGATGCTCAAGAAAAAATAAATATGTTTGAAATCACCCCTTACATTGGTCTTTCTCACCTTTACACCGGTCCCTCTCACTCTTTCAGTGGTCTCTCTCACTCCTCTTCACCCTCATATTCTCTTTACAAATACAATGAGTGCATGGACAGATAGGATAAACTCCTTGAAAGAATAGATGTTATCGCTAAAACTGTCAAGGAATTAAAATCCAAAAGGAGTGTCATACCATCCAAAAAGATGAGAAAGCAATACATTCCTACAATGAAGGATAAGAATAATAAAAAAACAATTAGACATATACTCTCAAATATGAAACCAAAAAAAATTGCAACTCCTTCTCCTCCAAAAGCTGTTGAAGTTCAGGAATCGCTGAAAAAGGTGAACATATATGCAAAACTTGACGCCAAATAAAAGGCTATTCTGAGAAAGACCATAAATTCCAAGCAACGCAAAAAAAACTTCACCATGAATACCTTTCCCCCCAAGACTTCAAGAAGATGACAGATATGGGCCTGTGGAGCGTGGATACGGTAAGTTTACTTTTTCTAACCTAGCCTTCTAATCTACTCTATGAAGAAGAAGTTACACAACAGATGTGTTATTTATCACAACAACTGGGTATTCTCGTGGAACTTGCGGTGGTTCTGTTGCAACTGATTGCCCATCTGTTGCATAAGTTGCATTAGATGGGCAATTTGTTAACAGATTCAGAGAACTTTGTGCAACAGATGGACCATCCGTTGCATCTTTCCACTTTGTTTTTCTTTTTTAAAATTACTAACCTATTTAAAAATTATCTCTTATTTTATATCACAGTATGTTGATAAAATTCTCTGCCTTATGAGGGGCAGGTAATTAGCGTACCCGGAAGCTTATGATACTGCCAATAGGATAATGGACATCAACTTCTATAATAATTTCAACGATAAGTATGACAAGCTCATTAAGCTAGTGTCAACTCCCGATGGTTTGGGATTTGATTCGTTAGTTTCTCGGTTCGAATGAGAGGAAGATATGATTAATTATGTTAGAGAAAAGAGACCATATCCACACGACAAGGATTGGACCAAAGCAAAGAGAATTCTTGGTGTTATGAACATAGAGAAAAAATATTTTCTAGATGTTGAGATACTATTCGATGAGGGAATTATGAAGGTTTATGACTGCAACTTTCCCGTCTTCGAGGAGGCAGATTTTTTACCAAGATACAACCACTGTTGGCATTATTCCCCAACTTGTTGAGGCAGAGTGGACTGATGAATCGTTTGCCAGAAAAAGTGTTTAACATGAGATTTTGATGGTCGAAACAAGGATAATGACCTTCCGAAAAATGAAATTGGTGCCGCATGCAGGTCGTACACGCTTACACACATCAAATGTTTGCTAACCGACACAGAAATATCCAACCCAATGACTTTTCTATGCAACAACATTGTGGCAAGGATGCAAGAAGTCTGGGCTTATGGGGTACTAACTAAATGCTTGGATCCTGTGTATAAAAAAAAGATGTAGAAACACAAACACCATGACAATTTTTATTTTCTGACAATCTTTTTTATTTGATGAAAATTGAATTTTTGATAATGCAACAAATTATCTATCTGTTGTAACGATCCATTTCATCGTTATTAAATTATCCATAGTAAATTCGTGAAAATTCATTCCTCAATACTAACTTGGGTCTAAAATAGCAAATATTTTATTTGTTATGTCACCTCGAATTTTTTGGCGAAGATCTTAGCCTTCGAATGTGTCTAGATAGACTCAAGCTTGATGAATTTAATTATTCATGAGTTCTAATATCAATACTTTAGCTTTAAATTTCTTTTAGGATGAATTAAGGTCGTACAATATCCCCAACACATAGTTAAGTTTATAACTTTCTTTTCGATACAGTTTCGATATAGGTTTCTATTAGAGCTAACTTCAAACGATCATATCTCCTATAATATAAAGAGTTTGGGTCACACTACCTACCAAATCAAAGATCTTTGAGTCCTCTTTCCAACACAATAAACCGTTCCTCAATACGAATTCGGAGTAAAAAGTTATGGTTGTTTTAGTGAGCACCAGGCTGAAATGGGATTTCACTATAGCAAAAATTCTAATGATATTTAAATCAGCTATAGTTGTATTTTAGGTCTAAAAATCCCAAACCTCATTCCCAAACCCTATAGAGGTGATTTTCCAAAGCTTAAGGTGAAATTTCTTCGTTGAGGTAAGTTTTTCCATTATTTCCTTCGTCTTTTGATTTTTTAACATCTTAGAATCCTTAAAAAAACCTTTAATGGTGGAATTCTTTTGGGAATACTCATGGTGTTTTTAATATGGCTTAGAGCCGATTCTAAACTATAAATTAAAGATTCATAACATGAATTTCATAAACTAGATTATGAATTTTGATGATTAGGAACCTTGAATTCTGTAAAGATGAGACCTTTAGCATAAAACCTCCATAAATGGAGATGGGTTAAGCTTGAAAGAGCTAATTAATAACTAATTGACATTGGAGAATGATATAGACCTTGAATTAAGGGTAGAATTAGTGGGTTTGAATCCCCAAGATATTTGTTTGAAGAGTAAATATTTAATTACTCTTATAATTGCTTGATTGTTCCAAGGTATGAAAAAAAGGAAAGAGCATCCTTGTTGCAGCTTGTTTCTTCCAAAAGCTTGGAGTCCACGTAGGCTAGGTTTAATGAGTAGAAGATTGTGTTATTTTATATTTTCATAATTTAGAATTGATGGGAGAAAGCATGTCTAGGCCTACCGGTATGGAGTTGAGGTGGATAAAGACACGAGTACTTAACTTTAATCCCAAAAACTATATTATTGATTGATTATGTGATATTTATGATATTATGTGTTATGTGTCCGAAAAGAGATTGTTGTAAACGTAGTATATGAACATGATGCTTTTTTTTAGTTGTTCTAGTGACGAACCTAGTTGAGTTGGAATGGTATTAGGTTGTATGCATTGTGAAATAATATGATGAGAAAAATTATGCGAAGATTGTATATTGATGAGCATAGTAATATCTAAGGGATAGATCACTTGAATTAGTGTGATAATTATAATATGTGGAAAGAGGTAGAGGATAATGATACGCATGAATGTGCTAGTTATCGGTGGTGATGTTAGCACCCAAGTTGCGGTATTTAAGAAGATAGTGATATTTTTAATAATTAATGAGTAATTAAGGTTCCAATAGTGATTTGTATGCATAAGAATTAAATTGTAATTTATTTTATGATATTCTTGTTTTGATATTGATAAAAATACTATATCTATTGGATGCCCTTGAGAGGCTAAATTGGTGATAATGATGGTTTATTGAATTGTGCCTAAGAGTGGCTTGTTTGATAATGATAACTCCTTAAAGTAACGCTATGAATAATTGTTGATTGGTATTCGGACATGCTTGAAATTGTTGATGCTTAGATTGTTGATGCGTGTATAAATGATTGTTGAAAATTTACTTGATGGAATTGTCTTTTGACTTTAAATGTACTTGTAAACTTGGTACATTGTTGTATGCTGTGAGGTTATGTAAATTTGATATTGATATTACTTGTATCTATTGGATCAGGTACCATGCCGGTATTTATATGTATATGTTGGATCGGGTAACACGTCGGTACAGATATATGTATATATATTGGAACGGGTACCACGCCGATACGAATATGTATATGTTGGATCGGGTACCACGCCCGTACGGATATGCATATGTTGGATCGGGTACCATGCCGGTACGAATATGTATATGTTGGATCAGATACAACGCCGGTACGGATATGTATATGATGGATCGGGTACCACGCTGGTACGGATATGTATATATTGGATCGGGTACCACGCCGGTACAGATATGTATATGGTAGATCGGGTACCACGCTGATGCGATACATGAACATAGTTTGTTCTCTACAGGTCATGACTATTAAGGCAAAAATAAGTCCTATAGCATCTGTGTACATATTTGTGTTATCTGTGGATGTTTACGGTATGGTTGATACTCTTAATGGTTATGTGGCTTGTTTTTTAGTACTCTTTGATCTGTTTTTGCTATATTGTTGATTCATTGGGTATTTGTTGTGTGATATGTATTTGAAAAAGTAAAATTTTGTACTTACTTATATGTTGGTTGACTTACTTCATTTATACGTATTTTAATTGTAGGTTACCAGAATGGCTAGTTATCATTCTTTAATATTATAAGAGAACATTTGGTTGTTATCCCGATAGTTTAGTGTGGGCTGTGTATGATTACGGGTTTGTTCCTATGAATATGAGTAATGAAAAAGATAAGGTGAATAAAGAGGAATATTGATGTATTAGGTTGGATTGTGGTTGATTGTGTGAATTAATGAGGCTAGCGTTTGTTAGTAGCGAATATAATATTGATGGAGTTGGAAGAGTAGTGGGATGTTGTAACTTATATAGGTAAAGTAATATTATTATTACAACCTTAGTTGAATAATATTCCATTCAGGATGTCATGATTTATTTTCCTTAATTCTATTTTATGATTATATGGACTAACACGGTCGGCCGATGATGCCTTCCAGTACGTGTGGTTGTACTGACCCTACTCTTCTACATTCCTTCTTGGAGTGTAGACTGAATGCAAGTTAGTTGCAGTTACTAGATGGATGACGATATTCAGCACTAACTTCTGCACTTTCATCCTGGCAGATGTTAGGGTCTTTGTATTATTATTTTATTGTCAATTTATGTTGTAGTGGATAAATTTTGTACATGTCTGGCCATGTCTAGGGATAGTGAAGGACAATTGTAAGAATGTTTTTGAAAAAGTTTACTTATTAATATTTAGTTTACGTTATTATATTTAATCCAGTATTTTCTTAAAAACAGACGTTTTTCGTATATTTTTAGCTGGGTAGTAAGGGTTCTCCTAGCTACTTAGAATAGCGTAGGTGCCCACACGGTCTAGTAGTTTGGATCGTGACATCTGTTGTAACAGATATTCTATATGTTCTGACAGATAATTTATCTGTTGCAATAGGTTGGCCAGCTATTGCGTTATGCATATATTTATATCTAAGTCTATCCATTGCAAGAGATAGGTCATCTATTGGAACAAGTAAAAACGGTAGGAAGACTTGTTTGATAATTTCCAACAGATGACCTATATATTGCAAAATATGTCTAAATCTGTTTGATAATTTCCAATAGATATGTCGTTTGTTGCAACAGATACATTATCTGTTGCAATATTCGAATCTAGTATTCAATTTCAATTAATAAGTTCAAATATAAGGATAACATAGACAAAATAAAATAAATTAAAGCCTTCAAAAATTACATGAAATAAATCAACAAATAAATGAAATGTAAAAAAAATTAGTATGGGTACAGATGATCTACTCAACAAATAAATCAACAATTTAAATTTTGGTGCCAAAAATTCCAAAGGAGAGGTTATTACTTTGACAGTAAAGATCTTCTCAATAAGGCCAGATTGCTCTTCATCCGGTGCTATGAAATTCGGTTTTGCTCGTCGTGGATCTTTAATGTCGCTTGCGTATAATTTCTGAGCTTTCGCTTCTCCGTTTTTCCATAAAAGCGTAGCATATCTTATATAGAGTAATTCAACATCAAGTCCATTATTTGGTACTTGTAATTCATCACTCAAATACTCAGCATAAGCGGCAACAAAAAGATCGCAATTCCTGCATTTGTAAAAATCAGATAATCCATATCTTGCAATTATTGTAATCGTTGCAAAATTTATGAAATAAAACAAAATCATGATACTTATAGGATACCAATGTGTAATACCCCGAGAATCCAAACCAATATTAGAACCATGCTTCGAGCTCATGCAAAATGAATTATAGTTCTTTGGTAGTTTTATGAGTAAGTTAGATGTATATTAAGGTCTCAAATAACTTCTAGCTATTAGACGAATCAAGATATCCCTTATCGATTGAGATTTTGAGAAAAATGTTGCTATAGTCAATTTCAAACAAGCATATCTTTTGTTTTACTGAGAACTTTCCAGCTCAAAACTCACCAAATTGTAGAAAATTGAATTAGCTTTCCAACGATACCGATTTCGCCTAAATTCGATACCCGGATGAGAAGTTATGACACTTTTGATGAGAGGTAGTAACCCATCGTGAATAGGACGTGTCGCAGTGATGACCAAAATCACGTTCATCTTTTTCTAGTGGGGCACCGCGATGGCGCCGCGTCTCTCCATGGTGCAAAATCGAGATTTTTCTTTTCCAGTGGCGCAACTCAATAGCATCGCATCATGCCGTAGGTCAAAATCAGGATTTTCAGTCCAGTTCTGAGTTTGAATTATTCAAGGGTACTTAAGTCCTTTTCCTTCACTCCATTCAGTCCAAACACGGGATTTAAGTCCCAAGAGAGCATTATTTGCTCATTATTTTACAATTCTCTCAAATTAAAGTAGCCCTCTTTCAAGAACAAACTCTAACTCATCCAACATTCATGATCAAGCTTCAAAAATTCATCAAGAACTTTATCAATTTCACCAACTAAGGTATGTTAAATGTTCATCCATGGGTCCCTTTCACCCATGGAGTCCAAGAATCTAATTTCAAATTCAAAGTTATGATTATTATAAGTTATTGTGATTTTAATTGTGATTTTTACCATGAACCCCCATGAATCTTGATTCTATACCATGTTTACATTAAATTGTTATTGTTATTACACCCCACACGTTTGAATAATATTATTTGCTGATTTGAATCATAATTAGTGATGTTGATGTTGAAATTATGCTATTACTATAAGTTTTAAACCATTCCATGCTTGGCTTAAACAATGAATATAAAGTGTTTGATGAAATGCCTACAAGAATAAATTTTGAATAAATGTTTTCACATTATGTCCTCAAAGTTTTAGTGCTATTATTGCTATCGAGTCCTGGTGGTTATGAATACCCAAAACCTTAGTTGTTTACTTAGTCTCAGTATCTTCAGAATGGTCTTCAGACATATTATAAGCATTATCAGTTCAGACAGTTATCATAATCAGTTAAACTTTGAACAGTTCAGTATCCCGAGTCAGTTCAGTTAGGAGTAGAATTTAGCACAAAGTGAGTGTAGGGATGTCGGTTTCCCCGTCAGTTAGGCAAAGTCGTTAGTAGCAGTACCTGTACTCCAGAACTATGTAGCCAGCGTAGGATATGAGGAGTCACCTATCAGTTCAGGCTTGAATACCTCTCAGGGGTCACCCGTCAGTTTAGGCTTGGCACCCTGGTCCATCAGGACATCTGTATAGTGGATCTATGCATCTAGTGTTAGTACCCGTGGCATAGTACTGACACTCTTCCAAATGGGGTCACAGGTACCCCAAATTTCTCATTAGGGTATGTCGGTTAGATGATAGCTCCCACAGTCTCAGTTCAGTATTCAGTTTACTTCAGTTTAGGATTGTATTGACCATAGCATACAGTTATCAGTTATTCAGTTATCAGATTTCAGTATTTCAGTTTACAAACTATTTTTAGAATCATGTTATGTGCTTCGTCATGCATTCTCAGATTTTACAGCATTCGTGCATTCATATCAGTTATTCAGTTATTTCATGCTATTCAGTCAATTATTATTCATACACATGAGCCCATGCATATCATCCTAACCCCATTTAGCATACTAGTACATTCAAAATACTGATCGCATACTTGTTTCTTGCGCTATGATGTCTCATATCATAGGTTCAGACGCTCAGGTTCCCGACCGCACTTAGACATCCCAGCACATCAGCAACAACGGTCGTGGTGAGTTCTCATATTTTAAGGACCGACTATATTTATTTTTATGCTTTCAGTTTAGTAGTTAGTTGGAGTTAGTTGGGGCCTGTACATCAACTCTTATTCAAACAGTTTTAGAGGCTTTTAGGCACTTCAGACAGTCAGTCAGTTTGTCATTATTTTTATCATTTTTAGACAGTTGTTTTTTGACAATTGTTTCCAGATTTATGATTCAGAAATGTTTTAGAACTTAAAACCTTATGGCGTATTCAGATATTCCGCACATGTTATTTTGTTTTTGTTATTCAGTGATCATAGTAGGTACCAGTTAATGGGTTAACTTGTGGTCACTTGTGCCCGTAAGCACCGTGTGGCACCCAGGGTGTACTCTCGAGGCATTACACAATGGGTTGTTGAGTAATTCCTTCAATATATCTACATCAAATAGATTGCCTATTTTATCACGGTATGGTTCATTTGTCGACCAATCAGTGCGAACCTTTTGGTCCAAAAATTACTTATATCAAGGTAAGTAGGAAATATTTTAGCAAGCTTTTGCATCTCAGGCGATGGCCTAGAACGTCTCCTTCCTGACATCGAGTCATAAACTCGAATGCACCTCTCTTTTAGAATGACGACAACCAACACCCAATGAAATTTTATCACCGCAATTGATTGAGATGTACACTTCATCGACCAAATGCCAAGGTAAGCCAGTTGGAATGCTAAAACCTTTGATGATGTTGAGTAAGCATTCCTTATTTTGAGAAACTTTTGGCTATTGTTGACAATACATATCGTAGGCATTATTGATGTAAAATTTGTACAAAAAATTGCATATCGTGTATCTATATTGTCCTTGTATTTGTAACTTGACCTTCTTTCGAAGGTAGTAAAAAATAAAATCGGTGTGTTGCACATATTATCAAACATTCCAGATTTTGTGATAGTAAAATTAATACAAAGGTGCAATTAAATAAAGTATTAATAGTAAGATGTATGGCATTTAAACCTCATCATTCCAGTAAGTTTAGGGCTGTGACATTAAATAAAACCAAATCTTAGTTTCGGGATGTGCAACAATAAAGTCGAACATATCAAAACCATGACCCAATTCTTCACTTTGTAGTGTTAGTCATATTATTTTCTGTATGATTTATAAATGTTAATATCATATTTTTACAACAAGAATTGTATAAATCAATATCTTTAAAAATAATTTATGTACCTTCCGGCATGATGCTTTAACAGGCCATCGGCAATCCATTCTGAATAGTCGTTGATCAACTTTGTTAGTCTTTTTGGAGCCTCATCCGATATGTTGAACCTTTCAAATGGGTACTTTTTCCATTCTCTCGGACTGGTAGGCTCCACATTTGTTCATCTTTGTAAGCAGTTGATGGATTATCAATGTGATATTATGTTGTTCAGCAGTACCTTCTACTGTGATATCCACCTAGGAAGCTAGAATTGTCAATGCTAATCATAGAGATACAAAAAAATGGAAAAGGATAACTCATCTGCTTAAGCAAATCAAACAGGTCTGCTTCCTATTTTAAATTATCCCAAACAGATTATCTATCTATTGCAACAAATGGATTATCTATTAGGATAAATTATGGGAGTGACTTCTAGTGAGAGTGATGAATTGGATGCTTACCAGCTATAGGATATATCCCATACCTGGTTTAAGAAGTGGAAAAGTGATAGAGGCGCAGATGCAGGGCCTATAAAATGGGAGGAGTTTGCTACAAACTACTTAGATAGATTTTTCCTGTTGGATCTGGGGAAATTCAAGGTGTTAAAGTTTATCGACTTGAGCAGGGCAACATGAGTGTGAAGGAGTATTCCCTCAATTTTACTCAGTTAGCTAGGTATGCTCCTCATGTGGTGGCTGATAATAAATTTGGGATGAGTAAGTTTATGTCTGGTGTATCTGATAGTATGGTCAGAAAGTGTAGGACTGTGATGTTAATTAAGGAGATGGACCTGTCTAGGTTGATGGTCCATGCTTAACCGATTGAAGAGCAAAAAAATAAGGAGAAATAGAGAGACAAAATAAGAGGGTTAGAACAGGTAGCTTTAATTTCACTCAGTCGAAGTCAGAGGGTGGAAATTGTCCTCAATTCCATAAAAAATCTTCAGCTTCTGCCTTATATTCAGCTAGTGCTCCTGTGCCAAAGTTCAGAAATGACAATCGGGATAAGGCACCAGGCTCTAAGTCCAAGGGCAGTGTAAACAGTGGTCGTACAAATCCTCTTTGCCAGAAATGTGGTAGAAACCATCAGGGCGAGTGTAGAGCTGGTAGTGATATATGCTTTAGGTATGGCAAGTCAGTCCATCGAATTTGGGAGTGTTAGGTAGTTGCTCAGAAAGAAAGGGATTTGGGCCAATAAGGCTAGTCCCATCAGTCATCAATTCTAGCCGGCCGACCGACTCAGCAGGGCTCCGCTTCCAGTGCTACTAGTGGTCAGCGTCAGAACAGGCTTTATGCACTTCAGTTCTGACAGGATCAGGAAAGTTCTCCTGATGTGGTTACTGGTACGTTTCAAGTCTTTCATTTACATATTTATGCTTTACTAGATCCAGGAGCATCTCTTTTTTTGTAACTCCTTACATAGCCAACAACTTAGGAGTCAGTACCAAAATGTTAGTAGATCCTTTCTCAGTGTCTACCCAAGTGGGTAAGTCTATCATAGCCTGGTGGGTATACAAAACTGCTCGATTACAGTGTCTCAGAAAGTTACTTCAGTAGACCTTGTAGAGTTAGAGATGATGGATTTTGACGTCATTCTCGGCATGGATTGGATCCATTCATGCTATGCTTTACTGGATTTCCGAAACAAAGTAGTTCATTTTCAGTTTCCAAATGAACTAGTCCTTGAATGAAGGGGTAGTAATACAATGCTTAGGAGTCAGCTTGTTTTGTACCTTAGAGCGAGGAAAATGATATCCAAGGGGTGTATTTATCATCTTGTCCGAGTCAAAGACTCTAATTTTGAGACTCCTAATCTTGGGTCAGTTTCAGTAGTGAGGGAATTTCCAAATATATTCCCTTAAAATCTTCCCGGAGTTCCTCCAGAAAGGGAAATAGACTTCGGAATAGACCTTCTTCCAGATACCCAGCCTATTTCTATTCCTCCATACAGAATGGCTCCAACTGAACTTAAAGAGTTGAAAGAATAGTTGAAAGATCTCCTAGATAAGGGATTCATCAGGCTCAGCATTTCCCCGTGGGGTGCACCAGTCATGTTCGTGTGTACGAAAGACGGTTCTCTTAGAATGTATATTGACTACCCCCAGTTGAACAAAGTCACAATCAAGAACAAATACCCACTTTCAAGAATCTATGACTTATTCGACCAACTTCAGGGTTCCAATTATTTTTTTAAGATAGAACTCAGATCCGACTATCATCAGCTCAGATCCGACTATCATCAGATCCGAGTAAGAGAATATGACATTCCAAAAATAGCTTTCAGAACCCGGTATGGTCACTTCGAGTTTCTAGTCATGTCCTTTGGTATCACAAATGCCCCAGCAGCCTTTATGACCTTAATGAACCGAGTTTTCAAGCAGTACTTAGAAATGTTCATCATAGTCTTAATTGATGACATTCTTGTCTACTCCCGTAATGAAAATGAGCATACAGATCACCTCAAAATAGTATTACAGACTCTTAGAGCCCATCAGTTGTTCTTTAAATTCAGTAAGTGCGAATTTCTGCTAAGATCAATAGCTTTTCTTAGCCATATTATTTTCGATGATGGCATTAGAGTTGATCCTCAAATGACCAAAGCAGTGAGAAACTGGCCTACACCCATCTCTCCATCAGATATCAGGAGTTTCTTGGGTTTGGTTGGCTATTACTGACGGTTTGTTGAAGGGTTTTTGTCTATTACGTCCCCCATGTCTAGATTGACTCAAAATAAAGTCAAGTTTCAGTGGTCAAATTCTTGTGATAAGAGTTTTCAGGAGTTGAAGACTCGACTCAACACAACCCTAGTTTTGACGTTACCAGATGGTTCAAATGGGTTTGTTGTGTACTGTGATGCTTCCAGAGTCAGTTTGGGGTGTGTTTTGATGCACAGGGGTAAGGTTGTGTCCTGTGCCTCTAGACAGCTTAAGCCTCATGAAAAGAATTACCCTACCCATGATCTTGAGCTAGCGGTTGTTGTGTTTGCCTTAAAGATTTGGAGGCACTATTTGTATGGGTACAAGTAGATGTGTTCACGGATCACAAGAGCTTGCAGTATGTATTTTCACAGAAGGATTTGAATCTACGTTAGAGAAGATGGTTAGAATTGTTGAAAGATTATGATATGAGTATTTTTGTATCACCCGAGCAAGGCCAATGTAGTGGCAGATGCCCTAAATAGATTCTCTATGAGTAGTGTTGCTCATGTAGAGAATGATAAGAAAAAGTTAGTTAGGGAAGTTCATCAGCTTGCCAAATTAGGTGTTTGGTTAGTTGATTCAGCTGAGGGTAGTGTATGGGTTCAGAACAGTTTGGAATCTTCTTTGGTTTCCGAAATAAAAGAAAATCAAGATAGAGATCCTAGTCTGGTGAAGCTAAAGGAGTCAGTCAAAGATCAGAAAGTAGAGGTTTTCTCCCAAGGGGGAGATGGTGTGTTACGTTACCAAGGTAGACTGTGTGTGCCATGTGTTGATGAGTTGAGACAACGAATTCTTGCACAGGCATAGGTGCGCATTACTCGATTCATATAGGGGCCACGAAGATGTACCCTATTAGTGGAGTGGGATGAAGAAGGATATTGTACAGTTTGTGGCTAAGTTCTCCACTTGTCTATAGGTTATGATTGAACATCAGAAGCCTAGTAGGTCTATGCAGGAGTTTAGTATTCCTACTTGGAAGTGGGAGGAAGTGAACATGGATTTTATGACAGGTTTGCCTCGTACTCGTCGTTAGCATGATTCGATTTGGATCATTGTGGATAGGATGACCAAATCAGCTTATTTCTTACCAGTTCAGACTTCTTATTCAGTCGAGAATTGTGCCAAGCTCTATATTAGAGAGTTGGTTAGGTTACACAGTGTTCCGCTATTTATCATCTCAGATAGAGGTACTCAGTTTACCTCTCACTTTTGGAAATCTTTTCAGAAGGGTCTTGGTACCCAAGTTCACTTCAGTATAACCTTTCACCCTCAGACAGATGGTCAGGTGGAGAGGAACATTCAGACCCTTGAGGATATGTTGAGAGTATGTGTCGTTGACTTTAATAGCAGTTGGGATGACCACTTACCTTTGATTGAATTCGCATATAATAATATCTATCATTCCAGTATTCAGATGGCTCCGTTTGAGGCTCTACATGGAAGGAGATGTAGATCTCCGATTAGTTTGTTTGAGATAGGTGAAATCGCTTTGATAGGGACTGATTTGGTGTTTGATGCTTTGGAGAAAGTTTAGCTAATTCGAGAGAGGCTTAAGGCAACCCAAAGACGACAGAAATCTTATGCAGATGTGAGAAGAAAAGATCTTAAGTTTGAGATTGGTGATTTCATATACCTAAAGATCTCTCCCATTAAGGGAGTGAAGAGGTTTGGTAAGAAGGAGAAGCTTAGTCCCCGATATGTTGGCCCTTATAAAATTATGAGCCATTTTTGGAAAGGTGGTTTATGAGCTTGAGTTGCTTACAGACTTAGCATCAGTGCACCCAGTATTTCATATTTCTTTGTTGAAGAAGTGCATTGGTGACCCAACTGTAGTTTCTCCTTTATAAAGCATAGATGTTCAGAACAACCTTTCTTATGAAGAAATTCCAGTCGAGATCCTTGATCGACAAATTCGTAGATTAAGGAACAAAGAAGTTCCCCTAGTCAAGGTTCTTTGGTAGAATCAGTCCATTGGGAGAGCCACTTGGAAAACAAAATCAGATATATGGACCAAGTACCCTCATCTTTTCTCCGCAAACTCAGACTCAGCTTAAGGTAACAATTTTCCCTAGAGACTTCTCATTTCCATGCTTAGTTTCAACTGCATATCATTCTCATGTCAGTCATGCATTCGCAAAACCAGTTCAGTTATGTGCCATGTTTCAAACTCAGTCATGTAATCACATTTTAATCGTGTATATTCAGCATGTAACCTTAATTCCCCAGTGCTTTTAGCTTAACCAATCTCATTAGAGGATGAATGTTCCTAGGGGGAAGATATTGTAATACCCCAAGAATCCAAACAAATATTAGAACCATAATTTGAGATCATACAAAATGAATTATAGTTCTTTGGTAGTTTTATGATTGAGTTTGATGTATATTAAGGTCTCAAATAACTCCTAGCTAATAGACGAATCAAGATATCCCTTATCGATTGAGTTTTTGAGAAAAATATTGCTATAGACAACTTCAAATGAGCATATATTTTGTTCTACTGAGAATTTTTCAGCTCAAGACCCACCAAATTGTAGTAAATTGAATTAGCTTTCCAATGATACTAATTTTTCCTAGATCCGATACCCGGGTGAGAAGTTATGAGACTTTTAGTGAGAGCCAGTAGCCTATCGCGATTAGGACGTGTCGCGGTGATGACCAAAATCATGTTTGTCCTTTTCCAGTGGAGCACCGCTATAATTCCACATCATGCCAAGGGGAAATTTTGCGTTCGTTCTTTTCCAGGGGGCACCGCGATGGTGCCGCATCGCGCCATGGTGAAAAATTGGGATTGTCTATTTCCAGTGGCGCAACACCGTAGCACCGCATCATGCCGTAGGTCAAATTGGGATTTTTATTCCAGTTTCAAGTTTTAATTATACAAGGGAATTTAAGTCCTTTCTCTTCACCCCATTCAGTTCAAACACGGGATTTAAGTCCCAAGAGAGCATTATATACTTATTATTTCACAATTCCCTCAAATTAAAGTAGACTTCTTTCAAGAACAAACCCTAAATCACCCAACATTCAAGATCAAGCTTCAAGAATTCATCAAGAACTTTATCAATTTCACCAACTAAGGTATGTTAAATGTTCATCCATGGATCCCTTTCACCCATGGAGTCCAAGAATATAATTTCAAAGTCAAAGTTATGATAATTACAAGTTATTGTGATTCTAATTACGATTTTAACCATGAATCCTCATGAATCTTGATTCTATACCTTGTTTACATTAAATTATTATTGTTATTACACCCCACATGTTTGAATAATATAATTTACTGATTTAAATCATAATTAGTGATGTTGATATTAAAATCATGCTATTACTACAAGTTTTAAATCATTTCATGCTTGGCTTAAACTATAAATATCAAGTGATTGATGAAATGCCTACAAAAATGAATTTTGAATAAATGCTTTCACATTATGTCCTCAAAGTTTAAGTACTATTTTGCTATTATTGCTATCGAGTCCTAGGGCTTATGAATACCCAAAACCTTATCTATTTACTTAGTCTCAGTATCTTCAGAATGGTCTTCAGACATGTTATGAGCATTATCAGTTCAGTCAATCATCATAATTAGTTAAACTTAGAACAGTTCAGTATCCCGAGTCAGTTCAGTTAGGAGTAGGATTTAGCACCAAGCGAGTGCAGGGATAGAGACTTCCCCGTCAGTTAGGCAGAGCCATTAGTAGTAGTCCCTGTACTCCAGAACTACGTAGCCAGCGTAAGATATGAGGAGTCACCCGTCAGTTCAGGCTTGACTACCTCTCAGGGGTCACCCATCAGCTTAGGCTTGACTTCCTGGTCTATCAGGACATCTGTATAGTGGATCCACACATCTAGTATTAGTACCCGTGGCATGGTACTGACATCCTTCCAACTGAGGTCACAGGTTGGACCCCAAATTGCTCATTAGGGCATGTCGGTTAGATGATAGCTCCCACAGTCTCAGTTCAGTATTCAGTTCAGGCTTGTATTGACCATAGCATACATTTATTAGTTATTCAATTATTAGATTTCAGTATTTCTGTTTACAGGCTATTTTTAGAATCATGTTATGTGTTTGGTCATGCATTCTCAAATTTTACAGCATTCGTGCATTCATATCAGTTATTCAGTTATCTCATGTTATTCCGGTAATTATTATTCGTATACATGAGCCCATGCATATCAGCCTAACCCCATTTAGCATACCACTACATTCAAAGTACTGATCGCATATTCATTTCTTGCGCTATGATGTCTCACATCATAGGTTCGAATGTTTGGGTTGCCGAATGCACTTAGACATCCCAGCACATTAGCAACAACAGTCGTGGTGAGTTTTTATATTTTGAGGACCGACTATATTTATTTTTATGCTTTCAGTTTAGTAGTTAGCTGGAGTTAGTTGGGGCCTGTCCCATCAAATCTTATTCAGTCAGTTTTAGAGGCTTTCAGGCACTTCAGACAGACAGACAGTTTGTCATTATTTTTATCAGTTTTAGACAGTTGTTTTCCGACAGTTGTTTCCAGATTTATAATTCAGAAATTTTTTAGAACTTAAAACCTTATGGCGTATTCAGTTATTCCGCACATGTTGTTTTGTTTTTATTATTCAGTGTTCACAGCAAGTACCAGCTCATGGGTTAGCTTGTGGTCACTTGTGCCTGTAAGCACCGTATGGCGCCTAGGGTGTACTCTCGGGGCGTTACATAATGGTTGTTGAGTAATTTCTTCAACATATCTACATTAAATGGATTGCTCATTTTATCTCGGTATACTTCATTAGTCGAATAATCAATACGAACCTTTTGGTCCAAAAAATAACTTATATCAAGGTAAGCAGGTAATATTTTGGCCAGCTTTTGCATCTCAGACGACGGCCCAGAACATCTCCTGCCCGACATCGATTCGTAAACTCGAGTGTGCCTTATTTTAGAATGACAACAGCCAACACCCAATGAAATTCATCACCGCAATTAATTGAGATGTACACTTCGTCGGTCAAATGCCAAGGTAAGCCAGCTGGAATGCTAAATCTTTGATGATGTTGATTAAGCATTCCTAATTTCGAGAAACTTCCGGCTATTATTGACAATACATATCATAGGCATTATTGATGTAAACTTTGTACATCATTTATCTATATTGTTCTTGTATTTGTAACTTGGCCTTCTTTCAGAGGTAGTAAAAAATGACATCGATGTGTTGTACATATTAACAAATATTTCAGATTACATGATAATAAAATTAATACACAGATATAATTAAATGAAGTATTAATAGTAAGATATGGCATTTAAACCTCATCATTCCAGCAAGTTTGGGGCTGTGACATCAAATAGAACCAAATCTTCATTTCGGGATGTGCAACAACAAAGTTGAACATATCAAAATCATGACTCGATTCATTCACTTTGTAGTGTTCGTCAGATTATTCTCTGCATGATTTATAAGTGTTAATGTCATATTTTTACAACAAGAATTGTATAAATCAATATCTTTAAAAATAATTTATGTACCTTTCGGCATGATGCTTTAATAGCCCATCGACAATCCATTCTGAATAGTCGTTGATAAACTTTGTTAGTCTTTTTGGAGCCTCATACGATATGTTGAACCCTTCAAATAGGTAATTCTTCCATTCTCCCGGACTGGCAGGTTCCACATTTTTTAATCTTTGAAAGCAGTTGATGGATTATCAACTGTGATATTATGTTATTCAACAGTAACTTCTACTGTGACATCCACCTAAAAAGCCAGAATTGTCAATGCTAATCATAGATATAATTAAAAAATAGAAAATGATAACTCATTAGTTTAAGCAAATCAAACACGTCTGCCTCTTATTTTAAATTGTTCCAAATAAATTATCTATCTATTACAACAGATGGATTATCTGTTTGGACAAATTAAAAGAAAAGGAAGAGTTGTATGATAATTTCCAATAGATTACCCATCTATTGCAACATATGAATCATCTGTTTGGAAAAACTAAAATAGTAGGAAGCCTTGGTTTTATTTATCCCAACAGATAACCCATCTGTTGTAATAGATGACTCATCTATTTTGAAAAACTAAAATAGTAGGAAGCCTTGGTTTCATTTGTCCCAACAGATGACCCATATGTTACTGTTGATAGGCCATCTATTGGTACAAATTAAAATGGCATAAAGACCTATATGATTTGCTGAAATAGACGAACATATGTTGCAACAGATAATGCATCTTATGCAATATGTTAGTCAACTATTGCAATAGATGTATAGATCTATTTGATAATTTTCAACAAATGTGTCATCTATTGAAACAAATATGTGTCTGTTTATTTGTTGGAACAGATGATATATATTCACCTTCTTCATCTTATGCTGCTCTCCAGTGGCCCTTATACATTGATCAAAAGTGTAAGACAGAGACATAGGAGTTGCAATTTTGCTTTTTTTTATGCTTGATGATGCCTTGGAATCTTTCCTTCTCCTCTTAGCTGCCTTAATCTCTAATGGAGCGTATGGATATGAAATTCTCTTTGATGGAATGACATCCCTCTTAGATATGAATTCCTTTAAAAAGCAGTTAATGCATTAATAACATTAATCACTCCATCATGTTTTGCCTTTCACTCTTGACATTTGTATGTAGAATATTCGCTAAGAGGGGCGACATCTGTATAACCAGTATGATCATAATCATAATCATAATGATTTGTTGTTTCAAAAACTATAAGAGGAACATTATTAGTCCCAACAACAACAACACTACCACTGCCACTACTACTACCACCACCAACAGCTCCATCACCACCAACACAATCAACAATAACAAGTCCACCCTCCAAAATTATTTTTCTTGTGATGGTTGTTGATCCAAGCAATTTCTTTTTTATTCTATAATGACTTTTGGGTCTGATAAAGTTTGCACAGACCGTAAAGTAAGAAAAATGGCATCTTCAACTCTCGATTGGTCGGAACAAGCCACGGATACACAATCTAAAAGAAATCAATACATATATTAGAATGATGATTAAATCATTTCATAAAATTATTAATTAAAATAAAAACTTAATTAGAATTAGACTTACATCTTCCTTCGAGGGTTCAGAGATCAAGAAATTTTGTATTTTTATCAGTTTTGGCTGACAATTATCTCAGGATTCTTGGACATGAAACTTCTTCCTAGCGGTTCACTTGTTGTCTCAAATAAGAAATGACTTCAAATTCAAATGCCCAAGCCTATAAAATAACGCTAAAAAATCAAAAGCATTATTCAATAAAAAATAAATGAATCATAATAAAAGAAATATTTACCATAAAAGCCCATGGAAAGCCATATAAGTTCACTGTCTTTAGCGTTAACTAAGTCAACAAATATTTGACAGACATTTTGAAGCTTTCATAACCCCAAGAAGAGCTGTTAAATGCCTCAAGATCCTCGAAGAGTTTTATTAAACCAAGCGGTATGTTGTTGTTAACGTCTCTCACCCAAAGAATATTATGTACAAACCAAACCAAGCACAATGATTGCTTGTGCTTCTTTGAAAATCTTTTACCTTTCAACGATTCTATTAAATTTTTATTTTTGAAGGTTGGACCAACAAGGGACACCAAGTCATCACCATCACTTGACTTGCCTTTGCTTTTTTTAGGTATGGGTGCTTTTTGGGGGGGTTACAATAGGTATTACTTAAGAAGGAGAAAGAGGACAATATTTTAGTTCAGAAACTACGACAAATTCCTTCCAACAAAACAAATAGGCATGCCACAGTAATTTATCCACACCTCATCCATCTTATCTTTATTTTCATACATAAACCTACGCTTGAGAAGATCATATACCATTTTTATTTGGAAACGAGCTTTGTTGTCCTTCGATAAATCAAGATATTACCCAAAGCAGTTATCCCTAAAATAAGCATCCAATTTATGGTCTCGAATTATTTTTCTAAAGGCGTCGAAAGATTTTACCATGGTTGACTTAACCACAAAATCACCAGTTAAATCTGTAGCACCATCGCACTGCATTCTCACATAATAACTAGCAATACTGAAGGTTTTGACCAACTCTTCAATGGAAGGGCTATTAGCATTTAGATCATCTCTTTTGAAATATTCCTCATTCCCATATTCATCATCTTCTACTTCTGATTGAGATAACGCATGTTAAGCAAGCTCATAGAGTGATAGATGTAGCCTAGCTGCTTCACTTGTTCCTTTACTTAGACTTGATTTCGTTTTTTCCTTTTAGGAGCCATATTATCTAAAGAATAAAATGAAAATAAATAAGAGTATAATTGATTAAAGCATCGTTAAAAAAAGATAACAGTAAATCTATCATGTACAACATAGTAAAATAATAGTTCTAACAGATCACATATATGTTGCAATAGGAGTGTTATTTGTTGCAATATATAACTAACATGTTGCAACAGATGAGTAATATGTTGTAAACAATAAAAACAATACCTATAATATTGTGATTTCTTTCAACAAATCACTCATCTATTAAAATAGATGACTGATGTATGCAATAGATCAACAATCAATATTATTTCGATTTCTTCCAACAGAAGCATCATCTGTCATAACAAATGAATTATCTGTTGGGAGAAACCAAAGTCTTGGACATATTGTAATACCCCATATTATCCTTAGTTCAGATCAGCTCCTAGTGCATACATAAGAAGCTTAGAACCTAAAAATTTCACATAGTGATGGAGACTTAGTCATATATTTGACTCCTTAACTTCGCGAATTTTTAAGTTGACCTTTCGAGATCTGAGCCGATGGTTTTTGAGTTGATTCTTGTTCAAGGGTGTAAGGATTATGTCTCGGGAAAATTTTGAAATTTTTGAATGAGGTTTGAACCGTGTTTATATTGTATTTCCAGTGGCTCACCGCGATCGCATCGCGTCGTAGTAAAGTGCAAAATCGCACTCGTCCTTTTTCCAGTGAAGCACCGCGATGGCGCCGCATCATTCTAAGGTGCAAAATCGCACTCGTCCATTTCCAACGATAAGCTCGCGTCGCGCCAAGCCCCTAAATCACACTCGTCCTTTGAATGGCAAATTCCAGTAGCTCAATGCGATTACACTGCATCGCGGTGAAGGTGTATTTGCCATGTTCTTGATCCATAATTTGAAATGTATGTGTCATGAATTTTATCCTAGTGTGTTAAGTGCTTATTAGGTGAATAATGTTCATAGAAATAACTTAGAGCCAAGTTGAACTAAGAACCTTAGATTCGTCCAAAGTTTGGGGTTCGATTCTACAAGGGTCAACTTCAAAAGTGTATAACTTTTAATGTATTTATAATTTTACATCTAAAGACCCACCAAATCTTAGATAATTGAATCATATTTCCTATGATACCAATTTTGCCTGAATCCGATACCCAGGTGAAAAGTTATAGCATTTTTCGTGTGAGGCAATAAGCTGCCACAATGGTACCGCATCGCGGTAAGGTGTAGAATCTCTATCCAGTCATGAATTTAAATGTCTAAGGGGAAGTTAAGTTTTTTCCCCTCAAGCTAAGTCGTATATGCATGAGTTAAGACGTCATTTAGGGCATTATTTGCCCATTCTCCTTCACTTTTCTCTCCAAGAAACCCTAAACTAATCCCAGGAACATCGAATTCAATTCTCCTCTTCAGGAACAATCAAGAATCAAGTTTTCTAATTCAAGAAAGCTTTCAAGATTGTGTTTCTCTTTCAAGATTAAAGTTTTAAGGTATGTGAGAGTTCATCCATGGGTCCCCTTTCACCCATGGAGCCCTAAAACCCTTTTCTTTAAATTAAAGAATGAATTATGTTATTTTGTATGTTCAAGAAAAGATTGAATTTCATGTTTTCAGGGTGATTTTAATTGATTTCAGCCCATATGTGATTCCATGCAAGATTTTGAATCCCTCATGCCATTAAGACATTCTTATGTTCAAGCTATGATCTTTACATTTTTTGATGAAACACCCATGTCCTATTTCAAGCGAATTTCATGTAAATTCCCCAATTCATGTTCTTAGTCATGTAATCATGCGAAGCTCACATGTTTTAACTATTCCCATACTTTAATTCAAGATCCTCAAGTGTTTGATAAAATGCCTAAGTAATGATTTTGGAGTAATGCTTACTTATTATGGTTTCAAATGCTCTCATGTGTTCTTGTTTTCATTGCTATCGAGTCCTGGGGGTTATGAATACCAAAAACTTAGCTGTTTACATAGTTTTTCAGAATATTCAAAATAGTTTCAGATAAACCATGAGTTTTGTCATTTAGTAAGTATCATGTTCAGATAAACTCAGTCCAGTTTCAGTTCCAGAATCAATTTACACATTTATAATTACCTCAGAATCTGTATGCACTGCTATTTTAGAATACCATGACCTAAGCTTATTAGTTATTAGTTATTAGTTATCAGTGCATGCACTAGATAGTAATCCGTGTCAGTTCAGTTAGGAGTAGGATTTAGCACCGAGTGAATGCAGGGATGGCAGCTTCTCCGTCAGTTAGGCAGAGTTATTAGTAGCAGTCCCTATATTTTAGAACTGTGTAGCCAACGTAGGATACGAGGAGTCACCCGTTAGTTTAGGCTTGACTACCTCTCAGGGTTCACCCATCAGTTTAGGCTTGGCACCCTGGTCCTTCAGGACATCAGTATAGTGGATCCACACAGCCAGTGTTAGTACCCGTGGCATGGTACTGACACTCTTCCAACTAGGGTTACAGACCCCGATTAGCTCATATTTGGGGCATGTCGATTAGATGATACCTCTCACAGTCTCAGTTACAGTACTCAGTACAGCGTGCAAATCAGTTTCGCTAGACCATAGCATTCAGTTATCAGTATTTCAGTTTACAGACTATTTCAGAATCATATTGTACGCTTGATCTCGCATTCTCAGATAATACATTTTTCATGCATTCATGTTCGGTCATCTCATGTTGTTCAGTCTTACATGACCAATATTCAGCTATCAGTCATTCAGTTCATCAAATAAGCTTAGTAAATTTTATGTTCAGTTTTGTATGTTTATGCATTCGTGCTTAGTATAATTGTATATTCAGACCCTCGAGTTATGTTAGTTTTTATCACATAGTTTCAGACCCAGTATTCATACAGTACCTATGTTTTACAATTTTCCCAACTTCAGTTCTACTTATATTATAAACGGAAAGTTCTAAGAAACTAAGTGTAGTGATTTACCAGATTATGTTTGTTGCTCATGCTTTTAAGATAATTCAGCTTTCAGTTTATTCCAGCCTATTGGTGAGTTTACTTACACTTAGCATGTTTGTTTTAAGATTTCGTATGAAATCAATTTTACTTATTGCATTCACCCCTGCATACTCAGTACATTCTAGAAGTACTGATCCACATATACGTCTGTGTGGCTACATTATTTCATAATGTAGGTACCATTTGTAGTTCGTACATCATGATCAGATAGATGCAGTTTTTGGCAGCAGGTGATGAGTTCTCTTATTTCGGGAGCTCCAGACAGCTTTAGTTCATGTACAATTTATTTATTTTCCATATGTATTGATTAGTGGTAGTTGGAGGCATGTCCCAACTACCTATAGTCAGTATAGTAGAGGCTTCATAGATGTCAGTCAGAGTCAGTCATGTAAATTCAGTTCTTTCCTCAGATTTATCAAGTTGTAAAACTTTACCAAGTTACATACTATTTCAGATTTTCAGTATGATTATGTTTCTGCATAGTAGAACTTATTATTTAATGTATTATAACTCAGTTGCTTAACAGTATGTCAGTTCATGGGTTAGCTTGGGATCATTTGTGGTTCCTAGCACCGTGTGGCATCCAGGGTGTACTGTAGATGCGTTACACATGTCCTCATGTTTGAATAGTTGATAGGATTTCATCTAATAGATTGTTTATCTGTTGCATCAGATAATTCATCTATTGCATCAGATGGTTCATCTGTTGCATCAGATGATTCAACTGTTGCATCAGATGGTTCATCTATTGCAGGAAAAAAATAGTAGCAAGATTTTGTTCAATAGAACAACAACAATATCACTATTTAATATCAAATACACCATTTTTACCAAGAACAACAACAAATCAACCCAGCAATACCAACACAACACAAACACCAAGAACATCAATCGTGACCAAAACCACCAAAATTGTTGTTTTATTTGTACAAACACAAACAAAAAAATCAAACTTCAAAAAACTCAACAGACACCAACAAATCGAATCAACAGTTTAACAACAAGAACTACAATAGCAACGAAAAAAATTATATTTCACTCCGAAAAGAGAAGACAAAAAATACAAGAAATTAGGTTTTTTTTTCATTCCCTATTTCAAATTTAAGCAGCAAATATTGAAATTGTTAATCAATACTAGAAGAGAAGTTGACTCAAGTTCCTATTTTTCTTAATAACTAAAAATCCCTAATTTTTTACCTGTTCAAAGTCAAAAATAAACTCGAAGCCAAACTATTTGTTGCTTGGAGGTTGAAGTTTCCGTAGATTGAAGAAAAAAATTTACAGAACTGTTGGTTGGGAGAAGCTTGAGAGAAACAGTCGAGATAGAGAGGGGAGAGACAGTTGATTTGGAGAGAAGAGAAATGTGAGTTGATTTATATTTAGGAAAAGATTAGAAAGTTTTGAAAATATTAATCAAGTCCACAATTAACTTAATCAAGTTTTCTAATTATGTTTGACCCTTTAAGTTGGTCAATGTCACTAATCTTTCATTCAAGACTTAAATGACACCTTTCCTTCAATTTTCTCCACTAAGCAATTACCTGGTCATCCAAACAGTGTAATTACACCTAATTACATCAAATTTAATTTATAGCGTGACTTTCCAAACAAGCCCTAAATAAAGATACACATTTTTTGTTTTCTTGTAGCACTTCTCCAGCAACTACCTAGCTCTTCTATCGTCCATGTGTTTACCATATGCCTGCCTTTTTATTTTTTTCCAGCTTCATGATTAACATATGTACTCTGAGTCTGAAATCTCTTTTAGTTCGAGTTAGCGGTCCATCATAGGGGTTACTAATTTAACCTTGTTTATGATGTTTTAAATTTTTAAATTTGTCTACTATTACTTTAGTAATTATTTATTTCTTAAAGTAGTATAGGAAAAGAGTAACAAAACTTCTTGATTTGCTAACTTAAACTTGTTATATATGAGTCAAGTAAAATGTAACAGAAAAATTATTGTGGATAATTTATTTCTTGTAAGGATGACAGATAAAGTAGTCTGGTAAAATTACTAAACAAAATCACTACTACCACTCAAAAACATTAGTTGTTGATTTGTTATGTTGCAAGCAATTAACTATAGGCTTAATTATATGTTGATACCACCTGTAGCTCAAATTTATTACTAAAATTAGAGTTTCATTTATTGGTGTATTTAATTAGTTTGTAGATGTCGGGATTCAAATTACGTAATCGTAACTAGATAGAAGAATTCTTACCACTCAACTAATTATTATGCAAAAATCTATTAACAACCTCAATATAGTTAAGCGGCTCTAAGTGTATTAAATCGACAAATCATAAAGTGAAAATCCTAACATGCATTCTTATGCCTATTTGACAACATACAACATTATATAAGAACTAGTTTAGATATGTACAAGAGCACCTGCAAGAGACAAGATCATAAAAGACACAATTTTTGCCTGAAAGAGAGATACAAAAGTCGATGATGAACACACACCATCCACATAAGAAATTGCTAGTCAACCTGCAACACAACCTACTTTTCACGAAGGATATATCAAGAATAGTACCAGTACACCACACATACAGATGATATCATCGATTAACCAGGGTTAGAATTACGTAACAACATATAGAAATCAAGGAAACTAATCATGACAACTTACACTCAATTAACAATCACTATTCAATAATCAACCCTTTGTTTTAGACTACTTTTGATTACCTTTGTCGCCAGATTTACCCAATTAGTTGATTTTAAACCATCATTAGGATCATTAAAGTACTTTTCCACAACTATTACACCCGCAGTTGTACTTCACAAGAAATTCAATCCTTAATCCGTACGACATCATCCATTTCCTTGAGTCCATTCGATAATTTCACTAACCTCACCATTTACCACGTTCACCCTTCTATCTATGCACACACATATTAAACAGTTATAAGCAACCTATATTAACCCATAACACATAATCTCAATCGATGTCTTCAGCCACGATGTACCATATAAGACCATACCTCAAGTAGATCACAACCACAAGTACAATATAAATTAAAAAGGAAAACTATACTCATCTACATATACAAGTGTGAAATCAATACCTAATCATTAATATTGTTAACCATCTTACAAGAATAATCTAATGTTACCTCAATCACCACAACACATTATGCATGTTGTACGAATCAAGTAAATAGTCCAATATATGTAATAATGGATATCAACTATAAAATTAAATATGTATATACATACTAAAGAGATTTATGACTGTTCGATAGTCGTAACCCATAGAGGATCAGTTTTATTCATGTACTATATTTGTGTGGTATCCAATTCTTTGAGTATCACAATATCATGAAATACCATTAATAACCCTCAAAACGTGTTATAGTGTACCAATAGTTCAAGTACACAAGTTATCATCATAAAAGACTTAGTCAATTTCATACCATTTTTCATGCATACAATAATATCAACCAAAATCATCAATTACAAGTATGTCCGAAGGCCAACTTACAAATAGACAAAGAGTCTAAATCAAGTCGACAATTATAAGTAAATATACATAAGTCTATTAGTTAGTCAATCCTATTTAATGCATACCCAATTCAGTGTAACTTATCACTATCTAACGATTCTCACGTATAATAACATTACAATGTTCATGATTTTCACTTTCTTAGCCGATTTATCGCGCATTCATTATTATGAGACATTAAAAGTTTAACCTTACATACTCACTTAGCCCTCGCTTCCTCTTGACTCTTTAGATGAAGATCCCTAAGACTCTTTGAATTGAGGCACTGCCTTCTCTTATTATGACTCCATCTTAACAATTATTACCTCGGTGCACATCACACGATCTTGACACTCATACATCAAATCTACCCCTCTACAAGAAATTTATGCCACTCTCGTAACTATACTATCGCGTCTTTACTCAATCATCACCCAATCATCCTAATTCATATTGCAATTCATTCATCTTATTAAACAATTAATGGACCTTTCATTGCAACTCACATATAACACCTTAGAACAACAAATCTTCTTTTCTATACAATTTTAGTTGACCATCCAAATTTCGTGTCCATAGACCTAAACATGTTTTTTCTCGTAAAATTTTATTTCGTACAAGTTAACTAATCATTAACTATTACTCATAAATCATAACCTACCTTGACACTGAGCCGTTGCATGTGAAAAGCATGAACCCATGTTTCTTGATCTCGATGAATGGAATTAATTTGATGAAGGAATCACTAGAAGGGGATAAAAATTGAGTCCTTTGAGAGCCTCGCCTCTCCTTTCTAGTAGTTTTTGGCTTAGAATTTGTTCTAAGGCATTTTTAGGAGGAGGCAACCATGTAAGACTATAATTCATAAAAAAGGTATAAGAACATCTTAAAATTTTGTATTGTCAAATCGCATATCAAATAGTCCTTTTATAAGTAAACTAGTGAATATAACCGCGCTTCGTGCGGTCATAAAAAATTAGTTAGTAGATAAATAATTTTTTTCTAAATTTAGTCGTGATGAATACATAAAAGTATTATTGTTATTAATAAATATTAATTAAATTGATAAATTACACATATAAATCTTTTCATTGAAATTTTGTTGATTTATTGGTTGCCTTTTTTAGAAGGTAAAATGACTTTCTGGACCCCTGTACTATGTCGTTTTTATAAGTTGGACACTTCTACTTACATGTTTGTCATCTGGACCCTTGAACCCACTAAAAAGCAATATTTTAAACACTTTTTTGGTGAGTATAATAAACTCTCGCCACGTCAGCTGCCACATCAACTGTCACACCTGCCACATCATCTTCCACATCATTTTTATATAAAAAAATATTAAATATTAAAATAAATAATTAAATAAATAAATAAACAACCCCCCTCTTTATCTCTCTTCCCCTTTTTCTTTCTTTCTCATTCTTTCTTGGTTGCCTTCTTTCTTTCTCAATTTCTTCTTCTTCTTCTTCTTCTTCTTCTTCTTCTTCTTCTTCTTCTTCTTCTTCTTCTTCTTCTTCTTCTTCTTCTTTTATTCTTCTTTTATTCTTCTTTTATTCTTCTTTTATTCTTCTTCCTCCTCTTCTCATTCTTCTTTTCCTTTATCATCTTCATCTTCTTATTCTTCTTTCTCTACGGAAAAATTAAAAAATGAGGGGCAAAAAATTTAAAAAGTATGAAAAGAAGGAATTTTTGGAGATTTTTGTGATTTGGGTGATTCAAGAAACTTGAAATTTTTGCTTTCTTTAGACTTTTTGTGATTTGAGTAATTCAAGAAACTTTGAAATTCTTGAAATTCAGTGTAAAAACTCAATTTTTATGGATTTTTTGTGATTTGGGTAATTCAAGAAAGTTGAAAATTCTTGAAATTCAAAGTAAAGATTCAATTTTTATTTTTTTGGGGATTTCTTGTGATTTGGGTAATTCAAGAATGTTGGAATTCTTGAAATTCAATGTGAATAATTTTGTGAAATGGTTAAAATTCAATGTTGGGAATTCTTGAAATTTTTGTGAATTGGTTGAATGGAAATTTCTTTGTTGTTGGGGAACTAGTGGGGCAGCGGGGGAGAGGGGTTGGGGGCTAGGGACTAGGATGGGGGAGAGGGGCTTGGGAAAGAAGGCTGGGGAAATAGTGGGGGGGGGGGGGCAGCGGGGGAGAAGGTGGGGGTTTGGGGGAATGGGGGGTGTTAGACGAGAGCTGGGGTGGGGTGGGGGGCCTAGACGGGGCTGGACGGGGGCTGGGATGGGGTGGGGAGGGGCTGAACGGGGGGGGGGAGGTTGGGGAAGGTTATTTTTTTAATTTATTATTTTTAAAAATATTTTTAAATTAAAAAAGATGGAGGAAAAAAAGACTTTTTTTTAAAAAAAATAATTTTAATATTATTTTATTTTAAAAAAATTATTTTAATATAAAATTGGCCAAAAATTGACCCCCACTCGCACTCCAGGCGAGTGACTACACTCTCCAAGTTCCAGTGAGCATTTTAATGCCACATAGGCAAAGTCAATGGTCAAAGGGTTTGAAATATTATTTTTTAGTGGGTTCAGGGGTCCAGATGACAAACATGTAAGTAGAAGTGTCCAACTTACAAAACCGACATAGTACAGGGGTCCAGAAGGTCATTTTGCCTTTTTAGAATATTCTATCATTCCGATACGTGCATTCCGATTCAAAAAAAAATACATGCATTCCGATTCAATGATTGCATTTAAATGTCAATCAAATACTTATATATTTCAGAAAGAGTAGCAAAATTCAATTGATACAAAAATAAAACATTATGTAAATGGATCAAGAAAAAAATGATGAGGATAATATCTTTGACATAGATATTGATATTTCGCAATCAATATTACTCTTCACTTATTTTTTGGACAAAATTAATATATGAAAATTATTAGAAGAAAAACTTGTTAGAGAGATACCACATTACCTTAGTTTATGTTTCAAACATAAATTGAAGAAAAAACAAATAGATAAACTCTACGATTAGCAAATTGTTATATATTGGTTGATAATTGAAGAGTCAGCAACAGGCAACAACATGTTGCAAACACTTATTATAATGTTACATATGATAAATTCAGATTACCGATCAGTATCGATATGGAGAAAGAATGAAAATATTATACCAGTCAAGAATAAAAAAAATTGTGGTACATACCAACATAAAAATTATATTATGAAAGTCTGTTTGGGTAAGTTTATAAGCATATATCACATTACCTTGTCTATATTTCAAACACAACATCCATGAAAGTATATGATACATGTTCTTTTAAATTTATACATTAATCTACATTCAAATTGAGGCAACTTTGACAAGCATCAGATTGTCATGCTCTTTCAAATTGAAGACCTGAATAATCCAAAAAAATAACAACAAAATAAGTCAATTAGAAAAAAAAACTGCTCATACTTAAAGACTGAACAAATCTAAGCTTGATATAAATAATATGCAAATATGTTTAGAAGCATTCTCAAAATGATATTGTGAAAACAACATATGAAATGAATAATATAAGTAGATTGCTATTACTCTTCCTTATAGTCACTCTTTGATGTTTTACAAAAATGAAAAACTATGAAAATATGTAAACTTTATAATGAGAATATGAGAAGAAATGGAAAGGTGAAGAGATTTGTAACCACTCTACAATTATGTTAAATTAGTGAAAGTTAATCAATTGAAATAAATACGATTTAGATTTATGAGAATTGATTAAGCATTTTTGGGGGACATTATATATAACACATAAATGCAAAATATATGAGAGAAATTCCCCAAAAAAGGAGAAAAAAGAAAAATACAAATAGAGGTCATTGAGAGGTGTCACGTAAGCATCCTCCAATGTCTCCTTTATAAATATATATAGATTCTTGCGATGACATGCTATTATAAATGTTCACATTAAATACAAATAATTTTATAAAAATTCTCTTAGTCCAATAAATTAATGATGGTATTAATAAATTATTTTTAATTATGGTCATCTTACATGGTATGAATAATGTTTTCACATTGAGCACACGTTTTTTCCATTTAAACTTATGATATTTTTTGTTTTTCGAAAAATATGAACTTATGAGTAATGAGTCGAACTTTAAATTTTTTAAAAGATTGAATGAAAAATCTTGGAAATGAAATCTTAATCTTTTCTGTGATTTGACGTTTGAAATTAAAAATTCAAATTAGAATTAAAATTTTATTTAAATATCATAGTTGAGCATAATTTAAATCAGAATTTCAAATTTGATTTCTTCATGTAATGACAATACTCTCTATGGACGCCTTCTTAGATTATTTTTACTACTACTTTTTCTTCTTGTCCGAGGATATTATTGAATTAGCTCATCTAAAAGATTCAACTATCAAACAAATTATATATAATTAATTATATTATCTTATATGTTATAAATGTATTTACATTATAGTGAATGTCTATCAAGATCTATCAAGATCTACTTTGATATTTATTATGATTTGAATCGTCTGTCTTTTACTCATACTAGGAGTAAATTTTTCCTATAAATAGAAGGGCTCCTTCATTGTAAATTACACATCAAGATCTCTCAAGAGAAATAAGAATTGTTCTCTCTATTTTCTCTACTCTTCTTCTTGTTCTTTATTATTTTATAACACGTTATCAGCACGAGACTCTGCCAAATAGGTGAGATTATAAATCTAAACAATTTCAAGGTTAGTAATTCCTTATGTTATTTGTCTTTTGCTACTAATAATATAATTATTATTGGATTTGAGGAAAAATAATTAGTTTTGAACCATTATATTTTAAATTTATTCCTCAAGAACAATATTATCAAAAGTAATGATAATATGTTGGGTTTAAGTCTCATCAATTTATGCTTAAGACGCCTTTATATGGGTAAGACGTCGAGTTTGAATCTCAATGCACCATATTGATGATATTATGATGGCTAAGGTAAAATAATGTGTTTTTAATGAAAAGTCATGAAATTCGACCCATTGAATATGCTCCATTTCATGAAGTGAATGTGGTAGCAATATATGATAAGTATGAAATATGACAACTTACTTCATTCTTGAGGTGTATGTGGTAGCAGTGCATAATATGTCTGAAAGAAGACAAGTGATTGAATGCATGAATATACGCGTGGAGGGACAATATGATAATGATCATCAAAAGTGATGATATTTTCACATGCTTATATGATTATAAGATATGCTAGAGAAAAATTCTCTACATCATATGTATGCCTCGATTTGCTTTTGAAGTAACAAAATCCTGAAAGAGGTTATAAGCTATCATAATTTGATAGGCTTAAGGCACGATTATATTTCATCCCTGTGGAATGAAAAACTTATTAATACAAATGTGCACTTGATTGTGATTGTATCATAACTCACCTCCGAAAGAGGTTGAATAATTTTGAAATCTACTTCTGAAGTAGTAAATCTGAAATTTATTCATGTAATAGTAAATCTAAAATTTACAAAAGAAAAAAGTACATGTCATGGTAAACTAGAAGTTTACTGGAATAAAAGTTTATAAATTGATGTGGACGATTGTGACATCTCGAAGATATGCATATTGAGTATTAGACATGTATTGAAGAACTAGAAGATTCTTTGAGAATTGTTTATGTCGCTTGTTCTCATGATAAGTTGGTTGGACCAACTAATGTTGGAATTGGATCCCGGGATTGGATCCCTAAAATCTGAAAATTATAAAAGGTGAATATAGGCCCGTTCACCTATTATGTGATATGTTGAAAAGATGCATCAATAAGATGATCACATGTACATTTATTGTCAACCTGCGTTTGACATTCATAGAGTTGCTTTCTCAATAAAATTGAGTTAAAAACATAACTTTCAGATTGTGCAATCAAGACAATTTATCTTGATGATGATGGTTTGTCAATCAAGACAATGAGAACAAAGCTCCATGTGTTGGTTTGAAATACGACATGTTGCATACAATAGCACGTGTATACATTAGACCAATAAATTATGATTATTTCTTCCCTCTCAATTGGTTCAAGGCCAGGAACCAACTATTTCATCTAATAATTTTGATGTGACGTATATGATTAATGAATATACCATGATGTACAAAGATTGATTCTTCAAAGAAGATGGAGGATATATGTTAGCTTTCCTAACATAAGGGGGAGATTATAAATAGCTATGAAATATGTTAGGAATTATCATCGGATCCTCATTCAAAAGATAATTCAAGTCAAATGTCGAAAGCATCTCATATTTAGCTGCAAGTGCTCCTATTTTGTGTCCTTAAAGGATAAAAGTCTATGTATGCATGAAGCATGATAGACCAATCGATTTCAAATGAAATAATCCTTGAAAAGGATAAGGAGCAATTAATCATAATAAGAAGGCAATGAGCTCTTGAAGAGCCTACGACATAACACTTCATGAAACCTTATGAGAGGTTCATGTACCTGAAAATAATGAAGTGATGAGATCTCTGTCGCATTGTGAACCGATACTAAATGATATATCATTAATATCTATGACACAATATTAACACAATATTGTGAAAGATTACAAGGATCTTAATCTACATTAATTTAAGCATGCTGACGTAGAAACATTTATCAAGTGACATGAAAGGATGCATCTTGGTAAGTATAGAACTTATTTGATTTGCAGTCCAGATATTTGAATATGTCACTCATGAAATGTTGAATATTATCACTTGACAAAAATTATGTGAAAAACTTTTAAGGATTCAAAATGCTTGAAGCATATAAAAGTTTCTACGAAACTTATTTATAATCCTTATATTGTATAAGCTTATTGCTTGAACATCATTGAAACTCTTGGAGAGTTTTCAAAGCAATAGATTATTTGCTGAAATTTGAAATATATCGAATTGAATTGGTTATGAAGTACCATATCTTAGTGCAATTGATGCACTTATGTACCTTGCAAATACTACAAGGCCTATAGCATTTTCAGTCAATTTGTTAGCAAGGTATATTTCTGCTCCTACTATGAGACATCAAAATGGGATAAAACACATGCGCTTGTTTTATTCTAAAAATTACAGTCCCGATCTTATTGGTCATGCTGATATTGGGTACTTATCTGAACCGCATAAAGCTCGGTCTCAAATAGGCTATGTGTTCATATGTGGTGGTACTGTCATATCTTGGAGATATACAAAGCAGTCTATCGTAGCCACTTCATCGAATCATGCTAAGATAATAACTATTCATGAAGCAAGCCGAGAATGTGTATGGTTGAGGTCCATGATACATCTCATTCGAGAAAAATATGGTTTGAAATATGACAATCTACCCACAATTTTATACAAAGATAATTCAACATACATAGCGTATCTTAAGGGAGGATTCATAAATAGAGATAGAACGAAGCACATTTTGCCAAAGCTTTTCTACATACATGAGCTATAAAAGAATGATGATATTAATGTGCAACAGATTCGTTCAACTGATAATGTGACTGATTTATTCACCAAATCTTCTCCAATTGCAACTTTCAAGAAGATGCTGCACAAGATCGGGATGCAAAGACTCAAGAATGTTCTCATTAGGAGGAGTTAATACGTGTTGTACTTTTTTTTCCTTACGAGGTTTTGTCCCACTGGATTTTCCTTTTAAGGTTTTTAATGAGGCAACCTATATGCGTATGGTTAGAGATGTGTACTCTTTTTTCTTCTCTAGATTTTTTTCACTGCATTTTTTCTAGTAAGGTTTTAACGAGACACATTATCTACCAATTAGACATTCAAAGGGGAGTGTTATAAATATATTTATATTATAGTGAATGTCTATCAAGATCTACCAAGATCTACTTTGATATCTATTAGGATTTGAATCATCTGTCTTTTACTCGGACTAGGAGTAAATTTCCCCTATAAATAGAAGGGTTCCTTCATTGTAAATTACACATCAAGATTCCTCAAGAGAAATAAGAATTACTCTCTCTATTTTCTCTACTCTTCTTCTTGTTCTTTATTGTTTTATAACACTATAACATTTCTGCATACGTCTTGATTCTTTTTTTCAAAGGGATTACACACATAATTTTGCTTTTGAAATCAAAGGTACATCTACATGGCTCGATGTCGCTAAATTATTATGGATTATAAATAACAATTTCTAATATATTATAATCAAGCTGATGAAACCTAGTAAAGAAAAATAGAAAATTAGGAATAAAATTTCTAGTTTTAAAACTATTTTCATATAATAGGAGATAAAAGATAAATTTAACATAGCCTTATTGGTACTTTCTTTAATTGTCGGTCCGAGCATTAAATAAACTCAAAAAATTGATAATTATTTTCAAACTAAGTCAAAAGATGGATATTATGAACAATAAAGTAGCAAAAAATTATTGAGAGAACACAAGAGATGAGAGCTTTTCATTATTTCAATTATCAAATGTATGAGTATTTTAAGTCTTTCAATTATTCAAGTGAATCCATTATGAACCCTTATGTCTTTATTTATAGTGTCATATAGAAGCATGCAAAAGGTTGTCATAAACATGACATTAAACAAGAACATTATGGGGGAGGTTAAATGGTGTGAGAGTTACACCCATAATGGTGTGTGGAGTAATGGAGGATTAACTACACATCATAGAGAAGATGAGTGAGAGTGACTTAATTCCTAAGAGTTATGGACATCCACAATAATCATATTATTTTATAACACTCCCCCTTGAATGTCTATAAATGATGTGCCTCGTTAAAACCTTATTAGGAAAAAATCCTGTAGGAAAAAATCCCCAATGAAGAAAAAAGAGTACACATATCTTATAATACGCGTTTGTTCACCGAATTAATAGATTCATATAAGAAATTATAAAGCTTCTTAATAATTATTACATCAATAACCTAATAAACAAATAACAATAAATTAATACCATTAACAAATGTGAATTTGAAAAAAATAATCGACATCTAACTCTTAATTAAGATCTTGATTTTGAATCTTGGATATAAATTTTTTTTTGATAGACTACATTACCTCGAATGAAGTTGCCCAATATAAATTTAAAATAGTTAAACTTAATACAAATATCGAGGCCCTAAATAATTTTTTTAAAAAAACAATAGACTAACAACATTTTCCCAGTTGGTTAAATTAACTAAAAATTACACAAATACACAATTTATGTTTCCAATATTATAAAAAATCCCAACTTCCTAAACATATCACAAAAATCCCAACATATACACAGAATTTTATGTATATGTCGACTATGTTATGTATATTAATAGGGAGAGAGAGTAAAGTAATTAAAAAATAGAAAAGAGTATAATTACTTCCAAAAGGGTCGATATTTATGTTATTTATACAAAAATTTACACCTCCTACCTTGAGCTTTAACTCTGACAAAATTCTAAATTTGGATTTACACTTTCCCAACTCGGAAATTGATTGAAGAGCACTTCCAAATATGAAAAAAGAAAAGAAAGGAAAATCAATGCATACGTCTCACATGGTGCATACAAAGTAAATATGTCTAGCCCCTTGAATTTATCACTCCATTCGTTTAAAAAGATTGATTTACTTTATTTTTAATATATTTTAAAAAAATAAAATTTCAGGAATAATATTTTAATTTTATTTTCATGTATCATGTTTAAAATTATAGGATTAAAGATATTTTGATACATTTCATATAACTTTAATTTAAAATTACAAGATTCAAAAGTTACTTCGTATCAAATGTACTTTATTTTCTTAAACTCCATATCAAGTCAAAATATATCATATTTTAAAAAACAAAAGAAATAATATACGTATATTTTATTTATACACTAGCTAATTATACTTAAGCCCGTTTGTCCATGAAATAATCTTTTTTTGGGAGTTGAAGTTGAAATTGGTGTTGACTTTGACCATTGATATAAATAAGAGTTGTTTTTGAGATTTTACGTGTTTTTACTTTTATAAAAATAATTTTCACTAAAGTGAAACAATTCTTATAGCCAAACACTACTATTTTCACTAAAATGAAATAATTTTTCAAAAAAATAAAAATAAAAAAATTCATGGTCAAACACCTACTTAATTGACTATCTCAAATCTTAATAATATGTTTTAATTAGACATTTACCGATTTCACTGAGAAAGATTTTTACTCATAATTTTATTCATCTATTAAGCAATTAGACTACGTAAGATATGTTATTTTCTTAAATTATACACATCGACTTTAAATTTAAAAAATCTAAAATTTTATAAATTATTAAGACAAATACATAAAAATAAAGTACTATATTTTGTATAATGCTATATTTTATATAATTAATTTAAATACCTAATATATATAAATAAAAAGACACACAATTTATTTTTTAAAAATTAAAATTAAAATTATCTAATCAAAACACTTTACTAAAAATAGGTGTGTTGAATTGAAGTCTAAATGACTAAATGAGACATTTCATAAATTTAGGGGTATATTATTAAATAAAACATACTATACATTAGTCACAGATACATTACTTGTCACATATTGAGGAAAAAAAGGAGATTTATATATATATCGTCGTCATAGAGTGGGAGCTCAGTTGTGTCTAGGGTTCCCCATTTTAGCTCTGCAAATTCAATGCAATCAATCACAAAATAGTCTTTGCTCTTTTGACCACTCAGAGGTACACTTTATTTGTTTCAATTTTCTACCTCTCATATCTCTTTTTATTTTCAGAATTTTATGAATGTGTCTCTGTGATTTTAGGTTTTTGGAGTTGAAGAGGAAAAGGGTGTTGTGGTGTGGCGGGCGATTGAATTGATTGTTGCAAATGCCGGAGGAAGATTTGATTGAAGTTAAGTTCCGTTTGTTCGATGGATCAGATGTTGGTCCCTTTCGATTTTCTCCGGCTTCCACCGTTGCTATGCTTAAAGACAGAATTGTTGCTGAATGGCCCAAAGGTTTGTTCTATTACTTGTTGAATAATTGACGTTTTTTTTTTTTTTTTTTGATAGTAATTTATTAATTGTTACATGATATATATATGTTGCTGGTTTAATTGAGGTGTGCAAATAAGTTTATTAGTTGTTTCTGGAAAACAGGGTCGAATAAGGAAAGCTAGAATTACCCATATATCTAGTGATACACAGCGTCGTAAGAACCAGTATAGGCACCGCGCACAACCCAAATAACTGTTCGAAAGAATCTATTTTTGTTTGCAGTTTTTGCGGTTTTAGTTGTTATTTTTGGTGATTTTAGGCAATTAAGTAAGGGAATTTTTTGTTTGAGTTTTTGATTGATAAGGCTATAATGAAAATGGCCTAAAGTTCAAATCAAAGTTATGCGCTGTGCGCCTGGGAAATTTTCGTCCTGGCCATATTTGGTATCCCCATCCTCCCTCTTTCCCACGTAGGAGATACTAAATTTCTGATATGAAAATTGAGTGTTTGTTGTTCAAGTTTTATGGAATTGGTTATTTTTGTGAGATTTAAAAGCTTTAACAGTGATTTTGTGAAGGTTGGATGAAAAAAAAGTTAAGGAATCTACCATTGTTGGGCATTGAGAATCGTTAGATAATGATGATTCACACTGAATTGAGTATGCATTAAATAGGATTGGCTAGCTAACAAACTTAGGTATGTTTTACTTATAATTGTAGACTTGGTTTAGACTCTATGCCTATTTGTAAGTTGAATTTTTGTGAATTGGCCTTCATATATACTTGTAATTGGTGAGTTTGGTTGATATTATTCTCGTCAACTCTCTTTTTCTTTTTTCTAAAATGAAGCTACAGTGCTGTTGGGGCATTCTTCATGTTCTCAAACATATTAGAACTATAGGAAAAGGAAATTAGATGAATTAAGCATACATCATTATGTGAAACCCAAAAAGTAAAAAAAAAAAGGAAACTGATTAATGAGCAATGGTGGTCGGCAGATGTATGCAATTGCCTGAAAGGACTTCCACCTTTCGACGTAAAGCTTTTCAATTGAAGCCAAATCTATGTGACACACCTCTCGAATACGAGCAACCCTTTACACACACAAAAATTTGTGCTTGGCCAGTTTTCAAAAGCATGTGTATGTCATCACCCCACCCCACTCCCACCCCACCCAAAATATGGTTGTGGCATATGTGAGATATGTCATTTAACATTTAATTTTAAAAAACTCTAAAAAACGATTTTTGTGCGTGTAAACGGTTGCTTGTATTTGAGAGATGCGTCACATAGATTTGGCTTCAAGTGAAAAGTTTTAAGTGGAAAGGTGGAAGTCCTTTTAGGCAATTGTATGCATTTGCCGACCACCGTTGCTCATGAATCACTTTCCTGTTTTTTTCTTTTTGGGTTTCACATAATAATGTATGCTTAACTCATCTAATTTCCTTTTTCTATAGTTCTAGCATGTTTGAGAACATGAAGAATGCCCCAGCAGCACTGTAGCTTCATTTTAGTAAAATAAAGTTGAAGAGAATATTCTACTCTTGTTTGGGATCCTAATTCTCAATAGAAAGTTTTTGTATTTATTCGGTCACAGAATTGTTGTGAATTTTCTCAAAATAAGATGAGAATTTCACAGAAAAAGACTCTCCTATCCCTTTTTCTTTTGTATCTTCCAATCTTCTCCCAGCAGATTAATCTGAATTAACCTATGTGGACACAAGACATATTAAGGAGTTCGTTCCCATGTTGAGATGCTACTGTACTATAAGGCTAACTGGATTGAGTCAATCAATGTGAGATGCTAAACCACATGGGAAATGAGTTGCAACTTGCATGTTAATAATAATTCTTGAGAATACCAATAATTAACCTTGTATCAATCATGATTACAACAACAACAACATACCCAGTTTATGCGCACAAAGTGGGGTCTGGGGAGGGTAGAGTGTATGCAGTTCGTATCTCTACCTCAAAGGTTAGGTAGAGAGGCATTTAGATCATGATTAGAAGATAAATAGCTCATTTTGCTAGTACAATTTTTCATCCTTCATTTGATCAGCAAATGTTTAATTTGGTGCAATTTTAGAAATTACAGCTCAATATTTTTACACATGATGTGTTAAGTAAGTCAAGTTTTAATATTTTAGTCTTATATAATGTTTAATCCGTCATATCCCTGGCCACACATGCCACGTCAGAGACTACTTTTCGAAAGTATAGAATAACATAGTAGTGATTGCATTATATGAATTTTCTTCTTCTAGTATTTTGCGGAGAAACTAGGAATGCTTAACTCATTTCCTTTTCTCAGCTAAAATGTCAAAGGTAAATACATGTTCACTTGAATTTAGGTTGAGTACATTTGATGTAAGGTGAGGACCCTGATTAGTCAGTTAATTATTCTGCTTGTGCATTCAATGTGACAAGAAGATTCTCTTAACTCATGATAGCTGAATTGAATTATTCACTTAAGTTTCAATTTTTTGGGGCTCATAATTGTCAAATTAGGATATTAGCATGTGCAGGTGGCATGAATCAAGTCGTCTTTTTTTTTTAAATCAAAAGAAAAAATAAGAGAGCAAATATTTGAGCTCATTACGCAAAGATTGAGTACCCATTCAGCCAATATGGAAATTAATTAATATACTTCAACAATGCCTTGTAGACCAGTTATGAGACTAGTAAAGTTACAGGGGATTGAATGTTGTGGTTTTTTCTGGATGAATTTTGTAGAAATTGGAATATTAAATGGATGTGTCGGTATACAAATATTTTATAAGACTAAAGTAATCACATCAGACTCCAGGCACATCAATATTGATATTAAGGTGAATGTACAAGTATACAGGATTATAGTACTGGTTGATGAGCACGTAGCAGAGTGAATGATAGGTTGGAGGTGTGGAGAAAAATCCTAGAAGCTAAAGGGTTTAAGTTGAGCAAGACCAAAATGGAGTATTTGGAGTGCAAATTCAGTGAGGTTATAGGAGGTAGGCGTGGAAGTGCGACTGGACACACAAGTGCTTCCTAAGAGCGTCTGTTTCAAATACCTTGGTTCTATTATCCAGGTTGGCGGGGACATCGACTGTGATGTCAGTCATCGTATTGGTGCGGCTTGGATGAAGTGGAGGCTTGCCTCCGAAGTCTTGTGTGATAAAAAGATACCGCTGAAACTTAAAGGTAAGTTTTATAGAGTGGTGGTTAGACCGACGTCGTTGTATGGGGCGGAGTGCTGGTCAGTCAAAAACTATCATGTTCAAAGGATGCATGTCGCAGAAATGAGGATGTTGAGATGGATGTGTGGGCATACTAGGTGTGATAGAGTCGGGAATGAGGCCATTCTAGATAAGGTGGGAGTGGTCTCTGTGGTGGACAAAGATGAGGGAAGTGAGATTGAGACAGTTTGGTCATGTGATGAGGTGAGGTTTAGATGCCCTAGTGAGGTGGTGCGAGAGGTTGGATATTGTGGGTACGAAGAGGGTTGGAGGTAGGCCGAAGAAGTATTGGGGAGAGGTGATTAGTCAGGACATGACGCGGCACATACTCAGGTTATCGAGGACATGAACTTAGATAGGGGGATTTGGAGGACGCACGTTAGAGTAGAAGGTTAGTCTGGTAAGAATGTTGTCGCATGAGTCATAGTATGATAGTGTAGGGTTAAGTCCTAGATATTCGTCTTTGTTGTCGTTTATTTTTTGATTATCACACTATTTTGTGGTCGATTATTGTTTTATGGTAGATTCTGCATATTATCTTCAATGTGATCGTCTTCTTTGTACATGGATTTGCTACACTTGAGCCGTGGGTCTTTCGGAAACAACCTCTCTACCTCCCCAAGGTGAGGTAGTGGTGAGGTCTGCATACACTCTACCCTCCCCATACCTCACTTGTGGGGTTTTAATGGGTATGTTGTTGTTACGAGTATACAGGATTTGATAAGAAGAGAAAAATCATATCTGAGGCCAACCATTTCCCAAGTTGAATCTCATAAGTTGATTGTCTGGTCATATAAGATTAGGCAAGATTCAAAACTCATTAATGACTATGATTAGATGTTACTATACTCCTTTCTATCAATTATCAAGCTAGACCTAGGTAGCATACAGTATAAAATATCATTTTTTTCTGTGATTTTGTTTTCCTGAGATTTAGTTGTGGTGCTTTCTTGGCAGATAAGAAAATTGCACCCAAGGCGGCAAATGATGTGAAGTTGATAAGTGGTGGAAAAATTTTGGAGAACAACAAGACTGTTGGTCAATGTAAAACGCCTTTCGGCGAGCTACCTAATGGTGTGATTACCATGCATGCTGTTGTGCAGCCATCAGTTGGTAAATCAAAATCAGGTGGGTTCCTCATACTTGATTTGTGGGCAATATACTCTGGTTTTCCTCTTTCTATAATGTATTTGTGTTTTGAGGATATTGTTGATTCTGTTATTTAACCTAGCTAATTGTTGTGTTCAGTAAAAAAAGGTAATAATCTTCTTCATCTCCTTTTTAATATCTTGGCTGTCATGCAATATAGTTAGTCACTTAGTTGTATGTACCTTATTTTTAACATAGTAATGCTGTTTATGTCTATGGTGCTTGACAATTTTTTCCTTACAAAGAAATGTCTATGGTGCTTGCCTAAATTCCAGATGATTGCAATGGCTCCTGCCCCGGGAGAAACATTTTCAAATAGATATAGTCTTAGTTGCAGTCATTCATATAATACTCTGAAAAGTTTAGCTTTTGGAACAGAAATATGAAGTTAGAATCTTATTTCAAATATATATAGTCTTACTTGCAGTCAATTCATATAATACACTGAAAAGTTTAGCTTTTGGAACAGAAAATATGAAGTTAGAATCTTGTTTCAACCATCATAAGATACACTGAATGTTTCAGCTGATTAACTTTTCTAATTTGTTTGGAAAAGTTTCTATGTCGGGTCTTGCAAGTTTTGGGCCAGGCCTTTTTTGGGTTTGGCTTTTGTACATCTATACATTCATTTTGATTTAATAAATGGGTTTAAGCCCCTTTTTTATTAAAAAAAAAAAGATAGTATTAACTCCTCAAGTGGTGGAGACTCAGTTACTGTACTTTCATGTGTAAGCTTGCATGACGTTTCTTCATTTTAGAAGAGATCAAATGGGTTTACTACTAATTCAACTGTATATTCATAAGCTGTAACAATAAAAAAAGGAGTGCAGGTTGCTTGACCTGAACATCTAGTTGAAAACCTAAACTTAGCTTACGTCATACAGTATGGGGCTTTATATGCCTTCAAATTTGACAGATTCATAATAATCTACATATGCAAGATACTAAATCTATTTAAGTTTATCGCAACTAGGTCATCTGAATATTAACTGCGTTTACTTATCTTGACACGGTTGTAATTAATATGTGCGTTCCACTAACAACATGCTTAATCAAGTCTTATTTCACCTACTTTATAAAGACTGCTTTCGAAAAAACATTACTCTGTCCTTGATTATAAAAAAATTACTCTGGCTGTTTCAACTTTGGTATCAAAGTTTGACTATACACGGAGGTTAAGAAAATAACTTTTGAATCATCTGGTCTTGAACCAAAAGTATTTGAAATGTACCAAAATGCCATTTGAATCCCGTGGTCTTAAACAAGCTAAGTAGAATGTTGGAATTAGAGAGTAAACAAAATGTAAAAAGAAACATTATTTTTTAAATAGACCAAAAAATATGCTCCCAGGCACATTTCCCTAGAATTTTGTCTCTTCTACTTCTTAGGAGGGCAGGTTACCCTTTTCCGGTAAATCTCTCAGCCGGAAACTTTCTTTTGTCCTCAGGCCAAGCTACCACGTGCTAGCTTTCATGCTTATTTCTTTCAAGATTTCAGATTTTAGAACCACTGATTTTACATGGGGAAGAAAGGATTTACTTTCACGTTGGATTTAAGTCCAATTATAGGTCAGAAACATGATTTGAATGGACTGAGCATAGCAGGATTTAATGAGCATCATAACTTTAAGCCTTAAAGTTATGAGATGGCTGGTCCACGTATTTATTGAAGCTTCAAAGAAGCAGTGAATGATAGTTAGGAGATAGAAACCAAAGGATCACTTTGCTGAATTCTTATGCACTCTTAAATACAATATCATGGTAGGTGTGAGAAAGCAGCAGTTATTAGTCAACATCAGATCAAAGCTTCATTTGCTGAAGCCATCAGAAGCCATAAAAGGTTTGACACAGCAGATCACCAACTGCCGAATCACCCCCCCTGGAAGCTCTATAGTTTCAGATGGCGATGTGCTTGGCAGATGTATTGTGGGGAATTTGTTTGGACTTAAGCCAAGAAACGCCAACTCTGAACGACATATGTATATGGGTTTGCAGTATGTAGAGATCTTCTCGCAGAAACAATGTATACGATATGAATGACACCGCAGAAGCCATAAAAGGTTTGACACCGCAGATCACCAACTGCCGAATCACCCTGTCTGGAAGCTCTATAGTTTCGGATGGCGATGTGCTTGGCAGATGTGGGGGAAATATTTTGAACTTAAGCCAAGAAACGGTAACTCTGAATGACATATGTATATGGGTTTGCAGTATGTGGAGATCTTCTCACAGAAACAATGTATACGATATGAATGACTCCGAGTTTCTGCTTGAGCTTCCATCTAGAAAGGAAGCAGAGCGTGTCATCAACGGTGATTGGAGATGGAATAAATCCAAATTTTCTTCAGAATGGTGGATGTTGGCTGGAAGAGGTGGCAAGAAGCTGGATATGGATCCGTTTTATGCTCTGCTCTGAACTTGTGGTCGCAAACCACCTTCAAGCAGATCGGAGAGATGTGTGGGGGTTGGATTAAACAGAGGAGGAAACAACTCTCAAAAACATCTGCGTTGGGCTAGAATTAAAGAGAAGGGAGATGGAGCACAAGTCCCAAGAGAGGTGGAGATGGAGAGTGACCGTTATATTTTCGAATTACCGATTTGGTGTGAGATTCCAGCAATCACGAGAAGGAAAAAGAAGATTGAAGAAGAGACCTTCAGACTACAAAGGTTGTGTATCTGTATCTGAGAGACCTAGTACTGTATTAACTGATTTCACGCCTACACATGCTTTTGGGCATGTGGGTTCATCAACAGTTGGGAGCAGATTTTAATAAATGCATATGTGAGAGGCACATGGGTGGCTCTGATTGGTTTAAGTTAAAAAGAAAAAACCATGAACGAAGAATTGGCCATATATATAAACTGGTGGGCTATCGCCTATTGGTCTGGACACAAAATCTGTTGGCAGTCAATTGGGAGAAATAACTCACGACTCTGTTGTACGATCTGGATTTTGTTGCCCCTGCTCTACAGATAGAGGAGATTCATGCAAATCACCAGAAAATCACAGAGCCACTATCATATGTAGAAGCAGTCTGGAATGGAGATGGTGGAAAACACAGACAAAGACTTGGGAGCAGAGGTGCATAGTAATAATAAGGGCTCAGTGTGTCGTTGGAAGAAGTTGAATCTCTCGTGGCAATTCTAAATACAATCCCGGAGGACAGAGTTGGGTACTGGAAGATGCAGTCACTTCACACAACCCCAAACCACAACCTTTGACAAAGAAATAGATACAACTATTTGGGTTCATCACAATTTGATCAAGTTGAGCAAATTGATTGGGGTGTATTTTCAGGGACACGAAGCTCTTGAGACAAACAGACAGTAGTAGACAAGCGAGAAAGATGGAGCAGGATTTCAAGAAAACTAGTTTCAAAGGTGCGCAAGAACTAAAAAGCCTAGTGTCTTTTGACGTGAAATTTAAGGAAAGCGGTAACAGAGTAGGGGAAGAAGTTTGACAACAAGTGACTCATGAATTTCAAACTTGTTTCATGGAATGTAAGGAGTCTAAATGGGAGGGATAAAAAGGATTAGTGAAAAGTTTGGTCATGGACTGGAACACAGATATCATCTGCCTCCAAGAAACCTAATTGGAGGGGGGTATAAAGGAGATGGGTAATCGAATATAGGGAGGTGGATGGGTGAGGTATGCATGCCTGGAGGCTAGTGGTTCAAGAGGGGAATTTTATTATTGTCGGACAGTAGAGTGTGGAAAGGGGAGGTTCTCAAAAAATGACTTTTATCAAGGGAAGGCGAAACGGATGTTGTCTTAGTGGTTAATGAAGTTGTTGATTCAAGACTCAGAGAACAAACATGACATTTTATGCAAGCTTGATATAGAAAAGGCATATGATCATGTCAACTGGGGTTCTTAGGGAGATTCTGAAGAGGATGAGCTTTGGAGGCAAATGGATCAGGCATTGCATTTCTACAGTATGCCTTTCAGTTTTGGTCAATGGCTCTCTTCCTGGTTTTTTCAAAGCTCAAAGAGGGCTAAGACATTAGGCAGAGAGATCCCTTGTCCCATTCTTGTTCATTTTGGCAATGGAAGGTTTAAGAAATATGGTGAAAACTGCAAAGCACACTGGCTGGATTAGCGGTTTTGAAATGGATGGGAAGGACAACAGTAGCATGGAAATCACACTTACTGTATGCTAATGACACTTTGATTTTCTGTGGTGCAAATGTGGATCAACTGAAGTATGTAAGTGTGATTTTGGTTCTATTTGAATGTGTGTCTGGTCTGCACATCAATTGGAGGAAGAGCTCATTGTATCCAACTAATGAAGTCAACGATATGGAATTCTTAGCCTCAATACTGGGAGAAGTAGGTTCCTTGCCATGTGTATATCTTGGTATGCCTCGAGGGGCTAAGTCAAAATTCAAGGAAATCTGGAATCATGTCAGTGAGAGGTGTGAGGAGAAACTATCCAGATGGAAGTCCCAATACTTGTCACTGGGTAGAAGAGTCATACTCATCAACTCTGTTAGATGTCCTTCCCTCCTACATGATGACCACGTTTCCAATCTCAGCAAGTGTTATCAAAAGACTAGACAACATCAGCAGGTTCATTTTGTGGCAAGGAAATAAGAAGAATAAAAACTTTCATCTGGTGAAATGGAAAGCCTTAACAGTGAGAAAGAAGAAGGGGGGCCTACTTTGAAAATAAAATGGCTTTGGAGCTACACACAAGAAGAGCGGAGTTTATGAGGAAGGGCTGTCAAAGCCAAGTATGAGAAGGAGGACTAGTGAATGGCTAAGGAGATCAACACCTTATGGGGTCAGTTTATGGAGTCCTATCGGGGCTCTGTGGTCATTGCTGAAGACAAATGCTCCATTAAAGTTGCTAATGGTAGTAAAACTGTTTTCTAGAAGGATAAATGGCTAGACTCTGAGATTACATGAGAAATTTCCCGATACTTCACCAACACAATAAAGTGACAGAACAATGGACAAACCAAGGTCGGGATATCACTCTTAGAAGAATGCCTATTGGGAACAAAGTAGGGTGGCTGAGTCCTACAATTTGCTGGGAACTTTTGGTAGTTTACAGGAAGGAGTTGACGGATGATGGTGGAATGGATGTACACATTAGTGGTGCCTACAAAGTGAATGTAGCTTATAAATACATGAACCAAACCAATCATCAGATTGAAGAATGGCATTGGAAGCACATTTGGAAGACTAAGGTCCATATAAGCTTTTTTATTTTGTCTGGCTTCTGGCAAGAGAAGCAGTTCTTACTCGTGACAACTTGATGAAAAAAGGGATTACTATCTGCCCCAGATGCTGCCTATGTGGGGAAACTACAGAGGCAGTAAAAACATTTTTCTCCATTGCAAGATAAAAGGTCAAATTTGGATGATGTTCCTGACCTTCAAAGGTATCACTTGGATAATGCCCGGGAAGATTTATGGAACTTTAGCAAATTGGAAAGTAACAGGATAGGAGGCTAGAGACAGGAAGATGAAGAATGGTACCAGCTTGTATATGGCGAACAATATGGAAAGGAAGGAATTCCAGGTGTTCTGAAATAGGAGAAATTCTGTCTAGCAGATCAAGATGAATTGTATTTTGCTCTTTTGTTTTTGGTGTAGACAATCTCACTCAAACGAAACTGTAGAAATTCTGGATGTTCTATTTTTCATCTGGAAGATTAGAATAGCTTCAGTTTCTTAAGAGTCTAGCTGTAAATACGGTGTTAGTACAACTATGTCTGTTTAGATTTTGATCATCTATAGAAATATACAAAGTTACCAATTTAAATGAAAAAGACTGAAAGGAAAAGTACGATACTTGAAGTTGAAATAGGGGTGGGGGGTGTCGCTTTTGTATTTACCATGCTACCTCTTATAGATACACCATGATTGAAATTTATATTATGATTATGCTGATGATCAAGAAAGTTAATTTGTGATGTTGTGTTTAGAACTACAAAATTAGGATTGATATTCCCCGAAAAGATTTAAAAAAAATGATATTATGATTAGAATTGAGATTCAATAATTGATTATAATAAGCGGATTCATCTACTATATATGATCCATGAAACTTGTCCAAAACAACATTAGACACTATATTGGGGAGATTCAAGAGATTAGGTCATCCATGGAAAGCATCCCTTGCTTTAGTAATAATAGTCTGGATAATTGTTCCTTCCATATTAGTATCATATTCATGAGCCTTCAAGACTAGAAATGTTTTTATATAGATTGAGATGGCTATAGTGTTTGTTGCTATTGGGTTTAGTCAATGATTTGTTTTGTTTAAGCTCATTTCTTTTGAGTCTGTGTTTTTAAAGGGGAAATGTGCAAAAAACGAGGTCTATGGTCTTGAAGCAAAAAAGTGAGAAGTGAAAGGCATGCTTCTTTGGAATGAAGTGCACAATTTAAGGAATTTTAAAAAATACCTAATATATATGAATTTAGTACTATAATGATCAAATTACATTTAAAGCAACTAATTGAAGTATCAAATATTCAATTATGTCAAAATATCAATCCAACTCCTTAATGTTGAGATTTAAGGAGCTAATCGCTTCTCGTTGAGATCACTTTGCATGTCATTAACTGAAATTCACACTCGTCTAAAGTGCATGGCTTTAATCCTTCAACTATGAAGTGGTGACCTTATAATTCACAATGCTTCATCACTTTAAGCTACCAAGCGATGACTTCTAATAAACACGTAGTGTGTTATCCGTAATAATGGCAAGGGGAATAGTAGGTGTTTTGAGCCAAGCATAAATTCTTTTATGAGCTAACTTAAGATTTATTCTTGACAAAGCTGATTGACGAGTAAAAACTTTTTAGTTATTGTTAACTTTTTAAAATCTAGGGAATGAAGGATGGAATTTCCCAAATATTTTCAGATTAAATTAGCTCAATACTTGCTCTTCTTCAAGAGTTTACAGAAACTCATGGCAGTGATTTTCTTGAAAAATTTTATTAGCATAAAAAATTTGTAGATCCTGAAAAAAGGTTGAAAAATGACCTAGATCTTGAAAAAAGGCTTGTAACCCACCACATCCAAGGGTGTCTAGTGGTCAATGAAGTTGGTTGAGAACCACGAGGTCCCACACAGTAGAAACAAAAACACTAGATGATTTCTCCTTTGTCCTACCCTTAGTGGACAGATTTACCTTGTATCTGTTACTGGTTGGAGGTGGCAGGAATCCCGTGTAATTAATCGAGGTGCAAACACCACAATTATCAAAAAAATAAAAGCTTGTGACTCATCAGTTGCTTTTGGACAATACAACAACAACATACCCATTGTATTCCCACATGACATGTTAAGGTCTTACCATTTTAGGATTTTAAGATCTACTTCTCCCAAATTATGTAGCAGTTTTCATTTCGGAACTCTTGCTAATGTTTGTGATCTTCAAGATAAAATTAACTGTATACTTTTGTTTTATTCACGGTGTAAGTTGGAACATGTTAATGATGCTAAATCAGTTTTACAGATGTCGGAAGCCCTTCAGAATTAGATGGGATATATTCTTTCTATCTTTTGATTACAGTGTACAGATGTACATCACTTCACATCCTTTGTGGTAGTTTATTTATAAAGATTACTTCACTTTCTCCCCCAAAAGACCCTCTCTTAAATGTTGGCCACACTTTTATAAACAATAATATTTGACATGCTTATTTTAAAAAACACACACACTATTCTACACTTATCATGTTGGTGATATATTATTGACTCATTTATTATCTTAAATACCATCATTAGACAATTTCATTGTGGGATTAACTTTTGAAACACGATTTAGATGTTTTTTCTGTTAGATACATAGGTTGAATGAATGTGTTAAATTCTAAGCCTAGTCATGACATGAAATGGGACAGGATGATTATTAATGTGTAAAACATGTCTGGCATTGTTAACTACTCTAGTTTGGGACAACCAACTGTTCAAGTTTTAGTATATCAATGCTTTATCTAAATTGACGAGGATGTCTCCCACCGGATTGGGGCGGGATGGATGAAGTGGAAGCTCGCCTCGGGGGTGTTGTGTGATAGGAAGGTACCGCCTAAGCTTGAAGGCAAATTCTACAGGGTGGCAGTCCGTTTGGCCATGTTGTATGGAGCGGAATGTTGGCCAGTCAAGAACTCTCACATTCAAAAATTGAAGGTGGCGGAAATGCGGATGTTGCGTTGGCTGTGTGGGCTTACTAGGGGTGACAGAGTTCGAAATGAGACTATTCGGGAAAAGGTTGGAGTGGCTTTAGTGGAGGACAAGATGCGAGAAGCCCGTTTGAGATGGTTCGGACATGTGAAGAGGAGGGGCACGAATGCCCCGGTTCGTAGGTGCGAGAAGCTTGCTTTGGATGGTTTCAGGCTGGGTAGGGGTAGGCCGAAGAAATACGGGAGAGAGGTTATCAGGCAGGACATGGAGCAGTTACAGCTCACAGAGGACATGACCCTAGATAGGAAGATCTGGAGGACGCGGATTAGGATAGAAGGCTAGTGCCATTTTGGGTCGCTGGGGTAGGGCATTACTTGGTAGGGTATTATTCTTGTTATGACACCTTGTTGCATGCTTTATTACGAGTTTGTTTACTGCTCTTTGATTATTATTCCTTGTGGGTGGCGTAGGTATGTACTGTCATTTTGTTCCATGCTTTATTAAGGATTTGTGTATTATTCCGTGTCTTGAGCCGGGGGTCTATCGGAAACAACCTTACTACTTCTCCGGAGGTAGTGGTATGGACTGCATACATCTTACCCCCAGACCCCACTATGTGGGAATATACTGGGTTTGTTGTTGTTGAATGCTTTATCTAAATTTCTGAATATTCTTTTCTTGCTTTTGCTCCAAGTTGTGGGTTGGCTGGTTTATAACGTCCGACGAATTCCAAGTTTCTTTTGGGGGTTCTCTCGATTTATTTGGCTGCTTTGTGGGGTGGGGGTGGGGGTGGTGGGTGGGGAGTAGTGCGTCCTGAGTTTTACTCAGTTCTTGCCTGCTAATTCGTGCTAGACGTGGGAAATGGGATCAGTGGAATCGAGCATGTTTGGACAAGCTGTTGAAATCATCTTATTTTGAGAAGTACATATCAAAAGTGCTTTCCACAAAAGTGTTTTGGGCAATTTGTGGCTGGCCAATATTTTCATAGATTGTTTTGAAGTGCCAAATTACGAAAAAGGAAGTTACTACTAATTTTAATTTGGTCATGAAACATATGCTTGCATATTTTCACCAAATCCAGAATTCTTGAACATTCTCCCACTTCAAATGTTAATGAAGTTATTTCCTTATCAAAAAAATGTAAATGACGTTATTGGTGAGAGTTGCAGTAGAATTGAGTGATGAATTAGTGTATCTAGGTCTCAGACTACCATTTACCATTATCATGTGGGCAATGGTAGCTTCAAATGTTAACTTGGTGAGTGGGATATTAACGAGTGAAGTTTAAAGTGTATTAAGGGATCAACATAAATGCACACTATGCTGGAGCTAACTACTACAAATGGAGCACATAGGTAAATGACCTTCACTTATACATGGGTTGTGGTGTTTGAAGATCTTTATTTTTCTCATTCTTCTCATCTCCGAAGAGGTAAGTTTATTGGTTGTTTGTGGTTGGCCTGTTTACTGAATTTTATGAAGATCTAACAGTGGTAGTGGATTTTGATCCAAGGTGCTCAATCTTATCTCAGTGAGATTTTTGTAATTGGAAATACTCTTTAGTTAGCCATTTCATTAATCCTCCACTAATGTTTGGTGGATGTCTATTTTAGTCTAATGCTGAAGTGGTAGCATGTAGGAAAAATCTCTCTTGCAAATATGAGCTTCATTAAATATACTTAAATAATCATACCTTCTGATCTCGACTTGAACACTAAATGCTGAATCGAGGATAAGATACAATTACACCCCCCCCCAAAAAAAAAAAAATTGTGCTTTTTTTGTAAAATTATTTATTTGAATATTTGTGCAAGTTCAGTCCTGTGCCTGATTTGCTATCCTAAACAAGTATCTTCAGTCGGGTGTGGTGTTTTTCTTTTTTTAGCTGTTGAAACTTGTCTTTATATGACAGAAAAGAAGATTGACGAGACTCCAAAGAAAAGCATTTGCGCGTGTGCCATAATGTGAAGATTGTAAGTGATTCAACTTTAATCCCGTGGTGTTCTTGGGTGTAAACTGCTGCTGTGAAGTTCAGGGTAAACAGTATGATAGCTCATTGTTACTTGTTTGTTCGTTGAACGGCATTTCAATGTAACAGCGCGTCTATTTGTTTAAATGAATTTGGTAGGTGTAAATTTTGTAATTGGAGATTTCTTATACAAAAATACAGTGGGCGCGCTGGATTGCATGCAGAATGATTTTACCAAGCTCGTTATTCTGCTTTAGGTCATTATTTCTTATACAAAAATACAGAAAGCGTGCTGGAATGCGTTCAGAAGGATTTTACCGAGATCTTGTTATTCTGCTTCGGGTCATTATTATTCAACTTTAGATGATGATGATCAGTATACTCTAATGTTGATGTTTAGAGGATGCATTAATCAAGAGTATGCTTGATTCTAAATTGTTAGCTGGCAGGTCATTTCACTTCTGTCCCCATTTTGTGCTGGTCTTTGTTTTTTGCCCCTCAATCGTGAGGCATAAGTTTATATTTTTGCATCGTTATATCGCACAAGTTATGCCTCACACTTTTAAAGAACTTGTGTCCTGCTAGGAATAAGTTCGGTTGACTGAGGGTAAGAATTAACTACCAGCCCACTTCAAGGGCAACAATTAAATATTAACCCATTGAAGGCACTGTGCAATTAAATGGACACTGGCCCCTGGCTGCTACAAGCAGTAGTCGTTATTAGGTGGGAAGCTGACCCTCCCCTCATTCTTGGGGCCGTTTGGGGAATGGTACATACTGTTTTAGGAATGGTAGACAAACTGAATTCTCATAAGATTTGTCAGAAAAGCAGCAGCACTAACAGGTCATTTGGTAGTGTCTTGGGGAAATTTTATGTAAATATACATCCTAATTTTCTATTAGTATATAAAATTATATCTACTGATTACAAATATTCCATTTTTTACTCTTTCCGACTTCCATATACATATCACACCTCTACAATTTATGCCTAAAATTAAGTAACCATAGTTAAGAGATTTCAAAATTTGAATTTACTAACCTTATTTTATTAAGTTGAACATCATCATCTTCTCCAATTTATTTTTGAGTTTAGTTTAATTTCTTAATTTTTTCAACTTTACTAAATAAAAAATCTATTGAGTTACTTGTTGCGTGTGCGTAATTCTCAAAACTTAAGCATAGTAATGGGGTATGATTCGAGTTTTAGAGAAAATAGATCGAAATACCGAAACGATTCTGCCAAAATGATGAATTCGAGGAAAGTTGATCGTACAAGCTCTAAAAAGTTCGTTGCTAAATCTTCAAGTAAGATAAGTTAAAAGTGAAGAACCATCACGGCCGCATCCTCCAAAGGTATAGTGATTTGTTGTTTATTTTTTATTTTTTTGTCGATTTACGCATTCTTATACATTATTATATGAGAGTGTTTTGTTGTTATTTCAACCTTACACATAAATTAGTTATGTATAGTGTTAGAGACGCCTTCTTATACATTAAATTTGTTATGCATATGGTCAGATTATTTAGTAAATTCATGTTGTTATTTTGAGCTATGCTACATAACGAGTTATGTATACATTGGTAGTTGTGTCATTTGATGGACGTTTTATTTCAACCCATATACATAAATATGTTATGTATATGTATTGAAACAAGACACTGTTGGGCTGTTTAATTTCAGGTCGTATACATTATAGAGTTATTATGTATTATCCATCAATAGTGTTATGCATAGCAGAGTTATGATATGAGTCTATTAGACAAAACGAGCTGTGTGTATTTCAGCCTATATGCAAAGCAGTGTTTTGTGTATGAAAAAACGTTGTGTATATGATATGTTATCTTTATATTTTCAAGTTTTGTTTCATATTGTTATGTATATGTGATGCTTGGAATGTGTATTTTGCAAACCCATATATATAAGGGTTAAGGTCTGTTGTTGCCATTATCTTCAAATCTTATAGGAATTCATTTTTTTTTTTAATTTTTTCATACTTACGTAGTAAAAATTTTCTTTATATGGTAGTAAAATTATTTGTAGACTTACGTAGTAAAATTTTATTTATATGAGTTTTTTTTGTTTTAAAATTTTTATATCCCTTTATTTTTTATAAGGGTCTTTTTTCTTTGGTTCTCAAATTTTCTAGGTGATTTATGTGGTAAATTTTTTTTTTAGGAGTATATTTTTTGAAAAAGTTATTAATCACACATTAATAGGGTATAATACTGGATAATTATTAGATTTGATTTAATTTTCTTAAATATCATTTTGGATAATTATTAACTTGATTTATTTTCTTAAATATCGTTTTGGATAATTATTAGACGTGATTTATTTCCTTAAATATGGTTAAGAAAGTTAGTTATGATACATAAGATACTTATGTATATGAACAATTAAAATATGGGAGAGAGAAATAATTTATTAAAAAAATGAAGAGAGAAGTTAATTAAGAAGAAACCTGGTAGGATTATGAAAATTGCCCAAAGAATAGTACTAAATAAGGGTTATGAGATTAGTTATGTTGAGCTTTTATTCTATGTTTGGTTTGGTGTATTAAAGGTAGTTGTATCTTTATTCATGCTTATTCTTGTGTTAATGGTTCGTGTATTACTAATACCATAATTTGCTATGTATTAATTATACACCGTATAATACTGAATAGAATATTAGTTATATATAGTTTATTATCTCAGAAAGGATTAAATAATACCATGACTAACAGATGTATTAGATTCTCTACTGCAATCCTACCAAATGATCCCTAAATGTAGGTACAGTTGATGACTTCTTTTTTGGAAGGGGGGGGGGGGGGGGGGTAGGTTTGTAAGTATGTTACTCTGCTCATTGTCCATCCACTTAAATATTTGGGATGACAGCCTAGTTGATATCGTCTATCCAACCACATAGAAGCCGAAGTAAGATGTGAACGACGCCAAGCAATTTTAATGAGACGACCAAGTAAATGGGAATAGAGTGATGATAAGGTGGCTGTTACATAAGCGCACACAGCAAATCAAACCACCTCAAAAAATAAAATAAGAACAAAACGAACAGGAATGGTTTCCTAGTGCAAACCTAACCTAACCTTCTGGACCAGAAGATCATAAGGGCACAAGTATGCTTCCAGCAATAAGCAGCTGATTAGAGTGACTAGGTATTGCTGGTTGCTCAGTAAAAATTTCACGGGTATATACTTTGGAACAGCTTTAGATATATAGTGTTTGTTGAACTTCGGACAATTTGTCAAGCCTAATGTTATCGAAGTATAGACTTACTATTTATAATGATTCCAAAATCGGGTATCGGAGTACTTTTAGAGGAAAGTAGATCAGTGCCTTGGGCCGTGAGAAATATCCCGAATGAACTTGTCAATATGTCCTTGGATGGCTCCACCTTCAATTGCTTCTTGACAGGTCTTCCTTATTTCCATTGCTCTTCTCCTCATTTCTTTTCCATGGTAGTTGTCAAGGTCCATAAAACTGTGCAAAAGCATAGCAATTTCATCTCTCTTAACCAGCTTCTCCCTTTCCTTATTGATCCTCCACCCAATCTTCCAGTCCTCCACTATTTGTTTACTGTTGGTAAATTGATCAGCGCCAATAGGGAATGTAAGAAAAGGAATGCCAGCATATGCACCTTCCTTGATCGAATTCCATCCGCAATGCGACCAAAACCCACCTACACTAGGATGGCACAAAACTTTCAATTGGTCGCACCAAGGCACAACAATTCCCTTGTTCCCTACTGCATCTTTAAGTAAGGATGCATTCTCGCGCACCACCCAAAATGTCCGGACACCGCTGCTGTGCACTCCCGCTATAATTTCATCCAACTGTTCTTTAGATACTGACATGAAACTTCCTTGGGATATGTATAGAACAGAGTCCTTAGGTTGATCATCAAGCCATGACAAGTAGTTGGGACTAGGCTGGTTCGTTTTGAATTCAGTATCGAAGTAAGGGATTGTTGGACCAACTGTGAAAATGGGAACTGGAAATTTAGCTCGTAAAGCCTCAATTACTTGAGATTCCAATGCTTCTATGGTGGTGAGCAAGGCATATTGTGCTTTATTGACCGATTCCGATACAGCTTCGAGAAGGAAGGGCAATATTTCCAGGTGTTTGTCGTTGAATGCAGATGGGAGATCCTTTAGGCGAATTGGTGTAATCCCAGGAATGTAATTTACCTGCTCTTCTCCTTGCTCTGTTCATAATCAAATTAACAATTATAAGCTTAAAAAGAAAATCAAGAATCCATAAATTCGAAATTCTAGCTCAGCCCCTGCTGAAAGGAAACATGTTTCTAGTCATATCAAACTTGCAGCAAACCCAAATTCACAACACAAAGTACTCAATCGAAATGATAGATTTAATTCATAAACTGAAAGAGTAAATCATTACAATAGCAAAAGTTAGAACAGAGAATGGATTCAAAGTAGAAGGGGTAAAGGATTAAGATGAAGGATAGAGAGGGCAGAGGGAGAACAGAAAGAGACAGTCAGATGGGGAGAAATCAGAGAAGGAAACGAGGGAATAGAGTTCATAATGTTAGAACATGCACAACGGAAGCAATAATTCTACAGGATCAATAACTTACATATATCTAGATAACATAAGCAAAACGAAAATCAGAAAACTTACCTCTTGAAGCTTTCGCACAGTTCGTTCAACGTCCTATTTGCCAGGTCTGCTGCCTTCTACTATTTTCTCATTAACTTTTTTTCAATCAACATGGGCAAGTGACTTATTTTTACTGGAAAAGGATTATTTTACTTTACTGAAAAAACTCCCTTATTTATCCCAATATTCCATTGAAGAAGGAAAGGGAAAAGATAAACGTTTTTTAGCCATTATCTCTATCTTAATGGCACTAAATGGGCAAAACGTTTTTCTCTTAATTAGCCCTATTAAGGCAAAACGTTTTCAGCCCTTTTAATGGTATTAAAAACCTTGTTTATTGATATTAAAGACTCTTTATATACAAGACCAGTAATATTACTTCTTCTAAAAATAATCCTTTTCCTTTCCAAAATTAATTAGTTAATCAGGCATAGTAGGGACCGCAGATTTATTAACTGAGGCTTCCAATTATGATATTAATTCGGTAATGAATGAATTATCATATCATAATAAATTACAAATTATTCCACTAAAAATTTGTAATTGCACTCCTCGATTTAATTTCAAAATATACCATTACATCTTATTTAACTCCCCATGTTATGATTACCGACACCAATCAATTAAATTAAATTCTTTGAAAAATTTAATTCATTCATTAATTTAATCCTTTATTTATAATGCTTAACTTATTTCACATGACGGATAAAAAATTCGCCGTTTTCACGTGAAAACTTATAAGCAACCATAAAGGGGTGTCTTCTATCTCAAGTTCGAGACATGATTAAAAAAAAGGACAGCCTGATGCACTAAAGCTACCGCTATGTGCGGTGTCCGGGGAAGGCCCCACCACAAGGGTGTATCGTACGCAGTCTTACCTTGCATTTCTGCCAGAGGCTGTTTCCAAGGCTTGAACCCGTGACCTCCTGGTAACATGGCAGCAACTTTACCAGTTACTCCGAGACATGATTCTATCAACTAATTAATATTTCACTAAGTGATTCGTTATCATCCAACCTATCAAGAATATGTTGACTCGCAAAAGAGTCTCACCTTTTAATAGATTAATACGACAAAACAAACCACATAGATCATAATAATTATATCAAGAACATGTAATGGACTAGAGAAACCACTTATTAATATTCAGAACATAAACGAATATCTCTAATTGGTCCATTCAATACATACGAAATATACTAGCACAAGAAGTTGAAATATTACCACTCCCAAAATTAAGATCAAATTATATTTAATCTTGTGCTACAATCATCAATATGTTTGTCCTACCTCATCTTTGATTGTGAATGTTAATTTATTACTTATAAGAACCAACAATTTTAATCTTCCGTGCATGAGCTAGAATACTCCATACACAAAATTGTCTACTATATAAGCAAAGGACACACATATTAATACAATGATCTATCCAAACAAAGATTTTATTAATATAATAAATAATCTTTACATAAAATGAAAATATAATAGTATAACACAAATTAGATGATTAATAGTATATCTAACACATAACAGCAATAGCATGCCCACAACCTTTCTAGACATTCCCTTTTAAGCTAATCTTATCCGTGTCCTACACAGTTTTCTATATTTTCGAACATGTGCTTTGGGTATCATTATAGGTACAGGTTCAATTGAATCTATAATTTTCAATATGGAGCATATATGAACTCATAATTTTAAAAATATAATGCATTTTAATGCTAAGAATCTTAAACGATTGAGCTCATAGAGTTCAAATCCCGAATGCTTCAAGTAATTATTCTTCGTTCTCTTAATTGAATTGCAATTAAATTCGGCCCAATCTTTTACTAGAAGGATTGAGCCGAATACAACAAAAATTCTATTGCATATATTTTGACTAAGTATATACTTACCTAGATATACAAGATTTGAAATACAAAATCTAGAAAACTAAATAAAAATCTAAGACTCAAATCGTCTCTATCAACGACCAAAACTGCAAGAAGTAGCCAAAAAGAAAGAAACAATTAATACCTATCAATCTTGCTTCCAAATGTCCATTATCAAGAAACAGTTGATAGAAGATGGAGAAAATGGTGACAGATGTGGTCCAAAATGAAGCCACCGGAATGTTCCTCCGCTCCCCAATACGGAGAACCCACGGCAATAACGTATCAGCTATAATCACATTGGCCTTTAGCAGTCCGTCAAGTAAATTCTCAACGGGAGCTTCCATCTTAGTAAACACAGCTTCCACAAAGCCTATCAAATCGTTGTTTCGATCCTTTTCTGATGGAATTACATTTGGGATAGCACGAAACTGGATACTAGCTGGTTTTGGCTCTGATTTCAAAAAGCTAAACCACTCTTCGGTTACAATAAAAGTGATTACTAGCTGAAGATTTGGTGTGGTTGAAGCAATGAGCTTGCATAGATTCATCAAAGGATTGATATGACCTCTACCTGGATATGGAATTGCCAAGATATGGCAACATAGGCCTTGATCCACTTGGGCAGTTTCCATTTATAGATACCTTTGCTTTAGGACTTGGCTGATAACGTTGACCAAATTGATCATCCGTAAAGTACTTTTCCAAGCACAACATCTTTCCATCCGTTAAAAGCTGGGCTCATTCATGTCATTGTCATAATAAAATTGGTTCATCCATGTCATTACTTTTAAAGCTGGTTTTAGAAAACTGTTTTACCACGTGGCAGCATATTAGAGGTCCATGTTATTTTTTTAATTTCTTTTTTATCCATTAAAAAAGATCCACTCAACTTTTTGATCCATTAAAAATTAATTTGATCTATGACGATTAGGTTAATAGTATAATCAAAATTTTCATTAAAATATTTTAAAATAACATAAAAATATATATGAAGAAATCAATGAACATATATATATATATATATATATATATATGTATGTATGTATAAAATATACATTAATTTATTTTATACTCCCACACAAATATATACCCCATGTTATCTAACTTATCAAAAATATATTGGATTTACTTTTGTTTTTATATATGTCAACTGACCTTAGACTATATTATACAAATTTCATGTCATCTTCATTTTATTCTTTGTTCTTAGATATTTTATTTCATTAAAGAGAAAAGAACAATAAAATTTTGGAATTAATCAATTCATTGAATTAAGTATATAATGAAATGATAAAGACTATACATACATAATACTTGTGAGTTGTAACTTGCATGCATGACTTATATATTGTTTTTATTCAATTTCTAATTAGGATTGGACCACTTAAAATTAATTATATAAGGATATAAAACTATGACGTCTCACCAATTTTTATGTAACTATATCATTAAATCAAATTGTAATTTAAGAAAAATATAATTGTAATTTAGACAAATATTTTACCTCCAATGATTAATGTTGATTGTCAAATAATTATCTTAATATATGAATGTGTCAAAACATTAAACGACATATTAAAAAAGATGAAAGGGAGCAATATAATGAGAGTTTGAGAGAACAATGTCCCACGTGAAAAGTAAAAAAGAAATAAAATTATTTATAAAATGTCGGATATTTAAGGTCTCTTGAAAAAAAAAATGTCAATTTGGTTCAAAGCGAATGATATCATACAATATTAAAAGTATTTTATGGTAATTAATTAGCACAATAACTGATATCAATGCCACTGTACTAAAATTTTTGCAGGATGTGTATGAGGATGATAGAGTGACGGCATGAGACGTATTGTCTTATTGTCTTTGCTTGTCTATGGATCAATTTACTATATTTGACCACAATTTTAAGCCGCACACAACAAAAAAAAAAGTCGATGAGCTTGGTAACTATAAATACTCGGATGATACACAAATAATCTCAAAATTAACTCATTAACTGTAATTAATCAAGTAAAACTTAATTCAAAGGGAGATGATCATATTATTGATCCGTATTGTGAACAGAGTCACACGTGAAAGCCAGAAAAGGAAAAAAAAAACTATTGATATGGGGCAATATACAAATAATCTCAAATTTTAAAAGCATAGATCAAACTAATTTTTAATGGATCAAAAAGTTGGGTGAATTCTTTTTAATGCATCAATTTTTTATTTTTATTTTTAAATTTTAATTCAAAAAAAATAATAAAAAATGACGTGGACCTCTAATATGCTGCCACGTGGCAAAACTGTTTTCTAAAAATCGACTGTTAAAAGTAATGACATGGAAGAGCCAGTTTTGTAACGGCGATGACATGAATGAATCCAACTTTTAACGGATGACATAAATGAGCCATTTCTGATAGTTCAGTGGCATATTTGAGCCTTTTCCCTAGTATATATTATCATAGTTAGGAGTGTACAGATCAAACCATCAAATGAAACCGAACCGACGAACCGAACCAAACCAAGCCGAGAAGAAAAACCGACTTATGGTTTGGTTTGATTGGCTTGACGTTAGAGAAAAAAACCCGACCATTCTTGATTTGGTTTGGTGTTGACAAAAAAAAAGTCAAACCAAACCCGCATCAAACCGACATTATATATATATATATATATATATATATAATATTCAAACTTTTTTATACATAAAATATTAATTATAATCTACTTTTTAAATACTTTTTCAACTAGTTTTAGTAATTTTCAATAATTTGAAAGTAGATGTAGATATATATTTAGATTTAGGCCTTTAAGTTGTAATATTTGTTCATTAATTGCTAATTAAATGATCCAAAACCCAATATAAACTTAAAACCTAAATTTTTCAATCTTCATCTCACTTTTTAGTTTCAAGAGAGTTTTTCGCTCCTCATTTTTTCATAATTATGTTTTTTCATTAGCACATAAGTGAAAACATATTTGATCTAGTCTTCGATCACAATATAATTGTAAAAACTAAATATTATAAAGAAAAAATCGAAAAAAACCCAAAAAAATCGACTAAAACCTAAACCGAAAAAATCAAATGTATGTTGATTAGATTTTATTTATAGTTTTAATAAACTGACATGATTAATTTGTTTTTTAATAAAAATCGAACCAATCCGACCTATCTACATCCCTAATCATAATATATTATTGTCATTAGGAGTGTTAGTAAAGTAACCAGAAGAACCAATAGGCTTCATGTGCATTTGTATAACCTTTGTAAGTGGTGCTCGTCGCCTGTCTGCAGTTTAATAATGATTCCATGTCAACTCTTTGCCGACACATTTTTATTGCATACTCCCTCCGTCCCAATTTAATATTGCACATTAATTAAAAAAAATAATTAATAAAGACTAATTTATTATAGTACCTTTATTAAATGATGTTTAAAAAATAATTAATACTAAAGGGTAAAAAAGAAAAAAAATTTATCTTATCTTGATTAATGAAAAATAACAAGTAAAATGAAAAATCAAATTAAAAAATTTGGAACAAGTAAAATAGGACGGAGGGAGTACTTTTTTGGAAACTGAGTCTTCGTTTCATTCTCCCCACTCGAATATAATGTGTGACATATCATTAGTCGTCCCGTCTCATTTCCAAGATACTTAACGCTTTCTTTCTTGGTTGTGACTATGGGTGGATATGTGTTTTGGTCTATCGTATACGCAAGTGCATGTAGTTTGACAAGTAATATAGTGGCTCTTTAAGAGTCGGATATCGGACTCATAGAAACTATAAGTTTAACTACTCGCTTAATTGAGTCATTAATAGCATTTCAAATAGGTGTTGTGATATATCAAGATGATTTGTGAAATTCTAGCAAATTAATAGTAAGCAAAGGTAATAAAATATGACAATCGCGATTTGAGCAAGGTTTTAATCAATATCGAGGGGGAATTCCAGGATCAAGTCGCTCGTTGCAATCATGTATATCGTTACTCTCTCATTGGTTACTTTGTATATCAGGTTGCTGATTCATAGGTTGATTCTATGATTATAGTCTTTTGAGCATTTAATCTTCTACCTAAAAGGATATCGCAATTACATCGTTGGGCGAGAATGCAATAATCTAATTTAGATGCATTTAACTATCTTCCTGTATTTGAACCAAATAAGACGTTCTAAGTATAATCCTATCCTAGACGCGAATTAAATACTTACTTTATAAACGATGAGAACTTATTCCTTAAACTCATTGTTCTATCCTAATGATTCTTCTCCCGGATTCACAAGAGGACTATAGATGTATTTTAATGTCGATCAAGCATCAAAATAAAATACAAAAAAGAGTTTAAGAACAACATGTGATAACTCAACGTTCAATCAACTCGAGAATACAAAATACAATCATGCGTTTGGCCTTAACCCCAGAACATGGGCTTTTAACCACTCATACTTTGAAACAAACTTACAAAAGTAATCTTGTTCATACCAAAGAATTCAGTGTAGAAGAGTTTATAGAAGATGAATCCTAATGAAAACACTTAGCCTCCCTGAACTGTTCTAAAATAATGTATAAGTCTTCTAAAAACTGTGCTTGGGGTATTTATAAATATATGATGAAATTGCCCCCAAGTCCTTGAACATGCCTTGATTTAAAAGAGTAGTCTGAAACGGGAATCACCCTGCGCCGCACGGCCTAGCGGCTATCCCAAGGAGGGCGACGCATGGCCTGTCGTGGAGCCCCATGGAGTGCGACGCAGGCCTGCTTGGAAACCTTTGTTTGCCTGTTGTTTTGCTCACGTCCATCGTCCTTTCTAATCCGTACTCATTGAAGATAATGTATTGGAAAGAATGTTAGATCGTAAAGAAACTATCATATCTCATTTAAATTGGGTCAACCACTTTCTGAGATTCCATACCCTGAGACTTTATGTTCATAATGATGTATGCTTGCCTTTGGCACTCCGGAGAAACAAATCTTGATTGAACCTATATTTGCTCAATGGATACAATCCGCTCATGGTAAAACTTCATATGAGTTCGATGTACTTTTATCTTCAACGAGTGGCCCAACACTCAATGCGGGTCGAAGCATCAGGTTGCTGGGTTGGTTAAATGTTGTTAATGAAAATAGTAATTCATTATAGCTACGTGTTCAGTGCACGGAGAACTGCCTTCGATCCCCCTTTTTTACTTACTCGCGGCAACCTTCCGGCCGCCCAATGACCTATAACGCTCCGTTGTGTATGGCTTATAGTAACCTCCGTAAGATAAGGAGGATCATAGGGTAGGTAACCTTGTCTCGTAGGTAACCTTGTCTCCACCTGCCTCATTCACTCCTGAAATAGTACTAATTACATAGGTTACCTCATTGACATCAAATGTATAACAAAACCCACTTATCCAAGATAATTTGTCCTCCAAACTAGGCTAAAATATGGGCAAAACATGGCCTTTGGGCATCTAAATATGCCTAAGATCAATATGTTGTGGTGTTTAAATTTCAGTGGGCATTTGGCATGAAAACTGAAAATTTTGAAGTTGAAGTTAGAGTTGTGTTTATCCATGAATATAATTGGAGTTGTTTTTGAATTTTTGTGAGAGAAGAAAGATGAAAAAAAGTGAGAACAACTTTTTCTTGTTTTTCACTTTTCCAAATACAACTTGGCCAAACATCAACTTGAAGTTGCATTTGGCATAAAGTAAAAAACGTTTCTGAAAAAGTGAAAAAATTTCTCATAACCATAACAAATTAATTCGATACTTTCAAGTTCGAATTCAATATTTTGGCATTACATTTAATCAATCATAATAGTTTATTTGACTTTAAGAAACGCTTCAATTAGATCATCCTAACACCTTCCACATATATAAATATACTAGTTTAGCCGCACGTGCCACACACGTGTAACTTTTAATTTTTTAAAATTAGATGATTTTATCTATTAGGAAGATTTTTAATGAAGTGCAAAAAGTTCAAAACATATACTATTTTATTGTAAGCACATATATTTTACCATCAGAAGTTTCAAGTGGTTAATGGATTTAATATATTGTAGATGTCGATTTATAGACTTTTTAAATCTTCTTGAAATCAAATTTAGTTGATTTAGAATTCTTAAACTAATGATAAACTATTAATTGTCATTAATTCTGATGCCTTTTAATAAGGGAAGGTTTCACCATAAATATATTTAATTAATTTTCAACTATTAAACATTAAAAAAATAGTGAAAAGACGATTTTGTCTAAAGTAAAGACTTTAATTGAAGGACAAAAAGTTCAAATAATATTTCTAAAGCCCTTCACACTTTTAATATATTATAGATATAGATATAAATAGATTATAGATTATATTTATAGATTATAGATATAGATGATTTCTCACCTGAATTAAATAAATTTTTTAATTAATTTGAAAGTCTTAAAATAATTAATTTTTTTCCTTTGCATGCATAGTTTTTTTCTTAAAAAGCTGTGTGGGGCTTCTTTTTAAAACTTTAATACATTTAGGCCTCGTTTGGTCATAAAAGTGATAATTTTCTGAATTTGAAGTTATTGCGTTTGGCAACAATAATAACATATCCAATATATTCTCACCAAGTGGGGAGCTATTTTCACTAAGGTGGAATAATTTATGAAACAAAAATGAAAAAAATTTCATGGCCAAATGCATAGTAGTTAATTCCTTTTAGATATGAAATTCTTTTCACTATGTTGACCTATGAAATTCTTTCTCAAATTTTGTCACTTTTTAGTTTCTTAGGTTGTTTAATTAAAATAATTTGAGAAAATAAGTAAAAAGATAGTTTAATCTAGGGTAAAATTCAGAAATGACATACTTGAGGCCCTAATTATTAATTTTATAGCAACAATTTTATAATTACATTTTGTAGCAACTTGTATTATGTATTTTTAAAAACTGTTGCTATAAAAATATATATACAACTAATTTTACCTCCCTTAAATAACTGAAATTGGTTGAGATAAATATGGTATAATTACCAATTAATTAATTTTGTAGATTCCTTTTCCGTTAAAACAACTTCAATCACGTGATTTTCGTTTTATCTTAACAGCATTGATCAAATTTCAAATTTCAGTTTTCTCCATTAACGAGTTCATCTGAGAAAAAAAATAAAATCAAAATATGTTTTTCATTTTTATGAGCAATTTCGTCTAATTTAACCGTGTTTTTATGTTCAACCATTGCTGTTGTTCATATGAAATTCTACAGTATCTTCTTCGAATTCAACATCAGTTTCAAAATGAAGCATTAATTTCTTTGAATCAAATTCAATTATAGATTCTTCAGTTCAAATTGTTCGAATTCAAATATCAGTTGAAAATTCATCCGTTACTGTTATTTAAGGTATGTAATCATTAAGTTTTTTCGGTTGGATTTTTTGTTTCAGCCATTACTGATGCTCCTATTTAGTTTCGATTTATAATCAAAGCAGGAGGAAATTCAACATATATAACAAAAACCTTCAGAATTGAACTTTTTCATTGCAAAATTTCAGTTTAGAAGTTATTTCAGTTATTTAGATTTCATTGTTCGACTATTTATTTCAGTATCGGTTGCTGTTATTTTGATCGATTTAACAATTGATCAAATTGTGAAGCTCCCCGATTATGAAAATAATTTAAACAAATTTCGAGTTGAATTTGATTCAATTATTTTCTGAAAATCTTTGATCAATGGATGATTGAATTGAGCTGCTGAATGTGATGAAATTCTATTCACACATATCAAAATACAAATTAGGTATGCTCCATATGTATTTTTTGATATGTTTAATGTTAACACTGCATATGTATTTTTGAACTGCTTAATGTTAACACTGCATATGTATTTTTGGTTTGCTTGTCGGAATTTGAGAGTATAACTGTTTTTGCTGAAAATATATTTTATACAAGTTTTTCTTCGGTTCGATTCAGTAGTTTATGTATTTGATTTAAAACTTTTTCTGTGTTTGTATTTTACGTTAAACAAATTTTGTTTAAATTTATTTTTTGAATGGAGATGTTGGCTGTGTAAGTTTGTTTGCAGTTAAAGCTGAAAAGTGTTTGTTTTAACAAGTTACAATTTGACAAAATGTTTATATTTGTTTATTTTTTGGTTAAATCAAGTAAAAATGGGAAGTATACCAGTGCTTGTGAAGCACTCGGGTCGGTGGACGTATGAAAAAAACTACGAAGAATATGTCATTGATGCTATACTGTTGAGCACATCAGCAACATTCATTGAGCTGCACGATGAATTGGTATCTCACTTAAGTGTGGATTTAACGAGGAAACGTATTCTAGAGGAATATCAAATTACTGCTAATGCAGGGCAGATAGAAATACATAATGATATGGGTTTAAAGGTGTTTATATTTCAGAAAAAGCAGATACAAGACATGAATTATCTTCTTTTATATGTAAGCATTTTGGAGAAAGTTGTAGGGAGCAACGTGGCAAGTTCATCTATATGTGTTGCTGAAAGAATAACCAACTGTGACAACACTCAAACACTAATAAATACAACAAATGAAGGAGTTTTGGTGGTTTGTGAAGATACACAAGCATTAGATGTATTTGAAATGGATACTGTTGAGTTGATTATCTCAGATCCACATCACAAGCATGTTGAGAAAGACCAGATTTACTTGAGAATTTTTTTTTTGAAGTCAGTCATGAAGGACTATTCAATTAGGGAGAAGTTTCAAACGCGAAGTAAAAGGTCAAGTAAGAAAACGTACGTACATTCTATATCACTCTATTCTTATTTAATATTAGTTTGAATATGTATTTTGAAATTACTAAATTATGTTGGATGAAGGTATACGTTGTTTTACAAATCAAGAAACTGCGAGGTTTTAATGCGTGCATCAGAAATGGGAGAAACTGAAATGTTTAGAATAAGAACATTCAGACCTCAACATACATGCCCGGTGAAGGACAAGATCTATCCAAAGGTGCATGTTACTAGTATGTTGATAGGTGGTATGGTTAAATAAAAATTCAAGAACCACAAAAGAAAATACAGTGCAACAGAAATTAAAAATGACATGAATGAAGATTTTGGTATGGATCTGACATACACTTTATGTTAGAGGGCGAAAGAAAGAGCGTTAGAAGAGTTGAGGGGTAAGCCATCATCATCTTATGGGAAACTGCCATCATACTTATATGTACTGAATACTACCTAGCTAGAGTCACATATAAGAATGAAGAAGACAGATGAGAATGAGTTCTTGTATGTATTTATCGCTCTAAATGCATTCATTAAGGGATTCAATCATTATAGACCAGTCGTCGTTGTTGATGCTAGTCATCTGAGAGGAATGTATACTGGGGCATTTGTAACAGCATGTACAATGGATGGAGCAGGTTAGTATGAATTTATAATAATTATATTGTAAAACTTATTTTTTTTGTATTTCTGCGTATCACCTGAAAATACATATCTCCACTAGATATATACATATCTGTATAAAATTACCTATATTTTTAATGTTTCATGAATGAAAATATGTAAAATTGATTATGTTTTATAGTTATGTGTGTCTAAATTTTATTATATGTAATTGATACCATTTATTTGATAAAATATACAGTTTTAATTACCTGTATATTTAATAAATACATATGCAGTTCCTATATGTATTTTTATTTTACTGCGCATAATTGTTTTGTATATACAGGTCATATATTCCCTCTGGCATATGGTGTGATTGATTCTGAAAATGATGTATCATGGACGTGGTTCTTTCAAAATCTAAAGGAAGTATATGGGGAAAGCCAAAACATGTGTGTTGTTTCAGATAGGAATCCAAGCATCACAAAGGCTGTTAGCGATGTGTACAACGATGTTTCACATTATGTATATATGTGTCATCTATGGGGAAATGTTAAAAAACTTTACAGAAAGTCACACGATGCATTGTCAGAGATCTTTTATACAATGGCCAAATCATATTCAAAGTCAGAATTCCACATGTTAATGTAAAAAGTTGAGGCAGTTGATATTAGGGTGAAGAATTATTTGAAATTGGTTGGTTACGAAAAGTGGGCTAGGTCCTATGCAACAGTTCACCGAGGCTGGACTTTGACTTCAAACATTGCGGAGTCAATAAATGAAGTACTTGTATCAGCTAGAGAACTGTCAATTTATGACTTTCTTGAGGAGGTTTAATCATTGTTTGCAAAATGGAACTGCGAAAATAGGCAACAGGCTTCATATACCTTCACACCACTCATTGAAAAGTTTAATGACATACTCAAAGAGAACGAGGCTTTGTGTACTCATATGACGGTATGACCTTTTACATTTTTGGAATTTATACTTCTGAAAAACATAATTAATAGAATAACTTCCATTAAGTTCTAAATGAATGGAAACATATAAAAATAAACTAAAAAGTTCAGTAAAAAAATATTATGTATTCTGCATATGTATTTTTTAATTGAAAATAATTAACACTGCATATGTATTAGGATGCTCTGTAAAAATGTACTCTGCATATGTATTTTTTTTTTGCAAAAATGCTGGTGTGCTTGCAACATATCTTATAATATGAATTTCATCTTTTTGTAGCATTTCATTAAACTTTTTATTTTTATATCAGGTTGTATCAACCACAGAATATATGTATACGGTATACGACAAACAAAAATACTTCATTGTTTTCCTCAAGGAAAAAAAATGCTCATGTAATACATTTCAACTAGATCAGATACCATGTGCACATGCTTGTGCGGTGTTAAAAAAGAAGAATTTTGAGAAGGGTCCATACTGTTGTGATTTGTTTAAACCAAAAATTGTTTTGAAGACATATGATGTTTCCATCTACCCGTTGCCATACAAAGATGATTGGCTAATTCCAGAAAGCGTACTTGGTGAAATAGTATTGCCTCCAAAATACAAAAGACCTCCAGGAAGACCTGCAAAGAAGGATCGTGAAAAATCAGACCGGGATATGTTTGGAAAGTAGAACATCAACTCATGTGGTGCTTGTGGGGCTAAGGATCACAATAGGCGTTCTTGTAGGAAATATAAAAAATGATACATTTCTCCTTCCGTATTATTGTTTAAAACTTTATTTTCATTTTTTATAAACTTGAACTATTTTTGTTAGTTAATACATTTAATCATCATTTGACAAGTGAATATAGTAAAATCTGAATTCTGCATATGTATATGTTGCAAGATCTGAACATTGCATATGTATTTTGAATCTGCAGTTCATATGTATTTTTAACATTGAATATACTTTTTAGGTTAAAGTTGGTAACTTTGATTAACCAAACACTTATTTAGTTCGTAATTGTTCATTGATTTAGCCACATATGATATATTCTGCAAATCTACGTTTGAATTCCAAAATCTTAGCGTTGCATATGTATTTATATGCTAAAAATACATTTAAAGGAATAATACATATGTATTTTTAATAAAAAATATTAACACTGCATATGTATTTTTGTAAAATCAAATCTCACCATAAATTACAGAACTGTATTAAAAGTTCAAATTTATCTTTAATTCAAGTTTTCATTTATAATCATATTAAATGGACACATATCAAAATACATATTAGTTATGAACAATATGTATTTTAGAAAAACTTACTATTAATACTGCATATGTATTTTTAGGCTAAATTTTATTTATAATGCTTACATATTTTTTAGCAAAATATGAACACTGCATATGTATTTTCTAACATTGCATATGTATTTTTAACATAACATTGACATTTTTAAACTAAAAATTTCAGATATATTTTTGGAATGCTTAGGCATAACATTGCATATGTATTTTTCTCAGCTAAAAACAATACATATGTATTTTTTAGGCATAAAATTTTTTGCATATGTATTTTTAGCATAATATGAACAATACATATGTATTTTTTAACTAAATCGCACAGTAAAAGGAAGAACACCATAAAAGACTCAGATTAAACTTCAAAACTGAATTAATTTCATTCAGTTAAAATAAGTACTATTATAATCTTTAATTAGAACCACTTCAAAACATCAAAATTAGTTTGTATAATCAGTACCTACATCCATAAACCAACGTCTAAACTATATAAAGTAATCAATCCATCATCCATCATACATCAAAACCTTCAGTTACACTAGTTATTCTACTTTGCCTTACATGCCTCAAAGGTGCTTCGACATCACTATGAGCATTTGCGTCTTGCTTTCTGGTCCCATATTCCCACAAAGGTGCAACATATCTTATACGGAGTGCATTAGGTTCGAACTTATTCGCAAAAACTTTGTGACCATAAGAAAGACACTCCGCATATGCAATTATATAGACACCACAATTCCTACAAAAACAATAAAAAATAACACATATGTGCTTTAATATATATTTTACAAACATACAATTTTGTTATATGTAAATTAAATAACTTACAAGCTTCCGCTCGGTTGTTGAGGCAAACTCTCTTGAAATAACACATCAAACATATCTGAGGAGTCTTTGTCTTTGTATTTTGGATGATTTTCAACATCAATTCCTTTCTTAACGTAGAAATCACAATGTTGGAGACACAATGAGATAATCACAACTAATTTCTCAATGACATCAAGAATAGCCGAATAATGACCAGATGATTCATATGAATCATATAGGAATATGCACCTCTCTGAGAAAGATAAAATTGCTAGCACCCAATGATGTTTTTTCTTTATATTTACTGGAATATAAATGTCTTCCACTGTATGCCATGGCACAGCAGCGTGCATACGAAACCCATTTATGTATTCATTAAGATGTGCCACCTATCCTCCTGCCGTAAGGTTTGCAACATCTGCAGAATAAACATCATGATCAGACCTAATTATGTTCATAAAGTTGCAATCTACTGTGCTGAATTTGTAAGACCTGTTGGGGTCATACTTCGACTTCTTTCTGAAGTAGTAGAAACAAACATCAATATGCTGCAGTAAGTAACAACACAAATTTTAGATCACTCAAACTATTTGTATACTAAATTTAGCATGTGTATGTAATATAAAAACACATATGTAATTTAAAGTGTAACACATCCTTTCTTATATAATAAAAAAATACATAATAAAAATACATATGTGCACCTGCATATGTATTTACAAGTATCATAATATGTATTTTAATTAGTGCTATAAATATAAAAAAAAATATTGTCAAAAAAAATATACTAATCGAGTCTGTCCATGACTGATCAGGGAACCCCATTGTGTAGAACCAGTTTTTATCTTCAACAGTCTCAATTCCGAAATGCATCATTAGAATGGTTGATTTTCCCCTTTTGTACTGATCCGCATTTTCCTTTCTGTTTTTTTGTTAATCAGTATATGTTAAATCATGAGAACATAATGTAATTTTTTTTTTTAAAAAACTTAAAACAGTTCAATAGAAATACCTTTTAGCATGAACTTTGAGAAGGTCTTCAGAAATTCAATCCATGAGCTTGTTGACAATCTTCGTATCCACAATTCCATCAATCGGATGATAAATAAATGGATGTTTTTGTGGGAATATACGTATGTGCCCTTCCGAGATCTCTATATAGTTACGTAATACAAAAAGAAAATTATTAAAAAGTATTTACATAACATGTTACATTGTAAACTAAATATATAACTAATTGTACTTACCGGCAGCTGAACCAAATTTCATCGTGTAAGGTGACTTGTTGAATTTGGATGGTCGCCTAATCCTTAACTTTGGAATAGGAGTTTGAAGTTCACGATTAGCAGAGGGATGAACAATGATACTTTTACTACTGTATACATTCAAACTAGGAAACAAGTCATCAGGAATTGTGTCTTGTGAATCAGGCCAAACTGTTTCATCCCTTTGTTCATCAGTGGTTAATTCTTGTATTTTAGGAGTTGTCATAATTCGTTCCTCCGTACCAAGATCAACCTCTTCGTGCATGTCTGGTTTAGAGCTCGATCCAACGTTCTCTTTATTTTTCGTCAAAAATGAAAAATAGTTTATTTTTTTATGTCCAAAATAACCCACATAACCTCAGATATGTTCATGATACATACCTGGCAATGATCTTGAACAACAGATTCAGACTTTTTATCATTAAAATGTTCATCACTTTGTTCTTCTTCACAAGTTACCAATGAATGTCTCGTGATGTTTTCTCTTCGGTATGCATTAAGACTTGATAACAACTCATCTAGAATTATAAACTGCGAATCAGATAAATTCGTATCATCCAATTTCTCATCAGTAATCTGCGATAGAAATGAAAGAAAATATATAATTGTCTTATGGATTGTAATGATTTTTACATCACATAAACTGAAGTTCAATTCATTATACATACTTGATCATCATGATGAACAATCTTCTCATAAAGATTATAATTCAAATTTATACTTTGGAGAAGCTCATCAGGAATTAAATGTTGAGAATCAATTTCAATGTTTGTTTTATCTGGATGTAAATCAGTGCACCCCTTGCAAACAAGCAAAAAAAATTAAAACAACTTCAAACAAAAATCCAGTTGTATATGTTTATACAGGTCTATATATAAAATAACATATAACTGCTAAAAAAAGCAATTACATTTGTGCACTCAAAAGAATAATCATAATTTAGTTATTTTTTACCTTTGTACCATCCTGATTCTCATCTAAATTCTGATCAACAGTAGGACTGAATTGTTGTGGTGATGTTTCGACACCAGCATAATCCATCTGTTGTGCTTCAACCTCTGTATCTTCATATTGTTGCTACAAGTATAATTTGAATAAACTATTATTATTTGATTTCACTTAATATGTATATACCAACCCACTAAAAATACATAGTGTTGAAAAATACAGTTCTTGACATACTGCATATGTATTTTGTATTACATTTCATATGTATTTTTGAAAAGCAAAACATATGTATTTTTTGTATAAACTGCATATGTATTTTTAACAATATACTGCATATGTATTTTTTTATGTATTTTTAACAATATACTGCATATGTATTTTTTTACATACTCTGCATATGTATTTTTACATACTCTGCATATGTATTTAGCAAAATACATTTCTTGACACACTGCATATGTATTTTGTATTACATTTCATATGTATTTTTGAAAATCAAAGCATATGTATTTTTTGTATAAACTGCATATGTATTTTTAGCAATATACTGCATATGTATTTTTTCACATACTCTGCATATGTATTTTTTTAATACTGTGGATATTATATAATAATAAATCTTTTACCTTGCTATGTTCAATTGCTTTGACCATTTTTTTGAATTTTTTCTTCACTAATTGACGAATTTGAGTAAACTCTTCACGAACTCCTTTAAAATCTTGACGAACCTGTATTCATACAAATTCAGTAAACATAAATTTTTAAATGTAAAAAAAATATTTGACAAAAAAAATTACCTCTTCGCGGAATGCATAAAAAACTTTCGTAGAAATAAATGCTTCTTACATAACTATTTGCCTTTGACTGTACCTGAGAAAAAATAATCCTAGCTGTTTGCTTCCCTTTCTTTGTTTTTGAAGAAGAAGACTGTCGTGTTGGAATTGACTTGACTAATGGTGTCTTCATTACAACAGCCTTTGCAGCACGAGGATGTGGAGTCCTCGTTTGGATATGCTCGTCAACAATATTAACTTGCTTTTTCCCTGAAGGTTTCTTCGCTACTGGGGTTGATGAATCCACCTTCTGTTTCTTCTTAGAACGTTCGTTGATCTTTTTTGGTGGTGGATCCTGGAAGTCATCGTCAAAATCAACTGAACGTTCATATTCAGTTACATCCTTTAATGGTATTTCAAGCTTTGCCAATTCCATTTCAGTTGGCTCTATGTTCTTAAATACAACCTACGAATATGTTAAATAATATGTTAGACAATTGTAAATGAAAAAGAATATATGTATACAATACAATACAATACAATACAATACAATACAATACAATACAATACAATACAATACAATACAATACAATACAATACAATACAATACAATACAATACAATACAATACAATACAATACAATACAATACAATACAATACAATACAATACAATACAATACAATACAATACAATACAATACAATACAATACAATACAATACAATACAATACAATACAATACAATACAATACAATACAATACAATACAATACAATACAATACAATACAATACAATACAATACAATACATATCAATACATATATATTTATTCACAACAAACCTTGCCATTGTCCTTGAACATAGCATTCATCAAAAACTCATAGCGTGGACGAGGTGCAATCGTCTTCCAATTTAATAATCGGGAAATCTGATTCTCAACCTTCAATGCAATTTTTGGTGGGACATTTGAACAACACTCATATAGCCACACTTGAATAGCCAGTGGCATTCCCTGAATCAAATAAAATTTGCTCCCAACTTTCAATCGGTTGTTCAAATTTCTGGACAGATCTTCAAAAGATAAAGAACCCCATGAAAAATCCTTATATCTACCACTATCTACCAAATCGAAATGAAGACGGGGTATAACAACAATGTCAATGTTAGACAACACAAATGAATGCAAGAAATATAGAATTGCAAATTTCTCAGCATCCTCATCATTGTTCTCCCCCCATACTTTCTCCGTGAATGCTAGAAATAGTTGCCTTTTCTATCTAATTTCTGCCCTATTGAAATACTTTTCAATCATCCTATTTGGTACACCCTCATAAAAAATAAAGTCATACCTATTAGACACACAATTCAATCCAATTATGATAGCAAATTTCCTGGGAGTAAAACTAAGAGAGGTGCCATTAGCACAGATCAGAATGCCAGAAGAAGAACTACCCTTCACATCAAGCGTCATAACGCATCTGCACAACTGTGTTTGCACTACACACTGCTTCTTCTTCATAAAATAATCAAAAATATTATTGTCGAAAAAGTTTTTAAACTGTTCCTTGTTTAAAATTGCGCGTATGCTTCCATAAATATCATTGTCACTGTACGAGCACGTGTGCGATGCAAATCTTGAAAGTTTTCTGACAAGGAATATTTCGTCCCGCATCACCTATACAAAGTAAAACTACCACTTCTTAATCTGTAAATAAAATTCAATCAAACAAAAAAAAATATATAACATGCACATATATTTCAGATGATTAAAATGCATATGTATTTTGATCAAATTATAACTGCAACCAACACTGAAAAATACATATTAAATGTACTAAAAATACATATAGACAATAGACTGTTATGGTAGTTAAGATAAAACAACATGCATATGTATTTTGACCATATCAAAAATACAACAAACACTGAAAAATACAAATACTCAAAAATGCATATCAACTATGCTAAAAATACATATAGGTCAAAATTATTCAGCTGTACTAAAAATATATATCAACTATAATAAAAATACATATCAACTATACTAGAAATATATATATCCAAATACTATTCATGAGTAGTCAATTCAACAATATATTTTCACATAATCCTTAAATATCATCATAACAGAAAATGCATAATTACTTGAACACACACAAAAAAAAATATTTACAAAAAAAAAAAATACCTCTTCCTCACTTTCTTCTTCAGATTCAAAATAAGATTTGTCAACATCGTCTTCAATTTCTTTAGATTTTCTTTTCTTCTCGTACTGTTTTTTAGTTTTTTGCTCCTTTGGAGAAGGAGTTTTCTTCAACCCTTTTTTCTTTAAAATTTCCGTCATCTTCACTTCGTCGTTACGAAACTTCGACCTAATCTCTTTCAATCTCCCAGATTTCCTCAACTGTAAAGGATTTGAAACAACAGTAACTAAATCTTCTTGAGTTAACCCAAGACTAAAAGATGGTGCATCAGACACTAATTTCATATTCCTTATACCACTGTTTGTAGATGTTTTTGAAGTGTGTTCATCCATTAAAACACAAAATCCTTAAAAATTAAATTTCTGATGAATTAAAGTAGGAAAAAAATAAAACACTCACATGCAAAATGCAATTAATAATTACCTGAAATATGGGAGGCAAATTCTTATCACAGATCGTGCAAGAATCGTGCAAAAGGCAAAAAAATTGAGGAGAGAGTGATGGCTAATGGCAGAAAAATAGGAAAAAGAAATTTAAATTAAGAAAAGATAAAGGAGGAGTGAAAAGGGGGATTTTAGCACAATAAAAAATTTAGGCGGCAAAAAAATAAGGACCACTTAAAATAATGCTACATATATTATAGAATGTAATTAGGAAAAAGTGTTGCTATTTTTTGTAATTAAGTACTTAAGTATGTTAACATATGTATTTTTCCCTTTAATCTATTGTGGGGTGTTTTAATAAAGGGCAAACATTTCAAATTCTTTTTCTAATATATAAAACTCAATCAATATTTAAAGAGTTTTTTGCTTGTTCAACATTATGATGTGACAAAATAACTTATACCATTCCTCAAAAATATTTTTCTCCCAAAAGTTTGGTCAAATACCTTAATTTTAAATAAATATTTTTAACGTTTCGAAAACTCGATTAAACAACTACAAAGGAAGGAATGTTGAAGTGTTCAAATATTTGATCTAAGACGAAAGGCATCATGAAATAAATATCAAAAAGGAAAAATTAAGACTTTGAAAATGAATAATATAATTTTAGAGCTTCCTTCGGTGTCCTAAGATTTTTTTTTTTTCTAGAAAATAAATAATAAGTAGTGGTCATGTGTATTACTCATACGATCCTTTTTTAAAAAAGAAATATTTTTACAAATTCATGGCCAACACACCCATGTTGGGTGTTATTTCATGATACCACATTGCGGTACTCATACGATCACTTTTATATCAGTAAACAATTTTTATTTTTTTAAAAATAATGTGCGCATATATATATATATATAGAGAGAGATAGTTAGATAGAGAGAGAGAGCTTAATTTTTCGGACTTCATTTGACGGTTATTGTTGATTTTCTCAATGAGAAACTTTTAACCAAAAGAGAAACACCAGAAATCATCAAAATAGATTATCAATTGTTTATTATGTATAAATCAAAATCAAAATAAGAAGAAAATATAGAACAATATGTAACAACGTCAAAAACATATTATAAAGTAACAATTTGTGTAAAAATAAATAGAGTACTAAATATTTTATTAATAATACCAATAGTGTAAGTCTTTTCAACTTTTCTCTTCTGAATTGTTTGAGCAATGCCTCCCTCTTTATTTCTTCTCAAATCTAGAACATGAAAAGAGATGAAAAACACAAACAAAAGCATTAATAAAAATGTGAAACAACCATAACAAAACTATCAAATCTTGTTGTTGCTACTTTCTTTTCGACACGTTGAAGAGGCTTTTTTTTTTTTTTCTATATATAGAGTTCTAAATCTAAAGGAGCTAAAAATGGTAAAAATTTACCTAAAATATATAGTTTAATTGATTTTATAGTCATAAATTTTAGGTACATAATTTAAATAAGGAAATGTTTAATAACTAAATTTTAACGAATTTTTAATTTTTAAAAAGTAGAAAAATAGTGAAAAGACGACTAATGAAAGGTAAAAAGTTCAAGTCATTTTAAGGCATTCACACTTTTTATATATTATAGATATAAATTATAGATAGATAACACTACATAAAAAGTGTGAATTATCCGCAGTTAATAACCCAGTAAAAGCCAAAGTAGATTTGAACGACGCCAAGCAACAATAATGAGACTACTCAGTAAATGAGGATAGAGAGATGATCAGGTGGTTGTAGTATAAGCACACTCAGCAAATCAAACCAACTCAAAAAATAAAACAATCCCAAAATAAGAACAAAACGAATAGGAACTGTTTAGCTAGTAGTCTAGGGGTGGCAAACGGCGGATTGGATTGGATTTGAACGGGTTAAATATGGATCGATTAAAAATGGTTTGGATTGTAATCCGTTCATATAAGTATGGATAAATATGGATTGGGTAAAAATGATTCCAACCCACTTTATCTCCTAAAGTCAAAAACTTAAAACTTCTATATCATATCAATTTGACTTTTTTCCCGTTTTTTCTTTTTTAAAAAAAAAATTCTTTTTAATTTTTCTTTCTCTCTCTTCTATATATAACCTCTAATTTTCTTTTCATTTTTCATTTTCTTTCTCTCTCTTCTATTTCTACCCTTTGCTTCTCTTTTTTTTTTCTTTTCCTTTTTAGTCTTTTTTTTTTTTACTTTTTTTTTTCTTTTTCTTTTTTGATTTTATTTTTTATTTTTTATTTTTTTATTTTTGAAGAACATGATTAAGTCGAGTACAAATTATGAATGGTGACTGAGATATCATAACCATTCAGGATATTTGTATTCATCATCATTTTTTTTTCCTTTTCTCCTTTTTCATTATTTTTTTCTTTCTGATTTTTTTTGTATTTTTTTCTTTACGATTTTTCTCTCTCTTCTATCTCTAACTTCTACCTCTCTTTCTTCTTTTTGTTTCTTTATTATTATTATTATTATTATTATTATTATTTTTGTGATAACGAAAATACCATAAGCGCATATTGATTTATATTCGCCCAACATTTATAATTTTTGTAAGTACACTCAAGTGGACTCCACCTAATGAATAGATACAGAGATAGTATCCAAAAGATCTTGGAATTATATTCGTCAAACCAAATATCTTTAGCAGTCATAAGAAGTACACAGATCAAGGTTTCTACGTACTTCCCTCCTTGCCCGACCTTGAGCTCCTTGCTTCGTGCCTTACTTCTGCTCTAACGAGAACTCTAAGATGAGGGAGTTAGAATTTGGATTTGAAGCTGGACTTTCCCACAAATACTGATACCTTACAACCCTAAGAAGACACAAAACAACCCCCAAAAATATCACAAAACACACCACAAACCGAGAGCCCAAGGAACCACGTCTCGACCAAGAATAACAACACAAGAATGAAAATAAAATCCGAGAATGCTTCAACAATGGAGAGATAATAACGTGTATAACCACACCAAAACAACAACAACACTACATTAATGTGATGAACAATAAGGTTACAATAACACCAACCAACTATTACAAAAAGACAAGACACAACTACTACAAGATGAAAACAAAAGTAAAGGGATAGATAGTTAGACAAAGGTGGTGTAAATCCTAGTAACCAAAGAGTACATAAAATTCTAAGACCCCTAACACCTCCACACACGATCACCTAACTCTTACGATGACACAAGAGAGGATTCCACCACTCAAGCGCCAAGGTTTCTCAAAAACAAGCAATTACAAGAGATTCCACCCTTGACTTGCTATCCTAGTTACAAGTTTCGGTTTGCCTCAAGTAGAGAGAGGACTTTGGTGTTTCAAATGTCAAGACTTACAACAATAATCAACTAAGTCATGAAAATCCCTAATACTAAACTATATATAGTCTCTTTATTACATAAAAGATGAAATGACCAAAAGACCCTTAATGAAAAGTGGGCGCCCCTCTAGTGTAATAAATGAGCAAATAGGGCGGTTTTGATGTGTATTTGATCCTTATCACGTCTCAACATTAAACTTCCTAGGATGATACTTTGCTGCACTTGTACCCACGTTGATCTTCATAGTCGCACCTGTATCATCCTCTCCATCTTGAGAGGAATTTTCCCTCAAATTCAAGCAATCATCACCGGTAAGCTCTCCTCTTTTCATCATCTCTTCATTGCTCTTACTAAGGTTAGGATGTTCAACCAAGGGTCCCATGATATCATCAAGCATTCTCCTTGGATTTATATGTTCTACAACCTGCACATAAGAAGATTTGATACTAGGCAAAGTGCTAGTATCTCAGTTAGTAATCAACAAAGAGTCCTTGTGGGTAAATCACACAATCCCAACTCTCGGCTTCTCTCCTTTTTCATCCTCTCCACTCTCGGCTTCTTCTTCCATACCCTCACTAAGCATGACTTTCCTTGACATATACATAGGCACTACAATCTCACCTTCACACGGCCAAACATCTTTCTCATCCCCCTCCATTGGCTCCTTAGGTTCCTTGGGTTCTACCTTCTCTCCATCTTGAGATTGATCATCAATCTCCTTCGGTTCAAGTCCCACCTCCTTCCCAAGAAAGTATAATTTTTCCTCCCTTAGGATCACATTTCTCCAATTTGGACACTCGTTAGCCTTGTGTCCCCAACCTTGGCATTTAAAATATTGAAAACCCTTAGAACTAGAAGAGGAATGTGGTTTACCTTCATTTCTCGGAGGGTACCTTTGGTGAGCCTTGTTTTCAGCTTGTGCAACCTTTTTCTCGGTTTTATCCACATTGGATGGGTAATTTTTGTCCTTTTGCCAACCCGAGGAAGATTGCCCTTTGAGCTTAACACTCGATTTATCCCGTAATTCCTTCTCAACTTCCAAGGCGGCTTGGAAGATGGCATCAATGGTGTCAAACTTGTGAAGTGTCAACCGTGAGGCAATGTACCTATTCAACCCCACCTTGAATCGAACGATGTCATGGCTTACTTGCTTCCCTCGGTCAAGTTTCAAAATGAGTTGTTGGAATTCATCATAGTAAGCCACGACGCTTTTGTTCCTTTGCTAAGTTACCTTTGTCTCATAAGGTACCTTAACCTAAACCAAGGAGGGGGCTACTCCTCAATCAAAACATTTCCAAATCGCTTCACATACTCCCACCACGTAGTAGCATAACCCTCAAAATGTGCAATCGCATAACAACTCTTTTTCTCTTCGACAAGGTCATTAACTTGGAAGATTCTCTCACAAGTAGACTCCCAAGGTAGAAATTCTTCCGGATCACTCTCACCTTTGAATGTTGGAAGCCCCACCTTGATGGTATTTAGACCTACATCACAGTTTTGGTTCCCTTGCTGGTTCCAAAGACCAACTCTTCTTTCTCGGTCATGAACTTCCCTTGGATCACCTTGCCTACCCTTCACCTCCTCCCTTTTCATGTAAACATCATCATATGGTCCATAACCAGCATGTTGTTCTCATCTACCATACCCCTCAATATGGATGGGTCTATTTGTGTTAAGTGGAGCTTGTAGCGGCGGGATTGGATTTTGATAGTGAGGTCTTTGGTTAAGTGGATTTTGGATGGGAGGGCTCGGGTTTAGTGGTGGTATTTGGGTTCCAAGTCCTTCTTGTTGGACTTGATGAAGTGGAGGGTGACTTGGTCTATCATGATCTAGGATTTGAGAGTGAGGGTTGGTTTGATTTGTCGCAATAAGTGGATATAGCATTTGGTGCATGGCCTCAGGAGTACTAGTTAGTGAAATATGTCGAGGGGTAGAAGGTCGGCTTCTTTGGCTTTCCACTCTCTCCAATCTCCCACCCATTATTAACACTTCACCCTTCATTGATACCACATTCGAGTCTAGTTTTTCAATACCCGTGGTTATCCTAGCCATGTCTCGGGACATAGATTCAAGGCGAGCCAAAATAATACTAGTAGCATTGTGTTCCCCCGTGGGTTGAGAGTGTGAGGTCTTGGGTTCCATAGCACCAAAAACAGTCCACAATGTCACACATAACACACCAACAAAGGTTCAATTCTTTGAACCGCAAGCAACAACACCACACAAACGGCAACAAGAAAACTAAATAAGTTTACAAGACAAAAACACACTTTGTTGTTGAAGAGAATTTGTTCCAAGACTTTGATGTTCAATAATACACCTTTGAGGAAGATATTTCGTCTATGGTATAGGTTTACAAGACTTGAGACTCTCTTTTCAAGATTCAAAAGTTTTCCACCTTCTACCAACTTGCACTCTTTTGGCATGACAACTATTTCAGGTAGTCTTGTCTCTTTCCTCTTTTGTCTAAGTTTGAAAAGTGCCTTACTCATTTTTGGTAACTTGCTTTTTGGAGGGCTCTTTTTTTTTCTACTTTGGTGTTGTCTTGGATTATTTTCAAGACAAACACAAAGTCTTATACTTTTTTTCTCTCTTCAAGATCAAACAACAACTTCTTCAACACAACACAAGAACACAAGATGAACACCACCACCACCAACAACAAGAAACCGTCCAATTAACACAACACAACCGGAATCTTGCTCAAGAACTTGGGTGGTAGACTCAATAAGTATTGAGGAGAAAGGAAAACAACACTAGAAACAAACTAAGACAACAAAACACACTCAAATCAAGACACAAATCTCGGCCAAACACAACAACAAGAAGAAGAGCACCCGGCCAAGAACAAGAACACTTCAACACTTTTATTTTTTTTACTAAGAGAGCCCAAGATTGGTAGTGTAGGAACACAACCAGCCTTGACTTTGATACCAAATGATACCTTACAACCCTAAGAAGACATAAATCAGCCCCCAAAAACGTCACAAAACACACCACAAACCGAGAGCCCAAGGAACCAAGTCTCGGCCAAGAATAACAACACCAAAATGAAAAGAAAATTCGAGAATGCTTCAACAATGGAGAGATAATAACGTGTATAACCACACCAAAACAGAAACAACAATACATTAATGTGATTAACAATAAGCTTACAATAACACCAACCAACTATTACAAGAAGACAAGACACAACTACTACAAGATGAAAACAAAAGTAAAGGGATAAATAGTTAGACAAAGGTGGTGTAAATCCTAGTAACCAAAGAGTACATAAAACTCTAAGACCCCTAACACCTCCACACACGATCACCTAACTCTTACGATGACACAAGAGAGGATTCCACCACTCAAGCGCCAAGGTTTCTCAAAAAACAAGCAATTACAAGAGATTCCACCCTAGACTTGCTATCCTAGTTACAAGTTTCGATTTGCCACAAGTAGAGAGAGGACTTTGGTGTTTCAAATGTCAAGACTTACAACAATAATCAACTAAGTCATGAAAATCCCTAATACTAAACTATATATAGTCTCCTTATTACATAAAAGATGAAATGACCAAAAGACCCTTAATGAAAAGGGGGCGCCCCTCTAGTGTAATAAATGAGCAAATAGGGCGGGTTTGGTGTGTCTTTGATCCTTATCACGTCTCAACATTGAACTTCCTAGGATGATACTTTGCTGCATTTGTACCCACGTTGATCTTCATAGTCGCACTTGTATCAAATACTAATGACACATTTGTATTGAATGATACATTCTATATTTATATATTTCAATCTCAAGAAAATATAATTAATTCATATACTTATTTGTATATAAATACAAATGATAAATTGTACATATTGACAACTAAACTATTCAAATACAAATAATAAATTTATTTGAAATATGCAGTATGATACAAATAAATTTAAAGTAAAAAAATATATAAAATATAAAATGCAATGACAAAAAAAAAGATGAGGAAAAGAATATAAAAAAAGAAGAAAAATGACAAAAATGCCGAACCAAGAATGAAAAAGATTGAAATGGAAATACAAAAAAAAATGCGAAGAAAAAATAAATAAAATTGATGAAAAATAAGAAAGAAAAAAAGTGTAAGAAACTAGTAAAAAATAAGTGAAAAATAATAATAATAAAAACAAAAATAAAAAAAAATAAAAAAAATGAAAAAAAGAAGAAGTAAATTATAGGAAAAAAGAAAGAAAAAAAATAGTAAATTAAAGGAAAAAAGAGAAATAAAAGATAGAAAAAAATAATAATAAAGGGGAGAAACTCTATATTGATTATATTTAATTGATAAGAGATGCTATGAATTATATAGGCTAAGTGGGATAATTAGAAGCTTATATTTATTAATCCATATAGGTCTCAAGCGAATACGAATGATGAAATAAGAATGAAAAAGGAGAAAATGAAAAAAAAAATACAAAGAAAAAGAAATAAAAATAAAAAATAAAAAAAATAGATGAAAAGATGAGAAAGAAAAAAAGAAATGAAAAAAAAATGCAAAAGAAAAAAGTAAATTAAAGGAAAAAAGAAAGAAAAAACAAAAAAAAAAGGGAAAGAAACTAGAAAAGAAGAAAAAGAATGAAATTTAAAGCATAGGTGGATGATCTCTGTGTTTAAGTGGTACCCATATTTTAGTCATTTTGTCCATATTTGTATGAGCTTTTAAAATGAGTTGAAGTTCATATTTACCCATTTAAAATATGAGTGATCCAATTCAATAAATATGGATTAAATGGACTATTTTCACAAATATGGGCTGAAATTACCACCCTAGGCCTCGTACAAACATAACCCTTTGGACCAGAAGATTTCATAAGGATACAAGTATGCTTCCAGCAACAAACAGCTGATTGCAGTGACTCGGTATTGCTGGTTAGAGAAACTAATAAGTTAAAATTTCATGGGTACCTTATCTGGATGCTACTATTTAAATTTTTTTGCAAGGCTATCTACTTTGAAACAACTTTAGATGTAGAGTTTGTCAAGTCTAACCTGAAGTATAGACTTACAATTTTTTTTTTTTACACATTATGGGTATGAACAATGATTCCAAAATGTGCACTTTTTAGGAAACAAAATCATTGGCTTGGGCCATGAGATATATCTCTAATGAACTTGTTAATATTTCCTTGGATAGCTCCACCTTCAATTGCTTCTTGACAGGTCTTCCCTATTTCCATTGCTCTTCTCCTCATTTCTCTTCCGTGGTAGCTGTCAAGGTCAATAAAACTCTGCAAAAGCATAGCAATTTCATCTCTTTTAATCAGCTTCTCCCTTTCCTTATTGATCCTCCAACCAATCTTCCAGTCCTCCACTATTAGTTTACTGTTGGTAAATTGATCAGCGCCAATAGGAAACGTAAGAAATGGAACGCCAGCATATGCACCTTCCTTGGTCGAATTCCATCCACAATGCGACCAAAATCCACCTACACTAGGATGGCACAAAACTTTCAATTGGTCGCACCAAGGCACCACGATTCCCCTATTCCCAACTCTGTCTGTAAGCAAGGATGCATTCTCGCGCACCACCCAAAATGTCCCGACACCGCTGCTGTGCACTCCCGCTATAATTTCATCCAACTGCTCTTTTGATACTGACATGAAACTTCCTTGGGATATGTATAGAACAGAGTCCTTAGGTTGATCATCAAGCCATGACAAGTAGTTGGGACTCGGCTGGTTCGTTTTGAATTCAGTATCGAAGTAAGGGATTGTTGGACCAACTGTGAAAATGGGAACTGGAAATTTAGCTCGTAAAGCCTCAATTACTTGAGATTCCAATGCTTCAATGGTGGTGAACAAGGCATATTGTGCTTTATTGACCGATTCCGATACAGCTTCGAGAAGGAAGGGCAACATCTTCCGGCGTTTGATGTTGAATGCAGATGGAAGATCCTTCACGCAAATTGGTTTAACCCCAGGAATGTGATTTACAACCTCTTCTCCTTGCTCTGTTCATCATGAAATTAATTGCCCGATTCGATGTAAGTTATTTTTTCTTCCAAAAAATATTTTCAAACATTGTTTGATTATATGTTAGAAGGATTTTTAGTTAGTTCTTGAAGATGAGTTTTTCAAGGGGAATTTTACCCCCTAAAAAGAGTTTTAAGTTTTTCTTTTTTCATGTAAAATGCATGTTCAATTTCCAATTATCATTTTTCAACTTTAATTTAAGAAGATATCACTAAATTCAGGTCTAAACACCTACTGAGAAACTCAACTTTATATTACGTTCCTGTTGCCATTTGCAAACATTGTAGTTAATTAGGTAGACAGCAAACAAGGATGAATGAATCTACTAACAACGAAAATAAACGAATTTCATGAAATTTAATGGAAGCAAATGATATACTCCTACTACTTGTAGCAATTTTGGGAAGAATTTCACATCACTTATGGCTTAAAAACTCTACTTAAAAGTAAAGGGAGTATGGACTTATAGCTTTGGCTTTTAAGCAAAAGCCATAGGTTTGAAATTCTATCTTATGACTTTTAGGACCCGTTTGGTAGGGTGAATTATTTTCATAATCCATGGATTATATGGTGGGATTACTTAATACATTGTTTGGTAGCAATTTTGAAGTTATGTATAACTAATACATGGATTAGTTATACATCATACATGGTATTATAGAGTGTATAACTAATACACCCAATTTGGTGGGATTAGTACTCCATGGATAAATATGTGTCAAGACAAAAATGCCCTCAAAATTCTTTAATTCTTTTTTCTAAATCTTTTCAATTTATTCAATGTGAGTTATTTCTTTTCAATTTATCAAGATAATAATATCCCTCCAAATAATTTTAGTCATAAAAAAACTACTCCATTAACTTAAAAAATACTTATTGGTCAAAATCCAAAAATAAATTGCATGATTGCATACAAACTTTAATTTTGTAAATAGGATATTCATAAATAAAAATATTTTTTCTAATTAGCTTTAACACTTTATGGAACACAAATTTATGTTAATAATAATTCTATTGTCTCATTCAAAAGTTACACGTATCTCCCTCCAACGTAAGAACATCACAGAGTGGAAACAACAAATAAATGATGAACAAATAGAGAAAAGATAACAAAAAAAAAATTGTAAGTGAATGATTGAATCATAAAATTCCAAAGTAAATAATTAGTTATATTTTATTTTTTTAAAAAAAGAACAATAAAGTTTTGCAAAGAAAATACACAAAGTTATAATATGTCAAGGGTATTTTTGTAAACAAACAATATTCTTTTTAAAATATAATAATACATATTGTTTTCAATACATCAAACCAAACACTGCATAAAATAATCCCAGTATTACTAATCCCTGCACTATTAATCCCAGCATTACTAATACAACTCATTCAATATTATCTTATACACTCTACCAAACGACCCCTTATAGTTTATTTTGTCTTTTTTGACTTAAAAGCTTTGTTGTTTTACTCAAATATTATAAAAGTGCTTAAAAATTGTATTTAGCTTAAATATACTAAGATAAGTCAATTCAACCGTGCTCTTAAAAGCTATTATCACGGTTTTGCCTAGACAACAATCTTGAAAGGATTCCTAAATTTCATGTTTAAATTAAATTATTTTAAAAAATTAAAAAAAATACAAAAAGTAAATCCAAAAATATTTATATCCAAATAAATATTCCAAAAAAAAGTAAAAACGTATATCAAAATATTGTAAATAATACATTACTTCCCCCGTTTCAAAAAGAATGATTTCCCTTTTAATCCATTTAAGAAAAATGTCCCCTTTAGTTTTTTTTAACAACTTTTTAATCTTAACTTTTCACGTGCATGTTTAAGACCACATAACATATCTTTAATTTAATATCATAACATTCAAAAGTCTTTTTTATTTTCTTAAATTTCGTGTCAAGACAAACTACGAGTTTCATTTTGAAATGGAAGTCAAACTACATTTCAATGGAGTGAGTAATATTCATGGCAAACACCTCCTTAATAAATTCATAATCTTAGTTTTGCGTTGCTTTGATCGGAAATATGTTTCTAACCATATCTCGCATCAAATCCTAAGATCAACTCACAGCTTAGTCTCTCCAGATCCACTCTAGACATTACATATCCATATCCGAATACGTTATTGTTGTTGTCGCAAACGGGTAAGGTTACTTGACATGATTTAGTCTCTGAGTGCAAAATTTTGGGGAAAAAAGAGACAAGTACCTGTAAAATTGGCTTGAAAATGTGCATCAGCGAGTAGCAATTTATGGTGATAAAAAATGGAGAAAGCGGTAATAGACATGGTCCAAAATGAAGCCACCGGAATATTCCTCCGCTCCCCAATACGGACGGCCCACGGCAATAATGTATCAGCTATAATCACATTGAGCTTTGGTAGCCCATCAAGTAAACTCTCAACGGGAGCTTCCATCTTAGTAAACACAGCTTCCACGAATCTCAACAAATCTAATTCGCTTCGATCCTTTTCTGGTGGAATTACATTTGGGATTGTATGAAATTGGATATTATCTGGTTTTGGCTCTGATTTCAAAAAGCTGAACCATTCTTTGGTTACAATAAAAGAGATTACTAGCTGAAGTTTTGGTGTGGTTGTAGCAATGAGCTTGCAAAAATTCATCAACGGATTGATGTGGCCTCTACCTGGATAGGGAATTGCCAATATGTGGCAATAATATTTGGCTTGATCGACGTGGGCAATTTCCATTTCTTTTGATTCTTTTGCTTTATGAATCGGAGAAGCCAAAACTGGGGTTTTAGGACTCATAAAATTTGATCAGATATGTGCCGTAGAGAGAAGGAAAAGGTTCTCTCAGAAAATGTCCTCTAGAAAACAAATTTCTTGTTTATTTTTTATTTTTTTAAACTCATAGTCATACATAAATAAAAATATTACTAGTATTTAATAAGTAATATTTTTATATATTCTAAATAAAATACTTAAAAAACTACGAGAGATGGGGTAGAGTGTTGGAGTAGGAATGCTGGGATAGAGAGAGGGGATATGGAGGATGAGAGCTAAGATGAGGTGTGTTGAAGACTAGACAAACACAATTAGAGAGTGGAATGCTACTTTTAAAACTTGTCTTTCCTATTCATATTAGAAAGTCAGTTCCATATTTTAAGGTGAAATTTTTTTTTTTTAAAAAATTAACCAATAAAACATGAAAAAATTAACATATTTGAAGTCGGAATTTCTAGCATTGAAAGAATTTTGAGAAGAAAAAATTGATCCTCAACTTTTAAGATGCTCATGTGGTAATTAACCTAGTAACACATTATGGTGTGGGAGGAGATGGGGAGTTGGGCCTTGGGGTCACGAGGTTGGAATGATCTCAAATACTTATAAAAACTTATTACGACAAAAGTTTAGTCTAATCAAACATTGAAATATATTCCTCCGTACCATTTCTCTGGTTGTTATTCATTTTCCAGTTCCTCTCTATATTCTAATATCCTTACCCTTTGTCCTGTAGATGCTTGATAAAATTCCTCTTCAGCAATGTTCATTTTCCCTCTACTCAAAGATTCAGCTACAATACATATAATTATGCGTATTTCTAATGCCCTTCAACCATGACACCACCCAAGTGGCCACTTTAAATTGTAGTAGTATCTAATTGTGTGCTTTCATTCTCCTTGCCTTTTGCTATGCTTTTTCCTGATATTCCTATGTTTCGTTGGTCGACTTCTAAGCTTTTGAGTAATCTATCACTATCTTCTACACAATTTGGATCCTTCTTCTCTTTGATTTTGACTATTTTATTTTATTTTATTTTATTTTATTTTATTGCCTTTGTACATTTTTGTTTGCTTGGGTACTCTTTCCATTTATTTATTCAACAAAGAGTAGTACTGCAGAAGTTTAGACAATATTACATGCTTAAAAGTTTACGGGAAAGAAAAAGCTGGATACGCTTTCACAGGTGAAATTATTTTTAATTCAAGAGTTGTTGGCTCAGGCTTCAATTCTGATAGACAATCGTATCAATTTCCTATGCTCGCGAAACTTCTTCCTTAGAGTTCTGGTCCTGTACTTTGTGAGAGTCTTCATTGAGGCCATGCTCGCTAGTTGCATTCTCAAGCAAAGTGTCCAGCTCCAGTCCTGTTGACCATTCTTTTTTTTTTTAACGACTGATGGATTTTTATATTTAGATAAACTTCCACATTTGAAGCTCATCCAATTTTTTCGTTTCTCATGTCAATTTCATTGGCCAGATTCGCTAGAATTTACTTGTTTGCTCCCCTGTGTTTCCTCTTAAACAAGGTCTGAGATGATATATGGCCTTCTCCATCTCCTCTTTCCCGCATAGGTATTCTCCTAAGCACCTTCTACTGTATGAAAGTCTCCTCCAGCAATCCATCCATATAAATTTGGACCAGGGGAATTTCTGTTGGTTCCGTTATTATTTGTTGTAGTGCGAGGCTTAGGAGGCCTTTCAAGAAGTCTATTGCGCTATTAAAACCGGTCCAATCACTGTTGGATATTTACACTGCCGCCAAAAACTTGAACCCTTCCCCAAACTTGACACAAAAACATGAGCATAGACCGTCATTAAATTGTAACAGGGTATCGACACCACTATTATGAAACCCTTTAGCCTTATCAGTTTGCACCTATCAAACTAAACTGTACAATGCAAGATCTTGTTTAAAGGATCAGTGTCTAATCGGTCAAAAAATTGCATTCACAAAATCATTGCACTTTATGTGTGTCTGCCGTGGTAGCCTGATGAATAATACATAACTCCCATGCATGAAAGTGGATCCATTGCATGCACCTTATTCTTCCTACCCTATCAAGATAGTGTTGTTTATTCATCTACACGCATGTGATGACTATTAAAAAAGAGGTGTGAAGAGTCGTGACTTTTTGATCTTAACACATTCAAAATAGTTGATGAATCAGAATCTCCATCTGTTGCAACTGATGAATCGGCTATTGGAAGAAATCAAAACATCTCCTCTAACATTTGGTCCATCTGTCGCAACAGATAATCCATATGTTACAACAGATTGTAAATCTGTTACGATAGACTAGACATTGTTTATTGATCTGCATGCATATGATGACTATTAAAAAGAGGTGAAGAGTCGTGACTTTTTATCTAACACATTAAAAACAGCTGATAAACCAAAATCTCTATCTGTTGCAACTGATGAATCAGCTGTTGGAAGAAATCAAAACATCTCCTCCAATATATGGTCCATCTATCACAACAGATAATCCATATATTGCAATAGTAGGTAAATCTGTTGCGACAGACCAGACATTGTTTATTCATCTGCACGCATGTGATGACTATTAAAAAAGAGGTAGTGGTGACTTTTTATCAAACACATTTAAAACAACTGATGAATCGAATTCTCCATCTGTTGCAACTTATGAATCAGCTGTTAGAAGAAATTAAAATATCTCCAAAATATGGTCCATCTATCACAACAGTTAATATATATGTTGCAACAGATGTCTTATCTATTGCACATACAGATAATCTGTTGCAACAGATGGTAAATTTGTTGCGACAGATGGATGATCTGTTGCAACGGCTTAATAATAACGGTTGTTATCACGTCTCAAAACCATTTTGAAAAGGTGAGAAGGATTAATGTAAAAGAAAAAGTCGCGACTTATCATAGAAAATAAAATGCCACCAGTTCGAATGTAATTAATACAATGGAGCTTAACAGACGTGCCTTTTGTCCTTACACATCCAGATTCAATCATCTATAAATAGGTCCCTCCTTAATCTTCATTCTTCTAAACCTTATTTATTTCTTGCATTTTTATTTACGTTTGACATCTTCAACCACTTCTCTTCAAAGAGCATATTCCTTTATTGTTGAGGTAAGTTTATTTTCGATGTAAATCTACCAGTTTGTAGTATACATTGTATTACATTTAGACTATTTTCTTTACATTTGTCAATTCATGTGTGTTCTAGATATGGTTGATCCTGTTTGGGACATTGCTATTCTGCGTGACACAGTGCGGGAACTTCAGAGGAAGGTTAATGACCTGCAGAGAGAGTTGGTCTTCGTGAGAGCGACGATGTTCAGAGAGAGATGCAGAGGCTGATGAGGGCCCTGCTGCTGCGAGTTGATTGGTCGGCTGTAATTAATGATAATGATGATGATAATAATAATTAGAATGTATTTTTTCTTTTAGCGTATGTATTTTAATTTTTCTATATCAGATATATACCTAATATATTTTATTTTTTATTTAATGAAAAATTTATTTTTAGTCGACTTTGGCTTTTTAATTCTTATTCAATTTTTTATTCTGTCTATTTCTTCTTCTAAACATACATGTTAACACGTCGACGATTGGAGGTAAGGAGCAATTTTGAATCCAGTAGCAATTGCAATTTTAGCTTTTGAGTTCTTTCAACAGATTGACCATGTGTTCGAACAGATTGGTCATCGGTTGGGTTTCTATCAACATATTATCCATCTGTTGCGACAAATTTATCATCTGTTGGAGGAAAACATTCCAGTTTTATGGAACTGTGTTGTATTCTTCCAGCTAATGTCCATCTGTTGCCACAGATGGGTAATCTGTTGAAAATACTTGTGGCCTACTGTATTGTTTAGTTCATGTTTTGCCTCTTTTTATTGATGCACAAGTTATTAAAAAGGATATTTTATATATAATAAATGATAACATTACGTTCACAATAATGATTTAAATATATAAAAGTACACCACAAACAACAACACAAGTTTTTGCAACTACAACGATCATGGTGGATTACGATCCAGGCATGTAGTTCTTTTGTGGCCAGCGCGCTTACATACGGAACACTTGTTTCTTCTTGATGAAAATGATTCTCCAACTCCATGCCTCCTCTTATATGGATTTCTTCCCGGTTTGATAGTGCTTAGGTCAATATATGGAGGATGTATTAATCTTCCCATAAGCTCTGCAGGAACAACCCAAGATTCTTCGGGAGGCACCGGAGTAATATGTCCACTATATGCCATTTCATATTTTTCCACCGAATAATATTGAGAGGAGTGCTCATAAACTTCAACTCCATATTTATGACCATATTGAGCTCGAAGCACTGCCATAGCATGTGGACAGGGTATTTTTTCCAAGTCAAAAACTCTGCACGTACAAGATTTTATTTGAAGATAGACCGTGGCAACATCACCATGACTGGTGATACTAAATTTGTAATTTGCTATTTTATAAGATAATAACCTATTCCCCAAACTGGCGTTCGTTGATATTATTTTTTCAATTTCAAGAACAAATAAGGTTCTTTTTTTGGGCACTTGAATTGCACACGTCTTTCGTTAAAAAATTGGCCATACATCTTGCTTAATTTTTCAAACATAGCCTTAATGGGAAATTCTCTTTCATTGCCAAATAATGAATTCACCGATTCAGCTATGTTTGATGTCATAATATTATACCTATACAAAAGAATCACAATCACTTAGTACGACATCATACTAAATTTGTAACTCAAACAAGACATTAAATGGATAAGAATGTACCTATCTGTCGAAGAGAATGCTCGACTCTATCTCTCGAAACCGACACGTACGAGAAATTTTGCTACCTTGGGATTCACATTCGTTATTTGATTGAAATGGTCTAAAAACTCCTCTCTACTATATGCTTTAGTTGGTCTATAAAAAAGGGTCATGACCCTTTCGTTGTGATAGTTGGTCCGAATGTTCTCTCCAAAATGCCTGATGCAACGACCAAAGTAAGCTGAAGTGAAGAAACGTGAACCCATCTTTGGAATACTTGTATGCATACCGATACAAAACACAACTCTTCAGTATCTTCGACGTAGCTTCACAGTTGTTCAAAAAATTCCATAAGAGGTATCACATTCCTTGTCCGCTACATAAAAAGAGATAGGAAAGATGTGATTCTCCGCATCCTGCACCACCACCGCTAGCAGAACTCCATTATACCTGCTCCTCAAGAAGGTATCGTCGACGGCTATGCCTTTTCTCAAATGTCGAAAACCTTGAATCCAAGCTCCACAGGATACAAAAAAATACTTGAACCTTCCGTTTTCATCAAGATGTAATGTCGTCTTACTTTTGTGATTTGTGGACTCAATCATGTAACTGTAGGCATCCAAGACTGAATACCCATACTCGTGTGTCCCCCTAACCAAGTCCTTGGCAATCTCCATGGACGTATATATCTTCCAATAACTAATCAGGACACCCAATTCCGTAAGGAGTTGATTGGACATAACCCTTGTTGAAGGGCCTTTGCCATTGGAGAAATTACTCTTGAAATATTCACCAAGGACCTTCATCGTGGTGTGAGGATTTTGGCCCGAGATATGCTCCAAACCACATGTGTGATGCTTTTCATGTTTATGAATGATGAATCTGTCAGAACTTGCATAATTCACAGCTCTCAACCACCACTTGCAGTTCGAATTAGCATATTTTAAGCAAAAGACAATGCTCAAATTAATCACCTTCTTTATTCTGAAATATTTTTTCAAGCAGGAAATAAACAAAGTGGCAAATAGTTCATTCTTGTCCTTGAATGACATTCCAATAAAAAAGTCAGTCCCGTCGTCTTGAATATTTCAAGACTGTGTTGATTGTGAAGAACTGCACATCGTACTATCAATGGGCGCAGGTGTTTGATCATCATCTGGAATATTCATGTCTAGATCATCCAACCTATCATCAAAGTTATCTTGTTGTTGTTGTTCTTCTACATTCTGGTTGTCATTATTTCTCATCTTTTCAACTATGTCTTAACACTGGCCTGGATGAATCACTAAGATAAACACACAACCGAACCTGATCGGTTATCTTGAAAGGCAATACCCTCTGATTTTCAAAGGAGTTGTGCATATAGTTGATGCCGAGTTCTTCTGATTGACAATTCAGTCCACAATAACTGATGATTAAGTTCACAAAATCATCATACGAAACATCACTTTGGACTATCACAGCTATCATCTCTAGCATTCCACCCTCGTTCCAATGTCATACATATCGATTTCTCTTCTCGATCCATTGACCATGACAATCCATCCCTATTGTTATTGATCCCTCCATTAGTGGTACCTAAATAAAGTTATTTATTAAAAAAGTTAATAGTGATTTCATAGTGCCATAAATGAATCCCAACAGATGTGTAATCAATCGCAATAAATTACTTACATGTTGGGATTCATGTTACGCTGCTGAAGCTGATTTCAACAGATGAGTCATCTGTTGTAACAGGTGAATCATATGTTGCAACAGACTATATATCTGTTGGGATTGATGTTACAGTACTGAGGCACCTTTGAAGCAGATTCCAACAGATGAGTGACATGTTGCAACAAATAATTAACCTGTTGCGACAGATGACTTACCTGTTACAACATACGATGATCTGTTGGAATCGAGGTCAGGTTCTATCACAACAGGTTACTAATATGTTGCAATAGATATTTATCGTCTGTTGGAATCGAGTTAGGATTCTATTACAACAGGTTAATAATCTGTTCCAACAGATATTTACCCTATTGCTACAGACAACACGTCTGTTGTAATCGAGTCCAGGTTCTATTTCAACAGGTTAATAATCTGTTGCAACAGATATATATCACGTTGCGCCAAATAACTAATCTGTTTAAACAGATAAATCATTTGTTGCGACAGATGACCCATTTGTTCGATTCATGTTACGACCTATAGAACCATAAACATGAATCCAATATATCAGGCTTTCGTTGAAACAGATGCCATCTGTCGCAACAAATGATTTATCTGTTTAAACATATGGCTCTTATGTTGGATTCATGATCGGGTTCTATCCATTATTGGAAAAACAACATACTAGCAATTACCCATATGAAAAATTCAACTAAAAATCATAATTTGACTTACCAAAGTCTCCTATGAAGTAATGCCAAAGTGGAAAGTAATGTACGAAATAAAATTTGACCTAAGAAATTGGTCAAATAGCAATAGTAGCGGTAACAACAATAACGATAATAGTCAAGAAGAAGATGAAAATGATTATGAAGTAGAAAATGATGATAATGAAGCAGAAGATGATGAATAAAGCAGCAGCAACAGTGAACAACAAAAATCGCTAAGAGAGAGAAAACAACAATGGATGAGAAGAGAAAGAAAGACGCCTTTTTATCCCTCCGTTTTTCATTATATTAGGTAAACATTTAGGTCAAAGTGTAAATTTAAAAACTTTTGGGCTATTCTCACTTACCAAACTTTCTTAATCCATAATAAAGTAATTGTCACCTCCACTCAATTATTAAGACTTGTGTCACCTACACCTTATTTTAAAACTCTTTCGTCACCTACAGTTCAAAGCCCCAAGTAAGTTGAGTTGACAAATTTGGGAGGAAAATGATATCTTTTCTCACTCTCTCTCTCTCTCTATATATAATGTTAAAAGTGTGAAGACCCTTAGAAAAGTGAATAGAACTTTTTGCCCTTCATTAAAATACTTTCCTTTAAACAAAATTGTCTTTTTACCCTTTTTTTCTCAAATTATTATAATATTAAATATTGACTATAAGAATTATATTCCTTGTAGAATACGTGCAAGATTTTTCTTTTCTAACGTGTCCTACTACACTTTGAGATGGAAATCCAATCAGGTATAGAATTCTAATTACAAATATTTTTCTACATATGACTTCTGCCTAAAATTTCAAAGGGAACATAGGTAACCACTTTTTCACAAACTTTTATTTTTGATTCTTGACGTATTTATTTAAAAAAAAAAATTGTACTTTATTGTAAGGTAGGATTTATATATGTGAATTTTAAAGCGAAGGTAGGTAACCTCTTTTTCACAATTTTACTTTTGATTCTTGATGTATTTTCTTTTTTTAATAAAATTTGGTAAATTTGATTGTATGATAAAGTGATTTTTTTTTTCTTTCAATCATCCATCGTAGAAATTAATTGGATAAAAGCAAATTATCTATTTCTATTTTGTGATCTCATAGTAATTCTTGAGCTTTGATCTTAGTACCTTAGTGTTAAACAAAGAGGTAACTACTTTTTTATTTACGAGGAAAGAGTACTATTATAGCTTGAAGATGTTACATTATCAAATTACACTGAAAGTGTACCCATTTTTTGGGTTCAAAATATAATATATCTTATTTATACTACGGACTGTTAAATAGACTTGATCTGACCTAAATTTGGTGGCACAAATATTCTTATTACTATTTCGATTAGCTTTTAAGGTGTGATCAATAAAAATTTCATCAATTTTTGATTTATATTGAGGATGAATGTTCAGTCAGACTTTGAAGAAATTGTGTAAAGATTAGATTTAATTGTATTGGTTTAATATCTCAATTATCATATTATTTGTTGTAGTTTCTATTCTATTTAACTTTATATTGTATATTGATATGAGAAAGACAACGGAAGGCACAAAACACACTCCAAATCAGTCCCCAATCTTAAGGATCCGAGGATCAAGATGGAGACCACTCTCGGATTCGCTATCAACTAGAAGAATACAAGATACAATGGTGTATATAACACTAAAAACAGCTAAAAAGTGTGAGGAACAAGATTAATAACAATAATACAAGTTTCAGATTCAATAAAGGACCCAAAACAGTCCACTACACAATATGACAACAACAAAAGTAAAGGATAGATAGTGAGACCAAAATTATTACAAGATTAAGAACTAAAGAGTGTATTAAACTCAAAAACTCTTAATGAATGTAATAATCAAAATCACACTCTTACGGTGACCGCCAAGGGAATCAATTCACCTAAGATCCACCGTTTCTAAGCAAAGATCAATACTAGCTTTTCCAAGCCCTAACTAAGAATAAGTGTTCTACTCTCAAGAGAGAGGATTTTTAATGTTTCAATCTTTCATATTTCATAAACTAATGAGAGAAAACCTAAAAAAATCCTACTTATAGTATATTACAAAAGAAGGCAAAAAAGACTACACTACTCTTAATGACCAAGGGTGGCCTTGGTGTGTTGAAAAACAATATGAATTGTCCAAAATGCCCTTAAGGCTAAGTAACCAAAATACCCTTCATAAAGAGAACCAAAACCGTGAACCAACAAAGGTGGTCCAAATCCGAGAGTCCTTAAGTCTTCAAGGCTCCAAGCAATCTTCCACACTTGGGTTTGATCAATGGTAGGCTCAAAACGTCCCCTCCAAGTATGATTTCGTGCCCTCCATGCGATCAAATCTTGATTCTTCAAATAGTGACTTTGAATGATGTCGTCGAAAGCTAAGGCGACCATTATTCTTGTATCATCCTCCCCTACTTGAAAAGAATTCAACCTCAAATCCAAACCTTGCAAATCGAAGTGAGGGCAAACAAATATAAACTCCTCAAGGCATGAGGGTTAGAGTTAGCACAACAAATCATCTCAACATGCCAAGGTTGCACATATTTGCAATATAACCAAGGATCCTTTGAATTAAATATTAAAAGATCAATAAAAGGTGCACAAAGGATTTGGTTACGGGAATCACCAAGATATAAAGAAACTATATAGGTCCTAATGGCATCAAATAATCCACAAGGTAGAACTTCCTTCATCTTATGAGCTATAAGAAACCATTGCTTCTTTATCTCGTCAAAAGACCACACCAAGGGGGTTTCGATTGGTTCTAAAACCCATAAAATCCATATATCATTATCACGTACACACATGGACAGACCAACAAACTTCCTATCTCGACATAAATTAAATCCAAAACTAGCATGGACGTCATCATAGGCAAAGAGATAGTATAGGAAAGAATCACATGCAAAGGCATTCACGGGTGAAGAATAAGCATTTAAACACATACACATTCTTTCCTTCAAATAACTAGATAATTTGGCATCCACAAGTTGGAATTCATGCAATTTAGGTACAAGTGTGTCAAACAAGGATGCACATTTAGGAACATTACCCTAAGGAGTCAATAAAACCTTTGCCCTCGAGTTTTCAAGAAGGACTACACATTTCTTACCCTTAAGAGTACTCTCATCTTTCAAAAAGAGATTTTCATCTTTAGGAGGAATGTTGTCACACCATAATGGGTTAGCATATCGGCTATAGCCTTCAAGGCAAGCTATACCACCATTCTCACCACTAGGTTCATTAGGAGTTCTTAAATCATCTTCAAACAAGACATTATACCTAAAGAGAGCATGATATATTTCTCTGGCAGATTCGATACAAACAAGTTCATCACTCTCTAAAAGATCAATATCATGTTTCAAAGAGATTTCAAGCATAAGATTGTCCCAAGAATGGCTATCGGGTTCACTCCCATTTTGGTGTCTAATATTTTTAAGTACTTCACTCACTTGAGTTCTATTAATCACATCATACATATACTTAAGTGGTGGACAATTTTCACAAGTAAGTTGATCAACACCGATTACACAAGATGATGTACTTCCGTTCAACATATAGGTTTCAACACTAGGTGGACATAAATTAACCTTACAAGAAGAGTCAATTTGGTCATCAATAGGATCAACTAGTGTATCTACACTCACAACATGTATATCATCAACAAGAGACAAAGAATCATTTGACTCATAAGTAAGTAAGCGACTACTCACACTCAATGGGCTACTAGCCACATGAATATCATTCTCATGCACCAAAGTGTAAGAGTTAGCTATTTTACCTTGAATTTCTTGAGTAGATTCTTCTTTTCCGTGGTGTGAAGGTCCTCCATAAGCTTGGGTAGCAACTTCCTTTTGGCATTGTTCACCTTTACTTGCCATGTTGGTACCTACACAAATGTCCTTAGAAATAGAAGGACAACCAATGTTAGCACGGTTTGGTGATAATCCCCTCACTTCGCTCCACACAACCTCTCTTTTTTCCACTCTCGGATTATCACTTTGCACATCCTCACTCCTCTCAATATTTTTTCTCTCATAAGCATTCGGATTGGAGTAAGTATTCACTTCTCTTTACAGCTCGGGAAGCATGTATGTCATGAGGTGATTTCCCCACCGGTCTCTTACAACATTAGGCCAATTTTGCACATTTGGAACTCTATGTTGTGCAAACCAATCGACACCTAAGCATACATGACCATATGTCAGTGAAAGAATATCACACCACACCTCCTCATGGTACTCAAATTTGGAGAATACAATTTTGACCCTCTCGGTAACCTTAAACCCGTCCAAGAAGTATGGAATGAGTAAAGGCTCGCAAAACAACCCCAAGTAGTCAACCATGGATGGAACGATGTAGTTTCTATAGTACCTATCATTTAACACAACGAGGCAGCCCGGTATCCCACAAATGGTCACCTTTCCAGAGTGTAAACTCCTTCTTGGATCAACATTGTAAAGGACACGAGTATCCCTCAATTTTGGAGATACATACCCTTTTCTTCTCGTTGAACAACCTCCACTAGAGCTAGTATAACCATTCATACTATATCAATCTTGATAAGAAGTACTACAAGATGGAGAATATGAATCTTCACACTCCTCACATGTACTCTCATCATAACTCTTATAAGCTTTGCGAATGAAAGGGTTATACCTAACACCAAATCTAGGTTTGGAGTGAGAAGTGTAGGACTCCTCACATTCCCCAAAATCATCATGAGGTCCTACATCCTCTCCAAAGTCACCATAAGCACTAGGCACTTTATTCGCCTAATTTTCTCCCTCAAAACAGTAACTTTCAAATCTGCCCAAGTTTCGATCATGGCTATTTTCATAGCCTCCGCAATCTCCCTCAACTTTGTAGCCATAAAACCCCTCACTACAACCATAGTCTCCCATGTTGTAGTCACAATAATCCCCGTCTATCAAAGACATATTTTCCTTATATCACCTTTTGAACCTACAAAATGAACAAACAAGATTAGTAGTAAAATCTTCTCACTAACACTCGTATACACTCACCTTTGTGATTCTCACAATTGGAGCAGCGAATATTGAAAGTTTCTTATACTCTGGTAGTCAATAGGATGTCAATTCTACTTGGCGGTCGGAATGGATTCTAGCTTGATCGACTCAACAAACAAAACAAAATTTACTTACGAACTTGAAACAAAGAAGTTACTACGAGTTAAAAAATGAGAAAAGCAAACAAATAACGAAGACACGAAGAAACGGATTCAATAATTAATCTACAACTAAGTAGGTGATTACTAGTTGTTAATTAATTCTAGAATCAAGACATGAAACTAATGAAACACTAAGATGAAACTAAGAATCTAAAATTTGAGTCAAAATTCGATGCATGAACAGTAACTTGATGATGTGGCAGCCACGTATTGGTTGTGGTTTCTACAATTTTTATTTTCCAAAGCCCAAGTCTTGACCAATTTTAATTTGGATTGGTGGAATTTATTCTAAGTAGGGAAGAATAAGTCTTGTAGCCTTTTTTTCAAGTTTCAAATTTCAAGACTTGACTTTTGTAGTACTTTTCCTTAAAACATGGACCCTTGTTTCATGGGAAAGTGGTTGAGAAGTGATGTAAAGTCTTTTGGTGGTTGGGGGTCTTTCAAGACTAACAATTACTTACACCTCTTTTCTTCACCTTTTAAGATCTATCATTCACTTTATGTTCTGACAATATATGAAGAAAGGTGAAGAACTTAAAGAACAACAACAACCACACCAAGAACAATAACAACAATCTTCAAGAACAACAACAATTCCAACGGCCAACTCCAATCCACAACAACAAACGGCCAAGTCTCTTTAGTGTTGTGTCTTCGGTTTTAACAAGAGATGAAGGTTGTGAAGAACTTCAAGAACAACAACAACATTCACCAAGAACAACAACAACAACACTCCTTTCAACAACAACAACCAAACACATGGCTAGTCAAGTTTATCAACAACAATGTCTACCACAACAATGTTCAACAATAATGGGCCAAGCTTATGTTCACAACAGCAACATCAAAATACAAGCTCAAATCAAGATATAGACTCAATGTGTTAGTGAGGAACAAAACTAACACTTATAGACAATAAATACAAGTAAAAATCTCGGCCAAGACACAACAAAAACACAATTTTTGGCCAAGAACACAAAATGAACAGATTGTTCTTTTTCTGGAATTTTTAGATTTTTATTTTTTTATTTTTATTTTTCAAGTGAGCTAGCCCAAGATTTGATATTGTAGAAACAAGATGCTTTGATACCAAATGATATGAGAAAGAAAACAAAAGGAACAAAACACACTCCAAATCAGTCCCCAATCTTAAGGATCCGAGGATCAAGATGGAGACCACTCTCGGATTCCCTATCAACAAGAAGAATACAAGATACAATGGTGTATATAACACCAAAAATAGATACAAAACGTGAGGAACAAGATTAATAACAATAATACAAGTTTCGGATTCAATAAAGGACCCAAAATAGTCCACTACACAAGATAACAACAACAAAAGTAAATGATAGATAGTGAGACCAAGATTATTACAAGATTAAGAACTAAAGAGTGTATTAAACTCAAAAACCCCTAATGAATGTAATAATCAAAATCACACTCTTACGATGACTGCCAAGGGAATCAACTCACCTCAAGATCCACCATTTCCAAGAAAAGATCAATACTAGCTTTTCCAAGCCCTAACTAAGACTAAGTGTTCTACTCTCAAGAGAGAGGATTTTTAATGTTTCAATCTTTCATCTTTCATAAACTAATGAGAGAAGACCTAAAAAAATTCTACTTATAGTATATTACAAAAGAAGGCAAACAAGACTACACTACCCTTAATGACCAAGGGTGGCCTTGGTGTGTTGAAAAATAATATGAATTGTCCAAAATGCCCTTAAGGCTAAGTGACCAAAATGCCCTTCATAAAGGGCACCAAAACCGTGAACCAACAAAGGTGGTCCAAACCCGAGAGTCCTTAAGTCTTCAAGGCTCCAAGCAATCTTCCACACTCGGGTTTGATCAATGGTAGGCTTAAAACGTCCCCTCCAAGTATGATCCCATGCCCTCGATGCGACCAAAGCTTGATTCTTCAAATAGTGACTTTGAATGATGTCGTCGAAATCTAAGGCAGCCATTATTCTTGTATCATTATATGAATGTTCGGTCGGACTTTGAGGAATATTTTTATAAAGGTTAGGTTTAATCGTATTATTCTTACTAAGAGGCTATTTTTTATCGCCGAAAATCTGAAACTCAAATATTCGATAAATTATTTCCTTATTTGAACTATTTAACATCTATTTTATATAAGTTAAAACATCAATTACCTCATATAATTATGTTCATTTGAACGAATATCACATACTTTGGTAACTAAAAGTTTAAATATTGTACAAAATAAATATATGTAATTTTTTTTTTGATATTAAATACTCGTGCAAAACACTGCAATCCTGGTACATATATACTTCAAGAATGTTGAACACATGAGATCATAGACTTTTACAACAGTTTGCTCTTTGTTTAATATGTATTTCAGATGTTCATGCTAATAAATCTCGAAGTTAGTCAATTGTTGAGAATTGATATATGTACTTTTGGTTCTTGATGTATGTATTTTGGATTAAATTTTGTACAATTGAATTATGAGATTATATATGTTAATTTTTATACCATAAAGTGATTTTTTTTTCAATAACTAATTAAATGAATATTGTTGAAGTCTCAATTTGAGAATCATAAAAATGTCAAAGGATAAAATCATCGATCTGCAGTCTTGGTACAATATACTTTGAGAAGGTTTGAATATGAGATCAAAGATCAAATCAACGAACGATGATGGCGACTACTTACTTACAATTGGAACAACTCCAAATTCTATCCTATGAAAGTAGCGACATATAACATACGGTTTGAATTTTCTATCCTTATAATTTTATTCTTAATAATGTAAATTCTTTTTTTACACTTTAATTTAATATTTTGTAGCATGAATATTTTATATATTATGATTTAGAAATTTGAAAGTGTCAAGAATCTTAGAAAAGTAATTCAATTTTTTTCCTTTCATTAAGATACTCTGCAACAGACAAAATCGTTTTCTCACTTTTTTTTTCTTAGATTATGATTTAATTAAATTAAAGAATCCTAAAATATATAAAAGAACATTAAGTACTCTTAAAATATATGGGAAGTACATAAAGTAAATATATAAAAAGAAATTAATTGTATCTATTTACATGTCCATAAAAATCCAAATCGGTAATGTTTTCTTCCACTTTTTAACGTCGTTGTCCTAACATTCTGGACTTCTAAATTGTTATGATGATTTACCAAAGGAAGTACTGGGTGTTACAGGTAGTGATCGACTGATCGGAGTTTCTTGTTGAAAAAAATCGGATCACACATGTCGTCTTTGAAAGTGGAAGACTTGTCAGAGAGTTTTGATTGAACGGCGAAAGGTGTGATTATTGAGGTGAAGATGCAGGTGAAAATTGTACAACGTTAGTATTTCTCTAATTTTTTCATGAATATAAGTTATACAATATATAGTGATGAAATTAACTGCTTAATTAAAAGATTCTAGATCCTACATTACCGAACCCTTGTGATGATAATTTTTTTTTCAAGTCAATGAAAAGTCTTAAAAGTGCTCTTTGCAATACTTTTATAATGGTTTTAGGTAATATCATCAAAGCCTTTGGTGATGAGTTTAGTTGTTATGCTTCAGATAATCACATTTATTAATATAATGGCTTGTGTGATGTTGAATGATACAAGAATGTTGAATGATAAAGGAGAAAATATAAATTTCTGTCGAAGGAGGACATATATAGGGAATAAGATGATGTATAGGAGTTAAATAAGTTAATATTAGAATTCTTTGTTAAAAAATAAGTATACTAGTGCCTTTTTGCTATTCATACCATCTAGCACCAAAAGGTATAGTGGCCTGGTATTGAGATATTTAGCATTGTCACATATCCAAATCCTCTTAAATGTTTTCATCATAAATTGTTCAATGAAAATTGGGGCTTATTTGGCTCCACAACTTCTTCATTCATTATCGGAATGGATGTGCTTGGATAACAAAAATATCCACTGTCGTACAACTGCGTCTTCCTTTTGAAATTCTAAGATAAAAGAGTATTTAATGTATTTTCTTTTTTAAACTACTTTGAAGTAATTTTTCTAATACAAGGGTTTACAAAAATAATTTTCTTATCTCTACTAGGTAGTGTTAAGTCCTTCATACATTCTACTATATCTAAACTCCATTTGTGAAATTATACTAGGAATATTTTGTTGTATCATTGACTTTACACTTCTATGAATCTGTATTAGTAATGGATTGCACTAGAAAACACATGACCTTAGATAGTAGAAGGTTAGTTAGATAGTTAAGGAAGCACTGTCTCATTTATTTTAACTAGTTTATCCACACGTATCTCGCACGTATAACTTTTGATTATTTAAATTAGATAATTTTATCTATTACGAAGATTTTTAATGAAGTGGAAAAAGTTCAAAACATATATTTTATTGTAAGCACATATATATTTTACCATCAGAAGTTTCAAGTGATTAATGGATTTAATATATTGTAGATGTAGATGAAGATTTATAGACTTTTTTGATTGATTTAAAATTCTTTAACTAATGAAAAAAATATTAGTTATCATTAATTATGATGAATTATAATAAGGAAAGGTTTTATCATAAATATATTTAATTAATTTTCAACTCTTAAATATTAGGAAAAATAGTGAAAAGACGATTTTATCTAAAGTAAAGACTTTTAATGAAGGTCAAAAAATTCAAACTATATTTCTAAGGCCCTTCACACTTTTAATATATTATAGATTATAGATATAGATTACTATTAGTTGTACTATTAATCATAGTATTACGTAGTTTTTTACCTTTGAGTTTGATTATTTTTTATGAATTATTTGTGATATCCCAAGACTAAATTTGATAAATTTATACCATATTTGGTTGATGATGTATATTAATAACAAAAAAATTAATGACTTGCAAACCTAAATTATTATATTTTATTTACCGGAAAAAAAAGAGACATTGAATTTATTTTTCATTATTGACATCAAAGACCAAAATATATATTTTGATTAAAGTCAATTGTTATTCTATTTTTCAATAATTTATTCATCTTTATTGCATTTTAGAGTGATTGAACATGATATACACGTGCAACGCACGTACACAAAATTAGTACACACATTCATAAATGTCATAAAAATGAAAAAAAATAAATAAAATGGACAACAAGGTGTGTTCAAGTATCAATGGAGAGATGTTGTAAGCAATTCATTTCACCCCGCCAAGCCCTAGCATGTCATATAAGGGGCCACTTAAAAAATAGTTGGGTTAATGGAGTCCGCCACAAAAAACTCCCTTTGTCCTTCTTTAATAATCATCATCCCGAGAAGCAACAAGAAGAAGATTCTGTGATTGACATAACTGGTCTTACCAATGAGGAGGAAGAACTCAGCTTGAGTCTTCTTGATCTTGCTAAATGAACTTTTTAAATTTATTAATTTAAATATACATGAATTTATTCTTTCGTCACTTAAGAATTGGTGTCATTCTCCTTCTTTGATTTTGATCTTTTGTTTATGTTGATAGTTCTATGATTAAATTTATGATTAGTCGTGGTGATATGAAGTAGATAAAGAGAAAGGGAAGACTCTTTGTTTTTTACACTTATTGCTGCTCCTTTAATTTTCTTAGAAGTGATGTGGTTTCAAAACTTTGGATAATATCAATCACACTTTTTATATGAGATAAGTAATATCACAAGATTTCATATAAATATAATACCAAGTAATAATATTTGAAGAAAAAATTGGTAAAAAGTGCTTGGCCATATAATTTGTCATTATTTGACAAATATTTTATCCAAATAAACTAAATTCTCAAATACTTAAGAAAAAAAATTAGTTTTAGAGTCAAATTCTATTTTTTTGAGAATTTTTAAAAATTTAAAGTTTACCACAAACTTTTATATTTTATAAAAGTACCCTACCGTTTATTAATCCCAACTAATATCTATTTGTCAACTAACCCCATTAATAATTTTTTTTCTTTGACTCATATATGTAATAGTGTTGTTGCATAGCACTTGTTAAAAGTAATGTAAATAGAAAAATTGGATGCTCCTTTGTAAGTTGAGCAAACTTCGGTAGCTCCTACATTAATATGTGAAATTGTTTTTAAGGAAGTTGAATCTTATAATTTATGAGTTTAATTTTTATCATGAAATTATAAAATGATAATACAAAGTTATGGATAATTTTAGTAATTTTTAGAACTTATGAGTAAAATCATATCTCTTTAAAAAAATAATTTTTTTTCAAAAAAACTATGGTCAAACACATGATGTCCCCTAAATCTTGACCCAAAAATAATTTGTCAAAAATATTTGTTGTCGCACTCTTTTTTACCAAAAAATATATTTTTAAGGTTCGAAAGTGTTTTCAAATCTGAATGTGACTAAAAATTATTTCAAAAAGGAATTTAAATTTGAAATTAGAGCAGCCACTTGACATTGAGTTTCAATGTGGCAAGTCACCAAGATAATCCTTTTAAAAATATTTGCCTCTGAAAACTAATCCGCGAATAGAGATTCTGATTAAAAAATTCTGTTGACGGAGGCAAAGGTGTTAAGCATCCCTCGGTCTCATGTAGCAAGGTTGCTCCATTGATTTATATCGGCTAAATTGACATTGTAAATGAATAGATTTTACAAACAAAGCAAACAAACGCATAAGCAAAATACAAAAATAAGAAATAATATCCAATCCGATTATACAGTCCAAAATAAAAATAAAGTACGAAAATAAACTTACATTATCCTAACTAGCCTAAACTATACTTTTACCCGACGTCCCGAACCTTATCCACAAATGGCTACCAAGTATAGAATGTTATAGGACATTCTCCGGCAAATAGATACACACGGCTTCAAGACATTCCCTGGTAAATAAATACACATGACTTCATAGCATTCCCCCTGATAAAATGAATGTGCGGAAGAATGAATCAAACAAGCACACAATCAGAACCAAACCTAGAATTTGCCTACCCACCCCGATATTTTTCAAGACTTATTGTTCAATGAATTGGACGAATAATATAACCACAAAATTAAATCCAAATCATTTGCTATTCACAATTTTCTATTCACAATTTTGAATCGCTTTGTTCCCCCAAACTCATCAGATTTTGCAATTCTATTCAATTCACCATGATAATTATCGTAAAAAAAACATAAATCATCCACAAATATTAAAAGATAAACCACCAACCAACTTGACATTCATAAAAAGAACATCTAAACAGTTGTCAAATTCACATAAAAATCTAGAATTAAATAGACGAAATAAAGAATTAGACCTTTTGAATCGGATTGACGAACTCGACGGAATCTCAAATAGGACTCGGGCACTAATTTGATGTGCAAAGTTAGTAATGGCGGAAGGATGTTCATCAAATGGAATGAAGATAATTTTGTGTGAATTCGTGCACGTGTGGTTAGTTATGGAAAAATGGAGAATGGATGAGGAATTTTTGGTTGCTGCGGTGGTGAATTATGGTTGTGGTTTACTCCGGTGTCAATTTCGCTAGAGAAGAAGAAGAGATTTGTGGTGGTTGTAATTATTTTGGAGTAAAAATGGTTGTTGTATGTTTGTTGTTGTTGGTTCTTATCTGTTAAAAGAAGGAGCATCAGTCACTTCTAGTGGAACAATGTTTAACTGTTTTTTTAGTTAAATAACTAACTCTGTGAAGGGTAGCTTAGTGAGTTAGTTAATTTAGTTATGATCTAGAATCTTACATAGACTATTATACATACATGCTATTCATTCCATGTAATCAAGTTAGTTTACAAGATTTAATCAATGAGAAATCCCTTCTTTTTCATTCCTCTTCTGGTTTCCTTCTTCTTTCTTCTCTAATTTGCATATAGCAGAGTTTAGCATACAAGAACTCTGATTAAGTTCATGGTATCAGAGACTAATCAACTCTAATTGATTATCTTCTATATTGATGAGATCTTAATTCCGCGAATTACAAGTTCTGAAACAATAAAGATCACACCAAATTTTGTTAAAGAACATCAAGAAATCAGTTTACAGCAATGGTGATGTCTTATAACAATGGTGCAAACGCGGAGAAGCCTGAAAACTCAGAAAATGGAGCAACTGGAGTTCAAAACTCAATTGAAAATTGATTATAATCATCCACTGTCCTTGCATCCCTCAGATGTAAGTGGCTTGCGGACTATTTCTTTTTAGTTGACTGGAATTGAAAATTTCTCTAAGTGGTTTCGATCCATGATATTATCATTTTAAGGAAGAAACAAGTTAGGAATAGTACATGGTTCATGTTCTAAAGACAATTTTTTTGGTGAAATGGGTAACCACTGGGAAAGAGTGAATGTTATTGTTCTTTCTTAGATCATGAGTGAAGTGGCTAAGAACTTTCTTGGTGGGATTATGTATGCTACTAGTGCTCAAGCTATTTGGAGTGATCTTTGTGAATTGTTGGTTCAAGAAGATTTAATCTCCACAAGGAAGTAGCTACCCTATCTCAAGAAATAGCCTCTTCATCCTTGTATTACTCAAGACTGAAAGATCTGTGAGAAGAGTTTGAGGCATTGGTGCCAATACCTAGTTGTAACTGTGAAACCTCAAAATATTATGTTGCTCACCTTCAAAAGTTAAAAACTCTTTCAATTCTTGATGGGGTTAAATGATTTCTATGGTCAGGCAAAAAGCCAAATATTACTCATGAGTCCATTACCATATATTAACCAAGCATATGCTATGGTAATCAGTGATAAAAGCCAAAAATCAGTAGGTGCTACAGTAGAAATTCTTGGTTCTAATCCAACAACTACAAAATATGAGACTGCTATGTTTACAAGAGAAAATGAGTACCCTAAGGAAAATGAAACAAAAATATTCTCAATAGATGGAGGACAACAAAATAAACAATTCAAGAAAACTCAAAAGCTGTATTGTGGAATATGCAAGATCAGAGATCACACAAGAGAGAATTATTGGAAAGTGTTTGGTTATCCTGTTGATTTCAAGTTCAGGAAGAGAATTGATATTAGTGCAAGTGCAAATGGAGTATGTAATACTGGGAAAGAGGATGAAGTTCATGGACACAGTCAAGTTGCTCACTCAGTTCATACTCAAGATAGCAAAAAAAGTTTTGCCTTTAACTTTGTGATAGGAGGATCTGCTCCACAGACAAGTCCATACATATTCACTAATGAGCAATATGCTCAGATCCTATAACTATTGAATAAAGAGGACAAGTCTAAGTACTCAGCTCATGCGGCAAGTAAAATAGTAGAGTCACTAGGATCCACCAATAAGGATCCATTGATCATAGACTCTAGTGCAGCCAACCACATGGTTACTAATCTCAGTGCATTAAATAAATGCTCTATAACTATTACTTGTACTCCAAAAAGAATATATTTACCAAATGGTGACATATCTGTGGTCATGCATGTTAGTTCAACAAATATATTGGAAATGACATAATCATGAATGTCTTTCACTTGCCTCAGTTTAAATTTAATTTACCAATATATTGAAAATGACATAATCACAAATGCATTTCACTTGCCTTAGTTTAAATTTTAATTTACTATCAGTTTCAAAACTTACAAAAGAATGACAGTGTCATGTAGCTTTTTATCCTGACTTGTGTGTGTTTTTGGATCTCTACAATGGAAATATGAGGAAATTGGTAGATAAGTTGATGGACTTTACATCTTTGCCAATACCACTAATGTGAATGATTCTGTGATGATAGCTCAAACATCTACATTTACTGATTCTGTTACTAAATTTGTCTGTGATTCTGTATTTGATAGTGCCAAAACTTAGACAGTGCCAAAACTTAGACATAGTCTTATGACATAAAAGACTAAGGCATGCTTCTACTAATGTACTCAAGAAGTCACTACCTATAAATAGTAGCGTAGAAGTCAAAAAGATCAATGATTGTGTAGTTTATCCTTATGCAAAACAAGTTAGACTTTCTTTTCCAACTACTTGTATCAAGACTATTACTACTACTTTTGAATTGATTCATATGGATGTACGGGGGACCTATAAAGATCCCAAATTAAAAGGAAATAAATATTTCTTAAAAGTAGTTGATGACCACTCTAGAATGACTAGGATCTATCTTCTTAACTCAAGTCTAATGTGTGTGTATTACTCTTTCAGTTCATTCAGTTTGTTAAAACTCAATTTTGATAAAAACATTAAAGTCATTAGAACTGATAATGGAACTGAATTTGTTAACTCTGTATGTACTACTTTGTGTACCAAGTTAGGGATTGTTCATCAGACTACATGTTCCTATAGCCCTCAACAAAATAGAGTGGCTAAAAGAAAATATAGACACATTTTGGAAATTATTAGGGCCATTAGATTTCAAGGTGCAATACCTGTTAAATTTTGGGTTTTGCGTGTTAAAGCAATTGTGTATATTATCAAGAGACTTCCCACATTTGTGTTAGATTACATTTCACCATATAAGAGATTATATGGAAAGAAACCAACTATTAGCCACATGAAAACTATAGGGTGCTTATGTTATGCTAAGATAGTTCAGTAATCTGATAAACAACAATCTAGATCTAGAGAATGCATTTTTAGGGGCTATTCTGATACTCAAAAAGGTTACTTATTATATGACCACGCTAACAAAGTTTAATTTGTTAATAAGGATGTCAACTTTAGAGAAGATATATTCCTTTTCAAAGATCCAGCTCATGACTCTCAACATCAAACTTCTACAAAACTCAATGAGATATTAGTCAACTAGTCAAACATGGATATGCGGGACATACAAATCTCACCAGATGTAGTAACTAATCAAAGCATCCATGAGGACCCTACTGATCACATGATATAAGAATAGGTTACACAGGTGTCGAAGATCAGGTTCAAACTCAAAATACATCTCAACCGCAGGCTGAGAATCAAGTACAAGTAGCTGCCAGAAGGACCACTAGAATAAAAAAAGCTCCACTATGGCTCAAGGATTTTGTTTCTCTCAACATTCATCAAGAAGAACCTTATGATTTAGGTAAGTACTTGACCTATGATGCACTATATCCCAAGTATCAGACATACATTGCAAAGTTATCCACAACTACTTAACTAACTACTTAGAGTAAGGCTATGAAAAATACAAGGTGGATAAAGACAATGAGAGAGGAGATTGGAGCACTTGAAGGAAACAAAACTTGGAAGATAACTAGCTTACCTAAAGGTAAGAAATCTATTAGTCGCAAGTGGATGTTCAAAATAAAATACAAAGCTACTGGTGACGTAGAAAGATTCAAAACTAGGTTGGTTGGTAAAGGCCATAGTCAAAAAGAAGGTATTGATTTTCAAGAAACTTTTTCACCTGTTATGTTGATGAAAACAGTGAGAACAATACTCACAATTGCAGCTGAGAGACATTGGTTCATTCATCAAATGAATGTTTATAGTGCATTCCTACAAGGTGATTACATGGACCTTCCACAGGGATTCAAGATCCAGAGGAGAAAAAATCAGTGTGCAGACTCTTGAAATCCCTATATGAACTTAAACAGGCTCCTAGGCAGTGGAATGTTAAGTTATCTGAAGCCTTAATTAGGATGGGGTTCAAACAAATTCAACTTGATCATTCCTTATACACAAAATCTAATGAAGGTATTACTATTGTTTTGGTCTATATGGATGACATATTGATCATATGTAACACTCTGAGGATGATTGAAGAAACTAAAGGAAAACTTCAGGAAGTTTTCAAGATAAAAGATATTGGCAAGCTAAATTTTTTCTTAGGAATTGAGTTTGCCAGGTCAAAGAAAGGTATTCTGATGCATCAAAGAAAATAATTTGCATTAGAACTTATATCTGAGATAGGATTAGGAGCAGCTAAATCAGTTGTTACACCTATTGACACAAACATCTGCTACTAAAGAATATGGTGATCATGTTTACAAAAAAAAGAGCATGAAGTTAACGATCCACCAATAAAAGTACAAGGTTATCAGAAACTCATAAGAAACCGTTGTATCTACAATAACCAAACCTGACATTTCTTATACTGTCCAAACTCTCAGTTAATTTCTACTACAATAAAAAATCTCACATGGAAGTAGTTGTTAGATTAGTCGGACAAACTAAGAAGAAACCTAGACAAGGGGTGTTACTGTCAAGCTAACCAAAAACAGAAGTCATAGCCTACCGTGATGCAGATTGGGCATCATATCCATTATCACGAAGATCTGTTAGTGGATACTTTGTAAAGTTAGGTGAGTCTATGAACTCTTGGAAATCTAAAAAATAAAACATTGTTTCCAGAAGCTCAGCTGAAGCAGAATAAAGAAGCATTGCTGCAACTGTTGTTGAACTTGTATGGTTACTAGGTTTGCTGAAAGAGAATGGAGTTGAAGTGAAGCAACCAGCTAAGATTGACACTAATAGCAAGTTAGCTATGCAAATTGCATCCAACCCAATATATCATGAAAGGACAAAGCACATTAAGATAGATTGTCACTTCATAAGGGAGAAACTCAATCAAGGACTATTGACTGTCAACTACATTCCTACTAGGGATCAACCCAACAGATGTATTAAGTAAAGGACTCAATAGAGCTCAACGTGAACATCTTATATCCAAGATAGACATCTTTAATTTATTTGGGATTACTTAGCTTGAGGGGGAGTGTTAAAAGAAAGAGCTCCAGCTTACTTTCAGTGGAACAATGTTTAACTGTTTTCCGAAAGTTAGTTAAATAACTAACTCTGTGAAGTGTAGCTTAGTGAGTTAGTTATGATCTAGAATCTTTCATAGACTATTATATATACATGCTATTCATTCCATGTAATCAAGTTAGTTTATACGATTTAGTCAATGAGAAATCCCTTCTTCTTCATTCCTCATTTGGTTTCCTTATTTTTTCTTCTCTAATCTACATATAGCAAAGTTCAGCATACAAAAACTCTGATTAAGTTCATTATCCTTGATGTTAATGGGTAAAATTCACAATCAATTGGAGAAAACTTGGAATGTTCATGGTGTGTTAATGGCATGAGAAAATTCTTCTCTCAATTGTGTAGTGATGGTCGTTATTTTTAATGGAGAAGAAGAGTTAAAAATTGGAATTGAAGGTTGGCGGGTGTTGTTAATGTTACTATATCTTCTTTATTTCATTTAAAAAAAAAATTAATTTTGACTTCAGATATTCTCTTCTTGTGAAGGTGATGTGTGTGAATATATTCTCTCTCTCTTAGGGGGGAGTTTTGTAGCTACTAGTGGCGTAGGAATGGAATCCTCCTTTTTTTTTTTTTGGAAAAGGATTAAAAATATTCATCTACTTTGATAAATTAGTTAAATTTGTCCCTCATTATATTATAAGACAAATATACACCCGCCGTTAGCAAAGTTATCAAAAATATCATCTTTTTAACACTTCTCCATTATGTCAAGGTGAAAGCCACATGATGTGGCATTTGGGTGAGCTGGATGCCACATGGAATGCCACCTCAACGTCAATTTTTTTTTCTTTTAATTTTTTTTACTTCAAATTTTATTAGTCATTTATTTTGTAAAAAAGAAAATTTATAATATTAAAAAAAAAAATTAAAAATAATTTTTTTCGCCACCGATGTCAAGTCACCACCACCAATCAACAACAAACCATCACCTTCCTCCATTTTTTCGGCCAAGAAGCTGATGTTTGGACTATCTTGAAGCTCTCCATTAATGGCATTGGCGCCAAACCCCACAGATGGGAGACATTAACGGTGGCTACAGAGGAGGTTGTTCGTTGTTGTAATGAGAGACTAATGTATCAAAGCAGTAAACAACCATTTTTCTATTTGCAGACACCATTTTTTCCTCAATCACACAGTGATCTTTCAATTATCAATTAACAAATTAATGTATCAATTGTTAATCAATTCTAGTCAAAAAAGTCTCCATCGGACTCTGGTGGTGAGACGTCACCCAGTGGTTGGAAAATATTGTTATTGATTAATTATTTTCTTTTAATATTTTTAGTTTCCTTTTCTACAAAATAAATAATTAATAAAATCTGAAGTAAAAAAATTAGAAGGAAAAAAATATGATGTTGAGGTGGTATGCCACGTGGCGTCCACCTCACCCAAATGTCACGCCACATGACTTTCACATTATCATGATGGAGAAGTGTTAAAAGGGGGGGGGGAGGGGGTATTTTTTATAACTTTGCTAACGGCAAGGTTTTATTTGGTCCCACAGTATAATAAGGGGCAAACTTAACCAATTTATCAAAGCAGAGGGATATTTTTGACCCTGCTTCCTTTGTTTTCTTGGTTGGGTTCGGTGTATACACCAAACTAATGTTTTTTTTATTATAGTTAATTAATTAAATTAAGTAACATAAATATTAATTAATTATGATTAAATAATATAAATTTTAAATTCAAACACATAATATGCATGTCTTAACTTGGTGTACACACTAAATGCTGGTAAATTTTAACCGGTTGTGTGCGTGTATAAATGTGCAGGTGGAATGGGGGAAACAATGTGGGCCAAACCCATCGATAGCCCCTCAAACTTGTCCTGAAAATTCACTTAGACCCCTCAACTAAAGCTTGTACCTATCAAGCACCTCAAGTGCTAAAATTGATACTTATCAGGCACAAAATGTTGATTTGGCAAGGAGAGTGTGTTACACTCTACTTGAGCGCGTGAATAGTAGAATAAATAATAATTTACTTTTTTTACTTAAAAAATTTATATTTAAATTATTTTATTAATATATTTTTTTAATAATAACAATTTTTTAATTCTTTGTTTTTTAAAAAGAGCCCCCACCTCCTTCCCCTCCCCCCACCCCCTCCCCCACCCCCTTGCTTGTATCTTTTTCTTCATCTGAAGCAACAAGAAACCATTGAAGATGTAGAAATTAATTTTAAGCAACAAAATGGAGAAACTCCATTACTAATAAAATCAACAACTCTATTAACAACAACAAAATCACTAATCAATCTTCACCATTCTTCACCATTATCAACAACATCAAAGATGTGAAAAAAAATCTTTTTTCTTTTAACAAAATCAGTTAACTGATTAAGAAATCTTTTTTTTCATTTATTTGTGGAGTTTTTGATTTAACAATAATTATGTGTGTGTATCACTGACTCTCTGTGTGTGTTGCTGACTCTGTGTGTGTGTGCGTGTGAAGATGACGGGAGAGGGGGTGTGAAGAAGACGACGGGGGAGGGCGGTGTGAAGAAGACGACTGTGTGTGTGTGTTTCTGACTGTTGTCAATAGAGTTGTTGACTGTGTGTGTGCGTGTGAAGACAAAGGGGATGGGGGTGGGGTGGTGAAGAAGACGACTGGTGGGTAGGGGGTGTTTTTTTTTTTTTTTTTTAATTAAGAAATTATTATTAAATGATAATTAAATAGAAAATGGACAAATCAACATTTCCACAATATAATTTTTTTTTCGCCACGTGTTTTTTTGTAATTGGTCGGTTTTATCACGTCATCGCGTGTGTGTTGCACACACTTGAGCCTTTTGTTGATTGGGAAAAAAATGCTCAATTGAATTAAAATTCGGGGGGTTTAGAGGCCTGATAGGTACAGACCTTAGTTGAGGGGTCTAAGTAAATTTTCGAAACAAGTTTGTGGGTCTGTCGATGAGTTTGGCCAAAAATGTGAGTTTGGGGCACATATTTATGTGTGTATGGCGTGAATCCAGCCAAAAAAACATGTGAGGGCGTGTAAAAAAATGTGCAGGTGTATGTGAAGGTCAAAAAAACGTCGTCTCCCTCCCCAAAATGGGTGGGATTACTTATATTTTGTCTTTTAACAGAGAGACTATTAGGTGGCGTGAGGAGTGTGTTGAACGAGGTCAATTGATGGTGTAATTTAACTATGATGTGCATGTGTAGGATAAAAAAAAATAAGACTTTATGTATAAGATAAAAATTAAATAACAAATTAAAATATTATTTGAACGAATAAAAATTTATCAAGTGATGCTATCTAATTTACAACTATTTTTATATTTTCTTTAGAGAAAATACATAATTACCTCCTTGATTTTGTTCGAGATTTGCAAAAAGACACCTAAACTTTAACTTCCACCTATTACCCCACGATTCTTCTTTATTTTGTTGCAAACACACCATTTTGACCCCCTACGTGTACACACGCTCCATAGGCGCGTGAAAGGGCTCAAATTTGACTTTTTTGACCAATAAAAAGGTGTCACGTGTAAATAATTAATATATAATTTATATTTTTTTTTTAAAACAAAAAAATATAATATTTATTTATTTATTTATTTAAATCACCCTCTCCCCCCCCTCCCCCCAACCCACTCTTTCTTCTTCAACACCTTCAACACCATTAAAGCTTCATTGAGGCTTTTTTTTTAAAAAAAAATCATTAAAGCTCCATTAAAGCTCAACACAATGTCTTCTTCAACACAATATCTTCTTCAACACCATTAAAACTCCTCCATTAAAGCTCCATTGAAACTTTTTTTTTTAAAAAAAAAATCTTTAAAACTCCATCAAAGCTCCTCCACTAAAGCTCATTTAACTATCTTTAAAACTCAATTCAATCATTTAACTATTCTTAAAACTCAATTCAACCATAAAATAATTTTTTCAATTGATTTGAACAAAAAGAAAAAAAAATGGACGGGAAGAGGTTTTGACAGAGTGGGGGGAGGGGGGTTAGGGGGAGATACTGACAAGGTGGGGGTGGAGGGGAGCTGCTGGACGTCGGGGGGGAGGGGGGTGCTGGATGGGGTGGGGTGGGGGAAGAGGGGGTGGGGTGGGGTGGGATGTTAAATAAAAAACGTGGCAGCACCTGATTGGTGCGTGTGTTCACTCTTTTTGTTGTGACTGAGATTCAGCAAAAAATGGTGTGTTTGCAACGGATTAAGTAAGAATCGTGGGGTAATAGGTCGAATTCAAAGTTTAGGTGTCTTTTTGAAAATCTCGGCCAACATCAGTGGGGTAATTTATGTATTTTCTCTTTTCTTTATAAAGAAAGGACTAAATAAAATTTAAAAGTATATTTGCAACTTTTGCATTCTTTTTAAATATATGACAAACTTCAATTGTATTTGTCTATGATCATTTTTTATAGATATACTTCAGTTGTATTTGTATATGACATAGTCATGAGTATATCGAAGAATCATATAATTTGCATCTGAATTTATATATTACAAATAAAATCAAAATAAAAGTACCTAATAAACATTGTCACATATACAACTCTTCCAATATACAAATACCTAATACATGTATACAATTGACACACATACCTAGACCAAAATACCTATACCTATACCTACACCTAATACATATATAATATATGTATTTTTATATTGCAATTGAAACCAAATACAATTATCATATATTAATACATAGACAACTATTTCCATTGTATCTATACCCCATATTTCTATTTCTATTATATAGAAGCAGTGGTTTCAACATGTCTGCTTTAGCAGATTGCTTGCTCTGTGATTTTACTATATCACCCTTAATTATTATTATACATTATTTATCCATAAAAAAATATTTAATTAAAAAATAAAATAGACATTTATGATATATCTGTTTCAATCGTTCTTTTACTATATCACCTCTATTAATTATTATAAGTCATTTATATATTGAAAATTAATAATATTCAATTTGAGATTTTACTATATCATCCCTAATTAATTACTATAAGTCATTTATATATTAAAAAGAAATATTTACTTAAAAAGATAAAATAAACATCTATGACATGTTTGCTTCAGCTGCTTCAATCGTGATTTTACTATATCACCCTTAATTAATTATTATAGTCATTAATGTATTAAAAATTAATAATATTTAATTAAAAAAAAGTAAAATAGACATTTATGACATGTCTGCTTCAGCCATAGTTTTAGTAAATATCAACCCTAATTAATTATTATAAATTATTTAAGTGTTAAAAAATTAATAATATTTAATAAATAAGGTATAATAGATATAAAAATGATAAATTAACTCTTGATGTTTTAAATTAACTTGGCGTCTTATATATGGTCCGCTTAATTTTTTTTCACAAGTATTTTTTTATAGTAATTTTGCTATGTCACTTCTAATTAGTTGTTGTAAGTCATTTAAGACATTTATGCTTCATTACTTCAATCGTGATTTTATTATATCAACCCTAATTAATTATTATGGACACCTAAGCATTGTGTCACCTAAATTGAAGTAGAAAAATATTATAAATTATAATAATTAAAAATTTAAATTATTTTAAAAAATATAATTGGCTATCGATGACACAAAACTCTGGACAAGAATAGTAACATATATTATTTTATAAATCATAAAAATTTAAAACTTAAATTATTTTTAAAATATAATTGACTATCAATGCCACAAAAGTTTGGACAAGAAAAGTAATGTATATTATTTAAAAATTACATAAAAAGTATTATAAATTAGATATATATTAAAAATATGGTTGATTATCTAAATTCTATTTGTGTCACATAAATTGAGATAAAAAATAACATATATTGAACCCGTGCTAGCTCCCGGATGAATCTTAGAATGTATATATAATTTTTTTAAAACTTTTGTGTAAATATATCAAGATTGAAAAGGAAAACTCTAATACAACGCATCAAACGGTGTATAAGAAATAATGTTAGCATAAATAATCTTAGTATTACTAATACAAGCATTATTAATGCAAACATTACTAATATATTCTATTCAAAATTATTTTTATACACTCTAACAAACGACTCCTACGTTTTAATGGAAGGAACATATACAAAAGCAGAGTTCGATAAAAAATTTACAGAAGTATGTTTTATCGTATTCTCAAAGTTAAATAACTTAAATTAATATGATAAATGGTAACTTGTAGTTTTTTCTTAATAATTTTTAAAACACTTAAACTTTAAAATTTAAAATATTAATTTAATTTAATTTCAATGAACAAGTTGACAAATAAACGAAAAGGAGAAATGAAAGTAAATGATGTTTATGTCTGCTTAGTAGGGGAATACATTGTAATTTTGGGTTATTAATTGCAATCCACATGAGATGTAATATGCAATGACTAGATAACCCTTTTATTTTTTTCAACAAGCAGACGTCAAGTCTTATGTATCAATTTTAATCTTATGGTTTATACTTAATGTACCAAATCTCAATCATATGATTAAAGATCTAAATTTCAAAATGCATCAAATTTTGTTATTTATAGAGAAAATACATAAATACCCCCTGATGTTGGCCGACTTTTTCAAAAAGATACCTAAACTATACTTTCAACCTATTACCCCACTAATCTTACTTAAATCATTGTAAATACACTATTTTGACCCTCTGCGTGTATACATGCACCACAGGCGCGTGAAAGGTTCAAAATTGACTTAATTTATCAATTAAAACCTGCCACGTGTAAATAATTTGATATATAATTTATCTTTTTTAAAAAAAAAAATCAATATTTATTTGTTTTTTAAAATCATCCCTAAACCCCTCTCCGCCCCACCCCCAACCCCACTCCTCACCCCCACCCTCACCATTGTCTTCTTCAACACCTCCATTAAAGCTTTTTTTTTTTTTTAAATAATCATTTGACTATTTTTATTAAGAATCATAAAACTCCATCAAAGTCCTATTAAAACTCCATTAATGGAGTTTTATGATAGAATGGTGTTGGAGAAGACAATGGAGCTTTAATGGTGTTTCAAAAATGGAGCTTTAATGGAGATTTTCAAAAATGGAGCTTAAAAATAGTTTTAATAAAGAAGATAATGGTGTTTTATGTGGGTGGGTAGGGGTGTTGGGGGGGAAGGGGAAAGGGATAGGGGGAGCTACTGGATGGGGGTAGAGGTGGGGGAGCTGTTGGACGCGGGTGGGGTGGGGTGGGGGGAGATGCTGGACGGGGAGAGGGTGGGGTGATAAATAAAATAAAAAGGTAAATTTTATTCAAAAATATAAATAAAATATGAAATTAAATGTATTTAACATGTGACAACATCTGATTGGTGCGTGCATTCACTCTCTTCTGGAATTCAGCAAAAAATAGTGTATTTGCAATAATTTAAGTAAGATTCGAGGGGTAATAGGTCAAAAGTTTAGTTTAGGTGTCTTTTTGAAAAAGTCGGCCAATATCAGGGGGTATTTGTGATGAATAAGTTATACATAATTATCTTGTGAGATAATTTGGCTCCTAGAAAAATGCTATCAAGTAGTTAATAAGTTTTTTGTATTCATCTTTTAAAATTCATAATTAAAATTGACATCAATCTAACTTATCGTATATAGTTAGAATATCTTAATGTTGGGCCCATGCTGGCATGGGTCATGCTCCTCTCTCTCTTTCTCTCTCTCTTTCTCTCTCTCTCTCTATATATATATATATATATATATTTCTATACAATAGAAGCACTGGTTTCGACATGTGTGCTTTATGTAAAAAAAAATTATGCCAAGGGCATTTTTGACATTTTACCCTTTCAAGCTGACAATGAGTATACGTGTAGAAGATATAAACCGCTACAAAACAGTGGATACCTATATCTCTATCTCTCAGCTGATGTATGCAGCCTTGGTAGAAATGCCCAAAAAAGATATACGTACACACCTACATCTCTTCTCCCTTCTCTGCCTTTTTATTGTGTATTCAGCCATAACCGTAAACACTCAATTGATTATCTTTAATCATTTTTTTGGATATGAAACAAAACAATGTCTAAGAAAATCTCAACAATGGAGATTTTGATTTGTTGAAGCTTCACATGTATAAAATTTCATTTTTTTATATTTTCATTTAGGAATTTAAAATTTTAAGAAGCTCGGGATGAATAGTTATGGAGGTTGTAAAAATTATTTATAGGTTGTGAATGGAAAGGGGTATATTAGACAATAAGTTATAAGTATAGACTAACTTGAAGGGAATCTTAAAAACAGAGACTCACTGTGTTTATAGAATCTTGAGGGTAGTTGGGATGTAGGCATGGGTAAGTAGATATGATGTGAGAAAGTAGAATATGCTAATAAGATCGTAATGGGTTATATTATAATATTAAGATCGACTGTCCTTATCAAATGACTTTACCCTCTTGATTCTCTTTTCTTTAGTAGTGTTAAACAAGTACAACATATGAGCAGAGGTGCAGTAAATTCTAAGGTATAGTAGTAATGTTCTGGAGAGGATGAACTTGTAGGCAATAGTTAAGTGAAATAAGATATTTAGGTTGATTTCACTATTCGACGGACTAGTATATTATGCAGGATGTTTCGTCGGTGGTATATTATTGATGTAGGCACTAGGCTTGAACTCTGTATATGGATTATGGTGATAAGAGAGTTGACTCAAGAATTGTGATGCAAGATTTGTGGGAATGAATTAGTAGGCTTGACATAGTATGTGAAAGGGACCTTGGTTGATAACTTATGAAAGGTTTGATGGTATAATTGTGATATATGTATTTTTGTATAAATATATAAATATATTTGACGACTAGTGTTGGATCAATGAGTTTGTAGCACCTCAAGGGTTTGGGAAGTCTAAATTGAGCTTAAAACAAGCCTACATAGTCCTTAGATCGAGTATAAGATACCCCGAGATGAGTTTTAGTGCATAAGGGAAAGTTTGGGCATGGAAGAGAGGTTGTGCACCGTGAAGGGGTGGCTTGCATTGGATTCACACCACAAGGGAGATCGCGAGGTATCACTGCCTTAACTTCGCATTGGCCTATACGCTGCGAAGGTACTACTTCTTATTATGCTTCGTGCCGTGAATCTGGAAGTTTACCTTGGGCTTCACACTTCAAACCTCCCTTCTTTCATCAACGAGACTTAGTTTTTAAAGTGTTTGAAGGTTATTTTGGTCCTTTTATATCTTATAGACCGTCCAAAGGGTCATTCTTCATTCCCAAATAAGGTCGAAACGCAGTGCGGTAAGAGTTTAATCTTGGAAGCTAGAGAAAGTTAAGAGTAGTGCCCCTGGGAGAAATGTCTTAGCAAGAAGTTAGTACTTTTCATATATAGTTAATTAGGGTGAGTCTGACGTTCTTGTGTATAGTGATACCCCCTTTGTGATTGAGAGTTGTGGTTGCAGATTCGATGAAAAGGTATGTATGCAAGTCTAAGATTATGACTTTAATCTAAGAAGGAGATGATGAACTAAGGTAGTTCTTGAATTTTCTCATGGTGGAAAGTTTCTAGAAAGAGTCATGATAAATATATTCCTATTTAAGCAAAATCCTCCAACTTTAATTTAAGAGGATATCTACCAATGTCCTATGTATTCAAGACATGTCTATGCCTAAGGTTTGAGTTCTCTATTCAACTTATGTCCATGTTTTGACATCCAAACTAAAAGAAATAATGTCTCTCAGCAATACAAAATTTCAAGTACTCAAGATCTATGTTGTGATGCCCGTGATCCATTAATCCATGTCTCATATCATGCTTAGTTCTAAGAAACTATGCTTTCTATATATTACAGATTTATTTTATGTTGGGTCTATCCCAAAGAGATAAGATTTATGCAAACTCATGACCATTTTTATGCCTTAGAAAGAGAAGCAATAGCTTTAAGCAATAATCCTAGTCATATTCCTTGAAATCATGAATCTGGTCTTTATGTTATACAACTCATGATATATGTGCTCATGTTTCTTACTGTGCCCAGTCCTAATAAATCATGTCATGTTATGTTATTCCTAAAACGACTCTTAATTTATGATCTAGACATTTAATATCTAAAGGATTTTGTGCCTATTTTAGTGTATCTTACATCTCAGGCCTCACCTTAAGTAGATTAACTAGCATAAGTTACAATCAATTAGTGTTACTCCCGTTCATGATGCTCATGTCTAGTCCCTCAATGAACCTCCTCATGATAGGATGATTATGGTTATGGAAGTGTAGTAATGCCTTAGATAAGGGAGTAGATGTTCTTGATTGTGAAAGTTTTGAAGTGATTATTCGAGCTAAGGTTATAGGTGAAGAGGGAAAAAAGAGATTAACTTTTATCATGTGAAATAATTAGGAAGGGTATATATGGCGAATATCTTTGTAAGAGTGATTGAAGTTACTGGATTTTTTTAGTGGGGAGATCCATAAAGTGGTATAGTAAAGATAGGCTTAAATGTTGTGATTGATGAATATTCATACCAATGTGCTATGTGGTTAATACTCCTTGATTTAAGACCTGAGGTTGTTTGATTATAGTGATTAGGTGAAGTAATATTCTTGAAGGGATGTAAAGTATAGGGTCCCATTGTTTAAGCTAGCACCTTTTAACTCAGGGTTAGGCTTCAACATGAAAATGTTATACAACAGAACTTAGACTCTTGAAGTTAGGTGTGTTGTGGGGGGATTGTAAGTTGGAAATGATGAAGTGTGTTATATAGTTTGTAGAGCATAGTCGGGTAGTGTCACTAAATTTATGGTCTATTGGTTGTATCATGTAAGGTGGAGGAGACTTCTATTCCTATGTCCCGTAAAATCCTATTTCGCGTTAAGTATCACATAAGTCAAAACCTATGATCGCCAAATTAACTCACGTCTTATGTCATGATGATTATAATCCATAGAACTCATGTGCAAGGTCATCTCTATGTCAATTCTTATTATCTCACTCTTCGTGCTTACAATTCATTGGGGGTTATCATGAAGCTCTTTTGATGCCTTTGCATGTTTTGTTGAGGGGGAATTCCTTACATGAAGTTACGTACTTTATTTCATATTTATAGAGCTTCAACAAGTTCCTACCCATCATTCGAGGGTGAATGATTCCAAGGAGTAGATAATGTAACACCCCACATTTTTTAGCTAGAGTTCGAACCGTCTTTCCTACGTATATAGACCCGAACCTAATTATTTCTAATTATATATAAGTGTGAATAATAATTCTTTAGGGTGTAAGAATCTTCGGAGATGGATTGAAGTCAAAATATCTCCTAGCTCAAAGTTAAGTTGAGCACTTTCCTACCTATTAAATTTTAGTATACGATTTTTCTTGTGTCAAAAATACAACGACCATTAAGCCTAGAATATAATGAGTTATGTATCCCATTATATATCAAATTAAATCCCTTTGAGTCCTCTTTCCAACTTAACTGATCTTTAATCAATACGGGTTTGGAGTCAAAAGTTATGAGTGATTTAGTGAGACACTGTCCAAAGTGCATAAATGGGGTTACGAGGCAATGTTGGTGCATCGCGTTTGGAGTCGCGAGGCAAAGATCTTGCTTCGCGTTTGGGTCTGCGGTATGATTTTTCTGTCCCATATGTTAAAACACGGTTTTCCCACTTTAAATCAAGGGAAAAATAGTCCTCCTCCCCCCCCCTAACTCCCACAGTTCATCGTATAACCCTAAATTCATTGAAAAACTAATTAAAAACCCCCCAAACTCTCATTCTCTTCCTCTTAAGAACATCAAGAAGGGGTTTCTGAATTTTAAAGGTTGTAAATTCCAAACTCAAGGTTATTATTTAATTTTTCTCCGTCAAAGATATGTAAAACTATCTTAATATTCATGGGCTTGAAAAGTATGTTTTATAATACTCAATACTCTAAATTGTATTTATATGTATATGGTAAGGCTTTGAAAATTTATTGAGAAAGCATAATTTATTAAACTACTTTCTATGATAGATTTATGAATTTACTATGGGGTTTTGATGGAATTGAAAAGTGATTTGTGTATACACGTTATGGATTTTGAAGTATTTGAAGTGATTAAACTATGAACCCTATTTTCGTGATAATGATTATGAAATTGACAATTGTGGTGGATTTCCAAATGAATACGGAAAGGTTGATGCTTCCGAATGCTCTTTTAATAAGTTATGGACTAACTCCTTATATGATTTTGGAGAGCAGTTAATGTATTTCAAAACACTTTGGTTTATCATGAAAACTTATATGAATTATGAAAGAAACGACCACCTAAGAGTTATGTCTTGAAAGAAATTTGTTTTGACTAAACTTATATGTCCTTTTTGAAAGAGAACTCTTCGTAATGCTTGAATCAATTACGGTGGTCAATAATAAGTTTTTAAATAAGAAGGGCTATGATATGATATGGATATGATATGACTTGCAAGTCTAAGTATAATGATACCTTGCTATGAAATGCCATTAATAGAATAAGAGATGAACCTTTATAAGTATGAATAATGATTTAAAGATGTTAAAAAGAGGCTAAAAGAGAGTTAGATGGTTACCCGAAGAAGGTACGAGTTCAGATAACTCATTGCCGAAAATCGTATTTTGCTGATTTATAATATGTCATCCTACATGGGAGGATAATTAGGATATCTCACATAGGGATGCCTACGGTATACTCACGTGGGGGTATATCAATTTATGAAAACCTCAATCCTTGCGGCAAACTTGGATTGAGGACTCGGCCGCCGAGTTAAGGGAAGATTTCATATAGCCCGTGGGATTGTAGAAGGTAGGGTGCACCATCTTGCTAGGAACTAAATCAAAGAGTTGATTCAATGATTTTACAAGAATGATTTGAAGCTCTTTAATTATGCCCATGTGTTTTTATATATATTATGCTAAATTTTTTCCACAATGCTCTCGATTATTTATATGAATTATAAGTTGTTTTGGATTGTTCTGCATACCAATACATTCCAAGTAATGACCATCCTCGTGGTGGCTGCATTCTCTTATAATGTTGGTTTTGACGCACAGTCCATTGGTCCACAACATCTGTAGAACATTGGGGTATGATAGAGTTGGTGAGTCATCCATCTTTCGGAAGGCATTTATTCATCTATTGACTTCTTTCAGTTTGTGGTCCAGCTAGGGGCCTTGTCCCAGCCTAGACAGTTAGTATTCAGTTTATGCCATTTTTTTAACTGTTCCATAGAAATTGAAATAGCAAGTTATTTAAGAAAAAAATCTACAAATAACTAAATTACAAAAAAATAAATATAAAGTTATAAAACTTCTACAAAATAACCCATAAAAAATCATAAATTCCCATTCATGTGTATTAATTTGAAGACATAACATTAACATTCACCAATGTTGTTGAAAAAACACACATCAATATCAATTAGTATTTTAAAGTTATTTTTGATTTAGTACTACTGGTAAAGTTATTGTCATGTGACCAGAAGGTCACGAGTTCAAGCCTGTAAAACAAGGCTCTGCATAAATGCTAATGCACCAAACTACTTTTTCTTTACTATAGTAAAATCAAAATAGGTACTACTAAGGTATATTATTATATATCACCATTATTTCGTGATGTCACCTTTGTCCCCCTTCATTTATATTATTAAAACTAACGATTATAGGATTATATTGCCATATCTTAATTGGCCGTAATTTTGTTTATTTTCTTATCTTTCTATTTTAATTATTTATTTAAAAGTATAATAAATTAAAAAACAAATCGAAAAACAAGTAACAAAATTGTCCCATTTCTCTAGAACTCCAACTGCATGCACCACAGATAAACGTGGGTGTGTGCTTATACATAACAGTTTTTTAAAATTTGAATTCGAATTACAAAAAATTTCAAATCTAACTATCAATATTTTTTTAAAATGGAATTAGAGTTGGTTATTTACAACTGAACATTCACGTATATTTTTACTCCCTCCGTCTCTAGGCATAATTGTGTCTTTCAAAATTTACAGTTTTCTTTCTCTGAAACTCTCATGAATTTTACTTTCACACAAAAACTATACATCCATTCACATATTATATTTGGATTTTCGATTGTTGTCAGACTCTCTCATAGATTCAGTGTAAACTCCAATAATTTTTTCAAAGGAAATTCTTCATTTTAAGTTCGTTTCTCTCTTTTTTACCCCACTGTTTCTGCCTAATATCATGCTTTAATATCCATCAATTTCTTTAATCTTTTATTACTTCTATTTTGTTGAACTAGTTCAATTGTAGGTGCCTCATACGTGTAATTTTTTATTATTCAAAATTAGACGATTTTTTCTATTTCGAAAATTTTTATGAAATGCAAAAACTTCTAATCACTTTTTAAAGATCTTTCACATTTTAATATAATAATGTAAACACAACATATATTTTATTGTAAGCACATATATTTACCACCAGAAGTTTCAAGTGGTTAATGAATCATTAATTTTGCATTTATCATGCAATACCTCTTTTCCTCTCCGCTGCAAGGCTAAGAGACACGCATCGATTTGAATCATATTTGTCATACGATTATTTTTTTTCTATATTTAAAATCTTTTCTTATTTTTAAAGCTAAATCTTTAGAAAATTTTTGATTACTTACTTAAAACATTTAAAAAATTAGTACTTCTTATATTTTTCTTATTCTAATAGATTCATATTTATTTCTAGATTTTTCATATATTCCTAAAATCAACTTTGGTTGATTTAGAATTCTTAAACTAATAAAAAAGGTATTAGTTGTCATTAGTTTTGATCACTTCTAATAAGGAAAGGTTTTACTATAAACATTTAATTAATTTTCAACTCTTAACTATTAGGAAAATAGTGAAAAGACAATTTCGTCTAAAGCAGGGACATAAACATTTAATTAATTTTCAACTCTTAAATATTAGAAAAATAGTGACAAGACAATTTCATCTAAAGCAGAGACTTTTAATGAATGGCAAAAAATTCAAATAATATTCCTAACGTCCTTCACACTTTGAGTAAATAATTTGATTATTTAAAATTGGATGATTTTATCTATTACTAAGATTTTTAATGAAATGCAAAAGTTCTAGACATATACTTTATTGTAATCACATATATATTTTATCACCAGATGTTTCAAGTGGTTAACGAATTTAATATATTGTAGATGTAAATGTAGATTTTTAGACTTTTAAATCTTCTTAAAATTAAATTTAGTTGATTTAGAATTCTTAAACTAATGAAAAATTATTAGTTGTCATTAATTCTGATGACTTTTAGTAAGGAAAGGTTTTACAATAAATATATTAATAATTTTAAACTCTTCAATATTAGGAAAACACAGTGAAAAGACGATTCTGTTAAAAGCAAACACTTTTAATGAAGCGTAAAATATTTCAAACGACATTTCTAAACGCTTCACACTTTTAATATATTATAGATATAGATATAGATATAGATATAGATATAGATATAGATATAGATATAGATATAGATATAGATATAGATATAGATATAGATATAGATAGACAGATAATGCTTGATTTGATATTTCGTTGATCCATTTTTTTAATGGAATGTTTTAGTATTTTGTTTACTTTGTTTTGTGAGAATTAATATTATTGCTTCATGGATGTGAAAGATTTAAATTAGGACGAAATATTGTCAGGAAATCAACCCAGGTCAATGATTCGTGGTGGTAATCTGAAATTGTTAATTTAAAAAGTACTTTTACATTAGTTTATGAGAAAATGGTCAGAAGCCTCCCCAACCTTTACCCCAAATCTCAACATCCTAACTACACACTTATACTTTGCGAGTGTCCTATGACTCCCCTGAACTATTTTAAAATAATTTATTTTTCGGTTTCCCAAGGTATCTCCACAGCCGGCAGCCGTGAGACTAATCCTTCATTCCTCGGTCAGCGCACTAAGCGGTAAAAAACTGGCCACAGAGTTTGCTCTATTCGCCAGAGGCAGGGATCGAACCCCCGACCTCTTGCTTAAGGGACATAGTGCTGAACCACTATGCCAACTCTAGTAGTTTATTTTTAAATGAAATTATTACCCCCCCAATACTGACATGGAAAAAGAGTGTGTTTCACTCTCTTTAAAGAGAGTGAGAACGAAAATAATTTATTAAAAATTTATTTTTAATATTTCTTTAAATAAATATATATAATTTTAATTATTATTTTTCTTTCTTCTTCTTCTTCCTTTCTTCTTCTTCCATTCTTCTTCCTCAATTTTTCTTCTTCTTCTTCTTCAATGACATCCAAGAACTCATCAATGGTATTTCTTCTTCTTCTTCTTCTTCTTCTTCTTCTTCTTCTTCTTCTTCCTCCTCCTCTTTCTCCTCCCCCCCCTCCTCCTAATCCTCCTTTTCTTCCTCTTCTTCTTCCTCTTCCTCTTCCTCTTCCTCTTCCTCTTCCTCTTCCTCTTCTTCTTCTTCTTCTTCTTTTCTTCTTCTTCTTCTTCTTCTTCTTCTTCTTCTTCTTCTTCTTCTTCTTCTTCTTCTTCTTCTTCTTCTTCTTCTTCTTCTTCTTCTTCTTCTTCTTCTTCTTCTTCTTCTTCTTCTTCTTCTTCTTCTTCTTCTTCTTCTTCTTCTTCTTCTTCTTCTTCTTCTTCTTCTTCTTCTTCAATGACATCCAAGAATTCATCAATGCCATTTCTTCTTCTTCTTCTTCTTGTTCAATGGCATCCAAGAATTCATCAATGTCATTTCTTCTTCTTCTTCTTCTTCTTCTTCTTCTTCTTCTTCTTCTTCTTCTTCTTCTTCTTCTTATTCTTCAATGGCATCCAAGAACTCATCAATGGCATCCAAGAACTCAAATTACGTGAGAATATTGAATCAATTCAGATTGAAAAATTCGAATTAATTTTTGGGTTAGAATCATTCCTTAGCTCCCCAAAAATTGATTGACGTTGAGAATGTTGAAATTCATTGAAAAAAACAAAGTTGTCGGAATTTTGAATTTTGCCGGTGCCGTCACTGTCCAACGGCGTTTCATTGCCAGAAATTGTGTACCATTGAAGGCGGTGTCATTTTGTGAAAATCGAATATTTTTTGGACGTTAATTGTTGATTTGATTTTGATAAGATTACCTATTGTGTGAATTCCATATAATTCATTATGCCATTGAAGAGAAAAAAGAAGAAGTTATTGAAGAAGAAGAAGAAGAAGAAGTCATTGAAGAAGAAGAAGAAAAAAAAAATAGAAGAAGAAGAAAAATTGAATGACATATGATGTGGCATGACGTGGAATTATTTTTTATAGTAAAAAAATGTAATATGACATGGAATTACGTGGAATGACACGTGGCAGCGCGTGTAGACCACAAATTGAAATAAAGTTTGGGTATGAGCTTTTAGACGGGAATATATTCCACTTTAAAATAGTTTGGGGGGCTAATAATTCCATTTTAAAATAGTTCAGGGGGTCATAGGACCCCCCGCAAAGTATAAGTGTATAGTTGAGATTTGGGGTAAAGATTAGGGGGGATTTTTCCATTTTCTCTTAGTTTATCCACATTATACTACTGCTAAATAGTATGCTCCTGAAATATTCTAAACATGTTAACCTTTCACAGTTTAAAAATTCAAATTTTTACAGTAATTTATCCATGTTATACACTTCTAAAAATAAAAACTCAAATCATAGGCACACACCAATCCATTCCTCTCTACACAAAATAACAAATACTATACATTAAAATGATTTTTTTCTTAAATAATTTAAAAAATAAATATGGATTATTTCTTATAAGAAAAATAAACGTTAAAAAAAATGTCCAACATACAAGTTGGGTTATTCAACTATGAATATGTATAGTAGTGTATATATTCTTATACTAGTAAATACTATATAGTGACGGTCCGTGCTAGAACGGGCCCAATATATGGTATTCTTTTGTCTTTAAGATAGTCAATTATTAAAATAATTTACATTTTTTAATTATTGTAATTTATAATAGTTTCTCTTCTATTTCAATCTAAGTGACGTTAATATAATAATTGTGGAACTAAAATAGTTTTGAGAGTCAACCAAATTTTTTATGTTATCATTTTGTGTCTATTTTACCTTTTTTTAAAATACTAGTTTAGGTGTGTGCGCCTTAAGCATGTACCTCACTTTAATGAGTTCAAAAATTACATTAAATAGGATATTTGTTTAAATAATAAAGATAAATATAATAATTAAATTTAATATTTTTTGAGTATGTAAAGATGGAGAATTTATTTATTAAACCTGATCTTCACCAAAAATATTTTTAAAAATCAATCAACATTCATCTACCTTCTGTAAATTGCAACAAAACAATACAATGATAAAGACATTAAAATAATACAATTAAATCTAATCTTTACACACAAATTTTTTCTCAAAGTCGTCTGACACTCATCTACCACATGTAAACAATAATAAAATAATACGATAATAGAGATATCAAAATAATACAACTAAACCTAAACTTTACATAAAAAATTCCTCAAAGCCGACCAACATTTATCTATCATCTGTACACTGCAACAAAATAATAAGATAAAAGTGATATCAAAAAAATATAATTAAACTTAAATTTTACACACAAAAATTTCTCAAAGCCGATCAAGATTAATCTACGAACTATAAACTACAACAAAATAACAAACTAATAGAGATATTACAATAATACAATCAAACCTAACCTTTATCTAAAAAAAAATTTCAAAGCCGACCCACATTCATCTAGTATCTGTAAATTAAAATAAAACAATAAGATATAAAATATCAAACAATACAATTAAACCTAACCTTTACACAAGAAATTCTTCAAAGCCAATCAATATTCATCTACGACCTGTAAACTATAAAAAAGAATATAATAGTAATCACAAAGCTTCGATTTTGATCCAACTAATTCTTGTCTGGCAAAAATTTTGACCCTAAAGAATGATTTTGAATGAAAACAAAGAAGATATATATATATACACACATGTTGAATTCTATTATGCTGACAAAAACAATGAAGAAGTTAAGGGTTAGAAAATCAAGCATCCATCAATCTAGACATGCAATCGAATCGAGTTAGATGAGCATCAATCATATTCTCCCAATAGGCAAACCTGTTTGTTCTCTATTTTAACATACATCTCAATATTTATACAAGTATTTTATTAATAGAGTCCTATTTTAGGAGTATTTTTCTAATTGAACAATTGAAAGAAAAATATTAATTAATTCTCCTACCATATATTTTAGGAAGTCTAGTTAATATAATAAATAAAAATTAAATAATAATAAATTAAAAAAATAGTGAAAAGACAGTTTTGTCTAAAGAAGAGTCTTTTAATGAAGGGTAAAAAAGTTCAAATCACTTTTCTAAGGGTCTTCACACTTTTAATATATTATATAGATATAGATAGATTATTAATATTTTAATACTTAGATAACCATAATAATTAATTAGGGGTGATATAGTAAAATCACGATTGAAAGAGCGAAGCAGACATATCTTAAATGACTTATAATAACTAATAAGAAATGATATAATAAATTACTATAAAAAATACTTGTGGAAAAAAAATTTAAGTGAGCCTCATATAAGACGTCAACTTAATTTAAAACATTAAGAGTTAAGTTATCATTTTATGTCTATTTTATTTTTTATTAAATATTATTAAGATGTCTTATAATAATTAATTAGGGGTGATATAGTGAAATTATGGTTGAAGCAGCTGAAGCAAATACGTCATAAATGACTATTTTATTTTTTTATAAATAGATTTAATATTCTAATACATAAATAACTTATAATAATTAATAATTAGGAGTGGTATAGTAAAACTGCGGTCGAAGCAGCTGAAACAGACATGTCAAAAATGTCTATTTTACTTTTTAAATTAAATATTATTATTTTTCTAATATCTAAATGAATTATAATAATTAATTAAGGGGTGATATAGTACGGTTGAAGCAGGCAGCACAAGCAGGCATGTCAACCTAATCACGAAACTTTTTCTTCTATTTTAATTCAGTGACACCGATATAGTTTTGAGAGTTAGCCAAATATTTTATATCTTTTAAATTTTTTAAGTTATTAATTATTGTGATTTATAATTTATTTTTTACATATTTGTTTGAAATATATAACAGATTAAAAGAAAATTTTATGGCATTGATAGTCAATTACATTCCTTAAATAATCTAAGTTTCTAATTATTGTGATTTATAATACTTTTTCTTCTTAAAATTTAAGTGATACTAATATAATTTGAAGAGTCTATCAAAAATTTTATATCTTTTAAATTTTTAATTGTTAATTATTGTAATTTATAATATTTTTATGTAATTTTTTTAAAAATATATAACAAGTTAAATAAAATAAGACAAATAAATTCATTAGAGGGAAAAGGACCAATGGAGAAGTGTCAAAGCAGGCAGCAGGTCAACATGCCTGCTTTGGCACTGCTGCATTAGGCCCTTTGCCCAGTTATTCGAAAGTTGTCTTCACTACACATAACCAATTTACATATCTTGATCTTTTAAACCAATTTAATCTATGTAGAAATTGAAAAAGTGAATTACGGATGGATAGAAACCCCCAGTAAGCAATCTAATAGAAAGGATCCAATTCTTCCATTAAAATCAGAAAACCCCATCTAAACAATTCAATCTACTTACAAAACAGAATCCAAATTCAGTCTTTTCTTGTATTAGAATTAAAAAATATAAAAGCCAAAACCTATAACCTAGAAAGTCAAAAAAGTGACAATCAAAAATTAAAGATGGTATAATATGAAATAATTTTTGGCAAGAAATCATAACTACAGACAAAAGCCAGAAAAGGTGAGTGTCCTTTATCCATCTTCTCCTTTGTTAAAGTAGATAGAGGAAGCTGAACACATTGCCACGCGTGTGTAGAAGCTTGAGATGTTACACGTATATCTATTTGTACAGTATAATGACCAAATTATCCTTATCAAAAAATTAAATGACATCTGCCAGACACGTCCACATTTATTTGTTACACTAGGTATCCAAGGGCGCATGCTAGCACGGGCCCAATATGTGTTTTTTTTGTCTTAATTTATGTGACACAAATAGAATTTAGATAATCAATAATAGTTAAAATATGTTTTTAGATATTTTAAACTATTAATTATTGTTATTTTGTAATATTTTTTATGAAATTTTTAAATAATATATGTTACTCTTTTTGTCCTAAATTCACAGCGTTAATAATCAATTATATTTTAAAATAATTTAAACTTTTAATTATTGTTATTTATAATACTTTTACGTCTATTTCGATTTAAGTGACAAGTGATATAGCAAAATTGCAATAAAAAAAATACTTGTGGAAAAAATTTAAGTTGACCTCATATAAGATGTCAAGTAAATTTAAAATATCAAGAGATAATTAATTATTTTATGTCTATTCTATATTTTTTATTAAATATTGTTAATTTGAATACTTAGATGACTTGTAATAATTAATTTGGGGTATTATAGTAAAATTACAGTTGAAACAACTTAAGAATCATATCATAAATGTCTATTTTACTTTTTTTTATTAAACATGATTAATTTCTAATACATAAGAGTCAACCAAATATAACGATTGAATTAATGAACAAACTTGTCTTAAATGACTCATAATAACTAATTAGAAGTAATATAAAAAAAGTGTTGTAAAAAATATTTGTGAAAAAAATTTAACTGGGCTTCGTACAAGACGTCAAGTTAATTTAAATATCAAGAGTTAATTATCATTTTATGTTTATTTTATTTATATTAAATATTATTAATTTTTTAATACTTAGATGACTTATAATAATTAATCTATATTATTTTTATAAATATTATTAATATTTTAATACTTAGATGACTTATAATAATTAATCAGGGGTGATATAGTAAAATTATGGTTGAAATAGTTGAAGCAGACATGTCATAAATGCCTATTTTTCTTTTTTAATTAAACATTATTAATTTTCTAATACGTAAATGAAATATAGTAATTAATTAGGGGTAATATAGTAAAATTGCAGAATAAGTCGGCATGTCGATGAACACGTACAGTTGAAACTGCTGAAGCAGACATGTCATTATTATTTATTTTATCTTTTTATTAAATATTATTAATTTTTTAATGCATAAATGTGATATGTTGATAATGATCATGCTACGTTTAGATCATTATCTGAAAATGATTTGGCTCCTTACAGAGAATCTCATAGATTCATGCATATCAGTTTAATACAAGTTGCTTTTAAACCATTAACTTTAAGAGGTATACCTGAAAGCTTTATAGTATCTTTACGAGATGGTAGAAACAAAGATTGGAAAAAGTCTCTTATAGAGACTGTCCAAACAAACTTGCCTTATGGTCCTGTTTATTTTAATGCTTATCCTAATTTGCAGATGTCTCTGAATGATGAGAATTCTTTAAATATTTTAATATTAAGCATTAAATTGCATGGTTATAATTATATGCCAGGTACTAAGGTTATATGTATTTGTTATAGAATTTACTAAAAACCTCTTTATACTTTAAATCCTACGTGTAAAATGATGGATTTTAAAAATGAAACTATTACAATAGAAACTAATTTTGGTAGGTCCAAAGTTATCACTAGACGGCCTATTAAATGAGATGAAATTGATTTTCTCAAAGAGTGGATTCTTTAGGATGCAACTCCTCCTCAGAATGAATCAAAAAGCAAAATTACAAAGGTTGAACAAACCGCTGACGGTACTGTAAGATCAGATTTTCTGATCCTATGCCTCTAATGAATAGAGTTGATAATTTGAGTGTTACATCAAGGTTGACTAGGTCGATATCTTCTTATATTTCTCCTATTGATTATATTTTTAACTCACTATCTAGACCATCTACTTCTCAAATAAGAGAAAGTACTAGATTTAATAGTATTAGAATTGACAAAGATGATATTACTAATATTATTCCTGATATGGATCCAACTAAATCCAAAATGAATTTTCCCACAGGTTTAAAATGAATCAAAATAAAATTGATTTTAGTCCGCGATCACCGACAAGAAAAAGAATCTCGAATGAGTTCTTTAAACCAAGATGGGAACTTTTTAGAAAATGATTTTTCTAAAACTTTAATAAGGATATTCAATTTCTTTTTTTTTTTTTTACATAATTCTAGATATTCAGAATTCATATGGAAAGGTCATGCCATAGTTGGGATATTACCCTCTTGAAAGCTGTCTTCATATGAAAGACTAACCACTTGTTTTTTTCTTTGCCAAAAAGCATTTGGATGGTCCCCGCATATTTCAAATGAAAACTGATTTTTAGAAAATCTATTTTCTCCATTAATTTAGGATTTTGTAAAGTTTGTTCTAATGTCAAGCTGCAAATTTCATTTTTCAAAAAACTATTATTGTAAATCTATGCCATGAGACCATAATATTATTGGGTGATTTGATTCTTATTCATGTAATCCTTGCCATATTATACTAGTAGCTTAGTATGTTATAGTTCAACATTAAGTGTTTAGCCTATCATATGTGCTAATCTAAAGTAATGAAAATAAAATAAATAAAAGAAAATTAGAATACCTTAAAAAATAAGGGTCTGACCAGTACCTGGCGAAAATTTACAAAAAGCTTTATTAGAAGAGAAATATGATTACAGAGAGAGAGTAGTAGAGAAAGGTGGTTTCTAAAACCTGTCTGTAACAAGAAAAATGAGATCCTCTTATAGAGGATTCTCTAAATGAAAAGACAAAACTAAAAAGTTGGCCTTTACTATTACTACTTGTCCTTTACTATTACAAAAATGACCTTTACTTTATGAAAGTTGGCCTTTACTGTAGACTTTATAAAAGCCTTCCATCATCACATGATGTTGTCCCCAATAATGCCTTTTGTGGGGTCTTATTATATTTTATTTCATATCTATTTTTTCCCTTTGACTTTTTCTGATTTGAAAAATTCTTTCATTGTGTCTTTGAATTTCTTCATGTATTCATCCAAGTCAAGTTCTTCATTGCTCTTAATACGTTGGGATTCCCCTTCTAGACAGTCGTCTTCATTATTCATGGTATGACTAACAGATGCCATGGGTACGTCTGATGTGTTTTCCATATCTAGATTTCTCATTAAATCTCTTTACTTCTTTCATGTAGGAGGCAATCATCTCGGACCTTGATATGATTCCCTTCTTCATTTGAAGTCTTTTGGCAATACTTTTGAAAGGACTGATTTCATCCATTTCATGTGATGGTGCCATAGCTCTTTGTTCTTTGTATCGGACTATAACATCTTTGATAGAGTCAGCTATTCCTTTACCATGAATATGTCCATCTGCCCTTTTTTGATTCAATTTGTTCCAGAGTTTTAAATAAAAATTTTCATAAGACATTGAAAGTTATTAAGATTCCATTTTACTTTCACGGACCACTTCATAATCCATGGGATGAAAAATTCAATAAAGAAATACATCGTAGATATTTCTTTAAAATACATATTATCTTTTTCTAATTTGAGAAGCATTGGAGATACTTCAGCCCAATCAGTGTATAAACTTTTAAAATATTCTAGTAAAATTTTTACCGAAGGACTGTAATAGATCCACCATTGTGCAAACCAATTTGGAATGCTTTGTTTAAAAATATTTCCACAAATTTTTATAAATTATGAATGTTTCCTATTAGGATTTTCATATAATAAGGTTTTATTAAAACCTTCGACATAATCCTAGTAATTGAATTTTACTGAGACTTTTTGATCTAGATGCAAGTATTCCTTTTCTTTGAGAGTGCTCAGTGCCCACTCATCTGGAGTAAAAAAAATTTCGATAATGATTTTGGAAAAAACTATAATCTTTTTTATATTAGCGGCCGTATAAAAATTTTGAATTTCAGCTGACCTAATTTGAGATAATATAGTCTCAAAATGCATTCTGTATTTATATACAATAGTGGTGTAGGATGTATTATCCAAATATTATTGCATTAACTGCCACAGATCATCTTGCCATTTGAGATCATTGTGTTCCAAGATGAGTATAACTTCATCTTCTACATTTTGTTCATACAGTTCAATGTTCTCATTATTATCATCTGTTAGAGCACTGGAATATGAAGGGACAACGTTTTTCCATTTTTTGGATTTCATAAAATTCAAGAATTCCTAATACATCTGTTGATCTTTATTAAGATCAAATGATCCTGCAATATTCGTGGTTATTAGCCTTTGGTTTCTCATTTGAGGATGGATATTTCCTCTGCCTCTAGTTGATCTACCTCTGCCCTTGTCTCTATTAGAGGAGGTTTATCCTTGAGATGCCATCCTGTATAACATAAACGACATTAGTTCAAATATTCTCTGGTGATAATGTTGGAAAGACTATTGTCATACCCCTTTAAATATTGTATTTCAAAATCAAATAGAGATAATAAAGCTTGCTATCATGCCAAAGTTTGTTTAGAAATATTATGTTTACAATCCTTATTAAAGATGAATTTTGTTGACTAACAATCAGTTTTTATTAAAAAAATTTGATTGTATAAATCCCATTGAAATTTTAAAACATATTTTACTATTGCTAGAATTTTCTTTGCAATAGTTACACAATTCTTTTGACTGAAATTCCATTTTTCTGAATAAAACTGGATAATATAAGTCTGTTTATCCTGGGGGGAGTATTGTTTTAGAATTCCATCATAGCCAATATCAGAAGCATCAATTTCAATTATTTTTTTCCAGTTGGGATTGGCCAATGTAAGACATGGTAGGTTATTAATCTTTGCCTTTATATTTTTTACAGCGAGAGTATGACTCTCTGTCCATGCATTTGGACTTTTCTTTAGTCTATCATATAATATAGTTGTATCTTTTTCAATGTCCTTTATAAAAGGAGATATATAATTCAAACTTCTCAAAAACCTCTACAATTGAGTTTTATCAGTTATAACATATGGATATTTAGAAGAAAATTCAATGCTTCTATTTAAAAAAACTATTTTCCCTTAGTCAATATTATGACCTAAGAACCTCACCTTTGTCTGAAAGAGGAACATCTTGGGTTTCGATATTACTAACTCATTCTGTAGAATGATCTTCCTGAAAAGATCTAAATGTTTGAAGTGTATCTCTATATTTTTTACTGACAAGGTAGACATTCATCTTCAAAAGTCATATAATCTTCATTGTGGAGGACTCTTAGATATTTATCCATCATGAATAGTCTTCCTCATTTTCACTTTGGTCCGAGATAGAATTGTCTGGAGAGGAATTAAGCAATATTTTGCACAAAAAATCTTTTATTTCTTTATCTATCCTGAGGCTCTTAATTTTTTTCTTGACTTTGCAATATTTTGCAAAGTGGACTGCTCTACCACATTTGTAGCAAGCATTAGGCTTCTTGGATTTGATAAAATCTTTCTGGCTTTATAATCCTTTTTTCTTCTATATTTTTTCTCAATTCTCTTATTCTTTCTATTCCCGGAGAATTTCCTCTTCTTATGCCTATAAGGCTCTTTTGAACTTTTAGGAATATCTATGGCATATTGTTCACAGAATTCTCCTAGTTGTTGTCTTTCATTAAGACGATATTTCTTAACTTGATGATTTAGTTTAATCTCATTACATAAGGATAGGCCTTCTTCAGTAAAATTATTGATTAAATTTTCATAAATGTACTCATCATGGTTAATACTTAAGGAAGGTCTTCGAAAAGCTTTTCTAACCCTTTTAGCAAATAACATTGGAAGACCATCAAAATATTTGAACTTCCAGTGAGGCCTATTACTCTCTGTCAATTCCATGACTCTGGATAAGAATACATCTTTATACCATCTAAAAGATGTGAGAGTCTTACATCTCAGATGTTGGAGCATAATCCTGAAAGTCTCACTATTGTCAGACCATCTTCCTGAAAAGTACTCCACAATATTAAGTACTAAAGTATAAACAGCATTAAGGACAGGTTGTCCTTGTTATATTTTTACCGTGTGAATTTTTTTTGTATGTTGGTCTAAAGTGAGATAATTATCCCACCAGCCTTTCAGCTGACCAGTAAAACCTGCAGTATTCATTTCTGTAATAGTTTTATCATTATTTTCCTTATGAACCTTACAAATTGTATTGTACATCAACATTTGATGTATTACTATCGAAATTTGTCTCTCAGTGAAACCATTTATATTTCATTCATAGATTTCTTTTCCACTAAAGTTATTAGGAATAAGCAATTCTTGTTCTTCCAAAAGAATATCCTGGGGAGTTGGTCTAGGATAGTAGAACATCCTTTGGATTGGCTTCCTCACAATTTTTTCTAAGATTTTATTAATCTTAGTGGGGCCTGATTTGTCGACCTCTAATCTATCATCATTGTGGATATGATTTATTTTTAACCAACTAAATTTTTCTATGTCTTCTAAGTCGCTGCTTTCCTTAAAATATCTAATATCAAGGGGAAGCTGAATACTAGTAGTAGAAATAGAAACTTTATCTTTTTGCTCAGTATTATTAAGCTCTATTTTCTTTAATTCAGAAAAATCTTATCAATTCTGTCATGTATGGAAATAATTTGTTCACCCAATATGCTCATATAAATATTAGCATAATTATATTATATTAACATAACATTCACATGTTGAGATGTAATAAGAGAAGTATCATTCTCAAGCAATTTAGCAAATGTCGTAAAATATACTACTTTATTATCCTTTTCAATTTAAAAAGATTGTTGAGGAGGAAAGACTGATGTGGTGATTTCAGCAGTACAATACGTACATACTACTACTACTATTGTTTCTACCATTACTATTAACTATTATTATTATTTTAATAATTTTTTATCTTTCCGTAATATGTAAATAAATTATATTTAAATATATTTTATAAAATTTAAATTTTAAAAGAGATAAGTTTAAAATAGTATATGTTTAATAGAATCCTTTAAGCTAATGATAATTCTTTTTAAAAAAGAAATCTAATATTTTTAAATTCAAATATTCCTATCCTTTAATTCAAAAAAAATTCTACTACTACCACGTTTTTTCCCTCAAAATAAAAAGCAATACAATTTGTGTATTATTACTACTATTAATTATTGCTTATTATAATATTATTATTAAAATAAACTCTCTCTCTCTCTCTCTCTCTCTCTCTATATATATATATATATATATATATATATAATTCTAGTTATTAAAATAATGTATATCAAATTCAAATACTTAATCTTTCAATTCAAATTTTTTATTACAATATATTTAACTTTTTATTAAAATATTTTTAATTTTGTCCTAAAAACCACCACGTGGCTATTTTAATATGTTGCCACTTGGCATCTTGTATTGTTTTAGTTTTTCTTTAATATATATATATAGAGGCACTTGACATCTAGTCTTATTTTAGTTTTGCTTTTATATATATAGAGAGGCACTTGACATCTTGTCTTGTTTTAGTTATGCTTTTATATATATAGATTTTTAATTTTGTCTTAAAAACTGTCATGCAACTATTTTAATATGTTGCCACTTGACATCTTGTCTTGTTTTAGTTTTGCTTTTATATACATAAATATAGTTTTTTAATTTTGTCCTAAAAAATGCCACGTGACTATTTTAATATGTTGCCACTTGGCATCTTGTCTTGTTTTAGTTTTGCTGTTATATATATAATATATAGATTATTATTATTAATATTATTATTATTATTATTGTTATTAAATGAAATAGTTAGAATTTATTTAGTATTTTTCAACTATGCGTTCCTAACTTTAAGATAATGAATTTTTTTAATGCTTCTACAATCTTAATATTTTTAAATACAACTATTTAATATCCTTTAATAAACACTTTTTATTACAATGACTTCCAAACTTTTTATTTGATGATTAGTGTTGGAGCAATGAGTTTGTAGCACCTCGAGGGTTTGGGAAGTCTAAATTGAGCTTAAAACAAGCCTACATAGTCCTTAGATCGAGTATAAGATACCCCGAGATGAGTTCTAGTGCATTAGGGAAAGTTTGGGCATGGAAGAGAGGTTGTGCATCGCAAAGGGGTGGTTTTGCGTTGGATTCTCACCACAAGAGAGCTCGTGAGGTATCACTGCCATAGCTTCACGTTGGGCTATACGTTGCGAAGGTACTGCTTCTTATTATGCTTCGCGCCGTGAAGCTGGAAGTTTGCATTGGTCTTCATACTACAAACCTCCCTTCTTTCATCAACGAAACTTTATTTTTAAAGTATTTAAAGGTTATTTTGGTCATTTTATATCCTATAGACAGTCCAATCTTTTCATAACCCATTTTTAAGCCTTGAAACTTTTATATTCTGTCAAAAGGGTCACTCTTTATTCCTAAACTAAGGTCGAAACGCAGGGAGGTAAGAGTTTAAGCTTGGAGGCTAGAGAAAGTTAAGAGTAGTGCCCCTGGGAGAAATGTCTTAACAAGAAGTTAGTACTTTTCATTTATAGTTTATTAGGGTGAGTCTGACGTTCTTGTGTATAGTGATACCCCCTTTGTGATTGAGAGTTGTGGATAAAGATTCGATAAGAAGATATGTACGCAAGTCTACGATTGTGACTTTGATCTAAGAAGTAGATGATGAACTAAGATAGTTCTTGAATTTTCTCATGGTGGAAAGTTTCTGGAAAGAGTCATGATAAATATATTCCTATTCATGCAAACTCTTCCTATTTTAATTAAGAGGATATCTACCAATGTCCTATGTATTCAAGATATGCTTATGCCTAAGGTTTGAGTTCTCTACTCAACTTATGTCCATATTCTGACCTCCAAACTAAAAGAAATAATGTCTCTCTACAATATAAAATTTCAAATATTCAAGATCTATGTTGTGATGCCCGTGATCTATTAATCCATGTCTCATATCATGCTTAGTTCTAAGAAACTATGCTTTCTATATATTACTAATTCATTTTATGTCGAGTCTATCCCAAAGAGATAAGATTTATGTAAACTCATGACCATTTTTATTCCTTAGAAAGAGAAGCAATAGCTTTAAGCAACAATCCTAGTCATATTCCTTGAAATCATGAATCTGGTCCTTATGTTATACAACTCATAATATATGTGCTCATGTTTCTTACTATGCCCAATCCTAATAACTCATGTCATGTTATGTTATTCCTAAAACGACTCTCAATTTATGATCTAGACATTTGATATATGAAGCATTTTGTGCCTATTTTAGTGTATCTTACATCTCAGACCACACCTTGAGTAGATTAACTAGCATAAGTTATAATCGATTAGTGTTACTCCCGTTCATGATGCTCATGTCTAGTCCCTCAATAAACCTCCTTATGATAGGATGATTATGGTCATGGAAGCATAGTAATGCCTTAGATAAGGGAGTAGATATTCTTGATTGTGAAAGTTTTGCTGTGATTATTCGAGCTAAGGTTGTAGGTGAAGAGGGAAAAAGAAGATGAACTTTCATCATGTGAAATAATTAGGAAAGGGATATATGGCGAATATCTTTGTGAGAGTGATTGAAGTTGCTGGATTTTTTCAGTGGGGAGATCCATAAAGTGGTATAGTTAAGAAAGGCTTAAATGTTGTGATTGATGAATATTCATACCAATGTGCTATGTGGTTAATACTCCTTGATTTAAGACCTGAGGTTGTTTGATTATAGTAATAAGGTGAAGTAATTTTCTTGAAGGGATGTAAAGTACAGGGCCCCATAGCTTAACTAGCACATTTCAACTCAAGGTTAGGCTTTAACATGGAAATGTTATACAATGGAACTCGGACTCTTAAAGTTAGGTATGTTGTAGGGGGATTGTAAGTTGGAAATGATCAAGTGTGTTATGTATTTTATAGAGTATAGTCGGGTAGTGTCACTAAATTTATGGTCTATTGGTTGTATCATGTAAGGTGGAGGAGACTTCAATTCCTATGACCTGCAAAATCCTATTTCATGTTAAGTATCATATAAATCAAGACCTATGATCACCAAATTAACTCATGTTTTATGTCATGATGATTATAATCCATAGAACTCATGTGCAAGGCCATCTCTATGTCAATTCTCATTATCTCACCCTTCGTGCTTACAATTCATTAGGGGTTATCATGAAGCTCTTTTGATGCCTTTGCATGTTTTGTTGAGGTGAATTCCTTACGTGAAGTTACGTACTTTATTTCATATTTATAGAGCTTCGACAAGTTCCTACCCATCATTCGAGGGTAAATGATTCCAAGGAGTAGATAATGTAACACCCTACATTTTTGGGCTAGAGTTCGAACCATCTTTCCTACATATATAGACCCGAAACTAATTATTTCTAATTATATATAAGTGTGAATAATAATTCTTTAGGGTGTAAACAACTTCGGAGATGGATTGAAGTCAAAATATCTCCTAGTTCAAAGTTAAGTTGAGCACTTTCCTACCTATTGAATTTTAGTATACGATATTTCTTGGGTCAAAATTACAACGACCATTAATCCAAGAATATAATGAGTTATGTATCCCATTATATATCAAATTAAATTCCTTTGAGTCCTCTTTCCAACCTAACTGACCTTTAATCAATACGTGTTTGAAGTCAAAAGTTATGAGTGTTTTAGTGAGACACTTTCCAAAGTGCATAATTGGGGTCGCGAGGCAATGTTGGTCCATCGCGAGGCAAAGCTCTAGCTTTGCGTTTGGGTCCGCGGTTTGATTCTTCTATCCCATATGTTAAAACATGTTTTTCTCACTTTAAATCAAGGGCAAAATGGTCCCCCCTCCCCCTCTCCCCCTCATAACTCCCATAGTTCGTCATATAACCCTAAATTCGTTCCAAAACTAATTGAAAAGCCCCGCAAACTCTCATTCTCTTCCTCTCAAGAACATCAAGAACGGGTTTCTGAATTTTAAAGGTTGTAAATTCCAAACTCAAGGTTATTATTTAATTTTTCTCCGTCAATGATATGTAGAACTATCTTAATATTCATGGGCTTGAAAAGTATGTTTTATAATACTCTAAATAGTATTTATATGTATATGGTAAGGCTTTGAAAATTGATTGAGAAAGCATAATTTATTAAACTACTTTCTATGATAGATTTATGCATTTACTATGGGGTTTTGATGGAATTGAGATGTGATTTGTGTATATACGGTATGGATTTTGAAGTTTTTGGAGTGATTAAACTATGAACCCTATTTTCGTGATAATGATTATGAAATTGACAATTGTGGTGGATTCCCAAATGAATACGGAAAGGTTGATGTTTCCGAATGCTCTTTTATTAAGTTATGGACTGACTCCTTATATGATTTTGGAGAGCAGTTAATGTATTTCAAAACACTTTTGTTTATCATGAAAACTTGTACGGATTTTGAAAGAAACGACCACCTAAGAGTTATGTCTTGAAAGAAATTTGTCTTGCCTAAACTTGTATGTCCTTTTTGAAAGAGAACTCTTCGTAATGCTTGAATCAATTATGGTGGTCAATAATAAGTTTTTGAATAAGAAGGGCTATGATATAATATGTATATGATATGACTTGCAAGTCTAAGTATAATGATACCTTGTTATGAAATGCCCTTAATAGAATAAGAGATGAACCTTTATAAGTATGAATAATGATTTTAAGATGTTAAAAATGAGCTAAAAGAGAGTTAGATGGTTACCCGAAGAAAGTACGATTTCAAATAACTCATTGCCGAAAATTGTATTTTGCTGATTTATGAAATATCATCCTACATGGGAGGATAATTAGGATATCTCACATAGGGATGCCTACGGTATACTCACATGGTGGTATATCAGTTTATGAAAACCTCAATCATTGCCGCAAACTTGGATTGGGGGCTCGGCCTCCGAGTTAAGGAAGGATTTCATATAGCCCGTGGGATTGTAGAGGGTAGGGTGCACCATCTTGCTAGGAACTAAATCAAAGAGTTGAGTCAATGATTTTACAAGAATGAGTTGAAGCTCTTTAATTATGCCCATGTGATTTTATACATATTATGCTAAGTTGTTTCCACAATGCTCTCGATTATTTATATGAATTATAAGTTGTTTTGGATTGTTCTGCATACCAATACATTCCAAGTAATGACCGTCCTCGTGGTGGTTGCATTGTCTCATAATGTAGGTTCTGACGCACAGTCCATTGGTCCACAATATCAGTAGAACATCGGGGTATGATAGAGTTGGTGAGTCGTCCATCTTTTGGAAGTCATTTATTCATCTATTGACTTCTTTCAGTTTATGATCCAGCTAGGGGTCTTGTCCCAGCCTAGTCAGTTAGTATTCAGTTTATGCCATTTCTTTAACTGTTCCATAAAAATTGAAATAGCAAATTATTTGAAGAAAAAATCTACAAATAACTAAATTACCAAAAAAAAAATATAAAGTTATAAAACTTCTACAAAATAGCCCATAAAAAATCGTAAATTCCCATACATGTGTATTAATTTGAAGACATAACATTAACATTCACCAGTGTTGTTGAAAAAACACACATCAATATAAATTAGTATTTTAAAGTTATTTTTGATTTAGTACTATTGATAAAGTTGTTGTCATGTGACCAGAAGATCACGAGTTCAAGCCTGAAAAATAAGCCTCGGCATAAATGCTAGTGCACCGAACTGCCTTTTCTTTACTATAGTAAAATCAAAATACGTACTACTAAGGTATATTGTTATATATCACCATTATTTCGTGATGTCAACTTTGTTCCCCATCATTTATATTATGAAAACTAACGATTATAGGATTATATTACCATATCTTAATTGACCGTAATTTTATTCATTTTCTTATTCTATTTTAATTATTTATTTAAAAGTAAAATGAATTAAAAAACAAATAGAAAAACAAGTAAGAAAATTGTCCCATTTCTCCAGAACTACAACTGCATGCACCAAAGATAAACGTGGGTGTGTGCTTATACATAACAGTTTTTTAAAAATTGAATTCGAATTACAAAATTTTTTAAATCTAACTATCAATATTTTTTTTGGGAAAAAATTCAGAAATTGTATACTTATCCCCTTAATTAAAAGTTTTATGGCAATAGTTTCATAATTACATAATATAACAAGTTATATTTTGTATTTTTGCAAACTGTTGCTACAAAAATACAAATACATATGATTTTTACTGCCCTTATCATCGATATATATTTTGTATTTTTGCAAACTGTTGCTACAAAAATACAAATACATACAAATACATATGCTACAAAATGTAATTTGATAAAAGTGTTGCTATTTTTTGTAATTTAATACTTAAGTATTCTACTTTATGTATTTTTTCCTTTTTTAATATGGAATTAGAGTTGGTTATTCACATATATTTTTACTCCCTCCATCTCTAGGCATAATTGTGTCTTCCAAAATTTACAGTTTTCTTTCTCTAAAACTCTCATGAATTTTACTTTCACACAAAAAAATATACATCCATTCACATATTATATTTGGATTTTCGATTGTTGTCAGACACTCTCATAGACTCAGTGTAAACTCCAATAATTTTTTCAAAGGAAATTCTTCATTTTAAGTTCGTTTCTCTCTTTTTTACCCCACTGTTTCTGCCTAATATCATGCTTTAATATCCATCAATTTCTTTAATCTTTTATTACTTCTATTTTGTTGAACTAGTTCAATTGTACATGCCTCATACGTGTAATTTTTTTATTATTCAAAATTAGATGATTTTTTCTATTTCGAAAATTTTTATGAAGTGCAAAAACTTCCAATCACTTTTTAAAGATTCTTCACATTTTAATATAATAATGTAAACAGAACATATATTTTATTGTAAACACATATATTTACCGCCAGAAGTTTCAAGTGGTTAATGGATCGTTAATTTTGCATTTGTCATGCAATACCTCTTTTCCTCTCTGCTACAGGCTAAGAGACACACATCGATTTGAGTCATATTTGTCATACGATTATTTTTTTCTATATTTAGAATCTTTTCTTATTTTTTAAGCTAAATCTTTAGAAAATTTTTGATTACTTACTTAAAACATTTAAAAAATTAGTACTTCTTATATTTTTCTTATTCTAATGCATTCATATTTATTTCTAGATTTTTCATATATTCCTAAAATCAACTTTGGTTGATTTAGAATTCTTAAACTAATAAAAAAGGTATTAATTGTCATTAGTTTTGATCACTTCTAATAAAGAAAGGTTTTACTATAAATATTATAAACATTTAATTAATTTTCAACTCTTAAATATTAGGAAAATAGTGAAAAAACAATTTCGTCTAAAGCAGGGACATAAACATTTAATTAATTTTCAACTCTTAAATATTAGGAAAATACTGAAAAGACAATTTCATCTAAAGCAGGGACTTTTAATGAAGGGCAAAAAATTCAAATAATATTCCTAACGTCCTTCACACTTTTAGTATATAATTTGATTATTTAAAATTAGATGATTTTATCTATTACTAAGATTTTTAATGAAGTGCAAAAAGTTCTAAGCATATACTTTATTGTAATCACATATATATTTTATCACCAGATATTTCAAGTGGTTAATGGATTTAATATATTGTAGATGTAAATGTAGATTTATAGACTTTTAAATCTTCTTAAAATTAAATTTAGTTGATTTAGAATTCTTAAACTAAAGAAAAATATTAGTTGTCATTAGTTCTGATGACTTCTAGTAAGGAAGGGTTTTACAATAAATATATTTAATGATTTTCAACTCTTCAATATTAGGAAAAAATAGTGAAAAGACGATTCTGTCTAAAGCAAAGACTTTTAATGAAGCGTAAAATATTTCAAACGACATTTCTAAACTCTTCACACATTTAATATATTATAGATATATATATAGATATAAATATGGATAGATAGATAATGCTTGATTTGATATTTCGTTGATCCATTTTTTTAATGGAATGTTTTAGTATTTTGTTTACTCTGTTTTGTGAGAATTAATATTATTGCTTTATGGATGTGAAAGATTTAAATTAGGATGAAATATTGTCAGGAAATCAACCCAGGTCAATGATTCGTGGTGGTAATCTGAAATTGTTAATTTAAAAAGTACTTTTACATTAGTTTATCCACATTATACTACTGGTAAATAGTATTCTCCTGAAATATTCTAAACATGTTAACCTTTCACAGTTTAAAAATTCAAATTTTTACTGTAATTTATCCATGTTATACACTTCTAAAAAAAAATACTCAAATCATAGGCACACACCAATCCATTCCTCTCCACACAAAATAACAAATACTGTACATTAAAATGATTTTTTTCTTAAATAATTTAAAAAATAAATATGGATTATTTCTTATAAGAAAAATAAACGTTAAAGAAAAATGTCCAACATACAAGTTGGGTTATTCAACTATGAATATGTATAGTAGTGCATATATTCTTATACTAGTAAATACTATATACTGAGGGCCCGTGTATATGGTATTCTTTTGTCTTTTAGATAGTCAATTGTTAAAATAATTTATATTTTTAATTATTATAATTTATAATAGTTCCTTTTCTATTTCAATTTAAGTGACGTTAATATAATAATTGTGGATCTAAGATAGTTTTGAGAGTCAACCAAATTTTTTATGTTGACATATCATTTTGTGTCTATTTTACCTTTTAATAAAATACTAGTTTAGGTGTGCGCGCCTTGCGCGTGTACCTCACTTTAATGAGTTCAAAAATTACATTAAATAAGATATTTGTTTAAATAATAAAGATAAATATAATAATTAAATTTAATATCTTTTGAGTATGTAAAGATGGAGAATTTATTTATTAAACCTGATCTTTACCAAAAATATTTTTAAAAATCAATCAACATTCATCTACCTTCTATAAATTGCAACAAAACAATACAATGATAGAGACATCAAAATAATACAATTAAATCTAATCTTTACACACAAAAAATTTCTCAAAGTACACTCATCTACCACATGTAAACAATAATTCGATAATAGAGATATCAAAATAATACAACTTAACCTTTACATAAAAAATTCCTCAAATCCGACCAACATTTATCTATCACCTGTATACTACAACAAAATAATAAGATAAAAGTGATATCAAAACAATATAATTAAACTTAAATTTAACACACAAAAATTTCTCAAAACCGATCGAGATTCATCTACGAACTATAAACTGCCACAAAATAACAAACTAATAGAGATATTACAATAATACAATTAAACCTAACCTTTACCTAAAAAAAATTTCAAAGTCGATCCACATTCATCTAGTATCTGTAAATTAAAATAAAACAATAAGATATAAAATATCAAAACAATACAATTAAACCTAACCTTTACACAAGAAATTCATCAAAGCCAACCAATATTCATCTACGACCTGTAAACTATAAAAAAGAATATAATAGTAATCACAAATCTTCGATTTTGATCCAACTAATTCTTGTCTGGGCGAAAATTTTGAGCCTAAAGAATGATTTTGAATGAAAACAAAGAAGATATATATATACACACACACATGTTGAATTCTATTATTCTGACAAAAACAATGAATAAGTTAAGAGTTAGAAAATCAAGCATTCACCAATCTAGACATGCAATCGAATCAAGTTAGATGAACATCAATCATATTCTCCCAATAGGCAAACCGATTTGTTCTCTATTTTAACATATATCTCAATATTTATAGAAGTGTTTTCTTAATTGAGTCCTATTTTAGAAGTATTTTTCTAATTGAACTGTTGAAACAAAAATATTAATTAGTTCTCCTACCATATATTTTAGAAAGTCTGGTTAATATAATAAATAAAAATTAAATAATAATAAATAAATAAAATAGTGAAAAGATAGTTTTGTCTAAAGAAGAGTCTTTTAATAAAGGGTAAAAAGTTCAAATCACTTTTCTAAGGGTCTTCACACTTTTAATATATTATAGATAGATTATTAATTTTTTAATACTTAGATAACTATAATAATTAATTAGGGGTGATATAGTAAAATCACGATTGAAGCAGCGAAGCAGACATGTCTTAAATAACTTATAATAACTAATAAGAAGTAATATAATAAAATTACTATAAAAAATACTTGTGAATTTTTTTTTTAAGTGAGCCTCATATAAGACGTCAACTTAATTTAAAACATAAAAAGTTAAGTTATCATTTTATATCTATTTTATTTTTTGTTAAATATCGTTAAGATGTCTTATAATAATTAATTAGGGGTGATATAGTAAAATTATGGTTGAAGCAGCTGAAACAAATACGTCATAAATGACTATTTTATTTTTTTATAAATATGTTTAATATTCTAATACGTAAATAACTTATAATAATTAATAATTAGGAGTGGTATAGTAAAACTGCGATTGAATCAACTGAAACAGACATGTCAAAAATGTCTATTTTACTTTTTTAATTAAATATTATTATTTTTTTAATATCTAAATGACTTATCATAATTAATTAAGGGGTGATATAGTACGGTTGAAGCAGGCAGCACAAGCAGGCATGTCAACCTAATCGCGATACTTTTTCTTCTATTTTAATTCAATGACACCGATATAGTTTTGAGAGTTAGCCAAATATTTTATATCTTTTAAATTTTTCAAGTTATTAATTATTGTGATTTATAATTTTTTTTTTACATATTTTTTTGAAATATATAACAGATTAAAACAAAATTTTATGGCATTGATAGTCAATTATATTCTTAAAATAATCTAAGTTTCTAATTATTGTGATTTATAATACTTTTTCTTGTTAAAATTTAAGTGATACTAATATAATTTCAAGAGTATCAAAAATTTTATATTTTTAAAATTTTTAAGTTGTTAATTATTGTAATTTATAATATTTTTATGTATTTTTTTTGAAAATATATAACAAGTTAAAAAAAATAAAACAAATAAATTCAATAGAGGGGAAAGGACCAATGGAGAAGTGTCAAAGCAGGCAGCAAGTCAACATGCCTGCTTTGGCACTACTGCATTAGGTCATTTGCCGTGTAATTCGAAAGTTGTCTTCACTAAATATAACCAATTTACATATCTTGATCTTGTAAACCAATTTAATCTATGTAGAAATTGAAAAAGTGAATTACAGATAGATAGAAACCCCCAGTAAGCAATCTAATAGAAAGGATCCAATTCTTCCATTAGAATCAGAAAACCCCATCTAAACAATTCAATCTACTTACAAAACAGAATCCAAATTCAGTCTTTTCTTGTATTAGAATTAAAAAAAAAATAAAAGACAAAACCTATAACCCAGAAAGTCAAAAAAGTGACAATCAAAAATTAAAGATGGTATAATATGAAATAATTTTTGGCAAGAAATCATACCTACAAACAAAAGCCAGAAAAAGTGAGTGTCCTTTATCCATCTTCTCCTTTGTTAAAGTAGATAGAGGAAGCCGAACACATTGCCACGCATGTGTAGAAGCTTGTAGATGTTACACGTATATCAATTTGTACAGTATAATGACCAAATTATCCTTATCAGAAAATTAAATGACATCTGCCAGACACGTCCACATTATTTGTTACACTAGGTATCCAAGGGCCCGTTAGCACGGGCCCAATATGTATTTTTTTGTCTCAATTTATTTGACACAAATAGAATTTAGATAATCAATAATATTTTAAATATGTTTTTAGATATTTTAAGTTGTTAATTATTATTTTGTAATGTTTTTTAAGTAATTTTTAAATAATATATGTTACTCTTCTTGTCCAAACTTTGCAGCGTTAATAGTCAATTATATTGTAAAATGATTTAAAATTTTAATTATTGTTATTTATAATAATTTTACGTCTATTTCGATTTAAGTGACAAGTGATATAGCAAAATTGCAATAAAAAAAATACTTGTGAAAAAAATTTAAGTTGACCTCATATAAGTTGTCAAGTTAATTTAAAATATCAAGAGTTAATTAATCATTTTATGTCTATTCCATATTTTTTACTAAATATTGTTAATTTGAATACTTAGATGACTTATAATAATTAATTTGAGGTATTATAGTAAAATTACAGATGAAACAACTGAAGAATCATGTCATAAATGTCTATTTTACTTTTTTTTTTTTTTATCAAACATGATTAATTTCTAATACATAAGAGTCAACAAAATATAACGATTGAAGTAACGAACAGACATGTCTTAAATGACTCATAATAACTAATTAGATGTAATATAACAAAAGTGATGTAAAAAATATTTGTGAAAAAAATTTAACTGGGCTTCGTACAAGACGTCAAGTTAATTTAAATATCAAGAGTTAATTTATCATTTTATCTTTTTTTATTATTATTAAATATTATTAATTTTTTAATACTTAGATGACTTATAATAATTAATCTATTTTATTTTTTAAAAATATTATTAGTATTTTAATACTTAGATAACTTATAATAATTAATCAGGGGTGATATAGTTAAATTATGGTTGAAATAGTTGAAGAAGAATGTCATAAATGTCTATTTTTCTTTTTTTTTAATTAAATATTATTAATTTTCTGATACATAAATAAAATATAGTAATTAATTAGGGGTGATAGAGTAAAAGTGCGGAATAAGTCGGCATGTCGATGAACACGTACAGTTGAAATTGCTGAAGCAGACATGTCATTATTGTTTATTTTATCTTTTTATTAAATATTATTAATTTTTTAATGCATAAATGTGATATGTTGATAATGATGATGCTACGTTTAGATTATTATCTGAAAATGATTTGGCTCCTTACAGAGAATCTCATAGATTCATGCATATCAATTTAATACATGTTGCTTTTAAACCATTAACTTTAAGAGGTATACCTGAAAACTTTATAGCTACTTTACGAGATGGTAGAAACCAAGATTGGAAAAAGTCTCTTATAAAGACTGTCCAAACAAACTTGCCTTATGGTTCTATTTATTTTAATGCTTATTCTAATTTGCAGATGTCTCCGAATGATGAGAATTCTTTAAATTCTTTAATATTAAGCATTAAATTGCATGGTTATAATTATATTGATACAAGTCATATGGCCACCCTAATTTTTGAAGACATAATTGGAGGGCATCACGTAAAGGTTCAAGACTTGGTCACCCCGAGGGCACAAGAATACGCAAGGAAGACCCGTTTTGAGCACAAGCAAGATTGTGTGTGGAAGATTGCTTGGAGCATCGAAGATTTAAGGACTCATGATTTTGGATAACACTTAATGGGTCACATTTTGATCATCTTCATTAAGGGTATTTTGGTCACTTCATTGGGTCCAAATACACTCCATGGCCACCCCTTCCTTTAAAGTCATTGTTGTCATTTTGTCTTATCTTGTAATAGAATATAAATCAAACATTTTAGGTCTTTTCTCTTTGGTTGTTCAATGATGTAAGACTTGAAACATGAAACACCTTTAGTTGTAGGGCTTGGAATAGCCACCACACCGAAATGAGGGCAACAAGTGTGGATATAACTTGTGATGCAATGTTGGCTTGAGACGTTGGTGTTTAGAGGAGTTAAAGTTCCTCTTGTGTCAATGTAGGAGATAGGTTTATTGTTGTGTGTAGTGTTAAGGGTCCAAGAGTGTCCATTCTTGGGTTCTTAAGATTATACCTTCATGTGGTCTATCTATCTATCCTTTCTTTTATTGTAATCGTTGTTTCTTGTTCTTGTTAATGTAACCCGTGAGGTGTTGTTATTGTTACCACCTTGTTGTTGTTCATCTTGTCTTCATATTTTTTTTTTCTAAATATAGTTTGGGTGGCTTCCTTGGTGTTAAATCTCACCCTTATATCTCGTTATTGTGTTGTATTATTGAATCTGAGTGTGGTCTTCAAAAGGGTCCTCGAATCTTTGATCTTGTGGACTGATTTTGAAGTGTGTTTCGTGTTTTCCTTGTAATTCTTGTATCATATATGCCAGGTACTGAGGTTATATGTATTTGTTATAGAATTTACTAAAAACCTCTTTATACTTTAAATCCTATGTGTAAAATGATGGATTTTAAAAATGAAACTATTCTAATAGAAACTAATTTTGGTAGGTCCAAAGTTATCACTAGACAACCCATTAAATGGGATGAAATTGATTTTCTCAAAGAGTGGATTCTTGAGGATGCAGCTCCTCCTCGGAATGAATCAAAAAGAGAAATTACAGAGGTTGAAAAGACCACTGACGATACTGTTAAGATCAGATTTTCTGATCCTATGCCTCTAATGAATATAGCTGATAATTTGAGTGTTACATCTAGGTTGACTAGGTCGACATCTTCTTATATTTCTGCTATTGATTATATTGTTAACTCTCTATCTAAAGCATCTACTTCTCAAATAAGAGAAAGTACTAGATTCAATAGTATTAGAATTGACAAAGATAATATTGCTAATATTATTCCTGATATGGATCCAACTAAATCCAAAATTGATTTCCCCACAGGTTTAAAATGAATCAAAACAAAATTGATTTTAGTCCACGATCACCGACAAGAAAAAGAAACTCGAATGAGTTCTTTAAACCAAGATGGAAACTTTTTAGAAAGTGTTTTTTCTAAAACTTTAATAAGGAGATTCAATTTTTTTTTACACAATTCTAGATATTCAGATTCATTTGGAAAGTTCATGCCTTAGTTGGGATATTACCCTCTTGAAAGTTGTCTTCATATGAAAGACAGACCACATGCTTTTTCCTTTGTCAAAAAGCATTTGGATGGTCCCTGCATATTTCTAATGAAAACTGATTTTTTAGAAAAATCTATTTTCTCCATTAATTTAGGATTTTGTAAAGCTTGTTCTAATGTCAAGCTGCAAATTTCAATTTTCAAAAAACTATTACTGTAAATCTATGCCACGAGACCATAATATCATTGGGTGATTTGATTCTTATTCATGTAATACTTCCCATATTATACTAGTAGCTTAGTATGTTATAGTTCAACACTAAGTGTTTAGCCTATCATATGTACTAATCTAAAGTAATGTAAATAAGATAAATAACAGAAAATTAAAATACCTTAAGTAGGGGTCTGACCAGTACTTGGCGAAAATTTACAAAAAGCTTTATTAGAAGAGAAATATGATTACAGAGAGAGAGTAGTAGAGAAAGGTGGTTTCTGAAACTTGTCTGTAACAAGAAAAATGAGATCCTCTTATAGAGGATTCTCTAAATGAAAAGACAAAATTAAAAAGTTGGCCTTTACTATTACTACTTGGCCTTTCCTATTACAAAAGTGGCCTTTACTTTATGAAAGTTGTCCTTTACTATAGACTTTATAAAAGCCTTCCGTCTTCACATGATGTTGTCCCCAATAATTCCTTTTGTGGGGTCTTGTATTTTATTTTGTATCTTTTTTTTTCCTTTGTCTTTTTTTGATTTGGAAAATTCTTTCAATGTGTCTTTGAATTTCTTCAGGTATTCATCCAGGTCAAGTTCTACATTGCTCTTAATACTTTGGGATTCCCCTTCTAGACAGTCGTCTTTATTATTTGTTGTATGACTAACAGATGCCATGGATACGTCTGATGTGTTTTTCATATCTAGATTTCTCATTAAATCTCTTTTTACTTCTTCCATGTAGGAGACAATCATCTTGGACCTTGATATGATTCTCTTCTTCATTTGAAGTCTTTTGACAATACTTTTGAAAGGACTAATTTCATCAAGTTCATGTGATGGTGTCATAGCTCTTTTTTCTTTGTATTGGATGATAGCAGCTTTGATAGAGTCAACTATTCCTTGACCATGGATATGTCTATCTGCCCTTTTTTGATTCAATTTTTTCCAAAATTTGTATAAAAAATTCTTAGAAGACATTGAAAGTTATTAAGATTTCATTTTACTTTCACGGACCACTTCATAATCCATGGGATGAAAAATTCAATAAAGAAATACATCATAGATATTCCTTTAAAATAGATATTATCTTTTTCTAATTTGAGAAGCATTGGAGATACTTCGGTCCAATTAGTATATAAACTTTTAAAATGTTCTAGTAAAATTGGAGATACCATGGATGCAAACCAATTTGGAATGCTTTATTTAAAAATATTTCCATAAATTTTTATAAATCATGAATGTTTCCTATTAGAATTTTCATATAATAAGATTTTATTAAAACCTTCGACATAATCCTAGTAATTGAATTTTACTGAGACTTTTTGATCTAGATGCAAGTATTCCTTTTCCTTGTGAGTGCTCAGTGCCCACTCATCTAGAGTAAAAATAATTTCGATAATGATTTTGGAAAAAAACTATAATCTTTTTTGATATTAGCGGTCGTATAAAAATTTTGAATTTTAGATGACCCAGTTTGAGATAATATAGTCTCAAAATGTATCCTGTATTTGTATGCAATAGTGGTGTAGGATGTATTATCCAAATATTATTGCATTAACTGCCATGGATCATCTTGCCATTTGAGATCATTGTGTTCCAAGATGAGTTTAACTTCATCTACTTCATTTTGTTCATATAGTCCAATGTTCTCATTATCATCATCTATTAGACCACTGGAATATGAAGGGACAACATTTTTCCCTTTTTTGGATTTGATAAAATTCAAGAATTCCTAATACATCTATTGATCTTTATTAAGATCAGATGATCCTACAATATTCGCGGCTATTAGCCTTTGGTTTCTCATTTGAGGAAGGATATTTCCTCTGCCTCTAGTTGATCTAACTCTGCCCTTGCCTTTATTAGAGGAGGTTTATCCTTGAAATGGCATCCTGTATAACATAAACGACATTAGTTCAAATATTCTCTAGTGATAAAGTTGGAAAAACTATTGTTAGATACTTTTAAATATTATATTTCAAAATTAAATAGAGCTAATAAAGCTTGTTTAGAAATATTATGTTTACAATCCTTATTAAAGATGAATTTTGTTGGCTGACAATCAGTTTTTATTAAAAACTTTTGATTGTATAAATCCCCTTGAAATTTTAAAACATATTTTACTATTATAAGAATTTCCTTTGCAATAGTTGCATAATTCTTTTGACTGAAATTCCATTTTTCTGAATAAAACAGGATAATATAAGCCTGTTTATCCTGGGGGGAGTATTGTTTTAGAATTTCACCATAGCCAATAGCAGAAGCATCAATTTCAATTATTTTTTTCCAGTTGGAATTGGCCAATGTAAGACATGGTAGGTTATTAACCTTTGCTTTTATATTTTTTACAGCGAGAGTATGACTCTCTGTCCATGCATTTGGACTTTTCTTTAGTCTATCATATAATATAGTTGTATCTTTTGCAATGTCCTTCATAAAAGGAGATATATAATTCAAACTTCCCAAAAACCTCGACAATTGAGTTTTATCAGTTATAACATATGGATATTTAGAAGCAAATTCTATGCTTCTATTTATAGGGACTATTTTCCCTTGGTCAATATTATGATCTAAGAACCACACTTTTGTCTGAAAGAGGAACATCTTGGGTTTAGATATTACTAACTCATTCTGTAGAATGATCTTCCTGAAGAGATCTAAATGTTTGAAGTGTATCTCTATATTTTTTGAGAACACCAAAATATCCTCAATATAAACAATTATGAAATTGCTATAAGACATGAAAATATCATTCATAATATTTTGAAATTCAGAGGGAGCATTCTTCAATCCAAAAGGCAGGACATTTCATTCGAATTGACACATAGGAACATTAAAAATAGTTTTATATTTATCTACTTCTGCTATCTAGATTTTTCATTAACTTGATTTTAAATCAAATTTCAAAAATATTAGAGAATCATATAATCTATCCAATAAATCCTTTTTATTAGGGATCGGATACCTGATCCATTTGAGGACTTTATTGAGAGGTTTGTAATTTATAATCAATTGGGGAATCCCTCTTTCTTGTTCAACATGCTTATTAACATAAAATACGGTGCATGACAATGGAAATTTAGAAGGTCATATAATACTTTTATGCAAAAGAGATTCAATTTCTTTTTTTACACTATTCTAGATATTCAGAATTCATTTGGCAAGGTCTTGCCTTAGTTGGGATACTACCCTCTTGAAAGCTGTCTTCATATAGAAGACTAACCACATAGTTTTTCCTTTGCCAAAAAGATTTGGATGGTCTACGCATATTTCTGATGAAAATTGATTTTTTTAGAAAATCTATTTTCTACATTAATTTAGGATTTTGTAAAGTTTGTTCTAGTGTCAAACTACAAATTTCAGTTTTCAAGATTTTTGAAAAGTATTTTTTCTTTTATCATATTTATATATCTGGTATAAGGTGGTTCACACCATTCAAATTTAATTGCTTTATTCTTAAAAGTGCCTATTACATCATTTTCATCCCACCTAGTAATGGAGAATATATGGACAAACCATGATTTTTCCAGAATGATTTTTTCGCTGATATCTTTTACCAGTACGAAAGTTTCTGGCATGCATATTTTATCTTGACCAATATATGCATTGGGAATTTTATATTCTACCCCCTTTTTTTGACCACTAGAATTTCTTAAAACGTGAGTGGTTTAAACAAAATATTTTGAAGGAATTAACTCTTCTTGAATGCAATTGCATCCTGCCCCACTACAATGCATGAGAGCTGTAATTCTTTTATAATTATAATCAATTAAATGAGTTACCTTTGCATAAAAATTTTGTTGAGTAACTGTTTCTAATGTCTGAAGAACTCCCTCTTCAGGTAGGATAGGATCTTGGATTTCCTTATTAGGAATGAGGCCATTATTTTTCAAAGCCGAAACCCTTTTATCCAAAGTCATATTATGATATTTTAGGAAGTTATTTTCTTATTGAGATTATCAATCTCAACCTTCAGATCCTGGGTAGTTGCTGGGACATCAACCACCTTCTGTCTTTCTTTGAGAAGTCTGTGAACTTTTGTCATTGTATAATTACCCTTTTGGGGGGAAATTTCCTCCTGTTCTTTAGGAGAACTTATAGAGGGTTGGTAATCCTAGCTTATATTTTTCATAAGATCTAAAAAAGATGCAAACTTGTCCACTTTTAGCATATTAATTTTCAAACACTGAAATTGAGAATAGATTTTGTAAAAAACATTATCCTCTTCCTTGTTATTACATGTTTGTCCTTGCTGACAAGGTAGACATTCGTCTTCAGAGGTCATATAATATTCATTGTGTAGGACTCTTAGATCTTCATCCATCATGAATAGTCTTCCTCATTATCACTTTGGTCTGAGATAGAATTGTCTGGAGAGGAATTAAGAAATATTTTGACCAAGGAATATTTTATTTCTTCATTTATCGTGAGGCTCTTAATTTTTTTCTTGATTTTGCAATATTTTGCAAAGTGGACTGCTCTACCACACTTGTAGCAAGCATTAGGCTTCTTGGATTTGATAAAATCCTTTCTGGCTTTATAATCCTTTTTTCTTTTATATTTTTTCTCAATTCTCTTATTCTTTCTATTCTCGGCGAATTTCTTCTTCTTATGCCTGTTAGGCTCTTTTGAACTTTTAGGAATATCTATGGCATATTGTTTACAGAATTCTCCTAGTTGTTGTCTTTCATTAAGTCGATATTTCTTAACTTGATAATTTAGTTTAATCTTATTACATATGGATAGGCCTTCTTAAGTAAAAATATTGATTAACTTTCCATAAATGTACTCATAATGGTTAATACTTAAGGAAGGTCGTCGAAAATCTTTTCTAACCCTTTCAACAAATAATATTGGAAGACCATCAACAAATTTGGACTTTCAGTGAGGCCTATTACTCTCTGATAATTCCATAACTCTGGATAAGAATACATCTTTATACCATCTAAAAGATGTGAAAGTCTTACATCTCAGATTTTAGAGCATAATCTTGAAAGTCTCAATATTGTCAGACCATCTTCCTGAAAAGTGCTCCATAATATTAAGAACTAAAGTATAAAAAACATTAAGGACAGGTTTTCCTTGTTTTATTTTTACCGCATGCAAAATTTTTGCATGTTGTTCTAAAGTGAGATAATTATCCCACCAGCCTTTCAGCTAATCAGTAAAACCTGCAGTAATCATTTCTGTAATAGTTTTATCATTATTTTCCTTATGAACCTTACAAATTGTACTGTACATCAACATTCGATGTATTACTGTCGAAATTTATCTCTCAGTGAAATCATTTATATTCTAATCATAGATTCATTTTTCACTAAAGATATTAGGAATAAGCAATTCTTGTTCTTCCAAAAGAATATCCTGGTGAGTTGGTCTAGGATAGTAGAACATCCTTTGGACTGGCTTCCTCGAAAATTTTCCAGAGATTTTATTAATCTCAGTGTGGCCTGATTTGTCAACCTCTAATCTATCATCATTGTGGATAGGATTTATTTTTAACCCACTAAATTTTTCTATGTCATCTAAGTCGCTGCTTAGCTTAAAATATCTAATATCAAGGGGAGGCTGAATACTAGTAGTAGAAATAGCTACTTTATCTTTTTTCTCAGTATTATTAAGCTCTATTTTTTTTAATTAAGAAAAAATCTTATCAATTCTGTCATGTATGGAAATAATTTGTTCACCCAATATGCTCATATAAATATTAACATAATTATATTTTTTTAACATAACATTGACATGTTGAGAAGTAATAAGAGAAGTGTCATTCTCAAGCAATTTAGCAAATGCCGTAAAATATACTACTTTATTATCCTTTTCAATTTGAAAAGATTGTTGAGGAGGAAAGACCGATGTGGTGATTTCAGAATTTGAAAAGATTGTTGAAGAGGAAAGACCGATGTTGTGATTTCAGCAGTACAATACGTGCATACTACTACTACAATTGTTTCTACCTTTACTATTAACTATTATTATTATTTTAATAATTTTTCATCTTTTCCTAATAAGTAAATAAATTATATTTAAATATATTTTATAACATTTAAATTTTAAAAGAGATAAGTTTAAAATAGTATATGTTTATTAGAATTCTTTAAGCTAATGATAATTGTTTTAAAAAAGAAATCTAATAGTTTCAAATTCAAATATTCCTATCCTTTAATTTAATATTTTTTCTACTACTACCACGTTTTTTTCCTCAAAATTAAAAGCAATACAACTTGTGTATTACTACCACTATTAATTATTGCTTATTATTAAAATAAACTCTCTCTCTCTCTCTCTCTCTATATATATATATATATATATATATATATATATATAATTCTAGTTATTAAAATAATGTATTTCAAATTCAAATACTTAATCTTTCAATTCAAATTTTTTATTACAATATATTTAACTTTGTATTAAAATATTTTTAATTTTGTCCTAAAAATCTCCACGTGGCTATTTTAATATGTTGCCACTTGGCATCTTGTCTTGTTTTAGTTTTGCTTTTATATATAGAGAGAGAAGCACCTGACATCTTGTCTTGTTTTAGTTTTGCTTTTATATATATAGATTTTTAATTTTGTCGTAAAAACTGTCACATGACTATTTTAATATGTTGCCACTTGACATCTTGTCTTGTTTTAGTTTTGCTTTTATATACATTAATATAGACTTTTAATTTTGTCCTAAAAACTTCCACGTGACTATTTTAATATGTTGCCACTTGGTATCTTGTCTTGTTTAAGTTTAGCTTTTATATATATAATATATAAATTATTATTATTATTATTATTATTATTAGTATTATTATTATTGTTATTAAATGAAATAGTTAGAATTTATTTAGTTCTTTTGAACTATGCTTTCCTAACTTTAAGATAATGAACTTTTTTAATGCTTCTACAATCTTAATATTTTTAAATACAACTATTTAATATCCTTTAATCAAAACTATTTATTACAATGCTATCAAATTTTGTCCTAAAAATTGCCACTTTTTTTTCAAATTAAAAGCATACAACTTGTGTATTACTACTAATACTATTTATTACTTATTATTATTAAATAAACTCTTTTATTAGTTATTAAGATAATAATATATTCAAAATTCAAACACTTAATCTTTTAATTAAATTTTTTTATTATTTTTTTTTTTTTTGTCCTAAAAACCTGTCACGTGACTATTTAATATGTTACCACTTGACATCTTGTCTTGTTTTAGTTTATATTATATATATATATATATATATATATATATATATACATACATACATATACATACTTACATACATATACACATATTGAACTTTTACCTCTTCATGAAAAGACTCTTCTTTAGACGAAACTGTCTTTTCACTATTTTCTTAATTTATTAATTAATTATTTTTTAAATTACAGAAACTAGCATCTTTAAGACTATAATTACAATAAATAGCAACACTTTTTCAAAATTACAACTTATAGCAAAAGTAATAATATTTTACCCACTTCATAGTAATAGAAGAATATGTATTTTTCAGTTGTGCATATGTATTTATGAGTAATACATATATATTTGTATATGTATTTATATAGCAACATTTTACTTAAATACAAATACAATTTGCTATTTTTCGTAATTATGGAACTGTTGCTATAAAAGTTATAATTAAGGCTACAGAGTTGCTATTTCTGAAATTTTCCCTTATATTAATTAGACTTCCTAAAATATACGGGACTCCTAAAATATATGGTAGGAGAATTAATTGATATTTTCTTTTCTACTAGACTTCCTACAATATATGGTACTGCTAAAATATATGGTTGGAGAATTAATTAATATTTTTCTTTCTACTGTTCAATTAGAAAAATACTCCTAAAATAGGATTCTATTAAGGAAATACTTCTGTAAATATTGAGATGTACGTTAAACTAGAGAAAAAACTGATTTACATATTGGGAGAATATGATTGATGCTCATCTAACTTGATTCTATTGCATGTCTAAACAATTGTCAGCAAACGGGTGTTACATTATACCTAAAAATTTAAAGGTGGTAAAATTAACTCATGAAATTATAATTTGTTCAATTTATTTAAATTTAGACTGATTATTGACCTCCCTATTTTTTAGTTCAATCCACTTTAACTCAACCTATTTCAACCGATAAGAATTGGGTTGAGAGGGAATAAGCAGGCAGTGGGTCGACACGTCTTCTTGCTCTGCCTGCTTCAGATTCTTCAATCGTGATTTTACCATATCATTCTTAATTAATTATTACAATTCATCTAAGTATTAAAAAAATACTATAAAGTCATTTAAGTATTAAAAAGTTAATAATATTTAATATTAAATTAACTTGACGTCTTATTTGTGATTCACTTAATTTTTTTCCACGAGTATTTTTTTATAATAGTTTTGTTATATCACTTTTAATTAGTTATTATAAGTCATTTAAGACATTTATGATTTGCTAGTTCAATAATGATTTTATTATATCACCCCCTAATTAATTATTACGGTGATCTAAACATTGTGTCATTTAAATTAGTAGTAAAAATAGAAGAAAAAATATTATAAATCACAATAATTAAAAATTGAAATTATTTAAAAAATATAATTGTAAGACCCCGCAAAATCTTAAGCTTGATTCAGTCCTGTAAAATCTTGTAAGGGGTCCCAAACTTAGAGAAATTCAGCTAAATGTTCATACTTAGAGTTATTTTAGCCTTCGTAAGTTGACGATCCACTTTCACAACCCTTATAACCTTTAAATATTGATTTTTAGGTTAATTCATGATCAGGAATGTCAGTAGGTGTTCTCGAACAGGTTTTGAATTTTTCGAACTTCGTTTGAGGCACGTTTAGAAGTTCAAACCAGTGGATCGATGCGATCTCGACGCGCCGCATCGCCCATCATGTCGATGAGTATTTTTTTCCCAGCTCCCAGTGCAAATTTTAGTGAGCCAACGCGGAATTGATGCAGTGCGTCGGCCATAACGTCGACCCCATCAATGCGATGCGTCGATCTGCGCGTCGCTGGGCACATTTTTCAATAATTAAAATAGCGCACAGAGGGGTATTTGGGAAATTTCTCCATTTCAAATTAGCCCCTAAAACACGAAATTCAGCCCTCACAAAGTAAAATACACTCTTTTCTCTCAAAATCATTCAAGAACAAACCCTAGGGCTATCAACCCAAGATTCAATTCCCAAGGATTGCACCACCAATCTTCAAGAATTCAGACATTGAGGTTTGTCAAGTGTTCATCCAAGGGTTTCCTTCCACCCTTGGAGTAAAAGAAACCTTTTTTACTACAAGTTCATGAGTTTGATGAATTTCATGGTTGGGTTTGAATGTGATCACAATTTCCATGTTAATGGAGTTCCTAATCCATGACTAGTTGCAAGATTTGTATGAGATTGTTTATTATACGTATTTGCATCATGAGAATTCATGTTAAAACCTTTGAATTATGAATTTCGTATTTGAAATTGTAATGCCCCATGTTGTTTAGTATTGTGTGCATATACTATGCCCTCCAAGTGTTTGGTGGATTGTTCATGTGAGTTGAATAGTTAAGTCCCATCATATTAGCATGTATACAAGTTCATGTTATGCAAGTGTTTGTCAAAATGCTTCAATGAATGAATGGTGATCAAGTAATTAGTTATCATGTGTGAAGATTGTGCTATGTCTTATAGTCTATGCTATCGCATCCTGGGGGTATTTAATACCCAAAAATCTAGCTATTTACCTAGAGCTATAGTAGCTACAGAATAGACTCGGTAGTATCATGATCAGTAGTTTAGTAATCATTTCAGAACCCAATAGAGTTTGGCCAGTTAATAGAATTTAGTAGTATTTCGTCAGTTAGCGGAATCCATAGAACTCAGTTCAGTTCAGTTAGACAGTATCGATCAGTAACAGATCAGTCCAGACTAGCACAGTTTAGAATTCAGTCCAGCGTAAATTCAGTTGGAAGTAGGATTCAGCACCGAGTGAACCCAAGGATGAGGACTCACTTGCCAGCAGAGGGTGTGATCCTTAAAAACAATCCTTGTGTTTCAGAACTACATAGCCAGTGTAGGTTGAGACATCAACCTGCCAGTTGAGGGTTGATAAGGTGTCCTACTTTCCAGTTGAGGGTACTACCATTCTCATTCAGAGCACCTGTCAGATGAGGGTGACTCAGCTTGTCTTTACCCATGGCACAGTAATGACACCCTTCTAACTGGGGTTACAGGTTGGACCCCAATTCATTCAAAAAGGGGCATGTCGGTTAGATGATTACCTCCCACAGACTTACAATAGAACTCAGTTCAGTTCTACAGAAATCAGGACTGTCAGACATAGTCACTCAGTTCAGTACGGAACTCAGAATAGTTCCACAAAATTAGGACTGTCAGATACTATCACACCCCTATTTTTTACCGCATCCAACCCCGCTAAGGAGTTGGTTTTAGAGAAAATGGGGTTTTCCAATTAAAGTGACGTTTTGAAAAGGGATTACTTATTTTATAGAGTCGTCACTTGAAATTGAGTTTGGGTGTTCCAAGACACCTTATTGAATCCCCATTCAAAAGGACATGACTCTTTATTTTTGGTCTACGAACTAGAAATACGGATAAGGAATTCTGTTGACCGAGGGGAAGGTGTTAGGCACCCTTCGAGTCCCGTGGTTCTAGAACGGTCGCTTTAATGACTTATGTCTGGCTTAAATTAATCTCTTGGATACATAAAATATTTGTTAACCTAAAAGTTACTTACATCCTGCTTTTATTTATTGAGAATTTATTAAAAACTGCCTTGATGCGTGGCTTACCGATAGTAGTACTTTTCGGCCCTACCACGAGTTTGAATGTATTTCTCGCACCTTTGAGGCATTTATGGATCGTTCCCATTTTCCAAGTCTAAATAAGTACCGAATAGGTTTAGAATCTACCCAACCCAATTCAAACGACTTCAAATGGTATATTAAAATTTATTATAACGAATAGTCGGTAGCAGGGCTTTCCAACTTCATAGTTAACCTTCACTTGTATTAAACTTTAATTTGGGGGGCTAAGAACCTAACTTGTTGTTTTATGAATTCAATCTGTTACAAATGATTTTCTCTCTTTTTCTTTTCTTTTATGCGATAGGATTTAGAATAGATCTGTACCCCATCTCGCTCATTTTCACATTAATTAATTGATTTCTTATATCTCGTGATTACAGTAACATATTAAAAGAAAATCTACAGAAACCGAAGCACACATACTAGTATTTAGTATTAACATGAAAGAATATTAATTTAACCAATAACAAAATCAATTATGCTTGTTTCTCATAATCTAACTGTATTATAATACTGTTGCATATGTTTTATATTTTCTCATCTTTACTGCTTTTCCTTTTTATTTTATTTCACGACAAACCCTTAATACATATTCTCAATTTTCATCAACTAAATTATAATAACATGAAACTCAAGAAAAACAAAAAAAAATGAATAAGAAGAAAATAAACTAATTAACCAATTGCTTGAATCTATTACACTAAATGAGAGCCAAGAACGAAAAAGAAACAAAAATGAATTGACTCTTCATTAACTAACATATTCGATGAAATATAAAAAAATGCTAAACCTACCATGGATCTGATCCAAATGTAAACTAAGAAAAGAAAGAAAAAAAAATATTGAATCATTAATTAAAACATAAATGTCTTCATTTAACACGGTTATTATGTTACAAGAGAAGATGTGAGAGTTGCCTCTTTACTTAAAAAAGAAAATTTCAATTAATAATCTCATAAATTAATTAATAAATAAATAAATAACTAAAGATAAATTTTTTGACCAATTTACATAAATCTTTTGTCATTAGCTTTTCTCACCATTTTGAGTGCAACAAGTTAAATATGAAAAGTATCTACCAACATGAATTTTAAATGTAAAAAATACATATTAATTAACATATTCACACAAAGATGAACGGAAACAATAAATATAGATGGAGCTATTATCACAATGAAATAGAAAGTTCGATGACTGAACATCGAATAGAGCCAACCTAATATATTTTCGAAATTGAATTAGCAATAAATCATTCTTGATACAACAAAGTCAAGCCTCGACAATAGACATACTTGTGTAATAAATTAATTGAAAGCAGGAGTAGTATGCCATTACCGGAGACTAAAACAGGAACCAAAACTCGAACTCCAACTCACGAACCCATAAGAATACTCTCTTTTTTTGGTTCTCTTTATTTTGTTTTGCCTTTTGTTTCTTGTTTTCTCTCTTCTTCTCTTTTTTTTTCCGTCTCTTCTGTAATGTTCTCCCTTTTTGGTTCCCTTTGTCCATGTGTGGTGTATGTCCATATATAGGAGAGTGTTGTGTGTGCATGTGTGCAGTTGAGGGAGTTTCTGATGGAAAAATGGGGGTGGTATTAGGGTGTGGGAATGGTTAGTTTAGGTTAAGGGGAATGAGATATTGGGTTGTTTTAGGTTTCTTTTTTTTTTAATCAATATTTTAAATTAAATAAAAATAATAAAATCTATTTAAAATTAACAAAATACAAATAAGTTAAATAGCTAGTCTTAGAAATATGATTAAGAAAATATTAATATCACTAGATTGTTTATTTAAAATTTAAAAGAAGAAAACAACATAATTTAATTTTCCCTTTTTTTAAATAAATAAATTATAATAATGAAAATAAAAACTTATCTAAAATGTGACTCTATTTTTGTATTTTTCAAAACTATTAAACCAAACTTAATAAAAATAAGATAAACTTACGATATCTAATTTAGACTTAAATAAATTGAACACTAAAACGGCGTAAAAACGTTAGGTTTGGTAAAAAATTAGGTGTTTACAGAATGCCCCTCTTTGCTTGGAAATATGGAGAATTTTCAAGAAAAGAAGTAAACATGACTAATTTTTTGGCCCAACCGTTTATTCAAAGATAATACATAAATAAGTAGGAAATAGATGTGACCGAGCCCTGGCTTTGGGCATCCTACATATCTCGAATTATAAGAGAATCAGGTCACGTGTAGTTCAGATGGGTGTAGGAATGAAAGAAATGTGTTGGAGAATCGAGTTGAGGTCCCGTCGAGTTTTTGGTCCGCGGTTCCTTTTATTACAAAAGAAAATGAAACTAGAAATGAAATTACAAGATCCTATCTACTCTATTTGTCTTGATTCTTTTGCTTCATATCTTTCTCTTGTATCTTTAGTTATCGCTTCCACCTTCTTCTGGTGGGTACCTTGGTCTCAAAATTTAATCTTGAAGCTAGGGTTTGAGACTTGAACTTGAAACTTGGATTGAGTCATTGACGCTCCTCCAAAGAACAGTTCATAGAATACTTTTGGATGCTTGTTCTCCTAATCAGAAGCTAAAAAGATGTCTCTTGAGATGTTGAGCCGCTACGGATGCAAAGTTGACTCTAACTATCTTCAAATTGATTATTGTTCTGCATTCTGACTGGGGACGGGATTTTTATTCTCGGCATCAGACCTTTGCTTTGCATAAAACCCTACAAGCCATCAAAGATAACAAAACAGAACGAACAAAATTTTCTGCCCCATTTTGAACTAGAAAAATTTTGTGACTTATTAGAGAAATTATAAAATAATTTAAAAATAAATAAATTAAAATGATAGAATCTAGGCTAGGTACGCAATAAAATAAGATTCCTATTCTCAATAATGCAACCAAATGATGATAAGTCTTGTGAATGCATGAAGAAAAATTAGGATATTTGCTCCCTAAAATGCAACTAGGGATTGTCATACCCTATGAAGACATAAAGAAGAAAAATAGGAAGGTTTATTTCCTAAAATGTCAACTAGGGGATGGCGCCCTATAAAGACGAAATAAAAGTCAACTAGGGGATGACGCCCTATGAAGACGAAATAAAAATTAGAAAATGGTGTTTCCTAAGATGTAAACTAGGGGATGACGCCGTATGAAGACACATAAGATGTCAACTAGGGGATGGCGCCCTATGAAGATGAGATAAGATGTCAACTAGGGGATGTCGCCCTCTGAAGACGAGGTAAAATGTCAACTAGGGGATAACGCCCTATGAAGACGAAATAAGATATCCACTAGGGGATGGCGCCCTATGAAGATGAATAAGATGTCAACTAGGAGATGGTGCCCTATAAAGACGAATAAGATGTCAACTAGGGGATGACGCCCTATGAAGACGAGATAAGATGTAAACTAGGGGATGAAGCCCTATGAAGATGAGATAAGATGTCAACTAGGGGATATCGCCCTATGAAGACGAATAAGATGTCAACTAGGAGATGACGCCCTATGAAGATGAAATAAGATGTCCACTAGGGGATGGCGCCCTATGAAGATAAGATAAGATGTCAACTAGGGGATGGCGCCCTATGAAGACGAGTTAAGATGTCAACTAGGGGATGACGCCCTATAAAGACGAGATAAGATGTCAACTAGGGGATGATGCCCTATGAAGACGAATAAGATATCAACTAGGGGATGACGCCCTATGAAGACAAAGATGTTAACTAGGGGATGACGCCCTATGAAGACAAATAAGTTATCAACTAGGGGATGGCGCCCTATGAAGACGAGATAAGATGTCAACTAGGGGATGGCGCCCTATGAAGACGAGATAACATGTCAACTAAGGGATGGTGCCCTATGAAGACGAATAAGATGTCAACTAGGGGATGTCTCCCTATGAAGACGAATAAGATATCAACTAGGGGATGACGCCCTATGAAGACGAGATAAGATGTCAATTAGGGGATGTCGCCCTATGAAGACGAAATACGATATCCACTAGGGGATGGCACCCTATGAAGACGAATAAGATGTCAACTATTGGATGACACCCTATGAAGACGAATAAGATGTCAACTATGGGATGACGCCCTATGAAGACGAGATAAGATGTCAACTAGGGGATGGCACCCTATGAAGACGAGATAAGATGTCAACTAGGGGATGACACCTTATGAAGATGAATAAGATGTCAACTAGGGGATGACTCCCTATGAAGATGAATAAGATGTCCACAAGGGGATGGCACCCTATAAAGACGAATAAGATATCAACTAGGGGATGACACCCTATGAAGACGAATAAGATGTCAACTAAGGGATGGTGCCCTATGAAGACGAGATAAGATGTCAACTAGGCGATGGCACCCTATGAAGACTAATAAGATGTCAACTAGGGGATGACACCCTATGAAAACGAATAAGATGTCAAATAGGGGATGACTCCCTATGAAGACGAGATAAGATGTCAACTAGGGGATGACGCCCTATAAAGACGAATAAGATGTCAACTAGGGGATGGCACCCTATGAAGACGAAATAAGATGTCCACTAGGGGATGGCACCCTATGAAGACGAATAAGATGTCAACTAGGGGATGACACCCTATGAAGACGAGATAAGATGTCAACTAGGGGATGTCGCCCTATGAAGACGAATAAGATGTCCACTAGGGGATGACGCCCTATGAAGACTAATAAGATGTCAACTAGGGGATGACGCCCTATGAAGACGAATAAGAGTCAACTAGAGGATTGTACCCTATGAGGACGAAGAGATTTCAACTAGAGGATGGTACCCTATGAGGATGAAGAGAATTAGGGAGTTTTGTTCCCTAAAGAGTACTCAGGAGATGTTTTACCTGTTGAGGTAAGTGAGATATTTTTTTTCCTTTTGTTTTTTAAATAAAAATAAAATATTCCTCAGTTTTGGATACGAGTAACTTTGAAATTCTTTTTGAAATATTTTTTTTAAATAGAAAAATAATACCCCAATATTATACCTTTTAGGGTTGTAAAAAAAAATTTATTCAGTGAGACCGAACCCTATTGTAGGATTGCCTACCTATCTTGCATAGCAAGAATCAGGTCTAACATAGTTCACGAGAACATAATATTTTTTATTTCATTTTTTTGAAAGTATGTGCTTTGTAAAGATCTGGAGAATGAAAGAATGAAATTAATTCATTTCTTGACTTCAATTGGTGCCAACAATTAGCATTATGGTCGAATTATCTCTAATTACTTTTGAGAAAAAATCAAGATCAACTTAGAAGTGATCCCTATAGTTTCAAATGGTACCTCAAATATACTTAATTTTCGACAAGGTCTTTTTATCTTGCCTCAATCAAGTGTTTAAAATCCTTCTTATCCTCAAGTTTCAAGTGCCCTTACCACAACTAAAGTCCTAATTTACTTTTAATAAAAGAGTTCAGATTTGAGGTCATTCAAGAATCACTCACACTAAGAAAGATATTAAATGCATCAATAAGATACCATAAGCTTGACAATCATGTAAGTATCCACTAATGTGAGAACACTCGAAATGGAATCATGTAGGACTTGTCATTGGTTGATATTGTAGGCTTAGGGACAGGTAGGATGATATTTGGGAGTTAAGTGACTAATTCCTCAATGAGCACTGCATTATTTTCGTGCTTTTTCCATTTGTTGTAGTTTGACGCTCGATCTTCTTTGTTGTACTTCTTTGCCCCTTGTCGTGTATTTGTTTCGACTTTGTTTGAACCTTGTGCTGGAGCTTTTCCCCTTTTATTTTTGATAAATGTATTTTCTTAATTTTTTTTATGATGATGAGGATTCTCCATCTTTGTTGGAGTTTTTTTTTCATCTTTTTTTTATGGGGTTTTGCTCTTTCTTCTTTGAAGTCGTCTTTTATTTTTGTTCTCCTGGGATATACGTTCTTTGCCTCTGGCGCCTTTGATCTTGAATCTTCATTTGAAGCTTGTACTTATTTAGTACGCTCAATGAAGTAGGTCAAAAGAGGGATAGTGCATATAAGCACTTGAAAGGTATAGGCTCAGATGTGGTTATCGAAAGAAAAGGTTTTAGGCTTAAAGGGAGAAGTGTTAGGGATTAATGTCATTTGGTGGGTTGTGGAATTCACAATCGAATCAAAGAAGGCCTACGATACTTTCCCAAACCAAGTGTATCTCAAAATTTTGACTCAACAAACATTCAAGCTAAGTTCTAGATCAACAGAGCGATGCCTTTGAATTTTCAATCTAAGACTCACCACACAATGCACATGAAACAATGAGGTAAGATTTATTTTAAACTTGACTTAGAGCAAGAAAACTTTACAAGTGCAACTTTAGTATAATTAGAGGTACCTTAAGAATCTATAGTTCATAACCAAGTTGGTCCATTCTATCATGTCTTATAATTTAACACACTTTTTTTCTTCTTCATATTTTTAAGTATGTTGGTACCAATTACTAAGTCAAGATTTATTTTTAGATGAGACCTAACCCAAAAGAAGAGTTGCCTACGTATCTTGTTGAAACAAGAATCAGGTCAAACGTAGTTTAGGAAGCTTAAAAGATGAAGCCAGAACTTTTTTTTTTTTTTTTAATTTTGAATTAGAAAAAACTTTTTTTTTCTTTTGTATTTTTGTTTTTGAAATCTTAATAAACACCTTATTTTTTAACTTTATATAAGTATTTATTTTAGAAGAAGACTAACATCCTTTTTTTTTTCAAATTTAATGAGGATCACCGAACCTAAGAAAGGTTGCCTACGTATCTCACTGAGATGAGAATCAAGTGTGCGTAGTTCGTGAAACTGGAGACATGAAGAATCCCACTTTTTATTTGAATAATGAAAAGAAAAAATTTGAAAACGAATTGATTGATTTTTTTTTATAAGGATCAAAACTCTTCTTTTTTTTTTTTAAGAAAATACAACCTTCGTTTTTAAGGATCACCGAACCCGTAGAGGGCTGCCTACGTATCTCGCGGAGATGAGAATCAAGTGTATGTAGTTTGTCCAGATTGCGGCAAACTCAATAATTTATAAAATTATTTTTTTTGTCTTTTATTGTGAAAGAAAATCTTGCACCTTATTTGAGTTTCGAAAAAGGATAGGTTTTGGAGAGCAATTTTCAACCTCTCTTACCCTAATGGATTCCAAAGTCGAACAACATTCAAAACAGCCTAACAGTTAATGCAACTAGTGACACAAAAAATGAATAGTCTTAAAATAGGGTATTTTTAGACATTCAAAACTTTATCGAACCTCCACTAAGTTAAAAATGCACATTATACAAATAAAGTGGAGCCTAGTAGGGATAATCATGTCTAAGTTTCAGTTCTACTAGGTTTAACCTGGCGGAGTTAGGTATCTAGACTAGTTGTAAAACGAGAGAACAACTCGAGTCGGGCAGGGATAACTTTATCGGTAGCAGGGCTTTCCGGCCTCACTGTTGGTCCCTTTTTGTCCTAAATCATCGGTGACTACAGAATTCTTCCCAGGAGCATTGCCGCATCTATGGTATCTCAAGATCGGGAGCGTATACCACATCTCCGAGTATAAAGTATCTCAGAAGAATCAGATGGGTGCGCGAGAGAAGACAATTTATATTGCAATTCAAATAATATCAAAGCAGTTAAACATGTAGGCAAATAACACATTTAGGCCAACAATATGCAATATCAAAATTAAATAAAGCCAAACCCGTCAATATAAAAGATCGAATTTTGATTATATCCCCAGCAGAGTCCCCATCTGTCACACCCCTATTTTACAGCCCCCGACTCCGCTAGGGAATTGACTTTGAGAAAAATGGGTTTTTCCAATTAAAGTGACGTTTTGAAAAGGGATTAATTATTTTATAGAGTCGCCACTTGGACTTAAGTTTGGGTGTTCCAAGTCACCTTATTGAATCCCAATTCAAAAGAAAATGACTCTTTATTTTTGGTCTGCGAACGAGAAATCCGGATAAGGAATTCTGTTGATCGAGGGGAAGGTGTTAGGCACCCCTCGAGTCCCGTGGTTCTAGCACGGTCGCTTTAATGACTTACGTCTGGCTTAAATTAATCTCTTGGATACGTAAAATATTTGTTAGCCTAAAAGTTACTTACATCCTGCTTTTATTTATTGAGAATTTATTAAAAATTGTCTTGATGCGTGGCTTACCGATAGTAGTACTTTTCGGCCTTACCACGAGTTTGGATGTATTTCTCGCACCTTTGAGGCATTTATGGATCGTTCCCATTTTCTCAGTCTAAATAAGTACTAAATAGGTTTAGAATCTACCCAACACGATTTAAACAACTTCAAATGGTATATTGAAATTTATCATAACGAATAGTCGGTAGCAGAGCTTTTGAACTTCATCGTTAACCTTCATTTGTATTAAACTTTAATTTAGGGGGCTAAGAACCTAACTCGTTGTTTTATGAATTCACTCTCTTACAAATTATTTTCCCTCTTTTTCTTTTCTTTTATGCGATAGGATTTACAATAGATCTGCACCCCATCTCGCTCATTTTCATATTAATTAATTGATTTCTTATATCTCGTGATTACAGTAACATATTAAAAAAAAATCTACAGAAACCAAAGCACACATACTAGTATTTAGTATTAACATGAAAGAATATTAATTTAACCAATAACAAAATCATTTATGCTTGTTTCTCATAATGTAATTGTATTATAATACTGTTGTATATGTTTGATCTTTTCTCATCTATATTGCTTTTCGTTTTTATTTTATTTCACGGCAAACCCTTAATACATATTCTCAATTTTCATCAACTAAATTATAATAACATGAAACTCAAGAAAAAAAAAATGAATAAGAAGAAAATAAACTAATTAACCAATTGCTTGAATCTATTACACTAAATGAGAGCCAAGAACGAAAAAGAAACAAAAATGAATTGACTCTTCATTAACTAACATATTCGATGAAATATAAAAAAATGTTAAACCTACCATGGATCTGATCCAAATGTAAACTAAGAAAAGAAATAAAAAAAATATTGAATCATTAATTAAAACATAAATGTCTTCTTTTAACACGGTTATTATGTTACAAGAGAAGATTTGAGAGTTGCCTCTTTACTTAAAAAAGAAAATTTCAATTACTAATCTCATAAATTAATTAATAAATAAATAAATAACTAAAGATAAATTTTTTGAACAATTTACATAAATCTTTTGTCATTAGCTTTTCTCACCATTTTGAGTGCAGCAAGTTAAATATGAAAAGTATCTACCAACATGAATTTTAAATGTAAAAAATACATATTAATTAACATATTCACACAAAGATGAACGGAAACAATAAATATAGATGGATCTATTATCACAATGAAATAGAAAGTTCGAGGACTGAACATCGAATAGAGCCAACCTAATATATTTTCGAAATTGAATTAGCAATAAATCATTCTTGATACAACAAAGTCAAGCCTCGACAATAGACATACCTGTGCAATAAATTAATTGAAAGCAGGAGTTGGATGCCATTACCGGAGACTAAAACATGAACCAAAACTCGAACTCCAACTCACGAACCCATAAGAATACTCTCTTTTTTTGGTTCTCTTTGTTTTGTTTTGCCCTTTGTTTCTTGTTTTCTCTCTTCTTCTCTTTTTTTTTTCGTCTCTTCTGTAATGTTCTCCCTTTTTGGTTCCCTTTGTCCATGTGTGGTGTATGTCCATATATAGGAGAGTGTTGTGTGTGCATGTGTGCAGTTGAGGGAGTTTGTGAGAGAAAAGTGGGGGTGGTATTAGGGTGTGGGAATGGGTAGTTCACTACTAGAAAAACAGAAAAAGCCGACCGTTAATAACCGACCACTAGTGGTCGGTATTACCCAAAAATCAACCACAAAACCAACCAAACAATGTGGTCGGAAAACCTGTGGTAGCTTTTTTACAAACCGACCACATGTGGTCGGTATTTTTAAAAAAAAATATATATTTTTAAAATTGATTATTATTTCATTAAAATAGCAAAAAATAATTTTTGGGAAAAAATACCGACCACAAGTGGTCGGTTTTGTAATACATTAATTAATTAATTTAATAATAACCGACCACATATGGTTGGTATATTAATAAATTAATTAATTTATTACAAAATCGACCACTTGTGGTCGGTTATTTCAAAAGAAAAATTGGAGTAACCGACCACTTGTGGTCGGATTTTCCAAAAGAAATTTTTGACAAACCGACCACTTATGGTCAGTATTTATGTGAATTTCAAAAAAAATAAAATTTCAGACCCAATTATAGCATGCAACAACGCAACATTGCAGTATCAAATCAAATACATACAACACCAATAACAAAAAAAATCAAATATAAAGACTTTGAAAAGAGAACAATACATACAAAGTGTCCAAGAAAACTGAGTATCAAAATACAACAACAGTTTCAATCATCAAAATGTCTAAATTCAAAGTACAACACACATAAAAAAATGAAACCTCATCATCTGATTCGTCTTCGTCTTCGTCGTCCATATCCTCATCCGTGAAGAAATCATCCAGGGGGCTTAGACCCTTTGCAGCCCGAGCTGTATCACCAGGACATGGAGGAATAACCCCCACAGTCTGAATGAAAGTGCTCAACTGCTGCTGCAACTTCTTGAATCGTGATGCTGTTGCCTTCGCCCTCTTCTTCTCCCTCTCATTCTGTGCAGCAAGTTGTTGAGTGAGTTGAGAAACTGTAGTTTGTAGTCTTTCAATTGTCTCACTATCAACTGAAGAGCTCGGGTATGCAGGGCTGGACGAACACCTAACATTATCGCTAAAATAGTCGTTGTGGTATCCGGCCAAATGGCCTCTATTTGCAGAACCCACAACTTTTGTCCATAACTCCACCTCGACATGTTTGGGAATTGGGTCACCCTGACTTTAAAGTGGTTGACTACTACGATACGCACCAACAAGGTGCATATATTCGTCCTATATTCAAAATAAAGTTAATACTAAAAGTAAAAAAATATTAAAGTAGTTATAACTGAATAATATCAACTTTGAGAAAAAAATTCATAAATTCAGAATTTGTTTCTTACATGTTCAGGTTTTGCACGAGTTTCAACCCAGACAGCTTCATCGGTCGGGTTTATTTTTTTCTTCACATGAGTCTCAACGTATATCACATCATGTGGTATTTTCTTACCTTGTTCTTTTTCCTACATATGAAAAAATTATCAATGTTCAAATAATAATAAAATTTTAATAGAAACAAACAATTAAAACTGTAAAGTTACATACCATTTTTTGAATCACACCAAGAGTACTTCTGGCACACATAGTATGTAGGGAGACACCCTTGGATGATGCCCGGTCTTTCTTTCCCTTTTCAGTCAATAATTTGAATTCGTCGCTATTCCAATTTATAAGATACCGATTCCATACGGGTTCAGGCATGCACGTAGGTTTAACCATGTTTTGTCGGGCATAATCCAAGAGATCTTTAAATCTGCCTCTACATCTTTGCATAAGGTTCTTCTTTATAAGAAATGTATTTTCATCATCCCACCAGTAAAATTTCTACAACAAAAATATAATAATCAATGTTTTGTTCTACCAAAGTGTCAATAAGTAGTCAATAAGTTAAATCCTTACCTTAAATTCATCAAACATTCTATCCCTGTCAAGTTCTGGTACCTTTTACCAGTTGGTCCAGAAGTCGTTGAAGTGCCGACCAATGCATATTCGTTCCCTATGTCCAAGTCCAGCATTCGGGTTAAACCTAAACATAAGTTCAAACAGTAATTTCATAGAGCATAATAATATAGTAATGAAAAAATGTGTAACGTTATTATATTTAGAAATCTTACCCTTTCGAAACTATAACAAGATAAATCCTCCCAGAATCATCTAAGTCTCCTGGCTTCCTAGTAACTGATGGTGGGTGCACTGGCGTGGGCGGATCTGAAGAACCAGATGGAGTGCTTCCCAGCTGAAGATCCGAAAACCCAATAGATCCAGCAGAATCAAAGTGCATAGCTGCGTGACTGCTGCAGGAGGGTATCGATGATGGTCGATGCCTGGAGGGGCCAGCGGCAGTCCGAAAGTACTCTACTGGTGATGGCATAGTCATAGGAGCTGGATAAGTCGGTGAAGACCCAGGTAGTGGCCCCACATGCGTAGGAGTAGGTATGGAATCCTCGGATGACCTACAATATGAGGATCGTTCTGGCGTGTCAGCTAACCGACCCTTAGGTATATGAATACTGGTCGGCCGAATAAAAGATGAAAGTTGTCTTTTCTTTTTTGGTTTCGTCGTATCAACTTTTCCCTTACCTCTGTCATCTCTGCCTGACATCTAAATTAAGTTAAATTAACAAGTAGTTAGTTCATACAATATGAATATATATATATATATATATAAGAAAACATTCTAAGTAACTAATTTGAAGTTACTATACAAATCATGGAAAAGTGGAAACAACAAACTTAAAAAGTATATTACATATCAATCTTAAACAAGAAACATAAAGTTATATATACAGTACAAAGCATAAAGACATCAATACATAATAAATACAACCTATACAACTAATACTCCTCTTCTGAAGACTCTCCACTGAACCATTCACCCTCTTCGGAGGTTTTCTCATCTCCTACCCACCCAGTCACTTTTTCCGCAATATTAACTTCTTTTAATATATTTTTCAGTTGATTCAAATCGTCCACTAATTCAACGTCCACTAACTGGTGATCAATCTGCATTTTATTTTGATACGCAGCCTCCAGCATATTCTCAACTTCCACCCGTCCTATAGGCTTTGTTTTGATTACAGCCCACCAATCAGACTTGTCATTGCGCAACGGATAAGTAGCATAATACACTTGTTTAGTATTTTGCGCTAGCACAAATGGATCATAAATAAGATACGATGTATTGTGCTTCACTTCAATGATGTTATGCTCCTTATGTACTCTTGTGCCTGTTGTGCTTGGATCAAACCACTTACATCGAAAGAGGACAATTTTTTTATTGGGTAACCAGCATACTCCAGTTCTAAGATCTCGTGTATGATTCGAAAGTAATCAACATCATCATCACCCTTAACCCAAACACCACTATTGTTTGTTTTCCTTGCTCTGGAGTGTTGTTCAGTGGAAAAATTAAACCCATTCACTTTGTGTTGCGACATTGCATTAGTTTCAACTGGACCCAAAGAAATATCTCTCAAAATCTGATCGTATGTGGCTGCATTTGGTGAATGATGTACCTAAAAATATTATATATATATATTTTAGTTGAGGAATGTGTAAATGTTTAAACTTTGTAGAAATAATAATACACTTACGAACCTCATTTTTAAACCATGTTGCAAAGGATGCATACACTTGATTTTCGTGGAATTGAGTCTTAAATGAACTGAACATCAAACATGGGAAACACAATTAGTTTCTTTAATGGAATGAGTAAACAAATAAGATATGTTAAAATTTTAATCTCCTTACTTCAGAAATGGCTCAATTTCCGGGCAATTAAGCAAGACATACAAAGTTGTTGCTTTGCGCTCCGTGGGAGTGAGCCGGCGAGGTATGGTATTTTTATCCTTACAACCAGATTGATTGAAAATTGATATCGGTTGCACATGAGGCTCATTCACATCGTCCTAGTGACGATTCAGACGGTTTCTTGAACAAGCAACTTCATCACGAAAGTAGTATGAACAAAATTGAGAAGTTTCTCTTGACAGATATACCTCAACTTAGAGCCTTCCACCCTATGTTTATTTTTGGGCCCCCTTTTCAATTTTCCAATTGCCCTGTACAATCGTAAGGTTAGATGTTTACTATATATAAAAATATATCTATGAATTTAAATATGTTGCAATTGCTTACCGTTCGAATGGATACATCCACCTAGTTTGAACTGGACCGCCTAGCCGAGCTTCGTGCACAAGGTAAATAGAAAGATGTTACATCACATTGAAGAACGCTGGCGGAAAAATCTTCTCCAGCTTGTTGGTAATAACAACAATATTACTTTCCATTCGCACCAGATTTTCTTCTTTTAATGTGCTGGCACATAAGTCTTTGAAGAACAAACTGATCTCTACTATTGGTTTCCATATGTTTTCAGGTAAACCAATAAAAGCAATTGGAAGTAATTGTTCCATGAAAATATGACAATCATGGCTTTTCATTCCATGCAAGATTCCTTGTGTCATATCTACCCTCTTTCCCAAATTTGAGGCATATCCATCGGGCATCTTCAAACTTTGAACCCACTCACATATTTGTCGCTTTTGGTCCAACTTGAATGTAAAACAAGCCTTGGTCTTTAGAACATTGCTGTTGTGCCCCTGCTGTAAGTGTAATTCTCTGCGGTTGCAATACTTTGGTAAGTCAAGTATGGCCTTAGGATTATCCTTTATTTTGCCGGTGACATCCATAACTGTGTTGAACAAGTTGTCAAAGTAGTTCTTCTCAGTATGCATGGCATCAACATTATGTCTAAGTAAATTATCTGGCCAATATTCTAACTCCCAAAATATACTTTGCTTAGTCCAGTTATGCGAAACTCCATATCTATCAAGCCTATACAATCGTTCCTCGCTGGCTTTGGGCAAATCCTGAACTATTTCCCAGATGTCATGACCAGACAGCCTAGGAGGTGGACTATCATGTTCCCTTCTATTCCTCCTGAATGCATTCTTGATTCTCCTAAATTCATGCTCAGGTGGCAGGAAACAACGATGACAATCAAACCATGAATTTTTCCTGCCATGTCTCAATGTGAAAGATTTTGTTTTTTCCATGCAGTGTGGATAAGCCAGCTTTCCAGCTGTCATCCACCCAGACAACATTCCATAAGCTGGAAAATCATTAATAGTCCATATTAGATATGCGCACAGATTAAAATTCTATTTAAGAGAGATGTCCCAAGTTTCAACCCTCTCATACCATAAAATTTGAAGTTCATCGATCAAAGGTTGCAAATAGACATCGATTCCGCTTTTTGGATTACGCGGGCCAGGAATAACACAATTCAAAAATATATAGGGACTAGTCATCAACAATTCAGGAGGAAGATTATAAAGAGTGATAAATACAGGCCAACATGAATATGACGCACCACCAACTAAAAAAAGAGAGAAACCATCCACACATAATCCCAATCGAATGTTTCGTGGCTCAGCTGCAAAATCCGGATAAGTTGCATCAAAATTCTTCCAAGCCTCTCTATCATATGGATGACACATAACACCAGTGGGCTTTCTATTTTCACTGTGCCATCTCATATGAGGAGTTGAGCTGTTTGAAGCATACAACCTCTTCAACCTTGGCATAAGAGGTAAATAATGCATCGCCTTAACAACAATTTTATTTCCAGTAGAACCAAGTTTATATCGAGAGTGCTGACAAAACCTACAAAACTCTAGGTTAGCATCCTCCTTAAAGTATAACATGCAGCCATTTTCACAACAATCAATTCTAACCGAGGATAGACCTAACTTTGACAGCAATCTTTTTTCCTTCTAGAAAGAATCAGGAACCTCTAAGTAGGGGTCAACTAACTCTTTAATAAAATCTATAATTGAGTACATTCCTCCTTCCGCAATATTCCAGTCAGATTTAATACTTAATAATCTAACAACAACAGACAAACGAGAGTGCAAACAACCGTAAAAAAAGGATGACTAGCAACATGCAATTCATTGTAGAAATTCCCCGCTTCACTATTAGGAACATGTTCAACATTTTCCCTTAAGTCATCCCCCTGTCGCATCTCAAAAGCATCGTGCAACATTTCTGTCATCCTAATATCTTGATATTCATTATGCCCTTCAGACCTACTACTTTTGCCAACAACAAAGTTATTTTGCGCTACACCACCATGAATACCATGCACTCTTAAAAAGTTCTCGTGAAACCCCTTTCTATAAAGATGTTCCTTTACATCTTCTTCACCAACAATATTTATACCATCACATCTAACACAAGGACAACGAATAACCCAAAAACGTGTCCAAACTTCAAGTGTCGTAGCATGATCAACAAATATTTTCACACCTTCAACGAATTCCTCCCTTATACCCATTCTATTATCATTGTTCCGGCGATATATCCAGCTATAATCAGGATCCATCAACGCATTCAATCAAATTCAACTAATTAGTTCCTACACTTAACCATTTTTAAGTGACTAAGTGACCTAACAAATCGCATTCAAAACAAATAATTCAACTTTAAAGTCCCTATACTTAACCATTTTCAAGTGACTATGTGACCTAACAAATCGCATTCAAAACAATAAAATACCCGTTAAAGTCCCTACACTTAACCGTTTTCAAGTGACTAAGTGACCGAACAAACCACATTCTAGACAAATAATTCCCCTTTAAAGTCCCTACACTTAACCATTTTCAACCACCTAAGTCACCGAACAAACCACATTCAAAACAAATAATTCTCCTTTAAAGTCCCTACACTTAACCATTTTCAACCACCTAAGTCACCGAACAAACCACATTCAAAACAAATAATTCTCCTTTAAAGTCCCTACACTTAACCATTTTCAACCACCTAAGTCACCGAACAAACCACATTCAAAACAAATAATTCCCCTTTAAAGTCCCTACACTTAACAATTTTAAAGTGACTAAGTGACTGAACAAACCACATTCTTGACAAATAATTCCTCTTTAAAGTCCCTACACTTGACCATTTTCAACCACCTAAGTCACCGAAAAAACCACATTCAAAACAAATAATTCCCCTTTAAAGTCCCTACACTTAACCATTTTCAAGTGACTAAGTGACCGAACAAACCACATTCTTGACAAATAATTCCCCTTTAAAGTCCCTACACTTAACCATTTTCAAGTGACTAAGTGACCTAACAAATCGCATTCAAAACAAAAAAATACCCGTTAAAGTCCCTACACTTAACCATTTTCAATTGACTAAGTGACCAAACAAACAACATTCTTGACAAATAATTCCCCTTTAAAGTCCCTACACTTAACCATTTTCAACCACCTAAGTCACCGAACAAACCACATTCAAAACAAATAATTCCCCTTTAAAGTCCCTACACTTTACCATTTTTAACCACCTAAGTCACCGAACAAACCACATTCAAAACAAATAATTCCCCTTTAAAGTCCCTACACTTAACCATTTTCAACCACCTAAGTCACCGAACAAACCAAATTCAAAACAAATAATTCACCTTTAAAGTCCCTACACTTAACCATTTTCAAGTGACTAAGTGACTGAACAAACCACATTCTTGACAAATAATTCCCCTTTAAAGTCCCTACACTTAACCATTTTCAACCACCTAAGTCACCGAACAAACCACATTCAAAACAAATAATTCCCCTTTAAAGTCCCTACACTTAACCATTTTCAAGTGACTAAGTGACCGAACAAACCACATTCTTGACAAATAATTCCCCTTTAAAGTCCCTACACTTAACCATTTTCAACCACCTAAGTGACCGAAAAAACCACATTCAAAACAAATAATTCCCCTTTAAAGTCCCTACACTTAACCATTTTCAAGTGACTAAGTGACCGAACAAACCACATTCTTGACAAATAATTCCCCTTTAAAGTCCCTACACTTAACCATTTTCAACCACCTATGTCACCGAACAAACCACATTCAAAACAAATAATTCCCCTTTAAAGTCCCTACACTTAACCATTTTCAACCACCTAGGTCACCGAACAAACCACATTCAATATAAATAATTCCCCTTTAAAGTCCCTACACTTAACCATTTTCAACCACCTAAGTCAACGAACAAACCACATTCTTGACAAATAATTCCCCTTTAAAGTCCCTACACTTAACCATTTTCAAGTGACTAAGTGACCGAACAAACCACATTCTTGACAAATAATTCCCCTTTAAAGTTCCTACACTTAACCATTTTCAACCACCTAAGTCACCGAACAAACCACATTCAAAACAAACAATTCCCCTTTAAAGTCCCTACACTTAACCATTTTCAAGTGACTAAGTGACCGAACAAACCACATTCTTGATAAATAATTCCCCTTTAAAGTCCCTACACTTAACCATTTTCAAGTGACTAAGTGACCTAACAAATCGCATTCAAAACAACAAAATACCCGTTAAAGTCCCTACACTTAACCATTTTCAAGTGACTAAGTGACCGAACAAACCACATTCAAAACAAGAAATGATATAAGATCATGTTGACAGTACAAGAAACAAGCAACAACAAAATGTCAAGAACAATGCTAGTGAATCGCACAAGGCCACACACGGCTTCACTTGACTTCAATATGAACAATAAAAGGAAGATAACAACAATAGTGAATCGCACAAGGCCCCACACGGCTTCACTATGTCAACTTACCTTTGATATTTTCCTTAATGTCTTGATATTTCTAAATGGAAACTTCAATATGCTTCTTGATTCTCTCATGGGAAGCTGCACTATCGAAAATGATGATCTTATCAAATTAAAAGACAGACTACTGCAATTTTCTCTAAAATACCCATATACTCTATGCTACATTCATGTTTAAGTGTTGGAAATAAGAGAGAGTTAATGCAGTATTTAGTTTTATAGCATATATAATGACATATGAACACCTAATAATACTGTTTCTAATAGTAGTAGCCTTTTTTTTTCCTAAACATATTTTAAGCATTTTAATGTAATTTTCAGTATTGTTTCCAAATCCCTATAAATAGTTATAGTGCCCTGTATCCCGTATCTTGAAGGTGTACAATTTATCTGAAGTGAAAATGTCAGTGGGGGAGGGTGGTTATTCATGTCCAATAGATATAACTATGTGAAAGTGACACATTATTTTACCCAAAAACAAAACGACAGAAAAGTGATAGGCTATATACATAAGAACTAAGCAATTCCATTGGTGACTGTAAACATGTATTTAAGCCTCAAATAACTCTTAACTTAGCTATTAAGAACACCATCTAGTATATTGGTTCAAGTTTGGGATTCTACCACAAGTTATTTGATTTACTCGGTTCGAAATCAATTCTAGGAAAAATAACATAATCATACACCATAACTTACCATATTTATACAAATACGAACTAAGATTAATAACCCTAATTGACCTTACTATCCAATAAGAGCAATTTGAGCACTTACCCGAATTGAAGTGATGGAGAAAAGTGGTGGAGAAGATCCTGGAGTGACAAACTTTGAGAGTGAAAGAATTTTTGAAAGAATTGGAGAGAAATGGAGAGAATTTGAGTTAGGGCTTTAGCTGATTCCCGTTTTCCTTTTCTTTATTTGGGGATTGGGTGGGTCGGGTCAGGTTAAAAGCTGTTTTTAATTTTTTTTTAAATAACAGAAAAACTGACCACATGTGGTCGGTTTTTACTAAGTTTTTGATAAATTATACTTTAATAAACTACAATTAATAAATTAATTAATAAATTTAATTTAATTTTTAATTGATTATTTTTTTAATAAATTGTATAATATTTATAACAGATAAATTATATAATATATATATATAACGTGTTAATCAGATAAATTATCAACGTCTTACGTTATTACAATTTCAACAATATATGCGTATCTACATTGACACAAAATAGTATATCTATTTCTTCATAAGTATGATATCAATGTATTATTCAAAATATTTTTATATATACATTCAGTTATCGAGCTTTTGATTCCTGCATATGTCACTACACGAGATATGCAGTATATATATACATATATCCAATTTTAGCGGTCGTTCAAAATTCAAAATTCAAAGAAAATGGTAAGTATATGCTAGTTTCATGATTCAATTTTCTGTCTCCTTCCCCTACTTTCTCCACCCCCCCCATATACCTCGTAATACTTGTCTTGCATTATTACAACTTCAACAATATACGTCTGTCTACATTATATTGAAAAAAAATAGTATATCTATTTCATCACTACACTAGATATACGTATATATAAATTTATTCAATTGGCTATCAATATTCAAATACGTACTATATACATCACATACCCAATTTTACTACCCCATAATAATATACTACGTATTTAACAGAAACTCAGTTGAATTATCGGTTGGTTTATCTTATGTCGTTAACAAACGTTCACTATATAATATGTATATATACAATATATATACCTATACATACACACACACATATATACACATTATCGACTACCACATTGTATTTCACATATACTCAAATAAATAATCGGTTTATTTATCTTATGTCATTAATATACCGTCGCTGTATAATATGTATATATTATATATATACATATACATATATACAGACACATATACACACTATCGATTATATAAAGTTCAAAATACATACTATATACATCACATGCGTATACAAGTATATTATCCAATAATATAATGCGATGTGTTTCTTATACATACTTACATTAGTGTTCGATTAATTATATTTGATTAGCTTAATATATTAGGTTTTGATTACATCGTTCATCAATTCAGCACTACATGATATATATATATATATATATATATATATATATGAAAAGATATCTATATATATGAACTCTTGATGCGTATACATATATCACACCCACAAGAATGTTACCTTATAATAGAACACGTTCATTATAATTTGATGAATTATCGGTTATATATTACATTATTATGACCGAAATATATAGTAACATATTATATATATATATATATATATATATATATATATATATATATATATATATATATATATATATATATATATATACGAATATTCATTATATAAAGGTTATGCATGTTTAATGTCATTTAACGTATATATGAAAGAAAATATTTATTTTATATATTGAAACATAAATAAAATATAAAGATTATGTTTAACATAATTTGTTTATTTTATTTGATATATTTTAAGTGTAATTTTTTCAAAAAATTGTGGAATGATTGATTTTTATTATTATTATACTGATTATCTACTACGTGTAATCAATGTAATTTCAAAAAATTATATATATATATATATATATTACATTATATATATAATTATTTTTTATGAAACAAATAATATATATATTTGATTACATATATATAATTATTTTGATTACATATAAATATTATGTTTAAAAGTATTTTCTTTTTTTTTTTTAGTTTCAAAACCGACCAAAAGTGGATGGTTTTTTATTTCTAAAAAAAAAGAAAAGCATTTTTAAAAACCGACCACAAGTGGTTGCTTTTTAGAAATATTTTTATAAAAATCGACCACTTGTGGTCGGTTTTGTTAATTTTTTAAAATTTTAATTTTTAAAATATATAATAATTAATATTAAAATTATTGAAATATTTATTTTGATATTTTATAATAAAAAAGAGACCACATGTGGTTGCTTTTTTAATATTTAAAAAAAAAAAAAACCACAAGTGGTCGGTTTTTTTCGACCACTTTATTGTGGTCGGTTTTGGGTGGTCGATTTTTTCTGTTTTTCTAGTAGTGGTTTAGGTTAAGGGGAATGGGGATATTGGGTAGTTTTAGGTTTCTCTTTTTTTCTTTAATCAATATTTTAAATAAAATATAAATAATAAAATTTATTTAAAACTAACAAAATACAAATAAGTTAAATAGCTAGTCTTAGAAATATTATTAAGAAAATATTAATATCACTAGATTGTTTATTTAAAATTTAAAAGAAGAAAACAACATAAGTTAATTTTCCCTTTTTTTTAAATAAATAAATAATAATAATGAAAATAAAAACTTATCTAAAATGTGACTCTATTTTTTTATTTTTCAAAACTATTAAACTAAACTTAATAAAAATAAGATAAACTTACAATATCTAATTTAGACTTAAATAAATAAATAAATTGAACACTAAAATGGCGTAAAAACGTTAGATTTGGTAAAAAATTAGGTGTTTACAGATACAGTTACTCAGTTAACAATAATACAGTATCAGTAAACTCAGATATCAGTAAACCAGTGATTCTGAATGCAGTATCCAGTGTTACCATGACCTCAGTTACAGTTTACGTATTTCATGCATGTACTCTTATTTAGTTATACTCATGTTATTCAGTCAGTATTATTCATGCATATGAACCCATGCATCTCAGCCTACCTCACTTAGCATACTAGTACATTCAAAGTACTGACACATACCATTTTTTTGAGCTATGATGTCTTATATCATAGGTTCAAACGCACGGGCTCCCGATCATAGTTAGCAGCCCGATTCATCAGCAACAGACTAGTGGTGAGTTCTCATTGTTCGAGGATAGATTAATTATTCCAGTATTTTAGTACTCAGTTTATTTCAGTAGTCGGAGTTAGTTAGGGACTTATCCCATCAACTCTTTATTCAGACAGTAGAGGCTTTTCAGACATAGAGTATTTATAGACAGATGTTCAGTTTTGATATTGATGTACCCTACTCAGTATTTATTTACATCTTTAAACCTTATGGCAAGTTTTTGCCTAATTTCCGCATAATTACAGTATTGTTATTCAGTTAATGCAGCAAGCACCAGTCATGGGTTAGCTTGTGGTTCTTTGAGATTATGAGCACTGTATAGCGCCCGGGGTACAGACTCGGGGTATTACAATAATTGACTATCAATGACATAAAATTTAGAACAAGGAGAGTAACATATATTATTTGAAAATTACATAAAAAAAACTATAAATTACAATAGTTAATAGTTTAAAATTTCAAAAAAATATTTACTCTGTTAAGTATTTCAAAAAATTACTATAAATCACAATAATTAAAAACTTTAAAAAATTAAAGCCATAAAGGTTAATATGTCTGCTTTGGCACAACTTCATTGGTCCTTTCCCCTGCTTTCATTTTTTTCATCAATTTTAATTTGTTTGTCTTATTTTGTTTATCTGGTATATATTTCAAAAATAACTTAAAAAATTTAAAAGATATAAAATATTTGGCTGACTCTCGAAATTATATTTGTATCATTTAAATTGAAATAAAAAAAGAGTATTATAAATCACAGTAATTAAAAACTTAAATTATTTTTAGAATATAATTGACTATCAATGCCACAAAAGTTTGGACAAGCAGAGTAACATATATCATTTGAAAAGTACATAAAAAGTATTATAAATTATAATATTTAACAACTTAAAATATCTTAAAAAATTAATCGGTTATATACTAAAAAATATTATAGATCACAATAATTAACAACTTACGATATTTAAAAGATCTAAAATATTTGGTTGACTCTTGAAATTATATCAGTGCCACTTAAATTGGAATAGCTAAAAATATAAGTGAGTATCAATGACCACAAAAGTTTGGACAAGGAAAGTAACATGTATTATTTGAAAATTACATAAATACTAATATAATTACAATAGTTAATAGCTTAAAATATCTTTACAAAAAATTAATATGTTATATATTTCAAAAAATAAAAAAAGTATTATAAATCACAATAATTAACAACTTAAAATTTTTAAATATATAAAATATTTGGCCGACTCTAAAAATTATATCAGTGTCACTTTAATAGGAATAGAGAAGAGGTATTATAAATCTCAATAATAAAAAAGTTAAATTATTTTAAAAATATAATTAACTATCAATGTCACAAAAGTTAAAACAAGGACAGTAACATGTATTATTTGAAAATTAAATAAAAATCTTATAAATTATGACAGCTTACAACTTAAAATAACTAAAGAATTCTATTTGTATCACATAAATTGAGACTAAAAAATAACATATATTGGGCCCGTGCTGGCACGGGCCTTCGACATCTAGTATGTATATGTATATATATATACACACACACACACTAGGTTAGGTATACGCTCTTTGCGCATGTACCTCACTTTATTGAGTTCAAACGTTACACTAAATATGATATTTATTTAAATAATAAAGATGAATACAATAATTAAATTTAACATCGTTTGGAGAATTTATTTAATTAAACCTAACCTTTACTAAAAAAAAATTCTCAAAGCCGATCGACTTTGATCTACCACTTATAAACTGCAATAAAATAATACGATGATAGAGACATCAAAATAATTTGATTAAATCTAAACCTAAAATTATGGATGCGGATATTCAACACCTACTATAGATACATAAAAAGTAATTTTAATTATGTATAAATGATATATTTTTTCATCGAAGGGTGTGTGAGAGAGCTTGGATGGGATTTTGTAAGGGCAGGACCTTGGTTATCTGTGTCACTGTGTTGCTTACCGCTGGTACCGTTGGACACTGCATGAAAAAGATTTTATGCCTTCACTGAAGGTGTTTATTTTACTATCACATTCATCTAGCTAGCTAGAATGATGTAGTTCGGAAGTATTCAAAGGTTCAAATATAAATATAACATTCTTTTCTTAAGCTAGTTAACAAGAAAAGATGTCATTTAAATTTAAACAATTTTATGCTTACTATCATTTTATTTGGTAGAAACTATTCAACTGGATTTTTTTGTTAGTAGTACATATGTTTTTCACTTGTACAAGTATTGTGTAAATTTTGTGTACTATAATTTGGACGAATAGGAAAGAAATTCAATTCTTAAATGATTTTTTCCCTTGTAAATTTGAAGTGATGTTATGAATTATGATATTTTTTTATTTACATGGAGATTATATTTGGAAAATAAGACAAGTAAGATGGAGAGTAGAAAAATAGGTTGACCAAAGTGAAAATATATTAAGAAGCAATTTAGAAAAAAATTTAATTACATAGCTTTTGAAAATGAAAATCTTCTAAAGTGAAATTGGAAATTAGAATTTTTTTTTTCCTTTTGGTGTTTTGGATACGAGAGGGAATGAGGGAATGAGAGAATTTAGAATTGATAAATTTGGAGGGAATGAGAGAAAGTTAAGAGCAATAATTGGGAGGAAACATTGGATAAACAATCTATTTTAGATGATATAATATACTTATTATATTAACCATGGTTAGGGATTTAGTTTGGAATAAATTAAATTTTTGCCGTTCAATTTAATTAGGCCATGTGTCATTAATCAGAATGGGGACATGGAGGAAATGGACAGAGTGAAACATCTCTTCTCCCTTCTGTGCCTTTTCATTGTGTATTAAGCCATAACCACAAACACTCAATTGATTATCTTTTATCATTTTTTTGGATCTGAAACAAAACAACCGCTAAGAAAACCTCAACAATGGAGAGTTTTGATTTGTTGAAGCTTCACCTGTATAAAATTTCGTTTATTTTATATTTTCATTTAGGAATTTGAAATTTTACCTAAGACTTAGGCTTTATGTTGGGGTTCTAAGAGTGAATTCTATTTCTCATTTTGCATAAGGGAGCAAACAATCAAAATATTTCCTAAAAATAGGGGCTTTGTGGAGTTCAAGCGGAAGAGAATGGCAAGTAGAACATATAAGAAACTATTGTGATATGCGAATAGCTTCCATCCAAAGGTAAGGAATAAAATTTTACTTCCTGAGAAAATTATAACCGTTTATCCGTGTTTGATGACTTTTTGTGTTTTTGTGTTTCATTTATGGGATTAGCAAAAGTTGTTGATAGTCTCTCATACTAAATTCTCTGATAGTTGTGACATGGGCTAATGAAAAAGTTGCACAAACTTTAGTATTCTCCCAAAGTTTGTGATGATTCACAAATAACCATCTTTCGACCCCAATAATTGAAATAGTTATTAGCATAAAATTTCCAATTCTATGGGTGAAAATACAACATTGTCATGAGGTCTTATCCTATGACATTAGTTTTCGCTGTCATTGATATTGCTGCTGCTGCAGTTATTGTTGTTGTTGGTGGTGGTTTTACAATGTGACGCTGTGATGATTGAGGTATCTAGAGTTAATGGGGTAACAAAGCTATGCCCGTAGTTTGGCGGGCCAACCCAGAAGGCCTTATTTGTAGAGCAACTGTGGTTCTGCAGCCATGATTGATGCATTATCCCCTTTGCCCTGATTATACTAATCTGAGACTTTTTATCAGAAGTTTCTACTGTATGTATACACGTACAACTCTCTTTAAAATATTTTTTCTTTCCTTTTAAGCTTTTGCAACATTTTGTTCAGCAATTTTTTTCTGGTATTGACCACCATTTATCTTAAGGGTCTGCTTGGTTAAGCTATTCCATTGGAAACTGGGGGTTTATGTGGTATGTATAGATACATATACACAGATATCTTAAAGGTCTGTTTGCCTAATGTATTATTTGTATTGACTTATTTTATGTGCTTTTAAGAACACTAATATTGCTTCTTCACCTCTTCTTCTTTATCAATGAGGCTGTGATGATGACTAATGAAGTCCGTCTCGAGTTGGGTTGGGTATTTGGATCTTACTCCGTATCTTGGCTGGGCGACCAGTATGGTCTGCAACCATAGCGGATGTGTTGTTTCCTTTTGCCCTGCTTATAATATCCGAGCCTTAAGTTGGATATTTCTGTAGTATGTATACGTACACACATTCATCATCCATTAATCCCTTTATATTTCTAGTTATTTTTATTTTAATATTGTAGAAGCAGTGGTGTCACAACCCGAACCGAGGCCCTGGCCGTGAAGAGCATCCCAAACCATGAAGGCCCGGGCGCCCTTCTATATCTAGTAATCAGGCTCAATATTCATAAAAATATAGTAAAAGATGCAGAATTATAAATCATCACAGAAACATGGTCATAAATCTGATTTTTTAAATTCAATGAGGAAAATAATACCCATCAACAACTAGACAATACCTGAACAAGTCTGCGAAACCTCTGAAGAAAACTACTGCTTATCAGGACCCCTAGATTATGCCTCAGAACCTGAAAGGTATGGGGTCAATACAGATGTACTGGTACGCGAAGAAATCCAAAATAATGTATTTGTATATATAAAATAGATGAGAGCAATTTACGAAAAATCATGCATGATATAGTTTCAAACACTTGGGCATTTCTTGAATACATGTAAAACATTCCTGACGGTGAAAATTCTATTCTTTGTGTTACTTCTGAGTTAGGTGGCACTCCCCTACAAGTTTGATATTCCACGGACTATATGGAATCCGCCATTGACTTGGCGGGGAAGCCCCCAACCCAAGTGTACCACAAGGGTTAGAGTGTCTGAGTCTGATACGCCACAAGGCACTAGGCCAACGTAATATAATAGACCCGGATCGGCAAATCACGGTTTTGGGCAATGAGTTTTCTGAACTCGTGCCTTCTTAGGGGAACCACCTAACCTCTCTTTATGCCCAATTTTACCCTTTTCTGAACATGAGTTATTCTGAATTCTAAATCATGAAATTCTGATGAACGTCTGATTTCTAAACTAGTCTGTGTCTGTTATGACATTGTCTGATTTGGTATCGTCATACCAAGACTTGAAAGTCATGTTTTTTTGAGCCATAATGTATTAAGAATGATCTTTCATTAATACACAATTCAGACCACCCAAGCATGCGATTAGTATAAGAGATTTCATGTTCCGAAAACACAAGTCAAAACTATGCAAAATTTCTCATCCTTTTAATAAACATGTGGTGGTCATATAATCTTTAACGAACCATGCAAATCTTTTTGTTATATATTTATATTAAACATTTATCAACATGAACAACCCTCTCTTTTGAAATTTAAAACCGTAAACCAATCATAACATCAATCAAAACATTTTCGTATCATGCCTTTCAAGCTTCCATTCAAACAATCCATATCATATGATAAGTAGAGAAAATTTATAACAAAAGAGGGATTCCACATGAGTCATGCTCTCAATTCAATTGTCAATCTTAAATCACATGCTTATATATATATATATAATTTCAAATTAATTTGGGGGAAGACCTAAAGACCAAAATAATTCCATCAAGTATTTCTAAAACATGATTATATTCATAAATCCAAAACCCATTCCTTAAAATCATGATTTCTAAACCTTGTACATAATTAAAATAAGATTTTTATGCCCATGAGATTTTAGAAAAACCCCGCGTACCTCAATTTAGGAAATTATTGGGTGATTCTTGAAGCCTACGGTTTGGGGATTCTAAATCTTCAATCAATTTTCAAAACCCATGGTTGAATCTTGAGTTATTTGGATTTTTAGTTTGAAACCCTTGGGAGTGTTCTTGGAGGAATTTGATGGAAATAACCTTATTTTGGTATTTGGGGATATAAATCCTGTGTTAGGGTTGAAAAGAGATGGGGAAAATGATAAATTTACCCCCTAGGATGCAGAAATTTTAAAACTGAAAACTGGGTCGACGCTCACTACAAGAAAATAGACATACAACGACATTTATTTGGCGACATTTGAAATAAATGTCGGAAAATAAAGAATTTCTTGATATTTATGAACAATTGTCATAAAACAACGACATTTGATATCAAATATCGTAAAAGCGACGACATTTGATATCAAATGTCGTAAAAACGACGACATTTGATCCAAAATGTCAATAAAATAATGACATTTATTGCAAATGTCGTTGATTTTAGCGTCATTTAGCAAAAATATCGATAAAATAGTGACGTTAGATGCAAACGTCGAATATATTTGACGTTTGCTGTAAATGTAGTTGATTTCAGTGACATTTAGCTAAAATGATGCGAAAATAGTGTCATTTGATATAAATGTCGAATAAATTAGATATTTATTGCAAATATCGTTTTTAACAACAATTGACAAAATTATCGTTAAAACATATTATTAATCGCTAATTATCGATATCTATTCCTAATTTTGAAAATCTTTTTAAGTTATGCATCACTATTTATTGGCAAAGGTTTTAATTTTTCTCCGGAGTGCAATACGATTTAAACCAAAATTACCTTACCTCCCATATAGGATAACTGGACGGTCTAGATAGTATGATCCTAGGACTATAATGATCTCGAAATAATTTAGTTACTTATCAAAGTAAATATTGTTCAACTATAATATGTGTGGCAATGCCCCTCTCAAAAAAATCTAAGAAGATCATAAAGAATTGCATATTCTACTTTTCAAATTCGAATAACATATTTACTCTTTGTTTATATAAATTCTTTAAATATGAAGATGAAAGTTTTTATTTTTATGCATGTAAAACACTTTCTTGGTTCACTTAATTATATTGAAACATATTTTTTTAAAATAGTATTATTTAAATTAATTATTTACATATTTGGGAATGACATATTTTTTCATGATATTGTAAATTTTTGAATTATTCTTTGGATATAATAATATTTTTCATATAAGTTGCTTTTGATTATTTACTAATTGATCTTTATTATTGATGTTTCTTGTAATACACTTTTGATTTACTCAATTGTAATGAAATTATAAATATTTATTTTTATAATATAATTATTTATATTATTTAAATTAATTGCTTACATATTTTAAGGAATGCCATATTTTTCATAATATTATTTTTCAAAAAAACTCATAATTGGTCATAAATTTCTATATATATAAGTTGCTTGATTGAAATAATTTTTTCTCTTAATTGAATTTTCTTGTAGTACTTTCTAAATTTATTCAATTGTAATAAAGCGATAAATATTTTTTTATTTGATATTATTATTTGTTTTAGGGAAGATATCTTTTAGATAAGTATCCTACATTTGTTTTGATTTCCTCAATTATAGTGATCATAAATATTTATTTTTTATAATAATATTATTTATATTATTTGAATCAATTATTTACATATTTTAGGAGATGACATTTTTTTCATAATTTTTTTATTATTATTTTGAAGTGACGTTTTGATCAAACTTAATTATTTTTACCTGTTGGATATTGAGGAAGAGCGATCTTCATCCAATCTCAAAATTACTTGCTATGGTAATTTTACTTCTTTTATCCATTGCTTTCAGGTTTTTGGTTTTGCTCGAAATCATGTCTTGTAGAATTTTCTAGTGAAAAGATTACGTCTTTTCTTTATCTTGATTAAATTACCTATTATTGAATTGGGCATTTTAAAAAAAAAATTAAATAAAAATGAGGAGATTTTTCACGTGGATGCTGACATGGATTGTTCAAGTGGTGTTTTTTGTCCACATGACATGCTTGGTGTCATTTCATTAGAGAGGGGGTTATTTTCGAGCTAAAAGTTTAATGAAGGGGTATTTTCAATCTAAAAAATTAACAAAGGATAGTTTTGCTCCATTTCAAGTAGTTTGGGGGTATTTTTGACCCCTTTTCGATTAATAACTAATATACAAAATAATTTTTTATTGTAAAATGTCAGTTCACAAGATGTCACGCTTGGCATAACCTCATGCTAGACTATCCCCCTTTATTAAATATATAACTTTTTAAATGTAATTTTTACTATATGATAAAGTGCAAAGGGCCCAATGAAGAAGTGTCAAAGCAGATATGTTGACCTGTTGCCTACTTTGACACAATTTCATTGGTCTTTTATCCTTCGCTTTAATTTATTTATCTTATTTTCTTAATTTGTTATATATTTAAAAAAAATGTAAAAAATACTATAAATCACAATAATCAACAAATTAATTTTTTTTAAAAATATAAAATATTTGGACAAGAAGTTATACCAGTGCCACTTAGATTGAAATAGAAGAAAAAATATTATAAATTACAATAATTAAAACTTAAATTATTTTTAAAATATAATTGATTATTAATACCATAAAAGTTTGGTCAGGAGAGTAACATATATAATTTAAATATTATAATAGTTAACATATTAAAATATGTAAAATATATAAAAAATACAATTGATTATCTAAATCATATTTGTGTCACGTAAATAAAGACAAAAAATAACATATATTATAGGAATGCTTCCTCGATATCTAGTATTTGTATAATTATTAAATGAGACTTAAATTTTTTTTAATACTTTTGAATTTGGTATGACTATTTTTTGAGGAAAAGAGTGATAGTTGAGATATTGTGGCCCTAAATAAAATATAAGTGATGTTTGAAGAAAATTCCCAAAATAGCTAATTGGTAAATGCCATTAATGTAGATGAAAATTAAAATGGTGCCTTTGGTAGTTCCACTCTTGTTCGACTAAGATTTTGAAAATCCAAAAGTACTTATTTTAGAGAATTGAGGTATTTGATCAGAAAAAAAAGTGCATAAACTAATAAAATTAGTTTTTTAACCTAGAAATATTTTTGAAAGCTCGGTTGTTTACAAATTGTCGCTCTAGTCTTGGCAAAAATATTTTTCGAATTGTCAGTTAAACACAACACATACTAACAAATCCAATTTAACCATTTTTTTTTAGTAAAGCACGAGAAGACCCATTTGAGTCTCACCATGGACAAGAACCAAATGTTGTCAATCGGCTCAATTTGGCTCATTTTTTTTTATCTCAAATTCAGTTCATTTGTGTTAAAATTAATCGAATCCACTCTCTCATACATTTTTTTTCCACAAATCAAAGTTATAAAAATATGGAATTGTGCAGATGTGGCGCGATAAAAATAGAAGTATTGTAGATGTGGAGGAAAAAAATAAATTAGCAGTAAGATTTTGGGTTTTCCTCCTTTCAGTTCAGGTTTTAGGGCTTCCCTCCTTTCAATTTCAACTTTTGCAATTTCTTTTATCAAGTATAACTGCAGTTTTCTACATAATCTTTACTATTTTCTCCAAAGCTCTTTTGTCTGTGTTTGAGGCGAATCTATTACGTACTCTAATATAGGTCTTTACTAATTTGAGATTTGTTACCAATCTATTGATGAAATAGAGATTGTTACAGAAAATTAATTTAGTGACATGTAGATAGATAGTTACATAATTTGTGCTTTAGAATAAGATTTTAAATTTTTGAAGTACTTCTTATGTTGTTTTCACAGATTATTCAGTTCCATATGAATAACCGTCATCTATTTTATATATTTATTGAACGTTTGTTATTGTTTTGCAGTTTTGAGTATACAACAAAGGCAACACTATTAGAAGAACATTGACTTGCAAGTTATTGTGTGCTTTCTATTTCGTTTGATATTATGGAGGTCTAATTCTTTGTTGTGTAAGAATTTTGAAAAGTATTTTTTTAGTTCTTAGACGTGAACATGTAGAACTCTGTTAGCCTAAAACAATTGTAACCTAAACTTAATTTCTCCCCGAGAAGGTTAAGAAGTGACTTTCTAAGTGAGTATCGTTTTAACCCTATAGAATTTCTCTAATTTGGATTTTTCATCATTTGAAAAATTTAATTAGCTTTCCAACGATATTAGATCCGCCCAAATCTGATAACCGGGCAAGAAGTTATGGCTAATTTAAGTCTGAATTGTAAAACAACGTTATTTTAGTGCTTGGCGCGCTGCGGAGAGGGTCTATTTGGAAATTGTCAAATTCCAGTGGAACTCCGCGATAGTGGCGCGTCACGGAGGACCCCAATTTTCCAATAGTCAATTTCCAGTGGCCTAGCACGATTGTGATGTGTCGCGCTGAAGTTCCAGGTCCCAACCCGTTGGACAACGCGATGGCTCTGCATCACTGAGACTCCCAGATTCCCATTTGTCAATTTCCAGTGAGCCACCGCGATAGTGGAGCGTCGCGGTGACGTATAAAATCGGGTTCCCAGTTCAATTTTTCCAACTTCGTACAAAAGTTAAAAAGGGCACTTTGTACTTTTTCCAAGCCTCTTAAACCATACACACACCAAATTAAAGTCATTTACAAGCATTCTATGAAGTTTTTCTCAACTTTTCTCTCAACATAAACCCTAAGTATCCAAAACCTCTTCCAAGAATCTAAAGAATCCACCATAGATTTTCTAAATTGAGTCAAGATTCAAGGTTCCCAAGTCAAGGGTTTCAAGAACCCTCATTCAAGAGTACGAATAGAGTCCCAAAAGAGAGAGTTCATCCAAAGCTTCTAATTCAAGGTATGTGGGGTTTGAACAAGGACACTCCTTTCGTCCTTGTGCCCAAAAGTTGTTTTAAATTACAAGAATATATGGTTTCACATGTTTTCTTATGAAAGTTAAAGTATGGATTTGTACCCTTTGTTGTTGTTCTTGAGATTATGATAATTTCCATGTTTTAGAAATTGAGATACATAAGTATGTTGAGATTTTAATGCATAATGCTGAAATTCCAGATTTCTATATGATTTATGAGTCCTTATGATCTCTAGTATGCATTTTGATGAGTCATAACTTGAGATTGAACTATGCGCCACTAAGACCTACTTGAGAAGTGCAATTTTATGAACTTCTGTGCTACAAGCACCTATGAATTGAGTACTTTGAGATTTTTGAGAAATATTTGACCTTTTTGGTCCTAATAGAGTTGGAATCCACAATGATGTTCTATTAAAAAAATAGTAATACATTTTGGTCTTCAGTATATACCCTTGAGTTATTTGAGGTGTATTTCCTAAGAGTTCTGAGCTGAGTATGGGAGTAGTATTTAGCACTGAGTTGGGTATGATTTTGAGGTCTCATACCCCAGAACTACGTGCCATCTTAGGACTGAGATTTATGGGCCCGAGGCCGAGATAGTGATCACTGAGTTGAGGTTATACTCCTTGGCAAGAGTATGACGCCTTTCCCCAATGTGAGGTTTCTTCCTTAGGAGGACAAGACGTTGGACTCCATGTAGCTCACATGGTTTATGTCGGTCCAAAGTTATGTAATTCCAAGAGTCACAGAGTTCCCAAGTCTTAAAGTTTCAAAGAGTCCTGAGTCCTTGAGTTTCAAAAAAGTTTTACTCTGCATGAGATAAAAGTATGAGTTTGAAAGCATTATTTAAAGTTTCTTTGACCTTCAAGTATTGAGAATAAGAGGAGAGTAGAGATTTTAAAGTTAAGTATAGTGACTCACGAGATTTGTGTTACATGCTTCATTATACATGATTTATGAGATTTACATATTAGACTTATTCATGCCATGTGAGTCATTCCTAATTGCATGCATGATTTGATTAAAGAATATTGATACTGTTTTATGTAAATGCATACACCCCCATATACTTAGTACATTCCCAAGTGTTGATCCAGATATACGTCTATGTTCTACATTGTCTTATAATGTAGGTTCAGGTGCTCAGTCCCAGCCTCGTCAGTGATTTCTGAGTACCTTTGTCTACATCTCCATAGTGGTGAGTCCTCATGGTTCGAGGACCTATCTTCAGACATTTCAGTATTTTAGTAGATATATTATTGCTTCCAGTTTAGTTTGAGTCAGTTGGGGACCTGTTCCAATGGCTCTCTAGTCACGGAGTAGTAGAGGCTTTGTCAGACTAGTTATCAGATTGTTAGTATATTGAGATTTCCAATATTGTGGTTGTTTGGACCGAGTATTTTCTTCGTATTTCCTATCATTTGATATGATAGTACCAGTGTCTTATTCATTTTATTTTGAGATAAGTTATTATATATAGTAACAGGCTCAAAGGGTTAGCTTGGGTCTACTTGTAGCCTTAAGCACCTGTGATGATTCGAGATAAGATTTTGGGGCATTACAAACTTGGTATCAGAGCCTAAGGTTTAAGGAGTCCTAGGGAGTCTGACAAGCCGTGTTAAGTAGAGTCTTAATCCTCGGTGTGTAGCGTGCCACATATATGAGCAAGAGCCTACAAGACGTTTTAGAAAAAAGTTGTTTCTTTCTTTTAGATTCTATCATTCCTACAGTTGTCCCCCTCATCTAATAATTCGTGCTCTCCTATTTCAGAAAATGCCTCCCCGAAGAGCGAACGCCCGCAGAATCGATAATGAGAAACCCCAGCCTGTCGATCCCATGAACGAGACTATGTCTCATACTGAGTTTTGAGCGACCTTTCAGGTGTTAGCCCAAGAAGTCACCACTAATGTTTAGGCCAATAACCAGGCCGTAATTCCAAATTAGTAAGGAGGTGATTTAGCTGCTGCTAGGATTCGTGATTTCATGCGGATAAATCCGCCAGAGTTTTATGGGTCTAAGGCAGGTGAAGAGCCAGAGTTATACCTTGAGGAGGTAAGAAAGATCACACAGGTGATGGATATTTTTGAGGAAGAAAGTGTTGCGATGGCGTCTTACAGGTTGAAAGACATTGCTTATGACTGGGTTGTATCGCGGAGGAAGGGTAGAGGTGAGGATGCTACTTCTCTGGATTGGCAGGTGTTCCAAGATACATTCTTAGACAAGTTCTTCCCGCTTAAGATGAGAGAAGCGAAGATTGAGGAATTTATGAACTTAAGGCAGGGCTCCATGACTATTATGGAGTACTGCTTGAAGTCCAACCAGTTAGCCAAGTATGCTCCTGATTTGAGTTCTAACCCCGAGCTAGTATGAGCAAGTTCGTGACAGGTGTTTCTGGTTTAGTACTGAACGAGTGTAGGACTGCGATGCTGAATAGGGATATGAATCTATTTAGGTTGATGATACATGCACAACATATAGAGGTAGACAAGATAAGGGAGAGAGATAAAGTAAGGGGTAACAAGAGGTCTAGATCTGAGCAATATGAGTATAGTCAGGCAAGGTCCCATGGAGGGAACCGCCCATAGTTCTAGAGTCGTTCATCTATGTCAGCGCCTTCATTAGCTAGTGCTCTCGCTCCTAGAGACAGGAAGGAGCAAGGAAACAGGTCTTCTATGTTCCGGTCCCAGATCAGTGAAAGTAATAGACGCCGCTATCCTCCATGTGCTAAGTGTGGTAGAGATCATCCCGGTGAGTGTTTAGCAGTCCAGAGAGGTTGTTTTAGTTGTGTCAAGCTGGGCCACAGACTTAGAGATTGTCCGTATGCTAGGCAGGGGAATAGAGATGCTCGACCCAAGAAACAGACTACTAGTGCACCAACTCCTATAGCTCGTTTCACCCCTTCTTAAGGCACTTCATCTAGCACTGCTGCCAGCCAGCACCAGAACAAATTCTATGCCTTACCATCCCATCAGGAGCAGGAGAATTCCCCCGATGTTGTTAGTGGTATGCTCTGTGTCTTTTGCTTTGATGTTTTTGTGTTGTTGGACCCCGGGTCAAGTTTCTTTTATGTGACCCCATTAGTAGCTGTGAATTTCAAAATGAGTCCCAAGAAGATTCCTGAGCCTTTTATAGTTTCCACACCAGTAGAAGAGTCGGTTGTTGCTAAACAAGTGTATGGAGATTACCCTACTACTGTTCTTCATTGAGTCATATTTATTGATTTAATAGAGTTGGACATGGTGGATTTCGACCTTATTCTGGGTATAGATTGGCTTCATTCTTGATATGCATCTATAGACTGTGGTACCCGCGAGGTCAAGTTTCAGTTCCCTAATAAACCAGTTTTTGAGTGGTCCGGGAGTTTGGTATCTCCCAAGAGTCATTTAAACTCTTATCTCAAAGCTAGAAAACTAATATCCAAAGGTTGCCTCTATCACCTAGTTAGAGTGAAAGACACTAAGTCCAAGGCTCCAACTATTCAGTCAGTCAACATTGTTAATGAGTTTCCTGATATTTTTTCAGAAGATCTCCCAAGGGTACCTCTCGATAGAGAGATAGAATTCGGGATTGACCTTCTTCCCGATACTCAGCATATTTCTATTTCGCCATACCGTATGGCACCTGCAGAGCTTAAGGAGTTAAAAGAGAAAATCAAAGATCTTTTAGATAAAGGTTTCATAAGGCCCAGTGTCTCTTCTTGGGGCACACCTGTTCTTTTCATGTGAAAGAAAGATGGTTCTTTGCGTACGTGCATTGACTATCGCCAGCTTAACAAGGTCATAGTCAATAATAAGTATCCTCTTCTGAGAATTGATGACCTGTTTGATAAGTTGCAAGGTCTAAGTTATTTCTCCAAGATAGACCTTATATTCGGCTATCATCAGCTTAAAGTGAGGGAATGTGATATTCCAAAGATAGCCTTCCAAACCCGTTATGGTCATTTTGAGTTTCTAGTCATGTCTTTTGGGCTAACCAATGCCCCAGCAACCTTTATGGACCTCATGAATTGAGTGTTCAAGTAATATCTTGATATGTTTGTCATTGTTTTCATAGATGATATCCTTGTGTACTCTCGTACTGGGAAAGACCATGCAGATCATCTTAGAATTATCTTGCAAACTCTTAGAGATCACCAGTTGTTCTCCAAATTCAACAAGTGTTAATTTTGGCTAAGATCAGTAGCCTTTCTGGGTCATATTATTTAAGTCGAAGGCATTAAAGTTGATCCCCAAAAGACAGAAGCTGTAAGAAATTGGCCTAGACCTATCTCTCCATCTGAAATTAGAAGTTTCTTGGGTCTAGCTGGCTACTACCGCTGTTTTGTTGAAGGTTTCTCTTCTATTGCATCCCTCATGACCCGTTTGACCCAAAAGAAAGTTAAGTTCTAGTGGTCAGATTCCTGTGAGAAGAGTTTTCAAGAGTTGAAAACTCGACTTACTTCATCCCCTGTGTTCACTTTACCTGATAGTACAGATAGTTTTGTGGTATATTGTGATGCCTCTAGAGTTGGTTTGGGTTGTGTGTTTATGCAAAGAGGTAATGTTATAGCCTATGCCTCTAGACAGTTGAAGCCATATGAAAAGAACTACTTAACCCATGATCTTGAATTAGCTGATGTGGTTTTTTCTTTGAAAATATGAAGACACTATCTGTATGGTGTTCATGTTGATGTGTTTACGGACCACAAAAGCTTGCAGTATATGTTTTCTCAGAGGAAGTTGAATCTTCGCCAAAGAAGATGGTTAAAGTTGCTAAAAGATTATGCTATGAGCATGTTGTACCATTCGGGCAAGGCCAATGTTGTGGCAGATGCCCTTAACAGGTTATCTATAGGCGGTGTTACTCATGTAAAGAAGGGTAAGAAAGAGTTAGCTTGTTATGTGCATTGTCTGGCTAGATTAGGTGTTAGGTTGCTTGATTCTGCTGAGGGGAGTATTTTAGAGCAGAGTAGTTCCAAATCCTCTTTAGTTTCGGAAGTGAAGGAGAAGCAAGACTTAGATGCCAATTTGGTTAGACTGAAGGAGTCAGTTAAAGACCAAAATGTAGAGGTTTTCTCCCAAGGAGAAGATGGGGTGTTGAGGTTGCAGGGTAGATTGTGTGTTCCTTGTGTTGATAATCTGAGGTAGAGAATTATGACTAAAGCGTATGACGCATGATATTCTATTCATCTTGGTGCTACCAAGATGTACCGCGACTTGCGGGAAATCTATTAGTGGAGTGGTATGAAGAAGGATATAGCTGGGTTTGTAGAGAAGTACACAATATGCCAATAGGTTAAGATAGAGCACTAAAGACCTGGTGGTGTGATGCAAGAGTTTGGTATTCCCACTTGGAAGTGGGAAGGGGTGAATATGGATTTTGTGACTGGTTTACCTCTTTCGCGATATCATCATGATTCTATTTGGGTTGTTGTAGACAGGCTGACTAAGTCAGCGTATTTCTTGCTTGTTCATACATCCTATATAGATGAGGATTATGCTAGATTGTATATTCGAGAGTTGGTCAGGTTGCATGGAGTTCCCTTGTCTATCATCTCAGATAGGGGTACTCAGTTTACTTCTTAATTTTAGAGGGAGTTCCAGAAGGGTCTTGGTACCCAAGTTTATTTGAGTTTCTCTTTTCATTCCCAGAAAGATGGTCAGGCTGAGAGGACAATCCAAACTTTGGAGGATATGTTGAGAGCATGTTCTCTTGACTTAAAAGGTAGTTGGGATGAGCATTTACCATTGATTGAGTTTGCATATAATAATAGTTACCATGCTATCATCGAGATGGCACCATTTGAGGCTTTGTATGGTAGGAGATGTAGATCACCCATAGGTTGGTTTGAAGTGGGTGAAGCTGCTTTGGTTGGACCTGATGCAATATTTGAGTCTATGGAGAAGTTGAAGTTGATTAGAGAAAGGTTGAAAATAGCTCAGAGTCATCAAAAGTCATACGCCGATGTGAGGAGAAGGGATCTTGAGTTTGAGATGGGTAATTTGGTGTACTTGAAGATTTCACCCATGAAAGGGGTAAAAAGGTTTGGTAGAAAGGGGAAGCTTAGCCTACGTTATGTTGGCCCCTATAGAGTTTTGAGCTGTGTTGGTAAAGTAGCCTATGAAGTTGAATTGCCCGCAGAGTTGTCAGCCATTCATCCTATTTTTCATGTCTCTATGCTTAAAAATCATATCGGTGTTTCCGTTGTAGAAGATCCTTCAGAGAGTGTTGATATTCAGAACAGTCTTTCATTTGATGAGATAAGATTCTAGATTTTCAGATCCGTAGACTGAGGAACAAAGAAGTTCCCTTGGTCAAAGTTTTATGGTGGAACTAGTCAGTTGAGGGCGCTACTTGGGAGGCAGAAGCAAACATGTGAGCTAAGTACCCTCACCTCTTTTTCGCGAGTTCAGATCAAGCCGATGGTAATATTCTTCCTTAATCCAGCCCTTCTAATCTAAAGTTTCAGCTATGCATCAACCCTTATTAAGTTCATGCATTCTATAAAGTATTCAAGAGTTTAGAAAGACATAGAGTCAGTTTAGCGAGTTCTTCCAACTTTACGTACTCAATTTCCTCCGTGCTCTTAGCTTAACTAGCGACATTCGTGGATGAATGTTTCTAAGGGGGAGATATTGTAATACCCCAAATTTTTCTTAAGCTTAATTTCTTCTCGAGAAGGTTAAGGAGTGACTTCCTAAGTAAGTATCATTTTAACCATACAAAATTTCCCTAATTTTGACTTTTTATCATGTGGAAAATTTAATTAGCTTTCCAATGATATTAGATCTGCCCAAATCCGATAAACGGGCAAGAAGTTATGGCTAATTTAAGCCCTAGTCGTAAAACATCATCATTTTAGTGCTTGACGCATCGCAAAGAGGGTCTATTTGGCAATTGCCAAATTTCAGTGGAACTCCACGATAGTGTCGCGTCGCGGAGGACCCCAATTTCCCAATAGTCAATTTCTAGTGGCCTAGCGCGATTGTGATGCGTCGCTCTGAAGTTCTAGGTCCCAACTAGTTGCACAACGCGATGGCTTCGCATCTCAGTGACTCCCAGGTTCGCATTTGTCAATTTCCAGTGATCTACTGAGATAGTGGCACGTTGCGGTGGCCCATAACATCGGGTTCCCAGTTTAATTTTTCCAGCTTCGTATAGAAGTTAAAAAGGGCGCTTTGGACCTTTTTCAAGCCTCTTAAACCGTACAAACACCAAATTAAAGTCATTTACAAGCATTCTATGAAGTTTTTCTCAACTTTTCTCTCAACAAAAACCCTAAGTATCCAAAACCTCTTCCAAGAATCTCAAGAATCCACAATAGATTTTCTAAATTGAGTCAAGATTCAAGGTTCCCAAGTCAAGGGATTCAATAACCCTCATTCAAGAGTACGAATAGAGTCCCAAAAACGAGAGTTCATCCAAAGCTTCTAATTCAAGGTATGTGAGGTTTGAACAAGGACACTTCCTTCGTCCTTGTGCCCAAAAGTTGTTTTAAATTACAAGAATATATGGTTTCATATGTTTTCTTATGAAAGTTGAAGTAAGGGTTTGTACCCTTTGTTGTTGTTCTTGAGATTATGATAATTTCCATGTTTTAGAAATTGAGATACATAAGTATGTTGAGATTTTAATGCATAATGCTGAAATTCCAGATTTCTATATGATTTATGAGTCCTTATGATCTCTAGTATGCATTTTGAGGAGTCATAACTTGAGATTTAACTATGGGACACTAAGACCTACTTGAGAAGTGCAATTTTATGAACTTCTGTGCTACAAGCACCTATGAATTGAGTACTTTGAGATTATTGAGAAATATTTGACCTTTTTGGTCCTAATAGAGTTGGAATCCACAATGATGTTCTATTAAAACAAATAGTAATACATTTTGGTCTTCAGTATAGACCCTTGAGTTATTTGAGGTGTATTTTCTAAGAGTTATGAGCTGAGTATGGGAGTAGTATTTAGCACCGAGTTGGGTATTATTCTGAGGTCTCATACCCCAAAACTACGTGCCACCGTAGGACTGAGATTTATGGGCCCGTGGCCGAGATAGTGATCACTGAGTTGAGGTTATACTCCCTGGAAAGAGTATGACTCCTCTCCCCAATGTGAGGTTTCTTCCTTAAGAGTACAAGACGTTGGACTCCATGTAGGTTACATGGTTTATGTCGGTTAGAAGAAACTCCCGAGTGTCCAAAGTTATGTAATTCCAAGAGTCACAGAGTTCCCAAGTCTTAAAGTTTCAAAGATTCCTGAGTCCTTGAGTTTCAATGAAGTTTTACTCTCAATGAGATAAAAGTATGACTTTGAAAGCATTGTTTAAAGTTCATTTAGCCTTCAAGTATTGAGAATAAGAGGAGAGTAAAGATTTTAAAGTTAAGTACAATGACTCACGAGATTTGTGTTACATGCTTCATTATACATGATTTATGAGCTTTACATTTTAGACTTATTCAAGCTATGTGAGTCATTCCTAATTGCATGCATGATTTGATTAACGAATATTGATACTATTTTATGTAAACGCATACACCCCCATATACTCGGTACATTCCCAAGTACTGATCCACATATACGTCTATGTGCTACATTGTCTTATAATGTAGGTTCAGTCCCAGCCTCGTCAGTGATTTTTGAGTACCTTTGTCTACATCTCCACAGTGGTGAGTCCTCATGGTCCGAGGACCTATCCTCAGACTTTTTAGTATTTTAGTAGATATATTATTGCTTCCAATTCAGTTTGAGTCAGTTGAGGACCTGTACCAATGGTTGGCTATCTAGTCATAGAGTAGTAGAGGCTTTGTCAGACTAGTTATCAGATTTTTAGTATGTTGAGATTTCCAGTATTGTGGTTGTTTGGACCGAGTATTTTTTTTGTATTTCCTATCATTTGATATGACAGTACCAATGTTTTATTCATTCCATTTTAGGATAAGTTATTATATATAGTAACAAGCTCAAAGGGTTATCTTAGGGCTACTTGTAGCCTTAAGCACCGTGTGATGCTTCAGGATGAGATTTCGGGGGCATTACAACAATAATATAGGCAGTTTTAACCAAGAAAAAATCACATTTCGTGGATTCTTTTTGTTACATGTATAGGTTATACACTTAAATGGATAAGAGTTGGGTAAACCTATTGAATAGTCTTGATCCATTATATGAGAATAGAGCCAAAGAATTTCTTTATTTTGCGTCTTTAGATAGGCCTAATGCATCTTCAATCTTGTGTCCATGCCGAAAGTGTCGTAATATGAAATTTGTCAAAAAAGATTTGATTGTTGAACATATTGTAGTTGATGGATTTCTAACTAGTTATACTAGTTGGATTTATCATGGTGAGCAATCATCTTCTTCAGTATCTGTGACACAGTTAGATAAAGGTAATGAAATGCAAGACATATTACATGAAGCTTTTGGAATTCCTCCTACATCGAGCTTTGCTGATATGGACAATAGTGGTGAAGGATTTGGTCGGTCAAATCAACATAATAGAGGGTTTGATAAGTAGACTGAAGAATTTTTTAATTTATTGAAATAAGTTGAATGTGAATTATATCCCAGTAGTAAGTATTCTCTACTTTCATTCCTTGTTTGTCTATTACATTTAAAGTGTCTTAATGGGTGGAGTAATAATTTGTTTTCCATGCTGCTAGAGTTGTTAAAAGATGTGCTTCCTGAAGGTGAAACATTACCCAAGTCCTTTTATGATGCAAAGAAAATTATTAAAGATTTAGGACTTGAATAGAAAAAAATACATGCATGTCCAAATGATTGTATGATTTACTGGGATGAAATAAAATATAGAACGGATTGTCAGGTTTGCAAAGCTTCCAGATATAAAAATTTCAAAGGTGGATCAGTTAATTGCAGTTCAGATACATCAAAAGTTCCAGCAAAGGTGTTTATATATTTTCCATTGATACCACGGCTTCAAAGACGATTTATGTCTGCTAAAACATCTACTCAAATGAGATGGCATGCTGAAGGTCGCACTAAGGGATGGGGTAATGAGACATCTTGCTGACAGTATTGTTTGGAGGAAATTTGATGAAGAGAATGCAGATTTTGCTCAAGATCCTCGAAATTTAAGACTTGGTTTGGCTTCTGATGGCTTTAGTCCATTTAAATCTATGTCTACCTCACATAGTACATGGTCAGTTATCTTAATTCCATATAATTATCCACCGTGGTTGTGCATGAAACAACCATATATGATATTATCAATTATCATTGATGGTCCTCGTACACCAGGCAATGATATTGATATCTATCTACAACCATTATTTGATGAGTTAAAAAAATTATGAATTGGTGTTGCCACTTATGATGCATCAAAGAATCACATGTTTCAAATGCGTGCGACATTGCTTTAGTCAGGCTTGTAGCAAGTTCTTACAGGCTGTCAGAACTTAGTCAGGCTGTCATCTATCTCGACCAGTTTCCCGAGGCGTTGTGGACAATAAGTGATTTTCCAGCGCTAGGTAACTTATTAGGATATGGTGTGAAAACTAGATATGGTTGTCCATGTTGTCTTACCAAGACTAAATCAAGAAGATTGAAAAATGGAAGAAAGTATTATCTCATGTCTCATAGGTGATGGTTACCTCATGGACATAAGTTTTGAAAAGATAAAGTTGTATTCGATGGACTTGCGAAGTTAGAGGTAGCACCTAAACGGTTGACGGGAATTGAGATTCTTGAACAATTGGGTAATATTAGAAACAAATTTGAAAAAGGTCCATTGGTTAAATCTCATAAAAGAAAATGGGAGGATGGTGATAATTTGTTCAAAATATATGGAACAAAAAGAGCATATTTTTTGAGTTGGATTACTGAAAAGACAGTCCGATTCGTCATAGTCTTGATACGATGCATGTTGAAAAGAACTTCTTCGATAACTTATTCTGTACGTTGTTGAATATTGATGCAAAAGGAAAAGATAATTTAAATTCTCGTTTAGATTTACAAGAGATGGGAATCTGAAAAGCTGTTCATCCTAAGAAAAAGGCTAATGGGAAATATTATCTGCCTCCAGCATGTTTCACATTGAGTAATTCACAAAAAGATATGCTCTTGCAAGTTTTAAAAGAAGTGAAAATGCATCAAATATCTCAAGTTGTATCGATCTTAAGCAACACATGATGCATGGACTGAAGAGTCATAATTTTCATATTTTAATGCAACAACTCCTTTCGATTTCCTTGCGGGATCTCCTGCCACTGAATGTCCTTAAGCCACTGATTGAAATAAGTAATTTTTTTAGAGGCATTTGTTCAACAGTTTTGAAGATTGGTGACTTAAAAAAGCTTCAAGATCGAGTTGCATTGGTTCTCTTTCATTTGGAGAGAATATTTCCTTAATCTTTTTTCCGATATCATGGAACATCTAGTCATTCATTTATTCGAAGAAGCAATGCTGGCTAGACCTTCACAATATTGTTCAATGTGGTTCATCGAAAGGTATCATTTTATTATTTTTGTTGTACTTATAAAAAATTATAATTGACTTTTTAAAATTTTCTATTGTAGGTTCTTGCTTAGTCTTAAAAACTATGTTAGGAGTAGAAGTCATCCAAAAGGTTCAATTGCAGAGGACTATTGGATAGAAGAGTGCATGACATTCTACTCAAGATATTTAGAAGATGTGGAGACTAAGTCTAATCGGCCTTTAAGAAATAATATTTTTTCTAATAAAATCTCAAACCAAGAGGATCGTCGATCAAGTAGAGAGAAAGGGTTTGAGCTTGATGACATAACACGTGCTCAAGCACACAAATATGTTTTATTCATTTCTGCCTCCACAACTCCATATCGTGAGTAAGTATTAAATCATAATTTATGCATAGTAGTTAATTATTATGTAATTTTCATTCAAATTTTATTTATTAAGTTTTTATGTTTTACATCTACAGTGAACATATAAAAGAAATCAAGAAGAAAAATTCTCGATTATCGACGTGGACCGAATTCACAATGAAAGATTTCAAATGTGATTAAGAAATCATGTAAATATGAACCAGCTAAAATATTTTCATATTTATTACTATATAGTGATATCTTTCAATCACATCTTTACTTTTAAATGGTAGGTTGAGAAGATGCATATGGCCGGTCAACAAATATCTGAAGATATTAAAAATTTATCTATTGGACCATTAAGACAAGCAAAAAAAATGACTGGATATATATGTAGTGGAGTTAGATACTGTAACACCCCACATTTCGGGCAAGAATAAAAACCATGACTCTGATGCATTGATAATCCCAGAGCCTTAAATCCTATACCAATTTGGCATGTTTATGTAGTATGTGAATCCATTTAAGCATGAATTTAGACCATAGAGGTCCTTCAACTCATGGACGAGTTGAAACTATTTCGATCGATTATGTTTTAGTGGACGTTGTAATTTGTGTCAGTTTCCATCGACCATAACTCTCTGTATATGTCGAATTAGAGAGCCTACTATGTGTCAAATTATAGGTCTTCGAGTTAACTTTCCAATGATACCAATTTTTCTAAAATCCAACACCCAAGCAAGAAGTAATGGCCTTTTAATGTAGTATGCGTCGCATAACCAATCTCACATGGCCACTGAAAAGCATATGCGATAGCATATGCGGCGCCTATGTAAATGTAGGCGATATCATATGCGGCGCCTATGTAAATATAGGCAATATCATATGCGGAGCCTATGTAAATATAGGTGATATCATATGCGGCGCCTATGTAAATATATGCGATATCATATGCGGCGCATATCTTATGGTTTCAAGTGACTTAAACACTCCGTTTTTGGGGCAAAGTGGTCCTTTTCCCACCCTTATTCAGCCATAAAAACGAAATTCAGTCCCCAATTCTCCAAAATATATTCACATTCATCTAAAAATTCTCAAGAACACTCCCAAGACTTTCAAACTACAAACCCAAATAAATCAAGACTCAACCGTGGGTTTTAAAAATTGATTAGAGATTCGGAATCCCCAATCCACAGGCTTCAAGAAGCACCCATTATTTTCTGAAATAGAGGTACGCGAGGTTTTTATAAATTCTCACGGGCATAGAAAAATCATGTTTTAGAATGGGGTTTTTGAATCTATGTATATATTCATGTATTAAATGTTTTAACATCATTGTTTTGGTCTTTTGACCTTTCCCAAAGTGATTTGAGAATAACAATGTATGAAACCATGTATTTAAGAATGAATTCTTTTTGAGAGCATGATTTTTGGTGAATTCCCTCTTATTATGAATTTTTCAAATTTCTCATAACATATGAATTGTTTTGCAATGCATCCTTGAAAAACACTATATGAAATGATTGAACTTTTTTATGATTTAAAGGTAGTTTTAAATCACTAAAGAGGTAATCTATCATGAATGTTTAATGTTCATAATGCATGTAATGAAAGAGTGCATGGATTTGCTAAAGGCACTAGACCACCATATGTTGATGAAGTTTTTGCATGATTTTGACTTGAGTTTCGAAACACGAAATCTTCTATATCAGTTGCATGTTTTTAGTGGTCTAAATTATGATTTAAATGAAAGATTTAGCTCAATGTATTATGGCTCAGAAATCATGACTTGCAAGTCTTGGTATGACGATACCAATTCAGACCAATGCCATATCAGACTCAGACTAATAGACATTTCAGACTATCATGATTTTAGATATACAGAATGTTGCATATACAAAAAAGGATAAAAATGGGCATACAGAGATGTTAGGTGGTTCCCTGAAGAGGGCTTGATTTCAAGCAACTCATTGCCTAAAACCGTGGTTTGCTGACCCGAGTATATTATTATACGCTGACTTAAGTGTCGTGTGGCGTATCTGATTCAAGAACTCCAACCCTTGCAGTATACTCGGGTTGGAGGCTTCTCTGCTGAGTCAATGGCTGATTCCATATCGCTCGTGGAGTATCAGACTTGTAGGGGATACCACCTAACTCAGAAGTAATACACAGATCAGAGTTTGAGATTTACAGATAGGTTACATGTTTTCAGTAGGTGCCCATGTGTTTTTCAGTAACTGTTTTATGCATAATGTTTGATGAATATTTTCTCTCATGTATTATATATATATATGTTCAATTACTCTATTTTGGATTGCTTCGCATGCCAGTACAATTGTGCTGACCCCCCTTTCTCCCAGGTACTGAAGCGCAGTCTAGGGGTCCAGATCCTCAGTAGAGTCTACAGAAAGGGTTGTCTCAGAGGTCAGTTGGTGAGCCTTCTTTACTTCGAAAGACCTAGTCATTTAGGTATTTATTTCAGTATGGTTTTTGGTCTGCTGGGGGCCTTGTCCCAGTTATTCAGATAGTATGTCATTAGAGATTTTGTAGACTGTTGCAGATGTTTATTAAATATTGTTGGACATGTTTTCAGGCGTTTAACTATTTTAAATTGTTGACCATGTTTCCGTATTATTGTGTCTATTCTGTATTACTTTGATCATATGTATTATGTGCATGATTACCAGATAGACAGAGGGCGTTCCGGGCCTTTGGGTTCGGGAATGCTCGTTACGGCCAGGGCCCCAGTTCGGGTCGTGCTAAACTTGGTATCAAAGAACGGTTCATGGTCCCAGGGTGTCTGTGAAATCACATCGGGTAGAGTTTTATTTATGGGTGCATAGCACGCCACACTTATAAGTAGGAGGCTACAAGGCGTTTAGGAATGTCTTTCTTTCTTCATGTTCTAGTTCGTGCTATAGAGTCAGAATGTTCCTCCTTCATACTCTAATTCGTGCTATGGTGTCACCCATACAAAAAGAAAAGTTATCCTAATTTCTTCCTCACTTTGGTGTTCCCAGATATTCTTCGATTATCTAGCAGAAATTTTAGAAGTCCCACAAAGGACGGGATAAGAGTTCCCTAGTGTAAAATTATGTCCTCATTCTTATGAGGCGTTCAGTTAAGACAAGAGTAAGATGTGTATTCTTGAGTCATTGAATATTGTGTATCAAACTTCTATCTCTTGTAATCTTGATATCAGTGTGTTGTTTAAAACAAAAGTCTAGTGAAGCCGCGTGAGGCCTGTTTCGATTCACTAGCAACTTGCTGTTCATCTTGTTGTTCTTGTGTTTGTTGGAACTGTATTTCCACCCGATTAGTAGTATAAGTTTGAGTGTTGGTGTCATGACCTATTGGTAGTGAAATTAGACCAAGAAGTTTGTGCTATGAATCATAAGGTTAGAGGTCAGAGTGAGGGTGACTTTTGTGATTAAATATTTATAGTTGAATAACCATTGATTGAGAATGATTTACCCTTTTGTGGTGGTACCATTTATGGATTGTATGGAAGTCCATGGAGGAAGTGTTGACTCAGAATGTTATTTGTTTTCTTCCTTTCAAAATCGAGAAAGAGCCCAGAGTGGATATTTAAGGTGGTTATAGAAACCCCTTATAGGCTATGAATGAAAATGGCTAGATTAGCCAGTAGGTTGTAAGTATAGACTCATTGTCATATGGGGTATCTGAAGGTAGTCTAAATGCCCATTGGGGTAAGTAAGTGTGATGTGAGAAAGCCGTATAAGTAGATAAGATTGTATGGTTATAATATAAGCTTAAGGTTGATCATGTCTATTATGTGACCTTACCATTTAACCTTCTTCTCATTTGTAGTTGTAAAATAATACTACCTGTGAGAAAGTATGTAGTATATTTTTGAAGTATTTGGGTAGAATATCCCAATTTGAAGGATTAGTATATTAATATTATGTTGCACTCTTCATTGGTGGTAAATGATTGATGCTAGACTATAGGCTTGAATTTAAATGGTGTGGTGGTGAATAGTGGCAAGAGATTGATGATACATGTTTTGTAGGATTAGATTTGTAAGCTTGATGTGTTGAAATAGTACGTGCTAATGGATTATGACAAGGAAAACCGTAAGGTCATGATCGATTATTGTGGTTATGAAGTTCTAGTGTACTAGTGTTTCTTGATGTTTATTTCATAGTTTCTAAGTGAGGATTGTGTGTAAGGTTGGTTGTAAATCATGTTTAGCACTAGACATTAAGTTTGAACAATTGATGTCCATGGAGGTGGATGTGATGATTCCTTGGTTAATGATACTAGTTATATGGAAGTGATCTATAGGCTTGAACAGTGTATGCAAGTGCCTAAGTTTATTTGATTCATAATGAAGTATGACGTTGTATATGTGAAGTAGAAGTATGCCCAATGTGGTATGAAGATGTAGTATTTTTCTAAGGCTATTACATGTTGTGTGTGGCTACTGGTACCATTGAGTTACTAGGTGGAAAAAGACTAGCTAGATGGTATATGGTGTTCTAAATAGCCAAGTTAAGGACCTTTGATTGATAGCATTGAGCCTTTTGATATGAGCTTGATTCTCATGGTAGAGGAAAATAAGTTTGAAGTTTCTATGTTGGTAGACTATGATAGAAATAAAGTGGCTCATTGAAGACTTGGTGATATCCATGTTAGGTGTTATAATCTAAGCTTGAGTCCTTGAAAGTTGTGCTAATAGCAATAAGAGTAGAGGCACTAGAGGGTGTGCACTTCAACTTTGGGGATACTCATTGATAACGCTAAAACTACAGCTCTCGTAAGAGTGTAAGCGGTTGTTGTCAAATATAGAACCCAACTGGGTTGGGTATCGATCCCACAGAGAATACTTGGTCACTCAGTAAGCAAAGATTATTAGACTTTTGGTGCAAGTCTCGAAAAAGGGGGGATTTTGTAGCGTGCAATACTGTAAACAAAATAATAGAGTAAAAATAGAAAAATAGCAAAGTAAAAAGAAAGAATATTTAGTAAGATGTTTAACCAATGAGAATTGAGAGTTGGGGTTATGTCCACCTTATGAGTTATACGTCTCTATTGGCTATGAGTTATGCGGAATTCAGACATGCATGTGCTTATAGAGAGTTGTATTCTATGGTAAATCCAGACGTCTTTCGACCATCAAGGATTATTTCACTTTAACTCTTTCGAGCTTAAAACGTGTCTAATGGTACGAACTCTCCAAGAGGTTAATCCAGTTACGGCACTAACTTTTTAACAGGGGTTAGTGCCCTATTACCTTGACATTATCTCTTTTCCAGACATATAACTTTTCTTTCGAACAAGTTAATGCTATACTGGCGTATTCTATGCGTTTGCAACCACAAGAATTTGCATTAAGATGAAGAGAATAATGATATAAGCATCATACGAGTCACGAACTCACAAACTCATAGCAATAGATAGTATCTCATCAGGCTTCCATAACCCCAACAGAGAAGTTTAGCTATTCATGAGTGCGACGAAAATCACAATAGACTTTATTATTATACCAAAATAAAGATCTCACGTGTAGTAGGGTTTGGTATGGCGTTAGGCGTGAATTCCCTTTTAGAATAGAGGTTCTCTTGTTGTGGAAATTAAGAATTGAATAGATGAAGAGAATAAGAATTGAAAGTGTTGAATAAAAAGTAAAAGTATGAGAATTTGAATTGATGGAAGAATTAGAATGATTCGAAACTAGAAGTAGAATGCTTAAAATCTCTAACAAAATAGGGTATTTATAACACCCATATCCTATTCCTACTAAGCTACTGCATTACTTATCCTAGTCCTACGAGGTTACTGCATCATTATCCTAATCCTAATAAGTTACTACTGATCCCCAAAGTCTTTGGAAATGCTATTTTTGCCCGGGACAGATATTCCATGCGTCACTTTTGGTCCTTGGCGTCCAAGATTTCCCTTCCTTCTTTCGTGAAGCTTCCTTGGGCGTCAAGTTATCCATAATATGCTGAAATCTGCATCATTTATACCTGAAAACTTGCTAATCATGTTTGTTAGCTCACTTACAGGAAAAAGGACTAAAAGTGCATGAATTATATATTTTGTCCTCAAAACTTAGCTAAAATATGGGTAAATTATAGTACTTTAGGCGTGTAAATACGCCTATCATCAACACCCCACACTTAAAGCTTTGTTCGTCCTCGAACAATATATCATGTCCATATAAACATCTACTTAGGGTTTCACAGTAACAACACAAAATATTTATCAAGACAGGCACAACAATTATTAACAAAGAGTAGTTTTCTAATCACTTCTAGAAACAATTCAACCTCTAATATAGACTCTCCATGATGGTTAATTCGTATCCATAAGTTAATCCACAAAGAATCATACAAGACTACCCAAAACTCATCAACCATGTGTGTCTCACATAAGATATTACCCATAATCACTCTCAAATATTGCATTTTTCAGAACATGGGTATAAGATTATCCTTGCTCTCACTCTCACAAAGAATTCATATGTTGCAACTGATGACCATAGGCTTGCCTTTAGTGTAATGCTCTACTAATATCAGAATGTTAAGCTTAGGATCAAATAGGTCTTTACAGGTTGTAATGTAGGCTAAGGGACGGGTAGGACTATTTTGGCCAGATATAGTGACTATGTTCCTAAGCGCTTTAATACATCACATTATGCCATTAACACTCTCTTTTAATTAACCCTGCTACCTTTCTTTCATCTATCACCCCTTTTCACCTATTTTGCCATTCAAGCATAACTATCTTTTTATTTAATCATAAACACAATTTATCATTTTTTTTTTCTATTTCTTTTTTTTTATAACACACCTCTATGATAGCCACTCTTTTTCATAACAAATTCAAGTACCAATACACTCTAAGGCATCACTCTCACCCAATTTCCTCTTATTTTATCACATGACTTCACAATTTAAAGCACTTAGGAATTTGGATCAAATTATGGTCTAGAAAAAAATGGATTAGGCTTACATATGAGGCTGTCAAAGAAAATGGCTTAAAGGCTCAAAAAGGGTTGACTAGGATAATGTCCACGGGTAGGTAAACAGAAGGTAAACAATCACAGGCTGCCAAAGAAATGCCTAAATCATCTCCTAAACTCACACTCTTTATTTCGCTTTACACACACACCAGGCAAGTTCTAGCATCAGTCACAACACAGAATATACTATATCCTCACACACACAAGGAACATGGTCGACTTTATTGGGAGAAGTACAGACTCTTGACCCAAAAGATAAAGGAATTAAACCATACACTTATCACATAATGAGTCACATTTAGAGCCTAAATGTCTCAATAGTAATGATTCTAGCACAAACTCTTGTCATAACACCATGCCGCTTATCAGAATAATTTCATGCATCAAAATCTACGACAAACAAAAAAAATATGACCATAAATGTAGGCAAATAAGTTCAACATACGAATACCAGCCAGCACCCCACACTTAGACGGGACACACTGCCCTCAGTGGAAAATAAATACGGAAAACCTGATTAGTCGGACTCCTCTTCTATGTCTGGGGTCATTCCCCCTGTGTCGGAATCATCATCAGATTCATCATCCTCAGAGTTTCCTCAAATTGTACCCACTTGATCCAAAAGTGCGTTGAGGTATTTGTAGCGAGGAGGATTCATCTTTCTCTTTTCTTCCCCTTTTCTGGCCTTTTTGTGAAGTGGTTGCTTTATCTTTGCCTTCTCTTGCTTTGGGTGCCATTGTACCTGACATTAAAACAATAGTCATGTTAGCATCATATCGGTGGATACAATCAATAAACAAGCAGTAGTGGCACCACCCCACACTTATTTTGTTGGCACAAACTAGTGGAGTGAAAGTTGTCGATTACTCAGACTTCATCGATATACGTTTTAGGCGTTAAATTCTAACAATATAATCATTGCAGTCATACTTCTTGAAATCTTGGCAATACTTTCATGTTTGATATATAAAGACTACTACATAGAGATTGAATCAAGGTATAGCATCTAGAAATAATCACAACCTCACAAGTTGGTAGTTTAACCATGATTCTCATCTCGATGAACAAGTCATTCCAACATGTAAGCTTTCTATTTACAAGATTATGCAATTTTAGTGACCATGTCAATTCCGCAAAAGTATGACAGTGCATCAAAATCAAATACAATTTGGAAACAAGTTAAGATCATCCTTACGTATTCGTTCACTCACTTAGTTGTATCGCAACAAATCAACCACATTCAAATCACTACTACTACTTCAAGATCTAACAATTTATTGTAGGTGTAGTAGTGTAGTACTTACGGAATATGAATGAAGAACAAAGAAGTACTTACTTGGTTGATGGCCTCGGAAGATGTTCTTGCAAAGTAAAAGAGCAAAAGGAAATTTTTTGAGAGGATTTGGAGAGGTAGCGGCGCTTTTGTTAGGTTTGCAATGTGTTTTTGGTCTAAGACTAAGTTTCTTATTTATAGGGCAAGCTTTGGGTCGGGTTTTGACCCATTTAAAATCGGATTTGGAGACCAAAAGTGACCATAGGCGGCGCCTTTTGCTTTGCCTATGCTTGGCATAGGCGGCGCCATTTTCAAAGCATTGTTGAGCATAGGCGACACCTATGCCATGGCACATGAGATTCAGAGACAAAATGCTTTTGCATAGGCGGAGCCAATGCTATGGCACACTTAGGCATGGGCGGCGCCTATGCTATGGCACACTAGATTCCGAGAGCTTAGGCCATAGTATAGGCCTTGCCTTGTTTGTGGCCTAGATTTACATAGGCCTTGCCTTGTTCTTTGCCTATATTTTCGTAGGCAATGCCCAACCCATAGCCTTTTGCTTATTCAATCCTAACTTACCACCTTGAACATGCAATACTTCCAAATCAAAATTTGAAACCAATCTCTTCCTTTATACCTCTTGCAGCTACACTTACTCAAAAACAACAAAAACGATTAGAACGATGGGTTGCCTCCCACCAAGCGCCTTAGTTTTGGTCGTGGCTTGACAAAATCTTAAGAAAACAAAACAATTAAAGACGATGGGTTGCCTCCCACCAAGCGCTTGATTTATTGTCGCGGCACGACATAGCTATCTCGATTACTTAGACTTCATCGAGATAGATGGGGCATCGTTTTCTGAATGGATTCAGACGACGCTGATGCTTACTTGTAGGTATGCAATCTTCTTCGATATGACTCTTGTGCATACATATCTCAGGAGGGATACCAATTATATCATCAATAGTCCAACCCATGACTCTCTTGTATCTCTTCAGAGCAGAGATGAGAGCCTCTACGTGCTTTTCACTTAAATCATCTGCCACACTCACCGGAAGTGTATTCCCACTTCCCAAGAATGCATACCTTAAATAATTGGGGAGCTCTTTCGATTCTAGCACTGGGGGCTCTTCAATGGAAGTCTTCGCTGTTGGTGACGGTTGATTCTTAAGATCAAGGTCCGGCTGCGTAGGAGTATGAGAATAGGACCTTATTTCTATTAGAGCACACTTAGTTTCTTTATAATCTTCATAGTCCTCATGCTCAACATTCAGCAACGCAGCAGAAATGGCTCAACAGTAAGCTATTTCTCTACAGATTATGCTTTCTTATCCTCATAATGAACATCAGCTACGGAGAACACATTCATATCGCTGGGCTGCTTCATTGCTTTGCATATATCAAAGCGGACCACTTCGTTATTTAACCGAAATAAAAGCTCATTAGCTCTCATGTCAATAAGCACACTTCCTGTTGCAAGGAAAGGACGTCCCAAGATTATGGGAACTTCAGAATCCACCTCGCAATCCAAAATCACAAAGTCTGTAGGAAAAATGAAGGTAGACACCTTCACCAACACATCATTCAAGATACCCACAGGTCGTTTTACCGACCTATCTGCCATCACGAGCCGCATATTGGTTGGTGTAGGGTCGCCCAACCCCAACTTTCTGTAGACGGATAGTGACATCAAATTGATGCTAGCTCCCAAATCGCACAATGCCTTAGCAAAATTCATAGATCCAACCGTGCAAGGAATAGTGAAAGCACCAGGGTCTGCCTTCTTCTGTACTAAGGACCTTGTGGTAATTGCACTGCAATGATGAATATTATCTGCCGGCTCATAGCTTACTACCCGCTTCTTTGTCAACAGGTCCTTCATGAATTTAGCATACCCAGGCATTTGTTCCAGCGCCTCGACCAAAGGAACATTAATAGTCAGCTGATTGAACATAGTCATGAATTTACTGAACCTGGTATCATCAGCTTTCTTCGTCAATCTCTGAGGAAAAGGTGGTGGTGGAAGGGGAATTTTTTTCTCCACCACTTCCTTTTTATCTTACTTCCGATTATCAACCTTTTCAGGAGTGTCGTCAGCCTTCTTCTTCAGTCTCTGCGGAAAAGGTGGTGGTGGAAGGGGAATAGTTTTCTCCACCACTTTCTTTTTACCTTGCTTCCAACTATCAATCTTTTCAGGCTGCAAACGTCTAGGGGTGACGTCATGAACACATTCTTCAGCTTCTTCGGCCTCTTCACATTCTGCATCAATAACATTATCCGCTATATCATCAACCACCTGCTTGTCCTTGGATGGATTTTCCAACACTTTACCACTCCGGGTAGTAATAGCCATGCATGATCCGTCGTTTCTTGGGTTTTGCACCGTATCGCTGGGTAGTGTTCCAGCCTTTCTTTGGTTGAATGCCGCAGATAATTGACTCAATTGTTGCTCCAGCTGTTTTATTGAAGTGGAATGCGAGTCAACCAATTGCTTCATTGAGGACAGATCATTTATTACCTCAGTTACTCCTGTGCTGGTTGCCTCTACTCCTTTCAGCAGCTTAGCCATCATATCTTCCATGGACATATTTCCAGAGCCAGATGCAGCGATGTCACGTCTTCCAGGAGGAACATACAAACCACTCCTGTCGGTATTGTTTTTCCAACTACCTTGATCGCGGTCCTTGTATCCAGATTTATCATAATAGATCCGACCTTGGTTTCCTTGGGCATTGCCTCGGAAACCCCCCTGATTATTCAAGTAGTTGGCTTCTTCCTCTGAATCGGATTCGTCTCTTCCTTTTGACGCAACTGCTTTGACTTTTTTGGTCTTCCCTGATAATAAGTGCTTGGTAAGAAGATCCATCTGTGTTTTCATGTGAGCCATATCTTGGTCACGTTCCTCTTTTCTACGCCAATTCTCTGCAGTCAAGCCAATAGATAAAGTCGGGCTTGCTACCTCAGAATCCCTGGTATGCCAAGCTCTACTTTGCTTCATCATCCGATCTAGCATATTGCTTGCCTGACCAAAGGTGAGGTTCATGAATGACCCACCTGCTGCATTATCAACCACTGGCTTCGTCACTGAATTCAAAGATCTGTATAATATCTCCATCAAGTGGACATTGGTCATATGATGGTTTGGGCACCGCATAAGCTTCGTTTTGAATCTCTCCCATGTTTCGTGGAGAGCTTCAGTTGGAAGCTGTCGGAAGTTGCTGATCTCATCTCTCAACTGTGCTCTCTTGGATGGCGGAAAGAATCTTTCTAAGAAAGCGTCTTTCAATTGCCTCCAATTGGTGATAGAATCAGGAGTCAGCCCATTCAACCAAAGAGTTGCCTCCCCAGATAGAGACAATGGAAATAAGCGCAGCCGAATTGCATTCTGTCCAACTCCTGGATTGTCGAATGTCTTGCATGTAGAGATGAAGTTGATCAGATGCATATTTGGATCATCGCCTGCGAGTCCACCAAATAAACCTTTGACCTGCAATAGCTGAATCATGGTGCTAGTGATGTTGAACTTTGCTCCAGGTTCCAAGGGCGGAGGAATAATAGCTCCTGTAGCACCAGCTCCATCCAGATCATCATCATCATCATCAAAAGGATCCTGCATAGCTCGGCGGTCAGGTCTCATTCTAGCTTGACGATATCTCCTATGCATAGGTGCCACCACCTCATCAGTACGCCTAGGATTTAGTAGCTCCTCATCATCAGGATTTGTTGCACGACTTGGGTTATCAATATTCTGTTGATGCACTTGAGCAACTGCCAGTGCAGCTAGTCTAGCCTGCTCCTGTTGAGCCGCCTTTCTGTGAATGTCATGTTGTGCATCCATTCTGCCAATAAGTTATGGTTCAGGATTGATAGGTAATAACGGTTGACCTGAACTTGGAGTATGGGGCATGCACTGAACAAAATCTGAATAAAACAAAAACAACAACTAAAAGTAAAATCTGAGAACTTTTGACCAAAGGGTCTAGTAACTATCACAAACTTAGTTGACAACTGTATTCCTCGGCAACGGCGCCAATTTTTGATAACGCTCAAACTATAGCTCTCGTAAGAGTGTAAGCGGTCGTTGTCAAATATAGAACCCAACTGGGTTGGGTATCGATCCCACAGAGAATACTTGGTCACTAAGTAAGCAAAGATAATTAGACTTTTGGTGCAAGTCTCGAAAAAGGGGGGATTTTGTAGAGTGCAATACTGTAAACAAAATAATAGAGTAAAAACAGAAAAATAGCAAAGTAAAAAGAAAGAATATTTAGTAAGATGTTTAACCAATGAGAATTGAGAGTTGGGGTTATGTCCACCTTATGAGTTATACGTCTCTATTGGCTATGAGTTATGCGGAATTCAGACATGCATGTGCTTATAGAGAGTTGTATTCTATGGTAAATCCAGGCGTATTTCGACCATCAAGGATTTTTCACTTTAACTCTTTCGAGCTTAAAGCGTGTCTAACGGTACGAACTCTCCAAGAGGTTAATCCATTTACGACACTAACTTTTTAACAGGGGTTAGTGCCCTATTACCTTGACATTATCTCTTTTCCAGACATATAACTTTTCTTTCGAACAAGTTAATGCTATACTGGCGTATTCTATGCGTTTGCAACCACAAGAATTTACATTAAGATGAAGAGAATAATGATATAAGCATCATACGAGTCACGAACTCACAAACTCATAGCAATAGATAGTATCTCATCAGGCTTCCATAACCCCAACAGAGAAGTTTAGCTATTCATGAGTGCGACAGAAATCACAATAGACTTTATCATTATACCAAAATAAAGATCTCACGTGTAGTAGGGTTTGGTATGGCGTTAGGTGTGAATTTCCTTTTAGAATAGCGGTTCTCTTGTTGTGGAAATTAAGAATTGAATAGATGAAGAGAATAAGAATTGAAAGTGTTGAATAAAAAGTAAAAGTATGAGAATTTGAATTGATGGAAGAATTAGAATGATTCGGAACTAGAAGTAGAATGCTTTAAATATCTAACAAAATAGGGTATTTATAACACCCATATCCTATTCCTACTAAGCTACTGCATTACTTATCCTAGTCTTACGAGGTTACTGCATCATTATCCTAATCCTAATAAGTTACTGCTGATCCCCAAAGTCTTTGGAAATGCTGTTTTTGCCCGGGACAGATATTCCATGCGTCACTTTTGGTCCTTGGCGTCCAAGCTTTCCCTTCCTTATTTCGTGAAGCTTCCTTGGGCGTCAAGTTATCCATAATATGCTAAAATCTGCATCATTTATACCTGAAAACTTGCTAATCACGTTTGTTAGCTCACTTACAGGAAAAAGTACTAAAAGTGCATGAATTATATATTTTGTCCTCAAAACTTAGCTAAAATATGGGTAAATTATAGTACTTTAGGAGTGTAAATACGCCTATCATCACTCATGAAAATTCGAAGTTAGTAAGTGTTCGAGTAATAGATAATGACTATTGGGGTTACAGAATGATAGAGTGTGCCTCAGGAGGTAGTATTAGCAGTGGGCGTTCCATTCCCATGTGTGGTCTTTCGGGTTAAGTTTTATTAATTTTTTGTATTGTCATATTTTAGAACCCAGAGTGCAGTTAGTGCAGTTAAGTTTAAAGTCTTGTAAGGTACCTCCCAAAACTTAAGATGATGGCTTGAAGCTAAGGGGGAGATGACTAAACGAATAACCAAGTAAGACTCTCAGATTCTTGTAGTGATGTCATGATGATGTAGAACATCAAAAAGTAAGGGTGAATCTGAACCCATTCCTATCTCAGTATTTCTCAGTGATCCTAATACCTACTTATGCTTTATGATTTAGTTCCATGATCAGTTCACGTTCATACATATGATAGAGAGTCATGTACTCACGCTTTATAATGTGCTCCATTTCCATAACTCATGTTTTACGCTAAATGATTGGCGAGATTCAGCTTATAGCCATGAATACCCTAAATTCAGAGCGCTTTGGTGAGTCCCTGTTGTTGTTTTGCTATTCCTCAGGCCTCAGATGAGTGTCAAGCTTTATATAGTATCATTCCATGCCTCCAGATCATATGTTCTAAGATTTTTGTGACTCCTCCTTATGCGATGATAGTGGTGGTGTGTAATTATTCCTTGTTGATGGAAGATCATAGTACGCTTGTTTAGATAAGGCCATAAGTATGAAGTAAGATTTGGGTTAAGTTTTTATTTATGTGATGGTTAGTGGAATTTTGTATGTGTATGTTCTTGGGGTAGCTTGTGGGAGTGATATTGATAGTGGTTTAGAGAATATGTGAAGTATGCCTTTATGATTGTTAGCTTTGAAGTTCATATGTGGTTATAAAGATAGGCTTGAATGACATGTTGAGATTGTTGTAAAGGAACGCTATATGCGCTAGCGACTTCATAGTAAGAGTTCAGAGTAGTCATTGAAGTGGTAAGGCATGTTATACTTAGGATGTGATCTTTAAAGGAGATATAGAAGATTGCATCATATGGTTTAGAATAATAGCGTGGTCTGGCATGTTGTATTCTTGTGACTTAGAGTTAGGCTTGATCACGGCGAAGGGATTAAGTTATTTCCGACCTTAGTAGAAAGATTTTTCAATGCTCATATGAGAATTTTAAACTGAGTTGAATGAATATGATATTTAAGGAGAATAGTATAGTTAAGTGATATTCGAGAAGTGTGCTAAGCTTGAAAGTAAGAAGTTGTAATGCCAAAAGCCTGGTAATTCTATCCTAATTCAGGAGTTATATGCCTATGTTCCAGACTGCAGAGTAGTGTCAATGTGGTGATTCCTCAGTTGGATGTCTTATGTAATCCATACCCAAGATTCATGGCTCCCTATTACTGCTAGAATTTCTTTAGAGAATTGTGCTGAAGAGATACTCCATTTAAGTATGAAGGTGTAGTATAATTCAGTCTGTATGGCCAATAAGTCAGTTTAGCAGTCAGATTCGCATGACTTGTTTTCTCGTCTTTGCACTTATTCATGCTACTCAAAATCTCAGACATACTACTATTCCAAGATAGAGTATACCAGTAGTTACGAGTATAGCCCATTTTATGCATCATGCATTAAATTTAGATTCCAGATGTTCAGTTTTGATTCAATTCATAGGTGCCCTGTGCTTCGCCTCAGTTTTCCGAGTATCTTAGTGAATTGAACATTCATAGAGGGACATAGGGTACCAAGGGGGAGATACCCTATTCAGTTGCATGCATAGATTCTTATTACAAGCTTCACATCAATTATTATTGTGTATATATCCATACGTTCATACGTCAGTTCAGTCAGATATGTATGCATTAGAAATGCATGTTCAATAGAAAAGTTTATCTTATCAATGTATTCAGTCCTGCATTCATGAGAACAACTCGGTCACAGATCCATGCATCAGGTATGCATGATTCATTATGAGAATTCAGCCTATGAATATCTTCAGTCGTGTGTTCTATGCCTCCGTTATGCATGTTCGGCATAAGCATTTAAAACATCAGTAGTTCCAATCTTATAGTCATGTTTCCGATCAGTGTATTCTTTCTTAGGGAACATATCATGTCTGCGTTATCCCATACCCTTAAGACTTCGACATTCTATCCATCATTCGGGGATGAATGACCCAAGGAGAAGATAATGTAACACCCCGCATTTCGGGCTAGAATAAAAACCTTGACTCTGATGCATTGATAATCCTATAGCCTTAAATCCTATGCCAATTTGGTATGTTTATGTAGTATGTGAATCCATTTGAGCATGAATTTAGACCATAGAGGTCCTTAAACTCAAGGACGAGTTGAAACTATTTTGATCGATTAAGTTTTAGTGGATGTTATAATTTGTTTCAGTTTCCATTGACCATAACTCTCTGTATATGTCGAATTAGAGAGCCTACTATGTATCAAATGATAGGTCTTCGAGTTAAATTTCCAACAATACCAATTTTGCTAAAATCCGACACCCGAGCAAGAAGTTATGGCCTTTCAAAGTAGTATGCATCGCCTAACCAATCACACATGGCCACTGAAAAGCATATGCGATAGCATACGCGACGCCTATGTAAATATAGGCGATATCATATGTGGCGCCTATGTAAATATAGGCGATATCATATGCGGCGCCTTTGTAAATATATGTGATATCATATGCGGCGCATATCTTATGGTTTCAAGTGACTTAAACACTCCGTTTTTGGGGCAAAATGGTCCTTTTCCCACCCTTATTTAGCCATAAACACGAAATTTAGTCCCCAATTCTCCAAAATACATCCACATTCATATAAAAATTCTCAAGAACACTCCCAAGGGTTTCAAACTAAAAACCCAAATAAATCAAGACTCAACCGTGGGTTTTCAAAATTGATTAGAGATTCAGAATCCCCAATCCACAGGCTTCAAGAAGCACCCATTATTTTCCGAAATAGAGGTGCGCGGGGTTTTCCTAAATTCTCATGGACATAGAAAAATCATGTTTTAGAATGGTTTTTTTGAATCTATGTATATATTCATATATTAAATGTTTTAACATCATTGTTTTGGTCTTTTGACCTTTCCCAAAGTGATTTGAGAATATGAATATATAAAACCATGTATTTAAGAATGAATTCTTGATGAGAGCATGATTTTCGGTAAATTTCCTCTTATTATGAATTTTTCAGATTTCTCATAACATATGAATTATTTTGCAATTCATCTTTGAAAAGCACTATATGAAATGATTGAACTCTTGTTATGATTTAAAGGTGGTTTTAAATCACTAAAGAGGGAATCTAGCATCAATTTTTAATGTTCATAATGCATGTAATGAAAGAGTGCATGGATTTACTAAAGGCACTAGACCACCATATGTTGATGAAGTTTTTGCATGATTTTGACTTGAGTTTCGAAACACGAAATCTTCTATATTAGTTGCATGTTTTTGGTGGTATAAATTATGCTTTAAATGAAAGATTTATCTTAATGTATTATGGCTCAAAAATCATGAATTGCAAGTCTTGGTATGACGATACCAATTCAGACCAATGCCATATCAGACTCAGACTAATAGACATTTCAGACTATCATGATTTTAGACATTCAGAATGTTGCATGTACAAAAAAGTTAAAAATGGGCATACAGAGATGTTAGGTGGTTCCCTGAAGAGGGCTTGAGTTCAAGCAACTCATTGCCTAAAACCGTGGTTTGCCGACCTGGGTATATTATTATACGTTGACTTAAGTATCGTGTAGCGTATCAGATTCAGGAACTCCAACCCTTGCGGCATTCTCAGGTTGGAGGCTTCCCCACCGAGTCAATGGAGGATTCTATATCGCCCGTGGAATATAAAACTTGTAGGGGATACCACCTAACTTAGAAGTAATACACAGATCAGAGTTTGAGATTTACAGACAGGTTACATATTTTCAGAATGTGCCCATGTGTTTTTCAGAAACTATTTTATGCATAATGTTTGATGAAATTTTCTCTTACGTATTATATATATATATATGTTCAATTACTCTATTTTGGATTGCTTCGCGTGCCAGTACAATTGTGCTGACCCACCTTCCTCCCAGGTACTGAGGCGCAGTCTTGGGGTCCAGATCCTCAGAGTTCAGTTGGTGAGAATTCTTTGCTTCGGAAGGCCTAGTCATTTAGGTATTTATTTCAGTATGGTTTTTGGTCTTCTGGGGGCCTTGTCCCAGTTATTCAGATAGTATGTCAGTAGAGATTTCGCAGACTGTTGCAGATGTTTATTAAATATTGTTGGGCATGTTTTCAGGCCTTTAACTATTTAAAATTATTGACCATGTTTCCGTATTATTATGTCTATTCCGTATTACTTTGATCATATGAATTATGTGCATGATTACCAGATAGACAGAGGGCGTTTCGGGCCTTCAGGTTCGGGAATGCTCGTCATGGCCAGGGCCCCAATTCGGGTCGTGACAGATACTTAATAGAGTCGCGGGATATTAAGAGAAAAACTCAAAATAGTGGTATTATGGTAAAGGCAACCACTCAAAGTTATGCAAGCTCAAGAGATAAAAATTCCATATTTGCAGACGTTTATGGGATTCTCACAGATATAATTGAGTTGTATTCTACCAAAAAGCTCAAGTTTGTATTGTTTAGGTGTAAAGGGGTGAACAATAACAAGGGGCTTATGCAAGCTCAAGATATAAAAATTCCATATTGACAGAAGTTTCTTTTTATGGGATTCTCACAGATATAATTGAGTTGTATTATACCAAAAAGCTCAAGTTTGTATTGTTTAGGTGTAAATGGGTGAACAATAACAAGGGGCTTATTGAGAAAGATGATTAGGATTTTACTCTTGTGAATTTTAATCATCTACTCTATCCAAGGAATTTTAATCATCCTTTCGTCTCAAGCTCAACAAGTGTTTTATGTTGATCATTCTATGAAAAATGAGTGGAAAATTATTGTTAAACTTAAGCCAAGAGATTTTTATGATTTAGGTGAAAATACATCGGTAGTTGAGAATAAGGAAGGGCATTTGGAGTTGTGGCCTGAGCAACAACTAGATGATACTACATTTGAAAGTAAAGAGGACATTGGATGGGTTAGTAAAGGAGTAGCAGGAATAGAAATTGACCCACAAACTCTGGAATGTAATGATGCATATGATGAAGATGACTACGTGGCTTAGTTCTTACTATTATAGTTTGATTACTATTTCAATACAAATGGTTATTGAACAATAGCGATTTTGATGTTTATTATTATATCATTAGTTGTTAAAATCTCATATATTTATGTGTCTTATTACTTGAATGATAGTTAGATATTATTAATATTTATGCATAGTAGATTTTTTTTTTAAACTTTGGCAGGATTCATAGTTTTTGAGAAACTTTGTGGAAATGGTAAGTAAAAGATAGAGAAATTCTAGTCATGGTGAGATTTTATCTGATTCTTCGAAGCAACAAAAACAAGTAGGAAGTGCGTAAATGGCTCTACTACCTCAAAACTTGCCACGAAATAAAAGGAAACTATAATCTAATAACTCATCGAAAACTAATTTACATGATATCGAAGCTCTTCCAGGTATTAAATTTTCATGATAGCTTTTCTTCCTTCTATAGTACAAAGTTGTAGATAACTTAATTTTTATGAATAATAATTTTTCTTTTCTATGAATATACTGGGTATGTTATCATCTTATATTTGATTACTTGTAAATTCTAGTGAGAGTGAAGATTAGCTTAAACATTGCAGGGGTCCTACTATGATGCACTTAGGATGGGGGAAACATGGTGGCAATTTACATATTGAACTGAACGAATATGATCAGGTTATTGGGCCAGAAGGACCTAGATTGAGTTCAAAACTTGTTGTGCTAGCGCGAAATGGCATCTTACCGCCACTTAATTAGACAGATTGGAGACTTGTTCCTAAAATGTACAAGAATAAAATATGGGATCAAATTAAGGTACTTAGTATAACCAAAACCTATATATTAAGATATTGTTATTTTTATATATTTTTTCCATATAAATGAGTTATGTGTTAAATATATATGTAGGACAATACTGATGCAACTGATGATATGAGACGCATTTTGATGATGTCACTTGGAACAAAATAGAAAGAAGCAAAGCATGAAGCAAAAACTAGTGGTTATGATCCGTACGATACTAATATTGAGCGCTTAGCTCATTGTCCAGATAATGTTGTAGAAGATCAGTGGCGATCACTAGTTCATTATTGGAGATCAGAGGATGCACAAGTATATGCTAGACCTCTATCCACTTTGCATTGACATCATGAATTACTCCTCTCGTACCATCCTTAATAGTTCATGAATTAATGTGGCTTCATTTTAGAGATATTTCATTGTTGTGTGGTCGGGGTTCTTTATTAGTCAAATAAATGAACTCCATTGTCCTAACTAAGGGTACTAAAAGTGGGATATTATTTTAACCTTGTTATATGGAATTTATTGTTTTTGTCTGGCCAATTATTTCAAATGAAGAAAGGAAAAACATGTTCCCAGTAGATTGAATTTTGTCGGATAGATGACCATACAGGACTAGCTATTGGTTTTGAGTTACGAGGGAGGTGTACTATCTTAATGGGTTCTTTAGTGTGTGTAGGGAGCTTATAAGACATGCAGTTAAAGGATCAAGTGTTGCTAGTTCTTGGGAGCATAATTTGATTGTAGGTAACTAGTTTTAAATTTCATATTAAAGCAAGTTGTAGTAGGTTGATTAATCATTTCCTGATCATTTATCCAAATTCCGTCATTTTGATCTTGCAAAATATTGTTATTTTGATCTTTGGTGTATTGGTCTTTTATTACCATGTATAAGATTTGCAAAATGGTCAGTTTGAGTGCAATTAGCATGAGGATATGGTGCTGCATCTATTTTGGCTATACTGCAAACTCTTTTTTTTTTTGGAGCAAAGAAGAGTACTTGTAGAACTAGTATAATACAAAGTAGTAGGATTGAGATTCTGTACATTAACCCTTCTAACGGACATATCTCAATTCCTATCAGTGCACAAAAGATCCCATAAAGATGCTGGAGCCTCCCCAGAAAAAAAAACCTATAGAGGTACTTGCATCAGTAGTACAAGCCATTGTCGCTAAACCATCAACTAACCTATTTTGTTCTCTTTAGACATGGTTCACCGTTGTCCTGTTTAGTCGCCGGAGAATGAATCTGCAATCATTTAGTAATGAAGAGTGAATGTATTGTTTACAGTATCGGCCATCTTTTTCTCCATATCATGTTTACTCTTCAAAGAAAAAGATAAATTTTTCTCTGCTGCTTCATGGCCAACCAATGCAGCTGCCAACTGTCCTTCTAGAATTCCGTTCTTTCTACAGAAAATAGTGTTTTCAGTGGTAGATGAGTGAGTATGGGTAATATGTAAGAATCTTTCCTTGGGCCGGGAAGGAAAATAACTGAAATTGATCGCTAATACCATGTAGGCTGAGGAGCAAAAGGAGAAATCTGGTCGAGTAAGGACTCGCGTCTGATAAGCTAGTTGGCGACGACTACTAACTATTAGGTTAGGTGGTGAATATTTTTTCTTAAGATCCCTTTTTCTTTATTGAGACACTAGGAAATATAATAATTGTCTAAAATTAGTTATCCCTATCAAGAATTGTTGACTTCAATTATAACCATTTTAATTTTCCACTCGGTGTGTAGTATCCGTATTGGGGTGCCGATTAATTCAGAATTGCATTGGATAAGAGGTTATCGAGGAAATCACTCCCTACTGAGAATTTTTTCCTATCCAGCGCTCGAACTCGATATCATCACTTGAGATTGAACAAATTCTATCCTACCATAACTTAGATTGGATCCATGTATCCTCTCAAAACCAGAGTCTAAAACACCTACTACTATATTTTAGGTGCGCACAATGTCCCACTTCCAAAGAAAAGATCCCATAGCTTGAGTTAGTGGGTAATTTTGTGAATAGTGACTAGCCGCTTCCCAGATTAGCTTTACTTGTTCATGTTTGATTCAACACACCCTTAAGATGTTAATTGTGAATAGTATTTAGTAGTAAGGATAAAATAAAGATAACACGATAAATTATCTCTTGATTTTCCAACAAGTAAAGTTGGACAACTATTTTTAGTATAATGAACAAGAAAAGATGGACCGATGGAGTATTACACCTTAAATCTTTATATCCACTCACTCTATGTGAACTATATACAAAAACTACATCCCTAATATGTGCCTCTTAATGCATGTTAAAACAAGACTCTTTCATGGTGGAGCAAGTTGTTCGAGCTCATCATATGTGACAGATTAGTGGTTAGTCATTTTTCTGTTAGTGTAATCAAGCAGACAAAAATTGAAACCCACCCACAAATACAACTGCAATTCTTTTGCTATGGCCACTAAAAATTGAGATTTAAATTACATTAGTATTATTCCTAACAGAAATCTAAAAGAAGCATTCTGTGAGGCAGATTTTTATAACTAGTGTCACAACCCCCTTTTTACCACCAAAAAAGATTATGTTTTTAGGTGCGAAAGGGTTTTATTATTTAAGTGACAAGAAATGAAAATTCGTTTCAGAAATGGATTATTTACATTTTTTATTCAGAGTCGCCACTTGGCATAATCTGGTGTGCCAAGTCACCATCGGAAAATCCTTTTCAAAACCATTTAACTCTTTAAACTGGTTTGCGAACAGAGACTCCGGCTAAGGAATTCTGTTGACCGAGGGGAAGGTGTTAGGCACCCCTCGATCCCGTGGTTCAACCACGGTCGCTCGGTAGAGTGTATCAACTATTTTGGCACTACGAAATGTATAAACCACACAAAAAGCACACAAAATAATCAAATAATAAACGAAACAAAACAATCAAAAATGTAAAGTCCAGTCCAATTACACAGTCCAAAAATAGAAAAATACGAAAATATAAATCCTATTCTAAACTAAATCTAGACTAAGCTCCAGTGCCTTACCCGATGCCGCGGGCCTTCAATACGAACGTCCTCCGGGTACATGATACCTCGGGGAATTCCCCGGTGAATAAATATATAAAGATATTTTGGGGCATTCCCCGGCCAAATTATACAACTGAATTAAATGCGACAAAACAAAACCATGCCAATACGTATTTTAAACATGTCATCAATCCGCCAATTCTAAATTTGACTACCCAAACCTACCGTTTGCCTTCCCGCTCGATGAAATATCACGTTCAACATCAACAGTGAATAAAAAAAAATCATTTGTCGACTTTTAATTCCCGTCTTCTCTAATTCAACTCAAGATTTCAACATAACATTCACGTCTACGATTTTTAACAATCCACAACCACTATCAATAAAATCAAACGACAAATCAAAATCATCAAATATTCATCTCATATCATGCTTCAACAAACCAAACACGCATATATAATGAAATTAAAATGAGAAGGAAACAGAGTTGGACCTCAAATCAGGCTTTAAACCACCACATTTTTTTCAGTAAATCCAACAATACATGGAAGATGAGCAACGATCGGAACCCAAGCCACAAGCTTCGAACCAACGAACTCGATCCAAACCCAACTCTATAATTCAGAACAAAACGTGAAAAACTAACGATTAAACTAAAATTTGTGGACTATTTTGACCAAAGATTCCGCTACTTACCGGAGCTCCGGTGAACTTCACCGGAGAACTCGACGGTGACGGGACGGGGATGGAGAAGGATGGGTCAGCTGAGACTTTGGATAGAAATGGGAGTTTTTGATCGTCAATAGAGAGATGACGGTGAATAATGGGTTTCTCCGGTGGTCTGGCGGTGGGTTCGGATGACGTTCTCTGGCCAAATATCGCCGAAAAAAATCAAACAATGCCGCTCAGTTCGATCTCTCTCTCGACCTCCTCTGTTTCTCTCTATCTCTCTCAGCTATCTTTCCTTCCGTCCTTTTCTCTCAGCTCTCTCATTTTTATATATGTGTGTATGTTGCTATTAGATGGGTAGTTCCGTGAATTAGAAAAGGGAAAAAAATGGAGTGTTCCTATGTATTCTGAGAAGAAGGTAGATGGGTATTGTTGAGTAAAAAAAATAATCCCTCAAAAATCAGCCCCCCCCCTATTTTATTGTGAGAGTATGTGTGGGTATATATTCTTTTTTTGGAAGTCTTTCTTTTGGGACAAGAAAAGAGAGTGGGGGGTGGGGTATAGGTTGTTGGAATAGATAAAATTTGTTAGTTTGTTAGGAATTTTTTTGTTATTTATTTATATATATATTTTTTGTATTTTGTGAAGGGATAATTACACGGGGTAGGGTACACGATAGGATAACATAAAATGGGTAAAGTGAATAAAAATGGAACTTTAAGAGGAAGAAATCACGTGTCTACAACTAGATGTTAAGTTAATAACCATAATATGTTCCATCAGAATAACTGAAAGAGAGAATGCATATTGGGCAGTCTAACTAGTTTTGGGACCATAGAAAGTGGCAGGTAATGGGATGAAACTATGGGGTTCTTTAGATTTTCACTATTATATGATGATCTCATAACCCCCCACCCTCCTTTTTTTTTTCCTTGTTGGGATTTAACTTATATATTTTGACAACATAAAAGAAAAAGGGTTAGACTATCGTAACATTTTCTATTTTGAAGGTTCGTAATACCTCTTGCTGTGTAAGGTTGTTGCATGTAGTTATCTTTTAATAGATCTGACCGTTGTGAATTTTATGTTGTCAATGTATATAAGTTAAATTATTCTTGTTCAAGGGACACCCTCCATTTATCCTCAACTAGAAAAACCATTCTGCAAATGGAATAGGTCGGTTTTAATATGATTAAATTAATGTCGACCCTGCAAAAGAACCATTCTTCCACTAAGAATCACTTGGTATAAAAAGGAATTTCACTTTGAGAACTTGTATATAGTAACATACTCATATCATCAGCATCAAACTAAACTACTTGCAGAGTTTCAACTTGTTTACAATTGCTTTTTTTAGGTGGTGGCCATATAAACTACTTCATTTTTGTTATTTTTTTAACTTCCAAGAATGTGGGTGCCTTGCCTTATATCTTTTACCATCTGAAAAACTACTGATAATGACAAGAAAATCTACTCATGAACTTTAAGTATGGCTCTTTGAATTACTAAACAAAAAAAGTATGATCAATTCAGCCTAGTGAAATTGACTCTATTCTTGAATAGCATTAGCCAGGGGTCTAGTAAAACAAGTAGCCAAATTGTGTAATTTCACTTTCCTTTTCTATTCTATAAATACTTTGTTTCAGTTAACAAGCTATACTAGCTAACTTCTTGTTTTTTTCTATTTTCTTTCTTTCTTGTGCTTGTTCAGTTCATTGTAGATTTTATGATTACCCCAAGGTGTCGTATTTTCATGCATTGTCACAAATATCAATGCCACCTTCCCATTAGTGAAGAAAGTTTTGCTTCATACCACTGAGAAGTCCCTGATGAAGCTGGTAATCTAGTTTTAAAAGGATAACCTTTCTATAGTGGTGTACCGGGAAGAGGTAGAAGGCACAACTTAAGTAGATGGCATAAAATATTATGAAGTTTGATGCTTAGAACCTAGAGAACACAAATCTCCTAACAACTTGAGCAATTTGTGGACTACAAATCACAATACTCACCTCCTTCCCATCACGGCATGTAGTACCCCCTTTTTTTGAATTGTACTATTACTACTAGCCAAAGTGTTTGATCTTTAATTAGCATGTGAATATAGTTATAACTACATATAGTAGTGCTCATGACAGACACACTATTTGGCATTCATCTCTATTTGATAAGAATATAAAATTCTTTTATAAGGATTTGTTAGTCATAGCTAGAGACAGTAAGCGAGTAACTAAATTCAATGTTTTCGCAGAACTATATAGACAAATCAAGTTGTCTAAGGGATAGAGTTCTTCACGTTATTAAAGAGTAAAAAGTCTTCCATGGACTAATTATGTACCTCTGATAGTACCTAGCAAATACAAAGTTCCAATAAGTTAAGTTTTCTACAAATGATAATATTCTCCCCTCTGTTGATATCTCTCCTTCTAAATTACACTACAGATAAAAGAAATAAAAGAAAAAGAAGAGCACCCGAGGATGTAGCCTTGTAGTTAGTGAAGAGGATTAAGGAAAATGAGATCTCGGTAGGCATAAATATTAGTTGATTTCTTCTCATGACCTTGGTAGATAGAATTACGCACTACATGTGTTGCTGAAGGTGGTAAGCATCCCGTGGAATTAAGTTGAGAAAATAGAAGAAACTAGTATTCACTGCAAATGGCCTCTTTTAAGTAGATACAGAGAACATAGTTGTGGTTGTGGGACAAATTAGCAGTGAAAGGTATGCCAAGTGATAGAAAAAATCAATGTTTTGTATTATATAACCCATAAGAACATGAAATACTAGGAAACTCATATTTTCAGGAGGCAAAACTTTGGAGTTTGCTGCTAGCTTTTTGCAGAACTAAGAGGAGTAAACATTTGAAGCTGCCAACAACTTTAATACACAAAGGCTTATGAAAGAGCCAAACCTATGACAAACTTATTTCCCTCTATAATCTTCCATATAGAAAGTGAGAATTATTTTAGTATTGTACATAAAAATTCCTTAGCATATACATAAATATTCTACAAGAATTTACCCGCCTCAAATCAAGAAAGATGGAGCAGAGATCATCATCTTTCCTTGGCCTGTGCCATCTTTCTCCCCAAAAATATTAAGATGTGCGGAAACAAGGACTTTTTTTTTCTTTGCGACCTTCACATTTGGAGATGAATCAGTTTCACTATTTCTTGTTTGTACATTTTCTTGTTTGTACATTTTGTTTTGGACTTGAGATTTGATGAGGTACTGTAGACTCTGGTGCATGTTCATAAGCTTTTGATTCTTTATTCTTGTCAAATTCATGAAATCTCTTACTTTGTCCTGGTCAACTCAGCTTCAAGAGATGCAACAACAATTGCTGCTATTCCTTCTTTCTTTTGTAGAGAAGCTAGTTCTGATTTTTCCTTTTCCATTTCTTCCTTCAAGCAATTTCTTTTACTTTCAAGCATTCTACTTCAGTTGTTGCTTTCTCAATGATGACCTTTACTTCTTGGAGTTTCATCTAAGATGATGCCATCACAATTTGTATCTCATAATGCTTTCGTTTCTCTGGCTATAATAGCTCACCTTTCGAGTTCTCATTATCATCAGCCTCCTGTTTCAACTTTGATTCCATGTAAGCTGCTAACTCATTGTTGATATCTTGTAACAAATATGAAGCAATATCTAATTTTGCTTTATGATCCTTTGCATACAGAATTTTCTGGTTTAGCCTCTCAAGATCCTCTTCTTCTTCCTTCAATTCCTTCTCCCAGTTTATAGTATCTTGCTCTCTTGCCATAGATGCTCCAACTCGGTAATCCTTAGCCTCCAGATATGCAGCATATGCAGCCTCCAAAAACTCCTTTGAAGTAATGAGCTCAACATCCAAATTCCCCATTGTCTTCCCAACATCGTTAGATACAGATACATTTTTTTAGCACTTTTCACATCAATATCTTTTTTGGAAGCTAATAAATCATAATCCTAAGTCATAATCCTTATGGATACCTTCTAATTCAGAATTTACACATTGTATCTTTGAAACTGCATCTTCAAGTCTGGCTCTGGCAACCTCAAGCTGTGCTTTGGCTGCAATACTAGCGTCATTAGCAATCCCCCGCTCCATCTCTTCTACCCTGAGCTTGGAAAGTTCTGAATCATGTCTTGCTTTTTGCTCTTCTATTTGTGATCTCTCTAGGTTGAGTTTCAAATCTTCTCTATGTCTCTTAGTGCTATCTATCTCTTTCAGAACTAACATTTTTGCATCTTCCGCATCATGATACTTTTTCTTATACTATGGGATCTACTCCTACACTTTTGCTAGTTCTTGATCAATAACATTCTGTCTCTGCACAAACAAAGAACAAAAAATTCAAACTTTTAAAATCAAGAAAATAACGTGAAATAGTTTATTTGGCCAAGCTTCTGAGAAGAGAAAATGCTTATTTTAGAAAGTATACCTCCACTGTTAGTTGTCTATGAGCTTTCTAGTCGACAATCTCTCCAAACTTTGAAACTGCCTGTTTCACATATTGGATTGGTGTTTTTGTGTCAATATTAACTCTATTTACATCAAAGTTCTCAGGATGCTTAGACTGAGTAGTTGGACATTTCACTTGGATTGTTATTTCTCCCTACTTGCCATTCTGGCTATGCTGAAACCTTTTAGCTAATCAAATTATATTATAAAGTGTATTGTTCTATTATATATTATTGTATTAAAATTTTCTATGAAAAGAGCAAGAAAAACAAAGAAAGTCGAAAAAAGTTGACTATGCCACACATATTAGGAAGAAAAAGTCATGCTCAAATTATAGATGAGGTATGGCATAATCACACTCTTTGTTCTGTATTTTTTTTATTAATTGATACATGTCTTGAATATTTTATGGTATTCTCTTACTAATGAAACAAATGACAAAGAAGAATAGTGGTGTAAAGCCAACCCGTATTGAGGTATTCAAAAAAATTCGCACAAGAGAGAATACACAACCAGTGAATGAGATTGCTGGTGAAGTTATGGTAAATTCTGATTCTTTATAAGTATTTAGGTACTTTTATTCTATTGCAATTTTCTTTAACTTTTCATTGCTTGACTTTTCTTTCAAAAAGAAACAAATGCATGATATCGCTGAGGTGTATCCCGAGTTAAATTTCCTTGGAAGTGCTCCCAACGACGTGTACTCAAAATTAATGGGACCAGACACTCATGGGATTGTCCGAACTCTAGGAAAGGGAGCATCTCCAAGTTTAGTTTATGGTCTAGTATATAAACAATCTCAAGCTGAAAAAAGAGATTTTGATACACGGGTTGAGTTGGAAGTTTAAAAAGCTACCTCAGCTATGAAAATTGAGATGGTGAAAAAGTTGGTTGGAGCACAAAAAGAAATGGAAGCGATGGATAAAATGTTGTCTGAAGCAAAAGAGGATAAGGAAGCAGTGGAGAGAAAATTATCGGAAGCAAAAATGGACATGGAAGAAATTATAATGGATAAAGTAAAGGCAGGTGTACAAGCATATCTAGAGTCTTTAGGTATTACTATTGATGCAAATACAATATTAGGACAGGTAAATAATTGTGTTGTTCACAAAAATTACTTTTGTTAGTTGATAACTTAGTTATTTTTAATTAGAATAGTTTTTTTTGTGATAGGTTTCTGATAACTCAATTGAAGATCGTCAACAACTGTTATCACCCATTTTATTTGTTCACACAAAAAAGTTAGAGAAAATAAAGTTTTGATTTTTATTTCAATTTGTTTAAATCCTAACATTCATGTGATTTTGGGATCAGTTGATTCCTTTTTCTTGTTTCTATTTGGGATTAATCGATCATCTGTTAATCAGTACATCATGTAAACTGTTGGTATTGAAGTTCAACCTTAGTAGTTCTGTAACTTATAGCTGAACATCATAATTGAGTGACTAAGTTGCATTTTAACTGATTGTTTTTTGTGTATTTTAATATATGAATTTTTCATAGTGCTATGCTATACCAGAGTTATTCATCGGTAATCTTGGTTAAGTATTTGTTGTTGAAGCAATCTTATAATTTTGTTTTGATTTTCCTTGTGGGGAAAATAGGCGTACTATGTATGCTATGGTTTGTTATGTTTTGAATTTTGTAAATATTTAAGTAATCAGCTTAATTTTTCTTCTCAGATGATCAAGAAGACTGGAACTAGTGTAGTTAACACAAATAAACGAAAGTGGGTAAGTTAGAAAAATTACAAGACATCCCTTTTCTCTTTTTTTTTTTCTTTCAAAGAGAAAAAATTGTCATCTCTAGTTGATGCTTTTGCATCAATTTTTCAATATGCTTGTCTTAAAAAAATTCAATGTGCTTTTTTGATATCTCAAGCTGTTCTAGTCATGGAGAAAATAATTTCATCATATAGTTATAATTTTTTCTTTTATGTGAATTTCTTATGCAGAGCTTTTCAGGGAATTGAGGTCAATTACTAGCTATGAAATACTCTCAACTTATGGATTGGTGATTTCATAAAGCTTTATTGCAGATTTTATTTGACAATTTAACTAAATTGATTTGAATTAGGCATCAAAGTTGGTTGCATGTTGAAACTATTATATTTATATTTTATTTTTACTTAGATCATTTGATTTGATACCATTTAACTTTTACAGAACAATTATTATTTTGCTATTTTGTTCTTTGGTTATAATGAACACATTTACTTTTCATATATTTCATGTTTATTATAAGAGGTGGTTATCTATGATGTATAGATTAAATAAACTATAAATATTTGTGTCATGAGAAAAATTATAAAGAATTTGTATCCATTTTTAAAATAATTGATAGTGACATTAATCTAAATGCAAATAATATTGAAGACAATTTTGGAATGTTCTAAATGAATGTTACTAAATTTTACGACATTAATATTTTATTTATTGACCTCAACTAAAACGACATTAATTTAAATACAACATTTTACAAAGGTCACAAGTAAGTGTCACTAAGAAAAATCTATCAAACATTTAATCTAAATGTTAGAAATTAAGTGACATTTCATATAAATGTCATAAATTACTTATCGACATTTACCTTAATGTCGAAAATAAAATGTCATATATCTCATACTGCCTTTTATCTAAATGTCAGAGAAAATGTCGTAAATTTCTTACCAATATTTACCTATATGTTGCAAATAAATGTCGTAAATCTATTCCGACATTTACATAAATGTATCGAAGTTAATGTCACAAATTATTTTCGACATTTACCTAAATATTGGAAACATTCTCGACACTAAAATTTGCGACATTTGCTTCAAATGTAAATTAAATGTCGGTAGATAAATTTGTGACATTTAAACTCCTTAGCACGACATTTATATAATATCGTCGTATCTCTATTTTTTTATAGTGGCTGCAGGCAACACGTCACGTCAGGGCATCGATGCGTCATGCCACCATTGCGTCGAGCCTCATTACTTTCCTGCACAAAAATTGACCAACGCGATGGGCAATGCGGCGCGCCAAGATCTCGTTGGTCCACTATTTTGTAACACCAAACGAGGTCTAAACGCGTTCCAAAAAATCCAAAAGTCGTCCGGGAACACCTATTGACCTCCCGGATCATGAACTAGCTAACATAACGACTATTGAGGGTCGAAAAGGTCAAAAATAAAATCCTCAAAGATTGGAAGTCAAAAAAATTGAGACTAAGTCTCTTTTTGACACTTAGAATAATTTTAAGTCTTCAACTCTATAAGCATGCTACTAGGAGATCACACATATATTACCAAGAAATTTTCTAATTTAGGTCTATACGTGTAGGAATGACGGTCTAGATTCTAGTCCGATAGTACGGGGCGTTACAAGTGGTTTCGACATGTGTGCTCTGTGTGAAAAAAATTTATTGCTAGAGAATTGTAGTCATTCACCCTACCAAGATGATAATGTATATATGTACACCTTTTCTGTGATATGGAAATATCATATCCATATGGGAAGATGGAAGGTGGTTGGCATCTTCTCCTGCATCTAGAAAAACAATTAACAAATCGAGCAATATAATAAAGCCAAAATCTACAGCTGAGGTATTAGATTAGGACTGTTTGGTTCCAGGATTTCATGTGTATTGATTTGATTATATCCTTTTTGGTTCACATGTAATGTTTCTCCCTATAACCTCCTTTGAGGGCCATATGTCGGCATGTCTCCATGAGAAAGGAAGGCCACCAGAAAAGAAGTCATCATTCAGAAAAAAATATGTCGCATGTGAAAAAAATTGTCGATGAGTTAATGTCTTTTGGAGGTGACTTCATCTATGTAAAATAAGGTACCATTCTCTTCTGCAGGAATTAATTCAGTAAAATCTATTGATGCCAGCATTTAACTCGCACCTCCAAAGTGGAACTGGACTTAGCAATTTCAGGTCAAGGACCAAACTGAAAGTTTCTTTTATTTCCCTTCACTTAATTTTCAGAGGGCATCGGGTGGTTTTGGGGGAATTACAATTAACAAAAAGGATGAATATTCAATCCCTTTTAATTTTCCAGATGGTCACATTACTATTATGATTGATAATTGGTACACCAGAAATCACACGATTAGTCTCTAAGTGATGATACGACGAGTTTATGGTTTAAAGTTAAATTTGTGTAGTTTACTGTGTAATGCATACCTTTCGTTGTTGTTGGATGTAGTCTTTGAGGAACACCCTTCTTGTTGGAAAAGATCTGGGCAAACCAGATAGTGTTTTAATTAATAGGAAAGGTAGCTGTTTCTTTCCTTTCTGTAAAGCGATCTACTTGTCCTATAGGAAGAATGACAAACACTGAAGACAACCCTTTTCTGGATATAGAAAATAACGTTGGGATAACACTCATAGATAGAGTTATTTGCATCTAGCATTTTCCAAGAAGCAAAGTTTCACAAGATGATTACGTACAATATATTCATATAAATAATAAAATTCAGTACATTTTGAAGTTGAGATCTTTGCCCGTTTCATTCTCGAGGTACAATATACCTGACTATTATAAACTTTTTAGCATTTCAATCTTCAGTATAACTCTAAAGTGAAGGTTGATTGTTACACTTGCTCATTTTTATTGGTGTTTAACAGAGGATTGCTGAGGCTGCTAGAGTTGTCGTTTCATTCGACTTGAAACCTATTCCTGTGAGCTTTCTGCTACATATCTTCTTAGTGTTAGTTCAAATGTCGGGTTGATATGCTCATTGATAGTTAAATAGTACTTGCCACATGCTGATTATTCTCGAGTGAAGCTTTGCATTTACGTCATGTTTTTTCCTGGTTACTGTCGGGGCGATTGGGATGGTGCTGGTGCTCACTTAAACTACAGGTATTAAATGGTCTTTTTATTCTTCTATAGAATATTAGCCCATCTGGATAAAATGATTAGAGATAGCTAATAAGAATCAAGTGTTGAAACTGATTTTATGATTAAGTAATTATTTTGTTTCGATAGAAGTTCTAATATCTTTCGTTGTTGGTTTTTTTAAAGAAAGATGTGGCAGCGAAAAAGGGGGTTAAAATGACTCTCAAAGGATTGAATAACTTTCAATAGCATTCAATAGTATTCAATGATTTTATTGAACATCAAGGTGCTTTAAATAGCCACCTTACAATAGAAAAATCAGCAACATTCAAAATTTAAATTAACTAAAATGTCTCAAAAAATCAAACAACCTAACTTAAATTCAAAATTCAAATTCATCCTAAATTAACTAACTTATTTTTCAAAAAACTAGTGCAGTAACTTAAAGTAATTTTCAACACTCTTCCTTGCTTTAGTTACTGCGATTTTAAAAACTGCTCCTCCTCAATTTTTTCTCCGGTACTAAATGTTGATTTTTTTTTTTTTTGAATTTGCACTTTTTCTTTTTGATATTGATCTTTCTCTTCTTTCTTTTGATTCTTTACTGGAAAAACACCATCAACAATCTTGTTTTGTTTGAAAGGGCTTTCATTTTGACAATTGTGGGAGTTGCAAAATGTTGTTGTAAGAATTTTTCTTCTTTCACAACAACACATAAAGCATAAGTTTTGAAATTTAATTTTATTTTAACTGACCAAACTTGATATTTTTCGCCAGTGAAAATATTTGGGGCATTCAATGAGAGACTGCTGCTTGACATCTTTTTGATTGAAAAAAGCCCTACGCTTTGAAAATAAGCATGGGTTGAAAATGGTAGCCCTGACGGGTTAAAATGGGTAGCCTTGACGGGTTAAAAAGGTAGCCCTTATGGGTTAAAAAGATAGCCCTTGCGGGTTAAAAATGGTATGGCAGCGCTTTGGAAGAACACATAGGTCCCGTAAGATCAATGCGGCTCTTGATACCACTGTATTTTTTTTAAAGAAAGATGGAGCAGCGAAAAGGGGGTTAAAATGACTCTCATAGGATTGAATAACTTTCAATATCATTCAATAGTATTCAATGATTTTATTGAACATCAAGGTGCTTTAATAGCCACCCTACAATAGAAAAATCAGCAACATTCAAAATTTAAACTAACTAAAATGTCTCAACAAATCAAACAACCTAACTTAAATTCAAAATTCAAATTCATCCTAAATTAACTACTTATTTTGCTAAAAACTAGTGCAGTAACTTAAAGTAATTTTCAACATTCATCAAACTGCCTTTCCCCTGCTCTCTCTCGGCTCTCTCTTTGTCTACGTGGAGTTGGGTGACACTTTAAATATTGTACATCTTCCCTCTATTTTTTTGATGTGGGATTGTGTTTTCTTCTCAACTATACCCCCTTCAAACCAAGAACACATCACTTGTGACCTCCCCGGACCGCCACTACCAACCAGTGGGACACGTCGCTTGACCATCACTTGTCAAGAAGACTTTCGACACGAGGCATCAACCGTAGATCTAAACTACTAGGTCACTTCACATGATCTTCCAAACATCTTGTACCACCTTTTATCACCCAACGGGACACGCCGCCTAACCACCACTCGCTAGGAAGACTTTTGACATAAGGCACCACCTGCAGATCTCCAGTTTTGTCGTTACACCGGGAATTTCTCACCAACCGCAGTCACCACTCCGACACACTCAAACCTGGTCTCTGATACCACTTGTAGAGCCCGCGTGTAACTCCATACAAACTCCGTACTAGTATGATATTGTCCGCTTTGGGCCAAGCCCTCACGGATTTATTTTTGGGCACCTCCCAAAAGGCCTCATACTAATGGAGTTGAGTGACACTTTAAATATTGGACATGTTTCCTCTATTTTTCCGATGTGGGATTGTGTTTTCTTCTCAACAAGATGGAGGCTATGAAATCATGAAAAAAGCTATTGAGAAGCAAGGAAGGATTATAAATAGCAAGCTATTGAGAAACAGATGAAGGCTATGAAATCTTCAAATATTGTGTCTAAAGAGAAATAAATAACAAGGAAGTAAATTCATAACTCATATAAATGATACTCCTGAAACAATTACCAATTATCAGGTAACATAACCATTATACTTTGGGAATTACTCTTTTGAGTCGGGGTCTATTGGAAACAATTGTTCTACCTTGCTCGACAGAATGCCGATTTTCTGAGAAATTTATTGAGAAGAAAGGATAAATAAGGACACATGCTATTTCCTTTATCTAATGTTAACTAAAGATAAAAATGATGGTAGCCTTGTTGGAGTATTACTCTCTATCTGGTTTGACAATAGCCGAAGAAAATGCTCGAGCGCCTTGAATCACATGAATAATTGATACTCTTAAGGATATAATATACATGGTCTTTGTAGGGTGTGATTGAAGATTGTGATTCTTCAAAATAGTATTATGGGAAGAAGAACAAATGGTCTTGATGGATATCGAAACTGGAGAATTGACATGGATAACATGTCCTATGAGGCAAGTCATTACCTTGTCAATCTAGCCATCCTTGTTTCTAAGTCATTCTCATAATTAATGCCAATCCTTTAAACATTCAGGAATTCCTGGAACTTGGTGACATAATTGGACATGTCTACATAGGATTGAGAGAACATGAGATAGCATAGCGTGTTAGAAGAACCAAACCCTTCTTTTTGAGTAATTTCTCTCTTACACGCACAGAATTGGAAAGGCAGTGCACCATCTGTCAGGTTTTTTCTTAATAATTTGTAAAACATCATTTTTGCTACTTGCAAATTTGAAAACTTTGTTTGGTTGTTCTAATAATTGTCACTTTGTTGTTTGTTCTTTTCTCAATATAAGAGGAATATGGACGAGTCATAATTTATGCAGTAGTGGATTTGTTATGGTAAATGAAGCTTTCATTGTGCAGTGACAAGTTTTGTAAATATTTTGAAAATTAAGAAATAGCATTGACATTTGCCAGAGCCTATTATGGAGCTACTATACTTTGAGTTTGAGATGGGGTAGTGCCGAATTTATTTTAGTTTATTCGCTGCCCATTCGTGTCCAAGAATGAGGCCAACCATTATGTTAAAGCTGCTGAGTTCAATAAAAAGATGTCCAGGTTGAGTAGATTTGAAATTTTGATGCTACGATTAAATGTCATGTCTGGGCATTGAATTTTTGTATCTTGTAACTTTTTGAGCCTGTAAGGTTTAGCAGAAACATGAATACTGAATAATTCAATTTTAATTTTGCATGATCAAAATATTTTAATGTTGGTCCCGTGCTGACATGGGCCATGTTCCTATAGTATATATATACAAGGTGATGTGACACCTCTCTATTACCTCTATTTATATTTATATTTTTAACATGCATGAACTTCGGGGGTGTTATAACGTCCCCATACAAAAGAAACTAAACTATCGCGGTGTTTGATATCGTAGAAATACTTTTTGCGAAGTATTTTCTTGAAATATATTTTCTGATGTTTGATTGAAAAATACAAATAATTTTCTTTGAAAAGTATTAAAAATATTAACTATAACATTAGTAAAAAAAAAAAGGGCAACCCGGTACACTAAAGCTACCCCTATGCACGGTGTCCGGAACTATAACATTAGTAAATATTATAATTAGTTTTACTTGTAGCTTTAGTTTGACAGAATTGATCAATTTATATTTCCTATGACAAGAAAAAACTTAAGAAATTCAATTGAAGAAAAATAACAAATAAAAAAATTGTTCATTTCAATTGATTTTTTTTTTTGTATGTTTAAAGCTATTTAATTTGATATTTTTGGTAAAACAATAAATTAAACAAAATAGCAAACATTGCTAATCCCTTAATAGAAATAGATATATTTTTAGATGAAGAACAATTTTTTTAAATTTAACTTATAAGAATAACTACTCACAACTTACAGATGGACTATACATAATTAAATTTAAAACTTTTAATGTTCTACTTGCATTTGATCATTTGTTTATCTAGCACTAGCATTGATTTATAGCTTCATTTAAATTTGCGTTGATCATCACGATAATTTAATAAAAGAAGATAGTAAAATTAAATGCTATTTCCCTTTTTTAAATAAAAAGAGTTGATGATATAGTTACTAGTTTGATGTATAAATTCTATCAAAATCAACTTTCTTTCATAAAAAAAAAATTCTCAATATGAAGAAGGCAAGAAATTTTATTTCAAATGTCATTTTTTTTTTTTTGAATTTATCAAACTCAACTTTTTTTCATAAAAAGAAAAATAATAATTATCAATATGGAGAAGGTTAAAAATTTCCAAATCTATTTTTTTTTAATCTAATAAGCCAAAGAGAGAAAAAGAAGAGGGAGCGAGAAAAACATTGCATTTGAGATTTATAGAATCTAAAACAAGTCAAAACTAAATTTTTCTTAAGAAGTAAGTATCTAGAATTACCCTCAGTAATAATCAATACATTTAATTTGTTATTATCTGTGCAAGCATTTTTACCATTTCATTAAAAATCTGATCCTATATATTTTGATGAATATTTCTTCAATTTCTCACCAATTCATTTCTCAAATTCTCTAAAAAAATATAATTTGCAAAATATATAACAACCACCACCAACAAGTGAAATGGCTCACCAAAATATCTCAATGAAGCCTGCAGAAATTGTATGTTATCGATGCAAGATTTGTCAAATGGTGTTCACCTCGAGCCAAGGGCTAGCTGGGCACACACGCAAGCACCTATCACAAGGAATTCTGATGAAAGGTGAGCCCCATGAAAGGTTTTTGTGGCCATCCACTGACCTCCCTGCCCTCTATCGTGAATTGGGTGGACGTAAATCGACCCCAACAGTTTTACCTGGGCAGGGATGCTTTTATCGTCCCCGTTAAAAAAAACCAGTGGTGCAAGTGTCCCGGAGACTTCCCGACTATCCGCAAAAGTTTCTTGACCAGACCCAACAAGCCATGATGCCTGTGCCTCATGTTGTTGGCCCTAAACCTACATCTATACCTATACCTGCACCTTCAATTTTTAGTCCTTAGCTTATTCCAGCATTTATTGATCATCTTAATCAACAAAATCCGAATGGAATTCCATCCAATCCAATTGTTGCATTGACTACTAGGACTTATGGATCAATTAACCCATCAATTGAGAGTACCAATATTAAAAATCAGGAGAAGGAGCTTGACTTAGAGCTTAGGCTCTAGGTCTTAATCAATTTTTTTTTTATAGGTTGTCTTATTTTGTTGTCGTTTTCTTCTGTCTTATGTTTATTGCAACATTTGTCTAATGTTTAAGTTTATGTTTTAAATCTATATTATGTCTTTACAACAACAAATGCATTAAATCTCATTTCAATGAAAGCATATTAAATAAAAAATAAAAAATAAAAATATTATTATTAGTGAAAAAATTAGACAGTAATAATGATAGAAGTAGATTCTCTATTTACTGTGAATTATACAGGTTGAGCTCAGTGTTATCACTAGAATAAGAAATAAATTAAGTAATAGATTAGGATGATCCCTTAATTGTCCATAGAAAAAAATAAAATAATTGGTATTCCATGACCATAAATAGCCAACACTATCATCTCAATACACAAGAAAAATAGACAGAGAATGACTTAGAATGCACAAGAAATATAATTATTTAGACCAGGAGAAAAGCAACAAAAAAGGAAAGAAAAAGAAGATAAACAAAATTTGAAATGAACTCTTTTAAAAGAATATAATAATTTCATGGGATAGCTATCAAGAACCTAAAAAAGTCTCTAATGAGGCGTAACAAGCACACAACTTGCTATTAATTGATTTAATCTTTTGACAACTGCTAACATATGAAACACACACAAACACACACATACATACAAATTGTGTGTGTGTTTCATATATATATAATATTTTATTTTCATCCAAATCCTAGACCCTTGCGTTCCAAGCAGGTTTGTCCCTTCCCTATAAATCAAATTAGTGAAAGATAATCATGACAATACAATATACGGTAAATGATGAACATATGATTCAGTACTCACACATAAATCTTTATTACTTTGGGATTATAATTAAAGTTTTACTACTTTGAGCGTAAAATTTTAAGTTCTACTATAAATTAATGCAACTACAGGAGTAAATTTGGCAGTCTTACTACTTTGAAAGAAAATCTCAAAGTATTTACTACTTCAGAACTCGAAAGTAAATCTTAGATTATTTATTACGTCATGAGTAAATTTCATATTAATTACTTTGGAAGTAAATTTTAAAAGTATTACTACTCAGGGAGTAAAACGTCGAATTTTCAAAATATTTTTTCTTACGTATCCTACTCCGAACTCAAATATGAGTTATATTTTTAATGATCACAGATATTTTTCATTACTATTTGAATTGAGTGTGTTTAAATTTTCAATATTATCCACTAAACAAAGTTCAAGCCAGCTATTATCAAACAAAGAGTTACTAATCAGATAGTCAAGAAGTCCAGAAAATTTAATCATAATCTATCATTTTAGCCGATTTTTTTCCTTTAATTTTGTTAGATAAAAAGTAATTCTATCATCAATTTCGTGAACTGTTAGGATAAATTAAAATTACACATATTAAAAGGGGCCTAAGGTGTATAATAAACACCCAATTTCTTTTTCACGCATGAATTAGGGCACATAGCATGGTGTTAGTACAAGACAATAACAATAATATTCTTAGGTTACTAGGCCATAGATCTTGACTTGGATGCGTACAACAGGCATTACAGAAGGTGTCAATTTTGTATCCGACTATGTGGAGCCATTGATGCATGTCATCGAGCTTCTTTCACTGGACGATTGATTGATTCTGGTTTGCCATGTCATGGATAGGCTTGGATATTTTAGATATTGTTTACCATAAGAATCTAATAAGAAGTTTCTCAATAATCTTGAAAGTTTCTTAGGGAGGATCCCTTGCTTCCAATATATACATTAGGATAGCCTAAAAAACATGTTCTGTATGTGTTAGTTTTTCACTATTTAGTATGTTTTGACAGACTATTTAATTAAAAAGGAAACCCCTTTTTCAGTAATTTAATGGCTCCTCCCTATTAATTTTGTGGTTTTAAGATTTAGGAGTTGTGATGAATAAATTCTTCGCCCTTTAACTTTTTTACCAAAGCGCTATCATATATATCTCTATATCACTTTAATGATAGACATTATTGGGTGATATTGCATGACTATTTATGGTTATGGAATATCATTTTTTTTCTATGAAGAATTAGGGGATATTTCTAATCTATTACTTACTTTATTTCTCAGTTTCAAGTGATAACATTGTGTTATGACCTATATAATACACAATAATTAGTGAATTCACTTCTATCATTATCACTATATCTAATTTTGTCAGTACTGATAATATTTTTTAAATCTTTTTATTTCATATGCTTCCATTGAAATGAGATTTAATTCATTAATAGACCGTAGTAAAATCCTAAAATAGATTCAGAACATAAACTTAAACAAAAAGAAAATATGGCAACAAAAATAAGATAAAAGAAAACGATAACAAAACTACTAATAAAAATTGATTAAGACCTAAAGCCTAAGCTCTAAGTTAAGCTACTCCTCCTCTCGATTTTTAATATTGGTGCGCTCAATCGATGGATGAATTGACTCCAAGAGGCCTAGCAACCGATGCTGCAATTGGATTGAAATGGATACTATTCGGATTCTATTGATTAAGATGGCTGACAATAACTTGAATTAGTATAGGACTGAAAGCTGAAGATGCAGGTGTAGCAACCTCAGGAACCCGTACCATGGCATGTTGTACTTGGTCAAAAAATTTTTACAGGACCGGCAGGAAGTCGCTGAGGTCTCTGCACCACTGGTTTCCTCATACGAGGATGATAAAAGCATCTTTGCCCGGATAAAAGTGTTGGAGTCGACTTACGTCTACCCAATTCATAGGAAAGGCAGGAAGGTTAGTGGATGGCCGCAAAAATCTTTGATGGTTCTCACCTTTTATGTTCCTTGCAATAGGTGCTTCCATGTGTGCCCAACGAGCCCTTGGCTTAAGGTGAACACCATTTGACAATAGAAAATAGTATTTCTATCTAAACAAATATTGAAATAAATAAAAAATTATATTTTTGGTCGTCTCACTTGCCATTAGCAAGTGTACTACACTTTGCGTCACATGGGCTTCTAAGGGATGATACACCCACTGTGACTAAGAATAATGGTGTAATAGGATGTCTGCAAACTTAATGTGGCTTTTAACAAATTTAGAACAACTTCAATAGTGACTTTATGTCTTTTTTCTTATTTTCTTAACAAAGAAAAATAACATTAAATTTTATCTTCTCATACTTATCATTAAAGATCAACATGAATTCAAATGGAAGTATAAAACAAATAGTGCTAGATAAGCACATTTAATTTGGACATGACCAAATGTGCTTAGAATAATTAATCTTAGGAGTTTAGAAAGAATAAATCAAAAAAAATATGGTATGTACTTATTAAACGCAAAAAGAGACACAAGATATGTTATTTTCTGTCATCATCCGAATCAGGATTTAGTTGTGACTAGCATCTCAAGTCTAGCATGGACTGGAAACCACCCCTTTAGCATAACCTCAAGACCCCAATAATCATAAAACTAAAGCGGAAGACAATCAAACCAATGATAATAGTAATAGGAATCGATGAATCAAATGATGATTCAAAGAATTCAAATAACAATCCACCCACACTTGTCCACAATAGCCTCTAAAACTAGAATAACATCTAAGTCGGGACATGCCCCCGACTATGACCAAAAGAAAAGAATCCAACAATACTAAGTCAATAAAATATATGAGTGAAATGACAGCCTCCCCGAAGGATGAAAGCTCACCACTTCACGGCAACTCAACGAACACATACATCGCCTAATGCAGCGCAGGAGTAACAGAAAATCCTTCGAACTCTACATCATAAAACTATGTAGAATTCATGGACGATTAGTGGGATAAGCGCTGACATGTAACTCAGAAAATAAGGATAAAATAATGCAATTACCAAAATCTAGTCATAAAACATAGGTGCCATATTCATATGCATATATATATATGATGTCGGGATTGGGACAAGGGTCATGAACATAAGTGTTTAAAGATTTAACCTGAACTGTGTAGCTCGATCCGCCCTAAATTCATCCATGGACTATATGGGTTCAGTTCTCCCTATAGAAAGGGCCTAGTGCGTGTTAGCTGCACGAACCTAGAAAATTTTTGAGGGAAAGCTAATGCCACCAAGGCAATAGTCGTTCCAAAATATATATATCAAGTGTGCACCAAGCACACAATCATATAGATCCCCAATGCTGGAAAAAATGTTCATCCCCCGGCACTTACACCTTCACGGTGAGCTACACAATTTCTTTTAAGTCTAAATTAAAACAATTTGCACATTAACCAATCTATTAACCCAGGATCATTCATCACGACATTTACCACTTGGTATCGTCATACCAATATTCTTGCAAGCTAATATATTTATGCCAAACCAAATCCGTTTAACCAAATTGGACTCTCAAGTTTCATTTAAAATTCAAACCCAAGGACATTAAGGCCATCCAAAACCATTTTCATTTATTTATCCTTTAATGCAATGCATTGGGTTAAAAAATAAGTTAAACCTTGCAATTTTTCATATTCAAAATCATGTTTACAAAGTGGGTTGAGTTTCATGCAATTATCAAGCCAAAATTCTATCAACTTGGGGAAACCCATGTCCCCCATTCCAACCATTTATACCATGCACCAATTATGTCCCAAAAGCATAAAATTAAAGCATGAATAATCAATTTATAACAAGGGACAAGTAATTCAATCAGTAACAATAAAAACCCCTCAACCTAGTTTCAAAATCCATAATTAAATCACATGAAAATCCATTCAATTAATGCCACAATGTAAAATTAAAGTTAGGAAAAGAGAAACATACCTAAACTACACAAGAAATTGAAAACAATTCAAATTTGGGAGCCCGAATGATGAATTCACTGTAAAATGTTTTTGGGTTTTCAGTTTGAGGTAGAAAAAGAATGATTTGATCTTTGAAAACTGAAGGGAATGGGGTTATTTTATATTATATGATAGTACAAGGGATAAAAATACCAAAAGCCTCTCACCCCAAGTGAATAAATAAAAACTGAATGCATTTAAAATATTGATAACACTAAACTTACGCGTCAATTTAGTGCAAGACGATCTTCGTCAATATATTTATCCAACTTTTGGAGTCGGGGTCGAATCCACAGGGAACAATGTGAGTGGAGATTAAACTAATTTGAAACTATACCTACAAGTTGAATTCAAACAGATGATACAAAAAAGATAAAATGGGGGTTTTGGTGCTTAGCAAATAATTGTTGGTCACTTTAGTTTCAGTGTTTGTAATCAAGAGTTTATGAAAACTAGAGTTATGTTCACTATAGGTATTGGTACTTGAAAAATGCTAATAGTGATTCATGATTCTCACGATAGGTAGGAACAACAGATTGTCTTTATCGAAGTTATGCCTAAATGTCTCTCGACCTACTTAAGCATTTAATTACCTAATCCTCTCGAACTTAGGGAATTTATATTCACTGAACAGACTTCACCTCAGGTTAATTAACCTTGTTACAGTGACAATTATTAAACGGAAGGTTGGTAGCTTCCAAGTCCCGGTCAATAATTCACTTCCTACTATAGTTGATTTCTTATCTCAAGTAAATCAAAACAGGTGCTATCTATCGTTTGCAACCAATAGACAATAATTAAAACCTCAGAATTATCAAGGAGTCCTATTACCTTTATAATCTTGAACACTTAGCAACTTACCAAGACCTAACCCATAGATCCTATAATTCGGGTTAAAGAGATTTAGCCACTCATAATGTAATAAGCGAAACAACTTGATGTATTCATAATTTGAAAGATGAACTTACCACAATATGAATAATAACTAGTGATTCTCAGATTAGATCACAATAGAAATCCCAAAATATTGATGAAAATCTCTTCAAAGTTAACTGTTTTTCAAGCCAAGAAACTAGAGAGAAAAGTAACAATATATATGTGTCCCAAAACAAGTTCCCCTCTCTTAGAAAACCCTAAATTATGCTTTAAATAGCTCACCCTAATTATGGAAACAAAATCACAGAGTTCAACAATTTCTCGGATTAGATGACGACATTCGTGACACCTTATCAGGAGTCTGACGACTTATCACAAATGTCGTAAGCTCCTTTTTCAGTTTTCGCACTTCCTGCTTAAGGTTGATGATGAAACCTACCGACTTATCAACTCTTTGATGACTTACCAAGGAATGTCATCACAACTTTTAGCTAAGGTCCATTCTCTGTCTAAGGCTGACGGTATCTCTGATAACTTATCACATGGATGGTGACTTATCAGGTATATCGTCAGACACAGTTCTCTTCTATTTGCTTCAGATTTCAACTCTTTTGTTTCCATCCTTGTTGGTTCTCTTGCATCTTGGATTCTACTGCAAAATCAAAGATAAAACAATAAAAAACGACAAAAGTTGCTTAAGACTTTGCAATTATTATCAATTAAAAGCCTCAAATACGTTAGCATATTCTCACACATCAACACCCTCAACTCAAAATAATTTCTTGTCCTCAAGCAACTACAACACAACCAAGAGGATACAAAGTACATTTGGCAGTCAATCATCCATATTATCTCAAAACCATCATTACCTTCTCCAAGGTCAATTAATTCCAAATCAACTATGTATGCTACTGAAGAACAACAATGGGACACACAGGAATCAAGATATGGCATAAATTCAACAACAACAACTATGCATGTATCAAGCTTACACTGTCCAAACAAGTTAGAAACTAGAAGCGTAACCAGTGTTCCCTCACTACAAAGAAGTCCCACTTCACTTATATCAGACAGTACATATGTAACCATAGGGACAATCACCAGACACTCACTCTCAGAATGAAGTTCCAATCAATGTAGGCCGAATACCATAGGCTTGCCCTTATTTTCATTATCAAAACTTTTAGACAGGTCAGCTAGGATCACTATAGGTCTTCTCTTAGGTTTGTAATGTTGGTTAGGGGATGGTATGATACTCGATGATATTTAAAGTGACTAAGTCTCCTTGACACTAGCTTTTGGGGTTTCACTTATTAGCCTTTTTCTATTCTTCTCTTTTCTTGATCACACATATTCAGGATGGGTGCGGTATTTTTTACAATAATTTCTTTTTTTTCACAACTTTTTATTTCTTATTCTTTTTCACCGCACCCAGCTTTTTATTCTTTTCTTTTATTCTAATTTTCTTCATACTCATTTTACATCAGGCACCCCTATGGTAGCCACCCTCAACTTAGGATATTTGCCTAAGTTAAAGTGCACAATGTCTAAGGAGGACCAGTGCCAAAATAAATTCATTGTGATACAAATGGGAAGGTGATAGGTATAATAAAAAGAATAGGCATTAAGGCTCAAAATCAGGATGAAGGGTTATTATTTACACATGGAAGGTCATTTAGGCTAAAAGTGGACTAATATCAACAACGACCTATTGTAACGCCCCACATTTTGGGCTACAAGATAGACCATGATTCCGATGTATTGATAAATCCCGAAGCCATAAATCCTATGCCAATACGGCATGTTAATTATTTGTGTAGCATGTGAATCCATTCAATCTTGAATTTAGACCATAGGGGTCATCTGACTCAAGGACGAGTTGAAAACTACTTCGACCGATTAAGCTTAAGTGGACATTATAGTTTGTGCAAACTTCTATCGACCATGACTCTTTGTATATGTCAAATTAGAAAGCCTACTATGTGTAAAATGATAGGTTCCTGAGTTAGATTTCCAACGATACCAATTTTGCTAAAATCCGACACCCGAGCAAGAAGTTATGGCCTTTCAAAGTGATATGCGTCGCCTAACCAATCACCCATGGCCATTGGAAATCATAGGCGATAGCCTAGGCGGAGCCTATGTAAACATAGGCGATATCCAAGGTGGCGCCTATGTAAACATAGGCGATAGCCTAGGCGGAGCCTATGTAAACATAGGCGATAGCCTAGGCGGCGCCTATGTAAACATAGGCGATGGAATGGGCGGCGCCTATGTAAACATAGGCGATGGAATGGGTGGCTCCTATGTAAACATAGGCGATGGAATGGGAGGTGCCTATGTAAATATTTCAAGTGACTTAAACACTGCGTTTTTGGGGTAAAATGATCCTTTTCCACCCTTACTCAGTCCTAAAACACGAAATTCAGTTCCAAGGACCCCAAAATACACCTTCTTTCATCAAAAGTGCTCAAGGATTCTTCTTAGGGTTTCAAAATAAAAACACAAGCAACTCAAGATTCAACCGGGGGTTTTAGAAACTAATTGCATATTTGGAATCCTCTCATCGTAGGCTTCAAGAAACACCTAATATTCGTAGCAATTGAGGTACGTGGGGTTGTCCAGAAATCTCATCGGTGTAGTTTTATGAATATGCATGCTTTTAAATGGGGGTTTTCAATAAAATACTAATAACTTGCTTTTATTATGATTTCTAAGTCATTTGTTTAAGGTCATGGGAATTGGTTGCCTATATACTTCAACGGTTGAAACCATGCATATGTGATTTGAGATTTTCCATGAAAGTTTGTTAAATATGAATGATAAATTGCTTTCAAATTCCCATGATAATGTTTCGATACCCTATATTATATTGTGACCAACAAAAAAGAGCATGAATTTGAAATAATTATTGTCCACTACTTGTAAATGATGAAAACATCTTGATTTTTACATGATTATGCATATGTTGATGTGATATTGATAACTTGCAAGTCGGGTGTGACGATACCCTACAAATAAGATATGTGATTGAATCAGATGAAATTTGAATGCATTGATTTTACATGAGATAGTGGATACTCGAAGAAGGCGCTTGAGTGTAAGGGATCATCGCTGGAAACCGTGTTTGCTGACATGGGAATTTGGTACCCTTCTTTGTGATCTTACGTACCTGACTTTATGTCATTCCCAAATTGGGACTATGGTTAAGAGCCCTTCTTTGTGATCTTGTGCACTACCATTGGGTCGAGACACCCTGCTGTGTGATCTTATGTGTCTTCCCCTCACCTATACTCTAATCTTGGCGGCAACCGAGGTTTAACAGTTGGTGTAAATGTGATATGTTGGGTATTCCACCTAGCTCAGCTGTATTACATTGCCGCTGAAAACAATTACATTATTCCCATGTGTTTTCAAATGACTTGATATGAAACTGCTTTATAATGGCTCTCAACTATATTTTGTAAAAATATTATGTTTTTTTTTTATATCTCTACGTACCAGTACTTTTGTATTGACCCCCTCCCTCCCATGTTTGGAGGCGCAATCTAGGGGTCCAGAAAATTAGTAAATTCCTCGAAAAGATTTGCAGAGTCACTTGGTGAGCCTTTTATATTTTGGAAGGCCTGATTATCTGGCAGTATTATTTACCACTTATTAGTTTTGGGTCTACTGGGGGCCTTGTCTCAGTTTTCAGATAGATATTTATTTCAGTCATGTAGTAGAGATTTTGCAGATGTTATAAAGTTGTTCATTTGAGATTTTTGGACATTATTCCCTATTATTGCTTTTATATGACTCTTGACCATGTTTTCCGTAATGTTATTTGTCTTCCGTATTTCTTTATCATTTGAATTATTTTCATGATTACCAGACAAATAGGGGTGTTTCGGGCCTTCATGGTTTGGGATACTCGTCATGGCCAGGGTCCCAGTTTGGGTCATGACAAACTCTGTATCAAATCACGTTTCATGGTCCCAGGGGGTCTGCAAAATCACATCGGGTAGAGTCCTATTTATGGGTGTGTATCACGCCACACTTATAAGAAGGAGGCTGCTAGGCGTTTAGGAAATATTTCCCTTCTTTGTGAGTTAGTTTGTGCTTTAGAGTCTGAACTGTCCCCTAATCAATGATCTCTCATATTTTAGAAACACAGTTAAGCCTCCATGTCATATCAGCGATTAGAATGCTCAGGCAAATGAGGTCCGTCCCATCCGTGGGATGCGGACCCGTAATAGATCTCACACTCTAGAACTTGTTCCTACTTCGGGTGTCCTTCCAGTCCCGACCAGTCTACCTCGGGCTCTGCGGACTAATGTCAACCATCCCCCAACTACTTAGGGAGATATTTCAAATGCAGAATTCAGACGGTTTATTCATATGCTGACATAGTTGGTAGCTAACCAGGCTCAACGATCAAAAGATGGTGGGTCTGCATCTGTTGCTTCTGAGGCTACTAGGGTCGGACATTTCATGAATATGAACCCACCTAAGTTCACTGGCACCAAGGTGGAGGAAGATCCACAAGAGTTCGTGGATGAGATGGAAAAGATCTTTAAGGTAATGCATGTGGATGAGGTTGAAGGGATGGAACTAGCAACTTATCAGCTCAAGGATGTCGCGAATCAGTGGTATGCCGACTGGGAGGATGAAAAAGGTGAGAGTGCTGAGCCCACAGTTTGGGGCGAGTTTGTAGAAGATTTCCTTAATCGATTCTTTCCTATGGAGTTGAGGGAGGCCAAAGCGGAAAAGTTTATGAATCTGAAACAGGCAGTATGAGTGTCCAGGAGTACACGTTAAAGTTTAATAAACTAGCCCTCTATGCCCCAGAGTTGACTAGTAATATGAGAGCCCGGATGAGGAAATTTGCATCCGACCTTTCTGATAACCTGGTGCTTGAATGCCAGGGGCAATGTTGAATAAGGATCTAGACTTTGCTCGGCTGACCGTTCATATACAACAGACATAAGAGAAGAAAAAGAAAATTTTAGAAACAAGAGATAAAGACAGGCAAGCAAAGAGAGCCAGAACCGCGGATCAGAATCATAACCAACCACAGAGCGACACCTTGGGGAATAGATGGAAAAAAAGAAGTCTTGGAGTAATGCACAGCCAGCTGCCGGCGCCCCAGTGCCCAGACCACCAGCAGATAGACGGTCGTAGAGTTTTCAGACTCCTCATGGATTCAAATCCCCAGATACTCAGTAGCAGGGCAGTGTGGCCTAACAACGCTGTACTCATCCACGGTGCAAGACTTATGGGAAAAATCACTCAGGGAGGTGTTATTTTGAGGGGAGGAATTGTTATACTTGTGGAAAGGTGGGCCACCTTCAGAAAGACTGCCCTTCTGCTGGAGGAAATGTGGGGGGAACTAATCCCCAAGCCGCGTTCACAACTCCTCCTCATAAGGGTTCCCTTTCAGCTGCCGGGAACAATCGCAACCTGTTATATGCTTTGACCAACTTCCAGGAGGCGGAAGTTTCCTCTAATTTTGTTATCGGTACATTACAAATCTTTTCCCGTGATGTTTATATGTTACTTGATCCTGGGTCAACTTTATTCTATGTGACCCCTTATGTGGCTATTGGTTTTGGGTTTGAGCCCAGTGTGATTTCTGAACCCTTTTCTATTTCCACCCCGGTGGGGGATTCTATTATTGCTAGGAGGGTGTACATGGGTTGTGTTGTGACTGTTGGTAGCCGGGATATGCTGGCAGATCTCATAGAGTTATATATGGTTACTTTTGATGCTATCTTGGGAATGGATTGGCTCCATTCGTGGTATGCCACATTAGATTGTAGGACTTGTAGGGTCACTTTTTCTTTCCCGAAGGAACCAGTGATAGAGTGGGAAGGACATTCTTTAGCACCCAGAGGGCATTTTATATCCTATCTCAGAGCCTGCTAACTTATTTTTAAAGGTTGCTTGTACCACCTTATTCGAGATAAGGACTCCAATGCCGAGAGTCTTCCTCTTCAATCTGTTCCTGTAGTAAAAGAATTCCCAGAAGTCTTTCCAAATAATCTCCTAGGAATACCACCTGATAGGGAGATTGAGTTTGGTATTGATGTGTTGCCAGACACTTATCCTATTTCCATTTCGCCATATAGAATAGCTCCTGTAGAACTAAAAGAGTTGAAAGAACAGTTAGCAGATCTCCTAGATAAGGGTTTTATGCACCCCAGTGTGTCCCCTTGGGGTGCACCTGTACTTTTTGTGTGAAAGAAAGATGGTTCCCTTCGTATGTGCATAGACTATCGTCAGCTGAATAAGGTCACGATTAAAAATAAATATCCTCTTCCTAGGATTGATGACCTTTTTGATCAGCTTCAGGGTGCCAAGTGTTTTTCAAAAATAGACCTTCGTTCGGGCTATCATCAGTTGAAAGTTTAGGAGTCAGACATACCCAAGACAGCCTTACGAATCCGATATGATCACTACAAATTTCTAGTCATGTCCTTCGGGTTGACTAATGCCCCTGCATCCTTCATGGATCTTATGAATTGAGTGTTCCATCAGTTTCTTGACTTGTTCGTCATTGTATTTATTGATGATATTCTGATCTATTCTAAGAGTAAAGAGGATCACGCCAACCACCTCCGGATTATTCTTCAGACCCTTAAGGATCATCAGCTGTATGCCAAATTTTCTAAGTGTTAATTCTGGTTAGATTCTATTGCCTTCTTGGGGCATATTGTGTCCAGTGACGGGATAAGAGTAGATCCCCAGAAAGTTGAAAGAGTGATAAAATGGCCCAGACCTACGACTCTAACCGATGTTTGGAGGTTCTTAGGTTTGGCGGGGTATTACAGAAGGTTCGTAAAGAGTTTTTCTTCCATAGCTGCTCCGCTTACTAAACTGACTTAAAAAAAGATGAGGTTTGTGTGGTCTGACTTGTGTGAAAACAGTTTTGAGAAGTTGAAGGACAAGCTGACTATTGCTCCTATTTTGACCCTTCCCGAGGGTGTAGATGATTTTGTGGTTTATTGTGATGCATCCCATGTGGGACTTGGTTGTGTATTGATGCAGCGTAGTAAGGTGATAGCTTATGCATCTAGGCAGTTAAAGGTGAATGAGTGCAATTACCCCACTCATGACTTAGAGTTAGCAACTGTGGTGTTTGCACTTAGAATCTGGAGGCACTATCTCTATGGAGTGCATGTTGATATTTATATTGACCATAAGAGTTTGCAGTATGTTTTCTCACAGAAAGAATTGAACCTAAGGAAGAGGCGTTGGATGGAGATTTTGAAAGACTATGATATGAGTCTTCATTACTATTCGGGCAAGGAAAATGTTGTAGCCGATGCCCTCAGCAGGTTGTCTATGGGCAGCCTTTCTTATGTTGAAAAAGGGAAGGAAGAGATGGTGAAGGATATTCACCGCCTTACAAATCTGGGAGTATGACTCTTAGATTTTGAAGATGGAGGGGTGATTGTTCATGAGTTAGCTAAGTCATCCCTTTGTGCTGAAGTTAAGGAGAAGCAGGTTGAATATCCCATCTTGATGCAAATCAAGAAAAATGTGGGTCAACAAAAGGTTATGTCGTTTGAAATTGGTGGTGATGGTATTCTGAGATTTCAGGGTAGGTTGTGCATTTCGAATGTTGATGGACTGCGGGAAAGAATACTTGATAAGGCACACACTTCGAGGTATGTTGTTCACCCAGGCTCTACTAAGATGTACCATGATCTGGAAACCTTGTATTGGTGGAATAACATGAAACGTGATGTAGCTTATTTTGTGTCCAAGTGTTTGAACTGTCAACAAGTGAAGGTAGAGTACATGAGGCCAGGTGGTACTTCCCAAGAGATATCCCTTCCTTTATGGAAGTGGGAGATGATAAACATGGACTTCATTACAGGACGTTCGAGATCCCGAAACCAATATGATTCTATATGGGTGATTGTAGATCGGTTGACAAAGTCGGCCCACTTTTTTTCTGTGAGGACTAATTATTCGGGAGAGGTTTATGCTAAGATTTACATTAAGGAGATAGTTTGGTTGCATGGGGAACCAGTGTCCATTATATCCGATAGAGGTACGCAATTTTCATCTCAGTTCTGGAGATCTTTTCAGAAGGGTTTAGGTACACAAGTGAATTTGAGCACAACTTTCCACCCTTAGATGGATGGGCAAGATGAGCGTACCATTCAGACCCTCGAAGATATGTTCAGGGAATGCGTCATTGATTTTAAAGGTAGTTGGGTAGATACTCTTCCACTGGTTGAATTTGCTTACAATAATAGTTACCATGCCAGAATCAAGATGGCTCCTTTTGAGGATTTGTTTGGGAGGAGATGTAGGTCTCTGATAGGATGTTATAAAGTGGGTGAGACTCAGTTGTATGGGCCTGATCTTTTTCATCAGGCGATGAAGAAAGTGAAGATCATTAGAGAACGACTCAAGACTGCTCAGAGTCGTCAGAAGTCCTATGCCGATGTTCGGAGAAGAGAACTAGAGTTTGAAGTTGGTGATTAGGTATTTCTTAAGGTTTATCCTATGAAAGGAGTTACGTGGTTTTGGAAAAAGGGGTAAATTGAGCCCTCACTATATAGGGCCATATCAGATTCTGAGAAAAATTGGTACAGTTGCTTATGAGCTAGAATTGCCTGCAAGTTTGGGTTTCATTCATCCGGTATTCCATGTATCCATGTTGAAGAAATGCATTGGAGATCATTCTCTGGTATTGCCAGTAGAGGGTATCAAAGTGACAGACTCCTTGTATTATGAAGAAGAGCCCGTTGAAATTTTAGATCACCAAGTTCAAAAGCTGAGGAGCAAAGAGATAGCCTTAGTGAAGGTACTGTGGAGGAATCAGAAAGTCGAAGAAGCAACTTGGGAGTCAGAAGATGACATGAGAATTAGATATCCCAATTTGTTTACTTCGATGGAGGAGGAGACGGAAGGTACTATTCCTATTTTATCTTTCCTAGTCCTTTATTATTCTTGAAATCGTTCCTGTCTGTATCCCGCATCATCATTTAAGGACGAATGATCCTAAGGGTGGGACAACTTAATGCCCTGCATTTTGGGCTACAAGATAGACCATGATTCCGATGTGTTGATAAATACCAAAGCCATAAATCCTATGCTAATACGGCATGTTAATTATTTTTGTAGCAAGTGAATCCATTCAAGCTCGAATTTAGACCATAGGGGTTATCTGACTCAAGGACGAGTTGAAAACTACTTTGATCGATTAAGCTTAAGTGGACATTATAGTTTGTGCCAACTTCTATTAACCATGAATCTTTGTATGTGTCGAATTAGAAATCCTACTATGTGTAAAATGATAGGTTCCTGAGTTAGATTTCCAACGATACCAATTTTTCTAAAATCCGACACCCGAGCAAGAATTATGGCCTTTCAAAGTGATATGCATCGCCTAACCAATCGCCCATGGCTACTGGAAAGCATAGGCGATAGCCTAGGCGGAGCCTATGTAAACATAGGCGATATCCAAGGTGGCGCCTATGTAAACATAGGCGATAGCCTAGGCGGAGCCTATGTAAACATAGGTGATGGAATGGACGGCACCTATGTAAAGATTTCAAGTGACTTAAACACTCCGTTTTTGGGGCAAAATGGTCCTTTTCCACCCTTACTCAGCCCTAAAACACGAAATTCAGTTCCAAGGACCCCAAAATACACCTTTTTTCCTCAAAAGTGCTTAAGGATTCTATATAGGGTTTCAAAATAAAAACCCAAGCCACTCAATATTCAACCGGGGGTTTTAGAAACTAATTGCATATTTGGAATCCTCTCAACGTAGGCTTCAAGAAACACCTAATATTCGTAGCAATCGAGGTACGTGGGGTTGTCCAAAAATCTCATGGGTGTAGTTTTATGAACATGCATGCTTTTAAATGGGGGTTTTCAATAAAATACTAATAACTTGCTTTTATTATGATTTCTAAGTCATTTGTTTAAGGTCATGGGAATTGGTTGCCTATATACTTCAATGGTTGAAACCATGCATATGTGATTTGAGATTTTACATGAAAGTTTGATAAATATGAATGTTAAATTGTTTTCAAATTCCCATGATAATGTTTCGATACCCCATATTATATTGTGACCAACAAAAAAGAGCATGAATTTGAAATAATTATTGTCCACTACTTGTAAATGATGAAAACATCTTGATTTTTACATGATTATGCATATGTTGATGTGATATTGATGACTTGCAAGTCGGGTATGACGATACCCTAAAAATAAGATATATGATTGAATCCGATGAAATTTGAATGCATTGATTTTACATGAGATAGGTGGATACCCGAAGAAGGCGCTTGAGTGTAAGGGCTCATTGCTGGAAACCGTGTTTGCCGACATAGGAATTTGGTACCCTCGTTGTGATCTTGTGTACCTGACTTTATGTCATTCCCAAATTGGGACTATGGTTAAGAGCCTTGCTATGTGATCTTGTGCACTACCATTGGGTCGAGACACCCTACTGTGTGATCTTGTGTGTCTTCCCCTCACATATACTCTAATATCGGTGGCAACCTAGGTTTGACAGTTGGTGTAAATGTGATTTGTAGGGTATTTCACCTAGCTCAGCTGTATTACATTGCCGTTGAAAACAATTACATTATGCCCATGTGTTTTCAAATTACTTGATATGAAACTGCTTTATAATGGCTCTCAATTATATCTTATAAAAATATTATGTTTTGTTTTGATATCTCTGCGTACCAGTTCTTTTGTATTGACCCCCTCCCTCCCAGGTTCGGAGGCGCAATCTAGGGGTACAGAAAATTAGTAGATTCCTTGGAAAAATTTGCAGAGTCACTTGGTGAGCCTTCTATATTTCGGAAGGCCTGATTATCTGGCAGTATTATTTACCACTTATTAGTTTTGGGTCTACTGGGGGCCTTGTCCTAGTTTTCAGATAGACATTTGTTTCAGTCATGTAGTAGAGATTTCGCAGACGTTATAGAGATGTTAATTTGAGATTTTGGGACATTATTCCCTATTATTGCTTTCATATGACTCTTGACCATGTTTTCCATAATGTTATTTGTCTTCCGCATTTCTTTATCATTTGAATTATGTGCATGATTACCAGACAGATAGGGGTGTTTTGGGCCTTCATGGTTTGGGATACTCGTCATGGCCAGGGTCCCAGTTCGGGTCGTGACACCTATGATCCTTTTCTAACCGCTATCCTACAACCAAGGCAAGACCAATCGGGTAAGTTCTGGATTTAACACACAATGGGAACTAGGTAGTATCTCACACACACATGGCATAAAGGTACATCACAAGCTACTACCCATTCGGTCCATGCAATTTTTAGCAGTGATTATCATGTCACTAGTACTAATGCCATAAAAAGATGCACAGTGGTCACACATAAATGCATATCACACAGTTATAAAATAGATCATTAGAGAGGTGTTCAAAAATCAACAAAAACATATTAACTGCCTAAGGTACTTGTATTTCTCCTAGTCAACTATAATATTTTAAATAAATCACAATACGCCTAAACATACCGGCTCTACTAGGAACAAGACTCCGGGGAAAAAAGGCACGACAACAAAAACCCTAAGAGGACATCAACACCCACAAGTAGTCCCGACACCCTCAACTTAAAATCATGCAATGTCTCCAATGCATCAATCCAAAATAAAAGAGTTAGAAACATACCTGTGGAACCATGGGTGCGAAGATTTGATGTCAATCACATAATACAAATACAAACAACAAAATACCTTGGGTTGCCTCCCAAGCAGCGCCTGATTTAATGTCGCGGCACGATCAGGTTATTTTGACTACTCAGAATTCATCAAGATACCTTGAAAGTGCTTCATCGTTTATCCCTCCACTTAGAAGATTTGAATCGTCGGCCCATCTTTCAATCTTTACATCTTTTAGGTGCGTTGGGAAAATATGAGAGCATGATAAGGAAAGTTCTATCACGCCACTTTGAAGACTTGAACCGCTTGCCCAATTTTGCATGGAACTTTTGTGTGCGCTCATTTGGCAACAGTGAGAATCTTAAAAAGCCACTAAATATACATCGACCTTTAAGCTTCTTGGCCTTCAATATTGGGGTTGTATTATACCCTTTCGGAAAGACAAACTCCAAAATATAGGAATTTTCCTCCTAATTTCCAAAATTCACCATTTTCTTGGGTGATTCGACTTTCATCACATCCACCATGCATAATGTTGAAAAGTGATTCGAGTGAGGTCTTCTCCCTAATTTCGGAGTTTCATCCTTCTCGACCTCTTCACCCCGAATTGGGCAAGAGTCTTTATAAGAGAGTGGCTTGGTTTGTTCTCTTGCCTCTAGCACCATTTCCTCAATCTTGGCATCATCTCTCATGGTTTGTTCGATTGGTTGGGAAATCACCGAGGGTTGCTCATCATCAAGCTCAACATCAATATAGGGCTCTTGCTCCTCATCTTCACACTCTTCCATTATTTTAAATGATTCCATAGACAAGATATCATCTAAACATAATATAGAAGAATGCTTTGAATGATAAACCTTTATATACATCTCCTAATGAATGATTGGCTTCATGTCATGATGTATATTACATACGATATCATACATTTCTTTCTGGACATCCAACATTTGTTGAAACATAGCTTCAATGCCATTCTTCCCAATGCTTCGTTCTTCCTTTTCTTGAACATAAGACCTATCAATCTCATAAGAGGAACTAGAATTTGGGTTAGCGCAATAGAGGGATGGGGCATTTGGGAAATCACTCCAATGTCCATCTTGACCACCACATAAAGAACAATCATACTCCCGGTAGGATGGAGATGGTGCACACATCTCTCTCCGGGGAGCATATCTATAATCTTACAAAAAGTAAGGTCCATCACGATATGGAAATGAATCATCAAGATAAGATTTCCAACCACCAAGCTCATGTTTATTCCACGATGCCATAGTAATAAGTAAACTAAAATAAAAATCTACCTAACACAAGAAATAAAAGAAAACTAAAAATAAATATTTACAAGTTTGAATTCAAGAGAGTAGGCTAAAATTCCAAACCAACTCAACACGCCAAATTCGATCCCCGACAACGGTACCATTTTTGATATCGTTCAACTTACATGTTAATTTAGTGCAAGGCGGTCGTCGTCAATATATTTACCCAACTTTTGGAGTCAGGGTCGAATCCACAGGGAACAATATGAGTGGCGATTAAACTAATTTGAAACTATACCTACAAGTTGAATTCAAACAGATGATACGAAAAGATAAAATGGGGGTTTTGGAGATTAGAAAATAATTGTTGGTCACTTTAGTTTCAGTGTTTGTAATCAAGAGTTTATGGAAAACCAGAGTTATGTTCACTATGGATTTTGGTACTTGACAGATGCTAATAGTGATTCAAGATTCTCATGATAGGTAGGAACAACAGATTGTCTTTATTGAAGTTATGCCTAAATGTCTCTCGACCTACTTAAGCATTTAATTACCTTATCCTCTCGGACTTAGGGAATTTATATTCACTGACCAGACTTTACCTCAGGTTAATTAACCTTGTTACATCATCAATTATTAAATGGAAGGTTGGCAGCTTCCAATTCCCTGTCAATAATTCACTTCCTACTTTAGTTGATTTCTTATCTCAAGCAAATCAAAGTATGTGCTATCTATAGTTTGCAACCAATAGACAATAATTAAAACCTCGGAATTATCAAGGAGTCCTATTACCTTTAGAGTCTTGAACACTTAGCAACATACCAGGACCTAACCCATAGATCCCATAATTTGGGTTAAAGAGATTTAGCCACTCATAATGTAATAAGCGAAACAATTAGATGTATTCATAGTTTGAAAGATGAAATTACCACAAGATGAATAATAACTAGTGATTCTCAGATTAGATCACAATAGAAATCCCAAAATATTGATGAAAATCTCTTCAGAGTTAACTATTTTTCAAGCCAAGAAACTAGAGAGAAAAGTAACAATATACGTGTGTCCCAAAACAGGTTCCCCTCCCCTAGAAAACCCTAAACCATGCATTAAATAGTTCACCCTAATTATGGAAACAAAATCATAGAGTTTATCAATTTCTCGGATTAAATGACGACATTCGTGACACCTTATCAAGAGTCTAACGACTTATCACAAATGTCGTCAGCTCCTTCTTCAGTTTTAGCACTTTCTGCTTAAGGTTGACGATGAAACCTTACGACTTATCAACTCTTTGATGACTTATTAGGGAATGTCGTCACAACTTTCAGCTGAAGTCCATTCTCTATCTAAGGCTGACAGTATCTCTGATAACTTATCACATAGCTGACGACTTATCAGGAATATCATCAGTCACACTTCTCTTTTATTTGCTTCAGATTTCAACTCTTTTGTTTTCATCCTTGTTGGTTCTCTTGCATCTTGTCTTCTATTGAAAAATCAAAGATAGAACAATCAAAAACGATAAAAGTTGCTTAAGACTTTGCAATTATTCTCAGTTAAAAGCCTCAAATGTGTTAGCATCTGTTCACACATCAAATATTAGTGTGGTATGCCGTTATCAGTGAGGGTAGCCTCCAGGCCTCACCAACATCACAGAGGTCAACCTCTTGACATTACCTAATCGCGAATTCTTATCGCGTTGAGGTCTTAAAATGACCCCGGACCACTTCCAAAAGATATAAAACTTTTTTAAAACACCCATCCCTAAACATAATTCAAGTCAAGAATTGATATTTTGCATTCAGGAGGGTTAAAAATATATTGATCAAAATTTTAAGGGGTCTTACACTATCTCCTCCGTGGGATCATTCATCCTTTAATGATGAATTAGGAAACTTTTAGCACGACAATAACAAGAATACATCAAAAGAAAATAACAAATTTGAATTGCAACAAGAGGGAAACAAGACTCATTCCTTACACACTCTCATCCAACACGAGGAACAAGAATGGAGACTTGGCCTTTATTTTTTCCTCAACTTCCTATTTAGACTCTTCTACCTTTTGATTTATCCAAAGAACATTAACTGAGGCTACATCCTTTGTCCTCAACCTACAAACTTAGCAATCCAATATTTCAATCGGGCTTTATCATAAGAAAAGGAATCTGCAACCCCAACATCCTCAACATGCACTATCAAGGAAGGATCACCCATACACTTTTTAGCATAAACACTTAAAAATAGAATGAATCGAAGCTAAATTTGCAGGAAAATCTAACTCATACATGTAATGACCCGCATTTTAGGCTAGAATGTAAACCGTTATTCCTACGCATAAATGATCCAAAAGCCATAAATCCTATGCAAATTTAGTATATTAATCAATTATGTAGTGTGGGAATCTAGTTGATAATGAATTGAGATCATAGAGGTCCCACAACCCAAGGAAGAGTTGGAAGCTTTCTATCATTCGAGTTTTAGTGAGCGTCAAAACTTGGGTAAACTTCAATTGATCATAACTTTTGGTATATAATGAATTAGAGGGCCTACTATATATCAAATGAAATTTCTTCAACATAGCTTTCCAGCGATACCAATTTCGCATTAATCCGTTACCTGAGTGAAAAGTTATGACATTTTTTGTAAGAGGCAGTAAGGGTGTACGATTGGCAATGCACCACCCAACCAAACTTGGGGGATTGGAAATATGACTCAAAGCCTAGATTGTGCGATTGACGGGGCGTCGCCTAAGCCATAGCCAAGTTCCAAAAACAATCTATTTTGACTTATATCAAGGGTGTTTAAGTCATTTCACACTCCTAAACCATCCCTAAACATCTATAGAAAAAATTAGGGTCATTATTAACGTTTTAACTCTCTTAAATCATAAGTTCTGTATCTAAGAACACAAGAGGATAAAACAACTAGTGTATGGGCAATCAAGCTTAAAGGTCCAATCTTTTCAAAATTTCTTCGTGAATTCTTCACAACTAAGGTACGTAGGATTTTCCTAAACTACATCGGCATAAGAAAATTTGTTCAACAATATTTAAACATTTTAAAATCATGAGTTTTTGAAGGGGTTTTCAAATTTATTTTACAATTTTGCTTTATGAATTCTTTAATGATATTATTATTTTGGTTTTGAGTTCTTTCCACCAAATTTGATTTATAATCATGTATAAGTATATATATGTATGTTTTTTATGAGGTTTAATGATGAATTAAGAGCATGAAATATTAGAAATCCCTCTTTTGTTTACAAGCTTCTTGGTTTTGTAAGTTATGATTTATTCGAATTGCATTGTTAGAAGAATGATTCAAATGTCTTGATTTTTATTTATGATTGGATTATGGATTTAATTCGAAGAGAGGGTGTTTTAATTTATGTTAAAGGTTAAATATGTTTAATAAGAAGATTGCCTATTTTGTCACAAATTTCATGACCACCACATATTTGTTGAAATGCTGATAAATATTTTGAAGTCTGAATCCTCTTGAGTTGTTTGAAGTATGGTGGTCCAAAATTTATTTTTTGAAAGAAAGACTATGATATGATATTTTATGGCTCAGAAACACAACTTTAAAGTCTTGGTATGAAGATACCAAATTAGATAAGGCCATGATAAACTCAGAACAAAATACAGATTTCAGTTCAGAATTCAGATTTTGAATCCAGATAGATGCATGTTTAGAACATGTTAAAAATGGTCACTAAGAGAGTTAGGTGGTTACCCTAAGTAGGTGTGGGTCATACGATTCACTACCCAAAACTATGTTTTGCCGATACGGGTTTATTATTTCTCCAAGAGGGATTATACGCTAGCCTAGTGCCCTGTGGCATATCATATTCAGATACTTCAACCCTTGCAGCAAACTTGGGTCGGAGGCTTGGTTGTCAAATTAATAGAGGATACTATATTTCCCATGGGAAACTTTTAGATATGTAGGGTGTACCACTTAGCTCAGAAGTAATACAAAGAATAGAATTGCATTGACAAGATTGTTTTAAGATCATTTGAGATTGCCTATGTATTTTTAAACTATTTATGCATAATGTTTTTATGACTTTCTCTCACCTATGTTCTATATGTATAAATTCATTATTCTGGATTGCTCTACATACCAGTACAATTGTATTGACCCCCTAATTTCAGAGTCTGAGGCTCAGTCCAGAGGTTCTGCTAAGCGGTAGAGTTACCAGACAGAAGTGTGCAGTTGGTCAACCTTTTTTATTTTAGAAGGCCTGTTTCTTTTTGTATATTGTTGTTTAATTTAGTTTGGGCTCGACTGGGGCCTTGTCCCAGTTTCAAACAATTGTTAATTTTAGTTGTACTAGAGATTTCACAAACAAAAACAAATATTGTCTAGATGTTGATGGTTTTCTTTCCATATTGATAAACCAAACTCAGTACATAACCATGATTCCATTTGTTTATTTTTCCAGTTCTCTTATAATATTATGAATATTATGAATGATTACCAGATACAGAAGGGTGCCTAGGCCTTCATGGTTTGGGATACTTGTCATGGAAAGGACCCCGATTAGGGTCATGAAAAACTTGGTATTAGAGCACGGTTTATGGTCCCAGCATGTCTGCAAAATTGCATCGGGTAGAGTCCTATTTATGGGTGTGTAGCACACCACACATATAAGCAAGAGGCTACAAGGCATTTAGGAATGTTTCTCTTTCTTCATCATGGTCCCAGTGTGTCTGCAAAATTGCGTCGGGTAGAGTCCTATTTATGGGGGTGTAGCGCGCCACACTTATAAGTAGGAGGCTACAAGGTGTTTAGGAATGTTTCTCTTTCTTCATGTTCTAGTTTGTTCTATGGTATCATCCATACAAAATTAAAGTTATCCCAATATTTTCCTTATTCTGATGTTCTTAGATATGTCTCATTGTTGAGGTGATTCAAGTGAATAAGCTTAGAATTTAAATAATGTGGTCTTTTATGATTTAGTCATAAACGACTATGAAATTGCATAAGGACTTGTGAGGAGTCCATGAGTACTGTAAATTGTATTGAGTCAAGCTTATACCTTTATGTACATCAATCGTGTGTTTGAGCCTGAGGTATAAAGTATATTTAGTACCTTTTAAAATTCTTATTGCAGATGTCATGCATAAAGGGAATGATGTGTAGTAGAATGTTGGAACTGTATTTCCACCCGGGTAGTAATGTATTTTAATGTGTCATGACCTATTGATAGTGAGATGATACAAAAATTAGTGATATGAAGTCACAATCTTAAGAGTCTGAATGAGGGGGGACTTTTGCCTACAAAAGTTAGTTTAGTTGCATAACTGTGGATTGAGGAGTGGTTTGCTATTTTATAGTGATAGACTAACTTGGTAGTAATAATTGTAGATTGTATGGTAGTCTGCGGGGGAAGTGTTTGTCTTTGATTATTATTTATTCAAAAATAGTAAAGAAGCCAAGAGTGGATGGTTATGGTGGTTATAGAAATCTCTTATAGGCTATGAATGAAAATGGTTAGATTAACCAATAAGTTATAGGTATAAAATCATTGTTGTATATACATTAGGAAGGTAGTTTAAATGTATACTTGGGTAAGTGAGTATGATGTGAGAAAGTAGCATATGTAGATACGATCGTATTGAGATATAATATAAGATTAAGGTTGACCATGTCTAGTATGTGACTTTACCCATTGATCTTCTTTTATTTAGTGGTTTTAAACTAGTACTACTTGTGAGAAGGTATGTAGTAGATTTTGAGGTGTAGTAGTAATGTCATGGAAGAGGTTTGATTATAGGTAGTATCTAGGTAAAATGAGGTGTTTGGGTTGAATTTCCAAGTTTGATGGACTAGTATAAGATGTTGCATGTTTCATCGGTGGTACGTGATTGTTACTAGACTATAGGCTTGGACTTTAGATATAGAATATGGTGGTAAGAATAGTAGCTTAAGATCAGTGATGTATGTTTTGTGGGAATGAATTAGTAGGCTTGATGTGATTGTGAAAGGGCCTAGGTTGATAATTTATAAAAAGTTAAGCGGTATTGTGAGGTATATGTGTATATGAGGACTAGTGTTAAAATAATGAATTATGGGTGAGTCATTAAGTGTATAAGGGAGTAAGTATATAAGAATAAGTTTCCCCCTGGTAGTATGGCGTTAGGTAAGATTGTTTTGATATAAGTTACGTGATTAACAGTCTAATGTTAGAAGGTTAGGTAGTGGAGAGTGGATTTTTATGTGATAAGGAGTGAGGATGTGTATGCTCTTGAAAGTGCAAATTGTAGGTTAATGACAGTAGAGGATAGTGAAAAATTAAGAGTAGCGTTCTTGGAAAGCAATGCCTTTAGAGTATACTTACAAAGGGAAGGTTTAGCATTTACGTGTATAAGTGTTAAGCGTACCTAGTTTGTGTTCTTGAAATTATAGTATGGAGAAGTCTGGTGAGTTGTCGTACGGTGTTCGTTAGAGCTGAAAGGAAATATAGGTAGGCAGTATGAGCCTTGGGTATGGTTTTACAAATTTTGGTAAGTTGTAAGTTATGCGATTAGAGGTGTAATGCGAGTATTTTAAGGAGTTGAACATAGAGTGCTAAGTGTTTAAAAACGTGGATGCCCATGCCCATAATAATGTTAGCCATAAGTTGGTGACTTTGGGGTTAGAAGAAGTTATGATTAATATCCCTGAAGAGGGATGACCCTAAAAGAATTTAGTGTCTTCATGTAAAATTCTTGAAGGAAGTTTGTGTTCGTGTGTATATTGATACCCCTTATTTTATGGAGAATTTTGGTTATAGATTGATGAGAGGTTATGTTCTCAAGTCTAGGATTGCGAATTTGATCTAAGGGGGAGATGGTGAGTTGAGGTAGTTTCCGAATTTTTTCATTGTGGCAAGTTAGGGAAGATCATGATAAACCTATTCCTATTCAAGCATATTCCTCCTACTTCAGTTTAAGAGTTCATTCTACCAATGTCTTACGTATTCAAGTCCTACCGATTTCTAAGGTTTGAGTTATCTGTTTGAGTCAAGTCATGTTTTGACGTCCAAACTAGAAACGATGATGTCTCGATAAACCCATTCTTTTATGTATTCAAGCTCTATGATATGATGCTCATGATCCAAAAAAAAAATTCATGTCTCACCGCATGCTTGGTCCTAAGAAAACATGTTTCTATATGTCACATAATCATTTTATGCCAGAATTAGCTAAAGCGATAAAGTTTTGCAAACTTATGACTATTTCAGCTTTGAAAATAGGAAGCAATAACTCCAAGTAGAAATCCTTGTTTCAATTGTTGACTTCATGAACTCTGGCTTTATCTTATACAACTCTTGATATGTGCACCTATGTTCCTCACTGTGGTCTGTCCTAAGAAATCACATTGTGTTGTGGTTATGCTGAATGACTCTTTACTTATGATCCAGACACTTGATATATGAAACATTTCGTGTCTATTCTATCGTATCTTCATTTCATGTCCCTCCTTGAGTAGTGCAATAAGTCTAAGTTATGATTCAATAGTGTTACTTCCATTCAGGATGTTTATGCTTGGGTCACCCAATTACCCTCCGTATGTTAGTATAATGATGGTTGTGGAAGCATAGTAATGTTTCAAGTAGGGGAGTAAATGTTGTTGTAGGTGTAAAATTTCAATGTGATTTCTTGAACTAAGGTTATACGAGCAGGGGAAGGAAGGGGATGAATATTCCTTACATGAAATAGTTAGGAGGGAAGTAATGGGAAAATATTTATGAGAATAATTAAATTTGCTGGTCTTAGTGGAGAGATCCATGAAGTGGGGTGTAGTAGTGGTAAGCTTGAATTTTGTGATTGATGAAAACACAAACCAATGTGCCATGTATTAGTATCTTTGTATTAAGACTTGTGGTTGTTGGATTATAGTGATGAGGTGAGGTGATTTCTTAATGTAATGTAGAGTATGGGGTCCCGCAGTTTAAGTTAGCACCTCTATCCTTTGAGCTAGGCTTCAACCTAGAAGTATTATATGGCGGGACATAAGTTCTTATGGTTAGATGTTCTACGGGTGAATTGTAAGTTGGAAATGATGAAGTATGTTGATTAATGTTGGGGTATAGACAAGTAGTGTCTCTAAGTTTAAGTCTTTTCATTGTATCTTGTAAGATGGTGAATACTAATATTCATATGTTCCGTGAGAAGCTTATCTCCTCTATTGTACCAATCTTAATCAGGCTGAGGACTCTTAGGAAAAGTTATGTCTTACAATGTTTTGACCATGTTCCATAAAACACATGCCAAGATTCATGTCGATGTCAAGTTCTGCTATCTCGGGTTTTATGCTTACCCATTTCCCTAGGGGTTATCATGAAGATCATGTGATGCCTTTGCATATTTTTTGTTGAGGAAAAATGTTCGAATCAATATTACACTTTTTATTCTACACATTTAGAGCTTCAAGAATTCCCTACCCATCATTCAGGGATGAATGATCCCAAGGGGGAGATAATGTAATGACCCGTATTTTGGGCTAGAATGTAAACCGTCATTCCTATGTGTAAATGTTCCAAAAGCCATAAATCCTATGGAAATTTTGTGTTAATCAATTATGTAGTGTGGGAATCTAGTTGATCATGAATTGAGATCATAGAGGTCCCATAACCCAAGGATGAGTTGGAAGTTTTCCTATCGTTCGAATTTTAGTGAGCATAGAAACTTGGGTAAACTTCAATCGACCATAACCTTTTTGTGTATAATGAATTAGAGGGTCTACTATATGTCAAATGAAAGTTCTTTGAAATATCTTTCCAATGATACCAATTTCGCATTAATCTGTTACCCGAGTGAAAAGTTATGGCATTTTTTCGCGAGAGGCAGTAAGGGTGTGTGAAGGGCAATGTGTAGCCCAACCAAACTTGGGCAATTGGCAATGCAACGTAAATATTAGATTGTCCGATTGACGGGGCGTCGCCTAAGGCATAGCCAAGTGCCAAAAATACTCCGTTTTGACTTATATCAAGGGTGTTTAAGTCATTTCACACTCCTAAACCGTCCCTAAACATCTATAGACGAAATTAGGGTCATTATTAACGTTTTAACTCTCTTAAATCATAAGTTCATCATCTAAGAACACCAGAGGAGAAAATAACTAGAGTTTGGGCAGTCAAGCTTAAAGGTCCAATCCTTTTGAAATTTCTTCATGATTTCTTTGCAACTAAGGTACGCCGGGTTTTCCTAAACTACATTGGCATAAGAAAATTATTTCAACAACATTTAAACATTTTGAAATCATGAGTTTCTGAAGGGGTATTGGAATTTTTATTATAATTTTGCTTTATGAATTCTTTGATGATATTATTATTTTAGTCTTGAGGTCTTTCCCCCAAATTTGATTTATAATCATGTATAAGTCTATATATGTATGTGTTTGATGATTTTGAATGATGAATTGAGAGCTTGAACTATTAAAAATCCCTCTCTTGTTTACAAGCTTCTTGTTTTCGTATGTTATGGTTTATTCGAAATGCATTGTTAGAAGCATGATTCAAATGTCTTGATTTTTGTTTATGAATGGATTATGGATTTGATTTGAAGAGAGGGTGTTTTACTTAGTGTTAAAGGTTAAAGATGTTTACTAAGAAGATTGAATGTTTTTTCACAAATTTCATGACCACCACATATTTGTTGAAATGCTGAAAAGTGTGATCTTTGCATAACTGATAAATGTTTTGAAGTCTAAATCCTCTTAAATTGTTTGAAGTATAGTGATACAAACTTTATGTTTTGAAATAAGAAACTATGATATGATATTTTATGGCTCAAAAACAAAACTTGGAAGTCTTGGTATGATGATACCAAATCAAATAAGGCCATGATAAACTCAGAACAAAATACAGATTTCAGTTCAGATTTCATATTTTGAATTAAGACAGATGCATGTTTAGAACAGGTTAAAAATGGGACTAAGAGAGTTAGGTGGTTAGCCTAAGTAGGCTTGGGTCATAAGATTCACTGGCCGAAACCATGTTTTGCCGGTACGGGCATATTATTTCCCCAAGAGGGATTATAAGCTGGCCTAGTGCCCTGTGGCGTATAATATTCAGATACTTCAACCCTTGCAGCAAACTTGGGTTGGGGACTTAGCCGTCGAGTTAATGGCGGATCCCATATTGACCATGGGAAACTTTCAGATATGTAGGGTGTACCACCTAGCTCAGAAGTAATACAAAGCATAAAATTGCATTGATAAGATTATTTTAAGATCATTTGAGATTGCCAATGTTTTTTTAAACTATTCATGCATAACGCTTTTATGACTTTATCTAACCTATGTTATATATGTATATATTCATTATTTTTGATTTCCTTGCGTATCAGTACGATTGTATTGACCCCCTATATTTCAAGGTCTAAGACTCAGTCCAGAGGTCCTGCTAAGCCGTAGAGTTATCAGACAGAAGTGTGCAGTTGGTGAGCCTTCTTTATTTCGTAAGGCCTATTTATTTTTGTACATTTTTGTTTAATTTTGTTTAGGCCCGACTGGGGGCCTTGTCCCAATTTCATACAATTCTTAATTTTAGTTGTACTAGAGATTTCGCAGACGGAAACAAATGTTGTCTAGATGTTGATAGTTTTCTTCCCATATTGATAAATTGAACTCAGTGCATGACCATGATTTTTTTTGTTTATTTCCATATTTCTCTTATATTATTGTGAATATTGTGCATGATTACCAGATACAGAAGGGCACCTGGGCCTTCATGGTTCGGGATGCTCATCACGGCCAGGACCCCGGTTTGGGTGGTGACAATACGCAAAATTTCCAACTCTTCTTACAATTTGGTATGGTACAACATAACGGGTACTGAGGTTTCCTTCTTCCCAAACCTCATGACTCCATCCATAGGATGCACCTTCAAGAATACTATTACGACCAGAGTCCAGCACCAAGTTATGACAACAATTCTTACGATCATAAGTGACCACAAGCTAATCCATCAGCTGGTACCTAATGTGAGCACCGAAGACAATGGCACTAATATAATATATACAGAAGATAAGATGATAAAATATTGAAGCCCTGAATACTAAATATCTGTAAGTGACAAGTATGAAATGTCTATAACAACTGATAATACTGAACTGATTAGACATTTCATCAACATGTGAGAATCATGAACGTGAACATGAGAATGAATTAAACATAAGAAATCAACATGATTCACGTGGCTAAACTCATAAAATGGGGAATTTAACATTAAATTCACTAAAACAAGACATGGGAACTAAAATTTAAAGCATGAGGAAATCACATCTTTCATGGGATCATATGTAGGCTGAACTGAATTTGTGTTACCGAGAAAAAACATGAATCAACCCATCTTGTACAAGCAAAACACTATAGTAAAGAAAAATTCCATAATTTTGTTGAAGAGAAGGTTTTTGGGCTCCATGGGTGAAAGGAACCCATAGATGAACATCCCACATACCTTAACAATTGATTTCTTGAAGATTTTCTTGGATGGGAAGCTTGAACTCTTGATTTCTTAGGAATGAAGATTGAGTTTTTGTTCTTGGGGAAAAATAAGGGTTTTTTGAGAGCAATTTGGGGTGGAAGAGGCACATAATGCCTTTTTGGAAGCCCCAATTGGTGTTATGGACGAAATAGGATGAGGAAAAATGACCCAAATGCCTCTTGGGCACTTACACAATGACACTATGTGAGATAGAGCCATGTGCCGCACCTCTCTCTCCACAAGAAAGAGCAATGTGCCTTAGAGCTTACTCAAGTGGAGACAGCAACGCATCACGGAGCTCCTCACCATGAGATAGAGCAACACGTCCTAGCTAAATTTTATTGCCTTATTGTTTTGTCTATCCAAATACGGTTCAAAACTCATTTGAAAATCCCGAAACTCACTCAAGACATACCTTTAACCTTCCTAACCATGAATCAACTTAAAAACCAATGTTTTGAGGTCGGGAAGGCCAAACTAAAAATCCACAAAGTTTAGGGGTCTTGAAAATGACTAAGTCCTCTATCCACAATGACCCATATCGAATCCTACTAACGAAACATACAACGCAACCCTGTCACAAAATCCATGTTCACCTCTTTCCACTTCAAAGTGGGGATACTAAACTCCTGCAATGAACCACTAGTCCTTTGGTGCTCAACCTTAACCTACTGACAATTTGGGCACTTAGCCACAAACTTTGCAATATCCCTCTTCATACCACTCAACTAATACATTTCCTACAGATCTCGATACATATTTATGTCTTTTCGATGGATCGAGTATCATGCACCATGTGCTTCCACAAGTATTCTCTATCTCAAACAATCAACACACGAAAATAATAACCTGCCTTGACAATGAAGCACACCATCTCCCCCATGGGAGAAAACCTCTAATTTATGATCTCTATCTGCCTTCTTCAACTCAACCAAACTAGGATCCCTATCTCTCTTTTCTTTCACTTCGGCAACCAATGAAGATTCCAAACCATTCTGAATCCCTATACTACCTTCAGCTGAATCAACCAATCGAACACCCAATATAGAAATCTAATGAACCTTATGATCTAACTTCTTATTATATCATAATCTTTTAACAAGTATATTGTCCTTTCCCGAATGATACAACACACTCATATCATAATCTTTTAACAACTCAAACCACCTTCTCTGTTAAAGGTTCAGATCTTTCTATGTGGTCACGTACTGTAAATTCTTATGGTCAGTGAACAAATCAACATGAACTACAGAAAGATAATGTCTCAAAATTTTTAAAATGAAAACAATAGCTACCAACTCAAGATCATGGGTAGGATAATTTTTCTCTTGAGGTTTAAGCTGTCAAGAGGCATAGGCTATGACCTTGCCTCTCTGCATAAAACACAACTGATAACGCTCAACTTACACCTCAAATAAGTGCAAAGCGGTCGTCGTCAATATATTTACCCAACATTAGAGTCAAGGTCGAATCCACAAGGAACCATGTGACTGGCGATTAAACTAATTTGAAACTACAACTACAAGTTGAATTTAAACAAATGACAGAAAAAGATAAAATTTGGGGTTTAAACAAAAGTTGATAAACACTTCGATTTAACAATGTTATGGGACACTGGAGTTATGGTTACCAATATGCTTACATAGTTTGGGTTGTAAATCACTTTAGAGTTCCAATTGACACTTCAATTACTAGAAGAGTTGAATCCTATTAATTACCCATTCGTCTCTCGACCTCAGTAGGTAGTGTATCCAATAATTCTCTCAAACTTAAAGGATGTGTTTGCTATTCAAATATGTTCTTATGTAGGAAAATCCGGTTAAGGCATTTGCCATTAAACTAAAGATTAACATCTTTCGAGTCCATGTAAACTCTTTCTTTTCCCACATACACTTTCCTCTCGGACAAGTGATGTTCTTGGGCTCACCTTTCAAGTTGCAACTAAGAGAGATCATTACATTGATCGACAAGAACTTTCCTCTCGGACAAGTGATTGATTCATTGAAGTAACCTAACAAACACTTTCCTATCAGACAAGTGATGTTTGTAGTGCTGACTCTATTAAGTTGCAGCCAAGAAAGATCATTAAAATAAAGAAAGGTTTATACAATATCAATTTCTTATGGACATACATTAGATTCACAACCCAAATTAGTAGTCACATCAAGGTTCCCATAACACAAGTAAATAAAATTAGTTATTTATGATACAAAGATCAACAATATGTATTGAATTCATAATCAAGAATAAGTAATAAATCATACCCACAATCAATCTTCAAATGGAAGATGTTTACAAGAATGTTAGGAGCCCTCAATGAGAGGTTTCTCTCCTTTTTATCCCCCTTCAATAAAACCCTAAAATATGCCATTTATACTAAATCCTAATTAAGGAAATAAAATAAAAAAATTAATAAAATTCTCGGAATAGGTGACGCGCTGGCTGACGCCACGTCAAGGGTCTGACGCCTTATCATGGATGGCATCATATTAGTTCCAGTTGTCTTCAAGTTTTATCTACGACTGGCGATGACTCTGACGCTGCGTCAAGGATCTGACAACGTATCACCGACATCGTCAGATATCTTGTCCTATTACTGATTTTCTGCTTAAGGCTGACGCCATTCTTGACGTCTTATCATAACTTTGATGCCACATCACCAACGTCATCAGAACTTCTTCTCCGACTGCAACTCCCTGTTTAAGGCTGACGCCAATGCTGATAGCCTATCACACGGCTGACGACTTATCACGGTTGTCGTCAGCCATGTTTTCAGCTCTTTTTGCTCAGATTTCAGCTCTTTAGCTCTTAAAAATGAAAATGGCCTATGATCCTTTCCTAACCCCTATCTTTCAACCAAGGTAGGACTAATCGGGCAAATTCTAGATTCAACAAACACAGGGAATTGAGTAAGATCTCACACACACATGGCACAATGGTACATCACAAGCTACTACCCATTCGGTTCATGCAATTGTTACCAGTGATTATCATGTCCCTAGTACTAGTTCCATAAAAAGATTCACATTAGCCACATATAAATGCATATCACATAGTTATAAAACAGACCAACGGAGAGGTGTTTATTAGTCTTAAAAATCAACAAAAATAAGTCATCTTCTCTAGATACTTATTTTTCTCCAGTTAACCACAACACATCACAAAAAACATAATACACCTAAACATCCCGGCTCTACTAGGAACAAGACTCCGAGGAAAAGAGGCACAATAACAAAAACCTCAAGAGGACATCAACACCCATAAGTAGCCTCACCCTCAACTTAAAATCATGTAATGTCCCCAATGCATCAACCAAACCGAGAGAGTTAGAAACATACCTGTGACACCATGGATGCGGAAATCTGATGTCAATCACATAATACGAATACAAACAACAAAATACCTTGGATTACCTTCCAAGAAGCGCCTAATTTAGTGTTGCGACATGAATCAGTTATCTTGACTACTCAAACTTCATCAAAATACCTTGTTGATAATTATTTATGTCTCCACTTGGAGGATTTGAAACGTCGACCCAACTTTTGATCAATACATCTTCGAGGCGCATTGGGCAAACGTACGGATACTATGACACTTCCTTTATCTCACCACTTTGATGAATTGAATCTCTTACCCAACTTCATATCAAATTTTTGGATAGGCTCTTTGGGTATTGATGAGAACATCAATAATCCACTTGATGCACATTGAATTTTTCCTTTACTGACCTTCAAGTGGGAGGTTTTATTTTGCTCTTTTTGAATGCCAAACTTCAAAATATAAGGATTATGTTCCTCATCCTCTAAACACCTCAGTTGCTTAGGTAGGTGGACTTCCATCTCATCCACCAAGAAGAATGTTGAAAAATGGTTCGAATGAGGTCTTCTCCTTAATTTCGGAGTTGCTTCCTTCTAGGCATCCTCACCCCAAATTGGGCTAGAGTCTTCAGAAGAGATTTTCTTGGTTTCTCCTTTTTCCTCTAGCACCATTTCCTCAATCTTGGCATCATCCCTGATTGTTGGTTCGGTTTGTTGGGAAATCATTGAGGGTTGCTCAACATCAAGCACAACATCGATATTGGATTCTTGTTCCTCATCTTCACACTTGTCCATTATGTTAAATTATTCCACAGACAAGATATCATCTAAACATAATGTGGAAAAGTGCTTTGAATGCTTGACCGCTATATCCATATCCTCAATCATTCTTCTTTCCTCGTTAATTTCCCTTATATCTTGATGTAAATCATGTATGATATCATTTGTTGTGTCCACACGATCCAATATTAGTTGGATCATAGCTTCAATGCCACTCTTTCCAGTGCTTCATTCTTCTTGTGCTTGACTATAAGACCTATCATACTCATAAGAAGAACTAAAACTTGGGTTAGCGCAATAGGGGTAGGGGGAATTTGGGCAATCACTCCAATGTCCATCTTGACCACCACATAAAGAACAATTATACTCCCGGTAGGATGGAGATGGTGCACACATCTCTCTCTGGGGAGCATATCTACAATCTTGCCAAAAGTAGGGTCCATCACAATATGGACATGGGTCATCCAGATAAGATTTCCAACCATCAAACTTACATTCATTCCATGATGCCATAGTAAGAAATAAAAATAAATAAAGAAAATCTACCTAACACAAGAAACAAAGGAAATCACAAAAAAATATTTACAAGTTTCAATTCAAGTAAGTAAGCTAAAATTCCAAACTAACTCAATACGCCAAATTGTTCCCCGACAACGACGCCATTTTTGACAACGCTCAACTTACATCTCAAATAAGTGCAAGGAGGTTGTCGTCAATATATTTACCCAACATCGGAGTCGGGGTCGAATCCACGAGGAACAATGTGACTGGCGATCAAACTATTTTGAAACTACAGTTACAAGTTAAATTTAAACAAATGATAGAAAAAGATAAAATTTGAGGGTTTTAAATGGTTAAACAAAAGTTGATAAACACTTCGATTTAACAATGTTATGGGACACTAGAGTTATGGTTATCAAGATGCTTACATAGATTGGGTTGCAAATCACTTTAGAGTTTTAATTGACACTTGAATTGCAAGAAGAGTTGAATCCTATTATTTACCCATTTGTCTCTCGACCTCAGTAGGTAGTGTATCCATTAATTCTCTCGAACTTAAAGGATGTGTTTGCTATTCAACAATGTTCTTATGTAGGCAAATTCGGTTAAGGCATTTTCCATTAAATTAAAGATTAAAATCTTTTGAGTCCATGTAAACTCTTTTTTTTCCCACATACACTTTCCTCTCGAACAAGTGATGTTCTTGGGCTCACCTTTCAAGTTGCAACTAAGAGAGATCGTTACATTGCTCGACAAGCACTTTCCTCTCGGACAAGTGATTGTTTCATTGAAGTAACCTAACAAACACTTTCCTCTCAGACAAGTGATGTTTGTAGTGCTGACTCTATTAAGTTACAACCAAGAAAGATCATTAAAATAAAGAAAGGTTTATACAACATCAATTTCTTATGGACATACATTAGATTCACAACCTAAATTAGTATTCACATCAAGGTTCCCATAACTCAAGTAAAGAAAATTAGCTATTCATGATACAAAGATCAACAATATGTATTGAATTCATAATCAAGAATAAGTAATAAATCATACCCACAATCAATCTTCAAATGGAAGATGTTTACAAGAATGTTAGGAACCCTCAATGAGAGGTTTCTCTCCTTTTTCGCCACCTTTAATAAAACCCTAAAAGATGCCATTTATGCTAAAGCCTAATTAAGGAAATAAAATAAGAAAATTAATAAAATTCTCGAAATAGGTGACGCCCTGGCTGAAGCAACGTCAAGGGTCTGACTCCTTATCACGGATGGCGTCAGATTAGCTCCAGTTGTCTTCAAGTTCTGTCTACGACTGATGATGACTCTGACTTTGCGTCAAGGATCTGACGACATATCACCAACATCATAAGATGTCTTATCCTATTGCTGATTTTCTGCTTAAGGCTGACGCCATTCTTGACGCCTTATCACTACTTTGACGCCACATCACCAACGTCGTCAAAACTGCTTCTCAGACTGCAACTCTCTAGTTAAGGATGACGCCAATGCTGATAGCCTATCACAAGGCCAACGACTTATCACGGTTGTCGTCAGCCATGTTTTTAGCTCTCTTGACTCAGATTTCATCTCTTCTTCTCTATTGTTATTTATTTCCATGCATCTTGACTTTCCTACAAAATCTTAAGAAATAACATCAAAAACACCAATAATTACTTAAGAACTTACAATTATTTCAAGTTAAAAAGTCCTAAATGTGCTACAAAAATCTAGCACATCAACAACCAAGACCAACTCTGGAAGCATCATAATAAACTAAAAACCCATTTGTTCTATCTGGCAAAGTCATGATTGAAGCGAAAGTGATTCGAGTCTTCAACTCCTAAAGACTCTTCATGCAAGAATCTGACCACTGAAATTTGACTTTCTTCTTGGTCAATCGAGACATGGGGGAATCAATAAAAAAGAACCCTTCAAAAAACTACTGATATCTGATGAAGAGATTTTTCTAGGCCAGTTTCTCACTACTTCAGTCTTTTGAGGGTCAACTTTAATGCCATCACCGAAAACAATATGGCTAAGAAAAGCTACTGATCTTAGAAAAAATTTGCACTTATAGAACTTGGAGAAAAATTGAAGATCTCTACGGGTTTGCAATACAATTCTCAGATGATCTGTATGATCATTCTCATGACGGTAATAAATAAGGATATCATTAATAAAGACTATACTGAACATGTCCAAGTAATGCTCGAACACTCTGTTCATCAAGTCCATGAAAGCTATAGGGGATTTCGTTAGTCCAAAAGATATAACTAGGAATTCAAAGTGACCATATCGAGTTCTGAAAGTTGTGTTTGGAGTGTCATATTCTCTGACTCTAAGTTGATGATAGCCGGATCTGAGGTCTATCTTAGAGAAATAACTGGCACCCTGAATTCGGTCAAACAAGTCATCAATTTTAGGAAGCGGATACTTATTCTTGATGGTGACTTTGTTCAACTGATGGTAATCGATGCACATTCTGAGATAATCAACTTTATTTCACACGAACAAGTTTAGAGTGCCCCATGGAGAAACACTGGGCCTGATGAAACCCTTATCTAAGAGGTTTTTAACTGCTCTTTCAAATCCTTAAGCTCAACTGGAGCCATTCTATAATGTGAATAAAAATAAGATGGGTATATAGAAGGAGATCTATTCCGAAGTCAGTTTCCCCTTTAGGAGGAACTCCAGGAAGATCTTTAGGGAACACATTTGGAAATTCCCCTACTATTGAAACTGACTCGAGACTTAGAGTCTTATATGTTGAGTCTTTGACTCGAACAAAATGGTAAATACACCCCTTAGACATCATCCTTCTTTCCTTAAGATAAGAAATAATCTGACCCCTAAGGATAGAGGTACTACCCCTCCATTCAATAACTGGTTCATTGGGAAACTAAAATAGGACGACTCTATTTCTGCAATCAACTGAGGTAGGACATAAGTGGTGCCAATACATGTCGAGAATGACATCAAAATCAGTCATCTCTAACTCTAAAAGACCAACTGAAGTGATTTTTTGAAATATTATAACTGGGAAATTTTTGTATACCCGTCTGGCTATAATAAATTTACCCACTGGGTTAGTCACTTAGAAAGGCTCTGCTAATCTTTCGAGACAGACACCAAAGTTGTCGGCTATATAAGGGGTCACAAAGGAAAGTGAGGCTCCAAGGTCTAATAAAGCATAAATATAAAGATGAAAGACCTGTGACATACTCGTAACCATATCAAGTGAACTTTTCTAACTGCGACAAGTATGGAGTGCATACAACCAGTTCTAGCATTGCCCACTGGTTGAAGTTAAAGTGGCGCCCTACTGAGTTGGGTGACCTGCTGAGGCTGCTGAAGAATTAGTCTGACCCTGCTGGCGATCATTTTTACCTTTCCACATACCTACAGGGCACCCCCTCATCCTGTGGCCTAGCTTATCATATCAAAAACACACTTCACTACTAGCCCTATATTCACTTGGATGATTCCTACCATACTTCTGACAAAGCAAATTAGTATGACCATTATTCACACTGCACTAGGATTTAGTGCCTAGTGCTCTATCCTGACTATCTTACCTTAACTTAGGCACTGGCACACTAGATGAATATGGAGAAGGGGTTAAAATTTTTTGACTGAACTGAGAATGGTTACTACCTTATGGCCTTGGCTGAGAAAAGTTGAAACTACCTATTCTGACCTTCTTATTTTCTCTCTCCCCATCCTTACACTTCTCTTCCTCAATCTGCTAAGCATCAAATATAAGCCTATACATGTCTTTCTCCTTAATCAACATGGTAGTACTACACTCCTTAACCATACTATCATATACACCAAACACAAACTTACTTATTCTAAACCTATTATATACCACCATAGCAGGACCATACCTCGCCAACTGAGTGAACTTAAGTGAGTTCTCCTTTACACTCATATTACCCTAATTTAAGTTGATAAACTACTGAACCTTAGCTTTCCTTAATTATAATGGAAAGAACCTATCTAATAAATCCATGGAAAACTCTTCCTATACTATAGGCCATGCCTCAACACCTCGGTCCTCATTCCACTGCTAAAACTAGGTGTAAGCTACATCTTGGAACTGATATGCAGCCAACTCTACACTCTCACTTGAAGTGACACCCATGATATCTATCACTTTATGCACCATATCTTAAAACTACTATAAATTCTACTCAAACTTGGATTCTCAAAATAAAGAGGGATTTATTTGAGTAAAATCCTGAATCCTAACTGCAGTCATATTTTCCACTGGATTTAATGGAGCAAAAACTTGTTGGTTGTTCTGAGCATCTACTGAATGGTCTAAGGTAGTGAAAGAAGCCTAGAAATCGGAGTAGGAGACTTGATCATTCAAGGAATCTTCCTAAATAGGTAAGGGTGCAGGATGATCCCCATTTCTTCTTCCATTATTTTTTCTGGTTGTTATTATCTGAAAATGGAATGAAGGATGAGTTAGAGAAGAGTTTTAATTGAGCTCATGCTCTTTCACATGCCATGAACACTGAAAGCGGGGGAACTTTCCTAAAGCATTTCGTAGCCGCATGTCCATAAGTGTGGCGTGCTTCACACCCATGCACAAGACTCTACTCAATGTAGATTTTAGACTCCCTAAGACACCTTAAAACCTTAGGCTCCGATACCAAGTTTTGTCACGACCCAAGGCTACCCCATAGTTATTACAACGGTGCTTACAGTCATGAGTGACCACAAGCTAACCCGTGAACTGGTACCTGTCGTGAGCACTGAATAAAATGGCACTGATGTAACATATGCAGAAGATAAGCTAATAAAATAATGAAAACCTAAATACTGAAAACCTAAATACTAAATATCTATAAGTGATAAGTGTGAAATGTCTATAACAACTGATACTACTGAACTAACTTACTAACTATCTAACTAATTGATTGAAAGCCTCTAAGAGTTCACAAGGTGTTGATGGGACAAGCCCCCATCTAACTCTGACTATCTAAACATAAAACATACTGAAATAACTGAGATAAATAAGTCATGTCCTTGATGGATAAGGACTCGCCACTGCTACTGCTGAGTAACGCCGAGCTGTCTAAGAATGGTTGGGAAAATGAGCGTCCAAATCTATGCTATAAGACAACATAGCACAAAGAAAAGTATGCGATCAGTACTTTGAATGTACTGGTATGTGAGATAAGGACTGGTTGAAATACATGAAATAACTGAGCAAAAATGCATAAACATGTAATATCTGAGCATGCAAGACCAAGAATAATCACATTTCTGAGATAATCTGTAATCTATAAGACCGAAGTTTGTATAACTTAATAACTAGAAACCCATACACTTAGACAAGCAAACATGAACTGATATATAATGAATACTTTACTGAGACTGTGGGAGCTAGCTATAACCGACATGCCTTAATTTAAACTATCGGGGTCCAACCTATAACCCCAGTTTGAAGGGTGTTGGTACCTTGCCAAGGGTACTACCATTGACTAACAATGTGGATCCACAAGGCTGAGATGAAGTCCCGAAGGACGAGAGTGTCATGCCGAACTGATGGGGGACCTCTCAAATTCTATAGTGGTTCCTTAGGTCTGGAACCTAGGGACTGCTACTAACATTTTATGCCTAACTGACATGGGAGATACCATCCCTACATTCACTCGGTGCTAAGTGTTACTCCCAACTGAATGACACTAATACTAGACTGAACTAAATTAATTTCAACTGAACATACCAACTGAAATTACTCATTAGGGTCTGATCATAACAACTGAATGAATGATAATACTCATGGTTTAATTGAAATTGTTTTTGAGATATTGAAATCATGTAAAACAACTAGGTATCGGGTGTTCACAACCCGTCAGCACTGAAATATCATAAACACGATGATAAATCTTTGAAACTATAGTATGAGATTAAGGTTCAAATACCCAAAAGCATAGACATTTCATCAACATATAAGAATCATGATCGTGAACATGGGAATGCATTAAACATAGGAAACCAATATGAGTCACATGGCTAGACCTATAAATTGGGGAATTTAACATATAATTCACTTAAACATGACATGAGGACTAAAATTTAAAGCATGAGGAAATCACATCTTTTATGGGATCATACGTAGGATGAACTAAATTTGTGTTACCAAGAAAAAACATGAATTAACCCATCTTGAACATATAAAATACCATAGTAAAGGAAAATTCCATAATTTTGTTAAAGAGAAGATTTTTGGGCTCCATGGGTGAAAGAAACCGATAGATAAACATCCCACATACCTTAACTGCTGATTTATTAAAGATTTTCTTGGATGGGTAGCTTGAACTCTTGATTTCTTGAGAATGAAACTTGAATTTTTGTTCTTAGGGAAAATAAGGGTTTTCTGAGAGCAATTTGAGGTGAAAGAGGCACATAATGCCTTTTTGGAAGCCCCAATTTGTGTTATGGATGAAATAGTATGAGGAAAAATTACCCAAATGCCCCTATGGCACTTACACAAAGACACTATGTGGGATAGATCCACGCGCCGCACCTCTCCCTCTATGGGAGAGAGCAATGTGTTGGTGAGATTACTGTAGTGGAGAGAGAAACGCGTCGCAAAGCTTCTCACCATGGGAGAGAGCAATGTGTTGTGGACAAATCACATTTTCTCACTATTTTGGCTATCCAAACACGGCCCAAACCTCTTCCAAAATCCCAAAACTCAAACGAGACATATTTTTAACTCCCTAACCATGAATCAACTTAAAAATCAATATTTCAGTGTTAGGGAGGCCAAACTAAAAATTCACAAAGTTTGGGGTCTTGAAAATGACTAAGTCCTCAACACTTAGAGAAATTTTCAAGCCTTAGACCTCTTAAGAATGCAACTAAGAGATGAATCAAGCTTAGAATACTACGGGGTCTTACAAATACCCAATCACTTACTTTAAACTCCAAGTCTCTTCACCTTAAATCTACATAAGACTTTTGGCGACTTTGAGAAGTCTTAAGTCTTTCTCTAATTACATTCACCTACTCCATGTCTTGGTGAACCAAGTCAGGACCAAACAACCTAGTCTCACCAACCTGAAACCCTCCAATATGAGTCCTATACCTCTAACTATAAAGAGCCTGAAAAGGGGCCATATGAATGCTAGAATTATTATTGTTGTTGTATGCAAACTCAATAAGAGGAAAATGGTCAACCCAACTACCTTTAAAATAAATTACATAGTCCCTTAACATATCCTCCAAAGTCTAAATATTTCATTTAGCTTGTACATTCATTTGAGGGTGGAAAACGAGGCAAAAGTTCACCTAAGTACCCAAACCTTTCTAAAACGGACGCCAGAAGTGAAATGAAAACTACGTACCTTGGTCTGTGATGTTGGGCGTATTTATACGTCTAAGCACCATAACTTACCCATGTTTTAGTTAAGTTTTGAGGATAAAATACATAATTCTTGCACTTTTAGTATACTTTCAATTAAGTGAGCTGACCTATGTGATTAGCATGCTTTTCAGGTACTAATGCAGAAGATTTCAGCACTTTGGGGACCTGTGGACAACAAAGAAAAACTTCACATAAAAGGGAAGGCAACTTTTGGACTAAATGTGATGCATGGAAACTTTTTCCCGGGCAAACTCAACATTTTTAAATAGTTAAGGATGCAGTAGCAACTTAGTAGAGAAGGTAGTTATTAAAAACCTTATTGCTGAATTTTCAGCCATATTCACATTATTCACAAAATTCAGATTCTGTAATATTTTAGAGAGCAGAAAACGGCTTAGTTTGAGCAACGGAGAGAGAGAAACACGTTCCTCTCTTATTGTCGCTAGTCATCTCCATCGCCGAGATTGTTCTAAGTTTTGGTATGATGATTATGTCTATTTTGATTTCCGTTGTATTCATGAGTAGCTAAACTTATCTGTTAGGGTTATGGAAACCTTGTAGTATACTCTCTATTGCTCTGGGTTTGTGAATTTATGATGTGTAATGCACTTATATCATTACTCTCTTCATTATAATTGAATTCTCGTGGTTGCAAACATAGAGAATACGCTATTATAGCAATAACTTGTTCAATAGAAAAGTTGTTGTTTGGAAAAGAGAGCGTGACAAGAAATTAGGGTTTCCAACCTCTAGTTTACACGTTAATGCCCTAGCAGGATTAACTACTTGGAGAGTTCGTATTAGTTGTTGTACACTTTAGGTTCGAGAGAACTAAGGTGAATAAATCCTTGATGGTTGAAAAACACTTGGATTTAGAATTAGAATACGTCTCTCTATAAGTGCATGCATGTATAAAATTTGTATTACCCATAGTTAATATAGAAGTAGAAGCTACAGGGTGGACATAACCCTAACTTATCATTCTCTGTGATCAATTACTTTTACATATATCGTCTCATTCGTTACACTAATAGTACTATTGTGCACTTAAACCAAAACCCCCCTTATCTTGGAATCTTCGACCAACAGTCTAATAATAATCGCAATACTTAGTGATCATAGTATTCCCTGTGGGATTCGACACCCAACCTAGTTGGGTTCTATATTTGACAGCGACCGCTTACACTTTCTAATGAGAGTTATAATTTGGGCGTATCAAATTTTGGCGCCGCTGCTGGGGAATATGATTGTAAACTAAGTTTGTGATAGTTAATAGACCCTTTGGTCAAAGATTCTCGAATTTTACTTTTTGTTTGTTGTTTTTGTTCTGTTCAGGTTTAGTGGAGTGCATGCCAAATACACGAAGTTCTGGTCAGCCCTTATTACCTATAAATCCTTAACCACATCTTATTGGCAGAATGAATGCACAACGAAACCTTGAAAGGATGGCTACTCAACAGGAGCAGGCTAGATTAGCTGCATTGGCAGCTGCGCAAGTACATCAACAGAATGCTGATAACCCAGTTCGGGCAACAAATCTTGATGATAAGGACCTGGGTGATGATGAGTTATTAAATCCAAGGCGTGCAGATGATGTGGCTGCACCAGTAAACAGAAATGTCAACAGAGATCATCAAGCTAGAATGAGACCCGAACACCGAGTTGTGCAAGTCACTTTTGATAATGATGATGATGACTTGGACGGGGCTGGTGCCACAGGGGCTATTATTCCTCCGCCCTTAGCACCCGGAGCCAAGTTCAATGTCACTAGCACCATGATCCAACAATTGCAACTCAAAGGGTTATTTGGTGGACTTGCAGGCGACGATCCGAATATGCATCTGATTAATTTTATCTCAACATGCAAATCATTTGACAATCCAGGGGTTGGACATAATGCGATCCGGCTGCGCTTATTCCCATTGTCTCTATCTGAAGAGGCAACTCTATGGTTAAATGGGCTAACTCCTGACTCTATTACCAATTGGAGGCAACTAAAAGATGCTTTCCTAGAAAGATTCTTTCCGCCATCCAAAAAGGAACAATTGAGAGATGAGATAAGCAATTTCAGACAACTTCCAACTGAAGCTCTCCACGAAACATGGGAGAGGTTCAAGAAGAAGCTTATGCGGTGCCCAAATCATCAGATGACCAATGTCCACTTGATGGAAATATTATATAGGGCTTTGAACTCGGTGACTAAGCCAGTGGTAGATAATGTTGTGGGTGGGTCATTCATGGAACTTACTTTTCTTGAGGCATCTGATATGCTGGATCGTATGACAAAGCAGAGTAGAGCTTGACATACTAGGGATTCTGAGGTAGCAAGCTCTACTGTATCTATTGGCATGACGACAGAACTGAGGCGAAGAGAAGAGGGACGTGACCAGGATATGGCTCACATGAAAATGCAAATGGACCTTCTTACCAAGCATTTATTATCAAGGAAGACAAAAAAGTTCATAGCTATTGTATCACAGGGAAGAGATGACTCTGATTCTGAGGAGGAAGCTAATTACTTGAATAATCAGGGGGGTTTCCAAGGCAATGCCCGAGGAAACCAAGGTCGGAACTATTATGAAAAATACGGATACAAGGACCGAGACCAAGGGAGTTGGAAGAATAAGACTGACAGGAGTGGTTTGTATGTTCCTCCTGGAAATCGTGAAACTGTTGCATCTGGCTCTGGGAAAATATCTATGGAGGACATGATGGAGAAAGTATTAAAGGGAGTTGAGGCGGCAAATTCTGGGGTGACTACAATAAAGAGTGACGTATCTTCCATAAGTCAACTTATAAATTCGCACTCAGTTGCTATTAAACAATTGGAGCAGCAGATAAGCCAGTTATCTGCAGCATTCAACCAAACAAAGAATGTGACTCTACCAAGTGATACAGTTCAGAATTTGAGGACTGATGGATCGTGTATGGCCATTACCACTAGGAGCGGTAAGATGTTATCTAGTCCAGGTTTGGGAGCTTTCTCTTATACTGATGAGGTTGAAATAGATTGGGATATGGTTGATGAATCTCTAGTGGTGCCTGTGGAGTTGAGAGGTTTGAAAAATAAAAGTGCGGAAGTTGAACAACCAACTAAGCCAAAGCATGTTAGTGATGTGGAGCAAGGCATAAGAAAGGAGGTAAAAGTTGCTCCAACTGAAATTCCAAGGCCGCCACCCCCATTTCCACAACGATTAAAGAAGAAAAAAAATGATGGCAAGTTTAGCAAATTCATGGCTATGTTGAAGCAGTTGACTATTAATGTGCCTTTGGTGGAGGCACTGGAGCAAATTCCAGGGTACGCCAAATTCATGAAGGACCTTTTGACAAACAAAAGGGCAGCGAGCTATGAACTGGCAGATAATTTTCATCATTGCAGCATAATTGCCACGAGGTCTTTGGTACAGAAGAAGGAAGATCCAGGTGCTTTCACTATTCCTTGCACAGTTGGATCTTTAGATTTTGCCAAGGTTTTCTGTGATTTGGGGGCTAGCATTAATTTGATGCCACTAGCCACTTATAGAAAGTTGGGGTTGGACGATCCTACACCAACAAACATGCGACTGGTAATGGCAGATAGGTTTGTAAAATGACCTGTTGGTATCTTACATGATGTATTAGTGAAGGTTTCTACCTTTATTTTTCCTGTAGACCTTGTTATTTTGGATTGCAAGGTGGATTTTGAGGTGTCCATAATCTTGGGTCGACCTTTCCTCGCAACAGAAAGTGTGCTTATTGATTTACGAGAAAATGAGCTTTTATTTCGGATGAATGACGAAGTGGTACGTTTTGATGTATGCAAATCAATGAAGCATCCCAAAGATATGAATGTGTTCTCTATAGATGATGTTTATTATGAGGATGAGAAGGAATTATCTTTGTAGAAGCAGCTTACTGTTGATCCATTGGCTGCTGTGCTTTTGAACTTTGAACGTGAGGGTGTTGAAGAGTACGAAGAAACTATCTGTGCTTTGACAGGAATGGGGTCGTATTTATATGCCCCCAAGAAGCTGGACCTTGACCTTAAGAATCGACCCTCACCACCAGCGAAGCCACCATATATCTTGATAAAGTCTGAGTAATCGAGATAACTATGTCGTGCCGCGACAATAAATCAAGCGCTACATGGGAGGCAACCCATCATTTTACTAGGATTTTGTTTTCGGTAAATAAAAATTCAAAAAGAAGAGTCGAGCCACGGCCAAAACTAAGGCGCTTGGTGGGAGGCAACCCATCCTTCTAATCATTTTTTTTTGATTAAGTGTAGGTGCACGAAGTACTAAGGAGAATATTAGTACCAATTTTGATTTGGAAGCGAGACATGTCAATGGTGGTAAGTTTAGGAGTAATGGGAATATTACAGGTAAGTTGGAGTGGTCAAATGTGTAAGGTTCAAGTATTATTTGCATTAGAGTCGCACCACGAATTATGAAGATTCGACCCAAAAAGTTTCGCGGTGTGACTTTATTTTGTGACTTTTAAGGAGGTCTGTGGTGGTAGCGTAGGCTAGGTGCCGCCTATGCCATTGCTTATGCTCACTGCCTGACATAGGCGATAGGCTAAGCGTCGCCTATGCCAACATAGGCAATGCTATAGGCGTCGCCTACTTATGCTTAGGCAATGCTATAGGCGTCGCCTATCAACATAATTTTTTACCAATAACCCATTTGTGAATGGACCAACCCGACCCATGGCTCATCCTTTAAACATATTCTCTACTCTTAAATCCCACTCCACTCTTCTTTCACCTAAGCTCCTCCCAACCCCTCCTCTCTCAAAACCCTTCTCTTTGCTCTACTAATCTTATAAGCTCCCACCACTTTCAAAACCCAAGAACATCGACTCACTTTCTTCAATCCTTCATCTTCAAGGTAAGTGTTCTTTTCTTAATCCTTAGGTGTTTTGAATTTATGTTGTAGTTATTAATTGATCACTTGAGGATTATGAATTAAATTTTTGCCATGGCTATGTTGGGAAAGTGATGGTGTTTTGTATATCTTGATATGGTTGAAAGTGTAGGGTATGATTTTGATAAAAAAAAGTGTTTCATTGAAATAGACATGGGGAAATTGAAGTGATTGAATTGTATTGTGACTAACGTGGTGCACCATGTCAAAGTGTATGTCGGTGAAGTCTGAGTACCCGATAATAACACAAAATTAGTTGATACTAACAAATTAAGTGTGGGGTGGTGACTTCATCACCCTCATATTAATTATAGTTAGTTTCATTATGTGTGGATGACATGGATGACAGGATGAATACAGGAAAAATGGCTCCAATGATGATCTCCATGCAGGTGGTATGACTCCTAATGTGGATGAGAAGTACTACTATCCAGGTTCTTTATCTTGTTATTTACACTGGGGACAGTGCAGAGCTTAAGTGTGGGGTGGTTGGTTACTTTGCTACTTGTTTCGTAAGAAAATAGGACCTTCTCCTTAGTATACTTGTGGATAAGATTAGTTATTTTGTTTATTTTGTTAGTTATTTAGTCATAATTAGGTGTTTTTCTCAATGATGAATGGATGACGACCGTCTTAAGAGAAAAGTAGTCTTTCAACTACATGTAACTGCTCTTGTGGATCATATGACATTATAACCTAAGTATGTGATGGATCATTACGTTTGAAACACCTAGGCTCTAGTTGTGACTCTTTTTGTGATTGTTGGTTTTAATTGAATTCATGTAATTGTTCGGTCGAGAATCTATAATGCTCCTAATTGAGTTGACCATGTGCCATGAGTGTGTAAGACTGTTGTATATTCCTTATTGTAACTGATGCTAGAACTTTCCTGGTGTGTATGCAAAGCGAAATAAAGATTGTGAGTTTAGGAGATGATTTAGGCATTTCTTTGATAGCCATTGTTCATACCTTCTTTTGACCTACCTTTGTACATTATCTTAGATAGCCCTATCGAACCTTTACCTTGTTCTTTTGTTAGCCTCATATGTAGCCTAATCTGTTCTTTAATAGACCATAATTTGATCTAAAAAGCTCTTAAGCCCTTTAATATAAAATCAATGTGAGTTAGGAGTTTGAGAATAAGAGGAAAAAGGTGAAATTGATGCCCCAAAGTCTAGTTATTGGCGTGAGTAATTGATGTGGTTGGGAGTAGCTAAAATTGTTGAAAAAGTTCAAAATTTTATCCCGGACACGTTACAATGAACCTGTTTTGGCCCTGGTCCTTCTTGGACATTGTGCACCTCAACTAAGGCAAAGTGCTTAAGTTGAGGGTGGCTAGTATAGGGGTGCGTAACGTGAAAAGGGTGCAAATAAAAAAAAAGAAAAAAAAAGAGGAAATTCTTGAAATGGTTGCATACTCCCACCATAGTGTTATTAATTAAGCTTAACGAGTTGGGGTGAAAAGAAAATCTGTGAAGATAGAAAAAGTGGAAATTGTTTTTTTGAGATTGATCTTAATTGCATAATGTAGTGTATTAAAGCGCTTAGGGAAGATAGTCACTATTTCTGGCCAAAATAGTTCCTACCCATCCTCTCGTTAGAACTCTCGTTAGAAAGTGTAAGCGGTCGCTGTCAAATATAGAACCCAACTGGGTTGGGTGTCGAATCCCACAGGGAATACTATGATCACTAAGTATTGTGATTATTATTAGACTGTTGGTCGAAGATTCCAAGATAAGGGGGGTTTTGGTTTAAGTGCACAATAGTACTATTAGTGTAACGAATGAGACGATATATGTAAAAGTAATTGATCACAGAGAATGATAAGTTAGGGTTATGTCCACCCTGTAGATTCTACTTCTATATTAACTATGGGTAATATGAATTTTATACATGCATGCACTTATAGAGAGACGTATTCTAATTCTAAATCCAAGTGTTTCTCAACCATCAAGGATTTATTTCGCTTAAGCTCTCTCGAGCCTAAAATGTATAACAAATGGTACAAATTCTCCAAGAAATTAATCCGGTTAAGGCATTAACGTGTAAATAGAGGTTGGAAACCCTATTTCCTTGTCACACAATTTCTACCTTGTGTTTCTTAACCCCATATTTCACTAATACGGCTCTGAACAACTTGTTGCAAAAATGTGAACCTCCATCGCTTATGATGGTATGAGGTACCCCAAAACGAGAGAAGATATTTCTCTTTAAGAACGCTACAACACTCTTACCTTCATTATCATCTAGCGCTACTGCTTCGACCCATTTGGATACATAATCCACAGCAGCTAGGATATATTTCATCCCAAATGAACTCACAAATGGGCCCATGAAATCAATACCCCATACATCAAATAGTTCTACTTTGGGTCATCGCCTGCAAGTCCACCAAATAACCCCTTGAGCTGCAATAACTGAATCATGGTGCAAGTGATATTGAACTTAGCTCCGGGTGCCAAGGGTGGAGGAATAATAGCCCCAGTGGCACTAGCTCCATCCAGATCATCATCATCATCATCAAAAGGAGCCTTCACAGCTCAACGATCAGGTCTCATTCTAGCTTGACGTTCCCTCCTATGCATAGGTGCTGCCACTTCATCAGTACGCCTGGGATTCAGTAACTCGTCATCACCTAGGTCCTCATCGTCAGGATTTGTTGCTCGCCCAGGGTTATCAATATTCTGTTGATGCACTTGAGCGGCGGCCAAAACAGCTAATCTAGCCTGCTCCTGTTGAGCAGCCCTTCTTTCAATGTCATGTTGTGCCTCCATCCTGCCAATAAGTTGCGGTTCAGGGTTTATAGGTAATAATGGTTGTCCCGAACTTCGAGTATGGGTTATGCACTGAACAAAACCTGCAGAAAACAAAAACAACAACTAAAAGTAAAATCTGAGAATTTTTTATCAAAGGGTCTAGTAACTATCACAAACTTAGTTGACAACCGTATTCCCCGGCAACGACGCCAAAATTTGATAACGCTCAAACTACAACTCTCGTAAGAGTGTAAGCGGTCGCTGTCAAATATAGAACCCAACTGGGTTGGGTTTCGAATCCCACAGGGAATACATGGTCACTAAGTATTGCAACTATTATTAGACTGTTGGTCGAAAATTCTAGGGAAAGGGGGGATGGATTAGGCGTGAAGTAAAAGTATCAAAATAGCAAAGTAAAAACAGAATGTTTTGTTTAGTAATATTTTAATCAATGAGAATTGTAAGTTAGGGTTATTTCCACCTTATGAGTTCTACGTATCTATTAACTATGAGTTATGCGGAATTCTGATATGCATGCACTTATAGAGATTCATATTCTATGGTAAATCCTAGCGTCTCTCGACCATCAAGGATTATCTCACTTTAACTCTCTCGAGCTTAAAGTTTATAACTAACGGTACGAACTCTCCAAGAGGTTAGTCCAGTTACGACACTAACTTATAAACAGGGGTTGGTAGCCCTATTTCCTTGTCACTCTCTCTTTTCCAGACATGTAACTTTTCTCTCGAACAAGTTAATGCTATACTGACGTATTCTATATGTTTGCAACCACAAGAATTCAATTAAGATGAAGAGAGTAATGATATAAGTAGCATGCGCGTCACGAATTCACAAACTCATAGTAATAGATAGTATATCATAAGGCTTTCATAACCCTAACAGAGAAGTTTAGCTACTCATGAGTGCAACGGAAATCACAACAGATATAATCATCATACCACAACCTAGAATATTCTTGGCGATGGAGATGGTTTAGACGTCAACTTAGGGTTGGACGTTTTTTTTCCTCGTGGTCCATTTCTATCAAGAGATCCGTGTCCTCTGTCAGAAATTGTAACGTGAATTAGGAGCAAAAGTCAAATGAATAAGACTTGAATTAATGAATGAGTGAATGCTGAAAAATTCAGCAAAATAGGGTTTTTATAACATCCTTGTCCTAGTCCTACTGAAATAGGGTTTTTATCCTTGTCCTACTGGGTTACTGTATCCTTTTCCTAGTCCTACTAAGTTACTGCTGATCCCCAAGTCTTTAGAAATACTGATTTTCCCCGGGAGAAGTTTTCCATGCATCACTTTCAGTCCACCGGCTTCCAGAAGCTGCCTTCCCTCTTATTTGAAGTTTCCCTTGCTACCGAAAGATCCACAAAGTGCTGAAATCTTCATCATAAATACCTGAAATCTTGCTAATCACGTTGGTTAGCTCACTTATAGGAAAATGGACTAAAAGTGAAGGAATTATATATTTTGTCCTTAAAACTAAGCTAAAATATGGGTACATTAAGGTGCTTTAGGCGTGTAAATACGCCTAACATCAACACCCCACACTTAAAGCTTTGTTCATCCTCGAACAAAATATTACATCCATGCAATCATATAACTAGAAATCACAGCAGTAACACAAAATATTCATCAAGACAGGCACAATAATTATCAACAAAGAGTAGTTTTCTGATCACTTCTAGAAACCATTCAACCTCCAACATAGACTCGTGATGATGGTTAATTCGTATTCAAAAGTTAAGGCACAAAGAATCATACAAGACTACCCAAAACTCATCAACCATGTGTGTCTCACAATATATCACCCATAATTACTCACAAGTATTTCATTTTTCAAAACATGGGTATAAGATTATCCTTGCTCTCACTCTCACAAAGAATTCATATGTTGCAACTGATGACCATAGGTTTTCCCTTAGTGTAATGTTCCACTAATATCAGAATGTTAAGCTTAGGATCAAATAGGTCTTTACAGGTTGTAATGTAGGCTAAGGGATGGGTAGGACTATTTTGGCCAGAAATAGTGACTATGTTCCTAAGCGCTTTAATACATCACATTATGCCATTAACACTCTCTTTTAATCAACCCTGCTACCTTTCTTTCATATATCACGCCTTTTCACCTATTTTTCCATTCAAGCATAACTATCTTTTTATTTAATCATAAACACAATTTATCTTTTTGTTTTTCTATTTCTTTTTTTTATAACACACCTCTATGATAGCCACTCTTTTTCATAACAAATTCAAGTACCAATACACTTTAAGGCATCACTCTCACCCAATTTCCTCTAATTATGTCACATGACTTCACAATTTAAAGCACTTAGGAATTTGGATCAAATTATGGTCTTGAAAAAAAAAGGATTAGGCTTACATATGAGGCTGTCAAAGAAAATGGCTAAAGGCTCAAAGGGGGTTAACTAAGATAATGTACATGGGTAGGTAAAAGGAAGGTAAACAAATACAGGTTGCCAAAGAAATGCCTAAATCATCTCCTAAACTTGCACTCTTTATTTCGCTTTACATACACACTTGGCAAGTTCTAGCATCAGCCACAAACACAGAATATACTATAATCTCACACACACAAGGAACATGATCAACTTTATTGGGAGTAGTATAGACTTTTGACCTAACATATGAAGGAATTAAACCACACAACAGTGAGTCACATTTGGAGCCTAAATGTCTCAATAGTATTGGTTTTAGCACAAACTCTTGTCATAATACCATGCCGCCTATCAGAACAATTTTATGAATTTTTTTTTTTCTAAAAACTAAAAAATTTAACTACAAACGAGAATAAATGCAGGCAAAGAAGTACTCTACGGCATACAAATACCCTCACCCCACACTTAGACGGGACACACTGCCCTCAGTGGAAATAAGTAAGGAAAACCTGATTAGTCGGACTCCTTTTCTATGTCTGGGGTCAAACCCTCTGTGTCGGAATCATCATCAGAGTCATCATTACCAGAGTTGTCCTTCACATCTTCATTCGAGGTATTTGCAGAGAGGAGGATTCACCTTGCTCTTTTTGTCCCCTTTTCTGGCCTTTTTGTCAAGTGGTTTTTTTTTTCTTTTCCTTGTCTTGCTTTTGGTGCCATTGTACCTGAGATTAAAATAATAGTCATGTTAGCTTCATCTAGGTGGATACAATCAACAAACAAGCAGTAGAGACACCACCCCACACTTAATTTGTTGGCACAAACTAGTGAAGTGAACGATGTCGATCACTCAGACTTCATCGATATACGTTTAGGTGTTATGTTCCAACAATATAATCAGTACAGTCATACTTTTCTTGTCATCTTAACTATCCTTTTTGATTCTATTTCATGAAATCTTGGCAATACTTTCATGTTTGGATTGATGTACCTTTTGAGCAAGACTACTACATAGAGATTGAATCAAGTTATGGCATTAGAAATAATCACAACATCGTATGTTTGTAGTCAACCATGATTTTCATCTCGATGAACAAGTCATTCCAATATGTAAGCTTTCTAGTTACAAGATTATGAAATTTTCTTGACCATGTCAATTCCGCAAAAGTTTGACAGTGTATCAAAATCAAATACAAGTTGGAAACAAGTCAAGAGCATCCTTACGTATTCTTTCACTCACTTAGTTGTATCACAACAAATCAACCATATTCAAATCACCAACACTACTTCAAGATTTAACAATTTATTATAGGCATAGTAGTGTAGTACTTTACGGAATATAAAAGAAGATCAAAGAAGTACTTACTTGGTTGATGGCCTCGGAAGATGTTCTTGCAAAGTTAAAAGAGCAAAAGGAAATTTTTTGAGAGATTTTGGAGAGGTAGGCGGCGCTTAGGTTGAATTTGCAATGCCTTTTTGTTCTAAGACTAAGGTTCTATTTATAGGACAAGCTTGGGTCGGGTTTTGACCCGTTTGGAATTGGATTAGGAGACCAAAAAGTGAGCATAGGCGATGCCTAATGCTTTGCCTATGCTTGGCATAGGCATCGCCTTTTGCAAAGCCTTGTTGAGCATAGGCGGCGCCTATGCTATGGCATTGTTAGGCATAGGCGGCGCCTATGCCATGGCATACTAGATTCAGAGAAAAAAGGCTTTTGCATAGGCGACGCCTATGCTATGGCATTGTTGAGCATAAGCGGCGCCTATTATATGGCACTCTAGAATCCGAGAGCTTAGGCCATAGAATAGGCCTTGCCTTGTTCGTGGCCTAGATTTACATAGGTCTTGCCTTGTTCTTTGCCTATATTTTCATAGGCAATGCCTAACCCATAGCCTTTTGCTTCTTCATTCCTAACTTACCACCTTCAACATGGAATACTTCAAAATCAAAATTTGAAACCAATCTCCTCCTTTACACCTCTTGCACCTACACTTATTCAAAAACAATAAAAACGATTAGAATGATGGGTTGCCTCCCATCAAGCGCCTTAGTTTTGGTCGTGGCTCGACAAAATCTTAAGAAAACAAAACAATTAAAAACAATGGGTTGCCTCCCACCAAGCGCTTGATTTATTATCGCGGCACGACATAGCTATCTCGATTACTTAGACTTCATCAAGATAGATGGGGCATCATTTTTTGAATTTAATTCAGACGACGCTGATGCTTACTTGTAGGCATACAATCTTCTTCTATATGACTCTTGTGCATACATATCCCAGGAGGGATACCAATTATATCATCAATAGTCCAACCCATAGCTCTCTTGTATCTCTTCAGAGCAGAGATGAGAGCCTCTACGTGCTATTCACTTAAATCATCCGCCACACTCACCGGAAGTGTATTTCCACTTCCCAAGAATGCATACCTTAGATAATTGGGGAGCTCTTTCGATTCTAGCACTGGGTGCTCTTCAATGGAAGTCTTCGCTGTTGGTGATAGTTGATTCTTAAGATCAAGGTCTGACTGCTTAGGAGTATGAGAATAGGACCCTATTTCTGTTAGAGCACACATAGTTTCTTTATAATCTTCATCGTCCTTATGCTCAACATTCAGCAGCGCAGCAGACAATGGCTCAACAGTAAGCTGTTTCTCTACAGATAATGCTTTCTTATCCTCATAGTGAACATCAGCTACAGAGAACACATTCATATCGCTCGGCTGCTTCATTGCTTTGCATATATCAAAGCGGACCACTTCGTCATTCAACCGAAATAAAAGCTCATTAGCTCTCATGTCAATGAGCACACTTCCTGTTGCAAGGAAATGACGTCCCAAGATTATGGGAACTTCAGAATCTACCTCGCAATCCAAAATAACAAAGTCTGCAGGAAATATGAAGGTGGAAGCCTTCACCAATACATCATTCAAGATACCAACAAGTCGTTTTACCGACCTATCTGCCATCACGAGCCGCATATTGGTTGGTGTAGGATCACCCAACCCCAACTTTCTGTAAACGGATAATGGCATCAAATTGATGCTAGCCCCCAGATCGCACAACGCCTTAGCAAAATCCAACGATCCAATCGTTCAAGGAATAGTGAAAGCACCAGGATATTCCTTCTTCTGTACTAAAGACCTCGTGGCAATTGCACTGCAATGATGAACATTATCTGCCAGCTCATAACTTGCTGCCGGCTTCTTTATCAACAGGTCCTTCATGAATTTAGCATACCCAAGCATCTGTTCCAGTGCCTCCACCAACGGAACATTAATAGTCAGCTGCTTCAACATGGTCATGAATTTACTGAACCTGGTGTCCTCAGCTTTCTTCTTCAGTCTTTGCGGAAAAGGTGGTGGTGGAAGAGGAATCGTTTTCTCCACCACTTTCTCTTTATCTTGCTTCCGATTATCAACCTTTTCAGGAGTGTCATTAATCTTCTGCTTTAGTCTCTGAGGAAAAGGTGGTGGTGGAAGAGGAATCGTTTTCTCCACCACTTTCTTTTTATCTTGCTTCCGATTATCACTCTTTTCAGGCTGGTGACGTCTAGGTGTAATATCATGAGCACTCACTTCAGCTTCTACGACATCTTCAAACTCAACTTCATCAATATTCTCTGCTATATCATCAACCACCTGCTTGCCTTTGGATGGATTTTCCAACACTTTACCACTCCTGGTAGTAATAGCCATGCATGATCCATTATTCCTTAGGTTTTGCACAGTGTCGCTAGGTAATGTTCCAGCCTTTCTTTGGTTGAATGCCGCTGATAGTTGACTCAATTGTTATTCCAGCTGTTTTATTGCAGTAGAATGCGAGTCAACCAATTGTTTTATTGAAGACAAATCATTTTTCACCTCGGTTACACCCATGTTGGTTGCCTCCACTCCTTTCAACAGCTTAGCCATCATATCTTCCATGGACATCTTCCTAGAGACAGACGCCACAGCCTCACGATTTCCAGGAGGAACGTACAAACCACTCCTGTCGGTCTTATTCTTCCAACTACCTTGATCACGGTCCTTATATCCTGATTTATCATAATAGTTCCGACCTTGGTTTTCGTGGGCATTGCCTCAGAAACCCCCCTGATTATTCAAGTAGTTTGCTTCTTCCTCAGAGTCTGATTCATCTCTTCCCTGTGATACAACGACCTTAACCTTTTCGGTCTTCCCTGATAATAAGTGCTTGGTAAGAAGATCCATCTGCGTTTTCATGTGAGCCATATCTTGGTCACGTTCCTCTTGTCTATACCTCTGCTCTGCAGTCAAGCCAATAGATACGGTAGGGCTTGCTACCTCAGAATCCTGGTATGCCAAGCTCTACTCTGTTTTGTCATACGATCTAGCATATCACTTGCCTCAAGAAAAGTAAGGTCCATGAATGACCCACCTGCAGTATTATCAACCACTGGATTTGTCACCGAGTTTAAAGCCCTATAAAATATTTTCATCAAGTGGATATTCGTCATCTGATGGTTTGGGCACCGCATAAGCTTCTTCTTGAACCTCTCCCATGTTTCGTGGAGAGCTTCAGTTGGATGTTGTCGAAAATTACAGATCTCATCCCGTAATTGGGCTCTCTTGGATGGCGGAAAGAATCTTTCTAGGAAAGCGTCTTTCAGTTGCCTCCAATTAGTAATAAAATCAGGAGTTAGCCCGTTCAACCATAGAGTTGCCTCCCCATACAGAGACAATGGAAATAAGCGCAGTCGAATTGCATTCCACCCAACTCCTGGATTGTCAAACGACTTGCATGTTGAAATAAAGTTGATCAGATGCATATTTGGGTCATCGCCTGCAAATCCATCAAATAACCCCTTGAGCTGCAATAACTGAATCATGGTGCTAGTGATATTGAACTTAGCTCCGGGTGCCAAGGGTGGAGGAATAATAGCCCCTGTGGCACTATCTACATCCAGATCGTCATCATCATCATCAAAAGGAGCCTGCACAACTCGACGGTCAGGTCTCATTTTAGCTTGACGTTCCCTCCTATGCATAGGTGCTGCCACTTCATCAGTACGCCTGGGATTCAGTAACTCATCATCACCTAGGTCCTCATAGTCAGGATTTGTTGCTCGCCCAGGTTTATCAATATTTTGTTGATGCACTTGAGCGGCAGCCAAAGCAGCTAATCTAGCCTGCTCCTGTTGAGCAACCGTTCTTTCAATGTCACGTTGTGCCTCCATCCTACCAATAAGTTGTGGTTCAAGGTTTATGGGTAATAATGGTTGTCCCGAACTTCGAGTATGGGGCATGCACTGAACAAAACCTGCAGAAAACAAAAACAACAACTAAAAGTAAAATCTGAGAATTTTTGACCAAAGGGTCTAGTAACTATCACAAACTTAGTTGACAACCGTATTCCCCGGCAACGGCACCAAAATTTGATAAAGCTCAAACTACAGCTCTCGTAAGAGTGTAAGCGGTCGCTGTCAAATATAGAACCCAACTGGGTTTGGTGTCGAATCCCACAGGGAATACTTGGTCACTAAGTATTGCAACTATTATTAGACTGTTGGTCAAAAATTCTAGGGAAAGGGGGGATGGTTTAGGCATAAAGAAAAAGTATCAAAATAGCAAAGTAAAAATGGAATGTTTTGTTTAGTAAGATTTTAATCAATGAGAATTGTAAGTTAGGGTTATGTCCACCTTATGAGTTCTACGTATCTATTAACTATGAGTTACGAGGAATTCAGACATGCATGCACTTATAGAGATTCGTATTCTATGGTAAATCCTAGCGTCTCTCGACCATCAAGGATTATCTCACTTTAACTCTCTCGAGCTTAAAGTTTATAACTAATGGTACGAACTCTCCAAGAGGTTAGTCCAGTTACGGCACTAACTTTTAAATAGGGGTTGGTAGCCCTATTTCCTTGTCACTCTCTCTTTTCCAGACATGTAACTTTTCTCTCATACAAGTTAATGCTATACTGGCGTATTCTATATGTTTGCAACCACAAGAATTCAATTAAGATGAAGAGAGTAATGATATAAGTAGCATGCGCGTCACGAATTCACAAACTCATAGTAATAGATAGTATATCATAAGGCTTCCATAACCCTAACAGAGAAGTTTAGCTACTCATGAGTGCAACGGAAATCACAACAACTATAATCATCATACCATAACCTAGAATAATCATGGCGATGGAGATGGTTTAGACGTCAACTTAGGGTTGGACGTCTTTTTCCTCTTGTTCCGTTGCTCTCAAGAGAGCCGTGTCCTCTGTCAAAAATTGTAACGTGAATTAGGAGCAAAAGTCGAATGAAAAAGACTTGAATTAATGAATGAGTGAATGCTGAAAAATTCAGCAAAATAGGGTTTTTATAACATCCTTGTCCTAGTCCTACTGAAATTGGGTTTTTATCCTTGTCCTATTCCTACTGGGTTACTGTATCCTTTTCCTAGTCCTACTAAGTTACTGCTGATCCCCGAGTCTTTAGAAATACTGATTTTCCCCGGGAGAAGTTTTCCATGCATCACTTTCAGTCCACCGGCTTCTAGAAGCTGCCTTCCCTCTTATGTGAAGTTTCCCTTGCTACCGAAAGGTCCACAAAGTGCTGAAATATTCATCATAAATACCTAAAATCTTGCTAATCACGTTGGTTAGCTCACTTACAGGAAAATGGACTAAAAATGCAGGAATTATATATTTTGTCCTTAAAACTAAGCTAAATTATGGGTACATTAAGGTGCTTTAGGCGTGTAAATACGCCTAACATCAGTGGTAATCTCTCGATAACTTCAATCTTGGCTCGATCAACCTCAATTCCCCTTTCAAAGACTTTATTCCCAAGAACAATGCCTTCCTTAACCATAAAGTGACACTTCTCCCAATTTAACACTAGGTTGAATTCAACACATCTCTGCAAAGCCATACTCATACTTTCCAAGAATGATTCAAATGACTCACCTACAATAAAAAAGTCGTCCATAAACACCTTCAAGGTGTCTTTGACCATATCAGAAAAAATGGACATCATACATCGCTGGAAAGTAGCAGGTGCGTTACATAGCCCAAATGGAATTCGTTTGAAGGCAAACGTACCATATGGGCATGTAAAAATGGTCTTCTCCTGATCTTCAGGAGCAATGCAAATCTGATTGTATCTGGAATAACCATCTAAGAAATAGAACCATCCCTTCCCTGCCAATCGATCAAGCATTTGATCCATGAATGGCATTGGAAAGTGATCCTTTAATGTCCACGAATTCAGCTTCCGGTAGTCCATGCACACTCTCCACCCTGTGACAGGTCTGAGTGGAATTAGCTCATTCTTTTTATTTGCGACTACTGTCATGCCCCCTTTCTTGGGCACACATTGCACTGGACTCACCCATTTACTGTCTGAAATTGGGTACACCACCCCTGCATCTAACCACTTAATAATTTCTTTCTTCACCACCTTTTGCATAGGTGGATTCAAATGACGTTGGTGCTCAATGGTGGGTACGCAATCTTCCTCGAGCTGAATCTTGTGCATACATATCCCAGGAGGGATACCAGTTATATTAGCAATAGTCCAACCAATGGCTCTCTTGTACCTCTTCAGAATAGAGATGAGAGCCGTTACTTGTTGTTCACCTAAATCAGCCGCAACAATAACCGGAAGTGTATTCCCACTTCCCAAGAATGCATACTTTAGATGACTGGGGAGCTCTTTCAATTCTAGAACTGGTGGCTCTTCAATGGATGGTTTCGCTGGTGGTGACGGTCGATTGTTAAGGTAAAGGTCCAGCTTCTTAGGGGCATGAGAATAGGACCCCATTCCTGTTAGAGCACGAATAGTTTCTTCATACTCTTCAACATCCTCATGCTCAAAGTTCAAAAGTACAATAGACAATGGCTCAACAGTAAGATGCTTCTCTACAGATAATTCTTTCTCGTCCTCATAATAAACATCAGCTATAGAGAACACATTCATATCTTTAGGCTTCTTCATTGATTTGCATACATCAAAATGGACCACTTTGTCATTCATTCAAAATAAAAGCTCGTTTGCTCGTAAATCAATAAGCACACTTCCTATTGTGAGGAAAGGGCGTCCCAAGATTATGGGAACTTCAGAATCTACCTCGCAATCCAAAATAACAAAGTTTGCCAGAAAAATGAAGGAAGAAACCTTCACCAGTACATCATATAAGATACCAACAGGTCATTTTACCGACCTATCTGCCATCACGAGCCGTATATTGGTTGGTGTAGGATCTTCCAACCCCAACTGTTTATAAATAGATAGCGGCATCAAATTGATGATAGCCCCCAAATCGCACAATGCCTTAGCAAAATCCAAGGATCCAACTGTGCAAGGAATAATGAAAGCACCAGGATCCGCCTTTTTCTGTACTAAAGATCTCGTGGCAATTGCATTGCAATGATGAACATTATCTGCTAGTTCATAACGTGCTGCCCTTTTCTTTGTCAAAAGGTCCTTCATGAATTTGGCGTATCCTGGCATCTGCTCCAGTGCCTCCACCAAAGGCACATTAATAGTTAACTGCTTCAACATAGTCATGAATTTACTGAACCTGGTGTCATCAACTTTCTTTTTCAGTCTCTGAGGAAAAGGTGGTGGTGGAGTTGGGAGAGTTTTCTCTACCACTTCCTTTTTATCTTGCTTCCGATTATCAATCTTTTCAGGCTGGTGACATCTAGGTGTAGTGTCATGAACGTTCTCATTCTGATTTTCATTCTCATTCTGATTTTCAGCTTCTACAGAATCATCACAATCTGCGTCAATAACATTCTCTTCTGTAATATCAACCACCTGCTTGCCTTTGGATGGATTTTCCAACACCTTACCACTCCTGGTAGTAATATCCATACATGATCCATCATTCCTTGGGTTCTGCACAGTGTCTCTAGGTAAGGTACCAATTTTCTTTGATTGATTGCCGCTGATAGTTGACTCAATTGTTGTTCCAGCTGTTTTATTGAAGTGGAATGCGAATCAACCAATTGATTTATTGAGGACAAATCATTTTTTCCCTCAGTTACTCCCGTGTTGGTTGCCTCCACTCCTTTTAACAACTTAGCCATCATATCTTCCATGGACATCTTTCCTGAGCCAGATGCCACAGCCTCACGATTTCTAGGAGGAACATACAAACCACTCCTGTCAGTCTTATTCTTGAATCCGGATTTTTCATAATAGTTCCGACCTTGGTTTCCTTGGGCATTGCCTCGGAAACCACCCTGATTATTCAAATAATTCGCTTCCTCCTCAGAATCAGATTCATCTCTACCCTGTGATACAATAGCCTTGACCTTTTCTGTCTTCCTTGATAATAAATGCTTGGTAAGAAGGTCCATCTGCGTTTTCATGTGAGCCATATCTTGGTCACGTTCCTCTTCTCTTTGCCTCTGTTCTACTGTCATGCCAGTAGATACAGTAGAGCTTGCTACCTCAGAATCCCTGGTATGCCAAGCTCTACTCTACTTTGTCATACGATTCAGCATATCACCAGCCTCAATAAAAGTAAGGTCCATGAATGACCCACCTGCAGCATTATCAACCACTGGCTTAGTCACCGAGTTCAACGCCCTGTATAATATTTACATCAAGTGGATGTTGGTCATCTGATGATTTGGGCACCGCATAAGCTTCTTCTTGAACCTCTCCCATGTTACGTGGAGAGCTTCAGTTGGAAGTTGTCGAAAATTGCTGATCTCATCTCGTAACTGTGCTCTCTTGGATGGCGGAAAGAATCTTTCTAGGAAAGTGTCTTTCAGGTGCCTCCAATTAGTAATAGAGTCAGGAGTCAGCCCATTAAACCATAGAGTTGCCTCTCTAGATAGAGACAATGGAAATAAGCACAGTCGAATTGCATTCTATCCAACTCCTGGATTGTCAAACGACTTGCATATTGAGATAAAGTTGATCAGATGCATATTCGGATCATCGCCTGCAAGTCCACCAAATAACCCTTTTAGTTGTAATAGCTGAATCATGGTGCTGGTGATATTGAACTTGGCTCCGGGTGCCAAGGGTGGAGAAATAATAGCCCCTGTGGCACCAGCCGCATCCAAATTGTCATCATCATCATCGAAAAGGGGCCTGCACAGCTTGGCGTTTAAGTCTCATTCTATCTTGATGATCTCTCCTGTTCACAGGTGCTACCACCTCACCAGCACGCCTTGGATTTAATAACTCATCATCACCCAGTTCCTCTTCATCAAGATTTGTTGCCCGACCTGGGTTATCAATATTCTGTTGATGCACTTGAGCAGCTTCCAATGCAGCTAATCTTTCCTGCTCCTGTTGAGCAGCCATCCGTTCAAGGTTTCGTTGCGCATCCATTCTGCCAATAAGACATGGTTTAGGATTTATAGGTAATAACAGTTGACCAGAACTTCGTGTATTTGACATGCTCTCCAATAAACCTGAACAAAACAAAAACAACAAAGAAAAAGTAAAATTCGAGAATCTTTGACCAAAGGGTCTATTAACAATCACAAACTTAGTTGACAACCGTATTCCCCGGCAACGGCGCCAAAATTTGATACACCCAAATTACAGCTCTCGTTAGAAAGTGTAAGCAGTCGCTGTCAAATATAGAACCCAACTGGGTTGGGTGTTGAATCCCACAGGGAATACTCTGGTCACTAAGTGTTGCAATTATTAGTAGACTGTTGGTCAAAATTTCCAAGGAAAAAGGGGGGTTTGGTTTAGGCGTGAACTAATATTATCAAAGTAACAATGGAACGATTTGCGTAGTAAGATTTAATCACAAAGATTGATAAGTTAGGGTTATGTCCACCTTATAAGTTCTACTTCTCTATTAACTATGAGTAACGCGGAATTTAGACATGCATGCACTTATAGAGAATCGTATTCTAATTCTAAATCCAAGTGTTTCTCAACCATCAAGGATTTATTTCGCTTTATCTCTCTTGATCCTAAAGTGTATAACAAATGGTACAAATTCTCCAAGAAGTCAATCCGGTTAAGGCATTAACGTGTAAATAGAGGTTGGAAACCCTATTTCCTTGTCACACTCTCTTTTCCAAACATGTAACTTTTCTCTCGAACAAGTTAATGCTATAATGGCGTATTCTCTATGTTTGCAACCATAATAATTCAATCAAAACGAAGAGAGTAATGATATAAGTAGCATAACACATCAAGAATTCAAAAACTCATAGTAATAGATAATATCTTACAAGGTTTCCATAACCGTAACAGATAAGTTTAGCTACTCATGAATACAATGGAAATCAAAGTAGACATCATCATCATACCAAAACTTAGAGAAATATCGGCTATGGAGATGAAACGTGTTTTCTTTCTCCGTTGCTCAAGTGAGCCGTTTTCTGTTCTCCAAACTAGTACAAAATCCTCAACGTGAATTGTCAATAATTGAATGATCATCGTGCTGAAAAATTCAGCAATAAGGTTTTTAATAACATCCTTGTCCCATAAGTTGCTACTGCATCCTTAAGTCTTTAAAAATACTGGGTTTGCCCGGGAAAAAGTTCCCATGCATCACTTTCAGTCCAAAAGCTGCCTTCCCTCTTATGTGAAGTTTTCCTTTGCTGCCCACAGGTCCACAAAGTGCTGAAATCTTCATCATTAGTACCTGAAAACATGCTAATCACATAGGTCAGCTCACTTAAAGGAAAATGGACTAAAAGTGCAAGAATTATATATTTTATCCTCAAAACTTAGCTGAAACATGGGTAAATTATGGTGCTTAGGCGTGTAAATACGCCCAACATCAGTCTGAAATGATGAACATGGGTGATCCATACAACTTTACTATCTCTTGAATGAACCACTTAGCATAATCCTCTCTTGAGTAGTTAGTCCTCAAAGGAAAGAAGTAAGCAGACATATTCATTCTATCTACAATGACCTAAATAAAATAATACCAATTCTGATACCGTGGAAGACTGGTAATGAAATCCATATTGATTGTCTCCCACTTTCACATGGGTAACTCTATATCTTAACACATGACACCAGGCCTTAAATACTCAAACTTAACTCACTGATGAACCATACATTTGGCAATAAAATTTTCCATATCTCTCTTAATATTGTTCCGCTAGTAGATTTCCTTCAAGTCATGATACATCTTAGTTGAACCTGAATGAACTGTATATATGGACTCAAAAACCTTAGACAAAATGTTTTCCCTCATCCCATCAATATCAGTAACACACAATCAAAATACCATCTCACCCAATCCCGAATGCTAAAACCTTTTATTGAGCCACTTCATCCTTAATCTGCATAAGTATGGGACCCAAAACCCGCCTATCTTTACCTCAACACCAAGAGATGATTTAAACACTTCTTGAACAATCACTTCTCCATCCTTAATGTCCAAGAGATGAACTCCCAAGTTAGAAAACCTATGAATATCCTTCACCAACCCTTTTTTCTCCCCATCCATATGACATAAGCTCCCCATGGACAACCTCCTAAGAGCATCAACAACAACATTAGCTTTACCTGGATGGTAGTGTAAACTCATTTCATAATCCTTAAGAAATTTAAGCCACCACCTCTACTTAAGATTTAATTCCTTTTGCATAAACACATACTACAAGCTTTTATTGTCTTAATTAATATCCACATGCACTCCATACAAATAATGGTACCAAATCAACAAAGCAAAACCACATTCGCCAACTGTAGATTGTGATTTAGATAATTCCTCTCATAAACCTTAAGATACATAAAAGCATAGGCCACAACCTTACCATGCTTCTTCAAAACACAATCCAGTCCTCACAGGACACATAAATAAATAGAACAAAAACATCAGTACCCTTGAGCAGGATCAAAACTGGTGCAAAAGTCATATTATCCTTTATCTTCTAAAAACTACCCTTATAAGCATCCGACCATAAAAACTTAACCTTTTTTGGGTTAATTTCATCAATAAAGCAACAATAAATGAGAAACTAGCCACAAATATCCAATAATACCCAGCCAATCCCATAAAGCTCCTAATGTTGGTTGGAGTCGTGGGTCAAGCCAATATCTTAACTTCCTTAACTTTTTGTTGATCCACCTGGATTTATTCACTAGAAATAATATGCCCCAGAAAAGTCACAACATTCAGCCTAAACTCACAATTAGAAATTTTGACATATAATTTCTAGTCCTTAAGAGTCTGCAACATAATTCAAAGGTGATTGAAATAATCCTCCTTACTCTTGGAGTGCCCCAAGATGTCATCAATGAAGACTATAATAAACAAAGAAAAAAACTACCTGAAAACCCAATTTATAAGATCCTTGAACACAGCTGGAGCATTAGTCAACTTAGATGACATAACAAAAAGTTCATAGTGACTATACCAGGTTTAAAAAAAACTTTTAGGAATATCAACCTCCTCAGTTTTCAATCGATGATAGACCGAATGGAGACCAATCTTAGAGAAACACCTAGAATCTTAAAGCTGATTGAAAAGGTCATCAATCTTAGGAAGAAGGTATGTATTTTTTAATATAACCTTATTTAGCTGACAATATTCTATTCACATCCATAAAGACCTATTCTTATTTTGCAGGAAAAGCATAGGAGCACTCCACAGAGAGACACTAGGACAAATGAACCCTTTATCAGGAAAATCTTTCAACTACTTTTTTAGCTCCTTTAATTTAGACAGAGCCATTCTATAAAGAAGAATGGAAATAGAAAGAGCATCTGACAGTAGATTAATCCCAAAGTCTATTTTCCTATTGGGAGGAATTCGAAGAAAATCCGAGAGAAACCGTAGGAAATTCATTAACCACTCGAAGAAATTACAATGAAGGACTTTCAGAATTAGAATCCTTAACCTGTAACATACAATAGTTGTATCACTGAAATAACACTCCCTAAAAGGACCTTTAGGACACCCATATCAATGGTAGGCCATGTTTAGACACTGTAGGAGGTGTTTTATGACCTTGAAATTTAGTATGAGTCATAAAGTAGACCCCATGCCAATGCCCTGCATCACATGGCCATTTATAGTAGCCACTGGAATGGCTAGGTGATTGGCATATGTCACCCACTTGGGGATAGGCAATGGATGTGCGTCACCCACTTGAGGATTGTGCAATGGGTTGTGCATCTCACACCTTGGTATGTGCCATTGATGTGCACTGTATGGCAAAGGTAAATCAACATAAAGTGCTTTGTGTTGTATTATTTAAGGGAAATAAGGTCTTTTCATCCTTCCATATCAATTTCTAAACCAATATGGATGGAATTAAAGTCCTTAATCTCGTATTAACACTCACCAAATCCCTAATTCATCTTCCTTAAACAAAAGAGAGGAAAACTAAATAGGGTTGGAGAGATTAAGCCTCAAGGGTCAAAGTTTCTCAACATTTTGGTCAATTTAAAGGTACGTGGGACTATCCTAAATCTGATGGGCATAGGTTTTATAATTTTAACAAGGTTTAAAGTTATATATATATGTAAATATAATGAGTTTTGAGAAATTGTTTTAAGAGCATCCATCATGAACGCAATTTGATAGTATTTGTCATGGGGGTTTTCCATAAGCTTGATTTACAATTTGTGCATATGTGATTTGAGTTCAAAAAATAATTTATTAATGTAACTTGTGAATTCCGATCCCCATGATGAAATTTATGGTCTATGCAGGGCATGAATTATGAATTGTTTTTAGAGCATGAATTAAAAGCTCCTTTTTGATTATGAGATTTATGTATAACCAATATTGGGGCTGGTTTATGAATGATGATAATTCTCGAGTTTTAAATGCCTCTTTAACCATTATTCATTGTAGTTTGTACACTTTAAAAAGGGATATTTCTTATGCTAAAGGATTTTTTGTCTTAACTGAAAGAAATGCATGTATTGAATAAATGAATTGTCCATTATATGTTACGATTTGTAAAGAGAGCATGTTGCATAAGTTTTCATGTGCTTCTGAAATAAGAACTCTCTTGTGATGTTTAGATTCTTTGAGTGGTCATTAATGAGCTTTTGAGTAAGATGGGCTATGGATATGATGTGGTATGAAATGAATGACTTTCAAGTCTAGGTATGAAGATACCCGGTGATGATATGCCCTTAATGAAAAAACATTTAATATTTTATAATCATGAAGCATGGTTTTAAATAACTAAAAATGGGCTTAAAGAGAGATATTATTACCCGAAGAAGACATTTGAGTGTAAGGGCTCTTTGCTGGAAATTGAGTTTTGTTGATTTGGGAGACATGATTGGCTATGGCCAATGTATACTTTCCCCTGGGGAAATATTATAATTGAATAGTATTTATGACTCGAATCCTTGCAGAAAACTTGGATTGAGGGATTCTACACTGAGTCAAGAATGGATTCCATATAGCTCGTGGGATGGTAGAAATGTAGGGTGTACCATCTAGCTCAAAAGTAAAATAAAAAGTGGAGTCATCATTATAAAAAAGTATTTCAAAGTTCAAAGTATGCCCACATGTCTTCATTTATGGTATACTAAATTGATTTATAAAAGGGTTTCACTTATGTTTTATAAAAATGTATGTTATTTTTAGAATGTCCAACGTACCAGTACTTTCGAGTATTGAACCACTATATTTTTGGTTCTGAGGCCCAGTCCCGTGGTCTCACTAATCTGTAGATTGTTATCAGACACTCGGAGTTAGTGATCCTCCCATCCTTTAGAAGGAATATTTTCCCACGTGTTTGTTTCTTTTGATTTTAGTTTATGGTCTGACCGAGGGCCTTGTCCCAATTTTAGGTAGATTATTGTTTTCAGTTCATTAGATTTGGGGTTTTTATTGGTTTATGTCCCTAATTATTAAGTTTGAATAATGGAATTAGTATGTTTCATTTATCTTTCGCACTTTATCTCTCATGGCTTATGCTTATGATAACATGCTAAGTGGTCTCGCAGGCCTTGATGGTTTGGGATGCCCGTAGCGGCTAGGACCTCAATTTGGGTTGTGACAAGGCTGGTATCAGAGTATGGTTCAAGGTCCTAGGTTCTCTATAAAGTTGTGTCATGTAGAGTCCTTTTTATGGGTGTGTAGCGCACCACACTTATAAGGATGAGGCTACTAGGCATTTAGGAACATTTCTCTTTTCTTCATGTTCTAGTTCATGCTATAGAGTCTGAATATTCACTAACTCATGATTTCCTATATTTCAAAGATTGATCATTCCTTCCTATAGATCCAATAAGTAGAACACCCTTGCTGATGATGTATGCCCTACTTATAGGATGCAAAATTGTTACAGAGCCCGTACCCCAGAATTCACTGCTACTCTAGGAGTTTCTCTAGTCCAAACTAGTCTACCTCGAGCTCCTCGGTCTGGTGTTGATCGTACCCAATCTTATCAGAGAGAAGTTTCAAATGTTAAGTTCCATTAGTCTATTCATATGATAGCTCAGCTTATGGCTTTTCTGTCTCATCGTTCTGGAGATATGAGTGTTGTGCCTAGTTTGACTACAATCACTTAGGTTAGCTAGTTTTTAAGGCTGAACCCATCCACCTTTACGGTCACTAAGGTTGAGGTGGACTCCCAAGGGTTTACTAATAAAATGGAGAAAATATTCATAGTCATGCATACTAGTAAGGTTGAAAGGGTTGAGTTGGTAGCCTACTACTGAAGGACATAGCTAACTAGTGGTACAATGAGTGGGAACACTTGATGGGTTAGGATGTAGAACCTTCTATATAAGGTGAATTCTTAGAGGCCTTCCTGGACCGTTTCTTTTCTTAGGAGATGAGGGAAGCAAAAACTAAAGAATTTGTTAATCTGAAACAAGTAAAGATGACCGTTAAATAATATGCATTGAAATTTACCCAACTATCCTGTTATGCTTTGGAATTGGTGGTCAATATGAGGGCCCGTACGAGAAAGTTCACAATTTGTCTGTTAGATGTTTGGTGTTAGAATGTAACGGGGCAATGCTGAATAAGGACATGGATATTTATAGGATATCCATACATATGCAGCAGGTAGAAGAGAAGAAGAAGAGACAAGCAGAGGTAAGGGAAAAATAAAGACAGGCTAAGAGATATAGGTCTGTAGATCAGAATGTTAGTTAGAATTAAGGTGATAATTAGGATAAGAAATGGTCTAAGAAGAAATTTTGTAGCAATGATTAGTCCTCAGCTAGTGCATCTACACCCAGGCCTATAGGGGAGCATCAGTTTCAGTCAGAGGATAGGGCCAAATATCAGGGTACCCATTCCCACGGGCGTGTAGCCCAGCCGTTCAGGCTATACCCCCATCGTGGCAACTGCGGGAGGAATTATCCTGGGAGGTGAAACTACGTTGAGTGTTTTTGTTATACTTATTGTTAGCCAGGCCATCTCAATAGGGAATACACCTCATCTAGGGGCCATGTAGGAGGTGTTAAGTCCATAACTAATTCCACAACCCCTCTACCTAAGGGTACTATTTCTGCTATTGGAGGTAAATGCAACCGGTTGTATTCTTTGTCTACCCACCAGGATTCATAGGCTTCACCAGATATTATTATAGGTATGTTACAGATTTTATCTCGCGATATATATGTGCTACTAGATAAAGGGTTTACCTTGACTTATGTGACCTCTTACATGGCAGTTTGTTTTGGTTTTGAGCCCAAAGATATTTTAGAACCTTTCTCTATTTCCACCCTTGTTGGTGATTCTATTTTGTCTAAGAGAGGTCATAGAAATTGTGGGGTGTATATTTCTCATTGTGATACTATGACTAATCTTGTAAAACTAGACATGATTGATTGTGATGCTACTCTTGGAATGGATTGGCTCTATTCATGTTTTGATATATTAGACTGTAGAACTAGAAAGGTCACCTTCTCTTTTCCTAGTAAGTCAGTGATAGAGTGGGAGGGATAATCTTTTGCTCCTAGGGGAAATTAATATCTTATCTTAGATCCCGTAAGCTTATATCTAAGGGTTGTTTGTATCATCTTGTTTAGGTCAGAGATTGTAGAACTGAAAGTCCTTCCCTCCAGTATGTTCTGGTAGTTAATGAATTTCCAAAAGTCCTTTCTAATGACATCCCTAGGATACCACCAGATAGGGATATAGATTTTGGCATTGACCCATTGCTGGACACTCAGCCTATATCTATACTGACATACAGAGTGATTCATGCAAAATTGAATGAGTTAAAAGAACAAGTTAAAGGATCTTCTTGAAAAGGCTTTATTCTTCCAAGTGTCTCTCCCTAGGGTGATCCTTTTCTTTTCATTTGTAATAAAAACATCTCCCTTCGTATGTGCATAGACTGCCATCAGCTGAACAAAGTCACTGTTAAAAATAAATACCCTTTTGATGTTGGGTGTATTTATGCATTCTAGCCTATTTAGCCTTGTTTTGTGGATGATTCATATGATTAATGGGTTGAGAATGATATAAATTAGAATTTTTGTTTCCAAATGTGTGTTTATAATGTTTAATGGTGGTTTCACAAGAGTTTTGATTCAAATTGATCAATTAGAAGTCAACCGAGAAAAGTAGTGTAACTACCATAAGCTAGGTATTTTTCTAGTCTATTGTGTTGGGTTCTAATGTGTTTTAATTAGTTTTGAAGGTTGTTATTATGTATTTGTATGTGAAAAAACTTTTTTATAAGGTTCAAGGGTCAATTGGATCAATCCAAGGGTCAAAACAATGAGTTAAAGCTCAATATGAATTTAGCCTATGCTTATCTCTTGTTTCTAGTTCACCGTTGGAGATGTTGTGTTGGTTTGAGCTCTAAATTGTTGTGTTTAATGATATATGATGCCTTTTTAATGGATTATTATGCTATAATAAGGATATAAAAGCTTTAAATCAAGTTGTAACAACTCAAAATGGATCAAAAATGACCATGGAAGCACAAGACGCAAGCTGGATGCAATTTGGACCCCTGAAATGTTTTGGGCGCATGTGGAGTGTGATATTTGGAAAATGGATGCGTAGTTCACACCATTGGATTCATAAGGGGACTAAATGGTGAAAAACCACATTTCGGAGTCGTGTAAATTTGCAATTGTCCAAAAACAGTAGCTCAACACGATAACAATACTTAGCGGAGTGGACCAAAATTTGGAGAAAAGTGGACAGTGATGGCATTTGACACTATGGCGCAATGCGTAGAGGAACAAAATGGGGATAATTATATACATCTTAAGTAAAACGACGTGTAAACCTAATCCAAGTGGGGTGATGAATTGTACACTATAAATATAACGTCCCAAACTCCGTTTTAAACATCTTAGAACCCCCAGATCGCTTGGAACAAATTTGGAGGCTAGCACTTCCTTTTAGGATTTTATTTCTTTAATTTATATTTATTTATGGTTTTAATCATTCATACAATTATTTGGATGTTGATTATGGCTATGAGTGGCTAAAAACTCTCTTTCCGGGGTTAAAGCCAAGAACATGAGTACGATTGTTTTGAATTAAGTTCGTTTGATTTTCTTATCATTATTGGTTGTTTGTTTATTCATGTTTTAAATATTTTATGGATTGATCTCCCGTAAAATTCATATATTTTGAACTTTTGATCTCGGTAGAGGGAATAGGGAGATAAAATATATGAATGAACTTAGCAACTAGGACAGAATTGTACTTAGATGCCTTACTTGATTCAAACGTAGGATGATAGCTTTAAAATACTTAATTGAATCATTACATCCCCTTTTAACGATGCAATTGTAATTTACATATTAGGTAAAAGATTAGAGGCCGAGAGACCATGATCATGAAACTAACCATATGAATCAACCACCAAGATAAGCAAGTTAACGAATGAAGTTCAATAACATAGTATGATTGTTCAAAGTTCTTTAACCCTGAGTTTTCTCCTATTGATTGTTCCAAGACTTTTACTTATGCCTTTTTAAATTTAATTCCAAGTTACAATTTCAAAACTCTCTTTTTGGTTATGCTTGCATCAATTAAATCTAAATTGTGAACTAGAATAGAATAGTTGTTAGATCAAGTCTCTGTGGGATCGATACTTGACTTTCATTAGGCCATTTTACTACTTGATAAGACCACGCACACTTGCGTGTGTGCTTGGACGCTATCATGTTTTTGGTGCCATTGCTGGGGACATGAAATTTGGCAACTGTTTATTTTAGTTTTATTTTATGATTAATTTGGTGTTTTTACGCTTGGTCTTGGTTTTGTTTTTGCAGAAAATAGGTTTTCAAAGAAGTAAGCTAGCAAGGGATCGGGAGTTGGTTGAACAAAACCTGTTACCCAAGCAACTTTACCATCAAAGATAGAGAGAAACAATCATTCTCCCTCATATTCCTCAAATCGCAGAAGGCCAAGAAAATCCTGCAGCTATGGCTGAAGAACAAGCAGCACGTAGGATAGTTCGGGAAGTAGCAATCCTACTCCCAACAAAGCTGACCTCACCTTTTCAAAAACCAGCTGCTGGAGGGAGGTTTGAGGTAAAAAACAATATGGTACAACAGTTGATCAGAAGTGGATAGTTCACCAAGCTGGCACATGAAGATCCACAAGTCAACTTGCAGAATTTCATTGAGCTCACTGTCACATTTATTTTGATAGATGTGAATACTGATTACGTGAGGATGATACTCTTCCCTTATTCACTTATTAGGAAAGCTTGGGAAATCTAAAAAGTGGATGAATTCTGAGCCAGCGAATTAAATCACATCATGGGACAGCTTGGCTAAAAGGTTCCCCAGCAGATTCATCCCGTCTGGCAAGACTGTGAAACTTCGTAGTGAGATAGTGAGATCTAAATAAAGACCATAAGATAAAATCTATCATGCTTGGGAATGGTTTAAGGCACTTCTTCGGGATTGTCCACCTCACCAACAGTCCAATGAGGTACTTGCTCATACTTTTGTAGAAGCACCTGATCACAATATAAATATTTTTGCTAGATTCAGCCATAGGTGGTCAAGCATTGGAGCTAACTTATGATGAGCTGTACACCTTATTGAACCACATCGTACAAGAAAATCTAGAGTGACATTATGATTCTAGGAGTGCCACAAATAAAGTTACAAGTTTGTTGGAGTTAGACTAATAGACCACTTTATTAGCTCAGGTTACGACATTGCAAAATATGATAAACACGTAGTTCAGCAGCCTAAAATTAGGAGCGTCGCAGCCTACTGCAGCAATAAATACAGTTCAACAAGATGCAGGTTGGTGTGAAATTTGCGAGAATAGTAACTATTCTGCGACCATGTGTGCTTTAAATACAAAATCAATAATGTATGTGGGAAATGCACAATGACCAAATTATGGTAATTCCTACAACATAAAGTGGTAGACTCATCCTTAGAGCGCACAACAACAACAAATTTCACAGCCACAAACCCAAACTAATCAGTCAACTAGAAATATAGAAGAGATGTTGAAGCAACTTTTAGATAATCAAGAACAGTTGACTGCGGACATGAAAAATCAGCAAGCGGCCATAAGAAGTTTAGAGTTGCAGTTGGAGAAATTATCACAAGAAATGAATACTAGACCATAAGGTCATTTGCCAGTAAATACAAAAAATCTAAAGCAGTTTATGGTACTCACTTTAAGAAGCAGTAAAGAGCTTCAAGGAGAACCTCCCAAGGCAACAAAGGAGGTAGATGATGATGTGGTGACCCAACAGGTAAATGACAGGGTTTCTAAAAAATCAAGAAAGTCAGAGTACTTGAAAGAAAAGGTTGTTGAACCAGAAGTGAAGAAGACATTACCACTACCTTTCCCTCAGAGGTAAATTAAATCGAAGGAGTACGAAATGTTTAAGAAGTTCTTTGACACGTTCAGAGAGCTTACATTAAAATTACCGTTGTTAGATATTTTACAGGGTATGCCTAAGTACCCTTAATGGTTTGGGATGGCCGTCGTGGCCAGGGCCTTAGTTTGGGTCGTGACATTACCCAAACTAGATGATACAAACATCCATTTGTAATCATTTTATGAGCTCTAAGATAATAGATAAACCTTTCTTTGAGTACTAAGGAACTCCACTCCCATTCTAATACCAATTCACTATGAAAATGGAAATTAACCTTTCGGATCCTACAATCCAGAGAAGGATAGCACAAATAAAGTCAATCCATACCCAAGATAACATTAAAATTAACCATATCCAACTCTATCAAATCCACCAGTGTCTCCCTATGAAAGATGGACACCACACAACCCCTATAGATTTTTCTAGCAACTATTGAATCACCCATCGAAGTAGAAACAAAAAAGTGGTCAAGATTATATTCAAGACCAAAACCAAAATGTACAACCACATAAGCGGTCACATAAGATAGGGTAGAATCCGGATCAAGCAACCAATAAACATTATGGGAAAAGAGATATGACACAACAGTAACAACATCTGGGGATGCCTCAAATTTCTAACGAGTTGTAAGTTCATAGAGATAATTATAGCCAGTGCCAGTACCAGAAGTAGCGCCCTTTGGTGCAGGAGATGAAGACGTGGCAACCAAAACTTTATTAGCTATAGTGGAAACCCTGAATGAAGGACAATCTCGTTGTATATGACCAAGATGATCAAAATTATAGCACCGATTTCTCCCCTCCTCATAATATCCACAATGAAGCTGTCCACAAAAATGACAACGAAGATAAGGTGGGGCTGACTGAGCTCCACTGGCCTGAGACTGCGCATCCTGTGACTTAGGACCACTGCTAATGTGAAAACAACAATAACCTAAAGGCTTATGATAAAGAGCACTAGCATAAGAATGCGAATTTCCCCAATTCTTCTTCTTAGTCCACTATTTACCATCTCTCCTACTATTTTGCTGACCTTTACCCTGTTATGAATAGGTAAACTTCTTATTCTGCTTCTCTCCCATCTCTACCTATTTTTTCTTCTCATCCTCCACCTGCTGCATATAAACCACTAGCTTGGAGATGTCCATATCATTGTTCAACATCGCAACCTTACACTCCAATACCAAATCACGAGACAACCCAAAAGAAAACTTCCTTATTTTGGATCTCATGTTAGCCACGAACTCCAGAGCATAACGGGATAACTGCTGAAATTTCAATGCATACTATCTCACACTCATCTTCTCTTGCTTCAAGTTCACAAAATCTTCAGCCTTAACTTTCCTTAACTTCTGAGGAAATAAGTGATCAATAAAGGCCCCTAAAAAGTCATCCCACATAGCCTGCTTAGCATCATCACCATTCATAGCTTCCTACTCCTCATACCACTGATAAGCTACATCTTTTAACTGATACGCAACAAAATCTATACCCTTAGAATCAGTAGTATGCATCACCCTAAAAATATTCTTTATCTCTTCAATAAACCCTTGAGGATCCTCCTCAACCTTAGGTCCTATAAAGGTTGAGGGGATTCAACATCATAAACTAGCCAACCGGAGTGACCTCAGATGAATCAGTAACAGAACTAACATGATCATGCTAATGAGACTGTGATGCCACTAATTTGAAAAACATACAAATTGACTGTTGGAACTCCATATTAGAGATATATCCTGAGGCGACTGAGCATAAGTGTCACTAGACCGAGAAGCTCGATGAGGACTAGTAAGGACCATTGGAACCCTACGTAGAGTGGTACAATTAGGATCAAGGACCCTAGATAGGGTATACACTTCAAAAATAGGGTGAGTCCCCTCCACATTCTCCTCAGGTGGAACAGAGGTTCCAGTAGAGTTTCTATGACAGTTAGATCTTTGGGGAGGCATGATCTGAAACACAATGAAGCCAAGAGCTAAGAGAAGTTTCATAACACTAGACTCTATCCAAAAAGGAAAATATTCCTAAATGTCTTGTAGCCTCCCCCTTATAAGTATGGCATGCTACTCATGAAAGGGACTCTACTCGATGTGGTTTTGTGGAAACCCAATGACCCTGAAACATTCTCTGATACCAAGATTGTCACAACCTGAACCAGAGTCTAGTCATGACAGGAATCTCAAGACCACCATAGAACGGAGATCACCTCTTTATCCTAAAATCAAGATTACAATAATCATAAAATTAAAGCAGAAGCCAATCAAACTAATGATAATTGAAATATGAATAGATGAATCAAATGACGGTTCAAAGAATTCAAATAACAATACACCATACTTGTCCATAATAGCCTCTAAATCTAGAATAACAACTAAGTTGGAACATGCCCTCGATGATGATGACAAAAATAAAATCCAATAGTACTAAGTCAATAAAAGAAATCAGTGAAATGACAGAACCTTCCAAAGGATGAAAATTCACCAATTTACAGAAACTCAACGAATGCATTATACCACCTAATACTGCATATGAGGAATAAAAAATCATTCGAACCTTACATCATGAAATGATATAGCATCCAAGGAAGGTCAGTGGGATAAGAACTAGCATGTAACCCAAATAGTAAGGATAAAGTAATGCAATTACCAAAATCCATCCTTAAAACATATCCATCATATTTATATACATATAAATAGGATGTCAGGATAGCGACAAGGGTCATGAACACGAGTGTTTAAAGATTTAACCTGAACTGTGTTGCTTGATCTGTCCTAAAGGCATCCATATGCTATATGAGTTCAGCTCCCCTACTAAAAGGGACTTTATGTGTGTTAGCCGTACAAATTAAGAAAACATCGAGGGAAAGCTAATTTTACCAAGGCAATAGCCATCCCAAAAAATATATATCAAGTGTGCACCAGGAACACGGTCATATAGACCCCCAATACCGACAACGGGGTTTTCAGTGTTCGTTCCCCTAGAGTTACACCTTCACAGTGAGCTACACAATTCCTTTTAATCCCAAATTAAAACAATTTTCACATAAATGAATCCATTAACCCAGGAGTCATTCATTAAGGCATTTACCACTTGGTATAGTCATACCAATATGCTTGCAAGCTAATATATTTATGCCAAACCAAAACTCTTTGACAAATTAGACCCGTTAGTTCTATTTAAAATCCAAAACCAAGGTAGCCATGACCATCCAAAACCATTTTTATTCATTTATCCTTTAATGCAATGCATTGTATTAAAAAATAAGTTAAAACATGAAATTTTCCATATTCAAAATCAAGTTTATAAAGTGGATTAAGGTTAATGCAATTATCAAGTCAAAATTCCATCAACTTGGGAAACGCCATGTCCCCCATTCCAAGAATTTATACCATGCATCAATCCAGTCCCAAAAGCATCAATTTAAAGCATGAATAATCAATTTAGAACACGGGACAATAAACTCACAAATTGAATCACATGAAAATCCATTCAATTAATCCCACAATGTAAAATTAAAGTTAGGGAAACAAAACTTGCCTGAAATACACAAGAAATTGAAAATAATTCAATGTTTTGAGCTCGGATGATGAATTCACTACAAAACCTTTGAATGTTCTTGGGTTTTGAGATTGACAGAGAGAAAAAGAATGATTTGATCTTTGTAAGCTGAATGGAATAGGGTTATTTTATGTTATAAAATCATATAAGAGGTAAAAAGACCAAAAACCCCTCATCCCAAGTGAAAAAACAAAATTGAATGAATTTAAAACATCAGCATGGCACGTCATTATCGCGGAGGTAGCCTTCGTACCACGCCAATATTATGGAGATTAAACTCCATGACACAACCTTATCATGGAAGGTTACTATCTTGGGGTCCCAAAATGACCCCCTAACCCCTTTCAAAAAATTTGAGACTTTCCTCAAACAAGCTTTTTACATCCCTAAACATAATTCAAGTCAAAAATTGATATTTCACATGCAAGAGGGTCAAAAATAAAATGATCAAATTTTAAGGAGTCTTACATATAAGTGACCCAATTCTAAACAAAAGAGAGTAAAAATATAACACAGAAAATGTGAGATTTGATCCTTGAGCTCAATTCTAGAAAAAAGAAACAAGACAAATGTGGGACATGAAACTTCTATTTTATTTGTAAAGATGAACCCAATAAATAATGTACTACATGACTTTTAAACTTTCCTGCACACATATATTTAAGTATTTTTTAAAAAATATGAAGTTATTATGCATGGTCTAGGGAGAAGACAATTTGAGTTCACGTGAACCCATGCCCCAACATATAGATACATTCCTGCTGCCAACTTGCCAAATATCTAAAAAATATCCTTCCTACTAACATTGTATAAGGTTATTTTGAGTATTATATTTTTGATGTGTTAAAATATTTGGTATTGCGATTCGCTCGGTTCAGTGATAGTCTCCGGTGCCGGCCATGCCTAGGAAATCGACTTGGGGCGTGACATATGTGGAAACATTTGAAACATGAAAACTTAATATAATGAAACCACTTCATTAACAGATAAGAGAAGACATAAGTTGTCCCATAGACATGTAAAGTAAAATTGAAAGTAATATATATCTGATAGCTAACGACTATTTATGAAGTCTCTAAACAGATAAATCAATGTTTATTAGGACAAGGACTCAATATACCTTAACAAAAGAACTAGGCCAACATAACTAGATTAAGCCTTCCGAAAAGATAGAGAGTTCACAAATAGCTGAAATGGGCAAACGTAGAGATGTGTTAGGAAACGTGGGGACATCAATTAGAATCAATAATTAAATGTTGGAATAGATGTCATAACCTACATAAAATTTATAAATAAATCACGGGTTATGTGGGTCCGATCAACACCCGATAGACTATGCACCAATTCATGTTTGTTGCATGGATCAGTATGTTATGTATATAATAGTGTGAAAAGTATACTAAATAATCCTCATTTAGGAAACATGAACATCAGTCTAAATTTATGGAATGATAATACATAATTTCGCAAACGTAGTTTCAGGTAATAAGCCCCTTATGACTCACACCTTTCCGATTACCATCTAATTCTCTTTAGCCCATATTATATTAAGTTCAACAAGCATCGCAGTTGTCCCATTGCCATCCCTACAGAGAGTTGAGGAAGAACCTTGATTTGATCACTGACTTGTTCTATTAAACCCTTGGGAGTTACAGTTAGGGAAATGAATGAGAAGAATTAAGAGTGTGTTTGGTATGAATAATAACATTTTTTGGAAAATGTTTTCAAATTTTCTGTTCTTTGGTTGGCCTAAATATTTTTAAAAATGTTTTCCAAGTCAACTTATTTTCCTCAAATCTAAGGAAAATGACTTCCCTTCAAAAAGTAAAAAAGAAAATATTTTCCAAAACTCTCTTTCAATTTCACTCTTAAATTGAAATGTTCATACAACTCTCAAAATGATTTATCCCTACTCCGACACCCAACCATTCCCCCACCCCCTACCACACCCATCCAAAAAAAATATTTTAATTTTTTTCTTGTCTAATCCCCTATCCAAAACCAAAACCCCTACCCCTTCCCCCCTACAAAAAAAAATCAATTTAATTTTGAATTCAATTTTTTTCTTACTCCCCTACCCCTCACCCTCCCCCACCCTACCAACCCCCTCCCCCATCCCTGTCTCAAAAAAATTAAATTTTTTAAATTTTTTTTAAAAAAAGATTAATTTTTTCCTTACCCCACCCTCACTCCCATACCCCTACCCTGATCCCCACCCCTACCACCCCCATCTAAAAAAAATATTTCAAATTTTTATTTTACCTCATCCCCTACCACGGAACTCAAACCCTTTCTCCTTACAATTTTTTTTTTAAATTCAAAATTTTTTCTTAACCCCCCTAGCCCGACTCCCCCATCCCTACCACCAACCCCTCCCCCCTTCTCCCTTAAAAAAAATAATTCTTTTTTTAAAAATATTTTTTTCTTACCCACGTTTATTCCCCTCCCCGACCCTCCCTTTACTTGCCGCCCCCTCCCCCCCCCTACAAAAAAATAAAAATAAAATAAAATTATTTTTTAGAAAAAATATCACAATTTTTTATTGTCGCACCCCTGCCACCTATTTTGACAACCCAACCCCTACCAACCGGCCCACTTCTCCAAATAAAATTAATTTATTTATTTAAAAAAAATCAAAACTTTTTTCTTATTCCACCTTTCTTATCCTATTCGTTCTTACTGTTTTATATACAAATAATTTTAGAAACATCTACTTACCCAATTTGAACAATGAACACAAGAATATAAGTAGAAAACAACTTATTTTGCTAGAAAACGTTTTCCTCCTCCAAATCGAACACACCCTAAAAAGGTGTTTTTTGGGGTTAAAATTATTTTTCTAAAATATATTTTTAGTCTTAGCTAAACACTAAAATATATTTTCTGGTTTTTTTTCATTCACCAACAAAACACTTGAAAATATTTTCCAAAAACTATTTTTCAATCACCAACAAAATATAAGGAAGCAAGTAAGAAACCAACTTGTTTTTCATGAAAAATATTTTTTAGAAAAATATTTTGCATGAAAAATATTTTTCTTCATACCAAAATACACCCTAAGTCGATATATGTTAGAGTACGTGCCCTAATAATTGCCTATTTTAACATGGCAATTTGCTATCAAAGGAATAGGTTGACTGACGTGATCCTATCTAGTTAAAACAGTAAGTAATTGCATAATGATGTTTACGTGGAAAACATCCGGATCAAAGATTTGTAAAAAACCATGACCTGTATCTCTACATGATTTAATCCTAACTCTACTAAACAATTGATCCTCAACAATCAAAAAATTACAAGACTCTTGTAATCAAGGAATTAAACTCTTAACTCCTATTTCTACAAAGCACAAACTCCCCAAGGTGTGTGTTTCCAAGTCTTCGAGTTCCCCAACTTGAAGACAAAGCTACTAACCCATTTTATACTTTACTGAGACAAGAAAACATTAAAACTCAATAACCAATCTAACACATAAAGTCCAAGACTCCTTAACTCTAAGTAATAGGAACAGGTTCAACTTTGACTGCTTCAAGCTTTGGAACTTCCCAGGTAATTTGTCGATATTTTGCTATCTTTGTAAGTGCATGAGTAACGGAATGATTTAATCCCTTGACACATAACAACTCTTCAAAGAATCCTTCAACTTCCTTAGTCTTCTACTTTTCTTCGAACTCTTTAATTTAACAGAGTTTGTTGTCAACTAAAAGTCCTTCTTTGAGTATAACTCCTTGCATGGGTAAAACTCCTTCTTCAACTTGAAATCCTCATTTAAGAAAAAATATTTCTCTTCAGCTTATCAATACGGTGTTGTATTCAACTAAAACTTCTTCTTTATCACACGTGATTATGATTACATTGAGAATGCTTATCCGTTCCTGACTTCAAACAAATTATTTTGTGTCTTCTAGTGAGATCAACTTCTGTCTTCATGTTCTTGGACTAGCTTGAGTAACATGTTTCATTTATATGTATATCATCAAAACTTCATTTACCTAACAAATTTCCCCTTCTTGGTGATGACAAACTTTAAGTCCCTAAAATACTTATTCTAGAAACAACACTAAAAAGTGAACCCAATTAAGCATTAGGTTCTAAACATTGCACAACTCGTCTTCCTCCTTTTGACATCATAAAAAATCTTGTTCAAGAGAAGCCAAGACAATAGGATCTTTTAATAACTCATGTCCACTTAGACTATCACTAAAACAGTTAGAATATGAAAGACATGACACATAATGTATTTAAATTCTATAAGGACTGAATATTAAGAACAAAAATAGCTATTTTATTAAATTTCTATGATATAACATTGAATAATCACTTCAAACTAACATGTAGAAACATCTACAACATTAAGAACAACAAAAAAACTAAAGCTCTAAGGGTTGGAAGAGAAGGAAGGAATAAATGGAAGTAAATGTGTCAGCCTTCAAACAATATCCATATTCTCAGCTTGTTCACGAGAAAGTTCAGCTTTAAAAGAATCAATTTGAGCCTGAAGCAAGGCCTTCTCATCATCATGTTCAGCCTGAGCTACAATTATTGTAGCATTCTTCTTAGCAAGAGCATTTCTTGCAAGTTTAAGAAGAGTATCTACATTCCTCATAGAAATAGGTAAGTCCATGTGTTCCACTATGCCAATGACATCCTTTGTGGTCTGTAAGGACCACACTAGTACAAGTACTGAGTAATCCTTAAAAACTGGTGCCAGTTGGAACTCGTAAGGTAGAGAATGTCCCTTTTTATCTTTAATGAGGACCCTCTACATGTTTTTGATCATGAGTCTGGGAAAATACATTTTGACTTTAATATCCAAGAGTTCCATGAGAGTCAGATCAAGAAAATTTTTCTCAGTGCATTTTTATTTAGTAGGGGATCATCTTATGCATGACATCAAAATAAATTTGATGTAGAGGAGACATTTCTCTTTTAAAAACTCTATGATGTTGACCAAAATTTGGGTTACCACAGATTTTTCTTGAGATTTCCAAGGCAAAAGGTAGATTATCCATAAGGGTCCATTCTAGTTTCACCTAATGACCCCATCCCCCAATGGAAATCTAAAATCCTAGCCAAATCATCTACAACCAAGGTTATAGACACCCCTCACAGTTAAAGAAAGCAAATCACCACATTTAATCCCTTTGGTGTAACACTCATACACCTCAGATTTACCAAAATTCCTTTGAACAATACCTTAAAGGAACATGTTAGTATACCCCTGGACAACAAATTTTTTCAATAAAACTACCATGGTAGGACCTCCATAACTAGCCATTACCCCACCCCTAGTAAGTTTTCTTCTTTGGAAGTGGAGAAAATAATCCACCTTGGAATCAATAGGCTCAGGAATCTCCTAAATGTCAAAGTCCTCATCAGACTTAGGAGATACAGTAGGAGTGGAGTCATACTTAGAATTTTCTAACAAAACAGGTGTAGGAGCTCATTTCTTAGAACTAGAAGAAGATTTTTTCTTAGAGGATTTTGAGGGGAAGGGGATGTTGACTTTGTTTTTGTATCAGGAGTGGAGTGAGGAGGTCTAAAAGAAGAGAGATTAGGAATATAGTTTTTGTTCTCCCCTTTCTCACAGAAAAAAGTAATACATCTTAGAAGGAAGAGGGAGGTAAAGGAAAAAGTGGGATAGATTGTGTCTTTTTATAGTCTTGAAGTGCCTCATCCATAGAAGCCTCCTCTTGGCATTTTTTGTTGTGAGTGTAAGAAGTTTTAGGTGAGACAGAGAATGAGTATGGTTCATTAGGTATTTCAAGCTCATCAACAATAATGGGAGTGGAAGATTGTTGACATTTAAATTAAGATCTGGCTTTCCCAAGGATCAGATTTGCAAAGGGAATATCATCAGTGTCAATGATATTAAGAGGGACAACATTAGTAACCTTAAAACTTGAGGTGGTAGAAGTAGGTGAATTTATACAAAACCTTGAAAATAGGTTTTGGAAATTTATCCAAGCAGCAAAATCAAAGAGTTTTGGGGAGATGCTTGGAGGAATATGAAAAAAGGTGTTTTCAGTGCTGTGAACCACTAATTGTGTGGATGGTATTTAACTAGATGGATGAGATGTTTATATGTCGGAAGATTATGAAGAGGAAGCCATTGAAGCAATAAAGAGGAACACACTATTTGTAGGGAGGAAAAAGAGATGTGTGGATGCTAGGATTTGGTTTAACAATTTTGGTTTAAATAGTTGAGTGAATTGGAAGAAGAAATGCAAAGATGTAGGAGTAATGATGATAGGTGCACAGTTCTGATATGAAAAGACTTGGCAGGCAATGATAGGAGAGCTGAAGGTGCTGGTAATCTCTTTTTGAAAAGAGGAGCTCTAGGAATTTGGCGGTTACATATTTAATTAATTTTGTGACCAAGTAAACTTAGTTGTTTCATCATTCTAATTTAAAATTAATTTAAGATAATATTATACCTGGAAGATTTTAAATCATAGCCATCATTTTTTAGGGATCTAGTACCGCTGCATAATTCAACACAATTTGTCAGATCAGTCAAAATCTTGAAATTAGAACACATAATTCAATGTGCAAGACTAAATTATTCAACATTTTAGCTTAGGGCAAACCAAGAATAGATAGCTCTAGTCAATCATTGGAAGAAGTTCATGTAAGCGTAATCATCCCTAATTCTAATCTATTCTTTTCATAGTACTCTCAACTAAATGCCTCAGCAATTTGATCTTTCATAAAACATAACATGATAGAAACACGACCTTCCTCAACATTGTCTTTCATAGACTAGTGTCTAATATTAATAAGATGTAGTACATATAAGTTTGCAAATTTTATGGCACTTGTATCTTCACAAAAGGCATGAGCACATCCTACATTTATACAAAAATCCATGAGTTGTTTCTTGATCTACAACAGTTAGGCACAACATGAATTAGAAACAACACATTCAACCTCATCAGTAGAAAGAGATACTGAGCTTTGTTTCTTAGTGGATTAGGTTGTCAGACATGATCCAATAAGATGTGTGTGTATATATATATATATATATATCCTGCAGTGCTTTTCTTGTCTACAAAATACCCTGCTTAAACAACATCAAGGTAACCTACCACGTTGGTGTTTTACTCCCTTCAAGAATCTTTACACTTTATTTGAAGATTACTTAGGTGTTGTTGATGAATTAGTATCTTAGATTGTTCCCCCTATCACTATTCCCTTAGCTTTAACAGTCATTTGGACCAGGTGGCATAACTTATTTCTGTGCAACTCATCAGTTTTACAGCTATCCATTTTTCTTTTTCTGCTTCTTACATCAGTCCACAAGAATTCACATAAATCAAGTTCAAGTACTAGATAACACATATCAAATTATTTTCAATTGAAGGAAGCCAATCTTACTCCCCCCTTACTCAAACACTACATATCTGAAAAACTTTTGTTTTGATTCTCTAAAACTTTGTATCCTTTTTGCATATAAATCTACCTTCTTAGTGAACGGATTTTTGTTCTCTTTCAGTCTTATGCCTTTAGGAAGCTTTAGCCATGTACTAATTTTTCTTGACTCCTTTCACTCTTACCTATAAAACAAATTAGGGGTTAACTTTAAGAACACAGAAAAGCTTGGGTCCTTTCTTGTGAGAAAAAGGATGAATTAGGTTTCGTTTAGACCAATAAGGCAACAACTTGTGTGATCGGTTTCTTTGATTGGTTTTGTTATTTACTTTATTTATCTGAGATCTTATGAAATCTGATTTCTTTGCCAGATTTGTACTTCTGGATCTACATTTATTATCAATTGGACACTCAGTAGTGGGATGTCCAAGTTTGCCACAAATGTAGCATAAATCATTAGGGACAGTGTAACTATTGAAAAATCCTAATATGGCCTTTCATTGTGTTTCCTTTCACCCAATTAATGAACAATTCTTGAGGATTTTGTCCATCAATTTTCCCTTTCAAAATCAAGTTTCAGCCTAGCTATTTCTTGGCTTAACCTATCTACCTTTTATTTTTCATTATTACATTCATATTTAATCTTGGTCAACTCAAGATCAAATCTTTTTTGTTCATCACTTTCCACATTTTTCCCTTTTCAGAAAGAGTCAGTTTTAAAATCTTACATTGAAGGTTCAAATTTGAGGAATCAAGTTGACTAACTTGTTCCTAGAGAGAACTCTTTTCCTTGTCAACAATATTTTTGCAAATTTCCATATCAATTAGGTCAAACTTGAGACTTTTAAGAATTTTGAATAGTTTATCCGTATCAAAAGTTAATTCTTCGAAGTCATCTATTAAGGCAATCATCAGAGAAATAAGTTATAATAACCCAAATTTTTATAAGCTCCATTTAGCTCCTAGTGTGTCATGGTTCAAATTTAAAAGTGAATAAATCTTGATACGTGTAAATTTTTTTAGCTCTAGACCAACCAATGGGTAGATAATTGAATTAGTTTTCCAATGATACCAATTTTGCCTTAATCCGATATCCGGGAGAGAAGTTATGACCATTTTAGTAAATAGCAGTGGCTCACCGCGATAATTCTGCGTCGCGGTGTCGGAAAAAATGGTAATTTTCCTATTTCTAGTAACCCACCATGATAGGCCTGTGTTGCGCTAAAAATTATGGTGGAGCGGGTACCGTGTCGCAAAGGGGTGCATTTTCGCACTCGTCCTTTTCCAGTGAGGCAAGGCGATTTCACCGCGTCGTGGTGATGGACCAACCGGGGCTCATCCTTTTTCCAGTGAGCCACCGTGATAATCCCACTTTGATACAAAGGGCAAAATCACATCCATCATTTTTCCAGAATGGCACCGCGATAAGCACTGCATCGCTCCGTGTGCCAAAATTAGGATTCTAGTTTCAGAAGTTGATTTTAAAGGGTAGTTTAGTCTTTTTCCAAACCCCTCAATTCATGAAAAACACAAGAGTTAACCTATCCTAAGCACATTATATTCCTTATTCATCAAGTTTCTCTCAATGAAACCCTAGATCTTCAAAACTTAAATACCATAAAAATCCAAATTCCACTATTCTTTTTCCAAGATAGTTCTAAATTCAAGGTTTCCAGATTCAAGAATTCCAAAAATCAATCTTTAAAAGAACAAATAGGAATCCAAGATCACGTTTCTTCCTCAATTTCATCGATTAAGGTATGTGGGGTTATGAACAAGAGTAATCCTTCCACCCTTATGCCCATAACTAGTTTTTAATTACAAATTTACTCAATTTTGTATGACTACACATGAATTTCAATTTAGGGTTCATACCCAATGATTATTATTTGAAGATTATGCTATTACAAGTGATTTGAATGATGATTTGCATATTTATTTCTACATATCCATGCGTTTGTCTTGTTTCTACATATATAGAATGAATTAAATGGCATTATTATGATTAGAATTGTGCAAAAACCCTATGATTTTTAATATTGACTATGATTCATGATGATTTGCGTTGAGTTGTACATATGGGTTATTAAGACCTAGCTTTGACATTTATAATCCAAGAAATTTTGCTTTTAAGCATCCCATGATATGTTTATGATCAGTTTTGAAATAAAGATTTGATCTTTTGACCTTTATCTAAAGATATGGAATCCACTTATAGCTTAAACTTCAACTTTAAACAAACAAATAGATACACAATTAGCTTTCAGTATAAATCATTATGACTTTTAAAGTAGATTTCCTACAGAATGAACATACAGATTAAAGGGAGTAGTATTTAGCACCGAGCGAAGTTTGGGTTTAGCGCATCATACTTTCCTAGAATTACATGACAACATAGGTACAAATTTAGTTATTTCCATTTCTATATGGATGACAGTTACAGATGCGATAACTTAGCTTAGGTTATACTCCCTGGCAAGAGTATGATACCTCTCTCCAATGTGAGGTTTTTCCATTAGGGAAACTAGACATTGGATACTAAGATAGCTCACATAGTTTATGTCATTGCATGTATTCAAGAAATCAGTTTAGTTTATGATATTCAGTCCATGTAACATGTTTCAGAATTAGTTATGCAATCATGTTCCAAGTCATGTATGTTGTAACACCCCATAAAATTTCTGAGTCATTAGAGCTTCTAAAGCATGCCAAGAAAGGCTTAACAGTTAGTAAATTTGGCTAAGTGCTGAAACTTTTCCATTTCCATAAGCCTTTGAAACTTTAACGAATTATTTTATGACCTTCCCGACCTCCAATTCTTGATTTTCTTGTTGCGCTGTGATGGGGCATGTCAAGAGTATATCCTAGGTGAGCTTCAAATTTTTTGAACGAACTTAAGGTCATGTTTGGGTTGGCAAAAAAGTAGCTAAAGGCTACAGAAGGGCGCCGCCCAGCTTATAGCCTTGGCCCCCTCCCTTAGTAGCAAGGCGCCGCCTAGGTTCCTCCATATAAAAAGCAAGGCGCCTCCTAGGTTATCCCCTGGGAATAGTATGGCGCCATCCAGGATGTAGCCTTGGGCCAAAAATCTGCATTCCACGTCCGTGTTTTCAAGGGAAATTTTGTCAAATCCCACCCCTAAATAATCTACTTTAACATGAGATTCATCATATTTTCACCCAAAAATATAAGGTTTTCTCTCAATTTACCTAAAGAACAAGAATAAGGGTTTCTATTGAAGGTTCAAATTCAAGGAAATTCCTCAGTGAATCTTTCAAGAATCATATATCAAGGTACGTTGAATGTTGATTCTTAGGTTCCTTCCATCCAAGAAGTCTAAGAATCCCTTTTTAAATTCAAGATTTTATGTTTATGAGTTTTCATGATTTAAGTGGTTTGAAGTTGAAGCCCTTGTTAATATTAAGTTTTAATTCATGTTGTGATCATAAAGATGTAAGTATTGACATTAGTATGTGTTGGTTATGTGATGTTCATGAAAAAGTCCCTTCAGGAAGCATGTTGAGTTATGTAATTATGTTAATTTGGTGTATTGAATGTTGTATGGCCAAAGGGTGCGTCCCACATGTTTGATAAATTGCTTATGTGATGAAAATAGTGTCATTGTAACATGAAGTATGTTATTCCCAAGCATATGGCAACTAGTGCATGCTAAGTGTTTGTTAAAAGGCCTAAAATGAATGAATTATGATATGTTGCATGTATTCCTATTCATGTGAATTCCTTATTGGATGAGTTATGAGATAATAACATGCTTCCCTTTACAATTACATGTTTAAGATTCCCAAGTGCTCGAAATGATGCTTTATTGGTTATGTTGCGAATTATAGTTTATTGTCATGGTTGTTACACAAGAGTTGTCAGGTCTTATTTATTTATGATATCGAGTCCTGGGGGTATTTAATACCTGAAAACTTAGCTGCTTGTCTAGAACTGAGTCAGTCTCAGGATAACCAAAGTCATGCTATGATCAGTAGGATTTAGACAGTTACAGAACGTAAAGAAATTTGGAAATCTCAGTACTAGTTCAATCCATTCTTAGTGTTCAGTCTAATCAAGCTCAGTACTCAGTTCATATTTCAGTAAAGATGAGTGAGTTATAGAACTCAGTCACGTTCATACAAAAAGTAGAATCCATAAGCATTCTGTCAGACAACAGAATCAAGAAAACTCAGTCAGATCAGTTAAGTAAGATAATCAATAACAGATTAAGTTCAGTTTAGTTCAGTATAAGAATCAGTTTAGAGTCATTCAGTTGGGAATAGAAACTAGTACCGAGAGAGTGTAGGGATGAAGGCTTCCCCCTTAGAGAGGCAGAGTCGTTAGGAGAAATCCTTGAACTCCAAAACTGCATAGCCAGCGCAGGACCAAGAGTCACCCATTAGATTAAGGCTTGATTATCATATTTCCTTAGGCTTGACTTCCTGTTCAGGGTCACCCGTTAGAGAGGCTTGACCATAGAAGAGGTCTTTACCCATGGCACGGTATTGACACCCTTCCAGCTGCGGTTATAGGTTAGACCCACCTAGATCAGATTCCGGTCATATCGGTTAAGTGGGAACTCCCAAAGTTGCAATTTCAGTATCAGTCTTCAGAGTAGAACTCAGAAATTAGAATTGTTAGATACAGTCAGCCCTCTCATTAAGGAACTTAGATAATTCCATAGATTCATAGACCACCCGCTAGATAGGCCTGGTATCACATAAAGTTAATTAGTATCAGTACTAAAAGATCCAGAGATCCCCCGTTAGATAGGCCTGATCTCAAACTCAGTCCATCATTTATATTATTAAAAGTTTAAGATATCTTTCTCTATATAGGTCTAATCTCAGATACAATCATTCTTTATCATTATTAGTAGATTCAGAGATCATCCATTAGAGAGGTTTGATCACAGATTTAGTCAGTTGATAGTAGCAAACTCTTAACTCAATTATTGATATAAGTAGATTCAGTTAATCAGCTTCAGTATCATCACTTTCAGAGATCACTCATTTGATAGGACTGATCTCAACTTTAGTACTCAGTTAATAATATCAGCAGATTCAGTTATTCAGTACCTCAGTATTAGTAGTAAGTTCAGACGTTAGTAAAGTAGTATCTGAGTGTCAGTATTCAGAGTCACAATGATTTTCAGTCATGGTTTGTGCATTCATGCATATGTCCTCATTCAGTACTTTCATGTTATTCAGTTAAATTATGTTCATGCATAAGCCCTTATATTTAGCCTTACCTCATCTAGCATACTAGTACATTCAAAGTATTGACGCATACTTTTCTCTTGCGCTATGGTGTATTATACCATAGGTTCAGTAGCGTGAGATCCAGAGCACCCATAGTAGTCCAGACTCAGTCAACAGCAGTAGAAGTAGTAGTGAGTCCTCTTCATTTGAGGATGCCTCCTATTTCAGTTTTATAATAGATTTAGTTTATTTTCAGTAGACGAAGTTAGTTGGGGACATGTCCGATCAACTCACAGATCATATACTTAAAGGCTTTTCAGATAGATATATTAGTATTCAGTTTTCAGTTTTGTTCATTTTAGATATTTTGAACCTTATGGCAAGTTTTTGCCAGTTTTTCGCATTTGTTATATTATATTATGCAGTACTCAGGTAAAGATATTAGTAGGGGGTTATCTTGTGGTCCTTCGAGATCATGTAAACCGTGTGGCGTTCCAGTTCTAGAAAATTGAGACATTATAAACTTGGTATCAGAGCCTAAGATTCAACAATGTGCTAGGAAGTCTGAAAAACTGCATCTCGTAGAGTCTTGTATATGGATGTGTTGTGCACCACATTTATGTATAGAAGGAGATAAGATATTTTTAGGAATGGTTTCCATTCTTTCAGTATTCATATCATGTGAGTGAGCATGAGCTCAAGTTAATCCTCAGTCTAATCCATCTCTTTCTTCCATTTATAGAGTATGCCTCCTTACAAAGCTAATGCCTATAGGGATGATAACCAGCCACCTCATCCCGTAGATCCTCCGACTGAGAATGTGTTACATGCAGAGTTTCGAGCAACTTTTTACGCACTAGACCAAGATGTGACGACTAATATACAGGGAAATCATCAGGTTGCAGCCCCACCTCAGCAAGATGGGGATTTAGCCACAGGCAAGATCAGAAATTTCATGACAATGAATCCGCTAGAATTCGTTAGGTCAGTAGCAGGTGAGGACCCACAACTTTAACTTGAGGAGGTGAAGAAGATCACCCAGATTATTCATGTATCTGAGGAAGAGAGTGTAGAATTAGCATCCTATAGTTTGAAGGATATCGCTCATGACTGGGTTGTAGCATGGAAAAAGAGTAGAGGGGAAGATGCAACTCCCATGACTTGGCAAGTATTTGAGGATGCCTTTCTAGATAAGTTTTCCCCCTTAGATATAAGAGAAGATAAGGTAGAAGAGTTCTTGAACTTGAGGAATGAATCCATGACAGTGAAGGATTATTGTCTTAAGTTTAACCAATTAGCTAAGTATGCTCCTTACTTGATAGCTGACTCTAGAGCGAGTATGAGTAAATTTGTAATTGGTGTGTTCGGGTTGGTGTTGAAAGAGTGTAGGACCTCTATGATCAATAGAGATATGGATCTTTCTAGACTCATGATGCACGCTCAGCAGATTGAGTCAGATACGATAACAGAAAAGGAGAGAGTGAGTAAGAAAGCAAGAACAGGTAGTTATAGTTTCTATCAGCCAGGGTCACAGGGTGGTAACCGTCCTCTGTATGGTAAAAAAATTTTAGTACCATATCCATCCTCATCTAGAGTACCCACACCTCAGTTCAGAGACGACAATCATGATGGAGTGCTAGGCTCGAAAGCCTAGGGTAGTGTGAGAAGTGAGCGTACCTATCCACTTTGGGGAGAGTATGGAAAAAATCATCCAGGTGCGTGCAGAGATAATAATAAGGTATGTTTTGTATGTGGTAAGACAAGACAAAAAATGCGAAAGTGTAGAGTGCTAGCTTAGAAAGGTAGAGATTCGCGTCAGCAAGGCGCCACTCCTAGTACGACTAGTGGTCAGCGTCAGAACTGACTTTATGCACTCTAGACCCTTCATGATCTGGAAGGTTTCCCTGACATAGATTCGGGTACATCATAAGTCCTTTATACTCATGATATGAATTAGTCTCAGAATCTCGAGGTTCAGTTATAATCAAGTTCGTAGGTGCCCTATGCATCACCTCAGTATTTTAGTGAAGTAAGTGTTGTTAGAGGGACATAGTGTCCCAATGGGTAGATACCCTATAACTCCCCAATGTTTTCATGTCCTTAATCCCATTTAGTTTCATGCTCAGATTATTATTACAAGCTTTGCATCAGTTATCATTGCATAGTCAGTCATGCTTTCAAGAGTCTATTCAGTCAGATATCCATGCATTAGATATGCATGTTAAGTACAAAAGTTCATCTTTTCAGTTTATTCAGTCATGCATTCATGAGAATTCAGCTTATGAATAGCCTCAGTCTTGAACCCATGCATCAGATATGCATGTTCATTATGAGAATTCAGCTTATCAATAGTTTTAGTTGGGTATTCTATGCATCAGCTATGCATATCAAGTAGAAGATTCAGTATATCAGTAGTTCAATTGTATAGATATGTTTCAGATTTTCTCGTTCCCTAAGTGAGTTCATTCTATCAGAAATCTCAGCTTAGTCAGCCACATTCAAGGATAAATGTTCCCAAGGGGGAGATAATGTAACACCTCATAAAATTTCCGAGTTATTAGAGCTTCTAAAGCATGCCAAGAAAGGCTTAACACTTAGAAAATATGGCTAAGTATTGAAACTTCTCCATTTCCATAAGCCTTCAAAACTTTAAAGAATTAGTTCGTGACCTTCCCGACCTCCAATTCTTGATTTTCATGTTACGCTGCGATGGGGCAAGTCAAGAGTACATCCCGGGTGAGTTTCAAATTTTTTGGATGAGCCTAAGGTCATGTTTAGGATGGTAAAATAGTAGCTAAAGGCTACAGAGGGGCACTGCCCAGCTTAGAGCCTTGGAGGCCCCCTCCCTCAGTAGCAAGGCACCGCCCAGGTTACTCCAATGGAAGAGCAAGGCGCCACCCAGGTTCTCCCCGGGGAATAGCAGGGCGCCGCTCAGGCTGTAACCCTAGGCCAAAAATCTGCATTCCAAATTCGTGTTTTCAAGGGAAATTTGGTCAAATCCCACCCCTATATAAACTTATTTAACATGAGATTGATCATCACCCAAAATATAAAGTTTTTTCTCAATTTTCCTCAAGAACAAGAATAAGGGTTTCTATTGAAGGTTCAAAATCAAGGAAATTTCTCCATGAATCTTTCAAGAATCATATAGCAAGATATGTTGGATGTTGATTCTTGGGTTCCTTCCACCCAAGAATTCCAAGAATCCCTTTTTAAATTCAAAATTTTATGTTTATGATTTTTTACGATTTAAGTGGTTTGAAGTTGAAGCCCATGTTAACAATAAGTTTTAATTCATGTTATGATCATAAATATGCAAGTATTGACCTTAGTATGTGTTGGTTATGTGATGTTCATCATAAAGTCCCTTCAAAAAGTATGTTGAGTTATGTAATTATGTTAATTTTGTGTATTGAATGTTATATGGACAAAGGGTGCCTCCCACATGTCTGATAAATTGATTATGTGAAGAAAATAGTGTCATTGTAACATGAAGTATGTTATTCCCAAGCATATGTCACTAGTGCATACTAAGTTTTTGTTAAAATGCCTAAATGAATGAATTATGATATGTTGCATGTATTCCTATTCATGTGAATTCCTTGTTGGATGAGTTATGAGACAATAGCATGCTTCCCTTAACAATTGCATGTTTAAGATTCCCAAGTGCTCGAAATGATGCTTCATTAGTTATGTTGCAAATGATAGTCTATTGTCATGGTTGTTATGCAAGAGTTGTCATGTCTTATTTATTTATGCTATCGAGTCCTAGGGGTATTTAATACCCCAAAAACTTAGCTAATTTTCTAGAGATGAGTCAGTCTCAAGATAATCTCAGTCGTGCTATGATCAATAGGATTCAGATAGTTACAAAACATAAAGAAATTCAGTAATCTCAATACTAGTTCAATCTAGTCTCAGTATTCAGTCTAATCAAGCTCAGTACTCAATTCAGATTTTAGTAAAGCTGAGTGAGTTAAGAAAATTAGTCACGTTCATACAGAAAGTAGAATCCCTAAGCATTTTTTCAAACAACAGAATCAAGCAAACTTAGTCACATCAGTCAAGTAAGATAATCAGTAACAAATTCAGTTTAGTTTAATTCAATATAAGAATTAGTTTATATCCCTTCAGTTGGGAGTAGGAACTAGCACCGAGCAAGTGCAAGGATGACGGCTTCCCTTTTTGAGAGGCAGAGTCATTAGGAGAAATACCTTAACTCCAGAACTGTGTAGCTAGCATAGGACCAGGAGTCACCCATTAGATTAAGGCTTGATTATCATATTGCCTTAGGCTTGACTTCCTGTTCAGGGTCACCCATTAGAGAGGCTTGACCATATAAGAGGTATTTACCCATGGCACAGTATTGACACCCTTCAAGATGGGGTTATAGGTTGGACCCCACTAGATCAGATTCGAGGCATGTCGGTTAAGTGAGATATCCCACAGTTGTAGTTTTAGTATCAGTCTTTAGAGTAGAACTCAGAAATCAGGACTGTCAGATACAATCACCCATCTCAGTAAGAAACTTAGATAGTTCCATAGATTCATAGACCACCTGCTAGATTGGCCTATTCTCACATAAATTTAATCAGTATCAGTACTAAAATATCCAGAGATCCCCCGTTACATAGGCCTGATCTCAAAATCAGTCCATCATTTCTATTTGTAAAAGATTTAGAGATCTTCTTCTAGATAGGTCTGATCTCAGATACAATCATTCCTTGTCATTATTAGTAGATACAGACATCATCTGTTAGAGAGGTTTGATCACAGATTTAGTCTATCAATAGTAGCAAACTCAGAACTTAGTTATTGATATAAGTAAATTCAGTTAATAAGCTTCAGTATCATCAGTTTAAAAGATCACTCACTAGATAGGACTGATCTCAACTTCAGTACCCAGTTAACAATATCAGAAGATTCAATTATTTAGTACCTTAGTATTAGTAGTGAGTTTAGACATTAGAAATATAGTATCTGAGTCTCAGTATTCAGAGTCATGATGATTTTTAGTTATGGTTTGTGCATTCATACATATGTCCTCATTCAGTACTCTCATGTTATTCAGTTAAGTTATGTTCATGCATAAGCCCTTGCATTTAGCCTTACCTCATCTAGCATACCAGTATATTCAAAGTACTGACGTATACTTTTCTCTTGCTCTATGACGTCTTATACCATAGGTTCAGAATCATGAGATCCAGAGCACCCATGTAGTCCAGACTCAGTCAGTAGTAGTATATGTAGTAGTGAGTCCTCTTCATTCAAGGATGCCTCCTATTTCAGTTTTATATTAGATTCAGTTTATTTTTAGTAGACGGAGTTATTTGGGGACATGTCCCATCAACTCCACAGATCAGATAGTTAGAGGCTTTTCAGACAGATGTATCAATATTCAGTTTAGTGCATTTTAGACGTTTTGAACCATATGGTAAGTTTTCGCCAATTTTTTGCATTTGATATATTATATTATGCAGTGCTCAGGTACAGATATCAGCAGAGGGTTAGCTTGTGGTCCTTCGGGATCAGGAACACCATGTGTCATTCCGGTTCCAAAAAATCGGGGTGTTACACATGTTTAGTACATGATCTAAGTTACCTCAGTACAATACTCTCAGTCTAACCAGTCTCATTCGGGGATGAATGTTCCCAAGAGGGAGATATTATAATAACCTAAAAATCCAGACCATTATTAGAACCATACTTCAAGCTCATGAAAAATAAATTATAGTTATTTGGTAGTTTTATGAGTGAGTTTTATGTATATTAAGACCTCAAATAAGTCCTAGCTATTAGATGAATCAAAATATCCCTTACCGATTGAGTTCTATAGAAGGATGTTGCTGTAGTCAACTTCAAATAAGCATATATTTTATTATACTAAGAATATTTAAGAGATTGACACACCAATATATATATATATATAATTGAATTATATTTCCAATGATACCAATTTTACCTTAATCTGATATCAGGGTAAAAATTTATGCCCATTTTACCAGAGAGTTGTCCGACTGCCGAGGTGAGATGGGAAAGCTGATGGACCGTCAAGCCAGTGGTGAACCGTCAACCAAACCATTTCAACTTAGGTAGTGAGACTATTTTATTTCCATTAAATGATGGTTTGAGTGATGTTCAGTCACCAGAGTGACAGTCCGTCACCCAGATCATCAACCACATCCGTTCAACGATTTAAAGATGTTTTTAATGTCATTTTTGGGTCTTTTTCCACCTCTTTAACCCCCAATTCCATCAAATTACATAACATAAATCCTCATTCATACCTAACATCAAAATTAGGGTTTCTTTCAATATCATTCTCCAAGAACAAGATTCAAACCCTTTTGCAAGAAATCTCAATAATTAAAGCATCACCATTCAAGAACCTTCAAGAAAAGTTATGCTCTTTCAAGATTCAAGATTTTGAGGTATGTTAGATGTTCATCCATGGGTACTTTTTCTCATGGAGTCTAAGAACCCATTTTTAAGATCAAATTTATGATTTTTACATATTTTTATGTATTACATCCATGAAACTTCATCAATTTCAATTTTTATATAATGTTTACACATAATTGTTATTGTTATTAAACCCTACACGTTTGAATGGTGATTTTCACTATTTTAAGCCTTAATTGGTGATTTTAGTATTGAAATCATTCTATTACTACATGTTTAAAGATATTCTCATGCTTTACAAGTGTTTGATGAAATGCCTCAAAGAATGAGTTTTGAATAATGACTATATGTTATATCCTCAAAGTTTTAGTATGATCTCATTGTTATTGCTATCGAGTCCTGGGGGTTATGAATACCCAAAAACTTATCTGTTTATAGAATTTCAATAGTCTCGGAATATTTTTAGATAAACTATGAGTATTACCACTAAGTGAGTCATCATGATCAGTTACCCATTTAGTTAAGCTTAGTCAGTCCAGTAATCAGTGTCAGTTCAGTTGGGAGTAGGATTCAGCACAGAGCGAACCCAGGGATGGGGGAATTCCTACCAGTTAGGGTTTGACCCTTAGTAGCAATCCCTTAGTTACATAACTACGTAGCCAGCGTAGGTTGAGATATCTTTCTTCCTGATAAGGGTTGGCACATCTCACATGAGTTTTCCTATAAGTGAGGGTTGACAGAATGTCTTCCTTCCAGTTAGGGTTGACTTACAACCATTGTTATAACCCTTGTCACTATACTAGTACCCTTCCAACTGGGGTCACAGGTTGGACCCCAATCAGCTCAGATTTTGGACATGTCGGTTAGATGATACCTATAATAGTTTCAGTTTCAGTACCTAGTTTAGAATTCAGTTCAGTCTTTCTTGACCATAGCATATAGTTTATTAGTTAGTCAGTTGTCAGATTTCAGTATATCTATTTACAAACTATATTCAGAATATGTTTTATGCTTAGTCATGCATTCTAAGTCTTTACAGATTTCATGCATTTTACTCAATACTTCATGCTATTTATTAAGTTAGCGATTAATCATGCACATAAAAGCATGCATATTAGCCTAACCTCATTTAGTATACTAGTACATTCAAAGTACTAATCTCATACTTATTTTTTGCGCTATGATGTTTAATATCATAGGTTCAGATGCTCAGTTTCCGGATCGTGCATAGACATACCAGATTATCAGTTATAGCAGTGGTGAGTCCTCATATTTCTAGGACATGGTTTTTTTTATCTCAGTTATTTTATCATTTTTTAATATTTTTCCATTCAGTCAGAGTTAGTTAGGGGTTTTTCCCATAAGCTCCACAGTCAGTCAGTAGAGGCTTTTTAGACTAGTACAAACAGTTAGTCTATAATACCCCTAAAATCCAAACCAATTTTAGGGATATTCTTCAAGCTCATGAGAAATAAATTATAGTGTATTGGTAGTTCTATGAGTGATTTGGATGTATATTAAGGCCTTAAATTACTCCTAGATAGTAGACGAATCAAAATATTCCTTACCAATTGAGTTCTCGAGTAGGATGATGATATAGTAAACTTTAAATGATCACATCTTTCACTTTACTAAGTATTTTTTGAGCTCATGACCTACCAAAAGATATATAATTGAATTATCTTTCCAACGATATCAATTTTGCCTAAATTCGACAATCGAGCAAAAATTATAGCATTTTTCGTGTGAGGCAGTGGGTTGCGGCAACTACATCACTTGGCAGTGCAATAGCGGTGAAGCCAATACCGCTCAGTGGTAAACCTCCAAATCAGAGTCATCCCAAGGTAGTTGGTCACCACTATTATCCCGCTCAATGGTTCTATAGTTGTGGGACCAATACCGCTCGGTGATAGGACTCAAAATTGGGATTTTAAATGTCCAGGGACCGTTTGGTCATTTCCCATAGGTCCAAATCCGTCAAAATATGGGATTTAAGTCCCATATGAGCATTATATGCTCATTTTTTTTAAAATTACACAAATTAAAGTATCCCTCTTTTAAGAACAAAAACCCTAGCCTCCACGAATCACGAACAAATCGCAAGAATCCACCATCAACTCTCACGAATTCATCAACCCAGGTATGTTAAATGTTCATCCATGGGTTTCTTCCACCCATAGAGTCCAGGAATATAATTTAAATTCAAAGTTGTGATTCTTACAACCTAATGTGATTTTAACCATAAATCCCCATGAATCTTATTTCTATACCATGCTTTCATGAAATTGAGGTTGATTATTAAATTTCACATGATTATGTATTGTTGTTCACTGATTTAATTAATGACTATTGATTTAGGTGTTGAAATCATGCTTTTACTACTAGCTTAAAACTATTCCCATGCTTAGCTTAAACTACGAATATCAAGTTTTTGATGAAATGCCTTAAATAATGAGTTTTGAATAATGACCTTTGTTATGTTTTGAAGTGAGTTCCCATGGAATGCATTATAGTATGTTTAAAATATTGTGATGTCCATATCATGTTCATATGAATTTTGAATAAAACCCTTAGCTTATGATTTGGTCATGAGATTGTGCAATCTTTTTATGTTTATAAAGCATCCCCATGTTAAAGTTTTAGTCCCCATGTGTTTGATGAAATTCTTAAGTGAATAATTGTGAACAATGATTTCCTTCCATGGTTTCAAAGCGTTAAAGTGGTCCTATTGTTATTTCTATTGAATCCTGGGGGTTATGAATACCCAAAAACTTAGCTATTTACTTAGTCTTAGTATATTCAAAATAGTTTCAGAATGTGTTATGAGTATTATCAGTTTAGTCAGTCATCATAATCAGTCAAAATTAGAACAATTCAGTAATCCATGTCAATTCCCTCTTCAGTTAAGCATAACTTAGTCCCGTAATCAGTGTCGGTCCAGTTGGGAGTAGGATTCAGCACTGAGTAAACTCAGAGATGAGGGAATTCCTATTAGTTTAGGGTTTGACCCTTAGTAGCAATCCCTGAGTTACCGAACTATATAGTCAGCGTTGGTTGAGATATCTTCCTTCCATATAAGGATTAACACATCTCGCAGGAATTTTTCGTACCAGTGAGGGTTGGAAAAATGTCTTCCTACCAGTTAAGGTTTACTCACAGCCACTGTTAGTACCCGTGGCACGATACTAGAATCCTTCCAATTGTGGTCACAGGTTGGACCCCTATCAGCTCATCATTGGGGCATATTGGTTAGATAATACCTCCCATAGTTTCAGTTTCTGGCTCAGTATAGAACTCAGTTCTACAAAATTAGGATTGTCAAAAATAGTCACCCATTTATTAGTAACTCAGTTATTAATAATCTCAACTATCAGTTACTTAGTTATAAGAACTCAATATTCAGTTCCAGTATGAGCTCAGTTACAGTCTCAGTTATAGTCTCAGCCATTGTCTCAGTCTTGTAATCAACTCAGTAATTCAGCTTCAGTGTTGTTTGACCATAGCATACAGATATCAGATATTCAGTCATCAGATTTTAGTAACTCAATTTATAAATTATATTCAGAACATGTTTTATTCTTGGTCGTGCACACTCAGTATTTACAGATTTCTTGCACACTTAGTATTTAGAGATTTCATGCACACTCAATATTTATAAATTTTTTGGATACTCAGTACTTATCGATTATCTGTATTTCTATTCAGTACTTTTTTTTATTCAATTAGTTATTATTCATGCACGTGAAACCACGCATATCAACCTACCTCATTTAGCATACCAGTACATTCAAAGTACTAATCGCATACTCTTTTTTGTGCTATGATGTATCATACCATAGGTTCGGATGGTCAGTTCTTGGACCGCGCATAGACTTTCCACATTATCATCCATAGAAGTTGTGAGTCCTTATTTTTTGAGGCCAGACTGTATTTATTTTCATATTTTAAATTTAGTAGTTAGTTGGAGTTAGTTGGGGCCTGTCCCATCAACTTTTATTCAGTCAGTAGAGGCTTTTCAGACTAGTAAAGATAGTAAGTCAATTTATAGATTTTAGTTGGCATTATTAGCATTAATAGTTTTGTCATACATACTTATTAGATGTATGACTTAAAACCTTATGGCATTTCTCAGTTTATTTCCGCATATGATCTTTTGATATCAGTTTTACTCAGTGCTCATAGCAGATACTAGCTTATGGGTTTGCTTATGGTCCCTCGGGAGTGTAAGAATCGTGTGGTACCTAGGGTGTCCTAGGAAGTCTGAAAGCCGTGTCAAGTAGAGTCTTGTTCATAGGTGTGTAGCGCGCCACACATATGGACAGGTGTCTAGAAGACATTTTTATAAAAGTTCCATTCTTTCAATATTTATGTCGTGCAAAAGAGCATGAGCTCATGTTAAACTCTCTGTCTAATCTATTCTTTCTTTAACTTATAGAACATGCCTCCCAAAAAGACAAATAGAAGGAGAAATGCAAACCACCTACCACCTCTACTCATTTAGAAAGATCCCCTAAACGAGTATGTTTCTTATGCAGAGTTCAGAGCTGTTTTCACAAATCTAGCTCACTATGTAGCAACCAAAAATTAGTGGTCAGTTACTAATCCGGACAACCCATTGTACAATACTGCCGCAGACAATATTTAGGACTATACCCGAATAAATCCTCCTCTATTTTTGGAATCCAAATCTGAAGAGAGTCCATAGGAATTCCTAGACATGGTCCAGAAGGTAACCAATATTATGGGGGTGACTTCTAGAGAGACTGAAAAGATAGCTTCTTACGAGGTACAGGATGTAGATCATACCTGGTTTAAGTAGTGGACAGGCGATAAAGTGCCGATACAGGGCTTGTAGAATGAGAGAAGTTTGCTAAATCCTTCTTAGATAGATCTTTCCCTTTAAAGCTAAGAGAGGCTAAGGTGTTAGAGTTTATTAATTTGAAGAAGGGTAGCATGAGTGTGAGTGAGTACTCCCTCAAGTTTTCTCAGCTAGATAGAATGCTCCTCATGTGGTGGCTGATAACAGGTCTAGAATGAGTAAGTTTGTTTTTAGTGTAGCTGATAGTGTTATCAAGGAGTGTAGGATTACTATGTTGATTAAGGAGATAGATTTGTCTAGGCTTATGGTACATGCCTAGAAGATTGAGAAAGAGTAAGCTAAGGACAAGGAAATAGAGGATAAGAGGGCTAGGACAAGTAGTTTTAATTTTTCTCAATGCAAGTCAGAAGGTGGTAACCGTTCACATTTCTGTCATAAGTTTTCATCCCCATCTTCTTCTTCAGCTAGTACCCCTATGCCAAAGTTCAGGAATGACAGTCATGATGGGGCTCCAGGCTCCAAAACCCAGGGTAGGGTGAGCAGTGTTCGTACCAATCCGCTTTGCAGAGAGTGTTGAAGGAATCATAATGGTGTATGTAGAGCATGCAATGATATGTGTTTTGGATGTGGAAAGTCAGGACACAGAGTTCAAGAATGTCATAAGGCTCATCCGCGGAGTCAGCACAGTCATCCTCCAGTCCCATTCGATCGCCTGACTCAGCAGGACGTCACTTCTAGTGTCACCAGTGGTCAACGTCAGAATAGACTTTATGCAGTCTAGTCTCCTCATGATCAGGAAAGATCTCCTGATATGGTTATCGGTATGTTACAGGACTTTAATCTTTGTGCTTATTCTTTATTAGACCCTGGAGGCTTATTTTCCCTGTAACTCAATAAATAGCTGTTAATTTTGATATTAGTTCCTCAGATTCTAGTAGTGATGCCAGTGTATTATAGAACATCAATAGGGAGGAAGGTGACCGATCCATTCTTATCTCAGTATAGAGTTTTGTACTTCTATCATCACGATACCTACTCATGCTTTATATGCCAACTCCATGATCATAGTTCACATTCTTAGACATCATAAACAATCATGTGAGCTTTCAGTTCTTAGTATAATGAGACCCAGTTTGCTCAATTGTATGAATCATATTCCATAAATTTATGGACTCCAAATTCAATTCATGCAGCTCATGGCTCATGTATTCATGCTTTGCAGTGTGTTCAGTTCCAGTACTCATGCTACACTCTTAATAATTAGTGAAATTAGGTTCATGTAATGCATGTCCTCATTTCAAACTTCTTTGATGAATTCATGTCATTAACCCTCCATTCCTCAGAACTCAGTTTCACACTCCAGATTTTCAGTCATGATTTAGTTTGTAAGTATTTTGTATATCATCTTATTCTTTCCACAGTATATCAGCCAAGTCAGTATCTTTTGAGGAACAACTATCCCAAGGGGGAGATGTATTGTAATACCTCAAACTTTCATGTCCTAAACCGTCCATCTTCTCTTCACGTAACAAGATCCATCTTTAATTAAGGGGTACTCATAAGTTGACTCTCTTATTCCTATCTCAGCCTTATAACTATTCTCATGTCAGTCATGCATTCACAGATCTAGTTTAGTCATGTTTCATGTTTTAGATTTAGTCATTTAATCACGTTATTAAAGTGTATATTTAGCATGAAACCAAAATTCCTCAGTGTTTTCAGCTTAATCAATCTCATTCGAGGATGAATGTTCCCAAGTGGGAGATATTATAATACCCTAAAAATCCAAACCAATGTTAGGGATATGCTTTAATCTTATGAGAAATAAATTAAAGTGTCTTGGTAGTTTTATGAGTGAATTTGATGTATCTTAAGTCCTCAAATAACTCCTACCTATTAGATGAATCAAACATGGGATTTAAGTCCCAAAAGAGCATTATATTCTCAATTGTTTCACAAATTACTCAAATTAAAGTATCCTTCTTTCAATTAAAAAAACTCTAGCCTCCACAAATCAAGAACAAATCGCAAGAATCCACTATCAACTCTCACGAATTCATCAACCCAGGTATGTTAAATATTCATCCATGGGTTCCTTCCACCCATGGAGTCTAAGAATCTAATTTCAAATTCAAAGTTTTGATTTTACTAGCGATTGTGATTTTAACCACGAATCCCCATGAATCTTGTTTCTATACCATGCTTTCACGAAATTGATGTTGATTATTAAACTTCACATGATTATGTGATGTAGTTCACTAATTTAATTAATGACTAGTTATGTTGGTGTTGAAATCATTCTTTTACTACTAGCTTTAAAATATTCCCATGCTTAGCTTAAACTATGAATATCAAGTGTTTGATGAAATGCCTCAAACAATGAGTTTTGAATAACTATTCCCATGGAATGCATTATAGTATGCTTTAAATATTGTGACGTCCATAGAGTGTTCATACAAATTCAGAATAAAACCCTCAGCTTACGATTAGGTCATGATATTGTGCAATATTTTCATGTTTATAAAGCATCCCCATGTTAAAGTCTTAGTCCCCATGTGTTTGATGAAATGCTTATGTGAATAATTATGAACAATGATTTCCTTCTATGGTTTCAAGGCATTCAAGTGGTCCTATTGTTATTGCTATCTAATCCTGGGGGTTATGAATACCTAAAAACATTGTTTTTTACTTAATCTCAATATATTTAGAATAGTTTCAAGATGTGTTATGAGCATTATCAGTTTAGTCAGTTATCATAATCAGTCAAACTTAGAACAATTTAGTAATCCAAGTCAATTCCCTCTTCAGTTAAGCTTAACTTTGTCCCATAATCAGTGTCAGACTAGTTGGGAGTACAATTCAGCACCAAGAAAACCTAGGAATGAGGGCATTCATGTTAGTATAAGGTTTAACCCTTAGTAGCAATCCCTGAATTTCAGAACTACTTAGACAGTGTAGATTGAGATATCTTCCTGCTAGATAAAGATTGACACATCTCGCATGAGTTTTTCTAGCCAGTGAGGGTTGACAAAATATCTTCCCGCCAGTTAGGGTTGAAACATAACCATTGTTAGTACCCGTGGTAGTGTAACAACCTGAGACTACTGCCTAGTCGTTACACGGTGCTTACAGTCCCGAGGGATCCCAAGCTAACTCATGAGCTGGTACCTGCTGTGAGCACTGGATAATATAATCATAAATTGCAGAAGAATAACTGAAGTGCCATAAGGTTTTAAATATCTAAATTCAAACTGAAATATAAATCTAGGAAAATGACTATCTGAATCTAAATAAGTACTGATAAACTGAACAACTAACTGATTGTAACGTTTGAAAAGCCTCTAAGACTGACTGGCTGAGAGTTGATGGGATAAGACACCAACTAGCTCCACTGACTACTGAAATATGGAAAGGAAATAAGATAGCCTATCCTCGGGTGATAAGGACTCACCATTGCTACTGTACTGCTGAGAATCTGAGGGACTAAGTGTGATTCCTGAACTGAGCATCAACACCTATTATATAAGACATCATAGCACAAAAGAAAGATATGCGATCAGTACTTTGAATATACTGGTATGCTAAATGAGGTAGGCTAAAATGAAAGGTTTCATGAATAGGAGTAATGATCTATATGAATATACATGAAAAGAATGGAATACAGAATAGAGAGCATGAAATTTGTAGATACTAAATATACATGAAAATCTGTAGACACTAAGGATGCATGACCAAGCATATGACATGAACTGAGTAAAATCTGTAAACTGATATACTGAAATTAACTGAAATCTATATTCTTTGGTCAAATAATACTAAGACTGAAAAACTGAACTGAAACTGTAACTGAGACTATATTTGAGACTGTGGGAGGTATCATCTAAGCGACATTCCCCAATTTAAGCTAATCAGGGTCCAACCTGTAACCCTAGTTGGAAGGGTGTTAATACCGTGCCACGGGTACTAACGTTGGCTGTGTGGATCCACTAAACTAATATTATGTCCAAAGGATGAAGGGTGTCAAGCTTAAACTGACGGGTGACCCCTGTGAGATAGTTAAGCCTAATCTGACGGGTGACTACTCGTATCCTATGTTGGCTATATTGTTCTGGAGTATAGGGACTGCTACTAACATCTCTGTCTATCTGACAGGGAAACTGCCATCCTTACACTCGCTCGGTGATAAATCCTACTCCAAACTAAATGACACTGAAACGCTAAACTATTCTGAGTTTAACTGACTGTTTTGATAATGCTCATGATATAATCTGAAGTTATTCTGAAGATACTAAGACAACATTAAATAAAAAACTATGTTTTTGGGTATTCAATACCCCCAGGAATCAAAACAATAGTAGTGGCATGATACTAAAACATTGAAGGACATAGAATCGAGACTCTTCTTAAATCAATTACTCTTGTAGGTATTTTATCAAACACTTATAGGTCATGGTTTAAAATAATCATAGAATTACTAAAGGACTGGCATAATTGACATGAAATTATCATGGTAAACAAGAAGTCATGATTTAATTCAACAAATGATAACACTAAAACATGAGGAATCGAATAACAACAATAACTTCATTAAAACATGATATTAAATGAAAGTTCATGGAGATTGATGGATGAAATCATGATTTAAAAATCAAATAACTTGAAAAGATTATAAATTTATAATTAAAAAGGTTACTTAAGCTCCATGGATGAAAAGAATCCATATAAGAACATCTAACATACCTGGGTTAATGAATTTTAAAGGATTGATGGAGAGTTCTTGAGGATTTGTCTTGAATTTGAGAGCTAGGGTTTCTTGTTCTTGAAAAGGGGATCTTTAATTTTGAAGAATAATTGAATAATGATGACTACTTGGGGTATTTAGGGGTTAAATTTTGTGTTTTAGGTTAATTAGGGCCATTGAAAATGGCCCAATTACCCTTGGACGAATTAAAAACGGAAGCTGAAAACTGAAAAACCTGATTTTTGGCCTTGGCGCAATGCGCCACTATCATGCCAAGACATTATAAAATGGACAACTGGGACTTGAAAAAATGTCATGATGCGGTGCCATCGCGGTAAAGCTTTGGATTCAATTTTGGCCACCTGCGTAACGCGCCAATATTACGGAGGCCCACTAGAAATTGAAAACGAGAAATTGGCCTGCTCCACGATGCGCCATGATTGCGGAATCACGTTGGAAATTGACAATCGTCATTTGGACTGCCTACGCTATGCTCTAAGGGTTAAAATGACGATGATCAATGACTGAAACTTTAAATCGCCAAAAATTCTTACCTGGTTATCGGATTTAGGCAAATTTTATATTGTTGGAACGCTAAATGAATTTCCTACGCAAAGTCAGGCTCTAAACTAAAAATAATGAGCATTTCATAAATTCTATATTCAAATAATCATGCACTGGGACTTAAATTATTCTAGGGAAATACGAGGTGTTACAATATCTCCCCCTTGGGATCATTCATCCCCGAATGAAACTGGTAAAGCTAAGGGACTAATGGGCTGAGATTACACATTGAATATGCATGTCTGATGCATGGAATGCATGACTGAACTGATTCATGAATGCACGACTGACATGAACATGATGTGCAACTGAAACTGAGCATGATACAGAAAAATCTTAAGAAGATTTGGTACCTTACACTGAATTTGGATTTGCGGAGAAAAGATGAGAGTACTTGGCTCGCATATCTGATTCCGCTTCCCAAGTGTCTCCCTCAACGGACTGATTTTTCCAAAGAACTTTGACAAGTAGAACTTCTTTGTTCCATAGTCTACGACCTTGATGATCAAGAATTTCGACTATAACTTCCTCAAAAGAAAGACTATTCTGAATATCTATACTTTCTAAGGGAACAACTATAGCTGGATCAACAATACACTTTATCAACAATAAGACATGGAACACTGGGTGTACTAAGGCTAAATCTGAAGGAAACTCTAGATCTTAAGCTACCTTTCTGAAATGACTGAGAATTCTGAAGGGAACAACATATTCGGGACTGATTTTCCCTTTCCTGTCGAATATCTTCGTCCCCTTCATGGGAGAGATTTTAAAGAACACAAGATCACCGACCTCAAACACGATATCCTTTCTCCTCACGTCTGTATACGATTTCTGTCGGCTCTGGGAAGCCTTAAGTCTTTCTCTGATCAACTAAACCTTTTCCAAAGCATCAAACACTAAATCAGGCCCTACTACTGCAACCTCACCTACTTCAAACCAACCAATTAAAGATCTACATATCCTATCATTGAGATCCTCAAAAGGATCCATACAGATACTGGAATGATAGATGTTATTCTATGCGAATTCAATCAAACGCAAATGGTCATCCCAATTACCTTTTAAATCAACAACGCACGCTCTCAACATATCCTCAAGAGTCTGAATGGTCCTTTCTGCTTAACTGTCTGTCTCAGGGTGGAATGTTGTACTGAGGTGGACTTGGGTACCAAGACCCCTTTAGAATTCTTTCCAGAAATGAAAGGTAAAATTGGTACGTCTATCTAAGATGATAGATAAGGGAAACACTATACAACCTAACCAACTCTCTGAGATAAAGATTGGCATAGTTTTTGGCTGAGTAAAAGGTATAGATTGTCAAGAAATGAGGTAATTTGGTCATCCTGTCTATGATAACCCAAATAGAGTCATGTTGACGATGGGTATGAGGCAAACCTTTTACAATATCCATGTTCACTTTCTCTTATTTCCACATACAAATACTAAACTCCTGCATGGACCCACTAGGATTGTGGTGCTCAATCTTAACTTGCTGGCATGTAGAGCACTTAGCTACAAACTCTGCAATATCTTTCTTTATCCCACAACACCAATAGATCTCCCACAAATCGAGGTACATCTTAGCGTCCCCTGTATGAATAGATTAACGTGCACCATGTGTCTCTGCAAGAATTCGTTGCCTCAAGTCATCAACACCAGGCACACACAATCTACCCTGACAACGTAACACACCATCTTCCCCTTGGGAAAAAACCTCCACATTCTATTCTCTGACTGATTCTTTTAACTTAACTACGATGGTATCTCTATCTTGTTTTTCTTTCACCTCAGAAACTAGAGATGATTTATCACTACTCTGCACCCACACACTGCCCTCTGCTGAGTCAGCTAAGCGGACACCTAGTCGGGAAAGCTGATGAACTTCCTAAGTTAACTTCTTCTTACCATCCTCAACATGAGTAAAACTGCCCGTAGACAAACTACTGAGAGCATCAACCACTATATTGGCCTTGCCCAGATGATACAGAACACTCATGTCATAATCCTTCAATAACTCTAACCACTTTCTCTGATACAAATTTAAATCTTTTCGAGAGAACACATAATCAAGGATTTTGTGATCTATGAACACATCTACATACACCCCATACAAGTAATGCCTCCAAATATTTAAGTCAAACACTACAGCTGCTAACTCAAGATCATAAGTAGGGTAATTCTTATCATGATGCTTAAGTTATCTGGAGGCGTAGGCTATGGCCTTACCTCTCTGCATGAGGACACAACCCAAACCTACTCTGGATGTATCACAGTACTTAAAAACCCATCAAAACCATCTGGTAGAGCAAGAATTGGGGATAGGGTGAGTCAAGTCTTCAACTCCTAAAAACTCTTCTCGCAAGAATTTGACCACTGAAACTTAACTTTCTTCTGAGTCAATTATGAAATGGGGGATGCAATAAGAGAAAACCCTTTTACAAACCGACGGTAATATCCAGATAAGCCCAAGAAACTCCAGATAACTAACAGAGAGATGGGTCTAGGCTAGTTTCTTACCACTTTGGTCTTTTGAAGATCAACTCTAGTGCTATCACCAGAAATAATATGACCAAGCAATTCTCCTAATCTTAGCTAAAATTCACACTTACTGAATTTAGCAAACAACTGATAGGTTCTAAGAGTCTGAAGCACTACTCTGAGGTGGTCTGTATGCTCATTGTTGCTATGAGAATAGAAAAGAATGTCATCAATGAAGACTATGACGAACATGTCCAAGTACTTCTTGAACACTCAGTTTATCAAGTCCATGAAGGCTGCTAGGGCATTTGTAAAGCTAAAGGACATGACTAGAAATTTGAAGTGACCATACTGAGTTTTGAAAGCTATTTTTGAAATATCACATTCTCTAACCATAAGCTAATAATAGCCTGATCTGAGGTCTATCTTGGAAAAGTAACTAGCACCTTGAAGTTGGTCAAAAGAATCATTGATTCTAGGAAGTGGGTATTTATTCTTGACTGTGACCTTATTCAAATGACAGTAGTCTATGCACATTCTGAGAGAACTGTCTTTCGTATGCAAGAATAGAACAGGTGCGCCCTATGAGGAGACGTTGGGTCTGATGAATCCCTTCTCTAGGATATCCTTTAACTGTTCTTTCAACTCTTTGAGTTCATCTAGAGATATTCTATATAAAGGAATAGATATAGGCTGAGTATTTAGGAGAAGGTCTATTTTGAAGTTGATTTCCTTTTCAGGACAGGAAACACATCTGAGAATTCCCTTACTACTAGGACTGACTCAAGAGTACGAGTTTCTGAGTTAGAGTCTTTGATTTGCACAAGATGGTAAATACACCCCTTCGATATCATCTTTCTGGCTCTAAGGTACGCAATCAACTGATCTCTAAGAGCTATGGTACTATCCCTCCATTCAGGGACTGGTTCATTTGGAAACTAAAAATGAACTATTCTGCTTCTATAATCAACTGAGGCCTAGCATGAGTGGAGCCAATCCATGCTGAGAATGAAATCAAAATCTTTTATCTCTAACTCCACGAGATCAACTGAGGTAACTTTCTGAGATATTATGACCGGACAGTTCCTGTATACCTGTCTGGCTATAATGGAAACACCTACTGGGGTAGACATTGAAAATGGCTCTGCTAGAGTTTCTGGACTAGATGTTACCCCATAGCATCCGTTTCCTTCTGAACCATATCTAAGAATTCCTGTGGATCCTCTTCAGACTTGGATCCCGTGAAATAAGGAGGATTTATCCGAGTAAAATCCTAAATTCTGGTTGCAGCAGTATTGGCCACTGGGTTGGCTGGAACATCAGCTGGTCATTCATTCTATGCTGCTACAGAGTTTACTAGAGTAGTGAACGCAACCTTGAATTTTGCGTGAGAGACATGCTTGTCCAGAAGATCTGCCTGTACGGGCTGAGGGGTTGGATAAGTTCCTGTTCTTCTTCCGTTCTTCTTCAGAGGCATGTTCTGTAAACAAAAGGAAGAACCAGATTAGACAGAGAGTTTAACTTGAGTTCATGCTCACTCGCACGACAAGAATACTGAAAGAAGGGAAACTTTTTCGTAAATGCCTTATAGCCTCTCATCCATAAGTGTGGTGCACTACACACCCATGCACAAGACTCTACTTGATGCAGCTTTCTGACTTCCTAGGAAACTTTAAAAACCATAGGCTCTAATACCAAGTTTCTAATGACCCGAGACTACCCCCTAATCGTTACACAGTGCTTACAGTCCCGAGGGACGCCAATCTAACTTATGAGCTGGTACCTTTTATGAGCACTGTACAATATAATCATGAATTGTGGAAGAATAACTAAAGTGCCATAAGGTTTTAAATATCTGAATTCAACCTGAAATATAAATATAGGAAAATGAAAATCTAAATCTGATTAAGTATTGATAAACTAAACAACAAACTGACTGTAATGTTTGAAAATCCTATAAGAATGACTGACTGAGAATTGATGGGACAATCCCCCAACTAACTCCATTAACTATTGAAATAAAGACATAAAATAAGATAGCCTGTCCTGGGGTGATGAGGACTCACCATTGCTACTGTACTACTGAGAATCTAAGGGACTAAGTATGATTTGGGAACTGAGTGTCAGCACCTATGATATGAGTCATCATAACACAAAAGAAAGGTATGCGATCAGTACTTTGAATGTAATAGTATGCTAAATAAGGTAGGCTAACATGAAAGGTTTCAATACAAAGAGTAATAATCTATCTGAATATACATGAAAAGCATGGAATCTAGAATAGAGAGCATAAAATCTGTAGATACTGAACATGCAAGAAAATCTGTAGACACTGAGGATTTATGACCAAGCATATGACATGAACTGAGTAAAATCTGTAAACTGATATACTGAAATTAACTGAACTATGTATGCTTTGGTCAAACAATACTAAGAATAAAGAACTGAACTGGAAGTGTAACTGAGACTATATTTGAGACTGTAGGAGGTATCATCTAACCGACATTCTCCAATTTGAGCTAATCGAGGTCTAACCTGTAACCCCAGTTGGAAAGGTGTTATTACCATGCCACGAGTACTAATGCTGGTTGTGTGGATAGACTAAACTAATATCATCTCCAAAGGACTAAGGGTGTCCAGCTTGAACTGACGGGTGACACCTGTAAGATAGTAAATCCTAATTTGAAGGGTGACTACTCGTATCCTATGCTGGCTACATAGTTCTGGAGTATAGGGACTGCTATTAACAACTCTGCCTATTTGATGGGGAAGCCACCATCCCTACACTCGCTCGGTGCTAAATCCTACTCCCAACTGAATGACACTGAAACACTAAAGTATTCTGAGTTTAACTGACTGTTCTGATAATGCTCATGATGTAATCTGAAGTTATTCTGAAGATACATAGACAACATTAAATAAAAAACTACGGTTTCGGGTATTCAATACCCCTAGAACTGAAAACAATAGTAGTAGAATGATACTAAAACATTGAACGACATAGCATGAAGACTATTCTTAAATCAATTGCTCTAGGGTTTTTTGTTCTTCAAAAGGGGATCTTTAATTTTGAAGAAGAATTGAATACTGATGACTACTTAGGGTGTTTAGGGGTTAAATTTCATATTTTAGGTTAATTAGGTCCATGGAAAAAAACCCAATTACACTTGGACGAATTTAAAAATGAAAGCTGAAAATTGAAAAACCCAATTTTTGGCCTTGCGCGACGCATCACTATCGCGCTAAGCCACTGGAAAATGGACCTGGACAAATGTCGCGATGCGGTGCCATCCTAATAAAGCTTTGATACCATTTTGGCCACCTCCGTGATTCTCCAACATCACGGAGGCCCACTAGAAATTGACAATCATCATTTGGGATACCTACACAATACACTAAGGGTTAAACAGACGATGCTCAATGACTGAAATTTTAAATCTCCATAACTTCTTACTCGATTATCGAATTTAGGAGAATTTTATATCATTGGAAAACTAATTGAATTTCCTACACAAAGGCAGGCTCAACTGAAAAGTAATGAGCATTTCAAAAATTTTATATATGAATACTCATGCACTGGGACTTAGATTATGATAGGGAAATATGGGGTGTTATAGGCACAGTACAAGCACCCTTCCAATTGGGGTCACAGGTTGGACCCCAATCAACTCAGCTTTGGGGCATATCAGTTAGATGATACGTCCTACATTTTCAGTTTCAGAATCAGTGTAGAACTCAGTTCAGTCCTACAGAATCAGGACTATAAAAAATAGTCACCAAATTATTAGTAACTCAGTTATCAGTAATCTCAGTTATAAGTTACTTTGTTATCAGAACTCAGTGTTTAGTTCCAGTATTGGCTTACTTATAGTCTCAGTTACAGTCTCAGCCATGGTCTCAGTCCAGCAATCAGCTCAGTAATTTAATTTTAGTGTTATTTGACCATAGCATACAGATATCAGATATTCAGTCATCAGATTTCAGTAACTCAGTTTACAGATTATATTCAGAGCATGTTTTATGCTATGTCATGCACACTCAGTATTTACAAATTTCATGCACACTTAGTATTTGCAAATTTCATGCACACTCAGTATTTATAAATTTAATGTACACTCAGTACTTATAGATTCCATGAGTATTCCCCAAAAGAATTCCACCATTAAAGGTCTTTTTAAGGATTTTAAGATGTTAAAGAATTAAAAGACAAATAAAATGATGGAAAACTTACCTCAATGAAGGAATTTTACCTTAAGATTTTAAAAATCACCTCTCTAGGGTTTGAGAATGAAATTTGGGGATTTTAGACCTAAAATATTGCTGAAGCTGATTAAAATATCATCGGAATTTTTTCTACAACAAAATCCCATTTTACCTCGGACAATGCTTAGTAAAACAATCATTATTTCTTACTCTAAATTTGAATTGACGAACGGTTTACTTTTTAGAAAGATTACTCAAATGGATTTAATTTGATAGGTATTGGGACCCCTAACTCTTAATATTCTATGAGATGTGGTTGTTTTAAGTTAGCCATAATATAAATCCATATGGAAACTGTATCAGAAAGAAAGTTTTAAACTTAACATTTTGTTAGGGATATTGTACAACCTTAATTCATTGAGCTTGAGTCTATCTAGACATATTCGAAGGCTAGAATATTCGCTGAAAAATTCAAGGTGACATAATGAATAAAATATTAGCTATTCTGGACCCAAGTTAATAGTGACGAATATGAATTTATTACAAATAATTTAATAATGGCAACATGGGTCGTTACAACAGATGAGTCAGAAGTTTTTGGTTTTAGCCAAAAGGAAACTTGCGAGTGCATATGAACCCGATAGTCCAAAACAGTGTGATTTTTCATTAACCATTGCTTCCTTTCTTGAGTACCACCCTTTGGAAATAAATATCTGATTTTTTCTCATGTAAAGGCATAAAAATTTGAAGTAAAAATACTCTCTTCTTCTTGAAAAACTCAAGAGGAAACACTCATAGAGTGAGTTCGTAGTTCGAAAAATTTGAGGTATCACTATTTTCTCAAGTGAATTATTTTATCCTAGGAGGATATATATTCCATCAACCTCAGGTACTTAAGGCGGATAAATTCCTTAAGGACACAACAAGAATTTGATGGACTGGATTCTACCCTAACTTTATCACATTCTAAATGATGGTTTTACTATTTTTTAGAAAATAGTTTGTACTTCTTTATTGTTCTTGAACTTGGGGTTGGAGTTAATTATTGTAAATATAGATTTTGTATCCAAAAAACAACAATAGAAATATGCTTTGTCTCCATTTATGTGGTCAAATCAATACATTAAAAAGAAAGAATATCAACCTTAAGGAGACAAATTAATGCTTCAAGAGTAGAATCTTTCTGAAATTCTAGGGTTTTAATGATCTTTAATTAATTTTCTTCCACGTAATCCCTATTTCATGACCATGTAATCTTTCTATCTTAGGATGCCAACTATCTTGGCCTAACATAACTAATATTAATAGGAGCATTATTTTGTTACAAAAAAGATAATCAAGAAAGAAAAACATAGAGGTGTAGCTGATCCCAAAAAAGGATTCAGAAACAACAACCACAATTGGAACTACAATTAAGATATTGATTATATAGATACTTATTATATCCAAAAATACTGGTTAAAGCATATGGTGTAGTTTCTGGGTAGATTCTTGTTAAATATGGCTTTGAAGACTGTTATCAAGATATTATTAAAGTGTTTTATTAAACATATGAAAAATATGATGCAGTTTCTTTTTTAGATCTTCTAGAAGTATTGTTAAACAAAGTTTGTCCCTTTATGTAACACCCCAAATTTTTGGGCTAGAACCTGAATCATCCTTCCTAGATATATAGACTTGAACCCAATGATTTTTATTTTCGATAGAATTGTGAATAATAGTTCTTAAGTGTGGGAACATCTTTGGATATGAATATAAGTCATGAAAATCTCCTAGCTTAAAATTAAGTTGAGCACTTTTATACTAATTGAATTTTAGTTGATGAGGTTTAAGGGTTCAGGTTGAGTAGGAGCAAGACAGAGTACTTGGAATGCAAGTTTAATGACGTGAGGCTGGAGAATGAGGTGGTAGTGAAGTTGGAATCACAGGTGGTATGTAAGAGAGATAGTTTCAAGTATCTTGGGTCTGTGATTCAGGGTAACGGTGAGATTGACGAGGATGTCTCGCACTGTATTAGGGCAGGATGGATGGAGTGGAAGCTCGCGTCGGGGGTGTTGTGTGATAAGAAGGTGCCGCCCAATCTTGAAGGCAAATTCTACAGGGTGGTAGTCCGTTCGTCCATGTTGTATGGAGCGAAGTGTTGGCCAGTTAAGAACTCCCACATTCAAAAATGAAGGTGGCAAAAATACGGATGTTGCGTTGGATGTGTGGGCTAACTAGGGGAGATAGAGTTCAGAATGAGACCATCAGGGAGAAGGTTGGTGTGACTCCAGTGGAGTATAAGATGCAGAAAGTCCGATTGAGATGGTTTGGACACGTGATGAGGAGGGGCATGGATGCCCCGGTTCGTAGGTATGAGAGGCTAGCTTTGGATGGTTTTAGGCGGGGTAGGGGTAGGACGAAGAAGTACTGGGGAGAGGTGATTAGGCGGGACATGGAGCAGTTACAGCTCACTGAGGACTTGACCCTAGATAGGAAGATCTGGAGGACGCGAATTAGGGCAGAAGGCTAGGGTCAGTTTGGGTCTCTAGTGTAGGGAATTACTTGGTAGGGGTATTATTCTTGTTATGATACCTTGTTTTATGTTTTATTACGAATCTATTTTCTTTTATCTATTTTCTATTACTTGTGGGTGTCGTATTTGTGTTATGCCATCTTGTTCCATGCTTTACTATGTATTTGTGTAGTATTTCGTGTCTCGAGTCGGGGGTCTATCGGAAATAACCTTTCTACTTCTTTAGAGGTAGAGGTATGGACTGCGTACATCTTACCCTCCCCAGACCTCACTATGTGGGAATACACTGGGTTTGTTGTTGTTGTTGTTGAATTTTAGTTGATGTTTTTACTTGGGTCAACTTACAACAATTATTAATCCTAAAATATAAAAAGTTATATAGTCTACTATATATCAAATTAAATCCTTTTGAATCCTCATTCTAAAGTAACTGACCATTTGCCAATCTGAGTTCAGAGTAGAAAATTATAGGCATTTTAGTGTGGCACTATTCAGGGTGCACAACGGGATTCATGGGGCAAGGCTTATGTTGTGAAATTAGGGTAATATGGCACAGTTGGATCCATGTGACTGTTCTTGTGGAATGACCCTCCTTTCTCAAACGTTAAAATATGTTTTCCCCTTATTAAATCAAGGGCAAAATGATCCTTTCAACCCCATAACTCTCTTAATCCATTTTATCACCCTAAAGTCATCCAAAAATAAGAGAAAGCTTCAAAAATTTCCCATTCTCTTCCTCCCAAGAATATCAAAAAGGGATTTCTCAATTTCCAAGGCTTGTAGATTCTAATCGCAAGGTTTTTCTTGAATTTTCCTCCATCAAAAGGTATGTAAAACTATCCTAACACTCATTGGCTAAATTATGATTTCTCTATATATATAAAAGTATATTTATGAATATATATAAATATATACAAATATATTTATATATATATATGATGAATTTTGAGAATTGATTTAGGAGCATGGTTAATGAAACTCCCTCCTTTATGGTGAAATCTATTGGCTTTCATATGTTATAGATTGTTCACTTAAATTGATTAAAAAGCAATTACAAAATCCTTTTATATTATTTAATTATGTATTAACTATGGGTTTCTCTATAAGCTTTAGAATAGTAATTGTGTGCATGTTTTATGGATTATGAACTGGTATTGATAGCATGAACTATAACTCTCCTTTTTCAATCATGAAAATTATTTTTTTACTGGTGTTGGGGGTTGTTTAAGAAATGATGATAAGATTTAGTTTTAGATGTCTCTTTATCAATTATGCATTGTCATTTTACGTGTTGTGAAAGGGGTCTTTTGTTTCTAAATGTTCATATATTCTAATGAAGAATTGCATGTGATTTATGAAAGAGATGAACACCCTATGTTAAATTCTTGAAAGAAGAATATTTTTGCATTAGTTTACATGTGCTTTTGAAATGGAAACTCTCATGTAGTTTGTAAATTTTTTGGTGGTCATTAACATCTCTTTAAATGAAATGGCTATGGACATGATATGCTATGATATGACTTGCAATTCTAGGTATGGAAGTACCTAATACGAAATTCCCTTAACATAAAAGGAATAAATATTTATAAACATTAAACATGGTTTTAAAAGGCTAAAATTAGGCTTAGATAGATCTAGATGATTTCCCAAAGAAAACATGAGTGGAAGGGCTCATTTCTGGAAATCGAGTTTTGTTGATACAGGTATTATGATATGTTATCTTGAAAGGGGAATAACTTAGGTGTACAAAAAGGGGGATGCCTAAAAGGGGGTATACCATTATGCAGAAACTCCAATCCTTGCAGCATACTTGAATTAAAGGCTTGACTGATGAGTTAATAGCAGATCCATATAGCTTGTGCTATTATTGACATGTAGGGTACCATCTATCTTAGAACTAATGCAAAAAGTTTAGTCAATGTTTTACAAGAATGTTTTGAAGCTTGTTATTAATGTTCCATGTGTTTTGATATCTATAATGTTAAATTGTTTTCACAATGCTCTTGTAACACCTCGCACTATCGCGTTAAAGTTTGGACCATATTTTATAGGCGAATAGACCCAAACCCAATGATTCTTTGTTAATAAATGTGTGATGATCAATCCTATAGTGTGTGAATACCTTTGAATATGAATTGAGGTCACAAATATTCCCTAACTAAAAGACGAGTTGAAAACTCTTCTATCGATTAAGTTTTGATGAATGTCTCAGCTTGGGTCAACTTCCAGAAACCATAACTAATTGTATATATTGAATTAGAGGTACTACTATATATTAAATTAAAGCCCTTCGAATGTTGTTTCCAATGCCACTGACCATCCGTCAATCCAAGTCCCGAGTCAAAAGTTATGAGTTTTTGAATGAGACACTGTCCAAACTATGAGATGGGGCATGCGACCCCCACTTATGGCTATGCCATTGGTTGTGCGTCACCCAGTTTGGCTTGTTCCATGGGATGTGTGTTGCCCACCTTGGGAAGAACAGCGTAAAAGCTCAATTTTAGTGTTATTTAAGGGAAATATGATCCTTTCACGTCCCATAATAGTCCCTAAGCATCTACAGATGAATTTCAACCCTAATGTACATTATTTCCTCGTCAAAACCCCCTAATTCATCTTCTAAAATACAAGTGGAGAAAAAACAACTCAGATTTGAACATTCAAGCTTAAAGTTTCAATCTTTCGCGAATTCTTCATCAATTAAGGTACGTGGAACTATCCTAAATCCCATGGGCATGGATTTACTATTTTCAAAATTGTTTAAAGGTTATTTATGTGTATATATGAAATTGGTTTCAAGATCATAGATAAACTTGTGTTGAAATTATTACATCATGATGAAATGTTGTGAAAATTATTGTTTGAATCCCTAATTTGAATTGTTTTCATGTAACTATGATGATGCTTGGATTGTAAAGTTAAATGAGAGCATGCGATATGTAATTCCCTCTTTTTGCTATGAAATTGTATACATTTTACATATTGAGAATGGGTTAATGTTTGAGCCTGTTATGTATACATTGAACTATTTTTGTGAGATAATGGAAAAGTTATTCACTTGTTTTATGAAGATAATGATTCCTTTTTAGAATGGCTTAAAGGTGATTGAACAGGGTGACCACCGTAGAATAAATATTGAGAATGGTTTATTTTTTCAACTGTTTTGAAATATGAACTTTTGTTCAAATAGTAGAGCTTTTGGGTGGTCAATAACCATATTTTGAAATATGATAAGGGCAGTAGAGATGTTGTGACATGACTTAAAAGTCCAGGTGTGATGATACCCAATTTTTAATGTTCCTGAAGATTTTATGAAAGAAATAACATTAAGATGAAGAAGATGTGTTTTAAAGAATCTAAAACTGGGCTTAAGAGAGTTAGATGGTTACCCAAAGAAGGCACGAGTCATACGACTCATTGACTGAAACTGTGATTTGACGACACGAGTTTTATGATACCCCAAAGGGAAATTATACGTTGTGGACGGCCTAATGGCGTAGTAGAGAAACAAATACTCCAACCCTTGCGGAAAACTTGGATTGAGGGCTTATCCAACAAGTTAGAGGCAGATTCCATGTATCCCATGGAATAGGAGAGTTGAAGGGTGTACCATCTGGCTTTGAAGTAAGATAAAGAGTAGAGTCATGAATTGCAGAATGTGTTTTGAAAGCTTCAGATTATGCCCATGTGTGTTTAACTGATTCAAGATGATATGTGGTTTATGAAATGCTCTCATCTATATTTTATAATAATAAATATTTTGTTTTTGGATTGTTCTACGTACTAGTACATCTGTACTGACCCCCTATATTTCATGATCTTAGGCTCAGTCCTAGGGCTCGCTAAGCCGTAGATTGATTGGTCAGAGATTTGCAGTGGGTGAGCCTACCTTATTCCAAAATGCCTAATGTATAAGTCATTGTTATTTTATTTTGATTCATGGTCCGACTAGGGGCCTTGTCCCAGTCTTCAGATAGAGGTTATTTTCAGTTTGTAGAGATTTTGCAGACTAGTGTTAGATGTTTTTGATCTTTAAGAACTCATTTCAGTATTGAGTAGTTTGAAATACAAGTTAACCATGATTCTATTTTGTTATGTAATTCCGTATTTCCTCTTAGTATATGAATGGTGTATATGATTGTAAGTTAGAAGGGGCACTCAGGCCTTCATGGTTCGGGATGTCCATCATGGCCAGGTCCTCGATTCGGTTCGTTATAACTCTCAATTATTTTATATAAAATATATATGTTTTCTTTGAATTGTTCTGAATACCAATACATTCTAATTGTTGACTGTCCTCGGATAGCTACATTGTCTCATAATGTAGGTTTTGAGGCTCGATCATGTGGTCCATCACATTAGTAGAACTTTCAGACATGTTAAAGTTGGTGATCCATTGTAACGCCCCAAAATATCATTCCAAAAATTCACATGGTGCTTAAGGCCATAAGTAGCCCCAAGCTAACCCTATGAGCCTTCTACTACTTCTAACACTAACTCTAGGATAGATATGTCAAGTAACAACACTATAATATCAAATCTGAACTGAAACAGCTGAAATAATCATCTGAGAAATCAGTACTAAAAATCTTGAACTCAACTACTAGTCTAGTCTGACAAGCCTCTACTTACTACTTAACTAGAGAGTCATTGGGACAAACCTCCAACTGACTCGACTGAAATGAAAGCCATAACAACTGATATCAAGACTGAAAAACTAAGAAATAGGTCCTCAAACCATGAGGACTTACCAACTGTGGTGTGTAAACAAAGGTACTCAGGAATCATTATCGCGGCTAAGACTGAGCTCCTGAACCTACATTATGAGACAATGTAGCACACAGACATATATGTGGATCAGTACTTTGAGGATGTAATGAGTATATGGCATTGTATGCAGTAAGTAAAAAATATCATTACTATTTATGAAACCATGTATGCAAATATGAATGACTCACAAAGCTTTAATAAGTCCAAAATATAAATCTCATAAGTCATGAACAATGAAACATGTAATATAAATCTCGTGAGCCCGTATACTTAGTTATAAAATCTGTATTCTCCTCTTATTCTCAAAGCTTGCAAACCAAAAAGGAATCTTAAAACAATACCTTTCAAACTTATACTTTTATCTTAAGGAGAATAAGGAACTTCTTTTGAAACTTTAGGAATTCAAAGACTTATGATTATGGAACTTAGGGACTCTTTGAGAACTTGGGAGTTTCTTCTAACCAACATAAACCATTTGAGCTGACATGGATTCCAACGTCTTGGCCATGTTGGGGAGAGCTATTCTACCCTTGCCATCAAATAGAACCTTAACTTTAGTGATCACTATCTTAACCCACTTGGGGTAAATCATAATCCTACGGTGGCTCATTGTTCTGGGACATGAAACCTTGGAATAAATCCCAACTCGGTGCTAAATACTACTCCCATACTTAGGCTCAGAACTTTTAGGAAAATCCACATTAAATAATACAACAATGTGAAATGGAAGCCAACTAAGCTTCACTCTACTTTAAATCATCACTATATAGTTATTGTGGATTCCTATCTTTACTTGGTTAAAAAAACCAACTTTATTTATCAAAACATAAAAATAGCTAATCATGGAACGCTTAAATTCATGATCATTCTTTGAAATATCAAGAATAAACCTTAGGGCTTTACACTAATGCTTCAAATTCATATCAAACACCATAAAGTTCATGATTTATAACACAATTGTTCGTAATTCAACTTAAAAATTGAAAAAATATAATCGTGTGCATAAATATTCGAAAGTAGACATGTAATTAAACATTCAAATCACTCAAAATCTTAAAATCGTGCAATTAGCAACATGGGGTATAAACCCTAACTTAACTTTCATGGAAATCATAATTAAAATTCAGAAATTCATAACTTAAAGATAGTTTTTGGGTACAAGAACGAAAGGATTGTTCTTGTTCAAACCCCACATATTTTATTTGGCTTGATTTAATGGAACAAGATGACTTTTGAAATCTTGAGAGTGTTCTTGGAGGCTTTTCTTGTGGTTTCTTGAATGGGGATGCTTTGATTCTCGAGTTTCTTGAAGAAAGATTTGAATCTTGCTCTTGAGGTTTAATCTAGAGAGAAACCCTAATATTTTGCTACTAGAGGAGAATATGATGTTTGTGCTTGATCCGATGTATTTAGATGTCATAAAAGTTGGAAAAAGACCCAAAAACCATTTTAAAAATAGCTCTAAAACACTGAACGAAACTGTGTGACGGCCTGAGCGATGGTCCGTTGGGTTGTCCTTCACAAGTTGGCCAGAAAAAGGCCTCACTACCTCAGTTGCAATGGTTTGGGCGACGGTCCGTCACTAGCTCGATGGTTCATCAGCCTTTTTGTCGCACTTGGCCAGAAGATGGGTTCACTGCCTCAGCTGTGATGGTTTGGGAGATGGTCCGTTGCTGACTTGACGGTCTGTCATCCTTCCCATTGCACCTGGGAAATTCGGACAACTCTCTGTAAAACGGCTATAACTTATTACTCTGATGTTGAATTTTGGCAAAATTGGTATCATTGAAAAGTTAATTCAATTTTCCACACGATAGAAAGTCAAAATTAGGAAAGTTCTATATGATTTAAACATTACTCACTTTGGAAGCCACCTCTTGATCTTCTAGAGATGAAATTAGGCTTGAAAAAGGTTTGGGGTATTACATCCATCCATTTTCCAAAAGGCATTCTATTTATATGTTTATTTCTTTTAGTTTATGGTTCAGTCGGGGGACCTTGTCCTGGCTAGATAGTTAGTCTTTAGTAGAAACTTTGTAGATGAGATTTGAATATTATATTGTCATAACTTTATTGACATAATTTGATTATAAGATTTTCTTGAACTTTATTATATCTTCCACACTTCTATTTCATATGAATTATACTTATAATAGTATAATAAGGAGTCTCTCAGGCCTTTGTGGTTTGAGATACGCATTGTGTCCAGGGCCTCGGCTCTGGTAGTGACAATTTACCCCCTATATCGTATTAATGTATGCATGTTTTGCAATTGTGGAGGAAGTCAATTGTGACACATTTAGCATATGTTGATGATATAATATTTTTGATATATGAAGAATAAGCACACATTGAAACTGACTTATGAAATACTAGAGCATTCGGGTATTAGAAGTAAACAAAAAAGCATAGCTTTGTCCTGTGCAATTAGTAAACATTTATTGTGGCCTACCTATCATGACTTGATCAAATTTTTGTGAATTTCTTATGTAAAACTCCGTATTTCCTTATCTTAAGATTAAATCTCAATCCATGAGTTATCCAATATTTAATCTTGGAAACACTCAGTATTTTTCAGTTTAGAGACTACCATTGCGTAAGAAATTGAATTAGCTTTCCAACGATATAAAATTTACCTAAATTCGATAACCAGGTGAGCAGTTACGGCTATTTTAAGTTTTAGTCATTAAACACCGTCATTCCGTCCAGTAGCGCGTCATGGAGTATGTCAAAATGGAAATTGTCAGTTTCCAGTGAGGTACCGCGATATCGGCGCGTCGCGCCACATCTTGTTTTCACATTTTTCAATTTTCAGTGTACCAACGTGATTCTACCATGTTGCGCTAAGCTTCCTGGTCCCAACCAAAGTGGCAACGCGATACCACCGCATCGCGCCACCATGCATTTTCCCAGTTGGCAATTTCTAGAGACACGGTGCGATAATGCCACATCATGCAAGGTGCTTATTTTAAATAATTTTGACAGAAATTAAATATTTCATCCAAGGTTAAAACAGTCTTTTCCTATGATTTTAATACGTCCAGATACGGGATATAATCCCTAAAATATTTTTATTCATTACTCACTCAATTTATTCCCAAATTAAAAGCATTCTCACTCAAGACTACAAAACCTAGCTTCAAGAGACCAAGATCAATCTCAAAGGATTCACCAAGAACTTTAAGAAATTCATAAATTAAGGTATGTTAGGTGTTCATCTATGGGTTCCTTTCACCCATAGAGTCCACGAATCCGTCTTCAAACTACAAGATTATGGAATTATGAACTTCCAAGCTTGAATTGAATTGAATCCATGTTTATGTTATTTTTGGAATTTTAGTCCATGATTAAATTATAAGCTTTTATGAAATTAATCATTGTCTGTGTTGAATTACGCAATTTTCATGATAAACCTTTCAATTTACAAGTTGATTGATGTAGCCATGATAACTATATGTGTTGATTATTGTATAACCTAAGCATTCTCCCCATGTGTTTGATAAAATGCCTATGTGAATGAAATAGTACAATGATGACATGATTGCATGTACTCCCCATTAATGTACAAGTTAATGCATTACAAGTGTTTGATGAAATGCCTCTATGAACAAATTATGATCAACTGAACACCGCTATGTTATTCAAGATTATGCTATGCCTTTATTTTAAGCTATCAAGTCCTGGGGGTATTTAATACCCGATAATTTAGTTGTACACCTAGGTCTACTGCCTGTTACAGACTGGGATCAGTCATGTCACGATCAGTAGTACTCTCAGTCAGTTACAAAACTCAGTAGAACTCAGTCAGTTATAGAACTTAGGAAAACTCAGTAAACTCAATATCAACCCAGTCTAATTCAATATAATCAGTTTAGTATCTTTCAGTTGGAGTAGGATTCAACACCGAGTGAACCCAAAGATAAGGGATCACCTTCCAGTAGATGGTGTAATCCTTAGAAGCAATCCTTGTGTTCCACAATTAAGTACCCAGCGTAGGTTGAGACATCAAACCTGCCAGTTGAGGGTTGATGAGGTGTTTTAACCTGACAGATGAGGGTTCCACCGTTCTCATTAGATTACTTTCAGATGACGGTAACTCGTCAGTGTTTTTACCCATAGCACAGTACTGACACCCTTTTAACTGGGGTCATAGGTTGGACCTTATCGCAGTTATCCTATTTGGGGCATGTCGTTTAGATGATTACCTCCCACTGTCTTAGTTTCAGTCTTCATAATAGAACTCAGTTCAGTTCTACAGAATATAACTCAGTATCAAAACTCAGGACTTAGCTTTAGAATAGAACTCAGTTTCAAAACTCAGGACTTAGCTTCAGAAAAGCTTAGTCACAATATTTATTTATATGTACATTATTGCATACTCAATTTTTACAGCAACATCGGTTATCCATGTACTCTCATGTTCAGTTACTCTATATCATACAGTCAGTCGTTGTTCATGCATATGAACCCTTGAATTCAGCCTAACCTCATCTAGCATACCAGTACATTCCACGTACTGAGGCATACTCTTTCTTTGCTCTATGATGTCTCATATCATAGGTTCGGACGCTTAGGTTCCCGATCACATATAGACAGATTCAAATTCAGCCAGCAGTGTCAGAGTAAGTTGTGAGTCCTCATCTATCGAGGATATTTTATTATTTCAGTTTCTCAGTAGATACAGTATTTCAGTGGATGGAGTTAGTTGGGGGATTGTCCCAACAACTCCACTTTCAGACAATTCAGATTAGAGGCTTTTCAGTATAGTTTTCAGTCGGTATTTAGTTTTACAGATATTATCAAAGACAATATCTTTTATTATTATTCAGATGTTTTGAACCTTATGACATTTCATCCTATTTTACCGCATTTATTACAATATCATGTTTTAGTGCTCACAGCAAATATCAGTCATGGGTTAGCTTGTGGTCCTTCGGGATCGTAAGCACCGTGTAGCATCCGGGGTACAGACTCAGGACTTTATATTTTAATATCAGATAATGCGATGGTGACTACTTAAAAAATTATTTACGGTGCTTATATTCTCTAAATCATACATATTTTCTATGTTACTCCTTTATTGCAAGTTCATGGATTTCCATAAGTTCCATTTATGCTGAAGACTACTTAATATGGGATAAAAGAGAAAAGAACAATTCCAGCATTACCCAATTCTTAGTTTCCTTCAAAAGTAGGAATAAACAAAAAAATATATAGTTTGAGCTTCTTTATTTTTAGTGAAATAAAAAGTTTTTGCATAATAATGAAGCATCAATTGTAAGTTTTTTTCTTACATTTTATATAAATGTAATGACTATCTATTTAACAATAAATTTCTTATAATGAGACAATATTTGTAAAATAACGTTGACCAAAATCTCATTATTTCTAGCCAAATGTTTTTTTGGCTAAAAGTGAAGTTTTATCAATTATATTTTAAAATAAAGTTAAAACGACCTTTTGTTAGAAAAATCATGTCAACAAAGATGTAAAATATGTGGTAGGGGTGAGTGTATCTCACCTCTTTGGATGAGATCATGCAAGAGTAAAGGCTATCAAATAGAAAAAGTCAGAGATGTAATTAAAATTATTAAATAATTTGGGGGGTTCTAAATAAAATACGTTAAGTTTAAGAGTATTCTAGCAAACAAATTATGTCATGATGATAATTACTATTTACAAAAGTTTAATTTGTGATTTATAATTAAAATTTTCTTATTAGGATAATAAATACCACATGGTCAACATATCATCTAATACATTCAAAATTTAAATAAAACATCAGTTGTGTTCATACCCAACCCCACCCCCATCCCTATCCCTGAACTCTTAAAATTTTTTTCTATATATATTCCCCCTCCTCTCCCAAAACATGAATGTAACAAGTATGAAGAAACAAAAGGGTGTGTTCTAGTATCAATGCATATGTTGTGAACAATCCTCTCCATTCAGGCAAGCCTTAGCCGGTTACATAAGAGGCCATTTCAAGCATGGATGGGTCAAAGGAACTCGCCATAGAAAAGTTAGGGTGTCAACTTCTAATAATCATCCGCAACAAATTTTTGTTTTTGACTCATCAATTCTTAAACAACAAATTTCTGCAACAACATCCGCTACTATTTCAAGCAATACTTATCAATTACCTCTATCTTCGATGTGGATCCAACGTATCCTTTAAGATATGATGACTCTAGCCAGGTTCTGGGATGGTCTAACCAAACATGAGAAAGAAGTCATAGCGAGAATATTTGTTCTTGCTAGAGGAACCTTTTAGATTTATTAACTTGAAAAAGCGTGCAATTGTTGGGATTTTTTGTAAAATGATCTATTCAAATCTTCTATCTAATTAAAAAAAAAAATCTTAGTGAAGTGACTCATTTTTAAATGCCCTAATTTATTTGTGATTTAAAATATAATAATAAATTTGAAAAATTATAAATGTGTCCAAAAAACGATATGTGATGAATAGATCGATTATCGATCTGATTGATATATTTAATTTTCTCTGTTATTCATTATTTTATCGATTATAGTAATTTATCAAATGAATTAATCTTTGATGTTTCTAATCACAAAGACTAATCTGACCAATTACATATATACTATAATTTTTTCTGATAGATTAATCATCAGACTTTTGTAATTAGACAGATTATATATATAATATATTTTTTCCATTTAAAAAGATGATGATGTTAAAGTTAAATGATAGTAGAAAACTTAGAATTAGAAGGAGAGAAAATATTACTAAATAAATACATTGCTTCAGTAAGGATAAAATTAAATGAATGATGAATTTTTAGTAAGAAGGGGGGAGAAAGAAACTACAGAGAGGGAAAGAATTTAATTTGAAATGGAAAAGATGAGCTAGGTTTTATGTATTGAGTTTATGAGTAGATAAAACCCATAGTTTTTACTTTGTTATTATAGTCTATTCCTTCTTTAATTTAATTTTACATTTTAAAAATAAAAACTAAAAGAAATTATTTTGTCAATTGAAAACTTAAACTGGACTGTCAGCCAATTTTATTGCATTTGCTCTATATATTTTAATTCCTTCATCACTTAAAGAATTCGTGTCTTTCTCCAACATTGATTTCAATCTTTTTGTTTATGTTGATATAGTCTATGATCAAATCTATGATCAGTCGTTGCGATACAAAGGAAGTGAGGAGAGAGGAGATAACGTAGCTTTTTCACAAGTACACCCTTCTTCTAAATTACATAGAAGTCATTTGATTTCAAAACTTGTGATTATATACTCCCACCTCTATACTTGAGATAAGTGATACATAAGATTTGATATAAAAATAATACTATCATATTTTCACGACTCAAACAAAGTCTGTGACCGCAACGAGCATCTTGAACTATAAGGGTCCGAGAGACCCCTTAGCATGTAATTATAAGCATAACTCATATGGTATAACAGTGCAGAAGAAAAACCGAAAAACATGGTAGTATCATAAACAAACTTAAAACTTCATAACATCGTATTAAAAGAAAACCCAAATCAAATCTAAAACTTGTTTACAAAACCTCTAATGAACTGACAACAATACTCTATGTAAACAAGGAAAAGGCCCTAGTCGGACCATTAAACAACGGAAAACTAACACAATGCATCAGACTCCTTCCAATGTAAGGGAGGGTCGCCAACTCTGAACTCTTGGAACAACCTATTGCTATTGAACTTGGACCATGGGACTGAGCCTCAGATCCTACATTATGAGGCAATGTAGCCACCATGGAGGATGGTCAATACTTGGAATGTATAGGTATGAAGAACAATTCAAAAGCAGTGTAATTCTTATAACATGATCAAAAGCATTATGAAAACAATTCAACATAATAGAAATAAACCACATAGGTGTACTTAAAAGAAACTCCAAAACACTCAAGTAAATACATAAACTCAACTCTTGATGTTAGTTCTGAGATAGATGGTACACCCTACATAAATTTAATCCCATGGGCCATATTAAATATTTCCTTAACTCAGGGACTAAGCCCTTAATCCAAGTTTGCCACAAGAATTGGAGTACGTGAACTGGTACAACCCCCATGTGATTACACCGTAGGAATACCCCCATGTGGTACTTCCTAATTATCCTCCCATGTAGGATAACATATCATAAATCTCGCATTGAAAAAATACGATTTTTGGCAATGGGACCTTTCACTCAATTTCCTTCATCGGGGTAACCATAGACCTTAGGAAACATGCTTCATGCTCAAGATATTCATTTTCCTTTCATGTTAAGGGTATTCCATGATAGGTATTATTATACCTAGACTTGCAAGCCATATCATTTCATATTACATCTATAGTCCTTTCCTTTTAAAACATATTACGAACAACCATAAGATTTATCATATTACAAGAGAGTTCTTATTTGAAAAGCATGTGCAACTTATGCATAAACAATCTCCTTTTTTCAAGACTTACACATATGGTGGCCAATTTTTTCATTTATCACAAGCAATTCATTTATTTGGACACAAGAACCTTTTTATCATGGAAAACACCCTTTTGAATACATGCATAACAACAATGCAAAATAGTTAAAGAGGCATTCAAACTTAAGGATTATCATCATTCTTAAAACAACCCCAACACTTGTCACACGTAAACTATTTAATTGAGAATAGGGGTTTATAATCATGCTCTCAGACCCAACACATAATTCAAAACATATCAAGACCATAATGTCATAATGGAAAAAGGAAATTTCATAACTCATGCTCAAAATCACCTTTTGAGACACATCTCATATAAGCAAAATATTTCACTTCATGCTCTTAAGTTGTTTCTCGAAAATGTATATTTACACATACATAATTACCATTCGAAATCCATAAAAAAAATAATTTAGCCCATTATATTTAGATTAGTTCTACACACCTTCAATTTGAGAAGGCGTAGCATAAAAATTTGACCTTGAAGCTAAAGATAATCAAACCCTAGGTAGTTTTCTCTTCTTGTTCTTAATCACAAATGAATTTGGGATTTTGTGAGCGTTAAAATGTGTTTGAGGACCCTAAACTCGTCCATATAGTATTAAAAACATTTTGGGAGGGTGAAAAGACCTTAACGCCCTTAAATTTAAGTCAAAACAGAGAAATTTTGACAATTTGCTTTTGCTGGGCGGTGCACAGCCAAAGAACACCTGAGGGTGGGCGGCGCACGCCAAAAAAACACCTGAGGGTGTGCGGCACTCATCAAAAGCACGACACATACAGTGGATATTGGCATTTTTCATGTGATGTAATACCTTAGAGGAGGGTCTATTAGGCGATGCACACCTAATTCCAACATCCAAAAACACCCCCAACACAACCCATAATATCTAAACATGGTTTACCATCGAAATAAGGGTCTTAAATAATATTTTGAATGTGTTACTCAAGCGTTAAAACACGAGGTCTTTCATTATCCCTCTTTGGGATCATTCTTCCCCGAATGATGACTCCGAACAGAATAATCATGATTTCAAATGTTCCATGGAATGAAAAGAGTAATATAAGACCAATAACTTACATATCATCATGTGCAAATTGAAAGAGGGTTAGATATCTTGCATGCATGTCATTATCCAACTCCCAAATAGCTTTCTCAACTTTATGATTCTCCCACAACACTTTAACCGAAACTATTTACTTACTTATCAACTTTCGAACTTGGCGATATAAAATAGCTGTGGGTTATTTTCATATGATAATGAATCTTTTACACCAATCTCCTCTAAAGGAAACACAAGAAAATGATCTACAATTCATTTCTTTAGCTTTGATACATTAAATACACGATCAACAGAAGATAAACTTTTTGGCAAATCTAACTCATAAGCAACTCCACCAATCATTTTCGTAATTTGATAAGGGCTTCTATAGTGAGGACTCAATTTTACTTTCTTCTCAAATCTCGTGACTACTTTCACAGGGAGACCTTTAGAAACATCCAATAATAAACCTCAAACTCTAACTCTCTTCTCCTAATATAAGCATAATACTTTTGGGGACTCTAAGCTATCTTAAGTCATTCTATAATGACTTTCACCTTCTCCATTTCCTGATAAACAGGGTCAGGTCCAAACAAATAGGGTTTACCTACCTCATACAAACTAATCAATTACCTATACTTTCTCTCATATAGAGCCTCAAATGGAGCCATCTAGATTTTAGTGTGGTAGTTATTGTTATTGGTGAACTCTATTAGAGGCAAGTGATCCACCCAACTACCCTTAAAGTCAATCACACAAGTCTTCAACATATCTTCTAAGGTTTGAATCGTGTATTCTACTTACCTATCCGTTTGAGGGTGGAAGGTTTTTCTAAGGTTTACTTAGGCACCTGAACCCCTCTGAAAAGACCACCAAAGCTGATAAGAGAAATGTGTACCTCAATCAGATATGATAGATAATGGAGCCCCATGAAAACAAAAAAAATCCGGAATGTACAACTTAGCATAATGACCCCCTTACTTATTCTGCACTGGAAGAAAACGGGCAGATTTTTTAATTCTATCTATAATCACCCAAATAAAGTTATATTAGTTTTGGTATCGCGGAAGTCTGGTAATAAAGTTCATGTAAATCATCTCCTATCTCTATAAAGGAAAAACTATTTCCTAAGAGGCACCACCTAGCCTCAAATGCTCCACCTTAACTTGTTGACAATTTAAACTCCTAGCCACAACGTTAGCAACATCTCTTTTCATATTATTCCATCGGTAAATCTCCTTGAGATCATGACACATTTTAGTGGATCCAAGGTGAAACAACATAGCTGGAAGTGTGAGCTTCATCAAGGATACTCTCAGGCAGTCGATCTGCATCCGCCACACATAGTCTACCTTGGTATCTCAAGATACAATCACCTCCAATTTCAAAAGCCATCAACTTTTGTTGCCCAACATCTTTCTTAATCTGCATAAATATGGGGTCCCTGTCCTGCTTATCCTTTACTTGTATACAAAAAGATGACTTATCTATTCTTGGACAAGAAAACCTCCATCCTCGGAGTCTATGAGTCAAACTTCCAGATTAGCAAGCTGATGAATATCCCTAACCAGATTCCTCTTTACTTCCTCAACATAAGAAAGACTACCTATGGACAACCTGCTAAGAGCATCAGAAACTATGTTAGCCTTACCCAGATTATAGTACAGGCTCATGTCATAATCCTTCAACAGCTCCAACCACCACCTCTACCTGAGATCCAACTCTTTCTACGTGAATACATACTGTAAAATTTTGTGATCAGTAAAGATATCAACATGCACTTCATAAAGACAGTGAAGCCAAATTTTGCGTGCAAATACTTTAGCCGCCAACTATAAGTCATGGGTGGGATAGCTTCTCTCGTGAACCTTCAACTGTCTAGATACATAGGCTAGTACTTTCCTATACTGCATCAGCACACGCCCAAATCCCACCCGAGATGTATCACAGTAAACCAAAAATCCCACTATACCCTCGGGAAAGGTCAAAACTACTACAGTAGTCAACTTATCTTCTAATCTCTCAAAATTATTCTCACAAGGGTTAGACCACAAGAATTTTACCTTCTTTTGAGTCTGTCTTGTAAGTGGGACAACTTTGGATGAAAAACTCTCTACATATCTCCAGTAATACCCTTCCTAACCTAAGAAGCTCCAAATATTGATGGGGGTCATGGGTATGGGCCACTTTCTTACTGTATCAACTTTTTGGGGATCAACTTTAATTCCCTCACTAGAAATAATATGCCCTAGAAAAGCTATAGCACTAAGCCAGATCTCATAGTTTGAGAATATTACATACAACTTATGATCCTTAAGAGTATGACAAAGATTCAGAGATGATTGACATGATCTTCCTCACACTTGGAGTAAATCAAAATGTCATCAATAAAGACTATGAAAAAAAAATCCAAATACTAACGAAAAACCCTATTCATAAGATCCATAAATGTCATAGGGGAATTAGTTAGTGCAAAAGACATAATTAGGAAATCATAATGACTTACTAGGTTTGAAAACTAATTTTGGGAATATCATCCTTCCTATTCTTCAACTAATGATACCCTGAGCGAAGGTCTATCTTAGAGACATATTTAGCACCCTAAAGTTGGTATAAAAGATCATCGATTCTGGGAAGAGGGTACTTGTTCTTAACTGTGACCTTGTTCAGTTGATGGTAATCTATAAACATGCGGAGGGAACCATCTTTCTTACGCATAAAAAGTACTGAAGCACCCCAGGGAGAGACACTAAGACAAATAAAGCCTTTACTAAGAAGGTCTTTTAATTATTCTTTCAACTCTTTCAATTCTACTGGAGCCATTCTATATGGAGAAATATAAATAAGCCAAGTTTCTGGCAATAGGTCAATGCCAAAATCTATTTCCCTATTTGGTGGTATCCTATGGAAGTCATCAGGAAAGACTTCTGGGAATTTATTAATTATCGATACTAATTGGAGACAAGGACTTTCAGTACTAGAATCATTGAACCAAAAAAGATGGTACAAACAACCTTTTGATATGAGTTTATGGGCCCTAAGAAAAGATATGAACTTCATTTTAGGTGCAAGAGAATATCCTTCGTACTCTATTATTGGCTCATTTAGAAAAGAGAAACTACCTTTCTAGTTTTTCAATCTAATGTATCATAACATGAATTGAGCCAAATCATCCCCAGAATAATGTCAAGATTTATAAGATCAATCACAGTATCTCAATGAAAAAAAGGCACCAAACAATTTTTATAAACTTGTCTAGCAACTATGGAGTCACCAACAGGGGTGGATATAGATAAGGGTTTCGGAATATTTTTAGTCTCAAAATAAAAAATAGTTGTTACATACGGGGTCACATAAGACAAGGTAGACCCAGGATCAAGAAACACATACATATCACAGGAGAAAATCTATAGCATACCAGTAATTATATCTGGTGAAACCTGTAAATCCTGATGGGTAGATAATGAATAAAGGCGATTGTGACTCCCACCTTCTCCTGGGAAACTCCCCTTAACAACCGGGGCTGAAGATATAGAAACTAGGGTCTTGCCTCCATCAAGTGTCCCCTTCGCTGAGAGGTAGTCCCTTTGAAGATGACCATTCCGACCACACACATAACATATTTTGTCTCTAAAATAGCATCTCCCTAGGTGATTATTTCTATAATTTCAACAGTAAGGGTATGACCTAGCAGGCTAAGTCACACTCCCTTGGGATTGGGTGCCCTGTATCCGTGGTCCAATACTAAGCTGGTATCGATGCTCACTAGAAGGTCTGAGTGCAGGTGCACTAGCTGAAGACTGAGCATTGCTCCTAAATTTCTTATTAGACCACTACTTGCCCCATTTGACACTTTTTTGCTGACTGACATTCTGATCTGCTGACTTATCTCTCTTAGCCTGCCTTTCTTTTTCCTTTACCTCTTCCTGCCTCTTCTTCTCCTCTTCAAACTACTTCATATACACTAATAGCCTTGATATATCCATGTGCTTATTCAATATTGTCCCCTTATATTCTAACACTAAATCATCCAAGAGACTAGATGAGAACTTTCTCACACAAGCCCTCATGTTACACACTAACTCTGGAGCATAACGAGAAATTTGGGTGAATTTTAGTGCATATTCTTTAACACCGATCTTTCCTTGTTTAGGATTGACAAACCATTCAGTCTTAGCTTCCCTCAATTCTTGAGGAAAGAAGTGATCTAGGAAGGTTGCTGAAAAATCCTCCCACATGTTGGGTGCAACACCATTACCTCTCAACTCTTCCCATTCCTCATACAATTCATTGTCTACGTCCATCAGTTTATAGGCTATAAACTTTACCTCCTCAGTGACACTAGCATGCATGACTTTGAATATTTTTTCCATTTCATATATGAACCATTAGGTGTCCTCCTCAGCCTTGGTTCCCGTAAAGTTAGGTGGTTTTAGCCTCATGAACTGGATAACTTGAGATTTCAGACGAACCAGGCAAAGAAATCACATCTCCCAAATGAAGATACTGAGAAGCCACAAGTTGAGAAATCATATCATAAACTGACGAAACACAGCATTCCAGACTTCTCTTTAAGGAGACTGGGTACGATTAACACCAAAATGAGTACCTATGGTGGACTAGTTTAGACTAGAGGTACTCCTGGATTGGCAACAAATTCTGGGGTATTGGCTCTATAACAGGGCCGCATTCCATGAGTAGAGTGGACATCATCAGCATGGGTGTTCTGCTTGTTAGATCTAGGGGAAGGCATGATTTGAAATGTAAAGATCGGGAGTTAGCAAACATTTAGAATCCATAGCACGATCTAAAATAGGAAGAAAATAGAAACGTTCCTAAATGCCTTGTAGCTTCCTCCTTATAAGTGTGGCGTGCTATAGACCCATAAAATTGCCTCTACTCAACACAACATCGTAGATACCCTGGGACCCTGAATCATGCACTAGTACAAAGGTTGTCACTACTCGAACTGAGGCCCTGGACGCTACGGGCATCCCAAACCATGATAGTCCAAGAGACTCCTTAGCATGTAATCATAAGCATAACTCATATGGTATAACCGTGTGGAAGATAAACTGAAAAAGATGTTAAACCCCTAAACAAACTTAAAACTTTATAACATCGTATTTTGGGAAATGCAAATCTAATCTAAAATAGTCTACAAAGCCTCTAATAAGCAGAAAACATTAGTCAATCTAAAACGGGACAAGACCCTTGGTCGGACCATAAAAAAACTAAAAACTAACACAATGCATAGGACGCCTTCCAAAGTAAGGGAGGTTCACCAACTCTGATCTCTTGGAAAAACCTACTGCTGCTGAACTGGACCACAAGACTGAGCCTCAGATCCTACATTATTAGACAATGTAGCCTCCACGGAGGACGGTCAATACTTGGAATGTATAGATATGCAGAACAATTCAAAAGAAGTCTAATTCATATAACATGATCAAAAGTATTATGAAATTAGTTTTACATAATATAAATCAAACACATGGGCATACTTAAAAGAAACTCCAAAGAATCCAAGTAAATACAAGAAATCAACTCTTAACTTTAGTTTTGAGCTAGATGGTACACCCTACATACATTTAATCCCACGGGCCAGATGGAATCTGCCCTTAACTCGGCGGCCAAGCCTCTAATCCAAATTTTACGTAAGGATTGCAGTACGTGAACCGGTATACCCACCATGTGAGTACACCGTAGGAATCCCCCCATGTGAGATGTACCAATTATCCTCTCATGTAAGATAACATATCATAAATCACGCATTGGCAAAACACGATTTCTGGCAATGAGCCCTTTCACTCAACTTCCTTCTTTGAGAAACCATCTAACTCTCTTTCAGCCCAATTTTAGTCCTTTAAAAACATGCTTCATGCTCAAGATATTCAATTTTTATTTAATGTTAAGGGCATTCCATTATAGGTATCGTCATCACTAGACTTGCACGCCATATCATTTCATGTCACATCCATAGCCCTTCTCATTCAAAACATATTAATAACTACCAAAAGATTTATCATATTACAATAGAGTTTTATTTCAAAATCATGTGCAACTTATGCATAAGCACTCTTCTTTTTTCAAGACTTGCACATATGGTGGCCAATGTTTTCATTTATCACAAGCAATTCCTTCATTTTGGCATAAGAGCCTTTTTGTCGTGGGAAGAACCCTCTTGAGCATGTGCATAAAAACAATGTTAATTAGTTAAAGAGGCATTCAAACTTAAGTATTATCATCATATATTCAGAAAACAACCCCAACAATTGTCACACCTAAACCTTTTCATCTAAAGAGGAGTTTATCATCATATTCAAAAACCCAACTCACAATTCATAATGTAATAATACCATAATTTTGTCATTGAAAAAGGAAATTTCACAGCTCATGCTCAAAATCACTTTTTGAGACTCATCTCATAGATGTAAGATTTAAATTCTTGCTCTTAAGTTGTTTCTTGAAATTGTATATATACACATACATAATTATCATTCAAAATCCATAAAGAACATAATTTAGCCCATGATATTTAGATTAGTTCTTAACATCTTGAATTTGAGAAGAAGTTACCTAAAAATCCAACCTTGAAGCTAAAGATACTCAAATCCTAGGTAGTTTTCTCTTCTTATGCTTAAGGAAAGATAACTTGGGGATTTTGTGAGTGTTAAGACGCATATAAGGACCCTAAATTCGTCCATATAGGATGAGAATCATTTTGGGATGGTGAAAAGTCTTTAATGCCCTTTGATTTTAAGTTAAAACGGAGCAATTTTGGCACTATACTTTTTTTGGGCAGCACACAGCCAAAGCACACCTGAGGGTGGGCTCTGCACGCCAAAAGCACACGTGAGGGTGTGCGGTGCACACAAAAAGAACACCCCAACTAGTGGCTATTGACGTTTGTCATGCGACACATGGCCTTAGTGAAGGGTATATTTGGTGACACACACCTAATTCCAATGTCCAAAAACACCCCCAACACAACCCATAACATCTAAATATTATTCACCATTGAAATGGGGTTCCTGAAGGTCATTTTGAATGTGTTACTCAAGCATTAAAACATGGGGTCTTACATAATGTTAGCTAATTCATCAAATCCTATACGAGACATATAGATTTTTACTCAATATTTATTTAAGAAAATGATCTTTTAGGACCACTTAAAAATTGAATAGTAAAAAATAACTTTTTTAGATATTCTATGTGCAAAATAAAAACCTCTTGTAAAAAAATATAAAGCTAATGACAAGATTGTAAATAGCTAAAATAATAAAATCTCCTAATTAGTACATGTATAAACCAGTAATCCCTTGAAACATTAATCCAGTACTTAAAAGGAATTTTGTTTTTATACCTTACTCTAATGAATAGCCATCCTTTTTGTAAAATTTGACTAATTTTTACCATGATTTATATTGATTAGTGTGGTGTTTAATTAAGTAATGTGTGATTATCCTTTTAACCTTCTGCACCAACAATATGTTTGGGTTCATTTATGGGGTTATATTAATACGTTCTAAAAATAAATATTAAAACTCAATCTATTGAGCCGACAAATGTTATGGAGGTAACAAACGATAAAATTTAGTGCTCCGGGAATAAAATCATTCTCAAATTTAGGGTTAACATGACTCTTAATTATTTGGTTTTGTTTCACTTAGTACCTCTTTTATGATACATCTTGTTTCCTAACTATTAGTGTATGAAAATATTTGGATACTACAACTAATTATTTGATGATTGATAAAGAGTATTATTTTTTATAGGAATAAGAATAAGCAAGAAGACCACTAAGATTGAGATAATCTCAAACAATTCAGAAGCAGTTACCAATTAGAAACACCAACCAGATATGATTATATGACTAAAACATATTATACAACTAGTTACTAGGTACGCGCATCACCATGTAGCCCATATTAACTAATACAAAATTTGAGAAAAAAACACAAATACACCAAAAAATTAAAGAAAGTGCAAATTTCTTATGTATAACCTGTTGAATATCTAAATATGTGAAAGAAGATGACTTTTTTTTATGATGATACTACCGTTCACTTTCAGATAGAAATCATAGTGCTCATATACAAGATTAAGAAAAAATAAGACATCTAAGTTTGATAGCCTCCACCCATGGATTCTCTTACACATTCCTCCATGTTGCTCAGATTCTTTAAAAATGTTATTGAGGGTGTGTTGAATCCTTCAAAAGTAGTGATTTTTTGAAGAATTTGAATAATCTCAAAATATCCACAATCAAAGTTTTTATCATGACCCGAACCAAGGCATTTTCCGCGACGGGCATCCCAAACCATAAAAGCCCAAGTGCCCCCTTCGCATGTAATCATAAGCATAACTCATATGTTATAAAAGTGTGGAAAATAAACTGAAAACATGATAGTCCCAAAATCAAATTTAGAACTTTATAACATCGTATAAAAAGGGGAAACCCAAATCCAATCCAAACTATCTGCGAAGCCTCTACTGATTTGAATATGCTAGTTTGTTTAAAAATTGGGAAAATGCCCCTGGCCGGACCATAAAATAACGAAAAACTAAAACATTTGTAGGATGCCTTCCGAAGTAAGGGAGGCTAACCAACTCTGGACTCTAGGAACAATGTACTGGTTTGCAGGACCACGAGACTGGACTGAGAATCTGAAATATAAGGGGTAAATACTCAAAAGTACTAGGACGTAGAACAATCCAAAAATAACATATGGTTTATACAAAATAAATGAGAGCATTTTAAAAATCAATTTAGCATAAGGTAATAGAAAACACATGGACATAATTTTATGAGCTTCAAACAATTTCCTTGAAATCATGACTCAACTTTTTATTTTACTTATGATCTAGATGGTACACCTTACATTTCTACAATCCCACGGGCTATATGGAATCCGCCCTTGACTCGGCGGCCAAGCCCCCAATCCAAATTTACCGCAAGAATTGGGGTACATGATCTTAATATCCCCTTTCAGGGTACATCCCCTATTTAAGACAAAAATTTCCTCTTTTAGGGCAAAATAAATCCCGTATTGGCAAAATACGATTTCAGATAATGAGTTATCTGAACTCGTGCCTTCTTCGAGTAACCATCTAACTCTATTTAATCCCATTTTTAGTTCTTTAAAAACATGCTTCATGCTTATAAAGCATTCAATGCTTATTATGTTAATGGCATATCATCACCGAGTATCGTCATACCCAAACTTGCAAGTCATTCATATCATACCACACCGTATCCGCCCTTCTTATTCAAAAGCATGCATATGACCACCGAAAATATTTTATCAAATCACATGAGAGTTCTTATTTTCAAAAGAATATGTAAACTCATGCAATATACTCTCGTTATAAATCTTTAACACATGGTGTCCAATTCATTTATTCAATGCATGCATTTCTTTCAGTTAAGACACAAAAGCCTTTATCATAAGAAATACCCTTTTTGAAAGCATGCAAACAAAAGTGCATAGTGTTTAAAGAGGCATTTAAACTCAAGATTTTTCATCATGCATAAACCAGGCCCAACATTAGTTATACATAAATCTCATGATAAAAAGAGGCTTTTAATTCATGCTCTCAAAATAATTCACAATTCATGCCATGCAAAGACCATAAATTTTATTGTGGGGAATGGAATTTCACAAGTCATATTCATAAATCACTTTTCGAACTCAAATCACATATGCTCGAGAATACAAATCAAGCTTATGGAAAAATCCCATGACAATACATACTTTCATTGAATTGGGTCCATGATGCATGTTCTTAAAATAATTTCTCAAAACTCGTTACATATACAAACATATATAGCTTTAAAACTTGTTAAAACGGTAAAACCTATGCCCACGAGATTTAGAATAGCCCCACATGCATTGAATTGATGAAAACGTAGATGAAGTTTGACCTTAAGGATTAATCTCTTCAACCCTAGTTAGTTTTCCCCTATTTTTCTTAGGAAGATGAATTAGGGATTTGCTGAATGATAAAGCATGTTTAAGGAATTTAATATTGTCTATATTGGTTTAGAAATGGACATTGGAGGACGAAAAGACCTTATTACCCTCAGATAATGAAAAACAAAGAACTTTATGCTGCTTTGACTTTGCCATGCAGAGCACAACAATGGCACAGGCCAAGGTGTGTGACGTATTACGTATTGCACAACTCCCAAGTGGGTGATGCATACCCCATCACCTAAACCCAAAGTGGGAGATGCATGCAAATTTCCTAGCCATTTCAGTGGCTGTTGGCAATGGACATATGATGCACGACCATGGCATGGAGTCTACCTTGTGACAGAAACTAAGTTTCAAGGTTCTAAAACACCCCCAACACCTTCCACAATGTCTAAACATACCTACCATCTATATGGGGGTAAAAGTGTCATTTTTAAAGCGTTATATGTACGTTAAGGCATGGGGTGTCACATTATCTCCCCTTTGGGACACTCATCCCCGAATAATTGGTAGGAACTTGTCGAAGCTCTAAAAGTATGGGATAAAGAACGTAAACTTGTATTGAACATTTCTTTCCATAATAAAATATGAAAAAGTATAAAAAGATCTTCATGATAACCCCTATTGAATCTTGTAAGCGCAAAGCATGAGGTAATAAGAATTGACATAGAGATGACCTTGCACATGAGTTTTAGGCATCATAATCATTACAACATAAGGCATGAGTTTAGTTGGTGATCATAGGACTGATTTACATTGAAACTAATCATGAAATAAGATTTTGCTGGAGATAAGAAGCAGAAGCATTATCTACCTTACAAGATACAATGAATTGACCTAAAACATAGAGATACTACTCAACTATGCCCCCAAATAATAAATAACATACTTCATCATTTCTAACTTACAATTCTCCTATCACACATCTTACCATAAGAGTTTATCTCCCACTGCATAGTACTTTTATGTTGAAGCCTAACTCGGAGAAATGAGGTGCTAGCTTAAGCTATGGGACCCCATACTCTACATCCTTTTAAGAATAACACCTCACCTTATCACTATACTCTAACAACCTCAGTACTAACCACATAGCACATTGGTTTGTGTTTTCATCAATCACAAAATTCAAGCTATCAATACTACACCCACTTCATGGATCTCCTTACTAAGACTAGTAAATTCAATCATTCTCATAAAGATTTTCGTTACATACCTCCTTCCTAACTGTTTCACACAATAAAAGTTTAGCTTCTTCTTTCCCCCTTCACCTATAACCTTAGCTCGAGAATCACATCAAAATTTTCATATTCAAGAACATCTACTCTCTTATCTAAGACATTACTATACTTCCACAACCACCATCATACTAATATACGGAGGGTCATTGTGGGACTCGAGCATAAGCATCATGAATGGAAGTAGCACTATTTAATTATAACTCATACTTGTTGCACTACTGAAGGTGGGGCATGAGATGCAAAATATGATGAAATAAGCACGAAGTGATTTATACATTAGATGCCTAGATAATAAATAGATAGTCGTTTGAGTATAAACATAGTACAACATGAGTTTATAGTACTGAGATTATGATGAGAAACATAAGCTCTTATATCATAAGTTGTATAACATAAGGTCAAAATTCATGAAGTTAATGATTCAGACAAAGATTGATACTTGAAGCTATTGCTTCTCATTTTCAGAGCCGAGATAATCACAAGTTTGCATAAACTTTATCACTTTGTGATAAAACCAACATAAAATGAATTGGTAACATATAGAAAGCTTAGTTTCTTAGAAATAAACATGATATGTGACATGGATCTATGGGTCATGAGCATCACAACATAGATCTTGAATACTTGAAATCTTAGAGTCACGACCCAAACCGAGGCCCTATTCATGACAGGAATCCTAAACCACAAAGGACTGAGAACCCTTTTGTCACACCCCGAGACAACCCCCAAGACATTACAAAGTTCTTAGGACCATAAGTGATCCTAAGCTAACCCTGATACTGGCATAACTTGTGAGCGACTGAGTGAAATACACAAATTCGAAAGAAAGATGCAGAAAATGAATCTTTTATAAATATGATCAATACAAAACTATATTAAAATAATTGCAACTCTAATTATATAAAACAAGATTAAAATCAAATACATCAATTATATTAACTCTCTATGAAGCCTCTACTATTATTGACTAAAGGTAGTCGAGACATGACCCTCAACTATCCCTAATTAATACGACTTAATATAGAATACAAAATGCTACTCGAACTATGACTGACTCAATCCCTTGGATCAAAAGGACTCATCACCAGCTGACTGGAAGTTGCAAACTGTTTGATTATGATGTACACGCTACAACTTGTAACTACATTAATTAAATAATGAAGCACATAGACGTATATGTGGATCAGTACTTTTGTAATGTACTGAGCATGTGTGGGTGAATGCATAAGTGAAAACAATAACTCAATGTTCATATAAACTTGTAAAGAATACCTGCTAAGTGTAAATGACTTACTTTGGCTTGAATAAAACAAAGCTATAAAAAATCATAAACATGAGTAACAAATCATAAGAATAACTTTGTGAGCTATAACACTTAGTTCTAGATGCTTTTTTGTTATTCTATGTAATACCCCGAGTCTGGTACCCCGGATGCTACACGGTGCTAACAATCTCAAAAGACCACTAGCTAACCTATGATTGGTACATACTTCAATAACTGTATAATGATACTGAAATATGCAGAATAATAGGCTGAAATGCCATAAGGCTCAAAACGGAAACATAACTGATAATGTGGTATATTAATACCAAAATTGAAATAATTGTCTGAACATGCTATAGTCTGAACATCTAGTCTAAAAGACTCTAAACTTTTAAAATAAGGAGTTGATGGGACATATCGCCAACTAACTTCGTATGCTTAAAACTAAACTAAAATAATGAAGTAATCATGGTATCTTCAAATGATGAGGACTCCCTGCTATCTACTGCTGCTGGCTGAATATGAACTGCTAAGGATGCTCTGGACCTCGTATATCTGAACCTATGGTAGAAAAAACCATATCACAAAAGAAAAGTATGTGTCAGTACATGTGAATGTACTAGTACGCAAAGTGAGGTAAGGCTAAATGTAAGGGTTCATATGCATGAACTATATCTAACTGAATGAAAATACATGCATGACTATATAGACTATAACTAAAATTATGAGAATTTTGAATACTGAGCTTTACTGATAATATGGATTACTGATAACTGATGTAACTGATACTGGGTTAGTGTATTTGATAGTCTTAATTCTGATGGAACTATCTGAGTTGCGTACTAAATTGAGTGATTGTATCTGACAGTCCTAAAATCTATAGGACTATCTGAGCTCTATTACTGAGACTAAGACTGAGACTGTAACTGTGGGAGGTAGTCATATAACCGACATACCCTAAATAAAGCAATATAGCTGAGTTGGGGTCCAATCTATAACCCTAATTGGAAGGGTGTCAATAACGCACAACTGGTAAAGAAAAGCCGTGAGTGACCCTTATCCGATAGTATCCCCAAAAGAGAATGGTGGGACCCTTAACTGGCAGTGTTAATCCATCTCATCAACGCTCAACTGTCAGTGTTGATGTCTTAAACTATGATGGCTACATAGTTTTAGAATGCAAGGACTACTTCTAGGGGTCACACCCTCTACTATCAGTGTGTGCCCTCATCCTCGAGTTTACTCGGTGCTCAATCCTACTCCAAACTTAATAGACACTGAACTAATTATACTAAGATATACTGGATAGAGCTCACTAAGTTCTATGGACTGACGGGATATTTCTGAAGTCTATTAACTGATTGAGTTCATGAGATTACTGAGTTTTCCTGAGTCATGTAACTGACTGAATTCTAGTGAGTTCTAAAACTGGTGAAGAATACTACTAATCATGGCATGACTTAGATTATCGTGAAACTTAAACTAGCTTTAGGCACACAGCTAAATTATCGGGTATTAAATACCCCCAGGACTCGATATCATGAAAATAAATAGGGCATGACACTTCTTGAGATCATAACAATTGCTAACAATTCATAATACGACCATTGAGCGATTTCATGATGCACTTGATACTCATAGTGTTGTACATGAATAGGAATACATTCCAACATTTCATAAGTTCACAATCTAGTTTCATGAACAATCCACCGATTCATCACAAGACATAACATTATCATGGGAGTTATTTTGAACATGTAGTTATAACCTAAGTTCATCATGTAGGTCAATAAGGATTCATACAACAAAATTCTACTCAATTAAGCATTTTATCATACACATGGAATGCATATACTTAGGCTTAGGCATGAGCATTAACACTTTTACATCAAGGCTTCATTAATCAACCCAATTTCATGAAATTCAATCCACATGCTAATACAATATCATGAAAACACACTAAAGATTCCAACTTGGGAATCATGCAACACATCAACATGATCATAATCAATCCACAACATGAATATCAAAATTTATAATTCAAAATTTGATTCGTGGACTTCAAGGATGAAAGGGATCCTTGCATAAACACTTTACATACCTTCGATCGTAAATCCTTAAGGGTTATTGAAGGAATTCTTAAGCCTTGTTCTTGAATTTTGAAACTATGGTTTCTTTCTTTTGAGAGAGAAAGATGAATTTTGGGGAAACTTGTGTGAATAATGAAATATTTAGGTCATTTAGGGATCAATTTCGTGTTTGGGGCTGACCTGGTTCGTGGGAAGATGACCTATTTACCTTTAAAGACGTGATCATTTAATGACTAAAAACTGGGCATCAACGCAATTAGCGACGCGGTGCGTCAATGGCATTGACGTGATACCTGATGCGTCGCGCTATGATCATGCTAAGCCTCAGTAGTTTTGACTCTATCAACCTGCAATAATGTTAACCAACGCGATAGGCGATGCGGAGTCCCAAGATCGCATTGGTCCACTATTTTGAGACACCAAACGTGGTTTAAACGAGTTTTGAAAAATCCCAAACTTGTCCGAAAACACCTAATGACCGTCCTGATCATGAATCAACAAAACATAAATAACTAAAGGACATTAAGGTTGTGAAATGAGATTACCAACCTTCGAAGTCCAAAAATAAACTAAGTTTGGAAACTTAGGTAGGATTTTCTTAGTCTGGGACCTCTTGACAAGCTTAAAGGACTGGATTAAGATTAGGAATTTTTTGGTGTCTTACATCCTATCTTAGGGAGGTTCTTCTAACCGACACAAACTATGTCAGATGTCATGGAATCAAACGTATTACCCATGTTAGGGGAGAGTTGTTCTACCCTTTCCATCAAAATATAACCTCATCTTAAGTGATCACTGACTTAGTCTACTATGCGCACTTAAAGCTATGGCGGACCATAGTTCTGGGGCATGAGACCTTGGAATCATACCCAACTCGGTGTTAAATACTACTCCCATACTTATATGCATAGACTTTTAGGAAATCCACCTTAAAATAGCACCAGGTTTATAATGAAAACCAATTGTGCTTCTCTTTCTTTAAATAATAAACTCTATGAACAATGTGGATTCCTTATCTTAGCTTAGGATCAAAAGATTAATTTATTTATTAAATCTATGTAAACAACTTATAAAAGAGGCTTAAGATCATAGTCTTCTGGAAATCTCAAAACTCATATTTGGGTTTAAAGCATATGTAGTTAAATTTTCAGAATTTCACAATAAAGATTCATTCTCAACAATCATCTTGAAATCATTCAACAATATAAATTCACAATAAATAGGTGAAATTAATGATATAAACCTACAAGTCAAAGAGTAAGTAGATAAGATAAGCATACACTTCAATACATAAATCACTTGTAAATTCATAAACTCAAAGTGAAGTAGTTTGGGTATGAACCCTAGTTCATAAATCATGAAATCTTAAGAAAAAAAAACAAGTTTTGGGCACAAGGATGAAAGAGGTATCCTTGTTCATAACCCCACATACCTTAATAACGAAGAAATTGTGAAAAGATTGAACCTTTAAGCTTGATTGCCCAAACCCTAAGTTATTTTATCCTCTTGTGTATTAGATGATGAACGAACAATTTTGATAGGGTTAAAACATATTTAGGGACTATTAATCTCGTGTAGTTATTTTTAGCGACGGTTATGTAGTGTCAACTTACTTGATTGCTCTAGAAATAACTCAAAAATGGAGTTTCTACATCACTTGGCCAAAGACTTTGCGGCACAAACTCCATGGCGAACATTAGGCTTTATGGCGCAAACCCTATGGAAAGTAGGCTTTGCGACACAAACCCTATTGCAAACATTAGGCTTTGCAATGCAAACCCTATGACAAATATTTTCCGTTGATCGTTTGCGATGGTATAACGATGCCTAGCCACCGTATAAGCTCTAGTTTGCGTTGCCAACTTAGTTTTGAGGTCCTTAAACACTTCCAACACCTCCTACAACATTAACACATGATCTACAATCACTATGGGGGTCCAAAAAATCATTTTAGAAGCATCAAATGGGTGTTAAGACTATGGGGTGTTACGATAAACATATGAATGATGGTTCAAAGTTTAACCAAAAAATGCGTGTGTTACATTATCTCTCCCTTGGAATTATTCATCCTCGAATGATAGAGAGGAACTTATTGAGACTTTAGATGTATGAAACAATGAAGACATGGCATGTGTTCTAAGAAAGGATATAGTTGACTTGAAACATTAAAATTTCCATCATGAACCTGATTTCTGAGTTGACTTGACTTTACTGACTTATAAGGGGATGATTCATACTGAGATATTAGAACTCACTTAAAATACTCATGATATGATTTACATATAGAATTGTGAAGTGACAACAGATGGAATAACATTCCACGAGTTACTAAGGATGGAATAAAGTATGTAGCTTCTCATTAGGAATTGTTCCTCAACAAAACATGTATAAGAATCAAAAGAAAAGGGCTTCATGGCATCACTAAGTACATTATGTAATCATGAATCATGAGACAATGAGACTAAGATCATACAATGGGTGTTACACTATCTGAGCTGGAACACTTGGAAAACTAAGATCATTCACTGAACATTTATGAACTGAATCATGACTAAATATCTGAATTATGGATATGACTCATAGACTGAACTGAATTACTTCACGCAATAGCCATACTCATGAAATTTCAGATAGTAAGAATAGATGGGAAGATGGAAAACCATAGGATCTTTACTCTCTGACTGCTAAACTAAATTGCTGGCGACACAAACTGAATCATACGAGAGCTCATACTCAATTAGAGTATTTTTCAATGCTCTTTGCAAGAAGTTCTAATAATATCAAGGAAAAAAGTACCTTGGGCATGACTTAAATAAGATATCTGAATAAGGAATTGAAACATGGCTATTATTTTATGACATGGAATATAGGCCTATAGAACATAAGCTAGGATTGAGCTACTAGGCCTTATGCAATGCAACTTCTAATTTTTCAATCTTAGACACACATCCCAAATACTCTCTCAACTATAACTTTCCATTTATATACCATGCTTATTTGATTCAACATATAATTTTCACAAGGGCACTGATAACTCCATGTACTAAAGTCTGATCTGAACTAAATTCTATCACCATGTTCAAGCCTTCTCAAAGTCACAAAGTACACCACACCACACCATAATACTAGTCTAAAACAAATAATTCAATCTTCTACGTATCTTTCAGAGCTCACACACTAAGCATAACATGCCTTACTACTTCAATGATTAACTCTAAACTCTTACTATGGATTTACTAGAGCATATTGTATTCACCCTTTTACATCCCACCATGACATTCAAGACTATCATTATAAATACATATGAACTTCAAGTCAAAAACCCATAAAGGCATACTTCTCATATTCTCTGAACCTTTATCACTAACAACTTTTTTGCACTATTCTTAAGAAGACATACCTAGAATCCTCAACTATGACATATGCCAAAGATTTACCTCAATATTCCTTCATCCTTTATACTTAGATAGAAAAAGCATAAATAACCTTTATTAATGATGGTCACTAACTCCCTACCATCAAAACCATTGCTTAACCATTATCATCACTACTATCTTAAAATAAGAAGAGGTTACTGAAGGGATAACACATAATGACCCGAAGCATGAAAGAATACTATACCTAACTTTAACACTTAACTGAGGACTAAGGAATAAAATGTATAAGGAATGGATTTATTAAAGAGATCTCATCTGAGGACATACATGATATAATGCTAATTTCACTAGTATGATGAGTTCTGAGAATTGATCATACTCTGGAACATTAGTTTATACTTATCATAAGCTATTCAACATAAGACTGGAGTTTATAGATTTATGAGGGATGAATCGAATCACAACGTGAAGCTATTACTTACTTACTAGAAGCTGAGAGTGAACTTGAATACGCATGAAGTGTATAAGAATTGGACTTTGGCATGGATCTTACACGCAAGATATGGATTTGGTATGATAACAACTGAAATCCAAGTAATACTCTAAAGTATGAAGCGGTCACTATATCATCACAACTCTTATTGACATTTATCAATATCTAATTATAAAAATTTAAATTGGTTCTTTACTCTACTATTTCTCCCTTAGATCAAAGCTGACATTCTAAGCTTATGGGTCTACTCCATATCCTTGAGACTGAGCCATAATTTCTTCATTCTAATGTCCACACATAAATGCTAAACTCACAACAACAAACTATATTTTGAACTTACTGACTTCATTATTGGACGACCTTTTCATATACCATCCTTAACTTTCTAGCTTTAATAATCATCATCATAGACTTAGACTCTATTAACTCAACAAACATACTTGCCTCACTAAACATATAATCATAGCCTACCAATATCATACTCCTATACTTATATTTTTCCCAAACCACAAGAATAAAAATCATAATTAAAAAAATCAACGCCATCTATCCATAGCTCCTCAACTTAGTTATTAAGAACACCATGTACTGTATAACTAGCCTTCTTCCACTTAGCAACTCTAGGGTACTACTAACCATACACAACACTTAGTAACCTTAGTAAATAGTGCAACCCCATAACACCTTGGGCACACCTTTTCATCATACTTATAACATCATACTAAATTATGAATAAATGAACTTCAATTCAGGTATACATTTTTCAAGCCGACTAGATCACTTCCATGCAACTAGCATCACTAACTACGAAATCATTATTTCCATCTCTATGATCATCAACTGTTCAAACTCTTAGCAACTCTAGGGTACTACAACCCACACACAACACTTAGTAACATTAGAAAATAATGCAACCCCATAACACCTTGGGAACAACTTTTCATCATACTGACAACATCATACTAAATTATGAATAAATGAACTTAAACACTGGTATGCACTGTTCAAGCTACTAGATCACTTCCATGCAAGTAGCATCACTAACTATGAAATCATTATTTCTAGCTCGATGATCATCCACTGTTCAAACTTAGTGTCTAGTGTTAGACATGATTAACAACCCAACCTCACATACTATTTTCACTTAGAAGCTATAAAATAATACATCAAGAAATACTAGTCCACTAAAGTCTCATAATAACAATTATTGATCATGATCGTATGGTCTATCTTATTATAATACATTATCACCTCCTCCATCTACACATTACAAGTACTTACCCTTCTACACACTTATATTACTTTCATAACTCTACAAGTTTAAACTAATCTCCTTTTTGCAACCTTAAGGGAAATCTAAATTAACAATACTCAACCACCAAATTTTTCATGAATATCCTATACTTTTTTAAAGCAATAATATCATCAATAACTCCTTTCCTTCTTTAAGCGAACAACAATTCACCTTAACTTATAAAAACTTATCTACCTTCCACCAAGGAGGTTGTACGACGTTCATTACCTCTAAACTAATACACAAGGGCATACCACCTTAATACAAACTCTATAACATGCATACATTTATCTATATACTTCCAATCAATAGCCATTCCCACTTTTCTTATCACTACACTTCTAAACCCACACTTCTAACTATAAAAAGGTTCTACTACATATAAATTGTAACACTCTAGGTTGCAACATCCCTTGAATGCAAACTTTATTTAATAATCTAGGTTCATACTATCTCCTCTCATGAGCACTATTTGGATTGAAGGGTTAATAAGGAATCTGAATACATATCTTATTCTGTCTTAACTGAATAAATCATAAGGATGAGGACATAACTTTCAATTTGAGGAACATATAACACGCTAGTGAACTCATCTCATGCACTTTATATGACTTTTGAAATTACTGATAGTAAATCTAAGAGTATTTTCTTGGGAGAAATTAGAGCTTACTAGTCATGCCATCTCAAGGATAAGTCATTGATAAAGGATTATGGAGTAATACATGAATCGATAGAAGTTTCTAAGAGAATAACTTTATTGCATGATCTAGAGTATGAAGGAAGGGAAACAATTCTTAAATATCCAATAGCCTCTCAAAAAAGTATGGACGTCACTGTACTATTCCGCAAGGCTCTACTAGACACGGCTTCACAGACATCCTAGGATACTTGAACTCTGTGCTCTGATACAGAGTGTGTCATGCCCTGAGACTACCCCCTGGATGTCACACAATGCTAGGACAATAAGTAATATCAAACTAACCCTTATACTGGCATAACTTGTGAGCGACCTAATAAAATACACAAATCCGAAAGAAATATGCGAAAGATGAATCTTTTTTGAATATGATCAGTACAAAACTTTATTAAAATAATTACAACTCTATTTATACAAAATAAGACTGGAATCAAATACATCAACTCTACTGAGTTTCTATGAAGCATCGAATAGTATTGACTATACGTAGTTGGGACATGACCCTCAACTATCCCTAATCAATACGACAGAATAAAGAATACAAAACGCTACTCGAACTATGACTGACTCAAGCCCTTGGATCAAAAGGACTCATTATCTGCTGACTGGAAGCTGAAAATTGTTTTATTATGATGTGCACGCTACAAATTGTACCTACATTATTAAACAACGTGGCACATTGACGTATATGTGGATCAGTACTTTTTGAATGTACTAAGAATTTGGGGGTAAATTCATAAGTGAAAATAATAACTCAATGTTCACATAAACTTGTAAAGAATGCATGCTAAGTGTAAATGACTCACCTTGGCTTGAGTAAAAAAAAGCTATAAAAAATCATTAACATGAGTAATAAAGCATAAGAATAACTTTGTGAGCCATAACACTTAGTTCTAAATGTTGTTTGGTTATTCTATATAAGGGAGGTTCTTCTAACCATCATAAACCAAGTGAGCTATTATGGAGTTCAAAGTCTTACCCATGTTGGGGAGAGTTGTTCAACCCTTGCCATAGGAATAGAACCTTATCATAAGTGATCACTGACATAGCCTACTATGGGCATTTAAACCTACGGTGGCTCAAAATTTTGGGGAATGAGACCTTGGAATCATACCCAGCTCGATGCTAAATACTACCCCATATTTATATGCTTAGACTATTAGGAAATCCATCTTAAAATAGCACAAGGGTTTATAATGAAAATCAATTGTGCTTCTTTTTCTTTAAATCATAAACTATATGAACAATGTGGATTCCTTATCTTAGCATAGTATAAAAAGATAAATTTCTTTCTTAAATCTTGATAAAAAACTTATTAAAGATGGTTAAGATCATAAAAAAGGGGGGCCCGATGTACTAAAGCTACCGCTATGCACGGTGCCCAAGAAAGGGCCCCACCATAAAGGTGTATCGTACACATCCTTACCTTGTATTTCTGCTAGAGGCTGTTTCCAAGGCTTGGGATTAAGATCATAGTCTTCTTGAAATCTCAAAACTCATACTTGGGTTTAAAACATATGTACTTAAATTTTTAGAACTTCACAATAATGATTCATTCTTAACAACCATCTTGAAATCATTCAACAATATCAATTCACAATAAAGAGGTGAAATTAATGATATAAACCTTCAAGTCAAAGAGTAAATAGATGAGATAAACATGTACTTCAATACATAAATCATTTGTAAATTCATAAACTCAAAGTGAAGTAGTTTGGGTATAAACCCTAATTTGGAAATCATTAAATATTAAGAAAAAAATAAGTTGTGGGAACAAGGATGAAAGAGGTATCCTTGTTCATAACCCCACATACCTTAATGACGAAGAAATTGTGAAAAGATTGAACCATTAAGCTTGATTGCCCAAACCCTAAGTTATTTTATCCTCTTGTGTATTAGATTATGAACTGATGATTTTGATAGGGTTAAAACATATTTAGGGACTATTAATCTCGTGTAGTTATGTTTAGGGACGATTATGTAGTGTCAAATGACTTAATTCCATAGAAATAACTCAAAATGGAGTTTCTACACCACTTGACCATAGACTTTGCGGCACAAACTTTCTGGAAAACATTAGGCTTTATGGCACAAACCCTACTGAAAACATTAGGCTTTGCAACGCAAACCCTATGGCAAATATTTTCCAATGATTGTTTGCGATTGTATGATGATGCCTAGCTACCGCTTAAGCTCTAGTTTGCAATGCCAACTTAGTTTTGAGGTCATTAAACACTTCCAACACTCCCACAACATTAAAAATTGATCTACAATCACTATGTGGGGTCCTAAATATCATTTTAGAAGCATCAAAAGGATGTTACAACAACGGGGTGTTACAACATACATATGAATGAAGGTTTAATGTTTAACCAAAAAATGTTGGTGTTACACTATGTCCCCCTTGGAATTATTCATCCTCGAATGATACAGAGGAACTTATTGAGACTTTAGAAGTATGAAACAATGTAGAAATGACATGTCTTCTAAGAAAGGGTATAGCTGACTTGAAACATTAAAACTTCCATCATGAAACTGATTTCTTAGTTGATTTGAATCTATTGACTTATAAGGGGATGAATCATGCTGAGATATTAGAACTCACTTAAAATGCTCATGATATGATTTACATATAGAATTGTGAAGTGATAATTGATACAATAACATTCCAAGAGTTACTAAGGATGGAATAAAGTATGTAGCTTATCATTAGTAATTGTTCCCCAATAAAACATATATACGAATCAAAAGAAAAGGGCTTCATAGAATCGCTAAGTACATTATGTAAGCGTGAATCATGAGACAATGAGACTAAGATCGTACAATGGGTATTACACTATCTAATCTGGAATACTTGGAAGACTAAGATCATTCACTAAACACTTATGAACTAAATCATGACTAAATATGTGAATTATAGATATGATTCATAGACTGAACTGAATTACCTCACGCAATAGCCATACTCATGAAATTTTTGATAGTAAGACTAGATGGAAACATAGAAAACCATAGGATCTTGTCTGTCTGACTGCTAAACTAAATTGGTGGCTATACAAACTGAATCATACTGAGAGCTCATACTCAATTAGAGTCCTTATTCAACGCTCTTTACAAGATGTTCTAATTATATCAAGGAGAAAAGTACATTGGGCATCACTTAAATAAGATATCTAACTAAGGAATTGAAACATGGCTACAATTTGATGACATGGAATATAGGCCTATAGAACATAAGCTAGGATAGAATTACTAGGCCTTATGCAATGCAACTTCTGATTTTTCAAGCTTAGACACACATCCCAAATACTCTTTCAACTATACTTTTCCCCTTATATACCATGCTTATTTGATTCAACATATAATTCTCACAAAGGCACTGATAACTCCATATAATATAGTCTGATCTGAACTAAATTCAATCACCATGTTCAAGCCTACTCATAGTCACAAAGTACAACACGCCACACTATAATACTTGTCTAAACCAAATGATTCAATCTTCTATGTCTCTTTCAGAGCTCACACACTAAGCATACCATGCCTTACCACTTCAATAACTAACTCTAAAATTTTACTATAGATTTACTAGAGCATATTGCATTCACCCTTTTACATCCCAACATGACATTCAAGACTATCATTATAACCACATTTGAACTTCAAGGCAAACACCCATAAATGCATACTTCTCATATTCTCTGAACCTTTATCAATAACAACTTTCTTGCACTATTCTTCAGAAGACATACTTAGAATCCTAAACTATGATATATAACAAAGATTCATCTCGATATTCCTTCATCCTTTATCCTTAGATAGAAAAAGCTTAAGTAAACTTTATTAATGAAAGTCACTAACTCTCTACCATCTAAACCATTGCTTATCCATTATCATCACCACTATCCTAACATAAGAAGAGGTCACTGAAGGGTGATAACGCTCAATCTACAGCTCTCGTAGGAGTGTAAAGTGGTCGTTAGCAAATATAGAACCCAACCTGGGTTGGGTGTCGATCCCACAGGGAATAGCTTGGCCAAAAATTAAGCAAGATTACTAAACTTTTGGTGCAAGTCTCGTAAAAAAGGGGGATTGTAATGTGTCACCAAAATAATTAAATAAAAGCTGAAAATAGCAAAGTAAAAGAGAAAGATTATTACGTAAGTTGTAAACAATGAGAATTGAGGCGTTGGGGTTATGTCCACCTTCTGAGGTATACGTCTCTATTGGCTATGAGTGTGTAGAATTCTGACATGCAACTGCTTATAGAGAATTGTATTCGATGGTAAATCCAGGCGTCTTTCGACCTATTCGAGGATTATTTCACTTTAACTCTTTCGAGCTTAAAGCGTGTCTAACGGTACGAATTCTCCAAGAGGTTAGTCCAGTTACGACACTAGATTTTCAGTAGGGAATTTTAGGGGGTGACCCTACTACCTTGACATTATCTCTTTTCCAGAAAAATAACCTTTCTTTCGAACAAGTTAAATGTTATACTAGCGTATTCTTGCGTTTGCAACCACAAAGAATGTAGACTAAGATGAAGAAAATAATGATATAAGCAGTATACGTGTCGCGAACTCACAAACTCACTGCAATAGATAGTATCTCATACGGCTTCCATAACCTCAACAGAGAAGTTTAGTTACCCATGAATGCGAAGGAGACCACGATTTACATTGTTGTTATACCACAAGATTGAGTAATTTCGTATAGCTTAGGTGGTAGGCGTGAGGCGTGAATTCCTAGGCAAAGTAACGATTCTCTTGTTGTGGAATTTAAGAAAAGAAGAGTAGAACAAGAAAAATAGAATTAATGGAAGAATTAGAAGATGTAACAAGATGATGTTAAAAGTAAAATAAGAGTTGTAATTCGAAGTTGTAAAATCTCTAGCAAAATAGGGACTATTTTGGCCAGAAATAGTGACTATGTTCCTAAGCGCTTTAATACATCACATTGTATCATTAACACTTTTCTTTCAAACAACCTTTCTACTTTCTTTTATTCTACCACTCTTTTTCTCCTCTTTTGTTTTTCAATTTTAAACATAACTAACTTTTCAGTTTTCCTTTCCTTTTTCTTTTGATAACATACCTCTTATGATAGCACTTCTTTTTCATAGCAATTTCAAGCACCAATGCATTCTAAAGCATCATACTCACCCAATTTCCTCTTATTTTGTCACATGACTTTTTCACTTTAAAGCACTTAGGAATTTGGATCAAATTATGGTCTTGAAAAAAATGGATTAGGCTTACATACGAGGTTTGTCAAAGAAAATAGGCTAAAGGCTCAAAAGGGTTTAACTAGGATGATGTCCATGGGTAGGTAAAAAGAAGGTAAATAATCATAGGTTGCCAAAGAAATGCCTAAATCATCTCCTAGACTTACACTCCTTATTTTCGCCTTACATACATATCAGGCAAGTTCTAGCATCAGCCACATGCACAGAATATACTATTAGCTCACACACACAAGGGACATGGTCGACTTTATTGAGAGTAGTATAGACTCTTGTCCCAACAGGTGAAGGAATTAAACCAAACAATATCACATAGTGAGTCATAATTAGAGCCTAAATGTCTCAATAGTCATGATTTTAGCACAAACTCCCATCATAATTTCATGCTCCCTATCAAAATAATTTCATGTGAAGCTAAAAAAAATTTACTACTAAAAAACTTAAAAAAATGAAAAATGAAACAAAAACAAAGCAAACAAACATAGATGCGAGTAGAGAAGTATAGCATGCAATACCACCACTCCACACTTATTCGGGACACTGTCCTCAGTGGAAAATAAATACGAAGAATCTGGTCAGTCGAACTCGTCCTCAATGTCGGGGGTCATACCCCCTTCGTCGGAGTCGTCGGAGTCAGAATTGTCCTCTATGTCAGAGTCTGGCATTCGTCGATCATCATCGGTTGGCACGTCGTCATCGAGAGGTTCCTCAAAGTATGTACCTACTCCACACATCTCCCGTGCATTAATATTCATTGGATAGTCATGGTCCAGCTGTTGGAGCTCTGCAGCAATGGGAACACGACCTCCACTCATCATTGTAAACCTCATCATGCCGTACATATGGAGGGAGAAACTCTCATCCCGAGCATGTCTCTCTGCCGTAGTAAGGTTGGTTCCATGTGTTGATTCAGCATCTTTGACCTTTGTGAGGTCAACCTTCTTCGGATTGTGTGGGAGTTTATGGTCAGCTGGTTCCTCTTCGATGTCTTCATTCCTCAAGATTGCAGTCAACAGATTTCTGAAGCTGAAATGGGATCGCTTGTGTAGCCTAGCCTTCCGCATTGTAGATCAGATGATTACCCCAATGTTGATAGGGATATTCGTCATCATTGCGTATACCAAGCACACTCTATCTCTTGTTATTTTTGTGTATTGCATCCCTGGAATGAGGCAACAGTTGATCATGTGCAACCATATCCTTGCTTCCCTATTCAAAGAAGCATATGGGAAAGTGTTGTGTCGACCAGTGTCCTTGTGTCTACTCCAGCGTGCCATGGATCTTGTTCCACAGAGTGTGCGTCGAATTGCTCTATAAGGAGGTCTGCTGTACAGCTCTTTGAATGGTGCTGGATCAACTGAAGGCAAGCCAAGAAAGGAGTTGAAGAAATCCACATTGAGTTGTAACACCTGGCCCCGAATCTTGACTTCGCTGCCTGTGGTTTTCGGCGACCAATTGGCATAAAATTCTCTTGTAAAATCAAGATTACATTCTCCCATGTCGCGGAAGATGAAATCCATATTTAATGCCATGATCTTCGCCAACATGCGCAGCTCCTTCTTCGCTAGGCTTTCCTTGTTTATCACATCGACATGAACATATTTTCTTTCCTTGTTGTTCCTATACCATTCCTTGGCTTCCTCCTCAAGAACCTATTTTATTCCAAACATTCGGCGTGGTAGTTGCATTGAGGATGATTCTCCTTGCTCCTTGCGACCTCTTTTTTTTCCCTTTTGGGAAGTGGTAGCCTTCTCCTTGCCTTGTCTCGCTTTGGGTGCCATTGTACCTGAGACTTAAAATAGAGTTCACTTTAGCATAATCTCAATGGATACAATCTATACATAAGCAGTAGGGGTACCACCCCACACTTAGTTTGTTGATACGAATTAGTGAAGTGAAAGTGGTCGATTACTCAGACTTCATCGACATACGTTTTAGGGGCTATATTCCAACAAGAAATTCAGAGATGTATCACTTCTTGCAACCTTTGCAATACTTTCATGTTAGGTATATCAAGACTTCTACATAGGTATTACATCATGGTATAGTTTCTATCAATAATCACAATCGCCTATGTCGGTGAGCAACTATAAGTCTTATTCCGATGAATGGTACATTCTAACATGTAAGTATTCAAGTGACAAGAGTATGCAATGTTCATGACTGTAGCAATTCCGAAAGTAGCATAACAATGCATCAAACTGAAATTCAAGTCGGAAACAAGTTAAGAGTATCCTAACGTTCATGTTCACTCACTTTGTTTTGTATCAACAATTCAAACACATTAACATTACCAATATTTCTTCACGATGTAGAAATTCATAATAGACATAGCAACGTAGCACTTACGAAAAATAGATGAAGAACAAAAGAGTACTTACGTGATTGAAGCCTTTGGAGATGTTCTTGTGAAGTGGGAGAGAAAAAAGAAAAGTTTTGAGAGGATTTGGAGAGTATGTGCGGCGCCTAGGTCAAGTTTTCAATGTGTTTATGTTTTAGGACTAAGTCTCCTTTATATAGGGAAAGAATGGGTCGGGTTTTGACCCATTTACAATCGGTTTTGGAGACAAAAATGCTACATATGCGACGCATAATGCTTGGCATAGTCATGGTATATGCGGCGCATAGTCTATGGCATTTAGGGACATATGCGCCACATAGTCTATGGAATTTAGGGACATATGCGCCGCATAGTCTATGGAATATGAGATCCTGAGACCTAATGCTATAGCATAGGCGGCGCATAGTCAAAAGCACACTTAGGACTGGGCGGCGCATAGTGTATAGCACACTAGATTCCGAGACCTTAGGCTATAGGATAGGTTGTGCATCGTTCGTGGCCTAGTTTTACCTAGGCCTAGCCTTCCTCGATGCCTAGTTTGGTATGAGCAATGCTCAATCCATATCCTTATGCATCACTATTCCTAACTTACCAACTTTACCATACAATGCGTCCAAATCGTCAATTGAAATCAATCTCCTCGTTGAATACCTCTTGCACCTATTTTTGCTTAAAACCAAATGAAAACGATTAGTACGATGGGTTGCCTCCCACCAAGAGCCTTAGTTTTGGTCGTGGCACGACTCTTATTTTTGGATTTTCATTATCAAAAGCAAAACAAGTAAAAAAAAATGATAAAACGATGGGTTGCCTCCCATCTAGCGCCTTTTTTATTGTCGTGGCTCGACATAGTTACCTCGAGTACTTAGACTTCGTCGAGATAGATGATGGACATAGAATTCATCGAGTCAAGAGGACCGATATAAGGCTTAACACGTTGGCCATTCACCTTGAAGACAACAACATTATTATCTTCCAATTCAACTACTCCAGACGAGTAGACTTGGATAACTTTGTATGGACCACACCACTTGGATTTTAACTTACCTGGGAAGAGATTCAATCTGGAGTTGAAGAGAAGTACCATATCACCCCTTTGGAAGTTTCGTCGAACAATCCGCTGATCATGATACTTTTTCATCCGCTCCTTATATAGGTCTGACCTTTCATATGCATGGAGACGGAATTCATCTAGTTCGTTCAGCTGCTCCAACCTCAGATTCTTCACATCATCCCAATTCAAATTTAATTGCTTCAATGCCCATAATGCCTTGTGTTCGAGCTCAATGGGTAAGTGACAAGCCTTCCCATAAACTAGTTGATAAGGGGACATGCCAATTGGCGTTTTGAATGCAGTCCTGTACGCCCATAGTGCATCGTCCAGCTTCCGAGACCAATCCTTCCTATTAGCATTTACCGTCTTCGCAAGGATTTTCTTGATCTCTCGATTGGAAACCTCTACCTGTCCGCTAGTTTGTGGGTGATAAGGTGTGGCTACCTTATGTTGCTTGACACCATATTTTGCCAACACGGACTTGAATAGCTTGTTGCAAAAGTGAGATCCTCCATCGCTGATGATAGTACGTGGTACTCCAAAGCGAGAGAAGATATTCTTCTTCAAGAACGCTACAACACGCTTTCCCTCATTGTCGGCCAATGCTATAGCTTCAACCTATTTTGAAACATAATCCACAGCAACCAAGATGTACTTCATTCCAAACGAATTCACGAATGGACCCATGAAATCAATACCCCACACATCAAAGAGTTCTACCTCAAGAATTTTGGTCATGGGCATTTCATGGTGTTTTGAAATCGCACCTTGACGCTGGCATTGGTCACACCTTCTAACATAATCGTAGGCATCTCTGAATATCGAAGGCCAATAATAACCACTTTGCAATACTTTTCTGGCCGTCCGATTGCCTGCGTGATGTCCTCCAACTTGCAAAGTGTGGCATGCTTCCAAGATATTAGGCACCTCTTCATGGGATATACATCGTCGAATGATACCATCCGCACATCGTCAAAACAAATAAGGCTCATTCCAATAGTAGTGTTGTACGTCATGCATAAATTTCCTCCTTTGGTGGTAAGATAAATTGGCAGGTATCACATTACTCACCACGAAATTTGCAAAGTCGGCATACTATGGTAATTTCTCCATTGTTGTCGCTAATATCTCTTCGTCCAGGAATGCATCATCAATCTAAATTTCAGATTGCGCCACATGCTCATTCTCAAGTCGAGATAGGTGATCAGCCACTTGGTTCTCGCAACCTCGTCTATCTTTGACTTCGAAATCAAACTCTTGCAGCAGAAATACCCATCTAATCAACCTTGGTTTTGCATCCTTCTTTGTCATTAGATACGTAAGAGCTGCATGGTCTGTATGAACGATCACCTTAGTACCCAATAGATAGGCACAAAACTTCTCAAATGCATACACAACCGCTAGGAGCTCTTGTTCAGTAACAGTGTAGTTCCTTTGGGCTTCATTTAGGACCTTACTCGCATAGTAGATAGGATGAAATAGCTTCTCCTTTCTCTGACCAAGTACAGCACCAACGGCTACAACACTAGCATCACACATGACCTCGAACGGGAGAGTCCAATCTGGTGCTACCATAATAGGGGCTTCAATGAGTTTTTCTTTAAGGCATTCGAATGCCTTTAAGAAATCGTTATTGAAGTCAAAATTTGCATCTTTCTCCAATAGTTTGCACAATGGACTCGCAATTTTGCAGAAGTCTTTGATGAACCGACGATAGAAACCAGCATGGCCAAGAAAACTACGAACTCCTTTCACCGAAATTGGAGGCGGTGGCTTCTCAATAACCTCAATTTTTGCTCGGTCAACCTCTATTCCTCTTTCAGAGATCTTGTGCCCAAGAACGATTCCTTCTTTTACCATGAAGTGGCACTTCTCCCAATTCAGCACAAGGTTGAACTCTACACATCTTTGTAATGCCATGCCCAAGTTTGCCAGGCATACTTCAAAAGACTCACCAACTACTGAAAAGTCATCCATAAATACCTCCAAAGTGTCTTCAACCATATCAGAGAAAATAGACATCATACAACGTTAAAAGGTGGCTGGTGCATTACATAACCCGAATGGCATACGTTTGAAGGCAAACGTACCATATGGGCATGTAAACGTTGTCTTCTCTTGGTCTTCGGGTGCAATACAAATCTGATTATAGCCTGAATAACCATCCAAGAAGCAAAACAATCCTTTCCCCGCTAATCGATCTAGCATTTGGTCCATAATTGGCATTGGGAAGTGATCCTTGAGTGTCCAAGAATTCAGCTTGCGGTAGTCCATGCATACTCTCCATCCAGTGACGGGCCTGAGTGGAATAAGTTCATTCTTTGCATTCGCAACCACCGTCATACCTCCTTTCTTGGGAACACATTGTATAGGGCTTACCCATGTACTATCAGAAATAGGATACACAACTCCTGCGTCTAACCACTTGATGATCTCTTTCTTCACCACTTCTTGCATAGGTGGGTTTAGACGCCTTTGATGCTCAATGGTGGGTGTGCAATTTTCTTGAAGCTGAATTTTATGTGTACAAATCCCAGGTGGAATACCAATAATATCCGCAATAGTCCATCCAATAGCTCTAATATACTTGCGTAGAATAGCAATAAGAGCTGCAACTTGTCGCTCACCCAAATCGGCTGCCACAATGACTGGAAGAGTGTTTCCGCTTCCTAAGAATGCGTACTTCAAATGACTTGGCAGTTCCTTCAATTCTAACGTGGGTGGCTCTTCAATAGATGGCTTAGCTGGTGGTGTAGGCCGATTCTTGAGATCAAGATCCAGCTTCTTGGGAGTATAGCGATATGTTCCTAATCCCGATAGAGCACAAATGGCTTCTTCAGAATTTTCAGCATCTTCACTATCTCCATTCATGAGCACAACCTCCAAGGGATCATCAATAATTTTCTCTTCTTCAGGTAGTTCTTTCTCATCATCAAAGAAAACATCAGCCACCAAAAATACACTAAGATCTTTGGGTTGCTTCATTGTTTTGCAAACATCAAAATGAACCACTTCGTCATTTATTCGGAATGAAAGTTCATTAGCTCTCAAATCAATGAGCACACTTCCTGTAGAAAGGAAAGGGCGCCCCAAGATTATGGGAACCTCAGAATCTGCTTCACAATCCAAGATGACAAAGTCTGCTGGAAAGATAAATGAAGAAACTTTTACCAAGACATCGCATAGAATACCAACAGGTCATTTTACCGACCTATCTGCCATGACGAGCCTTATATTGGTTGGAGTAGGATCTCCTAACCCCAACTTCTTGTAGATCGATAATGGCATCAAATTGATGCTGGCTCCTAAGTCACATAATGCTTTGGCAAAGTTCAAAGATCCGACGGTGCAAGGAATAGTGAAAGCTCCGGGGTCGGCCTTCTTCTGAACTATCGATCGGGTAGCAATTGCACTACAATGATGCACATCGTCTTTCATCTCATAACTTGCTGCCCTCTTCTTTTTCAAAAGATCCTTCATAAACTTCGCATACCCAGGCATTTGTTCAAGTGCCTCCACCAATGGAACATTAATGGTCAGCTGCTTTAACATAGTCATGAATTTGCTGAACTTAGTGTCATCCGCCACCTTCTTCAGTCTTTGGGGAAAAGGTGGTGGTGGGTATGGAAGTGTTCTCTCCACGGTTTTCTTCTCCTCTTGCTTCCGTTTTTCCATTTTTTCAGGCTGCACGTCACTGGGCGTGACGTCCTTGACGTCGGGACTGGTTGTTGCGGAATCTTCTCCTTTTGCGTTATCATCCATGTCCGCAACTTCGTCAGCCACTTTCTTGCCTTTTGCTGAAGGTTCCAGCACCTTACCACTTCAGGTAGTGATGGCCATGCATGACCCATCAATCCTTGGGTTTTGCATAGTATCGCTAGGTAAAGTGCCAGCCTTTCTTTGATTGAGTGTTGTTGAAAGTTGGCTCAATTGCTGCTCTATTTGCTTGATTGAAGTGGAATGAGAATCAACTAGTTGTTTCATGGAGGACAAATCATTAATTACCTCAGTAACTCCCGCGCTCGTTGCTTCCACTCCTTTCAATAATTTAGCCATCATGTCTTCCATACTTCCAGAATTAGATGTGGTGGTATCACGTCTACCAGGGGGAACGTACAAACCACTCTTTTCATTGTTTTTCTTCCAACTACCTTGGTCTTTGCTTCCAGATTTATCATAATAGTTCCGACCTTGGTTTCCTTGGGTATTCCCACGGAAACCCCCCTGATTGTTCAAGTAGTTGGCCTCCTCTTCCGAATCAGATTCGTCTCTTCCTTTTAGCGCCACAGCTTTCACTTTTTCGGTCTTCCCTGATAATAAATGCTTTGTCAGAAGATCCACTTGTGTTTTCATGTGCGCTAAATCTTGATCACGTTCTTCTTGTCTTCTTCTTTGGTCTGCAGTCATGCCTATAGATAAAGTGGGGCTTGCTACCTCGGAATCCCTGGTATGCCAAGCTCTACTTTGTTTCGTCATGCAATCTAGCATATTGCTTGCTTGACCAAAGGTGAGATCCATAAAGGATCCTCCAGCTGCGTTATCCACCACTGGCTTAGTTATTGAATTCAAGGCTCTATACAATATCTCCATGAGGTGAACATTAGTCATGTGATGGTTTGGGCATCTCGCTAGCTTTGTCTTGAACCTCTCCCATGTTTCATGAAGAGCTTCAGTGGGAAGCTGACGAAAGTTGCTGATTTCATCTCTCAATTGTGCCCTTTTGGAAGGCGGAAAGAATCTTTCTAGGAAAGCGTCTCTCAATTACCTCCAATTTGTAATTGAATCAGGAGTCAGCCCATTCAACCATAGTGTTGCCTCCCCAGACAGAGAATATGGAAATAGACGTAATCGAATTGCATTCTGACCAACACCAGGATTGTCAAAAGACTTGCATGTAGAAATAAAGTTGATGAGATGCATATTCGGATCATCGCCTGCTAGTCCACCAAACAATCCCTTGAGTTGCAATAACTGAATCATGGTGCTTGTGATGTTGAACTTGGCTCCGGGCGCTAATGGTGGGGGAATAATAGCTCCTGTGGCTCCGGCTCCATCAAGATCATCATCATCATCGTCGAAAGCTGGTTGCATGGGTTGGCGATCATACCTAAACCGAGCTTGTCTACCTCTTCTGTTGGCAGGTGTTGTGATTTCAGCATCATGCCTTGGGTTTAGTAATTCGTCATCACCTAAATCCTCATCGTCAGGATTTGTTGCTCGTGCAGGGTTATCAATGTTCTGTTGTTGAACCTGGGCTGCGGCAAGGGCAGCCAATCTTGCTTGTTCCTGTTGAGCAGCCATCCTTGCGATTTCAGCTTGTGCTTCCATTCTACCAATGCGTTGTGGTTCAGGATTGATTGGTAATAACGGTTGACCAGAACTTCGAGTATGGGGAATGCACTAAAATAAAAACCTGCAGTAGACAAAAACAAAAACTAAACGTAAAAGTACGAGAATCTTTGACCAAAGGGTCTAGTAATTATCACGAACTTGATTGTCACTTGTATTCCCCGGCATCGGCGCCAATTTTTGATAACGCTCAATCTACAGCTCTCGTAGGAGTGTAAAGCGGTCGTTAGCAAATATAGAACCCAACCTGGGTTGGGTGTCGATCCCACAAGGAATAGCTTGGCCAACAAGTAAGCAAGATTACTAAACTTTTGGTGCAAGTCTCGTAAAAAGGGGGGATTGTAATGTGTCACCAAAACAATTAAATAAAAGCTGAAAATAGCAAAGTAAAAGAGAAAGATTGTTACGTAAGTTGTAAATAATGAGAATTGAGGCGTTGGGGTTATGTCCACCTTCTGAGGTATACGTCTCTATTGGCTATGAGTGTGTAGAATTCTGACATGCAACTGCTTATAGAGAATTGTATTCGATGGTAAATCCAGGCGTCTTTCGACCTATTCGAGGATTATTTCACTTTAACTCTTTCGAGCTTAAAGCGTGTCTAACGGTACGAATTCTCCAAGAGGTTAGTCCAGTTATGGCACTAGCTTTTTAGTAGGGAATTTTAGGGGGCGACCCTACTACCTTGACATTATCTCTTTTCCAGACAAATAACCTTTCTTTTGAACAAGTTAAATGTTATACTGGCGTATTCTTGCGTTTGCAACCACAAAGAATGTAGACTAAGATGAAGAGAATAATGATATAAGCAGTATACGTGTCGCGAACTCACAAACTCACTGCAATAGATAGTATCTCATACGGCTTCCATAACCTCAACAGAGAAGTTTAGTTACCCATGAATGCGAAGGAGATCACGATTGACATTGTTGTTATACCATAAGATTGAGTAATATCGTGTAGCTTAGGTGGTAGGCATGAGGCATGAATTCCTAGGCAAAGTAACGATTCTCTTGTTGTGGAATTTAAGAATAGAAGAGTAGAAGAAGAAAAATAGAATTAATGGAAGAATTAGAAGATGTAACAAGATGATGTTAAAAGTAGAATGAGAGTCGTAATTCGAAGTTGTAAAATCTCTAGAAAAATAGGGTATTTATAATACCCATATCCTAATCCTATTAGATAAATAAAATATCTAACCAAATCCTACTAGGCTAATGTAATACTTAACCCAATTGTACTAGGTTAATGTAACATTATCATAATCCAAATAAACTAATGAAATACATAACCCAATTGTACTAGGTTAATGTATCATTGTCCAAATCCAACTAAGTTACTGCAAATCCCCAAAGTCTTTAGAAATGTTGTTTTAGCCCGGGACAGATTTTCCATGCAGCAGTTTTGGTCCTTAGGCGTGTAAACTCCCTTCCCTTCCTTCGTGAGCTTTCTTTTGCGTCAAGTAAGCCATAAAATGCTGAATTCTGCATTATTTATACCTGAAACTTTACTAATCATGTTCGTTAGCTCATTTACAGGAAAAAGGACTAAAAGTTCATGAAATATATACTTTGTTCTCAAAACTAGGCTAAAATATAGGCAAAATATATTGATATAGGCGTGTAAATTCTCCTATCATCAAAGGGCTAATGCATAATGACCTAAAGCATGAAAGAATACTATACCTAACTTTGACACTTAACTGAGATCTAAGGAATAAAATGTATAAGGCATTGATTTATTATAGATATATAAACTGAGGGCATATATGATATAATTCTAATTTCACTAGTATCATGAGTTCTGAGAACTGATCATACTCTGGAACATGAGTATATACTTATCATAAGCTATTCAACATAAGACTGGAGTTCATAGATTTATGAGGTATGACTCAAATCATAGAGTGAAGTTGTTACTTACTTGCTAGAAGCTGAGAATGAACTTAAATATGCATGAAATGTATAAGCATTGGACTTTGCCATGGATCTATCATGCAAGATATGGATTTGGTGTGATAACAACTGAAATCCAAGGAATACTCTAGAGTATGAAGGGATCACTATATCATCACAACTCTTATTGATATTTATCATAATCTAATTCTAAAAACTTGAATTCGTTCTTCATTTTCCATCTCCCCATTAAATCAAAGCTGACATTCTAAGCTTATGGGTCTACTCCATATCCTTTAGACTGAGCCATAGTTTTTTCTTTCTAATGTCCACACATAAATTCTAAACTCACAACAACAAACTATATTTTGAATTTACTGACTTCATTATTGGAGGACACTTTCATATACCATCCTTAACTTTCTATCTTCAATAATTATCATTATAGACTTACACACTATTAACTCGACACACATACCTGCCTCACTAAACACATAATCATAGCCTACCAATATTATACTCCTATACTTATATTTTTCCCAAACCACAAGAATTAAAATCATACTTAAAATACTCAACGCCATCTATCCATAGCTCCTTAACTTCGCTATTAAGAACACCATGTACTATATAAATAGCCTTCTTCCACTTAGCAACTCTAGGGTACTACTAACCACACACAACACTAAGTAAGCTTAGAAAATAATCCAACCCCATAACACTTTGGGCACACCTTTTCATAATACTTATAACATCATACTAAATTATGAATAATTGAACTTAAACTCTGGTATACACTGTTCAAGCCTACTAGATCACTTCCATGCAACTAGAATCACTAACTACGAAATAATTATTTCCACCTCTATGATCATCCACTGGTCAAACTCTTAACAACTCATGGGTACTACTAACCACACATAACACTTAGTAACCTTAGAAAATAATGCAACCCCATAACACCTTGGGCACAACTTTTCATCATACTTACAACATCATACGAAGTTACTAATAAATGAACTTAAACTCCGGTATGCACTGTCCAAGCTACTAGATCACTTCTATGAAACTAGCATCACTGACTACGAAATCTTTATTTCAACCTCTATGATTATCCACTGTTCAAACTTAGTGTCTAGTGCTAGACATGATTAACAACCCAACCTCACATGCTATTTTCACTTAGAAGCTATAAAATAACACATCAACAAACACTAGTTCACTAAAGCCTCATAATAACAATTATTGATCATGATCGTATAGTCTACATTATTATAATAATATCTTATTCTGTCTTAACTGAATAAATCATAAGGATGAGGACGTAACTTTTAACTTGAGAAATATATAATGCACTAGTGAGATCCTCTGAAGCACTTTGTATTACTTTTGAAATTATTGATAGTAAATCTGAGAGCGTTATCTTGGGAGAAATTAGAACTTACTAGTCATGTCATCTCAAGGATAAGTCATAGATAAAGGATTATGGAGTAACACGTAAATAGACAAAAATTTCTAAGAGAATAACTTTACTGAAAGATCTAGAGTATGAAGGAAGGGAAACAATTCTTAAATGTCCAATAGCCTCTTAAAAAAAAGTATGGACGTCATTGTACTATTCCGCAAGACTCTACTAGACACGGCTTCATAGACACCCTAGGACACTTGAACTTTGTGCTATGATACATAGTGTGTCACACCCCGAGACAACCCCTTGGACGTCACACGGTGCTAGAACAATAAGTAATCCCTAACAAACCCTTATACTGGCATAACTTGTGAACTACTGAATAAAATATACAAATCCAAAAGAAATATGCGGAAGATGAATGTTTTCTGAATATGATCAATACAAAACTTTATTAAAATAATTACAACTCTGATTATACAAAATAACACTGGAATCAAATACATCAACTTTACTGACTATTTATGAAGCCTCTACTAGTATTGACTATTGGTAGTTGGGACATGACCCTCAACTATCCCTAATCAATATGACTAAATAAAGAATACAAAATGCTACTCGAACTATGACTGACTCATTCCCTTGGATCAAAAGGATTCATTATCTGCTGACTGGAAGCTGAAAATTATTTTATTATGATGTGTACGCTACAAATTGTACCTAAATTATTAAACAATGTGGCATATTGATGTATATATGGATCAACACTTTTTGAATTTACTGAGCATCTGGGGTAAATTCATAAGTGAAAATAATAACTCAATGTTCACATAAACTTGTAAAGAATGCATGCTAAGTGTAATTTACTCACCTTGGCTTGAATAAAACAAAGCTATAAAAAATAATTAACATGAGTAATGAAGAATAAGAATAACTTTGTGATCTATAACACTTAGTTCTAAATTTTGTTTGGTTATTCTATATAAGGGGGTTCTTCTAACCGACATAAACCATGTGAGATGTTATGGAGTCCAACGTCTTACCCACATTGGGGAGATTTGTTATACCCTTGCCATCGAAATAGAATCTTATCATAAGTGATCACTGACATAGTACACTATGGGCACTTAAACCTATAGTGGCTGAAAATTCTGGGGAATGAGACCTTGGAATCATACCCAACTCGGTGCTAAATACTACTCCTATACTTATATGCTTAGACTTTTAGGAAATCCATCTTAAAATAGCACAAGGGTTTATAATGAAAACCAATGTGGATTACTTATCTTATCTTAGTATAAAAAGATTAAATTTTTTCATAAATATTCGTAAAAAATTTATTAAAGAGGCTTAAGATCATAAAATTCTCAACAATCATCTTGAAAACATTCAACAATTTCAATTCATAAAAAACAGGTGAAATTAATGATATAAACCTTCAAGTCAAAGAGTAAATAGATGAGATAAACATGCACTTCAATACATAAATCACTTGTAAATTCATAAACTCAAAGTGAAGTAGTTTGGGTATGAACCCTAATTTGCAAATCATGAAATCTTAAGAAAAAAAAAGTTTTGGGAATAAGGATGAAAGAGGTATCCTTTTTCATAACCCTACATACCTTAACGACGAAGAAATTGTGAAAAGATTGAAACTTTAAGCTTGATTTCCCAAACCCTAAGTTGTTTTCTCCTCTTGTGTATTATATGATGAACTAATGATTTTGATAGGGTTAAAATATATGTAGGGACTATTAATCTCGTGTATTTATGTTTAGGGATGGTTAGGTAGTGTCAAATGACTTGCTTGTCCTTGAAATAACTCAAAAATAAATTTTCTACATCACTTGGCCATACGCTTTGAGGCACAAAATTATTTGAAAACATTAGTCTTTATGGAGAAAACCCTATGGCAAGTAGGCTTTGCAATGCAAACCCTATGGTAAACATTAGGCTTTCCCTATGGAATACATTTTCTAGTGATTTTTTGTGATGGTATGACGATGCCTAGCCATTGCCTAAGCTCTAATTTGCGACGCCAACTTAATTTTGAGGTCATTAAACACTCCCAGCACCCCCACAAATTTAACACAAGATCTACCATCACTACAAGAGTTTTAAAGATCATTTTAGAAGAATTAAAAGGGTCTTACGACTACGGGGTGTTTACAACATACGTAAGAACGATTGTTCAAAGTTTAGACTAAAAATATAGGGTGTTACACCCTCCAACTAGTAATCAAATGCATAATTCATAAATTATCAAATATGGAAAACAAAATGAAAACATGGTTATCTGTCTATATCAACTACACAATATTGACATAAGTTTCAACAAGGCTCAAAATCGTCTAATAAGAGTCAGCGAAATCACTCTGGAAAACTTTAAATAACAACTTTCTAAAATTGGGACAAGGGCCATGGTCAAACCATTAACTAAAACCAAATGAAGGACATTTACAAGGAACAAGGCCTTCTGAAGTAAGGGAGGCTCACTTACTCTAACGTCTGTAACAACCTACTGCTTAGCGATACATGTAGAACAACCCAAAATAACTTTATTATAACAAAACATAGGTGATAGTATTTCGTAAAATATTAACCACAAGATAAGTAAACACATGGGCATCATTTAGTGTTTCAAAATACTTCCTTGTAATCATGACTCTACACTTTGTTTTACAACTTTGATTGATGGTACACCCTACATTTCTAGTACCCACAGGCTATATGGGTCCGCTATTTCCTCGTCGGCAAAGCTCCCAAATCCAAATTTGCCACCAGGATTGGGATTCTAAAACACTATTCTAGTATACCTGTGCCTCGAGGGAAAGTATACATTGGCCATAGAAAATCATATCACCCGAATCAGCAAAACTTGATTTTCAGAGATGAGCCCTTAAACTCAAACGTCTTCTTTGGGTAACCATATACCTCTCAATTTAGGCCACATTTTAGTTATTTAAATATCTTGATTCATATTCAAAATCATTTGGTGCTTAATATGTTAAAGGCATGCCATCACCGTGTATCGTTATACCCCAACTTGCAAATCATTCATATCATATCAATTTCACAGCCAAACTCATTCAAAGCATGCAAATGACCACCAAAGATTTATAATATCACAAGAGAGTCCTTATTTTTCAATATCATGAAATCTTACGAAAATACCCTCTTTTTGCAAGACTAAACATGTGGTGGCCATGTCAATTATTAAATCATATGAATTTCTTCTTTTTAATGTAAAGTGTGTAGCAATAGCAAAAAGACTCCCTTTCATCAATTCACAATCAGCATCAACCAAAGTTTTGGGTAACAACCATTTGACATTGAAATTAAGAACATGCATGTGAATACCACATGTCGTATAAATCATGTAAAATCCACATTGAGAGGAAGGTTTCATAAATCATGATCTCAATTAAACTTTTTGAAAAGACAATCTGTAACGCCCCGCATTTTGGGCTAGAATAAAATATATGACTCTGATGCATTGATAATCCCCGAGCCTTAAATCCTATGCCAATTTGGCATGTTAATCAAGTTTGTAGTATATGAATCCATTTTAGCATGAATTTAGACCATAGAAGTCCTTCAACTCAAGGATGAGTTAAAACTATTTCGATCGATTAAGTTTTAGTGGACGTTGTAATTTGTGTCAAATTCTATTGACCATAAATTATTGTATATGATGAACTGGGTGGCCTACTATATACCAAATTGTATATAATTGAATAAAATTTTCAACGATACTAAATTCGCCTAAAACGGACACCCGGTGAAGAAGTTATGGCCTTTCAAAGTTGAATGTGTCGCATATGCACATATAGGCGATGCATAGGGCGGCGCCCTCTCCTAAACGGATTTGGGCCTCCATTTTGAGTTACTTTTAGCGCAAGTCAGTCCTTACAAAACCCAAAAATCGTCCTTACCCACTCTTAAAAGGATTTGGGCCGATTAACAACATTGAAGCCTCCTATAAAACCCCAAAAATCTAATCCTTCAAAAACTTAAGAGAAGGAGCAACTAGGGTTTGAGAAAATAAGCTTGAAGGACCGATCCTTCTGAAACTTCTTCGTGAAACAAATTACAGATTCGGAATCCTCTTGACGTAGGCTTCGATAGACACCAAAAATTCGTGGAGAATAAGGTACGCGGGGTTTTCCTAAAATCTCATGGGCATAGAAATCATGTTTTAAGAATTGAGTTTTCGAATTCATGTACATACTCATGTTTTAGAAGTTTTAATGATATTGTTTTGGCCTTTTGGCTTTCCCCCAAAGTGATTTGAAAGTTATATGTACATATATATATGCGTTTGTCCTGAAATATGAATTTAGAGCATGATTTTCATGAAACCTCTCTCTTAATGTAAATTTTTCCATGTTTCACGTAATATACAATGTTTTGAACACAAAAGAGAGGGTTGTGAATGTTGAATATGCATGTAATGAAAGAATGCATGGTTTTGTCAAAATACACATGACCACCATATGTTTGATGAAAGTTTTGCATGGATTTAACTTGAGTTTCGAAACATGACATCTTTAATGCAAATTACATGTTTTGGTGGTCTAAACTATGTTTTGAAGGAAATATCTTTCTTAATAAATTATGGCTCAGAAATAGGACTTGCAAGTCTTGGTATGACGATACCAACTCAGACAAATGCCATAACAGACGCAGACTAGTTCTGAAATCAGATTTTTATCAGACTTTCATGATTTAGAAATTTCAGAATGATACATGTTCAGAAAAGGCTAAAATAGGGCATAAATAGAGCTTAGGTGGTTCCCTGAAGAAGGCGGGAGTTCAGACAACTCATTGCCTAAAACCGTGGTTTGCCGACCCGGGTATATTATTATGCGCTGACTTAAATGTCCTGTGGCGTATCAGACTCAGACACTCCAACCCTTGCAGCACACTTGGGTTGGGGGCTTCCCCGCCGAGTCAATGGCGGATTCCATACAGCCCGTGGAATATTCAGACTTATAGGGGAATACCACCTAACTCAGAAGTAAAACACAGATCATGATTTGAAACGAACAGACAGGTTGAATGTTTTCAAAAAGTGCCCATGTATTTTTCAGAAATAGTTTTTATACATGATTTCTTGATGAAAAGAATTGCTTTCACTTAATGTATATATATATATATGTATGTTCCAATGTACTACTTTTGGATTGCTTCGCGTGCCAGTACTTTTGTGCTGACCCCCCCCCTCCTTCCAGGTTCTGAGGCACAGTCTAGGGGTCCATCTACTCAGTAGATATTCTCGGATTTGCAGACTTGATCTCATAGTAGTGAGCCTTCTATTATTCAGAAGTCCTAATTATGTCAGACATTATCTTATTTATTATATTTTTGGTTTACTGGGGGCCTTGTCCCAGTTTCTTTGCAGACAGATGTATGTGTTCTTAGTAGAGATTTCGCAGAATGATGTCAGATAGTATTATTCAAAAATATTGCAGGACTTGACCATGTTTTCCGTACTCAATTTCAATTCCGCATTTTATTATGATTATGAATGTTGTGCATGATAACCATATAGAGAATGGGTGTTCCGGGCCTTTATGGTTCGGGATGCTCGTCACGGCTAGGGCCTAGGCTCGGGTCATGACAAACTTTGTATCAGAGCACGGTTCATGGTCCCAGGGTGTCTACGAAATCGCATCGAGTAGAGTTCTCTTTATGGGTGTGTAGCGCGCCACACTTATAAATAGGAGTCTACAAGGCGTTTAGGAATGTCTCTTTTTCTTCATGTTCTAGTTCGTGCAATAGAGTCAGAATGTTCCTCCTTCATACTCTAATTCGTGCTATGGTGACGTCCATACGAAAGAAAAATCATCCCAAATTCTTTCCTTACTCTGATGTTCTCAGACCCATCACATTTCTGGGGTGAATCAAGTGTAGAAGTTTAGAGTGTAAATGGTATTGTCCCTTCGGATCGCGTCATATAAGATCTTAAAAATTGTGCAAGGACTTGAGAAGAGTCCGTTATTGCTTCAGAGAGTGGATGGGTTCTAGTGTGAACCTTGATCTTGACGAAATCGTTCTTTTCAGCCTTCTGTATTGAGTATATTCGGCCCTTTTCAGAAATTTATGTTGCAGATGTCTTGCTTAAGGGGGGATGATGTGTAGTAGAATGTTGGAACTGTATTTCCACCCAAATAGTAGTATGAGTCAAAGTTTTGTTTTCATGACCTATTGGTAATGAAATTAGACCAAGAAGCTGGTGATGTAAAGTCACAAAGTTAGAAGTGAGAGTGAGGGTGATTTACCCCTTTATAGTGATAAACTAATGTGGTAGCTAGCAGCATGTGTGGATTGTATGGTAGTCCATGGAGGAAGTGTTTTACTCAGATTTTTATTTATACAGAATAATATGTATATTCTTAGACCATTAAATATTAGGTGTCAATTTTCTATCCCTTGTAATATGTAATCTTGTTATCATGATGTTTTTGAAAAAGAATAAAATTAAAGTCTAGTGAAGCCGTGTGGGGCTCTTTCGATTCACTATCATAGTTGCCTTGTCATCCATCTCATTTTCTTGTTCAAAATACAAAACCAAAGTCTAGTGAAGCCGTGTGAGGCCTGTTTCGATTCACTTGCAACTTGTTGTCCAACTTGTTGTTCTTTCATTGGTTTAATATATGTATGGCTGAATCTGTTTGCATGAGATAGAGTTGGTAATGAAGTGATTCATCCTTGTGTGTTATTAGTTGAAGGTAAAGAAGGAGTTGTTGGTCAGGGTGATTTGTTGATTTCTTGAATGTGGAAATGGCTATATTAGCGAGTAAGTTATGATTATAGACTCATGGTTGTTTGAGGAATTTGAAGGCAGTCTAAATGTATGAATGAGTGAGTAAGTATGAGGTGAGAAATCCGTATAAGTAGATACAATTGTACGGGGTTATAATATAAGATTAAGGTTGACCATGTCTATTATGAGGCTTTAACCCCCTTGACCCTCTTTTCATTGGTAGTTGTAAACTAGTGCTACTTGTGAGAAGGTATGTAGTAGATTTTTGAGATATTTGGGTAGAATATCCCAATTTGATGGATTAGTGTATTTATATTATGTTGCATTCTTCATTGGTGGTAGATGATTGATACTAAACTATAGTCTTGAATTTAAATGGTGTGGTGGTAAATAGTGGAAAAAGTTTGTTGATGCATATTTTGTGGGATTAATTTAGTAGGCTTAAGGTACTAAAATAGTACATGCTAACGGAATGATGATAAGGTAAACCGTTAGGTCATGATTGATTATTGTGGTTATGAAGTTCTAGTGCACTAGTGTTTCGTGATGTTTACTTATAGTTTCCAAGTAAAAATTTTGTGTAAGGTTGGGTTGTAAGTCATGCATAGCACTAGATATTAAGTTTGAATAGTTGAAGTTCATAAAGGTGGATGTGATGATTTCTTGATCAATGATGTTAGTTATATGAAAGTGATCTAATAGGCTTGAACAATGTGTGAAATGGCTTAAGTTTAAATTGATTCGTAATGTAGTATAATGTTGTGGGTATAGTGTGTAAGTATGCCCAAGGCGATATGGAGTTGTGGTATTTCTCTAAGACTATTACATGTTGTGTGTGACTAGTGGTACCATGGAGTTGCTAGTTTGAAAAAGACTAGTTAGATGATATATGGTGTTCTAGATAGCCAAGTTAAGGATCCTTGATTCATAGTGTTGAGCCTTTTGATATGATCTCGATTCTCATAGTAGAGAGATATAAGTTTGGAGTAGCCATATTGGTATGCTAGGACGGAAGTGGTATGGTTCATCAAAGGCTTGGTGATATCCATGTTAAGTGTTAGAATCTAAGTTTGAGTTTTGAAGGTTGAACGCATAGAAATAAGTGTGCAAGCATTATACTTTGACTATTGGTGGCTATGGAAAGATAGAGTGTATCCCAGAAGGTAGTCATTCGGGTTGAGTTCTATGATATACATGTATTGTCAATTTTTTCAGACCCTAGAGTGCAGTAAGTGTAGTTCAGTTAGAATCTGGTAAGGGATCTCCCAAATGCTAGATGATGACTTGAAGATAAGTGGGAGATGATAGAACGAATAACCAAGTAAGACTCTCAAATTCTAGTAGTGATGCAGTGTGATTTAGAACATTAGAAAGTAAGGGTGAATCTCAACCCATTCCTACCTCAATATTTTTTTTTGTTATCCGGATGCTTACTCATGCCTTACGATGCAGTTCCGTGATAATAGTTCATGATTCCAGTATATGATAGAGAGTCACGTACTCTTCCAATTCCAAGATAATGAGTTCTAGTTCATTCACGTAGTCGGAATTACATTCCTTATGTTAGGAACTCTAGTTGAGGTCATGCAACTTATGACGCATGTACTCACTATTTATAGTGTGTTCAATCCCATATAAAAATCTTCTCATGCTTCAGGGTCTTATGTTTTAACCTTTTAGTGACCTCCCTATGCAATGATAGTGGTGATGATGTAAATGTTCTTGTTGATGGAAGATCATAGTATGCTTGTTTAGATAAGGCCATAAGTATGAAGTAAGATTTGGGGCCAAGTCTTTGATACATGTGATGGTTAGTGGAAAAGTTTGTGTGTGTATGTTTTTAGGATAGCGCGTGGGAGTTATATTGATAGTAGTTTAGAAACTATGTGAAGTATCTACTTATGGGTGTTTTCCTTGAAGTTAACATGTGGTTATAAATTAGGCTTGAACGACGTTTTGGGATTGTAGTGGAAGGTCGCCATATGCATTAGCGACTTCATATTTAGAGTTCAGTGTAGTCATTGAAGTGGTAAGGCATGTTATGCTTAGGATGTGATTTTTAAAAGAGGTATAGAAGGTGGCATCATATGGTTTAGAATAATAGCGTGGTGTAGCATGTTGTATTTTTGTGATTTAGAGTTAGGCTTGATCGCGGGGTAAGGATTAAGATATTTTAGACATTAGTAGAAAAAAAAAACATTATCAATGCTCATATGAGAATTTTAAGATGAGTTGAATGAATATGATATTTATAGGGAATAGTATAGTTAAGGGATATTCGGGAAGTGCTCTAAGCCTTAAAGTAAGAAGTTGTATTGCCAAAGGTCTGAAAATTCTATCCTAATTTAGGAGTTATATGTCTATATTCCAGACTTCAGAGTAGTGTCAATGTTGTGATTTCCTCAGTGGGATGTTTTGTGTAATCCATACCCAAGATTCAGGGTTCCCTATTATAGCTAGAGCTTCCTTAGAGAGAGTGTTGAAGAGAATACTCCAGTTAAGTATGAGGGTGTAGTATAATTCAGTATGTATGGCCAATAAGTCAGTTTAGCAGTCAGATTCGCATGACTTGTTTTCTTGTCTTTGCACTTATTCATGCTACTCGAAATCTCAGACATGCTACTAGTCGAAGATAGAGTATACCAGTAGTTACGAGTATAGCCCAGTTCATGCATCATGCATTAAATTCAGATTCCAAATGTTCAGATCAGTGTATTTTTATTAGAGGACATGTCATGTCCGCGTTATTCCATATATTTAAGGCTTCAACAAGTTCCTACCCATCATTCGAGGACGAATGATCCCAAGGGGGGGACAATGTAACGCCCCGCATTTCGGGCTAGAATAAAATATATGACTCTGATGCGTTGATAATCTCCGAGCCTTAAATCCTATGCCAATTTGGCATGTTAATCAAGTTTTTAGTATGTGAATCCATTTGAGCATGAATTTAGACCATAGAAGTCCTTCAACTCAAGGACGAGTTAAAACTATTTCGATCGATTAAGTTTTAGTGGATGTTGTAATTTGTGTCAAATTCTATTGACCATAACTCATTGTATATGATGAACTGGGTGGCCTACTATATACCAAATTGTATATAATTGAATAAGATTTCCAACGATACCAAATTCGCCTAAAACGGACTCCCGGTGAAGAAGTTATGGCCTTTCAAAGTTGAATTTGTCGCCTATGCACATATAGGCGATGCATAGGGCGGCGCCCACTCCTAAACGGATTTGGGCCTCCGTTTTGAGTTACTTTTAGCGCAAGTCAGTCCTTACAAAACCCAAAAATCGTCCTTACCCACTCCTAAAAGGATTTGGGCCTATTAACAACATTGAAGCCTCCTATAAAACCCCAAAAATCTAATCCTTCAAAAACTTAAGAGAAGGAGCAACTAGGGTTTGAGAAAATAAGCTTGAAGGACCGATCCTTCCGAAACTTCTTCGTGAAACAAATTACAGATTCGGAATCCTCTCGACGTACGCTTCGATAGACACCAAAAATTCGTGGAGAATAAGGTACGCGGGGTTTTCCTAAAATTTCATGGGCATAGAAATCATGTTTTAAGAATTGAGTTTTTGAATTCATGTACATACTCATGTTTTAGAAGTTTTAATGATATTGTTTTGGCCTTTTGGATTTCCCCCAAAGTTATTTGAAAGTTATATGTACATATATATATGCGTTTGTCCTGAAATATGAATTCAGAGCATGATTTTCATGAAACCTCTCTCTTAATGTAAATTTTTTCATGTTTCACGTAATATACAATGTTTTGAACACGAAAGAGAGGGTTGTGAATGTTGAATATGCATGTAATGAAAGAATGCATGGGTTTTTCAAAATACACATGACCACCATATGTTTGATGAAAGTTTTACATGGATTTGACTTGAGTTTCAGAACATGACATCTTTAATGCAAATTACATGTTTTGGTGGTCTAAACTATGTTTTGAATGAAGGATCTTGCTTAATACATTATGGCTCAGAAATAGGACTTGCAAGTCTTGGTATGACGATACCAACTCAGAAAAATGCCATAACAGACGCAGACTAGTTCAGAAATCAGATTTTTATCAGACTTTCATGATTTAGAAATTTCAGAATGATACATGTTCAGAAAAGGTTAAAATAGGGCATAAAGAGAGCTTAGGTGGTTCCCTGAAGAAGGCGGGACTTTAGACAACTCATTGCCTAAAACCGTGGTTTGCCGACCCGGGTATATTATTATGCGCTGACTTAAATGTCCTGTGGCGTATCAGACTCAGACACTCCAACCCTTGCAGAACACTTGGGTTGGGGGCTTCCCCGCTGAGTCAATGGAGGATTCCATACAACCCGTGGAATATTCAGAGTTGTAGGGGAATACCACCTAACTCAGAAGTAAACCACAGATCATGATTTGAAACGAACAGACAGGTTGCATGTTTTCAAAAAGTGCCCATGTATTTTTCAGAAATAGTTTTTATACATGATGTCTTGATGAAAAGAATTGCTTTCACTTAATGTATATATATATATATGTATGTTCCATTATACTACTTTTGGATTGCTTCGCGTGCCAGTACTTTTGTGCTGACCCCCCTTCCTTCCAGGTTCTGAGGCACAGTCTAGGGGTCCAGCTACTCAGTAGATATTCTCGAATTTGCAGACTTGATCTCATAGTGGTGAGACTTCTATTATTCGGAAGGCCTAATTATGTCAGACATTATCTTATTTATTATATTTTTGGTTTACTGGGGGTCTTGTCCCAGTTTCTTTGCAGACAGATGTATGTGTTCTTAGTAGAGATTTCGCAGACTGATGTCAGATAGTATTATTCATAAATATTGCAGGACTTGACCATGTTTTCCGTACTCAGTTTAAATTCCGCATTTTATTATGATTATGAATGTTGTGCATGATAACCAGATAGAGAATGGGTGTTCCGGGCCATCATGGTTCGGGATGCTCGTCACGGCTAGGGCCTAGGCTCGGGTCGTGACACAATCAAAAGCACATATATACATAGTTATAATTAAATTCTATATATAGGAGTTCAAGACCAACATATACTTTTATCAAAACGAATTTATGAATGCTTGCTCTTCAAAAATGATATCGAAACCCTTTTGCATAAACATAATTGTACATCTTTAAATCTGGTGAAATGATAAAATTCATGCCCATGGAGTTTAAGGATAGTCCCACATACCTTAGGTTCCTTAGTTTAAAAATGAAACCCTAATCTTGGAAACTTTCTTGAGAATCTTAAACTTAGAAGGATTGATTCTTGATCTTAAGGGTAGATGGAAGGGCTTGTTTGAAACTAATTTTGAAAGGAATGAGAAATTTTGTGCCCTAATAACATTATTAATCGAGATTAGATGAATAGAATTGATAGGGAAAAACATAATTACCCCTCAGGAATTTAAACTCATATTAGAATCATGTTTTAGTAGCCCACAGCGATGCACCAAGAGGATCTTCGCCATAGGCACCGCGATGCGGTGTACTACTATTTTTGTGATCCTAATCCGTCCCAATCCTCGCTCAAAAAATCCAAAACTCTCCCGAGACATTCCCTTTACTCCCCTGAACATGAATTGAATCAAAAATATATGTCTTGGAATCGGGAAGAGTAAATTCAAAACCTTAAAAGTTAGGAGGCTCAACATAAGCCTAAGTCTCACAACACTTAGAAATTTTTCAGGCTTTATATTCGCTATACATGTATCTAGGATTGAAATCAAGTCAAGAATGATATGACATGTTACATTACCCACCCTTGGGATCATTCATCCCTGAATAATGACTCGGGATAGAACATGTATGATTTCAAGGACTATAATGGAAGAAAATAGTAGTATGAGATTTGTACCTTTCATAACATCATCCGTGGTTTCAAAGAGAGTCGTGTATCTCGTACAGATGCCATCCTCCATTTCCCAAGTAGCTTCCTCAGCCTTTTGATTCTTCTATAACACCTTAACCTAAATTATCTCCTTACTTCTCAACTTCCGAACTTGATGATCTAAAATCCAATGGGTTCTTCTTTATACGACAATGAGTCCTTTACATTGATTTCTTCCTCAGGAAACACAAGAGAATGATCTCCAATACATTTCTTTAATATTGATACATTAAATATATGATGTATAGAAGCTAGACTCACAGGCAAAGCTAAATCATAAGAAACTCCACTATTCCTTCTTGTAATCTGGTATGGGTTTATGTAACGAGGGTTAAGCTTCCCTTTCTTTATAAATCACATGACCCCCTTCAGAGGGGATACTTTTAGAAATACCCAATCATCAACATCTAATTCTAACTCCCTTTTTCTAACATCGGCATAGGACTTTTGGCGCTTCTAAGCTGTCTTAAGTTATTCCCTAATGATTTTCACTTTCTCCATCGCCTGATGAACAAGGTCAGGCCCAAACTACTGAGTTTCACCCACTTTATACCACCAAATTAGAGACCTACATCTCCTCCCAAAAAGGGTTTCAAAAGGAGCCATCTGAATGCTAGAATGATAATTGTTATTATAGGCAAACTCTATCAACAATAAGTGATATACCCAATTACCCTTAAAGTCAATCACGCATTCCCTCAATATAACCTCTAAGGTATGAATGGTGTGTTCTTCTTACCCATCCATTTAATGGTGAAAGGAAATACTAAGGTTTACTTAGGTACCTAAACCTCTATAAAAAGAATGTCAAAACTGAGAAGAAAATTGTGTATCTCGATCGAAAATAATAGACACTGGAGCCCCATGGAAATAAAAGGTTACTCAAATGTATAGATTAGCATAGTGTAACGCCCCAAGTCTGTACTCCAAATGCTACACGGTGCTTACGACCCTGAAGGACCACAAGCTAACCCATAACTGATATCTGTTGTGAGCACTGAATAAATATATTGTAATAAATATGGAATAATAGGTTGAAATACCATAAGGATCAAAACATCTAAAATAATGATAAAATATAAAATCTGTGATAATAATTGTAAAACTGAATATTGACTGAAAAACTAGTCTGAAAAGCCTCTAAACTGAACTGTCTGAATATGGAGTTGATGGGACATCCCCCAACTAACTCCATCGACTAAAATATTGAGTCTAATGTGATAATGAAATAAATGAATATCCTCGGTAGATGAGGACTCACCACTAAAGCTGATAATGCTGGCTAAAACTGAATCTGTTTATGTGTAGTCGGGAACTTGAGCATCCGAACCTATGATATAAGACATCCTAGCGCAAAGAAAGAGTACGCGTCAGTACATGGAATTTACTGGTATGCTAGATGAGGTAAGGCTGAATACAGGGGTTCATATTCATGAACAATAACAGACTAAATGATATAGAGTAACTGAACATGAGAGTACATGGATAATTGATATTGCTGTAAATACTAAGTATGCACTACAGCTCATATAAATAAATACTGTGACTAATCTTATATAAAGTTAAGTCCTGAGTTATGATACTGAGTAACTGGTATCTGAAGTTACTAATAACTGAGTTACTGATACTGATTGACTGTATCTGACACTCCTGATTCTGTAGAACTGAACTAAGTTCTATTCTGAAGACTAAAATTGAGACTGAGGGAGGTATTCATCTAAACAACATGCCCCAAATAAGATACTGAGTTAGGGTCCAACCCGTGACCCCAATTGGAAGGGTGTTAGTACCGTGCCATGGATAAAGACATAAAAGAGTTACACTCATCTGGTAGGTACTCTTACGAGAATGGTGGAACCCTTATCTGATAGATTAAAATACCTTAACAACCCTCAACTGGAAGTTTTGATGTCTCAACCTACACTGGCTATGTAGTTCTGGAATGCAAGGATTGCTTCTAGGGACCACACCCTCTATTAGAAGGTGAGCGCTCATCCTTGGGTTCACTTAGTGTTGTGTTCTACTCCCAACTGAAAGGCACTGAATTTATTATACTGAACTGGACAAGACTGATACTAATTTTTTCTTAGTTCTGTAACTAACTGAGTTCTTTAACTGACTGAGAGTACTACTGATCGTGACATGACTGCTACTATTTTGTAGCTGATACTGGCTCTAGGTACACATCTAAATTATTGCGTATGAAATAACACCAGGACTCCATAGCATAAAAAGTAAAGCAACGCATAATCTTGAATAACATAACAATGTTCACTTGTTCATAATTCATCCATAGAGACATTTTATCAAATACTTGTAAGGCATAAGCTAGTACATGATTTAGGGCCACATGATAATATGTCATGATTCCACTATCTACTTCACATAGGAATTTTATCAACACTTGAGAAGCATGCTTAGATCATACAATAATCAACATATATGGTTATTACGGCTACATCAATCAACTTGCAAATTTAAGGATTTATCATGAAAATCATGTAATTTAACACATACAATGATTAATTTCATAAAAGCTTTTAATTTAATCATGGACTAAAACCCATCAATAACATGAACATTAATTCAATTCAATTCAAGAATGGAAGTTCATAACTCAACAATCTTGTAGTTTGAAAACAAATTCGTGGACTCTATGGGTTAAAGGAACCCATAGATAAACACCAAACATACCTCAGGTTATTAGTTCTTGAAGGTGCTTGAAGAAATTCTTGAGTTTTAACTTTGATTCTTCAAGCTAGGGTTTGTCCCTTTGAGAGAGAATGGTTTGTTTCTTGGGAAAATAGAGAAATAATTAGCAATTTATGCTCTTCTTGGGCCAAATTACGTGTTTAGGCTAATTGGGGGTGAGGGGAAAAAATTTAGTTCCCTCAAAATTTAAACTTAGAACTGGATAAAAATCCCGATTTTGTATGTTGGCGTGACGCGCCACTATCGCACCAAGCTACTCGAAACTGACAACTGGGAAAATTCATGGTGTCACGATGCAGTGGTATAGCATTGCAATGTTGGGTGGGACCTAAAATCTTAGCGTGACGTGGTACAATCGCTATGCTTAGCTAGAAATTGACAAACATGAAAATGAGCCTTGGCGCGATACGTCAATATCATGGAGCAACACTGGAAACTGACAATTTCCATATTGACATACTCCGCGATGCGCTACTGGCCTGAATGACAGTGTTTAATGACTAAAACTTAAAATAGCCATAACTTCTAATCTGGTTATCGGATTTAGGCGAATTTTATATCGTTGGAAAGATAATTAAATTTCCTATGCAATAGCAGTCTCTAAACTAAAAAATATTGAGAGTTTCAAAAATTAAATACTGGATAACTCATGGACTGAGAGTTAATCTTTAGATAAGGAATTATGGGATATTATAATATCTCCCTTTTGGGAACATTCATCCTCGAATGAGACTGATTAAGTTGTGAAATACTGATAGACTGAGATGACACACTGAACATGCATATCTGATGCATGACAACATGACTGAACTACTGACAAACTGAGTTCTTATACTGAACATGCATATATGATCCATGGAATACATGACTGAAGCTACTGATAAGCTGAATTTTCATACTGAACATGCATATCTGATGTATGAGTACATGACTGAACTGATTCACGAATGCATGAATGAATATGCAACAATAAGGAATACCAAGTTTATAACTGTAACTGAATATGGAACTGATTAAAGCTAAGAATTACTATTACTTTAAGCTGGATCTGAGGTTACGGAGAAGAGGTGAGGATACTTGGTCCGCATATCTTCTTCTACTTCCTAAGTAGTTATCTCAACAGACTGATTCCGCCAAAGAACTTTGACTAAGGGAACTTCTTTGTTCCTTAGTCTGCGAATCTGATGATCGAGGATCTAGACTGGAACCTTTTCGAAATAGTGATCATTCTGAATATTTACATCCTCTATGGGGACTATGACTACTAGGTAAGCAATGCATTTCTTTAGAAAGGAGACATAAAATACTGGGTGTATTGAAGCTATATCTGAAGGCAATTCAAGCTCATAAGCTACCTTTCCGAAATGATTGATAATCTTGTAAGGACCGGCATATCAAGGACTAAGCTTTCCCTTCTTTTAGAACCTCTTTACCCCCTTCATGGGAGTGATTTTCAAGAATACAAAATAACCTATCTCAAACTCAAGATCCTTTTTCCTCACATCTGCATAAGATTTTTGTCGGCTCTGGGCAGCCCTAAGTCTTTCTCTGATTAACTAAATATTCTCTAAGGCATTGAATACTAAGTCAGGACCTACTATTGTGGCCTCACCTACCTCGAACCAACCAATCAGAGATTTGCATCTCCTACCATAGAGAGCCTCAAACAGAGCCATCTGAATACTAGAATAATAGTTATTATTATATACAAACTCAATCAAAGGAAAGTGGTCATCCCAACTACCCTTAAAATTGACAACATATGATCTTAGCATATCTTCTAGAGCATGAATGGTACTTTATGCTTGACCGTCTGTCTGAGGATGGAAGGTTGTACTAAGGTGAACTCGGGTACCAAGATCCTTTTGGAATGCTTTATAGAAATGAAAGGTAAACTGGGTACCTCTATCCGACACAATGGGTACTTTTGACACCCAATTTCGGCTCGCTCTTTCCCTCTAATTAATTTTATCGATGTTCTTGGCCCTAACTAATTTTAAAATTAAATAAGAAATAAGACTTGTATTTTTATCTCTATTTTTATAAAATTTCTAGTTTTCTATCATATTATAAAATATTTTAATATAATTAAATATTTTAACAAATAAAATAAAATATCTTTAGTGATCGCATTTGAATTTTTTTCTAATTTTATTCTTTAGGAGATATTGCGACCATATATATTTATACTTTTATTATATAAAATATATTTTTTATATTTTATTATATTCTTATTTTTACATATACATATATACATATATATATATATATATTCACGTATATTTTGGTTAATATTAAATCACAAAAGATATTAAATTAGACACATATACAAATTATGTTTGTAATTTATGTACGTACGTACTAAAATAATTTTAGGATATCAGAAACATCAGTAAAATTAATTTAAGTAGAAAAGTGTATTCGGCCAACAATAATCCAATTTTAATTTTCGAACCCAACTCATATTTTATAAATTTCAAGCAAAGGCCCAAAAATTAGCCTGAATTTTAGTACCATTTCCATGTACGCTCCACCTTTTTCATTCAACCGGCACAGATCAATCTAGTCCGTCAATTTATTTTAAACCCAAAGATCCAAAATTTAAACCTTATAATTTATGTTTATATATACACTATTTATATTTAACTACTTTATTTGTATATTTATTTATTTTATTATTATTAAATTCAATCCATTCGATTAAATGATCGGACGGATAAAAATAATCAGTTTTGATCAGCTTTTACTATATATATACTATATATATTTTATTTAAATATTTTTTTGGACCATCCGATCAAGAGATCGGACGGACCTAAATTAATCAAACGATCCAACAAATGCACACCCTTTTATACAATTTTCCCTTTCCAAAAAATCATACGCATGCCTCCCCACTTTTCAAAAAAACTAGCGAATAGTCTCAATCAGTTTTCCTAAAAAAGAAAACCAAACCATCGACCTTCTCCTCCCTCACTCACCACTTTTTTCTTCACCACCACCGGATCGGAAACCCTAGAGTCTGGGTCGTATCATCACCACCTGCCACCTTTACCCGTGGAATCTCCCTTTCTCATCACTCATCAGCCCGTGAACGGGTGAAATCAGACAGAAACAGGTCCCAAAGTAATGCAAGAACCTATTGTAGATTTCGAATCCACCATTAATGGCTCTGAAAAGTCGATTTGGAGGAGATCTCTATTTGAATTTCAAATCTCCGCCTTTTTCTTCCCGTTTTCAATTTTTAAGGTTTTAAATCCATACTTTCAAGTACGGATTTGTACCTATAAATAGACAACTCTCCATCTCCATGAGGGGAGGTTGAAGACGGAGAGCGGAGAAAAGAAAATTCGTGATAGAAAAAGAAAACAAATGGGTCTAGAAAAAGGTAAAAAACACAGAGAGAATTCAAAAATAAAAAGCTTAAAAAATCAAAAAGAGTGAAGGGAGAGAGAAAAATAAGTAAAACAAAAGGGCAACAAAAACAGAAGTGAAAACGAGAAATTCGTGAAAAAAAAAGAGGAAAAACGAGAAAACATTTTTACAAGCAAGAATTACAACTTTCGTCACTAGTCACTAGTTTTTCTTCTCACTTTGATCTGAGTTTGAGTTTTGGGGTAGCTCATGTTCGGATTTGAAGTCTTGACGTCGAGCTCCAGTTTTGCTTCCCCCGAAAAGGTGCGAATCTCGCCTTTGTTTTCTTTGTTCATCTTTTCTTCATATCGTTTGGTTTAAAACGTGTGGTTCTATTCTATTCTTAAATTCGGTTGTTGGTTTTCCATTGCCTTTGCGAATAAAAGAAAACTATGACTTTTTGTGAATTTAGCCCGTCTGTAAATATAACACCAGGTTTGTAAATAGGTGAAAACATGATATTTTTGGCTTCAAATTAGGTTGTGATGGTGTGTCGTTCAATTTTGTTTCCTCTTGATTCGGATTTGGGACTGGTTGAAGCGGAAAGTATGAAAATCACATTGTTTCCTGTGTTTCCCTGTTTGGATGTGTATATGTGGATATGTGTATGCGTTCGTTCGTCTTGTTTTGGGCATTGCATATGTTTTTATCAGTGAATCAGATCACGTGTTTGTCTTAAAGTACATGGTTGTTTTGAGTATATGAGAGCGATTTCCATCGCTTCTCGACTCTATTGTTATCTTTTCCATCTGAACTTTGTACTCCGTCTTAACTTTGTTGTTATGTTGTATTAGCGTTATATCTTTGTCAGGATTATCTACAAGTGTGTGGCGGTATAGAGATTAAGATATGTGGGGGTTTTGAAACTCTATTTTTCTATTATTCCTGAAATCAGAACCTTGGTTGCTTTGTGTTTACATGCTGTTTTGGATTTGGGATGAATAAAGTTTTGCAAGAAACTTTCTAGCCTGGCCATAATATGGTTAGATCTCAAATCGGCAGTTTATTTCCCTCTCTTATTTGTTTGACATTCATGTGAGAGTATGAGAATTCTCTAAGGTAGTAGTGACTCGAAAATGTCACAGCTTTGCACAAGTTTTTATGCTTAACATGTTATGTCTATTAAGATGGTACTTTTATACAGTTAAGTGCACTTTTACGCAAAAAAATTTACATCTATAAAGCTGCATCACTTTGTTTGATATTTGTAAAATTATCCTTGATATTTTGTATAGGTTTTAATCATTCATGAAATTGCCTTACTTGTAAAATTGGTATATTGCAGAAACTTTTCCTTCATTTCCTTGGTGTGGATTTCTTAAAGCTTTATTCTGTCTACGTATGTGTTCATTGATAAGGGTCTAATATAATTTTTCTCTCTCTCTCTCGCAAACTAGATTGAAATCATTAGAAATCTGGTAGTTTAGAAATCTTTAGAAATCTGATAGTTTACTTATTTATTATGCGCTCATACATTCGAAAAACGGCATAGTTGTTGAGTTGCAAGTGATGTGTCACATGGGATAGCTGTACAGTGCCCCTTCATCCCTCTATTTCTTATAACTCAATTGAGAATAGCCCAGTTAAATCATGTTGCATGGTGATGGACTATCAACTTAATCATTTATTTGTACTGATACTTAGTTAGTTTATGATAAAATTTGCTTGACTTTCGAATTGTTCTAGTTTGAAGCGTTATTAAGTACTTGAATCTCGTGCATTTTGTTTTTAGAGTTATCTTCAATAATACCCTTGAACCATATTTCATTATTTCAGTCTCGTTCAAAGTTCAAACTTCATAGTATTAAATTTCCTTGTGTGTCGCTCAACTCCTTTGGTTACGAATTATACTTTGTTGTTTATTTACTCTATTCAGATTTGATTTTTAATTCTTCTCTTTTCTTTGATGCATGTGACATGAATTCGAGTCCACTTGGATTTTATTTATCGTCGCATTTGAACTTCGTCGTGTCCGAGCCTCAACTAAGTCCCAAAAACGGATTGAGAGACAAAAAGCAAGGCTGTAGATGCGTGTATACAGAATATATACAGCAAATATACAAAAACGCTGAGAAAGAATAGTTCTGTATACAGATGATATACACTAAAATAATGGCTTGAAATTCATGGGATTCAGGCCCAAAATCTGGGCAGCCCATAAAATGGGCCAAAAGGGCCCAATTCTAACTCTTCCTTTATTTCATATTCTTGTTTATTTGTATTTACTTGTACACCCTAACTAATTAATTTAGATAAATCCCCTAAGTCATTACCATTTTATTTATCATGTATTTTAGTCGATTCGTGATTCCTCACCTAGTGTATTTTGTCTAAATGAATTAAATGGTTACTTTCGATTTTCCTCTTTAAAACTAAACTTGAAAGAAATCGTCAAGTATTTCATTGAACATGGCATTCATTATATTCATATAACTAAATAGTCTATTAGAATTAAAATAACTTCCTTTAAACTCAAGAAACTAAATTTTCTTATAAATTTCAAGTTTTCATAATTAATAAAGGCTTTTTCAACACTCTTTTTTTACATTTTTTCAAAGGTATTATCTTTATATAAAATCAAGACTTTGCAAAATTAGCTATTTTATTTAGTTACCCTACATTCTATCTTTTCAACCCTTATTAGAGTTTTCAGGTTTAAGTAAACGTGTACATATTCATTTTCTACCACATACGAGGTATATTATTTTCAATATTATTATAGTAATTATTTTTATCAGTATTATCGTCCCTTATCATTGCCATTATTATTTATACTCCATTAGTACTATTAATTGTCATTATAACATTATTATTACTATTATTGTTTATTATTGCCATTATTATTTACATTTCTTATCACTGTTTTAAGTAAAAATAAAAGTTTTTCCTAATATTTTTCTAAACTAAGTGTAAGGACTATCTTTGAATAGGCTCTAAGGGGTGCCTAACACCTTTCCCTCGAATAACCAAAACCCTTACTCAGAATCTCTAAATATTCTCAAAAGACCAAAATAGAGTTTTCGACATAAAAAATGATTTTTTCCTAATTTTCCTAAAAAGTTAGGTGGCAGCTTTAAAAAATAAATTTTTAAATCTCAATAGTCATTAAACGCCACCATACGTCGTGTGCTGTTTCGACCGATTCGAAATAGGGCATTGACAGAATGGCGACTCTGCTGGGGAAATAATGAACTTAGGTTTTAACCTTAAATGAGCTTTGTAATCTAAAACAGGCGATGAAACACTACAAGGAAACTCAAGTCAACGAGCATTGGAACTACGAAGATTTATGTATCCATCCAGATGTTGATTTGCCAGTCGGGTTCAAGCCACCTAAGTTTGACTTGTTTGATGTAACCGACGATCCTCATACTCATTTAAGAGCATATTGTGGTAAATTAGTAGGGATTGGCAAAAATAAGAAGCTCAAAATAAAGTTGTTCATTAGATGTCTGTCTAGTGAGGCTATCGTTTGGTATACCAAACAAAAACCTCGTCATTGGCGCTAATGGAGAGACATGGCCATGAATACCCTAAATTAAGAGCGCTTTAGTGAGTCCCTGTTGTTGTTTTGCTATTCCTCAGGCCTCAGATGAGTGTCAAGCTTTATATAGAATCATTCCATGCCTCCAGATCTTATGTTCTAACCTTTTTGTGACTCCTCCTTATGCGATGATAGTGGTGGTGAGTAATTATTCCTTACTGATGGAAGATCATAGTACGCTTATTTAGATAAGGCCATAAGTATGAAGTAAAATTTGGGCCAAGTTTTATTTATGTGATGGTTAGTGGAATTTTGTAAGTGTATGTTCTTTGGGTAGCTCGTGGGAGTGATATTGATAGTGGTTTAGAGAATACGTGAAGTATACCTTTATGAGTGTTTGCTTTGAAGTTCATATGTGGTTATAAAGATAGGCTTGAATGACCTGTTGAGATTGTTGTAAAGGAACGCTATATACGCTAGCGACTTCATAGTAAGAGTTCAGAGTAGTCATTGAAGTAGTAAGTCATGTTATACTTAGGATGTGATCTTTAAAGGAGATATAGAAGATTGCATCATATGGTTTAGAATAATAGCGTGGTCTGGCATGTTGTATTTTTGTGACTTAGAGTTAGCCTTGATCATGGCGATGGGATTAAGTTATTTTTGACATTAGTAGAAAGATTTGTCAATGCTCATATGAGAATTTTAATATGAGTTGAATGAATATGATATTTAAGAAGAATAGTATAGTTAAGTGATATTCAAGAAGTGTGCTAAGATTGAAAGTAAGAAGTTGTAATGCCAAAAGCCTGGTAATTCTATCCTAATTCAGGAGTTATATGCCTATGTTTCAGACTGCAGAGTAGTGTCAATGTGGTGATTCCACAGTTGGATGTCTTATGTAATCCATACCCAAGATTCATGGCTCCCTATTACTGCTAGAATTTCTTTAGAGAATTGTGCTGAATAGATACTCCAGTTAAGTATGAGGTTGTAGTACAATTCAGTCTGTATGGCCAATAAGTTAGTTTAGCAGTCAGATTCGCACGACTTGTTTTCTCGTCTTTGCACTGATTCATGCTACTCGAAATCTCAGACATGCTACTATTCCAAGATAGAGTATACCATTAGTTATGAGTATAGCCCAGTTTATGCATCATGATTTAAATTCAGATTCCAGATGTTCAATTATGATTCAATTCGTAGGTGCCCTGTGCATTGCCTCAGTTTTTCGAGTATCTTAGTGAATTGAACATTCATAGAGGGACATAGGGTACCAAGGGGGAGATACCTCATTCAGTTGCATGCATAGATTCTTATTACAATCTTCGCATCAATTATTATTGTGTATATAGCCATACGTTCATACATCAGTTAAGTAAGATATGTACGCATTACAAATGCATGTTCAATAGAAAAGTTCAGCTTATCAGTGTATTCAGCCCTGCATTCATGAGAACAACTCGGTCACAGATCCATGCATCAGATATACATGATTCATTATGAGAATTAAGCCTATGAGTATCTTCAGTTGTGTGTTCCATGCCTCGGTTATGCATGTCCAGCATAAGAATTTAAAACATCAGTAGTTCTAATTTTATAGTCATGTTTCCGATCAGTGTATTCTTTCTTAGGGAACATATCATGTCCGCGTTATCCCATACCCTTAAAACTTCGACATTCTATCCATCATTCAGGGAAGAATGATCCCAAGGGGGAGATAATGTAACACCCTGCATTTCGGGATAGAATAAAAACCATGACTCTAATGTGTTGATAATCCCATAGCCTTAAATCCTATGCCAATTTGGCATGTTTATGTAGTATGTGAATCCATTTGAGCATGAATTTAGACCATAGAGGTCCTTCAACTCAAGGACGAGTTGAAACTATTTTGATCGATTAAGTTTTAGTAGATGTTGTAATTTGTGTCAGTTTTCATCGACCATAACTCTCTGTATATGTTGAATTAGAGATCCTACTATGTGTCAAATGATAGGTCTTTGAGTTAAATTTCCAACGATACAAATTTTGCAAAAATTCGACACCCGAGCAAGAAGTTATGGCCTTTCAAAGTAGTATGCGTCGCTTAACCAATAGCACATGGCCACTGGAAAACATATGCGATAGCATATGCGGCTCCTATGTAAATATAGGCGATATCATATGCAGCGCCTATGTAAATATAGGCTTTATCATATGCGGCGCCTATGTAAATATAGGCGATATCATATGCGGCGCCTATGTAAATATATGTGATATCATATGTGGCACGTATCTTTGGGGCAAAATGGTCCTTTTCCCACCCTTATTCAGCCATAAACACAAAATTCAGTCCCCAATTCTCCAAAATACATCCACATTCATATAAATTTCTCAAGAACACTCCCAAGGGTTTCAAACTAAAAACACAAATAAATCAAGACTCAACCGTGGGTTTTTAAAATTGATTAGAGATTCGGAATTCCCAATCCACAGGATTAAAGAAGCACCCATTATTTTCCGAAATAGAGGTACGCGGGGTTTTCCTAAATTCTCATGGTCATAGAAAAATCATGTTTTAGAATGGGTTTTTTGAATCTATGTATATATTCATGTATTAAATGTTGTAACATCATTGTTTTGGTCTTTTGACCTTTCCCAAAGTGATTTGAGAATATGAATGTATGAAACCATGTATTTAAGAATGAATTCTTGTTGAGAGCATGATTTTCGGTGAATTCCCTCTTATTATGAATTTTTCAGATTTCTCATAACATATGAATTGTTTTGCAATGCATCCTTGAAAAGCACTATATGAAATGATTGAACTCTTGTTATGATTTAAAGGTGTTTTTAAATCACTAAAGAGGGAATCTAGCATGAATGTTTAATGTTCATAATGCATGTAATGAAAGAGTGCATGGATTTACTAAAGGCACTAGACCACCATATGTTGATGAAGTTTTTGCATGATTTTGACTTGAGTTTCGAAACACGAAATCTTCTATATTAGTTGCATCTTTTTGGTGGTCTAAATTATGCTTTAAATGAAAGATTTAGCTTAATGTATTATGGCTCAGAAATAATGACTTTCAAGTCTTGGTATGACGATACCAATTCAGACCAATGCCATATCAGACTCAGACTAATAGACATTTCAGACTATCATGATTTTAGACATTCAGAATGTTGCATGTACAGAAAAGGTTAAAAATGGGCATACAGAGATGTTAGGTGGTTCCCTAAAGAGGTCTTGAGTTCAACCAACTCATTTCCTAAAACCGTGGTTTGCCGACCCGGGTATATTATTATACGCTGACTTAAGTGTCGTATGGCGTATCAGATTCAGGAACTCCAACCCTTGCGGCATACTCGGGTTGGATTCTTCCCCGCCGAGTCAATGGCGGATTTCATATCGCCCGTGGAATATCAAACTTGTAGGGGATACCACCTAACTCAGAAGTAATACACAGATCAGAGTTTGAGATTTACAAACAGGTTATATGTTTTCAGAAGGTGCCCATGTGTTTTTCAGAAACTATTTTATGCATAATGTTTGATGAACATTTTCTCTCACGTATTATATATATATATATATGTTCAATTACTCTATTTTGGATTGCTTTGCGTGCCAGTACAATTGTGTTGGATCCCCCTTCCTCCCAGGTACTGAGGCACAGTCTAGGGGTCCAGATCCTCAGAGTTCAGTTGGTAAGCCTTCTTTGTTTCGGAAGGCCCAGTCATTTAGGTATTTATTTCAGTATGGTTTTTGGTCTGCTGGGGGCCTTGTCCCAGTTATTCAGATAGTATGTCAGTAGAGATTTCGCAGACTATTGCAGATGTTTATTAAATATTGTTGGGCATGTTTTCAGGCCTTTAACTGTTTTAAATTGTTGACCATGTTTCCGTATTATTGTGTCTATTCTGTATTACTTTGATCATATGGATTATGTGCATGATTACCAGATAGACAGAGGGCGTTTCGGGATTTCGGGTTCGGGAATATTCATCATGGCCAGGGCCCCGGTTTGAGTCATGAAAGATACTTAACAGAGTCTCGGGATATTAAGAGAAAAACTCAAAATAGTGGTATTATGGTAAAGGCTACCACTCAAAGTTATGCAAGCTCAAGAGATAAAAATTCCATAATTGCAGAAGTTTTTTTTATGGGATTCTCACAGATATAATTGAGTTGTATTATACCAAAAAGCTCAAGTTTGTATTGTTTAGGTGTAAAGGGGTGAACAATAACAAGGGTCTTATGCAAGCTCAAGAGATAAAAATTCCATATTGGTAGAAGTTTTTTTTTATGGGATTCTCATAGATATAATTGAGTTGTATTATACCAAAAAGATCAAGTTTGTATTGTTTAGGTGTAAATGGGTTAACAATAACAAGGGGCTTATTGAGAAAGATGATTAGGATTTTACTCTTGTGAATTTTAATCATCTACTCTATCCAAGGAATCAGTTGTCAGATGAACCTTTCATCCTTGCTTCTCAAGCTCAACAAGTGTTTTATGTTGATCATTCTATGAAAAATGAGTGGAAAATTGTTTTTAAACATAACCCAAGAGATTTTTATGATTTAGGTGAAAATACATCGGTAGTTGAGAATAAGGAAGGGCATTTGGAGTTGTGGCCTGAGCAACAACTAGATGATACTATATTTGAAAGTAAAGAGGACATTGGATAGGTTAGTAAAGGAGTACCAGGAATAGAAATTGACCCACAAACTCTGGAATGTAATGAAGCATATGATGAAGATGACTACGTGGCTTAGTTCTTACTATTATAGTTTGATTACTATTTCAGTACAAATGGTTATTGAACAATAGAGATTTTGATGTTTATTATTATATCATTAGTTGTTAAAATCTCATATATTTATGTGTCTTATTACTTGAATGATAGTTAGATATTATTAATATTTATGCATAGTAGATTTTTTTTTTAAACTTTGATAGGATTCATAGTTTTTGAGGAACTTTGTGGAAATGGTAAGTAAAAGACAGAGAAATTCTAGTCATGGTGAGATTTTATCTGATTCTTTGAAGAAACAAAAACAACAAGTAGGAAGTGCCCCAATGCCTCTACTACCTCAAAACTTGCCACGAAATGAAAGGAAACTATAATCTAATAACTCATCGAAAACTAATTTACATGATATCGAAGCTCTTCCAGGTATTAAATTTTCATGATAGCTTTTGTTCCTTCTATAGTACAAAGTTGTTAGATAACTTAATTTTTATGAATAATAATTTTGCTTTTCTATGAATATACTGGGTATGTTATCATCTTATATTTGATTACTTATAAATTCTAGTGAGAGTGAAGATCAACTTAAACATTGTAGGGGTCCTACTATGATGCACTCAGGATGGGGGAAAGATGGTGGCAATTTACATATTGAACTGAACGAATATGATCAGGTTATTAGGCCAGAAGGACCTAGATTGAGTTCAAAACTTGGTGTGCTAGCGCGAAATGGCATCTTAGCGCCACTTAATTATACAGATTGGAGACTTGTTCCTAAAATGTACAAGAATAAAATGTGGGATCAAATTAAGGTACTTAGTATAACCAAAACCTATATATTAAGATATTGTTATTTTTATAAATTTTTTCCATATAAATGAGTTGTGTGTTAAATATATATGTAGGACAATACTGATGCAACTGATGATATGAGGCGCATTTTGATGATGTCACTTGGAACTAAATGTAAAGAAGCAAAGCATGAAGCAAAAACTGGTGGATATGATCCTTACGATACTAATATTAAGCGCTTAGCTCATTGTCTAGATAATGTTGAAGAAGATCAATGGCGATCACTAGTTCATTATTGGAGCTCAGAGGATGCACAAGTATATGCTAGACCTCTATCCACTTTGCATTGACATCATGAATTACTCCTCTCATACCATTCTTAATAGTTCATGAATTAATGTGGCTTCATTTTTGAGATATTTCATTGTTGTGTGGTTGGGGTTCTTTATTAGTCAAATAAATGAACTCCATTGTCCTAACTAAGGGTACTAAAAGTGGGATATTATTTTAACCTTTTTATATGGAATTTATTATTTTTGTCTGGCCAATTATTTCAAATGAAGAAAGGACAAGCATGTTCCCAGTAGATTGAATTTTGTCGGATAGATGACCATACAGGACTATCTATTGGGTTTAAGTTACGAGGGAGGTGTACTATCTTAATGGGTTCTTTAGCGTGTATAGGGAGCTTATAAGGCATGCAGTTAAAGGATCAAGTGTTTCTAGTTCTTGGGAGCATAATTTGATTGTAGGTAACTAGTTTTAAATTACATATAAAAGCAAGTTGTAGTAGGTTGATTAATCATTTCCTGATCATATATCCAAATTCCGTCATTTTGATTTTACAAAATATTGTTATTTTGATCTTTGCTGTATTTTTCTTTCATTACCATGTATAAGATTTGCAAAATGGTCAGTTTGGAGTGCAATTAGCATGAGGATATGGTGCTGCATCTATTTTGGCTATACTGCAGACTCTTTTTTTTTGGAGCAAAGAAGAGTACTTGTAGAACTAGTATAATACAAAGTAGTAGGATTGATATTCTGTACATTAACTCTTCTAACGGACATATCTCAATTCCTATTAGTGCACAAAAGATCCCATAAAGATGCTGGAGTGTCCCCCCCCCCCAAAAAAAAACCTATAGAGGTACTTGCATCATTAATACAAGCCATTGTCGCTAAACCATCAACTAACCTATTTTGTTCTCTTTAGACATGGTTCACCGTTGTCCTGTTCAGTCGCCGGAGAATGAACCTGCAATCATTTAGTAATGAAGAGTGAATGTATTGTTTACAGTATCCGCCATATTTTTCTCCATGTTATGTTTACTCTTCAAAGCAAAAGATAAATTTTTCTCCGCTGCTTCACGGCCAGCCAATTTAGCTGCCAGCTATCCTTCTAGAATTCCGTTCTTTCTACAGAAAATAATGTTTTAAGTGGTAGATGAGTGAGTATGGGTAATACGTAAGAATCTTTCCTTGGTCTGGGAAGGAAAATAACTGAAATTGATTGCTAATACCATGTAGGCTGAGGAGCAAAAGGAGAAATCTGGTCGCGTAAGGAATCACGTCTGATAAGCTAGTTGGTGACGACTACTAACTATTAGGTTAGGTGGTGAATATTTTTTCTTAAGATCCCTTTTTATTTATTGAGACCCTAGGAAATATAATAATTGTCTAAAATTAGTTATCCCTATCAAGAACTGTTGACTTCAATTATAACCTTTTGAATTTTCCACTCGATGTGTAGTATCTGTATTGGGGTGCCGATTAATTCAAACTTGCATTGGATAAGAGGTTATCGAGGAAATCACTCCCTACCGAGACTTTTTTCCTATCCAATGCTCGAACTCGATATCATCACTTGAGATTGAACAAATTCTATCCTACCATAACTTAGATTGGATCCATGTATCCTCTCAAAACCAGAGTCTAAAACACCTACTACTATATTTTAGGTGCGCAGAATGTCCCACTTCCAAAGAAAAGATCCCATAGCTTGAGTTAGTGGGTAATATTGTGAATAGTTACTAGCCGCCTCCCAGATTAGCTTTACTTGTTCAAGTTTGATTCAACACACCTTAAGATGTTAATTGTGAATAGTATTTAGTAGTAAAGATAAAATAAAGATAACACGATAAATTATCTCTTGATTTTCCAACAAGTAAAGTTAGACAACTATTTTTAGTATAATGAACAAGAAAAGATGGACCGACGGAGTATTACACCTTAAATCTTTATATCCACTCACTCTATGTGAACTATATACAAAAACTATATCCCTAATATGTGCCTCTTAATACATGTAAAAACGAGACTCTTTCATGGTAGAGCAAGTTGTTCGAGCTCATCATATGTGATAGATTAGTGGTTAGTCATTTTTCTGTTAGTGTAATCAAGAAGACAAAAATTGAAACCCACCCACAAATACAACTGCAATCCTTTTTCTATGGCCACTAAAAATTGAGATTTAAATTACATTAGTATTATTCCTAACAGAAATCTAAAAGAAGCATTCTGTGAGGTAGATTTTTATAACTAGATGTTAAGTTAATAACCATAATATGTTCCATCAGAATAACTGAAAGAGAGAATGCATATTGGGCAGTCTCACCAGTTTTGGGACCAATGAAAGTGGCAGGTAATGGGATGAAACTATGGGGTTCTTTAGATTTTCACTATTATATGATGATCTCATAACCCCCCACCCCCCCTTTTTTTTCCTTGTTGGGATTTAACTTATATATTCTGACAACATAAAAAAAGGGTTATACTATCGTAACATTTTCTATTTTGAAGGTTTGTAATATCTCTTGCTGTGTAAGGTCGTTGCATGTAGTTATCTTTTAATAGATCTGACCGTTGTGAATTTTATGTTGTCAATGTATATAAGTTAAATTATTCTTGTTCAAGGGACACCCTTCATTTATCCTCAACCAAAAAAAACATTCTGCAAATGGAATAGATCGGTTTTAATATGATTAAATTAATGCCGACCCTGCAAAAGAACCATTCTTCCACTAAGAATCACTTGGTATAAAGGGAATTTCACTTTGAGAACTTGTATATAGTAACATACTCATATCATCAGCAACAAACTGAACTACTTGCACAGTTTCAACTTGTTTACAAGTGCTTTTTTTAGGGGGTGGCCATATAAACTACTTCATTTTTGTTGTTTTTTTTTACTTCCAAGAACGTGGGTGCCTTGCCTTATATCTTTTACCTTCTGAAAAACTACCGATAATGACAAGAAAATCTACTCATGAACTTTAAGTATGGCTCTTTGAGTTACTGAACAAAAAAAGCATGATCAATTCAGCCTAGTGAAATTGACTCTATTCTTGAATAACATTAGCCAGGGGTCTAGAAAACAAGTAGCCAAATTGTTTTATTTCACTTTCCTTTTCGATTCTATAAATACTTTGTTTCAGTTAACAAGCTATACTAGCTAACTTCTTGTTTTTTTCTATTTTCTTTCTTTCTTGTGCTTGTTCAGTTCATTGTAGATTTTATGATTACCCCAAGGTGTCGCGTTTTCGTGCATTGTCACAAATATCAATGCCACCTTCCCATTAGTGAAGAAAGTTTTGCTTTATACCACTGAGAAGTCCCTGATGAAGCTGGTAATCCAGTTTTAAAAGGATAACCTTTCTATAGTGGTGTACCGGGAAGAGGTAGAAGGCACAACTTAAGTAGATGGCACAAAATATTATGAAGTTTGATGCTTAGAACCTATAGAACACTAATATCCTAACAACTTGAGCAATTTGTGGACTACAAATCACAGTACTTACCTCCTTCCCATCACGGCATGTAGTACCCCCCTTTTTTAGAATGGTACTATTACTACTATCCAAAGTGTTTGATCTTTAATCAACATGTGAATACAGTTATAACTACATATAGTAGCGCTCATGACAGACACACTATTTGGCATTCATCTCTATTTGATAAGAATATAAAATTCTTTTATAAGGATTTGTTAGTCATAGCTAGAAACACTAAGCGAGTAACTAAATTCAATGTTTTCCCTGAACTATATAGACAAATTAAGTTGTCTAAGGGCTAGAGTTCTTCACTTTATTAAAGAGTAAAAAGTCTTCCATGGACTAATTATGTACTTCTGATAGTACCTAGCAAATACAAAGTTCCAATAAGTTACGTTTTCTACAAATGATAATATTCTCCCCTTTGTTGAGATCTCTCCTTCTAAATTGCACTACAGATAAAAGAAAGAAAAGAAAAAGAAGAGCACCCGAGGATGTAGCCTCGTAGTTAGTAAAGAGGATTGAGGAAAATGAGATCTCGGTAGGCATAAATATTAGTTGATTTCTTGTCATGACCTTGGTAGATAAAATTACACACTACATGTGTTGCTGAAGGTAGTAAGCATCCCATGAAATTAAGTTGAGAAAATAGAAGAAACAAGTCTTCACTGTAAATGGCCCATTTTAAGTAGATACATAGAACATAGTTGTGGCTGTGGGGAAAATTAGCAGTGAAAGGTATGCCAAGTGATAGCAGAAATCAATGTTTTGTATTATATAACCCATAAGAACATGAAATACTAGGAAACTCATATTTTCAGGAGGCAAAACTTTGGAGTTTGCATCTAGCTTTTTGCAGAACTAAGAGGAGTAAACATTTGAAGCTACCAACAACTTTAATACGCAAAGGCTTATGAAAGAGCCAAACCTATGACAAACTTATTGCCCTCTATAATCTGCCATCCAGAAAGTGAGAATTATTTTAGTACTGTACATAAAAATTCCTTAGCATAAACATAAATATTCTACAAGAATTTACCCGCCTCAAACCAAGAAAGATGGAGCAGAGATCATCATCTTTCCTTGGCCTGTGCCATCTTTCTCCCCAAAAATATTAAGATGTGCGGAAACAAGGACTTCTTATTTTTCTTTGCGATCTTCACATCTGTAGATGAATCAGTTTCACTATTTCTTGTTTGTACATTTTCTTTTGGACTTGAGATTTGATGAGATACTGCAGCCTCTGGTGCATGTTCAGAAGCTTTTGATTTTTTATTCTCTTCAAAGTCATGAAATCTCTTACTTTGTCCTGGTCAACTCAGCTTCAAGAGATGCAACAACAATTGCTGCCATTCCTTCTTTCTATTGTAGAGAAGCTAGTTCTGACTTTTCTTTTTCCATTTCTTCCTTCAAGCAATTGCTTTTACTTTCAAGCATTCTACTTTAGTTGTTGCTTTCTCAATGTTGAGCTTTACTTCTTGGAGTTTCATCCAAGATGATGCCATCGCAACTTGTATCTCATGATGCTTTTGTTTCTCTGGCTATAATAGCTCGCCTTTCGAGTTCTCATTATCATCAGCCTCCTATTTCAACTTTGATTCCATGTAAGCTGCTAACTTATTGTTGATATCTTGTAACAAAGATGAAGCAGTATCTAATTTTTCTTTATGATCCTTTGCAGACAGAATTTTCTGGTTTATCCTCTCAAGATCCTCTTCTGCCTCCTTCAATTCCTTCTCCCAGTTTATAGTATCTTGCTCTCTTGACATAGATGCTCCAACATGGTGATCCTTAACCTCCAGATATGCAGCATATGCAGCCTCCAAAAACTCTTTTGAAGTAATGATCTCAACAACCAAATTCCCCACTGTCTTCCCAACATCGTTAGATATAGATACAGTTTTTCAGCACTTTTCACAGCAACATCTTTTTTGGAAGCTAATAAATCATAAGCCTAAGTCATAATACTTATGGATAACTTCTAATTCAGAATTTACAGATTGGATCTTTGAAACTGCAGCTTCAAGTCTGGCTCTAGCAACCTCAAGCTTTGCTTTGGCTGCAATACTAGCGTCATCAGCAATCCCCCGCTCCATCTCTTCTACCCTGATCTTGGCAAGTTCTGAATCATGTCTTGCTTTTTGCTCTTCTATTTGTGATCTCTCTAGGTTGAGTTTCAAATCTTCTCTATGTCTCTTAGTGCTATCTATCTCTTTCAGAACTAACATTTTTGCATCTCCCGCATCATGACACTTTTTCTTATACTATGGGATCTACTCCTACACTTTTGCTAGTTCTTGATCAATAACATTCTGTCTCTGCACAAACAAAGAACAAAAAATTCAAACTTTTAAAATCAAAAAAATAACGTGAAATAGTTTATTTGGACAAGCTTCTGAGAAGAGAAAATGCTTATTTTAGAAAGTATACCTCCACTATTAGTTGTCTATGAGCTTTCTAGTCGACAATCTCTCCAAACTTTGAAACTGCCTGTTTCACATATTGGATTGGTGTTTTTGTGTCAATATTAACTCTATTTACATCAAAGTTCTCAGGATGATTAGACTGAGTAGTTGGACATTTCACTTGGATTGTTATTTCTCCCTACTTGTCATTCTGGCTATGCTGAAACCTTTTAGCTAATCAAATTATATTATAAAGTGTATTGTTCTATTATATATTATTGTATTAAAATTTTCTATGAAAAGAGCAAGAGAAACAAAGAAAGTCGAAAAAAGTTGACTATGCCATACATATTAGGAAGAAAAAGTCATGCTCAAATTAAGATGAGGTATGACATAATCACACTCTTTTTTCTGTAATTTTTTTAATTAATTGATACATGTCTTGAATATTTTATGGTATTATCTTACTAATGAAACAAATGACAAAGAAGAATAGTGGTGTAAAGCCAACCCGTATTGAGGTATTCAAAAAAATTCGCACAAGAGAGAATACACAACCAATGAATGAGATTGCTGGTTAAGTTATGGTAAATTCTGATTCTTTATAAGTATTTTGGTACTTTTATTCTATTGCAATTTTCTTTAACTTTTCATTGCTTGACTTTTCTTTCAAAAAGAAACAAATGCATGATATCGCTGAGGTGTATCCCGAGTTAAATGTCCTTGGAAGTTCTCCCAACGACGTGTACTCAAAAGTAATGGGACCAGACACTCATGGGATTATCTGAACTCTAGGTAAGGGAGCATCTCCAAGTTTAGTTTATGGTCCAGTATATAAACAATCTAAAGCTGAAAAAAGGGATTTTGATACACGGGTTGAGTTGGAAGTTTAAAAAACTACCTCAGCTATGAAAATTGAGATGGTGTAAAAGTTGGTTGAAGCACAAAAAGAAATGGAAGAGATGGATAAAAAGTTGTCTGAAGCAAAAGAGGATAAGGAAGCAGTGAAGAGAAAATTATCGGAAGCAAAAATGGACATAGAAGAAATTATAGCAGATAAAGTAAAGGCAGGTGTACAAGCATATCTAGAGTCTTTAGGTATTACTATTGATGCAAATACAAAATCAGGACAGGTAAATAATTATGTTGTTCACAAAAAATACTTTTGTTAGTTGATAACTTAGTTATTTTTAATTAGAATAGTTTTTTTCTGTGATAGGTTTCTGATAACTCAATTGAAGATCGTCAACAACTGTTATCACCCATTTTATTTGTTCACACAAAAAAGTTAGAGAAAATAAAGTTTTGATTTTTATTTCAATTTTTTTAAATCCTAACATTCATATGATTTTGGGATCAGTTGATTCTTTTTTCTTGTTTCTATTTGGGATTAATCGATCATCTGTTAATCACTACGTCATGTAAACTATTGATATTGAAGTTCAACCTTAGTAGTTCTGTAACTCATAGCTGAACATCATAATTGAGTGACTAAGTTGCATTTTAACTGATTGTTTTTTGTGTATTTTAATATATGAATTTTTCATAGTTCTATGCTATATCAGAGTTATTCATCGGTAATCTTGGTTAAGTATTTGTTGCTGAAGCTATTTGTTGTTGAAGCAATCTTATAATTTTGTTTTGATTTTCCTTGTGGGGAAAATAGGCGTACTATGTACGCTATGGTTTGTTATGTTTTGAATTTTGTAAATATTTAAGTAATCAGCTTAATTTTTCTTCTCAGATGACAAGAAGACTGGAACTAGTGTAGTTGACACAAATAAACGAAAGTGGGTAAGTTAGAAAAATTACAAGACATCCCTTTTCTCTTTTCTTTTCTTTCAAAGAGAAAAAATTGCCATCTCTAGTTGATGCTTTTGCTTCAATTTTTCAATATGCTTGTCTTAAAAAAATTCAATGTGCTTTTTTGATATCTCAAGCTGTTCTAGTCATGGAGAAAATAATTTCATCATATAGTTATAATTTTTTCTTTTATGTGAATTTCTTATGCAGAGCTTTTCAGGGAATTGAGGTCAATTACTAGCTATGAAATACTCTCAACTTATGGATTGGTGATTTCATAAAGCTTTATTGCAGATTTTATTTGAGAATTTAACAAAATTGATTTGAATTAGGCATTAAAGTTGGTTGCATGTTGAAACCATTATATTTATATTTTATTTTTACTTAGATCATTTGATTTGATACCATTTAACTTTTACAGAACAATTATTATTTTGCTATTTTGTTCTTTGGTTATAATGAACACATTTACTTTACATATATTTCATGTTTATTATAAGAGGTGGTTATCTATGATGTATAGATTAAATAAACTATAAATATTTGTGTCAAGAGAAAAATTATAAAGAATTTGTATCCATTTTTAAAATAATTGATAGTGACATTAATCTAAATGCAAATAATATTGAAGACAATTTTGGAATGTTCTAAATGAATGTTACTAAATTTTACGACATTAATATTTTATTTATTGACCTCAACTAAAACGACATTAATTTAAATATAACATTTTACAAAGGTCACAAGTAAGTGTCACAAAGAAAAATCTATCAAACATTTAATCTAAATGTTAGAAATTAAGTGACATTTCATATAAATGTCATAAATTTCTTATCGACATTTACCTTAATGTCGAAAATAAAATGTCATATATCTCATACTGCCTTTTATCTAAATGTTAGAGAAAATATCGTAAATTTCTTACCAATATTTACCTATATGTTGCAAATAAATGTCGTAAATCTATTCCGACATTTACATAAATGTCTCGAAGTTAATGTCACAATTTTTTTTTGACATTTACCTAAATATTGGAAACATTCTCGACACTAAAATTTGCGACATTTGTTTCAAATGTAAATTAAATGTCGGTAGATAAATTTGTGACATTTAAACTCCTTAGCACGACATTATAATGTCGTCGTATCTCTACTTTCTTGTAGTGGCTGAAGGCAACACGTCGCGTCAGGGCATCGACGCGTCACACCACCATCGCGTCGAGCCTCAGTACTTTCCTACACAAAAATTGACCAACGCGATGGGCAACGCGGCGCGCCAAGATCTCGTTGGTCCACTATTTTGTAACACCAAACGAGGTCTAAACGCTTTCCAAAAAATCTGAAACTCGTCCGGGAACACCTATTGACCTCCCGGATCACGAACTAGCTAACTTAACGACTATTAAGGGTCGAAAAGGTCGAAAATAAAATCCTCAAAGATTGAAAGTCAAAAAAATTGAGACTAAGTCTCTTTTTGACACTTAGAATAACTTTAAGTCTTCAACTCTATAAGAATGCTACTAGGATATAACACATATATTACCAAGAAATTTTCTAATTCGGGTCTATACGTGTAGGAATGACGGTCTAGATTCTATTCTGAGAGTACGGGGCGTTACAAGTGGTTTCGACATGTGTGCTCTGTGTGAAAAATTTTTATTGCAAGAGTATTGTAGTCATTCACCCTACCAAGATGATAATGTATATATGTACACCTTTTCTGTGATATGAAAATATCATATCCATAAGGGAAGATGGAAGGTGGTTGGCATCTTCTCCTGCATCTACAAAAATAATTAACAAATCGAGCAATATAACAAAGCCAAAATCTACAGCTGAGGTATTGGATTAGGACTATTTGGTTCCAGGATTTCATGTGTATTGATTTGATGATAACCTTTTTGGTTCACATTTAATGTTTCTCCCTATAACCTCCTTTGAGGGCCATATGTCGGCATGTTTCCATGAGAAAGGAAGGCCACAAGAAAAGAAGTCATCATTCAGAAAAAAAATGTGTCGCATGTGAAAAAATTTGTCGATGAGTTAATGTCTTTTGGAGGTGACTTCATCTCTGTAAAATAAGGTACCATTCTCTTCTGCAGGAATTAATTCAGTAAAATCTATTGATGCCAGCATTTAACTCGCACCTCCAAAGTGGAACTGGACTTAGCAATTTCAGGTCAAGGACCAAATTGAAAGTTTCTTTTATTTCCCTTCACTCAAGTTTCATAGGGCGTCGAGTGGTTTTGGGGGAATTACAATTAACAACAAGGATGAATATTCAATCCCTTTTAATTTTCCAGATGGTCACATTACTATTATGATTGATAATTGGTAGACTAGAAATCACACGATTAGTCTCTACGTGATGATACGACGAGTTTATGGTTTAAAGTTAAATTTGTGTAGTTTACTGTGTAATGCATACCTTTCGTTGTTGTTGGATGTAGTCTTTGAGGAGAACCCTTCTTGCTGGAAAAGATCTGGGCAAACCATATAGTGTTTTAATTAATGGGAAAGGTAGCTGTTTCTTTCCTTTCTGTAGAGCGATCTACTTATCCTATAGGAAGAATGGCGAGCGCTGAAGACAACCCTTTTCTGGATATAGAAAATAACATTGGTATAAAACTCACAGATAGAGTTATTTGCATCTAGCATTTTCCAAGAAGAAAAGTTTCACAAGATGATTATGTACAATATATTCATATAAATAATAAAATTCAGTACATTTTGAAGTTTAGATCTTTGCCCGTTACATTCTCGAGGTACAATATACCTGACTATTATAAACTTTTTAGCATTTCAATCTTCAGTCTAACTCTAAAGTGGAGTTCGATTGTTACACTTGCTCATTTGTATTGGTGTTTAACAGAGGATTGCTGAGGCTGCTAGAGTTGTCGTTTCATTCGACTCGAAACCTATTCCTGTGAGCTTTCTGCTACATATCATATTAGTTTTAGTTCAAATGTCGGGTTGATCTGCTCATTGATAGTTAAATAGTAGTTTCCACATGCTGATTATTCTCGAGTGAAGCTTTGCATTTACGTCATGTTTTTTCCTGGTTACTGTCAGGGCGATTGGGATGGTGCTGGTGCTCACTTAAACTACAGGTATTAAATGGTCTTTTTATTCTTCTATAGAATATTAGCCCGTCTGGATAAAATGATTAGAGATAGATAATAAGTATCAAGTGTTGAAACTAATTTTATGATTAAGTAATTATTTCGTTTCGACTGAAGTTCTTATATCTTTCGTTGTTGGTTTTTTTTAAGAAAGATATGGCAGCGAAAAAGGGGGTTAAAATGACTCTCAAAGGATTGAATAACTTTCAATAGCATTCAATAGTATTCAATGATTTTATTGAACATCAAGGTGCTTTAAATAGCCACCTTACAATAGAAAAATCAGCAACATTCAAAATTTAAATTAACTAAAATCAAACAACCTAACTTAAATTCAAAATTCAAATTCATCCTAAATTAACTAACTTATTTTGCGAAAAACTAGTGCAGTAACTTAAAGTAATTTTCAACACTCTTCCTTGCATTAGTTACTGGGATTTAAAAAACTGCTCCTCCTTAATTTTTGCTCCGGTACTAAATGCTGAATTTTAATTATTTTTTTTGAATTTGCACTTTTTCTTTTTGATATTGATCTTTCTCTTCTTTCTTTTGATTTTTTACTGGAAAAACACCATCAACAATCTTGTTTTGTTTGAAAGGGCTTTCATCTTGACAATTGTGGGAGTTGCAAAATGTTGTTGTAAGAATTTTTCTTCTTTCACAACAACACATAAAGCATAAGTTTTGAAATTTAATTTTATTTTCACTGACCAAACTTGATATTTTTCGCCAGTGAAAATATTTGGGGCATTCAATGAGAGACTGCTGCTTAACATCTTTTTGATTAAAAATAGCCCTACGTTTTGAATATAAGCATGGGTTGAAAATAGTAGCCCTGACGGGTTAAAATGGGTAGCCTTGACGGTTTAAAAAGGTAGCCCTTATGGGTTAAAAAGATAGTCCTTGCGGGTTAAAAATGGTATGGTAGCGCTTTGGAAGAACACACAGATCGCGCAAGATCAATGAGGCTCTTATACCACTGTTGCTTTTTTAAAGAAAGATGGGGAAGCAAAAAAGGGGTTAAAGTGACTCTCAGAGGATTGAATAACTTTCAATAGCATTCAATAGTATTCAATGATTTTATTGGACATCAAGATGCTTTAATAGCCACCTTACAATAGAAAAATCAGCAACATTCAAAATTTAAACTAACTAAAATGTCTCAACAAATCAAACAACCTAACTAAAATTCAAAATTCAAATTCATCCTAAATTAACTAACTTATTTTGCTAAAAACTAGTGCAGTAACTTAAAGTAATTTTCAACATTCATCAAACTGCCTTTCCCCTGCTCTCTCTCGGCTCTCTCTTTGTCTACGTGGAGTTGGGTGACACTTTAAATATTGGACATGTTCCCTCTATTTTTCTGATGTGGGATTGTGTTTGCTTCTCAAAAATACCCCCCTCAAACCAAGAACACATCACTTGTGACCTCCCCGGACCGCCACTACCAACCAGTGGGACACGCCGCTTGACCATCACTTGTCAAGAAGACTTTCGACACGAGGCATCAACCGTAGATCCAATCTACTATGTCACTTCACATGATCTGCCAAAAATCTTGTACCACCGTTTATCACCCAATGGGACACGCCGCCTGACCACCACTCGCTAGGAAGACTTTTGACACAAGGCACCGCCTGCAGATCTCCAGTCTTGTTGTTACAGCGGGAGCTTCTGACCAACCGCAGTCACCACTCTGACACACTCAAACATGGTCTCTGATACCACTTGTAGAGCCCACGTGTAACTCCATACAAACTCCGCACTAGTATGATATTTTCCGCTTTGGGCCAAGCCCTCACAGATTTGTTTTTGGGCACCTCCCAAAAGGCCTCATACTAGTGGAGTTGGGTGACACTTTAAATATTGGACACGTTTCTTCTATTTTTCCGATGTGGGATTGTGTTTTCTTCTCAACAAGCTGGAGGCTATGAAATCTTGAAAAAAGCTATTGAGAAGCAAGGAAGGATTATAAATATCAAGCTATTGAGAAGCAGATGGAGGCTATGAAATCATCAAATATTGTGTCTAAAGAGAAATAAATAACAAGGAAGTAAATTCATAACTCATATAAATGATACTCCTGTAACAATTACCAATTATCAGGTAACATAACTATTATACTTTGGGAATTTCTCTTTTTTGTCGGGGTCTATTGGAAACAATTGTTCTACCTTGCTCGACAAAATGCCGATTTTCTGAGAAATTTATTGAGAAGAAAGGATAAATAAGGTCACATGCTATTTCCTTTATCTAATGTTAACTAAAGATAAAAATGATGGTAGCCTTGTTGGAGTATTACTCTCTATCTGGTTTGACAATAGCCGAAGAAAATGCTCGAGCGCCTTGAATCACATGAATAATTGATACTCTTAAGGATATAATATACATGGTCTTTGTAGGGTGTGATTGAAGATTGTGATGCTTCAAAATAGTATTATGGGAAGAAGAACAGATGGTCTTGATGGATATCGGAACTGGAGAATTGACATGGATAACACGTCCTATGAGGCAAGTCATTACCTTGTCAATCTAGCCATCCTTGTTTCTAAGTCATTCTCATAATTAATACCAACCCTTTAAACATTCAGGAATTCCTGGAACTTGGTTACATAATTGGACATGTCTACATAGGATTGAGAGAACATGAGATAGCACAACGTGTTAGAATAACCAAACCCTTCTTTTTGAGTAATTTCTCTCTTACACGCACTGAATTGGAAAGGCAGTGCACCATCTGTCAGTTTTTTTCCTAATAATTTGTAAAACATCATTTTTGCTACTTGCAAATTTGAAAACTTTGTTTGGTTGTTCTAATAATTGTCACTTTGTTGTTTGTTCTTTTCTCAATATAAGAGGAATATGGACGAGTCATAATTTATGCAGTAGTGGATTTGTTATGGTAAATGAATCTTTCATTGTGCAGTGACAAGTTTCGTAAAAATTTTGAAAATTAAGAAATAGCATTGGCATTTGCCAGAGCCTATTATGGAGCTACTATACTTTGAGTTTGAGATAGGGTAGTGCCGACTTTATTTTAGTTTATTCACTGCCCATTCGTGTCCAAGAATGAGGCCAACCATTATGTTAAAGCTGCTAAGTTCAATAAAAAGATGTCCAGGTTGAGTAGATTTGAAATTTTGATGCTACGATTAGATGTCATGTCTGGGCATTGAATTTTTGTATCTTGTAACTTTTTGAGCCTGTAAGGTTTAGCAGAAATATGAATACTGAATAATTCAATTTTAATTTTGCATGATCAAAATATTTTAATGTTGGTCCCGTGCTGACACGGGCCATGTTCCTATAGTATATATATACAAGGTGATGTGACACCTCTCTATTACCTCTATTTATATTTATATTTTTAACATGCATGAACTTCGGGGGTGTTATAACGTCCCCCATACAAAAGAAACTAAACTATCGCGGTGTTTGATATCGTAGAAATACTTTTTGCAAAGTATTTTCCTGAAATATATTTTCTGATGTTTGATTGAAAAATACAAATAATTTTCTTTGAAAAGTATTAAAAATATTAACTATAACATTAGTAAAAAAAAAAAGGGCAACCCGGTACACTAAAGCTACCCCTATGCATGGTGTCCGGAACTATAACATTAGTAAATATTATAATTATTTTTACTTGTAGCTTTAGTTTGACAGAATTAATCAATTTATATTTCTATGAGAAGAAAAAACTTAAGAAATTCAATTGAAGAAAAATCAAAAATAAAAAAATTGTTCATTTCAATTGATTTTTTTTTGGTATGTTTAAAGCTATTTAATTTGATATTTTTGGTAAAACAATAAATTAAACAAAATAGCAAACATTGTTAATCCCTTAATAGAAATAGATATATTTTTAGATGAAGAACAATTTTTTTAAATTTAACTTATAAGAATAACTACTCACAACTTACAGATGGACTATACATAATTAAATTTAAAACTTTTAATGTTCTACTTGCATTTGATCATTTGTTTATCTAGCACTAGCATTGATTTATAGCTTCATTTAAATTCGCGTTGATCATCACGATAATTTAATAAAAGAAGTTAGTAAAATTAAATGCTATTTCCTTTGTTTAAATAAAAAGAGTTGATGATATAGTTACTAGTTTGATGTATAAATTTTATCAAAATCAACTTTCTTTCATAATTTTTTTTTTATCAATATGAAGAAGGCAAGAAATTTTATTTCAAATGTCATTTTTTTTTTGAATTTATCGAACTCAACTTTTTTTCATAAAAAGAAAAATAATAATTATCAATATGGAGAAGGTTAAAAAATTTCAAATCTATTTTTTTTTAATCTAATAAGCCAAAGAGAGAAAAAGAAGAGGGAGAGAGAAAAACATTGCATTTGAGATTTATAGAATCTAAAACAAGTCAAAACTATTTTTTTCTTAAGAAGTAAGTATCTAGAATTACCCCTCAGTCATAATCAATACATTTAATTTGTTATTATCTGTGCAAGCATTTTTACCATTTCATTAAAAATCTGATCCTATATATTTCGATGAATATTTCTTCAATTTCTCACCAATTCATTTCTCAAATTCTCTAAAAAATATAATTTGCAAAATATATAACAACCACCACAAACAAGTGAAATGGCTCACCAAAATATCTCAATGAAGCCTGCAAAAATTGTATGTTATCGATGCAAGATTTGTCAAATGGTGTTCACCTCAAGCCAAGGGCTAGCTGAGCACACACGCAAGCACCTATCACAAGGAACTCTGATGAAAGGTGAGCCCCATGAAAGGTTTTTATGGCCATCCACTGACCTCCCTACCTTCTATCGTGAATTGGGTGGACGTAAATCGACCCCAACAGTTTTACCTGTGCAGGGATTCTTTTATCGTCCCCGTTCAAAAAAATCAGTGGTGCAAGTGCCCCAGAGACTTCCCGACTATCCGAAAAAGTTTCTTGACCAGACCCAACAAGCCATAGTGCCTGTCCCTCATGTTGTTGGCCCTAAACCTACATCTATACCTATACCTGCACCTTCAATTTTTAGTCCTCAGCTTATTCCAGCATTTATTGATCATCTTAATCAACAAAATCCGAATGGAATTCCATTCAATCCAATTGTTGCATTGACTACTAGGCCTCATGGATCAATTAACCCATCAATTGAGAGTATCAATATTAAAAATCAGGAGAAGGAGCTTGACTTAGAGCTTAGGCTCTAGGTCTTAATCAATTTTTTTTATCGGTTGTCTTATTTTATTGTCGTTTTCTTCTGTCTTATGTTTATTGCAACATTTGTCTAATGTTTAAGTTTATGTTTTAAATCTATATTATGTCTTTACACCAACAAATGAATTAAATCTCATTTCAATGAAAGCATATTAAATAAAAAATAAAAATATTATTATTAGTGAAAAAATTAGACAGTAATAATGATAGAAGTAGATTCTCTATTTACTGTGAATTATACAGGTTGAGCTCAGTGTTATCACTAGAATAAGAAATAAATTAAGTAGTAGATTAGGATGATCCCTTAATTATCCATAGAAAAAAATAAAACAATTGGTATTCCATGACCATAAATAGCCAACACTATCATCTCAATACACAAAAAAAATAGACAGAGAATGACTTAGAATGCACAAGAAATATAATTATTTAGACCAAGAGAAAAGCAACAAAAAAGGAAAGAAAAAGAAGATAAACAAAATTTGAAACGAACTCTTTTAAAAGAATATAATAATTTCATGGGATAGCTATCAAGAACCTAAGAAAGTCTCTAATGAGGCATAACAAGAACACAACTTGCTATTAATTGATTTAATCTTTTGACAACTGCTAACATATGAAACACACACAAATACACACATACACACAATTGTGTGTGTGTGTGTGTGTTTCATATATATATAATATTTTATTTTCATCCAAATCCTAGACCCTTACGTTTCAAGCAGGTTTGTCCCTTCCCTGTAAATCAAATTAGTGAAATATAATCATGGCAATACAATATACGGTAAATGATGAACATATGATTCAGCACTCACACATAAATCTTTATTACTTTAGGAGTATAATTAAAGTTTTACTACTTTGAGCGTAAAATTTTAAGTTCTACTATAAATTAATGCAACTACAGGTGTAAATTTGGCAGTCTTACTACTTTGAAAGAAAATCTCAAAGTATTTACTACTTCAGAACTCGAAAGTAAATCTTAGATTATTTATTACGTCATGAGTAAATTTCATATTAATTACTTTGGAAGTAAATTTTAAAAGTATGACTACTCTGAGAGTAAAACGTCGAATTTTCAAAATAATTTTTCTTAAGTATCCTACTCCGAACTCAAATATGAGTTATATTTTTAATGATCACACATATTTGTCATTACTATTTGAATTGAGTGTGTTTAAATTTTCAATATTATCCACTAAACAAAGTTCAAGTCAGCTATTATCAAACAAAGAGTTACTAATCAGATAGTCAAGAAGTCCAGAAAATTTAATCATAACCTATCATTTTAGCCAATTTTTTTCCTTTAATTTTGTTAGATAAAAAGTAATTCTATCATCAATTTCGTGAACTGTTAGGATAAATTAAAATTACACATATTAAAATGGGCCTAAGGTGTATAATAAACACCCAATTTCTTTTTCACACATGAATTAGGGCACATAGCATGGTGTTAGTACAAGACAATAACAATAATATTCTTAGGTTACTAGACCATAGCTCTTGACTTGGATGCGTACAACAGGCATTACAGAAGGTGTCAATTCTGTATCCGACTATGTGGAGCCATTGATGCATGTCATCGAGCTTCTTTCACTGGACGATTGGTTGATTCTGGTTTTCCATGCCATGGATAGGCTTGGATATTTTAGATATTGTTTACCAGAAGAATCTAATAAGAAGTTTCTCAATAATCTTTAAAGTTTCTTAGGAAGGATCCCTTGCTTCCAATATATACATTGGGATAGGCTAAAAAACATGTTCTGTATGTGTTAGTTTTTCACTATTTAGTATGTTTTGACAGACTATTTAATTAAAAAGGAAACCCCTTTTTCAGTAATTTAATGGCTCCTCCCTATTAATTTTGTGGTTTGAAGATTTAGGAGTTGTGATGAATAAATTCTTCGCCCTTTAACTTTTTTACCAAAGCGCTATCATATATATCTCTATATCACTTTAATGATAGACATTATTGGGTGACATTGCATGACTATTTATGGTTATGAAATATCATTTTTTTCTATGAAAAATTAGGGGATATTTCTAATCTATTACTTACTTTATTTCTCAGTTTCAAGTGATAACATTGAGTTCTGACCTATATAATACACAATAATTAGTGAATTCACTTCATCATTATCACTATATCTAGTTTTGTCACAACTGATAATATTTTTTAAATCTTTTTATTTTATATGCTTTCATTGAAATGAGATTTAATTCATTAATAGACCGTAGTAAAATCGCAAAATAGATTCAGAACATAAACTTAAACAAAAAGCAAATATGGCAACAAACATATGATAAAAGAAAACGATAACAAAACTACTAATAAAAATTGATTAAGACCTAAAGCCTAAGCTCTAAGTTAAGCTACTCCTCCTCTCGATTTTTAATATTGGTGCGCTCAATCGACGGATGAATTAACTCCAAGAGGCCTAGCAACCGATGCTTCAATTGGATTGAACTGGATACTATTCGGATTCTGTTGATTAAGATGGCTGGCAATAGCTTGAATTAGTAGAGGAATGAAAACTGAAGATGCAGGTGTAGCAACCTCAGGAACCCGCACCATGGCATGTTGTACTTGGTCAAAAAAATTTTACGGACCGACAGGAAGTTACTGAGGTCTCTGCACCACTGGTTTCCTCATATGAGGATGATAAAAGCATCTTTGCCCGAATAAAAGTGTTGGAGTCGACTTACGTCTACCCAATTCATAGGAAAGGCAGGAAGGTTAGTGGATGGCCGCTAAAATCTTTGATGGTTCTCACCTTTTATGTTCCTTGCAATAGGTGCTTGCATGTGTGCCCAACGAGCCCTTGGCTTAAGGTGAACACCATTTGACCAGTCCTATATCAATTGCGCACAATTCCTATAGTCTCCCTTGTGATGTCTTGGTGAGTCATTTCTCTTGTTGGTGGTAATTATTGTATATTTCATAAAGGATATTTTTGGAGAATTGTGAAATGAATTGGTGAGGAATTGAAGAAATGTCCATAAAAATATATTGGATTAGAATTTCCAATAAATTCTTAACTATTCTAGCACATATAAGGCAACAAGTTAAATATATTGATTATGATTTAGGGGTAAATTTTTTAAAAGACAACTCAGTTCTGACCTGTTTTAGATTTTTTAAATCACAAATGCGACGTTTTCCCCGATTCCTTTTTTCTTTTATTCACTATTTCTTATTACGCTCTAACAAAATTTCAGAATCTTAAATTAGATTTCTTACTTTCTTAAATTGATAATTATTATTTTTCTTTTTCTGAACAACTTTGATCAATTTTAGAGTATTATTATTTTTTGACAAAAGACATAAAGAGACTATTAAAATTGTCCTAAATTTTTAAAAAGACACTTAAAATTTACAAGAGTCTTAATACCCCCTTAAACAATTTAAAAGTGATATAAATATCTCATTTTCAGAAAATCTCAATTAAAAAAAGGAAGTGCAAACACACATCAATTGTTACTAAACATGTCTAAAATTTATTTAATTTTTTAATCTTTATTTTCATTTACCATTTTCTTATTTTATTAGCTTTAGTGTTTCTCCTTTTCTTCTCTTTCCTTCTTCAGTAATCATAACCCCAATCCGTTGTTCCTCTTCTCTATCATCTTGCTTAGCCACAGTCACAACTACTGCTATAACACCACTTCCATGGTATTTATTACCAAATTAAAATGAAAATTGAAAAAAAAAACACTATCAAATAATGGCTAATCAAAGTTGGAGGAGCAAAATATTTTTTATTTTCTCCATGATTAATCTTATTTTTATGTACTCTGCTTTGATTTTTCTTTAAATCAAAGATGGGTTGTATCAACAAAGATTGCCGCTTTTTCTCTCCAAATCTAATGGGTACTTTCTTCTTGGTTTTGACATGATCATGCCGATGATTTTATCTTCATCATTTCCGTTAATCTCTCCGACATATCTCTCGCTAACCCTTTCCTATTTTTTTCTGCCATTTTTGATCTCCCTCTGTGTTAGAAGTCTTTTCAAAAACTCCAAGGGTCTTGATAAAAGAAGATAAAGAATGAGAAAGAACTAGAGAATAAAAAAACAACTAGAACAAAAAACAAAATAGTATTTCTATCTAAAAAAATATTGAAATAAATAAAAAATTATATTTTTGGTCGTCTCACTTGCCATTAGCAAGTGTACTACACTTTGCGTCACATGGGCTTCTAAGGGGTGATACACCCACTGTGACTAAGAATAATGGTGTAATAGGATGTCTGCAAACTTAAAGTGGCTTTTAACTAATTTAGAACAACTTCAATAGTGACTTTATGTCTTTTCTCTTATATTCTTAACAAAGAAAAATAACATTAAATTTTATCTTCTCATACTTATCATTAAAGATCAACATGAATTCAAATGGAAGTATAAAACAAATAGTGCTAGATAAGCACATTTAATTTGGACATGACCAAATGTTCTTAGAATAATTAATCTTAGGAGTTTAGAAAGAATAAATCAATAAAAATATGGTATGTACTTATTAAACGCAAAAAGAGACACAAGATATGTTATTTTCTGTCATGATCCGAATCAGGATCTAGTTGTGACTAGCATCTCAAGTCCAGCATGGACCGGAGACCACCCCTTTAGCATAACCTCAAGAGCCCAGTAATCATAAAACTAAAGCGGAAGCCAATCAAACCAATGATAATAGTAATAGAAATCGATGAATCAAATGACGGTTCAAAGAATTCAAATAACAATCCACCCACACTTGTCCACAATAACCTCTAAAACTAGAATAGCATCTAAGTCGGGACATGCCCCCGACTATGACCAAAAGAAAAGAATCCAACAATACTAATTCAATAAAAGATATGAGTGAAATGACAGGCCCCCCGAAGGATGAAAGCTCACCACTTTATGGCAACTCAACGAATGCATACATCGGCTAATGTAGCGCAGGAGTAACAGAAAATCCTTCGAACTCTACATCATGAAACTATGTAGCATTCATGGACGATTAGTGGGATAAGCGTTGACATGTAACTCAGAAAATAAGGATAAAATAATGCAATTACCAAAATCTAGTCATAAAACATATGTTCCACATTCATATGCATATATATATGATGTCGGGATTGGGACAAGGGTCATGTACATAAGTTTTTAAACATTTAACCTGAACTGTGTAGCTTGATCCGTCCTAAAGTCATCCATGGACTATATGGGTTCAGTTTGCCCTATAGAAAGGGCCCAGTGCGTGTTAGCTGCAAGAACCTAGAAAATTTTTGAGGGAAAGATAATGCCACCAAGGCAATAGTCGTTCCAAAAAAATATATATCAAATGTGCACCAAGCACACAATCATATAGATCCCCAATGCTGGAAAAAGTGTTCATCCCCTGGCACTTACACCTTCACGGTGAGCTACATAATTTTCTTTAAGTCTAAATTAAAACAATTTGCACATTAACCAATCTATTAACCCAGGATCATTCATCACGATATTTACCACTTGGTATCGTCATACCAATATGCTTGCAAGCTAATATATTTATGCCAAACCAAATCTGTTTAACCAAAATGGACTCTCAAGTTTCATTTAAAATCCAAACCCAAGGACATTAAGGCCATCCAAAACTATTTTCATTTATTTATCCTTTAATGCAATGCATTGGGTTCAAAAATAAGTTAAACCATGCAATTTTTCATATCCAAAATCAAGTCTACAAAGTGGGTTGAGGTTTATGCAATTATCAAGCCAAAATTCTATCAACTTGGGGAAAACCATGTACCCCATTCCAACCATTTATACCATGAACCAATTATGTCCAAAAGCATCAAATTAAAGAATGAATAATCAATTTATAACAAGGGACAAGTAGTTCAATCAGTAACAATAAAAACCCCTCAACCTAGTTTCAAAATCCATAATTAAATCACATGAAAATCCATTCAATTAATGCCACAATGTAAAATTAAAGTTAGGAAAAGAGAAACATACCTAAACTACACAAGTAATTGAAAACAATTAAAATTTTGGAGCCCGAATGATGAATTCACTGTAAAACCCTTGAATGTTTTTGGGTTTTCAGTTTGAGATAGAAAAAGAATGATTTGATCTTTGAAATCTGAAGAGAATGTGGTTATTTTATATTATATGATAGTACAAGGGATAAAAAGACCAAAAGCCTCTCACCCCAAGTGAATTAATAAAAACTGAATGCATTTAAAATATTGATAACACTAAACTTACACGTCAATTTAGTGCAAGGCGGTCGTCGTCAATATATTTACCCAACTTTTGGAGTCGGGGTCGAATCCATAGGGAATAATGTGAGTGACGATTAAACTAATTTGAAACTATACCTACAAGTTGAATTCAAACAGATGATACAAAAAGATAAAATGGGGGTTTTGGAGCTTAGTAAATAATTGTTGGTCACTTTAGTTTCAGTGTTTGTAATCAAGAGTTTATGAAAACAAGAGTTATGTTCACTATGGGTTTTGGTACTTGACAGATGCTAATAGTGATTCAAGATTCTCACGATAGGTAGGAACAACAGATTGTCTTTATCAAAGTTATGCCTAAATGTCTCTCGACCTACTTAAGCATTTAATTATCTAATCCTCTCGGACTTAGGGAATTTATATTCACTGACCAGACTTCACCTCATGTTAATTAACCTTGTTACAGTGGTAATTATTAAACGGAAGGTTGGTAGCTTCCAAGTCCCGGTCAATAATTCACTTTCTACTATAGTTGATTTCTTATCTCAAGCAAATCAAAACAGGTGCTATCTATCATTTCCAACCAATAGACAATAATTAAAACCTCGGAATTATCAAGGAGTCCTATTACCTTTAGAATCTTGAATAAATAGCAACTTACCAAGACCTAACCCATAGATCCTATAATTCGGGTTAAAGAGATTTAGCCACTCATAATGTAATAAGCGAAACAACTAGATGTATTCATAATTTGAAAGATGAACTTACCACAAGATGAACAATAACTAGTGATTCTCAGATTAGATCACAATAGAAATCCCAAAATATTGATGAAAATCTCTTCAAAGTTAACTATTTTTCAAGACAAGAAACTAGAGAGAAAAGTAACAATATACGTGTGTCCCAAAACAGGTTCCCCTATCTTAGAAAACCATAAACTATGCTTTAAATAGATCACCCTAATTATGGAAACAAAATCACAGAGTTCAGCAATTTCTCGGATTAGATGACGACATTCGTGACACCTTATCAGGAGTCTGACGACTTATCAAAAATGTCGTTATCTCCTTCTTTAGTTTTCGTACTTTCTACTTAAGGTTGACGATAAAACCTGCCAACTTATCAACACATGGATGACTTATCAGGGAATGTCATCACAACTTTCAGCTGAGGTCCATTCTCTGTCTAAGTCTGACGCTATCTCTGATAACTTATCACATGGATGAAGACTTATCAGGTATACCGTCAGGCACACTTCTCTTCTATTTTCTTCAGATTTCAACTCTTTTGTTTCCATCCAGGTTGGTTCTCTTGCATCTTGCCTTCTACTGCAAAATCAAATATAAAATAATAAAAAATGACAAAAGTTTCTTAAGACTTTGCAATTATTCTCAGATAAAACCCTCAAATACGTTAGCATCTGCTCACACATCAACACCCTTAACTCAAAACAATTGCCTGTCCTCAAGCAACTAAAACACAACCAAGAGGATACAAAGTACATTTGGAAGTCAATCATCCATATTATCTCAAAACCATCTTTACCTTCTCCAAGTTCAATTAATTCCAAATCAACTGTGTATGCTACTGAAGAACAACAATGGGACATACAGGAATCAAGATATGGCATCAATTTAGTAACATAAAATATGCATGTATCAAGCTTACACTGTCCAAACAAGTTAGCAACTAGCAACGTAACCAGTGTGCCCTCACTACAAAGAAGTCCCACTTCACTTATATCAGACACTACATATGTAACGATGGGAAAAATCACCAGACACTCACTCTCAGAATGAAGTTACAATCAATGTATGCCGAATACCATAGGCTTGCCCTTATTTTCATTATTAAAACTTTCAGACAGGTCAGCTAGGATCACTATAGGTCTTCTCTTAGGTTTGTAATGTAGGCTAGAGGATGGTATGATACTCGATGATATTTAAAGTGACTAAGCCTCCTTGATACTACACTAGATTTTGGGGTTTCACTCATTAGCCTTTTTCTATTCTTCTCTTTTCTTGATCACACATATTCAGGATGGGTCCGGTCTTTTTGACAATTATTTCTTTTTTTTCACAACTTTTCGTTTCTTATTCTTTTTCACTGCACCCAGCTTTTTATTCTTTTCTTTTATTCTACTTTTATTCATACTCATTTTACATCAGGCACTCCTATGGTAGCCACCCTCAACTTAGTATATTTGCCTAAGTTAAAGTGCACAATGTCCAAGGAAGACTAGGGCCAAAACAAGTTCATTGTGATACAAATGGGAAGGTGATAGGTATAATAAAAAGAATAGGCATTCAGGCTCAAAATCAGGATATTATTTACACAGGGAAGTTCATTTAGGCTAATAGTGGACTAATATAAAAAAAGACCTATTGTAACGCCCTGCATTTTGGGCTACAAGATAGACCATGATTCCAATGTGTTGATAAATCCCGATGCCATAAATCCTATGCCAATACGGCATGTTAATTATTTGTGTAGCAAGTGAATCCATTCAAGCTTGAATTTAGACCATAGGGGTCATCTGACTCAAGGACGAGTTGAAAACTACTTTGACCGATTAAGCTTAAGTGGACATTATAGTTTGTTCCAACTTCTATCGACCATGACTCTTTGTATATATCGAATTAGAAATCCTACGATGTGTAAAATGATAGGTTCCAGAGTTATCTTTCCAACGATACCAATTTTGCTAAAATACGACACCCGAGAAAGAAGTTATGGCCTTTCAAAGTGATATGCGTCGCCTAACCAATCACCCATGGCCACTGGAAAGCATAGGCGATAGCCTAGGCGGTTCGTATGTAAACATAGGCGATCGAATGGGCGGCGCCTATGTAAAGATTTCAAGTGACTTAAACACTTGGTTTTTGGGGAAAAATGGTCCTTTTCCACCCTTACTCAGTCCTAAAACACATAAAGTGCTCAAGGATTCTCCTTAGGGTTTCAAAATAAAAACCCAAGCAACTCAAGATTCAACCGGGGGTTTTAGAAACTAATTTCATATTTGGAATCCTCTCAACATAGTCTTCAAGAAGCACCTAATATTCATAGCAATCGAGGTATGTGGGGTTGTCCAAAAATCTCATGGGTGTATTTTTATGAACATGCATGATTTTAAATGGTGGTTTTCAATAAAATACTAATAACTTGCTTTTATTATGATTTCTAAGTCATTTGTTTAAGGTCATGGGAATTGGTTGCCTATATACTTCAATGGTTGAAACCATGCATATGTGATTTGAGATTTTCCATGAAAGTTTGATAAATATGAATGATGAATTGCATTCAAATTCCCATGAAAATGTTTCGATACCCCATATTATATTGTGACCAACAAAAGAGAGCATGAATTTGAAATAATTATTGTCCACTACTTGTAAATGATGAGAACATCTTGATTTTTACATGATTATGCATATGTTGATGTGATATTGATGACTTGCAACTCGGGTATGATGATACCCTACAAATAATATATGTGATTCAATTAGATGAAATTCGAATGCCTTGATTTTACATAAGTTAGGTGGATACCCGAAAAAGGCGCTTGAGTGTAAGGGCTCATCGCTGGAAATCGTGTTTGCCGACATGGGAATTTGGTACCCTGATTTGTGATCTTGTGCACCTGACTTTATGTCATTCCCAAATTTGGAATATGGTTAGGATCCCTACTTTGTGATCCTGTGCACTACCATTGGGTCGAGATACCCTGCTGTGTGATCTTGTGTGTCTTCCCCCCACGTATACTCTAATCTCGGCGGCAACCGAGGTTTGACAATTGGTGTAAATGTGATATGTAGGGTATTCCACTTAGCTCAGCTGCATTACATTGTCGTTGAAAACAATTCATTATACCCATGTGTTTTCAAATGACTTGATATAAAACTGATTTATAATGGCTCTCAACTATATTTTGTAAAAAATATTATGTTTTGTTTTGATATCTCTGCATACCAGTACTTTTGTAATTACTCCCTCCCTCCCAGGTTCGGAGGCGCAGTCTAGGGGTCAAGAAAATCAGTAGATTCCTTGGACAAATTTGCAGAGTCACTTGGTGAGCCTTCTATTTGGGAAGGCCTGATTATCTGGCAGTATTATTTAACACTTATTAGTTTTGGGGTCTACTGGGGGCCTTGTCCCAGTTTTCAGATAGACATTTGTTTTAGTCATGTAGTAGATATTTTGCAGACGTTATAGAGGTGTTGATTTGAGATTTTGGGACATTATTCCCTATTATTTCTTTTATATGACTCTTGACTATGTTTTCCATAATGTTATTTGTCTTCTGCATTTCTTTATCATTTGAATTATGTGCATGATTACCAGATAGATAGGGGTGTTTCAGGCCTTCATGGTTCAGGATACTTGTCATGGCCAGGGTCCCAGTTCGGGTCATGAAAAACTTAGTATCAAAGCATAGTTCATGGTCCCAGGGGGTCTACGAAATCGAGTCGGGTAGAGTCCTGTTTATGGGTGTGTAGCACGCCACACTTATAAGCAAGAGACTTCTAGGCGTTTAGGAAATATTTCCCTTCTTTGTGAGTTAGTTCGTGCTTAAGAGTTTGAAATGCCTCCTAATCAATGATCTCGCATATTTCAGAAACACAGTTATGCCTCCACATCGTATCAGTGATCAGAATGCTCAGGCAGATGAGGTTTGTCCCACCCATAGTATGCGAACCCGTAACAGAGCTCACAATACAGAACTTGTCCCTACTCTGGGAGTCCCTCCAGTCATTACCAGTCCACCGCAGGATTTGTGGATTAATGTCAACCGTCCCCCAACTGCTCAGGGAGATATTTCAAATGCAGAATTCAGACGGTCTATTCATATGCTGACATAGTTGGTAGCTAACCAGGATCAATGATCGGAAGATGGTGGGTCTGCATCTATTGCGTCTGAGGCTACTAGGGTCGGACATTTCTTGAAGATGAACCCACCTAAGTTCACTGGAACCAAGGTAGAGGAAGATCCACTAGAGTTCGTGGATGAGATGGAAAAAATCTTTAAGGTAATGCATGTGGATGAGGCTGAAGGGGTGGAACTAGAAACTTATCAACTCAAGGATGTCGTGAATCAGTGGTATGCCAACTGGGAGGATGCAAAAGGTGAGAGTGCTGAGCCCACAGTTTGGGGCGAGTTTGTGGAAGCTTTCCTTGATCGATTCTTTCCTCTGGAGTTGAGGGAGGCTAAATCGGAAGAGTTTATGAAGCTAAAGCAGGGCAGTATGAGTGTCCAGGATTACACTTTGAAGTTTAATAAACTAGACCGCTATGCCCCAGAGTTGACTAGTAATATGAGAGCCCAGATGAGGAAATTTGCATCTGGCCTTTCTGATAACCTGGTGCTTGAATACCAGGGGCAATGTTGAATAAGGATCTAGACTTTTCTCGGTTGACTGTTCATATGCAACAAATAGAAGAGAAGAAAAAGAAAATTTCAGAAACAAGAGAGAAAGACAGGCAAGCAAACAGAGCCAGAACCGCGGATCAGAATCACAGCCAACCACAGAGCGACAACTGGGGGAATAGATGGAAAAAGAAGAAGTCTTGGAATAATGCACAGTCAACTGCCAGCGCCCCAGTGCCCAGACCACCAGCAGGTAGACAGTTGCAGAATTTTCAGACTCCTCATGGATTCAGAGCCCCAGATACTCAGTCGCAGGGCAGTATGGCCCAACAATGCCGTACCCATCCATGGTGCGAGACTTATGGGAAGAATCACTCAGGGAAGTATTATTTTGAGGGGAGGACTTGTTATACTTATGGCAAGGTGGGACATCTTCAGAAAGACTGCCCTTCTACTGGAGGAAATATGGGGGGAACTAAGACCCAAGCCGCGTTCATGGTTCCTCCTCATAAGGGTGCCCCTTCAGCTGCCGGGAATAATTATAACAGGTTATATGCTTTGACCAACCGCCAGGAGGTGGATTTTTCCCCCGATGTTGTTACCGGTACGTTACAAATCTTTTCCCGTGATGTTTATGTGTTACTTGATCCTGGGTCTACTTTATCCTATGTGACCCCTTGTGTGGCTATTGGTTTCAGATTTGAGCCTAGTGTGATTTTTGAACCCTTTTCTGTTTCCACCCCGGTTAGGGATTCTATTGTTGCTAGGAGGGTGTACAGGGGTTGTATTGTGACTGTTGGTGGGATACGCTGGCAGGTCTCATTGAGTTAGATATGGTTGCTTTTGATGCTATCTTGGGAATATTTTGGCTCCATTCGTGCTATGACACATTAGATTGTAGAATCGTAGGGTCACTTTTTCTTTCCCGAAGGAACCAATGATAGAGTGGGAAGGACATTCATTAGCACCCAGAGGGCATTTTATATCCTATCTCCGAGCCCGCAAACTCAATTCTAAGGGTTTCTTGTACCACCTTATTCTAGTTAAGGAATCCAATGCCGAGAGTCTTCCTCTTCAATCTGTTCCCGTAGTAAAAGAATTCCCAGAAGTCTTTCCAAATGATCTCCCAGGAATACCACCTGATAGGGAGATTGAGTTTGGTATTGATGGGTTGCCAGACACTCATCCTATTTCTATTCTGCCATATAGAATACCTCCTGCAGAACTAAAAGAGTCAAAAGAACAGTTAACAGATATCCTAGATAAGGGTTTTATATACCCCAGTGTGTCCCCTTGGGGTGCACCTGTACTTTTCGTGTGAAAGAAAGATGGTTCCCTTCGTATGTGCATAGACTATCGTCAGCTGAATAAGGTCACGATTAAAAATAAATATCCTCTTCTTAGGATTGATGACCTTTTTGACCAGCTTTAAGGTGCCAAATATTTTTCAAAAATAGACCTTCGTTCGGGTTATCATCAGTTGAAAGTTAGGGAGTCAGACATACCCAAGATAGCCTTCCGAACCTGATATGGTCACTACAATTTCTAGTCATGTCCTTCGGGTTGACTAACGCCCCTGCAACCTTCATGGATCTTATGAATAGAGTGTTCCATCAGCTTCTTGACTTGTTCTTTATTGTATTTATTGATGATATTCTGATCTATTCTAAGAGTAAAGAGGATCACACCAACCACCTCCGGATTATTTTTCAAATCCTTAAGGATCTTCAACTGTATGTCAAATTTTCTAAGTGTGAATTCTGGTTAGATACTATTTCCTTCTTGAGGCATATTGTGTCCAGTGACGGGATAAGAGTGGATCCCCATAAAGTTGAAGCAGTGAGAAAATGGGCCAGACCTACGACTCCAACCGATATTTGGAGCTTCTTGGGTTTGGCGGGGTATTACAGAAGGTTCGTAGAGAGTTTTTCTTCCATAGATGCTCCGCTTACTAAACTGACTCAGAAAAAGATGATGTTTGTATGGTCTGACTTATGTGAAAACAGTTTTGAGAAGTTGAAGAACAAGCTGAGTACTGCTCCTATTTTGACCCTTCCCGAGGGTGTAGATGATTTTGTGGTTTATTGTGATGCGTCCCGTATGGGACTTGGTTGTGTATTGATTCAGCATAGTAAGGTGATAGCTTATGCATCTAGGCAATTAAAGGTGCATGAGTGGAATTAACCCACTCATGACTTAGAGTTAGCAGCCGTGGTGTTTACACTTAGAATCTGGAGGCACTATCTCTATGGAGTGCATGTTGATATTTATACTGACCATAAGAGTTTGCAGTATGTTTTCTCACAGAAAGAATTGAACCTTAGGCAGAGACGTTGGATGGATCTTTTGAAAGACTATGTTATGAGTCTGCATTACCATCCAGGCAAGGCATGTGTTGTAGCCGACACCCTCAACAGGTTGTCTATGGGAAGTCTTTCTCATGTTGAAAAAAGGAAGGAAGAGATGGTGAAGGATATTCACCGCCTTGCAAATCTAGAAGTACGACTCTTAGATTCCGAAGATGGAGGGGTGATTGTTCATGAGATAGCTAAGTCATCCCTTTGTGCTAAAGTTAAGGAGAAACAGGTTGAAGATCCCATCTTGATGCAAATCAAGAAAGATATGGGTTAACAAAAGGTTATGTCATTTGAAATTGGTGGTGATGGTATTCTGAGATTTCCAGGTAGGTTGTGCGTTCTGAATGTTGATGGACTGCGAGAAAGAATCCTTGATGAGGCGCACACTTTGAGGTATGTTGTTCACCCAGGCTCTACTAAGATGTACCATGATTTGAAAACCTTGTATTGGTGGAATAACATGAAACGTGATGTAGCTGATTTTGTGTCCAAGTGTTTGAACGGTCAGCAAGTAAAGGGAGAGCACATGAGGCCAGGTGGTACTTCCCAAGAGATAGACCTGCCTTTATGGAAGTGGGAGATGATAAACATGGACTTCATTACAGGACTTCCGAGATCTCGAAACTAGTATGATTCTATATGGGTGATTGTAGATTGGTTGACAAAGTCATCCTACTTTTTTCCTGTGAGGACTAATTATTCAGGAGAGGGTTATGCTAAGATTTATATTGAGGAGATAGTTAGGTTGCATGGGGAACCAGTGTCCATTATATCCGATAGAGGTGTGCAGTTTTCATCTCAGTTCTGGAGATCTTTTCAGAAGGGTTTAGGTACACAAGTGAATTTAAGCATAACTTTCCACCCTCAGACGGATGGGCAAGATGAGCGTACCATTCATATCCTCGAGGATAGGTTGAGTGAATGCATCATTGATTTCAAAGGTAGTTGGGTAGATTATCTTCCACTGGTTGAATTTGCTTACAATAATAGTTACCATGCCAGCATCAAGATGGCTCCTTTTGAGGCTTTGTATGAGAGGAGATGTAGGTCTCCGATAGGATGGTATGAAGTGGGTGAGACTCAGTTGTATAGGCCTTATGTTGTTCATCAGGCGATGGAGAAAGTGAAGATCATTAGAGAATGACTCAAGACTGCTTAGAGTCGTCAGATGTCCTATGTCGATGTTCGGAGAAGAGAACTAGAGTTTGAAGTTCGTGATTGGGTGTTTCTCAAGGTTTCTCCTATGAAAGGAGTTATGCGGTTTGGAAAAATGGGTAAATTAAGCCCTCTCTATAGAGGGCCATATCATATTCTGAGAAAAATTGGTACAGTTGCTTTTGAGCTAGAATTGCCTACAAGTTTGGGTTTGGTTCATACGGTATTCCATGTATCCATGTTGAAGAAATGCATTGGAGATCATTCTCTGATATTTCCAGTAGAGGGTATCAAAGTGAAAGACTCCTTGTCTTACGAAGAATAGCCCATTGAAATTTTAGATCGCCAAGTTTGAAAGCTAAGGAGCAAAGAGATATCCTCAGTAAAGGTACTGTGGAGGAATCAAAAAGCCGAAGAATCAACTTGGGAGTAAGGAAATGACATGAGAATTAGATATCCCAATTTGTTTACTTCGATGGAGAAGGAGACAAAAGGTACTATTCCTATATTATCATTCCTAGTCCTTTATTATGCTTGAAATCGTGTCTGTCTGTGTCCCGCATCATCATTCGAGGATGAATGATCCTAAGGGGGGGATAATGTAAAGCCCGCATTTCGGGCTACAAGATAGACCATGATTCCGATGTGTTAATAAATCCCGAGGCCATAAATCCTATGCCAATACGGCATGTTAATTATTTGTGTAGCATGTGAATCCATTCAAGCTTGGATTTAGACCATAGGGGTCATTTGACTCAAGGATGAGTTGAAAACTACTTCGACCGATTAAGCTTAAGTGGACATTAGCAGTGATTATCATGTCACTAGTACTAATGCGATAAAAAGATGCACAGTGGTCACATATAAATGCATATCACACAGTTATAAAATAGATCATTAGAGAGGTGTTCAAAAATCAACAAAAAATATTAGCTGCCTAAGGTACTTGTATTTCTCCTAGTCAACTATAACATTTTATAACAAATCACAATATGCCTAAACATGCCAGCTCTACTAGGAACAAGACTTCGGGGAAAAAAGGCACGACAACAAAACCCCCAAAAGGACATAAACACCCACAAGTAGTCCCGACACCCACAACTTAAAATCATGCAATGTACCTAATGCATCAATCCAAAACAAAAGAAATAGAAACATACCTATGGCACCATGGGTGCAAAGATCTGATGTCAACCACATAATATGAATACAAACAACAAAATACCTTGGGTTGCCTCCCAAGTAGCGCCTGATTTAATGTCGCAGCACGATCAGGTTATCTTGACTACTCAAAATTCATCAAGATACCTTGAACGTTCTTCATCCTCTATCCCTCCACTTAGATGATTTGAATCGTTGGCCCATCTTTAAATCTTTACATCTTTTAGGTGCATTGGGAAAATATGAAAGCATGATAAGGAAAGTTCTATCACGCCACTTTGAAGACTTGAACTGCTTGCCTAATTTTTCATGGAACTTTCGTGTGGGCTCATTTGGCAACGGTGAGAATCTTAAAAATCCACTAAATGGACATCGACCTTTAAGATTCTTGGCCTTCAATATTGGGGTTGTATTATTCCCTTTCGGAAAGCCAAACTCCAAAATATAGGAATTTTCGTCCTTATTTCCAAAATTCACCATTTTCTTGGGTGATTTATCTTTCATCACATCCACCATGCTTAATGTTGAAAAGTGATTCAAGTGAGGTCTTCTCCCTAATTTTGGAGTTTTATCCTTCTCGACCTCTTCACCCCGAATTGGGAAAGAGTCTTTATAAGAGAGTGGCTTGGTTTGTTCTCTTGCCTCTAGCACCATTTCCTCAATCTTGGCATCATCTCTCATGGTTGGTTCGATTGGTTGGGAAATCACCGAGGGTTGCTCATCATCAAGCTCAACATCAATATAAGGCTCTTGCTCCTCATCTTCACACTCTTCCATTATTTTAAATGATTCCATATACAAGATATCATCTAAACATAATATAGAAGAATGCTTTGAATGATAAACCTTTATATCCATCTCCTCATGAATGATTCGCTTCATGTTATGACACATATCACATACGATATCATACGTTTCTTTCTGGACATCCAACATTCATTGAAACATAGGTTCAATGCCATTCTTCCCAGTGCTTCATTCTTTTTTTTCTTGAACATAAGACCTATCAATCTCAAAAAAGGAACTAGAAGTTGGGTTAGCACAATAGGGGGAGGGGGCATTTAGGCAATCACTCCAATGTCCATCTTGAACACCACATAAAGAACAATCATACACTCGGTAGGATGGAGATGGTGCATGATGATAGGTGTATTTACACGCCTAAAGTACTATAATTTACCCATATTTTAGCTAAGTTTTGAGGACAAAATATATAATTCATGCACTTTTGGTCCTTTTTCCTGTAAGTGAGCTAACAAACGTGATTAGCAAGTTTTCAGGTATAAATGATGCATATTTCAACATATTATGGATAACTTGACGCCAAAGGAAGCTTCACGAAAGAAGGAAGGGAAAGCTTGGACGCCAAGGACCAAAAGTGACGCATGGAATATCTGTCCCGGGAAAAAACAACATTTCCAAAGACTTTGGGGATCAACAGTAACTTATTAGGATTAGGATAATGATGCAGTAACCTAGTAAGACTAGGATAAGTACTGTAGTAGCTTAGTAGGAATAGGATATGGGTGTTATAAATACCCTATTTTGCTGAAGTTTTTATTATTCAAATTCTCATTAATCTTAATACAACTCTTTCAATTAATTACTTTCTCTTCATCTATTCAATTCGTAATTTCCATACCAAACCCTACTACACATGAGATCTTTATTTTGGTATAATGATAAAGTCTATTGTGATTTCCGTCGCACTCATGAATAGCTAAACTTCTCTGTTGGGGTTATGAAAGCCTTATGAGATACTATCTATTGCTATGAGTTTGTGAGTTCGTGACTCGTATGATGCTTATATCATTATTCTCTTCATCTTAATGCAAATTCTCGTGGTTGCAAATGCATAGAATACACCGGTATAGCATTAACTTGTTCGAAAGGAAAGTTATATGTCTGGAAAAGAGATAATGTCAAGGTAATAGGGCACCAAACCCTGTTAAAAAGTTAGTGTCGTAACTGGATTAACCTCTTGGAGAGTTTGTACCGTTAGACACACTTTAAGCTTGAAAGAGTTAAAGTGAAATAATCCTTGATGGTCGAAAGACGCCTGGATTTACCATAGAATACAACTCTCTATAAGCACATGCATGTCTGAATTCTGCATAACTCATAGCCAATAGAGACGTATAAATCATAAGGTGGACATAACCCCAACTCTCAATTCTCATTGGTTAAACATCTTACTAAATATTCTTTCTTTTTACTTTGCTATTTTTTTGTTTTTACTCTATTATTTTGTTTACAGTATTGCACGGTACAAAATCCCCCCTTTTTCCAGACTTGCACAAAAAGTCTAATAATCTTTGCTTACTTAGTGACCAAGTATTCTCTGTGGGATCGATACCCAACCCAGTTGGGTTCTATATTTGACAACGACCGCTTACACTCTTACGAGAGCTGTAGTTTGAGCGTTATCAAAAATTGGCGTCGCTGCCGGGGAATACGATTGTCAACTAAGTTTGTGATAGTTACTAGACCCTTTGGTCAAGAGTTCTCAAATTTTACTTTTAGCTGTCATTTTTGTTCTATTCAGGTTCTATTGGCAGGATAGATGCACAACGTGACATTGACAGAAGGGCGGCTCAACAGGAGCAGGCTAGACTAGCTGCACTGGCAGCTGCTCAAGTGCATCAACAGAATATTGATAACCCAGGTCGGGCAACAAATCCTGATGATGAGGACCTGGGTGATGAGGAGCTACTAAATCCTAGGCATACTGATGAGGTGGAGGAACCTATGCATAGGAGAGATCGTTAAGCTAGAATGAGACCTGACCGCCGAGCTATGCAGGCTCCTTTTTATGATGATGATGGCGATCTGGATGGAGCTGGTGCTACAGGAGCTATTATTCCTCCTCCCTTGGCACCTGGAGAAAAGTTCAATATCACCAGCACCATGATTCAACTATTGCAGCTCAAAGGTTTATTTGGTGGACTCGCAAGAGATGATCCGAATATGCATCTGATCAACTTTATTTCAACATGCAAGTCGTTTGACAATCCAGGAATTGGGCAGAATGCAATTCGGCTGCGCTTATTTCCATTGTCTCTGTCTGGGGAGGCAACTCTATGGTTGAATGGGCTAACTCCTGATTCTATTACTAATTGGAGGCAACTGAAAGACGCTTTCCTAGAAAGATTCTTTCCGCCATCCAAGAGAGCCCAATTACGGGATGAGATCAGCAATTTTCGACAGCTTCCAACTGAAGCTCTCCATGAAACATGGTAAAGGTTCAAAAAGAAGCTTATGCGGTGCCCAAATCATCATATAACCATTGTCCACTTGATGGAGATATTATACAGGTATTTGAATTCAGTGACTAAGCCAGTGGTTGATAATGCTGCAGGAGGGTCATTCATGGTCCTTACTTTTCTTAAGGCAAGTGATATGCTAGATCGTATAACAAAGCAGAGTAGAGCTTGGCATACCAGGGATTCTGAGGTAGCAAGATCTACCGTATCTATTGGCATGACTGCAGAGCAGAGGCGTAGACAAGAGAAACATGATCAAGATATGGAACAAATGAAAACGCAGATGGATCTTCTTACCAAGTATTTATTATCAGGGAAGACCGAAAAAGTCAAAGCAGTTGCATCAAAAGGAAGAGACGAATCCGATTCAGAGGAAGAAGCCAACTACTTGAATAATCAGGGGGGTTTCCGAGGCAATACCCAAGGAAACCAAGGTCGGATCTATTATGATAAATCTGGATACAAGGACCGCGATCAAGGTAGTTAGAAAAACAATACCGATAGGAGTGGTTTGTATGTTCCTCCTGGAAGACGTGACGCGGCTGCATCTGGCTCTGGAAATATATCCATGGAAGATATGATGGCTAAGCTACTGAAAGGTGTAGAGGCAACCAACACAGGAGTAACTGAGGTAATAAATGATCTGTCCTCAATGAAGAAATTGGTTGACTCGCATTCCACTTCAATAAAACAGCTGGAGCAACAATTGAGCCAATTATCTGCGGCATTCAACAAAAGAAAGGCTGGAACACTACCCAACGATACGGTGTAAAACCCAAGGAACGACGGATCATGCATGACTATTACTACCCGGAGTAGTAAAGTGTTGGAAAATCCATCCAAGGACAAACAGGTGGTTGATGATATAGCGGATAATGTTATTGATGCAGAATGTGAAGAGGCCAAAGAAGCTAAAGAGTGTGTTCATGACGTCACCCCTAGACGTTTGCATCCTGAAAAGATTGATAGTTGGAAGCAAGGTAACAAGAAAGTGGTGGAGAAAAATATTCCCCTTCCACCACCACCTTTTCCTCAGAGACTGAAGAAGAAAGCTGACGATACCAGGTTCAATAAGTTTATGACTATGTTGAAGCAGCTAACTATTAATGTTCCTTTGGTCGAGGCACTGGAACAAATGCCTGGGTACGCAAAATTTATGACAGATCTTTTGACAAAGAAACGGGCAACAAGTTATGAGTTGACGAATACTGTTCATCATTGCAGTGCAATCACTACCAGATCCTTAGTATAGAAGAAGGAAGACCCTGGTGCTTTAACTATTCCTTGCACGGTTGGATCTATGAATTTTGCTAAGGCATTGTGCGATTTGGGAGCTAGCATCAATTTGATGCCACTATCAGTCTACAAAAAGTTGGGGTTGGGTGACCCTACACCAACCAATATGCGGCTTATGATGGTAGATAGGTTGGTAAAATGACCTGTGGGTATCTTGAATGATGTGTTGGTGGAGGTGTCAACCATCATTTTTCCTACAGACTTTGTGATTTTGGATTGCGAGGTGGATTCTGAAGTTCCCATAATCTTGGGACGTCCTTTCCTTGCAACAGGAAGTGTGCTTATTGACATGAGAGCTAATGAGCTTTTATTTCGGTTGAATGACGAAGTGGTCCTCTTTGATATATGCAAAGCAATGAAGCATCCCAGCGATATGAATGTGTTCTTCGTAGATGATGTTCATTATGAGGATAAGAAAGCATTATCTATAGAGAAACAGCGTACTGTTGAGCCATTGTCTGCTGCGCTGCTGAATGTTGAGCATGAGGACGATGAAGATTATAAAGAAACTATGTGTGCTCTAACAGAAATAGGGTCCTATTCTCATTCTCCTAAGCAGCCGGACCTTGATCTTAAGAATCAACCGTCACCAACAGCGAAGACATCCATTGAAGATCCCCCAGTGCTAGAATCGAAAGAGCTCCCCAATTATCTAAGGTATGCATTCTTGGGAAGTGGAAATACACTTCCGGTGAGTGTGGCGGATGATTTAAGTTAACAGCACGTAGAGGCTCTCATCTCTGCTCTGAAGAGATACAAGAGAGCTATGGGTTGGACTATTGATGATATAATTGGTATCCCTCCTGGGATATGTATGCACAAGAGTCATACCAAAGAAGATTGCATGCCTACAAGTAAGCATCAGCGTCGTCTGAATCCATTCAGAATATGATGCCCCATCTATCTCGATGAAGTCTAAGTAATTGAGATAGCTATGTCGTGCTATGACAATAAATCAAGCGCTTGGTGGGAGGCAACCCATCATTTTTAATTATTTTGTTTTCTTAAGATTTTGTCGAGCCACGACCAAAACTAAGGCGCTTGATGGGAGGCAACCCATCGTTCTAATCATTTTTGTTGTTTTTGAGTAAATGTAGGTGCAAGAGGTATAAAGGAGGAGATTGGTTTCAAATTTTGATTTGGAAGTATTGCATGTTGAAGGTGGTAAGTTAGGAATGAAAAAGCAAAAGGCTATGGGTTAGGCATTGCCTATGAAAATATAGGCAAAGAACAAGGCAAGGCCTATGTAAATCTAGGCCACGAACAAGGCATGGCCTATGCTATGGCCTAAGATCTCAGATTCTAGAGTGCCATAGCATAGGCGCCGCCTATGCTCAACAATGCCATAGCCTATGCAAAAACATTTTGTCTCTGAATCTAGTATGCCATGGCATAGGCGCCGCCTATGCCTAACAATGCCATAGCATAGGTGCCGCCTATGCCAAGCATAGACAAAGCATTAGGTGCCGCCTATGGTCACTTTTGGCCTCCAAATCCGATTCCAAATGGGTCAAAACCCGACCCAAGCTTGTCCTATAAATAGAACCTTAGTCTTAGAACAAAAATGCATTGCAAATTCAACCTAAGTTCCGCCTACCTCTCCAAAATCTCTCAAAAATTTTCCTTTTGCTCTTTTACTTTGCAAGAACATCTTCCGAGGCCCTCAACCAAGTAAGTACTTCTTTGTTCTTCTTTTATATTTCATAAGTACTACACTACTACGCCTATAATGAATTGTTAAATCTTGAAGTAGTATTGGTGATTTAAATGTGGTTGATTTGTTGTGATACATCTCGTTGAGTGAAAGAATACGTGTGGGTGTTCTTGATTTTGTTCCGACTTGTATTTGATTGTTATAGACTGTCATACTTTTGCGGAGTCGACATGGTGAAGTTAATTGCATAATATTCAAAATTGAATGCTTGAATGTTTGAATGACTCGTTCATCGAGATAAAGATCATGATTGAATACAAGCATGAGATGTTGTGATTATTTCTATGCCATAGCTTGATACGATCTCTATGTAGTAGTCTTGTTCAAAAAGTGCATTAATCCAAACATGAAAGTATGATCAAGATTACATGAAATAGAGTTGGAAAGGATAGTTAAGACGACATGAAAGTATGATTGTGCTGAACATATTGTTGGAACATAACGCCTAAACGTATATCAATGAAGTCTGAGTAATCGACAATGTTCACTTAATTAGTTTGTGCCAACAAATTAAGTGTGGGGTGGTGCCACTACTGTTTTTTTTGTCGACTGTATCTACCGAGATGAAGCTAACATGACTATCATTTTAATCTCAGGTACAATGGCACCAAAAGCACGCCAAGGAAAAGACAAAGTAACCACCTCACAGAAAGGCCAGAAAAGGGGAAGAAAAGAGCAAGATGAATCCTCCTTGATACAAATACCTCAACGCACTTTTGGATCAAGTGGGGTACAATTTGAGAAAACTCTGAGGATGACGACTCTGATGATGATTCTGAAACAGGGGGTATGACCCCAGAAATAGAAGAGGAGTTCGACTAATCAGGTTTTCCGTATTTATTTTCCACTGAGGGCAGTGTGTCCCGTCTAAGTGTGGGGTGCTGGTATTCGTATGCTGTACTTCTTTGCCTACATTTATTGACATATTTTTTTTGTTTGTTTTAATTAGTCGTAGATTTTTTTAGATTTTGATGCATGAAATTGTTCTGATAGGCGGCATGGTGTTATGACAAGAGTTTGTGCTAGAATCATTACTATTGAGACATTTAGGCTCTAAGTGTGACTCACTGTGTAATAATTGTGTGGTTTAATTCATTCATCTGTTGGGTCAAGAGTCTATACTGCTCCCAATAAAGTTGACCATGTGCCTTGTGTGTGTGAGGATATAGTATATTCTGTGTTGTGACTGATGCTAGAACTTGCCTGGTGTGTGTGTAAAGCGAAATAAAGAGTGTGAGTTTAGGAGATGATTTAGGCATTTCTTTGGCAGCCTGTGATTGTTTACTTTCTGTTTACCTACCCGTGGACATTATCCTAGTCAACCCTTTTGAGCCTTTAAGCCATTTTCTTTGACAGCCTCATATGCAGCCTAATCCATATTTTTAAGACCATAATTTGATTCAAATTCCTAAACGCTTTAAATTGTAAAGTCATGTGACAAAATAAAAGGAAATTGGGGGAGAGTGATGCCTTAAAGTGAATTGGTACTTGAATTTGTTATGAAAAAGAATGGCTATTATAGAGGTGTGTTATAAAAAAATAAAATAAAAAAATGAAAAATGAAAAATGAAATGAAAAAGAAAAATACAAAGTTGATTCTATTTAAAATTGAATAACAAAAGAGGCGAGAAGGGGTGGTAGATTAAAAGAAAGTAGAAAGGTCGTTTGAAAGAAAGTGTAAATGGCATAATGTGATGTATTAAAGCGTTTAGGAACATAGTCACTATTTCTGGCCAAAATAGTCCTACCTGTCCCTTAGCCTACATTACAACCTGTAAAGACCCATTTGATCCTAAGCTTAACATTCTGATATTAGTAGAGCATTACACTAAGGGCAAGCCTATGGTCATCAGTTGCAACATATAAATTCTTTGTGAGAGTAAGAGCAAGGATAATCTTATACCCATGTTTTGAAAAATGAAATACTTGCGAGTAATTATGGGTGATATATTGTGAGACACACATGGTTGATGAGTTTTGGGTAGTCTTGTATGATTCTTTGTGCCTTAACTTTTGAATACGAATTAACCATCATCACGAGTCTATGTTAGAGATTGAATTGTTTGTAATAGTGATTAGAAAACTACTCTTTGTTTATAATTATCGTGCCTGTCTTGATGAAAATTTTGTGTTGTTACTGTGAAACCCTAAGTAGATATTTAGATGGACATGATATTTTGTTCGAGGACGAACAAAGCTTTAAGTGTGGGGTGTTGATGATAGGTGTATTTACACGCCTAAAGTACTGTAATTTACCCATATTTTAGCTAAGTTTTGAGGAAAAAATATATAATTCATGCACTTTTGGTCCTTTTTCCTGTAAGTGAGCTAACAAACGTGATTAGCAAGTTTTCAGGTATAAATGATGCAGATTTCAGCATATTATGGATAACTTGACGCCCAAGGAAGATTCACGAAAGAAGGAAGGGAAAGCTTGGACGACAAGGACCAAAAGTGACGCATGGAATATCTTTCCCGGGCAAAAACAACATTTCCAAAGACTTTGGGGATCAACAGTAACTTATTAGGATTAGAATAATGATGCAGTAACCTAGTAGGACTAGGATAAGTAATGCAGTAGCTTAGTAGGAATAGGATATGGGTGTTATAAATACCCTATTTTGCTGAAGTTTTTATTATTCAAATTCTCATTAATCTTAATACAACTCTTTCAATTAATTACTTTCTCTTCATCTATTCAATTCTTAATTTCCACAACGAGAGAACCGCTATTATAAAAGGGAATTCACGCCTAACGCCATACCAAACCCTACTACACATGAGATCTTTATTTTGGTATAATGATAAAGTCTATTGTGATTTCCGTCGCACTCATGAATAGCTAAACTTCTCTGTTGGGGTTATGGAAGCCTTATGAGATACTATCTATTGCTATGAGTTTGTGAGTTCGTGACTCGTATGGTGCTTATATCATTATTCTCTTCATCTTAATGCAAATTCTTGTGGTTGCAAACGCATAGAATACGCCAGTATAGCATTAACTTGTTCGAAAGAAAAGTTATATGTCTGGAAAAGAGATAATGTCAAGGTAATAGGGCACCAACCCCTGTTAAAAAGTTAGTGCCGTAACTGGATTAACCTCTTGGAGAGTTCGTACCGTTAGACACGCTTTAAGCTTGAAAGAGTTAAAGTGAAATAATCCTTGATGGTCGAAAGACGCCTGGATTTACCATAGAATACAACTCTCTATAAGCACATGCATGTCTGAATTCCGCATAACTCATAGCCAATAGAGACGTATAACTCATAAGGTGGACATAACCCCAACTCTCAATTCTCATTGGTTAAACATCTTACTAAATATTCTTTCTTTTTACTTTGCTATTTTTTTGTTTTTACTCTATTATTTTGTTTACAGTATTGCACGCTACAAAATCCCCCCTTTTTCCAGACTTTCACCAAAAGTCTAATAATCTTTGCTTACTTAGTGACCAAGTATTCTCTGTGGGATCGATACCCAACCCAGTTGGGTTCTATATTTGACAACGACCGCTTACACTCTTACGAGAGCTGTAGTTTGAGTGTTATCAGTGCACACATCTCTCTCTGGGGAGCATATCTATAATCTTTCCAAAAGTAAGGTCCATCACGATATGAAAATGGATCATCAAGATAATATTTCCAACCACCAAGTTCATGTTCATTCCACGATGCCATAGTAATAAGTAAACTAAAATAAAAATCTACCTAACACAAGAAATAAAAGAAAACTAAAAAAAATATTTCCAAGTTTGAATTCAAGAAATTAGGCTAAAATTCCAAACCAACTCAATACGCCAAATTCGATCCCCGACAACGGTGCCAATTTTGATAACGCTCAACTTACACGTTAATTTAGTGCAAGGCGGTTATCGTCAATATATTTACCCAACTTTTGGAGTCAGGTTCGAATCCACAGGGAACAATATGAGTGGAGATTAAACTAATTTGAAACTATACCTACAAGTTGAATTCAAAAAGATGATACGAAAAGATAAAATGGGGGTTTTGGAGATTAGCAAATAATTGTTGGTCACTTTACTTTCAGTGTTTGTAATCAAGAGTTTATGGAAAACCAGAGTTATGTTCACTATGGGTTTTGGTACTTGACAGATGCTAATAGTGATTTATGATTCTCACGATAGGTAGGAACAACAGATTGTCTTTATTGAAGTTATGCCTAAATGTCTCTCGACCTACTTAAGCATTTAATTACCTAATCCTCTCAGACTTAGGGAATTTATATTCACCGACCAGACTTTACCTCAGGTTAATTAACCTTGTTACAACATCAATTATTAAATGGAAGGTTGGTAGCTTCCAAGTCCCTGTCAATAATTCACTTCCTACTATAGTTGATTTCTTATCTCAAGAAAATCAAAGTAGGTGCTATCTATAGTTTGCAACCAATAGACAATAATTAAAACCTTGGAATTATCAAGGAGTCCTATTACCTTTAGATTCTTGAACACTTAGCAACTTACCAAGACCTAACCCATAGATCCCATAATTCGGGTTAAAGAGATTTAGCCACTATAATGTAATAAGCGAAACAATTAGATGTATTCATAATTTGAAAGATGAACTTACCACAAGATGAATAATAACTAGTGATTCTTAGATTATTTCACAATAGAAATCCCAAAATATTGATGAAAATCTCTTCAAAGTTAACTATTTTTCAAGCCAAGAAAGTAGAGAGAAAAGTAACAATATACGTGTGTCCCAAAATAGGTTCCCCTCCCCTAGAAAACCAAACAATGCTTTAAATAGTTCACCCTAATTATGGAAAAAAAATCATAGAGTTCATCAATTTCTCAGATTAAATGACGACATTAGTGACACCTTATCAATAGTCTAACGATTTATCACAAATGTCGTCAGCTCCTTCTTTAGTTTTAGCACTTTCTGCTTAAGGTTGACGATGAAACCTGATGACTTATTAACTCTTTGATGACTTATCAGGGAATGTCGTCACAACTTTCAGCTGAGGTCCATTCTCTATCTAAGGCTAACGGTATCTCTGATAACTTATCACATGAATGACAACTTATCAGGAATATCATCAGACAAACTTCTCTTTTATTTTCTTTAGATTTCAACTCTTTTGTTTCCATCCTTGTTGGTTCTCTTACATCTTGGCTTCTGCTACAAAATCAAAGATAGAACAATCAAAAACGATAAAAGTTTCTTAAGACTTTGCAATTATACTCAGTTAAAAGCCTCAAATGTGTTAGCATCTGCTCGCACATCAAATATTAGCGTGGCACGCCATTATCAGTGAGGGTAGCCTCTAGGCCTCACCAACATCATAGAGGTTATCCTTCTGACATTACCTAATCACGAATGCTTATTGCCTTAAGGTCGTAAAATGACCCCGGACCCCTTATAAAAGATATAAAACTTTTTTAAAACACCCTTTTAACATTCCTAAACATAATTCAAGTCAAAAATTGATATTTTGCATTCAGGATAGTTAAAAATATAATGATCAAAATTTTAAGGGGTCTTACATTATCTCCTCCGTAGGATCATTAATCCTTTAATGATTAATTAGGAAACTTTTAGCACGGCAATAACAAGAATACATCAAAAGGAAATAACAAATTTGAATTGCAACAAGAGGGAAACGAGACTCATTCCTTACACACTCTCATCCAACACGGGGAACAAGAATGGAGACTTGGACTTTATTTCTTCCTCAACTTCCTATGTAGAATCTTATACCGTTTGATTTCTGCAAAGAACCTTAACTGAGGCTACATCCTTTGTCCTCAACCGACAAACTTACCTATCCAATATTTCAATCGGGCTTTCTCATAAGAAAAGGAATCTGCAACCCCAACATCCTTAACATGCACTATCAAGAAAGGACCACCCACACACTTTTTAGCATAAACACTTAAAAATAGGATGAATCAAATCTAAATTTATAGGAAAATCTAACTCATACATGTAATGACCCGTATTTTAGGTTTGAATGTAAACCGTCATTCCTACGCATAAATGATCCAAAAGCCATAAATCCTATGAAAATTTAGTATATTAATCAATTATGTAGTGTGGGAATCTAGTTGATAATGAATTGCGATCATAGAGGTCCCGCAACCTAAGGACGAGTTGGAAGCTTTTCTATCATTCGAGTTTTAGTGAGCGTCGAAACTTGGGTAAACTTCAATTGACCATAACTTTTGGTATATAATGAATTAGAGGGACTACTATATATTAAATGAAATTTCTTCAACATAGCTTTCCAGCGACACCAATTTTGCATTAATCTGTTACCTGAGTGAAAAGTTATGACATTTTTTAACAGAGGCAGTAAGGGTGTGTGATTGGCAATGCACCACCAAACCAAACTTGGGGGATTGGCAATGCGACTTAAAGCCTAACTTGTGCGAATGATGGGGTATCGCCTAAGCTATAGCCAAGTGCCCAAAACACTCCAATTTGACTTATATCAAGGGTGTTTAAGTTATTTCACACTCCTAAACCGTCCCTAAACTTCTATAGACAAAATTGGGGTCATTATTAACGTTTTAACTCTCTTAAATCATAAGTTCAGTATCTAAGAACACAAGAGGAGAAAACAACTAGTGTTTGGGCAATCAAACTTAAAGGTCCAATCTTTTCAAAATTTCTTCGTGAATTCCTCATAACTAAGGTATGTAGTGTTTTTCTAAACTACATCGGCATAAGAAAATTTTTTCAACAATATTTAAACATTTTGAAATCATGAGTTTTTGAAGGGGTTTTCAAATTTATGTTACAATTTTGCTTTATGAATTCTTTAATGATATTATTATTTTGGTTTTGAGGCCTTTCCACCAAATTTGATTTATAATCATGTATAAGTATATATATGTATGATTTTGATGAGGTTTAATGATGAATTGAGAGCATGAACTATTATAAATCCCTCTTTTGTTTACAAGATTCTTGGTTTTGTAAGTTATGATTTATTCAAATTGCATTGTTAGAAGAATGATTCAAATGTCTTGATTTTTATTTATGATTGTATTATGGATTTGATTCAAAGAGAGGGTGTTTTACTTTATGTTAAAGGTTAAAGATGTTTAATAAGAAGATTGTATGTTTTGTCACAAATTTCATGAACACCACATGTTAGTTGAAATGCTGATAAATGTTTTGAAGTCTGAATCCTCTTGAGTTATTTGAAGTATGGTGGTCCAAAATTTATGTTTTGAAAGAAGAGACTATGATATGATATTTTATGGCTCAGAAACACAACATTCAAGTCTTGGTATGAAGATACCAAATTAGATAAGGCCATGATAAACTCAGAACAGAATACAAATTTCAGTTCAGAATTCAGATTTTGAATCCAGATAGATGCATGTTTACAACAGGTTAAAAATGGGCACTAAAAGAGTTAGGTGGTTACCCTAAGTAGGTGTGGGTCATACGATTAACTTTCAAAAACTGTGTTTTGCCGATACGGGTTTATTATTTCCCCAAGAGGCATTATACGCTAGCCTAGTGCCCTGTGGCATATCAGATTCAACTACTTCAACCCTTGCGACAAACTTGGGTCGGGGGCTTGGCTGTCAAATTAATAGCGGATATCATATTTCCCGTGGGAAACTTTTAGATATGTAGGGTGTACCACTTAGCTCAGAAGTAATACAAAGAATAGAATTGCATTGACAAGATTGTTTTAAGATTATTTGAGATTGCCTATGTATTTTTATACTATTCATGCATAATATTTTTATGACTTTCTCTCACCTATGTTCTATATGTATAAATTCAATATTTTGGATTGCTCTACATACCAGTACAATTGTATTGACCCCCTAATTTCAGGGTCTGAGGCTTAGTCCAGAGGTTCTGCTAAGCGGTAGAGTTATCAGAAAGAACTGTGCAGTTGGTGAGCCTTCTTTATTTTAGAAGGCCTATTTCTTTTTTGTATATTGTTGTTTAATTTGGTTTGGGCTCGATTGGGGCCTTGTCCTAGTTTCAGACAATTATTAATTTTAGTTGTACTAGAGATTTCGCAGACGGAAACAAATGTAGTCTAGATGTTGATGGTTTTCTTTCCATATTGATAAACCAAACTCAATCCATAACCATGATTCCATTTGTTTATTTTTGCAGTTCTCTTATATTATTATGAATATTGTGAATAATTACAAGATACAAAAGGGCGCCTAGGCCTTCATGGTTTGGAATGCTCGTCACGGAAAGGACCCTGATTTGGGTCATGACAAATTTGGTATTAGAGCATGGTTTATGGTCCCATCATTTCTGCAAAATCGCATCGGGTAGAGTCCTATTTATGGGTATGTAGCACACCACACTTATAAGCAGGAGGCTACAAGGCATTTAGGAATGTTTCTCTTTCTTCATCATGGTCCCAGTATGTCTGCAAAATCGCTTCAGGTAGAGTCCTATTTATGGGAGTGTAGCGCACCAAACTTATAAGCAGGAGGCTACAAGGCGTTTAGGAATATTTCTCTCTCTTCATGTTCTAGTTTGTTCTATGGTGTCATCCATACAAAATTAAAGTTATCCCAATTCTTTCCTTACTCTGATATTCTTAGATATGTCTCATTGTTGAGGTGATTCAAGTGCATAAGCTTAGAATGTAAATGATGTGGTCTTTTCTGATTTAGTCATAAACGACTATGAAATTGCATAAGGACTTGAGAGTAGTCCATGAGTGCTATAAATTGTATTGATTCAAGATTATACCTTTATCTACATCAATCGTGTGTTTGAGCCTGAGGTATGAAGTGTATTTAGTACCTTTTAAATTTCTTATTGCAGATGTCATGCATAAAGGGAATGATGTGTAGTAGAATGTTGGAACTGTATTTCCACCCGGGTAGTAGTGTATGTTAAAGTGTCATGACCTATTGATAGTGAGATGATCCAGAAATTAGTGATATGAAGTCACAAGCTTAAGAGTCTGAATGAGGGGGGACTTTTGCCGACAGAAGTTAGTTTAGTTGCATAACTGTGGATTGAGGAGTGGTTTGCCATTTAATAGTGATAGACTAATGTGGTAGTAATAATTGTAGATTGTATGGTAGTCTGCGGGGGAAGTGTTTGGCTTTGATTATTATTTATTCAAAAATAGAAAAGGAGCCAAGAGTGGATGGTTATGGTGGTTATAGAAATCTCTTATAGGCTGTGAATGAAAATGGTTAGATTAGCCAATAAGTTATAGGTATAAAATCATTGTTGTATATAGATTAGGAAGGTAGTTTAAATGTATACTTAGGTAAGTGATTATGATGTGAGAAAGTAGCATATGTAGATACGATCGTATTGAGATATAATATAAGATTAAGGTTGACCATGTCTAGTATGTGACTTTACCCATTGATCTTCTTTTATTTAGTGGTTTTAAACTAGTACTACTTGTGAGAAGGTATGTAGTAGATTTTGAGGTGTAGTAGGGATGTCATGGAAGAGGTTTGATTATAGGTAGTATCTAGATAAAATGAAGTGTTTGGGTTGAATTTCCCAGTTTGATGGACTAGTATAAGATGTTGCATGTTTCATCGGTGGTATATGATTGTTGCTAGACTATAGGCTTAGACTTTAGATATAGAATAGGGTGGTAAGAATAATAGCTTAAGATCAGTGATGTATGTTTTGTGGGAATGAATTAGTAGGCTTGATGTGATTGTAAAAGGGCCTAGGTTGATAATTTATAAAAAATTAAGTGGTATTGTGAGGTATATGAGTATATGAGGACTAGTGTTAAAATGATGAATTATGGGTGAGTCATTAAGTGTATAAGGGAGTAAGTATATAAGAATAAGTTGCCCCCTAGTAGTATGGCGTTAGGTAAGATTGTTTTGATATAAGTTACGTGATTAACAGTCTCATGTTAGAAGGTTAAGTAGTGGAGAGTGGATTTTTATGTGATAAGGAGTGAGGATGTGTATGTTCTTGAAAATGCAAATTGTAGGTTAATGCTGATAGAGGATAGTGAAAAATTAAGAGAGCGTTCTTGGAAAGCAATGCCTTTAGAGTATACTTAAAAAGGGAAGGTTTGGGATTTACGTGTATAAGTGTTAAGAGTACCTAGTTTGTGTTCTTGAAATTATAGTATGGAGAAGTCTGGTGAGTTGTTGTACGGTGTTCGTTAGAGCTGAAAGGAAATATAGGTAGGCAGTATGAGCCTTGGGTATGGTTTTACAAATTTTGTTAAGTTATAAGTTATGTGATTAGAGGTGTAATGCGAGTATTTTAAGTAGTTGAACATAGAGTGCTAAGTTTTTAAAAGCATGGATGCCCATGCCCATAATAATGTTAGCCATAAGTTGGTGACTTTGGGGTTAGAAGAAGTTATGATTAGTATCCCTGAAAAGGGATGACCCTAAAAGAATTTAGTGTCTTCATATAAAATTCTTGAAGGAAGTTTGTGTTCGTGTGTATACTGATACCCCTTATTTTATGGAGAATTGTGGTTAAAGATTGATGAGAGGTTATGTTCTCAAATCTAGGATTGCGACTTTGATCTAAGGGGGAGATGGTGAGTTGAGGTAGTTTCCGAATTTTCTCATTATGGAAAGTTAGGAAAGATCATGATAAACCTATTCCTATTCAAGCATATTCTTCCTACTTCAGTTTAAGAGTTCATTCTACCAATGTCATATGTATTCAAGTCCTACCGATGTCTAAGGTTTGAGTTATCTGTATGAGTCAAGTCATGTTTTGACCTAAAAACTAGAAGCGATGATGTCTCGATAAATCCAATCTTTTATGTATTCAAGCTCTATGATATGATGCTCATGATCCAAAAAAAATAAATCCATGTCTCACCGCATGCTTGGTCCTAAGAAAACATGTTTCTGTATGACACATAATAATTTTATGACGGAATTAGCTAAAGCGATAAAGTTGTGCAAGATTATGACTATTTTAGCTTCAAAAATAGGAAACAATAGCTCCAAGTAAAAATCCTTGTTTCAATTGTTGACTTCATGAACTCTGTCTTTATCTTATACAACTCTTGATATGTGCACCTACGTTCCTCACCGTGGCCTGTCCTAAGAAATCACATTGTGTTGTGGTTATGCCGAATGACTCTTTACTTATGATCCAGACACTTGATATATGAAACATTTCGTGTCTATTCTATCGTATCTTCATTTCATGTCCCTCCTTGAGTAGTGAAATAAGTATAAGTTATGATTTAATAGTGTTACTTCCATTCAGGATGTTTATGCTCGGGTCACCCAATTACCCTTCGTATGTTAGTATAATGGTGGTTGTGGAAGCGTAGTAATGTTTCAGGTAGGGGAGTAAATGTTGTTGTAGGTGAAAAATTTCAGTGTGATTTCTTGAACTAAGGTTATAGGAGCAGGGGGAGAAAGAAGATGAATATTCCTTGCGTAAAATAGTTAGAAGGGAAGTAATGGGAAAATATTTATGAGAATAATTAAATTTGCTGGTCTTAGTGGAGAGATCCATGAAGTGGGGTGTAGTAGTGGTAGGCTTGAATTTTGTGATTGATGAAAACACAAACCAATGTACCATGTGTTAGTATATTTGCATTAAGACTTGTGGTTTTTGGATTATAGTGATGAGGTGAGGTAATTTCTTAATGTTATGTAGAGTACGGGGTCCCGTAGTTTAAGTTAGCATCTCTATCCTTTGAGCAAGGCTTCAACCTAGAAGTATTATATGGCGGGACACAAATTCTTATGGTTAGATGTGCTATGGGAGAATTGTAAGTTGGAAATGATAAAGTATGTTGATTGATGTTGGGGTATAGACAAGTAGTGTCTCTAAGTTTAAGTCTTTCCATTGTATCTTGTAAGATGGTGAATACTAATATTCATATGTTCCGTTAGAAGCTTATATACTCTATTGTACCAATCTTAATCTGTCCTAGGACTCTTAGGAAAAGTTATCTCTTACAATGTTTTGATCATGTGCCATAAAACACATGCCAAGATTCATGTTGACGTCAAGTTCAGCTATCTCGGGTTTTGTGCTTACCCATTTCCCTAGGGGTTATCATGAAGATCATATGATGTCTTTGATATTTTTTGTTGAGGAAAAATGTTCGAATCAATATTACACTCTTTATTCTATACTTTTAGAGCTTCTAGAATTCCCTACCCATCATTCAGGGATGAATGATCCCAAGGGGGAGATAATGTAATGACCCACATTTTGGTCTAGAATGTAAACCGTCATTCCTATGTGTAAATGTTCCAAAAGACATAAATCCTATGGAAATTTTTTGTTAATCAATTATGTAGTGTGGGAATCTAGTTGATCATGAATTGAGATAATAGAGGTCCCATAACCCAAGGACGAGTTGGAAGCTTTCCTATCGTTCGAATTTTAGTGAGCGTTGAAACTTGGGTAAACTTCAATCGACCATAACCTTTTTGTATATAATGAATTAGAGGGTATAATATATATCAAATGAATTTTCTTTGAAATATCTTTCCAACGATACCAATTTCGCATTAATCTGTTACCCGAGTGAAAAGTTCTGACATTTTTTTGCGAGAGGCAGTAAGGGTGTGTGATGGGCAATGTGAAGCCCAACCAAACTTGGGCAATTGGCAATGCGACGCAAATCTTAGATTGTGCAATTGACGGGGCGTCGCCTAAGACATAGCCAAGTGCCAAAAACACTCCGTTTTGACTTATATCAAGGGTGTTTAAATCATTTCACACTCCTAAACCGTCCCTAAACATCTATAGACGAAATTAGGGTCATTATTAACATTTTAACTCTCTTAAATCATAAGTTCATCATCTAAGAACACAAAAGGAGAAAATAACTAGAGTTTGGGCAGTCAAGATTAAAGGTCCAATCCTTTTGAAATTTCTTCGTGATTTCTTTGCAACTAAGGTACGCGGGGTTTTCCTGAACTACATTGGCATAAGAAAATTATTTCAACAACATTTAAACATTTTGAAATCATGAGTTTTTGAAGGGGTATTGTAATTTATATTATAATGTTGCTTTATGAATTCTTTAATGATATTATTATTTTGGTCTTGAGGCCTTTCCCCCAAATTTGATTTATAATCATGTATAAGTATATATATATGTATGTGTTTGATGATTTTGAATGATGAATTGAGATCTTGAACTATTAAAAATCCCTCTCTTGTTTACAAGCTTCTTGTTTTCGTATGTTATGATTTATTCGAAATGCATTGTTAGAAGCATGATTCAAATGTCTTGATTTTTGTTTATGAATAGATTATGGATTTGATTTGAAGAGAGGGTGTTTTACTTGGTGTTAAAGGTTAAAGATGTTTACTAAGAATATTGCATGTTTTTTCACAAATTTCATGACCACCATATGTTTGTTGAAATGCTAAAAAGAGTGATCTTTGCATAACTGATAAATGTTTTGAAGTCTAGATCCTCTTGAATTGTTTGAAGTATGGTGGTCCAAACTTTATGTTTTGAAAGAATAAACTATGATATGATATTTTATCACTCAAAAAAACAACTTGGAAGTCTTGGTATGACGATACCAAATTAAATAAGGACATGATAAACTCAGAACAGAATACAGATTCCAGTTCAGATTTCAGATTTTGAATTCAGACAGATGCATGTTTAGAACAGGTTATAAATGGGACTAAGAGAGTTAGGTGGTTACCCGAAGTAGGTGTGGGTCATAATATTCACTGCTCAAAACCCTATTTTTCCGGTACGGGTATATTATTTCCCCAAGAGGGATTATATGTTGGCCTAGTGCCCTCTGGCGTATCAGATTCAGATACTTCAACCCTTGCAGCAAACTTGGGTTGGGGACTTAACCATCGAGTTAATGGAGGATCCCATATTGACCATGGGAAACGTTCAGATATGTAGAGTGTACCACCTAGCTCAGAAGTAATACAAATCATAGAATTGCATTGATAAGATTATTTTAAGATCATTTGAGATTGCCCATGTATTTTTAAACTATTCATGCATAACGCTTTTATGACTTTCTCTCACCTATGTTCTATATGTATATATTCATTATTTTGGATTTCTTTGCATATCAGTATGATTGTATTGACCCCCTATATTTCAAGGTCTAAGACTCAGTCCAGAGGTCCTGCTAAGCCGTAGAGTTATCAGACAGAAGTGTGCAGTTGGTGAGCCTTCTTTATTTCATAAGGCCTATTTATTTTTGTACATTTTTGTTTAATTTGGTTTGGGCCCGACTGGGGGCCTTGTCCCAATTTCGTACAATTGTTAATTTTAGTTGTACTAGATATTTCGCAGACGGAAACAAATGTTGTCTAGATGTTGATAGTTTTCTTCCAATATTGATAAACTGAACTCAGTGCATGACCATGATTTTGTTTGTTTATTTCCATATTTCTCTTATATTATAGTGAATATTGTGCATGATTACCAGATATAGAAGGGCGCCTGGGCCTTCATGGTTCGGGATGCTCATCACGGTCAGGACCCCGATTTGGGTTGTGATAATACACAAAATTTCTAACTCTTCTTACAATTTGGTACGGTACAACATAACGGGTACTGAGGTTTCCCTTCTTCCCAAACCTCATGAATCTTTCCATAGGATACACCTACAAGAATACTGTTACGACCCGAGTCTAGCACCAAGTTATGACAACGATTCTTACGTTCATAAGTGACCACAATCTAATCCATGAGCTGGTACCTAATGTGAGCACCGAAGACAATGGAACTAATATAATATATACAGAAGATACGATGATAAAATATTGAAGCCCTGAATACTAAATATCTGTAAGTGACAAGTATGAAATGTCTATAACAACTGATAATACTGAACTGATGATTGGCTATCTAACTAATTGTCCGAAAACCTCTAAACATTCATGAGGAGTTGATGAGACAAGCCCCCAACTAACTTCGACTGTCTAAACATAAGAAAACACTGAAAACACTGATAAATAAATCATATCCTTGATGGATAAGGACTCACCACTGCGACCACTAAGTAACGTTGAGCTGTCTAAGAATGGTTGAGAAACTAAGCATCAAACGTATGTTATAAGACAACATAGCACAAAGAAAAGTATGCGATTAATACTTTGAATGTACTGATACGTGAGATAAGGACTGACTGAAATACATGAAATAACAAACAAAAATGCATGAACATGTAATATCTGAGAATGGAAGACCAAGCATAATCATGTTTTTGAGACAATCTATAATCTAAAAGACTGAAGTCCGTATAACTGAATAACTGAAAATCCATACACTTTGTCAAGCATACCTTAACTGATATACACTGAATACTGTACTGAAACTGTCATAGCTAGCTATAACCGACATGCCCCAATATGAACTATCGGGGTCCAACCTGTAACCCCAATTGGAAGGGTGCTGGTACCTTGCCAAGGGTACTAACATTGACTGACAATGTGAATCCACAAGGCTGAGCTGAAGTCTCCAAGTATGAGGGTGCCATATCTAACTGACGGGGGACCCCTCAAAATCTATGGTGGCATCATAGATCTGGAACCTAGGGGCTGCTACTAACGTCTCATGCCTAACTGAAGGGGAGACGACATACCTACATTCACTCAGTGCTAAGTATTACTCCCAACTGAATGACACTGATACTTGACTGAACTGAATTAATTTCAACTAAACATAACAACTGATATTACTCATCAAGTTTTGATCATCACAACTGACTAAATGATAATACTCATAGTTTAACTAAAATAAATTCTGAGATACTGAAATCGTGTAAAACAACTAAGTATCAGGTGTTCACAACCCACCAACACTGAAAGATCATAAAAACGATGATAAATCTTTTAAACTATAGTATGAGATTAAGGTTCAAAGACCCAAAATCATAGACATTTCATCAATATGTGAGAATCATGAACGTGAACATGAGAATGCATTAGATATAAGAAATCATCATGATTCACATGGCTAAACTCATAAAATGGGGAATTTAACATGAAATTCACTAAAACAAGGCATGGGAACTAAAATTTAAAGCATAAGGAAATCACATCTTTCATGGGATCATATATAGGCTGAACTGAATTTGTGTTACCGAGAAAAAACATGAATCAACCCATCTTGAACATGCAAAACACCATAGTAAAGAAAAATTCAATAATTTTGTTGAAGAGAAGGTTTTTTGGCTCCATGGGTGAAAGGAACCCATGGATGAACATCCCACATACCTTAACAATTGATTTCTTGAATGGGAAGCTTAATTGAGTTTTTGTTCTTGGGAAAAAATGAGGGTTTTTGGAAAGCAATTTGGGGTGGAAGAGGCACATAATGCATTTTTGGAAGCCCCAATTGGTGTTATGGACGAAATAGGATGAGGAAAAATGAGCCAAATGCCCCTTGGTCAATTATACAATGACACTATGTGAGATAGAGCCATGCGCCGCACCTCTCTCTCCACAAGAAAGAGAAACGTGCCTCAGAGCTTACACGAGTGGAGAGAGCAACGCATCGCGGAGCTCTTCACCATGAGAGAGAGCAACACGTCCTAGCTAAATTCCATTGCCTTATTGTTTTGTCTATCCAAATACGGCTCAAACCTCATCTGAAAATCCCAAAACTCACTTAAGGCATACCTTTAACCTTCCTAACCATGAATTAACTTAAAAACTAATGTTTTGGAGTTGGGAAGCCCAAACTAAAAATCCGCAAAGTTTAGGGGTCTTGAAAATGACTAAGTCCTCTAGCCACAATGACCAATATCGAATCATGATAATGAAACATACAACGCAACCCTGTCACAAAATCCATGTTCACCTCTTCCCATTTCAAAGTGGGGATACTAAACTCCTGCAATGAACCACTAGTCCTTTGGTGCTCAACCTTAACCTACTGACAATTTGGGCACTTAGCCACAAACTTTGCAATATCCCTCTTCATACCACTCAACTAATACATTTCCCACATATCTCAATACATCTTTATGTCTTTTGGATGGATCGAGTATCATGCACCATGCGCTTCCGCAAGTATTTGCTATATCAAACAATCAACACACGAAACTCATAACCTGCCTTGATAATGAAGCACACCATCTCCCCCATGGGAGAAAACATCTAATTTATGATCTATATCTGTCTTCTTCAACTCAGCCAAACTAGGATCCTTATCTTGCTTTTCTTTCACTCCAGCAACCATTGAAGATTCCAAACCATTTTGAACCCCTATGCTACCATCAGCTGAATCAACCAATCGAACACCCAATCTAGAAATCTAATAAACCTTATGATCTAACTTATTATATCATAATCTTTTAATGACTATATTGGCCTTGCCCGAATGATACAACACACTCATATTATAATCTTTTAACAACCACCTTCTCTATTAAAGGTTTAGATCTTTCTATGTGGTCACGTACTGTAAATTCTTATGGCCAGTGAACAAATCAACATGAACCCCATAAAGATAATGTCTCCAAATTTTCAAAAAGAAAACAACAACTACCAACTCAAGATCATGGGTAAGATAATTCTTCTCTTGAGGTTTAAGCTGTCTAGAGGCAAAGGCTATGACCTTGCCTCTCTGCACAAAACACAACTGATAACGCTTAACTTACACCTCAAATAACTGCAAGGTGGTCATTATCAATATATTTACCCAACTTCGAAGTCGAGGTCGAATCCACGAGGAACAATGTGATTGACGATCAAACTAATTTGAAAATACAGCTACAAGTTGAAATTAAGCAAATAATAGAAAAAGATAAAATTTGGGGTTTTTAAATGGTTAAACAAAAGTTGATAAACACTTTGATTTAACAATATTATGGGACACTAGAGTTATGGTTACCAAGATGCTTACATAAGTTGGGTTGTAAATCACTTTAGAGTTCCAATTTACACTTCAATTGCTAGAAGAGTTGAATCCTATTATTTACCCACTCGTCTCTCGACCTCAGTAGGTAGTGTATCCAATAATTCTCTCGAACATAAAGAATGTGTTTACTATTCAACTATGTTCTCATGTAGGCAAATCCGGCTAAGGCATTTGCCATTAAACTAAAGATTAAAATCTTTTGAGTCCATGTAAACTTTTTCTTTTCCCACATACACTTTCCTCTTGGACAAGTGATGTTCTTGGGCTCACCTTTCAAGTTGCAACTAAGAGAGATCGTTACATTGCTCGACAAGCACTTTTATCTCGGAAAAGTGATTGTTTCATTGAAGTAACCTAACAAACACTTTCCTCTCAGATAATTGATGTTTGTAGTGCTGACTCTATTAAGTTGCATCCAAGAAAGATCATTAAAATAAAGAAAGGTTTATACAACATCAATTTCTTATGGACATACATTAGATTCACAACCCAAATTAGTATTCACATCAAGGTTCCCATAACTCAAGTAAAGAAAATTAGCTATTCATGATACAAAGATCAACAATATGTATTGATTTCATAATCAAGAATAAGTAATAAATCATACCTACAATCAATCTTCAAATGGAAGATGTTTACAAGAATGTTAGGAACCCTCAATGAGAGGTTTCACTCCTTTTCCGCCCCTTTCAATAAAACCCTAAATGATACCATTTATACTAAAGCCTAGTTAAGGAAATAAAATAACAAATTTAATTAAATTCTCGGAATAGGTGACGCACTGGCTGACGCCACGTCAAGGGTTTGACGCCTTATCACGGATGGCGTCAGATTAGCTCCAGTTGTCTTCAAGTTCTGGCTACGGCTGACGATGACTCTGACGCCACGTCAAGGATCTGACGGCGTATCACCAACGTCGTCAGATGTCTTGTCCTATTGCTGATTTTCTGCTTAAGGTTGACGCCATTCTTGACGCCTTAGCATAACTTTGATGCCACGTCACCAACGTCGTCAGTACTTCTTCTCAGACTGCAACTCCCTGGTTAAGGCTGACGCCAATGTTGATATCCTATCACAAGGCTGGCGACTTATCACAGTTGTCGTTAGCCATGTTTTCAGCTCTTTTTGCTCAAATTTCAGCTCTTCTGCTCCATTGTTATTTATTTTCACACATCTTGACTTTTCTACAAAATCTTAAGAAATAACATCAAAAACACCAATAATTACTTAAGAACTTACAATTATTTCAAGTTAAAAAGTCCTAAATGTGCTACAAAAATCTAGCATATCAACACCCTCAACTTAAAACAATTGCTTGTCCTCAAGAAACTACATAACAACATACTACGATGCTTAACCAAGAGACACATAAGATACCTATCACAGTTGATTATAAAGTTTAGCTGAAAACTCATGCCACTGTCCACGTTCAATTACTTATAAATCCAATTGTACATATCAATGAAGATTAACAATGTGACCCAAAGGAATCAAGATATGACATCAATTCAACAACAATAACAATGCATATGTACAAGTTACACTGCCTAAAAAAGTAAAAAACTAGTAATGCAACCGATGTTCCCTTACAACAAAGAAGTCCCTCCTCACTCATATATGAACTCAAGCATGTTAATACGGGGACGGTCAAGAGACACTCACTCTCAGAAAGAAATTCCAATCAATGCCTGTCAAATACCATATGCTTGCCCTTATTTTCATTACCATGGTTTCCAGAAAGATAAATTAAGATCACTATAGGTATTTTCTTCGGCTTGTAATGTAGGCTAAGGGCTGGTATGATATTCAATGGAATTTAGAGTGACTAAGCCTCCTTGGCACTACTTTAACTTTTGGGGTTCACTTGTTAACCTTTTTCTTCTTTTTCACCTTTTCTTGATCAAACATTATTCAGGATGGATATGGCTTTTCTTTTTCATTCTTTTTCTTTTCTTATTCTTCTTCCACACCACCCAACTTTTTATTTTTTTCACTTATTCTTTTCTTTTTATTCTACCTTTCTTCATACCCAGTTTACATCATGAATCCCTATGATAGAAACCCTCAACTTAGGTTGTTTACCTAAGTCAAGGTGCATAGTGTCCAAGGAGGACCAGGGCCAAAATAGGTTCATTATGATCTAAACGGGAAGGTGATAAGTGTCATAGAAATAAATGGTCAATTCAGGCTCAAAATAGGGATCAAGAGATATCATGCATACAGGGAAGGTTATTTAGGCAAAAAAGTAACTTAAAAATCAAAACGGCTTATGGTCCTTTCCTAACCCCTATCTTTTAACCAAGGTAAGACTAACCGGGCAAGTTCTAGATTGAACAAACACAGGGAATTGAGTAAGATCTCACACACACATGGCACAATAGTACATCACAAGCTACTACCCATTCGGTTCATGCAATTGTTAGCAATGATTATCATGTCCCTAGTACTAATGCCATAAAAAGATTCACATTAGCTACATATAAATGCATATCACATAGTTATAAAATAGACCAACGGAGAGGTGTTTATCAGTCTTAAAAATCAATAAAAATAAGTCAACTGCTCTAGATACTTATTTTTCTCCAGTTAACCACAACACATCACCAAAAAAACATAATACGCCTAAACATGCCGGCTCTACTAGGAACAAGACTCAGGGGAAAAGAGGCACGACAACAAAAACCTCAAGAGGACATCAACACCCACAAGTAGCCTCACCCTCAACTTAAAATCATGTAATATCCCCAATGCGTCAACCAAACCGAGAGAGTTAGAAACATACCTATGACACCATGGATGCCGAGATCTGATGTCAATCACATAATATGAATACAAACAATAAAATACCTTGGGTTGCCTTCCAAGAAATGCCTAATTTAGTGTTGCAGCACGGCTCAGTTATCTTGACTACTCAAACATCATCAAGATACCTTGTTGATAATTATTTATGTGTCCACTTGGAGGATTAGAAACGTTGACCCAACTTTTGATCAATACATCTTCGAGGCGCATTGGGAAAACGTACGGATACAATGACACTTCCTTTATCTCGCCACTTTGATGAATTGAATCTCTTACCCAACTTCGTATAAAATTTTCGGATAGGCTCTTTGGTATTGATGAGAACATCAATAATACACTTGATGCACATTGAATTTTTCCTTTATTGACCTTCAAGTGGGAGGTTTTATTTTGCTCTTTTTGAATGACAAACTCCAAAATATAAGGATTATGTTCCTCATCCTCTAAACACCTTAGCTGCTTGGGTAGGTGGAATTCCATCTCATCCACCAAGCATAATGTTGAAAATGGTTCGAATGAGGTCTTCTCCTTAATTTTGGAGTTGCTTCCTTCTAGGCATCCTCACCCCGAATTGGGCTAGAGTCTTCAGAAGAGATTTGCTTGGTTTCTTCTTTTTCCTTAAGCACCATTTCCTCAATCTTGGCATCATCCCTGATGGTTTGTTCAGTTGGTTCAGAAATCATCAAGGGTTGCTCAACATCAAGCACAACATCGATATAGGATTCTTGTTCCTCATCTTCACACTTGTCCATTATGTTAAATGATTCCACAGACAAGATATCATCTAAACATAATGTGGAAAAGTTCTTTAAATGCTTGACTGCTATATCCATATCCTCAATCATTCTTCTTTCCTCGTTAATTTCCCTTATATCTTGATGCAAATTATGTATGATATCATTTGTTGTGTCCATATGATCCAACATTAGTTGGATAATAGCTTCAATGCCACCCTTTTCGGTGCTTTATTATTCTTGTGCTTGACTATAAGACCTGTCATACTCATAAGAAGAACTAGAACTTGGGTTAGCACAATAGGGGGAGGGGGCATTTGGGCAATCACTCCAATGTCCATCTTGACCACCACATAAAGAGCAATTATACTCCTGGTAGGATGGAGATGGTGCACAAATCTCTCTCCGGGGAGCAAATCTACAATCTTGCCAAAAGTTGGGTCCATCACAATATGGACATGGGTCATCCAGATAAGATTTCCAACCATCAAACTTACATTCATTCTATGATTCCATAGAAAGAAATAAACAAAAATAAAGAAAATCTACCTAACACAACAAACAAAGGAAATCACAAACAAATATTTACAAGTTTGAATTCAAGCAAGTAAGCTAAAATTCCAAACTAACTCAATACGCCAAATTGTTCCCCGACAACGACGCCATTTTTGATAACGCTCAACTTACACCTCAAATAAGTGTAAGGCGGTTGTCGTCAATATATTTACCCAACATCGGAGTCGGGGTCGAATCCACGAGGAACATTGTGACTGGCGATCAAACTAATTTGAAACTACAGCTACAAGTTAAATTTAAACAAATGATAGAAAAAGATAAAATTTGGGGGTTTTAAATGGTTAAACAATAGTTGATAAAAACTTCGATCTAATAATGTTATGGGACACTAGAGTTATGGTTACCAAGATGCTTACATAGGTTGGGTTGCAAATCACTTTAGAGTTTCAATTGACCCTTGAATTGCAAGAAGAGTTGAATCCTATTATTTATCCATTCGTCTATCGACCTCAGTGGGTAGTGTATCCATTAGTTCTCTCGAACTTAAAGGATGTGTTTGCTATTCAACTATGTTCTCATGTAGGAAAATCCATTTAAGGGATTTGCCATTAAACTAAAGATTAAAATCTTTTGAGTCCATGTAAACTCTTTCTTTTCCCACATACACTTTTCTCTCGGACAAGTGATGTTCTTGGGCTCAGCTTTCAGGTTGCAACTAAGAGAGATCGTTACATTGCTCCACAAGAACTTTCCTCTCAGACAAGTGATTATTTCATTGAAGTAACCTAACAAACACTTTCCTCTCAGACAAGTGATGTTTGTAGTGCTGACTCTATTAAGTTACAACCAAGAAAGATCATTAAAATAAAGAAAGGTTTACACAACATCAATTTCTTATGGACATACATTAGATTCACAACCCAAATTAGTATTCACATCATGGTTCCCATAACTCATTTAAAGAAAATTATCTATTCATGATACAAAGATCAACAATATGTATTGAATTCATAATCAAGAATAAGTAATAAATCATACCCACAATCAATCTTCAAATGGAAGATGTTTACAAGAATGTTAGGAACCCTCAATGAGAGGTTTCTCTTCTTTTCCGCCACCTTCAATAAAACCCTAAAAGATGCCATTTATGCTAAAGCCAAATTAAGGAAATAAATAACAAAATTAATAAAATTCTCGAAATAGGTAACGCCCTGGCTGACGCCACGTCAAGGGTCAGATGCCTTATCACGGATGGCGTCAGATTAGCTCTAGTTGTCTTCAAGTTCTGTCTACAGATGATGATGAATCTGACGCCGCGTCAAGGATCTGATGGTGTATCACCAACGTCGTTAGATGTCTTGTCCTATTACTTATTTTCTGCTTAAGGCTGACACCATTCTTGATGCCTTATCACAACTTTGACGCCACATCACTAACGTCGTCAGAACTGCTCCTCAGACTGCAACTCTCTGGTTAAGGATGATGCCAATGCTGATAGCCTATCACAAGCCAGACGACTTATCACGGTTGTCGTCAGCCATGTTTTCATCTCTTTTGACTCAAATTTCAGTTCTTCTGCTCCATTGTTATTTATTTCCATGCATCTTGACTTTCCTACAAAATCTTAAGAAATAACATCAAAAACACCAATAATTACTTAAGAACTTACAGTTATTTCAAGTTAAAAAGTCCTAAATGTTCTACAAAAATCTAGCACATCAACAACCAGGACCAACTCTGGAAGCATCATAATAAACTACAAACCCATTTGTTCTTTCTGGCAAAGTCATGACTGAAGCGGAAGTGATTCGAGTCTTCAACTCCTAAAAACTCTTCATGCAAGAATCTGACCACTGAAATTTGACTTTCTTATAGGTCAATCGAGACATGGGGGAATCAATAGAAGAGAACCCTTAAAAAAACTACTAATATCTGATGGAGAGATGGTTCTAGGCCAGTTTCTCACTACTTCAGTCTTTTGAGGGTAACCTTTAATGCCATCACCGAAAAAAATATGGCCAAGAAAAGCTACTGATCTTAGAAAAAATTTGCACTTATAGAACTTGGAGAAAAACTGAAGATCTCTACGGGTTTTCAATACAATTCTCAGATGGTCTGTATGATCATTCTCATTACGGTAATAAATAAGGATATCATCAATGAAGACTATACTAACATGTCCAAGTAATGCTCGAACACTCTGTTCATCAAGTCCATGAAAGCTACAGGGGATTTCGTTAGTCCAAAAGACATAACTAGGAATTCAAAGTGACCATATCGAGTTCTGAAAGTTGTCTTTAGAATGTCATATTCTCAGACTCTAAGTTGATGATAGCCGGATTTGAGGTCTATCTTAGAGAAATAACTGGCACCCTGAATTTGGTCAAACAAGTCATCAATTTTAGGAAGCGGATACTTATTCTTGATGGTGACTTTATTCAACTGATGGTAATCGATGCACATTCTGAGATAATCATCTTTCTTACACACGAACAAGTTTGGAGTGCCCCATGGAGAAATACTGGGCCTGATGAAACCCTTATCTTAGAGATTTTTTAACTGCTCTTTCAACTTCTTAAGCTCAACTGGAGCCATTCTATGATGTGGAATAAAAATAAGATGGGTATATAGAAGGAGATCTATTCCGAAGTCAATTTCCCTTTTAGGAGGAACTCCAGGAAGATCTTTAGGGAACACATTTGGAAATTCCCTTACTATTGAAACTGACTCGAGACTTAGAGTCTTATATGTTGAGTCTTTGACTCGAACAAAATGGTAAACTCACCCCTTAGACATCATCCTTCTTTCCTTAAGATAAGACACAATCTGACCCCTAAGCATAGAGGTACTACCCCTCCATTCAATAACTGGTTCATTGGGAAACTAAAACAGGATGACTTTATTTCTGCAATCAACTGAGGTAAGACATGAGTGGAGCCAATACATGTCGAGAATGACATCAAAATCAGTCATCTCTAACTCCAAAAGACCAACTGAAATGATTTTTTGAAATATTATAACACAAAATTTTTTGTATACCTGTCTCGGTATAATAAATTTACCCACTGGGTTAGTCACTTAGAAAGGCTCTACTAATGTTTTGAGACTGACACCAAAGTTGACGGCTATATAAGGGGTCACAGAGGAAAGTGAGGCTCCGAGGTCTAATACAACATAAATATGAAGATAAAAGACTTGTGACGTACTCGTAACCATATCAAGAGAACTTTTCTAATTGCAACGAGTATGGAGTACATACAACCAGTTCTAGCATTGCCAACTGGTTGATGTTAAAGTGGCGCCCTACAAAATTCGGCGACCTGCTGAGGCTGCTGAAAAATTAGTCTGACCCTACTGGTGATCATTTTTACCTTTCCACATAGCTAAAGGGAACTCTCTCATCCTGTGGCCTAGCTTACCACATAAAAAACACACATCATTACTAGCCCTATATTCAGTTGGATGATTCCTACCATACTTCTGACAAAGTGAATTAGTATGACCATTATTCACACTGCACTAGGATTTAGTGCCTCGTGCTCTATCCTGACTATCTTACCTTAACTTAGGCAATGGCACACTAGATGAATATAGAGCAGGGTCTAAAAATTTTTGACTGAACTAGGAATGGTTACCACCTTCTGGCCTTGGCTGAGTAAAGTTAAAACTACCTATTCTGACCCTCTTATTTTCTCTCTCCCTATCCTTACACTTCTTCTCCTCAATCTGCTAAGTATCAAATATAAGCCTCTACAGGTCTTTCTCTTTAATCAACATGGTAGACCTACACTCCTTATCATACTATCAGATACACCAGACACAAACTTACTTATTCTAAACCTATTATCTACCACCATAGCAGGAGCATACCTCGCCAACTGAGTGAACTTAAGTGAGTGCTCCTTTATGCTCATATTACCCTAATTTAAGTTAATAAACTATTGGACCTTATATTTCCTTAATTCTAATAGAAAGAACCTATCTAAGAAATCAATGGCAAACTCCTCCCATACTATAGGCCATGACTCAACACCTCGGTCCTCATTCCACTACTAAAACCAGGTGTGAGCTACATCCTGCAACTGATATGCAGCCAACTCTACACTCTCACTTGAAGTGACACCCATGATATCTGTCACTTTATGCACCATATCTTAAAAATACTATGAATTCTATTAAAACTTGGATTCTCAAAATAAAGGGGGATTCATTTGAGTAAAATCCTGAATCCTAACTGCGGTCGTATTTTCCACTGGATTTACTGGAGAAACAACTTGTTGGTTGTTCTGAGCAGCTACTAAATGGTCTAAGGGCGTGAAAGCAACCTAGAACTCGGCGTAGGAGACATGATCATTCAAGGAATCTTCCTAAATAGGTAAAGGTGCAGGCTGATCCCCATTACTTCTTCCATTATTTTTTCTGGTAGTCATTATCTGAAAACGGAATGAAGGATGAGTTAGAAAAGAGTTTTAATTGAGCTCATGCTCTTTCACACGACATGAACACTGAAATAAGGGAAACTTTCCTAAAGCATTTCATAGCCGCTTGTCCATAAGTGTGACATGCTTCACACCCATGCACAAGACTCTACTCAATGCAGATTTTAGACTCCCTAAGACACCTTAAAACCTTAGGCTCTGATACTAAGTTTTGTCACGACCCAAAGCTACCCCCTAGTTACTACAACGGTGCTTACAGTCATGAGTGACTACAAGCTAACCCATGAACTGGTACCTATTATGAGCACTAAATAAAATGGCACTGATGAAATATATGCGGAAGATAAGCTAATGAAATAATGAAAACCTGAATACTGAAAATCTAAATACTGAATATCTATAAGTGATAAGTGTAAAATGTCTATAATAACTGATACTACTGAACTAACTTACTAACTATCTAACTAATTGATTGAAATCTTCTAAGCATTCACGAGGTGTTGATGGGACAAGCCCCCAGCTAACTCTAACAATCTAAATATTAAAAATACGAAAATAACTGAGATAAATAAGTCATGTCCTTGATGGATAAGGACACGCCACTGCTACCACTGAGTAACACCGAGCTGTCTAAGAATGGTTGGGAAACTGAGCTTCCAAACCTATGCTATAAGACAACATAGCACAAAGAAAAGTATGTGATTAGTACTTCAAATGTACTGGTATGTGAGATAAGGACTAACTGAAATACATGAAATAACTGAGCAGAAATGCATAAACATGTTATATCTGAGCATGCAAGACCAAGAATAATCACGTTTCTAAGATAATCTGTAATCTATAAGACCGAAGTTTGTATAACTTAATAACTAGAAACTCATACACTTGGACAAGCAAACCTGAACTGTTATATAATGAATATTTTACTAAGACTGTAGGAGCTAGCTATAACCAACATGCCTTAATTTAAACTATAGGGGTCCAACCTATAACCCCAGTTGGAAGGGTGATGGTACCTTTCCAAGGGTAGTACCATTGACTAACAATGTGGATCCACAAGGCTGAGCTGAAGTCCCGATGGACGACGGTGTCATGCCTAACTGATGGGGGACCTATCAAAATCTATGGTGGTGCCTTAGGTCTGGAACCTAGGGACTACTACTAACATCTTATGCCTAACTGACATGGGAGATACCATCCCTACATTCACTCGGTGCTAAGTGTTACTCCCAACTGAATGACACTTATACTAGACTGAACTAAATTAATTTCAACTGAACATAACAACTGAAATTACTCATTAGGGTCTGATCATAACAACTGAATGAATGATAATACTCATGGTTTAATTGAAATTGTTTTTAAGATACTAAAATCATGTAAAATAACTAGGTATCGGGTGTTCACAACCCGTCAACACTGAAATATCATAAACACGATGATAAATCTTTGAAACTATAGTATGAGATTAAGGTTCAAAGACACAAAAGCATAGAAATTTCATCAACATATAAGAATCATGATCGTGAACATGGGAATGTGTTAAACATAGGAAACCAATATGAGTTACATGGATAAACCCATAAATTGGGGAATTTAACATATAATTCACTTAAACATGACATGGGGACTAAAGTTTAAAGCTTAAGGAAATCACATCTTTTATGGGATCATACGTAGGCTGAACTAAATTTGTGTTACCAAGAAAAAACCTGAATTAACCCATCCTGAACATATAAAATACCATAGTAAAGGAAAATTCCATAATTTTGTCTAAGAGAAGATTTTTGGGCTCCATGGGTGAAAGAAACCCATGGATAAACATCCTACATACCTTAACTGCTGATTTATTGAAGATTTTTTTAGATGGGTAGCTTGAACTCTTGATTTCTTGAGAATAAAGTTTGAATTTTTGTTCCTAGGGAAAATAAGGGTTTTCTGAGAGCAATTTGAGGTGGAAGAGGCACATAATGTCTTTTTGGAAGCCCCAAATTGTGTTATGGATGAAATAGTATGAGGAAAAATTACCCAAATTCAATTTGATAAAAGTATGTATTTGTCATGGGGTTTTTCCATAAGTTTGATTTACAATTTGTGAATATGTGATTTGAGTTCAAAAAGTAATTTATTAATGTAACTTGTGAATTCCGATCCCCATGATGAAATTTATGGTCTATGCAGGGCATGAATTATGAATTGTTTTTAGAGCATGAATTAAAAACTCCTTTTTTATTATGAGATTTATGTATAACCAATGTTGGGGTTGGTTTATGAATGATGATAATTCTCGAGTTTTAAATGCCTTTTTAACCATTATTCATTGTAGTTTGCACACTTTAAAAAGGGATATTTCTTATGCTTAAGGCTCTTGTGTATTAACTGAAAGAAATGCATGTGTTGAATAAATGAATTTTCCACCATGTGTTACGGATTTGTAAAGAGAGCATGTTGCATAAGTTTTTATGTGCTTCTGAAATAAGAACTCTTTTGTGATGTTTAGATTCTTTGAGTGGTCATTAATGAGCTTTTAAGTAAGAAGGGCTATGGATATGATGTGGTATGAAATGAATGACTTGCAAGTCTAGGTATGACGATACCCGGTGATGATATGCCCTTAATAAAAAAACATTGAATATTTTATAAGCATGAAGCATGGTTTTGAATAACTAAAAATGGGCTTAAAGAGAGTTATATAGTTACCCGAAGAAGATATTTGAGTGTAAGGGCTCTTTGCTGGAAATTGAGTTTTATTGACTTGGGAGACATAATTGACTATGCACAATGTATTCTTGCCCCTGGAGCAATATTATACTTGAATAGTATTTATGACTTGAATCCTTGTAGAAAACTTGGATTGAGGGATTATACACCGAGTCAAGAGTGGATTCCATAGAGCCCGTGGGATGGTAGAAATATAGGGTGTACCATCTAGCTCAAAAGTAAAATGAAGAGTTGAGTCATCATTATAAAAAAGTATTTCAAATTGATTTGGTGTTAGAATGTAAGGGGGCAATGCTGAACAAGGACATGGATATCTCCAGGATATCCATACATATGCAATAGGTAGAAGAGAAGAAGAAGAGACAAACATAGGTAAGGGAAACATAATGACAGGCTAAGAGATATAGGTCTATAGATCAGAATGTTAGTCAGCATTAAGGTGACAATTAGGATAAGAAATGGTCCAAGATGAAATTTTGTAGCAATGATTAGTCCTCATCTAGTACACCTATACCCAGGCCTATAGGGGAGGATCAGTTTCAGTTAGAGGATAGGCCCAAATATCAGGGTACCCATTCCCATGGGAGTGTAGCCCATCCGTTCAGGATATACCCCCATCGTGACAACTACGGGAGGAATTATCCTGGGAGGTGAAACTACGTTGAGTGTTTTTGTTATACTTTTTGTTATCCAGGCCATCTCAAGAGGGAATAAACCTCATCTAAGGTCCATGTAGGAGGTTTTAAGTCCATAAAAAATTCCACAACCCCTCTACCTAAGGGTACTATTTCTGCTATTGGAGGTGAATGCAACCGGTTGTATACTTTGTCTACCCGTCAGGATTCAGAGGCTTCACCAGATGTTATTATGGGTATGTTACAGATTTTATCCCATGATATATATGTGCTACTAGATCAAGGGTTTACCTTTTCTTATGTGACCTCTTACATGGTAGTTTGTTTTGGTTTTGAGCCTAAAGATATTTTAGAACCTTTCTCTATTTCCACCCTTTATGGTGATTCTATTTGGGCTAAGAGAGATCATAGAAATTGTTTGGTGTCTATTTCTCATCGTGATACTATGACTAATATTGTAAAACTAGACATGATTGATTGTGATGCTACTTTTGGAATGGATTGGATCTATTCATGTTTTGATATATTAGATTGTAGAACTAGAAAGGTCACCTTCTCTTTTCCTAGTAAGTCTGTGATAGAGTGGGAGGGATAATCTTTTGCTCCTAGGGGAAATTAATATCTTATCTTAGAGCCCATAAGCTTATATCTAAGGGTTGTTTGTATCATCTTGTTTAGGTCAGAGATTGTAGCACTGAAAGTCCTTCCCTCCAGTCTGTTCTGGTAGTTAATGAATTTCCAAAAGTCATTTCTAATGAAATCCCTAGGATACCACCAGATAGGGATATAGATTTTGGCATTGACCTATTGCTAGACACTCAGCCTATTTCTATACTACCATACAGAGTGGTTCATGCAAAATTGAATGAGTTAAAAGAACAGTTAAAGGATCTTCTTAAAAAGGCTGTATTCTTCCAAGTGTCTCTCCCTAGGGTGATCCATTGCTTTTATTTTGTAATAAAAACGTCTCCCTTCGTATGTGCATAGACTTCCATCAGCTGAACAAAGTCACTGTTAAAATCAAATACCTTTTTGATGTTGGGTGTATTTATGCATTCTAGCCTATTTAGCCTTGTTTTGAGGATGATTCATATGATTAATGGCTTGACAATGATATAAATTAGAATTTTGTGTCCAAATGTGTGTTAATATTTAATGGTGGTTTCACAAGAGTTTTGATTCAAATTGATCAATTAGAAGTCAACCGAGAAAACTAGTGTAACTACCATAAGCTAGGTATTTTTCTAGTCTATTGTGTTGGGTTCTAATGTGTTTTAATTAGTTATGAAGGTTGTTATTATATATTTGTATGTGAAAAAACTTGTTTATAAGGATCACGGGTCAATTGGATTAATCCAAGGGTCAAAACAATGAGTTAAAGCTCAATATGAATTTAGCCTATGTTGAGCTCTTGTTTCTAGTTCACCGTTGGAGATGTTGTGTTGTTTTGAGCTCTAAATTGTTGTTTTTAATGATATATGATGCTTATTTAATGGATTATTATTCTATAATAAGGATATACAAGCTTTAGATCAAGTTTTAACAACTCAAAAAGGCTAGAAAATGACTATGGAAGTACAAGACGCAAGCTGAATGCAATTTGGACCCCTGAAATGTTTTGGGCGCGTGTGGATTGTGATATTTGGACAATGGGTGCGTAATTCACACCATTGGATTCATAAGGGTCCCAAATGGTGAAACACCACATATCGGAGTCGTGTAAATTTGTTATTGTCCAAAAACAGTAGCTCAATGCGATAACAATGCTTAGCGCAGAGGACCAAAATTGGGAGAAAAGTGGCCAGTGATGGCATTTGACACTATGGCGCAATGCGTAGAGGACCAAAATGGGGATAATTCTATAAATCTGAAGTAAAAAGTCGTGTAAACCTAATCCAAGTGGGGTGATGACTTGTAAACTATAAATATAACGTCCCAAACTCCGTTTTAAACATCTTAGAACCCCCAGATCGCTCGGAACAAATTTGGAGGCTACCACTTCTTTTTAGTTTTTTATTTCATTAATTTATATTTATTTATGGTTTTAATCATTCATACAATTATTTGGATGTTGATTATGGCTATGAATGGCTAAAAACTCTCTTTCCGGGGTTAAAGCCAAGAACATGAATACGATTGTTTTGAATTAAGTTCGTTTGATTTTCTTATCATTATTGGTTGTTCGTTTATTCATGTTTTAATTTTTTTATGGATTGATCACCTGTAAAATTCATATATTATTGAACTTTTGATCTCGGTAGAGGGAATAGGGAGATAAAATATGGGAATAAACAAAGTATGGGTTTTTATTCTTTTATGAAATAATGAATTGAACTTAGCAAATAGGACAGAGTTGTACTTAGATGCCTTACTTTATTCAAACGTAGGATGATAGCTTTAAAATACTTAATTGAATTATTACATCACCTTTTAACGATGTAGTTGTAATTTCAATATTAGGTAAAAGATTAGAGGCCGAGAGACCATGATCATGCAACTAACCATATGAATCAACAACCAAGATAAGCAAGTTAACGAATGAAGTTCAATAACATAGTATGATTGTTCAAAGTTCTTTAACCCTGGGTTTTCTCCTATTGATTGTTCCAACACTTTTATTTATGCCTTTTTTAATTTAATTCCAAGTTATAATTTCAAAACTGTCTTTTTGGTTATGCTTGCATCAATTAAATCTAAATTCTGAACTAGAATAGAATAGTTGTTAGATCAAGTCTCTGTGGGATCGATACTTGACTTTCATTAGGCCATTTTACTACTTGATAAGACCACGTACACTTGTGTGTGTGCTTGGAAGCTGTCAAGTTTTTGGCACCATTTCTGGGGACTTGAAATTTGGCAATTGTTTATGTTAGTTTTATTTTATGATTTATTTGGTGTTTTTATGCTTGGTCTTGGTTTTGTTTCTGTAGGAAATAGGTTTTCAAAGAAGTAAGCTAGCAAGGTATCAGGAGTTGGTTGAACAAAACCTATTACCCGAGCAACTTTACCATCAACGATGGAGAGAAACAATCCTTCTCCCTCATATTTCTCAAATCGCAGAAAGCCAAGAAAATCCTGCAGCTATGGCTGAAGAACAAGCAACACGTAGGACAGTTCGGGAAAGAGCAATCCTACTCCCAACAAATCTGACCTCACCTTTTAAAAAACCATCTACTGGAGGGAGGTTTGAGGTAAAAAACAATATGGTACAACAGTTGATAAGAAGTGGATAGTTCACCAAGCTGGCACATGAAGATCCACAAGTCCACTTGCAGAATTTCATTGAGCTCACTGTCATATTTATTTTGACAGATATGAATACTGATTACGTGAGGATGATACTCTTCCCTTATTCACTTATTGGGAAATCTTGGGAAAGCTAAAAAGTGGTTGAATTCTGAGCCAGCGAATTAAATCACATCATGGGACAGCTTGGCTAAAAAGTTCCTCAGCAGATTCATCCCGTCTGGCAAGACTGTGAAACTTCGTCGTGAGATAGTGAGATCTAAATAAAGGACAGAAGAGAACCTCTATTATGCTTGGGAACGGTTTAAGGCACTTCTTCGGGATTGTCCACATCACCAACAGTCCAATGAGGTACTTGCTCATACTTTTGTAGAAACACCTGATCACAATATAAAGATTTTGCTAGATTCAGCCGTAGTTGGTCAAGCATTGGAGCTAAATTTTGATGAGCTGTACACCTTATTGAACCATATCATACAAGAAAATCCAGAGTGGCATGATGATTCTAGGAGTGCCACAAATAAAGTTGCAAGTTTGTTGGAGTTAGACTAATACACCACTTTATTAGATCAGGTTACGACATTGCAAAATATGATAAACACTTAGTTCAGTAGCCTAAAATTAGGAGCGTCGCAGCCTACTGTAGCAGTAAATACAGTTCCACAAACTGCAGGTTGGTGTGAAATTTGCGAGAATAGTAACTATTCTGCGACTATGTATGCTTTAAATACAAAATCAATAATGTATGTGGGCAATGCATAATAACCAAATTATGGTAATGCCTACAACATAAAGTGGTAGACTCAGCCTTGGAGCGCAAACAATAACAAATTTCACAGCCACAAACCCAAACTAATCAGTCAACTAGAAATATAGAAGAGATGTTGAAGCAACTTTTAGATAATAAAGCACAGTTGACTGCGGACATGAAAAATCAGTAAGCGGCCCCAAGAAGTTTAGAGTTGCAGTTGGAGCAATTATCACAAGAATGAATACTAGACCATAAGGTCATTTGTCAGCAGATACAAAAAATCCAAAGCAGTTTATGGTACTTACTTTAAGAAATGGAAAAGAGCTTCAAGGAGAACCTCCCAAGGAAACAAATGAGGTAGATGATGATGTGGTGACCCAACAGGTAAATGACAGAGTTACTAAAAATTCAAGAAAGTCTGAGTACTTCAAAGAAAAGGTTGTTGAACTAGAAGTGAAGAAGACATTGCCACTACCTTTCCCTCAGAGGTAAATTAAATCGAAGGAGTAAGAAATGTTTAAGAAGTTCTTTGACACGTTCAGAGAGCTTACATTAACTAACCGTTGTTAGATATTTTACAGGGTATGCCTAAGTACCCTTGATGGTTTGGGATGGCCGTCGTGGTCAGGGCCTCAGTTTGGGTTGCGACATTACCCAAACTAGATGATACAGACATCCATTTGTAATCATTTTCTGAGATCTAAGATAATAGATAAACCTTTCTTTGAGTACTAAGGAACTCCCCTCCCATTCTAATACAAATTCACTATGAAAATGACAATTAACCTTTCGGATCCTACAATCCAGAGAAGGATAGTACAAATAAAGTCAATCCATCCCCAAGATAACATTAAAATTTACCATATCCAACTCTATCAAATCCACCAACATCTCCCTATGAAAGATGGACACCACACAACCCCTATATATTTTTCTAGCAACTATTGAATCACCCATCGAAGTAGAAATAAAAAAGTTGTCAAGAATATTTTCAAGACCAAAACCAAAATGCACAACCACATAAGAGGTCACATAAGATAGGGTAGAATCCGGATCAAGCAAACAATAAACATTATAGGAAAAGAGCTATGACACAACAGTAACAACATCTGGGGATGCCTCAAATTTATAACGAGTTGTAAGTTCATAGAGATAATTATAGCCAGTGCCAGTACAAGAAGTAGCGCCCTTTGGTGCAGGAGCTGAAGAAGTGGAAACCAAAACTTTATTAGCTATAGTGGAAACCCTGAATGAAGGACAATCTCGTTGTATATGACGAGGATGATCAAAATTAAAGCACCAATTTCTCCCCTCCTCATAATATCCACGACGAAGATTCCCACAAAAATGACAACAAAGATAAGATGGGGCTGACTGAGCTCCACTAGCCTGAGACTGCGTACCCTGTTCCTTAGGATCACTACTAACGTGAAAACAACAATAACCTGAAGGCTTATGATAAAGAGCACTAGCATACGAATGCGAATTTCCCCAATTCTTCTTCTTAGTCCACTATTTACCACCTCTCCTACTATTTTGCTGACCTTTACCCTGTTATGAATAGCTAAACTTCTTATTCTTCTTCTCTTCCATCACTACCTACTTTTTTTTCTCATCCTCCACCTGCTGCATATAAACCACCAGCTTGGAGATGTCCGTATCATTGTTCAACATCGCAGCCTGACACTCCAATACCAAATCACGAGACAACCCAAAAGAAAACTTCCTTATTTTGGATCTCATGTTAGCCACGAACTCTGGAGGATAATGGGATAACTACTGAAATTTCAGCGCATACTTTCTCACACTCATCTTTTCTTGCTTCAAGTTCACAAACTCTTCATCCTTAATGTTCCTTAACTTTTGAGGAAATAAGTGATCAATAAAGGCCCCTAAAAAGTCATCCCACATAGCCTGCTCAGCATCATCACCATTCAGATCTTTCTACTCCCCATACCTCTGATAAGCTACATCTTTTAACTGATACACAACAAACACTATACCCTTAGAATCAGTAGTATGCATCACCCTAAAAATATTCTTTATCTCTTCTATAAACCCTTGAGGATCCTCCTTAACCTTAGATCCTGTAAAGGTTGAGGGGATTCAACATCATAAACTAGCCAACCAGAGTGATCTCAGATGAATCAACAATATAACTAACATGATCATACGGTGCCACTAATTTAAAAAACATACAAATTAACTGCTGGAACTCTATATTAGAGATATATCCTGAGGCGACTGAGCATAAGTGTCACTAGACCGAGAAGCTCGAGGAGGACTAGTAAGGACCGTTAGAACCTTACGTAGAGTAGTACAATTAGGAGAAAGGACCCTAGATAGGGTATACACTTCAAAAATAGGGTGAGTCCCCTACACATTCTCCTCGGGTGGAACAGAGGTTCTAGTAGAGTTTCTATGACTGTTAGATCTTTGGGGAGACATGATCTGAAACACAATGAAGACAAGAGCTAAGAGAAGTTTCATAACACTAGACTCTATCTAGAAAGGAAAACATTCCTAAATGTCTCGTAGCCTCCCTCTTATAAGTGTGGCATGCTATCCATGAAAGGTACTCTACTCGATATGGTTTTGTGGAAACCCAATGACCCTAAAACATTCTTTGATACCAAAATTGTCACCACCTGAACCAGAGTCTAGTCATGACAGGAATCTCAAGACCACTATAGAACGGAGATCACCTCTTTATCCTAAAATCAAGAGCACAATAATCATAAAATAAAGCAGAAGCCAATCAAACTAATGATAATAGTAATAGGAATAGATGAATCAAATGATGGTTCAAAGAATTCAAATAAAAATACACCATACTTGTCCATAATAGCCTCTAAATCTAGAATAACAACGAAGTTGGAACATGCCCTCGATGATGATGACAAGAATATAATCCAATAGTACTAAGTCAATAAAAGAAATCAGTAAAATGACAGGGCCATCCAAAGGATGAAAGTTCACCAATTTACAGAAACTCAACGAATGCATTATGCCACCTAATGCTGCATATGCGGAACAAAAAATCTTACGAACCTTACATCATGAAATGATATAGCATCCAATGAAGGTCAGTGGGATAAGAACTAGCATGTAACTCAAATAGTAAGGATAAAGTAGTGCAATTACCAAAATCTAGCCTTAAAACATATTCATCATATTTATATACATATAAATAGGATGTTAGGATAGGGACAAGGGTCATGAACATGAGTGTTTAAAGATTTAACCTAAAATGTGTTGCTTGATCTATCTTAAAGGCATGCTATATGAGTTCAGCTCCCCTACTAAAAGGAAATTTATGTGTGTTAGCCGAACGAACTAAGAAAACACCGAGGGAAAGCTAATGCTACCAAGGTAATAGCCATCCCAAAAAATATATATCAAGTGTGCACCAGGAACACGGTCATATAGACCCCCAATACAGGCAAACGGGGTTTTTAGTGTTCGTCCCCCTGGAGTTACACCTTCACAGTGAGCTACATAGTTCCTTTTAATCCCAAATTAAAAAAATTTGCACATAAATGAATCCATTAACCCACGAGTCATTCATTAAGGAATTTACCACTTGGTATAGTCATACCAATATGCTTGCAAGCTAATATAATACCAATATGCTTGCAAGCTAATATATTTATGCCAAACCAAAACCCTTTGAAAAATTAGACCCGTTAGTTCTATTTAAAATCCAAAACCAAGGTAGCCAAGACCATCCAAAACCGTTTTTATTCATTTATCCTTTAATGCAATGCATTGTATTAAAAAATAAGTTAAACATGAAATTTTCCATATTCAAAATCAAGTTTATAAAGTGGATTAAGGTTAATGCAATTATCCAGTCAAAATTCCATCAACTTGGGAAAAGCCATGTCCCCCATTCCAAGCATTTATACCATGCATCAATCCAGTCCCAAAAGCATCAATTTAAAGCATGAATAATCAATTTAGAACACGGGACAATAAACTCACAAATTGAATCACATGAAAATCCATTCAATTAATCCCACAATGTAAAATTAAAGTTAGGGAAACAAAACTTGCCTGAAATACACAAGAAATTGAAAATAATTCAATGTTTTGAGTCCGGATGATGAATTCACTACAAAACCCTTGAATGTTCTTGGGTTTTGAGATTGACAAAGAGAAAAAGAGTGATTTGATATTTGTAAGATGAAGGGAATAGGGTTATTTTATGTTATAAAATCATATAAGAGGTAAAAAAACCAAAAGCCCCTCATCCCAAGTGAAAAAAGAAAATTGAATGAATTTAAAACATCAGCATGGTACGTCATTATCGCGGAGGTAGCCTCCGTGCCACACCAATATTATGGAGATTAACCTCCATGACACAACCTTATCATGGAAGGTTACTATCTTGGGGGTCCCAAAATGACCCCTAAACCCTTTCAAAATATTTGAGACTTTCCTAAAACAACCTTTTTACATCCCTAAACATAATTCAAGTCAAAAATTGATATTTCACATGCAGGAGGGTTAAAAATAAAATGATCAAATTTTAAGGAGTCTTACATTTTTGTATAAGTGACCCAATTCTAAACAAAAGAAAGTAAAAATATAACACAGAAAATGTGAGATTTGATCCTTGAGCTCAATTCTAGAAAAAAGAAATAAGACAAATGTGGGACATGAAACTTTGATTTTATTTGTAAAGATGAACCCAATAAATACTTTTTAAGCTTTCCTGCACACATATATTTAAGTATTTTTTAAAAAACATGAAGTTATTATGCATGGTCTAGGGAGAAGACTATTTGAGTTCACGTGAACCCATGCCCCAATATATAGATACATTCCTACCGCCAGCTTGCCAAATATCTAAAAAATATCCTTCCTACTAACATTGAATAAAGTTATTTTTAGTATTATATTTCTGATGTGTTAAAATATTTGGTATTGCGATTTGCTCGGTTCAGTGATAGTCTTCGGTGCCGGCCATGCCTAGGACATCGACTTGGGGTGTGACATATGTGGAAGCATTTGAAACATGAAAACTTAATATGATGAAACCACTTCATTAACAGATAAGAGAAGACATAAGTGTTCCCAAAGACATGTAAAGTAAAATTGAAAGTAATGTATATCTGATAGCTAACGACTATTTATGAAGTCTCTAAATAGATGAATCAATGATTATTAGGACAAGGACTCAATATACCTTAATAAAAGAACTAGACTAACATAACTAGATTAAGCCTTCCGAAAAGATAGAGAGTTCACCAATAGCTGAAATGGGCAAACTTAGAGATGTGTTAGGAAACGTGGGGACATCAATTAGAATCAATAATTAAATGTTGGACTAGATTTCATAACCTACATAAAATGTATAAATAAATCATGGGTTATGTGGGTCCGATCAACACCTGATAGACTATGCACAAATTCATGTTTGTTGCATGGATCAGTATGTTATGTATATAATAGTGTGAAAAGTATACTAAATCATCCTCATTTAGGGAACATGAACATCGGTCTAAATTTATGGAATGATCATACATAAGTTGGCAAACGTAGTTTCAGGTAATAATCCCCTTATGACTCATACCTTTTCGATTACCATCTAATTCTCTTTAGCCCATATAATATTAAGTTCAACAAGCATCGCAGCTGCCCCATTTCCATCCCTACAGAGAGTTGAGGAAGAACCTTGATTTGATCACTGACTTGTTCTATTAAACCCTTAGGAGTTACAGTTAGGGAAATGAATGAAAAGAATTAAGAGTGTGTTTGGTATTAATGAAAACATTTTTTGGAAAATGTTTTCAAATTTTCTCTTCTTTGGTTGGCCTAAATATTTTAAAAAATGTTTTCCAAGTCAACTTATTTTCCTCAAATCTAAGGAAAATGACTTCCCTTCAAAAAGTAAAAAAAAAAACATTTTCCAAAACTCTCTTTCAATTTCACTCTTAAAATGAAATGTTCATACAACTCTCAAAATAATTTATCCCTACTCCGACCCACAACCAATCCCCCACCCCTTACTACACCAATCCAAAAAAAACATTTTATATTTTTTCTTGTCTAATCCCCTATCAAAAACAAAAACCCCTCCCCCCTCCCCCCCCACAAAAAAATATATTTAATTTTAAATTCAATTTTTCCTTACTCCCCTACCCCTCACCCTCCCCCACCCTACCAACCCCCTCCTCCATTCTTGTCTTAAAAAAATTAATTTTTTTAAATTTATTTTTAAATTTTTTTAATTTTTTCCTTACCCCACCCTCACTCCCATACCCATACCCCTACCCTGATCCCCACCCCTACCACCCCCATCTAAAAAAAATATTTCAAATTTTTAGTTTACCTCATCCCCTACCACGGAACTCAAACCCTTTCTCCTTTCATTTTTTTTTTAAATTCAAATTTTTTTCTTAACCCCCCTAGCCCGACTCCCCCATCCCTACTAACCCCTCCCCCCTTCTCCTTCGAAAATAATAATAATTCCATTTAAATTTTTTTTTTTTCTTACCCACCTTTATTCCCCTCCCCAACCATCCCTTTACTAGCCGCCCCCTCCCTTCTCCCTCCAAAAAAATAAAAATGAAATAAAATTATTTTTTGAAAAAATATCACAATTTTTTTATCGCCCAACCCCTGCCACCTATATTGACAACCCAACCCTACCAACCTGCCCACTTCTCCAAATAAAATTAATTTATTTAAAAAAAATCAAAACATTTTTCTTATTCCACCTTTCTTATCCCATTTGTTCTTACTGTTTTATATACAAATAATTTTAGAAACATCTACTTACCCAATTTTAATAATGAACACAAGAATCTAAGTAGAAAACAACTTATTTTGCTAGAAAACATTTTCCTCCTCCAAATCGAACACACCCTAAAAAAGTGTTTTTTGGGGTTAAAATTATTTTTATAAAATATATTTTTACTCTTAGCTAAACACTAAAATATATTTTTTGTATTTTTTTTCATTCACCAACAAAACACTTGAAAATATTTTTCAATCACCAACCAACTATAAGGAAGCAAGTAAGAAACCAACTTTTTTTCCATGAAAATTTTTTTTTAGAAAAATATTTTGCATGAAATTTTTTTTTCTTCATACCAAATACACCCTAAGTCAATATATGTTAGAGTGCGTGCCCTAATAATTACCTATTTTAACCTGGCAATTTCCTATCAATGGAATAGGTTGACTAACATGATCCTATCTAGTTAAAACAGTAAGAAATTGCATAATGATGTTTACGTGGAAAACATCCGGCTCAAAGATTTGTAAAAAACCATGACTTATATCTCTACAGGATTTAATACCAACTCTACTAAACAATTGATCCTCAACAATAAAAAAATACAAGACTCTTATAATCAAGGAATTAAACTCTTAACGCCTATTTCTACAAAGCACAAACCTCCCCAAGGTGTGTGTTTCCAAATCTTCGAGTTCCCCAACTTGAAGACAAAGCTACTAACCCATTTTATACTTTACTAAGACAAGAATACATTAAAAGTCAATGACCAATATAACGAATAAAGTCCAAGACTCCATAACTCTAAGTAATAGGAACAAGTTCAACTTTGACTGCTTCAACTTTTGGAACTTCCCAGGTAATTTGTCAATATTTTGCTATCTTTGTAAGTGCATGAGTAACGGAATGATTTAATCCCTTGACATATAACAACTCTTCAAAGAGTCCTTCAACTTCCTTGGTCTTCTACTTTTCTTCGAACTCTTTAATTCAACAGAGTTTGTTGTCAACTAAAAGTCCTTCTTTGAGTATAACTCTTTGCATGGGTAAAACTCCTTCTTCAACTTGAAATCCTCATTTATGAAAAAATATTTCTCTTCAGCTTATCAATACGGTGTTGTATTCAACTAAAACTTCTTCTTTATCACACGTGATTATGATTACATTGAGAATGCTTATCCGTTCCTGACTTCAAGCAAATTATTTTGTGTCTTCCAGTGAGGTCAACTTCTGTCTTCATGTGTTTGGACTAGCTTGAGTAACATGTTTCATTTATATGTATATCATCAAAACTTCATTTACATAATAAATTTCCCCTTCTTGGTGATGATAAACTTTAAGTCCCTAAAATACGTAGTCTAGAAACAACACTAAAAAGTGAAACCAATTAAGCATTAGGTTCTAAACATTGCACAACTCGTCTTCCTCCTTTTGACATCATAAAAAATCTTGTTCAAGATAAGCCAAGACAATAGGATCTTTTAATAACTCATGGACACTTATACTATCACTAAAACAGTCAGAATATGAAAGACATGACACATAATGTATTTAAATTCTATAAGGACTGAATATTAAGAACAGAAATAGCTATTTTATTAAATTTCTATGATATAACATTGAATAATCACTTCAAACTAATATGTAGAAACATCTACAACATTAAGAACAACAAAAAAACTAAAGATCTAAGGGTTGGAAGAGGAGGAAGGAACAAATGAAAGTAACTGTGTCAGCCTTCAAATAATATCCATATTCTCAGCTTGTTCACGAGAAAGTTCAGCTTTAAAAGAATCAATTTGAGCCTGAAGCAAGTCCTTCTCATCATCATGTTCATCCTGAGCTACAATTATTGTAGCATTCTTCTTAGAAAGAGCATTTTTTGCACGTTTAAGAAGAGTATCCATACTCCTCATAGAAATAGGTAAGTCCATGTGTTCCACTATTCCAATGACATCCTTTGTGGTCTGTAAGGACCACACTAGTACACGCACTGAGTAATCCTTAAAAACTGGTGCAAGTTGGAACTCGTAAGGTAGAGCATGCCTTTTTTATCTCTAATGAGGACCCTCTGCATGTTCTTGATCATGATTCTGGGAAAATCAATTTTGACTTTAATATCCAAGAGTTCCATGAGAGTCAGATAAAGAAAATTTTTCTCAGTGCATTTTTATTTAGTAGGGGATCATCTTATGCATGACATCAAAATAAATTTGATATAGAGGAGAAATTTCTCTTTTAAAAAATCTATGATGGTGACCAAAATTTGGGTTACCAGAGATTTTTCTTATGATTTCCAAGGTAAAAGGTAGATTATCCATAAGGGTCTATTCTAGTTTCACCTAATGACCCCAGTACCCAATGGAAATCTAAAATCCTAGCCAAATCATCTACAACCAAGGTTATAGACACCCCTTTCACAGTTGAAGTAAACAAATCACCACATTCAATCCCATTGGTGTAACACTCATACACCTCAGATTTACCAAAATTCCTTTGAGCATTACCTTGAAGGAACATATTAGTATACACCTGGACAACTAATTTTGTCAATAAAACTGCCATGGTAGGATCTCCATAACTAGCCATTACCCTACCCCTAGTAAGTTTTCTCTTTTGGAAGTGGAGAAAATAATCCACTATGGAATCAACAGGCTCAGGAATCTCCTAAATGTCAAAGTCCTCATCAGACTCAGGAGATACAGTAGGAGTGGAGTCAGACTCAAAATTGTCTGACAAAACAGGTGTAGGAGCTTATTTCCTAGAACTAGAAGAAGATTTTTTCTTAGAGGATTTTGAGGGGAAGGGGATGCTGACTTTTTTTTTGTATCAGGAGTGGAGTGAGGAGGTCTAAAAGAAGAGGGATTAGGAATATAGTTTTTGTTCTCCCATTTCTCATAGAATGATGTAATACATCTTAGGAGGAAGAGGGAGATGAAGGAACAAGTGGGGTAGATTTTGTCTTTTTATAGTCTTGAAGTGCCTCATCCATAGAAACCTTCTCTTGGCATTTTTTTGTTGTGAGTGTAAGGTGTTTTAGGTGAGACAGAGAATGAGTGTGGTTCGTTAGGGATATCAAGATCATCAACAATAATGGGAGTGAAAGATTGTTGACATTTAAATTAAGATCTGGCTTTCCCAAGGATCAGATTTGCAAAGGGAATATCATCAGTGTCAATGATATTAAGAGGGACAACAATAGTAACCTCAAAATTGAGGTGGTAGAAATAGGTGAATTTGTAGAAAACCTTGAAAATAGGTTTTGGAAATTTATCCAAGCAGCAAAAACAAAGAGTTTTGGGGAGATGCTTGGAGGAATATGACAAAAGGTGTTTTCAGTGTCGTGAACCACTAATTGTGTGGGTGGTGTTTCACTAGATGGGTGAGATTTTTATATGTCGGAAGATGGTGAAGAGGAAGCCATTGAATCAATAAAGAGGAACAAACTATTTGTAGGGAGGAAAAAGAGATGTGTGGATGCTAGGATTTGGTTTAACAATCTTGGTTTAAATAGTTGAGTGAATTGGAAGAAGAAACACAAAGATATAGGAGTAATGATGATAGGTGCAGAGTTTTGATATAAAAAGACTTGGCAGGAAATTATAGAAAAGCTGAAGACGTTGGCAGTCTATTTTTGAAAAGAGGAGCTACAGTAATTTGATGGTTACATATTTAATTAATTTTGTGACCAAGTAAACTTAATTTTTTCATCATTCTAATTTAAAATTAATTTAAGATAATATTATACCTGGAAGATTTTAAATCATAGCAATCATTTTTAAGGGATCCAGTATCTCTGCACAATTCAATACAATTTGACAAATCAGTCAAAATCTTGAAATTAGAACACATAATTCAATGTGCAAGACTAAATTATTCAATATTTTAGCTTAGGGCAAACCAAGAATAGATAGTTCTAGTCAATCATAGGAAGGAGTTCATGTAATCGTAATCATCCCTAATTCTAATCTATTCTTTTCATAGTACTCTCAACTAAGTGCCTCAGCAATTTGATCTTTCATAAAACATAACATGATAGAAACAATAACTTCCTCAACATTGTCTTTCATATACTAGTGTCTAATATTAATAAAATGTAGTACATACAAGTTTGCAAATGTGATGGCACTTGTATCTTCACAAAAGGCATGAGCACATCCTACATTTATACAAAAATCCATGAGTTGTTTCGTGATCTACAACAGTTAGGCACAACATGAATTAGCAACAACACATTCAACCTCATCAGTAGAAAGAGATACTGAGCTTTGTTTCATAGTGGATCAGGTTGTCAGACATGATCCAATAAGATGTGTGTGTATATATATATATATATCCTGTAGTTCTTTTCTTGTCTACAAAATACCATGCATAAACAACATCAAGGTAACCTACCACGTTGGTGTTTTACTCCCTTCAAGAATCTTTACACTTTATTTAAAGATTACTTAGGTGTTGTTGATGAATTAGTATCTTAGATTTTCCCCCTATCACTATTCCCTTAGCTTAAATAGTCATTTGGACCAGGTGGCACAACCTATTTTTGTGCAACTCATCAGTTTTACAGCTATCCATTTTTGTTTTTCTGCTTCTTACATCAGTCTACAAGAATTCACATAAATCAAGTTCAAGTACTAGATAACACATATCAAATTATTTTCTTTTGAAGGAAGACGATCTTACTCCCCCCTTACTCAAACACTACATATCTGAAAAACTTTTGTTTTGATTCTCTCAAACTTTGTATCCTTTTTGCATATAAATCTACCTTTTTAGTGAAAAGAGTTTTGTTCTCTTTCAGCCTTATGCCTTGAGAAAGCTTTAGCCATGTACTAATTTTTCTTGACTCCTTTCACTCTTACCTATAAAATAAATTAGGGGTTAACTTTAAGAACATAGAAAAGCTTGGGTCCTTCCTTGTGAGAAAATGGATGAATTCGGTTTCGTTTAGCCCAATAAGGCAACAACTTGTGTGATCGGTTTCTCTGATTGGTTTTGTTATTTACTTTATTTATCCGACATCATATGAAATATGATTTCTTTGCCATATTTGTACTTCTAACTCTTGAAAAATCCCAATCTGGCCTTTTCACTGTTTTTTCTTTCACCCAAATAGTGAACAATTCTTGAGGATTTTGTCCATCAATTTTCCCTTTCAAAATCAAGTTTTAGCCTAGCTATTTCTTGACTTAACCTATCTACCTTTTATTTTTCATTATTACATTCATATTTAATCTTGGTCAACTCAAGGTCAAATCTTTTTTGTTCATCATTTTCCACATTTTTTCCCTTTTCAGAAAGAGTTAGTTTTAAAATATTACATTGAAGGTTCAAATTTGAGGAATCAAGTTGACTAACTGTTCCTTGAGAGAACTCTTTTCCTTGTCAACAATATTTTTTCAAATTTCCATATAAATTAGGTCAAACTTGAGACTTGTAAGACTTTTGAATAGATTATCCCTATCAGAAGTTAATTCTTGGAAGTCATCTATTAAGGCAATTATCTGAGAAATAAGTTGTAATACCCCAAACTTTTATTAGTTCCGTTTAGCTCTTAGTGTGTCATGGTTCAAATTTAAAAGTGAATAACTCTTGATACATGTACAATTTTTTAGCTCTAGACCAACCAATGGGTAGATAATTGAATTAGCTTTCCAAAGATACCAAATTTGCCTTAATTCGATATCTGGGAGAGAAGTTATGGTAATTTTAGTAAATAGTAGTGGCTCACCACGTTAATTCTGTGTCACGGTGTTGGAAAAAATGGTAACTGTCCCATTTCTATTAACCCACCATGATAGGCCTGTGTTGCGCTAAAAATTATGGTGGAGCGGGTACCGTGTCGCGAAGGGGTGCATTTTCACACTCGTCCTTTTCCAGTGAGGCAAGGCAATTTCACCGTGTCGTGGTGATGGATCAACTGGGGCTCATACTTTTTCCAGTAAGCCGCCGCGATAAGCCCACTTCACACAAAAGGGCAAAATCACATCCATCATTTTTCCAGAATGGCACCGCGATAAGCACTGCATCGCTCCATGTGCCAAAATTAGGCTTCTAGTTTCAGAAGTTGATTTTAAAGGGTTGTTTAGTCTTTTCCCAAACCCTCAATTCATGAAAAACACAAGATTTAACCTATCCTAAGCACATTATATTCCTTATTCATCAAGTTTCTCTCAATGAAACCCTAGAGCTTCAAAACTTAAATCCCAAGAAATCCAAATTCGACGATTCTTTTTCCAAGATAGTTCTAAATTCAAGGTTCCCAGATTCAAGAATTACAAAAATCAATCTTTAAGAGAACAAATAGGAATCCAAGATCAAGTTTCTTCCTCAATTTCATCGATTAAGGTATGTGGGGTTATGAACAAGGGTAGTCCTTTCACCCTTATGCCCAAAACTAGTTTTTAATTACAAATTTACTCAATTTTGTATGACTACACATGAATTTCAATTTAGGGTTCATACCCAATGATTATTATTTGAAGATTATGCTATTACAAGTGTTTTGAATGATGATTTGCATATTTATTTCTACATATCCATGCGTTTGGGTTGTTTCTACATATATAGAATGAATTAAATGGAATTATTATGATTAGAATTGTGCAAAAACCCTATGATTTTTAATATTGACTATGATTCATGATGATTTGCGTTAAGTTATACATATGGGTTATTAAACCCTGGCGTTGATATTTACAATCCAAGAAATTTTGATTTTAAGCATCCCATGATATGTTTATGATCAATTTTGAAAAAAAGATTTAATCTTTTGACCTTTAGCTAAAGATATGGAATCCACTTATAGCTTAAACTTCATCTTTAAACAAACAAACAGATACACAATTATCTTTCAGTATGAATCATTATGACTATTAAAGTAGATTTCCTACAGAATAAACATACAGATTAAATGAAGTAGCATTTAGCACCGAGCGGAAGTGTGGGTTTAGCGCATCGTACTTCCTAGAATTACAAGACAACATAGGTACAAATTTAGTTATTTCCATTTCTATATGGATAAAAGTTACAGATGTGATCACTTAGCTTAGGTTATACTCCCTAGAAAGAGTATGATACCTCTCCCCAATGTGAGGTTTTTCCATTAGAAAAACTAGACATTTGATACTAAGATAGCTCACATAGTGTATTTCGGTTAGAAGAACCCCCTACAGCTAAAAAACCTTGTGGAATAGCTTTTAAAAGAATTTTCTACAGCCTAGCAGAAAAGAATAATAAAATAATAGTTCAGATTCTAGAATTAAATTTGATGGCTCACCAGATTCACACATATGTTTTATTATTTTTTATTTAAGATTTTTAGATTTTAGATATTCAAGCCCTTGTGAGTCATTATATTTAGCATGAATATTTTATGAATTTCGATTACATTGAGATATTATTTTACTTATGCATTCATTCCCTAAATGCTCAGTACATCCTTAAAGTACTGATCCACAAATACGTCTATGTGCTACATTGTTTAATAATGTAGGTTCATGTGCTCAGTATCAGCAGCATGAGTTATTTCAACATCTCTATGTTTATCCCAATAGTTGGTGAGTCCTCATGATTTGACGACCCATTTATTCAGATCTTCAGCTTTAGTAGTTATTGTTTAGTTGATTTTAGTTCAGTTCGAGTCAGTTGGGGGTTTGTACCAACGACTCTCTAGTCCTTAGTAGTAGAGGCTTGTCGGGCTGCTAGCTAAACTCTAGACTTCCAATAGTAGTTGTACAAACATTATGATTAATTGATTTCCTCTCAGTTAAGATAATTCAATATTTCAGTATTGATTTTTGCTTAAGTCCCTTTAATTTAAATTCCAGACTTAGTAGAAGGCTTACAGAGTTAGCTTAAGACTACTCGTAGTATAGAGCACCGTGTGACATATAGCGACCCATTTCTAGGGTGCTAGAAACTTGGTATCAGAGCCAAAGGTTTAAACATTCCTAAGGAGTCAGGCAAGCCACGTTACGTAGAGTCTTGATCATAGGTCTGAAGCGTACCATATTTATTTCCAAGAGGCTATGAGATATTTTAGGAAATTATTTTTTTCTTTCATGATCCATCATGCTTACAACTGTCTCTATCTTCTTTTAACTTGTGCTCTCACATGAAAAAATATTCCTCATCACAGAGCTAATGTCTGTAGAAATGATAACCAGCCACCCCAACCTACTGATCCTCTGAATGAGAATATGTCTCATACTGAATTTTGGGCTGCCTTTCAGGCGTTGGCCCAATCTGTGACTGCTAATGTTAAAGAAAACCATAAAGCTATAGTCCTGCAATAGAAAGGGGGTGGTTTAGATACATCTATACTTCATGACTACATAAGGATGAATCTGCCTGAATTCTTTGGGTTAAAGTTAGGTAAGGACCTACAGTTGTATCTTGATGAGGTGAAAAAGATCATCCAGCACCATCTTCAGCTAGTGCTCCTATACCCTGAACCAAATAGGAGAAGTGGGGTAGGACTTCTATGTCCAGGTCTACAAATAGTGTGTATGGAAGTCCTAGCTTTGGGTCAAGTTCTAGATATGGCAAGAATTATCTTGGTGAGTGTTTGTTTGGACAAAAAAGTTGTTTTAGATTTTGTAAGTTGGGTCACGGTATCAAAGAGTGCCCATATGCTAAGAAAGGAAATAGGGATGTCAGTCCCTAAACTCATGCCACTAGTACACCAGTTCTAATAGGTCACCCAACTCCTCCTCAGGGCGCCTCATCTAGTATCAGTGGCCGTCAGTTCCAGAATCAGTTCTATGCTCGGCCATCTCACCAGCTGCAAGAGAGTTCTCTAGATGTTGTTACTGATATGCTTTGTTTCTTCCATTTTGATGTTTATGTGTTGTTAGACCTAGGGTCAAAGATCTCTTATATGATTCCATTAGTTGAGGTAAATTTTGTAATAGATCCTAAAAAGTTTTCTAAGCCCTTCTCTATTTCTACCCCAATAGGTGAGTCATTTATTGCTAAAAAAATCTATAGAAAGTGTCCTATCATTGTCCTTCATAGGATCATGTTAGAAGATTTGATAGAATTAGACATGGTTGACTTTAAACTTATTCTTGGTATGGATTGGTTCCATTCCTGTTATGCATCAATAGTTTGTTGCACCCGAGTGGTGAAGTTTTAGTATCCTGATGAGCAAGTCTTTAAGTGGGAAGGTAGTTTATTGTCTCCCAAGGTTCATTTCATATCCTATATTAAAGCCATAAAGTTGATATCAAAAAGGTTTACCTATCACCTAATTTGAGTCAAAGACACTAAGTCTAAAACTCCAATGGTTCAGTTAGTTCGTTTAGTCAATGATTTTCCTGAAGTTTTTCCCAAAGATTTGCCAGGGGTACCTCACGAAAGGAAAATAGAATTCAAAATTGATCTTCTTCATAATACTTAGCCCATCTCCATTCCTCCATATCATATGGCTCCTTCTATGCTGAAAGAGTTGAAAGAGCAACTCAAAGACCTCTTAGATAAAGGTTTCATAAGGCCCAGTTTTTCTCAATGGGGCACTTCCATCCAATTCGTGTGAAAGAAAGATTGTTCTCTGCGCATGTGTATTGACTATCGTCAACTGAATAAAATTACAGTTAAAAAATATCTTCTTCAAAGGATTGATGAGTTATTCGACCAACTCTAAGTTTCAAGTTACTTCTCTAAGATAGACCTAGATCTAGCTATCACCAGGTTGGAGTAAGGGAATATGATATTCAAAAGAAAACTTTCAGAAAGCGTTTTGGTCATTTTGAATTCCTAGTCTTGTCTTTTGGGCTAACAAATGCTCCAACAGCTTTCATGGACTTGATGAACATAGTGTTCAAATAGTACCTAGACATATTTCTCATAGTCTTTATCAATGATATTATTATCTATCCTCGTAGTGAGGATGACCATGCAAATCATCTTAGAATTGTATTGAAAACTCTTAGAAATCACCAATTGTTCACCAAATTCAACAAGTGTGAATTTTGGAGAAGGTAAGTAGTTTTCCACGATCATATTATTTCTAGTGATGGTATTAGAGTTGATTCCCAAAAGATAGAAGTAGTAAGAAACAGGCCTAGACCCATTTCTCCAGCAGACATCAAAAGTTTCTTGGGATTAGCTGGCTATTATAGATGGTTTATTGAGGGGTTTTCATCTATTACATCTCCTATGAACAAATTAACTCAGAAAAAAGTCAAGTTTCAGTGTTCAGATTCTTGTGAAAAGAGATTTTAGGAATTGACGGCTCGATTCACTTCAATCCTAGTCTAAGCATTACCTAATGGTACAGATGGATTCGTTGTCTATTGTGATGCTTCTAGAGTCCAATTGGGTTGTATTTTGATGAACAGAGGTAAGGTCATAGCCTATACCTCTAGACAGCTTAAGCCTCATGAAATAAACTATCCTACTCATGATCTTGAATTAGCTGTCGTTGTGTTTTCTTTGAAAATCTAGAGATACTATATTTATGGGGTACATGTTGATGTGTTTACGAACCATAAAATTTTGAAGTATGTGTTTACGCAGAGAGAGTTAAATCTCCATTAAAGAAGGTGGTTAGAATTGTTGAAGGATTATAACATGAGTGTTTTGTATCATATAAGAAAGGACAATAATGTAGCGACGCTTTTAGTAGACTGTATATGGGTAGTGTTTCTCATGTTGAAGGTGATAAGAAGAACCTTGTTCGATAAGTTCATCAATTGGTTAGATTGGGTGTTCGTTTAGTTGACTCAGCTATAGGGAATGTCTAGGTATAGAATAGTTTAGAATCTTCTCTAGTCTCTTAGGTAAAAGAGAAGCAGGATAAGGATTCTAATTTTGTCAAACTGAAGGGTTTAGTTAAAGACCAAAAGGTGGAGGTTTTCTCCCAAGGGGGAGATGGTGTATTGAGATACCAGAGTAGATTTTGTGTGCCATGTGTTGATGATTTAATGTAGTGGATTATGGTAGAAACGCATGGTGTACGTTACTCTATTCATCCTGGAGCCTCCACGATGTACCACAATTTGTGAAAAGTCTATTAATGGAGTGGTATGAGGAGATACATAGCAGAATTTATAAAAAAGTATGTAATTTATCAACAGGTTAAGGTTCAGCAGCAAATACCTGGTGGAACATTACAGAAGTTTGGTCTTCCCACTTAGAAGTAGGAAGAGGTAAACATGGATTTTGTGATCGGTTTACTCCATTTGCGTCATCTTCATGATTTGATATGGGTTATTGTTGATAGGTTGACGAAATCAGCCTATTTCCTACCTGTTCATATGTCCTACTCATCTGAAGATTATGCTAGCTATATATTATAGAGTTGTTTAAATTGCATGGAGTTTCTTTGTCTATCATTTTAGATAGGTGTACTCTGTTTACCTCTCATTTCTAGAAAGCCTTTCAGAAGGGTCTTGGTAGCTAAGTCCATCTTAGTTCAACTTTTCATCCTCAGACAGATGGTCAAGAAGAGAGGATCATTTAGATTCTAGAAGATATATTGAGCATTTGTCGTTGATCGAGTCCTCCCACAATAACAGTTATTATGTTAGCCCCATTTAAGGCTCTTTATGGGAGGATATATAGGTTACCTATTGGTTGGTTCGAAGTAGGTAAGGCCATTTTGATTGGGACAAATGTGATGTTAGAATCTATGGAGAAAATACAGTTGATTCGAGAAAGGTTAAAAATATCTCAGAGTCATTAGAAATCTTCTGTAAATGTGAGGAGAAGAGTTCTTGAGTTTGAAGTTAATAACTTAATTTATTTGAATATTTCACCCAAGAAAGGGGTGAAAAGATTTGGTAAAAAGGGGAAACTTAGTCCCCTCTATGTTGGCCCTACAGAATATTGAGTCATGTTGGGAAGGTGGCATACAAGCTGGAGTTGCCTATAAGCTTGTCATCCGTTTACCCCATATTCCATGTGTCTTTGTTAAAGAAGTGTACTGGTGATCCAGAGATTGTAGTACCTTTAGAAAGCAAAAATATTCATGTTAGTCTCTCTTTTGAGGAGATTCCAGTTGAGATCCATGATTACCAGATTCATAGCCATTTGGGAAGAAGATGCAGATATGTGGACCAAGTACCCTCATCTATTTGCCGCAAACTCAGAATAAGTTCAAGGTAACAAGTTTCGTCTAATAATCTCTTTTTCATCCCAAGTTTCAGTTTCTATAGTCATTCTCTCGATAATTTTTGCATTTGCAAATAATATTAGTCAGGTTTCAGTTGTGCATGTCAGTTTATAGTCATAGTTCCTTAGTATCTCGGCTTAATTAGTCTCATTTGAGGATGAATGTTTCCAAGGGGGAGATATTATAATACCCAAAACTTTTTTCAGTCCCGTTTAGCTCCTCGTGTGTCATGGGTCAACTTTAATAGTGAATAACTCTATATACGAGTATAATTTTCCAGCTCTAGACCCACCAATTGGTAGATAATTGACTTAACTTTCCAACAATACCAAGTTTTCTTTAATTCGAGTTATGGCCATTTTAGTAAATAGAAGTGGCTTACCACAATAATTCCACATCACGGTGATGGAAAAAATATCAATTGTCCCATTTCAAGTAACCCACCGTGATAGGCCTGTGTCGAGCTAAAAATCATTGTAGAGCGGGTACCACGTCATAGAGGTGTACATTTTTGCACTCATCCTTTTCTAATGAGATAACATGATTTTATCGCATCGAGGTGATGGACCAATTGGGGCTTATACTTTTTTTAGTGATCCATCGCGATTAGCCTGTGTTGCGCCAAAAGGCAAAATCACGTTCTTCATTTTTCCAAAATGGCTCCACGATAAGCACCGCATCGCTCCATATGCCAAAATCGGGCTTCCAGTTTCTGAAGTTTTTTTTAAATGGTAGTTTGGCCTTTTCCCAAGCCCCCAATTTGTGAAAAACACAAGATTTAACCTATCCTAAGAACATTGTACTCCTTATTCATCAACTTTCTCTCAAAGAAACCCTAGAGCTTCAAAACTTAAACCCCAAGAAATACAAATTCCACCATTTTTTCCAAGATAGTTCTAAATTCAATGTTCCAAAGTTCAAGAATTCTAAGAATCAATCTTCAAGAGTATAAATAGGAATCCAAGATCAAGTTTTTGCATCAATTTCATCAATTAAGGTATGTGGGGTTATGAACAAAAGTAATGCTTTCAACCTATGGTATTATTATGATTAGAATTGTGAATAAATCCTATGATTTTGGCTATTGACTATGATTCATGATGATTTACCTTGAGTTTGACATATGGGTTATTAAGCCCTTGCTTTGATATTTATAATTCAAGAAAATTTTCTTTTAAGTATCCCATGATATGTTTATGATCATTTTTGAAATAAAGATTTGATATTTTGATCTTTAGCTAAAGATATGGGATCCATTTATAGCTTAAACTTCAGCTTTAAACAAATAGATACACAATTAGCTTTCAATATGAATCATTATGACTTTTAAAGTAGATTTTCTACAGAATGAACATACTGATTAAAAGAGAGTAGTATTTAGAACCGAGTGGGAAGTGTGGGTTTTAGCGCATCCTACTTTTCTAGGACTACGAGCAAACGTAGGAACAAATTTAGTTATTTCCATTTCTATATGGATGACAATTACAGATGTGATCATTTAGCTTAGGTTTTACTCCCTGGCAAGAGTATGACACCTTTCCCCAATGTAAGTTTTTTCCATAAGGGGAACTAGACATTCGATACTATGATAGCTCACATAGTGTATGTTGATTAAAAGAACTTCCCTAAAGCTTAAAAACCTTGCGGAATAGCATTTAAAAGAATTCTCTACAGCCTAAAAAAAGAATAATAGAATGATAGTTTAGCTTCTAGAATTAAATGTGATGGATCACCAGTTACACATGTTTTATTATTTCTGATTTAAGATTTTCAGCTTACAGATATTCAAGCCCATGTGAGTCATTACATTTAGCATGCATATTTTATGAATTTTGATTACATAAAGATATTATTTTACTTAAGCATTCACCACCCAATGCTCAGTACATCCTTAAAGTACTGATCCACATATACGTCTATGTGCTACATTGTTTCATAACGTAGGTTCAGGTGCTCAGTATCTACAACGCGAGTGATTTCGGGAATCTGTATCTACATCCCGACAGTTGGTAAGTCCTCATTATTTGAGGACCTCAGATCTTCAGCATTAGTAGTAATTATTTAGTTTATTTTAGTTCAGTTAGAGTCAGTTAGGAGTTTGTCCCAGCGTCTCTCTATTCCTTAGTAGTAGAGGCTTGTCAGACTGCTAGCTAATATTCAGACGTCCAGTATTAATTGTTCAGACATAATGATCAGTTAATTTTAGTTCAGTTCTTATAATTCAGTATTTCAGTATTGATTTTTCCTTAAGTCCCTTTAATTTTAATTCCCGACTTAGTAGAAGGCTTACAGGGTTAGCTCGAGACTACTCGTAGTCTTGAGCATCGTGTGACGTCTCGGGACTCATTTTTTGGATGTTACAAACTTGGTATTAGAGTCTAAGCTTTAAAGAGTCCTAGGTAGTTAGACAATCCATGTTACCCAAAGTCTTGATCATGGGTCTGAAATGTGCCACATTTATGAGAAAAAGGCTATGAGGCATTTTAGGAAATCATCTCTTTTCTTTCACGATCCATCTATCTTACAGCTGTCTCTATCTTCTCCTAACTCATGATTTTACAAGACATAATATGCCTTCTAACAGAGTTAATGCCTACAGAAATAATAACCACCTACCTCAACTTGCTGATCCTTTGAATGGGAATGTGTCTCATGTTGAACTTCGGGATACCTTTCATGTATTGTCCTAAGCTGTGACTAATAATGTTAAAGGAACCCATCAGGCTATAGTCCCATAACAAAAAAAAGAGTGATTTAGCTACATCCAAACTTTTTGACATCATGAGGATGAATTCGCCTGAATTCTTTGGGTCAAAGGTAAGTGAGGACCCATAATTGTATCTTGATAAGGTGAAAAAGATGACCCAAGTTATGCATGTTACTGAATAGGAGAGTGTAGAATTGTTTTCTTTTAGGTTGAAGGATATTTCTTATGATTGGGTTGGTATGTGGAAGAAAGGTAGAGGTGAGTACGCAACTCCTATGAGTTGGCAGATATTTCAAGATATATTTATAGGCAGGTTCTTTCCATGTGAGTTATGGGAAGCAAATATTATGGAATTAATGAACCTAAGGGAGGGATCGATGACAGTGAAGGAGTACTGCCTTAAGATCAACCAGTTGTCTAAGTATTCTCTTGAGTTGATATATGATAATAGATCTAGTATGAGTAAGTTTGTTACCTGAGTGTATGGATTGGTAGTCAAGGAGTAAAGGACTGTCATGCTTATTAGAGATATGGATCTTGGTATATTGATGACTCATGCCCAACAAATTGAGGAAAAAAACTTAAAGGGAAGAGATAGAGGAAATAAAAAGGCTAGAACTGGAAAGTTTCAATATGGTCAATCAAGATTTGTAGGGGAAATCGTTCATAGTTTTAGAGTCACCTGTCCTTTCCATCACCATCTTCATCTAGTGCTCCCATACCCAAAACCAAACTGGAGCAGTGGTACAGTACTGCTATGTTTAGGTCTCAGAATAATGTGTGTGGAAGGCCTAGCTATCCTGCATGTGCTAGATGTTGCAAGAATTATCTTGGTGAGTATTTTAAGGAAAAAAAGGTTGTTTTGGATATGGTAAGTTGGGTCACGGTATTAAAGAGTGCCTATATGCTAAGAAAGGAAATAGGGTTGTCCGTCCACAGAATCAGACCACTAATGCACCAGCTCCTCCTCAGGGAACCTCATCTAGTACCGGTGGCGGTCAGTGCCAGAATTCATTCTATGATCTGCCATCCAGCTAGGAGCAGAAGAGTTCACCTAATGTTGTTACTGGTATACTTTGTGTCTTCCATTTTGATTTTTAGATGTTGTTATACCTAGGGTCAAATCTCTCTTATATGACTCTGTTGGTTGCAATAAATTTTGGAATAGATCCTGAAAAGATTTCTAAGCCCTTCTCTATTTTACCCCAGTAGGTGAGTCAGTTGTTGCCAAACAAATCTATAGAAAGTGTCATTTCACTGTCCTTAATAGGATTATGTTAGTAGATTTTATATAATTAGACATCGTTGAATTTAACCTTATTCTTGGTATGGATTGGATCCATTCCTATTATGCATCCATAGATTGTTTCACCCGAGTGATGAAGTTTCAGTTTCCTGATGAGCCAGTTTTTGAGTGGAAAGGTAGTTTAGTATCTCCCAAGATTCATTACATATCCTATCTTAAAACCAGAAAGTTGATATCAAAAGGGTGTAGCTATCATCTAGTTTGAGTCAAAGACACTAAGTCTGAGACTCCAATAGTTCAGTCAGTTCATGTAGTCAATGAGTTTCCTAAAGTTTTTCCTGAATATTTTCCAAGGGTACCTCCCAAAAGAGAAATAGAATTTAGAATGGATCTTCTTCCTGATACTCAGCCCATCTCCATTCCTCTATATCGTATGGATCCTGCTGAGCTTAAAGAGTTGTAAGAGAAACTCAAAGACCTCCTAGATAGAGGTTTATAAGTCCCAACATTTCTCCATAGGGCGCTCCCATCCTATTCGTGCGAAAGAATGATAGTTCTCTGTGCATGTGCATTGATTATCATTAGCTGAATAAAGTCATAGTTAAAAACAAATATCCTCTTCATAAGATTGATGACTTATTTAACTTAATCTAAGGTACAAGTTACTTATCCAAGATAGACCTTAGATCCGGCTATCATCAACTTAGAGTAAGGGAATGTGATATTTCAAAGAAAGATTTCAGAACCCGTTATGGTCATTTGGAATTCCTAGTCATGTCTTTTGGGATAACAAATAATATAGCATCCTTTATAGACTTGATGAACAGAGTGTTTAAACAGTACCTAGACATATTTCTCATAGTCTTTATCGATGATAATCTTGTCTATTCCCGTAGTGAGGATGACCATGCAGCTCATCTTAGAATTTTATTGCAAAGTCATAGAGATCACCAGTTGTTCACAAAATTCAACAAGTGTAAATTTTGGCTAAGGTCAATAGCTTTCCTCGGTCATATTATTTCTAGTGACGACATTAGAGTTGATCCACAAATGATAAAAGCAGTAAGAAACTGGCCTACACCAATTTCTCCATCAGGCATCAAAAGTTTCTTGGGTTTAGTTGGATATTATAGACGGTTTGTTGAGGGTTTTTGTCCATTGCATCTCCCATAACTAAATTAACTCAGAAGAAAGTCAAGTTTAAGTGGTCAGATTCTTGTGAAAAGTGCTTTATGGAATTGAAAGCTTGACTCACTTCAGCCCCAGTCTTAGCATTACCTGATGGTAAAGAAGGATTCATTGTCAATTATGATGCTTCTAGATTCCGTTTGGGTTGTATTTTGATGCAGAGAGGTAAGGTCATAGCTTATGCCTCTATATAAATTAATCCTCACAAAAAGAAATATCCTACTTATGATCATGAATTAGATGCCGTTGTGTTTGCTTTGAAAATATGGAGATACTATCTTTATGGGGAATATGTTGATGTGTTTATGAACCATAAAAGTTTGTAGTATGTATTTATGCAAAGAGAGTTAAATCTTTATCAGAGAAGGTGGTTAAAATTATTGAAGGATTATGACACAAGTATTTTGTATCATCTGGGCAAGACCAATGTTGTGGTAGATGCTCTTAGTAGACTGTCTATGGATAGTGTTGGTCATGTAGAGGGTGATAAGAAGGACCTAGTTTAAGAAGTTCATCAATTGACTAGATTGGGTGTTCATTTAGTTGGCTCTGCTGAATGGAATATTTCGGTGCAGAGTAGTTTAGATTTTTCTCTAGTCTCTGAGATGAAAGAGAAGTAGGATAAGGATTCTAATTTGGTCAAACTGAAGAGTTCAGTTAAAGACCAAAAAGTGGATGTTTTATCCCAAGGGTGAGATGGTGTGTTGAGATACTAGAGTAGATTGTGTGTGCCATGTGTTGATGATTTGAGGCAATAGATTATGGCAGAAGCGCATGGTGCTTGTTACTCCATTTATCTCTAATCCACGAAGATGTAGCATAATTTGCGGGAAGTCTATTGGTGGAGTGGTATGAAGAGAGATATAGAAGAATTTATAGCAAAATATGCAACTTGTCAACAAGTTAAGGTAGAGGCCCAAAGACCTACTGGCATATTGCAGGAGTTTGGTATTCCCACTTGGAAGTGGGAAGAGGTGAACATGGACTTTGTGATAGGGTTACCCCATTCACATCGTTTGCATGATTCGATATGTGTTATTATTGATAGGTTGAAAAAAATAGTGCATTTCCTGCGAGTTCATGCATCCTACTCAGCTAAAGATTATGCTAGGCTGTATATTAAAGAGTTGGTTAATTTGCATGGAGTTCCTTTGCCTATCATTTTAGATAGGGGTACTCAGTTTACCTCTAACTTTTGGAAAAACTTTCAAAAGGATCTTGGTACCCAAGCCCATCTTAGTTCATCTTTTCATCCTCAGATAGATGGTCAGGCAGAGAGGATTATTTAAACTCTAGAAGATATGTTGAGGCCATGTGTTCTTGATTTCAAGGGTAGTTAGGATGAGCATTTGTTGTTGATCGAGTTCACCTACAATAATAGTTATCATGCTAGCATTCAGATGGCCCGTTTGAGGCTCTTTATAGGAGGAGATGTAGGTCACCTTTTGATAAGTTCTAAGTAGTTGAGGACACTTTGATTTGGCCAGATGTGGTCTTAGAAGTTATGGAGAAAGTCCGATTGATTTAAGAAAGGTTGAAATTATCTTAGAGTCATCGGAAATCTTATACAGATGTGAGGAGAAAAGTTCTTGAGCTTGAAGTTGACGACTTAGTTTATTTGAAGGTTTCACCGATGAAAGGGGTGAAAATTTTTGGCAAAAAGGTGAAACTTGGTCCTTGCTATGTTGGTCCCAAAAGAATATTTAGTCTTGTTGGGAAGGTGGCATGCGATATGGAGTTGCCTAAAGACTTATCATCAGTTCACCACATATTCCATGTGTCTTTGTTAAAGAAGTGTATTGGTGATCCAGCGGTTGTAGTACCCTTAAAAATCACAGATATTCACGATAGGCTCTTCTTTGAGGAGATTCCAATCGAGATCCTTGATTGCCAGATTCGTAGACTAAGGAACAAAGAAGTTCCCTTGGTCAAAGTTCTTTTGCGTAATCAATCCATTGAGGGAGCCACTTGGGAAGCAGAACTAGATATGTAAACCAAGTACCCTTATCTTTTTGCCGCGAATTCAAAATAAGTTCAAGGTAACAAGTTTCCTCAGATCATCTCTTTTTCATCCCAAGTTTCATCTTTATATAGTCATTCTCTCAATAATTTTTGCATTTGCAAATCAGTTTAGTCAGGCTTCAGTTGTGCATGCTAGTTTATAGTCTTAGTTCCTCAGCATCTCAGCTTAATTAGTCTCATTTGGGGACGAATGTTGCCAAGGGGGAGATATTGTAATACCCGAACTTTTCTTAGTCCCGTTTATCTCCTAGTGTGTCATGGGTCAACTTTAAAAATGAATAAATCTTGAAAAGTGTACAATTTTCCAGCTCTAGACCCACTAATGGGTAGATAATTGAATTAGCTTTTCAACGATACCAATTGTGCCTTAATTCGATACACGGGTGAGAAGTTATGGCAATTTTAGTAAATAGAATTGGCTCACTACTATAATGCCACATCACGGTGATGTCTAAAATGGCAATTTTCCCATTTCCAGTAACCCACTATGATCGGCGTGTGTCGCACTAAAAATCAAGTTGAAGCAGATACCGCATCTCAAAGGGGTGCATTTTTGCACTCGAACTTTTCAAGTGAGGTGATGTAATGAAATCGCATCGTGGTGATGGACTAATTGGAGATCATCCTTTTTCCAGTGATCCACTGCGATACGCTCGCGTCGCACCAAAGGGAAAAATCGTGTTCGTCATTTTTCAAGAATGTACCGCGTTGCGCTGTGTGCCAATATCAAGCTTCCAGTTTCCTAAGTTGATTTTTAAAGGGTAGTTTGGTCTTTTCCCAAGCCCCCAATTCGTGAAAAACACAAGATTTAACCATCCTAAGCACATTATACTCCTTATTCATCAACTTTATCTCAATGAAACCCTAGAGCTTCAAAACTTAAACCCCAAGAAATCCAAATTCCACTATTCTTTTTCCAAGATAGTTCTTAATTCAAGGTTCCCAGATTCAAGAATTCCAAGAATCAATCTTCAAGAGCACAAATAGGAATCCAAGTTCAAGTTTCTTCATCAATTTCATCAATTAAGATATGTGGGGTTATGGACAAGGGTAATCCTTTCACCCTTGCGCCTAAAACTAGTTTTTAATTTCAAATTTACTCTATTTTGTATGAATACCCATGAATTTAAATTTGGGTTCATACCCAATGATTATTATTTGAAGATTATGTTATTACAAGTGATTTGAACGATGATTTGCCTCTTTATTTCTACATGTCCATGCGTTTGCCTTATTTTTACATATATAGAAAGAATTGGATGGCATTATTATGATTAGAATTGTGCAAAACCCCTATGATTTTGGCTATTGACTATGATTCATGATGATTTGCCTTGAGTTTGACATATGGGTTACCAAGCCCTTTCTTTGATATTTATAATCCAAGAAATTTTGCTTTTAAGCATCCCAGGATATGTTTATGATCAGTTTTGAAATAAAGATTTGATTTTATTTATCTTTAGCTAACGATATGGAATCCACTTATATCTTAAATTTCAGCTTTAAACTAACAGATACACAATTATCTTTCAGTATGAATCATTATGACTTTTAAAGTGGATTTCCTACATAATGAGCATACAGATTAAAGGGAGTAGTATTTAGCACCGAGTGGGATGTGTGGGTTTAGCGCATCCTACTTTCCTAGAACTACAAGACAACGTAGGTATAGATTTAGTTATTTCCATTTCTATATGAATGACAGTTACAAATGTGATCATTTAGCTTAGGTTATACTCTCTAGTAAGAGTATGACACCTCTCCCCAATGCAAGGTTTTCTCCTTAAGGGAACTAGACGTTGGACACTATGATAGCTCACATAGTGTATGAACCTCCTTACAGCTTAAAAACCTTGAAGAATTGCTTTCAAAAGAATTCTCTATAGCCTAACAGAAAAGAATAATAGAATGATAGTTCAGCTTTTAGAATTAAATATGATGGCCCTCCAAATTTATACATATGTATAATTATTTCTGATTTAAAATTTTCAGCTTTCATATATTCAAGCCCATGTGAGTCATTACATTTAGCATGCATATTTTATGAATTTTGATAACATTAAGATATTATTTTACTTATGCATTCACCCCCAACATGCTCAGTACATCCTCAAAGGACTGATCCACATATACGTCTATGTGCTACATTATTTAATAATGTAGGCTAAGGTGCTCAGTCTCAGCAACGCGAGTTATTTTGGGCATCTCTATCTCCATCCCGAAAGTTGGTGAGTCCTCATGGTTTGAGGACCCATTTATTCTGATCTTCAGTTGTATTAGAAATTGTTTAGTTGATTTAAGTTCAGTTTAAGTTAGTTGGGGGTTTGTCCCAATGGCTCTCTAGTCCTTAGTTGTAGAGGCGTGTTCGACTGCTAGCTAAAATTCAGACTTCTAGTATTTGTTGTTTAGACATTATGATCAGTTGATTTTAACACATTTTAGATAATTAGGTATTTCAGTATTGATTTTTTCTTAAGTACCTTTAATTTAAATTCTAGACGTAGTAGAAGGCTTACAGGGTTACCTTGAGACTAATCGTAGTCTTGAGCAATGTGTGACATCTTGGGACCCATTTGTAATGCCCCGCATTTCGGGCAAGAATAAAATATACGACTCTGATGCGTTGATAATCCCCGAGCCTTAAATCCTATGCCAATTTGGCATGTTGATCAAGTTTTTAGTATGTGAATCCTTTTGAGCATGAATTTAGACCATATAAGTCCTTCAACTCAAGGACGAGTTAAAACTATTTCGATCGATTAAGTTTTAGTGGACGTTGTAATTTGTGTCAAATTCTATTGAACATAACTCATTGTGCATGATGAAATGGGTGGACTACTATATATCAAATTGTAGATAATTGAATAATCTTTCCAACGATACCAAATTCGCCTAAAACGGACACCCGGTGAAGAAGTTATGGCCTTTCAAAGTTGAATGTGTCGCCTATGCACATATAGGCGATGCATAGGGCGGCGCCCACTCCTAAACGGATTTGGGCCTCCGTTTTGAGTTACTTTTAGCGCAAGTCAGTCCTTACAAAACCAAAAAATCATCCTTACCCACTCCTAAAAGGATTTGGGCCTATTAACAACATTGAAGCCTCCCCAAAAATCTAATTCTTCAAAAACTCAAGAGAAGGATCAACTAGGGCTTGAGAAAATAAGCTTGAAGGACCGATCCTTCCGAAACTTCTTCGTGAAACAAATTACAGATTCGGAATCCTCTCGACGTAGGCTTCGATAGACACCAAAAATTCGTGGAGAATAAGGTACGCGGGGTTTTCCTAAAATCTCATGGGCATAGAAACCATGTTTTAAGAATTGAGGTTTCGAATTCATGTACATAATCATGATTTAGAAGTTTTAATGATATTGTTTTGGCCTTTTGGCTTTCCCCCAAAGTGATTTGAAAGTTATATGTATATATATATATGCGTTTGTCCTAAAATATGAATTTAGAGCATGATTTTCATGAAACCTCTCTCTTAATGTAAATTTTTCCATGTTTCACGTAATATACAATGTTTTGAACACGAAAGAGAGGGTTGTGAATGTTGAATATGCATGTAATGAAAGAATGCATGGTTTTGCCAAAATACACATGACCACCATATGTTTGATGAAAGTTTTGCATGGATTTGACTTGAGTTTCGGAACATGACATCTTTAATGTAAATTACATATTTTAGTGGTCTAAACTATGTTTTGAATGAAAGATCTTGCTTAATACATTATGGCTCAGAATAGGACTTTCAAGTCTTGGTATGACGATACCAACTCAGACAAATGCCTTAACAGACACAGACTAGTTCAGAAATCAGATTTTTATCAGACTTTCATGATTTAGAAATTTTAGAATGATACATGTTCAGAAAAGGCTAAAATAGGGCATAAAGAGAGCTTAGGTGGTTCCCTGAAGAAGGCGGGAGTTCAGACAACTCATTGCCTAAAACCGTGGTTTGCCGACCCGGGTATATTATTATGCGCTGACTTAAATGTCCTGTGGCGTATCAGACTCAGACACTCCAACCCTTGTGGCACACTTGGGTTGGGGGCTTCCCCGCCGAGTCAATGGCGGATTCCATACAGCCCGTGGAATATACAGACTTGTAGGGGAATACCACCTAACTCAGAAGTAAAACACAAATCATGATTTGAAATGAAAAGACAGGTTGCATGTTTTCAAAAAGTGCCCATGTATTTTCAGAAACATTTTTATGCATGATGTCTTGATGAAAAGAATTGCTTTCACTTATTATATATATATGTATATATGTATGTTCTATTATGCTATTTTTTGGAGTGCTTCGCGTGCCGGTACTTTTGTGCTGACCCCCCCTCCTTCCAGGTTCTGAGGCACAGTCTAGGGGTCCAGCTACTCAGTAGACATTCCCGGGTTTGCAGAGTTGATCTCACAGTGGTGAGCCTTCTATTATTCGGAAGGCCTAATTATGTCAGACACTATCTTATTTATTATGTTTTTGGTTTACTGGGGGCCTTGTCCCAGCTTCTTTTCAGACAAAGGTTTATGTTCTTAGGAGAGATTTCGCAGACTGCTGTCAGATAGTATTATTCAGAAATGTTGCAGAACTTGACTATGTTTTCCGTACTCAGTTTCAATTCCGCATTTTATTATTATTATGAATGTTGTGCATGATAACTAGATAGAGAATGGGTGTTCTGGGCCTTCATGGTTCGGGATGCTCATCACGGCTAGGGCCTAGGCTCGGGTCGTGACAAACTTGGTATCAGAGCACGGTTCATGGTCCCAGGGTGTCTGCGAAATCGCGTCGAGTAGAGTTCTATTTATGGGTGTGTAGCGCGCCACACTTATAAACAGGAGGCTACTAGGCGTTTAGGAATATTTCCCTTCTTTGTGATTTAGTTCGTGCTTCAGAGTCTAAACTGTCCCATTATTGGGTTGATTCAAGTGCAAAAAGTTTAGAGTATACATGATATAGTCCTTTTCGATTGCGTTCTATAAGATTTTAAAAATTATGGAAAAACTCGATAGGAGTCTATTAGTGCATCAACATATGTTGATTCTGATGTAAATAGTGATCCTGATGGAATCGTGCATTCCAGCTTAAGGTATTAAGTGTATATTGTCCCTCTAAAAATCATGTTACAGTTGTGGACAATGTATAGCAGAATGTTGGAACTATATTTCTACCCAAATAGTAGCATAAGTTAAAGTGTTGTTGTCATGACCTATTGGTAGTGATATTGGACCAAGAAGTTGGTGATGTAAAGTCACAAAGTTAGAAGTCAGAGTGAGGGTGACTTTGTGTAAATGAATATTTCAGTTGAATAATCGATGTTTGAGGATGATTTACCCCTTTATAGTGATAAACTAATGTGGTAGCTAGCAGCATGTGTAGATTGTATGGTAGTCCATGGAGGAAGTGTTTTACTCAGATTTTTATTTATACAGAATAATATGTATATTCTTAGACCATTAAATATTAGGTGTCAATTTTCTATCCCTTGTAATATGTAATCTTGTTATCATGATGTTTTTGAAAAAAAATAAAAATTTAAAGTCTAGTGAAGCCGTGTGGGGCTCTTTCGATTCACTAGCATAGTTTCCTTGTCATCCATCTCATTTTCTTGTTCAAAATACAAAACCAAAGTCTAGTGAAGCCGTGTGAGGCCTATTTCGATTCACTAGCAACTTGTTGTCCAACTTGTTATCTGACTTGTTGTTCTTTCATTGGTTTAATATATGTATGGCTGAATCTGTTTGCATGAGATAGAGTTGGTAATGAAGTGATTCATCCTTGTGTGTTCTTAGTTGAAGGTAGAGAAGGAGTTGTTGGTCAGGGTGATTTGTTGATCTCTTGAATGTGGAAATGGCTATATTAGCGAGTAAGTTATGATTATAGACTCATGGTTGTTTGAGGAATTTGAAGGCAGTCTAAATGTATGAATGAGTGAGTAAGTATGAGGTGAGAAATCCGTATAAGTAGATACAATTGTACGGGGTTATAATATAAGATTAAGGTTGACCATGTCTATTATGAGGCTTTAACCCCCTTGACCCTCTTTTCATTGGTAGTTGTAAACTAGTGCTACTTTTGAGAAGGTATGTAGTAGATTTTTGAGATATTTGGGTAGAATATCCCAATTTGATGGATTAGTGTATTTATATTATGTTGCATTCTTCATTGGTGGTAGATGATTGATACTAAACTATAGGCTTGAATTTAAATGGTGTGGTGGTAAATAGTGGCAAGAGTTTGTTGATGCATATTTTGTGGGATTAATTTAGTAGGCTTGAGGTGCTGAAATAGTACATGCTAACGGAATGATGATAAGGTAAACCGTTAGGTCATGATCGATTATTGTGGTTATGAAGTTCTAGTGCACTAGTGTTTCATGATGTTTACTTATAGTTTCCGAGTAAAAATTTTGTGTAAGGTTGGGTTGTAAATCATTCATAGCACTAGATATTAAGTTTGAACAGTTGATGTCCATGAATGTGGATGTGAAGATTTCTTGGTTAATGAATTCTAGTTGTATAGAAGTGATCTAATAGACTTAAACGGTGCATGCAATAGAGTAAGATTATTGCATTCGTAGTGGTGTATGATATTGCATGTATGATGTAGAAGTATGCCTAAGCTGACATGAGGTTGCGACATTTTTCTAAGGTTATTACTTGTTGTGCATGGCTAGTGGTACCATTGAATTGTTAAGTGGAGAAAGACTAGTTAGATGGTACATGGTGATCTAGATAGCCAAGTTAAGAAGCCTTGATTGATAGTGTTGAGCCTTTTGATGTGATCTCGATTCTCATGGTAGAGAGATATAAGTTTGGAGTAGCAATATTGGTATGCTAGGACAGAAGTGGTATGGTTCATCAAAGGCTTGGTGATATCCATGTTAAGTGTTAGAATCTAAGTTTGAGTTTTGAAGGTTGAACGGATAGAAATAAGTGTGCTAGCATTATACTTTGACTATTGGTGGCTATGGAAAGATAGAGTGTATCCCAGAAGGTAGTCATTCGGGTTGAGTTCTATGATATGTATGTATTGTCAATTTTTTCAGACCCTAGAGTGCAGTAAGTGTAGTTCAGTTAGAATCTGGTAAGGGATCTCCCAAAGGCTAGATGATGACTTGAAGCTAAGTGGGAGATGATAGAACGAATAACCAAGTAAGGCTCTCAGATTCTAGTAGTGATGCAGTGTGATTTAGAACATCAGAAAGTAAGGGTGAATCTCAACCCATTCCTACCTCAATATTTTTTTTTGTTATCCGGATGCTTACTCATGCCTTACGATGCAGTTCCGTGATAATAGTTCATGATTCCGGTATATGATAGAGAGTCACACACTCTTCCAATTCCAAGATAATGAGATCTAGTTCATTCAAGTAGTCGGAATCACATTCCTTATGTTATGAACTCTAGTTGAGGTCATGCAACTCATGACGCGTGTACTCACTCTTTATAGTGTGCTCAATCCCATATAAAGATCTTTTTCACGCTTGAGGGTCTTATGTTTTAACTTTTAGTGACCCTTCCTATGCAATGATAGTGGTGTTGATGTAAATGTTCTTGTTGATGGAAGATCATAGTATGCTTGTTTAGATAAGGCCATAAGTATGAAGTAAGATTTGGGGCCAAGTCTTTGATACATGTGATGGTTAGTGGAAAAGTTTGTGTGTGTATGTTTTTAGGATAGCGCGTGGGAGTTATATTGATAGTAGTTTAGAAACTATGTGAAGTATCTACTTATGGGTGTTTTCCTTGAAGTTAACATGTGGTTATAAATTAGGCTTGAACGACGTTTTGGGATTGTAGTGGAAGGTCTCCATATGCATTAGCGACTTCATATTTAGAGTTCAGTGTAGTCATTGAAGTGGTAAGGCATGTTATGCTTAGGATGTGATTTTTAAAAGAGGTATAGAAGGTGGCATCATATGGTTTAGAATAATAGCGTGGTGTATCATGTTGTATTTTTGTGATTTAGAGTTAGGCTTGATCGCGGGGTAAGGATTAAGATATTTTAGACATTAGTAGAAAAAAAAACATTATCAATGCTCATATGAGAATTTTAAGCTGAGTTGAATGAATATGATATTTATAGGGAATAGTATAGTTAAGGGATATTTGGGAAGTGCTCTAAGCCTTAAAGTAAGAAGTTGTATTGCCAAAGGTCTGAAAATTCTATCCTAATTTAGGGGTTATATGTCTATATTCCAGACTGCAGAGTAGTGTCAATGTTTTGATTTCCTCAGTGGGATGTTTTGTGTAATCCATACCCAAGATTCATGGTTCCCTATTACTGCTAGAGCTTCCTTAGAGAGAGTGTTGAAGAGAATACTCCAGTTAAGTATGAGGGTGTAGTATAATTCAGTCTGTATGGCCAATAAGTCAGTTTAGCAGTCAGATTCACATGACTTGTTTTCTTGTCTTTGCACTTATTCATGCTACTCGAAATCTCAGACATGCTACTAGTCGAAGATAGAGTATACCAGTAGTTACGAGTATAGCCCAGTTCATGCATCATGCATTAAATTCAGATTCCAAATGTTCAGATCAGTGTTTTTTTATTAGAGGACATGTCATGTCCGCGTTATTCCATATATTTAAGGCTTCAACAAGTTCCTACCCATCATTCGAGGATGAATGATCCTAAGGGGGTGATAATGTAACGCCCCGCATTTCGGGCTAGAATAAAATATATGACTCTGATGCGTTGATAATCCCCGAGCCATAAATCCTATGCCAATTTGGCATGTTGATCAAGTTTGTAGTATGTGAATCCTTTTGAGCATGAATTTAGACCATAGAAGTCCTTCAACTCAAGGACGAGTTAAAACTATTTCGATCGATTAAGTTTTAGTGGACGTTGTAATTTGTGTTAAATTCTATTGACCATAACTCATTGTGTATGATGAACTGGGTGGCCTACTATATACCAAATTGTAGATAATTGAATAAGCTTTCCAACTATACCAAATTTTCCTAAAACGGACACCCGGTGAAGAAGTTATGGCATTTCAAAGTTGAATGTGTCGCCTATGCACATATAGGTGATGCATAGGGCGGCGCCCACTCATAAACGGATTTGGGCCTCCGTTTTGAGTTACTTTTAGCGCAAGTCAGTCCTTACAAAACCCAAAAATCGTCCTTACCCACTCCTAAAAGGATTTGGGCCTATTAACAACATTGAAGCCTCCTATAAAACCCCAAAAATCTAATCCTTCAAAAACTCAAGAGAAGGAGCAACTAGGGTTTGAGAAAATAAGCTTGAAGGACCGATCCTTCCGAAACTTCTTCGTGAAACAAATTACAGATTCGGAATCCTCTCGACGTAGGCTTCGATAGACACCAAAAATTCGTGGAGAATAAGGTACGCGGGGTTTTCCTAAAATCTCATGGGCATAGATATCATGTTTTAAGAATTGAGTTTTCGAATTCATGTACATACTCATGTTTTAGAAGTTTTAATGATATTGTTTTGGCCTTTTGGCTTTCCCCCAAAGTGATTTGAAAGTTATATGTACATATACATATGCGTTTGTCCTGAAATATGAATTTAGAGCATGATTTTCATGAAACCTCTCTCTTAATGTAAATTTTTCCATGTTTCACGTAATATACAATGTTTTGAACATGAAAAAGAGGGTTGTGAATGTTGAATATGCATGTAATGAATGAATGCATGGTTTTTCCAAAATACACATGACCACCATATGTTTGATGAAAGTTTTGCATGGATTTGACTTGAGTTTCGGAACATGACATCTTTAATGCAAATTACATGTTTTGGTGGTCTAAACTATATTTTGAATGAAAGATCTTTCTTAATACATTATGGCTCAGAAATAGGACTTGCAAGTCTTGGTATGACGATACCAACTCAGACAAATGCCATAACAGACACAGACTAGTTCAGAAATCAGATTTTCATCAGACTTTCATGATTTAGAAATTTCAGAATGATACATGTTCAGAAAAGGCTAAAATAGGGCATAAAGAGAGCTTAGGTGGTTCCCTGAAGAAGGCGGGAGTTCAGACAACTCATTGCCTAAAACCGTGGTTTGCCGACCCGGGTATATTATTATGCGGTGACTTAAATGTCCTGTGGCGTATCAGACTCAGACATTCCAACCCTTGCGGCACACTTGGGTTGGGGGCTTCCCCGCCGAGTCAATGGCGGATTCCATACAGCCCGTGGAATATTCAGACTTATAGGGGAATACCACCTAACTTAGAAGTAAAACACAGATCATGATTTGAAACGAACAGACAGGTTACATGTTTTCAAAAAGTGCCCATGTATTTTCAGAAACAGTTTTATGCATGATGTCTTGATGAAAAGAATTGCTTTCACTTATTATATATATATGTATGTTCTACTATGCTATTTTTTGGAGTGCTTCGCGTGCCAGTACTTTTGTGCTGACCCCCCCTCCTTCCAGGTTCTGAGGCACAGTCTAGGGGTCCATCTACTCAGTAGACATTCCCGGGTTTGCAGACTTGATCTCACAGTGGTGAGCCTTCTATTATTCGGAAGGCCTAATTATGTCAGACACTATCTTATTTATTATGTTTTTGGTTTACTGGGGGCCTTGTCCCAGCTTCTTTTCAGACAAAGGTTTATGTTCCTAGTAGAGATTTCGCAGACTGATGTCAGATAGTATTATTCAAAAATGTTGCAGAACTTGACTATGTTTTCCGTACTCAGTTTCAATTCTGCATTTTATTATGATTATGAATGTTGTGCATGATAACCAGATAGAGAATGGGTGTTCCGAGCCTTCATGGTTCGGGATGCTCGTCACAGCTAGGGCCTAGGCTCGGGTCGTGACACCATTTCTGGGGAGTTACACAAGCTTTTCTTTGAAAAACAAATGTAAGTTGTTTTTGAGTTTAGGAACACTTACCTCAACTGTGTTATATTCATCTTCCATGTCTGAATCTCCAATTTCCATTAGAGTAGTTTCATCTACTTCTTCTTCTCCCGTTTCTTTAAAATCAGATCCCCAGGTAGCTACATAGATAAATCCTCCTTATCTCTTTTCTTGGTCATTTCTTTTAATTCTTTCTCACCTCTTTCCTTTCTCCATTCAATTTCCCAAATGGAGCAATCTTTGACTTGATGATCAGTTTTGCAACACTTATAAAACCCAGTGGGATTGTCATTGGAATGACTTTTGCTACCTATTCCATTCTTTGTTTTGAAGACTTTGCTGAAATTTTTTGTTGTAAACGCCACCTATTATTTAGTCAGTTCCACTTTCCATCACTGACTAATGCTTTAGGGACAATGATTTCTCAAAAGCTGCCTTTTTATTCTTGGTTTCATCAATTTGCATCCAATAAGTCTTCAGGTTATCCACTAATTCATCCAAAGTTATACTAGTTAGATCCTTTGACTCCCTAATCGCAGTAAACTTGACATCCCATTTAGATTTTGGCAAGACATTCAACACTTCCTCAACTTGTTCCTCAGTAGTGATGACTTTTTCCAATGAGATCAATTCATTGGTTAAAGCTGTGAGTCTTGACATCATCTGATGAAGAGATTCATAATCCTTCATCTTAAAAGCTTTATATTCAGTAAAGAGAAGAGAAAATCTAAATTTTCTCACTTGAGTAGTGCCCTAATCCGTATTTACCAAGGCAACCCAAATTTTATTGGCAGTGGTGCAAGTGGACACTCTGTTTTACTTAGATGGACTTATTCCACAAATTTCATATTTCTATAGTGCCACCAGATCATCTGTAGTAAATTCAATTCTCACCTTTTTAACTTGTTATCCATATTCCAACTTCATTTGAATAGTAGGACCATCAGTAATTCTTTCCTACTACTCATAGTCTTCTCCTTGAATAAACATTTCCATTCTAGATTTCCACCAAGATAAATGAGTGTCATCAAAAAGTGGTGTCCTAGTAGAGGATTGGCCTTCACTATGCCAGTAGGGGGTGCAGAATTCATCATATTGATATTTTCTTAGGTTCTAGCCATATGTAAGACAACCTCGCTCTAATACAACTTGTTAAAGTACGTGCCCTACTGATTAGCTATTTTATTCTGATAGTTGCCTATTAGTGGACAGGTTGACAAACGTGTTTCTATCTATCTAAAACAATAAGTAATTGCACAATAATGTTTATGTGGAAAACACCTGTCTCAAAGAGGTTGCAAAACCCACGACCTGTAGCTCTACAAGATTTAATCCCAACTCCACTAAACAATTAAGCCTCAACAGTCAATAAATTACAAGACTCTTGTAATCTAGGAATTAAACTCTAACTCTTATTTCTACAAAAGACAAACCTTACCAAAGTGTGTGTACCCAAGTATTCGAGTTCCCCAACTTGAACACAAAGCTCTTAAACCAGTTTATACTTTATTGAGACTAAAAAATATTATATCACAAGAACCAACCTAATACATAAAGTCTAAGACTCCTTAACTCTAAGTAATAGAAACAGGTTCAACTTTGACTGCTTTAAGCCTTGGAACTTCCCAGGTAATTTGTCAATATGTTGCTCTCTTTGTAAATGCATGAATAATGAAATGAGTTAATCCCTCAATATATAATAACTCTTCAAAGAGTCCTTCAATGTAAGGTCTTCTACTTTGCTTCAAACTCTTTAATTCAACAGAATTAGTTGTTAACTAAAAGTTCTTCTTCAAATAAAACTCCTTGCTTTGATAAAACTCCTTCAACCTGAGCTCCTCATTTAATTGAAACTCTTTCTCTTATGTTTATCAATAAGGTGTTGTGTTCAACTACAACTTCTTCTTTATCACACATGATTATGATCAAATTGAGAAGGCTTATTTATTCCTGAATTTAAGCAAATTATTCTGTGTCATCCAGTGAGATCAACTTCTATATTCATGTTTTGGGACCAGCTTGAGTAACATGTTTCATTTATATGTCAATCATCAAAACCTCATTGACCTAACAATATATCTGGACTTATAGAAAGATTAAAGGTAATATATGATGATTTCTAAAATGTTCTGGACTAAAATACCCTTAAATTAGTTAGAGTTGGAAAAAATTCTCGTCGTATGGCCCATTGCACGGACCATGGATCAATTCGTCAAAATTTGAGAGAACTTTTAATTAGGCATTTTTCATGGTTCAAAGCACTGCCCATGGAACTAGTTCACAAACCGTGAAACTGTTAGTATAATTTTGTTGGGTGAGTCTCTTTTGGTAAAATAGTCATAACTTCTTACCACAGACTCAAATTATCAAATGGTGGGTTGGTGTTAAAGAGAAGACTAAAAAAACCTCTAATTTGGCAGGTATTGAACCATGTAACTCTTTATGTTTTTGGAGCAGCTCTTATTTAAAGTTGACCCTAGTAAGAACTTATACAAAAATTTAATCGGTAGAAAGACTCTCAACTCAACTTTGTGCTAGAGATTTCCAATGCCTTAGATCGAATCCAATGCCCTTTCGACAAATTGATCATAACTCCTATTTACACTAGGAAATTAGTTTAGACCTCTTTGAATTTATTCAAAACAAATATTATCCTACTATCTCTTTTAATAGTGTATTATTTTCGGAACAAAATTGGTGAAATCTTATTATTTCTATCCAAATAAATCCATCTTTTCACCTAAAAAGTAAAGTACTAGAAAAATTAATAAATGCAGAAGTGTCAAAGAAAGTAATAAAGTAATACATCAACAAATTTTCCAATACAATATAAATATTTGAATAAAAATTGTGTTGCTCCCGAACCCAACTACCTCCTACATATATATACATATATGTATAAATACATATATGTATAAATATATATATATATATATATATATATGCTACTCTCCCTAAATTGATGAACATGGAAATAACAAAAAAATGCAGGAACACAATAGGCAGTAGGGTATGTGGATGTACTAATGCATCTATTGTAGAAAAAACATCTCTTCAAGCCAAGACATAAAAGGCCATACCAAGGGTTACTTCAAGTATGGGTGTGTCAATGAAACCACCTAAAGCTAAACGTTTGTGAAACTTTTTATTTATTAGTTGCAGCAAGGTTCTCTTATGGACTCATCAATTTCCATAAAATTGGTTACATCTGTAGCAGCATCTAAAACTGAATCAACAAATGCTCATTGACTGCCAAAAGGTGATGTGCAGAATTTTGAAAGATTTGCCACTCAGCCTCATCTCCTGCTTCATTCAACAGATGACCACGAGCCCCTAGGTATCATTTAAGGGTTTGTGTTTTGAAAATACTTGCTAGTCTTAGGTCTTATCTTATCGAAGAGGGAGACAAAAGTTATTTTGTGTCTTCTTCATAGTGCTACGGAATATGTTAGAGTTGTGACCAAAATTTTATTGGTCCGGCCTTGAAAGTTTCGCGGTGCGACCCATATTTGTGATTTCTAATTATGTCTGTAGTGGTACTGTAGGCATGATCTAGGATCCCACCACTGATCCCAATACGATGTGGTTGGATGTCAAAACTGAATTCTTACATGGAGAACTTGAGGAGGACATCTATAAGCAGAAACCAGAGGGCTTTGTAGTTTCAGGAAAGGAGGACTATGTATGCTTTCTGAAAAGTCTTTTTATGGTTTAAACCAGTCGTCCAGATAGTGGTATAAGAGGTTTGAATATTTTATAACCTCTCATATGTTTCAGAGTTGTAGTTATGATAGATGTGTCTACTTCTGTTATACCCCATATTTCCGTAACTTAAGATTTACTCTCAGTCCATGAGTTATCCAATATACATTTTTGAAAGATTCAGTATTTTTCAGTTTAGAGCCAACCATTGCATAGGAAATTGAATTAGTTTTCCAATGATATAAAATTTTCCTAAATCCTATAACCGAATAAAAAGTTATGGCTATTTTAAGTTTCAGTTGTTAAACACTGTCATTCAGGCCAATAGCGCATCGTGGAGTATGTCAAAATGACAATTGTCAGTTTCCAGTGAGGTACCATGATATTGGTGCATCACGCCAAAGCTCCTTTTAAAATTTCTCGATTTCCAGTGTACCAACACGATCCCACCGCATCGCGGTGAACTTCCAGGTCGCATCCAAGATGGCAATGCGATACCACCACATCGCACCACCGTGCATTTTCCTAGTTGTCAATTTTCATAGACACAACGTGATAGCACCGCATTGCGCCAAGGGTAAGAATCAGGAATTTTCAGTTAATTCAAAGATTTAATTTCCAAGGGATTTTAGGTCTTTTCCTCTCATTCTAGTTTGTCTAAACATAGGATTAAAGCCCTAAATAGCCAATTATCTCATTATTTTCTCACTTATCTCAATAAATAAAGCATTATCTCTCAATTATCAAACCCTAGCTTCAAGAAATCAAGATCAAATTCAAGAAATCCTCCAACAACTTCAAGAATTAGGATACCTAAGTATGTTAGGTGTTTATATAGAAGTCCCTTTCACCCATAATACCCAAGAATCCATTTTTAAAACTACAAGATTTATGAGTTATGATTTCCATTCTTGGAATTGAATGAGTTCATGTTCATGATAGTAATTGTGATCCAATGCATGTTAAATTATAAGTTTCCATGAAATTGAGATAGTTATATGGTGGATTATATGAATTGCGTGCTTAACCCTTGAAATTGAAATTGAATGTTGTATTCATGATTACATGTGTTGAACATCATCATATGAAATACTCCATGCTTCCCAAGTGCTTGATAAAATGCCTATGTGAATGATATAGTGTCATTATAACATAATAGTATGTAATCCTTATTCATGTACAAGTTAATGCATTACAAGTGTTTGATGAAATACCTTTATGAATGAGTTATGGACAAATGTACATTGTTGTGCATCTCTAGATAACACTATGATTTATTTTTCATGCTATCGAGTCCTGGGGGTATTTAATACTTGACAATTTAGTTGTGTACCTAGAGCCAGTTTCAATTACAGAATAGTATCAGTCATGTCATAATCGATAGTACTCTCAGTCAGTTACAGAACTCAGTAGGACTCAGTCAGTTCCAGAACTCAGGAAAACTCAGTAAACTCAGTATCATTCCAATACAGTTTAGTATAATGAGTTTAGTGTCTTTCAGTTGGGAGTAGGATTGAGCATCGAGTAAACCAAAGGATAAGGACTCACCTGTGAGTAGAGGGTGTGATCCTTAGAAATAATCCTTGTGTTCCAGCACTATATAGCCAACATAGGTTGAGGCATCAAACCTGCTAGTTGAGGGTTGATGAGATGTTTTAACCTAAACAGATGAGGATTCCACCATTTTCATTAGAGTACCTACCAGATGAGTGTAACTCTTTAGTGTCTTTACCAATGACACATATTGACACCCTTCCAACTTGGGTCATAGGTTGGACCCTAACTCAGTTACCTTATCTTATTTGGGGCATGTCAGTTAGATGATTACCTTTCACATTCTTAGTTTCAGTCTTAAGAATAGAACTCAGTTCAGTTCTATAGAATCAAAACTGCTAGATACTGTAAACCAGTATCAGTAAATCAGTTATCAGTAACTTTTGTTATCAGTTACTCTGTATCAAAATTCAGGACTTAGCTTTAGACAAGTTTAGTCATAGTATTTATTTATATGAACATTAGTGCATACTCAGTATTTACAGCAGTATCAGTTATTCATGTACTCTCATGTTCAGTTACTCTATATCATACTGTTATTTATTGTTCATGCATATGAACCCTTGCATTTAGCCTTACCTCATATAGCATACCAATATATTCCAAGTACCAACACATACTCTTATTTTGCACTATGATGTCATCTATCATAGGTTTGGATGCTCAGGTTCTCGACCGCACATAAATAGATTCAGTTTCATCCAGTAGTATTAGCTTTAGTACTGAGTCCTCATCTGTTGAGGATATTATTTTATTTTATTATTATAGTAGATTTAGTATTTTAGTAGATGGAGTTAGTTAGGGAATTATCCCATCAACTCCATATCCAGATAGTTCAGTTTAGAGGCTTTTAAGACTAGTTTTCAGTTAGTATTCAGTTTTATAGATATTATCATAGACGATATATGTTTTATTAGTATTTTAGATATTTTGAACCTTATGGCATATCAGCCTATTATTTTGCATTTATTACAGTATCATATTTTGGTGCTCACAGCAGATATCAATCATGGGTTAGCTTGTGGTCCTTCGGGGTCATAAACACTGTGTAGAATCCATGGTACAGACTCGGGGCATTTCAAACTTGGTATCAGATCCAGGTTCAAAAAAGTCCTAGGAAGTCTAAAAGATGCATTTAGTAGAGTCTTATGCATGGGCGTGTAGCGCCATAATTATGGACAAGAGTCTATGAGATATTGTAGGAAATAGTTTTACTTCTTTCTATATTTATGTCGTGCGAGTGAGCATGAGATCAAGTTAAACTCTCAGTCTAATCCATTTTCTCCTTTTCATTTACATAACATTCCTCCCAAAAAGGCTAATAAAAGAAGAACTAAAAATCAGTCAGCACCTCAGCCCATTTAGACAGATCCCCTGGATGAGCATGTCTCTTATGCAGAATTCAGAGCTGCATTCACTACTTTAGCCAATTCTATAGCAACTTAGAATGAATGACCAGATGTTGTTCTAGCCAACCCAGTGGCCAATACTTTTGTAGCCAGGATTTAAGTCTTCACCCATATGAATCCTCCCCTATTCTTAGGATCTAAGTGAGAAGAAGATCCACAGGAGTTCCCTGATTAGGTTCAGAAAGTCAAATACATTATAGGAGTAACTTCCAGTGAGAGTGTTCAGTTAGATTCTTATCATCTACACGATATAGCTCATATATGGTTTAATTGGTAGAAGGTAGATAGGGAACAGATGCAGAGCCCATAGAGTGGGAAGAATTTGCTAGTGCTTTCCTAGATACATTCTTTCCCTTCGAGGTAAGAGAAACCAAGGTGTTAGAGTTCATCAATCTTACACAGGGCAGTATGAATATGAAAGAGTATTCCTTCAATCTTACTTAGTTGGCTAGGTATGCTTCCCATGTAGTAGCAGACAGTAGGTCCGGAGTAAGTAAGCTCTTATTCGGGGTATCAGATAGTATGGTTAAGGAGTGCAGAACAATGATGTTGATTAAGGAGATGGACATATCTAGGTTTATGGTCCATGACTAGCATATAGAAGATTCTAAGAATAGAGAGAGATAGAGGCAGAAAAAGAGAGCTACAATAGGTAGCTTCAATTTCAATTAACCTAAGTCAGAGGGCGGTAACCGTTCCCAATTTTGTAAAAACTATTAATCTCCAGTTCCATCCTTAGCCAGTGCTCCAGTCCCTTAGTTCAAAAATGGTAACCAAGATAAGTCACCAGGCTTTAATTCTCAGGATATTGTCAGTAGTGCTCAAACAAATCCTCTTTGTCAGCAATATGGCAAGAACCATAAGGGTGTCTACTGAGCTGGCGATAATGTTTCTTTCGGTGTGGCAAGCCAGGAAACAGAGTTAGAGATTGTCCTCAGTCAGGTTCTCAGGGCCATCATACTCATTCTTTAGCCTAGTCAAGTCACCCAAATCAACAGGGTGCCGCTTCCAGTGCCACCAGTGGGCAACGCCCAAATAGGCTTTATGCACTTCAGTCCAGACAAGGTCAGGAAAATTCTCCTGATATGGTCACTAGTACTTTATAGATCTTTCATTTGCATGTTTATGCCTTATTAGATCTAGGAGATTCTTTATCTTTCACAACTCCTTATATATCTATTAACTTTGGAGTCATTCCAGAAATCCTAGCAAAGACTTTCTCAGTTTCTACCCTACTGGGTAAATCTATCGTAGCCCAATGGGTATATAGGATCTATCCGGTTATGATATCTCAGAAAGCTACTTCAGTAGACTTGGTAGAGCTAGAGATGGCTGATTTTGATGTCATTATCGTCATAGATTGGCTCCATTCAAGTTATGCCACAGTTGATTGTAGAAACAGAATAGTTCATTTTTAGTTTCCAAATGAACCAGTCCTTGAATGGAGGGGTAGTAATATATCACTTAAGGGTCAGTTTATTTCATACCTTAGAGCAAGAAAAATGATATCTAAGGGGTGTTTCTATCATCTTGTTCAAGTCAAAGACTAACTCAGAAACTCTTAGTTTTGAGTCAGTTTCAGTAGTAAATGAATTTTCTGATGTGTTTCTCGAAGATCTTCCTGGAGTTCATCCAGTTAGGGAAATAAACTTCGGAATAGACCTTCTTCCAGATACTCAGCCGATATCTATTCTTCCACACGAAATGGCATAAGTATAACTTAGAGAGTTGATAGAACAATTGAAGGATCTCCTAGATAAGTGATTCATCAGGCCCAACATTCCCTATGGGGCGCACCAGTCTTATTCTTCTGTAAGAAAAATATTTCTGTCAGAATTAGTATAGACTACTATTATTTGAACAAAGTCACAGTCAAGAATAAGTACCCACTTCCTAAAATTGATGACTTGTTCGACCAACTTCAGGGTGCTAGTTACTTTTCTAAGATAGACCTTAGATCAGGCTATCATCAGCTCAGAGTCAGGGAATGTGACATTCCACAAACAACTTTCCAAACTCGGTATGGTAACTTCGAGTTTCTAGTCATGTCCTTTGGTCTTACTAATGCCCCAACAGCTTTCACGGACTTAATGAATCATGTGATCAAACAATACTTGGACATGTTCATTATAGTCTTCATCGATGACATTCTTGTCTATTCCCATAGTGAGAATGATCACACCGATCACCTTAGAATCGTACTTCAGACTCTTAGAACTCATAAGTTGTTTGCTAAATTCAGTTAGTGTGAATTTTAGATAAGATCAGTATCTTTCCTTGTCTATATTATTTTTGGTGATGGCATTAGAGTTGATCCTCAAAAGATCGAGGCACTGAGAAACTGGCCTAGACCTATCTCTCTATTAGATATTAGGAGTTTCATGGGTTTAGATAGCTATTACCATTGATTTGTTGAAGGATTTTCTTCTATTTCATCCCCTATGTCCATATTGACTCAGAGAAAAGTCCAGTTTCAGTTGTTAAATTCGTGTGAGAAGAGTTTTCAAAAGTTGAAGACTCAACTCGACTCACCTCAGCCCCAGTTTTGGCTCTACTAGATAGTTCAGATGGGTTTGTAATGTACTGTGATGCATCTTGAGTAGGTTTGGGTTATGTCCTCATACTGAGAGGTAAGGTCATAGATTATGCCTCCAGACAGCTTAAACCCTACGAGAAAAATTATCCGACTCATGATCTTGAGTTAGCAGATGTAGTGTTTGCCTAAAAGATTTTGAGGCACTATTTGTGTGGGGTATATGTTGATGTGTTCATAGATCACAAAAGCTTGTAGTATGTATTTTTTCAAAAAGATTTGAATTTGTATCAGAGAAGGTGGTTAGAGTTATTAAAAGATTATGACATGAGTGTTCTTTATCATCCTGGCAAGGCCAATATAGTGGCTGATGATCTAAGTAGATTATCTACGGGTAGTGTAACTCATGTCGAGGATGATAAAAAGAAGTTAGTTCAGGAAGTTCATCATTTTTCCCGACTAGATGTCCGCTTAGTGGATTTAGTAGAAGGTAGTGTGTAGGTTCAGAATTATTCTGAATCATCTCTAGTTTCCTAAGTGAAGGAAAATCAAGATAGAGATCCCGGTCTTGTTAAGTTGAAAGAGTCAGTCAAAGATTAGAAAATAGAGGTTTTCTCCCAAGGGGGAGATGGTGTGTTGCATTTCCATGGTCGTTTATGTGTGATAGGTATAGAATACTTTAGGCAACGAATGTTTGCAGAAGTGCATGGTCCGCGTTACTCTATTCATCCAGGGGCAACTAAAATGTACCTCAATTTGCAGGAGATCTATTGATGGTGTGGGATGAAGAGGGATATTGAAGAGTTTGTAGCTAAATTCTATACATGTCAGCAAGTTAAGATTGAGCACCAGAAGCCTAGTAAGTCCATGACGGAGTTCAGTATTCCCACATGGAAATAGGAAGAAGTGAACATGGACTTTGTGATATGTTTGTCTCATACTCATTATCAACATGATTCTATTTGGGTTATTATTGACAGGATGACCAAATCAGCGCATTTCTTGCCAGTGCATACTTCCTATTCTGCCGAGGACTATACTAAACTCTATATCAGAGAGATGGTCAAGTTACATGGAGTCCCAGTATCCATTATCTCAGATAGAGGTACCCAGTTGACCTCTTATTTCTAGAAAGCATTCTAAAAGGGTCTTGGTACCCAATTTCACCTCAGTACAACCTTCCACCCTTAGACAGATGGTCAAGTGGAAAGGACCATTCAGAATCTAGAAGATACGCTAAGAGCATGCGTTATTGATTTTAAGGGTAGTTGGGATGACCACTTGCCTTTGATCGAGTTTGCATAGAATAACAACTATCATTCCAGTATTTAGATGGCTCCGTTTGAAGATCTCTACGGTAGAAGATGCAGATCTCCAATTGGTTAGTACGAGGTAGGTGAGGTCGTAGTAGTAGCGCCTGACCTAATATTTGATGCCTTAGACAAGGTTTAATTAATCAGAGAAAGACTTAGGTCTTTCCAGAGTAGTACTTGGCTCTGAATGAGATAAACCCAATCGGAGTTTGCAGAGAAAAGGTGAGGGTACTTGGCTCGCATGTCTGCTTTTGCTTCCCAAGTAGAACCCTCAACAGACTAATTTCACTAGAGAACTTTAGGTAAGATAACTTCTTTGTTCCTTAGTCTATGAATCTACTGATCTAAAATCTCAACAGGAATCTCTTCGTAAGAAAGACTGTTCGGAATATCTAAGCTTTCAATAGGATCTACAATGGTGGAGTTACTGATGCACTTCTCAAGAATAGAGACGTGGAATACAGGATTAACGACTAACAAGTTTGCGGGCAACTCAAGATCATAAGCTACTTTCCCAACATGACTCAAAATTCTATAAGGGCCAACATACCGGGGATTACGCTTCCCCTTCTTGCCTAATCTCTTCACTCCTTTCATTGGTGAAATCATCAAATACACAAAATCACCAACTTCAAACTTGAGGTCCCTTTTTATAACATCTGTGTAGGATTTCTAATGACTCTAGGATGTTTTCACTCTTTCTCTAATCAACTTAAATTTCTCCATGGCCTCAAACACTGCATCAAGCCCAAGCAAAGAGGCCTTACCCACTTCAAACCAACCTATGGTTGATCTGCATCTCCACCCATAAAGATCTTCAAACGGATCCATCTGAATGCTAGCATGATAACCGTTATTATAATAAAACTCAATCAATGGAAAATGCTCATCCCAACTTCCCATGAAACCAAGAGCACATTCCCTCAACATATCTTCTAGAGTTTGGATGGTCCTATCTGGTTGACCATCCGTCTTAGGGTAGAAAGCTGAACTAAGATGGATCTGTCTACCAAAACCCCTCTGAAAGGCTTTCCAAAACTAGGAAGTAAACTGAGTACCCCTATCCGAGATGATAGACAAGGGAACTCCATGCAATCTGACAAACTCTCGGATATACAACTTAGCATAATTCTCAGTTGTATAGGACGTATGAGCTGACTTATAAATGTATATACAATAACCCAAATCAAATCATGATGGCGACACGAATGGGGTAAAATAGTCACAAAATCCATGTTCACCTCCTCCCACTTCCAAATAGGAATACCAAACTCTTGCAACGTACCACCAATTTTTTGGTTCTTTACCTTAACCTGTTGACAAATTTCATACTGTCACGACCCAAACTGAGGACCTGGCCGTGATGAGCATCCCAAACCATGAAGGACAGAATGCCCTATTCTATCTGGTAATCATGAAAAAAATTCATATAATCAAAGAACATGTGGAAATATAATCTAATACGGAAACATGGTCATATTATAGTTTCAATTCAACAATGAGGAATAAAATTCAATATCAACTAAACATCGTCTAAAATTATCTACGAAATCTCTACTACATGATAAAACAACAACTGTCTGGAAACTGGGACAAGGCCCCCAGTAGACCAAAACCATAACTATTGATAAATGTATGAAAATCAATAGGCCTTCTGAAATATAGAAGGCTCACTACTCGATTCTGCCCTTCTGTCTGAAGAAATCTACAGCTTATCAGGACCCCTAGATTGTGCCTCAGAACCTGGAAGGTAGGGGGTCAATACAAATGTACTGGTACGTAAAGTAAATCCAAAATAATAATTTATATTGAACAAATATAAGAGAAATTTAGGACAATTCATAAACCTATCATATAGTAAGAAATCTCATGGGCATGTTGATAGACTCTAAAAAATCATTTGGACTCTGTGACACTCTTTGTTTTACTTCTGCGCTAGGTGGTATACCCTACAACTCTAAAATTTCACGAGCTATATGGAATCCGCCATTAACTCGATGGACAAGCCCCCAACCCAAGTGTGCCGCAAGAGTCGGAGTCTCTGACTCTACTACGCCACATGGCCGTCGCCAGCATAAAATAAATTACCCGCATCGGCAAATCATGGTTTTAGGCTAATAGTCACTTGAACTCAAGCCCTCTTCGGGTAACCACCTAACCCTGTTTAAGCCCATTTTTTAACTCTTTCAAAACATGCATTCTTTGAAAACATAATCTGAAAACATACTATGTTATGACATACAGACTTTTGGTATCGTCATACCATTGACTTGAAAGTCACATCTCTGAGCCATTATTATCATATTACACTCTTTGTTTTTAAAACATAAATTCGGGAAAACCATATCAATAAATAATTTCAAAGAACTCCTTCTTTAAAACTCATGTAAATACATGTATGAAACTCTCTTTATCAAACTTTCAATGATGCAAGGTGGCCATGTCAAAGCTCTTAATCTCATGCAAATCTTCCTCTTTTAACAAAATCTATTTACATCAAGAAACTACCTCTCATAAATCTCTAAATCATGCTAAAAATACTATGGTGTTTGAGTAAACTATTTTCAATCCATAAATCATGCATTTCAAATCCTTCACATTAAGATCATAAACATAAAGTCATCACAAGAGAGGGATTTCATAAGTTGTGCTCTCAAACAATCTCAAATCTAATTTTTTATACATTTTCATATACAAGTAAATCAATTTAAGAGAGGAGGACTAAAGACCAAATCAATAATACAATTAAACATTCATAAATTCATAGTAAAATCATGTATTTCAAAACCCCTTTCTAAATTCATGCTTGATAACCTTTAAATCATATTCTAGTGTTTACAAGCCCATGTAGGTTTTAGGATAAACCCCACGTACCTCGAATTATAAAATTAGATGAATAAGTTTTCTTCAGACTCTTTCTCCTACTTTTGGATGAGGCTTCTTGAAGCCCTTGACTTGGGAACTTTAAATCCCAACTCAATTTGTGAAAGCTACAGTGGATTCTTATGATTCTTGGAAGTGGTTCTGGGTACTTAAGGTTTTTTTGTTGGGAGAAAACTTGAGAAAAACCTAATAGAATACTTTCAAATGACTTCAATTTGGTGTTTGTACGGTTTAAGAGGCCTGGAAAAAGAACAAAGTGTCCTTTTTAACTCCTGAACGAAGCTGGAAAATTAAACTAGAAAACCCAATTTTATGGGCCACCGCGACGCGCCACTTTCTCGGCCGCTCATTGAAAATTGAAAAATGGGATTCTTGGTGTCACCGCGACGCGGCGCCATAGCATTGTCCTACTGGTTGGGACCTGGAACTTAAGCGTGATGCGTCACAATCGCACTAGGATACTGGAATTTGACAATTGTTAAATAGACCCTCTTCGCGATGTGCCAAGGACAAAAGTGATTGTGTGTTACAACTAGGACTTAAATTAGCCATAACTTCTTGCCCGGTATCAGATTCTGGAGAAATTGATATCGTTGGAAAGATAATTAGAAGAGATTTCATTTGATATATAGTAGACCTTGTAATTCATCATATGAATAGAGTTATGGCTGATTTAAGTTGACCTAAGTTTTGACGCTCACTCAAACTCGAACGATAGGAAACAACTCGTCCTTGAGTTTTGGGACTTCTATGATCTCAATTTATTCTCAAATAGGTTCACACACTACATAATAGACTAACATGCCAAATTTTCATAGGATTTATGGATTTTGTATCATCTACGCATAGAAACGATGAGTTTTTATTCTAGCCCGAAATACGGTAAATCACTATAGTCTATCACTATAAAAGTGTAAATCATCCTCAAACATTGATTATTCAACTTAAATATTTAATTACACAAAAGTCACCCTCACTCCGACTTCTAACTTTGTTGCTTCGTATCACCAACTTCTTGGTCTAATCACACTGCCAATAGGTCATGACACTGACACTTTAACGTATACTACTACTCAGGTGAAAATACAGTTCCAACATTTTGCTGCACCTCATTCCCTCTTAAGCATGACATCTGCAACATAAATTATTGAAATGAACTGAACACCCTTAATACCGCAGGCTGAAAAGCATGATTTCATCAGAACCAAAGTTCACACTAGAAATAATACACTCTGAAGCACTAATGGACTCTTCTAAAGTCCTTGCACAATTTTAAAATCTTATATGGATCAATCAGAAAGGACCATACCATTTAGATCTAGACTACTGCACCTGAATCACCTCAATAATGAGACATATCTAAAGACATCAAGGTAAGGAAAGAATTGGGATGACTATTACCTTCGTATGAGTGAAACCATATCATGAATTAGAGAATAAAAGAGAAACATTCTGAATCCATAACACGAACTAGAACATGAAGATAGGGAAACATTCCTAAACACCAAGTAGCCTCCTGCTTATAAGTGTGGCGTGCTACACACCCATAAATAAGATTCTACCCGATGTGATTTTGTAGACACCTTGGGACCATGAATTTTGCTATGATACAAAGTTTGTCATGACCCAAACCAAGGCCCTGGCCGTGATGAGTATCCCGAACCATGAAAGCCATGATGCCCTATTCTATCAGGTAATCATGCACAACATTCATATAATCAAAGAAGATACGAAAATATAATCTAATACAGAAACATGGCCATATTCTAGTTTCAATTCAATAATGAGGAATAAAATTCAATATTAACTAAACATAATCTAAAACCGTCTGCAAAATCTCTACTACATGATGAAATAACAATTGTCTGGAAACTGGGACAAGGCCCCCAGTATACCAAAACCATAACTAATGATGAATGTTTGAAAATAAATAGGCCTTCTGAAATATAGAAGGCTCACTACTGGACTCTGCCCTTCTGTCTGAAGAAATCTACTACTTATCAGGACCCCTAGATTGTGCCTCAGAAACTGAAAAGTAGGGGGTCAATACAGATGTAGTGGTACGTAGAGCAAATCCAAAATAATAATTTATATTCAACATATATGAGAGCAATTTAGAACAATTCATAAACATATCATATAGTAAGAAATCTCATGGGCATGTTGATAGACTCTGAAATATCATCTGGACTCTGTGTCACTCTTTGTTTTACTTCTGCACTAGGTGGTATACCCTACAACTTTGAAATTCCACAGGATAAATATAATCCACCATTAACTCGGCGGCCAAGCCCTCAACCCAAGTGTGCCGCAAGAGTCGGAGTTTTTGACTCTACTACGCCACACGGCCGTCGCCAACATAAAATAAATTACCTGGATCGGCAAATCATGGTTTTAGCCTAAGATTCACTTGAACTCAAGCCCTCTTCAGGAAACTACCTAACCCTCTTTAAGCCCATTTTTTAACTCTTTGAAAAATATGCATTCTCTGAAAACATACTCTGTTATGGCATACATACTTATGGTATCATCATATCATTGACTTGCAAGTCACATCTCTGAGCCATTATTAGCATATTACACTCTTTGTTTTCAAAACATAAATTCGGGACCACCATATCAATATATTATTTGAAAGAACTATTTCTTTAAAACCCATGTAAACATATGTTTGCAACTCTCTTTGTCAAACTTTCAATGATGCTAGGTGGCCATGTTAAATCTCTTAATCTCATGCAAATTTTTCTCTTTTAACAAAATATATTTACATCAAGAAACTCCCTCTCATAAATCTCTAAATTATGCTCAAAATACTATGGTATTTGAGTAATCAATTTTCAAGCCAGAAATCATGAATTTCAAATCCTTCACGTTAAGATCATAAACTTAAAGTCATCACAAGAGAGGGATTTCATAAGTTTTTCTCTAAAACAATCTCAAATCTAAATTTTTATACATATTCATATACAGGTAAATCAATTTAAGGGGGGAAGCCTAAAGACCAAATCATCAATACAATTAAACATTCATAAATGCATAGTAAAATTATGTATTTCAAACCTCTTTTCTAAATTCATTCTTGATAACCATTAAATCATGTTCTAGTGTTTATAAGCCCATGTAGTTTTTATGATAAACCCCACGTAACTTAAATTATGACTTCAATTCGGTGTTTGTATGGTTTAAGAGGCTTGAAAAACGTCCAAAGTGTCCTTTTTAACTCCTGAACAAAGCTGGAAAATTAAACTGGAGAACCCAATTTTATGGACCACTGCGACGTGCCACTATCACGGTGGCTCACTGGAAATTGCCAAATGGGATTCTTGGGGTCACTGCGATGCGGAGCCATCGCATTGTCCAACTGGTTGGGACCTGTAACTTCAGCGCGACGTACCACAATCACGCTAGTCTACTAGAATTTGACAATTATTAAATAGGCCCCCTCCGCGATGCGCCAAGGACTAAAGTGATGGTGTTTTATGACTAGGACTTAAATTAGCCATAACTTCTAACTCGGGTATCAGATTTTGGAGAAATTGGTATCTTTGGAAAGATAATTCGAAGATATTTCATTCGATATATTGTAGGCCCTATAATTCATCATATACAAAGAGTTATGGCCGATTAATATTGACCTAAGTTTTGACGTTCACTCAAACTTGAACGATAGGAATGTTTTCAAATCGTCCTTGAGTTTGGGGACCTGTATGATCTTAATTCATTCCCAAATAGGTTCCCACACTACATAATTGATTGACATGCCAAATTTACATAGGATTTATGTCTTTTGGATCATCTACACATAGAAATAATGGTTTTTCATTTTAGCCCAAAATACGGGGTGTTACACATGCTTAGCTACGAACTCTGATATATCTCTCTTCATACCATTCCATCAATAGATTTCTTGCAAGTCGCGGTACATATTGGTAACACCTGGATGAATAAAATAACGTGCACCATGTGCTTCCACCATAATTTTCTGTCTCAACTAATCAACACAAGGAAGACACAATTTATTCTGGTATCTTATCACACCATCTCCCCCTTGAGAGTAAACCTTAATGTTTGGGTATTAACTGACTCTTTCAGTTTGACCAAACTAAAATCCATATCTTGCTTCTCCTTCAATTTCGAAACTGTAATGCCCCGAGTCTGGTACCCCAGATGCTATATGGTGGTAACGATCCCGAAGGACCACTAGCTAACCCATGACGAGTACCTACTGTGAGCACTGTATATAGTAATTCTGTAATAACAATAAAACTGAGATAAATGCAAAAATCTGGCAAAAATCTGCCATAAGGTTCAAAACTAAATAATGTTTGAACAAGGTATAAGAATACCAAAACTGAACATAAATACTGAAAATACTGAAGTCTGAATATCTAGTCTAAACATCTAGTCTGAAAACCTCTAAACTGTCTGAATAAGGAGTTGATGGGACATGTCCCCAACTAACTTCGACTGCTAAAATGACTAAGTATTGAAATAATAAAATAATTGAACATCCTCGAATAATGAGGACTCACGTCTAGTGTACTATTGCTTACCGAACCTGAAGCTGTCTATGAACAGTCGGGAACCTGAGCATCCAAACCTGTGGTATAAAACACCATAGTGCAAAAGGAAAGTATGCATCAGTATGTGCGAATGTAATGGTATGCAAACCGAGGTAGGTCTAAATGCAAGGGTTCATATGCATGAACTATAAATGACTGAATAACATAAACATGACTATGTAAGGATACATGCATGAATACATAACTGTAATTGAAATAATATGGATTATGGAATCTGAGTTACTGATAATATAGATTACTGACAACATGGATTACTAATAACTGATATACCGATAATTGATATACTGATTATTGAGTGATTGTGCCTGACAGTCCTGATTCTAATAGAACTAGCTGAGTGATTGTATTTGATAGTCCTAAAATCTATAGAACTAGCTGAGTTCTTTACTAAAGACTGAGACTAAGACCGTGGGAGGTAGTAATCTAACCAACATACCCCAAATAAAATAATATAGCTGAGTTGGGGTCCAATATGTAACCCTAATTGGAAGGGTATCAATACTGCGCCACTGGTAATGACCAATTATGAGTGACCCTCATCTATCAAGTACTCTAACGAGAGAGGTGGGACCCTCATCTGACAGGTTAAGATACCTCATTAACCCTCATTTAGTAGGTTTGATTTCTCATCCTACACTATCTACGTAGTTCTAGAATTCAAGGATTGCTTCTAAGAATCATACCCTCTGCTTGTAGGTGAGTTCCTATACTTGGGTTCACTCGGTGCTGAATCCTACTTCCAACTGAATAGTCACTGAACTGAGTATACTGCACTGTACTGGACTGAGTTCAATGAATTTCCATTGACTAATAGATTACTACTGAATTCTATTAACTAACTGAGTTTACTTTGATTTTTGAGTACTAAGTGGGACTGGACTTTTATTGAATTTACTGAGTTTTCTTGAGTCATGTGACTGACTGAATTCTATTAATCATTGTTTGACTGAGAGTATCTTGAAAACTGACACTGGCTCTAGGCACACAACTAAATTTTCGGGTATGAAATACCCCCAAGACTCGACAACATGGACATAAATAGGACATGACACTTCTTGAACACACAACCATAATCAACAACTCATAATACAATCATTGAGGGATTTCATGAGGCATTTGATAATCATAATCTTGTACATGAGTAGGAATGCATTCTAACATATCATAAGTTAACAAATAAAATCTCATGAGCATCCCATCAATCAATTACAAGGCAAATCCTTAGCATGGAAGTAAACCTAAACACATGAATATAGCATGGGGTCATCATTTAGATCACAGTTGAGTCACAATTGCATAGTTTATTTATTTAAGCATTTTGTCAAACACCTAGAGGGCATAATCTTGTACTTAGGCATGGACAACATGGTATAGCATCATGACTATCATATTTCGTTCATAATTCAAGAGATCAACATAAGAGAATTTAATTCCCACATACATGCTATCATAATATCATGGGATACAATAAAGTTTTCAACTTGGAAACCATATATTAACATTGACATGGATGGAATACAATCCACAACATGGAAATCATAATTCATGATCTAAAAATTTGTTTCTTGAGCTCCAAAAATGAAAGGGGTCCTTGAATGAACACTTTACATAACTTGGATGGAAATTTCTTGAGAGTAAATGGAGAGATTTTGAGTTCTTGATTTGAAATTAATCACCTAAGGTTTTTTTTGTTCTTGAGCAATTGTGAAAGAATGACTATCATTAGCCAAAAGAGGGATACATTTTGTGTTATGTCGGTTGAAGGTCAGGGAAAAAAACCTAATTACCCTCAAGAATGTGGGTTTAAAAAAACAAAAAAACGTGCCTAGCGATGCTACAGCTGATGCGACGTTTCAAGGGTACCAATGTGATAACCGATACAACATGCCAACATCATATCGGTTCACTGGAATTTGGCTTGAGCTGAGGTTAATTTTATCCGTCGATGCAATTGGCAACACGACGTTCCAACATCACATCGACTAACTATTTTGGGATTCAAAACAAGGTCTAGACGAGTTTCGAAAAATACAAAACTTGTCCAGGGACACCTATTGACCTCCTTGATCATGAATTAACAAAAATATAGGCCTTTAAAGGACTTTAAGGCCGTGAAATGAGATTGCCAATTTTCGAAGGCTAAAATAAACTAAGTCTAGAAACATAGCCAGAGTATTCTAAGTCTTAGACCCCTTAACAAGATTAAAGGACTGAATTAAGCTAGAAATTTTTACGGGGTATTACAGAAACTAGGGAAGATTCGGAACTATTCTGAACCAAAACATTCCCTTCAGCTGAATCAACCAACCTAACACCCAATTTAACCAAACAATGAACTTCTCAAGCTAACTCTTTCTTACCATTCTCCACATGAGTAACACTACCCATAGACAACCTGCTAAGGGAATCTACCACTATATTGGTCTTGCCCGAATGGTACAACATACTCATATCATAGTCTTTCGACAACTCTAACTTTCTTCTCTGACGGAGATTCAACTCCCTCTAAGTAAATACATATTGCAAGCTTTTGTGGTCTATGAACACATCAGCATGCACACCATACTGATAGTATCTCCAAATTTTTAATTCAAACACCAGAACAGCTAATTCAAGATCATAGGTTGGGTAATTCTTTTCATAAGGTTTCAGCTTTTGAGAGGAATAGGCTATGATCTTACCTCTCTGTATCAATACACAATCCAAACCAACTCTAGAGGCATCACAATACACCACGAAATCATCTGTACTATTAGCTAATGCTAAAACTTGGGCTGAAGTGGGTTGTGTTTTTAACTCCTGGAAACTCTTCTTGCAGGAATCTGACCTTAGGAACTTAACTTTCTTTTGGGTAAATCTAGACATAGGGGATGCAATAGAAGAGAAACCTTCTAAAAAAATGATATTAGCCAGCTAGACCCAAGAAGCTCCTAATGTCTGGTGTAGAGATATATTTAGGCCAATTTCTTACAACTTTTGTCTTTTGGGGATCAACTCTAATTCCATCGAAAGAAATAATATGACCAAGAAAGTTTATTGATCTTAGCCAAAATTCATACTTACTAAATTTGGCGAACAATTTGTGATCTCTAAGAGTTTGTAAGACAATTCTAAGATGATCTACATGATCATCCTCACTACGGGAGTACACAAGGATATCATCTATGAACACTATGGAAAACAAGTCTAGATACTTCTTGAACACTCAGTTCATAAGGTCCATGAAAGCTACTGGAGCATTGGTTAGCCCGAAGACATGACTAAAAACTCAAAATGACCATATCGGGTTCTAAAGGTTGTCTTTGAAATATCACATTCCCTCACTTTAAGCTGATGGTAGCTGGATCTAAGGTCTATCTTTGACAAATAGTTTGCACCTTGGAGTTGATCAAATAGGTCATGAATTCTAGGAAGAGGATATTTGTTTTTTAACTATAACTTTATTCAGCTGATGATAGTCAATGCACATACGCAAAGAACCATCTGTGTTTCAAATGAATAGGATGGGAGATCCTCATAGACAAATACTAGGCATTATGAAACCTTTATCTAAAAGTTCTTTGAGTTTCTCTTTCAAATCCTTAAGCTCTACGAGACACATACAATAAAGAGGTATAGAAATAGGTTGAGTACCTGGGAGAAGGTCGATACCGAAATCTTTTTCCTTTTTGGGAGATACCCCTAGGAGATCATCTGGAAAAACATCTAGAAATTCATTTACTACATTAACTGACTGAACAGTTAGAGTCTTAGACTTAGTATCTTTAACTCGAACTAGATGGTAAATGCAACCTTTGGATATCAACTTTTCGGCCTTAAGATAAGATATAAAATGACTCTTGGGAGACATTGAATTACCTGACCATTCAAAGACTGGCTTATCTAGAAATTTAAACTTCACCACTCGAGTGTGAAAATCTATAGAAGCATAACAGGAATGAAGCCAATCCATACCCAGAATAAGGTAAAAATCAACCATGTCTAACTCTATCATGTCTTCTAACATGACTTTATGAAGGACAGTAATAGGACACTTTTTATAAATTTATTTGGCAACAACTGACTCACCTACTGGAGTAGACATCAAGAAGGGTTCAAGGAATTTTTTAGAACTTATCTCAAAATTAACAACAAATAATGGGGTTACATAAGAGAAAGTCAACCCAGGGTCTAGCAACACATAAACATCAAAATGAAAGACACAAAGCATACAAGTAACAATATCTGGGGAATCTTTCTGCTCCTGGTGGGATGGGAAAGCATAAAACCAATTCTGGCGCTGACCTCCACCAGCACTAGATGATGCATCCTGAGGAGGGTTTGGGAGACCTAGAGGAGCCGGTACACTCTTAGCCTGAATTTGGGTACAAATATATCTATTTTCCCGCATAGTATGCAGTCACTCTTTGATTCCGTGACCCTCCTATCCACAACCATAACAACCATTCTGACCCTACAAATATTTACCTCCATGATTCTTGTAGCAATTAGCACATAGGGATTGATTAGGCCTATTACTCATACTATTCTGAGATCTGGACATAGAGGACTTACCCTATTGTTCCTACCTATTTTTAGGTGCAGGATCACTGGCCGAAGAAGGTGCATGCATAGATGAGTGATTCTAAAACTACAAATGATTTCCTCTTCAAAACCTATTCTGACCATGATCAAATTGCCCTATTCTAGCCCTCTTATTTACTCTCTCTCTTTCCTTCATCTTTTTTGCCTCAATCTGCTGAGCATGTATCATCAATCTATAAAGATCCATGTCCCTATTGAGCATAGCATTCCTACACTCCTTAACCACCAACTGAGACACACCTGTCACAAACTTACTCATGCTTTACCTAGGGCCAGCCATCTGATCAGGGGCATACTTAGACAACTGGTTGAACTTGAGACAGTACTCTTTCACTATCATAGAGCCCTACCTCATGTTCATGAACTCTTCTATCTTATCTTCCCTCATGTCAAATGGTAAGAACTTGTCTAAGAACACATCCTAAAATATCATCCAAGTCTGGGAGCTGCATTTTCCTCTCTACTCTTCTTTCACATCACTACCTAATCATAAGAAACATACTTTAGCCTATAGGATTCCAGTCTACACTCTCCTCTTCAGACACATACATAATTTAGGTGATCTTCTTTACCTCATCAAGATATAGCTGTGGGTCCTCACCTGCCTTTGACCCAAAGATTTTAGCAAGTTCATTCTCATGAAATCTTGAATTCTGGCTGTAGCTAAATCCCCATCCTGCTGGGGTGGGACTGCATCCTGACGATTGGCCTGAATGTTAGTTATCACCACCAGGGCAAGCGCTTGAAAGGCAGCCTGGAACTCTGCATGTGACACATTCTCATTCAAGGGATCTGCGGGATGAGGTGGCTGGTTATCATTTCGTTGGGCGTTAGCTATGCAAGGAGGCATATTCTGTCATAAAATAGCATAAGTTAATATCATATAGAGACATCTATAATCACGATGGATTATGAAAGAAAAATAGGATTTTCCTAAAACGCTCCATAGCCTCTTGCTCATAGATGTGGCATGCTTCACACCATTGATCAAGACTCTATGTAACGTAACTTGTCTAACTCCCTTGGACTCTCTAAACCTTAGGCTGTGATACCAAGTTTGTAACGCCCTAAAATCTAGTTTCTGGGATGCCACATGGTGCTCTGAACTATAAGTAGTCCTAAGCTAACATAGTCTACCTTCTAATACATCTGAATCTCAACATGGGAAAAATATAAGTATAAAATCATGATAAAATGCGGAAAAATATCTGAATAATCTAAATATATTTGAAAGTACCACTCTCATCAATTTGATTAAATAAATATAGAAAAGTCTGAATACGACAATTGAGACCTAAGACTGAATCTTGTAGTCCGACAAGCCTCTACTAACTAAGTCTAGAGAGTCAATTGGATAGGCCCCAGCTGACTCAAACTATCTGAAATAAATAAAGGAACATCTACTAATAAGCTGAAACATGAATAGCTAAGTCCCCGAATTATGAGGACTCACCAACTGCAGGGATTTAGATGAGATGCTCAAAAATCACTGTCGCTGCTGAGACTAAGCACCTGAAACTGCAATATGAGACAATGTAACACATAAGTGTATATGTGGATCAGTACTTTAAGGATGTACTGAGTATATGGGGTGCATGCAATAAGTAAAAATATCATCACAGTTTATCAAATCATGTATGCTAAATGTAAATGACTCACATAGCTTGAGTAAATCTGAAATCTAACAAAAATCATAAATCATGAATAGTAAAGCATGTAGTATGAATCTTGTAAGTCATTACACTTAGTTCTAAAATTTGTATTCTGTTATTGTTCTCAAATCATATAGGCTAAATGAAGTCTGAACCTTATTCTGTATAGTAAACACTTTATCTCAAGACTTTAAATAACTAAAACTATTTTAAGAGTGGGGGACATCTATTTGGGAGGTTCTTCTAACCGACATGTACACCATGTGAGCATCTATGGTGTCCAACGACTAGACCTTGTAAGGTTAGGGATGTTCGACCCTTTCCATCAGAATAGAACAATCTCATCTCAGTGATCACAATCTTAGTCACCCACGTAGAAATGGAAATAATTTAAATCCTATGTTGGCAAGTAGTTCTGGGGTATGAAACCGTAGTAATGTACCCATCTCGGTGATAAATACTACTCCCAATCTCATGCTCATAATCTCAAGAAAAATCCACTTTAAAAGTAATCTAATGGTTTATAGTGAAAAACAACTATAAATCTGTAATCTGAATTTGTAAAGTGTATTTCAAATTTGTTCTGAGACCAAAAGGTCAAATCTTTCTCAATAGACTGAACATATTCTAATCATGGGGTTCTTATAGCACAACAATTCTTTGAATAGAAAATTTTAGATAGGGCTTAATGACCCGTGTACCAATATCATGAAAAAACATCTCAAAATTCATGCTTGATAATATAAATGCTCATAATTCGTCATAAAATCTGGAAATTTCGGTAATAAGCATAATAATAGGAACATACCCATGTAATTCAACTTCTAAAATATTGGAAATATCATAAAGTTGTATCTAACAATAATGGGTATAATCTCTCGCTTCAGATTCATGGGAAAACACATAAAATCAAATAAGTTTCGTAATAAAATTACGTTTTTGGGCACAAGGACGAAAGAATTATCCTTGTTCAAACCCCACATACCTTAAATTGATGATCTTTGATGAAAAATTGAATCTTGGATTCCTATTGATGCTTTGGGGATGAATTCTTAGTGTCCTTGTATTGGGAAATCTCAATCTTGAAATATCTTGGAGAGTTAATGGAGGAATCATTGATTTCTTGAGGAGAAATTTGATGAACTAGGATTTTTCTTTGAGAGGGAATGATGAATAAAGCATAACGTGCTTTGAAATATGCTTAATTTTCTGTTTTTGGATGTATTAGTGGTTGGGTAATTTACCAAACTACCTTTTTTAAACTCGTAGATGAAACTGGAAAAATGACCAAAAATCCCAATTTACTAGGCCACCACGATGTGCCACTATCGCGGTGGTTCACTGAAAAAGGATGTGTAAGAACTGGGCTCACTCTGTGATGCTCTACTATCACGATGCCCTGAAATTTTGTCAATTTGGACATTGGCGCGACGTGCCAGCATTGCGCCGGGCCACTGGAAATTAATGAATGGGAAATTGGCTATCTTTACGACATGGTGTTATCATGTAGAGCCACTAGAAAATGACAATTAGGATTTTACACTACTTTGCGATGCGCTAAGGATACAAATGATGGTATTTTACGATTTAAACTTAAAATAGCCATAACTTCTTACTCGATTATCGGATTTAGGCGAATCTTATATCATTGGAAAGCTTATTCAATTTTCTATGCCATGGAAAGTTCAAATATAAATAATTTCCCACAAAATAAATTTAATTAATTCTAAGATCTAATCCTTCACATTTTTGGAATGAGTTTAAGCTAGGAAAATCACGGAGTATTACTTAAGACTATCAATAATAAAATTCAGAGAGACAATTAATTTTACGAAACAATTTAAGGGTTTATAAATAAAAATGTTAAGTTTAAGGGTATTCTTCCAAGAAAAACATGTCATGATGATGATTACAATTTACTCAATTTCAATTTGTGATTTATCAATCAAATTTCTTCTTGCCAGGATAATAAATGTAGCAGTTTCCAAATAAAGAAGTGAAATAAAATGGTCACCAATTTTTCTAATACATCCAAAGATTAAATAGAACCTGAGTTGTCTTCAAACCCACCCCACCCCCTAGCGTCTTCTAATTATTCTCTATGTACACACATACAAATATAGATTGATATAGCTATAGATATATACATCCTTCTTTCTCCAAAATTATAAACATAAAATTCATAAAAATCAAAAGAAAAAATGGACAACAAGGTGCCGTTCTAGTATCAATGTAAATGTTGTAAACAATTCTTTCCATCCAGTCAATCCCTAGCAGGTCATATAAGGGTCTACATAAAAAATGGTTGGGTTAAAGGAACCATCTTTAGAAAACTCCCTTTGTCATTCTTCAATAATCATCATCAACAAAAACAACAAGAAGAAAATTCTGCTATTGACTCAACCTCTGGTCTTACCAAAGAGGAGGAAAAACTTAGCTTGAGTCTTCTTGATCTTGCTAAACAAACCTTTTAAATTTATTAATATAAATATACATAAATTTATCCTTTGTCACTTAAAGAATTACTGTAATTCCCTTCTTTGATTTTTATCTTTTGTTTATATTGATAGTTCTAATATTAAATTCATGACCAGTCGTGGTGATATAAAAGTAGATGAAGAGAAAGGGAAGACTCTTTGTTTTTAATGCTTATACCCACTCCTTTAATTTCTTTAGAAGTGATTTGGTTTTCGGGATTATATCAATCCCACTTTTTATATATGAGATAAGTAATATCAGACGATTTCATATAAATATAATACTAAGGCCTTGTTTGGCAAAAAGTGTTTGGTCATATAATTTGTTGTTATTTGGAAAATATTTTTGCTAAATAATCGAAATTTTCAAATATTTTAAAAAAATAATTTTTGGCCAAATTCAATTATTTGAGAATTTTTGAAAATTTAAATTTACCCCAAATTTTTATATTTTATAAAATACCCCACTATTTTTTAATACAAACAAATATTCATTTGCCAACCAATCTCATTACTTAACTTGGGTATTTGACTCAAGTATGTAATAGTGTTGTTGCATATAAATTCTTCATCCTCTTCTCAAGACAATTTAACACCAAAAAAAGAGTATTTAGTGAAAATTGATTCCTACATCTCAACAACAACAATAACAACATGCCTAGTGTATTTAGATAAAGTAGAGTTTGGGGTGGGTAAAGTGTATGCCATCCATACTACTACCTTTGATGAAGTAGAGAAGTTATTTTCGTTAGATCTCAAAAAATATAATTATTTTTTAATCAAGTGGACAATTTATATCCTGTTACGTCAAGCTTGTAAAATCAAGTTATTGTGAAAAGTGTTTCTCAAAAAAATACTTTTACTGAGAAATAATATTTTTGGCCAAAAAATTTATTAAAAAGTAAAGATACACAAATAACTAAGGTTTAGGCTTAATTGGGGAAGGAGGGGGGGGATGTTTGTAGCTAGAGTTTTTTAATTACAATTCACAGTCACAAGTTAAAATAAAAAGAGTGGCGAGCAAGACTGAGAGAGATAGGAGATAAGCAAGCGATGTTGGGATAGAGAAGAGAGAGGCGAGAGAGGGAATGATTTGTATGACATATTGATTTGTATATTAAAATGGGAAAAGTGGTAATGGAGCTTGGGAGAGATAAGATATAGGCAAGCAATATTGAGAGACAAGGAGGAGAGAGGGGAAATAGAGACTAATTTGTATAAGACACTTACTGATTTGCATATGACATACTTAGTTATATTTGTATATAACCTTTTTTTATTGTATATGACATACTTCAGTTGTATTTGTCTATGACATGGTCACACATATATCGAAGAATCATACCATTTACATCTGCATTTGTATATTACAATTGAAATCAAAATACATATACTTGATACACATTGTCACATATACAGTTGAGACATCTACCTAGACCAAAATACTTTTACCTAATACATACACAATAAATACATTCATATATTACAACTAAAATCCAATAAAAATATCATATATTAATCATATACAACTCTTCTAACTTTATCTATTTCCAATATATAAAAATGATACACATATATATAATTGAAACATATTAGAACATTGATTTAATATACTATTAATGAAAAGAAGAACATTCATTTAATTTCTAATATAATAATAATTTTTAAAATTAAAATAAAAAGAGCTAGAGAGGGTAGAGAGAGTGAGAGAGGAAGAAAGAGAAAGAGAGAAAGAAAGAGAAAGAAGGAGAGAGATATAGGAGATAAGAGAGAGGAGAGTGGCGAGCAAGATGGGGAAATATAGGGGGATAAATATGGTTAAACATAGCTATAGTGAATAATTATTGTACACTATTATGACCCAAGCCGAAGCTTTGGCTGTGACGGGCATCCTGAGCCACAAAGGCCTAAGAGACTCCTTAGCATATGTAATACCCCAAAAATCCAGACAAATATTAGAACCATAATTCAAACACATGAAAAATAAATTATAGTTATGTGATAGTTTAATGAGTTAGTTTGATGTATATTAAGGCCTCAAATAACTCCTAGCTCTTAGACTAATAAAAATATCCCTTACCGATTAAGTTCTATAGAAGGATATTGCTATAGTCAAACTTAAAATATCATATCCTTCATTATACTAAGAATTTTTTATATCATGACCCACCAAAATATAGATAATTGAATTATGTTTCCAATGATACCAATTTTTCCTTAATCCAATATCGGGGTAAAAAGTTAAGCCCGATTTACCAGAGAGCTATCCGAATACCGAGGTGCGACGGAAAAGCTGATGGACCGTCAAGCCAGTGAAGGACCATCAACAAAGCCATCACAAATTAGGTAGTGAGCCTTTTTTCTGGCCATATAATAATGTTTTGAGTGACGTTCAGTCACCAGAGTGATGGTCCATCACCCAGATCGTCAACCACATCTAGTCAGCGATTTTAAGACATTTTTAATGAGATTTTTCGATCTTTTCACACCCCTTTTAACCCCTAATTCCATTGAATTAAGGAACATAACTCCTCATTCATCCTTAACATCAAAATTAGGGTTTCTTTCAAGATCTTTGCCCAAGAACAAGATTGAAACCCTTCTTCAAGAAAACTAAAGAATTCAAGCGTCACCATTTAAGAACCTTCAAGAAAAGTTACTCTTTCAAGATTAAAGATTTTGAGGTATGTTAGATATTCATCATGGGTCCTTTTCCCCAATGGAGTTCAAGAACCTATTTTCAAGATCAAATTTATGATTTTTACATGTTTTTATGAATTACATACATGAAACTTCATCAATTTTGATTTTTATATCATGTTTACACATAATTGTTGTTGTTATTAAACCCTACAACTTTGAATGGTGATGTTCGCTGACTTAATCCTTAATTGTTGATTAAAGTATTGATATCATTCTATTACTAGATGTTTAAAGCTATTCTCATGCATAAGCCATGCTTTACAAGTGTTTGATGAAATGCCTCAAAGAATGACTTTTGAATAATGAGTATATGTTATATCGTTAAAGTTTTAATATGATTTGATTGTTACTGCTATTGAGTCTTGGGGTTTATGAATACCCAGAAACTTATCTGTTTACAGAATTTTAGTAGTCTCAGAATAGTTTCAAATAAGCCATGAGTTTTACCACTCAGTTAGTCATCATGATCAGTTACCCATTTAGCTAAGCTTAGTTAGTCCAGTAATTAGTGTCAGTTTAGTTGGGAGTAGGATTCAGTACCAAGTGACCAGGGATGGGGGACTTCCTTATAGTTAGGGTTTGACCATTAGTAAAAATCTCTGAGTTACAAAACTACGTAGCCAACGTAGGTTGATATATCTTCCTGCCAGATAAGGATTGACACATCTCACATGAGTTTTCCTGCAAGTGAGGGTTGACAGAATGTCTTCCTTCCAGTGAGGGTTGACTCACAACCATTGTTAGTACCTGTGTCATGATACTAGCACCCTTCCAACTGGAGTCACAAATTGGACAACAATCAGCTCAACTTTGGGACATGTCGATTAGATGATACCTCCCACAGTTTTAGTTTCAATACCTAGTTCAGTCTTGCTTGACCATAGCATACAATTTATCAGTTATACAGTTATTATATTTTAGTATTTCAGTTTGCAGACTATATTCAGAACATGTTTTATGCTTGGTCATACATTCTCAGTCTTTACATATTTCATGCATTTTACTCAGTACTTCATGTTATTTATTCAATCAGTTATTACTCATGCACATGAAACCATACAAATTAGCCTAACCTCATTTAGCATACCAGTACATTCAAAGTACTGATCGCATACTTGTTTCTTACTCTATGATGTTTAATATCATTGGTTCAGATGCTCAGTTTTTGGATCACACAGAGACATAAAAGATTATCAACTATAGTAGTGGTAAGTCCTCATATTTCAAGGACGTGGTTTCTTTATCTCAGTTATTTTATCTTTTTTCTGTAACTTTTCATTTAGTTGGAGTTAGTTGGGGGTTTTTCCCATCAACTCTATAGTAAGTCAGTAGAGGTTTTGCAGACAAGTAGAAATAGTTAGTCAGTCTTAAATTTTCAGTTGTCATTGTTAGACGTTTCGTTAGTATTACCTATTTTTTCTTAAAGAATTTATCAGAACTATGATTTCAAACCTTATGGCATTCCTCATATAAATTCTGGATATGATCTTTTGTTATCAATTTTATTCAGTGCTCATAGCAGGTACTAATTCATGAGTTAGCATCCCTTGGGATTATAAGCACCATGTGGAACCCAAGGTGTACTCCCGGGGAGTTACAAACTTAGTATCAGAGCCTAAGATTTTAAAGTGTCCTAGAAAGTCTGAAAGCTACATTGAGTAGAGTTTTGTGCATGGGTATAAAGCGCGTCATACTTATTGACAGGATGTTACGAGATGTTTTAGGAAAAATTTCCCTTCTTTCAGTACTCATGTCATCCGAATGAGATTGAGCTCTATTTAAAATCTCTTTCTAATTCATTATTCCTTCTATTAAAGACTATGCCTCCTAGAAAGAATAACGGAAGAAGGAACAGGAGTTAGCCTGCACCTCCGCCCATTCAAGAAGGTCCCCTGAACGAACATGTCTCCCACACCAAATTCAGAACTGCTTTCACTACCTTAGTTCAATAAGTAGAAGCTTAGAACAATCAACAGGCTTTTATCCCATCCATTCCAGTGTCTAATTAAGTTGCAACTAGGATTCAGAACTTTACCGAAATAAATCCTTCTTTATTTTTAGGATCCATAGGATTTTCTTGATATGGTTCACAAGGTTACTTACAACATGGGTGTTACGTTTAGTAAGAGTGAAGAGTTGCTTGCTTACCAGTTGCAGGATGTAGCTCACACCTGGTATAAGTAGTGGAAAGAGGATAGGGGCGTAAATGTAGGGCCAGTAGAGTGGGAGGAGTTTGCCACAAATTTTTAAGATTGTTTCTTTCTTTTAGATTTGAGGAAAGCTAAGGTTATAGAGTTTATTAATTTTAAGCTGGGAAACATGATTGTAGAAGACTATTCCCTTAAGTTTACACAGTTAGCAACGTATGCTCCTCATGTGGTGGCTAATAAAAGTTCTAGAATGAGTAAGTTTGTCTCTGGTGTAGCTGATAGTGTAGGAATTCTATGTTGATTAAGGATATGGAATTTTCTAGGAATATGTTCCATGCCCAATAGATTGAGAAAGAGAGGGTTAAGGAAAAATAAAGAGAGAGTAAAAAGGCTAGGGGAGGTAGTTTTTAATGCCCCGATTTTCTGAATCAAAATGCTAAACGGTGCTCATGACTATGAGGGACCACAAGCTAACCCATGACTGATATCTTTTCATGTACACTGCATATATAACGTAATAATGTTTAAAACATGAACATGTAGGCCATAAGGTTCAAGTGAATAAAGAATCTGTTAAAACATAATATCCATATGGTGAAAGATACCTAAAACAGCTGAAAACTGAATCTAATCTGAACTTAAGTCTGAATACTAAATCTGAAAGCCTTTAAGTATTGTCTGAATAAGGAGTTGAAGTAACATATCTCAAACTAACTCTGTAAAATGATAATGGGCTAAAATAATAATGAATAAATCAAATCATATTTTCCTTGAATGAAGAGGACTCACTGAATCTCTGCGACTAGAAATGCTAATACTACTGCTGATCTGGAGCTCGTGTCTCTGAACCTATGGTGTAACATGAAAAGAAAGCACCATAGCCCAAATGCGTCAGTACGAGGGAATATACTGAGTATATGAGTGAGGTATGCTAAATATAAACATGGTTTACATGCATGAACAATGCTAACTGTCTGACTGATATGAACGTAATAGTAAAAACATGCATATAGTAACTAAAATCATGGGTGCATGATAACTAGTCCTGTATGCTAATACCTGGTTGACTAATGGATAACATGACTGATACTAAAAATATGATAACATGGGCGACTATATCTGACAATCCTGAATCTGATGGAACTATCTGAGTTCCGTACTGTAACTGAGTCTGACTGGATAGTCTTGATATACTAAAATCTAAAGACCTATCTGAGTTCTTTTACTGAGACTGATTCTGAAACTGTGGGAGGTTATTATTTAACAAACATGCCCCAATAACGCATATAGTTGGGGTCCAATCTCTGCCCTGACTGGAGGGGTGTCAATACCGCGCCAGTGGTAAGGATAGTTATGGGTGACCCTTAGCTAGCAGGTATTCGAAAGGAGAACAGTGGAAACCCTAAACTAACAGGTTAAGTCACCTCATCAACCCTAATCTAACAGGCTAATATGTCTCAACCTATGCTGGCTACGTAGTTCTGAAACATAAGGATGACTGCTAAGAATCACACCCTAAACGGGTAGGTGAGTTCCCATCATTGGGTTCACTCGGTACTAACTTCTACTCCCATATGAATAGACTAAACATAATTCAACTGACTGTACATGGACAGATTAACTGACTTATGTTGACTAATGGAGTAGTACTATTATCAGAGAGTTAACTGAGATTATGAGATTTCTAAGGTTTCCTGAGTCACATGACTAACTGAGTTCTATTGATTATAGCTTGACTGAGATTATCGTGACAACATAACATGTCTATAGGCACATAACTATGTTTTTTGGGCACGAATACCCCCAGGACTCGATAGAAGAAAACTGACACACATGATATGACTTGATCACAAAATTTGAGTCCACAGTTCCTAATATCATAAGTAGGGGATATCATATTTCATATAGTTATTCAACATCTTAAACATTGTAGGGAATGAATGGATATATTTTGTGTACATATTGTATATCTCCATTATCTTACATGTCATACCACCACAATAGCAACACATGAAAAACATGGAATTCATATTGAAGTATATAGCTAACATGGACTTGTCATTTAGACATCATAGAACCATACAAATATGAATTTCTAGCTTCCTAAGCATTTTATCAAACACCTTGCATTCATTCTTTAAGGCATAGGTGGGTTTCATACTCGCACCATATTAAACCACCTAAAGTTCATGGTTTTCAATTAACAAACATATATATTCCATGAAAACACCTTTTGACATCATAATGAAACTTAAATAACAATTGTCAACATGTCTATACTCATATCACCACAAAAAGTTTACAAAATAATATTTAAACCATGGTTCTTAAGCTCTATGAACTGATTGGATCCATAGATAAACACTACTCATACCTTAGAAAAGGGGACCTTGATGATTTGCTGGAGAGTTCTTGGATTGGGAAACTTAATTCTCGATTATCTTGGAAAAATGCTTGAATCTTTCTTTTGAGAGATGAGTTTGATGGAAACCCTAATCTTGTGGTTGAGAGCGTAAGAGAGGGTTTTTGAGATACTTAACTGAATAAAAATGGGAAAAATTACGCATCTTTAGGGTTATAAGTCATGGAAGGTGAATAAAATGACCAAAATACCCTGGCAAAAATGCCCTTGAATTGCTGGAAAAATATACTTGACGCCATTCGTGACAGGCCGTTAGGTCCGTGAAAGGCCGTCACGAATGGTCATCACAAAAGGAGTCCAAATTCTTGATTTTCTACCCAGATCTGACGATGTTGTTAGAAATGTCGTCAGAATATGACGACGTTATCAAAAAGGTCATTAGAAATGTGATAGCCCGTAAGAAATGTCGTCACCGTTTTCCAGCTTGACATGCTGGAATAAATGGGGATAACTCTTTTCTCCGATATCGGATTTAGTCGAAATTGGTATCGTTGGAAAGATATGTAAATTATATATCTGTTGATAGGTCATGATCTCAAAAATTCCAAGTATAATGATAGATATTCTTGTTTGAAGTTGACTATACCAATATCCTTCTCAAGAATTCAACCAATAAGGAATGTTTTGATTCGTCTGATAGCTGGGAGTTATTTGAAGCCTTAATATACATCTAACTTACTCATAAAACTATAAAAGAACCATGATGTACTATGCATGAGCTTGGTACATGGCTTTAATATTGGTTTGGATTTTTTGGGGTATTACAATATCTCCCCCTTGGAAACATTCGTCCTCGAATGATTACTGCTTGAGAGGGGAGAAAAGATAAAATGACGCATACACTGACCATGCTCATCTGGAACATGATTTTAGGACTGAATTGAATTCTAAACTGAATATAGCCCAACTTAACATGCATATCTGATGCATGACTGATAAGCTAAACTCATGAATGCATGATAAGTTATGCACTGATACTTGATTACAATTTTATACTTGAATTTTGAACATGTAACTGAATAAGCTTAAGGAAAATGGTTACCTCGAGCTATTTCTTAATTAGCGAAGAAAATATGAGGGTACTTGGTTCGCATGTCTGCATCTGCTTCCCAACTAGCTCCCTCCATAGACTGATTCCGCCGAAGAAACTTGACTAAAGGGACTTCTTTGTTCCTCAGCCTACGAGTCTGATAGTCGAGGATTTCGACTGGAATCTCTTTATAAGAGAGGTTATTCTGAATGTCAATGCTCTAAATAGGGACTACAACTGCTGGGTCACCTATGCACTTCTTGAGCAAGGAGACATGGAAGACTGGATGAACTAAGGCTAGATCTGAAGGCAATTCGAGCTCATAGGCTACCTTGCCGAAACGACTGAGAATCCTGAAGGGACCGACATATTGGGGACTGATCTTTACCTTCTTGCTGAATCTCTTCACTCCCTTCATGGAAGAGATCTTAAGATAGACATAGTCATCGACCTCAAATTTTAGATCCTTTCTACGAACATCCGCATACGACTTCTGTCGTCTCTGAGAAGCTTGAAGTCTTTCTTTGATCAACTAAACTTTCTCTAAGACATCAAATACTAAGTCGGGACCTATGACTGCGGCCTCACTAACTTTAAACCAACCGATCAGAGACCTACATCTCCTACCATAGAGAGTTTCGAATGGAGCCATATGAATACTGGAGTGATAGCTGTTATTGTATGCAAACTCAATCAAAGGCAAGTGTCCATCCCAGCTTCCCTTGAAATCAATTTCACACGCCCTTAGCATATCTTCTAGAGTCTGAATGGTCCTTTCTTCTTGACCATCTGTCTGAGGATGAAATGTTATACTGAGATGAACTTGGGTATCAAGACCATTTTGGAATGCTTTACAGAAGTGAAAGGTGAACTGGGTACCTCTATATGAGATGATAGACAATGGAACACTGAGTAATCTGACCAACTGCCTGATATAGAGTATGGCATAAACCTTAGCTAAGTAAGAGGTACGAACTTGAAGAAAATGAGTTGACTTGGTCTTTCTGTCTACAATGACCCAAATTGAATCATGCTGATGACGTGTTCTAGGCAAACCCATCACGAAGTCCATGTTCACTTCTTCCCACTTCCAAGTAGGATTAGTGAACTCCTGCATGGAACCACTAGGTTTCTGATGCTCTATCTAAACTTGCTGACATGTAGAGCACTTAGCCACAAACTCTGCAACGTCCCTCTTCATCCCACTCTACTAATAGATCTCCCACAAGTCAAAGTATATCTAAGTGGACCTAGATGAATAGATTATCATACATCATGAGCTTCTGCAAGAATTCACTGCCTCAAGTCATCTACACCGGGAACACACAGACGACCCTGACAACGAAGAACACCATCTCCCCCTTGGGAGAAAACCTCTACTTCTTGACTCTGAACTGACTTTTTTAGATTGACAAGGATAGGATCCCTGTCTTTTTTCTCTTTAACCTAGGAAACTAGAGATGACTCTGAACTATGTTGAACACATACACCACCCTCTGAAGAGTCGACTAAGCGAATGCCTAGTCTGGAAAGCTGATGAATTTCCTGAGTTAATTTCTTTTTACTATCCTCAACATGGGAAACACTACCCATAGACAGTTTACTGAGTGCGTCAGCCACTACGTTGGCCTTGCCAGGATGATAAAGCATACTCATGTCATCATCCTTCAAGAGCTCTAACCACCTTCTCTGACTAAGATTGATATATTTTTGGGAAAAGACATACTGAAGGCTCTTATGATCTGTGAAGACATTTACATGAACACCGTATAGATAATTCCTCCAAATCATTAAGGCAAAAACAACTGCTGCTAACTCAAGGTCATGAGTAGGATAATTCTTCTCATGGGGCTTTAAATGTCTGGAGGTGTAGGCTAAGACTCTACTATGCTGCATGAGGACACAACATAAACCTACTCTGGATGTATCACAATATACTAAGAATCCATTGAAACCATCGGGAAGTTCTAAAACTGGAGCTGAGGTGAGTCGAGTCATCAACTCCTGAAAAATCTTCTTGCAAGGTTCTGACCACTAAAACTTGACCTTCATCTAAGTCAATCTGGACATAGGTGATGCAATAGAATAAAATCCCTAGACAAACCATCTATAATATCCATCCAAACCTAAGAAAATCCTGATATCTGATGGTGAGACAGGGCGAGGCTAGTTTCTTACCGCTTCGGTTTTCTGAGGATATACTCTAATGCCATCACCGAAAATAATGTGGCCAAGTAATGCTACTAATCTTAGCCAAAATTTTCAATTACTGAACTTGGCGAACAACTGGTGATCCCTGAGAGTCTGAAGAATAATTATGAGATGTTCTAAATGATCACACTCTGTGTGAGAATAGACCAGAATATGATCTATGAAGACTATGACGAATGTGTCCAAGTACTTCTTGAACACCCGGATCATCAAGTCCATGAAAGATACAGGGGCATTGGTAAGACCAAAGGATATGACTAGAAATTCAAAGTGACCATACCGAGTACAAAAAGCTATCTTTGAGATGTCACATTCTCTAACTCTAAGCTGATGATAACATGATCTGAGGTCTAGTTTGGAGAAATAACTGGCACCCTGAAGATGGTCAAACAAGTCATTTATTCTAGGCAGCGGATACCTGTTCTTGACCGTGACTTTGTTGAGCTGACGGTAATTAATACACATTCTGAGAGAACCATCTTTCTTGCGCACAAATAAGACTGGCACACCCCATGGGGATACACTTGACCTGATGAATCCCTTATCTAAGAGATCCTTTAACTGATCTTTCAGTTCCTTAAGTTCTGTTGGTGCCATTTTGTATAGTGGAATAGAAATAGGTTGAGTATCTGGGAGAAGGTCTATGCCGCAGTCTATTTCCCTTTCGGGAGAAATGCCTTGAAGATCTTTGAGAAAGACATCTAAATATTCATTAACCACTGGGACTGATTCGATACTGAGAGATTCAAAATTGGAATCCTTAACATGCACGAGATGATACACACACCCCTTAGAAATTATTTTCCTTGCCCGAAGGTAGGAGAAAAGCTGACCCCTGAAAGACGAAGTGCTACCCTTTCACTCTAGGACGGGATCATTCGGGAACTAAAACTTAACTATCCTATTTATGGAGTCGACTATGGCATAGAAGGAATGAAGCCAATACATGCCAAGAATAACATCAAAATCAGTCATCTCTAACTCGACTAAATTTGTTGATGTGGATTTCTGAAATATCATAATCAGGAATTTCCTGTATACCCACTGAGCTATGATGGTTTTACCCACTGGGGTAGAGACTGAAAAGGGCTCTGCTAAAATTTCGGGACTGATTCTGAAATCACCTGCTACGTATTGAGTGACAAAAGATAAGGATACACCTGGGTCTAGAAAAGCATAAAAATGAACATGGAAAATTTGTAACGTACCAGTAATGATATCAGGAGAATTTTCCTAATCATGTATGGTCTGAAGATCATAGAGTCTATTTGGGTGTTGCCCACTAGTAGCACTGGAAGTGGCACCCTGCTGGTTCGGGTGACCGGACTGAGCTGTGGAATGATTTTGCTGACCCTGAGGGCCTGGTTGAGGACACTCCCTAATCCTGTGGCCTGTCTTACCACAAACAAAACTGACATCACTACCGGCTCTACAAATACCTTTGTGGTTCTTACCACAAGTATGACAAAGGGGATTTGTTCGGGCATTGCTAACACTTCCCTGATATTTAGAGCCTAGTGCCCTGTCTCTGTTGCCGTCCCTGAAATTTAAAACTGGGGCACTAGTGGAGGAAGTGGCTAGAACTTCTGACTTAGGACGAAACTGCGAACGATTTCCTCCCTCTAATTTGGATTGAGCAAAACTGAAATTGCCTGATCTTACTCTCTTTTTCTACCTCTCCCTAGTCTTAACCTTGTTTTCCTCTATCTATTGAGCATGGGTCATGAGCCTGGCTAAAGTGATATCAGTATTCAGCATCGCATACCTACACTTATTTACCACGCTATCATTCACCCCTGACACGAACTTGCTCATCTTAGCCCTGTTTTCTGCAACCATATGAAGGGCATATCTGGCTAGCTGAGTAAATCTATGAGAAGACTCTCTAACCATCATATTTTCCTTCCTGAGATTGATGAACTCAAGAACTTTGGACTCTCTCAGCTCTTGGGAAAAGAATCTATCTAAGAAAGCCGTGACAAATTCTTCCCACTCAATAGGACCTGCATCCTCTAAACTTTTTGCTAACCACTGCTTGTACCAAGTGTGAGCAACATCCTGCAATTGGTATAGGAATAACTCGGCAATCTGAGAAGAAGTGACTCCCATGATATCATTGACCTTCTAGACTTGGTCAATGAATTCCTGAGGATTGTCATCTGGCTTAGACCCAAAGAAGGACGGAGGTCTCATTTGGGTGAAGTCCCGAATCCTAGCTGTTGTAGAATTGGCCACTGGGTTGGCCGGAACGACTGCTGGTCATTCATTCTAGGCAGCTACAGACTGAGAAAGAGCGTTAAATGCGGTCCTAAACTCTGCATGAGAAAGATGTTCGCCCAAAGGATCTTCAGGCTGAGGAGCTGGCTGATTTCTTCTCTTTGGAGGCATGTTTTTGAAATAAGAAAAGAGCGGATTACACTGAGCGACTGACTTGAAATTATGTTTACTATCACGACATGAATACTGAAGAAAACAAACTGTTTCGAAAACATCTCATAACCTCATGTACATAAATGTGGCGCACAACACACCCATGCACAAGACTCTACTAGATATGGCTTTCAGAATTCCTAGGACTCTGTTGAACCTTAGGCTCTGATACCATGTTTGTAATGCCCCAATTTTCTGAATCAGAATGCTACACGGTGCTCATGATCCCGAGGGACCACAAGCTAATCCATGACTGATATCTGTACCTGTACACTGCATATATAACGTAATAATATGGAAAACATGAACATGTAGGCCATAAGGTTCAACTGAATAAAGAATCTGTCAAAACATAATATCCATATGGGTGAAAGATACCCAAACTAGCTAAAAATAGAATCAAATCTGAACATAAGTATGAATACTGAATTTGAAAGCCTTTACGAACTCTCTGAATAAGGAGCTGAAGGAACATGTCTCCAACTAAATCCATAAACTGATAATGGGCTAAAATAATAATGAATAAATGAAATCATATTGTCCTCGAATGAAGAGGACTCACTGAATCTCTGTGACTAGAAATGATACTGCTACTGCTAATCTTGAGCTTGTGTCTATGAACCTATGGTGTAACCTGAAAAGAGAGAACCATAGAACAAATGAATCAGTACGAGGGAATGTACTGAGTATACGAGTGAGGTAGGCTAAATAGAAATAGAGTTACATGCATGAACAATGCTAACTGTCTGACTGATATAAATGTAAGAGTACAAACATGCATATATAGTTACTGAAATCATGGGTGCATGATAGCTAGTCCTATATGCTAAAACATGGTTTACTGATGGATAACATGACTGATACTGAAATTCTAATAACATGGGCGACTGTATCTGATAATCTTGAATCTAATAGAACTATCTGAGTTCCGTACTGTAACTGAGTCTGACTATATCTAACAGTCCTGATATACTGAAATCTAAAGACCTATCTGAGTTTTTTCACTGATACTGATTCTAAAACTGTGGGAGGTAGTTATTTAACCGACAATCCCCAATAACGCATATAGCTATGTTGGGGTCCAATGTCTGCCCCGACTGGAAGGGTGTCAATACCGCACCACTGGTAAGGACAATTGTGGACCCTTAGCTGGCAGATATTCGAAAGGAGAATGGTGGGAACCCTAAACTGACCGGTTAAGCCACCTCATCAACCCTAATCTGACAGGATAAGATGTCTCAACCTACGCTGGCCACGTAGTTCAGGAACATAAGCATGACTGCTATGAATCACACTCTAAACTGGTAGGTGAGTTCCCATCCTTAGGTTCACTCGGTACTAACTTCTACTCCCATATGAAGAGACTAAACATGATTCAACTGAATTTACATGGAAAGATTAATTGACTTCCATTGACTGATGGAGTAGTACTATTATCTGATAGTTAACTGAGATCATGAGATTTCTAAGGTTTTCTGAGTCACATGACTGACTGAGTTCTATAGATTATAGCTTGACTGAGATTATTGTGACAACATGACATGACTCTAGGAACACAACTATGTTTTCCGGGTACGAATACCCCCAGGACTCGATCGAAGGAAACTGACACACATGACATGACTTGATCACTAGATTTGAGTCCACAATTCATAAAATCATAAATAGGGGATATCATATTTCATATAGTTATTCAACATCTTAAACATTGTAGGGAATGCGTAGATATATTTCGTGTACATATTGTATATCTACATTATCTTACATGCTTCATACCACCACAATAGCAACACATTAAAAGCATGGAATTCATATTAAAGTATATAGCTAACATGGACTTGTCATTTAGATAACATAGAACCATACAAACATGAATTTCTAGCATCCTAACCATTTTATCAAACACCTTGCATGCATTCTTTAAGGCATATGCGAGTTTCATACTCGCACCATATTAAACCACCTAAAGTTCATGGTTTTCAATTAACAAACATATATATTCCATGAAAACATCTTTAGAAATCACATTGAAACTTAAACAATAATCGTCAACATGTACATACTCATATCACCACAAAAAGTATACAAAATAATATTTAAAACATGGTTCTTGAGATATATGAACGGATTGGATCCATAGATGAACACTACGCATAACTTAGAAAAGGGTACCTTGATTATTTATTGGATAGGTCTTGGATTGGGAAACGTAATTCTTGATTATCTTGGAAAAAGGCTTGAATCTTGCTTTTGAGAGATGAGTTTGATGGAAACCCTAATCTTGTGGTTGAGAGCGTAAGAGAGGGTTTTTGAGATGCTTAACTGAAGAAAAATGGGAAAAATCATGCCTCTTTAGGGTTATAAGTCATGGAAGGTGAAGGAAATGACCAAAATATCCTTGAAAAAATGCCCTTGAATTGCTGGAAAAATATACTTGACGCCATCCGTGACAGGCCGTCAGGTCCGTGATAGGCCGTCACGAATGGTCATCACAAAAGGGGTCCAAATTCTTGATTTTCTGCCCAGGTCTGATAACGTCATCAGAAATGTTGTCATAATGTGATGACGTCGTCAAAAAGGTCGTCAGAAACGTGATATCCCATTAGAAACGTCGTCACCATTTTCCAGCTTGACATGCTGGAATAAAATGGGGATAAATCTTTGCTCTGATATTGGATTTAGGAAAAATTGGTATCATTTGAAAGATAATTCAATTATATATTTGTTTATAGGTCATGATCTCAAAATTTCCAGGTATAATTAGAGATATTCTTGTTTGAAGTTGACTATACCAATATCCTTCTCAAGAATTCAATCGGTAAGGAATGTTTTGATTCATCTGATAGATAGGAGAAATTTGAAGCCTTAATATACTTCTAACTTACTCATAAAACTATAAAAGAACCATGATTTACTATGCATGATCTTGGTACATGGCTCTAATAGTGGTTTGGATTTTTTGGGGTATTACATATATTTGATTTTGCTCAACCAAGGTCAGAGGGTGGTAATCATTCCCAGTTCCTTCAGAAGTTTTCAGACCCAACTCTATCTTCATCTAGTTCACCATTACCAAAGTTCAGGAATAACAATTGGGATAGGGTGCCAAGCCCCAAGGCCCAGGGTAGTAAGAACAATGGTCGTACTTATCTGATTTGTAGAGAGTGTGGTAGGAATCATAAAGGTGTGTGTAGACCAGGCAGTGATGTGTGTTTCAGGTGTGGAAAGTTAGGCCAAAGAGTCAGAGAATGTCCTAAGGATGGTCTGCAGAGTCAGCACAGTCATTCTTTAATCTTATCCGATCGCCCGACTCAGCAGGGTGCCACTTCTACTGCCACCAGTGGTCAATGTCGGAATAGACTCTATGTACTCCAGTCTCGACATGATCAAGATATTTCTCCCAATTTAGATTTGGGTACATTACAGGACTTTCATATTCTTGTGTATGTTTTACTAGAACACGGAGCTTCACTTTCTCCTATAACCCGATTTATAGCTATCAACTTCGGTGTTAGACCTAAAATATTAGCAAATCCCTTCTTTGCATCTACATCAGTTGTTAAATCTATCATAGTCGGTCGAGTAGACCAAAATTTCCAGATTATAGTATCCTAATAGATCATTTCAGTTGATTTCAGAAATAGAGTAATTCAATTTTAGTTTCCCTATAAGCTAGTTATTGAATAAAGGGGTAGTGGTTTGGTTCTTAGGAGTCATATGTGTTTTCATATTCCTTCTTAGAATCTTATTATAGAAAATAATCTAGAATTAGAAGCATGAAACCAGAAGTTTAGCAATAGTAGTAGAGTTGGGAGAGTGTTATCCAAATTCGAGCAGATTATATTTCATAGGGTTAGTTGTATGAAAGGTGAATCAGTAGGCTTGAAGTAGTATATATAAGAATTTATGTTTGTTGATTCAAAATATTTATTGCGGATGTGATAGTTGTAGGCTATGATTAAAGTAGTATGGTTATTAAAGATTCGGGGATATTCATGTTATGTTTTAGAAACTTATTTTGAATCTTTGAAGGTTGAGCTAATGTAAAAAGGAGTTGAAAATTCTAAGTTGGTCAATTTTATGTTGTTACATGATAATTCTTGGCGCTATAGAATGCTAAGAGTTGTATATTAGGAGAAAGTACTAGTTGTAAGTTTTCCATTATCGGGCATAATCATTTAGGGTGAGTTTATCATTTATGGGTATTATTACCCTAGATTATAGAGTAAAGTCGTGGTAGTTTAGTTTAGAGTTTGTTAAGTATTTCCCTAACTTAGAACGATGACTTTAAGCTAAGGGGGAGATGATGAAACAATTAACCAAGTCAGGATCTCAGATTCTAGTAGTGATGCCAATGTATTGTAGAACATCAGTATGGGAGGAAGATGCCTGACCCATTCTCATCTCAGTATAGAGTTTTGTACTCCAGTCATCACGATATCTACTTATGCATTACATGTTATCTCTGTGATCATAGTTCATGTTCTTGCACATCATAGAGAATCATGTGTGCTTCAAGTTCTTAGTATAATGAGCTTTAGTTTGCTTAGCTATACAAATCATATTCCATGAAACTTATGAACTCTAAACTTAGGTCATGCAACCCATGACTCATGTATTCATGCTTTAGAGTAAATTCAGTTTCAGTACTCATGCTACACACTTAATGATCATCGAAATTCAAATTTATGTCATGTGTATCCCCGGATTAGTCCTCTTTGATAAATACATTTTAGTTTATGCATCATGTTTCAGATTCTAGATATTCAGTTATGATTTAGTTTGTTTGTGTCTCGTGCATCATCTCAGTCTTTCCTCAGTATTTCAGTCAAGTTAGTATCTTTCGAGGGACATAATATCCCAAAGAGGAGATGTACTGTAATCCCCTGAGCTTTCATATTCTAAACCTTCCATCTTATCTTCATGTAACAAGATCCATCTTAAAGTAATGAGTACTCATAATTTGACCCTCTCGTTTCTATCTCAGCATTATAAACATTTTTATGTCATTGCATGTATTCAAGAAATCAGTTTAGTTTATGATATTCAGTCCATGTAACATGTTTCATAATTAGTTATGCAATCATGTTCCAAGTCATGTATGTTGTAACATCCAATAAAATTTCTGAGTCATTAGAGTTTCTAAAGCATGCCAAGAAAGGCTTAACACTTAGAAAATTTGGCTAAGTGCTGAAACTTTTCCATTTCCATAAGCCTTTGAAAGTTTAACGAATTATTTTATGACCTTCTCGACATTCAATTATTGATTTTCTTGTTGCGCTGCGATGGGGCATGTCAAGAGTATATCCTAGGTGAGTTTCAAAATTTTTGGATGAACTTAAGGTCAAGTTTGGGTTGGCAAAACAGTAGCTAAAGGCTAAAGAGGGGCAACGCCCAGCTTATAGCCTTGGGCCCCTCCCTCAGTATCAAGGCACCGCCCAGGTTCCTCCATATGAAGAGCAAAGCGCCACCTAGGTTCTCCCCTGGGAATAGCAGGGCGCTACCCAGGCTGTAGCCTTGGGCCAAAAATATGCATTCCACGTCCGTGTTGCCAAGGAAAATTTTGTCAAATCCCACCCATATATAATCTTTTTTAACATGAGATTCATCATATTTTCACCCAAAATATAAGTTTTTCTCTCAATTTACCTCAAGAACAAGAATAAGGGTATCTATTGAAGGTTCAAAATCAAGGAAACTCCTCAGTGAATCTTTCAAGAATCATATATCAAGGTACGTTGGATGTTGATTCCTGGGTTCCTTCCAACCAAGAAGTCCAAGAATCCTTTTTTAAATTCAAGATTTTATGTTTATGAGTTTTCCATGATTTAAGTGGTTTGAAGTTGAAGCCCTTGTTAATATTAAGTTTTAATTCATGTTGTGATCATAAAGATGTAAGTATTGACATTAGTATGTGTTGATTATGTAATGTTCATGACAATGTCCCTTCAGGAAGCATGTTGAGTTATGTAATTATGTTAATTTGGTGTATTGAATGTTGTATGGCCAAAGGGTGCCTCCCACATATTTGATAAATTGCTTATGTGAAGAAAATAGTGTCATTGTAACATGAAGTATGTTATTCCCAAGCATATGTCAACTAGTGCATGCTAAGTATTTGTTAAAAGACCTAAAATGAATAAATTATGATTTGTTGCATGTATTCCTATTCATGTGAATTCCTTATTGGATGAGTTATGAGACAATAACATGCGTCCCTTTACAATTAAATGTTTAAGATTCCCAAGTGCTAGAAATGATGCTTCATTGGTTATGTTGTGAATGATAGTTTATTGTCATAGTTGTTACGCAAGACTTGGCATGTCTTATTTATTTGTGATATCGAGTCCTGGGGTTATTTAATACCTAAAAACTTAGTTGTTTGTCTAGAACCGAGTCAGTCTCAAAATAATCATAGTCGTGCTATAATAAATAGGATTCAGACAGTTACAGAACGTAAAGAAATTTTGTAATCTCAGTACTAGTTCAATCCAATCTCAGTATTCACTCTAATCAAGCTCAGTACTCAGTTCATATTTCAGTAAAGCTGAGTGTGTTACAGAACTCAGTAACGTTCATACAAAAAGTAGAATCCATAAGCATTCCATCAGAAAACAAAATTAAGAAAACTCAATCAGATCAGTTAAGTAAGATAATCAGTAATATATTGAGTTTAGTTTAGTTCAGTATAAGAATCAGTTTAGAGTCCTTCAGTTGGGAATAGAAACTAGCACCAAGGTAGTGTAGGGATGACGACTTCCCCCTTAGAGAGGCAGAGTCATTAGGAGAAATCCTTGAACTTCAAAATTGTATAGCTAGCGCATGACCAGGAGTCACCCATTAGATTAAGTCTTGATTATCATATTTCCTTAGGCTTGACTTCCTGTTCAGGGTCACCCGTTAGAGAGGCTTGACCATAGAAGAGGTATTTACCCATGGCATGGTAATTAAATCCTTCCAGGTGTAGTTATAGTTTAGACCCCACTAGATTAGATTCCGGTCATGTCAGTTAAGTGGGAACTCCCAAAGTTGCAATTGCAGTATCAATCTTCAGAGTAGAACTCAGAAATCAGGATTGTCAGATACAGTCACCCATCTCAGTAAGGAACTTAGATAATTCCTTAGATTCATAGACCACCCGCTAAATGAGCCTGGTCTCAGATAAAGTTAATTAGTATCAGTACTAAAAGATCCAGAGATCCCCTGTTAGATAGGATTCATCTCAAACTCAATCCATTATTTCTATTATTAAAAGATTCAGAGATCTTCCGCTATATAGGTCTGATCTCAGATAAAATCATTCCTTATCATTATTAGTAAATTTAGAGATCATCCATTAGAGATGTTTGATCATAGACTTAGTCATTCGATAGTAGCAAACTCTTAACTCAGTTATTGATATAAGTAGATTCAGTTAATCAGCTTCAGTATCATCAGTTACAGAGATCACTCGTTAGATAGGACTGATCTCAACTTTAGCACTCAGTTAACAATATCAAAAGATTCAATTATTTAGTACCTCAGTATTAGTAGTAAGTTCAGATATTAGTAAAGCAGTATCTGAGTCTCAGTATTTAGAGTCACGATGATTTTCAATCATGGTTTGTGCATTCATACATTTTTCTTCATTCAGTACTCATATGTTATTATGTTAAGTAATGTTCATTCATAAGCCCGTACATTTACCCTTACCTCATCTAGCATACTAGTACATTCAAAGTATTGACACATATTTTTCTCTTGCGCTATGGTGTATTATACCATAGGTTCAGCAGCGCGAGATCCATAACACCCATAGTAGTCCAGACTCATCAGCAGAAGTAGAGGTAGTAGTGAGTCCTCTTCATTTGAGGATTCCTCCTATTTCATTTTTATAATAGATTTAGTTTATTTTCCGTAGACGGAGTTAGTTGGGGACATGTCCGATCAACTCACAGATCAGATACTTAAAGGCTTTTCAGACATATATATTAGTATTCGGTTTTCAGTTTTGTGCATTTTAGATATTTTAAACCTTATGGTAAGTTTTTGCCAGTTTTCCGCATTTGTTATATTATATTATGCAGTGCTTAGGTATAGATATCAGTAGAGGGTTAGCTTGTTGTCCTTTCGGATCCTGAGCATTGTGTGGCATTCTAGTTCTAGAAAATTGAGACATTATAAACTTAGTATCAGATCCTAAGATTCAACAATGTCCTAGGAAGTCTGAAAAACTGCATCTCGTAGAGTCTTGTGTATGGATGTGTTGTGCACCATATTTATGTATAGGAGGAGATAAGATGTTTTTAGGAATGGTTTCCCTTCTTTCAGTATTCATATCGTGTGAGTGAGCATGAGCTCAAGTTAATCCTCAGTCTAATCCATCTCTTTCTTCTATTTATAGAGTATGCCTCCTCACAAAGGTAATTCCCGTAGGGATGATAACCAGCCACCTCATCCCGTAGATCCTCTGACTGAGAATGTGTTACACGCAGAGTTTTGAGCAAATTTTTATGTGCTAGCCCAAGATGTGATGACTATTGTATAGGGCAATCATCAGGTTGCAGTCCTACCTCAGCAAGATGGGGATTTATCCATAGCCAGGATCAGAAATTTCATGAGAATGAACCCGCAAGAATTCATTGGGTCAGTAGCAGGTGAGGACCCATAACTTTAACTTGAGGAGGTGAAGAATATCACCCCGATTATACATGTGTCTAAGGAAGAGAGTGTAGAATTATCATCCTATAGGTTGAAGTATATCGATCATGACTGGGTTGTAGCATGGAAGAAGAGTAGAGGGGAGGATGCAGCTCCCATGACTTGGCAAGTATTTGAGGATGCCTTTCTAGAAATGTTTTTCCCCCTAGATATAAGAGAAGTTAAGGTATGAGAGTTCTTGAACTTGAGTTAAGGATCCATGATAGTGAAGGAGTATTGTCTTAAGTTCAACCAATTAGCTAAGTATGCTCCTTACTTTATAGCTGACCCTAGACCGAGTATGAGTAAATTTGTAACTGGTGTGTCCGGGTTGGTGTTCAAAGAGTGTAGGACCTCTATGATCAATGGAGATAAGGATATTTCTAGACTCATGATTCATGCTCATCATATTGAGTCAGATAAGATAAGAGAAAGGGAGAGAGCGAGTAAGAAACCCAGAATAAATAGTTATAGTTTCTCTCAGCCAGGGTCACATGGTGGTAACCGTCCTCAGCATAGTAAAAAATTTCCAGTCCTAGCTCCATCCTCATTTAGAGTACCCATACATCAGTTCAAAGATGATAGTCATGCTGGAGTGCTAGGCTCCAAAGCCCAGGGTAGTGTGAGAAGTGAGCGTACCTATCCACTTTGGGGAGAGTATGGAAAAAATCATCTAGGTGCGTGCAGAGCTAATAGTCAGGTATGTTTTGGATGTGGTAAGCCATGCCACATAATTTAAGAGTGTAGAGTGCTAGCTTATAAAGGTAGATATTCGCATCAGTAGGGCCCCACTCCTAGTACGACTAGTGGTCAGCGTCAGAACCGACTTTATTCACTCTAGACCCTTCATGATCCGGAAGGTTTCCCTGACATAGATTCGGGTACATTAGAAGTCCTTTATACTCATGATATGCATTAGTCTCAGAATCCCGAGGTTCATTTATAATCCAGTTCGTAGGTGCCCTGTGCATCACCCTAGTATTTTAGTGAAGTAAGTGTTATTAGAGGGACATAGTGTCCCAAGGGGTAGATACCCTATAACTCCCCGATGTTTTCAAGTCCTTAAACCCATTTAGTTTCATGCTCAGACTCTCATTACAAGCTTTGCATCAATTATCATTGCATAGTCAGTCATGCTCTCAAGAGTCTATTCAGTCAGTTATCCATGCATTAGATATGCATGTTAAGTACAAAATTTCAGATTTTCAGTGTATTCAGTCTTGCATTCATGAGAATTCAGCTTATGAGTGGCCTCAGTCATGAACCCATGAATCAGATATGCATGTTCGTTATGAGAATTCAGCTTATCAATAGTTTTAGCCGGGTATTCTATGCATCAGCTATGCATATCAAGTAGAAGATTCAGTAGATCAGTAGTTCAGTTGTATAGATATGTTTCTGATTTTCTCTTTCCCTAAGTGAGTTTAGTCTATCAGAAATCTCAGCTTAGTCAGCTACATTCAAGGACGAATGTTCCCAAGGGGGAGATAATGTAACACCTCATAAAATTTCCGAGTCATTAGTGCTTCTAAAGCATGCCAAGAAAGGCTTAAAACTTAGAAAATATGGCTAAGTGTTGAATCTTTTCCATTTCCATAGGCATTCAAAAATTTAAGGAATTATTTCGTGACCTTCCTGACCTCCAATTCTTGATTTTCTTGTTGCGCTACGATGGGGAAATTCAAGAGTACATCCCGGGTGAGTTTCAGAATTTTTGGATGAGCCTAAGGTCGTGTTTAGGATGGTAAAATAGTAGCTAAAGGATACATAGGGGCACCTCCCATCTCAGAGCCTTGGCCCTCTCCCTCAGTAGCAAGGAACCACCTAGGTTACTCCATGGGAAGAGCTAGTCGCCGCCAAGGTTCTCCCCAGGGAATAGCATGGCACCGCTCAGGCTATAGCCCTAGGACAAAAATATGCATTCTAAGTTCATGTTTTCAAGGGAAATTTTGTCAAATCCCACCCCTATATAAGCTTATTTAACATGAGATTCATCATCACCCAAAATATAAGGTTTTTTCTCAATTTTCCTCAAGAACAAGAATAAGGGTTTCTATTGAAGGTTCAAAATCAAGCAAATTTCTCCGTGAATCTTTCAAGAATCATATAACAAGGTATTGTGGATGTTGATTCTTGAGATCCTTCCACCCAAGAATTCCAAGAATCCCTTTTTAAATTTAAGATTTTATGTTTATGAGTTTTCACGATTTAAGTGGTTTGAAGTTGAAGCCCATGTTTACAGTAAGTTTTAATTTATGTTGTGAACATAAAGATGAAAGTATTGACCTTAGTATGTGTTGGTTATGTGATGTTCATGATAAAGTCCCTTCAAGAAGAATGTTGAGTTATGTAATTATGTTAATTTGGTGTGTTGAATGTTGTATGGACAAAGGGTGTCTCCCACATGTCTGATAAATTGATTATGTGAAGAAAATAGTGTCATTGTAACATGAAGTATGTTATTCCCAAGCATATGTCACTAGTGCATACTAAGTGTTTGTTAAAAGGCCTAAATGAATGAATTATGATATGTTGCATGTATTCCTATTCATGTGAATTCCTTGTTGGATGAGTTATGAGACAATAGCATGCTTCCCTTTACAATTACATGTTTAAGATTCCCAAGTGCTCGAAATGATGCTTTATTAGTTATGTTGCGAATGATAGTGTATTGTCATAGTTGTTACACAAGAGTTGTCATGTCTTATTTATTTATGCTATCGAGTCCTGGGGGTATTTAATACCCCAAAAACTTAGCTACTTTTCTAGAGCTGAGTCAGTCTCAAGATAATCTTAGTCGTGCTATGATCAGTAGGATTCAGAAAGTTACAAAACATAAAGAAATTCAGTAATCTCAATACTAGTTCAATCTAGTCTCAGAAGTCTGTCTAATCAAGATCAGTACTCAATTCAGATTTAAGTAAAGCTGAGTGAGTTAAGAAAATTAGTCACGTTCATATAGAAAGTAGAATCCATAAGCATTTTTTCATACAATGGAATAAAGAAAACTCAGTCACATCATTTAAGTAAGATAATCAGTAACAAATTCAGTTCAATTTAATTCAGTGGAAGAATTAGTTTATAGACCTTCAGTTGGGAGTAGGAACTAGCACCGAGCAAGTTCAAGGATGACGACTTCCCCCTTTGAGAGGCAGAGTCATTAGGAGAAATCCCTAAACTCCAGAACTGCATAGCCAGCGTAGGACCAGGAGTCACCCATTAGATTAAGGCTTGATTATCATATTGCCTTAGGCTTGACTTTCTGTTCAAGGTCACCTGTTAGAGAGGCTTGACCATAGAAGAGGTATTTACCCATGGCACAATATTGGCACCCTTTAAGATGGGGTTACAGGTTGGACCCCACAAGATTAGATTCGAGGCATTTCGGTTAAGTGAGATATCCCACAGTCGTAGTTTTAGTATCAGTCTTTAGAGTAGAACTCAGAAATTAGGACTGTCAGATACAGTCACCCATCTCAGTAAGGAACTTAGATAGTTCCATAGATTCATAGAACACCTGCTAGATTGGCCTGGTCTTACTTAAATTTAATCAGTATCAGTACTAAAAGATCCAGAGATCCCCCGTTAGATAGGCCTGATCTCAAACTTAGTCCATCATTTCTATTATTAAAAGATTTAGAGATCTTCTTATAGATAGGTCTGATCTCAGATACAATCATTCCTTATCATTATTAGTAGATTTAGACATCATCTGTTAGAGAGGTTTGATCACAAATTTAGTCTATCAATAGTAGCAAACTCAGAACTTAGCTATTGATATAAGTAGATTCAGTTAATAAGCTTCAGTATCATCAGTTTCAGAGATCACTCACTAGATAGGACTGATCTCAACTTCAGTACCCATTTACCAATATCAAAAGATTCAATTATTTAGTACCTTAGTATTAGTAAGTTCAGACGTCAGAAATGTAGTATCCGAGTCTCAGTATTCAGAGTAATGATGATTTTTAGTTATAGTTTGTGCATTCATTCATATGTCTTCATTCAGTACTCTCATGTTATTCAGTTAAGTTATGTTCATGCATAAGCCCTTGCATTTATCCTTACCTAATCTAGCATACCAGTATATTCAAAGTACTAACGTATACTTTTCTCTTGCGCTATGGTGTCTTATACCATAGGTTCAGAATCGCGAGATCCACAACACCCATAGTAGTCCAGAATCAATCAGTAGTAGTAGACGTAGTAGTGAGTCCTCTTCATTCGAGGATGCCTCCCATTTCAGTTTTATATTAGATTCAGTTTATTTTTAGTAGATGGAGTTAGTTGGGGACATGTCCCATCAACTCCACAGATCAGATAGTTAGGGGCTTTTCAGAAAGATGTATCAATATTCAGTTTTGTGCATTTTAGATGTTTTGAAACTTATGGTAAGTTTTTGCCAGTTTTTCGCATTTGATATATTATATTATGCAGTGCTCAGGTACATATATCAATAAAGGGTTAGCTTATGGTCCTTCGGGATCAGGAACACCGTGTGGCATTCCGATTCCAGAAAATTAGGGTGTTACACATGTTTAGTTCATGATCTGAATTACCACAGTACAGTACTCTCAGTCTAACCAGTCTCATTTAAGGATAAATATTCCTAAGAGGGAGATATTATAATAACCTAAAAATCCAAACCATTATTAGAACCATACTTCAAGCTCATGAAAAATAAATTATAGTAATTTGGTAGTTGTATGAGTGAGTTTGATGTATATTAATACCTCAAATAAGTCCTAGATATTAGACGAATCAAAATATGCCTTACCGATTGAGTTCTATAGAAGGATGTTGATGTAGGCAACTTCAAATGAGCATATATTTCATTTTACTAAGAATATTTGAGATCTTGATGCACCAATATATATATATATAATTGAATTATATTTCCAATGATACCAATTTTACCTTAATCTGATATCAGGGTAAAAATTTATGCCCATTTTACCAGAGAGTTGTCCGACTGCCGAGGTGAGATGGGGAAGCTGATGGACCGTCAAGCCAGTGATGAAATGTCAACCAAACCATTGCAACTTACGTAGTGAGACCATTTTATTTCCATTAAATTATGGTTTGAGTGATGGTCAGTCACAAGAGTGACAGTCCGTCACCCAGATCATCAACCACATCCATTCAACGATTTAAAGACGTTTTTAATGTCATTTTGGGGTCTTTTTCCACCTCTTTAACCCCCAATTCCATCAAATTACATAAAATAAATCCTCATTCATCCCTAACATCAAAATTAGGTTTTTTTTCAAGATCATTCCCCAAGAACAAGATTCAAACCCTTCTTAAAGAAATCTCAATAATTGAAGCGTCACCATTCAAGAACCTTCAAGAAAAGTTATGCTCTTTCAAGATTCAAGATTTTCAGGTATGTTAGATTTTCAGCCATGGGTACTTTTTAGAATGGAGTCTAAGAACCCATTTTCAAGATCAAATTGATGATTTTTACATATTTTTATGTATTACATCCATGAAACTTCATCAATTTCAATTTTTATATAATGTTTACACGTAATTGTTGTTGTTATTAAACCCTACACATTTGAATGGTGATTTTCCCTATTTTAAGCCTTAATTGGTGATTTTAGTATTAAAATCATTCTATTACATATGTTTAAAGCTATTCGCATGCTTTACAAGTGTTTGATGAAATGCCTCAAAGAATAAGTTTTGAATAATGACTATATGTTATATCCTCAAAGTTTTAGTATGATCTCATTGTTATTGCTATCGAGTCATGGGGGTTATGAATACCCAAAAACTTATCTATTTATAGAATTTCAATAGTCTCAGAATTTTTTTAGATAAACTATGAGTATTACCACTCAATGAGTAATCATGATTAGTTACCTATTTAGTTAAGCTTAGTTAGTCCAGTAATCAGTGTCAGTTCAGTTAGGAGTGGGATTCAGCACAGAGCGAACCCAGGGATGGGGGCATTCCTACCAGTTAGGGTTTGACCCTTAATAGCAATCCCTTAGTTACATAACAACGTAGCTAGCGTAGGTTGAGATATATTTCTACCAGATAAGGGTTGACACATCTCACATGAGTTTTCCTACAAGTGAGGGTTGACAGAATGTCTTCCTGCTAGTTAGGGTTGACTCACAACCATTGTTATAACCCATGGAACTATACTAGTACCCTTCCAACTGGGGTCACAGGTTGGACCCCAATCAGCTTAGATTTGGGACATGTCGGTTAGATGATACCTCTAATAGTTTCAGTTTCAGTACCTAGTTTAGAATTCAATTCAGTCTTTCTTGACCATAGCATATGGTTTATTAGTTATTTAGTTATCAGATTTTAGTATATCTGTTTACAAACTATATTCAGAATATATTTTATGCTTAGTCATGCATTCTCAGTGTTTACAGATTTCATGCATTTAACTCAATACTTCATGTTATTTATTAAGTTTGCGATTAATCATGCGCATAAAACCATGCATATTAGCCTAAGCTTATTTAGTATACCAGTACATTCAAAGTACTGATCTCATACTTATTTTTTGCTCTATGATGTTTAATATCATAGGTTCAGATGCTCAGTTTTTGGATCGTGCATAGACATACCAGATTATCAGTTATAGCAGTGGTGAGTCCTCATATTTCTAGGACATGGTTTTTTTATCACTATTATTTTATCATTTTTCAATATTTTTCCATTCAGTCAGAGTTAGTTTGGGGTTTTTCCCATTAGCTCCACAGTTAGTCAGTAGAGGCATTTTAGACTAGTACAAATAGTTAGTCTATAATACCCCTAAAATCCAAATCAATTTTAGGGATATTCTTCAAGATTATGAGAAATAAATTATATTGTATTGGTAGTTTTATGAGTGATTTTGATGTAAATTAAGGCCTTAAATTACTCCTAGATAGTAGACGAATCAAAATATTCCTTACCGATTGAGTTCTCGAGTAGGATGATGATATAGTAAACTTCAAATAATCACATCTTTCACTTTACTATGTATTTTTTGAGCTCATTACCTACCAAAATATATATAATTGAATTATCTTTCCAACGATACCAATTTTATCTAAATCCGATAATCGATCAAAAATTATATCATTTTTCGTGTGAGGCAGTGGTCTGCGACAACTACATCGCTCGGCGGTGCAATAACGGTGAAGCCAATAACTCTCAGTGGTAAACCTCCAAATCGGAGTCATTCCAAGGTAGTTGGTCACCACTATTATCCCACTCAATGGTGCTATAGTTGTGGGACCAATACCGCTCGACGATAGGATTCAAAATCAGGATTTTTAATGTCCAGGGACCGTTTGGTCATTTTCCATAGGTCCAAATCTGTCAAAACATGGGATTTAAGTCCCCCAAGAGAATTATATGCTCATTTCTTTCAAAAATTACACAAATTAAAGTATCCCTCTTTTAAAAACAAAAACCCTAGCCTCCAAAAATCACGAACAAATCGCAAGAATCCACCATCAACTCTCACGAATTCATCAACCCAGGTATGTTAAATGTTCATCCATGGGTTTCTTCAACCCATAGAGTCCAAGAATATAATTTCAAATTCATAGTTGTGATTCTTACAACCTAATGGTATTTTAACCATAAATCCCTATGAATATTATTTCTATACCATGCTTTCATGAAATTGAGGTTGACTATTAAAATTCACATGATTATGTATTGTTGTTCACTGATTTAATTAATGACTATTGATGTAGGTTTTGAAATCATGCTTTTACTACTAGCTTTAAACTATTCCCATGCTTAACTTAAACTACGAATATCAAGTTTTTGATGAAATTCTTCAAATAATGAGTTTTTAATAATGACCCTTGTTATGTTTTGAAGTGAGTTCCCATGGAATGCATTATAGTATGTTTTAAATATTGTGACGTCCATATCATGTTCATATGAATTTTGAATAAAACCCTTAGCTTATGATTTGGTCATGAGATTGTGCAATATTTTTATGATTATAAAGCATCCCCATGTTTAAGTCTTAGTCCCCATGTGTTTGTTGAAATGCTTAAGTGAATAATTGTGAACAATGATTTCCTTCCATGGTTTCAAAGCGTTAAAGTGGTCCTATTGTTATTTCTATCGAATCCTGGGGGTTATGAATACCCAAAAACTTAGCTATTTACTTAGTCTTAGTATATTCAAGATAGTTGCAGAATGTGTTATGAGCATTATCAGTTTAGTCAGTCATCATAATCAGTCAAACTTAGAACAGTTCAGTAATCCAAGACAATTCCCTCTTCAGTTAAGCATAGCTTAGTCCCGTAATCAGTGTCGGTCCAGTTGGGAGTAGGATTCAGCACCGAGTAAACCCAAAGATGAGGGAATTCCTATTAGTTTAGGGTTTGACCCTTAGTAGCAATCCCTGAGTTACCAAACTACATAGCCAGCGTTGGTTGAGATATATTCCTACCAGATAAGGATTAACACATCTCGCATAAATTTTCCCTACCAGTGAGGGTTTGAAAAATGTCTTCCTGCCAGTTAAGGTTTACTCACCGCCACTGTTAGTACCCATGGCATGGTACTATCATCCTCCCAAATGAGGTCACAGGTTGGACCCCTATCAGCTCAGCATTGGGGCATATTGGTTAGATAATACCTCATATAGTTTCAGTTTCTGACTCAGTATAGAACTCAGTTCTACAAAATTAGGATTATCAAAAATAGTCACCCATTTATTAGTAACTCAGTTATTAATAATCTCAACTATCAGTTACTTAGTTATCAGAACTCAATAATCAGTTCCAGTATGAGCTCAGTTACAGTCTCAGTTATAGTCTCATCCATTGTCTCAGTCTTGTAATCAACTCAGTAATTTAGCTTCAGTGTTGTTTGACCATAGCATACAGATATCAGATATTCAGTCATCAGATTTTAGTAACTCAATTTATAAATTATATTCAGAACATATTTTGTGCCTGGTCATGCACACTCAGTATTTACAGATTTCTTGCACACTTAGTATTTAGAGATTTCATGCACACTCAATATTTATAAATCTTTTGCATACTATGTACTTATCGATTCTCTGTATTTCTATTTAGCCCTTCTTGTTATTCAGTCAGTTATTATTCATGCACATGAAACAATGCATATCAACCTACCTCATTTAGCATACCAGTACATTCAAAGTACTAAACACATACTCTTTTTTGTGCTATGATGTATCATATCATAGGTTCGGATGGTCAGTTCTTGGATCGCGCATAGACTTTCCAGATTATCATCCATAGCAGTAGTGAGTCCTTATTTTTTGAGGCCAGACTGTATTTATTTTCATTTTTTAAATTCAATAGTTAGTTGAAGTTAGTTGGGGCCTGTCCCATCAACTCTTATTCAGTCAGTAGAGGCTTTTCAGACTAGTAAAGATAGTAAGTCAATTTTTAGATTTCAGTTGCCATTATCAACGTTAATGGTTTTGTCTTATAGACTTATTAGATGTATGACTTAAAACCCTATGACATTTCTCTGTTTATTTCCGCATATGATCTTTTGATATCAGTTTTACTCAATGCTCACAGCAGGTACTAGCTCATGGGTTTGCTTATGGTCCCTCGGGAGTGTAAGAATAGTGTGGTGCCTAGGATTATCCTAGGAAGTATGAAAGTCGTGTCAAGTAGAGTCTTGTTCATAGATGTGTAGCGCACCACACATATGGACAGGTGTCTAGAAGACATTTTTAGAAAAGTTCTATTCTTTCAGTATATATGTCGTGCAAATGAGCATTAGCTCATGTTAAACTCTCTGTGTAATCTATTCTTTCTTTGACTTATATAACATGCCTCCCAAAAAGACAAACAGAAGGAGAAATGCAAACCAACCCGCACCTCTACCCGTTCAGAAAGATCCCCTAAACGAGCATGTTTCTCATGTATAATTCAGAGGTGTATTCACAACTCTAGCTCACTATGTAGCAGCCAAAAATTAGTGGCCAGTTTCTAATACGGAAAACCCATTGTCCAATACTTCCACAGACAGTATTTAGGACTATACCCGAATAAATCCTCCTCTATTTTTGGAATCCAAATCTAAAGAGGGTCCACATGAATTCCTAAACATGGTCCAAAAGGTAACCAATATTATAGGGGTGACTTCTAGAGAGAGTGCAACGATAGCTTCTTACCAGTTACAGGATGTAGCTCATACCTGGTTTAAGTAGTGGACAGATGATAAAGTGTCGATACAGGGCTTGTAGAATGAGAGAAGTTTGCTAAAGCCTTCTTAGATAAATTTTTCCCTTTAGAGCTAAAAGTGGCTAAGGTGTTAGAGTTTATTAATCTGAAGATGGGTAACATGAGTATGAGAGAGTACTCCCTCAATTTTTCTCAGCTAGATAGAATACTCCTCATGTGGTGGCTGATAACAGGTCTAGAATGAGTAAGTTTGTTTCTAGTGTAGCTGATAGTGTTGTCAAGGAGTGTATGACTACTATGTTGATTAAGGAGATAGACTTGTCTAGGATTATGGTCCATGCCTAGAAGATTGAGAAAGAGAAAGCTAAGGACAAGGAAAGAGAGGATAAGAGGGATAGGACAAGTAGTTTTAATTTTTCTCAATGCAAGTCAGAAGGTGGTAACCGTTCACATTGCTATCATAAGTTTTCATCCCCATCTCCTTCTTCAGCTAGTACCCCTATGCCAAAGTTCAGGAATGACAGTCATGATGGGGCTCCCGGCTCCAAAACCCAGGGTAGGGTGAGCAGTGTTAGTACTAATCCACTTTGCAGAGAGTGTGGCAGGAATCATAATGGTGTGTGTAGAGCATGCAATGATATGTGTTTTAGATGTGGAAAGTCAGGACACAGAGTTTAGAGAATGTCATAAGGCTCATACGTGGAGTCAGCACAGTGATCATCCAGTCCTATTTGATCGCCTGACTTAGTAGGGCGTCACTTCTAGTATCACCAGTGGTCAACTTCAGAATAGACTTTATGCACTCTAGTCTCTTCATGATCAGGAAAGCTCTGCTGATATGGTTATCGGTATGTTACAGATCTTTAATCTTTGTGCTTATGATTTATTAGACCCTGGAGGCTTATTTTCCCTGTAACTCAATAAATAGCTGTTAATTTTGATGTTAGTTCCTCAGATTCTAGTAGTGATGCTAGTGTATTGTAGAACATTAGTAGGGAGGAAGGTGACCGATCCATTCTTATCTCAGTACAGAATTTTGTACTTCCATCATCACGATACCTACTCATGCTTTATATTTCAACTCCATGATCATAGTTCACATTCTTGCACATAATAAACAATCATGTGAGCTTTCAGTTCTTAGTATAATGAGACCCAGTTTGCTCAATTGTACGAATCATATTCCATAAAATTATGGACTCCAAATTCAGGTCATGAAGCTCATGACTCATGTATTCATGCTTTGCAGTGTGTTCAGTTCCAGTACTCATGCTACACTCTTAATGACCAGTGAAATTAGATTCATGCCATGTATGTCCTTATTTAATACTTCTTTGATGAATTCATGTCATTAACCCTCTATTCCTCAGAACTCAGTTCCACACTCCAGTTGTTCAGTCATGATTCAGTTCGTAAGTATTTTGTATATCATCTCATTCATTCCACAGTATATCAGCCAAGTCAGTATCTTTTGAGGAACAACTATCCCAAGGGGGATATGTATTGTAATACCTCAAAATTTCATGTCCTAAACCATCCATCTTCTTTTCAGGTAACAAGATCCATCTTTAATTAAGGGGTACTCATAAGTTGACTCTCTTATTCCAATCTCATCCTTATAACTATTCTCATGCCAGTCATGCATTCATAGATCCAGTTCAGTCATGTGTCATATTTTAGATTTAGTCATGTAATCACGTTATTAAAGTGTATATTTAGCATGAAACAAAAATTCCTCAGTGTTTTTAGCTTAATCAATCTCATTCGAGGATGAATGTTCCCAAGTGGGAGATATTATAATACCCCAAAAATCCAAAGCAATGTTAGGGATATGCTTTAAGATTATGAGAAATTAATTAAAGTGTCTTGGTAGTTTTATGAGTGAATTTGATGTATCTTAAGGCCTCAAATAACTCCTACCTATTAGACGAATCAAAATATCCCTTATCGATTAAGTTCTCGAGAAGGATGATGATATAGTCTACTTAAATTGAACATATATTTCATTTTACGAAGAATTTTTTAGCACATAACCTACCAACAGATACATAATTGAATTATCTTTCCAAAAATACCAATTTCGTTTAAATTCAATGACCAAGCAAAAAGCTATAACATTTTTCGTGTGAGGCAGTGGGCTACGACAACTACACTGCTCGGCGGTGCAATAGCAGTGATGCCAATACCGCTCAGCAGAAAACCTTTAAATCGGTGTCATACCAAGGAAGTAGTTCACTGCTATTAGCCTGCTTGGCGGTGCTATAGTGGTGGGATCAATACCACCCAACAGTAAGCCTCAAAATTGGGCTTTTTCATGTCCAGGGACCGTTTGGTCATTTTCCATAGCTCCAAATCCATCCAAACATGGAATTTAAGTCCCAAAAGAGCATTGTATTCTCATTTTTTCACAAATTACTCGAATTAAAGTACCCTCTTTCAATAAAAAAACCCTAGCCTCCACAAATCAAGAATAAATCATAAGAATCCACCATTAACTCTCACCAATTCAGCAACCCAGGTATGTTAAATGTTCATCCATGGGTTCCTTCCACCCAAGGAGTCCAAGAATCTAATTTCAAATTCAAAGTTTTGATTTTACTAGCTATTGTAATTTTAACCATGAATCCCCATGAATCGTGTTTCTATACCATGATTTCACGAATTTGATGTTGATTATTAAACTTCACATGATTATGTGATGTAGTTCAATAATTTAATTAATGACTAGTGATGTTGGTGTTGAAATCATGCTTTTACTTCTAGATTTAAAATATTCACATGCTTAGCTTAAACTACGAATATCAAGTGTTTGATGAAATGCCTCAAACAATGAGTTTTGAATAACTATTCCCATGGAATGCATTATAGTATGTTTTAAATATTATGACGTCAAAAGCGTGTTCATATAAATTCAGAATAAAACCCTCAGCTTACGATTAGGTCATGAGATTATGCAATCTTTTCATGTTTATAAAGCATCCCCAAGTTAAAGTCTTAGTCCCCATGAGTTTGATGAAATGTTTAAGTGAATAATTGTGAACAATGATTTTCTTCTATGGTTTCAAGGCATTCAAGTGGTCCTATTGTTATTGCTATAGAATCCTGGGGGTTATGAATACCCAAAAACTTTGTTTTTTTACTTAGTCTCAATATATTTAGAATAGTTTCAGGATGTGTTATGAGCATTGTTAGTTTAGTCAGTTATCATAATTAGTCAAACTTAGAACAATTTAGTAATTCAACTCAATTCCCTCTTCAGTTAAGCTTAACTTTGCCCCATAATCAGTATCAGACTAGTTGGGAGTACAATTCAGCACCGAGCAAACCTAGGAATGTGGGCATTCATGTTAGTATAGGGTTTAACTCTTAGTAGAAATTCCTAAGTTTTAGAACTACGTAAACAGTGTAGGTTGAGATATCTTCCTGCTAGATAAAGATTTACACATCTCGCATGAGTTTTTCCTGCCAGTGAGGGTTGACAAAATATCTTCCCGCCAGTTAGGGTTGACACATAACCATTGTTAGTACCCGTGACACTTTAACAACCTGAGACTACCCCTTAGTCGTTACACGGTGCTTATAGACCCTAGGGATCCCAAACTAACTCATTAGCTTGTACCTGTTGTGAGCCCTGGATAATATAATAATGAATTACAGAAGAATAACTGAAGTGCCATAAGGTTTTAAATAACTAAATTCAAACTGAAATATAAATCTAGGAAAATGACTATCTGAATCTGATTAAGTACTGATAAACTGAACAACTAACTGACTGTAACATCTGAAAAGCCTCTAAGACTGACTGACTGATATTTGATGGGATAAGACCCCAACTAACACCACTGACTACTAAAATAAGGAAAGGAAATAAGATAGCCTATCCTCGGGTGATAAGGACTTACCATTTCTACTGTACTGCTGACAATTTGAGGGACTAAGTGTGATTCGGGAACTGAGCATCAGCACCTATGATATAAGACATCATAGCACAAAAGAAAGATATGCGATCAATACTTTGAATGTACTGGTATGCTAAATGAGTTAGGCTAACATGCAAGAATTCATGAATAGGAGTAATGATCTATATTAATATACATGAAAAGAATGGAATACAGAATAGAGAGAATGATATTTGTAGATACTAAATATACATGAAAATCTGTAGACACTAAGAATGCATAACCAAGCATATGACATGAGCTCAGTAAAATTTGTAAACTGATATACTGAAATTAACTGAAATCTATACCCTTTGTTCAAATAATACTAAGGCTGAAAAACTGAATTGAAACTGTAACTGAGACTATATTTGAGACTGTGGGAGGTATCATCTAACCGACATTCCCCAATTTGAGCTAATCAGGGTCCAACCTATAACCCTAGTTAGAAGGGTGTTAATACCATGCCACGGGTACTAACACTCGCTGTGTGGATCAACTAAACTAAAATTATGTCCAAAGGATGAAGGGTGTCAAGCCTGAACTGACGGGTGACCCTTGTGAGATAGTTAAGCCTAATCTGACGGGTGACTACTTGTATCCTATGTTAGCTACATAGTTCTCGAGTTTAGGGACTGCTACTAACATCTCTGTGTATCTGATAGGGAAGCCTCCATCCCTACACTCGCTCGGTGCTAAATCCTACTCCAAACTGAATGACACTGAAACGCTAAACTATTCTGAGTTTAACTGACTGTTTTGCTAATGCTCATGATATAATCTGAAGTTATTCTGATGATACTGAGACAACATTAAATAAACAACTATATTTTCGGGTATTCAATACCCCCAGGACTCAAAACAATAGTAGTAGCGTGATACTAAAACATTGAAGGACGTAGCATGGAGACTCTTCTTAAATCAATTGCTCTTGTAGGTATTTTATCAAACACTTATAGCTCATGGTTTAAAATACTCATAGAATTACTAAAGGACTGACATAATTGACAAGAAATTATCATGGTAAACACTAAGTCATGATTTAATTCAACAAATGATAACACTAAAACATTAGGAATCGAATAACAACAATAACTTCATTAAAACATGATATTAAATCAAAGTTCATGGAGATTGATGGATGAAATCATGATTTAAAAATAACATAACTTGAAAAGATTATAACTTTATAATTAAAAAGGTTACTTGAGCTCCATGGATGAAAAGAATCCATAGAAGAACATCTAACATACCTGGGTTAATGAATTTTAAAGGATTGATGGAGAGTTCTTGAGGATTTGTCTTGAATTTGAGAGCTAGGGTTTCTTGTTCTTGAAAAGGGGATCTTTAATTTTGAAGAAGAATTGAATAATGATGACTACTTGGGGTATTTAGGGGTTAAATTTTGTGTTTTAGGTTAATTAGGGCCATGGAAAATGGCCCAATTACCTTTGGACGAATTAAAAACGAAAGCTGAAAACTGAAAAACCTGATTTTTGGCCTTGGCGCGACGCGCGACTATCACGCCAAACAATTATAAAATGGACAACTGAGACTGGACAAATGTCAGGATGCGGTACCATCGCGTTAATGATTTGGATTCAATTTTGTCCACCTCCACAACGCGCCAACATTGCGGAGGCCCACTGGAAATTGACATTCGGGAAATTGGCCTGTTCCGCGACGCGCCATGATTGTGGAGTCACGCTGGAAATTTACAATCGTCATTTGGACTTCCTACGCTATGCTTTAAGGGTTAAAATGACGATGCTCAATGACTGATACTTTAAATCGCCATATATTCTTACCCGGTTATCAGATTTAGGCAAATTTTATATCGTTGGAAAGTTAAATAAATTTCCTACGCCAAGTCAGGCTCTAAACTGAAAATAATGAGCATTTCATAAATTCTATATTCGAATACTCATGCACTAGGACTTAGATTATGCCAGGGAAATACGAGGTGTTATAATATCTCCCCCTTGGGATCATTCATCCCCGAATGAAACTGGTAAAACTGAGGGACTGATGGGCTTAGATTACATATTGAATATACATGTCTGATGCATGGAATACATGACTGAACTGATTCATGAATGCACGATTGACATGAACATGATGTGCAACTAAAACTGAGCATGATAGATAAAAATCTTAAGAAAATTTGGTACCTTACACTGAATTTGGATTTGTGGAGAAATGATGAGAGTACTTGGCCCGGATATCTGATACCGCTTCCCAAGTGGCTCCCTCAACGTACTGATTCTGCCAAAGAACATTGACTAGTGGAACTTCTTTGTTCCATAGTCTACGATCTTGATGATCAAGAATTTTGACTAGAACTTCCTTAAAAGAAAGACTGTTCAAAATATCTATACTTTATAAGGAAACAACTATAGCTAGATCAACAATACACTTTATCAACTATGAGACATGGAACACTGGGTGTACTGAGGCTAAATCTGAAGGAAACTCTAGATCTTAAGCTATGTTTCTGAAATGACTGAGAATTCTGAAGGGACCGACATATCTGGGACTGAGTTTCCCTTTCCTATTGAATATCTTCGCCCCCTTCATGGGAGAGATTTTAAATAACACAAGATAACCGACCTCAAACTCGAGATCCTTTCTCCTTACATTTGTATACGATTTCTGTCGGCTCTGGGTAGACTTAAGACTTTCTCTGATCAACTGAACCTTTTCCAAAGCATCAAACACTAATTTAGGCCCTACTACTGCAACCTCACCTAATTCAAACCAACCAATTAGAGATCTACATATCCTATCATTGAGATCCTCAAAAGGGGCCATACAGATACTGGAATGATAGCTATTATTATATGCGAATTCAATCAAAGGAAAATAGTCATCCCAAATACCTTTAAAATCAACAACGCACGCTCTTAACATATCCTCAAGAGTCTGAATGGTCATTTCTGCTTAACTGTCTGTCTGAGGGTGGAAGGTTGTACTGAGGTGGACTTGGGTACCTAGACCCCTTTAGAACTCTTTCCAGAAATGAGAGGTAAATTGGGTACCTCTATCTAAGATGATAGATAAGGAACACTATACAACCCAACCAAATCTCTGAGATAGAGATTGTCATAGTTTTTGGCTGAGTAAGAGGTATAGATTGGCAAGAAATGATGTAATTTGGTCATCCTGTCCAGGATAACCCAAATAGAGTCATGCTGACAATGGGTATGAGGCAAACCTTTTACAATGTACATGTTCACTTCCTCTTATTTCCACATACTAATACCAAACTCCTGCATGGACCCACTAGGATTGTGGTGCTCAATCTTAACTTGTTGGAATGTAGAGCACTGAGCTATAAACTCTGCAATATCTTTCTTTATCCCACTACAACAATAGATCTCCCACAAATCAAGGTATATCTTAGTGTCCCCTGGATGAATAGATTAACGTGCACTATGTGTCTCTGCAAGAATTTGTTGCCTCAAGTCATCAACACAAAACACACACAATCTACCCAGACAACGTAACACACCACCTTCCCCTTGGGAAAAAAACTCCACTTTCTATTCTCTAACTGATTCTTTTAACTTAACTAGGATGGGATATCTATCTTGTTTTTCTTTCACCTCACAAACTATAGATGATTTATCACTACTCTACACCCACACACTGCCATCTGTTGAGTCAGCTAAGTGGACACCTAGTCGGGCAAGCTGATGAACTTCCTAAGTTAAATTCTTCTTACAATCCTCAACATGAGTAAAACTGCCCGTAGACAAACTACTGAGAGTATCAGCCACTACATTGGCCTTTCCCGGATGATACAGAACACTCATGTCATAATCCTTCAATAACTCTAACCACCTTCTCTGATACAGATTCAAATCTTTCCGAGAGAACACATAATCAAGGATTTTGTGATCTATGAACACATCTACATACTCCCCATACAAGTAATGCCTCCAAATCTTTAAGGCAAGCACTACAGTTGTTAACTCAAGATCATAAGTAGGGTAATTCTTCTCATGATGCTTAAGTTTTCTGGAGGCATAGGCTATGACCTTACCTCTTTGCATGAGGACACAACCCAAACCTACTCTGGATGTATCACAGTACATAAAAACCCATCAAAACCATCTAGTAGAGCAAGAATTGGGGATAAGGTGAGTCGAGTCTTCAACTCCTAAAAAATCTTCTCGCAAGAATCTGACCACTGAAACTTAACTTTCTTCTGAGTCAATCTGTACATGGGAGATGCAATAAAAGAAAAACCTTTTACAAACCGATGGTAATATCTAGATAAACCCAAGAAACTGCTGATATCTGACAGAGAGATGGGTCTAGGCCAGTTTCTTTCCACTTTGGTCTTTTGAGGATCAACTCTAGTGCCATCACCAAAAATAATATGACCAAGGAATTCTCCTAATCTTAGATAGAATTCACATTTACTGAATTTAGCGAACAACTGATGTGTTCTATGAGTCTGAAGCACTACTCTGAGGTGGTTTGTATGCTCATTTTCTCTACGAGAATAGAAAAGAATGTCATCAATGAAGACTATGATAAACATGTCCAAGTACTTCTTGAACACTCAGTTTATCAAGTCCATGAAGGCTGCTAGGGAATTTGTAAGACTAAAGGACATGACTAGAAATTCGAAGTGACCGTATCAAGTTATGAAAGCTATTTTTTAAATATCACATTCTCTAACCATAAGCTGATAATAGTCTGATCTGAGGTCTATCTTGGAAAAGTAACTAGCACCTTAAAGTTGGTCAAAAGAATCATTGATTCTAGGAATTGTGTATTTATTCTTGACTGTGACCTTGTTCAACTGACGGTAGTCCATGGACATTCTGACAAAACTGTCTTTCGTACGCATGAATAGAACAGGTGCGCCCCATAGGGAGACATTGGGTCTGATGAATCCCTTCTCTAGGATATCTTTTAACTGTTCTTTCAACTCTTTGAGTTCAGCTAGAGCTATTCTATATAACGGAATAGATATAGGCTGAGTATTTAGGAGAAGGTCTATTTTGAACTCTATTTCCTTTGCGGGATAGGAAACACATCTGAGAATTCCTTTACTACTAGGACTGACTCAAGAGTATGAGTTTCTGAGTTAGAATCGTTGACTCGCACAAGATGGTAAATACACCCCTTCGATATCATCTTTCTGGTTCTAAGGTACGCAATCAACTGACCCCTAAGAGCTGTGGTACTACCCCTCCATTCAAGGACTGGTTCATTTGGAAACTAAAAATGAATTATTCTGCTTCTAAAATCAACTGAGGCCTAGCATGAGTGGAGCCAATCCATGCTGAGAATGACATAAAAATCTTTCATCTCTAACTCCATGAGATTAACTAAGGTAACTTTCTGAGATATTGTGACCGGACAGTTCCTGTATACCTGTCTGGCTATAATGGAAACACCTACTAGGGTAGACACTGAAAAGGGCTCTGCTAGAGTTTTTGGACTGACTCTGAAATTAACAGCTATATATGGAGTTACAAAAAAAAGAGAAGCTCCAGGGTCTAGTAAAGCATAAACATGTAAGTGAAAGACCTGCAATGTACCAGTAAGTACATCAATAGAATATTCCTGATCTTGGCGGGACTGAAGGGCATATAATATGTTCGGACGCTGAACACTAGTAGCACTGGAAGCGACACCCTACTGAGTTGGGTGGCTGGATAGAACTGATGACTGAGGGAACTGGCCTTATAAGCATACATCCCTACCTTTCTGAGCAACTAACCGAAACTCTTGAATATGGTGGTCTAGCTTTCCACACCCGAAGCACACATCACTACCCGCTCTATACTCAACCTAATGGTGTTTTCCACACTTATTACATAAACAACTGGTAGGAGCACTGCTAATACTGACCTGGGACTTAGAGCCTGGTTCTCTATCCCTATTGTCGTTTCTAAATTTGGGTAATGGGGCACTGGCTGAAGAAGTTACTGGGGATGAAGACCTATGATGAAACTAAGGAAGGTTACTACCTTCTGACTTTGGTTGATTGAAATTAAAACTAACTATCCTAGATCTTTTGTTTCCTCTCTCCCTCTAATTAATCTTTTGCTCCCAATCTATTGAGCATGGACCATCACTCTAGACAAGTCCATCTCATTAATTAGAATTGCAGTCCTACACTCCTTAACCACACTATCAGATATGCTAGACATAAATTTACTCATCTTAGACCTACTGTCAGCTACCACATGAGGAGCATTTCTAGCTAACTAAGTGAACTTAAGAGAATACTCCCTCACACTCATGCTGCCTTGCCTCAAATTAATAAATTCTAATACTTTGGCCTCCCTTAACTCTAATAGAAAGAATTTGTCCAAGAAAGCCATGGAAAACTCTTCCCATTCTATAGGCACTGAATCAACACCTCTATAAACTTTCCACTGCTTAAAACAAGTCTGGGAAACATATTGCAATTGATATGCAGCAAACTCGATACTCTGACTAGATGTTACCCCATAGAATTAGTTTCTTTCTGAACCATATCTAAGAGTTCCTGTGGATCCTCTTCAGACTTGGATCCCATGAAAGAAGGAGGATTTATCCGAGTAAAATACTGAATTTTGGTTGCAGCAGTATTGTCCACTGGGTTGGCTGGAACAGCGGTTGGCCGTTCATTCAGTGCTGCTACAGAGTTTGCTAGAGTAGTGAACGCAGCCTTAAATTCTGCGTGAGAGACATGCTTGTCCAGAAGATCTTCCTGGATGGGTTGAGGGGTTGGATGAGTTCCTGTTCTTCTTCCGTTCTTCTTTGGAGGCATGTTCTATAAACAAAAGGAGGAAACAAATTAGACAGAGAGTTTAACTTGAGTTCATGCTTACTCGCATGACATGAATACTAAAAGAAGGGAAACTTTTTCGTAAATGCCTTATAGACTCTCGTCCATAAGTGTGGCGCACTACAAACCCATGCACAAGACTCTACTTGATGCAGCTTTCAAACTTCCTAGGACACTTTAAAAACCTTAGGCACTAATACCAAGTTTCTAATGACCCGAGAATACCCCCTAGTCGTTACACAGTGCTTACAGTCCTGAGGGACACCAATCTAACTTATGAGCTGGTACCTGCTGTGAGCACTGATAATATAATCATGAATTGCTGAAGAATAACTAAAGTGCCATAAGGTTTTAAATATCTGAATTCAAACTGAAATATAAATATAAGAAAATGACAATCTGAATCTGATTAAGTACTGATAAACTAAACAACTAACTGACTGTAATGTTTGAAAAGCCTCTAAGAATGACTGACTGAGAGTTGATGGGACAAGCCACTAACTAAATCCACTGACTATTGAAATAAAGACATAAAATATGATAGCCTGTCCTGGGGTAATGAGGACTCACCATTGCTACTGTATTGCTGAGAATCTAATGGACTAAGTATGATATGGGAACTGAGTGTCATCACCTATGATATGAGTCATCATTGCGCAAAAGAAAGGTATGCGATCAGTACTTAGAATGTACTAGTATGCTAAATATGGTAGTCTAACATGCAAGGTTTCAAGAAAAAAAGTAATGATATATCTGAATATACATGAAAAGCATGGAATCTAGAATAGAGAGCATAAAATCTGTAGATACTAAACATGCAAGAAAATCTATAGACACTAAGGATTTATGACCAAGCATATGACTTGAACTGAGTAAAATCTGTAAACTGATATACTGAAATTAGCTAAACTATGTATGCTTTGGTCAAATAATTCTAAGAATGAAGAACTGAACTGGAAGTGTTACTGAGACTATATCTGAAACTGTGGGAGGTATCATCTAACCGACATTCCCCAATTTGAGCTAATCGAGGTCCAACCTGTAACCCCAGTTGGAAAGGTGTTGTTACCATGCCACGGGTACTAACGCTGGCTGTGTAGATAGACTAAACTGATATCATCTCCAAAGGACTAAGGGTGTCCATCCTGAACTGACGGGTGACCCCTGTGAGATAGTCAATCCTAATTTGATGGGTGACTACTCGTATCCTACGTTGGCTACGTAGTTCTGGAGTATAGGGACTGCTATTAACAACTCTGCCTATTTTATGGGGAAGCCACCATCGCTACACTCGCTCGGTGCTAAATACTACTCCCAACTGAATGACACTGAAACGCTAAAGTATTCTGAGTTTAACTGATTGTTCAGATAATGCTCATGATATAATCTGAAGTTATTCTGAAGATACATAGGCAACATTAAATAAACAACTAAGATTTCGGGTATTCAATACACCTAGAACTCAAAACAATAGTAGTGGAATGATACTAAAACATTGAAGGACATAGCATGAAGACTATTCTTAAATCAATTGTTCTAGGGTTTCTTGTTTTTCAAAAGGGGATCTTTAATTTTGAAGAAGAATTGAATAATGACGACTAGTTTGGGTATTTAGGGGTTAAATTTCATATTTTAGGTTAATTAGGTCCGTGGATAAAGACCCAATTACACTTGGACGAATATAAAAATGAAAGTTGAAAATTGAAAAACCCAATTTTTGGCTTTGCGCGACGCATCACTATCGCGCCAAGCCACTGGAAAATGGACCTGGACAAATGTCACGATGTGGTGCCATAGCAGTAAAGCTTTGGATGCCATTTTGTCCACCTCCGCGATACTCCAACATCACGGAGGCTCACTAGAAATTGACAAACTGGAAATTGACCTGCTCCACAATATGCCATGATCACGGAGTCACACTGAAAATTAACAATCATCATTTGTGCTACCTACGAAATACGCTAAGGGTTAAAATGACGATCCTCAATGAATGAAACTTTAAATCGTCATAAATTCCTACTCGATTATCGGATTTAGGAGAATTTTATACCATTGGAAAGCTAATTGAATTTCCTACACAAAGGCAGGCTCGACTGAAAAGTAATGAGAATTTCAGAAATTTTATATATGAATACTCATGCACCGGGACTTAGATTATTCTAGGGAAATATGGGGTAATATAGGCACGGTACAAGCACCGTTCTAATTGGGGTCACAGGTAGGACCCCAATCATCTCATCTTTGGGGCATATCAGTTAGATGATACGTCCCACATTTTCAGTTTCAGAATCAGTATAGAACTCATTTTAGTCCTACAGAATTAGGACTATCAAAAATAGTCACCCAATTATTAGTAACTCAGTTATCAGTTACTTTGTTATCAGAACTTAGTGTTCAGTTCCTGTATGGGCTTAGTTATAGTCTCAGTTACAGTCTAAGCCACGGTCTCAGTCCAGTAATCAGCTCAATAATTTAGTTTTAGTGTTGTTTGACCATAGCATACATAGATCAGATATTCAGTCATCAGATTTCAGTAACTCAGTTTACAGATTATATTCAGAGCATGTGTTTATGTTAGGTCATGCACACTCAGTATTTACAAATTTCATGCACACTCAGTATTTACAAATTTCATGCACACTCAGTATTTATAAATTTTATATACACTCAGTACTTATAGATTCCATGAGTATTCTCCAAAATAATCCACCATTAAAGATCTTTTTAAGGATTTTAAGTTGTTAAAGAATTAAAAGACGAATAAAATGATGGAAAACTTACCTCAACGAAGGAATTTTACCTTAAGATTTTAAAAATCACCTCTTTAGGGATTGAGAATGAAATTTGGGGTTTTTAGACCTAAAATATCACTGAAGCTAATTAAAATATCATCGAAATTTTTGCTATAGCAAAATCCCATTTTAGCTCGGACAATGCTTAGTAAAACAATCATTATTTCTTACTCTAAATTTGAATTGACGAACGGTTTGTTGTTTAGGAAGAGTACTCAAATAGATTTAATTTGATAGGTATTGGGACCCCTAACTCTTAATATTCTATGAGATGTGGTTGTTTTAAGTTAACCATAATATAAATCCATATGGAAACTGTATCAGAAAGAAAGTTTTAAACTTAACATTTTGTTAGGGATATTGTACAACCTTAATTCATCGAGCTTGAGTCTATCTAGACATATCCGAAGGCTAGAATATTAGCTGAAAAATTCAAGGTGACGTAATGAATAAAATATTAGCTATTTTGTACCCAAGTTAATATTTACGAATATGAATTTATTACAAATAATTTAATAACGGCAACATGGGTCGTTACAACAGGTGAGTCAAAAGTTTTTGGTTTTACCCAAAAGGCAACCTGCGAGTGCATACGAACCCGATAGTCCAAAATAGTGTGATTTTTCATTAACCATTGATTCCTTTCTTGAGTAGCACCCTTTGGAAATAAATATCTGATTTTTCCTCATGTAAATGCATAAAAATTTGAAGTAAAAATACTCTCTTCTTATTGAAAAACTCAAGAGGAAACACTCATTGAGTGAGTTCGTAGTTCGATAAATTTGAGGTATCACTATTTTCTCAAGTGAATTATTTTATCCTAGGAGGATATATATTCCACCAACCTCAGGTACTTAAGGCGGATAAATTCCTTAAGGACACAATAAGAATTTGATGGAATGGATTCTGCCCTAACTTTATCACATTCTAAATGATGGTTTTACTATTTTTTAGAAAATAGTTTGTACTTCTTTATTGTTCATGAACTTGGGGTTGAAGTTAATTATTGTAAATATAGATTTTGTATCCAAAAAACAACACTAGCAATATGCTTTGTCTCCATTTATGTGGTCAAATCAATACATTAAAAAAAAAAGAATATCAACCTTAAGGAGACAAATTAATGCTTCAAGAGTAGAATCTTTCTCAAATTCTTGGGTTTTAATGAACTATTAATTTTCTTCCACGTAATCCCTATTTCATGACCATGTAATCTTTCTATCTTAGGATGCAAACTATCTTGGCCTAACATAACTAATATTAATAGGAGCATTATTTTGTTACAAAAAAAATAATCAAGAAAGAAAAACATAGAGGTGTAGCTGATCCCAAAACAGGATTCAGAAGAAACAACCACAATTGGAACTACAATTAAGATATTGATTATATAGATACTTATTATATCCAATAATACTAGTTAAAGCATATGGTGTAGTTTCTGGGTAGATTTTTGTTAAATATGGCTTTGAAGACTGTTATCAAGATATTATTAAAGTGTTTTATTAAACATATGAAAAATATGATGTAGTTTCTTTTTTAGATCTTCTAGAAGTATTGTTAAACAAGGTTTGTCACTTTATGTAACACCCCAAATTTTTGGGCTAGAACCTTAATCGTCCTTCCTAGATATATAGACTTGAACCCAATAATTTTTATATAGATAGAATTGTGAATAATAGTTCTTAAGTGTGGGAACATCTTTGGATATGAATATAATTCATGAAAATCTCCTAGCTTAAAATTAAGTTGAGCACTTTTATACTAATTGAATTTTAGTTGATGTTTTTACTTGGGTCCACTTACAAAAATTATTAATCCTATAATATAAAAAGTTATGTAGCCTACTATATATCAAATTAAATCCTTTTGAGTCCTCATTCTAAAGTAACTGACCATTTGCCAATCTGAGTTTAGAGTAGAAAATTATAGGCATTTTAGTGTGGCACTATTCAGGGTGCATGACGGGATTCATGGGGCAAGGCTCATGCTGTGCAATTGGGGTAACATTGCACAGTTGGAGCCATGTGACTGTTCTTGTGGAACGACCCTCCTTTCTCAGACGTTAAAATATGGTTTTCCCTTATTAAATCAAGGGCAAAATGATCCTTTCAACCCCATAACTCCCTTAATCCATTTTATCACCCTAAAGTCATCCAAAGCTAAGAGAAAGCTTAGAAAATTTCCCATTCTCTTCCTCCCAAGAATATCAAAAAGGGATTTCTCAATTTCCAAGGCTTGTAGATTCTAATCGCAAGGTTTTTCATGAATTTTCCTCCATCAAAAGGTGTGTAGAACCATCCTAACACTCATTGGCTAAATTATGATTTCTCTATATATTTAAAAGTATATTTATGAATATAGATAAATATATACAAATATATATATATATATATGCTGAATTTTGAGAATTGATTTAAGAGCATGGTTAATGAAACTCCTTCCTTTATGGTGAAATCTATTGGCTTTCATATGTTATAGATTGTTCACTCAAATTGATTAAAAAGAATGAATTACAAAATCCTTTAATATTATGTAATTATGTATTAACTATGGATTTCTCTATAAGCTTTAGAATAGTAATCGTGTGCATGTATTATGGATTATGAACTGGTTTTGATAGCATGAACTATAACTCTTCTTTTTCAATCATGAAAATTATTTTTTGACTGGTGTTGGGGGTTGTTTAAGAAATGATGATAAGCTTTAGTTTTAGATTTCTCTTTATCAGTCATGCATTGTCATTTTACGTGTTGTGAAAGGGGTCTTTTGTTTTTAAATGTTCATATATTCTAATGAAGAATTGCATGTGATTTATGAAAGAGATGAACACCCTATGTTAAATTCTTGAAAGAAGAATATTTTTGCATTAGTTTCAATGTGCTTTTGAAATAGAAAATCTCATGTGGTTTTTAAATTTTTTGGTGGTCATTAACATCTCTTTAAATGAAAGGGATATGGACATGATATGTTATGATATGACTTGCAATTATAAGTATGGTGGTACCTAATATGGAATGCCCTTAACATAAAAGGAATAAATATTTATAAACATTAAGCATGGTTTTAAAAGGCTAAAATTAGGCTTAGATAGATCTAGATGATTTCCCAAAGAAAGCATGAGTGGAAGGGCTCATTTCTGGAAATCAATTTTTGCCGATACAAGTATTATGATATGTTATCTTGAAAGGGGAATAACTTAGGTGTACCATAAGGGGGATGCCTAAAAGGGGGTATACCATTATGTAGAAACTTCAATCCTTACAGCAAACTTAAATTGAAGGCTTGACCAATGAGTTAATAGCAGATCCATATAGCTTGTGCTATTATTGCCATGTAAGGTCTACCATCTTTCTTAGAACTAACGCAAAAATTTTAGTCAATGTTTTACAAGAATATTTTGAAGCTCGTTATTAATGTTCTATGTGTTTTGATATCTATTATGTTAAATTGTTTTTAATACGCTCTTGTAACACCCTGCACTATCGCGTTAATGTTTGGACCATCTTTTCAAGGAGAATAGACCCAAACCCAATGATTCTTTGTTAATAGATTTGTGATGATCAATCCTATAGTGTGTGAATACCTTTGAATATGAATTGAGGTCACAAATATTCCCTAACTTAAAGACGAGTTGAAAACTCTTCTATCAATTAAGTTTTGATGAATATCTCACCTTGGGTGAACTTCCATCAACCATACCTAATTGTATATAATGAGTTAGAAATACTAATATATATCAAATTAAACCCTTTGAATCTTGTTTCCAATGCCACTAATCGTCCTTCAATCCAAGTCCGGAGTCAAAAGTTATGAGTTTTTGAATGAGACACTGTCCAAACTATGCGATGGGTCATGCGACGCCCACTTATGGATATGCCATTGGTTGTGCGTCACCCAGTCTGGCTTGTTCCATGGGCTGTGCGTAAAACCTCAATTTTAGTGTTATTTAAGGGAAATATGATCCTTTCATGTCCCATAATAGTCCCTAAGCATCTACAGACAAATTTCAACCCTAATGTACATTATTTCCTCATCAAAAACCCCTAATTAATCTTTTAAAATACAAGTGGAGAAAAACCAACTCAGTTTTGAACATTCAAGCTTAAAGTTTCAATCTTTCGTGAGTTCTTCATCAATTAAGGTACGTGGAACTATCCTAAACCCCATGGACATGGATTTACTATTTTCAAAATTGTTTAAAGGTTATTTATGGGTATATATGAAATTGGTTTCAAGATCATAGATAAACTTGTGTTGAAATTACTACATCATGATGAAATGTTGTGAAAATTATTGTTTGAATCCCTAATTTGAATCGTTTTCATGTAAATATGATGATGCTTGGATTGTAAACTTAAATGAAAGCATAGGATATGTAATTCCCTTTTTTTCTATCAAATTGTATACATTTTACATATTGAGAATGGGTTAATGTTTGAGCCTGTTATGTATACATTGAACTATTTTTGTGAGATAATGGAAAAGTTATTTACTTGTTTTATGATGATAATGATTACTTTATAGAATGGCTTAAAGGTGATTGAACAGGGTGGCCACCGTAGAATAAATATTGAGAATGGTTTGTTTTTTCAACTATTTTAAAATATGAACTTTTGTTCAAATAGTAGAGCTTTTGGTTGGTCAATAACCATATTTTGAAATATCATAAGGGCAGTAGAGATGTTGTGACATGACTTAAAAGTCCAGGTGTGATGATACCCAATTTTAAATATGCTTGAAGATTTTATGAAAGAAATAACATTAAGATGAAGAAGATGTGTTTTAAAGAATCTAAAACTGGGCTTAAGAGAGTTTGATGGTTACCCAAAGAAGGTATGAGTCATATGATTCATTGACTGAAACTGTGATTTGCCGACACGAGTTTTATGATACCCGAAAGGGAAATTATACGTTGTCGACGGCCTAATGGCGTAGTAGAGAAACAAATACTCCAACCCTTTGCAAAAAACTTGGGTTGGGAGCTTAGCCACTAAGTCAAAGGCAGATTCCATATATCCCATGGAATAAGAGAGGTAAAGGGTGTACCACCTGGCTTAGAAGTAAGATAAAGAGTAGAGTCGTGAATTGCAGAATGCGTTTTGAAAGCTTCAGATTATGCCCATGTGTGTTCAACTGATTCAAGATGATATGTGATTTATGAAATGCTCTCATCTATATATTATAATAATAAATATTTTGTTTTTGGATTGTTCTACGTACTAGTACATCTGTACTGACTCCCTATATTTCACGATCTTAGGCTCAGTCCTAGGGCCCGCTAAGCCGTAGATTGATTGGTCAGAGATTTGCAGTTGTTGAGCCTACCTTATTCCAAAATTCCTAATGTATAAGTCATTGTTATTTTATTTTGATTCATGGTCCGACTGGGGGCCTTGTCCTAGTCTTCAGAAAGAGGTTATTTTCAATTTTTAGAGATTTCACAGACTAGTGTTAGATGTTTTTGATCTTTAAGAACTCATTTCAGAATTGAGTAGTTTGAAATAAAAGTTGACCATGATTCTGTTTTGTTATGTAATTTCACATTTCCTCTTAATATATGAATGGTGTATATGATTGCAAGTTAGAAGGGGCACTCAGGCCTTCGTGGTTCGGGATGTCCGTCATGGCCAGGTCCTCGATTTGGTTCGTGGCCACTCTCAATTATTTTATATAAAATGTAAATGTTGTCTATGAATTGTTCTGAATACCAATACATTCCAATTATTGATGATCCTCGGATAGCTACATTTTCTCATAAAGTAGGTTCTGAGGCTCGATCACGTGGTCTATCACAGCAGTAGAACTTTCAGACATGTTAAAGTTGGTGATCCATTATAACGCCCCAAAATCTCATTCCAGAAATTCACATGGTTCTTAAGGCCACAAGTAGCCCCAAGCTAATCCTATGAGCCTGCTACGACTTCTAACACTAACTCTAGGATAGATAAGTCAAGTAACAACACTATCATATCAAATCTGAACTGAAACAGCTGAAATAATCAGCTGAGAAATCAGTACTAAAAATCTTGAACTCAACTACTAGTCTAGTCTGACAAGCCTCTACTCACTACTGAACTAGAGAGTCATTGGGACACACCCCCAACTGAATCGACTGAAATGAAAGCCATAACAATTGATATCAAGGCAGAAAATCTAAGAAATAGGTCCTCAAACCATGAGGACTTACCAATTGTGGTGTGTAAACAAAGGTACTCAGGAATCATTATCACGACTGAGACTGAACTCCTGAACCTACATTATGAGATAATGTAGCACACAGAAATATATGTGGATCAGTACTTTGAGGATGTAATGAGTACATGGCAGTGTATGCATTAAGTAAACAATATCATTACTCTTTATGAAACTGTGCATGCAAATATGAATGACTCATAAAGCTTTAATAAGTCTGAAATACAAATCTCATAAGTCATGAACAATTAAACATATAATATAAATCTCGTGAGTCATTATACTTAGTTCTAAAATATGTCTTCTCATATTATTCTAAAAGCTTGCAAGCCAAAAAGGAATCTTAAAACAATACCTTTCAAACTTATACTTTTATCTTAAGGAGAATAAGGAACTTCTTTAGAAACTTTACGAATTCAAAGACTTATGATTATGGAACTTAGGGACTCTTTGAGAACTTGGGAGTTTCTTCTAACCAACATAAACCATTTGAGCTGACATGGAGTCCAACATCTTCGCCACGTTGGGGAGAGCTATTCTACCCTTGCCATAAAATAGAACCTTAACTTTAGTGATCACTATCTTAACCCACTTGGGGTAAATCATAATCCTATGGTGGCTCGTAGTTCTGGGACATGAAACCTTGGAATCAAGCCCAAATCGGTGCTAAATACTACTCCCATACTTATTCTCAGAACTTTTAGGAAAATCCACATTAAATAATACAACAATGTGACATGGAAGCCAACTAAGCTTCACTCTACTTTAAATCATCACTATATAGTTATTGTGGATTCCTATCTTTTCTTGGTTCAAAAAACCATCTTTATTTATCAAAACATAAAAATAGCTAATCATGGAATGCTTAAATTCATGATCATTCTTTGAAATGTCAAGACTAAACCTTAGGGCTTTACACTAATGCTTCAAATTTATATCAAACACCATAAACTTCATGATTTATAACAGAATTGTTTGTAATTCAACTTAAAATTTGAAAAAATATAATCGTGTGCATAAATATTCGAAACTAGACATGTAATTAAATATTCAAATCACTCAAAATCTTAAAATCGTGCAATTAGCAACATGGGGTATAAACCCTAACTTAACTTTCATGGAAATCAAAATCAAATTCAGAAATTCATATCTTAAAGAAAGTTTTTGGGCACAAGAACGAAAGGATTGTTCTTTTTCAAACCCCACATATCTTATTTGTCTTGATTTAATGGAACAGGATGATTTTTGAAGCCTTGAGAGTGTTCTTGGAGGCTTTTCTTGCAGTTTCTTGAATGGGGATGCTTTGATTCTCGAGTTTCTTGAAGAAGTATTCGAATCTTGCTCTTGAGGGTTAATCTAGAGAGAAACCCCAATCTTTTGATATTAGAGGAGAATATGACGTTTGTGCTTGATCCGATGTATTTAGATGTCATAAAAGGTGGGAAAAGACCCAAAAACCATTTTAAAAATGGCTCTAAAACACTGAACGAAACTGTGCGACGGCCTGAGCGACGGTCCGTTGGGCTGTCCTTCGCAAGTTGGCAAAGAAAAGGCCTTACTGCCTCAGTTAAAATGGTTTGGGCGACAGTCAGTCGCTAGCTCGATGGTTTGTCGTCCTTTTCGTCGCACTTGGCCAGAAGATGGGTTTACTGCCTCAGCTGCGATGGTTTGGGCGATGGTCCGTTGCTGACTTGACTGTCCGTCAGCCTTCCCATTGCACCTGGGCAATTCGGACAACTCTCTGTAAAATGGCTATAACTTATTACTCTGATGTTGAATTTTGGCAAAATTGGTATCATTGAAAAGTTAATTCAATTTCCCACACGATAGAAAGTCAAAATTAGGAAATTTCTATATGATTTAAACATTACTCATTTTGGAAGTCACCTATTGATCTTCTAGAGATGAAATTAGGTTTGAAAAAAGTTTGGGGTCTTACATCCATCCATTTTCCAAAAGGCATTCTATTTATATGATTATTTCTTTTAGTTTATGGTTCAGTCGGGGGACCTTGTCCTGGCTAGATAGTTAGTCTTTAGTAGAAACTTTTTAGAGGACATTTGATTATTATATTTTCATAACTTTATCGACATAATTTTATTATAAGATTTTCTTGAACTTTATTATATCTTCCACACTTCTATTTCATATGAATTTTACTTATAATAGTATAACAAGGGGTCTCTCAGGTCTTTGTGGTTGGAGATACGCGTTGTGTCCAGGGCCTCGGCTCTGGTAGTGACAATTTATCCCCTATATCGTATTAATGTATGCATATTTTGCAATTGTGGAGAAAGTCAATTGTGACACATTTTGCATATGTTGATGATATAATATTTTTTATATATGAAGCATAAGCACACATTCAAACTCACTTATGAAATACTAGAGCATTCGGGTATTACAAGTAAAAAAAAAGCATATATTTGTCCTGTGCAATTAGTAAACATTTATTGTGGCCTACCTATCATGACTTGCTCAAATTGTTGTGAATTTCTTATGTAAAACCCTGTATTTCCTTAGCTTAAGATTAACTCACAATCCATGAGTTATCCAATATTTAATCTTGAAAACACTCAGTATTTTTCAGTTTAGAGACTACTATTGCGTAGGAAATTGAATTATCTTTCCAACGATATAAAATTTGCCTAAATTCGATAACCAGGTGAGAAGTTATAGCTATTTTAAGTTTCAGTCATTAAACACCATCATTCCTCCAGTAGCGCATCATGGAGTATGTCAAAATGGAAATTGTCAGTTTCCAGTGAGGTACCGCGATATCGGCGCGTCGCGCCACATCTTGTTTTCACATTTGTCAATTTTCAGTGTACCAACGTAATTCTACCATGTTTCTCCAAGCTTCCTGGTCCCAACCAATGTGGCAACGCGATACCACCACATCACGCCACCATGCATTTTCCCAGTTGGCAATTTCTAGAGACACGACGCGATAATGCCATATCCCGCAAGGTGCCTATTTCAAAAATAATTAACTGAAATTAAATATTTCGTCCAAGGTTAAAACAATCTATTCCTATGATTTTAACACGTCCAGATACGGGATATAATGCCTAAAATATTTTAATTCATTACTCACTCAATTTATCCCCAAATTAAAAGCATTCTCTCTCAAGACTACAAACCCTAGCTTCAAGAGACCAAGAGCAATCTCAAAGGATTCACCAAAGAACTGTAAGAAAATCACAAATTAAGGTATGTTAGGTGTTCATCTATGGGTTCCTTTCACTCATAGAGTCCACGAATCCATTTTCAAACTACAAGATTGTGGAATTATGAACTTCCAAGCTTGAATTGAATTGAATACATGTTTATGTTATTGTTGGATTTTAGTCCATGATTAAATTACAAGCTTTTATGAAATTAGTCATTGTCAGTGTTGAATTACGTGATTTTCATGATAAACCTTTCAATTTGCAAGTTGATTGATGTAGCCATGATAACTATATGTGTTGATTATTGTATAACCTAAGCATTCTCCCATGTGTTTGATAAAATGCCTATGTGAATGAAATAGTGCAATTATGACATGATTGCATGTATTCCCCATTAATGTACAAGTTAATGCATTACAAGTATTTGATGAAATGCCTCTATGAACGAATTATGATCAACTGAACACCGCTATATTATTCAAGATTATGCTATACCTTTCTTTTAAGCTATCAAGTCCTGGGGGTATTTAATACCCGACAATTTAGCTGTACACCTAGGGCGAGTGCCAGTTACAGACTGGGATCAGTCATGTCACGATCAGTAGTACTCTCAGTCAGTTACAGAACTCAGTAGAACTCAGTCAGTTATAGAACTTAGGAAAACTCAGTAAACTCAACATCAACCCAGTTTAATTAAATATAATCAGTCTAGTATCTTTCAGTTGGGAGAAGGATTCAACTTCGAGTAAACCCAAAGATGAGGGATCACCTAGCAGTAGATGGTGTAATCCTTAGAAACAATCCTTGTGTTCCACAATTAAGTACCCAACGTAGGTTGATACATCAAACCTGCCAGTTAATGGTTGATGAGTTGTTTTAACCTGACAGATGAGGGTTCCACCATTCTCATTAGAGTACTTTCCAGATGACGGTAACTCGTCAGTGTTTTTACCCATGGCACAGTACTGACACCCTTTCAACTGGGGTCACAGGTTAGACCCTATCATAGTTATTCTATTTGGGGCATGTCGGTTAGATGATTACCTCCCACAGTCTTAGTTTCAGTCTTCATAATAGAACTCAATTCAGTTCTACAGAATAGAACTCAGTATCAAAACTCAGGACTTATCTTTAGAATAGAACTCAGTATCAAAACTCAGGGCTTAGCTTTAGAAAAGCTTAGTCACAATATTTATTTATATGTACATTATTGCATACTCAATTTTTACAACAACATCGGTTATCTATGTACTCTCATGTTCAGTTACTCTATATCATACAGTTAGTCGTTGTTTATGTATATGAACCCTTGAATTCAGCCTAACCTCATCTAGCATACCAGTACATTCCACGTACTGAGGCATACTCTTTCTTTTCTTTATGATGTCTCATATCATAGGTTCGGATGCTCACGTTCCTGATCAAATATAGACAGATTCAGATTTAGCCAGTAGTGTCAGAGTAACTTGTGAGTCCTCATCTATCGAGGATATTTTATTATTTCAGTTTCTCAGTAGATACAGTATTTCAGTGGATGGAGTTAGTTGGGGGATTGTCCCATCAACTCCACTTTCAGATAGTTCAGATTAGAGGCTTTTCAGTCTAGTTTTCAGTCGGTATTTAGTTTTATAGATATTATCAAAGACGATATATTTTATTATTCTTTCAGATGTTTTGAACCTTATGAAATTTCATCCTATTTTGCCGCATTTATCACAATATCATGTTTTAGTGCTCACAGCAGATATCAGTCATGGGTTAGCTTGTGGTCCTTCGAGGTCGTAAGCACCGTGTAGCATCCGGGGTACAGACTCAGGACGTTATATCTTATTATCAGATAATGCGATGGTGACTACTTAAAAAATTATTTACGGTGTTTATATTCTCTAAATCATACATATTTTCTGTGATACTCCTTTATTGCAAGTTCATGGAGTTCCATAAGTTCCATTTATGCTGAAGACTACTTAATATGGGATAAAAGACAAAAGAACAATTCTAGCATTACCTAATTCTTAGTTTCCTTCAAAAGTAGGAATAAACAAAAAAAAATATATGGTTTGAGCTTCTTTATTTTTAGTGAAATAAAAAGTTTTTGCATAATAATGAAGCATCAATTGTAAGATTTTTTTCTTACATTTTATATAAATGTAATGACTATCTATTCAACTATAAATTTCTTATTATGAGACAATATTTGTAAAATAAAGTTTACCAAATCTCATTATTTCTAGCCAAATGTTTTTTTTTTTGGCTAAAAGTGAAGTTTTATCAATTATATTTTAAAATAAAGTTAAACCGACCTTTTGTTAGAAAAATCACATCAATATGTAATATATGTGATAGGGGTGAGTGTATCTCACTTCTTTGGATGAGATCATGCAAGTGTAAAGGCTATCAAATAGAAAAAAGTCAGAGATGTAATTAAAATTATTAAATAATTTGGGGGGTTCTAAATAAAATACGTTAAGTTTAAGAGTATTCTACCAAACAAAATATGTCATGATGATAATTACTATTTACAAAAGTTTAATTTGTGATTTATTATTAAATTTTTCTTATTAGGATAATAAATACCACATGGTCAACATATCATCTAATACATTCAAAATTTAAATAAAACATCAACTGTGTTCATACCCAACCCCCAACCCCATCCCTATTCCCGAACTCTTAAATTTTTTTCCTATATATATTCCCCCTCCTCTCGCAAAACATGAAAGTAACAAGTATCAAGAAACAAAAGGGTGTGTTCTAGTATCAATGCAGATGTTGTGTACTATCCTCTCCATCCAGGCAAGCCTTAGCCGGTTACACAAGAGGCAATTTCAAGCATGGATGGGTCAAAGGAACTAGCCATAGAAAAGTTAGGGTGTCAACTTCTAATAATCATCAGCAACAAAATTTTGTTGTTGACTCATCAATTCTTGAATAACAAATTTCTGCAACAACATCCGCTATTATTTCAAGCAATGCTCATCAATTACCTCTATCTTCGATGTGGATCCAACGTAGACTTTAAGATATGACGACTCTAGCCAGGTTCTGGGCTGGTCTAACCAATCATGAGAAAGAAGTCATATCGAGAATATTTGTTTTTGCTAGAGGAACCTTTTAGATTTATTAATTTGAAAAAGCGTGCAATTGTTGGGATTTTTTGTAAAATAATCTATTCAAATTTTCTATCTAATTAAAAAAAAATTCTTAGTGAAGTGACTCAGTTTTAAATACCCTAATTTATTTGTGATTTAAAATATAATAATAAATTTTAAAAATTATAAATGTGTCCAAAAAATGATCTGTGATGAACAGATCGATTATCGATCTGATTGATATATTTAATTTTCTCTGTTATTCATTATTTTATCGATTATAGTAATTTATCAAATGGATTAATCAATGATGTTTCTAATCACACAGACTAATCTGACCAATTACATATATACTATAATTTTTTCTAATAGATTAATCATTAGACTTTTGTAATCAGACAGATTATATATATAATATATTTTTTTCATTTAAAAAGATGATGATGTTAAAGTTAGATGATAGTAGAAAACGTAGAATTAGAAGGCGAGAAAATATTACTAAATAAATGCATTGCTTCAGTAAGGATAAAATTAAATGAATGTTGAATTTTTAGTAAGAAGGAGGGAGAACAATACCAGAGAGTGGGAAAGAATTTAATTTGAAATGGAAAAGATGAGCTAGGTTTTATGTATTGAGTTTATGAGTAGATAAAACCCATAGTTTTTACTTTGTTATTATAGTCTATTCCTTCTTTAATTTAAATTTACATTTTAAAAATAAAAAATAAAAGGAATTATTTTGTCAATTGAAAACTTAAACTGGTTTGTCAGCCAATTTTATTGCATTTGCTCTATATATTTTAAGTCCTTCATCACTTAAAGAATTTGTGTCTTTCTCCAACATTGATTTCGATCTTTTTGTTTATGTTGATATAGTCTATGATCAAATCTATGATCAGTCGTTGCGATACAAAGGAAGTGAGGAGAGAGGAGACAACGTAGCTTTTTCACAAGTACACCCTTCTTCTAAATTACATAGAAGTCATTTGATTTCAAAACTTGTGATTATATACTCCCACCTCTATTCTTGAGATAAGTGATACATAATATTTGATATAAAAAATCATACTATCAAATTTTCATGACTCAAACCAAGTCTGTGACCGCAACGGGCATCTTGAACTATGAGGGTCCGAGAGACCCCTTAGCATGTAATTATAAGCATAACTCATATGGTATAACCATGCAGAAGAAAAACAGAGAAACATGGTAGTATCGTAAACAAACTTAAAACTTCATAACATCGTATTAAAAGGAAACCCAAATCAAATCTAAAACTTGTTTACAAAGCCTCTAATGAACCAAAAACAATAGTCTATCTAAACAAGGAAAAGGCCCCAGTTGGACCATTAAACAACTGAAAACTAACACAATGCATCAGACTCCTTCCAATGAAGGGAGGGTCACCAACTCTGAACTCTTGGAACAACCTATTGCTATTGAACTTGGACCATGGGACTGAGCCTCAGATCCTACATTATGAGGCAATGTAGCCACCACGGAGGACGGTCAATACTTGTAATGTATAGGTATGAAGAACAATTCAAAAGCAGTGTAATTCATATAATATGATCAAAAGCATTATGAAATCAATTTAACATAATAGAAATAAACCACAAAGGCGTACTTAAAAGAAACTCCAAAACACTCAAGTAAATACATGAACTCAACTCTTGACCTTATTTCTGAGCTAGATGGTAGACCCTACATACATTTAATCCCATGGGCCATATGAAATCTTCCCTTAACTCAGTGATTAAGCCTTTAATCCAAGTTTGCCACAAGAATTGGAGTACGTGAACTGGTACAACCCCCATGTGTTTACACTGTAGGAATACCCCCATGTGGTACTTCCTAATTATCCTCCTATGTAGGATAACAAATCATAAATCTCGCATAGAAAAAACATAATTTTTGGCAATGGGCCCTTTCACTCAACTGCCTTCACCGGGGTAACCATAGTCCTTAGGAAACATGCTTCATGCTCAAGATATTCATTTTCCTTTCATGTTAAGGGCATTCCATGATAGGTACTGTTATACCTAGACTTGCAAGTGATATCATTTCATATTACATCTATAGTCCTTTCCATTCAAAACATATTACGAACTACCAAAAGATTTATCATATTAAAAGAGAGTTCTTATTTGAAAAGCATGTGCAACTTATGCATAAACAGTCTCCTTTTTTCAAGACTTACACATATGGTGGCCAAATTTTTCATTTATCACAAGAAATTCATTTATTTGGACACAAGAACCTTTTTATCATGGAAAACACCCTTTTGAATACATGCATAACAACAATGAAAAATAGTTAAAGTGGCATTCAAAGTTAAGGATTATCATCATTCTTTAAACAACCCCAACACTTGTCACACGTAAACCATTTAATTGAGAAAAGGGCTTTATAATCATGCTCTCAGACCCAACACATAATACATAACATATTAAGACCATATTGTCATCATGGAAAAAGGAAATTTCACAACTCATGCTCAAAATCACCTTTTAAGACGCATCTCATATATGCAAAATATTTCACTTCATGCTCTTAAGTTTTTTCTCAAAAATATACATAGACACATACATAATTACCATTCAAAATCCATAAAAAAAAAATTTAGCCCATTATATTTAGATTAGTTCTACACACCTTCAATTTGAGAAGGCGTAGCATAAAAAATTGACCTTGAAGCTAAAGATAATCAAACCCTAGGTAGTTTTCTCTTCTCGTGCTTAATGACAAATGAATTTGGGATTTTGTGAGCGTTAAGACGCATTTAAGGACCTTAAACTCGTCCATATAGTATGAAAAACATTTTGGGAGGGTGAAAAGACCTTAACGCCCTTAAATTTAAGTCAAAACAGAGCAATTTTGATAGTTTGCTTTTGTTGGGCGGTGCACAGCCAAAGAATACCTGAGGGTTGGCGGCACAGGCCAAAAACACACCTAAGGATGTGCGGCACACATCAAAAGCACAACACATACAGTGGCTATTGGCATTTGTCATGTGATGTAAGACCTTAGAGGAGGTTCTATTGGGCGACGCACACCTAATTCCAACTTCCAAAAACACCCCCAACACAACCCAAATATCTAAACATAGTTTACCATCGAACTAAGGGTCTTAAATGTTATTTTGAATGCGTTACTCAAGCATTAAAACATGAGTTCTTTCATTATCCCCCTTTGGGATCATTCTTCCCCGAATGATGACTCCGAACATAATAATTATGATTTCAAATGTTCCATGGAACAAAAAGAGTAATATAAGACCAATAACTTCCATATCATCATCCGCAGATTGAAAGAGGGTTGGATATCTTGCATGCATGTCGTTATCCAACTCCCAAGTAGCTTTATCAACTTTATGATTCTCCCACAACACTTTAACAAAAGCTATTTACTTACTTATCAACTTTCGAACTTGGCGATATAAAATAGTTGTGGGTTATTTTCATATGATAAGGAATCTTTTACACCAATCTCCTCTAAAGGAATCATAAGAAAATGATCTGCAATTCATTTCATTAGCATTGATACATTAAATACACGATGAACAGAAGCTAAACTTGCTGGCAAATCTAACTCATAAGAAACTCCACCAATCATTTTCGTAATTTGATAATGGCTTATATAGTGAGGACTCAATTTTCCTTTCTTTTCAAATCTCGTGACTCCCTTCATGGGGAGACCTTTAGAAACATCCAATCATAAACATCAAACTCTAACTCTCTTCTCATAATATAAGCATAAGACTTCTAGGGACTCTAAGCTATCTTAAGTCACTCTATAATGACTTTCACTTTCTCTATTTCCTGATAAACAGGGTTAGGTCCAAACAAATAGGGTTCACCTACCTCATACAAACTAATCAATTACCTATAGTTTCTCTCATATAGATCCTCAAATAGAGCCATCTAGATTCTAGTATGGTAGTTACTGTTATAGGCGAACTCTATTAGAGGCAAGTGATCCATGCAACTACCCTTAAAGTTAATCACACAAGTCCTTAACATATCTTCTAAGGTCTGAATCGTGTATTCTACTTACCTATCCGTTTGAGGGTGGAAGGTTGTGCTATGGTTTACTTAGGCACCTAAACCCCTCTAAAAAGACCACCAAAGCTGATAAGAGATATATGTACCTCAATCGGATATGATAGATAATGGAGCCCCATGAAAACAAAAAATTTCCTGAATGTACAACTTAGCATAATCACCCCTTACTTATTTCGCACTGGAAGAAAGTGGGTAGACTTTTTAATTCTGTCTATAATCACCAAATAAAGTCATATTAGTTTTGGTATCACGGAAGTCTAGTAATAAAGTTCATGTAGATCATCTCCTATCTCTATAAAGGAAATCCTATTTCCTGAGAGGCACCACCTAGCCTCAAATGCTCCACCTTAACTTGTTGACAATTTAAACTCCTAGCCACAAAGTTAGCAACATCTCTTTTCATATTATTCCATCGGTAAATCTCCTTGAGATCATGATACATTTTAGTGGATCCAGGGTGAAACAACATAGTTGGAAATGTGAGCTTCATCAAGGATACTCTCAGGCAGTCGATATGCATTCGCCATACATAGTCTACCTCGGTATCTCAAGATACAATTACCTTCAATTTCAAAAGCCATCAACTTTTGTTTCCCAACATCTTTGTTAATATGCATAAATATGGGGTCCTTGGCCTTCTTATCCTTCACTTGTATACAAAGAGATGACTTAGCTATCTTTTGGACAAGAAAACCTCCATCCTTGGAGTCTATGAGTCGAACTTCCATATTAGCAAGCTGATGCATATCCTTAACCAGATTCCTCTTTCCTTCCTCAACATGAGAAATACTACCTATGGACAACCTGCTAAGAGCATCAACAACTATGTTAGCCTTACGCGGATTATTGTACAGGCTCAAGTCATAATCCTTCAACATCTCCAACCACCGCCTCTACCTGAGATCCATCTCTTTCTACTTGAATACATACTGTAAAATTTTATGATCAGTAAAGATATCAACATGCACTCCATAAAGACAGTGAAGCCAAATTTTGCGTGCAAACACTTTAGCCACCAACTATAAGTCATGGGTGGGATAATTTCTCTCGTGAACCTTCAATTGTCTAGATGCATAGGCTAGTACTTTCCTATTCTGCATCATCACACACCCAAATCCCACCCGAGATGTATCACAGTAAACCAAAAATCCCAATATACCCTCGGGAAGGGTCAAAACTACTGTAGTAGTCAACTTGACTTCTAATCTCTCAAAATTATTCTCACAATAGTTAGACCACAAGAATTTTACCTTCTTTTGAGTCCGTCTTGTAAGTGGGACAACTATGGATGAAAAACTCTCTACATATCTCCAGTAATACCCTGCCTAACCTAAGAAGCTCCAAATGTTGATTGGAGTCATGGGTATGGGCCACTTCCTTACTGTGTCAACCTTTTGGGGATCAACTTTAATTCCCTCACTAGAAATAATATGCCCTAGAAAAGCTATATGAGCCTAGATGCGAACTTTCTCATATGAGCCCTCATATTACACACTAACTCTAGACCATAACGAGAATTTTGGGTGAATTTTAGTGCATATTCTTTAACACTGATCTTTCCTTGTTTAGGATTGACAAACCATTCAGTCTTAGCTTCCCTCAATTCTTGAGGAAAGAAGTGATCTAGAAAGGTTGCTGAAAACTCCTCCCACATATTGGGTGCAACACCATTACCTCTCAACTCTTCCCATTCCTCATATAATTGATTGTCTACGTCCATCAATTTATAGGCTATAAACTTTACCTCCTCAGTGACACTAGCATACATGACTTTGAATATTTTTTCCATTTCATATATGAACCATTAGGTGTCCTCCTCAGCCTTGGTTCCCGTAAAGTTAGGTGGGTTTAGCCTCATGAACTGGATAACTTGAGTAATTTCAGACGAACCAGGCAAAGAAACTACATCTCCAAAATGAAGAGACTGAGAAGACACAAGTTGAGAAATCATATCATAAACTGATGAAACTCAGCATTCCAGACTTCTCTTTAAGGAGACTGGGTACGATTCACCACCAAAATGAGTACCTATGGTGGACTAGTTTGGACTAGAGGTACTCCTAGAGTTGCAACAAATTCTAGGGTATTGTCTATATAATAGGGCCGCATTCCATGAGTAGAGTGGACATCATCAGCATGGGTGTTCTGCTCTTTAGATCTAAGGGGAGGCATGATTTGAAATGTAAAGATCGGGAGTTAGCAAACATTTAGACTCCAAAGTACGATCTAAAAAGGGAAGAAAACAGAAACATTCCTAAATGCCTTGTAGCTTCCTCCTTATAAGTGTGGCGTGCTACAGACCCATAAAAAGGCCTCTACTCAACACAACATCGTAGACACCTAGGGACCCTGAAACATGCACTAGTACAAAGTTTTTCACTACCCGATATGAGGCCCTGGCCACTATGAGCATACCAAACCATGATAATCCAAAGACTCCTTAGCATGTAATCATAATCATAACTCATATGGTATAACCGTGTGGACGATAAACTGAAAAAGATGGTAAACCCGTAAACAAAATTAAAATTTCATAACATCGTATCAAAGGGAAATGCAAATCTAATCTAAAATAGTCTACAAAGACTCTAATGACAGAGAACATTAGTCAATCTAAAATGGGACAAGACCCTTGGCCGGACCATAAAAAAACTAAAAACTAACACAATGCATAGGACGCCTTCCAAAGTAAGGGAGGTTCACCAACTCTGATCTCTTGGAAAAACCTATTGCTGCTGAACTGGACCACAAGACTGAGCCTCAGATCCGACATTATTAGACAATGTAGCCTCCACGGAGGACGGTCAATACTTGGAATGTATAGATATGCAGAACAATTCAAAAGAAGTCTAATTCATATAACATGATCAAAAGTATTATGAAATTAGTTTTACATAATATAAATCAAACACATGGGCATACTTAAAAGAAACTCCAAAGAATCCAAGTAAATATAAGAAATCAACTCTTAACTTTAGTTTTGAGCTAGATGGTACACCCTACATACATTTAATCCCACGGGCCATATGGAATCTTCCCTTAACTTGGCGGTCAAGCCTCTAATCCAAGTTTCATGTAAGGATTGCAGTACGTGAACCGGTATACCCACCATGTGAGTACACCGTAAAAATCCCCCCATGTGAGATATCCCAATTATCCTCTTATGTAAGATAACATATCATAAATCACGCATCGGCAAAACACGATTTCTGGCAATGAGCCCTTTCACTCAACTTCCTTCTTCGAGAAACCATCTAACTCTCTTTAAGCCCAATTTTATTCCTTTAAAAACATGCTTCATGCTCAAGATATTCATTTTTCTTTAATGTTAAGGGCATTCCATTATAGGTATCGTCATCACTAGACTTGCACGACATATCATTTCATGTCACATCCATAGCCCTTCCCATTCAAAACATATTAATAACTACCAAAAGATTTATCATATTACAATTAAGTTTTATTTCAAAATCATGTGCAACTTATGCATAAGCACTCTCCCTTTTTCAAGACTTACACATATGGTGGCCAATGTTTTCATTTATCACAAGCAATTCCTTCATTTTGGCACAAGAGCCTTTTTGTCGTGGGAAACACCCTTTTGAGCATGTGCATAAAAATAATGCTAATTAGTTAAAGAGGCATTCAAACATAGGATTATCATCATTTATTCAGAAAACAACCCCAACAATTGTCACACCTAAACATTTTCATCAAAAGAGGAGTTTATCATCTTATTGAAAAACCCAACTCACAATTCATAATGTAATAATACCATAATTTTGTCATTGAAAAAGGAAATTTCACAGCTCATGCTCAAAATCACCTTTTGAGACTCATCTCATAGACGTAAGATTTAAATTCATGCTCTTAAGTTGTTTCTTGAAATTGTATATATACACATACATAATTATCATTCAAAATCCATAATGAACATAATTTAGCCCATGATATTTAGATTAGTTCATAACATCTTGAATTTGAGAAAAAGTTACCTTAAAATTCTACCTTGTAGCTAAAGATACTTAAACCCTAGGTAGTTTTCTCTTCTTATGCTTAAGGAAAAATAACTTGGAGATTTTGTGTGTGTTAAGACGCGTATAAGGACCCTAAATTCGTTTATATAGGATGAGAATCATTTTGGGAGGGTGAAAAGTTCTTAATGCCCTTAGATTTTAAGTTAAAACGGAGCAATTTTGTCACTATACTTTTTTTGGGCAGCACACAACCAAAGCTCACCTGAGGGTGGGGTTGCACGCCAAAAGCACACGTGAGGGTGTGCAGTGCACACAAAAAGAACACCCCAACTAGTGGCTATTGACGTTTGTCATGAAACACATGGCCTTAGCGGAGGGTATATTTGGTGACACACACCTGATTCCAACGTCCAAAAACACCCTCAACACAACCCATAAAATCTAAATATTATTCACCATTGAAATGGGGTTCCTAAAGATCATTTTGAATGTATTACTCAAGCATTAAAACACGGGGTCTTACAAAATGATAGCTAATACATCAAATCCTAGACGAGACATATAGATTTTTACTCAATATTTATTTGAGAAAATGATCTTTTAGGACCACTTATAAATTGAATAGTAAAAAATAACTTTTTTAGATATTCTATGTGCAAAATAAAAACCTCTTGTAAAAAAAATATAAAGCTAATGAGAAGACTGTAAATAGCTAAAATAATAAAATCTCTTAATTAGTACATGTATAAACCAGTAATCCCTTGAAACATTAATCCAGTTTAGAAGGAATTTTATTTTTATACCTTACTCTAATGAATAGCCATCCTTTTTGTAAAATTTGACCAATTTTTACCATGATTTATATTCATTATTGTGGTGTTTAATTAAGTAATGTGTGATTATCCTTTTAACCCTTCTGTACCAACAATATGTTTGGGTTGATTTATGGGGTTATATTAATACGTTCTAAAAATAAATATTAAAACTCAATCTATTGAGCCGACAAATGTTATGGAGGTAACAAACGATAAAATTTAGTGCTTCGGGAATAAAATCATTCTCAAATTTAGGGTTAACATAACTCTTAATTATTTGGTTTTGTTTCACTTAATACCCCTTTTATGATACATCTTTTTTCCTAACAATTAGTCTCTGAAAATATTTGTGTACTACAACTAATTATTTGATGATTGATAAAGAGTATTATTTTTTTCTAGGAATAAGAATAAGCAAGAAGACCACTAAGATTGAGATAATCTCAAAAAATTCATAAGCAGTTACCAATTAGAAACACCAACCATATATGATTATATGACTAAAACATAATATATAACTAGTTACTAGGTACGCGCATCACCATGTAGCCCATATTAACTAATACAAAATTTGAGAAAAAAACACAAATACACCAAAAAATTAAAGAAAGTGCAAATTTCTTATGTATAACCTTTTGAATATCTAAATATGTGAAAGAAGATGACTTTTTTATGATGATACTACCGTTCCATTTCAGATAGAAATCATAATGCTCATATACAAGATTAAGAAAAAATAAGACATCTAAGTTTGATAGCCTCCACCCATGGATTCTCGTACACTTTCCTCCATGTTGCTCAGATTCTTTAAAAATGTTATTGAGGGTGTGTTGAATCCTTCAAAAGTAGTGATTTTTTTGAAGAATTTGAATAATCTCAAAATATCCACAATCAAAGTTTTTGTCACGACCCGAACTAAGGCCTTTGCCGTGACGGGCATCCCAAACCATAAAATCCCAAGTGACCCCTTAGTATGTAATCATAAGCATAACTCATATGTTATAAAAGTGTGGAAGATAAACTGAAAACATGATAGTCCCAAAATCAAATTTAGAACTTTATAACATCGTATAAAAAGGGGAACACCAATTACAATCCAAACTATCTGCGAATTCTCTACTGATTTGAACATGATAGTTTGCTTAAAAATCGGGAAAAGGCCCCCGGACGGACCATAAAATAACTAAAAACTAAAACATTCGTAGGATGCCTTCCGAAGTAAGGGAGGCTAACCAACTCTGGACTCTAGGAACAATGTACTAGTTTGCAGGACCACGAGACTGGGCCTCAGAATCTGAAATATAAGGGGTAAATACTCAAAAGTACTAGGACGTAGAACAATCCAAAAATAACATATGGTTTATACAAAATAAATGAGAGAATTTTAAAAATCAATTTAGCATAAGGTAATAGAAAACACATGGACATAATTTTATGAGCTTCAAACAATTTCCTTGAAATCATGACTCAATTTTTTATTTTACTTATGGTCTAGATGGTACACCCTACATTTCTACAATCCCACGGGCTATATGGAATCCGCCCTTAACTCGGCCGCCAAGCCCCCAATCCAAATTTGCCGCAAGAATTGGGGTACATGATCTTAGTATCCCCTTTCAGGGAACATCCCCTATTTCAGAGAAATATTTCCTCTTTCAGGGAAAAATAAATCATGTATTGGCAAAATACGATTTCGGATAATGTGTTATCTGAACTCGTGCCTTCTTTGAGTAACCATCTAACTCTATTTAATCCCAGTTTTAGTTCTTTAAAACCATGTTTCATGCTTATAAATTATTCAATGCTTATTATGTTAAGGGAATATCATCACCGAGTATTGTCATGCCAAACATACAAGTCATTCATATCATACCACACCGTATCCGCCATTCTTATTCAAAAACATACGTATGACCACCGAAAATATTTTATCAAATCACATGAGAGTTCTTATTTTCAAAAGAATATGTAAACTCATGCAATATACTCTCTTTATAAATCTTTAACATAAGGTGTCCAATTCATTTATTCAATGCATGCATTTCTTTCAGTTAAGACACAAAACCCTTTAGCATAAGAAATACCCCTTTTGAAAGCGTGCAATCAACAATGCATAGTGTTTAAAGAGGCATTTAAACTCAAGATTTTTCATCATTCATAAACCAAGCCCAACATTGGTTATACATAAATCTCATGATAAAAAGGGGCTTTTAGTTCATGGTCTCAAAACAATTCACAATTCATGCCATGCAAAGACCATAAATTTCATCGTGGGGAATGGAATTTCACAAGTCATATTCATAAATCACTTTTCGAACTCAAATCACATATGCTCGAGAATACAAATCAAGCTTATGGAAAAATCCCATGACAATACAGACTTTCATTGAATTGGGTCCATAATGCATGCTCTTAAAATAATTTCTCAAAACTCATTACATATACAAACATATATAACTTTAAAACTTGTTAAAACGGAAAAACCTATGCCCATGAGATTTACAATAGCCCCACATGCATTGAATTGATCAAAACCTAGATGAAGTTTTACCTTGAGGATTAATCTCTTCAACCCTAGTTAGTTTTCCCCTATTTTTCTTAGGAAAATGAATTACGGATTTGCTGAATGATAAAGCATGTTTAAGGAATTTAATATTGTCTATATTGGTTTAGAAATGGATATTGGAGGACGAAAAGACCTTATTACCCTCAGATAATGCAAAACAAAGCCCTTTATGCCACTTTGACTTTGCCATGCAGAGCACAACAATGTCATAGGAAAAGGTGTGTTACGCATTACCTATTGCATAAATCCCAAGTGGGTGATGCATACCCCATCACCTAAACCCTAAGTGGGAGATGCATGCAAATTTCCTAGCCATTTCAGTGGTTGATGTCAATGGACATATGATGCACGACCATGGCATGGAGTCTACCTTGTGACAGAAACTACGTTTCAAGGTTCTAGAACACCCCCAACACCTTCCACAATGTCTAAACATGACCTACCATCTATATAGGTATATAAGTGTAATTTTCTAAAGCGTTATATGTCCGTTAAGGCATGGGGTGTCACATTATCTCCCCTTTGGGACATTCATCCCCTAATAATAGGTAGGGACTTGTCGAAGCTCTAAAAGTATGGGATAAAGAACGTAAACTTGCATTGAATGTTTCTTTCCACAACAAAATAAGAAAAAGTATAAAAAGATCTTCATGATAACCCCTATTGAATCTTGTAAGCGCAAAGCATGAGATAATAAGAATTGACATAGAGATGACTTTGCACATGAGTTCTAGGAATCATAATCATTACAACATAAGGCATGAGTTTAGTTGGTGATCATAGAACAGATTTACATTGATACTAATCATAAATAAGATTTTCCTGGAGATAAGAAGCAAAAGCATTCTCTACCTTACAAGATACAATGAATTGACCTAAAACATAGAGACACTACTCAACTATGCCCCCAAACAATAAATAACATACTTCATCATTTCAAACTTACAATTCTTCTATCACAGATCTTACGACAAGAGTTTATCTCCTACTGCATAGTACTTCTATGTTGAAGCCTAACTCAGAGAAAAGAGGTGCTAGCTTAAGCTATGGGACCCCATACTCTACATCCTTTTAAGAATAACACCTCACCTTATCACTATACTCCAACAACCTCAGATTTTTAATCAAGGAGTACTAACCACATAAAACATTGGTTTGTGTTTTCATCAATCACAAAATTCAAGCTATCAATACTATACCCACTTCATGGATCTCCTTACTAAGACTAATAAATTTAATCATTCTCATAAAGATTTTTGTTACATACTGATAACGCTCAAACTACAGCTCTCGTAAGAGTGTAAGCGGTCGTTGTCAAATATATAACCCAACTGGGTTGGGTATCGATCCCACAGAGAATACTTGGTCACTAAGTAAGCAAAGATTATTAGACCTTTGGTGCATGTCTCGTAAAAGGGGGGATTTTGTAGTGTGCAATAATGTAAACAAAATAATAGAGTAAAAATAGAAAATAACAATGTAAAAAGAAAGAATGTTTAGTAAGATGTTTAACCAATGAGAATTGAGAGTTGGGGTTATGTCCACCTTATGAGTTATACATCTCTATTGGCTATGAGTTATGCGGAATTCAGACGTGCATGTGCTTATAGAGAATTGTATTCTATGGTAAATCCAGGCGTCTTTCGACCATCAAGGATTATTTCACTTTAACTCTTTCGAGCTTAAAGCGTATCTAATGGTACAAATTCTCCAAGAGGTTAATCCAGTTACGACACTATCTTTTTAATAGGGGTTGGTGCCCTATTACCTTGACATTATCTCTTTTCCAGACATATAACTTTTCTTTCGAACAAGTTAATGCTTTACTGGCGTATTCTATATGTTTGCAACCACTAGAATTTAGATTAAGATGATGAGAGTAATGATATAAGCAGCATACGTGTCACGAATTTCACAAACTCATAGCAATAGATAGTATCTCATAAGGCTTCCATAACCCAAACAGAGAAGTTTAGCTACTCATGATTGCAACGGAGATCACAATAAACATCATCATGATCTCACATTGGTTACAAGGTCCGTGCTTTCTCTGTCAAAAAGTAACGTGAATAGTACTAAATGTCGAAGAGAATAGAATTGAATAGAAAATAGGATGAATGAATTGAATTGTAAGGGTTGAATGAATTAATGAGTGAATGAATAAAAAGTTCAGCACAATAGGGTATTTATAACACTCATATCCTATTCCTACTAGGCTACTGTGTACTTATCCTAATCCTACTAGGATACTACGTACTTATCCTAATCTTAATAAGTTACTGGTGATCCCCAAAGTCTTTAGAATTGTTGTTTTTGCCCGGGACAGGTTTTTCATGCGTCACTTTTAGTCCCTAGGCGTCCAAGCTCTCCTTTCCATCTTTCGTGAAGCCTCCTTGGGCGTCAAGTTATCCATAAAATGCTGAAATCTTCATCATTTATACCTGAAAACTTGCTAATCACGTTTGTTAGCTCACTTACAGGAAAAAGGATTAAAAGTGCATGAATTATATATTTTGTCCTCAAAACTTAGCTAAAATATGGGTAAATTATAGTACTTTAGGCGTGTAAATACGCCTATCATCAACACCCCACACTTAAAGCTTGTTCGTCCTCGAACAAAATATCATGTCCATCTAAACATCTACTTAGGGTTTCACAGTAACAACACAAAATATTCATCAAGATAGGCACGAAAATTATTAACAAAGAGTAGTTTTCTGATCACGACTAGAAACAATTCAACCTCCAACATAGACTCGTGATGATGGTTAATTCGTATTCAAAAGTTAAGGAACAAAGATTCATACAAGACTACCTAAAACTCATCAACCATGTGTGTCTCACATAATATATTACCCATAAACACTCACAAGTATTGCATTTTTCAGAACATGGGTATAAGATTATCCTTGATCTCACTCTCACAAAGAATTCATATGTTGCAACTGATGACCATAGGCTTTCCCTTAGTGTAATGCTCTACTAATATCAGAATGTTAAGTTTAGGATCAATTAGGTCTTTTACAGGTTGTAATGTAGGCTAGGGGACAGGTAGGACTATTTTGGCCAGAAATAGTGACTATGTTCCTAAGCGTTTTAATGCATCACATTATGCCATTAACACTCTCTTTTAATCAACTCTGCTACCTTTATTTCATCTATCACCCCTTTTCACCTATTTTGCCATTCAAGCATAACTATCTTTTTATTTAATCATAAACACAATTTATCATTTTGTTTTTCTATTTCTTTTTTTTTAACACACCTCTATGATAGCCACTCTTTTTCATAACAGATTCAAGAACCAATACACTCTAAGGCATCACTCTCACCCAATTTCCTCTTATTTTGTCACATGACTTCACAACTTAAAGCACTTAGGAATTTGGATCAAATTATGGTCTTGAAAAAAATGGATTTGGCTTACACATGAGGCTGTCAAAGAAAATGGCTTAAAGGCTCAAAGGGGTTGACTAGGATAATGTCCACGGGTAGGTAAAACGAAGGTAAACAAGTATCGGTTGCCAAAGAAATGCCTAAATCATCTCCTAAACTCACACTCATTATTTCGCTTTACACACACACAAGGCAAGTTCTAGCATCAGTCACAAACACAGAATATACTATCAGCTCACACACACAAGGCACATGGTCAACATTATTGGGAGTAGTATAGACTCTTGACCCAACAGATGAAGGAACTGAACCACACAATTATCACATAGTGAGTCACAATTAGAGCCTAAACATCTCAATAGTAATGATTTTAGCACAAACTCTTGTTATAATACCATGTTGCCCCTCAGAACAATTTCATGCAAAGTTAAAAAAATTTTAAAAAAATTTAACTACTAACAAACAAAACAAACAAACAGAGATAGATGCAAATGCAGATAAAGAAGTAAAGCATACAAATACCAGCACCCCACACTTAGACGGGATACACTGCCCTCAGTGGAAAATAAATAAGAAGAACCTGGTTAGTCGGACTCCTCCTCTATGTATGGGGTCATACCCCCTGCGTCGGAATCATCATCAGAGTCGTCATCCTCAGAAGTTCCTCATAAGTACCCCACTTGATTCCAAGAGTGCGTCGAGGTATTTGCAGCACGGAGGATTCACCTTGCTCTTTTCGTCCCCTTTTCTGGCCTTTTTGTGAAGTGGTTGCTTTTTCTTTTCCTTGTCATCCTTTTTTGTGCCATTATACTTGGTTGATGGCCTCAGAAGATGTTCTTGCAAAGTAAAAGAGAAAAAGGAAAATTTTTGAGAGATTTTGGAGAGGTAGGCGGCACTTAGGTTGAATTTGCAATGCATTTTTGTTCTAAGACTAAGGTTCTATTTATAGGACAAGCTTGGGTCGGGTTTTGACCCATTTGGAATCGGATTTGGAGACCAAAAGTGACCATAGGCGGCGCCTTTTGCTTTGCCTATGCTTGGCATAGGCGGCGCCTTTTGCAAAGCATTGTTGAGCATAGGCGGCGCCTATGCCATGGCACATGAGTTTCGGAGATAAAATGCTTTTGCATAGGCGGCGCCTATGCTATGGCACACTAGATTCCAAGAGCTTAGGCCATAGTATAGGCCTTGCCTTGTTCGTGGCCTAGATTTACATACGCCTTGCCTTGTTCTTTGCCTATATTTTCATAGGAAATGCCCAACCCATAGCTTTTTGCTTCTTCAATCCTAACTTACCACCTTGAACATGCAATTCTTCCAAATCAAGATTTGAACTCAATCTCCTACTTTACGCCTCTTGCACCTACACTTACTCAAAAGCAACAAAAAAAATTAGAACGATGGGTTGCCTCCCATCAAGCGCCTTAGTTTTGGTCATGGCTCGACAAAATCTTAAGAAAACAAAATAATTAAAAATGATGGGTTACCTCCCACCAAGCGCTTGATTTATTGTCGCGGCACGACATAGTTATCTCGATTACTTAGACTTCACCGAGATATTTGGTGCATCATTTTTTGAATGGATTCAGACGACGCTGATGCTTCACTGTGGGCACACAATCTTCTTCGAGATGCATCTTGTGCATACATATCCCAGGTGGGATACCAATTATATCATCAATAGACTAACCAATGGCTCTCTTATACCTCTTTAGAGCAGAGATGAGAGCCTCTATGTGTTGTTCACTTAAATCATCCGTCACACTCACCGGAAGTGTATTTCTACTTCCCAAGCATGCATACCTTAGATAATTAGGGAGCTCTTTCGATTCTAGCACTGGGGGCTCTTCAATGGAAGTCTTCGCTATTGGTGACGGTTGATTCTTAAGTTCAAGGTCTGGATTCTTAGGAGTATGAGAATAGGACCCTATTTTTGTTAGAGCACACATAGATTCTTCATAATCTTCATCATCCTCATGCTCAACATTCAGCAGCGCAGTAGACAATGGCTCAACAGTAAGCTGTTTCTCTACAGATAATGCTTTCTTATCCTCATAATGAATATCATCTACAGAGAACACATTCATATCGCTGGGCTGCTTCATTTCTTTTCATATATCAAAGAGGACCACTTCATCATTCAACCGAAATAAAAGCTCATTAGCTCTCATGTCAATAAGCACACTTCCTGTTGTAAGGAAAGGACGTCCCAAGATTATGGGAACTTCAGAATCCACCTCACAATCCAAAATCACAAAGTCTGCAGGAAATATGAAGGTGGAAACCTTCACCAACACATCATGTAGGATACCAACAGGTCATTTTACCGACCTATCTGCCATTACAAGCCGTATATTGGTTAGTGTAGGGTCTCCCAACCCCAACTTTCTATAAATAGATAGTGGCATCAAATTGATGCTAGCTCCCAAATCGCACAATGCCTTAAGTAAAATCCAACGACCCAATTGTGTAAGGAATAGTAAAAGCACCAGGGTCTGCCTTCTTTTGAACTAACGATCTCGTGGCAATCGCACTACAATGATGAACCTCATCTGCCAAGTCATAACTTACTGCCCGCTTCTTTGTCAAAAGGTCCTTCATGAATTTAGCGTATCCGGGCATTTTCTCTAGAGCTTCCACCAAAGGAACATTAATGGTCAACTGCTTCAAAATTGTCATGATTTTGCTGAACCTAGTGTCATCATCTTTCTTCTTCAGTCTCTACGGAAAAGGTGGTGTTAGAAGGGGAATCATTTTCTCCACCACTTTCTCTTTATCTTGCTCCCGATTATCAACCTTTTCAGGAGTGTCATCAGCCTTCTTCTTCAGTCTCTGAGGAAAAGGTGGTGGTGGAAGGGGAATAGTTTTCTCATGAACTCTCTCATTCTGATTTGTAGCTTCTACAGAATCATCAAAATCTGCATCACTAACATTCTCTGCTATATTATCAACCACCTGCTTGCCTTTGGATGGATTTTCCAACACTTTACCACTTCGGGTAGTAATAGCCATACACGATCCATCATTCCTCGGATTTTGCACAGTGTCTCTAGGTAGCGTTCCAGCCTTTCTTTGATTGAATGCCGCTGACAGTTGACTCAACTGTTGATCCAGTTGTTTTATTGCAGTAGAATGCGAGTTAACCAATTGATTTATTGAAGACAAATCATTTTTCACCTCGTTTACGCCCATGTTAGTTGCCTCCACTCCTTTCAACAACTTAGCCATCATATCTTCCATGGACATCTTCCCAGATCTAGACGCCACAGCCTCACGATTTCCAGGAGGAACATACAAACCACTCATGTCAGTCTTATTTTTGTAACTACCTTGATCACGGTCCTTGTATCCTGATTTATCATAATAGGTCCGACCTTGGTTTCCTTGGGCTTTGCCTCGGAAACCCTCCTGATTATTCAAGTAGTTAGCTTCTTCCTCAAAATCAGATTCATCTCTTCCATGTGCTACAATGGCCTTAACTTTTTCGGTCTTCCCTGATAATAAATGCTTGGTAAGAAGATCCATCTGCGTTTTCATGTTGGCCATATCTTGGTCACGTTCCTCTTGTCTACGCCTCTACTCTGCAGTCATGCCAACAGATATGGTAGAGCTTGCTACCTCAAAATCCCTGGTATGCCAAGCTCTACTCTACTTTGTCATACGATCTAGCATATCACTTGCCTCAAGAAAAGTAAGGTCCATTAATGACCTACCTGCAGCATTATCAACCACTGGCTTAGTCACTGAGTTCAAAGCCCTGTATAATATCTCCATCAAGTGGATGTTGGTCATCTGATGATTTGGGCACATCATAAGCTTCTTCTTGAACCTCTCCCATGTTTCGTGGAGAGCTTCAGTTGGAAGCTGTCGGAAGTTGCTGATCTCATCTCTCAACTGTGCTGTCTTGGATGGCGTAAAGAATCTTTCTAGGAAAGCGTCTTTCAATTACCTCCAATTGGTGATAGAATCAGGAGTTAGCCCATTCAACCATAGATTTGCCTCCCCAGATAGAGACAATGGAAATAAGCGCAGCCGAATTGCATTTTGTCCAACTCCTAGATTGTCGAATGACTTGCATATAGAGATGATGTTCAGCAGGTGTATATTCAGATCATCGCCTGCGAGTCCACCAAATAAACCATTGAGCTGCAATAGCTGAATCATGGTGCTAGTGATATTGAACTTTGCTCCAGCTGCCAAGGGCGGAGGAATAATAGCTCCTGTAGCACCAGCTCCATCCAGATCGTTATCATCATCATCAAAAGGAGACTGCACAGCTCGGCGGTCAGGTCTCATTCTTGCTTGATGATCTCTCCTATGCATAGATGCCGCCACTTTATCAGTACGTCTAGGATTCAGTAGCTCCTCATCACCCAGGTCCTCATCATCAGGATTTGTTGTACGACCTGGGTTATCAATATTCTGTTGATGCACTTGAGCAGATGCCAGTGCAGCTAGTCTAGCCTTCTCCTATTGAGCCACCCTTCTGTCAATGTCACGTTGTGCATCTATTCTGCCAATAAGTTGCGGTTCAGGGTTTATGGGTAATAATGGTTGACCAGAACTTCGAGTATTTGGCATGTACTGAAAAAAACCTGCAGAAAACAAAAACAACAACTAAAAGTAAAGTACGAGAATCTTTGACCAAAGGGTCTAGTAACTATCACAAACTTAGTTGACAACCGTATTCCCCGGTAGCGGCGCCAATTTTTGATAACGCTCAAACTACAACTCTCGTAAGAGTGTAAGCGGTCGTTGTCAAATATATAACCCAACTGGGTTGGGTATCGATCCCACAGAGAATACTTGGTCACTAAGTAAGCAAAGATTATTAGACTTTTGGTGCAAGTCTCGTAAAATGGGGGATTTTGTAGCGTGCAATAATGTAAACAAAATAATAGAGTAAAAATAGAAAATAGCAATGTAAAAAGAAAGAATGTTTAGTAAGATGTTTAACAAATGAGAATTGAGAGTTGGGGTTATGTCCACCTTATGAGTTATACATCTCTATTGGCTATGAGTTATGCGGAATTCAGACATGCATATGCTTATAGAGAATTGTATTCTATGGTAAATCCAGGCGTCTTTCAACCATCAAGGATTATTTCACTTTAACTCTTATGAGCTTAAAGCGTATCTAACGGTACAAATTCTCCAAGAGATTAATCTAGTTACGGCACTAACTTTTTAACAGGGGTTGGTGCGCTATTACCTTAACATTATCTCTTTTCCAGACATATAACTTTTCTTTCGAACAAGTTAATGCTATACTGGTGTATTCTATATGTTTGCAACCACTAGAATTTAGATTAAGATGAAGATAGTAATGATATAAGCAGCATACGTGTCACGAATTCACAAACTCATAGCAATAGATAGTATATCATAAGGTTTCCATAACCCCAACAGAGAAGTTTAGCTACTCATGATTGCAACGGAGATCACAATAAACATCATCATGATGTCGCGTTGGTCACAAGGGCCGTGCTTTCTCTGTCAGAAAGTAACGTGAATAGTACTAAATGTCGAAGAAAATAGAATTGAATAGAAAATAGGATGAATGAATTGAATTGTAAGGGTTGAATGAATTAATGAGTGAATGAATAAAAAGTTCAGCACAATAGGGTATTTATAACACCCATATCCTATTCCTACTAGGCTACTGTGTACTTATCCTAAGCCTACTAGGATACTGCATACTTATCCTAATCCTAATAAGTTACTATTGATCCCCAAAGTCTTTAGAATTGCTGTTTTTGCCCGGGACAGGTTTTCCATGCGTCACTTTTAGTCCCTAGGCGTCCAAGATATCCTTTCCTTCTTTCGTGAAGCTTCCTTGGGCGTCAAGTTATCCATAAAATGCTGAAATCTTCATCATTTATACCTGAAAACTTGCTAATCACGTTTGTTAGCTCACTTACAGGAAAAAGGACTAAAAGTGCATGAATTATATATTTTGTCCTCAAAACTTAGCTAAAATATGGGTAAATTATAGTACTTTAGGCGTGTAAATACGCCTATCATCACATACCTCCTTCCTAACTGTTTCACATAATAAAAGTTCAGCTCCTTCTTTCCCCCTTCACCTATAACCTTAGCTCGAGAATCACATCAAAATTTTCATATTCAAGAACATCTACTACCTTATCTAAGACATTACTATGCTTCCACAACCACCATAATACTAATATACGGAGGGTCATTGTGGGACTCGAGCATAAGCATCATGAATGGAAGTAGCACTATTTAATTATAACTCATACTTGTTGCACTACTAAAGGTGGGACATGAGATGCAAAATATGATGTAATAAGCACGAAGTGATTCATACATTAGATGCCTAGATAATAATAGATAGTCGTTTGAGTATAAACATAGTACAACATGAGTTCATAGTACTGAGATTATGATGAGAAACATAAGCTCTTATATCATAAGTTGTATAACATAAGGTTAAAATTTATGAAGTTAATGATTGAGACAAAGATTGATACTTGAAGATATTGCTTCTCATTTTCAGAGCTGAGATAATCACAAGTTTGCATAAACTTTATCACTTTGGGCTAAAACCAATATAAAATGAATTGGTAACATATAGAAAACATAGTTTCTTAGAAATAAACATGATATGTGACATGGATCTATGGGTCATGAGCATCACAACATAGATCTTGAATACTTGAAATCTTAGAGTCACAAACCGAACCGAGGCCCTATTCATGACGGGCATCCTAAACCACAAAGGACTGAGAACCCCTTTTTCACTCCCTGAGACAACCCCCAAGACATCTCAAAGTTCTTCGGACCACAAGTGATCCTAAGCTAACCCTGATACCGGCATAACTTGTGAGCGACTGAATGAAATACGCAAATTCGAAAGAAATATACAGAAAATTAATCTTTTCTGAATATGATCAATACAAAACTATATTAAAATAATTGCAACTCTAATTATACAAAACAAGATTAGAATCAAATACATCAATTCTATTAACTCTCTATGAAGCCTCTAATATTATTGACTAAAGGTAGTCGAGACATGACCCTCAACTATCCCTAATCAATATGACTTAATATAGAATACAAAATGCTACTCGAACTATGACTGACTCAATCCCTTGGATCAAAAGAACTCATCACTAGCTGACTGGATGTTCCAAACTGTTTTATTATGATGTACATGCTACAACTTGTAACTACATTAATTAAATAATGTAGCACATAGAAGTATATGTAGATCAGTACTTTTGGAATGTACTGAGCATGTGTGGGTGAATGCATAAGTGAAAACAATAACTCAATGTTCATATAAACTGTTAAAGAATACATGCTACGTGTAAATGACTTAGTTTGGCTTGAATAAAACAAAGCTATAAAAAATCATAAACATGAGTAACAAATCATAATAATAACTTTGTGATCTATAACACTTAGTTCTAAAAGCTTTTCTGTTATTCTATATAATACCCCGAGTGTGGTACCCCAGATGCTATACGGTTCTAACAATCTCGAAAGACCACTAGCTAACCCATGATTGGTACATACTGCAATAACTGTATAATGATACTGAAATATGCAGAATAATAAGCTGAAATATCATAAGGCTCAAAATAGAAACATAACTGATAATGTAGTATAACAATACCAAAATTGAAATAACTATCTGAACATCTAGTCTAAAAGCCTCTAAACATTTTAAATATGGAGTTGATGGGACATATCCCCAACTAACTCCATATGCTTAAAACTAAAATAAATAATGAAGTAATCATGGTATCCTCGAATGATAAGGACTCACTACTTTCTACTACTGCTGGCTAAATATGAACTGCTAAGGATGCTCTGGAGCCCGTATATCTGAACCTATGGTATAAAAAACCATAGCACAAAAGAAAAGTATGCGTCAGTACATGTGAATATACTAGTACACAAAGTGAGGTAAGGCTAAATATAAGGGTTCATATGAATGAACTATATATGAGTGAATGTCATGAGAATAACTGAATAAAAATACATGCATGACTATATAGACTATAACTAAAATCATGAGAATTTTGAATACTGAGCTTTACTGATAATATGGATTACTGATAACTGATGTAACTGATACTGGGTTAGTTTATTTAACAGTCTTAATTCTGATGGAACTATCTGAGTTGCGTACTAAATTGTGTGACTTTATCTGACAGTCGTAAAATCTATAGGACTATCTGAGTTCTATTACTGAGACTGAGACTGAGACTGTAACTGTGGGAGGTAGTCATATAACCGACATACCCTAAATAAAACAATATAGCTGAGTTGGGGTCCAATCTATAACCCTAATTAGAAGGGTGTCAATAATGCTCCATTGGTAAAGACAAGCTGTGAGTGACGCTCATCCGACAGTGTCCCCAAAAGAGAAAAGTGGGATCCTCAACTGGCAGTGTTAATCCATCTCATCAATGCTCAACTGTCAGTGTTGATGTCTTAACCTATGATGGCTACAGAGTTCTAGAATGTAAGGACTGCTTCTAGGGGCCACACTCTCTACTGTCAGTGTGTGCCCTCATCCATGAGATTACTCGATGCTCAATCCTACTCTCAACTTAATAGACACTAAACTGATTATACTAAGATGAACTGGATAGAGTTCACTAAGTTCTATGGACTGACGTGATATTTCTGAGGTCTATTAACTGACTGAGTTCATGAGATTACTTAGTTTTCCTGAGTCACGTAACTAACTGAATTCTATTGAGTTCTGAAATGGGTAAAGAATACTACTAATCATTGCGTGACTGAGATTATCATGAAACTGACACTAGCTATAGGCACACAGCTAAATTATCGGGTATTGAATACCCCCAGGACTCGATATCATGAAAATAAATAGGACATGACACTTCTTGAGATCATAACAATTGTTACCAATTCATATTACAACCATTGAGCGATTTCATGATGCACTTGATACTCATAGTCTTGTACATGAATAGGAATACATTCCAACATATCATAAGTTCACAATCTAGTCTCATGAACACTCCATCACTTCATCAGGAGACATAACATTAGCATCGAAGTCATTTTGAACATATAGTTACAGCCTAAGTTCATCATGTAGGTCAATAAGGATTCATAAAACACAATTCTACTCAATTAAGCATTTTATCATACACATGGAATGCATATAGGGAATCATAAAACACATCAACATGATCATATTCAATCCACAACATGAATCTCAAAATTTATAATTTGAAATTTAATTCATAGACTTCAAGGATGAAAACGATACTTGGATGAAAACTTTACATACGTTATAGAATAAATCCTTAAGGGTTCTTGAAGGAATTCTTGTTCCTTGTTCTTGAATTTTGAAACTAGGGTTTCTTCCTTTTGAGAGAGAAAGATGAATTTTGGGTAAACTTGTGTGAATAATGAAATATTTAGGTCATTTAGGGATCAATTTCTTGTATAGGGCTGACCTACTTCGTGGGAAAATGACCTACTTACCCTTAAAGACACGGTCATTTAATGACCGAAAATTAGGGATCGATGGGATTGGCGATGTGGCGCGTCAATGGAATCGATGCGATACCCAACACATCGCACCATGATCATGCTAAGCCTAAGTAGTTTTGACTCTGTCAACCTACAACAATGTTAATTAAAGTGATAGGCAACGCGGCGCACCAAGATCGCATTGGTCCACTGTTTTGAGACACCAAGCGTGGTCTAAACGAGTTCCAAAAAATTTAAAACTTGTCTGGGAACACCTAATGACCTTCTTAATCATGAATAAACAAAATATAAACTATGAACGGACATTAAGGTTGAAAAATAAGATTTCCAACCTTCAAAGTCCAAAAATAAACCAAGTCTGGAAACTTAGCTAGGATTTTCTAAGTATGGTACCCATTGAAAAGCTTAAAGGACTAGACTAATCTTAGGAATTTTACGGGGTCTTACAATATCCCCCCTTGGGAATATTCGTCCTTGAATGAGACTAAATGGGATGGAAGAAATGATAAGCTGAAGTACATACTGAACATGAACAATTGAAACATGACTACATGACTGATATTACTGGGATTCATACTGATCATGCATATCTGATGCATGATTTCATGACTGATCTAATACATGAATGGATGACTGAGAGTACTGATAAACTGGTCACACATATCTAATGCATGATTACATGACTTAATTGATTCATGAACATGCAACTGAACATGTACTGGAAAAATACCAAGTTTGAAATGAAAATTGAACATGGAGCTGAATACCAAGTTTGTTACTGAAATTTGAACATGAAATTGAAAAAGCTTAAGGAAAGCTATTACCTTGGTCTAAGTCTGAGTTTGTGGAGAAGAGGTGAGTATACTTGGTCCGCTTTCCATCTTCTGCTTCCCAAGTAGCTCCCTCAACGGACTGATTCCACAAAAGAACTTTGACTAGAGGGAATTTCTTGTTCCTCAATCTATGAGTTTGATAGTCAAGAATTTTGACTGGAATTTCCTCAAATGAGAGACTATTCTGAATCTATATGCCCTCAACAGGGACTATGATTGCTGGGTTACCTATGCACTTCTTAAGCAAGGAGACATGAAAGACTGGATAAACTGAAGCTAGATCTGAAGGCAATTTAAGATCAAAAGCTACCTTGCCGAATAAACTGAGAATTTTCAAGGGATCGACATACCGGGGATTGAGCTTTCCTTTCTTACCAAACCTCTTTATTCCCTTCACGGGAGATATTTTCAAGTACACATAATCACCAATCTCGAACTCGAGATCCTTTCTGCACATATCTGCGTATGATTTCTCTCGTCTCTGAGCTATCTTAAGCCTCTTTCTGATTAACTAAACTTTCTATAAGGTATCAAATTCAAAGTCAGGCCCTACTACTGCGGCCTCACCCACTTCGAACCAACTGATTGGAGATCTACATCTCTTATCATAGAGAGCTTCGAATATAGATATTTGGATACTGGAATGATAGTTGTTGTTGTATGCAAACTCAATCAAAGGCAAGTGGTCATCCCTACAACCATTAAAATCAATTGCACACGCCCTTAGAATGTTTTCCAAGGTCTGAATGGTCCTTTCTTCTTGACCATCTATCTGAGGATGAAAGGTTGTACTGAGATGAACTCGGGTACAAGACCGTTTTGGAATGTTTTCCAGAAATGAGAGGTCAACTGAGTACCTATATCTAAAATAATAGACAATAGAATACCAAGTAATCTGACCAACCGCCTGCTATACAGTTTGGCGTTATCTTTGGTTGAATAAGAGGTTAGAATCATAAGAGAATAAGCTGACTTGGTCATTCTATCTACAATGACCCAAACTGAATCGTGATGATGACGGGTATGAGGCAACCCCATCATAAAGTCCATGTTTACTTCTTCCCACTTTCAAGTAGGAATACTGAACTCCTGCATGGACCCACTAAGCTTCTAATGCTCAACCTTAACCTGCTCATATGTAAAGCACTTAGCCACAAATACTGCAATATCTTTTTTCATCCCACTCCACCAATAGATCTCCCGTAAATCATGGTACATCTTAGTGGCCCCTGGATGAACTGAGTAACACGCACCATGCACTTCTATAAGAATTCACTTACTTAAGTTGTCTACACCTGGCATGCAGAGACAACCCTGACAATGCAAAACACCATCTCCCCCTTGGGAGAAAACCTCTATTTTCTGATCTCTGACTGATTCTTTCAACTTGACTAGACTGGAATCTCTATTATGTTTTTCCTTAATTTTGGAAACTAGAGATGATTTGGAACTTCTTTGAATCCAAATACTACTTTCTACTGAGTCAACTAAGCGGGCACCTAGTCTAGAAAGCTGATGAACTTCCTGATCTAATTTCTTCTTAGTGTCCTTAACATGAGAAACACTACCCCTAAAAAATCTACTGAGAGCATCAGCCACTACATTGGCCTTGCCTGGATGATAAAGGACACTCATGTCGTAATTTTTCAAGAGCTTTAGCTACCTTCTCTGATGCAGGTTAAGATATTTCTGAGAGAATACATACTAAAGGATTTTGTAATCTGTTAACACATCTACATACATCCCATATAAGTAATGCCTCCAAATTATTAAGGAAAAATCTACGAATGCTAACTCAAGATCATAAGTCGGATAATTATTCTCATAGGGTTTAAGCTGCCTAGAGGTGTAGGTTATGACCTTACCATTCTGCATGAGGACACAACCCAAACCTACTCTGGATGCATCACAGTACACTATAAACCATCTAAACCATCTAGAAGAGTCAAAACTAGAGCTGAGGTGAGTCGAGTCTTCCACTCCTGAAAACTCTTCTTGCAAGGATCTGACCACTGAAACTTGACTTTTTTCTGAGTAAATCTAGACATAGGGGATGAAATAGAAGAAAATCCCTCAATAAACCATCTGTAATAGCCAGCCAAACCTAAGAAACTCTTGATATCTAAAGGAGAGACAGGGCGAGGCCAATTTCTTACTGCTTCGGTCTTATGAGGATCTACTCTAATACCATCACCAAAAATGATATGACCAAGGAATTCTATTGACCTTATCCAAAATTCACACTTAGTGAATTTGGCGAACAATTGTTAATTCTTGAGAGTCTACTATACTATTCTGAGATGGTCTATATGATTACGCTCACTGCGGGAATAGATAAGAATGTCATCTATGAAGACTATAGCGAAGATGTACAAGTACTTCTTGAACACATGGTTCATCAAGTCCATGAAAGCAGATGGTACATTGGTAAGACCAAAGGATATGAATAGGAATTCGAAGTGACCATATTGAGTTTGGAAGGTTGTTTTCAAAATGTCACATTCTCTTACTCTGAGCTGATGATAGCCTGATCTAAGGTTTATCTTAGAGAAATAACTGGTACCCTAGAGTTGGTCAAATAATTCATCAATTCTAGGAAGTGGATACTTGTTCTTGACTATGACCTTATTGAGCTGACGGTAGTCTATGCACATTCTGAGAGAACCGTCTTTCTTTCACACTAATAGAACTGGTGCATCCCATGGGGACACACTAGGTTTGATGAACCCCTTGTCTAGGAGATCCTTCAACTACTCTTTCAATTCTCTTATTTCTGTTGGTGCAATTCTATATGGTGGAATAGATATAGGTTGAGTATCTGGAAGAAGGTTGATACCAAAGTCTATTTCCCTTTTGGAGAAATTCCTGGAAGATTTTTGAGAAAGACATCTGAATATTCATTCACTACAGGGATTGATTCAAGACTAGGAGTTTCGAAACTAGAGTCCTTAATTCGAACAAGATGATAAACACATCCCTTAGATATTATTTTCCTTGACCGTAGGTAGGAAACAAGCTGACCCTTGAAGGCTGAAGTACTACCCCTCCACTCTAAGACGGGTTCATTTGGAAAGTGAAATTGGATAATTCTATCTCTGTAGTCGACTGAGGCATAGCAGGAATAAAGTCAATCCATGTTGAGAATAATATCAAAATCAGTCATCTCTAATTCAACTAAGTCTGCTGAAGTGACTTTCTGAGATAGAATAACTAGACAGTTCCTATATACTCACTGGGCTATGATTATTTTACCCACTAGGGTAGAGACTGAGAAGGGCTCTGCGAGAATTTTGGGACTGACTCTGAAATCTACTGATATATAAGGAGTACCAAAAGATAAAGAAGCTCCTGGATCTAGCAAAGCATAAATATGTATATCAAAGATCTGTAATGTACCAGTGACCACATCAGGATAATTTTCCTAATCTTTTTAGGACTGAGGATTATATAGTCTGTTTGGGCGTTGCCCACTAGTGGCACTGGAAGTGGCACTTTACTAGTTCAGATGTGTTAAGACCAGCCACATAGTCTGATTGGGGATAATCTCTGACTTTGTGGCCTGTCTTAACACATCCGAAACAAACATCACTGCCAGCTCTGCAAATACCCTGATGGTTCTTACCACAAGTCTGACAAAGAGGATAAGTACGGGCACTGCTAACACTTCCCTGAGACTTAGATCCTGGTGCTCTATCTTTGTTACCATTCCTTGACTAAGGAACTGGAGCACTGGCTGAAGAAGGAGATGGAACAGATTACTTTGGGTGAAACTGAGAACGATTTCCACCCTTCGACTTAGGCTGACTAAAATTAAAGTTACCTGTCCTAGCCCTCTTATTCTGCTTTTCCCTCTCCTTAAACTTCTACTCCTCTATCTGTTGATCATGGATCATAAGTTTGGCTAGGTCCATCTAACTAATCAATAAAGCAGTCCTACACTTATTGACCACACTATCATTCACCCCAAAAACAAACTTACCCATCTTATCTCTGTTATCTGCCACCATATGAGGAGCATACCTGGCTAGTTGAGTAAACTTTAGACAATATTTTTTCACTGTCATATTGCCCTGCCTAAGGTTGATAAACTCTAATCCCTTAGATTCTCTCAGGTCTAGGGGAAAGAATCTATCTAAGAAGGCAATGGAAAACTCCTCCCACTCAATGAACCCTGCATCTTTAGCCCTCTCTTCTTTCCACTATTTGAACCATGTGTGAGCCACATCCTGCAACTGATATGTATCTAACTCAGCACTCTCACTAGAAGTAACCCCCATGATATTTGTTGCCTTCTAAACCTGATCAAGGAATTCCTGAGGGTTATCTTCTAACTTAGACCCAAAAACGAATGGAGGATTTATTTGTGTGAAGTCCTGAATCCTAGCTGGAGCAATGTTTGCCACTTGTGGAACGACAGATGGCCATTAATTTTGAGTAGCAACTGAATTAGCAAGAGTAGTGAGTGCAACTCTGAACTCCGCATTAGAAACGTGCTCGTCTAGGGGATCTTCCTGAATAGGCTGAGGAGCTGACTGATTTCCATTCATCCTCTCATTAGTCCTTTTGGGAGGCATGTTTTGTAAACAAAAGGAAGGAATGAATTAGACTGAGAGTTAAATTTGAGCTCATATTCACTGGCACGACATGAATACTGAAATAAGGGAAACTGTTTCTAAAAAATTTCATATCCTACTATACATAAATATGGCGCGCTACACACCCATGCACAAGACTCTACTAGATGTGGTTTTCAGACTTCCTAGGACTCTATTGAACCTTTGTCTTAGATACCTTGTTTGTAACGTCTCGAGTCTGGTACCCCAGACGATAAACGATGATAATAATCCCAAAGGACCACTAGCTAACCCATGACATGTACATACTACAATAACTGCATAATGATATTGAAATATGCGGAATAATAGGCTGAAATGCCATAAGGCTCAAAATAAAAACATAACTAATAATGCGATATAACAATACCAAAACTGAAATAACTGTCTGAATATGATATAGTCTGAATATCTAGTTTGAAAGCCTCTACACTGTCTAAATAAGGAGCTAATGGGACATATCTCCAACTAACTCCATCTACCAAAAATTAAACTAAAATAGTGAAATAACCATGGTATCCTCGAATGATGAGGACTCACTACAATATACTGTGTTTGCCTGAATCTTAATTTATAAGGATGTTCTGGAGATCATTTGTCTGAACCTATGGCATAAAACACCATAGCGCAAAAGAAAAGTATGCGTCAGTACGTGTGAATGTACTGTACACAAAGTGAGGTAAGGCTGAATAGAAGGGTTCATATGCATGAACTATATCTGACTGAATGTCATGAGAATACATGTATGACTATATAGATTATAACTAAAATCATGAGTATTTTGAATACTGAGATTTACTGATAACATGAATTACTAATAACTAATATAACTGATACTGGGTGACTATATCTGCCAGCCCTGATTCTAATGGAATTAGCTATGTTCTGTACTGAATTGAGTGACTGTATCTAACAATCCTAAAATCTGTAGAACTAATTGAGGTCTATTACGGAAACTGAGATAGAGATAGTGACTGTGGGAGGTATTTATATAACCGACATGACCAAAATAAAGCAATATAGCTGAGTTGGGTCCCAATATGTAACCCCAATTGGAAGGGTGTTAATACCGCGCCTCTGGTAAAGACAAGCTATGAGTGATCCTCATCTGACAGTGTCCCCAAAGGATAATGGTGGGACCCTCAACTGGCAGTGTTAATCCACCTCATCAACCCTCAAATTTCAGTGTTGATGACTCGACATATGCTGGCTACATAGTTCTGGAATGCAAGGACTGCTTCTGAGGGTCATACCCTCTACTGTCAATTTGTGCCCTCATCCTCGGGTTCGCTCTGTGCTGAATCCTACTCCCAACTGAATAGACACTGAATTAATTATTCTGAGATAAACTGTACTAAGTTCTCTGAGTTCCGTAGACTAATGGTATATTTCCAAAGTCTGTTAACTAACTGAGTTCATGAGATTACTAAGTTTTCCTGAGTCATGTAACTGACTGAATTGTACTGATTTCTGAAACTGACTGAGAATACTACTGATCATGGCGTTACAGAGATTATCTTGAAACTGACACTGGCTCTGGGCACACAGCTAAATTATCGGGTATTGAATACCCCTAGGACTCGATAGCATGAAAATAAACAGGACATGACACTTCTTGAACTAATAACAATTGGTAACATTTCATAATACAACTATTGAGGGATTTCATGATGCACTTGATACTCATAGTCTTGTACATGAATAGGAATACGTTCCAACATATCATAAGTTCATAATCTAGTTTCATGAACACTCCACCGATTCATCACAGGACAACATTAGCATGTGAGTCATTTTGAACATGTAGTTATAACCTAAGTTCATCATGTAGGTCAATAAGGATTCATAAAACACAATTCTACTCACTTAGGTATTTTATCATACACCTGGAATGCATATACTTAGGCTTAGGCATGAGCATTAACACTTTTACATCAAGGTTTCACTAATCAACCCAATTTCATGAAATTCAATCCACTTGCTAATACAATATCATGAAAACACACTAAAGATTCCAACTTAGGAATCATGCAACACATCAACATGATCATAATCAATCAACAACATGAATATCAAATTTATAATTCGAAATTTGATTCTTGGAATTCAAGGATGAAAGGGATCCTTGCATAAACACTTTACATACCTTAGAACGTAAATCCTTAAGGGTTATTGAAGGAATTCTTGAGCCTTATTCTTGAATTTTGAAACTAGGGTTTCTTGCTTTTGAGAGAGAAAGATGAATATTGGGAAAACTTGTGTGAATAATGAAATATTTAGGTCATTTAGGGATCAATTTCGTGTTTGGGGCTGACCTTGTTCATGGGAAAATGACCTATTTACCCTTAAAGACGTGGTCATTTAATGACTAAAAATTGGGCATCAACGCAATTACCGACGCGGTGCGTCAATGGCGTCGATGCGATACCTGATGCCTCGCGCCATGATCATGCTAAGCCTCAATAGTTTTGACTCTATCAACCTACAACAATGTTAAGCAACGCGAGAGGCGATGCGGAGTACCAAGATCGCATTGGTCCACCATTTTGAGACACCAAACGTGGTTTAAACGAGTTTTGAAAAATCCAAAACTTGTCCGAAAACACCTAATGACCTTCCTGATCATGAATCAACAAAACATAAACAACTAAAGGACATTAAGGTTGAAAAATGAGATTACCAACCTTCGAAGTCCAAAAATAAATTATGTTTGGAAACTTAGCTAGGATTTTCTAAGTCTGGGACCCCTTGACAAACTTAAAGGACTGGATTAAGATTAGGAATTTTTTGGGGTCTTACATTCTATCTTTGGGAGGTTCTTCTAACCGACACAAACCATGTGCGATGTCATGGATTCAAAAGTCTTACCCATGTTGGGGGAGAGTTGTTCTACCCTTTCCATCAAAATATAACCTCATCTTAAGTGATCACTGACTTAGTCTACTATAGGCACTTAAAGCTATGGCAGACCATAGTTCTGGGGCATGAGACCTTGAAATCATACCCAACTCGGTGATAAATACTACTCCCATACTTATATGCTTAGAATTTTAGGAAATCCACCTTAAAATAGCACCAGGTTTATAATGAAAACCAATTGTTTTTCTCTTCCTTTAAATAATAAACTCTATGAACAATGTGGATTCCTTATCTTAGCTTAGGATCAAAAGATTAATTTATTTATTAAATCTATGTAAACAACTTATAAAAGAGGCTTAAGATCATAATCTTCTGGAAATCTCAAAACTCATATTTGGGTTTAAAGTATATGTAGTTAAATTTTCAGAATTTCACAATAAAGATTCATTCTCAACAATCATCTTGAAATCATTCAAAAATATCTATTCACAATAAAAAGGTGAAATTAAAGATATAAACCTTCAAGTCAAAGAGTAAGTAGAAGAGATAAGCATGCACTTCAATACATAAATCACTTGTAAATTCATAAACTCAAAGTGAAGTAGTTTGGGTATGAACCCTAGTTCGTAAATCATGAAATCTTAAGAAAAAAAAAGTTTTGGGCACAAGGATGAAAGAGGTATCCTTGTTCATAACCCCACATACCTTCATAACGAAGAAATTGTGAAAAGATTGAACTTTTAAGCTTGATTGCCCAAACCCTAAGTTATTTTATCCTCTTGTGTATTAGATGATGAACTAATGATTTATATAGGGTTAAAACGTATTTAGGAACTATAAATATCGTGTATTTATTTTTAGCGACGGTTATGTAGTGTCAACTTACTTGATTGCTCTAGAAATAACTCAAAAATGGAGTTTTTACACCACTTGGCCATAGACTTTACGGCATAAACTCCATGGCGAACATTAGGCTTTATGGCGCAAACCCTATGGCAAGTAGGCTTTGCGACACAAACCCTATTGCAAACATTAGGCTTTGCAACGCAAACCCTATGACAAATATTTTCTGTTGATTGTTTGTGATGGTATAACGATGCCTAGCCACCGCATAAGATCTAGTTTGTGTTGCCAACTTAGTTTTGAGGTCCTTAAACACTTCCAACACCTCCCGCAACATTAACACATGATCTATAATCACTATGGGAGTCCTAAAAATCATTTTAGAAGCATCAAAAGGGTGTTAAACTATGGGATGTTACGATAAACATATGAATGATGGTTCAATGATTAACCAAAAAATGCGGGTGTTACATTATCTCCCCATAGGAATTATTCATCCTCTAATGATAGAGAGGAACTTATTGAGACTTTAGATGTATGAAACAATGTAGATATGTCATGTCTTCTAAGAAAGGATATAGCTGACTTCATCATGAAACTAACTTCTGAGTTGACTTGACTTTACTGACTTATAAGGGGATGATTCATACTGAGATATTAGAAATCACTTAAAATGCTCATGATATGATTTACATATAGAATTATGAAGTGACAACTGATGATATAACATTCAAAGAGTTACTAAGGATGGAATAAAGTATGTAGCTTCTCATTAGGAATTGTTCCTCAACAAAACATGTATAAGAATCAAAAGAAAAGGGCTTCATGGCATTGCTAAGTACATTATGTAATCATAAATCATGAGACAATGAGACTAAGATCGTACAATGGGTGTTACACTATCTGAGCTGGAACACTTGGAATACTAAGATCATTCACTGAACATTTATGAACTGAATCATGACTAAATATCTGAATTATAGATATGACTCATAGAATGATTTGTATTACCTCATGCAATAGCCATACTCATGAAATTTTGGATAGTAAGACTAGATGGGGAGATGGAAAACCATAGGATCTTTACTGTCTGACTGCTAAACTAAATTGCTGGCTACACAAACTGAATCATGCTGAGAGCTCATACTCAAATAGAGTATTTTTCAATGTTCTTTGCAAGAAGTTCTAATAATATCAAGGAAAAAAGTACCTTGGGCATGACGTAAATAAGATATCTGAATAAGGAATTGAAACATGGCTATTATTTTATGACATGGAATATAGGCCTATAGAACATAATCTAGGATTGAGTCACTAGGCCTTATGCAATGCAACTTCGAATTTTTCAAGCTTAGACACATATCCCAAATACTCTCTCAACTATAATTTTCCCTTTATATACCATGCTTATTTGATTCAACATATAATTTTCACAAGGTCACTGATAACTTTATATAATAAAGTCTGATATGAACTAAATTTTATCACCATGTTCAAGCCTACTCAAAGTCACAAAGTACAACACACCACACCATAATACTAGTCTAAAACAAATAATTCAATCTTATACGTCTCTTTCGGAGCTCACACACTAAGCATAACATGCCTTACTATTTCAATGATTAACTCTGAACTCTTACTATGGATTTACTAGAGCATATTGCATTCACCCTTTTATATCCCACCATTACATTCAAGATTATCATTTTAACCACATATGACCTTTAAGTCAAAAACCCATAAAGGCATACTTTTCATATTCTCTGAACCTTTATCACTAACAACTTTCTTGCACTATTCTGAAGAAGACATACCTAGAATCCTCAACTATGACATACGCCAAGGATTTACCTCGATATTCCTTCATCCTTTATACTTAGATAGAAAAGGCATAAATAACATTTATTAATGATGGTCACTAACTCCCTACCATCTAAACCATTGCTTAACCATTATCATCACCACTATCTTATAATAAGAAGAGGTCACTGAAGGGCTAACACATAATGACCCGAAGCATGAAAGAATACTATACCTAACTTTAACACTTAACTGAGGACTAAGGAATAAAATGTATAAGGCATGGATTTATTAATGAGATATAAACTGAGGACATACATGATATAATGCTAATTTCACTAGTATCATGAGTTCTGAGAATTGATCATACTCTGGAACATGAGTTTATACTTATCATAAGATATTCAACATAAGGCTGGAGTTCATAGATTTATGAGGGATGACTCAAATCACAGAGTGAAGCTGTTACTTACTTACTAGAAGCTGAGAATGAACTTGAATATGCATGAAGTGTATAAGAATTGGATTTCGCATGGAACTATCACACAAGATATGGATTTGGTGTGATAACAACTGAAATCCAAGGAATACTCTGAAGTATGAAGGGATCACTATATCATCACAACATTTATTGACATTTATCAATATCTAATTATTAAAATTTGAATTGGTTCTTTAGTCTACCATATCTCCCTTAGATCAAAGATGACATTCTAAGCTTATAGGTCTACTCCATATCCTTGAGACTGAGCCATAATTTCTTCATTCTAATGTCCACACATAAATGCTAAACTCACAATAACAAACTATATTTTGAACTTACTGACTTCATTATTGGACAACCCTTTCATATACCATCCTTAACATTCTAGCTTTAATAATCATCATCATAGACTTACACTCTATTAACTCGACAAACATACTTGCCTCACTAAACAAATAATCATAGCCTACTAATATCATACTCCTATACTTATATTTTTCCCAAACCACAAGAATAATAATCATACTTAAAAGACTCAACGCCATCTATCCATAGCTCCTCAACTTAGTTATTAAGAACACTATGTACTATATAACTAGCCTTCTCCCACATAGCAACTCTAGGGTACTACTAACCATACACAACACTTAGTAACCTTAGAAAATAGTGCAACCCCATAAAACCTTGCGCACACCTTTTCATCATACTTATAACATCATACTAAATTATGAATAAATGAACTTAAATTCTAGTATACACTTTTCAAGATGACTAGATCACTTCCATGCAACTAGCATCAATAACTACGAAATCATTATTTCCACCTCTATGATCATCCACTATTCAAACTCTTAGCAACTCTAGGGTACTACAAACCACACACAACACTTAGTAACATTAGAAAATAATGCAACCCCATAACACCTTGGGAACAACTTTTCATCATACTGACAACATCATACTAAATTATGAATAAATGAACTTAAACACTGGTATGGACTGTTCATGCTACCAGATCACTTCCATGCAAGTAGCATCACTAACTATGAAATTATTATTTCTACCTCGATGATCATCCACTATTCAAACTTAGTGTCTAGTGTTAGACATGATTAGCAACCCAATCTCACATACTATTTTCACTTAGAAGCTATAAAATAATACATCAAGAAACACTAGTCCACTAAAGCCTCATAATAACAATTATTGATCATGATCGTATGGTCTATCTTATTATAATACATTAGCACCTCCTCAATCTACACATTACAAGTACATACCCTTCTGCACACTTATATTACTTTCATAACTCCTCATGTTTAAGCTAATCTCCTTTGTGCAACCTTAAGAGAAGTCTAAATTAACAATACTCAACCATCAAATTTTTCATGAATATCCTATACTTTTTTAACGCAATAATATCATCAATAACTCCTTTCCTTCTTTAAGCGAACAATAATTCACCTTAACTAATAACAACTTATCTATCTTTCACCAAGGAGCCTGTACCACGTTCATTACCTCTAAACTAATACACAAGGGCATACCACCTTAATACAAAATCTATAACTTGCATAATTTTATCTATATACTTCCAATCAATAGACATTCCCACTTTTGTTATCACTACACTTCTAAACCCACACTTCCAACTATAAAAATGTTCTACTACTTATAAATTGTAACACTCTAGGTTGCAGCATCCCTCGAATGAAAACTTTATTTAATAATCTAGGTTCATACTATCTCCTCTCATGAGCACGGTATGGATTGAGGGGTTAATAAGGAATCTGAATACATATCTTATTCTATCTTAACTGAATAAATCATAAGGATGAGGACATAACTTTCAATTTGAGGAAGATATAATACACTATTGAACTCCTCTCAAGCACCTTGTATGACTTTTGAAATTATTGATAGTAAATCTAAGAGCATTTTCTTGGGAGAAATTAGAACTTACTAGTCATGTCATCTCAAGAATAAGTCATTGATAAAGGATTATGGAGTAATACATGAATCGACAGAAGTTTCTAAGAGAATAACTTTACTGCATGATCTAGAGTATGAAGAAAGGGAAACAATTCTTAAATATCCAATAGCCTCTCAAAAAAAGTATGGATGTCACTGTACTATTCTGCAAGGTTCTACTAGACACGGCTTCATAGACATCCTAGGACACTTGAACTCTGTGCTCCGATACAGAGTGTGTCATGCCCTGAGACTACTCCCCTAGATGTCACACAGTGCTAGGACAATAAGTAATACCAAACTAACCCTTATACTGGCATAACTTGTGAGAGACTGAATAAAATACACAAATCCGAAAGAAAAATGCGGAAGATGAATCTTTTTTTAATATGATCAGTACAAAACACAATTAAAATGATTACAACTCTGATTATACAAAATAAGACTGGAATAAAATACATCAACTCTACTGACTGACTATGAAGCATCGACTAGTATTGACTATACGTAGTTGGGAGATGACCCTCAACTATCCCTAATCAATACGACAGAATAAAGAATATAAAACGCTACTCGAACTATGACTGACTCAAGCCCTTGGATCAAAAGGACTCATTATCTGCTGACTGAAAGCTGAAAATTGTTTTATTATGATGTGCACGCTACAAATTGTACCTACATTATTAAACAATGTGGCACATTGATGTATATGTGGATCAGTACTTTTTGAATGTACTAAGCATTTGGGGGTAAATTTATAAGTGAAAATAATAACTCAATGTTCATATAAATTTGTAAAGAATGCATGCTAAGTGTAAATGACTCACCTTGGCTTGAATAAAAAAAAGCTATAAAAAATCATTAACATGACTAATAAAGCATAAGAATAACTTTGTGAGCCATAACACATAGTTCTAAATGTTGCTTGGTTATTCTATATAAGGGAGGTTCTTATAACCAACATAAACCAAGTGAGTTGTTATGGATTTCAAAGTCTTACCCACGTTGGGGAGATTTGTTCAACCCTTGCTATCGGAATAGAACCTTATCATAAGTGATCACTGACATAGACCACTATGGGCACTTAAACCTACGACGGCTCAAAATTCTGGGGAATGAGACCTTGGAATCATACCCAGCTCGATGCTAAATACTACCCCATACTGATATTCTTAGACTATTAGGAAATCCACCTTAAAATAGCACAAGGGTTTATAATGAAAACTAATTGTTCTTCTTTTTCTTTAAATCATAAACTATATGAACAATGTGGATTCCTTATCTTAGCTTAGTATAAAAAGATCAATTTCCTTCTTCAATCTTGGTAAAAATCTTATTAAAGAGGGTTAAGATCATAAAAAAAGGGCAGCCTGATGTACTAAAGCTACCGCTATGCGCGGTGCCCAAGGAAGGGCCCCACCACAAAGGTGTATCATACACAGCCTTACCTTCCATTTCTTCTAGAGATTGTTTCCAAGGCTTTGGATTAAGATCATAGTCTTCTTGAAATCTCAAAACTCATACTTGGGTTTAAAGCATATGTACTTAAATTTTCAGAATTTCACAATAAAGATTCATTCTCAACAACCATCTTGAAATCATTCAACAATATCAATTCATAATAAAGAAGTGAAATTAATGATATAAACCTTCAATTAAAAGAGTAAATAGATGAGATAAACATGCACTTCAAGACATAAATCATTTGTACATTCATAAACTCAAAGTGAAGTAGTTTGGGTATGAACCCTAATTTTCAAATCATTAAATCTTAAGAAAAAAAACAAGTTTTGGGAACAAGGATGAAAGAGGTATCCTTGTTCATAACCCCATATACCTTAATGACGAAGAAATTGTTACAAGATTGAACCTTTAAGCTTGATTGCCCAAACCCTAAGTTATTTTATCCTCTTGTGTATTAGATTATGAACTGATGATTTTAATAGGGTTAAAAGATATTTTGGAACTATTAATCTCGTGTAGTTATGTTTTGGGACGGTTATGTAGTGTCAAATGACTTGATTCCCATAGAAATAACTCAAAAATGGAGTTTCTACACGACTTGGCCATAGACTTTGCGGCACAAACTCCATGGGAAACATTAGGATTTATGGTACAAACCCTATGGCAAGTAGGCTTTGCGACCAAACCCTACTGAAAAACATTAGGCCTTGCAACGCAAACCCTATGGAAAATATTTTCCAATGATTGTTTACGATGGTATGATGATGCCTAGCTACCGCTTAAGCTTTAGTTTGTAATGCCAACTTAGTTTTGAGGTCCTTAAACATTTCCAGCACCCCCAAAACATTAAAACTTGATCTACAATCACTACGTGGGGTCCTAAAGATCATTTTAGAAGCATCAAAAGGGTGTTACAACAACGGGGTGTTACAACATACATATGAATGATGGTTTAATGTTTAACCAAAAAATGTCGGTGTTACATTATGTCCCCCTTGGAATTATTCATCCTCGAATGATAGAGAGGAACTTATTGAGACTTTAAAAGTATGAAACAATGTAGACATGACATGTCTTCTAACAAAGGATATAGCTGACTTGAAACATTAAAACATCCATCATGAAACTGATTTCTTAGTTGATTTGACTCTATTGACTTATAAGGGGATGATTCATGCTGAGATATTACAACTCACTTAAAATGTTCATGATATGATTTACATATAGAATTGTGAAGTGATAACTGATACAATAACATTCCAAGAGTTACTAAGGATGGAATAAAGTATGTAGCTTATCATTAGTAATTGTTCCTCAATAAAACAAGTATACGAATCAAAAGAAAAGGGCTTCATGGCATCGCTAAGTACATTATGTAAGCGTGAATCATGAGACAATGAGACTAAGATCATACAGTGGGTATTACACTATCTAATCTGGAATACTTGGAAGACTAAGATCATTCACTTAACACTTATGAACTAAATCATGACTAAATATCTGAATTACAGATATGATACTAGTCTAAACCAAATGATTCAATCTTCTATGTCTATTTCAGAGCACACACACTAAGCATAGCATGCCTTACCACTTCAATAACTAATTCTGAACTTTTACTATAGATTTACTAGAGCATATTGCATTCACTTTTTTACATCCCAACATGACATTCAACACTGTCATTATAACCACATTTGAACTTGAAGGAAAACACCCATAAACGCAAACTTCTCATATTCTCTGAACCTTTATCAATAACAACTTTCTTACACTATTCTTAAGAAGACATACTTAGAATCAAAAAATATGATATATAACAAAGATTCACCTCGATATTCCTTCATCATTTATCCTTAGATAGAAAAAGCATAAATAAACTTTATTAATGATGGTCACTAACTCTCTACCATCTAAACCATTGCTTATCCATTATCATTACCACTATCTTAACATAAAAAGAGGTCATTGAAGGGCTAACACATAATGACCTAAAGCATGAAAGAATACTATACGTAACTTTGACACTTAACTGAGGACTAAGGAATAGAATGTATAAGGCATGGATTTATTACAGATATATAAACTTAGGACATACATGATAAAGTTCTAATTTCACTAGTATCATGAGTTCTGAGAACTGATCATACTCTGGAACATGAGTATATACTTATCATAAGCTATTCAACATAAGACTAGAGTACATACATTTATGAGGTATGACTCAAATCACAGAGTGAAGTTGTTACTTACTTGATAGAAGCTAAGAATGAACTTGAATACGCATGAAATGTATAAGCATTGGACTTTGGCATGGATCTATCACGCAAGATATGGATTTAGTGTGATAACAACTGAAATCCAAGGAATAATCTAGAGTATAAAGGGATAACTATATCATCATAACTCCTATTGACATTTATCACAATCTATAGCTAAAATCTTGAATTGGTTCTTCACTCTACCATCTCCCCGTTAAATCAAAGCTGACATTCTAAGCTTATGGGTCTACTCCATATCCTTGAGACTGAGCCATAGTTTTTTCTTTCTAATGTCCACACATAAATTCTAAACTCACAACAACAAACTATATTTTGAACTTACTAACTTTATTATTAGATGACACTTTCATATACCATCCTTAACTTTCTATCTTCAATAATCATCATCATAGACTTACACACTATTAACTCGACAAACATACCTGCCTCACTAAACACATAATCATAGCCTACCAATATCATACACCTATACTTATATTTTTTCCAAACCACAAGAATTAAAATCATACTTAAAATACTCAACGCCATCTATCCATAGCTCCTTAACTTCGCTATTAAGAACACCATGTACTATATAACTAGCCTTCATCCACTTAGCAACTCTAGGGTACTACTAACCATACACAACACTAAGTAAGCTTAGAAAATAATCCAACCCCATAACACCTTGGGCACAACTTTTCATAATACTTATAACATCATACTAAATTACAAATAATTGAACTTAAACTCTAGTATACACTGTTCAAGCCTACTAGATCACTTCCATGCAACTAGAATCACTAACTATGAAATAATTATTTCCACCTCTATGATCATCCACTGGTCAAACTCTTAACAACTCATGGGTACTACTAACCACACATAACACTCAGTAACCTTAGAAAATAATGCAACCCCATAACACCTTGGGTACAACTTTTCATCATACATACAACATCATACTAAGTTACGAATAAATGAACTTAAACACCGGTATGCACTGTTCAAGCTACTAAATCACTTCTATGCAACTAGCATCACTAACTACTAAATCTTTATTTCTACCTCTATGATCATCCATTGTTCAAACTTAGTGTCTTCTGCTAGACATGATTAACAACCCAACCTCACATGCTATTTTCACTTAGAAGCTATAAAATAACATATAAACAAACACTAGTTCACTAAACCCGATGGAATACATTTTCTAGTGATTTTTTGTGATGGTATGACAATGCCTAGCCGTTGCCTAAGCTCTAATTTGCGACGCCAACTTAATTTTGAGGTCATTAAACACTCCCAGTACCCCCACAAATTTAACACAAGATCTACCATCACTACAAGAGTTTTAAAGATCATTTTAAAAGAATTAAAAGGGTGTTACGACTACGGGGTGTTTACAACATACGTAAGAACGATTGTTCAGAGTTTAGACTTAAAGTATAGGCTGTTACACCCTCCAACTAGTAATCATATGCATAATTCATAAATTATCAAATGTGGAAAACAAAACAAAAACATGGTCATCTGTCTATATCAACTACACAATACTGGCATAAGTTTCAACAAGGCTCAAAATCGTCTAATAAGACTCAGCGAAATCACTGTGGAAAACTTTAAATAACAACTGTCTAAAACTTGGACAAGAGCCATGGTCAAACCATTAACTAAAACCAAATAAAAGACATTCACAAGGAACAAGGCCTTCTGAAGTAAGGGATGCTCACTAACTCTAATGTCTGTAACAACCTACTGCTTAGCGAGACCCTGGGACTGAGCCTCAAATCCTGAAATATATGGGGTCACTAAAATGTATTGGTATGTAGAACAACCCAAAATAAATTTATTATAACACAACATAGGTGATAGTATTTCGTAAGATATTACTCACAAGATAAGTAAACACATGGGCATCATTTAGTATTTCAAAATACTTCCTTGTAATCATGACTCTACACTTTGTTTTACTCCTTTGATAGATGGTGCACCCTACATTTGTGGTACCCACAGTCTATATGGGTCCGTCATTTACTCATCAACAAAGCTCCCAAATCCAAATTTGCCGCCAGGATTGGGGTTCTATAACACTATTCTAGTATACCTGTGCCTCGAGGGAAAGTATACATTGGCCATAGAAAATCACATAACCCGAATCAGAAAAACTCGATTTCCAGAGATGAGCCCTTAAACTCAAACGTCTTCTTTGGGTAACCATATACCTCTCAATTTAGGCCACATTATAGTTATTTAAATATCATGATTCATATTCAAAATCATTTGGTGCTTAATATGTTAAATGCATTCCATTACAGTGTATCGTTATACCCCAACTTGCAAATCATTCATATCATATCAATTTCATAGCCTAACTCATTCAAAGCATGCAAATGACCACTAAAGATTTATAATATCACAAGAGAGTCCTTATTTTTCAATATCATGAAATCTTAAGAAAATACCCTCTTTTCGCAAGACTAAACATGTGGTGGCCATGTCAATTATTCAATCATATGAATTTCTTCATTTTAATGTAAAGTGTGTAGCAATAGCAAAAAGACTCCCTTTCATCAATTCACAATTAGCATCAACCAAAGTTTTAGGTAGCAACCATTTGACATTGAAATTAAGAACATGCATATGAATACAACATATCGTATAAATCATGTAAAATCCACATTGAGAGGAAGGTTTCATAAATCATGCTCTCAATTAAACTTTTCAAAAAGAAAATCGAAAGAACATATATACATACTTATAATTAAATTCTATATAAAGGAGTTCAAGAGCAACATATACTTTTATCAAAACGAATTCATGAATGCTTACTCTTCAAAAATGATATCAAAACCCTTTTGCATAAACATAATTGTACATCTTTAAACATAGTGAAATGATAAAATTCATGCCCATGGAGTTTAAGGATAGTGCCACATACCTTAGGTTCCTTAGTTTAAAAATGAAACCCTAATCTTGGAAACTTTCTTGAGAATCTTAAACTTAGAAGGATTGATTCTTGATCTTAAGGGTAGATGGAAGGGCCTGTTTGAGACTAATTTGGAAAGGAATGAGAAATTTTATGCCCTAATAACATTATTAATCGAGATTAGATGAATAAAATTGATAAGAAAAAACATAATTACCCCTCAGGAATTTAAAATCATATTATAATCATGTTTTAGTATCCCACAACGATGCACCAAGGGGATCTTCTCCATAGGCACCGCGATGTGGTGTACTACTATTTTTGTGATCCAAATCCGACCCAATCCTCACTCAAAAAATCCAAAACTCCCCCGAGACATTCTCTTTACTCCCCTGAACATGAATTGAATCAAAAATATATGTCTTGGAGTCGGGAAGAGCAAATTCAAAACCTTCAAAGTTAGGAGGCTCTACATAAGCCTAAGTCTCACAACACTCAGAAAATTTTCAGGCATTATATTCCCTATACATGTATCTAGGAGTGAAATCAAGTCAAGAATGATACGAGATGTTACATTAACCACCCTTGGGATCATTCATCCCCGAATAATGACTCAGGATAGAACATGCATGATTTCAAGCACTATAATGGAAGAAAATAGTAGTATGAGATTTGTACCTTTCATAACATCATCCGTGGTTTCAAAGAGAGTCGGGTATCTCGTACACATGTCATCATCCGTTTCCCAAGTAGCTTCCTCAGCCTTTTGATTCTTCTATAACACCTTAACCTAAATTATCTCCTTACTTCTCAACTTCCGAACTTAATGATCTAAAATCCAATGGGGTCTTCTTTATATGACAATGAGTCCTTTACATTGATTTATTCCACAGGAAACACAAGAGAATGATCTCCAATACATTTATTTATTATCGATACATGAAATATAGGATGTATAGAAGCTAGACTCGCAGGTAAAGCTAAATCATAAAAAACTTTACTATTCCTTCTTGTAATCTGGTATGGACTTATGTAACGAGGGTTAAGCTTCCATTTCTTTATAAATCACATGACCCCCTTCATAGGGGATACTTTTATAAATACCCAATCATCAACATCAAATTCCAACTCCCTTTTTCTAACATCGGCATAGGACTTTTGACGCTTCTAAGCTGTCTTAAGTTATTCCCTAATGATTTTCACTTTCTCTATCGCCTGATGAACAAGGTCAGGACCAAACTACTGAGTTTCATCCACTTCATACCACAAACTTAGATACCTACATCTCCTCCCAAAAAGGGGTTCAAAAGAAGCCATCTGAATGCTAGCATGATAATTGTTATTATAGGCAAACTCTATTAACAATAAGTGATATACCCAATTACCCTTAAAGTCAATCACACATGCCCTCAATATAACTTCTAAGGTATGAATGGTGCGTTTTTCTTACCCATCCATTTAAGGGTGAAAGGAAATATTAAGGTTTACTTAGGTACGTAAACCTCTATAAAAGAAATGTCAAAACTAAGAAGAAAACTATGTACCTCGATCGAAAATAATAGACATTGGATCCCCATGCAAATAAAAGGTCACTCAAATGTATAGATTAGCATAGTGTAATGCCCCAAGTCTGTACTCCAAATGCTACACGGTGCTTACGACCCTGAAGGACCACAAGCTAACCCATAACTGATATCCATTGCAAGCACTGAATAAATATACTGTAATAAATATGGAATAATAGGTAGAAATACCATAAGGTTCAAAACATCTAAAATAATGATAAAATATATAATCTGTGATAATAATTGTAAAACTGAATATTGACCGAAAAACTAGTCTGAAAAGCCTCTAAACTGAATTGTCTGAATATGGAGTTGATGGGACAATCCCCCAACTAACTCCATCGACTAAAATATTGAGTCTACTGTGATAATGAAATAAATGAATATCCTCGATAAGATGAGGACTCACCACTAAAGCTGATACTGCTGGCTGAAACTAAATCTGTTATGTGTAGTCAGGAACCTGAGCATCCAAACCTATGATATAAGACATCCTAGCACAAAGAAAGAGTATGCGCCAGTACATGGAATTTACTGGTATGCTAGATGAGGTAAGGCTGAATACAAGGGTTCATATTCATGAACAATAACAGACTAAATGATATAGAGTAACTGAACATGAGAGTACATGGATAATTGATACTGCTGTAAATACTAAGTATGCACTACAACTCATATAAATAAATATTGTGACTAAGCTTATCTAAAGCTAAGTCCTGAGTTCTGATACTGAGTAACTAGTAACTGAAGTTACTAATAACTGAGTTACTGATACTGATTGACTGTATCTGACAGTCCTGATTCTGTATAACTAAACTAAGTTCTATTCTGAAGACTAAAATTGAGACTGAGGGAGGTATTCATCTAAACGACATGCCCCAAATAAGATACTGAGTTAGGGTCCAACCTGTGACCCCAATAGAAAGGGTGTCCGTACCGTTCCATGGATAAAGATACAAAAGAGTTACCCTTATCTGGTAGGTACTCTAACGAGAATGGTGAAACCCTTATCAGATAGATTAAAATACCTTAACAACCCTCAACTGAAAGGTTTGATGTCTCAACCTACACTGGCTATGTAGTTCTGGAAAGCAAGGATTGCTTCTATGGATCACACCCTCTATTAGAAGGTGAGCCCTCATCCTTGGGTTCACTTAGTGTTGTGTTCTACTCCCAACAGAAAGGTACTGAATTAATTATACTGAACTGGACAAGACTGATACTGAGTTTTTCTTAGTTCTGTAACTAACTGAGTTCTACTGAGTTCTTTAACTGACTGAGAGTACTACCGATCGTGACATGAGTGCTACTATTTTTTAGTTGATACTGGCTCTAGGTACACAGCTAAATTGTCGAGTATGAAATAACACCAGGACTCGATAGCATGAAAAGTAAAGCAATGCATAATCTTGAATAACATAACAATTTTTACTTGTTCATAATTCATCCAAAGAGACATTTTATCAAATACTTGTAAGGCATAAGCTAGTACATGATTTAGGGCCACATAATGATATGTCATGATTCCACTATCTACTTCACATAGGCATTTTATCAACACTTGAGAAGCATGCTTAGATCATACAATAATCAACACATTTGGTTATCATGGCTACATCAATCAACTTGCAAATTTAAGGATTTATCATGAAAATCATGTAATTTAACACATACAATGATTAATTTCATAAAAGCTTTTAATTTAATCATGGACTAAAACCCAACAATAACATGAACATTAATTCAATTCAATTCAAGAATGGAAGTTTATAACTCAACAATCTTTTAGTTTGAAAACAAATTCGTGGACTCTATGGGTTAAAGGAACCCATAGATGAACACCAAACATACCTTAGGTTATTAGTTCTTGAAGGTGCTTGAAGAAATTCTTGAGTTTGACTTTGATTCTTCAAGCTAGGGTTTGTCCCTTTGAGAGAGAATGGTTTGTTTCTTGGGAAAATACAGAAATAATGAGCAATTTATGCTCTTCTTAGGGTAAATTACGTGTTTAGGCTAACTGCGGGTGAGGGAAAAAAATTTAGTGCCCTCGAAATAAAAATTCATAACTGGATAAAAATCCCGATTTCTAACTCTTCCTTTATTTCATATTTTTGGTTATTTGTGTTTACTTGAACACCCTAACTAATTAATTTAGATAAATCCCCTAAGTCATTACCATTTTCTTTATCACGGATTTTAGTCGATTCCTGATTCCTCACCTAGTGTATTTCGTCAAAATGAATTAAATGGTTACTTTCGATTTTCCTCTTTAAAACTAAACTTTAAAGAAATCGTCAAGTATTTCATTGAACATGGCATTCATTATATTCATATAACTAAATAGTCTATTAGAATTAAAATAACTTCCTTCAAACTCAAGAAACTAAATTTTCTTATAAATTTCAAGTTTTCATAATTAATAAAGGCTTTTTCAACACTCTTTTTTTACATTTTTTCAAAGGTATTATCTTTATATAAAATCAAGACTTTGAAAAATTAGCCATTTTATTTAGTTACCCTACATTCTATCTTTTCAACCCTTATTAGAGTTTTTAGGTTTAAGTAAACATGAGGTATACATATTCATTTGCTACCACATACGAGGTATATTATGTTCAATATTATTAGAGTAATTATTTTTATCATTATTATCGCCCCTTATCATTGCCATTATTATTTATACTCCATTAGTACTATTAATTGTCATTATAACATTATTATTACTATTATTGTTTATTATTGCCATTATTATTTACATTTCTTATCACTGTTTTAAGTAAAAATAAAAGTTTTTCCTAATATTTTTCTAAACTAAGTGTAAGGACTATCTTCGAATAGGCTCTGAGGTGTGCCTAACACCTTTTCCTCGAGTAACCAAAATCCTTACTCAGAATCTCTAAATATTCTCAGAAGACCAAAACAGAGTTTTCGACATAAAAAATGATTTTTTCCTAATTTTCCTAAAAAGTTAGGTGGTATCTCTAAAAAATAAATTTTCAAATCCCAAGAGTCATTAAACACCACCATACGTCGTGTGTTGTTTCGACCGATTCGAAATAGGGCATTGACAGAATGGCGACTCTGCTGGGGAAATAATGAACTTAGGTTTTAACCTTAACATGCTTAGTTTAGGATTTTTATGATTTATTATGTTATTTTCTTTACGGATATTTATATCATGCTCTGTGTGAAGGGGCGCAAGCCAAATTCAAACTTGCGTTCCTTATTTTTTTGAACAACACTACTTGTTACTTCTTTATCACTTGCATTTTCTTATCGAGTCTTGGTCGTACACAATTCACACACTGAACACGCAAGGGGTGTACTGCACTCCTCCGAACCTTCTTTGGATTCCTTAGTTTCAGAGTCGGTACAATTAGGCTAGTGTACCTTCTCACAGATATTCAGTCCCACTCTTAAACATTTAGGGAAAAATCTTACTCTAGTAATAGGTCATGCTGCATAAACCTTAGGCGGGATGATCCATGGTATCGTCTTCGCAACTAGGAAGCCACTCTTTCGTCAGAAGGTTATGAAACCTTTATGACGTATTTTGTGTAAAAACCCATTCAGATAGTCCAAAAATCGATCATTAATGGATTCAGAACAACCAGATTGACCTTCTTTTACTCTTCCTTCATCCGCCATTATTGTCAAGTCAATAGATATAGAGTATTACCCAACTCAGCAACATTTGACACTCCTTTTACAGAGCATTGTTAGAACTCTTCTTTACCAATATCTTTCTCAAAGTCCTTGAAAGCCGAGTGTTCTAAAAAAAAAGGGTTTTTCTTTCGTTCGACTTTATTTTCAAGTCCACAGATTTGGAATACACTAAAAAACTTCACATACGTCTAACTTCTTATGATTCAAACGGGAGTGGAATGTCGTCAAACATTCTTCCAACATTTGATTCCTTCTTTCAAGTCAACCGACGTAGAATATTATTCAGAGCTTTGCATTTATTTGACACCCTTTTTCAAGATAATGAATGTGGAATATTATTCATCTCCACCTACTTTTAACTCCTTCTAGACGATGAGCGTAAGGCATCATCAATATTTCTCTTACGTTCGGTACCTCTACCATAAGATCCTCATTTATCAATAATGAGGCTTGAGATACTTACTTTTTAAAGGCATCATTTTACCTCACTCTTATCAATTCATACCGATTGTACATCTTTATCACCATCATCAAGGCCTCTCTTAGCCATCTTTATTGGATATATTCCCTCTTCAAGAAAACTTAAAATCGTTTTTAATCTAAAATGTGTCGAAATCTAGATTCATCTATATTAGTTTGTTTGGACGAAGACGTACCTCTGGCAAAAAGAGGCTCCAAAATATAGGACGCGCTTACTTGAGATTGTCAGAATGTGTTTGTCCATCGACACAAACTAACTCTTTAACTTTTATTTGTGTTTGCATTATCCCCCGACAAAGGTTGATTGTGTTGATCGATAGAACTAGCTGACTTAAGCTATATCCCAAGAATGAACACCAATATCGTTGACCCGTCTAGAAGTGTTCCAATTCTAGAAAATGTATCATGGATATTCAAAAGACAAAATGATGCAGATAAGGAAGTATGTATTTTTCTCTTGGAGAAACAACTCGAGACATTAGGAGGAAAACTACACCAAGAAAGGGACCCTGCACAACCATTCGTGGCTACTCTACTGCACCCTCCTCTTTTTTCATCACTAGAAACTCCAATTCCTGAACACTATCAGTTAGTGCAACCTCCCATAACAACTATTGTCTTAACAAATCCATCATCCCCATTCACACCCATCAACTTCCATAATTATCCTAATTGCACCCCATATACCAGTGTTGTGACATCTGCTCGTTATATTCAACAAACAAATCACGCTACCTTTCAAGAAAAATATATTTCTCCAATATGCGAGACTGAGACACCCATTTTCACCATGCCTGCTAAAAGTAGGCTTTCGATAAGTACAATGACAAAGGAGGGGGATGATATAATCGTAAAGGAGCTTTGTAATCTAAAACGGGCGATGAAACACCTCAAGGAAACTCAAGTCAACGAGCATTGGAACTAAGAAGATTTATGTATCCATCCAGATATTGATTTACCAGTCGGGTTCAAGCCACCTAAGTTTGACTTGTTTGATGGAACCGGCGATCCTCAAACTCATTTAAAAGCATATTATGGTAAATTAGTAGGGATTGGCAAAAATGAGAAGATCAAAATAAAGTTGTTCATTAGAAGTTTGTCTGGTGAGGCTCTCATTTAGTACACCAAACAAGAACCTCGTCCTTAGCGCAAATGGAGCGACATGACTGAAGACTTAATGAATTGTTTCAAGTTTAACATAAAAATCGCACCTGATTGACTTTCTCTCATCGGTATATAAAAGAAGTCCTCTAAACCATTCCAGGAATATGCTCGACGAAGAAGGTTCGAGGCAGAAAAAGTTCAACCACCAATGGACGAAAGTGAATTAATGAAGTATTTTATCTGCAGTCAAAAGGGTGTCTTTTTTTGAAATGATAATGTCCACATTGGGGCACAAGTTTGCTGATTGTGTCAAAATGGGGAATTTTATAGAATAGGCGATTAACTCTAGAAAGATTAAGTCGGCAAATAACTTGAGAGAGTCTACTCGGTTAGATTTCATCGAAGGAGATAAGGTGGAGAATGAAGAAGAAATATTTATTGTGATATGACACCACTCAATACTTGAATCATCCCAATCATTTCAAAATCCTGATAATGAACCGATACAAATATCGAGTCACAAACTACTTCGTGCCTACAATTTCCAACAAAATTACCTTTGACCCCAAGATCCCACATACCAAAATTCATCACGGTCATGCGTACCAATTCAAATGTTAGTTTATCAAAATCAGACACCTGCTGCGCTAGGATCAAATTCAAAAGGTAACCGCAATCGAAGCCACACTCAATTTGTTGAACCATTGACACTTTTGTTTGAAAGATTGAGAGCTGTAAATTTATTGCAACCGGAGTTGGGGAAGATTCCTAATTCATTACCTAAATGGTTCGATAATTAAAAATGATGTGCTTTCCACTCTGGAGTTCTAGGGCATGATACTGAAGACTGTAATAGGCTAAGGAATAGAACTGAGTGTTTGATCAAGGTTGGGGCAATCCAATACGTTATAGTACAACCTAATGCAAATAATGATTGGGTAACCAATCATGAAAATAAAAGAGTGTATATGACGTGAGAGACACCATCCTCCATGTCGAGCCGGAGAAATGCTAACTTTAGCGGGAATACAATATAGACGAATCCATGATGATCAACTCAGAAACAGTCAATAGAGTCCTATATTTGAAAGTCATAAGATTACCTTCTAATTATTATGTAACAAAACTACATTCTGACCTGATTTCTCATGGTGAGATACGTAGGCAACCCTCATCGGGTTCGGTCGTACTTAAGTAGAACCATTTCCCCTTTTGTAATTGGAACTATGTGTGACCTGATTTCCCTCGGCGGGATACGTAGGCAGCCTATATAAGGCTCGGTCCCTTTATAATACAAAATTCTATTTTTCCCTAACGCCGTGTGAAACTTGAACGCTACAGTATCAAAAAAACCTGATGCGATCCATCAAGACTATCCCAAGATACGCAGCTAAGGATCGTCGAGAAAGTCTCTACAAGAGACTAGGCCAAAATTTTGAAGAACGCTTAAAAGATCAATGAAGGCCTAGGCGTTCAACTTGGAAATGGTACAAATTTATACCTGATAATGCAAGTCATCACTAAATCTACAAGGCATCAACGGGGGACAAATTGACTACAATATCGAGAAAATGTACCAAGGGTCAATATAGAAGACACTTCCACAAATTCTATAAAGATTTTTTCTACAAATATTGTTAAAGGATACTATCAATTTCAATGCTCTGAAATCACATCGATGATCAGCGCAGGATTGAACACTCGTTATGTCATTCATAAGGAAGTCAACCAAATCTTCAGGCGGAACATGCTCATAACAAGGAAATAATCAATACCAAAAATTCCAGGAGGATTTCCAAAATATGGTCAAAAGTATTCAATCTTGGATTATGACTAATACATCAAATCGAGGATATCAACATTAAAAATTTGTTGACACGCGAGATAGCATACGCTGGCAATGAGGATATCTCATCATCTTATGAATCAACATTCATCAAAAGCACATCATTCAAAGGTACGTCTTTAAGTCGCTATCTGAAAGCGAACGACATATGAGATTTCCTTGAAATTGACAATTTGAGGATTATCTATAAGTCATATTATTTAAAATAAGATAGTGTGAAAGATTACCTATGAGTTGATAGTCCATAGGTCATTCGTAAGACGCAATAACATCCTAATTGGCTAGTATGCAAGGTTACCCAAAAATTTATAGTTCGAAGGTTATCCATAAGTCACAACTAAATCATTACCGGAGAATATGCGAGATCATCAAGTTAATACGTCCAAGGGTTCTATATGAGCCGCATTATATCCAAGATCGATTATGTGCAGGATTACCCTAGGACTAGCAATTTGAGAGATATCTATAAGTCATATTATGTCCAAGGTCGGAAGATGTGCCGAAACACCTGAAAGCTAGCGATTGGAGGGAGATCTGTAAGTCGTCTCTTATCCAAGGTCGGATAATGTGCAGGATTATCTAAAGGCTAGCAATTCAAAGAATATCTGTAAGTCGCCTCGTAGCCAGCATTAAATAAGGCGCAAGATAATCCAAAGATTGACGATTCAAGGGGAATCTATAAGTCGTATTGATATAAAATATGCACAAGACTTATCCCAGATCGTATGCGAAGAATTATTGGCAATAACCAGAGAGGTCATCATTTCACAACATTTTGGGTGACTCAAAAGGGTTACCGCATCAACAATAGATAACACGGTCGCAGGGACCCTTCTGCATAAATTGTCGTCAGTGTCCAAAAGGGGCACCCAACTTTGAAGACATATTCAACTGACAAATGATTATGCAACAACCAAAAGTTTGTTGTGTCTGTTGTTGCAAGTTATTTCTTTTCAAATAGGTACACGAAAGGACGACTGTAGTTGACCCAAAAAGAGTTCATACACGAAGACGCCCATAAGATAAGGAGACTATAAATGAGGCTCCCAAGAAATATTTAGAGTTTACGTAGAGAAGACTCGCGCATGTACCCAAGCCTCTTACTTTCATCAAAATGCAAGTCAGCGAGACTACATATGAAGGAAAGAAATGATAGGATGTTGAAGACTCTAATATAAGAGACACACTCGTAATTGACCAAATGGTCCTTTGAAGGCAAGCTCAGAAATATCAATCTTACCATCCTCCACCCACCCACACTTATGGCCAAATTTTCTTAATTTTCCTCATGTGGAACTATGTTTTGACCTGATTCCTATTATAAGATACGTAGGCAGCCTGAGACAGGCTCGGTCAAATCAATCAAATATTCTCTCCATCTTTTCAAATTTCATTTATCATCTCAAGCCACAACAATCGCGCCGCTCTGATGGAAGATCGAAGGCAAAGAGAAAGCCATAAAAAGTTCCCCACCGGAAGATATACCAGTATTAGCATGTCATTTGGAATTAGGAAGCACCACTACTCCGTATATTGAATCTACCAAGTAGGTTTTCATTTACTGGAGAGTTGAAGGACGAGATAGCTTAGGCCGAGTTCTCGATCAACAATAAATCAACACCCCCTCCCCAAACTAAGAAACTTTATTTGAGCATAGGAACGACGCTACAACAAAAGTTCAAATAGCTTAAAAGCCCAAGTGCTGCTTCATCATCACAAGATAAACGCACAGGTATCATCGATTTATCTATAATTATTAAAAGAATCTGAGGAATCTTCTCAAATCTTGCAGGTCATGAAAGTACTCAAGAAAGCACGTATCCAGTATCTTACAACATTCCATCAGAAGCTCAACATTGCATCACTATCACAAGCCAGGAGGCCAGGTTTTGTCAATTCAGTCAGTAATACTTTCTAGATCTAAAAGAAATTTCTTATTTTTTTACAAGTCACATTAAAAGAATTTTCCCGTTAAGCTTCTGCCATTAAGTACTAATCAATTATCCACAAAACTCTAACATAACACAAGGGAAAGTCCTCCCCAAAAAATAGGACAGGGCAGTCCGCCCCGAACAATAGGACAGGGTAGTCCGCCCCGAATAACAGGATAGGGCAATTCGCCCGAATAATAGGACAGGGCAGTCTGCCTCGAACAATAAGACAGGGCAAGTCCACCCCAAACAATAGGATAAACAATCCCTCTATCCTTTAGAAACCTCTTCAGCGCAAGACGCATCATCAATCAATACCTACAAAACACTCAGCCGACGGAGGATTTTAATTTTAAGCAACTGCTTAATTGACGGAGGCTATTTGCATTTCAGTTATTACCCCACCAACCAATTGTCTCCACAAATGGAGGCTATACTAGTTTGAATATCTGAACTCTACTATTTGCATTACAATTTCAATTTATAATGTTTAAACAAACAAGTACTTTTCACCCCTTTTACCTGTTTTGCAGGAATATGCAATACAACGTGGAACTACCTTCTTAGCAGCAAACTGGGGCAAGCTAGTGGAATGTCAAGCATCCCTAGCTACATCAAGGATTTCGGCAAACAAACTCAACTCAAAACTCTAATTTTTTATAATTCTTAGCGTCATCGCCCAGTGTCGTCTCAATCTGACACTGGGGCAGTTTTTAAAAAGATTTGCAATCTCCTTTTCACTCAAAATCCTCAGAAAATATGGCTACCCAGTGTCTCCCCATCCGCAACTACTCCATACAACCAATTTTGGGACTTGCGCCCGTATCCTTTTTCATTCGTGCTAAAATATTTATTTTCCATCCTCGAAGGATCCCAGTGTCACCATAATTCTACACTGGAGTAAATGTTGATAATTTATCAAAATTTTGTTATAACTCGAACTACAAATGTCCTAACTTCTCATGAAACCCGAGATATGTAGGCAGCTCAGAGACCAGAGCCTGGCCATAATCTTTCGAACATTTTGTTTTGCCCGAGACAAAATTGGTTACATCAACGTGATTGTCCAATGATTTTCACATAAATCTTTGTCCACTCAAGGGCAACTGTTGACACCCAATTTTGGCTCGCTCTTTCCCTCTAATTAATTTTATCGATGTTCTTGCCCTAACTAATTTTAAAATTAAATAAGAAATAAGACTCGTATTTTTATCTCTATTTTTATAAGTTTTCTAGTTTTCTATCATATTATAAAATATTTTAATATAATTAAATATTTTAACAAATAAAATAAAATATCTTTAGTGATCGCATTCAAATTTTTTTTCTAATTTTATTCTTTAGGCGATATTGCGACCATATATATTTATACTTTTATTATATAAAATATATTTTTTATATTTTATTATATTCTTATTTTTACATATACATATATACATATATATATATTCACGTATATTTTGGTTAAAATTAAATCGCAAAAGATATTAAATTAGACTCATATACAAATTATGTCTATAATTTATATATGTACGTACTAAAATAATTTTAGGATATCACAAACATCAGTAAAGTTAATTTAAGTAGGAAAGGGTATTCGGGCCAACAATAATACAATTTTAGTTTTCGAACCCAAATCTTATTTTATAAATTTCAAACAAAGGCCCAAAAATTAGCCTGAATTTTAGTACCATTTCCATGTCTGCTCACCTTTTTCATCCTACCGAAACTGATCAATCTAGTTCGTCAATTTTTTTAAACCCAAATATCCAAAATTTAAACCTTATAATTTATGTTTATATATACACTCTTTATATTTAACTACTTTATTTGTATATTATTATTATATTCAATCCATTCGATTAAATGATCGGACGGATAAAAATAATCAGTTTTGATCAACTTTTACTATATATATATACTATATATATTTTATTTAAATTTTTTTTTTGGACCGTTCCATCACGAGATCGGACGGACATAAATTAATCAAACAATCCAAGAAATGCACACCTTTTTATACGGTTTTTCCTTTCTAAAAAATCATACGCATGCCTCCCGACTTTTCAAAAAAACTAGGGAATAGTCTCAATCAATTTTTCCAAAAAAGACAAACAAACCATCAACCTTCTCCTCCCTCACTGACCACTTTTTTCTTCACTACCACCGGATCGAAAAACCTAGAGTCTAGGCCGCATCATCACCACCTGCCACCTTTACACGCGGAATCTCCCTTTCTCATCACTCATCATCTCGTGAACGGGAATAGGCCCCAATGCAATGGAAGAACCTATTGTAGATTTTGAATCCTCCATTAATGGATCTGAAAAGTTTATTTGGATGAGATCTCTATTTGAATTTCAAATCTCCGCCTTTTTCTTCCCGTTTTTTATTTTTGAGGTTTCAAATCCGGACTTTCAATTCTGGATTTGTACCTATAAATAGACAACTCTCCATCTCCATGAGGGGAGGTTGAAGACGGAGAGGGAAGAAAAGGAAATTCGTGAGAGAAAGAAAAAACAAACGGGTCTAGCAAAAGGGAAAAACACAGAGAGAATTTAAAAAGAAAAACAGAAAAAATCAAAAAGAGAGAAGGGAGAGAGAAAAAACAAATAAAAAAAGGGAAACAAAAACAGAAGTGAAAACGAGAAATTTGTGAAAAAAGAAGAGAAAAAACGAGCAAACATTTTTTACAAGAAAGAACTACAAATTTCATCACTAGTCACTAATTTTTCTTATCACTTTGATCTGAGTTTGAGTTTCGAGCTAGCTCGAGCTCGGAGTTGAAGTCTTGACGTCGAGCTCCAGTTTTGTTGTCCGAAAAAAGGTGTGAATCTCTCCTTTGTTCTCTTTGTTCATCTTTTCTTCATCTCGTTTGGTTTAAAACGTGTGGTTCTATTCTATTCTTAAATTCGGTTTTTGGTTTTCCATTGCCTTTGCGAATAAAAGAAAACTATGACTTTTTTTTAATTTAGCCCGTGTGTAAATATAACTCCAGGTCTATAAATAGGTGAAAACATGATATTTTTGGATTCAAATTAGGTTGTGATGGTGTGTAGTTCAATTTTGTTTCATCTTGATTCGGATTTGGGACTGGTGGAAGAGAAAAGTATGAAAATCACCTTGTTTCCTGTGTTTCCCTGTTTGGATGTGTATATATGGATATGTGTATGTGTTTGTTCGTCTTGTTTTGGGCATTACATATGTGTTTATCAATGAATCAGATCATGTGTTTGTCTTAAAGTACATGGCTGTTTTGAGTATATGAGAGCGATTTCCATCGCTTCTCTACACTATTGTTATCTTTACCATCTGAACTTTTTACTCTGTCTTGACTTTGTTGTTATGTTGTATTAGCGTTATATCTTTGTCAGGATTATCTACAAGGGTGTGGCGGTATAGAGATTAAGATATATGGGGGTTTTGAAACTCTATTTTTCTATTATTCCTAAAATCAGAACCTTGGTTGCTTTGTGTTTTCATGCTCTTTTGGATTTGGGACGAATAAAGTTTTGCAAGAAACTTTCTAGCCTGGCCATAATATGGTTATATCTCAAATCGGCTGTTTGTTTCCCTCTCTTATTTGTTTGACATTCATGTGAGAGTATGAGTATTCTCTAAGGTAGTAGTGACTCGAAAATGTCAGAGCTTTGTACAAGTTTTTATGCTTAATATGTTATGTCTATTAAGATGGTACTTTTACACAGTTAAGTGCACTTTTACGCAAATTTTTTTACATCTATAAAGCTTCCTCACTTTGTTTGATATTTGTAAAATTATCCTTGATATTTTGTATAGGTTTTAATCATTCATGAAATTGCCTTACATGTAAAATTGGTATATTGCAGAAACATTTCCTTCATCTCCTTGGTGTGGATTTCTTAAAGTTTTATTCTGTCTACGTATGTGTTCTTTGATAAGGGTCTAATATAATTTTGTTCTTTCTCTCGCAAACTAGATTGAAATCATTAGAAATCTGGTAGTTTAGAAATCATTAGAAATCTGATAGTTTACTTATTTATTACGCGCTCATACATTCGGAATACGGCATAACTGTTGAGTTGCAAGTAATGTATCACATGGGATAGTTGTACAGTGCCCCTTCGTCCCTCTGTTTCTTATAACTCAATTGAGAATAGCCCAGTTAAATCATGTTGCATGGTGATGGACTATCAACTTAATCATTTATTTGTACTGATGCTTAGTTAGTTTATGGCAAATTGTGCTTGACTTTCGAATTGTTCTAGTTTGAAGCCTTATTAAGTACCTGAATCTTGTGCATTTTTTTTTTGGATTTATCTTCAGTAATACCCTTGAACCATATTTCATTATTTCAGTCTGGTTCAAACTTCATAGAATTCAATTTCCTTATGTGTCGCTCAACTCCTTTGGTTACGAATTATACTTTGTTGTTCATTTACTTAATATAGATTTGATTTTTAATTCTTCTCTTTCCTTTGATGCATGTGACATGAATTCGAGTCCACTTGGATTCCATTTATCCTCGCATTTGAACTTCTTCGTGTCCGAGCCTCAACCAAGTCCCAAAAACGGATTGAGAGACAAAAATCAAGGCTGTAGATGCGTGTATACAGCATATATACACCAAATAAACAAAAACGTGGGAAAGAATAGTTGCTGTATACAGATGATATACACTAAAATAATGGCTTGAAATTCATGGGATTCAGGTCCAAAATCTGGGCAGCCCATAAAATGGGCCCAAAGGGCCCAATTCTAAATCTTCCTTTATTTCATATTCTTGTTTATTTGTATTTACTTGAACACCCTAACTAATTAATTTAGATACATCCCCTAAGTCATTACCATTTTATTTATCACGTATTTTAGTCGATTCGTGATTCCTCACCTAGTGTATTTCGTCTAAATGAATTAAATGGTTACTTTCGATTTTCCTCTTTAAAACTAAACTTGAAAGAAATCGTCAAGTATTTTATTGAACATGGCATTCATTATATTCATATAACTAAATAGTCTATTAGAATTAAAATAACTTCATTCAAACTCAAGAAACTAAATTTTCTTATAAATTTCAAGTTTTCATAATTAATAAAGGCTTTTTCAACACTCCTTTTGTTTTTTTTACATTTTTTCAAAGGTATTATCTTTATATAAAATAAAGACTTTGAAAACTTAGCCATTTTATTTAGTTACGCCACATTCTATCTTTTCAACCCTTATTCGAGTTTTCAGGTTTAAGTAAACGTGAGGTATACATATTCATTTTCTACCACATACGAGGTATATTATTTTCAATATTATTATAGTAATTATTTTTATCAATATTATCGTCCCTTATCATTGCCATTATTATTTATAATCCATTAGTACTATTAATTGTCATTATAACATTATTATTACTATTATTAGTGCCATTATTATTTACATTTCTTATCACTGTTTTAAGTAAAAATAAAAGGTTTTCCTAATATTTTCCTAAACTAAGTGTAAGGACTATCTTCAGATAAGCTCTGAGGGGTGCCTAACACCTTCCCCTCGAGTAACCAAAATCCTTACTCAGAATCTCTAAATATTCTCAAAAGACCAAAACATAATTTTCGGCTTAAAAAATGTTTTTTCCTAATTTTTCTAAAAAGTTAGGTGGCGGCTCTATAAAATAAATTTTCAAATCTCAAGAGTCATTAAACGCCACCATACGTCGTGTGCTATTTCAGAGTTTGGCCTAGTCCTCGACCGAATAAGAAGTATGAACTGGAAATAAATGAGCTGGTTTGATTATCTTGTCCACGATAACCCAAATAGTATCATGCTAATGAAGAGTATGAGGCAAACCCGTCACAAAGTCCATGTTCACTTCTTCCCACTTCCTTGTTGGATTACTGAACTCCTGCATGGACCCACTAGGCTACTGGTACTCAATGTTAACTTGCTGACATGTAGAGCATTTAGCTACAAACCCTACAATATCCCTCTTCTTCCCACTCCACCAATAGATTTCCCGCAAATCGTAGTACATCTTAGTAGCCCCTAGAAGAATAGAGTATCGCGCACCATGTGCTTCTACAAGAATTCATTGCCTCATGTAATCTACACCTGGCACACATAACCAACCATGAAAACGTAAGACACCATCTCCCCCTTGGGAGAAAACCTCCACCTTCTGTTCTCTGACTAATTATTTCAACTTCACTAGACTGGGATCTCTATCCTATTTTTCCTTTACCTTAGAAAATAGAGAGGATTCAGAACTATTCTGCACCCATACACTACCTTCTACTGAATCAACTAAGCGGATACCTAGTCAGGCAAGATGATGAACTTCCTAAACTAACTTCTTCTTACCATCCTCAACATGATAAATACTACCCATAGACAGTCTACTGAAAGCATCGGCCACTACATTGGCCTTGCTCGGGTGATAAAGAACACTCATGTCATAATCTTTTAATAACTCTAACCACCTTCTCTAATAAAAATTCAAATATTTATGAGAAAAGACATACTGTAGGATCTTGAGATCTGTGAACACATCTTCATGTACCCCATACAAATAGTGCCTCCAAATTTTTAAGGGAAACACTACAACTACTAACTCAAGATCATGAGTCGGATAATTCTTCTCATAGGATTTAAGTTGTGTAGAGGCGTAGGCTATGACCTTACCTCTCTGTATAAGGACACAACCCAAACCTACTCTTGATGCATCACAATACACAACAAACTCATTGAACCATCTGGTAGAGTCAAAACTGGGGCTAAGGTTAGTCAACGCTTCAACTCCTGAAAGCTTTTCTCGCATGAATCTGACCACTAAAACTAGACTTTCTTTTGAGTCAATCAAGACATGGGGGATGCAATAGACCAAAACCCTTTAACAAACTGACGGTAATAGCCAGCTAATCACAAGAAACTCCTGATATCTGATAGAGAGATGGGTCTAGGCCAATTTTTCACTGCCTCGGTCTTTTGAGGATCAACTCTAATACCATCATGGGAAATAATATGACCAAGGAATGCTACTGACCTTAGCCAACATTCACACTTACTGAATTTGGCAAAAAACTGATGAGTTCTGACTGTCTGAAGTATGACTCTGAGGTGATCTACGCGATAATTCTTTCTATGGAAATAGACAAGAATGTCATCGATGAAGACTAAAATGAACATATGCAAGTACTTCTTGAAAACACGATTCATTAAGTCCATGAAAGCTGTTGGGGAATTAGTAAGTCCAAAGGAAATGACTAGAAACATCAAGTGACCTTACCGGATTTGAGAAGCTATTTTCTAAATATCACATTCTCTGACTTTGAGCTGATGATATCCTGATTTGAGGTCTATCTTAGAAAAGTAACTAGTACCCTGAAGTTGGTCAAATAATTCATCGATTCAAGGAAGTGGATATCTATTCAAGATTATGTCTGTGTTCAACTAATGGTAGTCTATACACATTCTGAGAGAACCGTCCTTCTTGCGCATGAATAAGACTGGTGCACCATACAGGAAAACGCTGGGTCTAATGAATCCCTTATCTAGGAGATCCTTTAACTTCTCTTTAAACTCTCTGAGTTTTACTAGAGCCATTTTGTATGGAAGAATAGATATGGGTTTAGTATGTAGAAGAATATCTATTCCGAAGTTTATTTCCCTAACAGGAGGAACTCCAGGAACATCTTCGGGAAATACATCTGAGAATTCATTTACTACTGGAACTGACTCAAGAGTTGGAGTTTCTGAGTTAGATTCTTTCACTCATACAAAATAGTAGACAGATCCCTTGGATATCATTTTTCTCACTTTAAGTTATGAAATCAACTAACCCTTAAGCGTTGTGGTACTACCTTCTATTCAAGGAATGGTTTATTTGGAAACTAAAAATAAACTATTCTATTTCTATAAACAACTAAGGCATAACATGAATGGAGACAATCTATGCCGAGAATGACATCAAAATCTTCCATCTCTAGCTCTACAAGGTCTGCTGAAGTAATTTTCTGAGATATCATAACTGTATAGTTCCTGTAAACCCATCGGGCTATGACAGATTTACCCACTACGGAAGAAATTGAGAAAGGCTTTTCTAGGATTTCTGGACTGACTGTGAAGTTAACATCTATATAAGGAGTTACAAAAGATAAAGACGCTCCTAGATGTATCAAGACACTTAGCAATATTAAGATGATGATATCATAAAGGTCTTGACATCCCTATTTATGCTATTCTAAGGGATGCTCGTCTATTAAATTTCGACGACTATTTAGACAATTAAGCCACTCTTTACATATGAGAACCATCTATACGGAACCTTTACCAATAGATGGTTAAAGACTTATAAGGTTTCAGGGAAAATCCTGGAACAAATCAATGAGAAACTCTCCAAGTTCAAAATTTCTGAACAAGAGAAGAATGAACCCAGCACCAGTACCCAAAAGGAGAAAAACTCCTTTTCTAAACTTACCAGTGAACATTTTTCTACTAAGAAAAATTACTACAAACGACCCTCTCCTCCAGACGTTCAGTTTGAAGAAAATCTATTATTGGTTTCCTCAAACCACGATGGTAGAGGTATAACAGAATGGAATATTGATGGATTGGCTGAACACCAAATCTATAATAAGCTCCATGAAATGGGTATGTCCATCACGGCCTATAAAATCCGAGGAGCTTCTGACAAAGAAGTTGCCACCATGATCGTATCAGGATTCATCGGTATGATAAAACACTGGTGGGATAACTATTTTGCAGATGACGTTAAGAGCCTTATCTATGAGGCCACGACTATGGAAACAGTCGTTGTCAAAAATGAAAATGGTCAAGAAATCATTCAACAAGTTACGAAAGAGAACGCCTGTGCCACCCTTCTCTATCATATAGCTAGACACTTTATAGGAGAACCCAAGTTATTTCAAGATAGAAGTCTAGAAATCCTTAACAACCTCACCTGTAAAGACTTAGCAAACTTGAAATGGAAGATCTTGAATGTTTATGGAAGGCATGTTTATGCAAGATCTTCCAGTATTGTCTAGAGCATGGGAAAAATATTTTTATATAAGATGCTTATAACATTAATCTTTTAATGATGTAACTTCTAAATAAATTATTTTAATGAATGTTGTCCTATAAAGGGGTTTAGGTTAGTATGGGGTGTTCCATTTCTCGAAGTGTTTGAAGTGTCCGATTAATATCCGGTTTCAGACGTTGGTCAGCCTGAAAGTGTGGTCTCAGCTAAGGTAAACGTTCGACCCTGTTGGTGGTCCCGTCGCTAAGATGACACTAAGAGAAAACTAATGTAATATCCATTAAAACTTGCTAGATCCCATAGGACATATATGCATTGATCTAATTTATTATAGGTTAAGTCATTAATTGTTATTGTTGTGTGCTATCTTATGTATTGATATATGTTTCCCTGTTAGTCTCTAGACAGTATTTTTATAAAATGGATTCACAAACCCATATTAAAAATACTATTAACTTATCTTCCCAAGCAACTCAGATTGCTAATATTGAAAATAATCTTCAAAACTGGAGTATTCCAGAAGAATCGTTTAAGACTATTTATCAACTTGGTAAATTTAGTTTTATTAAAAATCATAATATCAAGACCTCTGAGTCTACTGTCGCTATTAATAATTCTTTAGAAATTATTCAATTATTAAATAAGCATGACATAAACCGATTTAAAAATCAGTCTAATTATCTTCATGTTGGACTAGTTCAAGTAGCTATTAAGCCACTCTTTAGACAAGGTCTTGACATCCCTGTCTGTGCTATTCTAAGGGATGCTCGTCTATTAAAATTTGACGACTCTCTTAGGAGTAATACAATGTAACCTAGCTGACGGCCTGGTATACTTTAATTGTTACCCAAATTTCTCAGTAGATATCAATGATCCTACTATCATGGATGTTTTAACACTAAATGTTAAGACAAAGAACATGAATAGTAAGGATAATACTAGAGAAATAGCAATAATATACAGAGTATATTATCGGCTTATGGGTACAACTCTAGCCCCTAAAGCTAGAATAACAAGCCCTAGAGGTGTTACTACTCTCATGGAAGCAAACAGAGATATGAGCAACATATTTGATCCTAAGGCTCTTGTTTGGAATGATATTCTCATCAAAATGATTGACACTTCGATGCCATCACTCAACCTCTCCCAACCTACCCCGAAAAATCACAGATCGAATGGGTTATACAATACCCTGATAGATCTATTGATTTGAAATTCATTGGTTTTGAAACCTCCAGATCATCTTCGTTTAGAGGATCGGTCTCGCACAGACCTTCTACCTCAAAAAATCTCGGGGGAGAAGAAAATGAAAATAATAATGACAAGGGAAAATTAGAGGAGTTGACTTCTCTGGTCCTATTCCCAAAGTATATTATCAACAACATACTAGGATTCACGAATCCCCAAAACCCAAAAACCTCTATGATCAAGGTAGTCCTACAGCCTCAGACATGGAACCCCCTCCTAATCTATCCCGATAAAAGATTAGGACTGACCCAGGGTTAGTCGTCATCAAATCTAATGACGAATATACCTCAGACCTCAAAGCTCTTGAAATACTATGGTACCTTCCTAAAGATGCTTTGAAGAGAAAATGGTACACTAGTACCTATTCTAAAGATCAGCAAAAGGAGTTTGGCAGACTCTAGATAGATGATATTAAAAGACTTCGATGCGACATCGAGTTCTTCAGATGGTTTGAATTCACTGGAAGAATGGAAAACCAAAATGAATCCCTCCAAGTTATCATTAATAAATTGTATACGCAGAGTAACAAAGTAATTGAATCTGTTACTCCTCCCCTTGAAGGAATAAAAATTCCTCATTCTAATGAAATCCTAAATGTTTCGCCTTTCAAGAAAAAGCATGATAGACCCCTATAATCCCCTGTCAACAGAGACCTAGATAGAATAGTTGAACAAAACAACTATACTAACCAGGTCCTTCATACCATCTCCTAGCAAATAGGAGATACTAAGAGCTCAAAACTTCCTTTTAGCTCGCTCACTCCTGAAAAAAGTACTCAAGGCCCTAATCTCACTACCAACCCTATCTTCAAAATTCTTGAGTTCCAAAAGGAGAAATTCCCTACTCTCAGCGATGATTTTAAGGTTTTAGGGAAAATCCTGGAACAAATCAATGAGAAACTCTCCAAGTTTAAAATTTCTGAACAGGAGAAGAATGAACCCAGCACCAGTACCCAAAAGGAGAAAAACTCCCTTTCCAAACTTACTAGTGAATGTTTTTCTACTAAGAAAAATTACTACAAATGACCCTCTCCTCTAGATGTCCAGTTTGAAGAAAATCTATTTTTGGTTTCCTCAAACCACGATGGTAGAGGTATAACAGAATAAAATGTTGATGGATTGGCTGAACACCAAATCTATAATAAGCTCCATGAAATGGGTATGGCCATCACAACCTATAAAATCCGAGGAGCTTCTGACAAAGAAGCTGCCACCATGATCATATCAGGATTCACCGATATGATAAAACACTGGTGGGACAACTATTTCGTAGATGACGTTAAGAGCCTTATCTATGAGGCCACATCCATGGAAACAACCGTCGTAAAAAACGAAAATGGTCAAGAAAGCATTCAACAAGTTACGAAAGAGGATACCTATGCCACCCTTCTCTATCATATAGCTAGACACTTTATAGGAGAACCCAAGCTATTTAATGATAGAAGTCTAGAAATCCTTAACAATCTCACCTGCAAAGACTTAGTAGACTTTAGGTGGTATAAGGATACCTTCTTAGTCAAGGTTATGATTCGACCTGACTGCAACAAAGACTTCTGGAAAGAACGTTTCATTAGTGGTCTTCCTCCCCTTTTCGCAGATAAGGTTAGAACTAAAATTAAGGATAGATTCGAGGGGCAAATCCCCTACGAAATCCTAACTTATGGTGACTTGACAATTTTCATTACCACTGTAGGGATTGACCTCTGCACAAACCTTAAACTTAAGAAACAACTTAAGAAGGATAGTTCTTCCAAATACGGATTAGGAACCTTTTGTCAACACTTCGGTTTTACAAACTTATCCCCCCAGTCTAGTAGAAAACATAGGAAAAAATCCTATAGGACTCCTAAGAAGTCTAAACCTCGAAAAGAATCCTCTAAAAAGGATTCTAATTCTCACAAAACTAGTAGAAAATCTAGGAGAAAATCCTCCAAGAAGGATTCTTGTTGGACTTGTGGGAAAACTGGTCATAGAGCCAAAGATTATCGATCTAGCAAAAATAGCAAGATCAACCAATTAGGTCTCTCTGAAGAAACCAAAGAAAGACTTTTTTCTATAATGGAAGACTCTTCAGACTTTTCTGACTCTTCCGTCTCTTCTAGTGAGGATTATAGCGATGAAGATTTTATCAACGCCGCCTATGAATCCGATCAATCCTAGTCTGGCCAAGACTGTGCCTGCAATGGTACCTTTTGTACCTGCACAAAGAGTTCCATTAATGTCATATCCAGAAATCCTAAAGAAATCCTGTTCGACATTATAGAACATATCCAAGATGATGAGGCTAGAAAAAATTATCTTCTAGAACTCAAAAGACTTATGCTTTCTCAAGAAGAAAAGCCCCCCAAACCTATAATTCAACCATTTAGCATGAAACAGGTCATGTTTCGATTTGATAAACCTACAGAACCCTCTATATCTGATTTTAAGGGGGAAATATCCACACTTAAAGAGGAAATCAGAGATCTAAAGATCAGACTCGATCGAGCCGAACTTAACATTCTTACAGAACAAGTTCTAAAGAACGTGTTTTCTTCAAAGAATGTATCTCCACCAGAGTCTCCTAAAACCTCCCCGATAATCACTGACCTTATCCAAAGTAATCATCTCAAAGAGCCAGGTTCCTTCCCCGGCTCTGATTCTCCCTCTACTTCTGGAGCAGCTATTACTGCCATAAAGGCTTACAGCGAACACATTGCAGTAAAAATTATCATAAACAAAGACTTTGTTCTAAATAGAGTCGCCCTTTTTGATACTGGAGCCGATAACAATTACATCATCAAGGGATTAGTACCCACCAAGTATCTACACAAAAGCACTTCTCGTCTATACTCCGTTACGGGAGAAAAGATGAAAATTGATTATAAGCTTTCTAAGGCTCATATCTGTAATAATGGTATTTGTCTTATTAATGATTTTATCATTACTGAAGGTATAACTGAAGACATCATTCTAGGAATACCTTTCATAAATCAAATTCACCCTTACATTAGTGATTTTGATGGAATTCATACGACGATTTTAAATCAAAACATGTTCTTCCCCTTATTAAGGCCCCTCTCTCAAGAAGAAGGTAACCTTATTAAAGAAAGGACTGCTTTTAAAATTAACAGACATTCTTTCCACATTTGTTTTCTTAAACAAGAAATTCAAATAAAGAAAATTGAAAAAAAATTAAAAACCCCAGAGATGGTAAGTAAAATCGCCAATCTTCAGAAGAATTTCGAATATGAAATTTGTTCCGAACTTCCTAATTCTTTTTGGGAATGAAAAACACATTCTATAGAACTTCCTTACATTACTGGTTTCCACAAATAGGCCATCCCTACTAAAGCTAGGCCCATTCAAATGAACCAAGAAATGATGGAAGTTTGCAAAGGAGAGATAAACCATTTATTAAAAAATAGAATTATCAGACCCTCAAATTCTCCATGGAGCTGTTTTGCCTTTTATGTAAATAACAGTGCAGAAAAGAAACGAGGAACTCCCAGGCTGGTAATAAATTACAAGCCTCTAAATGCAGTTCTGAAATGGATTAGGCATCGATTCCTAACAAAAGGGATCTTTTAAAAAGAACTTGTAAAACTAATCTTTACAGTAAGTTTGATATGAAGTCCAGTTTCTGGAAAATTCAAATTGCTGAAAAGGATAAATTCAAGACTGCTTTCAATATCCCTTGTGGACATTATGAATAGAATGTCTTACCTTTTGGCCTCAATAATGCCCCATCCGAATTCCAAAACATCATAAATAATATCTTCAATCCTTATAGTTATATGTCGATTGTTTATATTGATGATGTGCTTATTTTCTCAGAGAACATTGACTTGCATTTCAAAAATCTTAATACTTTCTTTAAGATTGTTAAGACTAATGGACTAGTCATCAGTGCAAAGAAAATGAAGCTTTTTCAGACTTCTATTAGAGTTTTAGGACATGATCTTTATCAGGGTAGTTATAAACCTATTTGTAGAGCCATAGAGTTCTCCTCAAATTCCCCAATGAAATTAGCGACAAAACCCAACTTCAAAGGTTTTTAGAAAGTCTTAATTATGTAGCAGACTTCATCCCAAACATTAGGCAGGTCTGTGAACCTCTTTACAAAAGACTTAAAAAGAGCCCTATTCCTTGGAGCTCTGAGCAAACTAATGCCGTCATTAAGGTAAAGGATTTGGTCAAAAACCTCCCTTGCTTAGGAATTCCTAACCCTGAAGCCTTTATGATGGTTGAAACTGATGCTTCAGATATTGGGTATGGAGGTATCTTGAAGCAAAAGGTTGATACTAATTCTTTTGAATAATTAGTCAGATTCACCTCGAGAATATAGAACTCCTCTCAAAGAAACTATACCACTGTTAAAAAGGAAATTTTATCTATAGTGCTATGTATCAAATTTTAACTACGAGTAGATTGCAAATCTGCTAAAGAGATTTTACAAAAGGATGTTAAAAATCTAGTTTCAAAACAGATATTCGCTAGATGGCAAGCTCTCCTATCTAGCTTTGATTTTCAAATTGAATTTATCAAAGGAGAAAATAATTCCCTTCCCGATTTTCTAATAAGAGAATTTTTACAGGGAAGAAATGAGACCTACTACACATTGCAAGATCCCAGTAGGAAGCAAACAATACCTAACCAAAATGGCTAGACCATTTGATCCTCCATCAGCCTCACTAAACCCATTGAGGCCAACAGTACCCTAGAGGCCTACATTGAAATTAGAACTCCAGTTGCCGTCCCAGAACAAATACACAGCTTTGGCAGAATTTCCAAAGCTCCCTCCACCAATGCCAACTAAATTGGTTGATTTGAAGACATGTAAGACTTTCAATAAAGGACAATCATTGAGTTCATCGGTTCAATCAAAGAAAAGTTACGCTATGAAGTCTCTTGAAACCTTCGCCCAAGTTGTAAACCCCTCAGCAGCCAAAACAACAACAAATCTTGTAATCAAAGAAGAATTCAAATTCATTATTACTCAGGTAATGCCAATCATTGCGTTGGACAAGGAATACGAAGGATATCCATTAGATCAGCTAATCAAGCTGGTCTACAATGATAAGAACTTCATGGATACTGAAAATCCCCTCAAAACGAGAAGATACTATGAAGCTATCCTCGTAGACACGACCTCTATTAAAGTCGAGCATTCTATAAATGAATGGAATCCAGAGTATATTGATTACTCTAGGTTCACTATTAAGAGGGTTTTGACCCCTTTCAATTGGTTCGCAGATCACCTGCATACCCCGTTTGCATTATCTATGCCACACAAGCCGCATAATTACAATTGGTATGATTATAAAACAGCGTGGTTTAATTTCTTATATGATAGACCAGGACAAACCTGGTTTATTAAGTATTGCCTAACAATGGTAGAAGCCATTATTCTTAGATGGTTCTATGAATGGTGGATTTACTTCGGAGGAATCAAAAAGATTCTTCCCCTACAATTCATTAACAGATTCAATGATTTCTGCTCAAAAGAAGGGTGTGTAACCCTCCCAGAGCACATTCAAATGTGCAAGTTCTTTATCAAGAAGTGTGTTCCGTACATCATCTCCTGGAACTTTGCCAAAGGAGAACAAGATCGTATTAAATATTTATCCAAAGAGATTAAAGTCAAAGGCTGGACTCCCAAGCCAGTAGCACCAAAAACACCAGATAAGGGGAAAATAGTTTCCCCCTTTTCACCTTCAATTAATGCTTCTCTAAGTAAGAAGACACTCAAAGAAAAATTAAAGAAGGCTTTACATGATATGGAAAGCCAAGAAACGACTGAAGAAGAAGTGTTACAACTTCTTGAAGAGGCTTCCTCCACAGGAAACAGTGACAACAATGGAGATATGCTAAATCCTAAGGGAATAGCTATGGCCTACATGGACCTCTATTAAGAATAGGGAAATGACCTTTCAGTAAAGATAGAGGTTCAAAGAACTGGAATTATCTTTTTTGAAAAGACACTCTACTATTCCTATAGGAATCTTTAGGACCACAGATTTTATAAAGTAAAAGCATTCTACAGCCTGTAAAGGACAAAACAATAAGCTTTTTCAAAAAGCCAAAGCACACTCAGCAGCCTGGTGCAAAAGGACTGTCGGCCGCTAAGAATTCATCTTAGCCTTACACTTGTACACTCTAGATGTATTCCATTCTTTACTCTTGTCTATTTAAAGACTTATTGTAATCTTAGAGAAGGCATCAGAAAATATCCCACAGAGATATCTTCTTCTTGCTCATTCTCTCTCTCTCTCTTGTAATATTTTCAATAATGTTTTCCCTTTAAATAAACTTTGTAAGTTTCCTTTAAATACTCTTATTTTGAATTTCTTCTTAGTTCTTTCGCTATATATTTCTTGGTCCTATCTTTTTACAAGTTTTGTACTTCAGTCAGCATGATGCCTATGTATGATGCACATCTCAGTTCCATGAATAAAGCTTATGTTCACACGTATTCCATAGAATTGTGCGCGCTCTCAGTTCCCATCATAGGGTGTTCAGTTCTAGTTCACTAAGTGTTATGAATCATGTCTCACGAATTCAGAAATTTCAAACTCGGGTCATGCAGCTCATTACCTAAGGTTTGAGCCATAGGTAAGGTAGGTATGTGCTAATATTTATCTGGCTTACTCTCATTTTTAAGAAAAAAATTGGAGTTAGTGGCTTTTTTGTGTTTGTTTTTAATTTTATTCTGCGTTGGTTCTTGTGTGCTTTACTGTCCATTTTGATGTGTGTATGTAATGTTGTGTTTTTAATCTAATTTTTCTGTTTAGTTTTGATCTTTGATGATTTTGAATTGAAATGGTTAAAGGGTTTTGCAAAGTTTGGTAATTGATGGATTATTTAAGCTATTTTTCTTTTCTAGTTAAGTTTTATGCTAGGTTATAATATTTTCTAATTGTGATCTTGTTGTTTTCTTTATCTATTTGAATGTTTACTTAGGTTTAAATGACTGCTTAATTCCAATTGTCCAGTTTTCTTTTTCCTGAATGTTAACTTGGTTTTAATAATTTTTTAATTTCCATTATATTGTTTTTCTTATCGGATTGACTTATAACTCAGGTTAATATAATTCTATCATTGCTTTAAGAAATTGTAAAATAGAAATTTCATCTTATCCTTCACTAATCCATGTCAGTATTCTGCAGATATTTACTACAATTGTCTTCTTCTCTTCATTGAACAAGATGTCAGTGATGCCTCATCAGATTCAGGTATAAATTGTAATCAGGGAATAGAGTAAAGTTTCTGATACATCTTATATGGGATTCTAAGTAGTTTAATTGGTTGGTTACTAACTTCCAACTTGTTGGTGAGCGTTCTACTACCTAACTTGTAATCTACTCCACCATATCATCTTCCCCTACCCCCATTCTTTTTATAAAAGTACATCCAAATATTTGAATAAAAGATGAGTTTTCTCCTAATCGAACACCCCCTACTTCTTCTATTTTCATACTTTAAATATATATTTCTTTTCTCTCTTCGCCTAAATAGTTGAACATGAATGAATCAAAAATACAGGAATACAATGGACATAAGGGTATCTGGATGTATGAATGCATCTGTTGTAAAAAGAGCTTCTTCTCAAGCCAGGCCATAGCAGGCCATACTAGGCGTCACTTCAAAGATGGGTGGGTTAAAGGAACCCCACAAAACAAAAAGTTTGTAAACCATTCTAATTATCAGCAACAACTAGGTTCTGCTAATGCCTCATCAATTTCCAATCAACAACTTATTTCTGCAACATCTGAAAATGACTCCTCAAATGCTCATCATTTGCCAAAAGCGGGTGTGCAGATTTTTGGAAGCTTGGAGGCTCGTCCTTTGCCTCAAGCTTCATCTAGAAGACGACCACGAACCCCTGCGCATCCTTTCAGGGTTCGTGATCTGATGGTACTAGATAGGATTAAGGATCGTCTTACCGGAAAGAAGGAAAAAGCTATTTCATGTATTTTTGCTAGTGCTATGGATCAGGTTCTTGCACTTTTTTTTATCTTTTTACATCATGACTAAAATGATTTTTGTTTTTCTCTTTCTTTTGTTTCAATCTTTTGTTTATATGGATATGTTCTATGATCGAATTCGTAAGTCGTGGCAATATGAAGGACTAGGGACTATATTAAATCCCACTTTTAAATGAGATAAGTGATACAAAGATTTTGGAATAAAAATAACATTGATTTTAGCTAATCTGATCAAATTTTTGAATAAAAATAACATTGATTTTACCTAATCTTCAGATCAAATACGAGATAGGTTTAATCACAAAATGTTCATTGGGAAAACCCAATTAATTCTTTGAACCAAATGATCCCTTAAAGAATTTCTTTTTATAGCTTACTCTGGTGAATGGCCACCCTCTTTATGAATTTTAGTTAATTTCCTCCATGAATCATATTATCAGTTTACATGTAGCATTCAAATGAATTAATTTGTGATTAGCTTTTTAACCTTCAGTAACAACAACATTTTTGGTCCCTATTTATGGGGTCAAATAAATATGTTCTAAGAAGAAAGATTGGAATATTAATTTCATCGAGGCAAACTACAAAATCTAATGCTTCAGGAGCAGAATCTGTCACGACCCGAGCCTAGGCCCTAGCCGTGACGAGCATCCCGAACCATGAAGGCCCGGAACACCCATTCTCTATCTGGTTATCATGCTCAACATTCATAATCATAATAAAATGCAGAATTGAAACTGAGTACGAAAAACATGGTCAAGTTCTGCAACATTTCTGAATAATACTATCTGACATCAGTCTGCGAAATCTCTACTAAGAACATAAACATTTGTCTGAAAAGAAACTGGGACAAGGCCCCCAGTAAACCAAAAACATAATAAATAAGATAATGTCTGACATAATTAGGCCTTCCGAATAATAGAAGGCTCACCACTGTGAGTTCAAGTATGCAAATCCGAGAATGTCTACTGAGTAGCTGGACCCCTAGACTGTGCCTCAGAACCTGGAAGGAGGGGGGGTCAGCACAAAAGTACTGGCACGCGAAGCAATCCAAAAAATAGTATAATGGAACATACATACATATATATATATATACATATTATGTGAAAGCAATTTTTCATCAAGACATCATGTATAAAACTGTTTCTGAAAAATACATGGGCACTTTCTGAAAACATGTAACCTGTTTGTTCATTTCAAATCATGATCTGTGTTTTACTTCTAAGTTAGGAGGTATTCCCCTACAAGTCTGATATTCCACGGTCTGTATGGAATCCGCCATTGACTCGGCGGGGAAGCCCCCAACCCAAGTGTGCCGCAAGGGTTTGAGTGTCTGAGTCTGATACGCCACAGGACATTTAAGTCAGCTCATAATAGTATACTCGGGTCGGCAAACCACGGTTTTAGGCAATGAGTCTCTTGAACTCAAGCCCTCTTCGGGGAACCACCTAACATCTCCGTATGCCCATTTTTAACCTTTTCTGTACATGCAACATTCTGAATGTCTAAAATCATGAAAGTCTGAAATGTCTGTTAGTCTAAGTCTGATATGGCATTAGTCTGAGTTGGTATCATCATACCAAGACTTTCAAGTCATGATTTTTCTGATCCATAATGTATTAAGCAAGAGCTTTCATTCAAAACATAGTTTAGACCACCAAAACATGTAACTGATGTAAAGGATTTCATATTTTGAAACTTAAAGTTCAATTCATGCAGAAATTTCATCAAACACTTGGTGGTCAAATGACTTTAGCAAGTTCATGTATTCAAAATTGAAACACATTCATTCATATATGTATATAAACTGTCAAATCGCTTTGGAGATGGTCAAAAGACCAAAACAATGATGTTAAAACATCTTATACATAATTATATATACATAATTTAAAACCCCATTCTAAAACATGATTTTTCTATGCCCATGAGAATTTAGGAAAACCCCCGTACCTTGTTCTCCACGAATTTTGGGTTTCTATAGAAGCCTACGTCGAGAGGATTTCAAATTTGTAATTTGTTTCACGAACCCGCAGTTGAATCTTGAGTTGCTTGGGTTTTAATGTTGAAACCCTAGGGAGAGTTCTTGAGCAATTTTGGGAAAAGTATGTGTATTATGGTGTTTGAGGGATTAAATCCCGTGTTGGTGGTATATATAGGGGTGGAGGATTACCAAAATACCCCTAAGGAACAATTAAGGTCAAATCTGTCCCTCAGTTGACAGTTTGGTAGACTGGAGTAAATCGATTATAACTTTTTAATCATATACTAAAATTTGATGAAACAAACTTCAATTGAAAGAGGACTCGAAGATATTTTGTTTGATATATTATAGCTCGCACATTTCATTATATGCAGGGAGTTATGATCATTTGAAATTGACCCTGAAATGCTGAAAACTGGGCAATAGTCTATGCGTTTTGCTACTGTTTTTTAAATCCAAACGCAGCCTTATGTGTTCCGAAATATTCCGAAACTTATCCGAGATTTACTATGAGATTTCCCAATCATAACGCAACTTGAAAATCTAAAAGAGGATGTTGGGAAGGTTGAAAAGTTGTATCCCGAAGGTTGCTAGCTAAGAATGAGTCTAAGTCAGTTCAACACTTTGGAAAAATTTAAAACTTAAGTCTAAAGCTCAGAAATTACAGACTAATACATGCATGACTTTTACGGGGCGTTACATTATCCCCCCCTTGGGATCATTCATCCCCAGATGATGACGCGGGAATAGTCACGCACGATTTCCAGCAGATTCATACATAGAAGGAAACATAAAGCAAGAATTTTACCTTCCAATTCGTTATTTGCTTGTTCAAATAGGCTTGGGTATCTCACTTTCATGTCATGCTTCGACTCCCAAGTTTCTTCTTCAACTTTCTGATTTCGCCATAACACTTTAACTGAGACTATCTCTTTACTCCTCAATTTTCTCACTTGTCGATCTAGGATTTCCACGGGCTCTTTCTCGTAAGACAAGGAATCGCCCACCTTGATCTCATCAATGGGCACCACCAAAGAGTGATCTCAGATGCACTTCTTCAACATGGATATGTGGAATACAGGATGAATAGAACCCAAACTTGCAGGCAATTCTAATTCATATGCAACTCCACCTATTCTTCTTACAATCTGATACGGGCCTATATAACGAGGACTTAGCTTACCCCTCTTCCCGAAACGCATAACTCCCTTCATGGGAGGAACTTTGAGGAAAACCCAATCTCTAATGTCAAAATCTAACTCTCTTCTTCTGACGTCAGCATAGGATTTCTGACGACTCTGAGCTGTCTTAAGTCGTTCCCTAATGAGTTTCACATCCTCCATTGCCTGATGAACAAGATCAGGCCCATACATCTGCATCTCACCTACTTCATACCAGCCTATTTGAGACCTACATCTCCTACCATACAATGCCTCAAAAGGTGCCATCTTAATACTAGAGTGGAAACTGTTGTTATAGGAAAACTCTATTAGTGGCAAGTGATCAACCCAACAACCATTAAAGTCAATCACACAAGCCCTCAACATGTCCTCTAGGGTCTGGATGGTGCGTTCAGCTTGCCCATCAGTCTGAGGGTGGAATGTTGTACTTAAGTTCACCTGGGTACCTAAACCTTTTTGAAACGATCTCCAAAACTGAGAAGAAAACTGCGTACCTCGATCGGATATAATGGAGACAGGCGCTCCATGCAAACGGACAATTTCTTCAATGAACAACTTAGCATAATCTTCCCCCGAATAGTTAGTCCTGACAGGCAGAAAGTGAGCTGACTTGGTCAGCCTATCTACAATCACCCATACAGAGTCATACTGATTTCGGGACTTCGGAAGTCCTGTAGTAAAGTCCATATTGATCATTTCCCATTTCCACAAGGGCAACGCTATTTCTTGGGAAGTACCTCCTAGCCTCAAATGTTCTACTTTCACTTTTTGGCATTTCAAGCACTTAGAAACAAAGTTAGCCACATCTCGCTTCATATTATTCCACCAAAACATAGATTTCAAATCATGGTACATCTTAGTAGAACCAGGATGAACAACATACCTCGAGGTGTGAGCTTCATCAAGAATTCTTTCTCGAAGCCCATCGACATTCGGAACACATAATCTACCCTGAAACCTCAGAATTCCATCACCACCAATTTCAAAAGACATTACCTTCTGTTGACCCACATCTTTCTTGATTTGCATCAAGATGGAATCTTCAACTTGCTTCTCCTTTACTTCAGCACAAAGGGATGACTTAGCTAACTCATGAACAATCACCCCTCCATCTTCGAAATCTAACAGTCGCACTCTCAGATTCGCAAGGCGGTGAATATCCTTCACCATCTCTTTCTTTTATTCTTCTACATGAGAAAGGCTGCCCATAGACAACCTACTGAGGGCGTCGGCTACAACATTCGCCTTGCCCGGATGGTAATGCAGGCTCATATCATAGACTTTTAGAAGTTCCAACCACCGCCTCTGCCTGAGATTCAATTCTTTCTTGGAGAAAACATACTGCAGACTCTTGTGATCAGTGAAGATATCAACATGAACACCGTACAAGTAGTGCCGCCAAATCTTATGGGAAAACACCATAACCGCTAACTCCAAATCATGAGTAGGGTAGTTCCGCTCGTGCACCTTTAACTGCCTAGATGCATAAGCTACCACCTTACCATGTTTCATCAAAACACAGCCAAGTCCCACACGGGACGCATCACAGTAAACCACAAAACCATCAACACCCTCGGGAAGAGTCAAAACAGGTGCAGTGGTTAGTCTGTCTTTCAACATCTCAAAACTATTTTCACATAAATCAGACCACACAAACTTTACCTTTTTCTGAGTCAATTTAGTGAGTGGGGCCTATATGGATGAAAAACTCTCTACGAACCTTCTGTAATAACCTGCCAAACCCAAGAAGCTCTGAATATCGGTTGGAGTCGTGGGTCTGGGCCATTTTCTCACTGCCTCAACTTTTTGGGGGTCCACTCTAATCCCGTCACTGGACACAATATTCCCTAAGAAGGCAATAACATCTAACCAGAACTCACACTTGGAAAATTTGGCATACAACTGATGATCCTTAAGGGTCTGAAGAATGATTCGGAGGTGATCGGCATGATCCTCCTTACTCTTAGAATAAATCAGAATATCATCAATAAATACAATGACAAACGAGTCAAGAAACTGACAGAAAACTCTGTTCATAAGATCCATGAAGGCTGGAGGGGCATTAGTTAACCCGAAGGACATGACAAGAAACTCATAGTGACCATATCGAGTTCGGAAAGCTGTTTTGGGAATGTCTGACTCCCTAACTTTCAATTGATGATAGCCCGAACGAAGGTCTATTTTTGAAAAACATCTAGCACCCTGAAGCTGGTCAAAAAGATCATCAATCCTAGGAAGAGGATATTTGTTTTTAATTGTTACCTTATTCAACTGACGGTAATCTATTCACATACGAAGGGAACCGTCTTTATTACGCACGAAAAGTACAGGTGCACCCCAAGGAGATACACTGGGGCGTATAAATCCCTTATCTAGGAGGTCTGCTAGCTGCTCTTTTATCTCTTTTAGCTCTGCGGGAGCCATTCTATATGGCGGAATAGAAATGGGACGGGTATCTGGAATCACATCAATACCAAACTCTATCTCCCTATCAGGGGGTATCCCTGGGAGATCTTCGGGAAAGGCTTCAAGAAATTCATTCACCACAGGGACAGACTGAAGAGGAGGATTTTCAACTTTAGAGTCCTTGACTCAAATAAGGTGATACAAGAAACCCTTAGAAATGAGTTTTCGGGCTCTGAGATAAGATATAAAGTGCCCTTTGGGTGCTAAAGAATGTCCCTCCCATTCTATCATTGGTTCATTCGATAAAGAAAAGGTAACTCTACGGGTCCTACAATCCAATATGACATAGCATGAATGGAGCCAATCCATCCCTAAGATAGCTTCAAATGCAACCATGTCTAACTCTATAAGGTCTGCCACCGTATCCCGACTACCAATAGTCACTACACAACCCCTATATACCCTTCTAGCAATAACAGAATCCCCCATTGGGGTAGAAACAGAAAAGGGTTCAGAAATCACACTGGGCTCAAACCCAAAACCAACAGACACATAAGGGGTCACATAGGATAAGGTAGATCCGGGATCAAGTAGCACACAGACATCACGGGAAAAGATTTGTAACGTACCGGTAACAACATCTGGGGAAGCTTCCGCCTCCTGGCGGTTGGTCAAGGCATATAACCGGTTGCGACTGTTCCCGGCAGCTGATGTGGCGCTTTTCTGAGATGGGGGTGACGCTGTGGACTTGCTTTGAAACTTTGCACCACTAGCACTCCTCCTAGCAGATGGACAGTCCCTCTGAAAGTGGCCTGACTGACCACATGAATAACATACAAGTGTGCCCAACTGACATTTCCCCAGATGATTCCTACCACAATTTTCACATCGCGGGTAAGTGTGATGCTGCTGAGCCACACTACCCTGCGACTGAGTATCTGGTGCTCTAGATCCATGAGGAGTCTAAAAGCTCTGAGTATGTCTGTCTGCAAGAGGTCTAGGCGCTGTCTGCTGACTGTGTATTATTCCAAAACCTATTCTTCTTCGACCACCTATTTCCCAAATTACCACTCTGCGGCTGACTCTGGTGCTGGTCCACAGATTTGACTCTCTTGGCCTGTCTGTCTTTCTCTCTAGATTCAGCGATCTTTCTCTTCTTCTCTTCCACCTGCTGCATGTGGACTGTCAGTCTAGCAAAGTCTAACTCCCTATTCAACATTGCCCCCTGGCACTCAAGTACCAGGTTATCGGCAAGGCCGGATGCAAATTTCCTCATCCGGGCTCTCATATTGCTAGTCAATTCTGGTGCATAGCGGGCTAGTTGATTAAACTTCAGAGTGTACTCCTGTACACTCATACTGCCCTGCTTCAGATTCATGAACTCTTCTGCTTTGGCCTCCCTTAACTCCAGAGGAAAGAATCTATCAAGGAAAGCTTCTACAAACTCACCCCAAACTGTAGGATCATCACTCTCACCTTTTACATCTTCCCAGTCTACATACCACTGATTTGCAACATCCTTAAGATGATAAGTTGCCAATTCCACTCCTTCAATCTCATCTATATGCATTACCTTAAAGATCTTCTCCATTTTATCAACGAACTCCTGTGGATCTTCCTCCACCTTTGTACCAGTGAACTTAGGTGGATTCATCTTCATGAAATGCCTGACTCTAGTAGCCTCAGACGTAACGGATGCAGAAACAACATATTCCGATCGTTGAGCCTGGTTAACTACCAGCTGTGTCAGCATATGGATAGACCGTCTGAACTCTGAATTTGAGATATCTCTCTGAGCAGTTGGGGGACGGTTGACATTAGTCCACTGAGCCCAAGGTGTAATGGTTGAGACTGGAGGGACTCCCGGTGTAGGGAAAGGTTCTGGCGTGGAAGCTCTATTATAGGTCCGCATCCCATGGGTGGGACGGACCTCATCTGCCTAAGCACTCTGATCGATGTTGCGACGGGGAGGCATAGTCGTGTTTTCTGAAATACAAGAGATCATTAATTAGGGGACAGTTTAGACTCTAAAGCACGAACTAAATCACAAAATAAGGGAAACATTCCTAAACGCCTAGTAGCCTCCTGTTTATAAGTGTGGCGCGCTACACACCCATAAACAGAACTCTGCTCGACGTGATTTCGCAGATACCCAGGGACCATGAACCGTGCTCTGATACCAAGTTTGTCATGACCCGAGCCTAGGCCCTAGCCGTGACGAGCATCCCAAACCATGAAGGCCCGAAACACCCATTCTCTATCTGGTTATCATGCACAACATTCATAATCATAATAAAATGCGGAATTGAAACTGAGTACGGAAAACATGGTCAAGTTCTGCAATATTTCTGAATAATACTATCTGACATCAGTCTACGAAATCTCAACTAAGAACATAAACATCTGTCAGAAAAGAAACTGGGACAAGGCCCCCAGTAAACCAAAAACATAATAAATAAGACAATGTCTGACATAATTAGGCCTTCCGAATAATAGAAGGCTCACCACTGTGAGATCAAGTCTGCAAATCCGAGAATGTCTACTGAGTAGCTGGACCCCTAGACTGTGCCTCAGAACCTGGAAGGAGGGGGGGTCAGCAAAAAAGTACTGGCACGCGAAGCAATCCAAAAAATAGTATAATGGAACATACATATATATATATATATACATATTAAGTGAAAGCAATTTTTCATCAAGACATCATGTATAAAACTGTTTCTGAAAAATACATGGGCACTTTCTGAAAACATGTAACCTGTCTGTTCATTTCAAATCATGATCTGTGTTTTACTTCTGAGTTAGGTGGTATTCCCCTACAAGTCAGATATTCCACGGGCTGTATGGAATCCGCCATTGACTCGGCGGGGAAGCCCCCAACCCAAGTGTGCCACAAGGGTTGGAGTGTCTGAGTCTGATACACCACAGGACATTTAAGTCAGCGCATAATAGTATACCCGGGTCGGCAAACCACGGTTTTAGGAAATGAGTCACTTGAACTCAAGCCCTCTTCGGGGAACCACCTAACATCTCTGTATGCCCATTTTTAATCTTTTCTGTACATGCAACATTCTGAATGTCTAAAATCATGAAAGTCTGAAATGTCTGTTAGTCTAAGTCTGATATGGCATTAGTCTGAGTTGGTATCTTCATACCAAGACTTGCAAGTCATGATTTTTCTGATCCATAATGTATTAAGCAAGAGCTTTCATTCAAAACATAGTTTGGACCACCAAAACATGTAACTGATGTAAAGGATTTCATATTTCGAAACTTAAAGTTCAATTCATGCAGAAATTTCATCAAACACCTTGTGGTCAAATGTCTTTAGCAAGTTCATGTATTCAAAATTGAAACACATTCATTCATATATGTATATAAACTGTCAAATCGCTTTGGAGATGGTCAAAAGACCAAAACAATGATGTTAAAACATCTTATACATAAATATATATACTTAATTTAAAACCCCATTCTAAAACATGATTTTTCTATGCCCATGAGAATTTAGGAAACCCCGCGTACCTTTTTCTCCACCAATTTTGGGTGTCTATCGAAGCCCACGTCGAGAGGATTCCAAATCTGTAATTTGTTTCACGAACCCTCGGTTGAATCTTGAGTTGCTTGGGTTTTAATGTTGAAACCCTAGGGAGAGTTCTTGAGCAATTTTGGGAAAAGTATGTGTATTATGGTGTTTGAGGGATTAAATCCCGTGTTGGTGGTATATATAGGGGTGGAGGATTACGCAAAATACCCCTAAGGAACAATTAAGGTCAAATCTGTCCCTCAGTTGACAGTTTGGTAGACTGGAGTAAATCGATTATAACTTTTTACTCATATACTCAAATTGGATTAAACCAACTGAAATTGAAAGAGGACTCGAATAGCTTTTGTTTGATATATTATAGCTCACACATTTCATTATATGCAGGGAGTTATGATCGTTTGAAATTGACCCTGAAATGCTGAAAACTGGGCAATAGTCTATGCATTTTGCTACTGTTTTTAAATCCAAACACAGCCTTATGCGTTCCGAAAAATTCCGAAACTTATCCGAGATGTACTATGAGATTTCCCGATCATAACGTAACTTGAAAATCTAAAAGAGGATGTCGGGAAGGTTGAAAAGTTGTATCCCGAAGGTTGCCAGCTAAGAATGAGTCTAAGTCATTTCAACACTTAGGAAAAATTTAAAACTTAAGTCTAATGCTCAGAAATTATAGTCTAATACATGCATGACTTTTACGGGGCGTTACAGAATCTTTCTCAAATTCTAAGGTTTCATGTCTCTACCCAATCTCTTTTTCATGGACACATATCTTTTCGGTTTAGGATACCAGATATCTTTGTATATGCAACAACTTCGATGACTGATAGGAGTGTTATCTTGTTACAGGTAAAGGAATCAGGGAAGAAGAGCACTGAGGTGGATGTGATCACCATTTAAGAATCGGATGATGAGTCCAAAACTATCTGATCAAATGGTTAAAACATATGATGTAGTTTTTGTGTTGTTTCTTCTTAATTACGATTTTGAAGAATGTTATCAAAATATTACTTGAAGTGTCTTATTAAATACGTGAACAATATGATGTAGTTATTTTTTTACATCATCCAGGAGTACTGTGTTGTCCCTTTATCCCATATGTTGTATTAATATATGTATTCAATTGTTACTCATTTAGCATATGTTGATGATATAGTAATTTCTTTGTCAAGGGAATAGATGTAAATTTAAATTGATTTAGAAAACGCTTGAGCATTTGGGTAGAAAATGAACAAAAAAGCTCAAGATTGTTACATGATAAAATTTATAGCTTCTTCTAATGCAAATAGTTAAAATTTATCATAGCCTACCTTTCATGACTTCTTATTATTATAAGTATATGATGGTTGGGGACTACATGAAAAATTACATAGAGAATTGATAAATCGTAAATCATATTCATTTTTTTCCATACTTTTTATTGCAAATTCATTGGAGTTAATAATTTCTCCGCAGGTATAATTATTACTTAATATATGGATATTATGCTTTGTATCAATAAAAGAGCAATGCTCAATATCTGAATTATCCAGTTATTCCTATCTTTCTTATTTAATTATTGAAGAGAAATGTGTATGAAGCAGAAAAGGTAAAAGAATTTCAATTAAACACTATTAGAAAAGAGTGTGTCATTTTATTATCTTCTCTAATGATGTTTTGTTTGACTTTTTTTTTTTGAAAAATAGAGAGATAAATCTAAAAATATTTGGTTAGAGCTCCTTTATTTTAGTAGAATAAAATATTTTTGTAGGATAATGAAGCTTCAATGGTATGTTTCTTGTTATTTCTTATATAAATGTAGTGACTATCTGTTTCAATAATAAATTTTTTACTTTTAGGCAAAATCTGTAAAATAAAGTTTGTTAAAATCTCATTATTTCTAGTCAAATATATTTTGCCTTAAAAGTGAAGCTCTTGTATTTAAAAATAAATAATAAGAAAATCATGCGAGCACAAAATATAATATTCTCACTATATTAACATGATATCATATAGGAGTAAAGACTATAAAATAACCAAATTCATTGAGGTAATTAATATTACTAAATAATTTAGGGTTTTTAAAATAAATTACATTAAGTTTAAGTTCTGCCAACCTCTATCGAAAGGTGCATACCCAACCTAAGAGGCTTCATGATATGAAAACTCTAGCTATATTTAGGGTTTTTCTTGCGAAAGAGGAAGAAGAAGTCGGTTTGAGTCTTCTTGATCTTGCTAAAGAAATTTTTCAATGTTATTAATTTAAATATACAAGCATTTACTTCATCTTTTTAATACCTTCGTCACTTTACTCTTCCCATTACTTATACCACTTGTTGGAGACATCCTTCAGTTTATAGGCCGCTAACTTTACCCCCTCAGTGACACTAGCATGCGTGTAACGCCTTGAGTCTGCTCCCCGGACGCTACATATTGCTTACAACCCCGAAGGATTATAAGCTAACCCATGACTAGTACTCACTGTGAGCACTGAATAATAATACTGAAATAACAAAAAAAGTTAGGATAAAAGGCCATAAGATTCATAAAAAGAATACTAACAAATATAGCACCCGATAATAACATCTGAAAATTGAAGACTGTCCAAACTAGTTTAGTTTTAAAAGCCTAACTGAATGGTCTTCATTTGGAGTTTATGGGACAAACCCCCACCTAACCCTAGCTAACAAAATACTGAGACTACTGCTATAGTGAAATATAAGAATATCCTCGGTAGATGAGGACTCACTACTGAATCTGCTGTTGCTAACAGAATCTGTCTATCCATGGTACGAACCTATGATATGAGACATCATAGCATAAGAAACGTGTATGCGATTAGTACGTAGGAATGTACTTATATGATAAATGAGGTAAGGCTGAAATGAATGGGTTCATATGTGTAACGCCCCAATTTTCTGGAATTGGAATGCCATACGATGTTCATGACCCTGAGGGACCACAAGCTAACCCTTTTTGATATCTGTAACTGAACACTGCATAATATACTGAAACAAATATAGAAAACTGGTGGAAACTTTCCATAAGGTTCAAAACATCTAAAATAATCAATACTGCAAACTGAATACTAATACATCTATTCGAAAAGCCTCTAACTGTCTAAACTATTGAACTGATGGGACATGTCCCTAACTAACTCCGTCTACTGAAAATAAAATAAGTTTAATTCCATAATAGAAGAAGGATCATCCTTGAATGAAGAGGAATCACTACTACGTCTACTGCTATTGACTGAGTCTAGACTGCTAAGGGTGCTCTAGATCTCATGCTTCTGAACCTATGGTATAAGACACGGTAGCGCAAGATAAAAGTATGCGTCAATACTTTGAATATACTAGTATTCTAGATAAGGTAAGGCTAAATACAAGGGATTATGCATGAACATAGCTTAACTGAATCACATGAGAGTACTGAATAAGGACATATGTATGAATGCACAACCAAAACTGGAATCGCAGTAACCCTGAATACGAACTCTGAAAATTGGTTTCTTATTAATATCTTACTGATGTCTGAGTCTACTAGAATTGATGTCTAAGTTTACTAATTCTGAGAGACTGAATAACTGAGTCTATTGATATTGAAGTCTAATCTTGCTGATACGGATACCGATTTATTATATCTGAGATCAAGCCTATATAACGGGTGATCTCAGAGTCTACTCATAATGAATATGATTGTATAAATCTTATATCAAGCCTATATAACGAGTGATCTCTGAATCTACTGATAATGAATATGAGTTTTTGAATCTGAGATCAATACTATATAATGGGTGATCTCTGAGAGGTAGTCAAGCTTAGTATAATGGGTGACTCCTCAGCTGAATTCTATTACTGAGACTAAATCTAAAACATAGACTGTGGAAGGTAGTCATCTAACTGACATGCCCCTTCTAGCTTCCTTGGGTTCAACCTGTAACCCCAATTGGAATGGTTTCAGTACCGTCCCACGGGTAAAGACACTTCTCTCTGAATGCAGGATTCCATGCCTAATATATCAGATGACACCTAGTTGGATCCAAGACTAATATGATGGGTGAATCCAGGGAGGTAGACAAGCCTAGTATAATGGTGACTCCTCATCCTGTGCTGGCTATGCAGTTCTGGAGTGTAGGGATTATTATTAATGACTTTGCCTAAAATAAAGGGGAAGCCGTCATCCATGCCCTCTCTCGGTGCTGAATCCTACTGCCAACTGAATAGACACTGAACTAATTCTTAGACTGTTCTACACTAAGCAAAATCTGTCACTGATTATCGTACTTGACTGATCTGACTGCGTTTACTTTATTCCATTATTTGATGAAATACTTCTAAATTCTACTTTCTGTCTGAATATGATTGAGTTCTGTAACTTATTAAGCTTTACTGAAATCTGAACTAAGTACTGAGCTAGATTAGACTAAATACTAAGATTTACTGAGTTTCCTTATCATCTGTGACTAACTGAAATATACTGATCATAGCACAATTGTGATTTTCTTGAGACTGACTCGGCTATAGATAAGCTACTAAATTTTTGGGTATTAAATACCCCAGAACTCGATAACATAAATAAATAAGATATGACATCTTTTGCGTAATAATCATAACAATAGACTATCATTTGCAATATAACCAACGAAGCATCATTTTGAGCACTTGGCAATTTTAAACATGTAATTGTAAAGGGAAGCATGCTATTGTCTCATAACTCATCCAATAAGTAATACACACACATGGGAGTGCTTACGACATATCTTAATTCATTCATAAAGGTCCTTCAACAAACACTTGGCATGCACTAGTTGACAAATAATAGGGGATTTCATACTTAACATGCTACAATGGTACTATCTTGTTCACATAAGCATTCTATCAAACATATGGGAGACACACTTTGGTTATACAACATTCAATACATCCAATTAACATGATTACATAATTCAAAATGCTTCTTGAAGGGTCTTTATCATGAATATTGTATAATCAACACATACTAGGGTCAAAGCTTGAATCTTTACAAGAAAACATGAATCAAAACTTATCAACAACATGAACTACAATTTCTATTCACATAAATCATGAAAACTCATAATACATAAACTTTATAATTTTTAAAAGGATTCTTGAACTTCTTGGGTGGAAGGTACCCAAGAATCAACATCCAACATACCTTGCTATGTAATTCTTGAAAGATTCACAGTGAAACCTTGATGATTTAGGTCTTGGATTAGAAACCCTAGGTCTTGTTCTTGAAGAAAATTGAGAGAAAACAATGATATTTGGGTGTAAATGTGCTGAATTTTGTGTTAAAGAGTATATATAGAGATAGAAAAATTACCGTTTTACCCGTGGAATAAAAATAACGAAACCTGCAAAAATCCCAATTTTTCATGCTGGCGCGACGCGCCATAATCGCGCCAGCTTACTGGAAATTAGACAATTGGGAAACTGAGCCTTGGAACGATGCGGTGGAATCGCGTTGCGACCTTTGTTGCAAATTGGATAGAAACTGCAATGCGGTGGAATCACAAAGGCTTACTGGATTTTGACAATTTCCATTTTGGCTGGCTCCGTGACGCGCTGAAGTATCAGGTGGTACACTGTTTCACTAAAATGGCTCTAACTCTTTGCCCGAGTGTCAGATTTGGGTGAATTTGGTATCGATGTAAAGCTTATTCAATACACATCACTGCCAGCTCTACACATACCCTTATGATTCTTACCACATTCTTCGAAAAGCGGATTAGTATGAACACCGCTTGCACTACTCTAGGTTTTGGAGTCTGGTGCCCTATCATGACTGTCATTCTTGAAACTTAGTACTGGTGTACTAGCTGAAGATAGAACTGGGGCTGAAAACTTCTGACTAAACTGAGAATGGTAACAACCCTCTGACCTTGACTGGGCAAAACTAAAGCTACCCATTCTGACTTTCTTATTTTCTCCTTCCTTCTGCTTATGTTTCTGTTCCTCAATCTGTTGAGAATGTACCATAAGCCTAGATATGTCCATCTCCCTAATCAATATCGCAGTCTTGCACTCCTTAACCACTCTACCCAATATACCAGACACAAAATTGCTCCTTCTAGATCTATTGTCTGCTACTATATGGGGAGCATACCTGGATAACTGAGTAAACTTAAGGGAATATTCTTTCATGATCATACTTCCTAGCCTGAGATTGATGAACTCTAACACCTTGGATTATTTCAGATCTAAGGGAAAGAATCTATCTAAGAAGGCCGTAGCAAACTCTTCCCATTCTATGGGCTCTGCATCTGCACCCCTATCTACCTTTCACTACTTAAACCACATATCAGATACATCTTATAGCTGATAGGCAGCTAACTAAGAACTCTCACTCTAAGTCACTCCCATGATATCTGTGACTTTCTGAACCTAATCCAGGAACTCTTGTGGATCTTCTTCAGACTTAGAACATGAGAATAAGTGTGAATTCATTTGGGTGATGTTCCAAATCCTTGTTGAAGCAGTATTGTCCATTGGATTGGATGGAACATCAGCTGACCATTTATTTTGAGTTGCGACTGAATAGGCTAGAGCACTGAATGTAGCCCTGAATTCTGTATAAGAGACGTGCTCATCCAGGGGATTTGCCTGAACGGGATGAGGTAGTGACTGATTTCCATTTCTTCTTTCGTTATTTTTTTTAGGAGGTATGTTATGTAAGCAAAAAGGAGAAGCGAATCATATTAAGAGTTTTACTGGAGCTCATGCTCACTCACATGACATGAATACTGAAAGAAGGGAAACCTTTCCTAAAACATCTCATAGCCTCTCGTCCATAAGTGTGTCAAGCTACACACCCATGTACAATACTCTACTAGATGCGACTTTCAGACTTCCTAGGACTCTGTTGAACCTTAGGCTCTAACACCATATTTGTAACACCCTGGGTGCTACATGGTGCTCATAATCCCGAAGGACCACAAGCTAACCCATGACTGGTACCTTCTGTAATAACTAAATAATAATACAGTAATATGTGGAAATTAGGCAAAAAACATGCCATAAGGTTCACTACTAAAATAAAACTGAATACGGTATAGTGATACTAAAACTAAAACCTCTATCTGACAATACTCTAGTCTGAAAAACCTCTAAACTATCTGAACTGTGGAGTTGATGGGAAAAGCCCCCAACTAACTCCAACTACTAAAAGTGAACTAGTAACTGAAATACTAAAAAAAATCAATCATGTCCTAAAACTATAAGGACTCACCACTAACTCTGACTACTGAAAGTCTGAACTGCTAAGGGTGCTCAGGAGCCCACACATCTGAACCTATGATATAAGACATCATAACGCAAGAGAAAAGTATGCGTTAGTACTTTGAATGTACTGTATGCTAAGTGAGGTAGGCTGAAATGCATGGGTTCATATGCATGAACAATACTAACTAAATGACATGAATATAACTGAATGAGAGTACATGTATAAATGCATATACTGTAACTGAAATCATGAAAATACTGAATACTAAGTCTGGATATTGATTCACTGATATTTGAGTTGCTGATACTGTATTACTAATAATTGAATGTCTATATCTGACAGTCCTGATTCTGTGGAAACGTAATGAGTTCCGTACTAAGTTGAGTGACTGTGTCTGACAACACTGAGTCTATAGAACTGAACTAAGTTGAGTTTTATACTAAGACTGAATCTAAAACTTAGACTGTGGGAAGTAATCATCTAACCAACATGTCCCTTTCTGAAATAATATGGGTCCAACCTATACCCCCCATTGCAAAGGTGTCAGTACAGTACCATGGGTAAAGACAAGTTGTAAGTTAACCCTCTCTGACAGGAAGCTCTTTCGTCAACCCTCGCTAGTAGGAAAACTCAAATGAGATATATCAACCCTAGTATTACAGGGATATATCTTAACCTATGCTGGCTACGTAGTTCTGGAATGCAAGTATTTCTTCTAAGGACCACACCCTCTACTTGCAGGTAAACCCCCATCCTTGGGTTCACTCGGCACTTAATACTACTCCTAACTGAATTGACACTGAACTGATTTCCTAGTTACCACTAGGCTTGACTAAACTGTTACTGACTATACTATTTAACTGAACTTAACTGAGTTCACTGAGTTTCACTGATTGACAAAATACTACTGAATTTTGTTATCTAACTGAATACTATAGAGTTCTAAACTGAATATTGTGACTAACTTATGAATACTACTGAAATTTTCCTAAGTTCTGTAACTGACTGAAGCTCTAGGTAAACAGCTAAGTTTTCAGGTATTGAATACCCCTAGGACTTGATAGCATGAAAGGAAAATCATAGCATAAGCTGGAAAAGCATAATCATGTGAACTTGATCACATCTCATTCATGGAAACATTCTATCAAACGCTTGCATAATACAACTTGCACATAATCTAACATGACATGATCTTTTTCCTTTATTAGTTCACATGAGTAATTCATCAAGAACTTGGTAATAATACATATGCTCATAACACTAAACAACAAGTAGACATCATAATTCAAATCCTCATTGACAATTTCAAGGTTTTTACATGGATCCACATGATATTACATATATATCAATTAAACTCATATGAAACGTATCATAAAACTTGGATTACAATCCCAATTAATCATTACAAATATTAATATAATCAAATCCAAAATGGAATTCATGAAATCGATAAACTTGAAGTTTAAAAATCATTTCTTGGACTCCAAGGGTAGAAAGGAACCTTGGATGAACACTTCACATACCTTGATGCTTGATTTTGAGAAGATTGATGGTGAAATCCTTGAGATTTGAATCTTGAATTGCAAATCCTTAGGCTTTCTCTTGTGAGGATTTGAGAGAAAGTGAGTATATTTTGGTGAGTTGGGGCTGAATTTCATGTTTATGGTTGAATAAGGGTGGAGAAAATGACCCATTTGCCCTAAAAAACCGTATCAAAATAATGCTTAACAGGGCCGCCCGTACGTCGCGACCCCTGCTTGAGTCAAGTACCCCTTAACAAGTTTTAAGGGACTAAGTTAAGCTTAGAATTTCAGCCTATTTTTCTGGATTAATTACAGTATTATTATTCAGTGCTCACAATAGATATTATTCATGGGTTAAATTGTAGTCCTTTGGGGTCGTAAGCACCATGTGATGACTAGGGGTAATCTCGGGTTGTTACACTCTAATTTTCAAAGCAGCTGTGCATATAGCTGATAGCGAGTTCTTCCAATTGATAATTCAGCCCGCAATAACTGATGATTAAGTTCACAAAATCATCATACGAAACATCTCTTTGGACTGTCATAGCTATCGTCTCTAGCATTTCACCCTTGTTCTAATGCCATACATATCGATTACTCTTCTCGTACCATTGACCATGACAATCCACCCCTATTATTATTGATCCCTTTATTTGTGGTACCTAAATAAAGTCATTTATTAAAAAAAGTTAATAGTGATTTCATAGTGTCGTAAATGAATCCCAACAGATATGTAATCAGACGTAACAGATTACTTACCTGTTGGGATTAATATTATGCTCTTGATGCTGATTTCAACAAATGAGTCATCTATTATAATAGGTGAATCATATGTTGCAACAGAATATATATCTTTTAGGCCTAATGTTACAGTATTGAGGTACCTTTGAAGCTGATTCCAACATATGAGTGACATGTTGCAACAGATAATTAACCTATTGTCACAAATGACTTACCTGTGGCAACAGATGACGATCTATTAGAATCGAGGTCAGGTTCTATCGCAATAGGTTACTAATATGTTTGTTTCAATATATATTTGTTATCTGTTGGAGTTGAGTTCAGGTTCTTTTGCAATAGGTTAATAATTTGTTGCAATAGATATTTATCACGTTTCACAAGATAACTAATCTATTTAAATAGATAAATCATTTGTTGCAATAGATGACCCATCTGTTCGATTCATGTTACGGCCTATAGAACCATAAACATGAATCCAACATATCAGTCTTCTATTGAAACAAATATCTCATCTTTTAAAACATAGGATTTATCTGTTTAAATGGATGCCTCTTATGTGGAATTCATGATCGGTTTTTATTCATTATTGGAAAACAGCACAATAGCAGTTAACCAGATGACAAATTAAACTAAAAATCATAATTTGACTTACTAAAGTCTCCTATGAAGTAACGCCAAAGTTGTAAGTGATCTACGAAAAAAAAATTGACCTAACAAATTGGTCTAATAGCAACAGTTGCTATAACAACAAGAACAACAACGACAATGGTCATAAAAAAAAGAAGATGATGATAATGAAGTAGAAGCTGATGATAATGAATCAGAAGATGATGAATAAAGTAGCAGGAAAAATGAACAACAAAAATCGCTAAGAGGGAGAAAACAACGATGGATGAGAAGAGAGAGAAATATGCCTTTTTCCCTCTATTTTTCATTATATTAGGTAATCATTTGGATCAAAGTGTAAATTTAAAAACTTCTGGGCTATTCTCAAAATTACCAAAATTTCTTAATCCATAATATAGTAATTATCATCTACACTCAATTATTAAGACTTGTGTCACCTATACCTCATTTTAAACTCTTTCGTCACCTACGACTCAAATCCCTAAGTTTCTATAAGCATTTGACTGGTGCATCTTCCACATACTCTTAAGTTTGTAACTTTATCTACTTTCTTAAATTTAAATTGAAGTAACCAAATATGTTGAAGCTTTGAAAAAACATAAAAACCTGGCAGTGATTTCAAGCCATAAAACTACACTCAGTCTCCACTCAGCATGTACCCAACTTAGTTGATTGTGATACTTGCAATCTGTTCGCAATATTGACTGAAACCCATCATCCCTCCCTTGCAAGTCCCTGAAAAGTAACCATGGTGTCATTATTAATGATGAGTTTTGAACAAGATTTGTTGATTATAGTATAAAACCTATGCTGGTTGTGGTGAATCAAAAATGGAAGGGATCATATTAAATTAGGTGAAGTTGATGTTGCTTTAGGTTTGATTATATGCATAATACATCTTTAATGCCTCTATACCCTCATTATTTGATTTAATATGATGGGTACAACTTTGAAAGGAGTGGGACAATCATGGTGCTATCTTTGAAAACCTAATAATTAATGTTTCCAAGTTTTTTTTTTTCAAATTATTAAGTATTGTCTTTTATTTGTTTTTTTAATATGACCTTGATCCGGTTTGGAGCATAACAGTATTGAAAGAGAAAAAACTAAGTGGTGTAAATTCTTTGTTCCAGTAGGGATTTTGCTTTACTAATACATTTAAAATATATTTTGGTATATGGTTGAGTAATGGTGGTTTATTTCTTAAAGTGCGATCAAATGGATTCTTTCATGATCGTCTGTCATGACCCGAGCCGGGGCCCTAGCCATAACAAGCATCCCGAATGATCAAGGCATGAGCGCCCCTTTATTTTTGGCTATCATGCATAACATTCATTCAACATATAGAATTTGTGGTAAGACATAACAAAATGAAACCATGGAAAATCTCGTAACACTGGAACAATTTGGAAAGAAATTCTTAATACTCAAAACTTATGATACTAGTCTGCGAAATCTCTAACACTACAATATCCAACATATATCTAAAAAAACTGGTACAAGGCCCCAGTCAGACCATAAATCAAGCAAATAATAATGTTTATATAAGCTCGACCTTTTGGAATAGAGAAGGATCACTAACAACTAGTCTTAGAAACACCAATCTACTGCTTAGCTGGACCCCAGGATTGTGCCTTAGATCCTTAAATATATGGATCAATACGGATGTACCGGTACTTAGAGCAATCCAAAATAATTTACTTTTATATATAACATAAGTGAGAGCATTTCATAAAACATTATGCATGAAAAAATTTAAAACACATGGGCAGCTTCAATTGATCTTCAAAACAATTCTATAGATGCAATTCCATTCTTTATTTTACTTCTGAACTAGGTGGTACACCCTACAATTCTACACTTCACGGACTAAATGGAATCTGCCCTTGACTCGGCGGCCAAGCCCCCAATCCAAGTTTGCCGCAAAGGTTGAAGTTCCTATTCTGATATGCCACAGGGCACTTGGCCAACGTATAATCCCTCTTTGGGAACATAATAAACCCGTATCGGCAAAACATGGTTTCGAACAATGAGTTTTTTGAACTCGTTCCTTCTTCGGGTAACTACCTACCTAACTCTCTTTAATCCCAATTTTAACCTTTTCTAAACTTGCATCGTTCTATGCTCAAAATCTGAAAATCTAAATGAAAATTTTCATTCTGTTCTATTTTGTGTTACTATGACATTATCTTTATTAGTATCGCCATACCAAGACTTGAAAATCATATTTCTCAGCCATACATTATCCAGTTACAACTCTTTTCAAACAAAACAATGTTTATACCACAAAATCAATCAAACAATGCAAAAGAGTTCTTATTTGCAAAACGTATTTCAAACTATGCAGAGATTCTCTTATATTATAACCCCATATAATCTTATATACTTATGTGACTCTCTCACATCACACTTACTTACCCTAGCGGGCATTTAGACTACCTTTAAATTCCATAAACGACCATGAGTCTATGACTATAACTTACTGGCAAATCTAGCCATTTTCATACTTTAGGCAAACAATAATGGACCTTGACTAATAACTTCTTCCTTACCTTCTACTAAACTAACACACAAGGACGTATCACTTCATTACCAACTCAATCTCATGGAAAAAGATTCAACTATACATATATTCAATAAATCACCCTTACTACTTTTCTCGCCAGTACGCCTCTAAACCCCTAGTTCCAACCAACACAAGAACAACAAGATGAACAACAAGTTGCTAGTGAATCGAAATAGGCCTCACACGACTTCACTAGACTTTGATTTTCATGTTTTGAACAAGAAAATGAAATGAATAGCAAAGCAACTAAGCTAGTGAATCGAAAAAGCTCCACAAACTACCATACAATCCACACATGCTACTAGCTACCACATTAGTCTATCACTATAAAGTGGTAAATCATCCTCAAACATCGGTTATTCAACTAAAATAATTATATATGCACAAGTCACCCTCACTCTAACTTCTAACTTTGTGACTTCATATCACCAACTTCTTGGTCCAACATCACTACCAATAGGTCATGACTCCGACACTTAACTTATACTACTACTTCGATGGAAATACAGTTCCAACATTCTGCTACACATCGTTCTCTCTTAAGCATGACATTTGCAATATAAATTCTAAAAAAAAAGGAATACTCTTAATACTGTAGGACAAAAAGCACAATTTCATCAGAATCAAAGTTCACACTAAAATCAATGCACTCTGAGGCACTAACGAACTCTTCTCAAGACCTTGCACAAATTTTAAACTCTTATGTAGCTCAACCAGAAAGGACCATGCCATTTAGAATGTAAACTTATGCACTTGAATCACCCCAATAATGAGACATATCTGGGCACATCAAGGTAAGAAAAGAATTGGGATAGCTTTACTTTCATATGGGCAACACCATAGCACAAATTAGAGTATGAAAGAGGAACTTTCTATCTCAATAGCACGAACTAGAACATGAAGAAAGGGTAACATTCCTAAATGCCTAGTAGCCTCCTTCTTATAAGTGTGGCGCGCTACATACGCATAAACAAGACTAACCGACGTGATTTGTAGACACCCTGGGACCCTGAACCATGATCTGATACCAAGTTTGTCACGACCCAAACTAGGGCCTGGCCATAACGGACATCCCGAACCATGAAGGTCCGGGATACCCTTCTCTATCTGGTAATCATGTACAACATTCATATAATAAAAAAAATACGAAAACATAATCTTCAACGAAAACATGGTCAATTATGAATTCAACATAAGTATGGAAGTTGTAGATCAATTACATCTAAATAACATCTGACTCGGTCTGTGAAATCTCTACTACATGAAAATCTGACAACTGTCTGAAATTTGGGACAAGGCCCCCAATAGACAAAAACTAAAATAAGTGACAAAATCTGAAAAGACAGGTCTTCTGGAATAAAGAAGGCTCACCAACTGAACACTGCAACTCTGTCTGATAACAATCTACTGCTTTTCTGGACCCCTAGACTGAACCTCAGAACCTAGAGGGAGGAGGGGGGTTCAATACAGATGTACTGGTATAGAAAGTAATCCAAAATAAAATTTGTATATATACATAAAATAGTTAGAGAGAAATTTATCGAAATGTCATACATGAAATAGTTCTAAAATGCATGGGCACCTTTCTGAAAAGTCATAAATCATTCTTGACAATGCAATTTCTAATCTTCATATTAATTCTGAGTTAGGTGGCACTCCCCTACAATTCTGATATTCCACGGGCTGTATGGAATCTGCCATTGACTTGGCGGGGAAGCCCTCAACCCGAGTGTGCTGCAAGGGTTGAAGTTTCTGATTTTGATACGCCACACAACACTAGGCCAGTGTAATATAATATACCTGAATCGGCAAATCACATTTTGGGAAATGAGTTCTCTGAACTCATGTCTTCTTCGGGGAACCACCTAAGCTTTCTTTATGCCCAATTTTATCATGTTATGAATCATGTATTATTCTAGTTTTCAACATCTGAAAATTCTGACTTTAAACATGCATTCTATTCTGATCTGAATTACCATGGCATAATCTGAATTAGTGTCGTCACACCAAGACTTGCAAGTCCTATTTCTGAGCCATAATGCATCATGCATAATTCTTTCATTAAAACATAGTTTAGACCACCAAAACATGCAAATAGTATAAGAGATTTCATGTTCCAAAAGCATAAGTCAATACTATGCAGGAACTCTTCAAACATCAGGTGGTCATGTGCTTTTGGCAAAATCCATGCACTCTTTCATTTTATGTATTTTCAACCTTTTTCAATACAAACAACCCTCTCTTTTGAATTCAAGACTTATAACAAAATCATTCATAAATCAAGATACTTCGTAACATGCTTTTCAAGATGCATTTAAAAAACAATCCATATTATGTGAAACATGGTAACAATCATACTGAGAGAGGGATTTCATGTGAGTCATGCTCTCAATTCTAATATTAACTTAAATCACATACTTATATATATATACAATTTCAAATCAATATGGGGAAGGTCAAAAGACCAAAACAATACCGTCAAGATGTCTAAAGCATGAATGTATTCATAAATATGAAAACCCCTTTCTTAAAATCATGATTTCTATGCCCATGAGATTTTAGGAAAACCCTGCGTACCTCAATTTTGGAGAATAATGAATGATTCTTGAAGCTTACGGATTGAGAATTCCAAATCTCTAATTATATTCAAAAACTCACGGTTTAATCATGAATTATTTAAGATTCTTGTTTGAAATCCTGGAGAGCGTTCTTGATGAATTTTGGTGAAAGTGTATGTGTTAAGGTGTATTTGGGATTAAATCCCGTGTTTGGATAGGTTTGGGCCCGTGGAAAATGTCTAATTTGACCTTGGAATTTAAAATACGGGACTGGAACGCCTTAAAAGGATTCACCGCAATGCGCTGGAAATCACGGTGAGCTACTGGAATTGTCAATTTAAGGCTCATCGCGACGCGGTGGCCAGTCATTCGGGAATGATGACACTAAAAATGCTCTAACTTCTTCACCAAGTGTCCGTTTTAGGAGAATTTGGTATCGATGGAAAGATAATTCGAAGATCTTTCATTTGATATATAATAGGCCACACACTTCATTATATAAAATTAGATATGATCGATTTAAGTTGACTCATGTTTTGATGCTCACTAAAACTCAAACGATAGGAAAGCTTTAAACTTGACCTTGAGTTAGGGGACCTTTATGATCTCAATTCATGCTCAAATAGGTTACCACACTACATACTTGATTAACATTAAAAAATTGTATAGGATTTACTTCTTTTGAATCATCTACGCATAAAAATGATGATTTTCATTCTAGCCCGAAACACGAGGCGTTACAATATGAGAGCAATTTAAAAATTGTTCATAAATAATTCACATAGTAAAAATCACATGGGAATTTTCAAAGGAATCTATAAGTTCATCTTAAATCTGTGACGCTCTTTGCTTTACTTCTGCGCTAGGTGGTATGCCTTACAATTCTGTTATCTCACGGGCTATATGGAATCTGCCCTTAACTCGGAAGCCAAACCCCTAACCCAAGTTTGCCGCAAGGGTCGGAGTCTCTGAATCTCTACTATGCCACAGGGCCGTCGCCAGCATACAAAAGTAACATACCCCTATTGGCAAAACATAGTTTTAGGCTATGAGTCGATGGACTCGTTCCCTCTTCGGGTAACCACCTAACCCTCTTTAAGCCCATTTTTAATTCTTTATGACATGAAATTTTTGAAATCAAACTCTTAAGGCTCTAGTTCTATTATGTCATAAATTTATATGGTATCATCATACCATAGACTTGCAGGTCACAATCTCAAAGAAATTTAAAACAAATTATATCTCTATTCTTAAAAATATGGAATTCAGGACCCCTATATCAACAATTCTTTTCATGAAACTCATTCTTCAAAACTCATGTTAACACATGCAAGAAAACTCTCATTTTTAACATTTCAAACACACGAGGTGGTCATGTAAAACTTAACGATAGCATGGAACTCTTTCTGTTTAACACAAGAACAAAATAATATCAAGAAACTCCCTGTCATCATTGTAAAAATCATGTTAATTACTTTAATATTGAAAAGATCACTTTCAAACCATTAAACATGTATCTTAAACCATCCTAAACAGTTTCATAAACTCTAAATCATCAAAGAGAGGGATTTCAATGATAATGCTATCAATTAATTCATCAATAGTAAGCATATACATATAGATATAAATCAATTAAAGAGGGAAAGGCCTAAAGGTACATTAGCAAAACATCCGTAGTAAAAAATTCAAAGCTTAAGTTCCAAAACCCCTTTAAAATTCATGCTTGATAATCTTTAAACCATGTTCTAGTGTTTACAAGCCCATGTAGTTTTTAGGATAAACCCCACGTACCTCAAATTAGGAATTTGTTGGTTGATTCTTGAAGCCCTCGGATTGGGGATTTTAAATCTTCAATCAACTTCTAAAACCGACGGTGTAATCTTGAGTTATTTGGAAACTTAGTTTGAATCCCTAATGAGTGTTCTTGATGGATTTTTATGAAAATATGAATAAAGTAGTCATTTGAGAGTATAATCCCGTGTTTAATATGAACAATGGGTTGGAAATACCCAAAACATCCTTAAAGATTCAGGGGAAAAAATTAAAATTTGCCCAGGGCGCTAGGCAAGGCGCCGCCTTGCCTATCGCGTAGCCCTTCCCAGGTAAGGCTACAGGAAATACGCCATAGGCTAATTTTCCTGGCTTACCGTTTTGCCACCCCAAACGTGCCCTTAAGGTCATCTAAAAATTTTGAAACTTACCCGAGACGTACTCTTGAATTGCCCCACTGTATATCAACCAAAAAATCAAGAAACGGAGGTCGAGAAGGTCAAAATTAAAATCCTCAATGATTAGAAGCTAAAAATAAAACTAAGTCCCTTTCTACACTGAGAAAAATTTTGAGTCTCCAACTCTATACGTAAGCTACTACGAGATATCGCATGTACGACTTTTGTTGTGTGTTACATTATCCACCCTTGGGATCATTCATCCCGAATGATGATGCAAAACATACAAAAGAACTATTTCAACCATACCAAGGCAATAAAAGAATAAGACAAATACTACACCTTCTGTTGCGTCATTCACTGGATCAAAAAGGTTTGTGCATCTTTCTCGTATGTCATCTTCTGATTCCCAAGTTGCTTCTTTAATTTTTTGGTTTTTCCACAACACCTTAACTAAGGCTATCTCTTTGCTTCTCAACTTTTGAACTTGGCAATCCAAGATTGCAATTATCTCTTCTTCCTAAGATAAGGAGTCTGACACTCTATTCTCTTTTATGGGTAACACTAGGGAATAGTCTCCAATACACTTCTTCAACATGGACACATGAAATACTGGATGGATAGAAACCAAACTTGCAGGCAAGTCTAACTCATACACAACCTCACCTATCCTTCTCAAAATTTGGTATGGACCTATATGAATCAACTTACCTTTTTTCTCGAATCGCATGACTCTCTTTATAGGAGAGACTTTGAGAAATACCCAATCACCAACCTCAAATTCCAAATCCCTTCTCCTAACATAGGCGTAGGACTTCTGATGACTCTGACCTTTCTTAAGCCGCTCCCTAATGATTTTCACCTTGTCCATTGCTTGGAGAACAAGATTAGGCCAAAAACCGTGTCTCACCCTCTTCATACCACCCTATTGGTGACCTTATTATTCTCCCATATAATGCCTCAAAAGGATCCATCTTAATACTGGCGTGGTAACTATTATTATATGCGAACTCTATTAGTGGCAAGTGATAAACCCAACTACCTTTGAAGTCAATTACATAGGCCCTCAACATATCCTCAAGGGTGAAACGCAGTGCTTAGGTTCACTTGGGTACCTAAACCCCTCTGAAAAGAACTCCAAAAATATGAAGAGAATTGTGTACCACGATCAGATATAAGGGATATAGGTGCACCATGCAGGCGAAGTATTTCCTCGATGTACATCTTGGTATAATTATCTCCTGAATAGTTAGTCCTGAGAGGCAGAAAGTGCACTGACTTTGTCAGCCGGTCAACAGTCACCCAGATAAATTATACAGGTTTTGGGACCTCGAAAGTCCCGTAATAAAGTTCATATTTATCATCTCCCACTTCCACAAAGGCAAAGCTATCTCTTGGGAAGTACCACCTAGACTCATATGCTCTACTTTAACTTATTGGTAGTTCAAACACTTGTAAACAAAGTTAGGCACATCACACTTCATATTATTCCACAAGTATATAGTTCTTAGATCATGATACATCTTTGTAGATCCTGGATTAACAACATACCTCAAAGTGTGAGCTTCGTCAAGGATTCTTTTTCGCAACCCATCTATATCTGGCACACATAACCTACCCCGATATCATAGAATTCCATCATCACCAATTTCATATGACATCACCTTTTGTTTCCCCATATCTTTCTTAATTTGCATCAAAATGGGATCTTCGGCCTGTTTCTCTTTAACTTCTGCACAAAGGGAAGATTTAGCTATCTCATGAACAAACACTCCTCCATCCTCAAAATCCAAAAGTTACACTCCCATATTTATAAGTCGGAGAGTATCTTTCACCAATTCTCTCTTCCTTTCCTTAACATGAGAATGACTGCCTATATATTATATGTTATGGGCGTCAACCACCACATACGCCTTTCCCGGATGATAGTGCAGGCTCATGTCACAATCCTATAACAGTTCCATCCAATGACATTGCCCGAATTTCAATTCCTTCTACAAGAAAATATACTGTAAACTCTTGTCGTTAGTGAAAATATCAACATGTATTCTATAAAGGTAATGCCGCCATATCCTAAGTGCGAATACCATAGCCTCTAACTCTAAGTCATGGGTGGGGTAATTGCGCTATTACACTATCAACTACCTAGATGCATAAGTCACCAACTTACTATGATACATAAGTACATACCCAAGTTCTACACGGGACATATTAAAGTATACAACAAAACCCTCTGTACTGCCCGGAAGTGTAATACCCCAAAAAATCCAAAAAAATATTAGAACCATGGACCAGGCTCATGCATAGTACATCATGGTTATTTTATAGTTTTTTTGGTATGTTATATATATATTAAGACTTCAAATAACTTCCAGCTATCAGACGAATCAAAACATTCCTTACCAATTGAATTCTTGAGAAGGATATTGGTATAGTCAATTTCAAATGAGTATATATCTCACTATACTTAGAATTTTGGATATAATGACCTATAAAATGATATATAATTGAATTATATTTCCAACGATACCAATTTTGCCTAAATCCGATATCGTAGCAAAGAGTTATCCCCATTTTATTCCAGCATGTCAAGCTCGAAAACAATGACGACGTTTCTAATGAGCTATCACATTTCTGACAACCTTTTTGATGACATAGTCATATTCTGACGACATTTCTGATGATGTCATAAGACCTGGGAAGAAGATCAAGAATTTGGACCCCTTTTGGGATGACCGTTCGTGACGACCTATCACGGACCTGACGGCCTGTCACGGATGGAGTCAAGTATATTTTTCCATCAATTCAAAGGCATTTTTGTAAGGGTATTTTGGTCTTTTCCTTTACCTTCCATGACTTATAACCCAAAATAGGAGTAATTTTTCCCATTTTTCTTCAGTTAAGAATCTTAAAAACCCTCTCTTACACTCTCAACCACAAGATTAGTGTTTCCATCAAACTCATCTCTCAAAATCAAGATTCAAGCCTTTTTATAAGATAATTAAGTATTAAGTTTCCAAATCTAAGAACTCTCCAGCAAATCATCAAGGTTTCCTTTCTAAGGTATGCGTGTGTTCATTCATGGACTTCTTTCATACATAAAGCTCAAGAACCCTTTTCTAAAACTATATATTATGGTTTTCATGTTATGAATGGATTATTGATCATGTTTATGTGTTGAATGATACCAAGATAGAATCTTTATGTGTTATTATGAATCTATGACATCATATAAGTTGAAAACATGTAAGTTTGATTATTTATGATGAGTAATTGTATGATTTACACCTATGCCTAAGTTGTGCATGTAAGGTGTTTGATAAAATACCTAAGAGATTAGAAATCATGCATTATATCTAAATTGTGAGTAAGTGAAGGATTCATGATAGGCCTCTATGATTCAATGTCATCTATGTTGATAATGTGTCTTGTGAACATTGTTGAATTTCTCATGAAATAGTCTTTTGGAATTATGCTATTCTTACTTGCAAAACCCTCTCATGTACAAGATGTAGAATACCCATGTACTTCCTGAAATTCCCCAAGTTATGATATTATGGATTGTGGTTGTAATATGTAATGAGCATGATATTGAAAGCTATAAAAGTATATATATGTTGTATGAAATTCCCTTCCATGAAATAGATTGTTGAGAAGCATTCTTAGTATGAAATCCCTTATTTATGATATTGTGGATTATGGACTCTACTCTTAAGATCAAGTCAGGCATGTGTAACAGTTTCCTTCCATCGAGTCCTGGGGGTACTTGTACCCAAAAAATATAGTTGTGTGCCTAGAGCCATGTCATGTTTTCACGATACTCTCAGTCAAGCCATGATCTATAGAAATCAATCAGTTATGTGACTCAAAAAAATTTAGTAATCTCAGTAGTTCAGAATTCTCAGTAATCTCAGTTCTCAGTAACCTCAGTAAACACAGTAAATCTCAGTAACTCCAGTACTCTTAATAAGTCCTCAGATTCATTATATTCTATCCGTCATCAGAATCCAGTGAACTCAGTTTTAGCTCCGCTAAACAATACCACTATTTTTTAGTTCAGTTAATCAGTATCTATTTAGAAAATCAGTTTAGTTAAGTTATTTAGTTCAGCCCTATTATTCAGTTCAGTGTCTTTCAGATGGGAGTAGGATTCAGCACCGAGCGAACCTAGGGATGGGGGCTCACCCGCTAGAATCGGACTGAGATCCCTAGAAGCAATCCCTAAGTTCTAGAACTACGTTGCCAGCGTAGGTACGACATGTCACCCATTGGATTGACTGACATACTTAGTGGTCACCTATTAGAACATTTATATGTATAGGACTGATCCCAGGAGTCACCCGCTAGATTAAGACTGACTCCACAACAAATGTCTTTACTGGTGGCGCGGTACTGACACCCTTCCCGTCAAGGCAGAGAATGGACCCTAGTCAGCTTATCTTGTGGCATGTCGGTTAGATGAACACATCCCACAGTTTTAGTTATAGAATCAGGGCTTTCAGACACAGTCAACTCAGCTTAGTAGTACAGATTCAGTACTGTTAGATACAGTCAATGCTTATCATTGTAAATAGACTTCAAGATCACCCATTAGCTAGGACTGATCTCAACTATGATTAATCAGTATCAGAATCAATAGATTTAAAGATCACCCACTAGATAGGACTGATCTCAGACTAAGTCAAATCGTCCTTATTATCAGTATACTCATGATCACCCGCTAGATAGGACTGATCTTAGATTTAGTTACTTCAAGTAGAATAGAACTCAGATAGTTCCATCAGAACTTAGACTGTCAGATACAGTCGCCCAGTATCATTTACATCGGTTAGGCCAATCACCACAGTTATATTAGTTATATCAGTTTTCTGAAATCATGTATCAGTCATATCAATTATCAGAATTCATGATATCAGTATTCAGCTTCAGTACTATCAGACACAATCAACCAGACCAGTTCTTCATAATTCAAACTGTCAGAAATAGTTATTCATCCATTCAATATCTCATTATCAGTACACTCATGTTTTCAGTATTCAGACTCAGTAGTCAGTATCTCCACGAGTTCAGTTACAGTTATTTATGCATATATGTATTCTCACATTCATATTAGTCAGCGTTATTTATGTATATAAACCTTTGCATTTAGCCTACCTCACTCGTATACTCAGTACATTCAGAGGTACTGACGCATTTACGCTATGGTGATTTCTCTTATGATACACCATAGGTTCAGAGACACGAGGTCCAGATCAGCAGTAGCATTCCAGTGTTTAGAGTTTGCAGTGAGTCCTCATTCAAGGATAATATAATTATTGCTACATTTACTATTCAGTTGCTAGATGGAGTTAGTCAGAGACATGTTCCTTTAACTCCTTATTCAGTTCAGTTAGAGGCTTTTAGACTAGATGTCAGATTAGATATTTAGATCTCATTATTTTCAGTATTTATGACTTTTTTGGTATTTTTATACCTTTTCAAACATTTTGTTATCATACGTTTATTCAGTTCGAACCTTATGGCCTTTCATGTTCATGTTTCTGTATTTTATGATATATTATGCAGTATACAGGTACAAATATCAGTCATGGGTTAGCTTGTGGTCCTTCGGGGTCATAAGCACCGTGTAACATTTTGGTTCAGAAAATTGAGGTGTTACAGGAAGAGTCAAAACAGGAGCAGTTGTCAACTTATGTTTCAACTTCTCAAAACTATTCTCACAGGAGTCAGACCATATGAACTTCACCTTTTTCTATGTCAGCTTAGTGAGTGGAGCATCTATGGAAGAAAAACTCTGTACGAACCTTTTATAATTACCCACCAAACCCAAGAAGCTCCAAATAATGGATGGAGTCATGGGTCTGGGCCATTTTCTCACTGCCTCAAACTTATGGGGATCCACCTTAATTCCCTCACTAGACACAATATTCCCCAAGAAAAAAATAACACTTAGCCAGAATTCACACTTGGAAAACTTTGAATAAAACTTATGATCCTTAAGAGTCTGAAGGATAATTCAGAGGTGATTGTCATGATCCTTCTCACTCTTGGCATAAATCAGAATATCATCAATGAAAACTATAACAAATAGATCTAGAAACTAACAGAACACCCAATTAATTAGGTCCATAAATGTTGCAGGGGCATTAGTCAACTCAAAGGACATAACTAAGAATTCATAATGACTGTAGCGGGTTCGAAAAGCTGTTTTGGGAATATCTGACTCTCTAACCTTCAACTGATAATATCCCGAATGAAGGTCTATTTTCAAACAACATCTAGCACCCTAATGCTGGTAAAAAAGATCATCAATTATAGGAAGAGGATATTTTTTTAACAGTAACTTTATTTAGCTGACGATAATCTATACACATACGGAGGGAACCATCTTTCTTCCGCACGAAAAACCCAGGTACGCCCCAGGGAGAAACACTAGGTCAGCTAAAACCTTTGTCTAGAAGATCTGTTAGTTGCTTTTTTAACTCTTTCAACTCTGCATGAGCCATTCTATATGGAAGAATGGAGATGGGATATGTGTTTGGAAAAAAGTCTACCAAAATATATCACCCTATCAGGTGGTATTCCTGGAAGATGATCCAAAAAGACTTCTAGAAATTCATTTACCACAGGGACTGACTGAAGAGAAGGACTCTCATATTTAGAATCTTTCACTTGAATTAGATGATATAGACAACCTCTGGAAATGAGCTTGCGGGCTTTGAGATAAGATATAAAGTACCCCCTAGGTGATAAAGAATGTCCCTCCCACTCTATCACTTGTTCATTTAGAAAAGAAAAAGTGACTCTTTGGGTTCTACAATCTAGTGTGGCATAGCACGAATAGAGCCATTCTATTCCCAAGATAACATCAAAGTCAACCATATCAGGCTCTATGAGGTCTTCCATCGTATCCTTGTTGGGGGATCCAAGCTCTATGTTGTGACCACTTCTGGTAGATGGAGTAGCGCCCTTGGGCAATGGTGGCGGTGCGGAGGAATTAGTTCGTGACTTGGCTCCCCCAATATTACCGCTCGTTGTATGGCCTGGTTGGCCACATGAATAACATACCATGGCATCAAATTGGCATATCCCTGGATGATTCCTCCCACATCTTCCATTACACGGGTATGCCCGATAGGTCTGAGCTACACTTTTCTGAGACTGCGCACCCTGCACTCTCAGCCCCTGACTAGACTAAAAATTCTAGAATCGCTGATCGGCTGGAGGTCTGTGCATTGGAGAACTAATAGCGGACTGAGCATTACCCCAATTCTTCTTCTTCTACTATTTGTTACTCCAATTACCACTCTGTCGATAACTATGGTTCTGGTCTGCTTTTCTGGCCCTCTTCGCTTGCCTGTCCTTCTCCCTAGATTCAGTGATTCTCTTCTTTTGCTCCTCTACTGGCTACATATGGATAGACAGTCTAGAGAAGTCCATATCCCTGTTTAGCATTGCCCCTTGCAGTCGATCACTAAGTCATCTAAAAGGTCAGATGCGAATTTTCTCTTACTAGCTCTCATATTTCCAGCCATATCCGAAGCATAATGGGATAGTTGGTTGAACATCAGAGTGTACTCCTAGACACTCATTTTTCCGTTCTTTAAGTTCATAAACTCTTCAGCTTTGGCCTTCCTCAATTCTAGAGGAAAGAATCGATCTAGGAAGGCTTCCACGAACTCGCCCCATACTATGGACCCAGCATTCTCACCCTTAGAATCTTTCCACTCACCATACCACTTATTTGAAACTTCTTTAAGCTGATAAGCTGTTAATTCCACCCCTTCCACCTCGTCTACATGTATCACCCTAAAAATATTCTCCATCTCATCCATAAATTCCTATGAATCCTCCTCTACCTTGGTACCAGTAAACTTGGGTGGGTTCATCCTCATGAACTGAGCCACCTGGGTAGCCTCAGATGTAACAAATATAGACCAAATATCCTCCGATATTTGAGTCTGTATGGCCACTAACTGCACAAGCATATGAATTGATTGTCTGTATTTTGCATTAGATACCTCTTTCTTGTGAGGCTGGGTGTAGTTAGTCCTCGATCGGGGATCTCTAGGTTCCTTGAGTGGGCTGGTCTGAGTAGGTTGGACTCCTGGAGTAACAGCAGTTTCCGGAGTTTGAGCTCTATTACGTATCCTTATTCCATGAGTGGGACAAACCTTATCAGTCTGGGCATTCTAACCACTAGAGCGACGTGGAGGCATGGCTATTTTTCTGAAATAATAGAGATCACTGATGAGAGGACAGTTTAGACTCTAAAGCACAAACTAAATCACAAAGAGGGGAAACATTCCTAAATGCCTAGTAGCCTCCTGCATAAAAGTGTGGCGCACTACATACCCTTAAAAAAGAGTCTACCCGATGCAATTTTGTAGACTCCCTGGGACGATGAACCATGCTCTGATACCAAGTTTATCACGGCCGGAACCGAGGCCATGGACGTGATGAGCAATTCGAACCATCAAGGCCCGAACACCCTTCTATCTTGTAATCACATACACTATTCATATAGAAAAAGGAAATGCAGAAACATAACTAAATATGAGATCATCGTCGTGCTCTAAATTCACATAGTAATGAAAACAACAATTCAACAACATCTAAATAATATCTAACTCAGTATGCGAAATCTCTAATACATGATAAGATGGAAACTGTCTAAAAACTGGGACAAGTCCCCCAGTAGACAAAAACCATAATAGATAACATAATCTGGAAGAACAGGACTTCTGGAATAGAGAAGGCTCACCACTTCACAATATGCTTCTGTCTGAACACTCTACTGCTTAGCCGGACCCCTAGATGGAGCCTCATACCCTGAGAGGTAGGGGGTTAATACAGTGGTACTGGTACATAGAGGAAATCCAAAATAATAATTGATATTCAACATATATGAGAGCAATTTAAAAACAGCTCATAAATAGGTCACATAGTAAAAATCACATGGGCATTTTTAAAGGACTCTGCAAGATCATCTAAACTCTGTGATTATCTTTGTTTTACTTCTGCGCTAGGTTGTATGCCCTAAAATTCTGTAATCCCACGGGCTATATGGAATCTACCCTTAACTCAGCAGCAAAGCCCCCAACCGAAGTTTTCCATAAGGGTCGGAGTCTCTAAATCTCTACTACGCCACAGGGCCATTGCTAGCGTACAAAAGTAACATACCCGTATCGGCAAAATATGCTTTTAGGCTACGAGTCGTTTGACTCATTCCCTCTTAGGGTAACCATCTAACCCTCTTTAAGCCCATTTTTAATTCTTTATGTGATGAAATCTTTGAAATCAGACTCTAAAAGCTCTAGTTATGTTGTGGCATAAATTTATATGGTATCGTCAAACCATTGACTTGCACGTCACAATATCTGAGCCATTTATAGAAAATTATATCTCTATTTAGAAAAATATAGAATTCAGACCCCCATATCAATAATTATTTTCAATAAATTCATTCCTTAAAACTCACGTGAACACATGCAAGAAAACTCTCATTTTTGACATTTCAAACACACGAGATGGTCATGTCAAAGATAATGATCGCATGTAAATATTTCTCTTTAACACAAGAACAAAATCATATCTAGAAACTCCCTCTCATCATTGTAAAAATCAAGTTAATTACTATAATACTAAAAAAATCACTTTCAAACCATTAAACATACATCTGAAACCATCCTCAACTATTTCATAAACTCTAAATCATCAAAGAGAGGGAATTCAATGATAATGCTCTCAATTAATTCATCAATAGTAATCATATATATATAGATATAAATCAATTTAAGGGGGAAAGTCCTAAAGGACAAAACAATAACATTTTCAAGACATCCATATTGAAAAATTCAAAGCTTAAGTTCCTAAACCCCTTTAAAATTCATGCTTGATAATCTTTAAACCATGTTCTAGTGTTTACAAGCCCATGTAGTTTTTAGGATAAACCCCACGTACCTCAAATTAGGAATTTGATGGTTGATTCTTGAATCCCTCGGATTGGGGATTCTAAATCTTCAATCAATTTCTAAAATCGACGGTTGAATCTTGAGTTATTTGGAAACTTAGTTTGAAACCCTAAGGAGTGTTATTGATAGATTTTGATGAGAATATGAATAAAGTGGTCATTTGTGAGTATAATCCCGTGTTTATTATGAACAACGGGTTGGAAATACCCAAAACACCCTTAATGATTCGGGGGAAAAGCTGAAAATTGGCCCCCATCACTAGGCAAGGCGCCGCCCTAGACCACCAGTTTAAAAAAGGCACCACCTTTCCTATTGCGTGACCCTTCCCAGGTAAGGCTACAGGCAAGGAATCACGGGCTAATCGCCCTGACTTACTATTTTGCCACCCAAAACGTGCCTTAACCTCGTCTAAAAATTCCAAAACTCACCCGAGATGTACTCTTGACTTGTACCCTTGTATATCAACAAAAAAATCAATAAACGGAGGTTGGGAAGGTCGTAAATAAAATCCTCAAAGATTGGAAGCTCAAAATGAGACTAAGTCCCTTTCTACACTTAGAAAATTTTTAAGTCTCCAACTTTATAGGTAAGCTACTACAAGATAACATATGTACGACTTTTGTGGGGTATCACAGAAATGTTTTTGGAGTGAGGAAAAGACAAAAATACCCCTAAGGAACCAAAGAAGTTGCAAAATTTCATCAGTTGACGACCATGATTGATGGCCCATTACTCAAGTGATAGCTCATCTCCTAGGTCGTCACTTTTGGGCAGGATTTTACCACTTACTGCCCTAGGCTTGAGACTAGGGCTGATGTTTCATGACTTAGTTGATGGACCATCAACTAGGTGATGGCCCATCAACTTGGTCATGACCTAGTTGATAAGTCGTGAACTTCATCATCACATTTTGGCAGACAGATACTTCAAAATAAAATGAGCATAACTTTCTACTTCGATATCGGATTAAGGTGAAACCAGTTGTGTTGGAAAGGGGACTCACTGATCTTTATTTTGGTATATTGTAGGATATGTAAAAAATTATATACTAGGAGTAATTATCATTGAAATTGACCCAAGCTAAAACATTCAATAAAAGTTAATCGATCAAAACGTTCTCAACTCGTCTTTGAGTTATGAGATATTTGTTACCTCAATTCATATCCCAAGGAATTACCACACCATATAATTGATCATAACACATATATTAACAAAGAATTATTGGGTTCGGGTCTATACGCATAGGAACGACGGTTTGAAATCTAGCTAAAAAAAATGCAGGGTGTTACATCGTCAGTCTTCTAATAGTTTATAATGTATCAGATTACCGAAGAAATAAGCTTTCATCTTTACAAATCTTATACCAACCAACAATTGCACATTCAGTGTGAGTTGGAAAATTACTCATGTTCCTCCTTTTATAGGATAGGTTTAATAAACTTCTCCGTCTAAACAAAATATCTCTAAACTAAGCCTATTTATGTTGCATAAAATCCTTAAATATTTACCATTCTTAAGGAACTACATGACATATTCCACATTAAGAAAGGTTTTACAAGTCATCAATGCATTACTAGGTTATGATAAGAGGTAGGTTTTCAGGTACAATATCCGTTGTTTAGGTGTTGAGAATCGGCTACCTAATGAATATAAGTATATATAAGAACCCTTTCTTCATTCAAATATACAAACAATGATTGCAAAAAATCTATTAGGCCCTGTTCCCCTTTTGGTAGATGATCTTCGTGGTGTACAACAAGATGTAGCGACCTTTCATTTGAAAATCTATAAATCCATTCAAAAATCGTAAACTCCAATCTCATCTTTTACTCTGATTGTGACTTTGTCAGCAAATTTGGAGTGAATCTTATCAATACGTGGCCTAGTCCTCATGAATTTACCTATACTCTTCACATTCATAATCCCATTGTAATTACTTGATTTGAAAATGATTTTCTGATTGCCGATTTGAGTAGTATAACAAGCTTTCATTTTTGGATTCCCAATCGATGGTTTCTAGGGATTGGGATAGCAGACATTTATTTCTTTGTAATAGTTAGATTTCTATGTAATTTCCTCCACAACTAAGGTCGCCATAGTAGTATTAGTGTTTTTATCTACCAGACCCACCAGTGCCCTATTTACTGGCATCCCCAAAGGATATATGGAGTGTGAGGCTTACATAAAACAGAGGAAGAAAACTACCATTGAGAAATAACTGTCATGTATTGTATGGAGAGTTTTTTCTGTTTACTTTTTTTTGTATGTGATATGATGTGAAATAAGAACAAGGGTTAGTAAAATATTAATTAAACAACTAAAGACAATGCAACCCTGGTGATTGTAAAGAAACTTTTTTTTCTTTTCAACAAATAAACAAATATTTTATATAGCACTTTTTTAAAAATGAAACTAACATTTAGTACATCAGATCAAATATATGAATAATTCATGCATTAAAATCAAGCCTTACGTTAATCTTACCTTATTTAAAAAAAATCTTACATTATTAATCCCCATGTCTCTAATTAAAGAAACCCCTTAGTGATAAAGATGTATGCCTAGCTTCATCCTAGATCCATAACTAGTATTACGTACTTGTGCAATAGCTCACTTCTATTTCTGTAGGATACTCAGGTGACTCATACTATTCTTATATATATAATAGTGTTCGGTAGAGTATTTTCAATTGATACTTTCTTCATCCTAGCAAAAATAGAACGTGTGATGAGCGATTTTGGATAGACTCATGTGAAAACAAGTATTCATCGGTCGCGCTTGACAATGGATTAACATTTAAGATCTCATCTTATCCATGATCTTGGCCATAGGAACTGGGATTTAGTTTTACAGAATACATAACATGAAAGATACAATTTAACATACTTTATTAACATCATTTACATAGGTCAAGTGTCCCAAGTAGGCTAACAAGAAAATACATTTAAGTTTATTAATACTATATATTTTTCCTTCTGCCAAAATTTGATTTTGCTTTTACAAAATACACAAAAAGAAGGTTCATGACTTTTCCTTTCCTTCTTTTAAAAATTTCACTAGTTGGATCAAAGAGAGGATATGATCATTTAAATTTATGTCATCAATTACTTTACATCACCTCGAAAGGATATCTGCTTTCTTTGATTGCGATGAGATATCACTAGTTCTGTCCGTTTCTTTTTTTTTTCCTATTAGTTTTGCATGTTACCGCTAATTTGAGATGATTAGTGTTATAGATGGAACATGTCTTGTAACTGTCTCATAATTTTACCTTGGGGGATCAAAGTCTACACAGGTATGAGGAATATCATTTACTCCAAGGGATAGTATCTAAATAGAGGAAAGTAAATAGAAAGTTGAAATTTTCGAGTTGACTCAACCATGAATTACTACATTTTCGCTTATCTTTCACACATACTCTTGGAAGTACTCTTTGAGTTTCGTTTCTTTAATCTAGCATAGTAGTTTCACCACTGCTATTTGTTTTCCCTACTATTTTAGCCTCTTCATTTCTGTAAACTAAAGGAACCTAACATTTGCAGTTAGATATCTTATTATTTTTATTAATCATGAAATTATATGTTCACTAGTAATCAAATAAACTTCTAAGTAGTTTATAATATCATATATAGAAAGAAGGTAAACGGAAAATATAACATTTTAATTACTTTTTTTATCCTTAAATAAAGATTATAAAATTCAAATTAGTTCAAATTTTATCCCAAATAAACAACAATTCTCTTTATTCACCAAAGTAATTTAAGGACATTGACCACATTTACTATGTGCATATCCAAATATGAAAACTACTCAAGAGCTATCAACTGTTCTTATTTGAATGATGCTTTAAAGTATATTTACTACCTATCAGTCTTAGTATTTAATACATACAAGAGAACTTCATTACGAATTAATTACTAATACAAGTATGCATTGTGTAAAAAATGATATCTTTATTTGAATAATTCTAATGAATGATGATTTATATCTAGAGAAATATAATACTTATGTATTTAAAAATAAATATTAGAGAGAGAAATTGATATAAACATATATAGACATTAGATTAAAAGAATCATTCAACTAAAATCTATTAATCTCTTTGAGTTTTCTAATTTATTCTTCTCATTCAAGAATATGAAGAGAAGTGTGAAAAGTATCAAGAGAAGTGTGAAAGGTGTGATGAGAGAGAGGGGGAATATGTATAGTCCTCCACATGGCCTCATTTGAGTGGCATTATTCTTGGGTTCGCTGCCCACAAAGCTACCCTACCCTCTACTCTGCCCCCCACACCACAAATATATTAAAGTGTGAAAAGTGTGGTGAGAGAAAGGGGGAATATATCCTATTCTCCACATGACATCATCTGAGTGGCATTGTTCTTTGGTTTTCTTACCACAAAGCTAAGTCCTCCACCCACTTTACCTTCCATATGTCTGTGTTTTGTGTTGGGCGTTGTAGCATGTGTTGAGTTGTGTGTTGTGTTGTGACTTGTTGTTGTATGTGTTGTATATAATTATATTCTCTCTCCCTCTCTCTAAAACCTTTTCTTTATTTCTCTCAATCTATACTTTTGACTGTCTTCAACCGCTTGCTTTCTCACCCTCCCAACCTCTCTTGTATACTCTAATTGATTTACTCCACTCCCCCCCTTTAATTCTTTGGTGTTCTTCATTAAGTTATCTATATATATAGATTGTATTTTTATCTCTCTTTTATAAGGTTTTATCCATAGGTAAGATAGGTATGTGTTAATCATTATCTGGGTTACTCTCATTTTTAAGCAAAAGAATTAGAGTTGGTGGCTTTTTTGTGTTGGTTTTAAATTTTATTCTGAGTTAATTCTTGTGTGCTTTACTGTCCATTTTGATTTGTGTATGGTATGTTATATTTTTAAGCTAATTTTTCTATTAAATTTTGATCTTTGGTGATTTTGAATTGAAATGGTTGAAGGGTTTTGCAAAGTTTGATCATTGACTGTTTCTTTAAGCTATTTTCCTTATCCAGTAAAGTTTTAAGTTAGGTTTTAATATTCCTTAATTGTGATTGTGCTATTTTATTTATCTATTTGAATGTTTAGTTAGGTTGTAATGACTACTTAATTGCAATTGCCCAATTTTCTTTATCTGCCTGAATGTTAACTTGGTTTTAACAATTCATTAATTTCCATTATGTTGTTTTCCTTATCGGGTTGACTTATAACTCAGGTTAATATAATTCTATCATTTCTTTAAGAAATTATAAATAGACATTTAATCTTATCCTTCACTAATCCTTGTCTGTGATCTGTAGATATTTACTACAATTGTCTTCATCTCTTCATTTAACAAGATTTCAGTGATGCCTTATCAGATTCAGGTATAGATTGTAATCAGGGAATAGAGTGAAGTTTTTGATACATCTTATATGGGATTCGAAGTAGTTTAGTTGGTTGGATACTAACTTTCAACATGTTGGTGAGAGCTCTACTACCCAACTTGTAATCTACTCCGCCATTTCATCCTCCCTTCCCCCATTTTTTTTTTAAAAAAGTACATCCAAATATTTGAATAAAAGATGAGTTTTCTCCAAATCGAACTCCCCCTACATCTTCTATTTTCGTACTTTAAATATATATTCCTCATCCTCCCTTGCCTAAATTGTTGAAAATAAATGTAACAAAAATACAGGAATACAATTGACATAAGGGTATCTAGATGTACGATTGCATCTGTTGTAAGAAGAATTTCTTCTCAAGCCAGGCCATAGCAGGCCACACCAGGTGTCACTTCAAGGATGGGTGGGTTAAAACAACCCCCAAATCAGAAATTTTATGAAACTTTCTGATTATCAGCAATAACTAGGTTTTGCTAATTCTTCATTAATTTCCAATGAACAACTTGTTTCTGCAACAACATTTAAAAATGACTCATCAAATGCTCATCATTTTTCAAAAGGGGGTGTGCAGATATTTGGAAGCTTTGCAGCTCGGCCTTTGCCTCAACCTTCATCCAGAAGACAACCACAGACCCCTGCGAATCCTTTCAGGGTTTGTGATCTGATGGTACTAGCTAGGATCAAGGATCATCTTACCATAAAGAAGGAAAAAACTATTTCACGAATTCTTGCTAGTGCTATGGATCAAGTTCTTTCACTTTCTTTATCGTTTTACTTCATGACTAAAATGATTTATATTTTTCTCCTTCTTTTGTTTCAATCTTTTGTTTATGTGGATATGTTCTATGATCGAATTTGTATGTCGTGGAAATACGAAGGACCAGGGACTATTTCAATCCCACTTTTTATATGAGATAAGTGATACAAAGATTTTTGAATTAAAAAACATTGATTTTAGTTAATCTTCTGATCAAATACGAGATAGGTTTATCACAAAATGTTTACTGGAAAAACTCAATTAATTCCTTGAACCAAATGATCCCTTAAAGAATTTCTTTTTATTGCTTACTCTAGTGAATTTCCACCCTCTTTATGAATTTTGTTTAATTTCCCCCATGAATCATATTTACATGTAGCATTAAAATGAATTAATGTGTGGTTAGCTTTTTAACCTTCCGTAACCACAACATTTTGGTCCCTATTTACGGGGACAAATAAATACGTTCTAAGAAGAAAGATTGGAATATTAATTTCATCGAGACAAACTACAAAATCTAATGCTTCAGGTGTAGAATCGTTCTCAAATTCTAAGGTTTCACGTCTCCACCTAATCCCTCTTTCATGGACACCTATCTTTTCGGCTTAAGATACTAGATATCTTTGTATATGCAACAACTTCGATGTTTGATAAGAGTGTTATCTTGTTATAGGTAAAAGAATCAAGGAAGAAAAGCATTGAGGTGGATGTGATCACCATTGAAGATTCGAATGTTGAGTCCAAAACTATCAATTCATATGGTTAAAGCGTATGATGTAATTTCGGTGTTATATCTGATTAATTAAGGTTTTAAAGAATGTTATCAAAATATTACTTGAAGTGTCTTATTAAATATATGGACAATATGATGTAGTTGCTTTTTATATCATCGAGAAGTACTGGGTTGTCTCTTTATCCCATATGTTGTATTAATATATGTATTCAATTGTTACACATTTAGCATGTGTTGATGATATAGTAATTTCTATGTCTAGGGAATAGACGTAAATTGAAATTGATTTAGAAAACACTTGAGCATTTGGGTAGAAAATGAACAAAAGAGCTCAAGATTGTTACATGATAAAATTTATAGCTTCTTCTTATGCAAATAGTTAAAATTTATCGTATCCTATCTTTCATGATTTCTTATTATTATAAGTATATGATGTTTGGGGACTACTTGAAAATTATGTAGAGAATTGATAAAAGGCAAATCATATGTATTTTTTGTGATACTTCTTTATTGCAAACTCATTTGGGTTCATAATTTCCCCGCAGGTATGATTATTACTCAATATATGGATATTACGCTTTGTATTGATAAGAGAACAATGCTCAATTTATAAATTATCCAGTTATTCCTAGATTTCTTTGTTAATTATCGAAGAGAAATGTGTATGAAGATGAAAAGGTAAAATAGTTTCAATAAAACACTATTAGAAAGGAGGGTGTCAATTTATCATCTTCTCTAATGATGTTTGGTTTGACATTTTTTTTTTTTGAAAAATAGGGAAAGAAAACTAAAATTAATTGGTTAGAGCTCCTTTATTTTAGTAGAATAAAAAGTTTTTGTAGGATAATGAAGCTTCAACGGTATGATTCTTGTTATATCTTATATAAATGTAGTGGCTATCTATTTCAACAATAAATTTTTTACTTTTAGGAAAAATCTGTAAAATAAATTTTGTCAAAATCTCGTTATTTCTAGTCAAATATAATTTGCCTTAAAAGTGAACCTCTCGTATTTAAAAATATATAATAAGAAAATCATGCGAGCAAAGAATATAATCTTCTCACTCTATTAACATGAGATCATACTGAAGTAATGACTATCAAATAACCAAATTCATTGAAGTAATATATATTACTAAATAATTTAGGGGTTTTTAAATAAAATACTTTAAGTTTAAGGTCATTCTGTTAAACAAAATATGTCTTGATGACAATTATTATTTACTCAATTTGAATTTGTGGTTTACCGATCAAATTTCTTCTTATCATGATAATAAATGCAACAATGCTAAATAAAGTAATGGAATAAAATGGTAATGATATTTTTGTCACGACCCAAACCGAGGCCCTGGCCGTGACGAGCATCCCAAACCATGAAGGCTCAAATGCCCTTATTTATCTGGTAGTCATGCACAAAGTTGATACAATAAAAGAAGATGTGGAACAAAACATAATACAGAATCATGGTCAAATCCGAATTCAAAAATAATGATGAAACTGTAATTCAACAACATCTAAATAACATCTGACTCAGTCTGCGAAATTTCTACTATATCTCAAAACAATACTATTTGAAAATCTGCGACAAGGACCTAGTAGAACAAAACTATGGAAATGATAAATAACTATAAGACATTAGGCCTTCAAAAATATGGAAGGCTCACCACTGAAATTTTTTCTGCTGTCTGAAATATCTATTGCTTAACAGGACCCCTAGACTGTGCCTCAGAACCTGAGAGATAGGGGAGGGGGGTAAATACAGATGTACTGGTACGCAGAGAAAATCCAAAATAATCATTCATATTCAACATATATGAGAGAAATTTAAAATAGTTCATAAATATATCCTATAGTTAGAGAGGAATGAGATCCCTAAAAGCAATTCCTAAGTTCTAGAACTACGTAGCCAGTATAGGTATGATATATCACCCTCTAGATAGGACTGACATACTCAGGGATCAACCATAAGTATATTATATATATATAGTATTGATCCCAGGGGTCACCCATTAGATAGGACTGACTCCATAAGAGAAGTCTTTACCCGTGGCATGATACTGACACCCTTCCAACTGGGGTTAAAGGTTGGACCCCAACTTAGCTAGCAGGGTCATGTCGGTTAGATGACTACTTCCCACAGTCTCAGTTTCAGAATCAATCTCAGTAAAGGAACTCAGTTCAGTAGTAAAGAGTAAGGACTGTTAGATACAGTCAAATCATATTCATTATCAGTATATACAGAGATCATCCGCTAGATAGAAATGGTCTCAGATTCAGTTAAGTACTCTCATTATTAGTAGATACAAAAATTACCCACTAGATAGGACTGATCTCAAATTAAGTCAAATCATATTCATTATCAGTATATATAGAGATCATCCTCTAGATAGGACTAGTCTCAGATTCCGTTAAGTACTCTCATTATCATTAGATTCAGAGATCACCCGCTAGATAGGACTGATCTAAACTTCAGTACTTAGTTATCAATATCAGAAGTTATTCAGTATCTCAGAATTTGTAATGAGTTCAGACATCAGTAAAACAGTATTCGAGTCTCAGTATTCAGAGTCAAGATGATTTCAATTATGGCTTGTACATTTATGCATATGTCCTCATTCAGTACTCTCATGATTATTCAATTAAGTAATTATTCATGCATAATCCCTTACATTTTGCCTGACCTCATCTTGCATACTCAGTACATTCCCATATACTGACATATTTGCAAAATGGTGTTTTACTTTACACCATAGGTTCAGAAGCACGAGATCCAGAGAACCCTTATCAGCTTAGTTCCAGTCAGTAGTAGTAGACCTAGCAGTGAGTCTTCATCATTCGGGGATTGTTCTTATTTCATTTTATTACTAGTTCCAGTATTTCAGTAGTTGGAGTTAGTTCGGGACATTTCCCATCAACTACTTATTTAGATAGTTTAAAGGATTTCAGACTACAGAGTTTTCAGACTAGTTATTCAGAAAAATTTTTATTCTTGATATTGTTAAACTTTGTTTCAATTGTATTTCAAGTATTTGAACCTTATGGAAAGTTCCGCAAATTTTCCGCATTTATTTCAGTATATTATGCAGTGCTCAGTTATAGATATCAAATAAGGTTAGCTTGTGGTTCCTTGGGGTCATGTGCACCGTGTGGCATTCCGGTTCTAGAAAATCAGGGCGTTATAGGGGCGCCCAGGCCTTCAATATTCGGGATGCTTATTACGGATAAGGACTTGGCTCGGGTCATGACAGACAACCATGAAATAATCCACTGGATCACACTTTAAGAAATAAACCACCATTACTTAACCATATACTAAAATATAAGTTAAATGTATTAGTAAAGAAAAATCCATACTGGAACAAAGAATTTGACTGCTTAGTTTTTTCTCTTTCAATACTGTTATGTTCCTAACCGTATCAAGGTCGTATTAAACAAAAAAATAAAAGACAATACCTAATAATTTGAAAAAAGAGAATCTTGCAAACATTAATTATTAGGTTCTCAAAGAAAGAACCATGATTGTCCCACCCCTTTCAATGTTGTACCCATCATATTAAATCAAATAATGAGGGTACTGAGGCATTAAAGATGTATCATACACATAATCAGCCCTAAAGCATCATCAGCTTCACCTAATTTAACATCACCCCTTCCATTTTTGATTAACCACAACCGACATAGGTTTTATACTATAATCAACATGAACTAAATCTTGTTCACAACTTATCATTAATCATGAAACCGTGGTTGCTATTCAGGGACTTAAAAAGGAGGGATGATGGGCGTCAGTCAAGATTGCGAGTATCATAATCAGCTAAATTGGGTACAAACTGAGTGGAGACTGAGTGTAGTTTTATGGATTGAAATCACTGCTAGGGATTTATGGTTCTTCAGGGCTTTAACACATTAGGTTACTTTAAATCAAAGTCAAGAAAGCAAATAAAGTTACAAACTTAAGTGTATATGCAAGATGCACCAGTCAAATGCTTATAGAAACTTGAATTGATGGTATTTTCCCTTACTTTCTCTACATAGAGAGATATGACCGACTAGCTTACAATTTATGACTTAAGGAGAACTAAATACAAACTGAATAGCTTAGAGTTTATGACCCAGGGAGGCCTTAATTCAAGATAGAATTAGGATGTGACATATGTTGTTAATTCCATGCCAATGATCTTTCTTTATTATATGTAGGCTTTTATTTTCCTAAATTACCTTACAAGGAAAAGGATATATTATCGCTGAAATAACACAAGTATTGCCATTATTTTCCAATTTATTCCATAATTTAATCTATTACTGATGACACCTATATCTGAATTTGATAAGGCATCACCAATATCTCATAAAATGAAGAGAAGAAAACAAGGCTCAAAGTATCCTTGTACTCCTTAGAATGTTAATAATCTGTTACTCCTTTTTTGGTAACTATAGCAACAATTGTCTCATCTCCTATCCTTTCAAGTTTATCCTTAGTTATTTCTTTTCAGATTGTCCATTTTCCTCCAGGAACCTTTCCAAATTGGTATATTGTGTGCACAGGTACTTTATAACACAGTTCCCGTTAAACCTACTGGCTACTAGATATAATGAAATATTCATAACTTTTATAGTATTGTACATATATAAACTACATGAAAAGGTCTAGTTTTAAGCGGGACTATCCATTGAAGGTATGAATTGAAGGTGGTACCTCATTTTCAAAGTGATTTTACTCGCAGAAATATGTATGAAAAGATAAGAGAAAATGCAGCAATTCATGGTTGAATCAACTAGAAAGTTTGTCGGATCCATTTTATTTAAGTGAATGATATTCCACGTGCATGTGTTGCCTTTGGTCCCTAATGGCAACCTACTTCATAATTGGCTGGTAAAATGATAACACAGTTGTAAGAAATGCTTCATATATATCAGTAATTGTCTCAAATTAGTAATAACATGCAAGATAGATAGTAAAAAAACCACAGAACTAGGTTCTCTAGAAAGACAGATAATACTTCTTAACGATAAAAGAGAGTAGGTGATACTATTTACAAAGATAATAATGTAATGAGCAAATTGATCATCCTAGAGATACATAAAGATAATGAAGTAAATGTTATAGTTTACCTGGGGGAAGAGGACTATAAGGAAAATTAGTAGAGGTGGACTATATATATATAGGAACAATACATAGACAGGCCCCTGAACTTTTGGCTTTGTTCATATTGGCACTTGACTTAGACAATATACCTATTTAACCCTTTTATCATTCACTAATCGTATCAATTAAGCACAATTGCTGATATGACACTGGTATGGCCTGACATGTGTAATACACTCTCCACTAGGAGAGAGAGAAACCATATTTTACTGTAATTTCTTCTTTGAATTTTTTCCTCTTATCAAATTAATATGTTTATCCCCTTTAACACTTTTTCTTTTAATTTTATTGGTTGGGTTTGGAGTGGTGAGGGAGATGGTAGTTACTGCCTAGAATGAATTCATGTTTGTGAATATAATGTTTTTTGCCAATTTCTTGTAATTGATTGTTAGAATATTTCTGATTCTTTGATATACTTTCCATTCAACATCAACATTTGAGTTCTTATGAAAAAATTCAACATAAAAAAAAATAATATTGTGTAGTCCATTGCGGGAGTTTTGAAAATTCTCTGAAAAATGAGGTGAAGGCTCTTTTGGATTTTTTTGTAGTGGTTTAGTAGTGTTGGACGGATGTTGATTGTGTTGGAATGGTATTTTCTGGCGAAATTTTTAACAAATCCAGATGCAAGTAGTCTTTGCTAAATGATCACATGCTTGTTCGTAAATTCCTCAAATGATAGCCATTCCCTATTCATGTAGGGGATTGTTGAGTTCAATGTGTGTGTGTGAATGGAAAATAGAGGGAAAAATGGTGGAGGGAAAGAGAGACACCAATTTAGAAAGTGTACTATTAAAAATAGAAAAGTTCACTAATTCTCCCACATTGGTGGGAGAAGGGAACTTTGGAGTGTTTTTAATGAGAAACACTAACTCCATATGGATAGTGAGGCAACAACAAGGAGTGCCTCGCGCCGTCATCATTGTCGTTGCTCGGCTTGGCTTCAGATTTGGATTCGAATTTGGATTTGTCAAATGATCGTTCGATGAATTCTAATTTTTTAAACAAATTTTATTTGAAACTTGTTTACAAGTGAAATTTTTGATCCAAAATTTGATATAATTAGTTTTCTCCAAGTGCGAGCGCAATTTTGACGCTATAAAAATGCATATGCATGCATCACAAAGGGATGCGACCCTTCGAGGAAAACAACACATTGTTTCGCGCTATAGGGTGACCTGCTGGCGCAGATGTAGCACATGTATGTGACCTGTAGGGGTAGATATAGCGCAGAAGCTACAGGAATTTGCCAAATGTCACCTGCAGCCTTAGATCAGGTGCAGGTTTAGCACAGACTGGGAATAGGTGATATGCCTAAATTACAACTCTCGTTAGAAAGTGTAAGCGGTCGCTGTCAAATATAGAACCCAAATGGGTTGGGCGTCGAATCCCACAGGGAATACTATGATCACTAAGTATTGCGATTATTATTAGACTGCTGGTCGAAGATTCCAAGATAAGGGGGGTTTTGGTTTAAGTGCACAATAGTACTATTAGTGTAACGAATGAGACAATATATGTAAAAGTAATTAATCACAGAGAATGACAAGTTAGGGTTATGTCCACCTTGTAGCTTCTACTTCTATATTAACTATGGGTAATATGAATTTTATGCATGCATGCACTTATAAAGAGACGTATTCTAATTCTAAATCCAAGTGTTTTTCAACCATCAAGGATTTATTCACCTTAGTTCTCTCGAACCTAAAGTGTACAACAACTTATATGAACTCTCCAAGTAGTTAATCCTGCTAGGGCATTAACGTGTAAACTAGAGGTTGGAAACCCTAATTTCTTGTCATACTCTCTTTTCCAAAAAACAACTTTTCTCTCGAACAAGTTATTGCTATACTGGCGTATTCCCTATGTTTGCAACCATGAGAATTCAATTATAAAGAAGAGAGTAATGATATAAGTGTATTACACATCATAAATTCACAAACCCATAGCAATAGAGAGTATGCTACAAGGTTTCCATAACCCTAACAGATAAGTTTAGCTACTCATGAATAAAACAGAAATCAACATCGAAATATTCATCATACCAAAACTTAGAACGAACTTGGTGATGAAGATGATTAGCGACAATGAGACAGAAACATATTTCTCTCTCTCCGTTGCTCAAGCTAAGCCGTTTTCTGCTCTCTCCAAAAATATTACAGAATCTGAATTATGTGAATAATGTGAATAATGGCTGAAAATTCAGCAATAAGGTTTTCAATAACAAACTTCTCTACTAAGTTGCTACTGCATCCTTAACTATTTAAAAATGTTGAGTTTGCCCGGGAAAAAGTTCCCATGCATCACATTTAGTCCAAAAGCTTCCTTCCCTTTTATGTGAAGTTTTCCTTTGCTCTCCATAGGTCCCCAAAGTGCTGAAATCTTCCACATTAGTACCTGAAAAGTATGCTAATCACATAGGTCAGCTCACTTAATTGAAAGTAGACTAAAAGTGCAAGAATTATGTATTTTATCCTCAACACTTAGCTAAAACATGGGTAAGTTATGGTTCTTAGACGTATAAATACGCCCAACATCAACAGGGACGTGACTACTACTGAAAAGGTGCCTTTCTATTGAATCAATGCATCCTTTCTGAAAGGACACATTAAAGGCTATAAATACATAATATATTCCTCATGTATTGACATAATTTTTTGACAGCAAAAACACTCTTCTTCTATATAAAAACACCGTGTGATCATTAAGTTGTTGAGTGAGTTTGAAGAATACAACAATTTGAGGTACCGCTATTGTTTGGATTGAAGGCCATTTTATTCTGGGAGGAAGATTCCATAACCTCGAGTACAGTGAGGGGAATTGTTCCTTAAGGACACTACGTTAGGTCGGGGGAATTGGCCTTAAAAATTCTATTTCATCTAATTTCTAATAATTAACATACTTCTTTAAAAGATTATTAATAATCTTGTGTTAAAGGTGTTAAGGAACTTCATAAGTGTTCTTGTCTTAGACATGAACTTTTGTTAAAGTTATTGTTGCATGTATACACAGATTGTTATACCCAAAAACGTTGTAAATAACACTACTATAATATGCAACATGCTTCATCGGTGTTACATGATTGGTGCTAGACAATAGGCTTGAACTTAATATGTGGATTGTTGTGGTAAGAATAGTAGCTTAAGGTTAATGATGGATGATTTGTGGGAGTTAGTAGTAGGCTTGATTTGATGTGTGCAATAGCCTAGGTTGGCAACTAGTGGAAAATAATGGATAATTGCAATATTTGTGTACATGAGACTAGTGTTAGGATGATTAATCGTAGTTGAGTCATTAAGTGTATAAGAGCATGGGTATATAAAAATAGGTTTGAAACCCCCACCCACCAGGTAGCCTATTGTTAGATACAATTTTAAGTGTATAGGTGTCTTGCGTACCTAGTTGTGTTCTTGAATCTTGTAGTATGGAGAAGTCTAGGAAGTTATTGTATAGTGTTCTTTACAGTTTAAGTGAGGAAAAATAAGTAGACAATATGCGCCTTTGGTATGGTTTTACAAATTTTATTAAGTTGTAAGTTATGTGATTATAGGTGTAATGCTAGTATATTAAGGAGTTGAAAATGGAGTGTTAAGTATTTAGAAACATGGATGTCCATACCCATGATAACGTTAGTCATCTTTTGATAACTTTTGGGGTTACAGAAAGTTATGATTAGTATCACTGAAGGGGGATGTCCCAGAGAGAATTTAGTGTCTTTATGATAAATTATTGAGAGAAGTTTATGTTCATGCGTATAGAGATACCCCCCTATTGTATTGATAATTGTAGTTATTGATTGATGAGAGGTTATGTTCTCAGGTGTATTATTGTGACTTTGATCTAAGGGTAGATGGTGAGTTAAGGTAGTTCCCAAATTTTCTCATTGTGGCAAGTCAGGGAAGAGTCATGATAAACCTATTCCTATTCAAGCATATTCATCCTACTCTAGTTTAAGAGTTCACTCTACCACTGTCTTATGCATTGTAGTCTTGACAATGTCTAAGGTTTGAGTTCTCTATGTTAGTAATGTCATGATAGGAGCTCAAAACTAGAAGCAATTATGTATCGGTAAATCCAGCATTTCATGCATTCAATCCCTATGATATGATGCTCATGATCCATAAAAAAATCATGTATTATAACATGCTTGGTTCTATGAAAACTGTGCTTTCTATATGTTACCAATTCTTGTATGTCGGGTCGAGCACAATGAGATAAAGTTTATACAAACTGTGGACATGTTCAATTCTTAAATAAGGAGCAATGGCGCCAAGTAGAAATCCTTGTCTCAGTCGTTGACTTAATGAATTTCGGCCTTATGTTATACAACTCTTGATATGTGCACTCATATTTTCTCACGGTGGTCTGTCCTAAGTATCCATGTTATGTTATGTTTATGCCATAATGAATCTTTACTAATGATCTAGATATTTGATATATGAATAAATTTGTTCCTAATGTGTTGTACAATCATCTCATATCCCACCTTGAGTATTACAATATGTATAAGTTATAGTCGACTAGTTTCACTTCTTTTTTTATAAAACTCATGCCCTGGTGCCTCAATGACCCACCAAATGATAGTATGGTAGTAGTTATGGAAAAGTAGTGATGTTTTAGGTAGGGGAGTAGATGTTCTTGAATGTGAAAGTTTTGAGGTGATTTATTTAGCTAAGGTTATAGGTGAAGGGGGAAAGAAGGAGACAAACTTTTTTTATGTGAAATAGTTAGGAAGGAGATATGTGGGAAAAATCTTTGTAAGAATGATTGAAGTTTCTAGTTTTAGTAGGGAGATTTATAAAATGAGTGTAGTAGAAATAGGCATGAATGTTGTGCTTGATAAAAATTCAAACAAATGTACTATATGGTTAGTACTCCTCGATTTAAGGTAAAAGGTTGTTTGATTATAGTGATAAGATGGAGAAGTGTTCTTAAAGGATGATAGGGCATGGGTCCCATAGCTTAAGCTAGCTTCTTTTACTCCCGATTAGGCTTCAACATAGAAGTAAGATAAAGTTAGACTCAACCTCTTGCAGTTATGTATTTAGTGGGAAAATTATAAGATTTGGGATGTTTAAATTTGGTATTCATAGTTGAAATCATAGTGGAGAAGCGTCGCAAAAATTTAAAGGTTGTTAGACGTATCATTTCAGGTAGAGAATGTTTCCAATCTATTGTTATGTCCCACGGAAATATAATCTTATGTCTTATATCAATCTTAATCAAGCCGGGGATTTTTATAAAAGTTCATGCCTGACAATGTTTTAAACATGTGCCATAAAACACATGCAAAAATCATATCGATGTAAAGTTTTGTTATCTCATGATTTGTGCTTAGGCAATTTACTTGGTGATACCATAAAGCTCTTCATGAATGTCTATGTATGTTTTATTGAGGGAAATAAAATTTCTAATGTGAGATTACATGAATTATTCCTCAATTCCATAGCTTCAACAAAATCCTACCCATCATTCGAGGACGAATGATTCCAAGGGAGAGATAATGTAACACCCCGCATTATTTCGGGCTAGATTTAAAACCATCATTCCTATGCGTATAGACCCAAACCCAATGATTCTTTCTTAATATATGTGTTATGATAACTCCTATAGTGATGGAATACCTTTGGATATGAATTGAGGTCACAAATATATCATAACTCAAAGACGAATTGAGAACGTTTCTATTGATAAAGTTTTATTGAATGTTTTCAGCTTGGGTCAACTTTAAACAATCATTACTCCAAGTATATAATGAGCTATGTGTCTTACCATATACCAAAAGGAAGATATTTGAGTCCTGTATCCAATGCAACTAGTTTCACCTTAATTTTATCTGGGAGTAGAAATTTCTGCTCATTTTACTTCGAAGTGTCTGTCTACCAAAATGTGACGACGAAATTGACGACTTATCAACTAGGTGACGACCAAGTTGACAGGCCGTAAACTAAGTGACGAACCATCAGCCCTGGTAGTAATCCTAGGGTAGTAAGTGGTAAAATCTATCTGAAAAGTGATGACCTAGGTGACGAGCTATCACCTGAGTGACGGGCCATCAACCATGGTTGTCAAGTGATGAAATTTTGTGACTTTTTTGGTTTTCTTAGGGGTATTTTTGTGTTTGCCTCAATCCAAAACCTTTACCATGAATTAAGTTGCCCCTTAAGCATTATTAATCAACTTTTATCAATTTTAAAGCATATAAATACCTCTCCACTCTCAAAAACAAGATCAAACTTTTCTTTAAGTTTAATATTTCAAGATTAGAGTTCCAATCTTCAAACTAAACAACATAAGGTACGTGGGGTTCTCCTAAATTACATGGGCATGGTGAAATCATTTTAATTATGTTTAAATATTGAGAAATCATGAATTTACAAAAAGGGTCTTGAATTTACAATTACCATTAGGCATTGTGAATCCTTCTTGACAATAATGTTTTGGTCTTGAGGCCTTACCCATTAAACTCGATTTTGTTTATATATATCTATGTATGCATGGGGTTTGAATTATTCAATTTCATACTGAAAAGCATGTTACAAATATTATGAATTATTCAATTTCATACTGAAAATCATGTTACAAATGTCTTTACTATTGATTAAGACATGATTTTGATTATGGATTGAAGTGAGGGTGTTTCTTGTTTATATAAATGAGAAGTTATGATTTTAAAGAGTTACTTGGTTTTTGACATAATACATGATTACCACAAGTTTGATGGAACGTTGAAAAGAGAGAATCTCTGCATAGTTTGAAATACGTTTTGAAAATAAGAACTCTCTTGCATTTATTTCTTGATTTTGTGGTATAAACATTGTTTTTCTTGAAAAGAGTTGTAACTTTATAATGTATGGCTAAGAAATATTACTTGCAAGTGTAGATATGATGATACCAATAAAGATAATGCCATAGTAACATAGAACAAAACTATATGCAGATTTTAAAATTTTGAGCTTAGAGAGATGTATGTTTAGAAAAGGTTAAAATTTGTCTTAAAGAGAGTTAGACGGTTACCCGAAGAAGGCACGAGTTCAGAAAACACATTACCCGAAATCATATTTTGCTGATACGGGTTTACTATGTTCCAATAGAGGGATTATAATATGGCCTAGTGCCCTATGGCATATCAGAACAAAAACTCCAACATTTGAGGCTAACTTAGGTTGGGGGCTTGGCCGCCGAGTCAAGGGAGGATTCCATATAGCTCGTGGATAGTAGAATTGTAGGGTGTACCACCTAGCACAAAATTAGAATAAAATTGGTATTGCATCTACGAAATTGGTTTGAAGATCAATTGAAGCTTCCTATTTACTTTATGTTTTTATACATAATATTTTATGAAATGCTCTCACTTTTGTTATATATAAAAGTACATTATTTTAGGTTCCTCTACATACCAGTACCTCCGTATTGACCCGTATATTTCAGGATTTGAGGAACTATATCGGGGTCCAGTTAAGCAGTACATAAGTGTTTAGAAGATTCGTTATTGGTGAGCCTTCTCTATTCATGAAGGTGGGGCTTATATAATCATTGTCATTTGTTTGATTGGTGGTCTGACTTGGGGCCTTGTCCCAATTTTATAGACATATGTTGGATATTGTAGTGTTAGAGATTTTATAGACAAGTGTCATATGTTTTGAATATTAAGAATTTGTTTCCAAAGTGTTCAAGTGTTATGAGATTCGCCATGGTTTCATTTTGTTATGCCTTACCGTAAATTCTTTATATTGAATGAATGTCGTGCATGATTGCCTACAAAGCCTATCAAATGTTACGTAACTCCAGGCTCATTAACCTATAAAAAAACTTTGCCCGAGTTGGTGGAAAACTTAAATGAGCTTAATTTCTCAGCCTTTCTGCTGTTCTCTCGTCTCCAATAATAGATGTCAAGATATCCTCCATGAAAAAGTCTACACCATCACCAGAAATGCTTGCTAGGATGCAAGTCTTCAGAAGGAATTAACAGTAATCTCAGTGTAGACTTTCTAGCGAGCATTTCTGGCGACGGTGTAGACTTTTGCATGGCAAATATCTTGACATCTATAATTGGAGAAGAGCGATCAGAAAAAAGGCTGAGAGATTAAGCTCGTTTAATTTTTCCACCAACTCAAGAAAAGGTATTTGATAGGGTACTAAGCCTGGAGTTATGTAATGTTTGATAGGGCTTTGTAGACTCGGTTTAGAGAAAACTTTACGTAGCTCCTTGCTTATTAATTTATCAAATCCCTTGAAGGTTGGATGACTAAGATGCATTCAGAAACGCTCGATAAAAGTGTGTTATTCAACTATTGGGACCACATCTTGACTATGCATCAATACATTTTGACCTAAAACAAACACAACGGCCCTCCATGTATCCTTCAAGGATTCTGAAGAAAGTGTTCTGAAGGCCTTATTCAATGCCATAACTTTGAAGGTAGTGTTCTTGATCGAGCTCACAAGAGATCAGGAAATCTATACCAATTTCAAAGACGACAACGACCGGCTTAAATGCAAAATCAGCAAGCTGGAGGCTAGCTTGAAAATTATCGAGATTCACATACTACAGCATGAATCTTATCTTCTCCAAGGAATGTTGAAAGAATGCTAAGGAAAGAAAACACAATCAATTTTAACCATATTGCTAAGGAAGTAATGATATTCAATTTTCTTTTCAATCTGGTTTGTGGGTCCGATCAGGTCAACAATAGTGGACATAAACGGAACCACAAACAAGAAGGCATGGGATGAAATTGAAAATTCAAAAATTGTTGCCTTCGCTTAGCTACCTTACTTTAACTGCAGTTGTTGTTGGCGCAAGTTTTCTTGATTTACTGTACAACATTTCAACCCTCAATTCCCTTAAGGCGACTTTCTTTCTCTTCTGCTATTTTCTATCTAGGTAATAATCCCAACTGCGCTACCTAGCCGCAGCTCCCCAGCAAAGTGTCCATCTGCACTATTTTTCTTTGAGAGAAACAACAGACGGATTTTTATTACCGGATACACTTTCATATTTGCACTTGATTCAGATTTTTAATGTTTTAAGATAATTTCATCGGCCAAATTTCCTAGAAGTTCCTTGCTATCCTATGTATCCTCCTCAATTATCTCTCAGATGATATAGTCTTTCATCAACCACCCATTTTTACTCGCAGGCATTCTCTTACCGTACCTTTTGGCATATAATCATCACCCCGAGAAATCCAACCATATAAATTTAGGCTAGGGAAATAACTATATTGGTTTTTCTTTATTGTTAGATGTAGTCCGTCGCTTTGAAGGACTTTTAGAAGTCCAATGAACCCTAAAAGTTAGTCCAATCACTATTAAATCTCTTTACAATGATACAAAAATTAGATCCCTTCACAATGCTTGACAAATAAAGATGAGCAACAACTGACATTAAATCTTAACAAGATATCAGAACCATATTCATGGTCACTCAGCGTTATCAGTTTGGACCTACTAAACTTAACTGTAAAATTGTTGATATCTTGTTTGAATGATCTATGACTAATCAGTAAAAATAACATTCACAAAATTAGTGTACTCTATGTGTGTTTCCACGATAACATTATTAGTAATACATACCTCCCACATATGAGGTAGTTCTATCTGCATGCAACTTATTCCTCCAAACCCATCTTTACTGCAGCCTCTTGTGATGGTCAGGCAAAAGTTGATCAACTTTCAGTTCCTTATATCTACAAAGAAGAGGAAAAAAAATTGATGTCATAGAAAGAACATTATTCATCTATTACAGCAGATGTAGAGTCTGTTGTGACAGATGTGGAGTCTATTGCAAAAGATGTTGAGTCTATTGGAATACATCAAACCAGCCTTAATGGTGGTTTGATTTATTCCAATAGTTTCTCCATCTGTTGAAACATCAAAAACAACATAAGCTATAAATAAAAAATATCAACAATAAAGAAATAAAAATATTTGTTCCAACAACAGCATCATCAACAAAGAAGCAACATCATTTGTTCCAACACCATCAACAACACCACACCACAAGTTCCAACAACTCCAACACCACCATCAATATGAATAACAACATCAATAATAAAGAAACAAAAAAAATACATACAAAAAAATGATATTGCCAATAAGGATTTTAAAATTCTCCCAACAGATGACTTTTTATGCATACTATTATAAAAATTCTCGGTTCGTTTATTCAACACTTAAAAGTTCCTTCAATTTTTTTAAATAAATATGATATGGGTAAATAGTAAATAAATAAAAAATAGATGTAAATAACTTGCAATGAAAAAGACGAGAATGAAAGAGAAATAATAAACCATACCTTAATGTAAAAAAAGGGATCAAAAATATCGAAAAAGGGATCAAAACAACAATTTTAGTTTAGGAAAAATATGGATCGGTTTAGATCTGAAAGGATCTTTATGAGAAGAGAAAATAAAGAAAAAAGGTTGTGATAACCCTAAAGAGAAGAGAAAGAAAAAGATGAGAGTTGAATAAAAGAAATTATGGGTTGCAGCAGAAGGAGGAGAGATGAGATAATTTCTATAGATGTATTGTGTACGTAGACTACGTAGGGTTTTTCAATATTCATTAATTTCATTAATTATTTTAGGGGAACGAGGAAGACTAGTCACATTGAAAAGATAAGATAAGACTGCTCAATGAACTCACTTTTGGGTTATCTAAGAAATATTTTTTACCGCATTTATTTGTAAGTACTACTTTATCTACTTGGATAGAAGCTTTCTTTAAAACTAAAAGAAAAAAAGATTTTCAAACAGATATTCCATCTGTTTCATCAAATATAAATATCTATTTAGAAATCCAAACATCTCAGTCCTTTGTTATAACAGATATAAATATCAATTTAAAAATCCTAACAGCTCAGTCATCTATGACAACAGATGAAAATATCCATTTGATAATTAATTAAATAAGATATGTCATCTGTTACAATAGATATAAAGATTTGTTTGAAAATTTTCAATAGCTCAGTCATTTGTCACTACAGATGCAAATGTATATTTGATAATTAAATCAGATATGTCATCTATTGCAATAGATATGAATATCTGTTTGAAAATTTCTAATAGCTAAGTCATTTGTTGCAACAAATTTTATTGTAATTAATTTAGGAGGAACTAGGCATGAATGAATAAGCTCACAGGGTCAACTACAAATCCAATTGAGTCTTTGCAATTACATAGTGTCGGTATTGCATTCATCCTGACCCGAGTCATCGATCGATCACTCTGAGTTAAAATGAGTTCTCATCAACTCAATGTTAAGATTGTGATAGTACCTAAATTGATTTATATGGAGCTAGGGATGAATGAATGATCTTATAGGGTCAACTATATATCCAACTTAGTTTTTCCATTTGCATGGTGTTGGTATTGTGTTCATCCCGACCCGAGTCGTCGATGAATCACTCTGAGATAAAATGAGTTCTCATCAACTCAATGTTAAAATGGTGATAGTACCTAAATTGAATTATGTGGAACTAGGGATGAATGAATTAGCTAACGGGGTCAACTACAAATCCAATATAATCTTTGCAATTTCATGGTGACGGGATTGTGTTCATCCTAACCTGAGTCGTCGATCGATTACTCTGAGTTGAAATAAGTTCTCATAAACTTAATGTTAAGATAGTGATAGTATCTAAATTGATTTAGGTGGAACTTGGGATGAATGAAGGAGCTCATAGGGTTAACTACAAATCCAATTGAGTCTTTGCAATTGCATGGTGTTGGTATTTTGTTCATCCCGACCTGAGTCGTCGATCGATCACTCTGAGTTAAAATAAGCTCTCATCAACTTAATGTTAAGAAGGTGATAATACCTAAATTGATTTAGCTGAAACTAGGTATGATTTAATGAGCTCACATGGTCAACTACAAATCTAATTTTGTCTTTGCTATTGCATGGTGTTGGTATTACATTCATCCCGCCCCGATTCATCGATCGATCACTCTGAGTTGAAATGAGTTCTCATCAACTCAGAGTTGAAATAAGTTCTCATCAACTCAATTTTAAGATGTTGATAGTACCTAAATTAATTTAGGTGGAACTTGGGATGAATGAATGAGCTCACAGGGTAAACTACAATTCTAATTGTGTCTTTGCAATTACATGGTGTTGGTATTACGTTCATCCCAACCTGAGTCATCGATCGATCACTCTGAGTTGAAATGAGTTCTCATCAAGTCAATGTTAATACGGTGATAGTACCTAAATTGATTTAGGTGGAACTAGGGATGAATGAATGAGCTCACAAGGTTAACTATAAATCCAATTATGTATCTTCAATTGCATGGTGTTGGTATTGTATTTATCCCGACACCCGAGTCGTCGATCGATCATTCTGAGTTGAAATGAGTTTTCATCAGCTTAATATTTTAAAAACTATATCTTTTAATATTTTAAAAACTAATTAAGATCAACTCGGACCAAATTAACAATTTCAAAATGTGTCATTCTTTTCCAAAGTTACAAATCAACCCATACAAATCATCCATTTGGACAAAAAACTTTTCATTTCAAATTTGAAGTTCTCTCTCTTCTCTCTCTCCCTCTCTCAATAATACAAACAACAACTACTCAACATATTGCTCAACCCTTCAAAACAGGTTGATTTTCTTCCCACCTACAACCACATATAGTTGTTTTTTTCGACTTCATTCCCACTTGTATCCATTGTTTTCTCTTTCTTCGTAGGTAACAATGTTAGAGAAGAGTTCTACATTTTTTTATTTACTCTTAAAAATAGGGATTTTTAGTTAGTGATGAAAAATAATACATTTAGTTGTATTATCTTCGAGAATGAGTTAACAATTTTGAGTTTTGATGCTAAAAATGTAGGAAACACTCGAGAAAACCCTAGTTTTTCTCTCAGTGTTTTGTTGTCTATCGTGGTATTGTTAGATGGTGTTTGTGGTATTGTTGGTAGTGTCGGTATTTGTAAGTTTTGGTGGTGGTGTCAGTGGTCTTGGTGTTGTTATAGGTGGCATTGGTGGTGGTCTTGGTGGCATTGGTTGTGGTGGTGGTGGTCTATCTGTTGCAATGGGTGGAAGATCTCTTGGGAGATATTAAATAGATCTTCAAATAGATTTTCTATTTGTTCTAATTGATGGGTTATTCGTTTGAGTAGTTTTTTGTAATGTGGTGTAGAATAATTTATTGAAATTTATCAATCTATTACAACAGGTGGCATATCTTTTGGGAGATCAAACAGATTCCCCATCTATTCCAACTGATGGGTTTTTCGTGGCGTATTTTTTATTGTAATGTGGCGTAGAATAATTCCTCATTTCAAAAACCTTCCGGATGTTGTTGACAATACCTATTGTAGACATTATTGATGTAAACTTTGTACAAATAATTGCCTGTTGTATACCTGTATTATTTTTGTGTTTGCAACTTGGCTTTCTTTCGGAGGTAGTAAAAAATGACATCGATGTGCTGCACATATTATCAAATATTTTGGATTCCGTGATGAAAAATTAATACACAGAAGAAATTAAATAAAGTATTAATTAATAGTAATATGTATGGCATTTACACCTTATCATTCTAGCAAGTTTGGGGTTGTGACATCAAATAGAACCAATTCTTCATGTCGGAATATGCAATAACAAAGTCGAACATATCAGAACCAAGACTCTATTCGTTCACTTTGTAGCATTAATCATTTTGTTTTCTACATGATGTTTTTATGTGTTAATGTCACATTCTCACAAAAAGAATAATATAAACCAATATCTTTAAAAATTGATTTATGTACCTGCCGACATGATGCTTTAACAGCCCATCGGAAATCCATTCTGAATAGTCATTGATCAACTATGTTAGTTTTGTTGGAGCCTCGTTCGAGATGTTGAACCCTTCAAATAGGTAATTCATCCATTCTCCTAAACTAACAAGCTCCACTTTTTCTTCTTCCTGGGAAGCAGTTGATGGATTATCAACTATGATATTATGCTCTTTAGCAGTGGCTTCTACTGTGACATCCACCGGGAAAGCCAGAATTGTTAATGCTAATTACAAATATACAACAGATTGTCCATCTGTTGTAATAGATGAGCTTTATGTTGCAGCAGATAGATTATCTATTGGGAAGAATTCGAATAGGGAAATCGGAGAAGTACAATAATTTTGAACACATGACCCATCTGTTGTAACATAAGACTCATCTGTTGCAACAGATAACAAATCTGATGCAAAAGGTTAGACAATACTTGCAACAGATGTATATATCTATTTGATAGTTTTCAGAAGATGTGTCATCTGTTGGAATAAGTGATGTAGATTCACCTTGTTTTGCTCATGTTTCTCTCCAGTGGCCCTTGTACACTGAACATAGACGCAAGACAAAGACAGAGGCATTGCAATTTTGCTTTTTACGATGCTTGATGATGCCTTGGAAGTATCTTTCCCTCTCCTCTTATCCTCCTTGATATCTAGTGGAGTGTGTGGATATGAAATCCTATTTGATAAAATGACACCCCTATTAGATGCCATTTCCTTTACAGAAGCAGTTAGTGCATTAATAGTGTTAATCACTCCTACGTGTTTCGCCTTGCAGTCATGACATTTGCATGCAAAACATTCGCTAGATATGGAAAAATTTGGAGAAAAATCTATAAAGCCAGTATGATCATAATCATAATGGTTTTTTGTTTCAAAATGGTAAGAGGAGCATCATTATCCCCAACAGCAGCACCACTACAACTACCACTATGACTAACATCGTCAACAACAATAAGCCTACCCTCCAAAATTGTTTTTCTTGTGATGGTTGTTTCTCCAAACAATTCAATTTTTATTCCATCAACGACCTTAGGGTCCGATAAAGTTTGCACAGACCGTTAAGTATGACAAAATGGAATCTTCAACTCTCGGTTGGTCGGAATAAGCCAGGGATGGAAAATCTAAAATAAATTGGTACATATATAGAATGATGATGAAATCATTTGAAATAATCATTTATTAAAATAAAATCTTGATTAGAATTGGACTTACTGCTTGCTTGGGGGGGTTGAAAAGATCAAGAAATTTTGCATTTCTATCGGTTTTGGCCAACAACCATCTTAGGATTCTTGGACAAGAAACTTCTTCCTGGTAGTTTACTTATTGTCTCAAATAAGGAATGGCTTCAAATGCCCAAGCCTATAACATAACACCAATAAATCAAAAGCATTACTGATTAAAAAAATGATGAATCATATCATGATAAAACAAATATTTACCGTGAAGGCCCATGGAAAACCATATAAGTTGACTCTTTTTGGCATTAATAGAGTCATCAAATTTTTGACAGTCATTTTAAAGCTTTCATAACCCCAAGGATAGCTGTTAAATGACACAAGATCCTCAGAGAGATTTATTAAACCAATACTTATGTTCTTGTTGTCTCTCTCCCAAAGAATATTTTGTACAAACAAAACCAAGCACAATGATTTCTTGTGCTTCTTTGAGAGTCGTTTACCTTTCAACGCTACTATCAAATTTTTGCTTTTAAATCTTGGACCAACAATCGACACCAGCTCATCACAATCACTCAACTTGCCTCTGCCTTTTTTGGGTGTGTGGGGTGCTTTTTTTGGGTCAGAGTAGGTATAACTTGAGAAGGACAATGAGGATAACGTTTTAGTATGATAACTATGGAAAACTCCTTCCAACAAAATAAACAGGCATGCCATAGTAATTTATCCACACCTCATCCATCTTGTCTTTGTTTTCATACATAAACCTACGCTTGAGAAGATCGTATACCAATTTCATTTGGAAACGAGTATTGTTGTCCTCCGGCAAATCAATATATTCCCCAAAGTAGCTTTCCATGAAATAAGTATCCAATTTTTGTTCTCAAAGTATTTTTCTGACGGCGTCAAAAGATTTTCCTATGGTTGACATAACCACGAAATCACCCATTAATCTGTGGCACCATCGCACTGAATTATCATAGGATAAAAATCAATGATGAAGGTTTTGATGAACTCTTTGGCGGAAGGGCTATTAGCATTTGGATTATCTCCTTTGAGACATTCCTTCTCCCTGTGTTCACTATCTTCTTCTCCTGATTTAGATAATGCTTGTAAAGAAAGATCATAGAGTTGTGGATTTAGCTGAGCTACTGCACTTGTTCCTTTACTTGGAGTTGATTCAGTTTCTTTTCTTTTGGGAGACATATAATCTTAAATTAACAGGAACATAAAATAGATTATAATTGATTAATACATCATTAAAAAGGGATAACAGTAAATCCAACATGCACAATGGTGAAATAACAGTTCCAACAGACCACACATATATTGCACCAGGTATATTTTCTGTTGTAACATATAACCGACCTGTTGCAAAGGATGAGTAAACCATTGGAAACAATAAAAATAGATCTCTAATTTGTTGCACCAGGTATGTTGTCTGTTGCAATACATAACTGACTTGTTGCAATGATTGAGTTAACCTTTGGAAACAATAAAAATAGATCTCTAATCTGTTGCACCAGGTATTTTATCCGTTGCAACATTTAACCAACCTGTTGAAATTGATGAGTAATCCATTGGAAACAGTAAAAACAGATCACATATCTGTTGCACCAGGTAGTTTATCTATTACAATATATAACCGACTTGTTGAAATGGATGAGTAATCATTGGAAACAGTAAAAATAGATCACATATCTGTTGTACCATGTAGTTTATCTGTTGCAACGTATAACTGACATGTTGCAACGGATGAGTAATTCGTTGGAGATAATAAAATAGATCACTAAATTTTTGCACCAGGTATGTTATCTGTTGCAACATACAACCGACCTGTTGCAACGGATGAGTAAATCATTGAAGACAATAAAATAGATCATTGCACTGTTGAAACATATCACTCATCTATTGCAACCTGAGTTATTTATTGGATCAATACTGTTTAGATTTCTTCCAAACAGAAGAGTTGTGTGTCGCAAAAGATTAATGAACTGTTAGATTGTTCATATGTTGCATCAGATTTTCATAGTTGCATCAGATTTTAATTTGTTGCATCAAATATTTTCTTCTTCTGCATTAGATGTTTTCATCTGTTGCTTCAGATGTCTTCATCTATTGCATCATATGTTTCATCTATTGCAATATCATTTTTACCAAGACAAATAACAAATCAACCGTGCAACACCAACACATCATACACATTTACACACACATACACTAAGAATATCAACTGTGAACAAAAATCACCAACAAATCTGAATCGACATTATGAAAACAAGAAAAAGAAATGCCAAAAATTAGGATTTTATTCAGTCCATATTTCAGTACTAGAAAAGTAGTTGGCTCAAGTTCCTCAATTTCTTCATAATTTTTTACCTGTGAAAAAAGAAATGGGACGACGAAGAACTTGAAGTTGTTGTCGCCGAAGAAGTCTTCACGTTGATTAACGGTTGAAAGTTGAAAGAAAATTGGACCGACTATTTTTCACCGGAGGTTGAAGTGGCCAGGGATTGAAGGGAGAATTTTGCAAAACTGTTAGTTGGGAGACAGTTGAGAGAAGCTGTCGAAAGAGAGAGGAGAGAGACTGGCTGATTTGTATTGAAGAGGGGTGTGGGTTGATTTGTATTTTTGAAAAGATTAAAAAGTTTTGAAAATATTTATCAAGTCCACAATTAAGTTAATCAAGTTTTCTAATGATGTTTGACCCTTTAAGTTGGTCAATGTCACCAATCCTTTATTCAAGACTTAAAAGACACCTTTCCTTTAATTTTCTCATGTATGTAGAAGTGTCCAACTTACAAAACAGACATAGTACTGAGGTCCACCGTACCATTTTACCTATTTTATTTTCATAAACTTTATCACTCTAGCTAATCCCGTCATAAAAATATATCAGTAATATATGAAAACATAGTTCCTTAAAACCAAGCATTATTTGGGACACAGATTTATGGATTCTGAACATCATAACATAGAGCTTGAATACTTTAAATATTGGAACACTTGATACGGAAATAATCATGGATATGGACTTATGGGAGTGCCTGTTGGGTCTGAGACTTAGTGTTGGCAATTGAAGTGCAAAACAGGACCTAAATGCACTAAAATCTGCCAACATATTACACTTGATGGGCACCTATGTCTTTAAGGGGCCTTTTGGTCTTTTTTTTTTTATTTGTAATAGGATATAAATAGAACCATGTAGGGTTTCTTTGATTATTTTTTAATTATATTTGTGTGTCTTGAAATACCAAAGAACACAAGTCCTCTCTCCTTGAGGAACCAAAAAAGAAACTAGGATACAACAATATGGTGAATTTTCTTTTGTTGTTGGTTGCTTGGAAACGTTGATGCTAGAGAGGTGAAATCTGATCTTGTGTCATGTAAGAGATAGGTTTATTATTGTATGTAGTGTTAAGGTTCCAAGAGTTTCCATTATTGGGTTCTTAAGATTATACCCTCATGTAGTCTATCTATATATCCCTTTTCTTTATTGCAATCTTATTTTGTTCCTTTTGTTTTAGTGTAAGCTGAGTGGTTATTTTTTTTGTTGTTGTTCAACTTATTGTTGTTTCCATCTTGTAATCTTATTTTTAGTTTGTTGTTCTCTGAAAAATAGGTGTCAATCCACCTCAATATAGTGTTGTTATTATGCGATTCTTGTGTTGTTGTGGTTGGCTGAGACTAGGCCTCAAAAGGGCTCTTGGTTTTTGCCATTTTGTGGACTGTTTTGGGCTGATTTTGTATCTTCTATTGTTGTATTGCATCATCACTAAGGGACATTATTGCTTCTAGTTTGAAGTTCGGCACCTTACATGAGTTACATAGAGAACTCAAACCATAGGCATAGGAATGACTTGAACACATGACGTAAGACATTAGCAGAATAATCTTCTAAATTGAAGTATGAGGAGTTTTCATACATAGGAATTGATTTTATCATGATTCTTACTTGAAGCTTGACACCATAAGAAAATTTGGGAAATACTTTAATTCATCATCGAACCCTTAGATCAAAGTCACAATCCTAAACTTTAGGGCATATCTTCTTATTAATTCTTACAAGCACAACGCTCAACACAATTGGGTATCACTATACAAATAAATGTTAAACTTCCCCTTTTCAACTATACTCTAAAGGCATTGCTTTCCAAGAATGTTTCTCTTAATTTTCAGTATCCCCTATGGAAATCAACCTACAACTTACAGTCTCATGAGCATACCCATCCTCTCTCCTTATCACATAAACAAAATCCACTCTCCACTACTTAATATTCTAATATTAGACCGTTAGTCACATAACTTACATCATAATAAAAATTTTAAGACTATACCAAAGGCACATACTGCCTACTTATATTTCCTTCATTCATCTCTAAAGAACATCACACAAAAGATCCTTAGTATTCTCCATACCATGAGATTCGAGAACGAAATCTAGGTACACGTGACACTCGTACACATCACACTTTATCTAATAACATGCTACCTCCGGGTTCAACTTATTTTTATATACTCACACTCTTATAAACTTAATGACTCAACCACAATTCAACATTTTAACACTAGTCCTCATGTACATAATTATCACAAATATCCATTCCTTTTCCACAAGTTGCCAAGCTAAGGTATTTCACACCTCACATCAAGCCAACTACTTACTCCTACAAAATATGCATCACTAATCTTAAGCTACTATATTTTTTACCAATACCCAAATCTCAATTTCAAACCTATAGTCTACAATCAATCATGTACCACCTATGAAGCAGGTGATATACCATACTATTCCCTTAAATTAGGGAATCAACCAAACTACGCCATTAAACATAATTACTACCCACAAGTTCATTCTCTACACAATATTACTACCACACCTTAGAATTTACCACACACCTTCTCACGTGTAGTACTAGCTTACAACTACTAGAGAAAAGACAATTAAGGGAAGGTAAAGTCACCTAATAAAGATAGTCGATCTTTATCTTATAATATAACCTCTTACGATCTTATCAACATATTCTGCTTTCTCACATTATAGTTACCTACACACACATCACAACTACTTTCAAAATTCCATATACAACAATAAGTCTATACCTATAACTAATTGGCTAATCCAACCGTTTCCATTCCCAACCTATAAGAGATTTCTATAACCATCATCACTATCCACTCTAGGCTCCTTCACTAATTTTAATAGATAATAATCCTAGCCAAATGCTTCCTTCAGAACTACCATAATAATCTATAAATCATGCTATAATATTAGACAACAAACATAAAAGGAAAAACCACCCATCAATGAAACAGTTATACTGCTAAATCTACTTATTTATGCAAAAGTCATCCTTACTCTGACTGATAACCTTGTGACTTTAAGTCACCAACTTCTTGACCATCTCACTATCAGTAGGTTATGACACTTTAACATATAATACTACTCGGGTGGAAATACAACTCCAGCATTCTACTACACATCATTACCCTTATGCATGAAAACTGTAACACAAATTTTTGAAATAGGACTGAATATAATACAGACATCAAGCTGAAAAGCATGATTTCATCAGGATAAAGGTGTGCACTCAAATCAATATAGCTTGAACCACTAACGGAATACACCTTTAATCACTAATGGACTCTTCTCATGTCCTTGTGCTATATCATAACTTTATGGATAACTCAATTAGAGAGAACCATTGGGGGAGCTAGACTCTTAGACTTGTATTGCCTCAATAATTAGGCATGGCCCATAAACTTTGAACAAGGAAGGAATTTGGATAACTTTATTATGGATGATGCTTTAGCATGAACTAGAGTATGAAAGAATAAGAAACAACTCTTACATGCCTGGTAGCCTCCTGATTATAAGTGTGGTGCACAACACACCTATAAGCAAGACTCTACTAGACATGATTTCGTGGACACCCTGGGACTATGAACCATTCTTTGATACAAAATTTATCACCACTCGAGTTAAGGCCCTGGCCGTGATGGGCATCCCGAACCATTAAGGTACGGGTGCCCCTTTCTATCTATCAATCATGCACATCATTCATATACTATAAATAAATGTGAAAAATATAATAAGGCGGAAAAATGGTTAATCACTAGTTCAACTGAACACTCCAAAATGGATTTCTTAACATTTAAAGCACATAACAGCAGTTTGCAGAATCTCTAACAATATAAGAACCAACATATAGAATAAAATTGGGACAATGCCCTCAGTAAGACCAGGAATACAAATTAAAAACAATAACTCATAACTAGACCTTTCAAAATAAGGGAGGCTCACTAACTTCAACTTTTGACTAAATAACTCTACTTCTTAACGGAACCCTGAGACTGTGCCTCAGATACTGAAATATAGGGGGGTCAATACAATTGTACTGGTATATGAAACATTCTAAAATAGCATATTTTATACAAAATAGGTGAGAGTATTTCATAATAATAGTGAACATAATATAAACAGAAATACATGTGCATATTTAATAAACTTCAAATCAATTCTTGACAAACTTGACTCACTCTTTGTTATTCTTTTGAGCTAATCGGCACCCCTTATAGTTTTATAATTCATCGGGATATGTGGAGTCTGACCTTGACTCGACAGCTAAGCCCCCAATCAAAGTAGATGCCAGGATTGTAGATGGTGATACCCCCCTTGTGAGAACACCGGAGGAATCCCCCCATGTGACATGTCCTAATTATTTTATTATCTCCCATGTAAGATACAATATTATAAGTCCCACATCGATAACTATGGTTTCCAGCAATGATCCCTTACACTCAAATGCTTCTTTGGGTGACCAACTAGCTCTCTTAATCCCAACTTTTAGTTCTTTAAAACAAACATGCTTCATACTATCAAAACATTCAAAACATATCTTATTAAGGGCATATAATCACCGGGTATCGTCATACCCTAACTTGCAAGTAAATCAAATCACATCACCTCATATCTGCATCCTTTTTCACTTATTATCTTATTAATGATCACCCATACTTTTAAATATCGAGTGAGGGAGAGTCATGCAGTAGGTTTTCATTTGAATTCACATAAAAAACACTTTTCTTTCAATAAAACAATCATAATGTGATCATTTTATGTTTACATTGTTCAAAACCCATAGGAAACGTTAATTTTGACTTGATAAATGTTTTTCATTTAAAAACTGCCTCTTAACATATCACAAATCATATCATTCCATGGTCATTAGTAAAGGATTCACTCACTAGTTTTCTTTAAGAAAATTCATGCATTTAAATAATCTACAATACTTGAAATCAAAGATATCATAAAGGAGAGAGATTTTTATCAAGAATGATGTCAATCAAACTCTTGATTACTAAAAAAAACATATGTACATTGTTATATTTATGTTTCATGAGAAATAGTTAAAAAAACCATATGCATTATCAAAATAATTCCATGCCACTTACTTTTTGCAACAATATCAAAACTCTTACTTAAAAACATGTTTGGGATCTTTAGTATAGATAAAAATAGTAAAAATTATGCCCATGGTGTTTAGAGTAGTCCCACATACCTTAGGTTTTTAATTTGAAAAATAGAACCTTAATCTAGAAAACTATCTTCAGAATCTTGAATTGAAAGGCTTGAATTCTTGATCTTTGAGAATAAGAATTGAATCTTATTCTTGGGAGGTATCTAGGGTTTTTATTTGAGATAAAATATGAATAATAGTGTGTATATGCTTTTGGGGGATGAAACTATCTGATATGGGCGGATTTGGGTGAGGGGAAGTGACCAAAGTGCCCCTAGACCCTTTAGGAACTGAAATAGCATGTGAAACAGCTCTGTATCCTATGGTACATCACGTCACATTGCATTACTCATTGCGTCAAGGACCATCGCACTGTATCCCAATCGCATTGGCTTAAGGCGATTAAGTCAAAATTGATATCGTTGCAAAGCTAATTCAATAATGTACAATTTGGTGGGTATTGAAATGAAAAATTCCACATATATCAAAAGTTATACACATTCAAAGTTGACCCTTGTAGTATTGAATACAAAACTTTGGACAATTCAAAGGCTCTTAGTTCAACTTTGCTCTAAATGATTTTCATGAACATTTTTCATCTCTAATCACTTCAAACACGATGATAAAGATCATGACATATTAATTTAAATATGAGTCATGGTATTAGATTTTACACACATAGGAACGATGGTCCAATTTATAGATCCCAAATGCAGGGCATTACCTATATGTATCCCAAATTTTAAAGAAAATTACTATGAATTCTGAAAAGACATCATAAACACCTTTGTTGGTTGTGACAACAACTTTAAGGAATATATCTTGCTAAGGAAACTAGACATCATACAGAACAATGCCATTAATATTTTATTTTGTGAAGGCTTCTTCTTTGACTGACTATCAGGATTTTGGGAGTGTGATTATAGATTGAGTAAATTGCATCCTTGGAATACAATGTTTTTGAAGGTTTTATTTAGTCACTTAAAATATTGTATCCATTGTCTTTATTTTTTTGGGTAGGGTGTAGGGTGGGGTGGGATTATGGGGTGTAGGAGAGGAACAAAATCTTGGGAGGTTGGTTAAAACTTTGACATCCCGTTCCTTAAAGTTCATATAACGCTCTCTAAAATGATCCTTAGAGCCCTCATATCGATTGTAGGTAATTTTTAGATGTTGTGGTAGGTATTTGGGGTGTTTTAGGACCTTCAAACTTAGTGTGCATCAAAAGGTAGACTCTATGCCATAGCCGTGCATCACATGGCCATCGCCAACAACCACTGGAATGACTAGGTGATTGGCATGAATAGCCCACTAGTGGGATAGTATATGGGGCATCCATCGCCTATTTGGGAGCTATGCAATAGTTTGTGCGTTGCACATCTTGGACTATGCCATTTTCTACCCTACTTGGAAAAGGTAGAGAGGCATAAAGTGAACCATTTTGTATTAGTTGAGGGCAATAAGGTCTTTTCGTCCTCCCATATCCTTTTCTAAATCAATATAGATGATTTTAAAGTCCTTAAATATGCTTTATTATTCACCAAATACCTAATTCATCTTCCCTAATAAAAAAAGATGGAAAAGTAGCTAGGGTTGAAGAGATTAAGCCTAAAGGGTCAAACTTCATCTACATTTTCATCAATTCAAGTTACATGGGGCTATCGTAAATCTCATGGGTATAGGTTTTACAATGTTAAAAATCTTTAAAGTTATATATGTACATATATGTAATAAGTTTTGTGAAACTATTTTAAGGGCATACATCATGGACCTAATTTGATGAAAGTATGTATTGTCATGGGGTTTTTCCATAAGATTGATTTATAATCTAATACATATTTGATTTGAGTTCAAAAAGTTATTTATGAATGTGACTTATGAAATTTCCTTCCCCATGATAAAATTTATGGTCTTTGAATGGCAGGAATTGTGAATTATTTTGAGAGCATGAATTAAAAGACACTTTTTGATCATGAGAGTTATGTATAACCAATGTTAGGACTGGTTTAAGAATGATTACAAGTACTGAGTTTATTTGCCTCTTTAACCACTATGCATTATTGTTTGGGTGCTTTCAAAAGGGGTATTTTTTATGCTAAAGTCTTTTGTGTCTTAACGTAAAGTAATGCATGCCTTGAATAAATTAATTGGCAACATGTGTTAAATATTTTTAAAGAGAGTATATTTCATGAGTTTACATATGACTTTGAAAATAAAAACTCTAGTGTGATTCGATAAAATCTTTTGGATGCATGTTTTTGAAAGAGAAGGATGGATACAATGTGGTATGATATGAATGACTTCCAAGCTCTGGTATGACGATACTCGGTGATGATATTCCCTTAACAAAATAAGCATTGAATGTTTATAAGCCTAAAACATGGTTTTAAAGAACTAAAAATGGTATTAAAGAGAGTTATATGGTTACCCAAAGAAGGCACGAGTTAAGATAACTCATTTTCCAAAACTGTGTTATGCCGATATGGGATTTATTTTGCCTTAATAGAGGGGATTTTTCCCTGAAAAAGGGTATGTGACCTGATAGAAGGGATAGTAAGATCACATATCCAATTCTTGCAGAAAACATGGATTGGGGGATTGGCCGCCGAGTCATGGTCGGATTCCATATATCTCGTGGGATTGTAGAAATATAGGGTGTACCAGCTAGCTCAGAAGTAAAATAAAGAGTTGAATCATGATTACAAGGAAATGTTTTGAAGTTCATCAAATTATGCCCATGTGTTTTGAATTACCTTATGCTAAATTGATTTATGAAATGCTCTCACTTATGATGTATAAAATATATGTTATGTTTGGATTATTCTAAGAACTAGTACTTTCGAGCATTGACACCCTATATTTTAGATTCTAAGGCCCATTCCATTGGTCCTACAAACTAGTACTCCAAGAGCTAATAGTTGGTGATCCTCACGTACTTCGAAAGGCAACCTTCAAATTTTTTAATTTTCATTTATTTTATGGTCAGGCAGGAGGCCTTGTCCCGATTTTTAGACAAACTAGAATGTTCAAATAAGTAGAGGCTTCCTAAGTGGTTCGGTTTTGTAAGGCCTTGAAAATACACCCAGGGCGTCACAGGGTTCTTACAGTCCGTAGGGACAACAAGCTAACCCATGATCTGATACCTGCTATAAGCACTGAATAATACAATAACATATACGAAAGAACAACTGTTAAGCCATATGGTTTTAAGTAATGAAAAACTGGTAGGATATGTAAACCAAATTGATAAAATAATCTGATAATACCTGAAATGTCTGAAAGCCTATAAACTGACTGAATATGAGTTAATGGGATAGGCCCCCAACTAACTCCAACTAACTACTGAACTGAAAACATTAATAAAAATAATCATTCCCCAAAATATGAGGACTCACCAATGCTACGACTGATAGTCTGAGAAGTCTATGCGCGATTTGGAAATTGGGTGTCTGAACCTGTGATATGATACATCATAGCGCAAAAAATGAGTATTCAATCAGTAATTTGAATGCACTGGTATGCTAAATGAGGTATACTGATATTAATGGTTACATGTACATGAATAATAATAACTATCTCTATGTATGTACGTAGATATATAACATTTAAAACTTGAAAGAATGCATGAAATCTGCAACGATTATGATACACGAAGTCTGTAATGCTGGGAATACAACAAATTATTAAATACTGAAGATGCATGACCAAGCATATAACATGTTATGAATATAATCTATAAATACTAAAATACTGAAGTCTGATAACTAAATTAGTGATATTTGTATGCTATGGTTGATAACGCTCAATCTACAGCTCTCGTAGGAGTGTAAAGCGGTCGTTAGCAAATATAGAACCCAACTGGGTTGGGTATCGATCCCACAGGGAATAGCTTGGTCAACAAGTAAGTAAAGATTACTAGACTTTTAGTGCAAGTCTCGTAAAAAGGGGGGAGTCTTGTCGTGCAAGTAATGTAACCAAAATAAGATCTAAAAACGGCAATAGCAAAGTAAAAAGAGAAAGAATGTTTTAGTGAGATGTAAACAATGAGAATTCAGAAGTTGGGGTTAAGTCCACCTTCTGAGGTATACGTCTCTATTGGCTATGAGTGTGTAGAATTCTGACATGCAATTGCTTATAGAGGATTGTAGTCGATGGTAAATCCAAGCATCTCTCGACCTAAACAAGGACTATTTCACTTTAACTCTCTCGAGCTTAAAGCGTGTCTAACGGTACGAATTCTCCAAGAGGTTAGTCCAGTTACGGCACTAGCTTTTTAATAGGAAAGGGTGTCCTACTACCTTGACATTATCTCTTTTCCAGACAAATAACTTTTCTCTCGAACAAGTTAAATGTTAGACTGGCGTATTCTTGCGTTTGAAACCGCAAAGAATGTAGATTAAGATGAAGAGAATAATGATATAAGCAATATACGTGCCTCGAACTCACAAACTCACAGCAATAGATAGTAACTCATTCGGCTTCCATAACCCCAACAGAGAAGTTTAGTTACCCATGAACGCGAAGAAAACCACAATTGTCATTGTTATTTTACCACAATAATGATCAATTTCGTGTAGCACAAGAGTGGTAGGCGTTAGGTGTGATTTCTTGCAGAGTAACGTTTCTCTTGTTGCAGAATTTAAGAATAGAAGAATAGACGAAAATAGAATTGATGGAAAGATTAGAAGAGTTGTAGAATTGTTTGTAGTGTAGAATAATAGAGGAGTAGAAGATGTCTCTAAATCTCTAGCATGATAGGGTATTTATAATACCCATCTCCTAATCCTACTAAGCTAATGAAATAAATAACCAAATCCTACTAGACTAATGAAATCCTTAACCCATATGTACTAGGTTAAGGTAACATTATCATAATCCACTTAAAATAATGAAATACATAACCTAATTGTACTAGGTTAATGCATCATTGTCAAAATCCAGCTTTGTGTCTGTAAGTCCCCAAAGTCTTCAGAATTGCTGTTTTAGCCCGGGACAGATTTTCCATACAGCAGTTTTGGTCCCCCAAAGTCTTCAGAAATGCTGTTTTAGCCCGGGACAGATTTTCCATGCAGCATTTTTGGTCCTTAGGCGTGTTAACTCTCTTTCCTTCCTTCGTGAGCTTTCTTTAGCATCAAGTAAGCCATAAAATGCTGAATTATGCATCATTTATACCTGAAACTTTACTAATCATGTTCGTTAGCTCACTTACAGGAAAAAGGTCTAAAAGTGCATGAAATATATAATTTGTTCTCAAAACTAGGCTAAAATATGGGCAAAATATATTGATATAGGTGCGTAAATTTGCCTATCATCAACACCCCACACTTAGAGCTTTGTTCGTCCTCGAACAAACTATCATGTCCTTCTAAACATCAACTTAGGGTTTTACAGCAACAACACAAAATATTCGTCAAGACAAGCACAACAATTATCAACCAAGAGTAGCTTTCCGATTATAAGTAGAAACAATTTAACCTCAAGTATAGACTCGTGATGGTGATCAACTCGCATGCAAACGTTAAAGTGCATAGAATCATATACAACTATCCAAAACTCATCAACCATGTGTGTCTCACCATATAGTACCCATAATCACTCACAAATATAGCATATTTTTCAAACATGGGTATCAAAATGTCCTTGCTCTCACTCTCACAAAGAGTTCATATGTAGCAACTGATGACCATAGGCTTGCCCTTAATGTAATACTCTACTAAATGTTGGAATGTTAAGATTAGGATCAAGTAGGTCTTTTGATGGTTGTAATGTAGGCTAAGGGACGGGTAGGACTATTTTGGCCAAGAATAGTGACTAGGTTCCTAAGCGCTTTAATACATCACTTTGTATCATTGACACTTTTTTCTTTCAACCTTTCTTCTTTCTTTTTTCTACCACCCTTGTTCTCCTTTTTTTTCAATTTTAAACACAACTCACTTTTCAGCTTTCTTTTCCTTTTTCTTTTCACAACATACCTCTTATGATAGCATTTTTTTTTTCTTTTTCATAACACATTCAAGAACCATTCCAATTTATAGCATTATACTCACCCAATTTCCTTTTATGTTGTCACATGACTTTTTCACTTTAAAGCACTTAGAGATTTTGGGATCAAATTACGGTCTTGAAAGAAATGGATTAGGCTTACATACAAGGTTGTCAAAGAAATAGGCTAAAGGCTCAAAAGGGTTTAACTAGGATGATGTCCATGGGTAGGTAAAACTGAAGGTAAACAAATATAGGTTGCCAAAGAAATGCCTAAATCATATCCTAAACTTACACTCCTTATTTTCGCTTTGCATACATACTAGGCAAGTTCTAGCATCAGCTACACACATAGAATATACGATTATCTCACACACACAAGGCACATGGTCGACTTGCTTGGAAGTAATATAGAATCTCGATCCAACAAGTGAAGGAATTGAACCACACAATATCACATAATGAGTCACAACTAGAGCCTAAACGTCTCAATAGTCACAATTGTAGCACATACTCTTGTTATAATCTCATGCTGCCTATCAAAATAATTTCATGCGAAGCTAGAAAAAAATTTACTACTAAAAAATGAAAAAAAAACAAAGCAAGCAAACATAGATGCAATAGAGAAGTATAGCATACGATACCACCACCCCACACTTAAACGGGACACTGCCCTCAGTGGAAAATAAATACGAGGAACCTGGTTAGTCGGACTCTTCCTCATTGTCGGGGGTCATACCCCCTTCGTCGGAATCATCATAAGAGTCGTCGTCAGAGTTCTCCTCCTCGTCAGAGTCTGGTAAGCGTCGATCGTCATCAGTCGGCACATCATCATCTAGAGGTTCCTCAAAGTATACGCCCACTCCACACATCTCCCGTGCATGCATGTTCATGGGATAATCGTGGTCCAGTTGTTGGAGCTCTGCAGCAGTTGGAACACGACCTCCGCTCATCATTGTAAACCTCATCATGCCGTACATATGGCGGGAGAAACTCTCATCCCGAGCATGTCTCTCTGCCGTAGTAAGGTTGATGCCATGTGTTGATTCAGCATCTTTGACCTTTGTGAGGTCAACCTTCTTCGGATTGTGTGGGAGTTTATGATCAGCTGGTTCCTCTTCGATATCCTCCTTCCGCAAGATTGCTGTCAACAAATTTCCAAATGTGAAATGAGACCTTTTGTGTAGTCTGGCCTTCCTCATGGTGGATCGAATGATTGCCCCAAAGTTGATTGGGACATTCGTCATCAAAGCATAGACCAAACACACTCTATCTCTCGATATCTTGGTGTATTGAGTCCCAGGAATAAGACATGAGTTGACAATGCGCATCCAGATTCTTGCTTCCCTATTTAGTGGAGCATAGGGGAAGGTGTTGTGTCGGCCGGTTTCTTTATGTCTGCCCCACCTTGCCATTGATCTACTTCCACAAAGTGTGTGTCATATTTCTCTATAAGGAGGCCTGCTGTACAACTCTTTGAATGGTGTTGCGTCGATTGAAGGTAAGCCAAGAAAAGAGTTGATCCACTCCGCGGTGAGCTGTAACACCTGGCCCCGAATTTTGACTTCATTGCCTGTTGTGTTTGGCGACCAGTTGGCATAAAACTCTCTTGTTAGATCAAGATTACACTCTCCCATGTCGTGGAAGATGAAATCTAACTTCAAAGCCATTATTTTTGCCAACATACGCGGCTCCTTCTTTGCTAAGGTATCCTTGTTGATCAAGTCGACGTGCACATATTTTCTTTCTTTGTTGCTGCTGTACCATGCTTTAGCTTCTTCCTCAAGAACCCATTTTATTCCGAACATTCTGCGTGGTGGTTGTGCTGAGGATGATTCTCCTTGGTCTTTTCGACTTCTCTTCTTGCCCTTTTGGGAAGTGGTCGCCTTCTCCTTGCCTTGCCTCGCTTTAGGTGCCATTGTACCTGAGACTAGAAATAGTGTTAGTTGCAGCACAGTCTCACTTGATACAATCTATAAGCAAGCATTAGGGGTACCACCCCACACTTAGTTTTGTTAACACAAATCAGTGAGGTGAAAGTAGTTGATTTACTCAGATTTCGTTGACATACGTTTAAGGATTGTATTCCGGCAAGAAAATCAGCAATGCATCACTTACTTGCAGCCATTGTACTACTTTCATGGTAGATATAGCAACACTACTACATGGGGGTTATCGTTAACAATCACAACCTCCTAAGTCGGTAGGCACTATAAGTCTTATTCTGTTGGCCGGGATAGTCTAACATGTAAGTATCCAAACAACAATCTTAAGCAATATTCATAGCCATAGCAATTCCGCAAATATCATAATAATGCTATTGAAACCAAATTCAAGTCGGAAACAAGTCAAGATTTTCCTACGTATATGTTCACTCACATGATTTTGCAACAACAATCCAAACACATGAACATCACCAACAATCTTATATAATTTAGCAATTAATAATAGCCATAGCAACGTAGTACTTACGAGAAATAAATGAAGAATAAGAGAGCACTTACTTGCTTGAAGCTTGTGGAGATGGTTTTGTGAATTGGAAGAGCAAAAGAAGAAAATTTTTAGAGGATTTGGAAGAGTATGCGGCGCCTTTAGGGTATTTTCTATGGTGGTTGTGTTATAAGACTAAGTCCCCTTTATATAGAAAGAGTATGGGTCGGGTTATGACCCATTTACAATCGGTTTTGGAGACAAAATTCCTACATATGCGGCGCATTGTCTATGGCATAATGGGACATATGCGCCGCATAGTCTATGGCATTTGTAGACATATGCGGCGCATTGTCTATGGCATAATGGGACATATGCGCCGCATAGTCTATGGCATATGAGATACTGAGACCAAATACCATAGCATAGACGGCGCATAGTCAAAAGCATACCTAGGAATAGGCGGCGCATAGTGTATAGCACACTAGATTCCGAGACCTTAGGCTATAGGATAGGTTGTGCATCGTTTGTGGCCTAGTTTTACCAAGGCCTAGCCTTCCTCGAAGCCTATTTTGGCGTGGGAAAGGCTCAATCCATAGCCTTATGCATCACCCTTCCTAATTTACCAACTTTACCATACAATGCGTCCAAATCGTCAATTGAAATCAATCTCCTCGTTGAAAACTTCTTGCACCTATATTCGCTCAAACAAATGAAAACGATTAGTACGATGGGTTGCCTCCCACCAAGCGCCTTAGTTTTGGTCGTGGCACGACTCTTATTTTTGGATTTTTATTTATCAAAAGCAAAACACATACTGAAATGAAAAATGAAAAATGATAAACGATAAACGATAAACGATGGGTTGCCTCCCATCTAGCGCCTTATTTATTGTCTTGGCTCGACATAGTAATCTCGAGTACTTAGACTTCGTTGAGATAAGTGATGGACATGTCATTCATCGAGTCAAGAGGACCGATATACGGCTTAACACGTTGGCCATTCACTTTGAAGACAACACCCTTATTGTCTTCCAATTCGACTACTCCAGACGAGTAGACTTGGATAACTTTAAATGGACCAGACCACTTAGATTTTAACTTACCTGGGAAGAGCTTAAATCTGGAGTTGAAGAGTAGTACCATATCACCCTTTTGGAAGTTTCGTCGAACAATCCGCTGATCATGATACTTCTTCATCCGCTCCTTGTATAAATCCGATCTTTCATATGCATGGAGACGGAACTCATCTAATTCGTTCAGCTGCTCCAACCTCAGATTCTTCACATCATTCCAATTCAGATTCAAGAGCTTCAATGCCCACAATGCCTTGTATTCAAGCTCGATGGGTAGATGACAAGCCTTCCCATAAACTAGTTTATAAGGAGACATGCCAATGGGTGTCTTGAATGCAGTCCTATATGCCCATAGTGCATCATCTAGCTTTCGAGACCAATCCTTCCTATTTGCATTAACCGTCTTTGCAAGGATTTGCTTAATCTCGCGATTGGAAACCTCTACTTGTCCACTAGTTTGGGGATGATAAGGCGTAGCTACCTTGTGTTGCTTGACACCATACTTGGCCAATACAAATTTGAATAGCTTGTTGCAAAAGTGAGATCCTCCATCACTTATGATAGTACGAGGTACCCCAAAGCGAGAGAAGATATTCTTCTTTAAGAACGCTACAACACGCTTTCCTTCGTTGTCGGCCAATGCTACAGCTTCAACCCATTTCGAAACATAATCCACAGCAACCAAGATGTACTTCATTCCAAACGAATTCACGAATGGACCCATGAAATCAATACCCCACACATCAAAAAGTTCTACCTCCATAATTTTGGACATGGGCATTTCATGGTGTTTTAAAATAGTACCTTGACGTTGGCATTGGTCACACTTTCTCACATAGTCGTATGCATCTCTGAATATCGAGGGCCAATAATAACCACATTGCAATACTTTTCTTGCCGTTCAATTCCCTGCATGATGTCCTCCAACTTGCGAAGTATGGCATGCTTCCAATATAGCAGGTACTTCTTCATGGGATATACATCGTCGAATGATCCCATCCGCGCATCTTCGAAACAAATAAGGTTCATCCCAATAGTAGTGCTGAACGTCATGCATAAACTTCCTCCTTTGGTGGTAAGATAAGTTGGCAGGTATCACATTACTCTCTACGAAATTTGCAAAGTCGGCATACCATGGTACTTTCTCCATTTTTGTCGCTAATATCTCCTCGTCAGGGAATGCATCATCAATCTGAATTTCAGGTTGCGCCACATGTTCATTCTCAAGTCTAGATAGGTGATCAGCCACTTGGTTCTCGCAACCTCTTCTATCTTTGACTTCGAAATCAAACTCTTGCAGCAGCAGTACCCATCGAATCAACCTTGGTTTGGCATCCTTCTTCGTCATTAGATACTTAAGAGCTGCATGGTCTGTATGGACGATCACATTGGTACCCAATAGATAGGCACGAAACTTCTCAAACGCATATACAACCGCTAGGAGCTCTTGTTCAGTAACAGTGTAGTTCCTTTGGGCTTCATTTAGGACCTTACTCGCATTGTAGATAGGATGAAATAGTTTCTCCTTTCTTTGTCCAAGAACAGCACCAACGGCTACACCACTAGCATCGCACATGACCTCAAACGGGAGCGTCCAATCTGGTGCTACCATGATAGGGGCTTCAATGAGTTTTCCTTTAAGGCATTCGATTGCCTTTAAGCAATTGTCATTGAAGTCAAACTTCGCATCTTTCTCCAGTATTTTGCACAATGGACTAGAAATTTTGGAAAAGTCTTTGATGAATCTACGATAGAAACCAGCATGGCCAAGAAAACTACGGACTCCCTTCACCGAAATTGGAGGCGGTAGCTTCTCAATTACCTCTATTTTTGCTCGATCAACCTCTATTCCTCTTTCAGAGATCTTGTGCCCAAGAACGATTCCTTCTTTTACCATGAAGTGGCACTTCTCCCAATTCAGCACAAGGTTGAACTCTACACATCTTTGCAATTCCATGCTCAAGTTTGCCAAACATGCTTCAAAAGACTCACCGACAACTGAAAAGTCATCCATAAATACCTCCAAAGTGTCTTCAACCATATCAGAGAAAATAGACATCATACAACGTTGAAAGGTGGCTGGTGCATTACACAACCCGAATGGCATGCGTTTGAAGGCAAACGTACCATATGGGCATGTGAATGTTGTCTTCTCTTGATCTTCGGGAGCAATACAAATCTGATTATAACCTGAATAACCATCCAAGAAGCAAAACCATCCTTTCCCTGCTAATCGATCTATCATTTGGTCCATAAATGGCATGGGGAAGTGATCCTTGAGTGTCCACGAATTCAGCTTGCGGTAGTCCATGCATATTCTCCATCCAGTAACGGGCCTGAGTGGAATAAGTTCATTCTTTGCATTTGCGACCACCGTCATTCCTCCTTTCTTGGGAACACATTGTACAGGACTTACCCACGTACTATCAGAGATAGGATATACAACTCCTGCGTCTAACCACTTTATAATCTCCTTCTTTACCACTTCTTGCATAGGTGGGTTTAAACGCCTTTGATGTTCAATGGTGGGTGTGAACTTTTCTTGAAGCTAAATTTTATGTGTGCAAATCCCAGGTGGAATACCAATAATATCCGCAATGGTCCATCCAATGGCTCTAATATACTTTTGTAAGATCGAAATAAGAGCTGCAACTTGTTGCTCACCCAAATCGGCTGCCACTATGAATGGAAGTGTGTTTCCGCTTCCTAAGAATGCGTACTTCAGATGACTTGACAGCTCCTTCAATTCTAGTGTGGGTGGTTCTTCAATAGATGGCTTGGCTGGTGGTGTGGGTCGATTCTTGAGATCAAGATCCAGCTTCTTGGGAGTATAGCGATATGTCCCTAATCCCGATAGCGCACAAACAACTTTTTCAGAAATTTCAGCATCCTCATTCTCTCCTTTCATGAGAAAAACCTCCAAAGGATCATCAAGAATTTGCTATTCTTCAAGGCTTTCTTTCTCATCGTCGAGGACAACATCAGCCACAGAAAATACACTCAGATCTTTGGGTTGCTTCATTGATTTGCAAACATCAAATCGAACCACTTCGTCATTTATTCGGAATGAAAGTTCATTAGCTCTCAAATCAATGAGCACACTTCCTGTAGCAAGGAAAGGGCGTCCCAAGATTATGGGAACCTCTGAATCTGCTTCACAATCCAAGATGACAAAGTCTGCTGGAAAGATAAATGAAGAAACCTTTACCAAGATATCACATAGAATACCAACCGGTCGTTTTACCGACCTATCTGCCATAACAAGCCTCATGTTAGTTGGTGTAGGATCTCCTAACCCCAACTTCTTGTAGATCGATAATGGCATCAAGTTGATGCTGGCTCCTAGGTCACATAATGCTTTGGCAAAGTTCAAAGATCCGACAGTGCAAGGAATAGTGAAAGCTCCGGGGTCGGCCTTCTTCTGAACTATTGATCGGGTAGCAATTGCACTACAATGATGCACATCATCCTTCAGCTCATAACTTGCTGCCCTCTTCTTAGTCAAAAGATCTTTCATAAACTTCGCATACCCAGGCATTTGTTCAAGTGCCTCCACCAATGGAACATTAATGGTCAGCTGCTTTAACATAGTCATGAATTTGCTGAACTTCGTGTCCTCAGCCACCTTCTTCAATCTTTGAGGAAAAGGTGGTGGTGGGTATGTATGTGTTCTCTCCATGGCTTTCTTCTCCTCTTGCTTCCGTTCTTCTATTTTTTCAGGCTGCACGTCACTGGGCATGATGTCCTTGACGTCAGGACTGGTTGTTGCGGCATCTTCTCCTTTTGCGTTATCATCCATGTCCGCAACTTCTTCAACCACTTGCTTGCCTTTTGCTGAAGGTTCCAGCACCTTACCACTTCTGGTAGTGATGGCCATGCATGACCCATCATTCCTTGGGTTTTGCACAGTATCGCTAGGTAAGGTGCCAGCCTTTCTTTGATTGAGTGCTGCTGAAAGTTGGCTTAGTTGCTGCTCTATTTGCTTGATTGAAGTGGAATGAGAATCAACTAGTTGTTTCATGGAAGACAAATCATTGATTACCTCAGTAACTCACGCGCTTGTTGTTTCCACTCCTTTCAATAATTTAGCCATCATGTCTTCCATACTTCCAGAATTAGATGTGGTGGTATCACGTCTACCAGGGGAACATAAACACCACTCTTTTCATTGTTTTTTCTCCAACTACCTTGGTCCTTGTTTCCAGAATTATCATAATAGTTCCGACCTTGGTTTCCTTGGGCATTCCCTCGGAAACCCCCCTGATTGTTCAAGTAGTTGGCTTCTTCTTCTGAATCAGATTCGTCTCTTCCTTTTAGCGCCACAGCTTTCACTTTTTCGGTCTTCCCTGATAATAAATGCTTTGTAAGAAGATCCATTTGTGTTTTCATGTGCGCCATATCTTGATCACGATCTTCTTGTCTTCTTCTTTGGTCTGCAGTCATGCCTATAGAATAAGTGGGGCTTGCTACCTCAGAATCCCTGGTATGCCAAGCTCTACTTTGTTTTGTCATGCGATCTAGCATATTGCTTGCTTGACCAAATGTGAGGTCCATAAATGATCCTCCAGCCGCATTATCCACCACTGGTTTAGTTATTGAATTCAAGGCTCTGTATAGTATCTCCATTAGGTGAACATTAGTCATATGATGGTTTGGACACCTCGCTAGCTTTGTCTTGAACCTCTCCCATGTTTCATGAAGAGCTTCAGTGGGAAGCTGACGAAAGTTGCTGATTTCATCTCTCAATTGTGCTCTTTTGGATGGCGGAAAGAATCTTTCTAGGAAAGCGTCTCTCAATTGCCTCCAATTTGTAATAGAATTAGGAGTCAGCCCATTCAACCATAGTGTTGCCTCCCCATACAGAGACAATGGAAATAGACGTAATCGAATTGCATTCTGACCAACACCAGGATTGTCAAAAGACTTGCATGTAGAAATAAAGTTGATGAGATGCATATTCGGATCATCGCCTGCTAATCCACCAAACAATCCCTTGAGTTGCAATAACTGAATCATGGTGCTTGTAATGTTGAACTTGGCTCCGGGCGCTAATGGTGGTGGAATGATAGCTCCAGTGGCTCCGGCACCATCAAGATCATCATCATCATCGTCGAAAGTTGGCTGCATAGGTTGGTGATCATATCTATACCGAGCTTGTCGACCTCTTCTGTTGGCAGGTGTTATGATTTCAGCATCACGCCTAGGGTTTAGTAACTAGTCATCACCTAAATACTCATCGTCAGGATTTGGTGCTCGTGCAGGGTTATCAATGTTCTGCTGTTGAACCTGGGTTGCGGCAAGGACAGCCAATCTTGCTTGTTCCTGTTGAGCAGCCATCCTTGCGATTTCAGCTTGTGCTTCCATTCTACCAATGCGTTGTGGTTCAGGATTGATTGGTAATAATGGTTGACCAGAACTTCGAGTATGGGGCATGCACTAAAATAAAAACCTGCAGTAGACAAAAACAAAAACTAAAAGTAAAAGTACGAGAATCTTTGACCAAAGGGTCTAGTAATTTTCACGAACTTAATTGACACTTGTATTCCCCGGCAACGGCGCCAATTTTTGATAACGCTCAATCTACAGCTCTCGTAGGAGTGTAAAGCGGTCGTTAGCAAATATAGAACCCAACTGGGTTGGGTATCGATTCCACAGGGAATAGCTTGGTCAACAAGTAAGTAAAGATTACTAGACTTTTAGTGCAAGTCTCGTAAAAAAAGGGGGAGTCTTTTCGTGCAAGTAATGTAACCAAAATAAGATCTAAAAACGGCAATAGCAAAGTAAAAAGAGAAAGAATGTTTTAGTGAGATGTAAACAATGAGAATTGAGAAGTTGGGGTTATGTCCACCTTCTGAGGTATATGTCTCTATTGGCTATAAGTGTGTAGAATTCTGACATGCAATTGCTTATAGAGGATTGTAGTCGATGGTAAATCCAAGCATCTCTCGACCTAAACAAGGACTATTTCACTTTAACTCTCTCGAGCTTAAAGCGTGTCTAACGGTACGAATTCTCCAAGCGGTTAGTCCAGTTACGGCACTAGCTTTTTAATAGGAAAGGGTGTCCTACTACCTTGACATTATCTCTTTTCCAGACAAATAACTTTTCTCTCGAACAATTTAAATGTTAGACTGGCGTATTCTTGCGTTTGCAACCGCAAAGAATGTAGATTAAGATGAAGAGAATAATGATATAAGCAATATACGTGCCTCGAACTCACAAACTCACAGCAATAGATAGTAACTCATTCGGCTTCCATAACCCCAACAGAGAAGTTTAGTTACCCATGAACGCGAAGAAAACCACAATTGTCATTGTTATTATACCACAATAATGATCAATTTCGTGTAGCACAAGAGTGGTAGGCGATAGGTGTGATTTCTTGCAGAGTAACGTTTCTCTTGTTGCAGAATTTAAGAATAGAAGAATAGACGAAAATAGAATTGATGGAAAGATTTGAAGAGTTGTAGAATTGTTTGTAGTGTAGAATAATAGAGGAGTAGAAGATGTCCCTAAATCTCTAGCATGATAGGGTATTTATAATACCCATCTCCTAATCCTACTAAGCTAATGAAATAAATAACCAAATCCTACTAGACTAATGAAATCCTTAACCCATATGTACTAGGTTAAGGTAACATTATCATAATCCACTTAAAATAATGAAATACATAACCTAATTGTACTAGGTTATTGTATCATTGTCAAAATCCAGCTTTGTGTCTGTAAGTCCCCAAAGTCTTCAGAATTGTTGTTTTAGCCCGGGACAGATTTTCCATACAGCAGTTTTGGTCCCCCAAAGTCTTCAGAAATGCTGTTTTAGCCCGGGACAGATTTTCCATGCACCATTTTTGGTCCTTAGGCGTGTAAACTCTCTTCCCTTCCTTCGTGAGCTTTCTTTAGCGTCAAGTAAGCCATAAAATGCTGAATTATGCATCATTTATACCTGAAACTTTACTAATCATGTTCGTTAGCTCACTTACAGGAAAAAGGGCTAAAAGTGCATGAAATATATAATTTGTTCTCAAAACTAGGCTAAAATATGGGCAAAATATATTGATATAGGTGCGTAAATTCGCCTATCATCAATGGTCAAGAACCTAAAACTTAATTACTGGACTGAGACTGTGGGAGTTAACATCTATTAGAAATGCCTCAATGAACAAGTTTAGGGTATAACCTGTAACCCCAGTGGCAAGTGTGTTAGTACTGTTCCATGAGTATTAACGTTGGCTGTGTGGATTGTAACACCCCACACTTTGGGGTAGAATAAAAACCATTACTCTGACACGTTGATAATCCCAGAGCCTTAAATCCTATGAAAATTTGGCATGTTAATCAATTATGTAGTATGTTAATCCATTTGAGCATGAATTTAGACCATAGAGGTCCTTTAACTCAAGTACGAGTTAAAACTATTTCGATCGATTAATTTTTTGTAGATGTTGTAATTTATGTCAGCTTCCATCGATCATAACTCTCTGTATATGTAGAATTAGAGATCCTACTATGTGTCAAATGATAGGTCTTCGAGTTAACTTTCCAACGATACCAATTTTTCTAAAATGTGACACCCCAGCAAGAAGTAATGGCCTTTCAAAGTAGTATGCATCGCCAAACCAATCCCACATGGCCACTGGAAAGCATATGCGACGCCTATGTAAATATAGGCGATATCATATGTGGTGCCTATGTAAATATAGAAGATATCATATGTGGCGCCTATGTAAATATATTAGATCTCATATGTGGCGCATATCGTATGGTTTCAAGTGACTTAAACACTCTGTTTTTGGGGTAAAATGGTCCTTTTCCCACCCTTATTCATCCATAAACATGAGATTCAGTCCCCAATTGTCCAAAATACATCCACATTCATCTAAAAAAATTCTCAAGAACACTCCCAAGGATTTCAAACTAAAAACCCAAATAAATCAAGATTTAACCGTGGGTTTTCAAAATTGATTAGAGATTCAGAGTCCCCAATCCACAGGCTACAAGAAGCACCCATTATTTTTCTGAAATAGAGGTACGTGGGGTTTATCCTAAAAACTACATGATCTTGAAATTTGATAAAATCATGATTTAAGTTTTAAAGCATGTATTTTATGGGGGTTTTGAAAACTATATTATAGATTATGTGTTTCAAAGGTTTAAATGCTATTATGCTTTGTTATTATGGTTTTTCCCCCTAAATTGATTTACAGGTATATATTTATGTATGAAACTAAGACTTGATCTTTGTTTGAGAGCATGAATTATGGACTCCCTGTCTAGTATTAACTTAAAGATTTTGACTTTATTGAAAAGAGAATTGAAAATGCACGTTTCTGTGATTTGAAAAGTCATGTCTTTTGGAACAGTGTCTTAGAGTTATCGAGAGGGTGTCTTGATATGACTATGTTTTAATTCAAAGAGAAGAGTTATTTGCATGTGTATGCATAAGTCTATTCTTGAACTGTTTTATTGATATGATGGTCCCACAACTTATGTCTTGAAACAGAGATTTTTGTATGTTAATGATGGCTCAGAGATATGTCTTGCAAGTTAATGGTATGACGATAACATATGTAATTATGTCATAACAGAAGATGTCTTCAGCATATATTTTCAGAGAATGCATGATTACATAGAGTTTTAAAATGGGGCTTAAAGAGTGTTAGGTGGTTACCCGAAGAATGCGTGAGTTTAAGTAACTCTTAGCCTGAAACCGTATTTGCTGATACGGGTAGATTATTATTGTACGCTGGCGACGGCCATGTGGTGTAGTATAGTGAGAGACTCCGACCCTTGCAGCACACTTGGCTTAGGGGCTTGGCTATCGAGTCAATGGCAGTTTTCCATATGGCCCATAGAATTTTCAAGAATTATAGGGTATACCACCTAGCGTAGAAAAGTATAAAGAGTGTTACAGATTTTAGATGTTTTTCACAGAGTTTCTTAAAGATACCCATGAGATTTCCTACTATAAGATCGTTTATGAACTGTTTTAAATTGCTCTCATTTATGTTAATTATAAATGATTATTTTTGGATTAGCTCTGCGTACCAGTACTTTTGTAGTGACCCTCTCCCCCCTTCCAATCTCTCAGGTTCTGAGGCTCTGTCTAGGGGTTCAGATAAGTAGTAGATAGTCAGACTTGTAGATCAAACTATGCAGTGGTGAGCCTTCTTTACTACAGAAGGCCTTCATAGTTTCTAAGTAAGGATTGTGTGTAAGGTTGGTTGTAAATCATGTTTAGCACTAGACATTAAGTTTGAAACAATTGATGGCAATGGAGGTGGATGTGATGATTTCTTGGTTAATGATACTAGTTATATGGAAGTGATCTATAGGCTTGAATAGTGTATGCAAGTTCCTAAGTTTATTTGATTCGTAATGAAGTATGACGTTGTATATGTGATGTAGAAGTATGCCCAAGGTGGTATGAATCTGTAGTATTTTTCTAAGGCTATTAGATGTTGTGTGTGGCTACTGGTACCGTTGAGTTTCTAGGTGGAAAAAGACTAGCTAGATGGTATATGGTGTTATAAATAGGCAAGTTAAGGACCTTTGATTGATAACGTTGAGCCTTTTGATATGAACTTGATTCTCGTGGTAGAGGAAGATATGTTTGAAGTTGCTATGTTGGTAGACTACGATAGATAGAAATAGAGTGTCTCATTGAAGACTTGGTGATACCCATGTTAGATGTTATAATCTAAGATCGAATCCTAGAAAGTTGTGCTAATAGAAATAAGAGTAGAGGCACTAGAGGGTGCGCACTTCAACTTTAGGGATACTCATGAAAATTCGAAGTTAGTAAGTGTTCGAGTAATAGATGATGACTATTGGTGTTACAGAATAATAGAGTGTGCCTCAGGAGGTAATATTAGCAGTGGACGTTCCACTCTCATATGTGGTCTTTCGGGTTAAATTTTATTAATTTTGTATTATCATATTTCAGAACCCAGAGTGCAGTAAGTGCAGTTAAGTTTAAAGTTCAGTAAGGTATTTCCCAAAAAATTAAGATGATGGCTTGAAGCTAAGGGGGAGATGACTAAACGAATAACCAAGTAAGACTCTCAGATTCTTGTAGTGATGTCATGATTATATAGAACATCAAAAAGTAAGGGTTAATCTCAACCCATTCCTATCTCAGTATTTCTCAGTGATCCTAATACCTACTCATGCTTTACGATTTAGTTCAATAATCAGTTCACATTCATATATATGATAGAGAGTCATGTACTCATGCAGTATAATGTGCTCCATTTCCATAACTCATGTTTTACACCAAATGATTGGTGAGATTCAGCTTCCAGCCATGAATACCCTAAATTTAGTGCGCTTTGGTGAGTCCCTGTTGTTGTTTTGCTACTCCTCAGGCCTCAGATGAGTGTCAAGCTTCATATAGTATCATTCTATGCCTCCAGATCTTATGTTCTAACCTTTTTATAACTCCTTCTTATATGATGATACTAGTGGTGAGTAATTATTCCTTGTTGATGGAACATCATAGTATGCTTGTTTAGATAAGGCCATAAGTATGAAGTATGACTTGGGGCCATGTTTTTATTTATGTGATGGTTAGTGGAATTTTGTATGTGTATGTTCTTGTGGTAGCTCGTGGGATTGATATTGATAGTGGTTTAGAGAATATATGAAGTATGCCTTTATGAGTGTTTTCTTTGAAGTTCATATGTGGTTATAAAGATAGGCTTGAATGACATGTTGAGATTGTTGTAAAGGAACGCTATATGCACTAGCGACTTCATAGTAAGAGTTCAGAGTAGTCATTGAAGTGGTAAGGCATGTTATACTTAGGATGTGATCTTTAAAGGAGATATAGAAGATTGCATCATATGGTTTAGAATAATAGTGTGGTCTGGCATGTTGTATTTTTGTGACTTAGAGTTAGGCTTGATCACGAAAAAGGGATTAAGTTATTTCTAACATTAGTAGAAAGATTTGTCAATGCTCATATAAGAATTTTAAGCTGAGTTGAATGAATATGATATTTAAGGAGAATAGTATAGTTAAGTGATATTCGAGAAGTATGCTAAGCTTGAAAGTAAGAAGTTGTAATGCCAAAGGCCTAGTAATTGTATCCTAATTCAGGAGTTATATGCCTATGTTCCGTACTGTAGAGTAGTGTCAATGTGGTGATTCCTCAGTTGGATGTCTTGTGTAATCCATACCCAAGATTCATTTCTCCCTATTACTTCTAGAATTTCTTTAGAGAATTGTGATGAAGAGATACTCCAGTTAAGTATGAGGGTGTAGTATAATTCAGTCTGTATGGCCAATAAGTCAGTTTAGCAGTTAGATTCGCATGACTTGTTTTCTCGTCTTTGCAATTATTCATGCTACATAAAATCTCTGACATGCTACAATTCCAAGAGAGAGTATACCAGTAGTTACGAGTATAGCCCAGTTCATGCATCATGCATTAAATTCAGATTCCAGATGTTCAGTTATGATTCAATTTGTAGGTGCCCTATGCATCGCCTCAGTTTTTCGAGTATCTTAGTGAATTGAGAATTCATAGAGGGACATAGGGTACCAAGGGGGAGATACCCCATTTTGTTGCATGCATAGATTCTTATTACAATCTTTACATCAGTTATTATTGCGTATTTAGCCATACATTCATATGTTAGTTCAGTTAGATATACATGCATTAGAAATGCATGTTCAATAGAAAAGTTTAGCTTATCAGTGTATTCAGTCCTGCATAAATGAGAACAACTCAGTCACAGATCCATGCATCAGATTTGCATGATTTATTATGAGAATTCAGCCTATGAGTAAGTTTATCTGTGTATTCCATGCCTCGAATATGCATGTCTGGCATAAGAATTTAAAACATCAGTAGTTCCAATCTTATAGCCATGTGTCCGATCAGTGTATTCTTTCTTAGGGAACATATCATGTCCGCTTTATCTGATACCCTTAAGACTTCGACATTCCATCCATCATTCGAGGATGAATGATCCCAAGGGGGACATAATGTAACACCCCGCATTTCGGGCTAGAATAAAAACCATGACTCTGATGCGTTGATAATCCCAGATCCTTAAATCCTGTGCCAATTTGGCATGTTAATCAATTATGTAGTATGTGAATACATTTGAGCATGAATTTAGACCATAGAGGTCCTTCAACTCAAGGACGAGTTGAAACTTTTTTGATCAGTTAAGTTTTAGTGGATGTTGTAATTTGTGTCATCATCCATTAACCATAACTCTCTGTATACGTCAAATTAGAGAGCCTACTGTGTGTCAAATGATAGGTCTTTGAGTTAATTTTCCAATGATACCAATTTTGCTAAAATCCGATACCCGAGAAAGAAGTTATGGCCTTTCAAAGTAGTAAGTCTCACCTAACAAATCGCACATGGACACTGGAAAGCATATGTGATAGCATATGCGGCGCCTATGTAAATATAGGCGATATCATATGCGGCACCTATATAAATAGAGGCGATATCATATGCGGCACTTATGTAAATATAGGCAATATCATATGCGGAGCCTATGTAAATATAGGCGATATCATATGCGCCGCATATCTTACGGTTTCAAATGACTTAAACACTCTGTTTTTTGGGGGAAATGGTCCTTTACCCACCCTTATTCAACCATAAACACGAAAGTCAGTCCCCAATTCTCCAAAATACATCCACATTCATCTAAAAAAATTCTCAAGAACACTCCCAAGGGTTTCAAACTAAAAACCCAAATAAATCAAGATTTAACCGTGGGTTTTCAAAATTGATTAGAGATTCGAAATCCCTAATCCACAGGCTTCAAGAAGCACCCATTATTTTTCCCGAAATAGAGGTATGTGGGGTTTATCCTAAAAACTACATGATCTTGAAATTTGATAAAAGAATGATTTAACTTTTAATGCATGTATTTTATGGGGGTTTTGAAAACTATATTATAGATTATGTGTTTCAAAGGTTTAAATGATATTATGCTTTGTTATTATGTTTTTTCCCCCTAAATTGATTTCCAGGTATATGTTTATGTATGAAACTAAGATTTGATATTTGTTTGAGAGCATGAATTATGGACTCCCTCTCTTGTATTAAATTAAAGATATTGACTTTATTGAAAAGAGAATTGAAAATGCATGTTTCTGTGATTTGAAAAGTCATGGATTTTGGAACAGTGTCTTAGAGTTATCGAGAGAGTGTCTTGATATGACTATGTTTTAATTCAAAGAGAAGAGTTATTTGAATGTGTATGCATGAGTCTATTCTTGAACTGTTTTATTGATATGATCATCCCGAAACTTATGTCTTGAAACAGAGATTTGTGTATGTTAATGATGGCTCAGAGATATGACTTGCAATTCAATGGTATGATGATACCATCATTAATTATGCCATAACAGAGTATATTTTAAGAGTATGTGTTCAAAGATGTCTGTAGAGTATATTTTTAGAGAATGCATATTTTCATAGAGTTTTAAAAAGGGGCTTAAAGAGTGTTAAGTGGTTACCCGAAGAAGGCGTGAGTTCAAGTAACTCTTAGCCTGAAACCGTATTTGCCGATACAGGTAGATTATTATTGTACGCTGGCGACGACCGTGTGGCATAGTAGAGTTAGAGACTCCGACCCTTGCGGCACACTTGGGTTGGGGGCTTGGCTGCCGAGTCAATGGCAGTTTCCATATGGCCCATAGAATTTTCAAGAATTGTAGGGTATACCACTTAGTGCAAAAAAAGTATAAAGAGTGTTACAGATTTCAGATGTTTTTCACAGAGTTTCCTAAAGATGCCCATGATATTTCCTACTATACGATCTTTTATGAACTGTTTCAAATTGCTCTCATATATGTTAATTATAAATGATTATTTTTAGAATAGCTCTGCGTACCAGCACTTTTGTGCTAATCCCCTCCCCCTCCAACCTCTCAGGTTTTGAGGCTCAGTCTAGGTGTCCAAATAAGCAGTAGATAGTAAGACTTACAGATCAGACTGTGCAGTGGTTAGCCTTCTTTACTCCAGAAGGACTGCAGATTGTTCAGAGTATTATTAGTAGTTATATTTTGGTCCACTGGGGGCCTTGTCCCAGTTTCTTTTCAGAAAAATACTTATTTTCTTAGTAGAGATTTCACAGACTGATGTGAGATATTTCTATTTCAGATTTGACCATGTTTCCGTATTAAATTTTAATTTCGCATTATTTTATGTTTTTTAATATTGTGCATGATTACCAGATAGAGAAATGGTATTCCGGGCCTTCATGGTTCGGGATACTCGTCACGGCCAGGGCCCCGAATCGGGTTGTGACATGGATCCACTAAACTGATATATTTTCCTGTAGCACTAATGGTGTCAAGCCTAACTGATGGGTGAAACCTTTAAGGTAGTCAAGCCTAATCTTTTAGGTGAATCCTCTTATCCTACACTGGCTACATAGTTCTGGAGTACGGAGACTGCTACTAACGATTCTGCCTGTGTGATAGGGAAGCCTCCATCTCTGTACTCGCTCAGTGCTAAATCCTACTCTCAACTGATCTGACTCGAAATGTTTAATTATTATGTGGTTAACTGATTATGATATCTTATTGAACTGATATTACTCATATTATGTCTGAGACTTTTCTGAATCTTCTGAGACTAAGTAAATAGCTATGTATTTAGGGTATTCATAACTTCCAGAATTTTGTAGTAATAATAGTAAAATAGTACCAATCTTTTGGTACATAACATGGGACATTTATTTAAAATCCACTCTTGTAGGCATTTCATCAAACACTTGATATACATGGTGTACACTAAGAATGAGAATAGTTTAAAGCTTTTAGTAAAAGCACAATTTCAACACTAATATCACAAATCATGAATTAAATCGGTGGACAACAACATTCAAACATGTGTAGTATAATAACCAACATCAATTTCATAGAAATATGGTATAGTACAAGATTCATGGGATTTCATGGTTAAAATCACAATTCAAAATCAAAATAACTTGAAAAGATCATAAGTTTGAATTTAAATTGGATACTTGGTCTCAATGGATGAAAAGGGACCCATGAATGAACACTTAACATACCTAGGTGATGAATTCTTGAGGTTTCGTGGTAAATTCTTGAAATTTGTTCCTGAATTAAAGGCTAGGGTTTGCTAATTGAAAGAAAATGTTTTAATCTTGAAAGAAGTTAAGCAAATAATGACTAATTAGGTTATTTAGGGTATTAATCTCGTGTCTAGGACTGATTAGGGTTGTGGAAAAAGACCCAATTACCTAGGGTAGGATTTAAAAATTCGTCACTAAAAAACTCAATGTGGGCCCTTGGCGCTACGCAACACTATTGTGTCGTATAACTGGAAACTAACAATTAGGAAATGACGGCTTGGCATGATGAAGGGAAATCACGTTACCCTACTGATTTTGAATTTTTGACTCAGCGTGATGCAGTGAAATCACAGAGCTATACTGGAAAAGGAGAATTCTGAAAATGCTGCTTAGCGCAACGCACCATGATCGCGATGGAGCATTGGATTTTAACAATTGCAATTTGGCATGCCTCCGCGATGTGTTGATGTTCCAAGTGGCAAACTTCTTTAAAAGATAGCTCTAACTCTTCACCCGGGTATAGGATTTGGTCAAATTTAAAATTATTGGAAATCTGACTGAATTTCCTACGCGATGGTAAGCTCTAAACCAAATAATACTGAGCAGTTTGAAAAATTTATATAGGATTACTCATGTATGTAGAGCTAAATTAAACTTGAGAAATATGGGGTATTACAATATCTCCCCCTTGGAATCATTCGTCCTCGAATGAGACTGATTAAGCTGAGAAACACTGATAGACTGAGCTTACACACTTAACATACAGATCTACTGAATGGGATAAATGACTGAGGCTACTGATAATCTGAGTTTTCCATACTGAACATGCATATCTGATGCATGAGTATATGACTGAACTGATTAATGAATACATGACTGACATGGGAATGATATGCAATGATAACTGAAGTTTGTAACTATAACTGAACATGGAACTGAGTAAATCTAAGGAGGACAGTTACCTCATAATGAGTTTGAGTTTGCAGAGAAGAGGTGAGTATACTTGCTCCACATGTATGCTTCTGCTTCTGCCTCCCAAGTAGCTCCCTCAACAGACTGATTTCTCCAAAGAACCTTGACCAAGGGAACTTTTTTGTTCCTCATCTTGTGAATCTGACGATCAATAATTTGGACTGGGACCTCTTCGTATGAGAGATCATTCTGAATTTTTATACTTTATAAGGGAAATACTACTGCTGGGTTACCAATACATTTCTTTAGTAAGGAGACGTGGAATACTGGGTGCACTGAAGCTAGATCTGAAGGCAACTCAAGCTCGTAAGCTAACTTTCCAAAATTACTAAGAATTCATAAGGGCTAACATACCGGGGACTAAGTTTCCCCTTCTTGCCGAACCTCTTCGCTCCCTTCATGGGAGAGATTTTCAGGTACACAAAGTCATCAATCTCAAACTCGAGATCCTTTATCCTTACATCTGCCTACAATTTCTGTTGGCTTTGGGCTGCCTTAGCCTTTTCCTGATCAACTGAACCTTCTCTAAGGCATCAAACACTAAGTCAAGACCTACAACTGCAGTCTCAACTACATCAAACAACCCAATTAGAAACTTACATCTCCTCCCATATAGAGCCTCAAACGGAGCCATCTAAATAATAGAATGATAATTGTTATTATAGGTGAATTCAATAAAAGGCAAGTGATCATCCCAACTACCCTTAAAGTCAACTTTACATGCTCTTAACATATCTTCTAGAGTCTAAATGGTCCTTTCTTCTTGACCATCTGGCTGAGGGTGAAAATCTGCACTAAGGTGTTCTTAGGTACCAAGACCTTTTTGAAAAACTTTCTAGAAGTGAGAGGTAAAATGGGTACCTCTATCTGAGATAATGGATTTTAGGACTCCTTGTAACCTGACCAACTCTTTGAGGTAAATCTTGGCATAGTCCTCGGTAGAATAAGAAGTATGGACTGGAAAGAAATAAGCCTATTTTGTCATTCTGTCTACAATGATCCAAATAGAATTATTTTGAAGACGAGTATGAGGCAAACCCGTTACAAAGTCCATGTTTACTTTTTCCCATTTCTATGTGTGAATACTGAACTCTTGCATTTACCCACTAGGCTTCTGGTGCTCAATCATAACCTACAGACACGTAGAGTACTTATCTACTAACTCTGTGATATCTCTCTTTATCCCACTCCACCAATAGATCTCCTGCAAATTGCAGTACATCTTAATGGACCCTAGATGAATTAAGTATCGTGCACCATGCGCTTCTGCAATAATTTGCTGCCTCAAGTTATCTACTCTTGGCATACACAATCTACCCTGATAACTCAACACACTATATCCCCCCTAGGAGAAAACCTCTACTTTCTAATCTCTAACTGACTCTTTCAACTTAACTATTCTGGGATCTTTGTCCTGTTTTTCCATCACTTCATAAACTAGAGATAATTCTAAACTATTCTGCACCCAAACACTACCCTCAACGGAAATAACCAAATGAATACCTAATCTGGCAAGATGATGAACTTCCTAAACTAACCTCTTCTTGTAATTCTCAACAGAAGAAATACTACCCATAGACAATCTACCAAGAGCATCTGCCACTATATTGTCCTTGCCCAGATGATACAGAACACTCATGTTATAATCTTTCAACAACTCTAACCACCATCTCTGATGCATGGGTAGGGTAATTCTTCTTATGGGTCTTAAACTATCTAGAGGCATAGGATATGACCTTACCTTTCTGCATGAGGACAAAACTTAAACCTAATCTGGATGCATCACTGTACACAACAAACCCATATGAACCATCTGGTAGAGTTAAAATTAGGGTTGAGGTGAGTCAATTCTTCAACTCCTAAAAACTCTTCTCGCAAGAATATAACCACTGAAACTTGACTTTCTTCTGAGTCAATCTTGACATAGGGGATGCAATATAAGAAAACCTTTCTACAAACCAACGGTAATAGCCAGCTAAGCCCAAGAAAATCCTAATATCTGACGGAGAAATAGGTTTAGGATAAATTCTCACCACCTCGGTATTTTGACGATCAACTCTAATGCTATCACCAGAAACAGATAAGGAATGCTACTGATCTTAGCCAAAATTCACACTTACTAAATTTAGCAAATAACTAATCGGATCTAAGAGTTTGTAACACTGTTCTGAGGTGGTCTGCATTATCATTTTTGGTATGAGAGTAGACAAGGATGTCATCTATGAAGACTACGATGAACATGTTCAAGTACTTCTTGGAAACTTGGTTCATCAAGTCCATGAAAGCTGCTGGGGAATAGGTGAGACAAAATAACATGAATAGGAATTTGAATGACCATACCAGGTTCGAAAAGTTATTTTTGGAATGTCACATTCTCTGAATCTTATCTGATGATATCCTGATCTGAGGTCTATCTTAGAAAAGTAATTGGCTCCCTAAAGTTGGTTAGACAAGTCATCAATTCTAGAAAGTGGGTATTTATTCTTGATTGTGACTTTTTTCAACTTACGGTAGTCAATACACATTTGAGAGAACCTTTTTTCTTATGCACGATTAGAACTGGTGCGCCCTATGGGGAAATGATGGGTCTGATGACCCCCTTGTCTAAAAGGTTTTTTAACTGTTCTTTTATCTCTTTAAGTTTAGCTGGTGCCATTCTATATGGCGGAATAGAAATAGGCTGAGTGTTTTGAAGAAAGTCCATTCCAAAATCGATTTCCCTCTTGGGAGAAACACCTAGAAGATAATCAAGAAACACATCTAAAAATTCATTTATTACTAGAACTAACTTAAGACTGAGAGCTCTGAATGAGAGTCTTTGACTAGAACAAGATACAGATACATCCCTTGGATATCATTTCCTTGCCTAAAGGTAAGAAACAATTCAGCCCCTAAGCATTGTAACAATACCCAACCATTCAAGGAATAATTTATTTGGAAACTAAAAATAAACAACTTTTTTTATGCAATCAACTAAACCATATCTTGAATGAAGCCTATATGTGTCAAGAATGACGTCAAAATCAGATATCTCTAACTCCACAAGATCAACTAAGGTGACATTTTGAGATTTTTTTATCGGATAGTTCCTATATACCTGCCTGGCTACCATAAAGACACCTACTGGGGTAGACACTGAAATGGGCTCTACTAAGATTTTGGGACAGATTCCAAAATTGATGGCTATGTAAGGGGTTACAAAATAAAGAGAAGTTCCAAGGTCTAGTAAAGCATAAACATGTAAATAAAATACCTATAACATACCAATAACTATGCCAGGAGAATTTTCCTGATCCTATTGGGACTAAAGAGAATAAAATCTATTTGGATGTTGACCACTGGTAGCACTGGAAGTGGCACCCTGCTGAGTCAGGCGGCCGACTTGAACTGATGACTGATGGGACTAGCCTTGTTGATACAAATCCCTACCTTTTTGAGCAACCACCCTACACTCCCTAATCTGATGTCCTAGATTAACACACCCAAAGAATACATCACTACCAGCTCTACACTTTCCCTGATGGTTCCTACTATATTTCTGACAAAGAGGATTTGTACGAGCGTTGTTAACACTACATTGGGACTTATAGCCAGATGACCTATCCCTATAATTGTTCCTAAACTTAGGTACTAAGGCACTAGCTGAGGTTGGGGATGGAACTGAGGATTTCTGATGAAACTGAGGACGGTTACTGCCTTCTAACCTTGGCTAACTAAAATTAAAACTACCCATTTTAGCTCTCTTATTCTCCCTGTCTCTCCTTAGCCTTCTACTTCTCAATCTGTTGAGCATGGACCATTAACCTAAACAAGTCCATCTCCCTAATTATCATCGTGGCCCTACACTCATTGACCACACTGTAAGATACACAAGACACAAACATACTCATATTAGACCTACTGTCAGCTACCATATGAGGAGCATATCTAGCTAGCTGAGTAAACTTCAAAGAATACTCTCTCACTGTCATGTTTCCCTGCTTCAGGTTAATGAACTCTAACACTTTAGCCTCTTTCAACTCCAGTGGGAAAAACCTATTTAAGAAAGCAGTAGCAAATACTTCCCATTCTACTAGCCCTGCATCTGCACCCCTATCTACCTTCTACTACTTAAACCATGTTCGGGCTACATCTTGCAACTAGTAAACGGCCAATTCAGCACTCCCACTAGAATTTACCCATATAATATATGTCACCTTCTGAACCATATCCAATAATTCCACTGGATCCTCTTCAGAATTGGATCCCGAAAAAAAGGGTTTATTCGGGTGATGTCCTGAATTCTAGCTGCGGCAGCATTGGCCAATGAGTTCACTGAAACAATGGTTGGCCGTGCATTTTGAGTTGCTAGAAATTGGGATAGATTAGTGAATGCAACTCTAAATTTTGCATGAGAAATGTGATCATTCAAGGGATCTTCCTGAATAGGCTAAGGTGTCGGCTGGTTTATATTTCTTCTTCCGCTTGTCTTTCTAGGAGGAATGTTCTATAAACAGAAGGGATAAAATAATTAGACTAATATTTTGAATTGAGCTCATGCTCATTCGTAAAACATGAATACTTAAAGAAGGGAAACTCTTCCTAAACGTCTCGCATACTCTTGTCCATAAGTGTGGCGCACTTCACACCCATGCACAAGACTCTAATTGACTAGGATTTTAGACTTCCTAGGACACTTTAAAACCTGACTCTGATACGAAGTTTGAAATGCCCCGAGAATACACCTTGGGCATCACATGGTGCTTATAGTCCCAAAGGACCATAATCTAACCCATGAATTGGTACCTACTGTGAGCACTAAATAATACAATAACATACACGAAAGAACAACTATTAAGCCATAAGGTTTTACGTAATGAAAAACTAATAGAATATGCAAACCAAACAGATAAAATATTCTAAAAATGTCAACTGAAGTCTGAATATTGAATAACTAACTGAAATATCTGAAAGCCTCAAAACTAACTGAATATGGGTTGATGGGATACGCCCCAACTAACTATTCAATTGAAAAAATTAAGAAAAATAGTCTGTCCTCAAAATATGAGGACTCACCATAGCTACGGCTGATAGTCTGAGAAGTCTATCCGTGATCCAAAAATTGGGCGTCTGAACCTATTATATTATATATCATATCATAAGTAAAGAGTATACGACCAATACTTTTATTGTACTAGTATGCTAAATGAGGTAGGTTGATGTAACGCACCAAAGATTTTCCTAGCTAAATTTCTGTCCCTAAAGTATCAAGCATTGGATTCTATAATGATTTATACTTATTTCCCTGTGGAATTACTTAGATTTAAACTTTTCATTACATAGATTACCGAATAAATTTTCCGTCGACATAAGACTCGTTAAAAACGGACACTTGGTGAAGGAGTTATGGTTAATTTAAGTCCTAGTCGTAAAACACCATCATTCCTATCCTTGGCTCATAGCGGAGAGGGTGTAAATGATGATGATCAATTTCAAGTGAGACTCCACGATGGTGGTGCATCGCGGAGTGGACCAAATTCCCATTCGTCACTTTCCAATAAACCACCACGATAGTGGCGCATCGCGGCGGCCTATAAGATCGGGTTCCCAGTTTAAATTTTTCCTGTTTTGTTCAGAAGTTAACAAGGGTATTTTGGACTTTTTTCAAGTCTCATAAAACTTTCAAACAGGATATTAAGACCTTTTCAAGCATAATACACGACATTTTCAAGATTTTCCTCAAACCAAAAATCCTAGTTAATATACTTCTCCAAGAAACTCAAGATTCAACCGTGGGTTTTCGAAAATGATCGGAGATTTGGAATCCCCAAACCGAATGCTTCAAGTATCAGCCATTATTCTTCGTAATCGAGGTATGCGGGGTTTTGCTAAAATCTCATGGGCATAGAAATCATGTTTTTAAGAAAAGGGTTTTCGGATTTATGAATAAATTCATGTTTTAGAAGTTTTAATGGTATTGTTTTAGTCTTTAGGCCTTCCCCCAAATTGATTTGAATTGTATATATGTACGCATGCATTGAAAACCATGAATTGTAAATCCAGAGCATGAAATATATAATATCCCTCACCCATTACTTTATTATTTGATTTACAAGTTAGGAATCCTTAAATTTCATGGTTTACAGAATGATTCGTGATACTATTTGTCTTATGTGAAGTTCATGATAATTAACAATGGGTGAGAGGAATGCTTTAATGATTTTAAATGTTGAGATTGATAAACAAAGAAACTTCAGGAATGTTTTAGTGAAGTTAGCCACTACTTATTGAAATTGTTGAATGAATGGAAAACTTTTGCATGATTTTTGACTTATGATTTGAGATATGACTCTTCTTACACTATATGTATGATCAAGTGTCCAGAACATTATTTTAGAATGAAATAATCATATATGGCTCATAATAACAACTTGCAAGTCTTGGTATGATGATACCCACTCAGACAATGCCAAAACAGACACGGACTAATACAGAAATCAGACTTTCCTATTTTAGAATTTTAGAATGATGCATGTCTCGAAAAGTCTAAAATCGGGCATAAAAAATGTTAGGTGGTTCGCTGAAGAGGGAATAGATTTAGATAACTCATTGTCAAAAATCCGTGATTTGTCAATCCGGGTATATTATATTATGTTGGCCTAGTGCTGTATGGCGTATCAGAATCAGAGACTCCTACCCTTGCGGCATACTTAGTTTGGGGGCTTTCCCGCCGAGTCAATGGAAGATTCCATATAGCCCATGGAATATCATAGTTGTAGTGGAGTTCCACCTAACTCAGAAGTAATACAAAGAACAGACATTGCATTGATAAGAATGATTTATGATTTTAAAAAAAATGCCAATATTTTTTGAGAATTGTTTATGCATGATGTTTTAACAATTTGCTCTCCACTATTTTACTTATATAAAAGTTTTATTTTGGATTTCTTTGCATACCTGTACATTATATTGACCCCCCTCCACCTACCTCTCAGGTTTTAAGGCTCAGCCTAGGGGTTCAGATAAGCAGTAGATTTCATCAGACAAAGTTGCAGTGTCCAGTTGTTGAGCCTTTTATATTTCGAAAGGCCTGTTTATTTTTAGACAATTATTAGTGGTTACGATTTTTGTCTATTAGGGGCCTTGTCCCAGCTTACATATTGTGTTAGAGAGTATGTAATATATATTTTGCAGACTATTTGTAGATATTGCTAGTTTGTTTTGGATTTCATTCTTCAATGCTAAATTCATATCAGATTTATGACTATGATTTCGTGTTGCTATAATTTCCATATTTCCTTATTTATGTATGAATGGTGTATTTGATTTTAAGATAGAAGGGTATCCGAGCCTTCATGGTTCGAGATGCTCATCACGGCCAGGGCCTCAGTTCGGTTCATGACAAACTTGGTATCAAAGTCAGGTTCATGGTCCCAGGGTATCTACGAAATTGCATCGGGTAGAGTCTTATTTATGGGTGTGTAGCGTGCCACACTTATAAGCAGGGGGCTACTAGGAATTTAGGAATGTTTCCTATCTTTGTGATCTAGTTCGTGCTTTGTAGTCTAATCTGCCTCTAATGAATGATCTCTTGATTTTCAAAAAAATCTATCATGCCTCCTCATCGTACTATCGATCAGAATGCATAGACAGATGAGGTTCGTCCCACTCACGGGATGTTGTCCCATAATAGAGATCCCACCCTAGAACCTGTTCCTACACCGGGAGTACCTCCAGTCCCGACCAGTCCACCTCGGTCTCCACAGACAAATGTTAATCGTCCCCCGACTTCTCATAGGGATATTTCTAATGCAGAATTCAGACAGTCTATTCATATGCTAACACAGTTGGTGGCCAATCAGGCTCTACGATCGAAATATATTGGGTCTGTATATATTACATCTGAGCCTACTAGGGTGGATCAGTTCATGAGATTGAACCCTCCCAAGTTTACTGGCACCATGGTAGAAGAAGATCCATAGGAGTTTGTGGATGAGATGGAGAAGATCATTCAGGTGATGCATGTAGAGGATATAGAATGGGTGGAGTTGGCAACTTTTCAGCTCAAGGATGTTGCAAATCAGTGGTATAAAGAGTGGGAGGATGCAAAGGGACAAAGTGTAGAGCCGACAGTTCATGTCAAATGTGTGGAAGCCATCCTTGATCGGTTCTTTAATCTAGAGTTGAGGGAGGCCAAAGATGAGGAGTATATGAATCTAAAGCAGGGAAATATAAGTGTGCAAGAGTACACTTTGAAGTTTATCCAATTAGCCTTCTATTCACTAGAGATGACTAGCAATATGAGAGACCGGATGAGAAAGTTTACATACGGCCTTTCAGATAATCTAGTGCTTGAATGTCAAGGGGTGATGCTAAATAGGGATATGGACTTTGCTAGGCTGTCAGTCTATATGCAAAAGGTAGAAGAAAAGAAAAATAAAATCACTGAGTTTAGAGAGAAGGACAGGAAGGCAAAGAGAGCAAGAACAGCAGATCAGCATCACAGTTAGCCGCAAAGTGGTAAGTGGGGTAATAAATGGTAGAAGAAGAAGAAGAATTAAGGTAATTCATAGTCCGCAGGAAACGCCCCAGCGCTCAGACCCCCAGATAATAGAAGATCTCAGAGTTTCAAGACTAATCAGGAATCCAAAGCTCAGGATACTCAGTCACAGGGTTGTGTAGCTCCGCAACATAGTACTTTTCTGTGGTGTAAGACTTGTGGTAGGAATCATCCAGGAAGGTATCAGTGCGACACATTTGTATGTTCTTCATGTGGTCAGCCGGATCACTTACAGAGGGATTGTCTATCTGCTAAAAGGAATGTTGATGGTGCAAAATCTCAGGAAAATTCTTCCGCACCACCACCACATCAAAAGGGTGCCACTTCAGTTGTCGTAAGCGGTCACAACCGGCTGTACGCTTTGACTAACCGCTAGTAGGCAGAGGCCTCACCATATGTTGTCACCGATAAATTACAAATCTTTTCTCGTGATGTTTATGTGTTACTTGATTTCGGGTCTACCTTATCTTATGTGACCGCATATGTGTCCATTAGCTTTGGGTTTAAGCCCGAAGTAATTACCAACCCTTTCTCTATTTCCACTCCGGTGGGTGATTCTGTTGTGGCTAGGAGGATATATAAAAATTGTGTTGTGCCTATTCTTAGTCGGGATACTGTGGAAGATCTCATAGAGCTTGATATGTTTGATTTTGATTCTATCCTAGGGATGGACTGGCTCCATTCGTGTTATACCACTCTAGACTATAGAACTCGAAAGGTTACTTTTCTTTTTTGAATGAGCCAGCAATAAAATGGGAATGGCACTTTTTATCACCTAGAGCGCACTTCATATCTTATCTCAGGGCCCATAAACTCATTTCTAAAGGTTTCTTGTATCATCTTATTCAGGTTAAAGAATCTAACATCGAAAGTCTTCCTGTTCAGTCTGTCCCTGTAGTAAATGAGTTCCCAAAAGTATTTCTAGATGATCTCCTAGGAATACTACCTGATAGAGAGATAGATTTTGGCATAGATGTGTTTCCAGACACCCATCCCATCTCTATTCCTCCATATAGAATGGCTCCAGCAGAGTTGAAAGAGTTGAAAGAGCAGCTAGAAGACCTCCTAGATAAAGGTTTCATCTGTCCTATTATTTCACCGTAAGGTACACCTGTACTTTTCGTGCGAAAGAAAGATGGTTCCCTGCATATGTGCATAGATTACCTCCAGTTAAACAAGGTCACTATAAAAAATGAGTATCCGCTTCCTAGGATTGATGATTTGTTTGACCAACTTTAGGGTGTTAAGTGCTTTTCTAAAATAGACCTTTGTTCAGGATATCATCAATTGAAAGTTAGGGAGTCAGACATTCCCAAGAAAACTTTTCGAACTGGATATGGTCATTACGAATTCCTAGTCATATCCTTCGAGTTGACTAATGCCCCTGCAGCCTTTATGGATATAATGAATAGGGTCTTCCAATAATTTCTAGACGTTTTTTTCATAGTTTTCATTGATGATATCTTGATTTATTCCGTAAGTGAGGAGGACTATGATAATCACCTCCAAATTATCCTCCTGACACTCAAAGATCATAGGTTGTATGAAAAGTTCTCCAAGTATGAATTCTATTTAAATGCTATTTCTCTCTTGGGGCATATTGTGTCTAGTGAGGGGATTAAATTTTATCCCCAAAAGGTTTAGGCATTGAGGAAATGGCCCAGACCCATAACTCCAACCTACATTCGAAGTTTCTAGGGTTTGGCGGGTTATTACAGAAGGTTCGTAGAGAGTTTTTCTACCATAGCTGCACCACTTACTAAGTTGACTCAGAAAAAGGTAAAGTTTTTGTGTTCTGACTCTTGTGAGAATAGTTTTGAGAAGTTGAAAGACAAGTTGACTACAGCTTCTGTTTTGACTCTTTCGGAGGGTATATAAGGTTTTGTTGTATACCGTGATGCATCCCAAGTGGGACTTGGGTGTGTTCTTATGCCGCATGGTAAGGTAGTGGCTTATGCATCTAGGCAGTGGAAGGTGCATGAGAGGAACTACCCTACTCATGACTTAGAGTTAACGCCTGTGGCTTTTTCACTTAAGATCTGGAGGCACTATTGGTATGGGGTACATGTTTATATATTTACTGACCACAAGAGTTTATAGTATGTTTTCTCGCAGAAAGAATTGAATCTCAGGCAGAGGCGATGGTTGGAACTTTTAAAAGACTATGACATGAGCCTGTACTATCATCCGGGAAAGGCGAATTTGGTAGCCGACGCCCTCAGCAGGTTATCTATGGGCAGTATTTCTCATGTGGGGAAAGAAAAGAGGGATATGGTGAAGGATATTCACCGACTTCCAAATCTAGGAGTGCGACTTTTGGATTCGAAGGATGGAGGAGTGGTTGTTCATGAAATATCTAAATCTTCCCTTTGTGTAGAAGTTAAAGAAAAGCAGGTTGAAGATCCCATCATGATGCAGATCAAGAAAAATATGGGTCAACAAAAGGTAATGTCATTCGAAATTGGTGGTGATGGTATTTTGAGAACTAGGGTAGGTTGTGCGTGCCAGATGATAGTCTGAGGAAGAGAATCCTTGATGAAGCTCACACGTCGAGGTATGTTGTTCACCCTGGCTCTAATAATATGTATCATGATTTAAAAACCATTTATTGGTGGAATAATATGAAGCATGATGTGGCTAACTATGTTGCCAAGTGTTGGAATTGTCAACAAGTTAAAGTGGAACATATGAGGCTAGGTGGTTCCTCTCAAGAGATAGATCTGCCTTTGTGGAAGTGGGAGATGATTAATATGGACTTCATTAAAGGACTTTCGAGGTCCCTAAACCAGTATGATTCTATTTGGGTTATTGTAGATAGGTTGACCAAGTCAGCTTACTTTCTACCTATCAGGACTAATTATTCGGGGGAGGAATATGCCAAGCTGTTCATTTAGAAATAGTTTGCTTGCATGGGGCACCTGTGTCCATCATATCTGACCGAGGTATACAGTTTTCTTCACAGTTTTGGAGATAGTTTCAAAAGGGTTTAGGTACCTATGTGAATTTGAGCATGTCTTTCCACCCTTAGACAGACGAACAAGCTGAGTGCACCATCCAGACCCTTGAGGATATGTTGAGGGCATGCGTGATTGATTTTAAAGGTAGTTGGGTAGAGCACTTTCCATTGATAGAGTTCACATATAATAACAGTTTCCATTCCAGAATTAAGATGGCACCATTTGAGGCATTGCATGGAAGATGATGTAGGTCTCCGATAAGATAGTATGAAGTAGGTGAGATGCAGATGTTTGTGACTGATCTTGTTCATTAGGAAATGGAAGATGTGGAAGTCATTAGAGAACGACTTAAGACAACTCAGATTTGTCAGAAATCCTACGCCAATGATAGGCGAAGAGATCTAGAGTTTGAGGTTGGAGATTGGGTGTTTCTCAAGGTTTCTACCATGAAGGGAGTTATGTGATTCAGGAAGAAAGGTAAGTTGAGTCCTCATTATGTAGGGACATACCAGATTGTGAGAAGGATAGCTGGAGTTGCATATAAGTTAGAATTGCCTGCTAGTTTGGGTTCTATTCATCCAGTATTTCATATATCTATGTTGAAGAAGTGTATTGGAGACCATTCTTTAGTGTTACCTTTCAAAGAAATCAAAGTGACAAACTCCTTAACCTATGAAGAAGAGCTTGTAGAAATTTTGGATTGTCAAGTTATAAGATTTAGGAGCAGAGAGATAGCTTCAGTTAAATTGCTATGGAGAAACCAGAAAATATTCCCTCAATGAAACCTACGTAGACAATCAAGAAGAGCTTTATGGAATCACCAAGTAAATTGTATAAGAACATATCATGAGATAACGAAACTTGACATTGTTATAATTTTTGCATGTGTTTTATGGAACATGTATAAAACATTATAAAGGCATGAATTTTTATAAGAATCCCCGGCTTGATTAAGATTTGTACAAGACATGAGATGACATTTCCGCGGGACATATGAACAGATTATAAACATTCTCTACCTCAAATGATACATCTAATAGCCTTTAAATTTTTCCGACGCTTCTCCACTATGATTTAAACTATGAATACCACATTTCAACATCTAAAATCTTATAATTTCCCTGCTAAATGCATAACTGCAAGAGGTTGAGTGTAATTGTATCGTACTTCTATGTTGAAGCCTAATTGGTAGTAAAAGATGCTAGCTTAAGCGATGGGACCCCATGTTCTACCTCCCTTTAAGAAAACTTCTCCATCTTATCACTTTAATCGAACAACCTTCTGCCTTAAATCGAGGAGTACTAAACACATAGTGCATTGGTTTGCATTTTCATCAAGCCCAATATTCAAACCTATCTCTATTACACCCATTTTATAGATCTCCCTACTAAAACCAGCGACTTCAATCATTCTCACAAAGATTTTTTCCACATATCTCCTTCCTAACTATTTCACATGACAAAAGTTCGTCTCCTTCTTTCCCCCTTCACCTATAACCTTAGCTAAATAAATCACATTAAAATTTTCACATTAAAGAACATCTACTCTCCTACCTAAAACATCACTACTTTTCCATAACTACTACCATACAATCATTCGGTGGGTCATTGAGTGACCCGAGCATAAGTGTCATGAAAAGGAGAGTGACACTATTCGACTATAACTTATACATATTGAACTACTAAAGATGGGATATGAGATGATTATACAACACATTGGGAACAAACTTCTTCATATATCAAATGTCTAGATCATAAGTCGAGAGTCGTTTTGGCATACACACAACACAACACAACATGGATTCTTAGGATAGACTACAGTGAGAAAACATGAGTGCACATATCAAGAGTTTTATAACATAAGGACGGAATTCATGAAGTCAACGACTGAGACAAGGATTTCTTCTTGGATCCATGGCTCCTCATTTAAGAACTGAACATGGACACGAGTTTAAATAAACTTTATCTCATTGGGCTAGACCTAACATAGCATGAATCGATAACATATAGAAAGCATAGTTTTCTTAGAACTAGGCATGTTATAAGACATGGATTTCTTTATGGATCATGAGCATCATATAATAGGGCATGAATATATGAAATGTTGGATTTACCGAGACATCATTGCTTCTAGTTTTGAGCTCCGAGCATGATGTGAATTACATAGAGAACACAAACCTCAGACATCGCCAAGACCTGAATGCATATGACATAGGTAGAATGAACTCTTAAACTGGAGTAGGAAGAATATGCTTGAAAAGGAATAGGCTTATCATGACTCTTCCCTGATTTGCCACAATGAGAAAATTCGGGAACTACCTTAACTCACCACCCCCCTCTTAGATCAAAGTCACAATCCTACACTTGAGAACATAACCTTTCTTCAATCTTTAAACACAATTCTCAATACAATACGGGGTATCGGTATACACATGAACACAAACTTCCCTTAATAATTCAACATAAAGACACTAAATTATTTCTGGGACATCCCCCTTTAGGGATACTAATCATAACTTCCTCTAAACCTCAAAGTCATCAATAGATAACTGACGTTATCATGGGCATGGACATCCATGCTTCTAAATACTTAACGCTACATCTTCTACTCCTTAGGATACTAGCATACACCTATAATGACATAACTTATAACTTTACAAAATTTGCAAAACCATACCAAAGGCACACATTTCCTACCTATTTATCCTCAATTCAACTCTGAAAAACACTATACAACAACTTCCCAGACTTCTTCATACTAAAAGATTCAAGAACACAACTACGTGCGCAAAACACCTATACACATAAAATTGTATCTAACAACAGGCTACCGAGGGTAGGGGTTCAAACTTGTTCTTATAGACCAATTCTCTAATCCTCTTAATGACTCAACCACGATTCATAGTTCTAACACTAGTCTCATGTACATAAATATCGCAATTATCCATTTTTTTTCCACTAATTGCCAACCTAGGCTATTGAACACATCAAATCAATCCTATAGCTTACTAACACAAAACATACATCATTAACCTTAAGCTACTATTCTTACCACCATAATCAATATCTAAATTTCAAGCCTATTGTCTAGCACCAATCATGTATCACCGATGAAGTATGCTGCATATTATATTAGACCATCAAATAGAAATATCAACCAAAGTCTCTTACTTTACTTAACTATGGCCAATAAGTTTATCCTCTTTGCAAAATTACTACTTTGTCTTAAAATCTATGACATACCTTCTCACTTATCGTACTAGTCTACAACTACTAGATAAAAGAAAATCAAGGGTGTAAAGTCACATGATAAGGATAGTCGATCTTAATCTTATAATATCACCCATTTCCATCTATTAACATATCCCATTTTCTGACAACATATTCACTTACCCATGCATACATCACAACCACCTTAAAAAATTTCATATACAACAATGAGTCTATACTTATAAGTTATTGACTAATCTAATCTTTTCCCTTCACAGTCTATAAATGATTTATACAACAACCATAACTATCCATTCTGAGATCCTTCCCTATTTTAAGTAAATAATAATCGTAGAAAGCCACTTCCTTCACAGACTATCATACAATCAATTATTATTTCTACCACATTAGTCTATCACTATAAATTGTCAAACCATTTCTCAATCAATAGTTACACAACTAAACTAACTTCTTTACACAAAATCACTCTTATTCTGACTTCTAAGCTTGTGACTTCATATCACTAACTTCTGAACCATCTTACAGCTCACAGGTTATGACACTTTATCACATACACTTTATCACTTAATAAGAAGGGACCACATCATTTTCTCTTAAGATTTTGTGCTTGAATTAACTTGTCAATGAGACATAGTTAATAAAATCAGAGTAAAGAAGGAATTTTTATAGTTTCAAAATAGACAACACAATGGCACGATCTAGAACACGAAGAAAAGTGAAATATTCCTAAACTCCTAGTAGCTTTCTCCTTACAAGTGTGGCGCGCTACATAACTGTAGAAAAATACTCTACCCGATGCGATTTTGCAGAAACCCTAGGACCATGAATCGTGCTCTGATACCAAGTTTGTCACGACTCGAGCTGAGGCCCTAGCCGTAACGAGCATCTCAAACCATGAAGGACCAGGCGCCCCTTTCTTTCTGGTAATCATACACAACATTCATTCAATATAAAGAATTTGTAGAAAGACATAACAAAATAGAACCATGGACAATCTCATAACACTTGAACAATTTGGAAAGTAATTCTTAATATTCAAAACATATAACACCAGTCTGCAAAATCTCTAACACAACAATATCCAACATATGTCTAAAACAAAATAGGGACAAGTCCCCTAGTCAGACCATAAACTAAACAAATGACAATTTTTATATAAGCTCGGCCTTCCGAAATAGAGAAGGATCACCAACAACAATTCTCAAAAACACCAATCTACTGCTTAGTTTGACCCCGAGACTGTGCCTCAGATCCTAAAATATAGGGGTTAGTACGGATGTACTGGTATGCAGATCAATCCAAAATAATCTATTTTTATATATAACATAAGAGAGAGCATTTCATAAAACATTATGCATGAAATAATTAAAAACACATAGGCAACTTCAATTGATCTTCAAAACAATTCTATAGATATAATATCATTCTTTAGTTTACTTCTGAGGTAGGTGTTACACCCTACAATTCTACTGTCCATGAGTTACATGGAATCTGCCCTTGACTCGGCGACCAAGCCTCCAACCCAAGTTTGCTGCAAAGGTTAGAGTTTTTTTCTGATATGCCCTAAGGCACTAGGCTAACGTATAATCCCTCTTTGGGAACATAATAAATTTGTATCTGCTAAACACTATTTCGGAAAATGATTTTTCTAAAATAGTGCCTTGTTCGGGTAACCACCTAACTCTCTTTAAGACCAATTTTAAATTTTTCTAAACATGCATCGTTCTAAGCTCAAAATCTGAAAATCTGAATGAAAATCTGCACTCTCTTTTGTTTTGTGTTACTATGGCATTATCTATAGTGGCATCGTCATACCAAGACTTGCAAGTCATATTTCTCAACCATACATTATAAAGTTACAACTCTTTTCAAGCAAAACAATGTTTAAACCACCAAATCAATCAAACAATGCAAGAGAGTTCTTATTTTCAAAACGTATTTCAAACTATGGAGAGATTCTCTCTTTTAAACATTTCATCAAACATGTGGTGGTCATGTATTTTGGTAAAAACCATGCAACTTTTTAAGTCATCACTTATCCTTTATATAAACTAGAAACACCCTCCCTTGAAATCAAAATATAAATGAAGTCTTAACTAACAGTAAAGACATTTGTAACATGCTTCTTAGTATGAAATGGAATAATTCATATCATATAAAAACAAGGGGATTAAAAGAGAGGGATTATAATTCTTCTTTCTCTCAATTTAAATTCCTAACGTCAAACCACATGCATATATATATATATATATATATATATATATATATACACACACTGCCTTAAAAGCACCAACTTAAAAAACTTAAAGTGAAATTACCAAACTACCCCTTTTAAAAAACCCAACCCTGAAACATCTCCCTAATAACTTTACTATGTGAATAGACTCCACTTTCAAGTATCTCAACTTAGATAGATACCAACCAGAAGAGATGCAACTATGTGCTTCACTCTGTTTAGCCGACACCAACACAGATGAAACTTCTCCAAAACTCCAACTTCTTCTGAAACAAATAGGGATGCCGTGATTTTATCTTTACCCAAACTATCTGTGCCTGTGAAATCTATTATCCCTCTAAATATGAACTTATAAATTATTTCCCCCAAAATATCTTAGGTGCTTTGTCCAGATCTTTTTGTTCATATTTCTATTGTCAACAATCGTACTATTTGACAAGTCCCACTGGGAACATATTTGTTCTTCAATCCATACATTCTTCAATATAATGCCTTTTTTATATGATTTTTATATTTTTAGTTCATATGTTTATTGTCAACAACCGTATTTCAAATTTACAAATGTCTCCTTCTCCTGCTAAAACGTAATGGTTGTGCATCTGGTATACTTTCAAATCTGCAAACATCTATTCTCAAACGCAAGAACAAAACCAAGATAAGGTAATTTCCCCTTCATCTACTCTACTTCCATAAATTAACAAATAAGATGTTATGTATATTCCAAATTCAATTATTTTAACATGTTGTTGATGTCCCACCCTTCACATTCTTTGTAAAATTGAATAGTTTTCTTCTTTATTTTATTGAACCAGGTTGTGCATGCACATTGTTCCCGACCCTCTTCTATAAATTTTGGTTGATTAGATACCTGAATCCAAATTAATTTATAATTCAAAAATTAATTCACATTCATCTGTTCATTTTTAACTACTTCATGCATCTTTTCTACTCAACATGTTCTTCCCAAAAAAGAAATTGTAAGTTCAGATTTATATTATAACTATATATTAAGACTATTGCAACTTGTTGCAGCTTCCATGCCCTTTACGATCCTCTGTTAAACTGAATTGACTTCTACGATCATTTTTTACTGTGCATTTTACAATTATTCTTTTATTTTTCCATGTGTACTTTATTCGCACACATTTTATCAATGGGTGAAACACATATAAGTTTCCCATTTCTTGATTGTTATTTTTATTGTTTATCCCTTTGTTCTTATCATATAACAGTGAAAAATAAGCTTTAATATTTTATTCATTTTCATTTATTAGTATCCTAAACCATGTTTAGAGTTTAGTAATTTCTTTACACTCAATGGACAACAGTTAATGAAAAAATAACAGACATACGTAATATTCGTAATTATGGACATGAGCCTGAAGTACCTTTTAGTATCAGTTTAGACCAAGTTAAGCTGTCTAGATGTGCACTCTCAATGTTTGGAGTGCTTACTTTCTAGTGGAGGCCAAGTTGAAGCCATGTTTGAGGATTTCTTTATGTATTATGTCATATATGTGTGTATGTATTGTATGTTAGTTTCTCTCTCTCTGTGACTACTTTGCTTCTGTGTGACTGCATTTTAAGACAAAGCAACAACAAATAGAAAAAGGACAGTTAAAGTGGACATACAAGATCTCTAGTTAAATTGTCATCTGTAAATTAGAGTGTTCTACAAAATTGGAAGTCCAGGCCAGTATTGAGAATGAGGCCATAAGAGATAAAAAGGAATTCTTGGAGGATGGTTACCCTCTCTGTTTGGACTATGATTTCCCCATAAATAAAATCAGCATCTCTCATCAGAAATACCACTATTGTTTCTTCTTTTCAATAATCTTGGACCAAACATCCCTCTTTGCTTATGTTTGTGTGATTTGACTGGGTTGGTTGTTGTTGTTTGTTAGTTGAAATTTGCTTGAATTTATCCAAATGCCTACTTGAGAAGAAGTTTCCATCTGTCAAATGAGGTTGTATTGTTGATGCTTATGGTAGAATCCTCACCATAGTTTGGCTCAGAAATGAAAAATGAGACATCCGACAGAGAGATTTTCTATAAAGTGTGGTTTCCCCCTCTCTACCATGTCTATGATTTCTTCTCCATTGATAAAAAATCCAACAACCTTTTGAGAAAAATAAAAGGTCAGTAATTATTTAGTAATTTGGGCATAGAATTCTAGATATTTTTTGTCACGACCCGAACTGAGGCCCTGGTCATGACGAGTATCCCGAACCATAAAGGCCCGGGTGCCCCTCTCTATCTTGTAGTCATGCACAAAGTTCATACAATAAAAGATGATGTGGAATGAAATATAAAACAGAATCATGGTCGTTCTGAATTAAATTTAAAGATGGAAAATAAAACCCAACAGCAACTAGACAATATCTGAACCAGTCTGCCAAATCTCTAATACATAATAAAATGACAACTATCTAAAAATTGGGACAAGGCCCCAGTAGATCCAAAACAAAATAAATGACATAGTCTGAAGTAAGCAGGCCAATGACACAACTTGCTTCTCTCTGAAATCTCTACTGCTTAGACAGACTGTTAGATTGAGCCTCAGATCCTGAGAGGTAGGGGGTCAATACAGTCGTACTGGTACGCAGAGTAAATTCAAAATAATAATTTATATTCATCATAGATGAGAGCAATTTAAAAAAGCTCATAAATATATCATATGGTAAGAATCACATGGGCACATTTTAAAAAAAAAGGACTCTATAAAATCATCTAGACTCTGTGACACTCTTTGTTTTACTTCTGTGCTAGGTGGTATACCCTACAACTCTAAAATTCTACAGGCTATGTGGAATTTGCCCTTAACTCGGCAACTAAGACCCCAACCCGAGTTTGCCGCAAGGGTTGGAGTCTCATTCTCTGTACGCCAAAGGGAACTAGGCCAGCGTAAAATCCCTCATGGGGAAATAAAAAACCTATATCGACAAAACACGGGTTTTGTGTAAGAGTCATTTGAACTCAAGCCTTCTTCGGGAAACCACCTAACACTCTTTATGCCCATTTTTAACTCTTTAAACAAGTATTCTTTGAAAACAAACTCGAAAAACTCTAACTCTGTTGTGGCATTCAAACAAATGGTATCGTCATACCATTGACTTGCAAGTCGCATCTCTGAGCCATTAATAACATATTAAAAATCTTTGTTTTAAAAAGATAAGTTTTGGGACCACTATATCAATAAATCAAATCAATGAACTCTTTCTTATAATTCATGTAAAACCATACAAGCAACATTCTGGGTCAACATATTCAATAATACAAGGTGGTCATGTTAAAGTTCTCAATCACATGCAATTCTTTCTCTTTAACACAAAAATATAATTTTGTCAAGAAGCACTCTCTCCTCATCTCTAAATCATTCTCAAATGCTATGACATTGAGAAAACTACTTTCAAATCATAAAACATGCATTTCAACTCTTTTCCGACAAGATAATAACCTTTAATTCAACACAAGAGAGGGATTGCGTAATTTGTGCTCTCAAACATTCTTAAATCTCAATTTTCATATATATACCTATACATATAAATCAATTTATGGGGGAAAGGCCAAAAGGCCAAATCAATGATACTAATACATTCATGAAGTATAATAAAAATCATGGAATCCAAAACCCCTTTCTAATTTCATGCTTGATAACATTTAAATCATGTTAGAAAATTTCAACAAGCCCATGTAGTTTTAGAATAAACCCCACGTACCTTAGGTTGTTTAGGAGCAAGAGTGGATTCCAAATCTCAACTTCGTTCTGAAAATTCTTGGCTTGAAGGAAAGAGCTCTTGATCTTAGGGGATGAGGTTAGGGTTTTCAATTTGATGTTAAGGGAGTTATTTTTATGAAAACCTACCTAAAGTGTTGATATGGCATTTTAATCTCGTGTTTGGGGCGTAATAGAGTAAGGGAAATGACCCAATTTATCTTAAGCACGCAGATTTTAAATGCTGAAACAACTTGGCATCGACGCTGTAGGGGATATGGCGCATCATGGGCAGTGATGCGATACTCGACGTGTCACGCCTCTACCGCATCGAGCCTTAGTACTTCTCTTGCACAAAGGTTGACCAACGTGATGGGCGATGTGACACGCTAAGATCACATTGGTCCACTATTTGGGACACCGAACGAGATAAAAAATGGTCCAAAAAATTCAAAACTCACCCGAGATGTACTTTTGACCTGCCCCATCGCATATCAACAACAATATCAAGAGACGGAGGTCGGGAAGGTCGGAAATAAAATCATCTACGATTAGGAGTTTAAAATGTGACTAAGTCCTTTAGATACTTAGAAAAATATTCTAGTCGTTAGCCTCTCAAACATGATACTAAAAGGAAATCGATTCTAGAAATTTTACGGGGCGTTACATTTTTATATGCCTCTTCCTTTTACTGCTTATACTTCTTCAAAGTAGCTGTTTTTTCAAGAGTTTGGAACCTAAATGATGTTTATTGATGTGAAAATATGATCTGTGATAATGATTTGCTTCTTTCAGGGTTATAATCTACTTCACTTTGTTGACAAGATCCATCCATATTTTGATAGGGAAATACCCAAGGTGCATTAGCAAACCGGTAGATATGAAGACATGGCATGTGTTGGTTTCTCTTTGCATGTTTGTAGAACATCAAAATCTGAGCCCTAAAAGTTTAAGTATAATTCCCAATGGTGTTCTTTAGTTTTGTTGAATAACCTATTTCTCTGATACAACATTCCACCAATTTTTAGCTCAAAAGTTGAGGTAATTACAGAAAAATGAGGATTTTTCAGTATGGTTTGACCATCTTCAATATGCCTATGATTTGCAAACTGGTGTATTTGCAGCCATGGCGTGTGTTGGTTTCTCATTCCATGCCTGTTGAATAGGAAAATTTGATCCCTAAGCTGATATACCCAATTTGAGTTCTTCATTTTTTCTTGAACACCCCATTCCAAAGGCAGTTGCTCTACAATATTTTAGTTCAAAAATTAGGTAATCAGAGTAAAAAAGTGTTTTTTAGGGTGGTGTGCCAGTGAGTTTATCTTAGCTCCAATCAACAACTCTTTTATCATATATCGATTCTAATATTAAAAGCATAGTCTCTGAGAAATATTACTTGATCTTCTTACCCCGTCGTAACTTATGTTTGTGGGATTTCACTGGGTAAGTTATTGTTGTTTCTAAAAGATGTTCGACATTTTTCAAATGCCTAATTGTGGGGAATTTTACATCTTTCAAATGAGGTTGTGATGATAATAATTATGGCACAAACCTCGCCAAAGTTTTTGTACAAAAAGAAATACATTTCACAGAGATGGGATTTTCTGTAAAGGGTGGTTAACCATGTATATTATTTCTTCTTCATTGATAAAAACCAACAGCCCTTTGAGAAAAAATTAAAGATCGAGGATTATAGTGACATATGGCCATATATATTTTAATTTGCTTCTTCCCTTTTACTGATTGTGCTTCTGTAAGGAAGAAATGACACAACAAGGTAGTTGTTCTCTCAAGAGTTCGGAACCTAAATGAGGTGTTTTAATGATAAGTTTTGTTTCTTTCTGTGCAATTATCTAATTCACTGTATTGAGAAAATCCAACCCGTATCTTGGCGGCGCGACTCGGTAAGGCATCCATTTGCTAATGGTGTATTGGCAGCCATGGCGAGCAGATCTCTCTCTGCATGTTCTACAAACAAGGTATCCCATTTTGTGATGATGATTTTCACTATATTAAGAAGATCCGACTTGTATTTTGGCGGGGGTCCTGGCATGGCATTATCTGTAGCTATGGCGATGTCGCTTTCTTTTTGCATGTTAGAACACCAAAATCTGAGCCCTAAAGTGTACGACAACCATTTCACATGTAGTGCTCTCTCAAATTATAGTTCAAAAATGAGATAATTGGTGTAACAAAATGGATTTTTCAGGGTGGTTGACCAACTCCAGTATGCCAGTGATTTTTATCATAGCTCTAATCAATATCCTTTTTAGAATATGTATGAGGTTTGTATGTATCTGTGTGTGTGTCTGTTTTTTCTTTTTATTTGTGAGTACTGTGCTACGGTGTGGCTGCTTTTCAGAGAAAGCATCAGCAAAAGCATAGGAAGGGCAGTTGAGAAACTTAGAGTCTTTGGTTTAAGTATCTCTTATAAATCAGGGTGTTCTATTAAAAAATGGAGGTTCAATTGAATACTGAGAATGAGGCCGACAAAGAGAAGGGGATTCTTTTATGGTGGTTTCACGTGTATGACAGAGCAACTAAAATGAATGAAAGACACATATACCTGCAATATCGTCTATAAAGAAGTATTAGGTGAGAATTGTTTCATTACATTATTATACAGCATTAATGGTTTAAATAATTATTAATTATAACTACCCTATAAATTTTACTCATATAAGTATAGAAGATATGGACTTATCTTGACAGAGGAAGACATGACAAGACTCGATGATCAACATGGAAAAAGCAAAATATATTTTTCTATATTCATTCATGTAAACTTTCATATCACATTCATTAAGCAAATCACAACTATACTAATTACAATGAAAGTTCTAACTATAATGTTAGGAAATATACACATATTTATAAAATCGAGTTTAAGGGGTAAGGCCTCAAGACCAAAACATTATTGTCAAGAAGGATTCACAATGCATAACTAGAATTGTAAATTCAAGACCCTTTTGTAAATTCATGATTTCTCAACATTTAAACATAATTAAAATGATTTCATCATTCCCATGTAGTTTAGTAAAACCCCACGTACCTTATGTTATTTAGTTTGAAGATTGGAAGACCCTTTTCTTGAAATCTTGAACTTAGAGGAAAATCCTAGTTTGATCTTATTTTTGAGAGTGGAGAGGTATTGAGATGTTTAAAAACTGATAAAAGTTGATTAATAACGCTTAAGGGGAAACTTAATTCGTGGGAAAGGTTTTTTCGATTGAGGAAAAGACAAAAATACCTCTAAGAAAACCAAAAAAAGTCGCAAAATTTCATCAGTTGATGACCATGGTTGATGGCCCGTCACTCAGGTGATAGCTCGTCACCTAGGTCGTCACTTTTCGGCTGGATTTTACCACTTACTACCCTAGGATGACGACTAAGGCTGATGGGTAGTCACTTAGTTGACGGCCTGTCAACTTGGTCGTCACCTAGTTGATAAGTCGTCAATTTCGTCGTCACATTTTGGCAGACAGACACTTCAAAGTAAAATGAGCATAACTTTCTACTCCGATATCGGATTAAGGTAAAACCAGTTGTGTTGGTAAGAGTACTCAAAGATATTTATTTTTGTTTATCGTAGTACATGTAACTCATTATATACTAGGAGTAATGATCATTGAAATTTGACCCAAGCTGAAATGTTCAATAAAACTTAATCGATAGAAATGTTTTCAACTCGTCTTTCAGATATGAGATATTTTTGGCCTCAATTCATATCCAAAGGTATTCCCACACTATAGAAAAGATCATAACACATATATTAACAAATAATCATTGGGTTCGGGTGTATATGCGTAGGAACGACAGTTTGAAATCTAGCCCAAAAAATGCAGGATGTTACATCGTCAGTCTTCAAATAGTTTATAACGTATCAGTTTACCTAAAAATAAGATTTTGTGTTTACAGATCTTCTACCAACCAACAACTGTGCATTCAGTGTGAGATGGAAAATTACTCATGTTCCTCCTTATATCGAAAAGGTTTAATAAACTTCTCCGACTAAAAAGAATATCTCTAAACTGAGCCTATTTAAGTTCTAGAAAATCCGTAAATATTTACCATTCTTAAGGCACTACACGACATATTCCCCATTAATCAAGGTTTTACGGGTCATCAATGTATTACTAGGTTATGAAAAAAGGCAGGTTTACATGTACAATTTCCGCTGTTTAGGTGTTTATAATTGGCTTCCTAATGAATAGAAGTGTATAGGAGAACCCTTTCTTCATCCAAATATACAAACAATGATTGCAAGAAATCTATTAGTCCCTTTTCCCCATTTGGTAGATGATCTTCGTGGTGTACAAAAAGATGTAGCAAACTTTCATTGAAAAATCTATAAACGCATAGCAAAAAGAGTAAACTCCATTCTGAACTTTTACTCTGATTGTGACTTTGTCAACAAATTTGGAGCGAATCTCATCAATATGTGGACTAGTTCTCATGAATTTACCTATACTCTTCTTAGTTATAATCCCATTGTAATATCTTGATTTGAAAATGATTGTCGGATTGCTGATTTAAGCAGCATAACGAGCTTTACTTTTTGGATTCCCAATCGATGGTTACTAGGGCTGGGGATAGGTGACATTTATTGCTTTGGAATAGTTAGATTTATCTGGAATTTCCTCCACAACTATGGTTGCCATAGTAGGATTAGTATTTTTATCAACCAGTTGCACCAGTGCCTGGTTTACCGTCATCCCCATAGGATATATGGAGTGTGAGGCTTTCATAAAAAAAAAGAGAGGAAGAAAACTACCATTGAGAAATAACTTTCATGTATTGTATGGAGAGCTTTTTCTATTTACTTTTTTTTATACGTGATAGGATGTGAAATAAGAACAAGTGTTAGTAGAATAGTGATTAAACAACTAAATACAAAGCAACCCACGTGATAGTAAAGAAACTTTTTTTTTATTTTCAACAAATAAACAAATATTTTTATATTACACTTTTTTTAAAATGAAACTAACTTTTACTACGTCAAATCAAATATCCGATTAATTCATGCATTAAAATCCAGGCTTACGTTAATCTTAACATGAAAGATACAATGTAACATACTTTATTTGTTGCATGATATGACAATCTCTGGACCTTTTATGCTCCAAATAGAGGAGCTATTAGAGGAACTACATATAAATTTTTTGACAAAAACAAAATTTAAGGTTGAGTTGTTCATTAGTGAGCAATTGTATTTTTAAAGATGCTATTTTCAGTTTTCCTTAACAAGTTTTCTATCAAACACCAACAGAAATAAGTGTTTCATTTTTTTGTCTCTAATTGTCTTTGGCTTGAGTTTTTTTTTTTAATCAGTACCCCTGAATTTTATAAATGGATAATCTAACAAGAAATTAACATCATTTACATAGGTAAACTGTCCCAAGTAGGATAACAAGAAAATGCGTTTAAGTTTATTAAGACTGAATATTTTTCCCTTCTGCCAAAATTTGGTTTCGCTTTTTTAAAATACCCAAAAAGAAGGTTCATGCCTTTTCCTTTTCTTCTTTTGCAAAATTCACTAGTTGGATAAAAGAGAGGATATGATCATTTAAATTTATGTCATCAATTACTTCACATCGCCTTGAAATTCTATATGTTTTCTTTTATTGCGATGAGATATCACTAGTTCAGTCATTTTCTTTTTTTCTATTTGTTTCACATGTTATCACTAATTTGAGATGATTAGTGTTATAGATGGAACATGTCTTGTAACTGTCTTATCATTTTACCTAGGAGGGGTCAAAGGATACACATGTATGTGGAATATCATTTACTCCAAGGAATAATATCTAAATAGATGAAAATAAATAGAACCTACAAATTTTCTAGTTGACTCAACCATGAATTACTACATTTTCTCTTCTCTTTCACACGTACTCTTGAAAGTAGTCTTTGAGTGTTGTCTCTTTAATATAGCATAGTAGTTTCACCACTGTATTTTTTCCCTTCTATTTTGTCTCTTCATTTCTGTAAACTGAAGCCACCTAACATTTGCAGTTACATATCTTATTATTTTTATTAATCATGAAATTATATGTTCACTCGTAATTAAATTAACTTGTAAGTAGTTAATGATATCATATATAGAAAGAAGGTAAATGAAAAATATAACATTTTAATTAAGTTTTTTTAGCCTTAAATAAATATTATAAAATTCAAGTTAATTCAAATTTTATCCCAAATAAACAACAATTCTCTTTATTTGCCAAAGTAATTTTAGGATATTGACCACATTTACTATGTGGATATCTAAATATGAAAAATACATAAGAGCAATCTTATTTGAATGATGCCTTAAAGTATATTTACTACCTATTAGTCTTAGTATTTAATTCATACAAGAGAACTTCATTAAGAATTAATTACTGATACAATACATGCATTGTGTAAGACATGATATCTTTATTTGAATAATGCTAATGAATGATGATTTATATCTAGAGATATATAATACTTATGTATTTAAAAATAAATATTAGAGAGAGAAATTGATAGAAACATATATAGACATTAGATTGCAATAATCATTCAACTAGAATCTATTAATACTTTTGGATCTTCTAATTTATTCTTCTCATTCAAGAATATGAAGAGAAGTGTGAAAAGTGTGAAGAGAAGTGTGAACAGTGTGATGAAAGAGTGGGGAAATACGTTTATTCCTCCAAATGGCATCATTTGAGTGGCATTATTCTTGGGCATACTGCCCATAAATCTACCCCACCCCGCAAATAAATCAAAGTGTGAAAAGTGTGATGAGAGAGAAGGGGAATACATCCTGTTCTCCACATGAAAGCATCTGCATTGTTCTTTGGCTCGCTTCCCATAAAGCTTAGTCCCCCACCCACTTTGCCTTCCACATGTTAGTGTTTTGTGTTGGGCATTGTTGCATGTGTTGAGTTGTGTGTTTGGTTGTGATGTGTTGTTGTATGTGTTATATGTATTTGGATTCTCTCTAAAACCTTTTTATTTCTTTCTCTCAATCTATATATCTGACTATCTTCAGCTGCTTGCTTTCTCTCCCTCCCAACCTCTCTTGTATACTCTAAATTGATTTACTCTACTTCTCCCCCCCATTCTTTATTATTCTTCATTAAGCTATCTATATATATAGATTGGATTTTTATATCTTTTTTGAAAGGTTTCATCCATAGGTAAGGTAGGTATGAACTAATCTTTATCTGAGTTACTCTCATTTTTAAGAAAAAGAATTGGAGTTGGTGGCTTTTTTCTGTTTGTTTTTAATTTTATTCTTAGTTGATTCTTGTGTGCTTTACTGTCCATTTTGATGTGTCTATGGAATATTATGTTTTTAAGCTAATTTTTCTGTTAATTTTGATCTTTGGTGATTTTGAATTGAAATGGTTGAAGGGTTTTGCAAAGTTTGATCATTGACGGTTTATTTAAGCTATTTTCCTTATCTAGTTAAGTTTTAAGTAAGGTTTTAATATTCCTTAATTGTGATTGTGTTGTTTTATTTATCTAATTGAATGTTTACTTAGGTTTTAATGACTACTTAATTGCAATTGTCCAGTTTTCTTTATCTGCCTGAATGTTAACTTGGCTTTAACGATTCTTTAATTTCCATTATGTTGTTTTCCTTATCGGGTTGACTTATAACTCAGGTTAATATAATTCTATCATTTCTTTAAGAAATGGTAAGTGGACATTTCATCATATCCTTCACTAATGCTTGTCTGTGATCTGCAGAAATTTACTACAATTATCTTTTTCTCTTCATTTAACAAGATGTTAGTGATGCCTCATCAGATTCAGGTATAGATTATAATTAGGGAATAGAGTAAAGTTTCTGATACATCTTTTATGGGATTCTAAGTAATTTAGTTGGTTGGCTATTAACATTCAACTTGTTGGTGAGGGTTCAACTACCCTACTTGTATTTTACTTCACAATTTCATCTTCCCCTACCCCCATTTTTTTTTTAAAAAGTACATCCAAATATTTGAATAAAAGATAAGTTTTCTCCAAATCGAACTCCCCCTACATATTCTATTTTTGTACTTTAAATATATATTCCTCATCATCCTTTGCCTAAATTGTTGAATATGAATGTAACAAAAATACAGGAATATAATGGACATAAGGGTATCTCTGGATGTATGAATGCATCTATTGTAAAATGAACTTCTTCTCAAGACAGGCCATAGCAAGCCACACCAGGCGTCACTTCAAAGATGGGTGGGTTAAAGGAACCCCCCAAAATAGAAAGTTTGTGAAAATTTCTGATTATCTGCAGAAACTAGGTTCTGCTAATACCTCATCAATTTCCAATCAACAACTTGTTTCTGCAAAAACATCTGAAATTGACTCCTCAAATGCTCATCATTTTCCAAAAGGGGTTGTGAAGATTTTTGGAAGCTTGGAAGCTCATCCTTTGCCTCAAGCTTCATCCAGCAGAAGACCATAGAACCATGTGCATCCTTTTAGAGTTCTTGATCTGATGGTATTATCTAGGATCAAGGATAGTCTTACCGTAAAGAAGGAAAAAGCTATTTCACGTATTCTTGATAGTGCTATGGATCAGGTTCTTGAACTTTCTTACTCTTTTTACTTTATGACTAAAATGATTTATATTTTTCTACTTCTTTTGTTTCAATCTTTTGTTTATGTGGATATGTTTTATGATCGAATTCATAAGTAGTGGAAATACAAAGGACTAGGGACTATATCAATCCCATTTTTTATATGAGATCAGTGATGCAAAGATTTTTGAATAAAAATAACACTGATTTTAGCTAATCTTCCGATCAAATACGAGATGGGTTTAATCACAAAATGTTTACTGGGAAAACACAATTAATTCCTTGAACCAAATGATCCCTTAAAGAATTTCTTTTTATAGCATACTCTAGTAAATTGGCACCCTCTTTATGAATTTTGGTTAATTTCCCCCATGAATCATATTTTCACGTAGCATTCAAATGAATTAATGTGTGCTTAGCTTTTTAACCTTCCATAACAACAACATTTTTGGTCCCTATTTATGGGGTCAAATAAATACGTTCTAAGAAGAAAGATTGGAATATTAATTTTATCGAGACAAACTACAAAATCTAATGGTTCAGGAGGAGCAGAATCTTTCTCAAATTCTAAGGTTTCACGTCTCCACCTAATCCCTCCTTCATTACAACATATCTTTTCATCTTAGGATGCCAGAGATCTTTTTATATGCAACAACTTCGATGATTGATAAGAGTGTTATCTTGTTACAGGTAAAAGAATCAAGGAAGAAGAGCATTGAGGTGGATGTGATCACCATTGAAGACTCGGATGATGAGTCCAAAACTATCTGACCATATTTTTGAAGCATATGATATAGTTTCTGTGTTGTTTCTTCTTAATTAAGGTTTTGAAGAATGTTATCAAAATATTACTTGAAGTGTCTTATTAAATATGTTGACAATATGATAGTAGTTGCTTTTCTATATCATCTAGGAGTACTGGGTTGTCCCTTTATCCCATATGTTGTATTAATATATGTATTCAATTGTTACACATTTAGCATATGTTGATTATATTGTAATTTCTTTGTCAAGGGAATACACGTAAATTCAAATTGATTTAGAAAATGCTTGAGCATTTGTGTAGAAAATGAACAAAAGAGCTCAAGATTGTTACATGATAAAATTTATATCTTCTTCTTATGCAAATAATTAATATTTATCGTAGCCTAACGTTCATGACTTCTTATTATTATAAGTATATTATGGTTGGGGACTACTTGAAAAATTACGTAGAGAATTGATAAACCATAAATCATATGCCTTTTTTGGGATACTTTTTTATTGCAAATTCATTGGAGTTAATAATTTCCCCGCAGGTACGATTATTACTCAATATATGGATATTATGCTTTGTACTGATAAAAGACAATGCTCAATTTTTGAATTATCCAGTTATTCCTATCTTTCTTTGTTAATTATCGAATATAAATACGTATGAAGCAGAAAAGGTAAAAGAATTTCAATCAAACACTATTAGAAAGAAGTGTGTCAATTTATTATCTTCTTTAATGATGTTTCATTTGACTTTTTTTTCTTTTGAAAAATAGGGAGAAAAAAACTAAAAACATTTGGTTATAGCTCCTTTATTTTAGTAGAATAAAATGTTTCTGTAGGATAATGAATCTTCAATGGTATGAATCTTGTTATATCTTATATAAATGTAGTCACTATCTCTTTCTACAATAAATTTTTTACTTTTAGGCAAATCTGTAAAATAAAATTGGCCAAAATTTCATTATTTCTAGTCAAATATATTTTACCTTAAAATTGAAGCTCTTGTATTTAAAAATTAGTTATTAAAAAACCATGCGAGCAAAGAATATAATCTTCTCACTCTATTAACATGAGATCATATTGAAGTAAAGACTATCAAATAACCAAATTCATTGGGGTAATTAATAGAGAGAATACTCACAAAAATACCTGAAGTTTGACCGGATTACTAGTTGAGCATACTGAACTTTGTGGGGGTCCTATTACCCCCCAGACTTTTTTTCGTATTTAATGGCATATATCTGCCACTTGGCCCATTGTGTGTTAGTCATGCGCATTGAGTGCGTGAAACTGTTAAAAAAGGTTAAAAAGTCCTATTTTTTTGCCAAACAGCCCTTAAATTTTTAGATTTTTTAAAGTTTTATATTTTTTATTTATTTTTTCATTCTTCTCTCTTATCTTCTATATTCTTTCTTTATTCTCTCCAATAGTGGAGTCTTCAACAATGGTTGCTCCATTTCATCACACACATACACACCCAAATGGGTCATATTCAATACAACCAATTTAATTACATCAATTTGATTCAATTTCAACACACACACCTCAAATGGGTCATCTTCAATTCCAACAAAATGACAAAATTTAACCCACCATTGTCACCACCGACCAACCACCATAAATCAACCACCAACTAAGGGGACAAAAAATCCACCAAGAGAGGGGAAAAAATTATTCATAGAAACTAGAAACAAATTTGAATAATTCTTGAAGAAAATTTTCAATTTGAAACTTTGAATAATTTCAAATTCAAATTCAATTTCATACTTGAATTCAAATTCAATTTCCAGTTTCCAAGTTCCAGTTTCATTGCGTTCAATGTGCCACAGGTTGTGTGCAATAGTCGGAAATTGAAATTTGAATTTGAATTTCCAATTTTTTGGACTTGAATTTTTTAATTGACTCAATAAAATCATTTGGAATTTGATTTGTAGAAAGAATTTGATTTGTGGAATCTTTAATATGGTTATAATGGTGAAAACATGTTGAAAAGTGATAAAATGGAGAGGACAAAGCGCGAGTACTACACTTCCGACGTCAAAACTGGGTATAACTTTGCAGGGGGTGGGGGGTGGGGGAAAAATTAATTCCACTTTTAAAAAGTTCGAGCGGAATTAATTTCACTTTAAAAAATATAGGTGTGTAATAGGACCCCTGCAAAGTTCAATATGCTTAACTGGTAATCCGGTCAAAATTCAGGTATTTTTGTTAGTATTCCCCCTAATTAATATTACTAAATAATTTAGGGTTTTTTAAATAAAATACATTAAGTTTAAGGGCATTCCGTTAAACAAAATATGTCTTGATGACGATTATTTTTTACTCAATTTGAATTTGTGGTTTACCAATCAAATTTCTTCTTTTCAAGATAATAAATACAGCTATGCTAAATAAAGTAATGAAATAAAATGGTAAAGATATTTTCTAATACATCCAAAATTTAAATAAAACTTGAGTTGTCTTCGAATCCAACCCTCATCCGACACACCCGACCTGTTCTAATTTTTCCTTGTAAATATATTTGTCCTCCCCTCCCCAAAATGATAAACAAGAAAGTCACAAAATGAAAAAAAATTGACAACAAGGCGAGTCCAAGTATCAATGCAGATAATGTGGACAATTCTTTTCATTTAGTCAAGCCCTAATAGGTCTTACAAAGAGCCACTTAAAAATGGTTGGAACAAAGGAACCTGCTATCGAAAGGTGCATAATCAACCTAGGAGGCTTCATGATATGAAAACTCTAGCTATATTTAGAGTTGTTCTTACGAAAGAGGAAGAAGAAGCCGGTTCGAGTCTTCTTCATCTTGCTAAAGAAATTTTTCAATGTTATAAATTTAAATATATATGCATTTACTTCATCTTTTTAATACCTTCATCACTTAACTCTTCCCATTCTTCATACCACTAGTTGGCTACGTCCTTCAGTTAATATGCTGCAAACTTTATCCCCTCATTGACACTAGCATGCTTGACTCTGAATATTTTCTCCATTTCATATATGAACATGTGAGGGTCTTCCTCAACCTTTGTTGCCACAAGAGTTGGTGGGTTCAACCTCAAGAATTGGCCAACCCGAGTAATTTAAGACGAACCAAGCACAGAGCTCAGGTCTGTAGAACGACGAGAATGAGAAGCCATAAGCTGAACAATCATTTGGATAGACTGATGGAACTCAGCATTCTAGACTTCTGTCTAAGGAAACTGGGTATGGTTAACACCAGAACGAGTACCCGTGGTGGACTAATTTAGACTGGAGAAATTCCAAGAGTAGTGGAAGCAAATTCTTAGGTACCAGCTCTGTAATGGGTCCACATTTCATGAGTAGAGTGGATATCATCAGCATGGGTGTTCTGATCCAACAATCATTCAAAATCTATAGTACAAACTAAAATATGAAGAAAAAAGATAAAGATTCCTAAATGTCTCATAGCTTCCTCCTTATAAGTGAGGTGTGCTACACACCCATAAAAAGGACTCTACTCGACATGACTTCGTAGAAACCCTAGGACCCTAAACCATGATCTAGTACCAAGATTGTTACAACATGTATCAAGGCCCTGGCCGCGATGGGAATCTCAAACTATGAAGGTCCAAGAGACTCCTTAGCAAGTAATCATAAGAATAACTCATATGGTATAACTGCACAAAAGATAAACTGAAAAACATGGTAGTCCCATAAAAAAACATAAAACTTCATAACATCATATCAAAGGGAAACCCAAATCCAATTTAAAACAGTCTACAAAGCCTTTAATGAACTTAAAACAATAGTCTGTCTAAACCGGGGCAAGGCCCCCGGCCAAACCCTTAAACAACTGAAAACTAACACAATGCATAGGACTCCTTCAGAATTATGGGAAACTCACCAACTCTAATCTCTTGGAAAAACCTACTGGTGCTGAACTGGACCGCGGGATTGAGTCTCATTTCCTACATTATGAGACAATGTAGCTCCATCGAGGATGGTCAATACATGGAATGTATAGGTGCTCAGAACAATTCAAAAGTAGTGTAATTCATGTAACATGATCAAAAGCATTATGAAAACTGTTTAACATAATACAAATCAATCACATGGGCATACCTAGACTTGCAAGACATATCAAAATCAAGACCATAATTTTTTTCATGGAAAAAGGGAATGTCACAACTCATGTTCAAAATCACCTTTCGGGACTCATCTCATATATGAAAAAGATTTGAATTCATTCTCTTAAGTAGTTTCTCAAAAATGTACATATACTGATAGATAATTATGATTTAAAATATACAAAAAAAAACATATTTTAGCCTTTGAACACCTTGAATTTGAGAATACGTAGTGTAAAAATCCTACCTTAAAGTTAAAGACACTCAAACCGTAGGTTGTTTTCTCTTCTTGTGCTTAAGGAAAGATAACTTGGGGATTTTTTTAGTGTTAAGACGCGTTTATGGACCATAAATTCGTCCATATAGGATTAGAAACATTTTTGGAGGGTGAAAAGACTTTAATGCTCTTAAATTTAAGTTAAAATGAATCAATTTTAGAACTATGCTTTTGTTGGGCGGCACATAGACAAATCACATATAAGGGTGGCAGCACAAGCTAATAGCAAACCTGAGGGTGGCCGGCGCACGCCAAAAGCACACCTTAGGGTGTGCAGCGCATACCAAAAGCACACCCTGTCTAGTGGCTATTGGTGTTTGTCATACGACGCATGGCCTTAGTGGAGGGTCTATTTGGCGACACACGCCTAATTTCAAGATACAAAAACACCCCCAACACAACCCATAACATTTAAACATTCCTTACCATCTAAATGGGGGTCCTGAAGGTCATTTTGAATGCGTTACTCAAGCATTATAACTGGGGGCCTTACATAATTTTAGCTAATACATCAAATCCTATATGAGACCTTTAGATTTTAACTCAATATTTATATTAGAAAAATGATCTTTTAGGACCACTTAAAAATTGAATAGTACAAAATAAATTTTTTAGATATTCTATGTGCAAAAATAAAAACCTCTTATAAAATGTATAAAGCTAATGACAAGTTTGTAAAGAGATACAATAGTAAAAACTCCTAATCAATTGTAATACCCCAGACTTTTGGGCTAAAGTTTGAATCGTTTTTTCTATGTGTATAGACTCAAAACTAATGATTCTTTGCTAATATATGTGTGATGATCAATCCTATAGTGTGTGAATACTTTCTAACATGAATTGAGGTCACTTAAATCCCCTAGCTCAAAGACGAGTTGAACACTTTCCTATCACTTAAGTTTTAGTGAATGTCTAAACTTGGGTCAATTTTCATCGATCATTACTTCTTGTATATTATGATTTAGAGGGTTTACTATATGTCAAATTAAAGGTATTTGATTATAATTTCCAACACCTCTGGTTTTACCTTAATCCAATACCAGAGTAAAAAGTTATGCCCGTTTTACAGAGAGGTGTCAGTCTGCCAAATTGCGACGGCCAGGCTAACACACCGTCAAGCCAGTGATGGCACGTCAATTTAGGCCATAATCTTGAAAAAACAACCTATAAATCTTGTTCTTTGTGATGGTTTGAGTGGAGATCAATCATGGGAGTGACGATCCGTCACCTAGGCCGTCGGTAAGGGCCAAACAAAGTTAAAGAGTCATTTTAAAGGGATATTTTGGTACTTTTCCATCCCAAACTCCTTCCCCACGAATTTAAATCATAAAATAAGAACTGTAATCCATATTTTATCAGTTTTACAACATGTCAATTCTATCTACTCTCAAGAACAGGGGAAATTAGGGTTTCCTCCAAGAACAAAAAATGAAGAATCTAATCCTTTCAACCCAAGACACCCAATAAATGAATCAAGATTTGGATTCCATCCTTAAACCTAAGTAATATAAGGTACATGGGTTTTCCTAAACTACATGGTCATGGTGAAAATATTTTTTTACAATGTTTGCATGTTGGGAAATCTTGTATTTACAAGGGGGTTTTGAATTTACATTGACAATTATGCATTGTGAACCCTATTGGTGATAATGTTTTAGTCCTGAGGCGTTTCCCTTAATTTAATTTTTGTTCATATATATATGTAAGTATGCGTTTGATGTTTGAAAGTGAATTAAGAGCATGAATATTTTCACTCCCTTTCGTGTTGTGATACTTTTTTATATTCACATATTGTGAATTGATAAAACTTCACATTTAGAAGCCTGGTATAAATGTTCTTAACTATTGTTAAATGATTTAAAAATGGTTGTGAGTTGAAGAGAGGGTGTTTTTACTTATTCATAAATGTTAAAGATGTTTACAGAAAGAATTGCATGATTTACTACAAAGAAAGTGACCACCACATGTTTAAGGATTTAAAGAAAAAATCATTGCATAAGTTTTCATGTATGTTGAAATATGACCCTGTTGCATTGTTTGAATGATTTGGTGGTTTAAACATTGTTTTGCTTGGGTTGAATGAAAATTATGGCATAGCAGATTCAAAATAGACTAAAATACAAATTTTACTCAGCTTTTAAATTTAGAAAGATTCACATTTAGAAAAGGTTAAAAATGCCTTAAAGAGAGTTAGATGGTTACCTGAAGAAAGTACGAGTTGAAAGACTCAATGCGAGAAACCATGATTTACCAACACACGATTATGGTACCGTGCTTTGTGATCTTGTGTACCTTGACTCATGTCGTCCCAAATGGGGACTATGGTTAGGAGTCCTGCTTTGTGATCTTGTACACTACCATGACATGTTGATTTGATTGGAGATTTTGGGACCCTTCTATGTGATCTTGCATGTCCCTCCTCCTTATAGATACTCCAATCCTTACAATAAACTTGGATTGGGGGATTGGCCGCTGAGTCAAGGGTAGATTCCATATATCCTATGGAATTACAGATTATAGGGTGTACTATCTAGCTCAGAAGTAAAATAAAGAGTGGGTCATGGTTTCAAAGAAATGTTTTAAAGTCTTTTAAGATTGCCTATGTGTTTTCATCTATCATATGTAAAATATTTTATGAATTTCTCTCACCTATGTTATATATAAATACATTATTTTCGATTGCTCTGCATACTACTAAATTTGTATTGACTCCCTGTATTTCAGGATCTAAGGATCAGTCCCAGCAGCTAAGCTGTAGACCATTGTCAGACGATTGGAGTTGGTGAGCCTCCCTTTATTTTAGAAAACCTTATCTTATGATTTCATTATTTTTAGTTCATGGTCTGACCGCGGGACTTGTCCCGGTCTTCAAAAAGATGTTGTTTTCTTTCAGTTAGTAGAGATTTTGCAGATAGATGTTAGATGGATTCGGGTCTTGTTTAAATTATAACCATATGGTTTTGTTGAAATTGGACGACCATGATTTCGTTTTGATTTTCCGCATTTCCTTATAGTTTATGAATTGTGAATATTATTGCAAGTAGAGAAGGACTGTCGTCCTTCATGGTTCGGGATGCTCGTCATGGCCTTGGCCTTGGTTAGGGTCTTGACATCAATACATATATAAACCATTAATCCCTTGAAACATTAATCCACCGCTTAAAAGGAATTTCCTTTTTATACCTTAATCTAATGAATATCCGTCCTTTTTATAAAATTTAACTAATTTTACTATGATTTATATTCATTATTGTGGCATTTAATTAAGCAATGTATGAATAGCCGTTTGACATTCTGTACCAACAATTTGTTTGGGTTCATTTATGGGCTTATGTCAATACGTTCTAAAAAGAAAGGTTAAAACTCAATTTATTGAACTGAGATTTGATAAAAGAAAGGTGCATTCCTGACAAATCTAATGGAGGTAACAAATGATAAAATCTAGTGCTTTGGAAATAAAATCATTCTCAAATTTAGGGTTAACATGACTCTTAATTATTTGGTTTTGTTTCACTTAATCCATCTTTTATGACCACATCTTTTTTCCTAACGATTAGTGTCTAAAAATATTATTCTACTACAACTAATTATTTGATGATTGATAAGAGTATTATTTTTTATAGGAAAAAAAATAAGAAAGAACACCACTAAGATTGAGATAATCTCAAACAATTCAGAAGTAGTTACCAATTAGAACCACCAACCATATATGATCATATGACTAAAACATATTATATAACTAGTTACTAGGTATGCGCATTGCCATGTAGCCCATATTAACTAATACAAAATTTAAGAAAAAACACAAATACACCAAAAATTTAAAGAAAGGGAAAATTTCTTATGTATTACCTGTTGAATATCTTAATATGTCAAAGAAGACAACTTATTTTATAATGATACTACCGTTCCATTTCAAACAAAAAACATAATGCTTATCTACAAGACTAAGAAAAAATAAGACATCTAAGTTTGACATCCTCCACCCATTGGTTCTCTTATACTTTCCTCGATATTGATATGATTTTTTAAAAATGTAATTAAGGGGGTGTTGAATCATTCAAAAGTAGTGAATTTTTGAAGAATTCGGAAAATCTCAAATTATCTACAATCAGTGTTTTAGACCAACCTCCCAAGCTTTTGTTCCTTCCCAAACCCCTCACCTACACCCCACACTCCCACACCACCCCAAACCCTTCCCAAGAAAAAAAAAGACAAAGGATACAACATTTTTAGGGACTAAATAAAACTTTCCAAGGATGCAATTTACACAATCTATAATCACAATCCAAAAATCCCAACAGTCAGCCGAAGAAAAAGCCTCTTCACAAAAGAACATATTAATGGCATTGTTCTGTATGATGCCTAGTTTCCTTAGCAAGAGTTGTTCCTTAAAGTTGTTGTCACAACCAACAAAGGTATTTACGATGTATTTTCAGAATTTTTAGTAATTTTCTTTGTAATTTGTGATATATATATGTAACACCCAAAATTTTTTCGGTGTAGTACCACACCTAGTTGCATGATTGAGAATCTAGAAATTCTAAATCTTTCTAAGTATCAAAAAAATGACTTAACTAGATTCAGGGATGTAAGAAGGATGTCACAAGAAAGTTTTGGATTTTTTGGACAAGGGATAGAATGTGTTTGGATGTCGAAAATAGTAGCTCGATGCAATGTCGTCGCGCTGCATCGATAAAACAGTGGCTCAACGCGATATCGATGTATTGCATCGGGTAACGCGTCGGGTAACGCGTCGGGTGCCCAGTTCGCATTTTCTATAAAATTCTGGGCCAGGAGGGATATTTTAGTCTATGTCCCTCGTCTTAACTCAGTCATAAAACGAAATTAAATTGTTATTAGGGATAAATACATCAGAAACTACTCATATCCTCTCAAATCAAAACCCTAATCCTTTCCCCAAAAATCAAGAGTTCACCCTTAAGATCAAGAATTCCAAGAACTTGATCAAGATTTGGGTTCCACTCTCCATATTAAGTAATCTAAGGTATGTGGGGTTTTCCTAAACTACATGGGCATGATGAAATTGTTTCAATGACATTTACATATTGAGAAATCATGAATTTACAAAAAGGTATTAAAGTTTCAACTACAATTATGCATTGTGAATCTTTCTTGGTAATAAAGTCTTGGTCTTGGGGCTTTTCCTATTACATTCAATTATCGTTTATATATATATGTATGAATATAGTTTGGAATTTTGAAAATTGAACTGAGAGCATAAACATTCGGAATCCCTCTCTTGTTATAAATTCACTGGTGTTCATATATTATGAATTGTTTCAACTTCATATTGAGAAGTATGTACAAATGTATTTACTATTGTTTAAGACTTGGTTTTGATTATTAATTGAGCAAAGAGGGTTTTACATGTTGATAAATGCCAATGATGTATAAATAAAGAATTGCATAGTTTTACACAAAATAAATGACCACTGCAGGTTTGTTGAAATGTTGAAAAGAGAGAGTCCTTGCATATTTTTTTTTTGCATAAGTTTGAAGTATGAATCCTCTTGAACTATTTGAATTATATGGTGGTCCAATATTTTTATTTTGAATGAAGATACTATCCCATGATATTTTACGGCTTAAAGATAGGACTTGCAAGTCATTGGTATGACTATACCATTTAAATGAATGTCATAAGAGAGTAAGAGTTTTAGATTTTGATTTCATAGAACACATGTCTTAAAAAGCTAAAAATGGGGTTAAAGAGAGTTAGATGGTTGCCTGAAGAAGTGTTAAGTTCAAATAACTCGTAGCCTAAAATTGTGTTTTTCTTATATGGGTTTATTATGTCCCCATGAGGGACCGTACGCTGGCCTAATGCCCTTCGGCATATTAGAGATAAAGACTCCGACCCTTGTGGAAAACATAGGTTGGGGGCTTGGCTGCCGAGTTAAGGGAAGATTCCATATAGCCGGTGGGATTGTATAGTTATAGGGTATACCACCTAGCACTGAAGTAAAATAAAGAGTGAGTCATAGATTTTAGATTATTGTTCAAAGTCTTCTAAATATGCCCATGTGTTTTCCATATATCATATATGAATTGTTTACAAACTGCTCTTACTTATGTTGTATAAAAATGTTTTACTTTGGATTTATCTGAGTACCAGTATGTTTGTATTGAACCCCTATGTTTTTAGGGTCTGAGGCTCAGTCTAGGGGTCCCACCAAACCATCGAATCTTCAGACTAAAGTGTGTAGTTGGGGAGCCTTGTTTATTTCGGAAGGCCGTTGCTAGAGTATTGTTTTGCATTTTTTTTGGATCAGACTGGGGGCCTTGTCCCAGCTTTAGAAAAGTTATTTTATTCTTATATATTAGAGATTTTATAGACTGAGATGGATATTGTCTAGACACCTATTGATTTCATTCTGTGTTGTTAAATTGAACTCAGAGCATGACTGTAACACCTCATTTTCCCTGATATAATCTAAATCCCAGTGCATGAGTATTCTTAAAAAAATATTCAAAACACTCATTATTTTTTAGTTTAGAGCCTTCCACTAAGTAAGAAATTCAATTAGCTTTCAAACGGTATAAAATTTTTCAAAATTTGATAACCGGGTAAAAATTTAGGGCGATTTAAAGTTTCAGTAATTAAACATCGTCATGTTAACCCTTAGCGCATCGCGGATACATTCCAAATGACAATTGTCAATTTCCAGTGTGAATCTGTGATGTTGGCGCATCGCGGAGCATGCTAATTTCTAGTTTGGCAATTTCCAGGGGGCCTCCACGATGGTCGCACATCGCGGAGGTGGACAAATTGGCACTTCAAAGGATTAACACGATAACTCTATATCACTGTATTTGTCCATGTCCCAATTTTCCCTTTTCCAGTGGCTTGGCTTGAAAGTGGTGCGTCACGCCATGGCAAAAAATCGGGATCTTCAGTTTTCAGCTTCCGTTTTTAAATTTGATCAGGGGTATTTGGGTATTTTTCAACGACCCTAATTAGCCTAAAACACGAAATTTAACCCCTAAACAACCTAAGTAGTCATCATTATTTCAATTTCTCACACAATCAAAGATCCCCTTTTCAAGAACAAGAAATTCTAACTCTCAAATCCAAGGCCAATCCTCAAGAACTCACCCATAACTTCAAGAAATTCACTATCCCAGGTATGTTAGTTGTTCATCAATGGATTACTTTCATCCATGGAGCCCAAGTAACCCATTTTAATCACCAAGTTATAATCTTTTCAAGTTATTATATTTTAAATTATGATTTCATCCATAAATCTCCATGCACTGTAGATTTTATACCATGTTACCATGAAATCATCATTATTATTTAATTCTCCATGTTTTTATATTATTGATTTAGATCTATTATGTTGAATTCATGCTATTTTTATAAGTTCCATGGCATTCCTATGATTGTCTTAAACTATGAAGTACTAGTGTTTGATAAAATACCTACAAGAGTGATTGATTTAATAAAAAGACTTCATGTGATGTCTTCCTAGTATTAGTGTCATTTTACCATTGTTATTTTTAGTCCTGGGGGTATTAAATACCCGAAATCCATAAATTTTTACTTCTTCTAGTCTCAGAACATTACAGAACAGTCTTCAGAACATACTATGAGCATTTTCAAAATAGTCAGATAACAGTCAGTTAAACTCATAACATTCTAGCATTTCAGTGTCTTTCAGTTAGGAGTAGTATTTAGCACCGAGTGAGTGTAGTGATGGTGGATTACTAATCAGATAGGTATCGTCATTAGTAGTTGTCCCTATATTCTAGAATTACGTAGCCAGCGTAGGTATGAGAAGTCACCCATCAGATTTGGCTTGACTATCTTGCAGGGGTCACCCGTCAGTTTAGGCTTAACACCCTTAGTCCTTTGGCCATTATACTAGTTTAGTGGATCCACACTTCTAGCGTTAGTACCCGTGGCACGGTATTATCACCCTTCCAACTAGGATTACAGGTTGGACCCCAATTAACTCAAATTGGGGAATATCGGTTAGATGATACCTCCCACAAACTCAGATATAGTCTCAGTGACAGTTCTAGATCAGTTATGAAATATTAGGGTTGTTTGACCAAAGCATATTGATATCAGTATTTTGTCAGTATTACAGTTTACAAATTTTACTCAATGCATGTTATATGCTTTGCCATGCATCCCCAGTGTCTATATATTTTCACGTATCTTCAGTATTTACAACTGTCATGCATACTCGCTATTTATAGATTCTCTATATTTTTAGTATCTATAGATTCCATGTTCTCTAATTAGTACTCCATGTTTTACATGCATATTCAGTTAATTATTATCTCTGTTCATGAAACCACGCATATCAGCCTACCTCATTTAGCACACTAGTACATTTAAGGTACTGATCGCATACAATTTTTTACGCTATGATGTATTATATCATAGGTGCTGACGCTCAGTTCTCGAACCATACTTAGACTTCACTTCTCAGGCTATCAGCAGAACAGTAGCAGTGGTGAGTCCTCAATATTCGAGGACATATTATTTCACTTCATATCTCTATTTTAGTAGTTAGAAGAGTTAGTTGAGGGCATTTCCCATCAACTCATATTCAGTCGGTCAGTTTTTAGAGGCTTTTCAGACATTAGAGTCGGTTATTCAATATTCAGATTTTCAGTTGACATGTCAGTTTATCAGTATTTTATCAGATTTAGTTAGTTTTTCTATAGATTCATAGTTCAGTATTGGTTCAATGATAAAACCTTATGGCAATGATAGATGTTTTCCTAAATTATGATATTATTATTCAGTGCTCACCACAGGTATAAGATCATGGGTTAGCTTGTGGTTCCTCGGGACTATAAGAATTGTGTGACAACTAGAGGGTAGTCCCTGGTCGTTACAAACATGTTATCAGAGCCTAAGGTTTTAAAGTATCCTAGGAACTTTGAAAGCCACGTCAAGTAGAGTCTTGTGCATAGGTGTGTAGTGCGCCACACTTATGAACGAGATGCTACAATGTATTTGGGAAAAGTTTCCCTTCTTTTAGTATTCATGTCTTGAGAGCCAGCATGAGCTCAAGTTAAACTCCCTGTCTAATCTATTTCTTCCTTTCATTTACAGAACATGCCTCCTAAGAAGAATAAAAGAAAAACAGGAAACCAGCCAACCCCTCAGCCCGTCCAGGAAGATTCTCTGGATGAGTATGTCTCTCACGTAGAATTTAGAGTTGCATTCACTACATTATCCAATTTTATAGAAGCAAAAAATGAATGTCCAGCTGTTGTTCCGACCAACCCAGTGGCCAATACTGTTGCAACTAGAATTTGGGATCTTACCCAGATGAATCCTCCTTCTTTCCCAGGATCCAAGTCTGAAAAAGATCCACAGGAATTCTTAGATATAGTTCAGAAGGTCACGAATGCTATAGGGGTGACATATAGTCAAAGTGCTAAGTTGGCTGCATACAAGTTGCAGGATGTAGACCATACTTGGTTTAAGCAATGAAAGGTTGATAGGGGTGTAAATGCAGAACCCGTGGAGTGGGAAGAGTTTACCGCAACTTTCTTAGACAGATTCTTCCCATTAGAGGTGCAGGATGCCAAGGTGTTAGAATTTATTAACCTGAGGTAGGGAAGCCTGAGTGTGAGGGAGTATTCCCTTAAGTTTACTCAGTTAGCTAGATATGCTCCTCATGTGGTAGATGATATAGAGGACCGAGATGAGAAAATTTATGTCTGGAGTGTCTGATTGTGTGGTCAAAAAGTGTACAACTGCAATGTTCATTAGTGAGATGTATTTGTTTAGGGTGATGGTCCATGCTCAAAAGATAGAGGAGTAGAATATTAAGGAGAGGGAGAGAGAGAAAACAAGAGGGCTATGATGGGTAGTTTTAACTTCAGTCAGTGAAAGTCATAGGGTGGTAACCATCCTTAATTTCATCAGAGTTCTTCTGACCCAGCATACTTTTCAGCCAATGCTCCCATACCAAATTCAGAAACAACAATAGGGATAGAGTACTAGGCTCTAATTCCTAGGTTAGTGTTAGCAGTGCTCGTACAAATCCTTTATGTCAGAAATATGGTAGACATCATCAAGGTGAGTGTAGAGAAGGTAGTGATGTGTGCTTTGGGTGTGGAAAGCTGGCCATACGATTTGGGAGTGTTGGTTAGTTTCTCAGAATGGTATGGATGTATGCCAACATGACCAATCCCATCAATCAACAATTCCATCCGGTCTCCCAACTCAGTAGTGTACCACTTTCAGTGCTACTAGTGGTCAACGAACAAATAGATTATATGCTCTTCAGTCACACAAAGATCAGGAAAATTCTCCTAATGTAGTTACTAGTAAGTTGCAGGTCTTTCACTTATATGTTTATGGTTTATTAGAACCTGGGGCTTCTCTTTATTTTGTAACTATATGTTTTTTGAAACTCTAGCAGAGCACTTTTCAGTGTCTACCCCAGTAGGCATTTCCATTGTAGCCAGATAGGTATACAGGAATTGTCTAATCACAATATCTCAAAAATGTATCTCAGTTGATCTTATAGAGTTAGAGATGATGGATTTTGATGTCTTTCTCGGCCTGGTTTGGCTACACTCATGATATGCCTCAGTTGACTATAGAAATAGAATAGTTCATTTTCAGTTCCAAATGAACCAATCCTTGAATAGAGGGGTAGTACTACAGCTCGTAGAGGTCAGTTAATCTTGTATCTTAGAGCTAGAAAGATGATATCGAAAGGGTGTATTTACCATCTTGTGTGAGTCAAAGACTCTAACTCAGAAACTTCAACACTTGAGTCAGTTTCAGTAGTCAAGGAATTTCCAGATATGTTCCCTGAAGATCTTTCGGAGTTCCTCCCAAAAGGGAAATCAACTTCGGAATAAACCTTCTCCCAAATAATCAGCTCATATTTATTCTGCCATATAGAATAGCTCCAGCTAAATTTGAGGAGTTAAAAGAACAGTTAAAGGATCTTCTAGATAAGGGATTCAGGCACACCTGTTCTATTCATGCGTAAGAAAGATGGTTCTCTTAGAATGTGCATAGACTACCGTTAGTTGAACAAAGTCACAGTCAAGAAAAAATATCCACTTCCTAGAATCAATGATTTGTTTGACCAACTTCAGGTGACATCTACTTTTGAAAGATAAACCTCAGATCAGGCTATCATCAGCTTAGTTTCAGGGAATGTGACATTCCAAAAATTGTTTTCTGAACTCGATATGGTCAATTCGAATTTCTAGTAATGTCATTTGGTATCACGAATGCCCCAACAACCTTAACGAACATGATGAATCGAGTTTTCAATCAGTACTTGGACATGTTCGTCATAGTCTTTATTGATGACATTCTTATTTATTCTTGCAGCAAAACTGATCATGCAGACCATCACAGAATAGTGTTGCAAACTCTTAGAGCTAACCAGTTATTCACTAAATTTAGTAAGAGTGAATTTTTGATAAGATCAGTAGCTTTCCTTGGCCATATTATTTCTGGTGATGGCATGAGAGTTGATCCTCAAAATATTGAGGTGGTCAGAGACTGGCCTAGACCCATTTTTCCATCAGATATCAGGAGTTTCTTGGGTTTAGCTGGCTATTACCATCGATTTGTTGAAGGTTTTTGTCATGCCTTAAAAATCTACCCTAAGATGTCACATGGTGCTTAGAACTACAAGTGATCCTAAACTAACCCTTCTACTACAATAACTCATAAACAAATGAATAATATATATAACATGACTAATTTTACTGTGTGGAAACATAAAATGATGAACTATGTTAAATTACAATACTGATAAAGCTTTACAATCGGATAAATCTGAAAAATAAAAACTGAATTTACATGACTGACTCTAACTGACATCTGTGAAGCTTCTACTATACTGACTATAGATATCTAGGATGCGACCCCAACTATCACTAATCAATATATATGATTAAGAAAGTAAAGAACATAAATAAATCTAACTGAAATCCCAAAAGTAGGAGGAATCATCATTTTGTTGGCTGGAATCTAACACTCTCTGAGTCTGAATGTGGATACTAAAAATTGTACCTACATTATGAGACAAAGTTTCACATAGAAATATATATGGATCAGTACTTTGAGGATGTACTGAGTATATGAGGGTGAATGCATAAGTAAAACGTAATATGATCACAATTTATAAAGTCATGCATGCTAAATGTAAGTGAATCATATAAACTAGAATATCTGAAAACTGAAATCTGAAATAATAAGAAGCAAATCATTCTTTATAAATATAGTGAGTCATAACATTTAGCTCTAAAAGATGTGCTAGTATTCTGTTTGTAAATCATACTGTCTGAGTGTAAAAGGACTTACTCTTAAATCTGAAAACTGAAGACTGTAGATAATATCTTTCTGTAAAGCATAATTTGAGTATACTTTGTGAGCCTTTACACTTAGTTTTCTAAAAGCTTTTGTTTACTAATAGAGAAATACACAAAAACAACTTCGTGTAAGGTGATCTTTAAGGCTTTAGGGAATTATCTTTTAAAAAATGTACTGCAAAGAAAAAACTTTATCTTTTATCTGAAGGGAAAATACTTTTAAAAGCTTTTCTATAGTATTAGGACTTAGAGTCTTTTGGAGCCTTGGAAATCTTTTATTTTTTTTTGAAACTTTGGGACATAGGAACTTGGACTTGGGAGTTTCTTCTAACCGACATAAACCATGTGAGCTGACATGGCGTCCAACGTCTTGTTGATATTGGGGAGAGTTATTCTACCTTTTTCATCGGATTAGAACCTTAACTTAAGTTATCTCTATCTTAGTCCACTATGGGCAAATTCAAAAACCTACGGTGGCATGTAGTTCAGGGGGATCAGACCTTGGAATCATACCCAACTCGGTGCTAAATACTACTCTCATACTTGGGCTGAGAACTTTAGGAAATCCACCTTAAAACAACACAAGGGTTTATAATGAAAACCAATTATGCTTCTTTTTTATTTAAATCACAAAGTGTATGAATAGTGTGGATTCCTATCTTATCTTAGGATCAAAACATCAAATTTATTTAAATCTTGGGAAGTAATTTTCTAGAGGAAAACTTAAGGTCATAGCCTTCTTGAAAATCTCAAACTCATTCTTGATATAGATGTAACAATCAAACAACTTTCAAGAATATGATATTAAAATCTCAATACTTGATCTTTGGGCTCAAAAATTCATGCTTTAAACTCATTACATTTCACAACAACACTTTATGCTCAACATCATTCTTGATATATTTCAACAATATCAATCCATAAAAAGGGAAGTAAAATTCATGATATAAATTCTCAATTCAAAGCATAAATAGGTGGGATAAACATGCAAATTCAAGGTTTAAATCACTTATAATCCCATAACCTTAAAACAAGATGATTTGGGTGTAAACCCCAACATGAAAATCATGAAATCTTTAGTAAAATTCAAGTCTTTGGGGACAGGAACAAAAGAATTGTTCTTGTTCAAACCCCACATACCTTAATTGGCGATCTTAGATTAGAAAGCTTGAATCTTAGATTCTTATGATGCTTTAGAAGATGAGTTCTGTGAGTTATTGTGTTGGGAAACCTTAATATTGAGTTATCTTGGAGAATTAATGGAGGAATCTTGGGTTTCTTTGAGAGAAAGTATGAGCCTTAGGGTTTTGCTATTTGAGATGAAAAGATGAATAACGAGGTATCTTTGCTTCTTTGGGGGTGAAATTATGTATTTTGGATGGATTTGGGTGAGGGGAATTGACTAAAGTCACCCTAGGACCTTTTGGAATTTAATTAGCATGTAAAATAGCTTTGGATCCATGTCAGTTTTTCATGTCGAGGAGAAGTCGACACGACACATCAAGATCGCGTCGGCTTACTACCTCACATGGAAAATGCCATAACTTCTTACTAGGTTATCAGATATTTGCGAAATTGCTATTGTTCGAAATCTAATTCAATTATATACAATTTGGTGGCTCTTGAGATAAAAAATTACACATATATAAAAAGTTATACATGTTTAAAGTAGACCCTTGTAGAATCAAACAACAAATGTTGGACGAATCAAATGATCTTAGCTCAACTTTGTTCTAAGTCATTGCTATGAACATTTTTTACCTTTAAATCACTTCATAGACTATGATAATGATCATGAAACTTGTATTCACATGAAAATCATTTGGTTTAAATCTTAGACATGCAGGAATGACGGTTAGAATTCTAACACAAAATTATAGGGTATTACTTTATCTCCCCCTTGGAAACATTCGTTCTCGAATATGGATAATTAAGCTGAAAATACTGAGGAATCTGAGGCTATATTCCATCATGCACAACTGAAATAAACTGAATCACTGAATCATGAACATAATGAGCTACTGAACTGATTTGTGAGTGCATGAATTCTCATGAAAATAGTTGTATGGCTAAGATAGAAACGAGAGTGTCAACTTATGAGTAACCATTACTTTACACTGGATATGATCTCATGAGAAAAAAATGAGAGGTTTATAACATGAATACTCACGGTATTACAATATCCCCCTCTTGGGATCGGTCATCCCTGAATGATACTAATTTGGTTGAAATACTAGGAAAAGATTAAGATGATACACAGGATACTCACGAACTGAATCATGGCTTTACTATCTAATACTGAAACTGATGCATGATGTGTGTGGTGAACTAAATTCATAATTTAAATGGATACAAACCCATTACCGCTTAGAATGGACATACTCAGGAAATTTTAGGTAGTAAGACTAGACTAAATCGGAAAATGGAAAACTATATTAATTTGTCTGTCTGACTGTTAAACTGGACTGCTGGCTACACAGGCTGATTCATACTGAATGCTCACACCCAAATAGGGTATTTCTTCAACACTCTTTAGGAAGTTCTAACGATATTAGGTAGCAAAGAATTTTGAGCATAATCTGAACAAGACATCCTACTAGGGAATAACAATACTGATACAACTCTATAGCTTGGAACATAGACACATACATTATAAGCTAGGTTAGAATTTCTAGGCCTTAGGCAATGCAACTTCTTATTTTCAAGCTTAGCAACTCTTCTCGAATACACCCTCAACTATACTATTCCCCTTAAATACTATGCATACTTGATTCAACTTCTAATTCTCACATGGGTTTTGAGAAACCTATGTACTAAGGTCTAAACTAAACTAAGTCCTCTCACCAAGGTCAAGCATAACTCAAAATCACGAGGTACTACACATAACACAATAACTGAACTGGAGTACCGACGCGATATGTGACACATCGCATTGCTCCCTACCAACGCGATATATGACGTGTCGTGACCATATCGCGTTACCTCACTGTTTTTACCATCAAAACTCACCCAAAAAATTAGAAAATTACACGAGATGTGTTATTGACAACTCCGATCATGAATTCACTTAAGGATATACATTCTAAGGTCAGGAAAGTTTGAAACAAATGCGTACCACATTCATCCACTTATACACCAACATGACATTCAAGACTATGGCTATAACCTCATATGGACGTCTAAACAACCACCCATAATGGTATACTTCTTGTATTCTCTAAACCTCTATAACAGCAACTCCCACGCACTACCCTAAGGACATACACACACAAATTTCAACTAACCATAACATATATCAAAGACTTGGCCTCACTATTACTTCACACTCATGGCCTTATATAAAAAAAGAATACAATGATTTTTTTTATAAACAAGAAACAGTTACTCATCATCGCTATCATTACATAAGGGGAAGTCACTAAATGGTTAGAACATGAGACCATTAAGCATGAAAGGATACTATATGAAACTTGACACTTAACTGAGGCCTGAGGATAGAGAATCAACATCATAGATTCATCAAAGTGATCTGAATTGAGGGAATACATGGCTATAAGTTGAATCTCTCCAATCATTAGAAACATAGCAGGAGTTATGAGAACTGATCATACTATAGAGCATGAGTACATGAGTCATTATCTGCATGATCTTAGTTTAGAATCCATGATGTCATGGAACATAATCTGTATTATTGAGTGAACTGGAACTGCTTATGCTAGGAACTAAAAGTATACATGATTTTTCTATAAGGTGCAAAAATATAAATTGTAGTAATAGAACCGACATATAATGCATGAGTAGATAGAGGTATTGGGATAACTGAAAATACTGAAATAGGAATGGGTTGAGCCTCACCCTTACTTGCTGATATTCTATAACATACTGGCATTACTACTAAAATCTGAGATCCTAACTTGGTTGCTAATTCTATCATCTCCCCCTTAGCTTTAAGCAATCACTCTAAGTCTATGAACTACTAAATAAACTCTAATATAAAATACAATCACTTTCCTCTAGAGTCTGGCATATAATCAATACACATAAATATAAACTTACCTAGAAGGACTATATCTTCACGTGTAACACCCAATGCTAATACCTCCTTCTGAAATTCAACTCTTAGATTTTTATGGCCCTAAAAGTCATCATATAACAACTTAAACACTCACCTAACATGGATATCTCCAAACCCTTATTGAACTATACTAACTTCCTCCATAGGCTACTAATATTACATCTCCAAACTTACACCAACATACCCAACATCATCAACCTATAACTCATTAGTTAACTTGCAAGAACATCATATACCACATATCCTTATTCATACTTATCAATTCAAGGGTACTACTCAACACTTAATAAATTTTGAAAATAACAAAGCCCCTTATCACCTTGGGCACACCTATACATCATACCTGCAACATCATATTAAATTGAGAATAAATGAACTTAAGCTCTTGCTTACGCTGTTCAAGCCTACTAGATCACTTCTATATAGGTAGCCACACTAACCAAGAAATAATTACATCTACCTTGATGACCATCTACTATTCAAACTTAGTGTTTAGTGCTAGGCATGATTAGCAACTCAACCTCACATACTAATCTCACTTGGAATCTATAGAACAAAACATCAAGAAACATTAATCTACTAGGATTTCATAACAACAATAATCGATCATAATCATATGGCCTATCTTATACACAATCCATTAACATATCTTCATTCTACACACCATTACTATTTACCCATCTATATACCTAAACTTTTTTCATAGTCCAATAAGTTTCAACTAAACTGTTCTGCAGCCTCAAGGGAAGCCTAACTTAATAATACTAAACCACCAAATATTTCATTAATAATATATACCTTTCTAACATATTAATTACCAACAATAACTCCTTTTATACCTTAAGCAAATAGTAATTCACCTTAACTAATAAATCCTTATCTAACTTGTACTAAAATAACACACCAGGACATATCACCATAACACAAAATCTATAGCATGCATAAGTTTATCTCTATACTTTCTATCAATCATCTTTCCCATTTTCTGGTCACTACACTTCTATACCCATACTTCCAATTGTAAGAAAGTCCTACTCCTATGAATCATAACTTTCTAGGTTGCAATATCCCTCAATGCAAACTCTATTCAACAATCTAGGTTTATACTATCTCTTCTTATGAGCACTATCTATATTGAAGGAATAATAAGGAATCTGAATGCATATCTTATTCTGTCTCACTAAATAACTCAAAAGGATGAGGACACAATTTTCAAATCAAAGGACTTAACATGCTAGGGAGATCCTCTCAAGCCTCTTTTGTGAGACTTCTGAAACTTCTGCTAGCAAATCTGAGAGCATTATCTGGGGAGGAACTGGAACTTGATAGTTATGTTATATGAAGAATAATACATAGATAAGGAATTTTGGGGTAACACACGAATAGATAGGGGATTCTAAAAAAACAACTTTACTGCCCGATCTTGAGTAGGAAAGAAAGAAATTTTTTCTTAAATGCCTCGTAGCCTCTTGAAGAAAAGTACGGATGAATCCGTACCATTCTACAAGACTCTACTAGACACGGATTTATAGATACCCTAGTACACTTGAGCTCTATGCTCTGATACCAAGTTTGTAACGCCCCAAAAATCTATCCCAAGACGTCACACAGTGCTTAGGACCATAAGTGATCCCAAGCTAACTCTTCTACTGACATAACTCATAAGCAACTGAATAATATATAGAACATGACTAAGTTTACTATGCGGAAACATAAAATCATGAAATCTATGAAATTAGAATATTGATAAAGCTTTACAATCTGATAAATCTCAAGGATGAAAACTGAATTATCATGACTGACACTAACTGACATCTGTGAAGCCCATACTATACTGACTATAGATAGCTAGGAAGCAATCCCAAATATCACTAATCAATACATATGATTAAGAAAGTAAAGAACATAAATAAATCTAATGAAGTCCCCGAAGTAGGAGGACTCATCATCTTGTTGACTGGAATCTACAGCTGTTTGAGTTGGAATGTGCATACTAAAACTTGTACCTACATTATGAGACAATATAATGCATAGACATATATGTGGATCAACACTTTGAGGATGTACTGAGTATATGAGGGTGAATGCATAAGTAAAACATAATATCATCACAATTTATAAAGTCATGCATGCTAAATGTAAGACACTCACATAAGCTGGAATAATTGAAAACTAAAATCTAATATAATAAGAAGCAAATCATGCTTTATAAATCTAGTGAGTCATAACATTTATTTCTAAAAGTTGTGCTAGTATTCTTTCTATAAATCATACTGTCTAAGTGTAAATGGACTCACTCTTAAATTTGAAAACTGAAGATTGTAGCTAATATCTTTCTGTAAAGCATAATCTGAGTAAACTTTGTGAGCCTTTACACTTAGTTTTTTAAAAGCTTTTTTTTACTAATAGAGAAATACTCTAAAGCAACTTCCAGTAAGGTTATCTTTAAGGCTTTAGGGAATTCTCTTTTAAAAACTGTATTGCAAGGAAAATACTTTATCTTTTATCTTAAGGGAAAATACTTTTAAAAGCTTTTCTTTACTATTAGGAATTAGAGAGTTTGGGAGCTTTGGAAATCTTTTTTTTTTGAAACTTTGGGACTTAGGAACTTGGACTTGGGAGTTTCTTATAACCGATATAAATTATGTGAGCTGACATGGAGTCCAACATCTTGCCCATGCTAGGGAGAGCTGTTCTACCCTTGCCATCGTAATAGAACCTTAACTTAAGTGGTCACTATCTTAGCCCACTATGGGCAAATTCAGAAACGTAAGGTGGCACATAGTTCTGTGGAATCAGACCTTGGAATCATACCCAACTCGGTGCTAAATACTACTCCCATACTTAAGCTCAGAACTTTAGGAAATCTACTTTAAAACAACATAAGGGTTTATAATGAAAACCAATTGTGCTACTTTTATTCTTCAAATCACAAAGTGTATGAATAGTGTAGATTCCTATCATAACTTAGGATCAAAACAAAAACTTTCTTTAAATCTTGGGAAGTAATTTTCTAGAGGAAAACTTAAGGTCATAGCCTTCATGAAAAACTCAAACTGATTCTTGATATGGATGTAACAATCAAACAACTTTCAAGAACATGATATTAAAATCTCAATACTTGATCTTTGGGCTAAAAAATCCATGCTTTAAACTCATGACAATTCATAACCACACTTTATGCTCAACATCATTCTTGATATATTTCAACAATATTAATCAATAAAAAGGGAAGTGCAATTTATGATATAAATTCTCAATTCAAATCATAAATAGGTGGGATAAACATGCAAATTCAAGGTTTAAATCACGTATAATACGATAACCTTAAAAAAGATGATATGGGTTTAAACCCCAATATGCAAATCATGAAATTTTTATTAAAAATCAAGTCTTTAGGAACAAAAATGAAAAAATTATTCTTGTTTAAACCTCACATACATTAATTGATGATATTAGATGAGAAAGCTTGAATCTTCATTTCTTATGATGCTTTGGAAGATGAGTTCTGTGAGTTCTTGTATTAAGAAACCTTAATCTTGAGTTATCTTGGAGAATTAATGGAGCAATCTTAGGTTTCTTGGAGAGAAAGTATGATCCTTAGGGTTTTTCTATTTGAGATGAAAAGATGAATAATGAGGTATCTTTGTTTCTTTAGGGGGCGAAATTATGTGTGTTTGGAAAGATTTGGGTGACAGGAATTGACTAAAGTGGCCCTAGGCCCTTTTGAAATTAAATTACCATGTAAAATAGCTTTGGATCCATCTCAGTTTTTCATGTTGAGGAGAAGTCAACGCGACGTGTCAAGATCACGTTGACTTACTGCCTCACACAAAAAATATCATAACCTTTTACTCGGTCATCGAATTATTGCAAAATTGATATCATTGGAAAGATAATTAAATTATATACAATTTGGTGGATATTGAGATGAAAATATCTACGTATATAAAAACTTATTAATATTTAAAGTAGACCCTTATAGAATCAAATACCAAATATTAGACAAATCAAATGATCTTAGCTCAACTTTGTTCTAAGTCGTTGCTATGAACATTTTCACCTCTAAAAAACTTCATAGACTATGATAATGATTGTGAAACTTAAATTTTCATGGAAATTATTTTGATTAGAGCTTAGACGCGCAGAAACGACGATTAGAATTCTAGCACAAAAATATGGGGTATTACAGATTTTCTTCTATTGCATCCCCTATGTCCATATTGACTCAGAAGAAAGTTATGCTTTAGTGTTCAAATTTATGCGAGAAGAGTTTTTTGGAGTTGAATACTCGACTCACCTCAGCCTCAGTCTGGACTCTACCAGATAGTTCAGATGATTTTATTGTGTACTGTGATGCATCCAGGATAGGTTTAGATTGTTTCCTCATGCAGAGAGGTATGGTCATAGTTATGCCTCTAGATAACTTAAACCCTATGAGAAAAATTACCCTACTTATGATCTTGAGTTAGCAACGGTAGTGTTTGTATTAAAGATTTTGAGGCATTACTTGTATGGGGTGCATATGGATGTGTTCCTAGATCACAAAAGCCTTTAGTATGTGTTCTCTTAGAAAGATTTGAATTTTCTTCAGAGAAGGTGGTTAGAATTATTAAAGCATTATGAGATAAGTGTTTTTTATCATCCGGGAAAGGACAATATAGTGGCTGATGCTCTCAGTAGATTGTCCATGGGTAGTGTAGCTCATGTTGAGGATGGTAAGAAACAGTTTGCTTAAGAAGTCCATCAACTTTCCCGACTAGGTGTCCGGTTAGTTGACTCAGCAGAGAGTAGTGTGTGGGTACAGAGTAGCTCAGAATCATCTCTAGTTTTTTAGGTAAAGAATAGCAGGATAGAGATCCCAGTCTAGTTAAGTTGAAAGAATCAGTCAGAGATCAGAAAATGAAGGTTTTCTCCCAAGGGGGAGATAGTGTGTTGCATTGTCAAGGTAGATTGTGTATGTCTTGTGTAGATGACTTGAGGCAATGAATTCTTGCGAAAGCGCATGGTGAGAATTACTATAACAATCCAGGGGCCACTAAGATGTACCATAATTTATGAGAGATCTTTTAGTGGAGTTGGATAAAGAGGGATATTGTAGAGTTTGTGGCTAAGTTCTCTACATGTCAGCAAGTTAAGATTGGGCACCGAAAACGTAGTAGGTCCATGCAGGAGTTCAGTATTCCTACTTGGAAGTGGGAGGAAGTGAACATGAATTTTGTGACAAGTTTGCCTCATACCCATCATTAGCATGATTCTATTTGGGTTATCATAGTTAGGATGACCAAACCAGCTCATTTCTTGCCAGTACATACCTCTTATTCAACCGAGGACTATGCCAAACACTATCTTAGAGAATTGGTTAGGTTGCATAATGTTCCCTTATCTATTATCTCAGACAGAGGTACCCATTTTACCTATCATTTCTAGAAAGTATTCCAAAACGGTCTTGGTACCCAAGTCAATCTCAGTATAGCCTTCCACACTCAGAAAGATGGTCAAGTAGAAAGGACCATTCAAACTCTTGAGGATATGCTGAGAGCATGCACAATTGATTTTAAAGGTAGTTGGTATAACTATTTGCCTTTGATTGAGTTCGAATATAATAATAGCTATCATTCCAGTATCCGTATGGCTCTATTTGAGGCTCTCTATGGTAGGAGATATAGATCTCATATTCGTTGGTTTGAAGTAGGTGAGGCCATAGTAGTAGGTCCTCATGTCACGACCCGAGCCTAGGCCCTAGCCGTGACGAGCATCCCCAACCATGAAGGCCCGGAACACCCATTATCTATCTGGTTATCATGCACAACATTCATAATCATAATAAAATGCGGAATTGAAACTGAGTACGAAAAACATGGTCAAGTTCTGCAACATTTCTAAATAATACTATCTGATATCAGTCTGCGAAATATCTACGAAGAACATAAACATCTGTCTGAAAAGAAACTGGGACAAGGCCCCCAGTAAACCAAAAACATAGTAAATAAGATAATATCTGACATAATTAGGCCTTTCGAATAATAGAAGGCTCACCACTGTGAGATCAAGTCTGCAAATCCGAGAATGTCTACTGAGTAGCTGGACCCCTAGACTGTGCCTCATAACCTGGAAGGAGGGGGGGTCAGCACAAAAGTACTGGCACGCGTAGCAATCCAAAAGTAGTATAATGGAACATACATATATATATATATATATTAAGGGAAAGCAATTTTTCATCAAGACATCATGTATAAAACTGTTTCTGAAAAACACATGGGCACTTTCTGAAAACATGCAACCGCCATTGACTCGGCGGGGAAGCCCCCAACCCAAGTGTGCCGCAAGGGTTGGAGTGTCTGAGTCTGATACGCCACAGGACATTTAAGTCAGCGCATAATAATATACCCGGGTCGGCAAACCATAGTTTTAGGCAATGAGTTGTCTGAACTCCCGCCTTCTTCAGGGAACCACCTATGCTCTCTTTATGCCCTATTTTAGCCTTTTCTGAACATGTATCATTCTGAAATTTCTAAATCATGGAAGTCTGATAAAAATCTGATTTCTGAACTTGTCTGTGTTTGTTATGGCATTTGTCTGAGTGGGTATCGTCATACCAAGACTTACAAGTCCTATTTTTGAGCCATAATGTATTAAGCAAGACCATTCATTCAAAACATAGTTTAGACCACCCAAACATGTAATTTGCATTAAAGATGTCATGTTCCGAAACTCAAGTCAAATCCATGCAAAACATTCATCAAACATATGGTGGTCATGTGTATTTTGGCAAAACCATGCATTCTTTCATTACATGCATATTCAACATTCACAACCCTCTCTTTCGTGTTCAAGAATCGTATTCCAAACATAGCAAAAGTCAAAGCTCTTCATATCATAATTTCTTTTCTTCAAGATGTCTTTCAAAACAATTTATATTACGTGAAACATGGAAAAATTTACATTAAGTGAGGGGTTTCATGAAAATCATGCTCTCAATTCATATATGTAAAAAAAACTGTCAAATCGCTTTGGAGATGGGCAAAAGACCAAAACAATGATGTTAAAACATCTTATACATATATATATATATATACATAATTTAAAACCCCATTCTAAAACATGATTTTTCTATGCCCATGAGAATTTAGGAAAACCCCGTGTACCTTGTTCTCCAAGGATAATAGATGTTTCTTGAAGCTTGCGGATTGGTGATTCCGAATATGTAATTATCTTTGAAAACTTACGGTCGAATCTTGAACTATTTGGGTTTTTATTTTGAAATCCTAAGGAGAATTCTTGAGCAATTGTGATGAAAGCATGTGTATTATGGTGTTTGAGGGATTAAATCCCGTGATGGTGGTATATATAGGGGTGGAGGATGACCAAAATACCCCTAAGGAACAATTAAAGTCAAATCTGTCCCTCAGTTGACAGTTTGATAGGCTGGAGTAAATCGATTATAACTTTTTACTCATATATTCAAATTGGATAAAACTAACTGCCTATGAAAGAGGACTCGAATATCTTTCGTTTTATATATTATAGATCACACAGTTCATTATATACAGGGAGTTATGATCGTTTGAAGTTGACCCTGAAATGCTGAAAAACTGGGCAATAGGCTATGCGTTTTGCTACTGTTTTGAAATCCAAACGCAGCCTTATGCATTCCAAAAAATTCCAAAACTTATCCGAGATGTACTATGAGATTGCCCGATCGTAACGCAACTTGAAAATCTAAAAATGAAGGTCGTAAAGGTTGAGAAGTTGTATCCCGAAGGTTGCCAGCTAAGAATGAGTCTAAGTCATTTCAACACTTAGAAAAAAATTTAAAACTTAAGTCTAAAGCTCAGAAATTACAGTCTAATACATACATGACTTTTACGGGGCGTTACATTATCTCCCCCTTGGGATCATTCGTCCTCGAATGATGGATTGGAACTTGTTGAATCCTTAAAGATATAGAATAACGCGGACATGACATGTCCTCTAATAAAGAATACATTGATTTGAAACATGACCATATGGCTGGAACTACTGATATTTTGAATTCTTATATCGGACAGGCATATCTGACGCATGGAATACACGATTGAAGCTATTCATAAGCTGAATTCTCATAATGAACATGCATATCTGATGCATGGATCTGTCCTTGAGTTGTTCTCATGAACGCAGGACTAAATACACTGTTAAGCTGAACTTTAATACTTAACTGGAGTATCTCTTCAACACTCTCTCTAAAGAAGTTCTAACAGTAATAGGGAGCCACGAATCTTGGGTATGGATTACACAAGACATCCAACTGAGGAAATCACAACATTGACTCTACTCTGCACTCTGAAATATAGACATATAACTCCTAAATTAGGATAGAATTTTCAGACCTTTGGCAATACGACTTCTTACTTTCAGGCTTAGCGCACTTCCCGAATATCCCTTAACTATACTATTCCCTATAAATATGATATTCATTCAATTCAGCTTAAATTTCTCATATGAGCATTGACAAATTTTTCTACTAATGTCTAAAATAGCTTAATCCTTACCCCGCGATCAAGCCTAACTCTAAGTCGCAAAAAATACAACATGCTACACCATGCTATTATTTTAAACCATATGATTCCACCTTCTATACCTCTTTTAAAGATCACATTCTAAGCATAACATGCCTTACCACTTTAATGACTACTCTAAACTCTTAATATGAAGTCGCTAATGCATATTGCAACCTTCCACTATAATCCCAAAACGTCATTCAAGCCTAATTTATAACCGCATGTTAACTTCAAGGAAAACACCCATAAATACATACTTCACATAGTTTCTTAACTATTATCAATATAACTCCCACTCGCTATCCTAAAAACATACACACACAAACTTTTCCACTAAACATCACATGTATCAAAGATTGGCCCCAAATCTCACTTCATACTTATGGCCTTATCTAAACAAACGTACTATGATCTTCCATCAACAAGAAAATTTACATCATCACCACTATCATTGCATAGGGAGGTCACTAAAAGGTTAAAACATAAGACCCTGAAGCACGAGAAGATTTTTATATGGGATTGAACACACTATAAAGAGTGAGTACATGCGTCATGAGTTGCATGACCTCAACTAGAGTTCCTAACATAAGGAATGTAATTCCGACTACTTGAATGAAGTAGAACTCATTATCTTGGAACTGGAAGAGTACGTGACTCTCTATCATATACAGGAATCACGAACTATGATCACGGAACTTAAACGTAAAGCTTGAGTAGGAATTGGGATCACTGAAAAATACTAAGATAAGAATGGGTTGAGTCTCACCCTCACTTTCTAACGTTCTAAATCATACTGCATCACTACTAGAATCTGAGAGCCTTACTTGGTCATTTGTTTTGTCATCTCTCCCCCTTAGCTTCAAGTCATTATCTAGAGTTTGGGAGATCCTTTACCAGATTCTAACAGAACTACACTTACTACACTCTAGGGTCTGAAAAAAAATAACAATACATGCATATCATAGGACTTAACCCGAATGACTACCTTCCGGGATACACTCTATCTTTCTCTAGCCACCAATAGTCATAGTATAATGCTTGCACACTTATTCTATCGATTCAACCTTCAAAAGTCAAGCTTAGATGCTAACACTTAACATGGATATCACCAATCCTTTGATGAACCATATCTCTTTCTATAGAGCATACCACTATTGCGACTCCAAATTTATATCCCTCTACTATGAGAAATCAAGATCACCGCAAAAGGCCCAACACTATCAATCAAAACACCTTAACATGGCTATTTAGATCACCATGTACCATCTAACTAGTCTTTCTCCACTTAACAATTCAATGGTACCACTAGCCATGCACAACAAGTAATAGCCTTAGAAAAATGCCGCAACCTCATGTCACCTTAGGCATACTTCTACATCATACATGCAATATCATACACCACTACGAATGCAATAAACTTACTCGATTGCATGCACCGTTTAATTCTATTAGATCACTTCTATACAACTAGAATTCATTAACCAAGAAATCTTCACATCCACCTTCATGGACATCAACTGTTCAAACTTAATATCTAGTGCTAAACATGATTTACAACCCAACTTTATACATAATTCTTACAAAACATACATCATTAATCTTAAGTCACTATTTTTACAACCACATTGTGACGCTCAACGTCACAACCCATGAAACTCCTCACGTTTTGGGCATGTTTCGGACTATTCGGGCGCGTTTTCGAGCTTGGCGGGGCTTCGATAAATGCCCCTCATTGCTGCCAACGTTCCAGCACCTTCTAGATGGTCAAAATAGGTTGGAAACACATTTATTAGACTTTAGGAAGTTCACACGGACTGGTATGAAAGTGCAGATTTTCCAGATTTAAAAGGTCCACAAAGGTTGGCATGCATGTGCAGGATTTTCAGATTTTCAGCTTGTAGTTGATAATTGTATAGCTTGCATTGTTGTACCTTGTTGACTTAGGGACTTTTAGGTACTATAAATACATGTTGTAAGGTATCATAGGCATCAGCTTACAATTATTTCATTCAGTAAATATCACCCATGAAGAATACAACATAATTTACTAGTCCATCAAATTGGGACATTCTACCCCAAATACCTGCTTTTATCTAGATACTATCCACGACCAAAGCACCTTTATGACATTACTACTATACATCAAAAATCTACTACATACCTTCTCACAAGTAGCACTAGTTTACAACTACCAATAAAAAGAGGGTCAAGGGTGTTAAAGCCTCATAATAGACATGGTCAACCTTAATCTTATATTATAACCCCGTACAATTGTATCTACTTATACGGATTTCTCACCTCATACTTACTCACTCATTCATACATTTAGACTGCCTTCAAATTCCTCAAACAACCATGAGTCTATAATCATAACTTACGCACTAATATAGCCATTTCCACACTTCAAGCAACCGACAAATCACCCTAACTAACAACTCTTTCTCTACCTTCTACTAAACTAACACACAAGGACGAATCACCTCTTTACCAACTCAATCTCATGAAAACAAATTCATCTATACATATATTAAACCAACACAAGAACAACAAGTTGCTAGTGAATCGAAATAGGCCTCACACGACTTCACTAGACTTTGATTTTTGAATTTTGAAAAAGAAAATGAGATGAATGACAAGTCAACTATGCTAGTGAATCGAAAGAGCCCCACACGGCTTCACTAGACTTTATTTATTTATTTTTTTCAACAACACCTTGATGACAAGATTACATGAGATAGAAATTTAATACGCAATATCCAATGAACTAAGAATACACATCTTACTCTGTATAAATAAAATCGGAGTCAAACACTTCCTCCACGGACTACCATACCATCCACACAGTCTACTAGTTACCACATTAGTCTATCACCATAAGGGGGTAAATCATTCTTGAACATCGGTTATTCAACTAAAATATTCATTTACACAAAAGTCACCCTCACTCCGACTTCTAACTTTGTGACTTCACATCACCAACTTCTTGGTCTAATTTCACTACCAATAGGTCATGACAACAACACTTTAACGCATACTACTATTAGGGTGGAAATACAGTTCCAACATTCTACTACACGTCACCCCCCTTAAGCAAGACATTTGTAACATAAATTTGAAGGGGACTAAATGCAATTAATACCTCAAGCTGAAAAGCACGATTTCATCAGGATCAATGTTTACATCGGAATCAATACACATTGAAGCACTAACGGACTCTTAGTCCTTGCACAAATTTTAACTCTTATATGGTTCAATCAGAAAGTACCATACCATTTAGATTCTAAACTACTGTACTTGAATCACCTTAATAATGAGACATATCTGAGGATATTAGAGTAAGGAAAGAATGTGGGATGACTTTTTACTTTCGTATGGGCGACACCATAGCACGAATTAAAGTATGAAAGAGGAACATTCTGACTCTATTGCTGATGATAGGCGAATTTACACGCCTAAAGTGCTATATTTTACCCATATTTTAGCGATGTTTTGAGGACAAAATATATAATTCATGCACTTTTAGTCCTTTTTCCTGTAAGTGAGCGAACGAATATGATTAGCAAGTTTTCAGGTATAAATGATGCAGAATTCAGCATTTTATGGATAACTTGACGCCAAAGAAAGCTTCACGAAAGGAGGAAAGCAAAGCTTGGACGCCAAGGACCAAAAGTGGCGCATGGAAAATCTGTCCCGGACAAAAACAACAATTCTGAAGACTTTGGGGACTAGCAGTAACTTATTAGGATTAGGATAATGATACCTTAACCTAGTAGGATTGGGTTAAGTAATTCATTAGCTTAGTAGGAATAGGATATGGGTATTATAAATACCCTATTTTGCCAGAGATTTTAATAATTCTCATTGTCCTTTTAATTCATTCTTCTTCCATCAATTACAATACATTCTACTTCCAATTCCGCAATACCTTTTCTATAAATTCTACTTTTTATTTTTCTTCTATTCATCTATTCAATTCTTAATTTCCGCAACAAGAGAAATGTTACTTTGCAAAGAAGTCACGCCTAACGCCTACCACACCTTACTACACGAGATCTTTATTGTGGTATAATAATAATGTTTATTGTGATTTCCTTCGCACTATTGGGTAACTAAATTTCTCTGTTGGGGTTATGGAAGCCTTATGAGATACTATCTATTGCTATGAGTTTGTGAATTCGTGACACGTGTGTTGCTTATATCATTATTCTCTTCATCTTAATGCAAATTCTTGTGGCTGCAGACGCATAGAATACGCCAGTATAGCATTAACTTGTTCGAAAGAAAGGTTATATGTCTGGAAAAGAGATAATGTCAAGGTAATAGGGTCCCATCCCCTATTAAAAAGTTAGTGTCATAACTGGATTAACCTCTTGGAGAATTTGTACCGCTAGATACGCTTTAAGCTCGAAAGAGTTAAAGTGAAATAGTCCTTGTTTAGGTCGAAAGACGCTTGGATTTACCATCGAATACAATTCTCTATAAGCATACGAATGTCTGAGTTCCGCACAACTCATAGCCAATAGAGACGTACAACTCATAAGGTGGACATAACCCCAACTTCTTAATTCTCATCGTTCTACATCCTACTAAACATTCTTTCTTTTTGCTTTACTATTTTCCATTTTTACTTTAATAGTTTGGTTACATTACTTGCACAACAAAACTCCCCCCTTTTTACGAGACTTGCACTAAAAGTCTAGTAATCTTTGCTTACTTATTGACCAAGCTATTCCCTGTGGGATCGATACCCAACCCAGTTGGGTTCTATATTTGACAAACGACCGCTTTTCACTCCGATGAGAGTTGTAGATTGAGCGTTATCAAAAATTGGCGCCGTTGCCGGGGAATACAATTGTCAACTAAGTTTGTGATAGTTACTAGACCCTTTGGTCAAAGATTCTCATACTTTTACTTTTAGTTGTTGTTTTTGTTTTATTCAGGTTTTTTCAGTGCATCAATCGATACACAACGTGAAATGGAAAGGATGGCTGCTCAAGCGTATCAGCAGAATATTGATAACCCAGGGCGTGCAACAAATCCTGATGATGAGGACCTGGGCGATGAAGAGCTACTAAACCCATGACATACTGCTGAGATGGCGGCACCCATGCAAAGGAGAGATCGTCAAGCGCAATTTAGGCTAGAACGCCGAGCTGTGCAAATACTGTTCGACGATGATGATGATGATCTTGATGGAGCCGGAGCCACAGAAGCCATTATTCCTCCACCATTGGCACCCGGAGCCAAGTTCAACATCACAAGCACCATGATTCAGTTATTGCAACTCAAGGGATTATTTGGTGGACTAGCAGGCGATGATCCGAATATGCATCTCATCAACTTTATTTCTACATGCAAGTCGTTTGACAATCCTGGTGTTGGTCAGAATGCAATTCGATTATGCTTATTTACATTGTCTCTGTCTGGGGAGGCAACTCTATGGTTGAATGGGATGACTCCTGATTCTATTACAAATTGGAGGCAATTGAGAGACGTTTTCCTAGAAAGATTCTTTCCGCCATCCAAAAGAGCATAATTGAGAGATGAAATCAACAACTTTCTTCAGCTTCCAACTGAAGCCCTTCATGAAACATGGGAGAGTTTCAAGACGAAGCTAAGGAGGTGCCCAACCCATCACATGACTAATGTTCACCTAATGGAGATACTATATAGAGCCTTGAATTCAATAACTAAACCAGTGGTGGATAATGCGGCCGGAGGATCTTTTATGGATCTCACCTTTGGTCAGGCAAGCAATATGCTAGATCGTATGACGAAGCAAAGTAGAGCTTGGCATACCAGGGATTCTGTGGTAGCAAGCCCTACTTTTTCTATTGGCATGACTGCAGACCAAAAGAGACGAGAAGAAGAACGTGATCATGATATGGCGCACATGAAAACACAAGTGGATCTTCTTACAAAGCATCTATTATCAGGGAAGACCGAAAAAGTCAAAGCTATTGCGTCAAAAGGAAGAAACAAATCTGATTCAGAAGAAGAAGCCAACTACTTGAACAATCAGGGGGGTTTCTGAGGTAATACCCAAGGAAACCAAGGTCAGAACTATTATGATAAATATGGAAACATGGACCAAGTTAGTTGGAAGAAAAAAAATGACAGTAGTGGTTTGTATGTTCCCCCTGGAAGACGTGACACCACCACATCTATTTCTGGAAGTATGGAAGATATGATGGCTAAACTATTGAAATGAGTGGAAGCAACTAGAGCAGGAGTAACGGAGGTAATAAATGATTTGTACTCTATGATGAAATTAGTTGATTCACATTCCACTTCAATCAAGCGAATAGAGCAGCAACTGAGCCAACTTTCAGCAGCACTCAATCAAAGAAAGGCTGGCACTTTACCTAGCGACACTGTGCAAAATCCAAGGAATGGTGGATCATGCATGGCTATTACTACTCGAAGTGGTAAGGCGCTGGAAACTTCATCTAAGGGAAAACAAGTGGTCGACGATGTAGCAGACAACGATGATAAGGATAATGAAGAAAACTCCATGGAAGCTGACCAAGACGTACATGACGTCACCCCTAGTAGGTTGTAGCCTGAAACTACCAAAATTCGGAATCAAGAGGAGAAGAAAGCTGTGGAGAAAACAATTCCATATCCACCACCACCTTTTCCTCAAAGATTGAAGAAGCATGCAGATGATACAAAATTCGGCAAATTCATGACTATGTTAAAGCAGCTGACCATTAATGTTTCGTTGGTGGAGGCACTAGAACAAATGCCTGGGTATGCAAAATTTATGAAGGATCTTTTGACAAAGAAGCGGGCAGCAAGCTATGAGTTGAAAGATACTGTTCATCATTGCGGTGCTATTGCCACCCGATCACTAGTTCAGAAAAAGGCCGACCCTGGTGCTTTCACTATTCCTTGCACGGTTGGATCTATGAATTTTGCCAAAGCATTGTGTGATTTGGGAGCTAGCATCAATTTGATGCCACTATCCATCTACAGAAAGTTGAGGTTGGGCGACCCTACACCAACTAATATGTGGCTCGTGATGGCGGATAGGTTAGTAAAACGACCTGTGGGTATCTTGAATGACGTGTTGGTAAAGGTGTCTACCTTCACTTTTTCTGCAGACTTTGTGATTTTGGATTGCGAGGTGTATTCTGAAGTACCCATAATCTTGGGACGTCCTTTCCTTGCAACGGGAAGTGTTCTTATTGACATGAGAGCTAATGAGTTTTTATTTCAGTTGAATGACGAAGTGGTCCGCTTTGATATATGCAAAGCAATGAAGCAGCCCAACGATATGAATGTGTTCTCTGTAGCTGATGTTCATCATGAGGATAAGAAAGCATTATCTATAGAGAAACAACTTACTGTTGAGCCATTGTCTGTTGCGCCACTGAATGTTAAGCATGAGGACGATGAAGATTATGAAGAACTTATGGGTGCTCTAACAGAAATAGAGTCCTATTCCCATACTCCTAAGCAACCGTACCGTGATCTTAAGAATCAACCATCACAACCAGCGAAGACTTCCCTTGAAGAGCCACCAATGCTAGAATAGAAAGAGCTCCCCGATTATCTAAGGTATGTGTTCTTGGAAAGTATAAATATACTTCCGGTGAGTGCGGATGATTTAAGTAAACAGCACGTAGAGGCTCTCATCTCTGCTCTGAAGAGATACATGAGAGCTATGGGTTGTACTATTAATGATATAATAGGTATCCCTCCTGGGATAGGCATGTACAAGGGTCATCTCGAAGAAGATTGCATGCCTACAAGTAAGCCTCATTATCGTCTGAATTCATTCAAAAAATGATCCACCATCTATCTCGACGAAGTTTAAGTACTCGAGGTAACTATGTCGTGCCGCGACAATAAATCAAGTGCTAGATGGGAGGCAACCCATCGTTTATCATTTTTCATTTTTCTTTCATTTTATTATGTGTTTGCTTTTGATAAATAAAAATCCAAAAATAAGAGTCGTGCCGCGACCAAAACTAAGGCGCTTGATGGGAGGCAACCCATCGTTCTAATCGTTTTTATTGTTTTTGAGCAAATGTAGGTGCAAGAGGTGTAAAACGAGGAGATTGGTTTCAAATTTTTATTTGGACGTTTTGCATGTTAAAGGTGGTAAGTTAGGAATGAAGAAGCAAAAGGCTATGGATTGAGCATTGCTCATGAAAATATAGGCATCGAACAAGGCTAGGACTAGGTAAAACTAGGCCACAAACAAGGCAAGGCCTATACTATGGCCTAAGGTCTCGGAATCTAGTGTGCCATAGCATAGGCGCCGTCCATGCCCAAGTATGCCATAGCATAGGCGCCGCCTATGCTAATGCCTTTTGTCTCTGAATCTTATATGCTAAGTGAAAGGCGCCACCTATGCCTAGGAATGCCATGGCATAGGCGCCGCCTATGCTAAACAATTCTTTGCAAAAGGCGCCGCCTATGCCAAGCATAGGCAAAGCAAAAGACGCCACCTATGGTCACTTCTTGTCTCCAAATCCGATTTTAAATGGGTCAAAACCTGACCCAACCTTCTCCTATAAATATGAGACTTAGTCTTGAACCAAAAACACATTGGAAACCTAACTTAAGCGCCGCCTATAGTCCCCAAATCCTCTCAAAAATTTTCCTTTTTCTCTCTTACCTCACAAAAACAGCATCCAAAGTCATCAATCAAGTAAGTGCTTCTTTGTTCTTCATTTATATTCCGTAAGTACTACATTACTACGCCTATTATGAATTGCTAAATCTTGAAGTAGTATTGATGATTTGAAAGTGATTGAATTGTTATGATACAACCAAGTGAGTGAATGAATACGTAAGGATGATCGTAACTTATTTCCAACTTGAATTTGATGCAGTGTCTTACTTTTGCGGAATTGATATGGTCACAAAAATTGCATAATCTTGTCACTTGAATACTTACATGTTGGAATGACTTGTTCATCGGGATAAGAATTATAGATGCCTACCGACATAGGAGGTTGTGATTATTTCTAGATGTTATACCTTGATTCAATCTCTATGTAGTAGTCTTGATATCTCACAAATGTAAGTATTGCCAAGATTACAAGAAGTATGACTGCACTGATTTTATTGTTGGAATAGAGCACCTAAAACGTATGTCGATGAAGTCTGAGTAATCGACCACTTTCACTTCACTAGTCTGTACCAACAAACTAAGTGTGGTGTGGTGCCACTACTTCTTGTTTATAGATTGTATCCATCGAGATAATGCTAACATGAACATTGTTTTAAGTCTCAGGTACAATGGCACCCAAAGCAAGACAAGGCAAAAATAAGGCTACCACTTCACAAAAAGGCAAGAAAAGAGGCCGAAAAGAGCAAGGAGAACCCTCCTCGCTGTAAATACCTCGACTCACTCTTGGAATTAAGTGGGATACTTATGAGGAACTTCTAAGGATGACGACTCTGATGATGATTCCGACGAAAGGGGTATGACCCCAGACATAGAGGATGAGTCCGACTAACCAGGTTCTTCTTATTTATTTTCCATTGAGGACAGTGTGTCCCGTCTAAGTGTGGGGTGCTGGTATTTTCATGATATACTTCTCTATCCACATTTGCATTTATTTATGTTTGTTTGTTTTGTTAGTAGTTAATTGTTTTTTTAGTAGTTAAATTTTTTTTTTTAACTTAGCTTCGCATGAAATTATTCTAATAGGCAGCATGAGATTATGACAAGAGTTTGCGCTAAAATCATGACTATTAAGACGTTTAGGATCTAATTGTGACTCACTATGTGATATTTTTTGGTTTAATTCCTTCATCTGTTGGGTCAAGAGTCTATACTACTCCCAATAAAGTCGACCATGTGCCTTGTGTATGTGAGATAATAGTATATTCTGTGCTTGTGGCTGATGGTAGAACTTTCCTGGTATGTATGTAAAGCGAAAATAAAGAGTGCAAGTCTAGGAGATGATTTAGGCATTTCTTTGGACACCTATGATTATTTACCTTCTTTTTACCTACCCATGGACATTATCCTAGTCAACCCCTTTTGAGCCTTTAGCCTATTTTCTTTGACAACCTCATATGAAAGCCTAATCCATTTTTTTCAAGACCATAATTTGATCCAAATTCCTAAGTGCTTTAAAGTGTAAAGTCATGTGACAAAATAAGAGGAGATTGGGTGAATATGATGCTTTAGAATGTATGGGTGCTTGAATTCATTATGAAAAACAAGTGCTATCATAAGAGGTATGTTATGAAAAGAAAAAGGAAAGGAAAACTAAAAAGTTGGTTATGTTTAAAATTGAAAAACAAAAGAGGAGAAAAAGGGTGGTAGATTAAAAGAAAGTAGAGAGGTTGTTAGAAAGAAAAGTGTTAAAGATATAATATGATGTATTAAAGCGCTTAGGAACATAGTCACTATTTCTGGCCAAAATAGTCCTACCCGTCCCTTAGCCTACATTACAACCAGAAAAAGACCTATTTGATCCTAAGCTTAGCATTCTGATATTTAGTGGAGCACTACACTAAGGGCAAGCCTATGGTCATCACTTGCAGCATATGAATTCTTTGTGAGAGTGAGAGCAAGGATAATTTTATACCCATGTTTCGATAAATATACTATACTTGTGAGAGATTATGGGTAATATACTGTGAGACACACATGGTTGATGAGTTTTGGGTAGTCGTATATGATTCTTTGTACCTCAACTTGTGAACACGAATTAACCACCATCACGAGTCTGTGTTGGAGGCTGAATTGTTTCTACTAATGCTCAGAAAACTACTCTTTGTTGATAATTGTTGTGCTTGTCTTGACGAATATTTTGTGTTGTTGCTGTGAAACCCTAAGTAAATGTTGAGAGGGACATGATATTTTGTTCGAGGACGAACAAAGCTTCAAGTGTGGGGTGTTGATGATAGGCGAATTTACACGCCTAAAGTGCTATATTTTACCCATATTTTAGCGATGTTTTGAGGACAAAATATATAATTCATGCACTTTTAGTCCTTTTTCCTGTAAGTGAGCGAACGAATATGATTAGCAAGTTTTCAGGTATAATGATGCAGAATTCAGCATTTTATGGATAACTTGACGCCAAAGAAAGCTTCACGAAAGGAGGAAAGCAAAGCTTGGACGCCAAGGACCAAAAGTGGCGCATGGAAAATCTGTCCCGGACAAAAACAACAATTCTGAAAACTTTGGGGACTAGCAGTAACTTATTAGGATTAGGATAATGATACCTTAGCCTAGTAGGATTGGGTTAAGTAATTCATTAGCTTAGTAGGAATAGGATATGGGTATTATAAATGCCCTATTTTGCTAGAGATTTTAATAATTCTCATTCTACTTTTAATTCATTCTTCTTCCATCAATTACAATACATTCTACTTCCAATTCCGCAAGACCTTTTCTATTAATTCTACTTTTTATTCTTCTTCTATTCATCTATTCAATTCTTAATTTCCGTAACAAGAGAAACGTTACTTTGCAAAGAAGTCACGCCTAACGCCTACCACACCTTACTACACGAGATCTTTATTGTGGTATAATAATAATGTTTATTGTGATTTCCTTCGCACTCATGGGTATCTAAAATTCTCTGTTGGGGTTATGGAAGCCTTATGAGATACTATCTATTGCTATGAGTTTGTGAATTCGTGACACGTGTATTGCCTATATCATTATTCTCTTCATCTTAATGCAAATTCTTGTGGCTGCAGACGCATAGAATACGCTAGTATAGCATTAACTTGTTCGAAAGAAAGGTTATATGTTTTTAAAAGAGATAATGTCAAGGTAATAGGGTCCCATCCCCTATTAAAAAGTTAGTGCCGTAACTGGATTAACCTCTTGGAGAATTTGTACCGCTAGATACGCTTTAAGCTCGAAAGAGTTAAAGTGAAATAGTCCTTGTTCAGGTCGAAAGATGCTTGGATTTACCATCGAATACAATTCTCTATAAGCATACGAATGTCTGAGTTCCGCACAACTCATAGCCAATAGAGACGTACAACTCATAAGGTGGACATAACCCCAACTTCTTAATTCTCATCGTTCTACATCCTACTAAACATTCTTTCTTTTTGCTTTACTATTTTCCATTTTTACTTTAATAGTTTGGTTACATTACTTGCACAACAAAACTCCCCCCTTTTTACGAGACTTGCACTAAAAGTCTAGTAATCTTTGCTTACTTATTGACCAAGCTATTCCCTGTGGGATCGATACCCAACCCAGTTGGGTTCTATATTTGACAAACGACCGCTTTTCACTCCGACGAGAGCTGTAGATTGAGCGTTATCAATTGCACGAACTAGAACGCGAAGAAAAAGAGACATTCCTAAACGCCTAGTAGCCTCCTGCTTATAAGTATGGCGCGCTACACACCCATAAACAAGACTCTACCCAACGCGATTTCGCAGACACCCTGGGACCATTAACCATGCTTTGATACCAAGTTTGTCACTACCCGATCCTAGGCCCTAGCCGTGACAAGCATCCCGAACCATGAAGGCCCGGAACACCCATTCTCTATCTGGTTATCATGCACAACATTCATAATCATAATAAAATGCGGAATTGAAAACATAGTACGGAAAACATGGTCAAGTTCTGCAACATTTCTGAATAATACTATCTGACATCAGTCTGTGAAATCTCTACTAAGAACATAAACATCTGTCTGAAAAGAAACTGGGAAAAGGCCCCCAGTAAACCAAAAACATAGTAAATAAGATAATGTCTGACATAATTAGGTCTTCCAAATAATAGAAGGCTCACCACTGTGAGATCAAGTCTGCAAATCCGAGAATGTCTACTGAGTAGCTGGACCCCTAGACTGTGCCTCAGAACCTGGAAGGAGAGGGGGTCAGCACAAAAGTACTGGCACGCGAAGCAATCCAAAAGTAGTATAATGGAACATACATATATATATATATATATTAAGGGAAAGCAATTTTTCATCAAGACATCATGTATAAAACTGTTTCTGAAAAACACATGGGCACTTTCTTAAAACATGCAACCTGTTTGTTCATTTCAAATCATGATCTGTGTTTTACTTCTGAGTTAGGTGGTATTTCCCTACAAGTCTGAATATTCCATGGGCTGTATGGAATCCGCCATTGACTCGGCGGGGAAGCCCCCAACCCAAGTGTGCCGCAAGGGTTGGAGTGTCTGAGTCTGATACGCCACAGGACATTTAAGTCAGCGCATAATAATATACCCGAGTCGGCAAACCACGGTTTTAGGCAATGAGTTGTCTGAACTCCCACTTTCTTCAGGGAACCACCTAAGCTCTCTTTATGCCCTATTTTAGCCTTTTCTGAACATGTATCATTGTGAAATTTCTAAATCATGAAAGTCTGATAAAAATCTGATTTCTGAACTAGTCTGTGTCTGTTATGGCTTTTGTCTGAGTTGGTATCGTCATACCAAGACTTGCAAGTCCTCTTTCTGAGCCATAATTTATTAAGCAAGAGATTTCATTCAAAACATAGTTTAGACCACACAAACATGTAATTTGCATTAAAGATGTCATGTTCCGAAACTCAAGTCAAATCCATGCAAAAATTTCATCAAACATATGGTGGTCATGTGTATTTTGGCAAAACCATGCATTCTTTCATTACATGCATATTCAACATTCACAAACCTCTCTTTCGTGTTCAAGAATCGTATTCCAAACATAACAAAAGTCAAAGCACTTCATATCATAATTTCTTTTCTTCAAGATGTCTTTCAAAACAATTTATATTACGTGAAACATGGAAAAATTTACATTAAGAGAGGGGTTTGATGAAAATCATGCTCTCAATTCATATATGTAAAAAAAACTGTCAAATCGCTTTGGAAATAGGCAAATGACCAAAACAATGATGTTAAAACATCTTATACATAAATATATATACATAATTTAAAACCCCATTCTAAAACATGATTTTTCTATGCCCATGAGAATTTAGGAAAACCCCGCGTACCTTGTTCTCCAAGGATAATAGATGTTTCTTGAAGCTTGCGGATTGGTGATTCTGAATATGTAATTATCTTTGAAAACTTACGGTCGAATCTTGAACTATTTTGGATTTTATTTTGAAACCCTAAGGAGAATTCTTGAGCAATTGTGAGGAAAGCATGTGTATTATGGTGTTTGAGGGATTAAATCCCGTGTTGGTGGTATATATAGGGGTGGAGGATGACCAAAATACCCCTAAGGAACAATTAAGGTCAAATCTGTCCCTCAGTTGACAGTTTGATAGGCTGGAGTAAATCGATTATAAATTTTTACTCATATATTGAAATTGGATAAAACTAACTGCGTATGAAATAGGACTCCAATATCTTTCGTTTGATATATTATAGATCACACAGTTCATTATATACAGGGAGTTATGATCGTTTGAAGTTGACCCTGATATCTTTCGTTTGATATATTATAGATCACACAGTTCATTATATACAGGGAGTTATGATCGTTTGAAGTTGACCCTGAAATGCTGAAAAACTGGGCAATAGGCTATGCGTTTTGCTACTGTTTTGAAATCCAAATGCAGCCTTATGCATTCCAAAAAATTCCAAAACTTATCCGAGATGTACTATGAGATTGCCCGATCGTAACGCAACTTGAAAATCTAAAAATGAAGGTCGGGAAGGTCGAGAAGTTGTATCCCGAAGGTTGCCAGCTAAGAATGAGTCTAAGTCATTTCAACACTTAGAAAAAAATTTAAAACTTAAGTCTAAAGCTCAGAAATTACAGTCTAATACATGCATGACTTTTACGGGGCGTTACACCTCACTTGGTGTTTGATGTGTTAGAGAAGGTTCAGTTGATCAGAGAAAGGCTTAGGGCAGCGCAGAACCGACAGAAATGATATGCATATATGAGGAAAAAGGACCTTGAGTTTGAGGTCGGTGATCTTGTGTACTTGAAAATATCTCCCATGAAAGGAGTGAAGAGATTCCTCAAGAAAGGGAAACTAAGTCCCTTATATGTTGGTCCCTTCAGAATTCCCAGTCATTCCAGAAAGGTAGTTTACGAGCTTGAGTTGCCTTCAGATTTAGCCTCAGTACACCCAGTGTTCCATGTCTCATTGTTGAACAAATGTATTGGTTATCCAGCTATAGTTGTTCCCTTAGAAAGTGTAGATATTCAGAACAGTCTTTCCTTTGAGGAAGTTTCAGTCGAAATTCTTGATCATCAAGTTCGTGACAAAGGAACAAAAATGTTCCACTAATAAAAGTTCTTTGTAGAAATCAATTTGTTGAGGGAGCCACTTGGGAAGCAGAGGCAGATATGCGGTCCAAGTACCCCCATTCTTTCTCCGTGAATCATGATTCAATATAAGGTACTAATCTTTTTAATATTTCACTCTATCATGCTGAGTTTCAGCTACACATCATGTTAATGACAATCATGAACTTACAAATCAGTTCAGTCATGCATTCCATGTATCATATATGCATGTTCAGTGTATAAGCTCAGCCCAATAGCTTTCCTTAGCTTAACTAGTTTCATTCGAGGACGAATGATCCCAAGGGGGAGATATTGTAACACCCCATATTTCCTAGCCTAATATAAGTCCTAGAGCATGAGCATTCATAAAAGAAATTTCCTAAACACTCATTATTTTTCAGTTTAGATCCTTCTACTTTGTAGGAAATTCAATTAGCTTTCTAAATAATTTTTTTCGAAATACGATAACCAAGTAAGAAGTTAATGAAATTTTAAGATTCAATCATTAAACATCATCATTTCAACCCTTAGCGCATCGCGGAGACAGTCCAAATGAAAATTGTCAATTTCCAGTGTGACTCCGCGACATTGGTGCATCATGGAGTAGGCCAATTTCTAGTGGGCCTCTACGATGGTGGCGCGTAGCGGAGGTGGAAAAATTGGCACTTCAAAGGATTAACATGATATCTCCATGCCGCGGTGTTTGTCTAGGTCCTAATTGTCCCTTTTCCAATGGCTTGGAGTGATAGTGGCACGTTGCGCCAAGGCCAAAAATTGGGATCTTCAGTTTTCAGCTTCCATTTTTAAATTTGTTCAGGGGTATTTGGGACTTTTTCCACGTCCCTAAATAACCTAAAACATGAAATTTAACCCATAAACACCCGAATTAGACATTATTATTTCAATTCCTCACACAATCAAACATCCCCTTTTCAAGAACAAGAAGCCCTAGCTCTCAAATTCAAGGCCAATCCTCAAGAACTTTCCCTGAACTTTAAGAAATTCACTATCCCATGTATGTTAGATGTTCATCCATTTATTACTTTCATCTATGGAGCCTAAGTAACCCATTTTAATCACCAAGTTATAATATTTTCAAGTTATTATGTTTTAAATTGTGATTTCAGCCATGAATCTCCATTCACTATTGATTTTATACCATGTTACCATGAAATATCATTACTATTCAATTGTCCATGTTTTTATATTATTATTTATTGAATTAAACCATGATTTAGATCTATTATGTTGAATTCACACTATTTTTATAAGTTCCATGGCATTCCTATGATTGTCTTAAACTATGAAATACAAGTGTTTGATAAAATTCCTACATGAGTGATTGATTTAATAGAACGCCTTCATGTGATGTCTTCCATGTTTTAGTGTTATTTTACCATTGTTGTTTTGAGTCCTGGGGTATTAAATACACGAAATCCATAACTGTTAACTTCATTTTGTCTTAGTACATTACAGAACAGTCTTCAGAACATACTATAAGTATTATCAGAATAGTCAAATATCAGTCATTCAAACTTAGAACAGTCTAGCATTTCAGTGTCTTTTAGTTGGGAGTAGGATTTACCACCGAGCGAGTGTAAGAGAGTCAGTTATTCAATATTCAAATTTATGTTGACAAGTTAGTTTATCTGTATTTGATCAGATTTAGTCAGTTTTTCTATAGATTCATATTTCAGTATTGAATTAGTGATAAAACCTTATGGAAATAGTAGATGTTTTCTGGAATTATGATATTATTATTCAGTTCTCACCAAAGATACCAGATCATGGGTTAGCTTGTGGTCCCTCGGGACTGTAAGCATTGTATGACGACTAAGGGGTAGTCCCGAGTCGTTACAATAACCATGATTTCGTTTGTTTATTTCCACATTTCTCTCATATTATTGTGAATATTATGCGTGATTACAAGATATAGAAGAGTATCTGGGCCCTAAATGGTTCGCGATGCTTGTCACGGCCAGGGCCTCAGTTCGGGTTGTGACAAACTTGCACTACTAGAAATTAGCCCTATGGCAATGGTTCAAAAACTATTGTGATAGATAAAAAATCAGTTTCCATAGATCTATTGAAATAGTTAGGTAGGCGTTGCGTATGTGAGCGTTGGGATAGGTCTATCGCAATAGTTATTGCAATGATTATGACAACCGTTACTATAGATACACCTATTGCAATGGTTTTTCTAGCCTCTTATTTCGACGCTTTGTATCATCTATTGTAACGGTTAAGAACCATTTCAATAGACTATATTGCAACGATGAGAAAGCATTGCAATAAACCTATTGCAACGGTTTTCGAATATCTATCACAACACTTATTGGTCTTTTACAATGATTTTTAACTTCCTATTGCGACTTTTTTTGACACCTATTGCTATGATTTTATAGGTCTTTTGCAACATTTTTTGTTACTTATTGTAACAATTATAATTAGCTATTGCAATGATTTTTGTCACCTATTCCAACTACTTCAAATACCAATTGAAATATATATATACACATCACACAAAAGTCATTCATTAATAATCAAATATCATTTCATTGAATAAACAAATGTTCTTCAGTAAAATTAACTATAATAACATCATTGTGTTATTTCTGGATATTTACAAATAATTTGCTGCATTCCAGACTATCCACTGCATGAAGGATCTAATTACGCAAATAACTAAACAGACATTAGCACATACCTTCACATATAGGCATGACCAACAGTGTATTAGTAATAGATACAGTTGCAACCATTGAACAATTTCTTTACACTCTGTCAACTCGACCAGCAGCTGCATAAGCATAGAGACAGATATAGGTTTGTCCAGTAGGATTTACTTCAATGAATTCAAATCTCTTTATCTCTTCCAAGATCAACTTACAAAGAAGAAAAAGAACATTAATTATTTCATTGAATCCTATTATTGTTTTTAATTTCAGAATGAGTAAGGATACGTACCCTTATCGCTTGTTTAGAATTTTTGCCTTTTCCACAAGTTATCTTAGCTGTGATATTGGCAAATAAACATTTGAGTAAGAAACCTACGATATTGGAAGATAAATAACAAAGGCTGGTATAGCTTAGCTATAAATCAAGTAGCACAAAATTGTGAGTGTATACAAATATTAAAAGTGAGTAAATTTGTACTGCAGGAGCAAGTGTCGGTGCTGTAGTTTTTGGTATCGGAGCGAACATATCTGGTAAACCTGTAGGACAACTTTCATCCAGTGACTTGTAGTTTTCGAACACAGTGTCCAAGAGACCTTCAATCTCAGTTTCACAATCCAAGAGCAAACTTTTCTGAAACAGGAAAAAACAATAAACTTGCAATAGCTTCAGCTTAGGTACCTGACGGCCAGCTTTCAAAGATAAACCGGTATAAAAATAGTGAAAGGTAATGGATTAGATGGACAACTTTCATCACAATAGTTCCATATACATTTCTCTTCAGTTTCTGAAAAAGTATTGACCTCTAGTGTTTCTGAAAACAGTTAAGAAGAGTAAGGTTGCTTGAGTGTACTAACTAAGATACAATATATCTTATGATAATTCACAACTTAGGAAGGGATACTGAAGAAATCATATTTAAAGCTCCATGAGTTCTTCTAATCTTGAGGAACCAAGTTTCAATCTTTGATGAGATTTTCTGTACATAAATGGTCACATGCGATATGAAAAAAGATAATTATGCTGACATGCTTCAATTGGAGAATAAGAGCAAGAAAATTTGAACTTGCACTCTATGTTTGATTAGAGTGATTAAAAGTAAGACTGGTGTTGCAACCTCTATCCTCATTAAATATAATTGTTTTGGTTGTCTATAAGGTTTAAAAAAGTAAATTCTCCTTTTAACACATTTTTTTTTACATAGTGACCCATCCATAAGAAAGAAGAAAGTTCAACTAAGTTACTATACTTGAATTGATTAAACATACGCTTGAAGAAGGACGTGGACATTAAAATATCATGTTAAGCTTGAAAATGCAGAAAGTATTATGTTACTTTGGACCTTTCCTAAAATGGTTCAATTTCCCATAAGAAGTAAGAGTTCACTCTTTTCTGGATAGAGAAAAATGGAAAGGAGGTCAAAATAGAATGGAAGAAGGGAGTATAACATGTTTGAAATAAAAAGGATGCTACAATGAATTTCAGAAATTGTTAGAAATCTAGAAATTATCGAAGATTAGATTAGCATTTATGTGGAATTTGATTTTGTGAAACAACTTCCCATATCTAAATCTCCAGCATAATATCAAGCTTAAAAGTCTGTGTGTTTAGAATTTGATACCTCTTGTCTTGTCATACTTCTGTCACTCCTTGCCTTCAAACTGGCACAAGTAACTCATGAATGAGCTCCAAACAATCTTTTGTTGGAGTTGCGACGTCCATGACATATGAAAGGTACTACTCGTTGAACTCTGATTATCAATTTTTGTTGGAGTTTCGACATCCATGACATTCAAGAAAATATAGCATTCGATATCTGGTGTTGTATCAAATGCTAAGTACCTCAATCTAGTATATGGTATTTGTTACCCCATAGTACTCAGAAAATTCTATGAGTAACTAGTCCCAAGGTTTCTCAGACATTAAACGTTGTTAATAGAATTATTGAGCATGCATAGAAGCCTCCAATAGTATATTAAGAGTATTTCATAATAACAGTGAACATAATATAAACAACAATACATGTGCATATTTAATAAACTTCAAATAAATTCTTGACAAACTTGACGAACTCTTTGTTATTCTTCTGAGCTAATCGGCACACCCTATAGTTTTATAATTCATCGGGATATGTGGAGTCTGCCCTTGACTCGGTATCTAAGCCCCCAATCGAAGTAGACGCCAGGATTGGATGTGGTGATACCCCCCTTGTGAGAACACCAGAGGAATCCCCCCATGTGAGATGTCCTAATTATTTTATTATCTCCCATGTAAGATACAATATCATAAGTCCCATATCGGAAACTGCGGTTTCCAGCAATGAGCCCTTACACTCAAATGCTTCTTCGGGTGACCAACTAGCTCTCTTAATCCCAACTTTTAGTTTTTTAAAACAAACATGCTTCATACTATCAAAACATTCAACACATATCTTATTAAGGGCATATAATCACCGGGTATCGTCATACCCTAACTTGCAAGTAAATCTAATCACATCACATCATGTCTACATCCCTTTTCACTTATTATCCTATTAATGATCACCCATACTTTTAAATATCAAGTGAGGGAGAGTCATGTAGTAGGTTTTCATTTGAATTCACATAAAAAACACTTTTTTTTCACTAAAACAATCATAATGTGATCATTTTATGTTTACATTGTTCAAACCCCATAGGAATCGTTAATTTTGACTTGATAAATGTTTTTCATTTAAAAACTGCCTCTTAACATGTCACAAATCATATCATTTCATGGTCATTAGTAAAGGATTCACTCACTAGTTTTCTTCAAGAAAATTCATGCATTTAAACAATCTACAATACGTAAAATCAAAGATATCATAAAGGAGAGAGATTTTTATCAAGCATGCTATCAATCAAACTCTTCATTACTAACAAAAACATATGTACTTAGTTATATTTATGTTTCATGAGGAATATTTAAAAACAACCATATGCATTATCAAAATAATTCCATGCCACTTACTTTTTGCAACAATATCGAAACTCTTCCTTATAAACATGTTTGGGATCTTTAATATAGATAAAAATAGTAAAAATTATGCCCATGGTGTTTAGAGTAGTCCCACATACCTTAGGTTGTTTAATTTAAAAAATAGAACCTTAATCTAGAAACCTATCTTTAAAATCTTGAATTGAAAGGCTTGAATTCTTGATCTTTGAGAATAAGAATTGAATCTTATTCTTGGGAGGTATATAGGGTTTTTATATGAGAGAAAAGATGAATAATAGTGTGTATATGTTTTTGGGGGATGAAACTAAGTGTTATGGGCGGATTTGGGTGAGGGAAAGTGACCAAAGTTCCCCTAGACCCTTTAGGAACTGAAATAGCATGTGAAACAGCTCTGTATCCTATGGTCCATCACGTCACATCTCATCACTCATCGCGTCAAGGACCATCGCACTGCATCCCAATCGCATTGGCTTAATGCGATTAAGTCAAAATTGATATCGTTGCTAAGCTAATTCAATAATCTACAATTTGGTGGGTATTGAACTGAAAAACTCCACATATATCAAAAGTTATACACATTCAAAGTTGACCCTTGTAGTATTGAATACAAAATTTTGGACGATTCAAAGGCTCTTAGTTCAACTTTGCTCTAAATGATTTTCATGAAAATTTTTCATCTCTAAAGCACTTCAAACACAATGATAAAGATCATGACATATTAATTTAAATATGAGTCATGGTATTAGATTTTACACACATAGGAACGACGGTCCAATTTCTAGCTCGAAAATGCAGGTCATTACCTATATATATCCCAAATTTTAAAGAAAATTACTACGAATTCTGAAAAGACATCATAAACACCTTTGTTAGTTGTGACAACAACTTTAAGGAATAACTCTTTCTAAGGAAACTAGACATCATACAGAACAATGCCATCAATATTTTATTTTGTGAAGGCTTCTTCTTTGACTGACTATCCAAATTTTTGAAGTGTGATTATAGATTGAGTAAATTGCATCCTTGGAATACAATGTTTTTGAAGGTTATATTTAGTCCCTTAAAATGTTGTATCCATTGTCATTCTTTTCTTGGGTAGGGTGTAGGGTGGGGTGGGATTATGGGGTGCAGGAGAGGGATAAAATCTCGGGTGGTTGGATAAAACTTTGATATCCCGTTCCTTAAAGTTCATATAACGCTCTCTAAAATAACCCTTAGAAACCTCGTATCGATGGTAGGTAATTTTTAGATGTTGTGGTATGTATTTGGGGTGTTTTAGTACCTTCAAACTTAGTGTGCATCAAAAGGTAGATTCCATTCCATAGTCGTGCATCACATGGCCATCGCCAATAGCCACTGGAATGGATAGGCGATTGTCATAAATAGACCACTAGGGGGATAGTCTATGGGGCATCCATCGCCCATTTGGGAGCAATGCAATAGTTTGTGTGTTTCACATCTTGGACTATGCCATTGTTCTACCCCGCTTAGAAAAGGAAGTGCGGCATAAAGTGCACTATTTTGTATTATTTGAGGGAAATAAGGTCTTTTCGTTCTCCCATATCCATTTCTAAATAAATATAGATGATTTTAAAGTCATTAAACATGCTTTATCATTCACCAAATCCCTAATTCATCTTCCCTGATCAAAAAATATGGAAAAGTAGCTATGGTTGAAGAGATTAAGCCTAAAGGGTAAAACTTCATCTACATTTTCATCAATTCAAGTTACATGGGGCTATCGTAAATCTCATGGGTATAGTTTTTACAATTTGAAAAATCTTTAAAGTTATATATGTACATATATGTAATAAGTTTTGTGAAACTATTTTAAGGGCATACATCATGGACCTAATTTGATGAAAGTATGTATTGTCATGGGGTTTTTCCATAAGATATATTTATCATCTAGTACATATTGATTTGAGTTCAAAAAGTGATTTAGGAATGAGACTTATGAAATTTCCTTCCCCATGATGAAATTTATGGTCTTTGCATAGTAGGAATTGTGAATTATTTTGAGAGCATGAATTAAAAGACACTTTTTGATCATGAGAGTTATGTATAACCAATGTTAGGACTAGTTTATGAATGATGACAACTCCTGAGTTTATATTCCTCTTTAACCACTATGCATTATTGTTTGCGTGCTTTCAAAAGGGGTATTTTTTATGCTTAAGTCTTTTGTGTCTTAACGTAAAGTAATGCATGCATTGAATAAATGAATTGGCAACATGTGTTAAATATTTGTAAAGAGAGTATGTTTCATGAGTTTACATATGATTTTGAAAATAAAAACTCTCGTGTATTTTGATAAAATCTTTTGGACGGTCATATGCATGTTTTTGAAAGAGAAGGATGGATACAATGTGGTATGATATGAATGACTTCCAAGCTCTGGTATAACGATACACGGTGATGATATTCCCTTAACAAAATAAGCATTGAATGTTTATAAGCCTGAAACATGGTTTTAAAGAACTAAAAATGGTATTAAAGAGAGTTATATGGTTACCCAAAGAAAGCACGAGTTAAGATAACTCATTTTCAAAAACTGTGTTATGCCGATATGGGATTTATTTTTCTTTAAAAGAGGGGATTTTTTCCTGAAAGAGGGTATGTGACCTGATAGAAGGGATAGTAAGATCACATATCCAATTTTTGCAGAAAACTTGGATTGGGGGCTTGGCCGCCGAGTCATGGTCGGATTCCATATATCTCGTGGGATTGTAGAAATGTAGGGTGTACCATCTAGCTCAGAAGTAAAATAAAGAGTTGAATCATGATTACAATGAAATGTTTTGAAGCTCATCAAATTATGCCCATGTATTTTGAATTACCTTATGCTAAATTGATTTATGAAATGCTCTCACTTATGATGTATAAAATATATGTTATTTTTGGATTATTCTAAGAACGAGTACTTTCGAGTATTGACACCCTATATTTTAGATTCTAAGGCCAAGTCTTTGGGTCCTACAAACCAGTAGTCCAAGAGCTAAGAGTTGGTTATCCTCGCGTACTTCGAAAGGCAACATTTAAATTTTTTAATTTTCATTTATTTTATGGTCAGGCTGGGGGCCTTGTCCCGATTTTTAGACAAACTAGAATGTTCAAATCAGTAGAGGCTTCATAAGTGGTTCGGTTTTGTAAGGCCTTGAAAATACACCCAGGGCTTCACACAGTTCTTACAGTCCCAAGGGACAACAAGCTAACCCATGATCTGATTCCTGCTATAACAACTGAATAATACAATAACATATACGGAAGAACAACTGTTAAGACATAAGGTTTTAAGTAATGAAAAACTGATAGGATATGTAAACCAAATTGATAAAATAATCTAATAACTTCAACCAAAGTTTGAATACTGAATAACTGCTTGAAATGTCTGAAAGCCTATAAACTGACTGAATATGAGTTAATGGGATAGGCCCCCAACTAACTCCAACTAACTACTGAACTGAAAACATGAAGAAAAATAATCTTTCCCCGAAATATGAGGACTCACCAATGCTACGACTGATAGTCTGAGAAGTCTATGCACGATTCAGAAATTGGGTGTCTGAACCTATGATATGATACATCATAGCGCAAGAAAAGAGTATTCAATCAGTAATTTGAATGCACTGGTATGCTAAATGAGGTATACTGATATAAATGGTTACATATGCATGAATAATAATAACTATCGGTATGCATGTATGTAGATATATAACATGTAAAACTTGAAAGAATGCATGAAATCTGTAACGATTATCATACATGAAGTCTGTAATGCTGGGAATACAACAAATTTGTAAATACTGAAGATGCATGACCAAGCATATAACATGTTATGAATATAATCTGTAAATACTAAAATACTGAAGTCCGATAACTAAATTAGTGATATCTGTATGCTATGGACAAGAATCTAAAACTGAATTACTAGACTGAGACTGTGGGAGTTAATATCTATTAGACATGCCTCAATTAACAAGTTTAGGGTCTAACCTGTAACACCAGTGGCAAGTGTGTTAGTACCGTGCCATGAGTATTAACGTTGTTTGTGTGGATGGTAACACCCCACATTTTGGGCTATAATAAAAACTATGGCTCTGACACGTTGATAATCCCAGAGCCTTAAATCCTATGCTATTTGGAATGTTAATCAATTATGTAGTATGCGAATCCATTTGAGCATGAATTTAGACCATAGAGGTCATTTAACTCAAGGACGAGTTGAAACTATTTCGATCGATTAAGTTTTAGAGGACGTTGTAATTTATGTCAGCTTTCATTGATCATAAATCACTGTATATGTAGAATTAAAGATCCTACTATGTGTCAAATGATAGGTCTTCGAGTTAAATTTCCAACGATATAAATTTTTCTAAAATCTGACACCCCAACAAGAAGTTATAGCCTTTCAAAGTAGTATGCATCGCCAAACCAATCCCACATTGCCACTGGAAAGCATATGCGATAGCATATGCGGCACCTATGTAAATATAGGCGATATCATATGTGGCGCCTATGTAAATATAGGAGATATCATATGCGGCACATATTGTATGGTTTCAAGTGACTTAAACACTCCATTTTTTGGGGGGAATGGTCCTTTTCCCACCCTTATTCATCCATAAACATGAAATTTAGTCCTCAATTATCCAAAATACATCCACATTCATCTAAAAATATTCTCAAGAACACTCCCAAGGGTTTCAAACTAAAAACCCAAATAAATCAAGATTTAACCGTGGGTTTTCAAAATTGATTAGAGGTTCGGAATCCCCAATCCACAGGCTTCAAGAAGGACCCATTATTTTTCCGAAATAGAGGTACGTGGGGTTTATCCTAAAAACTACATGGTCTTGAAATTTTATAAAATCATGATTTAAGTTTTAAAGCATGTATTTTATGGGGGTTTTGAAAACTATATTATAGGTTATGTGTTTCAAAGGTTTAAATGCTATTATGCTTTGTTATTATGGTTTTTCCCCCTAAATTTATTTACAGGTATATGTTTATGTATGAAACTAAGATTTAATATTTGTTTGAGAGCATGAATTATGGACTCCCTCTCTAGTATTAACTTAATGATTTTGACTTTATTGAAAAGAGAATTGAAAATGCATGTTTTTGTGATTAGAAAAGTCATGGATTTTGGAACATTGTCTTAGTGTTATCGAGAGGGTGTCTTGATATGACTATGTTTTGGTTCAAAGAGAAGAGTTATTTGCATGTGTATGCATGAGTCTATTCTTGAACTATTTTATTGATATGATGGTCCTACAACTTATGTCTTGAAACAATGATTTTTGTATGTTAATGATGGCTCAGAGATATGACTTGTAAGTTAATGGTATGATGATACCATATGCAATTATGTCATAACAAAAGATGTCTTCAGAGTATATTTTCAGAGAATGCATATTTACATAGAGTTTTAAAATGGGGCTTAAAGAGTGTTAGGTGGTTACCCGAAGAAGGTGTGAGTTCAAGTAACTCTTAGCCTGAAACCATATTTGCTGATATGGGTAGATTATTATTGTACAGTGGCGATGGTCGTGTCGTGTAGTAGAGTTAGAGACTCCGACCCTTGCGGCACACTTGGGTTGGGGGCTTGGCTGTCGAGTCAATGGCAGTTTCCATATGGCCAATAGAAATTTCAAGAATTTTAGGGTATACCACCTAGCACAGAAAAGTATAAAGAGTGTTACAGATTTTATATGTTTCTCACAGAGTTTCTTAAAGATGACCATGAGATTTCCTACTATACGATCGTTTATGAACTATTTTAAATTGCTCTTATTTATGTCAATTATAAATGATTATTTTTGGATTATCTCTGCGTACTAGTACTCTTGTGCTGACCCCCTCCCCCCTCCAACCTCTCAAGTTTTAAGGCTTAGTCTAGGGGTTCAGATAAGTAGTAGATAGTCAGACTTGCACATCACACTATGCAGTGGTGAGCCTTCTTTACTACAGAAGGCCTACAGACTGTTCAGATTATTATTAGTAGTTATATTTTGGTCTACTGGGGGCCTTGTCCCATTTTCTTTTCAGACAACTGCTTATTTTCTTAGTAGAGATTTCGCAGAATGATGTGAGATATTTCTATTTCAGATTCGACCATGTTTCCATATTAAATTTCAATTCCGTATTATATTATATTTTATGAATATTTTGCATGATTAACAGATAGAGAAAGGGTATTTTGGGCCTTCATGGTTCGGGATACTCATGACGGCCAGGGCCCCGGTTCGAGTCATAACAAACTTGTTATCAAAGCACGGTTCATGGTCCCAGGGTGTCTGCAAAATCACGTTGGGTAGAATCTTTTTTATGGGTGTGTAGCGCGCCACACTTATAAGAAGGAGGCTACAAAGCATTTAGTAATATCTCTCTTTCTTCATATTCTAGTTCGTGCTATAGAGTCAGAATGTTCCTCCTTCATACTCTAATTTGTGCTATGGTGTCACCCATATGAAAAGAAAATTTATCCTAATTTCTTCCACACTCTGGTGTTTCCATATATTCTCTGATTGTCTTGTAAAAATTTTAGAAGTCCCACAAAGGACGGGAGAGGATTTCCCTAGTGTAAAATTGTGTTCTCGTTCTTATGAGGCGTTCAATTAAGACAAGAGTAAGATGTGTATTCTTGAGTCATTGAATATTGTTTATCAAGATTCTATCTCTTGTAATCTTGATATTAGTGTATTGTTGAAAATAAAAGTCTAGTGAAGCTGCGTGAGGCTAATTTTGATTCACTAGCAACTTGTTAATCTTGTTGGAACTGTATTTCCACCCGAGTAGTTGTATAAGTTAGAATGTCGATGTCATGACCTATTGGTAGTGAAATTAGACCAAGAAGTTTGTGATATGAAGTCATAAGGTTAGAGGTCATAGTGAGGGTGACTTTTGTGATTAAATATTTATAGTTGAATAACCGTTGATTGAGAATGATTTACCCTTTCGTGGTGGTAGAATAATGTAGTGGTACCATTTATGAATTGTATGGTAGTCCATGGAGGAAGTGTTGACTCAGAATGTTATTTGTTTTCTTCCTTTAAAAATAGAGAAAAAGCCCAGAGTGGATACTTAAGGTGGCTATAGAAACCCCTTATAGGCTATGAATAAAAATGGCTTGATTAGCCAGTAGGTTGTAAGTATAGACTCATTGTCATATGGGGTATCTGAAGGTAGTCTAAATGCCCAGTGGGGTAAGTAAGTGTGATGTGAGAAAGCCGTATAAGTAGATAAGATTATATGGTTATAATATAAGTCTATTATGTGACCTTACCCCTTAACCATCTTCTCATTGGTAGTTGTAAACTAATACTACTTGTGAGAAAGTATGTAGTATATTTTTGAAGTATTTGGGTAGAATATCCCAATTTGAAGGATTAGTATATTTATATTATGTTGCACTCTTCATTCATTGTAAATGATTAATGCTAGACTATTGGCTTGAATTTAAATAGTTGTGGTGGTGAATAGTGGCAAGAGATTGATGATACATGTATCGTGGGATTAGATTTGTAAGCTTGATGTGTTGAAATAGTACTTGTTAATGGATTATGAGAAGGAAAACTGTAAGGTCATGATCGATTATTGTGGTTATGAATTTCTAGTGTACTAGTGTTTCTTGATGTTTATTTCATAGTTTCTAAGTGAGGATTGTGTGTAAGGTTGGTTGTAAATCATGTTTAGCACTAGACATTAAGTTTGAAACAATTGATGCCCATGGAGGTGGATGTGATGATTTCTTGGTTAATGATACTAGTTATATGGAAGTGATCTATAGGATTGAACAGTGTATGCAAGTGCCTAAGTTTATTTGATTCGTAATGAAGTATGGCATTGTATATATGATGTAGAAGTAAGCCCAAGGTGGTATGAAGCTGTAGTGTTTTTCTAAGGCTATTACATGTTGTGTGTGGCTACTGGTACTGTTTAGTTTCTAGGTGGAAAAAGAATAGCTAGATGGTATATGGTGTTATAAATAGCCAAGTTAAGGACCTTTGATTGATAACATTGAGCCTTTTGATATGAACTTGATTCTCATGGTAGAGGAAGATAATTTTGAAGTTGCTATGTTGGTAGACTATGATAGAAATAGAGTGTCTCATTGAAGACTTGGTGATTCCCATGTTAGGTGTTATAATCTAAGCTCGAGTCCTTGAAAGTTGTGCTAATAGAAATAAGAGTAGAGGCACTAGAGGGTGTGCACTTCAACTTTGGGGATACTCATGAAAATCTGAAGTTAGTAAGTGTTCGAGTAATAGATGATGACTATTGGTGTTACAGAATGATAGAGTGTGCCTCAGGAGGTAATATTAGCAGTGGGCGTTCCACTTTCATATGTGGTCTTTCAGGTTAAATTTTATTAATTTTGTGTATTGTCATATTTTAGAACCCAGAGTGCAGTGAGTGCAGTTAAGTTTAAAGTCTAGTAAGGTTACCCCCAAAAACTTAAGATGATGGCTTGAAGCTAAGGGGGAGATGACTAAACGAATAACCAAGTAAGACTCTCAGATTCTTGGAGTAATGTCATGATGATATAGAACATCAAAAAGTAAGTGTGAATCTCAACCCATTCTTATCTTAGTATTTCTCAGTGATCCTAATACCTACTCATGCTTTACGATTTAGTTCCATAATCAGTTCACATTCATATATATGATAGAGAGTCATGTACTCATGCTTTATAATGTGCTCCGTTTCCATGACTCATTTTTTACGCCAAATGATTGGCGAGATTCATCTTATAGCCATGAATACCCTAAATTTAGTGCGCTTTGGTGAGTCCCTATTGTTGTTTTGCTATTCCTCAGGCCTCAGATGAGTCTCAAGCTTCATATAGTAGCATTCCATGCCTCCATATCTTATGTTCTAACCTTTTTGTGACTCCTCCTTATATGATGATAGTGGTGGTGAGTAATTATTCCTTATTGATGGAAGATCATAGTATGCTTGTTTAGATAAGGCCATAAGTATGAAGTAAGATTTGGGGCCAAGTTTTTATTTATGTGATGGTTAGTGGAATTTTGTATGTGTATGTTCTTGGGGTAGCTCGTGGGATTGATATTGATAGTGGCTTAGAGAATATGTGAAGTATGCCTTTATGAGTGTTTTCTTTGATGTTCATATGTGGTTATAAAGATAGGCTTGAATGACATGTTGAGATTGTTGTAAAGGAATGCTATATGCGCTAGCAACTTCATAGTAAGAGTTTAGAGTAGTCATTGAAGTGGTAAGGCATGTTATACTTAGGATGTGATCTTTAAAGGAGATATAGAAGATTGCATCATATGGTTTAGAATAATAGTGTGGTCTGGCATGTTGTATTTTTGTGACTTGATCATGGCAAAGGGATTAAGTTATTTCCAACATTAGTAGAAAGATTTGCCAATGCTCATATGAGAATTTTAAGCTTAGTTGAATGAATATGATATTTAAGGAGAATAGTATAGTTAAGTGATATTCGAGAAGTATGCTAAGCTTGAAAGTAAGAACTTATAATGCCAAAGGCCTCGTAATTCTATCCTAATTTAGGAGTTATATGCCTATGTTCCATACTGCAGAGTAGTGTCAATGTGGTTATTCCTCAGTTGGATGTCTTGTGTAATCCATACCCAAGATTCATGGCTCCCTATTACTGCTAGAATTTCTTTAGAGAATTGTGATGAAGAGATAATCCAGTTAAGTATGAGGGTGTAGTATAATTCAGTCTGTATGGCCAATAAGTCAGTTTAGCAGTTAGATTCACATGACTTGCTTTCTCATCTTTGCACTTATTCATGCTACTCCAAATCTCCGACATGATACTATTCCAAGATAGAGTATACCAGTAGTTATGAGTATAGCCCAGTTCATGCATCATGCATTAAATTCAAATTCCAGATGTTCAGTTATGATTCAATTTGTAGGTGCCCTGTGCATCGCCTCAGTTTTCCGAGTATCTGAGTGAATTGAGAATTCATAGAGGGACATAGGGTACCAAGGGGGAGATACCCCATTTAGTTTCATGCATAGATTCTTATTACAAGCTTCACATCAGTTATTATTGCGTATTTAGCCATACGTTCATACGTTAGTTCAGTTAGATATGCATGCATTAGAAATGCATGTTCAATAGAAAAGTTCATCTTATCAGTGTATTCAGTCCTGCATAAATGAGAACAACTCGGTCACAGATCCATGCATCAGATATGCGTGATTCATTATGAGAATTCAGCCTATGAGTAGTTTTAGCTGTGTATTCCATGCCTCGAATATGCATGTCTGGCATAAGAATTTAAAACATCAGTAGTTCCAATATTATAATCATGTGTCCGATCAGTGTATTCTTTCTTAGGGAACATATCATGTCCGCTTTATCTCATACCCTTAAGACTTCGACATTCCATCCATCATTCAGGGACGAATGATCCCAAGGGAGAGATAATGTAACACCCCGCATTTCGAGCTAGAATAAAAACCATGACTCTAATGCATTGATAATTCCAGAGCCTTAAATGTTGTGCTAATTTGGCATGTTAATCAATTATGTAGTATGTGAATACATTTGAGCATGAATTTAGACCATAGTGGTACTTCAACTCAAGGACGAGTTGAAACTATTTTGATCGATTAAGTTTTAGTGGATGTTGTAATTTGTGTCGGCTTCCATTGACCATAACTCTCTGTATATGTCGAATTAGAGAGCCTACTGTGTGTCAAATGATAGGTCTTCGAGTTAACTTTCCAATGATACCAATTTTTCTAAAATACGACACCAGAGCAAGAAGTTATGGCCTTTCAAAGTAGTATGTGTCGCCTAACCAATCGCACATGGCCACTGAAAAGCATATGCGATAGCATATGCGGCGCCTATGTAAATATAGGTGATTTCATATGCGGCGCCTATGTAAATATAGGCGATATCATATGCGGCGCCTATGTAAATATAGGCGATATTATATGCGGCACCTATGTAAATATAGGCGATATCATATGCGGTGCATATCTTATGGTTTCAAATGACTTAAACACTCTGTTTTTAGGGCAAAATGGTCCTTTACCCACCCTTATACAGCCATAAACACAAAAGTCAGTTGCTAATTCTCCAAAATACTTCCACATTCATCTAAAAAATTCTCAAGAACACTCCCAAGGGTTTCAAACTCAAAACCTAAATAAATCAATATTTAACCGTGGGTTTTCAAAATTGATTAGAGATTCGGAATCCCCAATCCACAGGCTTCAAGAAGCACCCATTATTTTTCCGAAATAGAGGTACGTGGGGTTTATCCTAAAAACTACATGAGCTTGAAATTTGATAAGAGAATGATTTATGTTTTAATGCATGTATTTTATGGGTTTTTTGAAAACTATATTATAGATTATGTGTTTCAAAGGTTTAAATGCTATTATGCTTTGTTATTATGGTTTTTCCCCCTAAATTGATTTCCAGGTATATGTTTATGTATGAAACTAATATTTGATCTTTGTTTGAGAGCATGAATTATGGACTCGCTCTCTTGTATTAACTTAAAGATTTTGACTTTATTGGAAAGAGAATTGAAAATGCATGTTTTATGATTTGATAAGTCATGGGTTTTGGAACAGTGTCTTAGAGTTATCGAGAGGGTGTCTTGATATGACTATGTTTTAATTCAAAGAGAGGAGTTATTTGCATATGTATGCATGAGTCTATTCTTGAACTGTTTTATTGATATGATCATCCCGAAACTTATGTCTTGAAACAGAGATTTATGTATGTTAATGATGGCTCAGAGATATGAGTTGCAAGTCAATGGTATGACGATACCATATGTAATTATGCCATAACAGAGTATATTTTCAGAGTATGTGTTCAGAAGATGTCTTCAGAGTATATTTTTACAGAATACATATTTTTATAGAATTTTAAAAAAGGGCTTAAAGAGTGTTAGGTGGTTACCCGAAGAAGGCGTGAGTTCAAGTAACTCTTAGCCTGAAACCGTATTTGCCGATACAGGAAGATTATTATTGTACGCTGGAGATAGCCGTGTGGTGTAGTAGATTTAGAGACTCCGACCTTTGCGGCACACTTGTGTTGGGGGCTTGGCTCCTGAGTCAATGGCAGTTTCCATATGGCCCACAAAATTTTCAAGAATTTTACGGTATACCACTTAGTGTAGAAAAATATAAAGAGTGTTACTTATTTTAGATGTTTTTCAAAAAGTTTCTTAAAGATGCCCATGATATTTCCTACTATACGATCTTTTATGAATTATTTTAAATTTCTCTCATATATGTTAATTATAAATGATTATTTTTAGATTAGCTCTGCGTACCAGTACTTTTGTGCTGATCCCCTTCCCCCCTCCAACCTCTCAGGTTTTGAGGCTCAGTCTAGGGGTCTAGATAAGCAGTAGATAGTCAGACTTACAGATCAGACTGTGCAGTGGTGAGCCTTCTTTACTCCAGAAGGCCTGTAGATTGTATAGAGTATTATTAGTAGTTATATTTTGGTCCACTGGGGGCCTTGTCCCAGTTTCTTTTTAGACAGCTGCTTATGTTCTTAGTAGAGATTTCACAGACTAGTGTGAGATATTTCTATTTCAGATTCGACCATGTTTCCGTATTAAATTTTAATTCCGCATTATTTTATGGTTTTTAATATTGTGCATGATTACCAGATTGAGAAAGGGTATTCCGGGCCTTCATGGTTCGGGATACTCGTCACGGCTAGGGCCCCGATTTGGATCATGACATGGATCCACTAAACTGATGTATTTTCCTGTAGGACTAATGGTGTCAAGCCTAACTGATGGGTCACCCCTTCAAGGTAGTCAAGCCTAATCTTATAGGTGAATCATCTTCTCCTACACTGGCTACATAGTTCTGGAGTACGGAGACTGCTACTAACGATTCTGCCTATCTGATAGGGAAGCCTCTATCTCTGTACTCGCTCAGTGCTAAATCCTACTCTCAACTGAACTGACTCGAAATGCTTAATCATTATGTGTTCAACTGATTATGATATCTTATTGAACTGATATTACTCATATTATGCCTGAGACTGTTCTGAATCTTCTGAGACTAAGTAAATAGCTATCCATTTAGGGTATTCATAACTCCCATGATTCTGTAGTAATAATAGTAAAATAGTACCAATCTTTTGGTACATAACATGGGAGCATTTATTTAAAATCCAATCTTGTAGGCATTTCATCAAACACTTGATATACATGGTGTACACTAAGAATGAGAATAGTTTAAAGCTTGTAGTAAAAGCACAATTTCAACACTAATATCACAAATCATGAATTAAATCGGTGGACAACAACATTCAAACATGTGTAGTGTAATAACCAACATCTATTACATAGAAATATGTTATAGTACAAGATTCATGTGATTTCATGGTTAAAATCACAATTCAAAATCAAAATAACTTGAAAAGATCATAAGTTTGAATTTAAATTGGATACTTGGGCTCAATGGATGAAAAGGGACCATGAATGAACACTTAACATACCTGGGTGATGAATTCTTGAGGTTTCGTGGTAAAATTCTTGAAACTTTTTCTTGAATTACAAGCTAGGGTTTTCTAATTGAAAGAGAATGTTTGAATCTTGAAAGAAGTTAAGCAAATAATGACTAATTAGGTTATTTAGGGTATTAATCTCTTGTCTAGGACTGATTAGGGTTGTGGAAAAATACCCAATTACCTCGGGGAGGATTTAAAAATTCGTCACTAAAAAACTCAATGTGGGCCCTTGGCGCTACGCGACACTATTGTGTCGTATAACTGGAAACTAACAATTGGGAAATGAGGGCTTGGCACGATGCAGGGAAATCATGTTACCCTACTGATTTTTAATTTTTGACTCAGCGCGATGCAGTGAAATCACAGAGATATACTGGAAAAGGAGAATTCTGAAAATGTTTTTTACCGCAACGCACCATGATCGCGATGGAGAATTGGATTTTGACAATTGCCCTTTGGTATGCCTCTGCAATGAGTTGATGTTCCAAGTGGCAAAATTCTTTAATAAATAGCTCTAACTTTTCACCCGGGTATAGGATTTAGGCAAATTTTAAATCATTAGAAATCTGACTGAATTTTCTACGCGATGGTAAGCTCTAAACTAAAAATACTGAGTAGTTTGAAAAATTTATATAGGATTACTCATTTATTTAGAGCTAAATTAAGCTTGAGAAATATGGGGTGGTACAATATCTCTCTCTTGGAATCATTCGTCCTCGAATAAGACTGATTAAGCTGAGAAACACTGATAGACTGAGCTTACACACTGAACATGCATATCTGAATAATGGAATACATGACTGAGGCTATTGATAAGCTGAGTTTTCCATACTGAACATGCATATCTGATGCATGAGTATATGATTGAACTGATTAATGAATACATGACTGACATGGGAATGATATGCAATGATAACTAAAGTTTGTAACAATAACTGAACATGGAACTGACTAAATCTAAAGAGGACTGTTACCTCATAAGGTCTAATATACCGGGGAATAAGCTTCCCCTTCTTGCTGAACCTCTTCTCTCCTTTCATGGGAGAGATTTTCAGGTACACAAAGTCATTAATCTCAAACTTGAGATCCTTTCTCCTTACATCTGCCTACGATTTATGTTGGCTTTGGGCTTCCTTAGCCTTTTCCTGATCAACTGAACCTTCTCTAAGACATCAAGCACTAAGTCAGGACCTACAACTGCAGTCTCAACTACTTCAAACCAACCAATAAGAAACCTACATCTTCTCCCATATAGAGCCTCAAACGGACCCATCTGAATAATAGAATGATAACTGTTATTATAGGTGAATTCAATAAAAGGCAAGTGATCATCCCAACTACCCTTAAAGTCAAATTTACATGGTATTAACATATCTTCTAGAATATGAATGGTCCTTTCTTCTTGACCATCTGTCTGAGGGTGAAAATCTGCACTGAGGTGTTCTTAGGTACCAAGACCTTTTTGAAAAGTTTTCTAGAAGTGAGAGGTAAAATGGGTACCTCTATCTGAGATAATGGATTTTAGGAATCCTTGTAACCTGACCAACTCTCTGAGGTAAATCTTGGCATAGTCCTCGGTGGAATAACAAGTATGGACTAGAAAGAAATAAGCCTATTTGGTCATCCTATCTACAATGACCCAAATAGAATTATTCTGATGACGAGTATGAGGCAAACCCATTACAAAGTCCATGTTCACTTTTTCCGATTTCCATGTGGGAATAATGAACTCTTGCATTGACCCACTAGGCTTCTGGTGCTCAATCTTAACATACAAACACGTAGAGTACTTATCTACAAACTCTGTGATATCTCTCTTTATCCCACTCCACCAATAGATCTCCCGCAAATTGCAGTACATCTTAATGACCACTAGATGAATCGAGTACCGTGCACCATACGCTTCTACAATAATTTGCTACCTCAAGTCATCTACTCTTGGCATAAACAGTCTACCCTGACAACTCAACACACCATCTCCCCCTAGGAGAAAACCTCTACTTTCTAATCTCTGACTGACTCTTTCAACTTAACTATAATGGTATCTTCATCCTGCTTTTCCTTCCCTTCATAAACTAGAGATAATTCTAAGCTATTATGCACCCAAACACTACCCTCAACAGAAATAACCAAATGAATACCTAATCTGGCAATATGATGAACTTCCTAAACTAACCTCTTCTTGTCATTCTCAATATAAGCAATACTACCCATATACAATCTACCAAGAGCATCTTCCACTATATTGTCCTTGCCCAGATGATATAGAACATTCATGTTATAATTTGTCAACAACTCTAACCATCGTCTCTGACGTATGGGTAGGGTAATTCTTCTCATGGGTCTTAAACTATCTAGAGGCACAGTATATGACCTTACCTCTCTGCATGTGGACAAAACTTAAACCTAATCTGGATGCATCACAGTACACAACAACCCCATATGAACTATCTGGTAGAGTCAAAATTAGGGTTGAGGTGAGTCGATTCTTCAACTCCTAAAAACTCTTCTCACAAGAATATAACCACTGAAACTTGACTTTCTTCTGAGTCAATCTGGACATAGGGGATGCAATATAAGAAAACCTTTCAACAAACCGACGGTAATAGCCAGCTAATCCCAAGAAACTTCTAATATCTGCCGGAGAAATAGGTTTAGGATAAATTCTCACCACCTCGGTCTTTTGACGATCAACTCTAATGCCATCACCAGAAACAGATAAGGAATGATACTGATCTTAGCCAAAATTCACACTTACTAAATTTAGCAAATAACTAATGGGCTTTAAGAGTTTGCAACACTGTTCTGAGGTGGTCTGCATTATCATTTTTGGTATGAGATTAGACAAGGATGTCATCTATGAAGACTACAATGAAAATGTTCAAGTACTTCTTGGAAACATGGTTCATCAAGTCCATGAAAGTTGTTGGGGCATAGGTGAGACCAAATGACATGACTAGGAATTTGAAATGACCATACCAGGTTCGGAAAGTTATTTTTCGAATGTCACATTCTCTGACTCTTATCTGATGATATCCTGTTCTGAGGTCTATCTTAGAAAAGTAACTGGCTCCCTAATGTTGGTCAGACAAGTCATCAATTCTAGGAAGTGGGTATTTATTCTTGATTGTGACTTTTTTCAACTTACGGTAGTCAATACACATATGAGAGAACCTTTTTTCTTATGCATGATTAGAACTGGTGCACCCTATGGGGAAATGTTGGGTCTGATGAACCCCTTGTCTAAAAGGTTTTTTGACTATTCTTTTATCTCTTTAAGTTCAGCTGGTGCCATTCTATATGGCAGAATAGAAATAGGCTGAGTGTCTTGAAGAAAGTCCATTCCAAAATCGATTTCCCTCTTGGTAGAAACTCCTAGAATATCATCAAGAAACACATCTAAAAATTCATTTATTACTGGAACTAACAAAAGATTGAGAGCTATGAATGGGAGTCATTGACTAGAACAAGATACAGATATATCCCTTGGATGTCATTTTCCTTGCCCAAAGGTATGAAATGATTCAACCCCTAAGTATTGTAACAATACCCAACCATTCAAGGAATAATTTATTTGGAAACTAAAAATGAACAACTTTGTTTATGCAATCAACTAAACCATATCTTGAATGGAGCCTATCTATGTCAAGAATGACGTCAAAATCAGTTATCTCTAACTCCACAAGATCAACTGAGGTGACTTTTTGAGATATTTTGATCTGATAGTTCCTGTATACCTTCCTGGCTACCATAAAGACACCTACTGGGGTAGACACTGAAATGGGCTCTACTAAGATTATGGGACAGATTCCAAAATTGACGGCTATGTAAGGGGTTACAAAATAAAGAGAAGTTCCAAGGTCTAGTAAAGCATAAACATCTAAATAAAATACCTATAACATACCAATAACTATGCCAGGATAATTTTCCTGATCCTGTTGGGACTAAAGAGAATACAATCTATTTGGATGTTGACCACTGGTAGCACTGGAAGTGGCACCCAGCTGAGTCAGGCGGCCGACTGGAACTGATGACTGATGGGACTAGCCCTGTTGATACAAATCCCTACCTTTTTGAGAAACCACCCTACACTCCCTAATCTGATGTCCTAGCTTACCACACCCAAAGAATACATCACTGCCAGCTCTACACTTGCCCTGATGGTTCCTACTATATTTCTGGCAAAGAGGATTTGTACGAGCGCTGTTAACACTACATTGGGACTTATAGCCAGGTGACCTATCACTATAATTGTTCCTAAACTTAGGTACTAGGGCACTAGCTGAGGTTGGGGATGGGACTGAGGATTTCTGATGAAACTGAGGACGGTTACCACCTTCTAACCTTGGCTAACAAAAATTAGAACTACCCATTATAGCTTTCTTATTCTCCCTATCTCTCCTTAGACTTCTACTTCTTAATCTATTGAGCATGGACCATTAACCTAGACAAGTCCATCTCCCTAATTATCATCGTGTACCTACACTCATTGACCACACTATAAGATACACAAGACATAAACTTACTCATCTTAGACCTACTGTCAGCTACCATATGAGGGGCATATCTGGCTAACTGAGTAAACTTCAGAGAATACTCTCTCACTGTCATGTTACCCTGCTTCAGGTAAATGAACTCTAACACTTTAGCCTCTTTCAAATCCAGTGCGAAGAACCTATTTAAGAAAGCCGTAGCAAATACTTCCCATTCTACTAGCCCTGCATCTGCACCCCTATTTACTTTCTACTACTTAAACCATGTACGGGCTACATCTTGCAACTAGTAAATGAATAATTCAGCACTCTCGCTAGAATTTACCCCTATAATATATGTCACCTTCTGAACCATATCTAATAATTCCACTGCATCCTCTTCAGAATAGGATCCCAAAAAAAGGGTTTATTCGGGTGATGTCCCAAATTCTAGCTGCGGCAGCATTCGCCAATGAGTTGACTGAAACAATGGTTGGCCGTTCATTTTGAGCTGCTAGACACTGGGATAGAGTAGTGAATGCAACTCTGAATTCTGCATGAGAAATGTGATCATTCAAGGGATCTTTCTGAATGGGCTAAGGTGCTGGCTGGTTTATATTTCTTCTTCCATTTGTCTTTCTAGGAGGCATGTTCTATAAATAGAACGGATAAAATAATTAGACTAAGATTTTGAATTGAGCTCATGCTCATTCATAAAACATGAATACTTAAAGAAGGGAAACTCTTCCTAAACGTCTCGCATACTCTTGTCCATAAGTGTGGCGCACTTCACACCTATGCACAAGACTCTACTTGACTAGGATTTTAGACTTCCTAGGACACTTTAAAACCTGACTCTGATACAAAGTTTGAAATTCCCTGAGAATACACCTTGGGCATCACATGGTGCTTATAGTCCCAAGGGACCATAAGCTAACCCATGAAATGGTACCTGTTGTGAGCACTAAATAATACAATAACATACACGAAAGAACAACTATTAATCCATAAGATTTTAAGTAATGAAAACCGATAGAATATGCAAACCAAACAAATAAAATAATCTAAAAATGTCAACTAAAGTCTGAATATTGTATAACTAACTGAAATATCTGAAAGCCTCAAAACTAACTGAATATGGGTTGATGGGATAGGCCCCAAATAACTCCAACTAACTATTGAATTGAAAAAATTAAGAAAAATAATCTGTCTTCAAAATATGAGGACTCACCACAGCTACAATTGATAGTCTGAGAAGTCTATCCGTGATCCAAAAATTGGGCATCTGAACCTATTATATGATATATCATAGAGTAAGAAAAGAGTATACGACCAGTACTTTTGTTGTACTGGTATGCTAAATGAGGTAGGTTGATGTAACGCACCAAAGTTTTTCCTAGCTAAATTTTTGTCCCTAAAGTATCAAGTATTGGATTCTCTAATGATTTATACTTATTTTCCTATGGAATTCCTTAGATTTCAACTTTTCATTACATAGATGACCGAATAAATTTTTCGTCGACATAAGACTCGTTGAAAACGGACACTCGGTGAAGGAGTTATGGCTAATTTAAGTCCTAGTCGTAAAACACCATCATTCCTGTCCTTGGCGCATCACGGAGAGGGTGTAAATGATGATGGTAAATTTCAAGTAAGACTCTGCAATGGTGGTGCATCACGGAGTGGGCCAAATTCCTATTCGTCACTTTCCAGTGAGCCACCGCGATAGTGGCGCATCGCGGTGGCCCATAAGATTGGGTTCCCAGTTTAAATTTTTCCTATTTTGTTCTGAAGTGAACAAGGGTAGTTTGGAATTTTTTCAAGTGTCTTAAAATGTCCAAATAGGATATTAAGACCTTTACAAGCATAATACACGACATTCTGAAGATTTTTCTCAAAACAAAAATCCTAGTTCATATACTTGTCCAAGAAACTCAAGATTCAACCGTGGGTTTTCAAAATTGATCAGAGATTTGGAATCCCCAAACTGAAGGCTTCAAGGATCATCCATTATTCTTCATAATCGAGGTACGCGGGGTTTTTCTACAATCTCATGGGCATAGAACTCATGTTTTTAAGAAAAGGGTTTTCGGATTTATGAATAAATTCATGTTTTTGAAGTTTTGATGGTATTGTTTTAGTCTTTAGGCCTTCCCCCAAATTGAGTTGAATTGTATATATGTACGCATGCATTGAAAACCGTGAATTATAAATCGAGAGAATGAATTATATAATCTCCCTCACCTATTACTTTATTATTTGATTTACAAGTTATGAATCCTTAAATTTCATGATTTACAGAATGATTCAAGATACTATTTGTCTTATTTGAAGTTCATGGTGATTAACAATAGGTGAGAGGAATGCTTTAATGATTTTAAATGTTGATATTGATAAACAAAGAAACTTCAGGAATGTTTTAGTGAAGTTAGACACTACTTATTGAAATTGTTGAATGAATGGAAAACTTTTGCATGATTTTTGACTTATGATTTGAGATATGACTCTTCTTACACTATATGTATGATCAAGTGTCCAGAACGTTATTTTAGAATGAAATAATCATATATGTCTCATAATAACAACTTGCAAGTCTTGGTATGATTATACCCACTCAAACAATGCCAAAACAGACACAGATTAATACAAAAATCAGACTTTCCTATTTTAGAATTTCAGAATAATGCATGTTCAGAAAAGGCTAAAATAGGGCATAAATAGATGTTAGGTGGTTCGCTGATGAGGGCATGGATTTAGATAACTCATTGTCCAAAATCCGTGATTTGTCAATCCAGGTATATAATATTACGCTTGACTAATACTGTGTGGCGTATCAGAATCAGAGACTCCAACCCTTTGCGACATACTTAGGTTGGGGGCTTTCCCACCGAGTCAATGGAAGATTCCATATAGCCCATGGAATATCATAATTGTAGTGGAGTTCCACCTAACTCAGAAGTAATATAAAGAACAGACATTGCATTGATAAGAATGATTTATGATTTTCAAAAAAATGCCAATGTGTTTTGAGAATTGTTTATGCATGATGTTTTAACAATTGGATCTCCACTATTTTACTTATATAAATGTTTTATTTTGGATTTCTTTGGATACTTGTATATTGTATTGACCCCCCTCCCCTACCTCTCAGGTTTTAAGGCTCAGTCTAGGAGTCCAGATAAGCAGTAGATTTCATCAGATAGAGTTGCAGTGTCCAGTTGTTGAGCCTTCTATATTTCAAAAGGCCTATTTATTTCCAAACAATTATTAGTGGTTATGATTTTGGTCTATTCAGGGCCTTTTCCCAGCTTTCAGATTGAGTTAGAGAGTATGTAATAGAGATTTTGCAGACGATTTGTAGATATTGCTAGTTTGTTTTGGATTTCGTTCTTCAATGCTAAATTCATATCAGATTTATGAACATGATTCTGTCTTGCTATAATTTCTGTATTTCCTTATTTACGTATGAATGGTGTATATGATTTCAAGATAGAAGAGTATCCGAGCCTTCATGGTTCGAGAGGCTTGTCACGGCCAGGGCCTCAGTTCAGGTCGTGACAAACTTGGTATCAGAGCCAGGTTCATAGTCCCAGGGTATCTACGAAATCGTGTCGGGTAGAGTCTTATTTATGGGTGTGTAGCGTGCCACACTTATAAGCAGGGGGATACTAGGCATTTAGGAATGTTTCCTCTCTTTGTGATCTAGTTCGTGCTTTGTAGTCTAATCTTCCTCTGATGAATGATCTCTTGCTTTTCAGAAAAATTCATCATGCCTCCTCGTCGTACTATCAATCAGAATGCATAGACAGATGAGGTCCGTCCCACTCACGGGATGCGGTCCTGTAATAGAGATCCCACCCTAGAACCTGCTCCTACTCCGGGAGTACCTCCAGTCCTGACCAATCCACCTCGGTCTCCACGGGAAAATGTTAATCATCCCCCGACTTCTCATAGGGATATTTCTAATGTAAAATTCAGACAGTCTATTCATATGCTAACACAGTTGGTGGCCAATCAGGCTCTACGATCGGAATATATTGGGTCTACATCTATTACATCTGAGGCTACTAGGGTGGGTCAGTTCATGAGATTGAACCTGCCCAAGTTTACTAGCACCAAGGTAGAAGAAGATCTACAAGAGTTTGTGGATGAGATGGAGAAGATTTTTCAGGCGATGCATGTAGAGGAGATAGAAGGGGTGGAGTTGGCAACTTATCAACTCAAGGATGTTGCAAATCAGTGGTATAACGAGTGGGAGGATGCAAATGAATAGAATGATGAGCCCACAGTTTATGTCAAACGTGTGGAAGCCTTCCTTGATCGGTTCATTACTCTAGAGTTGAAGGAGGCCAAAGCTGTGGAGTTTATGAATCTGAAGCAGGGAAATATGAGTGTCCAGGAGTACACTTGGAAGTTTATCCAATTATCCTGCTATTCACCAGAGATGACTGGCAATATGAGATACCGGATGAGGAAGTTTATATCTGGCCTTTCAGATAATCTAGTGCTTGAATGTCAAGGGGAGATGCTAAATAGGGATATGGACTTTGCTAGGCTGTCAGTCCATATGCAAAAGGTAGAAGAAAATAAAAAGAAAATCGCTGAGTTTAGAGAGAAAGACAGGCAGGCAAAGAGAGCAAAAATAGCAGATCAGCATCACAGTCAGCCGCAAAGTGGTAAATGGGGTAATAAATGGCAGAAGAAGAAGAACAATTGAGGTAATTCACAGTCCGCAGGCAGCGCCCCAGCGCTCAGACCCCTAGTTAATAGAAGATCTTAGAGTTTCCAGACTAATCAGGGATCTAAAGCTCAGGATACTCAGTCACAGGGTTGTGTAGCTCCGCGGAATAGTACTTTTCTGTGGTGTGAGACTTGTGGTAGGAATCATCCAGGAAGGTGTCAGTGCGACACATTTGTATGTTATTCATGTGGCCAGTCGGGTCACTTACAGAGGGATTGTCCATCTGCTAAAAGGAATGTTGATAGTGCAAAATCTTAGGAAAAATCTTCCGCACCACCACCACATAAAAAGGGTGCCACTTCAGCTGTTGTAAGTGGTCACAAATGGATGTACGCTTTGACTAACCGCTAGGAGGCATAGGCCTCACCATATTTTGTCATCGGTACATTACAAATCTTTTCTCGTGATGTTTATGTGTTACTTGATTCCGGGTCTACCTTATCTTATGTGACCCCATATGTGGCTATTAGCTTTGGGTTTAAGCCCGAAGTCATTACCAACCCTTTATCTGTTTCCACTCCAGTGGGTGATTCTGTTGTGGCTAGGAGGATATATAAAAATTGTGTTGTGTCGATTCTTAGTCGGGATACTGTGGCATATCTCATAGAGATTGATATGTTTGATTTTGATTCTATCCTAGGGATGGACTGGCTCCATTCGTGCTATACCACTCTAGACTGTAGAACTCAAAATGTTACTTTTCTTTTCTGAATGAGCCAACAATAAAATAGGAAGGGCACATTTTAGCACCTAGAGAGCACTTCATATCTTATATCAGGGCCCATAAACTCATTTCTAAAGGTTTCTTGTATCATCTTATTCGGGTTAAAGAATCTAACATCGAAAGTCTTCCTCTTCAGTCTGTCCCTGTAGTAAATGAATTCCCGAAAGTATTTCCAGATGATCTCCTTGGAATACTACCTAATAGAGAGATAGATTTTGGCATAGATGTATTGCCAGACACCCATCCCATCTCTATTACTCCATATAGAATGTCTCCAGAATAGTTGAAAGAGTTGAAAGTGTAGTTAGAAGACCTCCTAGATAAAGGTTTCATCTGTACTATTATTTCTCCATAAGGTGCACCTGTAGTTTTCGTGCGAAAGAAAGATGGTTCCCTGCATATGTGCATATATTACCTCCAGTTAAACAAGGTCACTATCAAAAATAAGTATCCGCTTCCTAGGATTGATGATTTCTTTGACCAACTTTAGGGTGTTAATTGCTTTTCTAAAATAGACCTTCGTTCAGGATATCATCAGTTGAAAGTTAGGGAGTCAGACATTCCCAAGACAACTTTTCGAACCGGATATGGTCATTACGAATTCCTAGTCATATCCTTCGGGTTGACTAACGCCCCTGCAACCTTTATGGATATAATGAATAGGGTCTTCCAAAAATTTCTACACTTTTTTTTCATAGTTTTCATTGATGATATCTTGATTTATTCCGTAAGTAAGGAGGACTATGCCAATCTCCTCCGAATTATCCACCAGACTCTCAAAGATCATAGGTTGTATGAAAAGTTCTCCATGTGTGAATTCTATTTAAATGATATTTCTTTCTTTAGTGAGGGGATTAAGGTTTATCCCCAAATGGTTGAGGCAATGAGGAAATGGCCCAGACCCATGACTCCAACTGACATTCGAAGTTTCTAGGGTTTGGCGAGTTATTACAGAAGGTTCATAGAGAGTTTTTCTTCTATAGTTGCACCACTTACTAAGTTGACTCAGAAAAAGGTAATGTTTTTGTGGTCTGACCCTTGTGAGAATAGTTTTCAGAAGTTGAAAGACAAGCTGACTAGTGCTCTTGTTTTGACTCTTTCGGAGGGTTCAGAAGGTTTTGTTGTCTACCATAATGTGTCCCGAGTGGGACTTGGGTATGTTCTTATGCAGCATGGTAAGGTAGTGGCTTATGCATCTAGGTAGTAGAAGGTGAATGAGAGGAACTACCCTACTCATGACTTAGAGTTAACGGCTGTGATTTTTTCATTTAAGATCTAGAGGCACTAATGGTATGGGGTACATGTTGATATATTTACTGACCACAAGAGTTTACAATATGTTTTCTCGCAGAAAGAATTAAATCTCAGGCAGAGGCGATGGTTGGAACCTTTAAAAGACTATGACATGAGCCTGTACAATCATCTGGGCAAGGCGAATGTGGTACCTGACGCCCTCAGCAGGTTATCTATGGGCAGTATTTCTCATGTGGGGAAAGAAAAGAGGGAGATGATGAAGGATATTCACTGACTTGCAAATCTAGGAGTGCGACTTTTGGATTCCAAGGATAGAGGAGTGGTTGTTCATGAAATATATATATCTTCCCTTTGTGTAGAAGTTAAAGAGAAGAAGGTTGAAGATCCCATCTTGATGCAGATCAAGAAAAATATGAGTCAACAAAAGGTAATGTCATTTGAAATTGGTGGTGATGGTATTTTGAGAACTAGGGTAGGTTCTGTGTGCCAGATGATGGTCTGAGGAAGAGAATCCTTGACGAAGCTCACATGTCGAGGAATGTTGTTAACCCTGTCTCTAATAAGATGTATCATGATTTTAAAACCATTTATTGGTTGAATAATATAAAGCATGATGTGGCTAACTATGTTGCCAAGCGTTGGAATTGTCAACAAGTTAAAGTGGAACATATGAGGCTAGGTGCTTCTTCTCAAGAGATAGATTTGCCTTTGTGGAAGTAGGAGATGATTAATATCAACTTCATTATAGGAGTTTTGAGGTCCCGAAACAAGTATGATTCTATTTGGGTGATTGTAGATAGGCTGACCATGTCAGCTCACTTTCTACCTCTTAGGACTAATTATTCGGGAGAGGAATATGCCAAGCTATTCATTTAGAAATAGTTTGCTTGCATGGGGCACCTGTGTCCATAATATCTGACCGAGGCACAGAGTTTTCTTCACAGTTTTGGACATAGTTTCAAAAGGGTTTAGGTACCCATGTGAATTTGAGCATGTCTTTCCACCCTTAGACAAACGAACAAGCTGAGTGCACCATCCAGACCCTTGAGGATATGTTGAGGGCCTATGTGATTGATTTTAAAGGTAGTTGGGTAGAGAACTTTCCATTGATAGAGTTTGCATATAATAACAGTTTCCATTCAAGTATTAATATGACACCATTTGAGGCATTGTATGGAAGAAGATGTTGGTCTCCGATAAGATGGTATGAAGTAGGTGAGATGCAGATGTTTGGGCCTGATCTTGTTAATTAGGCAATGGAGGATGTGGAAGTTATTAGAGAATGACTTAAGACAGCTCAGAGTCTTCAGAAATCCTACGCCAATGTTAGGAGAAGAGATCTAGAGTTTGAGGTTGGAGATTGGGTGTTTCTCAAGGTTTCTACCATGAAGGGAGTCATGTGATTCAGGAAGAAAGGTAAGCTGAGTTCTCGTTATGTAGGGACATACCAGATTGTGAGAAGGATAGGTGGAGTTGCATATGAGTTAGAATTTCTTGCCAGTTTGGGTTCTGTTCATCCAGTATTTCATATATCTATGTTGAAGAAGTGTATTGGAGACCATTCTTTAGTGTTACCTTTCGAAGAAATCAAAGTGAAAAACTCCTTAGCCTACGAAGAAGAGCTTGTAGAAATTTTAGATCGTCAAGTTATAAGATTTAGGAGCAGAGAGATAGCCTCAGTGAAATTGTTATGAAGAACCCAGAAAATATTTCCCTCAATGAAACCTACGTAGACACTCAAGAAGAGCTTTATGGAATGACCAAGTAAATTGTATAAGAACATATCATCAGATAACGAAACTTGACATTGTTATAATTTTTGAATGTGTTTTATAGAGCATGTATAAAACATTGTAAAGGCATGAACTTTTATAAGAATCCCCGGCTTGATTAAGATTTGTACAAGACATGAGATGAGATTTCCGCGGGACATATGAATAGATTATAAACATTCTCTACCTCAAATGATACATCTAATAGCCTTTAAATTTTTCCGACGCTTCTGCACCATGATTTAAACTATGAATACCACATTTCAACATCTAAAATCTTATAATTTCCCTGCTAAATGCATAACTACAAGAGGTTGAGTGTAATTGTATAGTACTTCTATGTTGAAGCCTAACTAGGAGTAAAAGATGCTAGCTTAAGCGATGGGACCCCATGTTCTACCTCCCTTTAAGAAAACTTCTCCATCTTATCACTATAATCGAACAACCTTCTGCCTTAAATCGAGGAGTACTAACCACATAGTGCATTGGTTTGCATTTTCATCAAGCCCAAAATTCAAACCTATCTCTATTACACCCATTTTATAGATCTCCCTACTAAAACCAGCGACTTCAATAATTCTCACAAAGATTTTTTCCACATATCTCCTTCATAACTATTTCACATGACAAAAGTTTGTCTCCTTCTTTCCGCCTTCACCTATAACCTTAGCTAAATAAATCACATTAAAATTTTCACATTAAAGAACATCTACTACCCTACCTAAAACATCACTACTCTTCCATAACTACTACCATACAATCATTCGGTGGTTCATTGAGTGACCCGAGCATAAGTGTCATGAAAAGGGGAGTGACACTATTCGACTATAACTTATACATATTGAACTACTAAAGATGGGATATGAGATGATTATACAACACATTAGGAACAAACTTCTTCATATATCAAATGTCTATATCATATGTAGAGAGTCGTTCTTGCATAAACACAACACAACACAACATGGATTCTTAGGACAGACCACAATGAGAAAACATGAGTGCACATATCAAGAGTTTTATAACATAAGGACGCAATTCATGAAGTCAACGATTGAGACAAGGATTTATACTTGGATCCATGGATCCTCAATTAAGAACTGAACATGGACACGAGTTTAAATAAACTTTATCTCATTGGGCTAGACCTGACATGGCATGAATTGATAACATATAGAAAGCATAGTTTTCTTAGAACTAGGCATGTTATAAGACATGGATTTCTTTATGGATCATGAGCATCATATAATTGGTCTTGAATATATGAAAGGCTGGATTTACCGAGACATCATTGATTCTAGTTTTAAGCTCCGAGCATGATGTGACTGACATAGAGAACTCTAACCTTAGACATCGTCAAGACCTGAATGCATAAGACATAGGTAGAATGAACTCTTAAACTGGAGTAGGAGGAATATGCTTGAATAGGAATAGGTTAATCATGACTCTTCCCTGACTTGCCACAATGAGAAAATTCGGGAACTACCTTAACTCACTATTCCCCTCTTAGATCAAAGTCACAATCCTACACTTGAGAACATAACCTTTCTTCAATCTTTCAACACAATTATCAATACAATAGGGGGTATCGGTATACACATGAACACAAACTTCCCTCAATAATTCAATATAAAGACACTAAATTTTTTTTGGGACATCCCCCTTTAGGGATACTAATCATAACTTCCTCTAAACCTCAAAGCCATCAATAGATAACTAACGTTATCATGGGCATAGACATCCATGCTTCTAAATACTTAACGCCCCATCATCTAGTCCTTAGGATACTAGCATTACACCTATAATGACATAACTTACAACTTTCCAAAATTTGCAAAACCATACCAAAGGCGCACATTTCCTACCTATTTATCCTCAATTCAACTCTGAAAAACACTATACAAAAACTTCCCAGACTTCTCCATACTAAAAGATTTAAGAATACAACTAGGTGCGCAAAACACCTATACACATAAAATTGTATCTAACAACAGGCTACCGGGGGTAGGGGTTCAAACTTGTTCTTATATACCAATGCTCTTATCCGCTTAGTGACTCAACCATAATTCATAGTTCTAACACTAGTATCATGTACATAAATATCGCAATTATCCACTTTATTTCCACTAATTGCCAACCTAGGCTATTGAACACATCAAATCAAGCCTATAGCTTACTAACACAAAACATACATCATTAACCTTAAGCTACTATTCTTACCACCATAATCAACATCTAAAGTTCAAGCCTATTGTCTAGCACTAATCATGTAACACCGATGAAGCATGTTGCATATTATATTAGACCATCAAATAGAAATATCAACCAAAGTCTCTTACTTTACTTAACTATGGCCAATAAGTTTATCCTCTTTGCAAAATTACTACTTCGTCTTAAAATCTATGACATACCTTCTCACTTACCGTACTAGTCTACAACTACTAGATAAAAGAAAATCAAGGGTGTAAAGTCACATGATAAGAATAGTCGATCTTAATCTTATAATATCACCCATTTCCATCTATTAACATATCCCATTTTCTCACAACATATTCACTTACCCATGCATACATCACAACCACCTTCAAAAATTTCATATACAACAATGAGTCTATACCTATAAGTTATTGACTAATCTAACCCTTTCCCTTCACAGTCTATAAATGATTTATACAACAACTATAACTATCCATTCTGTGATCCTTCCCTATTTTAAGTAAATAATAATCGTAGACAGCCACTTCCTTCACAGACTATCATACAATCAACTATTATTTCTACCACATTAGTCTATCACTATAAATTGTCAAATCATTCCTCAATCAACAGTTACACAACTAAACTAACTTTTTTACACAAAATCACTCTTATTCTGACTTCTAAGCTTGTGACTTCATATCACTAACTTCTGAACCATCTTACAGCTCACAAGTTATGACACTTTATCACATATACTTTATCACTTAATCAGAAGGGACCACATCATTTACTCTTAAGCTTTTGTTCTTGAATCAACTTGTCAATGAGAAAAAGTTAATAAAATCAGATTAAAGAAGGTATTTTTATAGTTTCAAAATGGACAACACAATGGCACGATCTAGAAGATGAAGAAAAGTGAAATATTCCTAAACTCCTAGTAGCTTTCTCCTTACAAGTGTGGCGCGCTACATAACTGTAGAAAAGTACTCTACCAAATGCGATTTTGCAGAAACCCTAGGACCATGAATCGTTCTCTGATACCAAGTTTGTCACGACTCGAGCCGAGGCCCTAGCCGTAACGAGCATCTCAAACCATGAAGGACCAGGCGCCCCTTTCTTTCTGGCAATCATACTCAACATTCATTCAATATAAAGAATTTGCTGAGAGACATAACAAAATAGAACCATGGCCAATATCATAACACTTGAACAATTTCGAAAGTAATTCTTAATATTCAAAACATATAACACCAGTTTGCAAAATCTCTAACACAACAATATCCAACATATGTCTAAAACAAAATAGGGACAAGGCCCCTAGTCAGACCATAAACTAAACAAATGACAATTTTTATATAAGATCGGCCTTCCGAAATAGAGAAGGATCACCAACAACGAATCTCAGAAACACCAATCTACTGGTTAGTTTGACCCCGAGACTGTGCCTCAGATCCTAAAATATAGGGGTCAGTACGGATGTAATGGTATGCAGATCAATCCAAAATAATCTACTTTTATATATAACATAAGTGAGAGCATTTCATAAAACATTATGCATGAAATAATTAAAAACACATAGGCAACTTCAATTGATCTTCAAAACAATTCTATAGATGTAATATCATTCTTTATTTTACTTCTGAGGTAGGTGGTACACCCTACAATTCTACTGTCCATGAGTTACATGAAATCTGCCCTTGACTCGGCGGCCAAGCCTCCAACCCAAGTTTGCTGCAAAGGTTGGAGTTTTTGTTTTGATATGCCCCAAGTCACTAGGCCAACGTATCATCCCTCTTTGGGAACATAATAAACTCGTATATGCTAAACACAATTTTGGAAAATGATTTTTCTAAACTAGTGCCTTCTTCGGGTAACTACCTAACTCTCTTTAAGACCAATTTTAACCTTTTCTAAACATGCATCGTTCTAAGCTCAAAATCTGAAAATCTACATTCTCTTCTGTTTTGTGTTACTATGGCATTATCTATATTGGCATCGTCATACCTAGACTTGCAAGTCATATTTCTCAGCCATACATTATAAAGTTACAACTCTTTTTAAGCAAAAAAATGTTTAAACCACCAAATCAATCAAACAATGCAAGAGAGTTCTTATTTTCAAAACGTATTTCAAACTATGGAGAGATTCTCTCTTTTAAACATTTCATCAAACATGTGGTGGTCAAGTATTTTGTTAAAAATCATGAAACTTTTTAAATCATAACTTCTCCTTTATATAAACTAGAAACACCCTCCCTTGAAATCAAAATATAAATCAAGTCTTAACCAACAGTAAAGACATTTGTAACATGCTTCTTAGTATGAAATAGAATAATTCATATCATATAAAAACAAGGGGATTAAAAGAGAGGGATTATAATTCTTCTTTCTCTCAATGTGAAATTACCAAACTGCCCCTTTTAAAAAACCCAACCCTGAAACATCTCCCTAATAACTCTACTATGTGAATAGACGCCACTTCGAAGTATCTCAACTTAGATAGATACCAACCAAAAGAGATGCAACTATGTGCTTCACTCTGTTTAACCGACCCCAACACAGATGAAACTTCTCCAAAACTTCAACTTCTTCTGAAACAAATAGGGATGCCGTGATTTTATCTTTACACAAACTATCTGTGCCTGTGAAATCTATTATCCCTCTAAATATGAACTTATAAATTATTTCCCCTAAAATATCTTAGGTGCTTTGTCCAGATATTTTGGTTCATATTTTTATTATCAACAATCTTATTAGTTGACAAGTCCCGCTGGGAACATATTTGTTCTTCAATCCATACGTTCTTCAATATAATGCCTTTTTTATATGATTTTTATATTTTTAGTTCATGTGTTTATTGTCAACAACCATATTTCAAATCTACAAATGTCTCCTCCTCCTGCTGAAATGTAATGGTTGTGCATCTGGTATACTTTCAAATCTGCAAACATCTATTCTCAAATGCAAGAACAAAACCAAGATAAGGTAAATTCCCCTTCATCTACTCTACTTCCATAAATTAACAAATAAGATGTTATGTATATTCCAAATTCAATTATTTTAACATGTTGTTGATGTCCCACCCTTCACATTCTTTGTAAATTTGAATAGTTTTCTTCTTTATTTGATTGAACCAGGTTGTGCATGCACATTGTTCCCGTCCCTCTTCTATAAATTGTGGTTGATTAGATACCTGAATCCAAATTAATTATAACTCAAAAATTAATTCACATTCATCTGTTCATTTTTAACTACTTCGCGCATCTTTTCTACTCAACATGTTCTTCCCAAAAAAAAAATTGTAAGTTCAGATTTATATTATAACTCTATATTATGACTATTGTAACTTTTTGCAGCTTCCATTCCCTTTACGATCCTCTGTTAAACTGAATTGACTTCTACGATCATTTTTTACTGTGTATTTTACAATTATTCTTTTGTTTTTCTATCTGTACTTTATTCGCACACATTTTATCAATGGGTGAAACACATATAAGTTGCCCATTTCTTGATTGTTATAACTCTATATTATGACTTATGTTATTTAATTTGAAGATTGGAACTCTAATCTTGACCCTTTTCTTGAAATCTTGAACTTAGAGAAAAACCCTAGTTTGATCTTATTTTTGAGAGTGGAGAGGTATTGAGATATTTAAAAACTGATAAAAGTTGATTAATAATGCTTAAGGGGCAACTTAATTCATGGGAAAGGTTTTTTCGATTGAGGAAAAGACAAAAATACCTCTAAGAAAACCAAAAAAAGTCGCAAAATTTCATCAGTTGATGACCATGGTTGATGGACCATCACTCAGGTGATAGCTCGTCACCTAGGTCGTCACTTTTCGGCTGGATTTTACCACTTACTACCGTAGGATGATGACTAAGGCTGACGGGTAGTCACTTAGTTGACGGCCTGTCAACTTGGTCGTCACCTAGTTGATAAGTCGTCAATTTTGTCGTCACATTTTGGCAGACAGACACTTCAAAGTAAAATGAGCATAACTTTCTACTCCGATATCGGCTTAAGGTAAAACCAATTGTGTTGGTAAGAGTACTCAATGATATTTATTTTTGTTTATAGTAGTACATTTAACTCATTATATACTATGAGTAATGATCATTGAAATTTGACCCAAGCTAAAACGTTTAATAAAACTTAATCGATAGAAACGTTTTCAATTCGTCTTTCAGATATGAGATATTTTTGGCCTCAATTCATATCCAAAGGTATTCCCACACTATAGAAAAGATCATAACACATATATTAACAAATAATCATTCTGTTCGGGTGTATATGCATAGGAACGACAGTTTGAAATCTAGCCCAAAAAATGCAGGATGTTACATCGTCAGTTTTCAAATAGTTTATAACGTATCAGTTTACCTAAGAAATAAGATTTCTTGTTTATAGATCTTCTACCAACCAACAACTGTGCATTCAGTATGAGATGGAAAATTACTCATGTTCCTCCTTATATCGGACTAAAAAGAATATCTCTAAACTGAGCCTATTTAAGTTGTAGAAAATCCTTAAATATTTACCATTCTTTAGGCACTAGACGACATATTCCTCATTAATCATGGTTTTATGGGTCATCAATGTATTACTAGGTTATGATAAAAGGTAGGTTTACAGGTACAATTTCCGCTGTTTAGGTGTTTATAATTGGCTTCCTAATGAATATAAGTATATAGGAGAACCCTTTCTTCATCCAAATATACAAACAATGATTGTAAGAAATCTATTAGGCCCTTTGCCCCATTTTGAAGATGATCTTTGTGGTGTACAAAAAGATGTAGCAAACATTCATTGGAAAATCTATAAATGCATAGCAAAAAGCGTAAGCTCCATTCTGAACTTTTACTCTGATTGTGACTTTGTCAACAAATTTGGAGTGAATCTCATCAATATGTGGCCTATTTCTCATGAATTTACCTATACTCTTCTCAGTCATAATCCCATTATAATATCTTGATTTGAAAATGATTGTCGGATTGCCGATTTAAGCAGCATAACGAGCTTTCCTTTTTGGATTCCCAATCGATGGTTACTAGGGCTTGGGATAGCTGACATTTATTGCTTTGGAATAGTTAGATTTATCTGGAATTTCCTCCACAACTATGGTTGCCATAGTAGGATTAGTATTTTATCAACCAGATGCACCAGTGCCTGGTTTACCGTCATCCCCATAGGATATATGGAGTGTGAGGCTTTCATAAAAAAAAAAGAGGAAGAAAACTACCATGGATAAATCACTGTCATGTATTGTATGGAGAGCTTTTTCTATTTAATTTTTTTTATATGTGATAGGATGTGAAATAAGAACAAGGGTTAGTAGAATATTTATTAAATAACTAAATACAAAGCAACCCATGTGATAGTAAAGATTTTTTTTTTGTATTTTCAAGAAATAAAGAAATATTTTTATATTACACTTTTTTAAAAATGAAACTAACTTTTACTACATCAAATCAAATATCCGATTAATTCATGAATTAAAGTCCATCCTTACGTTAATCTTACCTTATGTAAAAAAAAGAAAATATTACATTATTAATCCCTATGTCTCTAATCCAAACAACCCCCTAGTGATAAAGATGTATGCCTAGCTTCATCCAGGATCTATAAATAGTATTAAGTACTTGTGCAATAGCTCTGTAGTATACTCAGGTGACTCATACTATTCATATATATACAATATTATTTAGTAGAGTATTTTCGATTAATACTTTCTTCATCCTGGCAAAAATAGAAAGTGTGATGAGCGGATTTGGATAGACTAATGTGAAAACAAGTATTCATCTGTTTGGCTTGAGAATGGATATATAGTTAAGATCTCATCTTATCCATGATCATGGCCATAGGAACTGGGATTTAATTCTACAAAATACATAACATGAAAGATACAATGTAACATACTTTATTTGTTGCATGATATGACAATCTCTGGACCTTTTATGCTCCAAACAGGGGAGCTATTGGAGGAACTACATAGAATTTTTTTGACAAAAACAAAATTTAAGGTTGAGTTGTTCATTAGTGAGCAATTGTATTTTTAAAGATGTTATTTTCAGTTTTCATTAACAGGTTTTCTATCTAACACCAACAGAAAGAAGTGTTTCATTTTTTTGTCTCTAATTGTCTTTGGCTTGAGTGTTTTTTTTTAATCAGTACGGGTGAATTTTATAAATGGATAATCTAACAAGGAATTAAAATCATTTACATAGGTCTAGTGTCCCAAGTAGGATAACAAGAAAATGTGTTTAAGTTTATTAAGACTGAATATTTTTCCCTTCTGCCAAAATTTGGTTTCGCTTTTTTAAAATACCCAAAAAGAAGGTTCATGCCTTTTCTTTTCCTTCTTTTGCAAAATTCACTAGTTGGATCAAAGAGAGGATATGATCATTTAAATTTATGTCATCAATTACTTCACATCACCTTGAAATGCTATATGTTTTCTTTGATTGCGATGAGATATCACTAGTTCAGTCATTTTCTTTTTTTCTATTTGTTTCACATGTTACCACTAATTTGAGATGAGTAGTGTTATATATGGAACATGTCTTGTAACTTTCTTATCATTTTACCTAGGGGGGGGGGGTCAAAGGATACACATGTATGTGGAATATCATTTACTCCAAGGAATAATATCTAAATAGATGAAAATAAATAGAACCTACAAATTTTCTAGTTGATTCAACCATGAATTACTACATTTTCTCTTCTCTTTCACACGTACTCTTGGAAGTAGTCTTTGAGTGTTGTCTCTTTAATATAGCATAGTAGTTTCACCACTGTATTTTTTTCCTTCTATTTTGTCTCTTCATTTCTGTAAACTGAAGCCACCTAACATTTGCAGTTACATATCTTATTATTTTTATTAATCATGAAATTATATGTTCACTCGTAATTAAATTAACTTGTAAGTAGTTAATAATATCATATATAGAAAGAAGGTAAATGAAAAATATAACATTTTAATTATGTTTTTTTAGCCTTAAATAAATATTATAAAATTCAAGTTAATTCAAATTTTATCCCAAATAAACAACAATTCTCTTTATTTGCCAAAGTAATTTTAGGCTATTGACCACATGTACTATGTGGATATCCAAATATGAAAACTACTCAAGAGCAATCTTATTTGAATGATGCCTTAAAGTATATTTACTACCTATTAGTCTTAGTATTTAATGCATATAAGAGAACTTCATTAAGAATTAATTACCGATACAATGCATGCATTGTGTAAGACATGATATCTTTATTTGAATAATGGTAATGAATTATGATTTATATCTAGAGATATATAATACTTATGAATTTAAAAATAAATATTAGAGAGACAAATTGATAGAAACATATATAGACATTAGATTGCAAGAATCATTCAACTAGAATCTATTAATACTTTTGGATCTTCTAATTTATTCTTCTCATTCAAGAATATGAAGAGAAGTATGAAAAGTGTGAAGAGAAGTGTGAACAGTGTGATGAAAGAGAGGGAAAATATGTTTAGTCCTCCAAATGGCATCATTTGAGTGGCATTATTCTTGGGCATACTGCCCATAAATCTACCCCACCCCGCGAATAAATCAAAGTGTGAAAAGTGTGAATGGTTTGATGAGAGAGAAGGGGCATACATCCTGTTCTCCACATGGAAGCATCTGAGTGGCATTGTTCTTTGGCTCACTTCCCATAAAGCTTAGTCCCCCACCCACTTTGTCTTCCACATGTTAGTGTTTTGTGTTGGGCGTTGTTGCATGTGTTGAGTTGTGTGTTGTGTTGTGATGTGTTGTTGTATGTGTTATATGTATTTTTATTCTCTCTAAAACCTTTTTCTTTCTTTCTCTCAATCTATACATCTGACTGTCTTCAGCTGCTTGCTTTCTCTCCCTCCCAACCTCTCTTGTATACTCTAAATTGATTTACTCTACTTCTCCCCCCCCCCACACCCATTCTTTATTATTCTTCATTAAGCTATCTATATATATAGATTGTATTTTTATCTCTTTTTTGTAAGGTTTGATCCATAGGTAAGGTAGGTATGAACTAATATTTATCTGAGTTACTCTCATTTTTAAGTAAAAGAATTGGAGTTGGTGGCTTTTTTGTGTTTGTTTTTAATTTTATCCTTAGTTGATTCTTGTGTGCGTTACTGTCCATTTTGATGTGTCTATGGAATGTTATGTTTTTAAGCTAATTTTGTTGTTAATTTTGATCTTTGGTGATTTTGAATTTAAATGGTTGAAGGGTTTTGCAATGTTTGAATTGAAATTGAATTGGTGGCTTTTCATCTCCATTTAACAAGATATCAGTGATGCCTCATCAGATTCAGGTATAGATTATAATCAGGGAATAGAGTAAAGTTTCTGATAAATCTTTTATGGGATTCTAAGTAATTTAGTTGGTTGGCTATTAACATTCAACTTGTTGGTGAGGGTTCAACTACCCTACTTGTAATCTACTTCACAATTTCATCTTCCCCTACCCCCATTTTTTTAAAAAAGTACATCCAAATATTTGAATAAAAGATGAGTTTTCTCCAAATCGAACTCCCCCTACATATTCTAGTTTTGTACTTTAAATATATATTCCTCATCCTCCTTTGCCTAAATTGTTGAATATGAATGTAACAAAAATACAGGAATATAATGGACATAAGGGTATCTGGATGTATGAATGCATCTATTGTAAAATGAACTTCTTCTCAAGCCAGGCCACACCAGGCATCACTTCAAAGATGGGTGGGTTAAAGGAACCCCCTAAAATAGAAAGTTTGTGAAACTTTCTGATTATCTGCAGCAACTAGGTTCTGCTAATACCTCATCAATTTCCAATCAACAACTTGTTTCTGCAAAAACATCTGAAATTGACTCCTCAAATGCTCATCATTTGCCAAAAGGGGTTGTGAAGATTTTTGGAAGCTTGGAAGCTCGGCCTTTGCCTCAAGCTTCATCCAGCAGAAGACCATGGACCCCTGCTCATCATTTTAGAGTTCTTGATATGATGGTATTATCTAGGATCAAGGATAGTCTTACCGGAAAGAAGGAAAAAGCTATTTCACGTATTCTTGATAGTGCTATGGATCAGGTTCTTGAACTTTCTTAAGCTTTTTACTTTATGACTAAAATGATTTATGTTTTTGTCCTTCTTTTGTTTCAATCTTTTGTTTATGTGGATATGTCCTATGATCGAATTCATAAGTCATGGAAATACAAAGGACTAGGGACTATATCAATCCCATTTTTTATATGAGATAAGTGATGCAAAGATTTTTGAATAAAAATAACACTAATTTTAGCTAATCTTCTGATCAAATACGAGATGGGTTTAATCACAAAAATGTTTACTGGGAAAACACAATTAATTCCTTGAACCAAATGATCGCTTAAAGAATTTATTTTTATAGCTGACTCTAGTGAATTGACACCCTCTTTATGACTTTTGGTTAATTTTCCCCATGAATCATATTTTCACGTAGCATTCAAATGAATTAATGTGTGCTTGGCTTTTTAACCTTCCAAAACAACAACATTTTTGGTCCCTATTTATGGGGTCAAATAAATATGTTCTAAGAAGAAAAATTAGAATATTAATTTTATGGAGACAAACTACAAAATCTAATGCTTCAGGAGCAGAATCTTTCTCAAATTCTAAGGTTTCACGTCTCCACCTAATCCCTCTTTAATGAAGACATATCTTTTCATCTTAGGATGCCAGAGATCTTTGTATATGCAACAACTTCGATGATTGATAGGAGTGTTATCTTGTTACACGTAAAAGAATCAAGGAAGAAGAGCGTTGAGGTGGATGTGATCACCATTGAAGACTCGGATGATGAGTCAAAAACTATCTGATCATATTGTTGAAGCATATGATGTAGTTTCTGTGTTGTTTCTTCTTAATTAAGGTTTTGAAGAATGTTATCAAAATACTACTTGAAGTGTCTTATTAAATATGTGGACAATATGATAGTAGTTGCTTTTCTATATCATCTAGGAGTACTGGGTTGTCCCTTTATCCCATATGTTTTATTAATATATGTATTCAATTGTTACATATTTAGCATATGTTGATGATATAGTAATTTCTTTGTCTAGGGAATAGACGTAAATTCAAATTGATTTAGAAAACGCTTGAGCATTTGTGTAGAAAATGAACGAAAGAGCTCAAGATTGTTACATGATAAAATTTTTATCTTCTTATTATGGAAATATTAATATTTATCATAGCCTAATGTTCATGACTTCTTATTATTATAAGTATATTATGGTTGGGGACTACATGAAAAATTACGTAGAGAATTGATAAACCATAAATCATATGCATTTTTTGGGATACTTTTTTATTGCAAATTCATTGGAGTTAATAATTTTCCCGCAGGTACGATTATTACTCAATATATGGATATTATGCTTTGTACTGATAAAAGACAATGCTCAATTTTTGAATTATCCAGTTATTCCTATCTTTCTTTGTAAATTATCGAATATAAATATGTATGAAGCAAAAAAGGTAAAAGAATTTCAATCAAACACTATTAGAAAGAAGTGTGTCAATATATTATCTTATTTAATGATGTTTCATTTCACTTTTTTTTCTTTTGAAAAATAGGGAGAAAAAAACTAAAAACATTTGGTTATAGCTCCTTTATTTTAGTAGAATAAAATGTTTCTGCAGGATAATGAAGCTTCAATGGTATGACATTTGTTATATCTTATATAAATGTAGTGACTATCTCCTTCTACAATAAATTTTTTACTTTTAGGCAAATCTATAAAATAAAATTGGCCAAAATCTCATTATTTCTAGTCAAATATATTTTACCTTAAAATTGAAGCTCTTGTATTTAAAAATTAGTAATTAAAAAATCATGCGAGCAAAGAATATAATCTTCTCACTCTATTAACATGAGATCATACTGGAGTAAAGACTATCAAATAACCAAATTCATTGGGGTAATTAATAGAGAGAATACTCACAAAAATACCTGAAGTTTGACCGGATTACTAGTTGAGCATACTGAACTTTGTGGGGGTACTATTACCCCCAGACTTTTTTTTTCGTATTTAATGGAATATATCTGCCACTTGGCCCCTTGCGTGTTAGTCATGCGCATTGAGCGCGTGAAACTGTTAAAAAAGGTTAAAAACTCCTATTTTTTTTGCCAAACAACCCCTAAATTTTTAAATTTTTTAAAGTTTTATATTTTTTATTTATTTTTTCATTCTTCTCTCTTATATTCTATCTTCTTTCTTTATTCTCTTCAATAGTGGAGTCTTCAACAATAGTTGCTCCATTTCATCACACACATACACACCCAAATGGGTCATATTCAATACACCCAATTTAATTACATCAATTTGATTTAATTTCAACATACACACCCCAAATGGTTCATCTTCAATTCCATCAAAATGATAAAATTTAACCCACCATTGTCACCACCGACCAACCACCATTTATCAACCACCAACTAAGGGGAAAAAAATCCACCAAGAGAGGGGAAAAATTATTCATCGAAACTAGAAACAAATTTGAATAATTCTTGAAGAAAGTTTTCAATTTGAAACTTTGAATAATTTCAAATTCAAATTCAATTTCATACTTGAATTCAAATTCAATTTCCAATTTCCAAGTTCCAGTTTCATTGAGTTCAATGTGCCACAGGTTGTGTTCAATAGTCGGAAATTGAAATTTGAATTTGAATTTCCAATTTTTTGGACTTGAAATTTGTAATTGACTGAATAAAATCATTTGGAATTTGATTTGTAGAAAGAATTTGAGTTGTGGAATCTTTAATATGGTTATAATGGTGAAAACATGTTGAAAAGTGATAAAATGGAGAAGACAAAGCGCGTGTACTACACTTCCGACGTCAAAACTGGGTATAACTTTGCGGGGGTGGGGTGGGTGGGTGGGCAATTAATTCCACTTTTAAAAAGTTCTAGGGCAATTAATTTCACTTAAAAAATATAGGTGTGTAATAGGACCCCTGCAAAGTTCAATATGCTTAACTGGTAATCCGGTCAAAATTCAGGTATTTTTATGAGTATTCCCCCTAATTAATATTACTAAATAATTTAGGGTTTTTTAAATAAAATACATTAAGTTTAAGGGCATTCTGTCAAACAAAATATGTCTTGATGACGATTATTTTTTACTCAATTTGAATTTGTGGTTTACCAATCAAATTTTTTCTTTTCAAGATAATAAATATACCTATGCTAAATAAAGTAATGAAATAAAATGGTAAAGATATTTTCTAATACATCCAAAATTTAAATAAAACTTGAGTTGTCTTCGAATCCAACTCTCATCCGACACACCCGACCTCTTCTAATTTTTCCTTGTAAATATATTTGTCCTTCCCTCCCCAAAATGATAAACTAGAAAGTCACAAAAATGAAAAAAAATCAACAACAAGGCGAGTCCAAGTATCAATGCAGTTTTTGTGGACAATTCTTTTCATTTAGTCAAGCCCTAGTAGGTCTTACAAAGAGTCACTTAAAAATGGTTGGAACAAAGGAACCTGCTATCGAAAGTTCCATACTCAACCCAGGAGGATTCATGATATGAAAACTCTAGCTATATTTAGGGTTGTTCTTACGAAAGAGGAAGAAGAAGCCGGTTCGAGTCTTCTTGATCTTGCTAAAGAAAATTTTCAATGTTATAAATTTAAATATATATGCATTTACTTCATCTTTTTAATACCTTCGTCACTTAACTCTTCCCATTCTTCATACCACTGGTTGGCTACGTCCTTCAGTTAATAGGCTGCAAACTTTACCCCCTCATTGACACTAGCATGCATGACTCTGAATATTTTCCCCATTTCATATATGTACCCGTGGGGTCTTCCTCAGCCTTTATTTCCACAAAAGTGGGTGGGTTCAACCTCAAGAATTGGCCAACTCGAGTAATTTAAGATGAACCAAGCACAGTACTCAGGTCTCTAGAACGACGAGATTGAGAAGCCACAAGCTGAGAAATCATTTGGATAGACTGATGGAACTCAGCATTCTAGACTTCTGTCTAAGGAAACTGGGTATGGTTAACACTAGAACGAGTACCCGTTGTGGACTAATTTAGACTGGAGAAATTCTAGGAGTAGTGGAAGCAAATTCTGAGGTACCAGCTCTGTAACAGGTCCACATTTCATGAGTAGAGTGGATATCATCAGCATAGGTGTTCTGCTCATTGGATCTATGGAGAGTCATAATATAAAATATAGAAATCAGGAGTTAGGAAACATTCAGAATCTATAGTACAAACTAAAACATGAAGAAAAAAGATAAAGATTCCTAAATATCTCATAGCTTTCTCCTTATAAGTGAGGTAGGCTACACACCCATAAAAAAGACTCTACTCGACATTACTTCGTAGAAAACCTAGGACCCTAAACCGTGCTCTAGTACCAAGTTTGTTACAACATGTATCAAGGCCCTGGCCGCGATGGGCATCCCAAACCATGAAGGTCCAAGAGACTCCTTAGCATGTAATCATAAGAATAACTCATAGGGTATAACTGCAGAAAAGATAAACTGAAAAACATGGTAGTCCCATAAAAAACATAAAACTTCATAACATCATATCAAAGGGAAACCCAAATCCAATCTAAAATAGTCTACAAAGCCTTTAATGAACTGAAAACAATAGTCTGTCTAAACCGGGGCAAGGCCCTCGGCCAAACCCTTATACAACTGAAAACTAACACAATGCATAGGACGCCTTCGGAATTATGGGAAACTCACCAACTCTAAACTCTTGGAAAAACCTACTGCTGCTAAGCTGGACCACGAGATTGAGTCTTATATCCTACATTATGAGACAATGTTGCTCCATCGAGGATGGTCAATACAAGGAATGCATAGGTGCTCAGAACAATTCAAAAGCAGTGTAATTCATGTAACATGATCAAAAGCATTATGAAAACTGTTTAACATAATAGAAATCAAACACATGGGCATACCTAGACTTGAAAGAAAAATCAAAATCAAGACCATAATTTTGTCATGGAAAAAGGGAATGTCACAACTCATGTTCAAAATCACCTTTCGGGACTCATCTCATATATGAAAAAGATTTCGATTCATGCTCTTAAGTAGTTTCTCAAAAACGTACATATACTGATAGATAATTATAATTCAAAATATACAAAAAAAATAATTTTAGCCTATGAACACCTTGAATTTGAGAATACACAGCGTAAAAATCCTACCTTAAAGTTAAAGACACTGAAACCCCAGGTTGTTTTCTCTTCTTGTGCTTAAGGGAAGATAACATGGGGATTTTTTTAGTGTTAAGACGCGTTTATGGACCATAAATTTGTCCATATAGGATTAGAAACATTTTTGGAGGGTGAAAAGACTTTAATGCTCTTAAATTTAAGTTAAAATGAATCAATTTTAGCACTATACTTTTGCTGGGCGGCACATAGACAAAGCACATATAAGGGTGGCAGCGCACGCCAATAGCACACTTGAGGGTGGCCGACGCACGCCAAAAGAACACCTTAGGGTGTGCAGCGCATACCAAAAGCACACCCTATCTAGTGGCTATTGGTTTTTGTCATACGGCGCATGGCCTTAGTGGAGGGTCTATTTGGCAACACACGCCTAATTTCAAGATACAAAAACACCCCCAACATAACCCATAACATCTAAACATTCCTTACCATCTAAATGAGGGTCCTAAGGGTCAATTTGAATGCGTTACTCAAGCATTATAACTGGGGGCCTTACATAATTTTTTTTAATACATCAAATCCTATATGAGACCTTTAGATTTTAACTCAATATTTATATTAGAAAAATGATCTTTTAGGATCACTTAAAAATTGAATAGTACAAAATAACTTTTTTAGATATTCTATGTGCAAAAATAAAAACCTCTTATAAAAATATATAAAGCTAATGACAAGTTTGTAAAGATCTACAATAGTAAAATCTCCTAATCAATTGTAATACCCTAGACTTTTGGGCTAAAGTTTGAATCGTCTTTTCTATGTGTATAGACTCAAAACCAATGATTCTTTGCTAATATATGTGTGATGATAAATCCTATAGTGTGTGAATACTTTCTAACTTGAATTGAGGTCACTAAAATCCCCTAGCTCAAAGATGAGTTGAACACTTTCCTATCACTTAAGTTTTAGTAAATGTCTAAACTTGGGTCAATTTTCATCGATCATTACTTCTAGTATATTATGATTTAGAGGGTTTACTATATATCAAATTAAAGGTATTTGATTATCATTTCCAACACCTCTGGTTTTACCTTAATCCGATATCAGAGTAAAAAGTTATGCCCGTTTTATAGAGAGGTGTCAGTCTGCCAAATTGAGACGACCAGGCTAACAAACCATCAAGCCAGTGACGGCACGTCAAATTAGGACATAATCTTGAAAAAAAAACCTATAAATATTATTTTTTGTGATGGTTTGAGTGGCGATCAGTCATGGGAGTGACGATCCGTCACCTAGGCCTTCAGTAAAGGCCAAACAACGTTAAAGAGTCATTTTAAAGGGATATTTTGGTACTTTCGCATCCCAAACTCCTTCCCCACAAAGTTAAATCATAAAATAAGAACTATAATCCATAGTTTATCAGTTTTACAACATCTCAATTCTATCTACTCTCAAGAACAGAGGAAATTAAGGTTTCCTCCAAGAACAAGAAATCAAGAATCTAATCCTTTCAACCCAAGACTCTCAATAAATGAATCAAGATTTGGATTCCATCCTTCAACCTAAGTAATCTAAGGTACATGGGTTTTCCTAAACTACATGGTCATGGTGAAAACATTTTTTTACAATATTTGCATGTTGGAAAATCTTGTATTTACTTGGGGGTTGTGAATTTACATTGACAATTATGCATTGTGAACCCTATTTATGATAATATTTTTGTACTGAGGCCTTTCCCTTAATTTAATTTTTTTTCATATATATATGTAAGTATGTATTTGATGTTTGAAAGTGAATTAAGAGCATGAATATTTTCACTCCCTTTCGTGTTGTGATACTTTTTGATATTCACTTTTAGAAGCCTAGTATAAATGTTCTTGGATATTGTTAAATGATTTAAAAATGGTTGTGAGTTGAAGAGAGGGTGTTTTTTCTTGTTCATAAATGTTAAAGATGTTTACAGAAAGAATTGCATGATTTACTACAAAGAAAGTGACCACCACATGTTTAAGGATTTAAAGAAAAAATCATTGCATAAGTTTTCATGTATGTTGAAATATAACCCTCTTGCATTGTTTGAATGATTTGGTGGTTTAAACATTATTTTGCTTGGGTTGAATGAGAATTATGGCATAGCAGATTCAAAATAGACTAAAATACAAATTTTACTCAGCTTTTAACTTCAAAAAGATGCACATTTAGAAAGGGTTAAAAATGTCTTAAAGAGAGTTAGATGGTTACCTGAAGAAAGTACGAGTTGAAAGACTCAATGCGAGAAACCATTATTTACCAACACACGATTATGGTACCCTGCTTTGTGATCTTGTGTACCTTGAATCATGTCGTCCCAAAAGGGGACTATGGTTAGGAGTCCTTCTTTATGATCTTGTACACTACCGTGACATGTTGATTTGATTGGAGATTTTGGCACCCTTCTATGTGATCTTGTATGTCCGTCCTCCTTATAGATAGTCCAATCCTTTCAATAAACTTGGATTGGGGGATTGACCGCTGAGTCAAGGGTGGATTCCATATATCCCGTGGAATTACAAATTGTAGGGTGTACCATCTAGCTCAGAAGTAAAATAAAGAGTGGGTCATGGTTTCAAAGAAATATTTTAAAGTCTTTTAAGCTTGCCCATGTGTTTTCATATATCATATGTAAAATATTTTATGAATTTCTCTAACTTATGTTATATATAAATACATTATTTTTGATTGCTCTGCATACTACTACATTTGTATTGACTCCCTATATTTCAGGATCAAAGGATTAGTCCCAACAGCTAAGCTGTAGACCATTGTCAGACGATTAGAGTTGGTGAGCCTCCCTTTATTTCAGAAGGCCTTATCTTATGATTTCATTATTTTTAGTTCATGGTCAGACCGCGGGACTTGTCCCGGTCTTCAAACAGATGTTGTTTTCTTTCAGTTAGCAGAGATTTTGCAGATAGATGTTAGATGGATTTGGGTCTTGTTTAAATTATAACCATATGGTTTTGTTGAAATTGGATGACCATGATTTCGTTTTGATTTTCCGCATTTCCTTATAGTTTATGAATTGTGAATGTTATTGCAAGTAGAGAAGGACTCTCGTCCTTCATGGTTCGGGATGCTCGTCTTAGACTAGGCCTTGGTTAGGGTCTTGACATCAATACATATATAAACAATTAATCCCTTGAAACATTAATCCACCGGTTAAAAGGAATTTCCTTTTTATACCTTAATCTAATGAATATCCGTCCTTTTTATAAAATTTAACTAATTTTTACTATGATTTATATTCATTATTGTGGCATTTAATTAAGTAATGTATGAATAGCCGTTTGACATTCTATACCAACAATTTGTTTGGGTTCATTTATGGGGTTATGTCAATACGTTCTAAAAAGAAAGATTAAAACTCAATTTATTGAACTGACAAATCTTATGGAGGTAACAAATGATAAAATCTAGTGCTCTGGACATAAAATCATTCTCAAATTTAGGGTTAACATGACTCTTAATTATTTGGTTTTGTTTCACTTAATCCATCTTTTATGACCACATCTTTTTTCCTAACGATTAGTGTCTGAAAATATTATTCTACTACAACTAATTATTTGATGATTGATAAGAGTATTATTTTTTATAGGAAAAAGAATAAGAAAGAAGACCACTAAGATTGAGATAATCTTAAACAATTCAGAAGTAGTTACCAATTATAACCACCAATCATATATGATCATATGACTAAAACATATTATATAACTAGTTACTAGGTATGCACATCACCATGTAGCCCATATTAACTAATACAAAATTTAAGAAAAAACACAAATACACCAAAAATTTAAAGAAAGGGCAAATTTCTTATGTATAACCTGTTGAATATCTTAATATGTCAAAGAAGACAACTTATTTTATAATGATACTACCGTTCCATTTCAAACAGAAAGCATAATGCTTATCTACAAGACTAAGAAAAAATAAGACATCTAAGTTTGACAGCCTCCACCCATTTGTTATCTTATACTTTCCTCGATGTTTATAAGATTCTTTAAAAATGTAATTAAGGGGGTGTTGAATCATTCAAAAGTAGTGAAATTTTGAAGAATTCGGAAATCTCAAATTATCTACAATTAGTGTTTTAGACCAACCTCCCAAGATTTTGTTCCTCCCCAAACCCCTCACCTACACCCCACACTCCCACACCACTCCAAACCCTTCCCAAGAAAAAAAAGACAAAGGATACAATATTTTAAGGTACTAAATAAAACTTTCCAAAACATTATATTCCAAGGATGAAATTTACACAATCTATTATCACAATCCAAAAATCCCAACAGTCAGCCGAAGAAAAAACCTCTTCACAAAAGAACATATTAATGACATTGTTCTGTATGATGCCTAGTTTCCTTAGCAAGAGTTGTTCCTTAAAGTTGTTGTCACAACCAACAAATGTATTTACGATGTATTTTCAGAATTTTTAGTAATTTTCTTTGTAATTTGGGATATATATATGTAACACCCAAAAATGTTTCGGTGTAGTACCACACCTAGTTGCATGATTGAGAATCTAGCAATTCGAAATCTTTTTAAGTGTCAAAAAAATGACTTAGCTTGATTCATTGATGTAAGAAGGATGTCACAAAAAAGTTTTGGATTTTTCGGACAAGGGATAGAGTGTGTTTGGATGTCAAAAATAGTAGCTCGATGCAATGTCGTTGCGCTGCATCGATGAAACGGTGGCTCAATGCGATATCGATGTATTGCATCGGGTAACGTGTCGGGTGCCCAGTTCCCATTTTCTATTAAATTCTGGGCCAGGAGGGGTATTTTAGTCTATGTCCCTCATCTTAACTCAATCATATCAAGAAATTAAATTGTTATTAGGGATAAATACATCAGAAACTACTCATATCCTCTCAAATCAAAACCCTAATCCTTTCCCCAAAAATCAAGAGTTCACCCTTAAGATCAACAATTCCAAGAACTTGATCAAGATTTGGGTTCCACTCCCATATTAAGTAATCTAATGTATGTGGGGTTTTCCTAAACTACATGGTCATGATGAAATTTTTTAATGACATTTACATGTTAAGAAATCATGAATTTACAAAAAGGTATTAAAGTTTCAACTACAATTATGGATTGTGAATCTTTCTTGGTAATAAAGTCTTGGTCTTGAGGCTTTTCCCCTTACATTCGATTATCGTTTATATATATATGTATGAATATAGTTTGGAATTTTGAAAATTGAATTGAGAGAATAAACATTCGGAATCCCTCTCTTGTTATAAATTCACTGGTGTTCATATATTATGAATTGTTTCAACTTCATATTGAGAAGTATGTACAAATGTATTTACTATTCTTTAAGACTTGGTTTTGATTATGAATTGAACAGAGAGGGTTTTACATGTTGATAAATGCCAAAGATGTATAAATAAAGAATTGCATAGTTTTACACAAAATACATGACCACTACAAGTTTGTTGAAATGTTGAAAAGAGAGAGTCCTTGCATATTTTTTTTGCATAAGTTTGAAGTATGAATCATCTTGAACTATTTGAATGATATGGTGGTCCAATATTTTTGTTTTGAATGAAGAGACTATCACATGATATTTTACGGCTTAAAGATAGGACTTGCAAGTCATTGGTATGACTATACCATTTAATTGAATTCCATAAGAGAGTAAGAGTTTCAGATTTTGATTTCATAGAACACATGTGTTAAAAAGCTAAAAATGGGGTTAAAGAGAGTTAGATGGTTGCCTGAAGAAGTCTTAAGTTCAAATAACTCCTAGCCTAAAATTGTGTTTGTCTGATATGGGTTTATTATCTCCCCAAGAGGGACCATACGCTGGCCTAATGCCCTTCGGCATATTAGAGATAGAGACTCCAACCCTTGTGGAAAACATAGGTTAGGGGCTTGGCTGCCGAGTTAAGGGCAGATTCCATATAGCCGGTGGGAATGTATAGTTGTAGGGTATACCACCTAGCTCAAAAGTAAAATAAAGAGTGAGTCATGGATTTCAGATTATTGTTCAAAGTCTTCTAAATATGCCCATGTGTTTTCCATATATCATATATGAATTGTTTACAAAATGCTCTCACTTATGTTGTATAAAAATGCTTTACTTTGGATTTCTCTGAGTACCAGTATGTTTGTATTGACCCCCTATGTTTTCAGGGTCTCAGGCTCAGTCTAGGGGTCCCACCGAACCATAGAATCTTCAGACTGAAGTGTGTAGTTGGTGAGCCTTCTTTATTTCGGAAGGCCGTTGCTAGAGTAATATTTTGCATTTTATTTATTGGATCAGACTGGGGGCCTTGTCCTAGTTTTAGAAAAGTTATTATATTCTAATGTATTAGAGATTTTGTAGACTGAGATGGATGTTCTCTAGACACCTATTGATTTCATTCTGTGTTGTTCAATTGAACTCAGAGCATGACTGTAACACCCAATTTTCCCTGGTATAATCTAAATCCCGGTACATGAGTATTCGGAAAAAAAATATTCAAAACACTCATTATTTTTCAGTTTAGAGCCTTCCACTAAGTAAGAAATTCAATTAGCTTTCAAACGGTATAAAATTTTTCAAAATCTGATAACCGGGTAAGAAGTTAGGGAGATTTTAAGTTTCAGTCGTTAAACATCATCATTTTAACCCTTAGCGCATCGCGGAGACAGTCCAAATGAAAATTTTCAATTTTTAGTGTAAATCTACGATGTTGGCGCATCGCAGAGCAGGACAATTTGTAGTTTGGCAATTTCCAGGGGGCCTCCACGATGGTGGCACATTGTAGAGGTGGAAAAATTGGCACTTCAAAGGATTAACACGATAAATCCACATCACTATATTTTTCCAGGTCCCAATTTTCCCTTTTCCAGTGGCTTGGCTTGAAAGTGGTGTATTACGCCATGGCCAAAAATCGGGATCTTTAGTTTTCAGCTTCCATTTTAAAATTTGATCAGGGGTATTTGGGTATTTTTCAACGACCCTAATTAACCTAAAACCCAAAATTTAACCCCTAAACAACCTAAGTAGTCATTATTATTTCAATTTCTCACACAATCAAAGATCCCCTTTTCAAGAACAAGAAATTCTAACTCTCCAATCCAAGGCCAATCCTCAAGAACTCACCCATAACTTCAAGAAATTTACTATCCCAGGTATATTAGTTGTTCATAAATGGATTAATTTCATCCATGGATCCCAAGTAACCCATTTTAATCACCAAGTTATAATCTTTTCAAGTTATTATATTTTAAATTATGATTTCATCCATAAATCTCCATGCACTGTAGATTTTATACAACGTTACCATAAAATCATCATTATTATTCAATTCTCTATGTTTTTATATTATTGATTTAGATCTATTATGTTGAATTCATGCTATTTTTATAAGTTCCATGGCATTCCTATGATTGTCTTAAACTATGAAGTACTAGTGTTTGATAAAATGCCTACAAGAGTGATTGATTTAATAAAAAGCCTTCATGTGATGTCTTCCTAGTATTAGTGTCATTTTACCATTGTTATTTTTAGTCATGGGGGTATTAAATACCTGAAATCCATAATTTTTTACTTCGTCTAGTCTCAGTACATTACATAACAGTCTCCAGAACATACTATGAGCATTATCAGAATAGTCAGATAACAGTCAATTAAACTCAGAACAGTCTATCATTTCAGTGTCTTTCAGTTGGGAGTAGGATTTAGAACCGAGTGAGTGTAGGGATGGTGGATTCCTCATCATATAGGTATCGTCATTAGTAGTTGTCCCTATACTCTAGAATTACGTAGCCAGCGTAGGGTATGAGAAGTCACCCATCAGATTTGGCTTGACTATCTTGTAGGGGTCACCCATTAGTTTAGTCTTAACACCCTTAGTCCTTTGGCCATTATATCAGTTTAGTGGATTCACACTGCTAGCGTTAGTACCCGTGGCACGGTATAAACACCCTTCCAACTGGGATTACAGGCTAGACCCCAATTAACTCAAATTGGGGAATATGAGTTTGATGATACCTCCCACAAACTCAGATATAGTCTCAGTGACAGTTCTAGATCAGTTATGAAATATTAGGGTTGTTTGACCAAAGCATATTGATATCAGTATTTTGTCAGTATTTCAGTTTACAGATTTTACTCAATGCATGTTATATGCTTTGCCCTGCATCCCCAGTGTCTATGTATTTTCACGTTTCTTCAGTATTTACAACTGTTATGCAAACTCGGTATTTACAGATTCTCTATATTTTTAGTATCTACAGATTCCATGTTCTCTATTTAGTACTCCATGTTTTACATGCATATTTAGTTAATTATTAGATCTGTTAATGAAACCACACATATCAGCCTATCTCATTTAGCATACTAGTACATTCACGGTACTGATCGCATACCATTTTTTACGCTATGATGTATTATATCGTAGGTGCTTCAGTTCTAGAACCATACTTAGACTTCACTTCTCAGGCTATTAGTAGAACAGTAGCAGTGGTGAGTCCTCAATATTTGAGGACATATTATTTTATGTCATATCTCTATTTTAGTAGTTAGCAGAGTTAGTTGAGGTCCTGTCCCATCAACTCATATTCAGTCGGTCAGTTTTTAGAGGCTTTTCAGACATTAGAGTTAGTTATTCAATATTCGGATTTTTTAGTTGACATGTCAGTTAATCAGTATTTTATAATATTTAGTTAGTTTCTCTATAGATTCATAGTTCAGTATTGGTTCAGTGATAAAACCTTACGGCAATGTTAGATGTTTTCTAAAATTATGATATTATTATTCAGTGCTCACCACAGGTACAATATCATGGGTTAGCTTGTGGTTCCTCAGGACTATAAGAATTGTGTGACAACTAGAGGGTAGTCCCTGGTCGTTACAAACATGTTATCAGAGCCTAAGGTTTTAAAGTATCTTAGGAACTCTGAAAGCCACGTCAAGTAGATTCTTGTGCATAGGTGTGTAGCGCGCACACTTATGAACGAGATGCTACAAAGCATTTAGGAAAAGTTTCCCTTCTTTTAGTATTCATGGCATGCGAGTCAGCATGATCTCTAGTTAAACTTCCTGTCTAATCTATTTCTTCCTTTCGTTTACAAAACATGCCTCCTAAGAAGAATAAAAGAAGAATAGGAAACCAGCCAATCCCTCAGCCCGTCCAGGCAGATTCTCTGGATCAGTATGTCTCTTACGCAGAATTTAGAGTTGCATTCACTACTTTAGCTAATTCTATAGCAGCAAAAAATGAATGGCCAGCTGTTGTTCCAACCAACCCAGTGGCCAATACTGTTGCAACTAGAATTCGGGATTTCACCCGGATGAATCCTCTTTCTTTCCAGGATCCAAGTCTAAAGAGGATCCACAGGAATTCTTAGATATAGTTCAGAAGGTCATGAATGCTATAGGGGTGACATCTAGTCAGAGTGTTGAGTTGGATGCATACCAGTTGCAGGATGTAGACCATACTTGGTTTAAGCAGTGGAAGGTTGATAGGGGTGTAAATGCAGTGCCTGTGGAGTGGAAAGATTTTTCCGCAACTTTCTTACACAGATTCTTCCCATTAGAGGTACAGGAGGCCAAGGTGTTAGAATTTATTAACTTGAGGCAGGGCAACCTTAGTGTGAGGGAGTATTCCCTCAAGTTTACTTAGTTAGCTAGATATTCTCCTCATGTGGTAGATGATATAGAGGACCAAGATGAGAAAATTTGTGTCTGGAGTGTCTGATTGTGTGGTCAAGGAGTGTAGGAATACAATGTTCATTAGATAGATGGATTTGTTTAGGCTGATGGTCCATGCTCAAAAGATAGAGGAGTAGAAGATTAAGGAGAGAGAGAGAGAGGAAATAAGAGGGCTATGATTGGTAGTTTTAACTTCAGTCAGCCAAAGTCAGAGGGTGGTAACCATCCTTAATTTCATCAGAGTTCTTCAGACCCAGTACACTTTTCAGCCAATGCTCCCATACCAAATTCAGAAATAACAATAGGGATAGAGTGCCAGGCTCTAATTCCTAGGTTAGTGTTAGCAGTGCTCGTACAAATCCTTTATGTCAGAAATATGGCAGACACCATCAAAGTGAGTGTAGAGTGGGTAGTGATGTGTGTTTCGGGTGTGAAAAGTTGGCCATCAAATTCGGGAGTGTTGGGTAGTTGCTCAGAAAGGTATGGATGTGTGCCAACATAGCCAGTCCCATCAATCATCAGTTCCATCTGGTCTCCCAACTCAGTAGGGTACCACTTTCAGTGCTACTAGTGGTTAGCGAACAAATAGATTAAATGCTCTTCAGTCACACCAAGATCAGGAAAATTCTCCTAATGTAGTTACTGGTAAGTTACAGGTCTTTCACTTACATGTTTATGGTTTATTAGACCCTGGGGCTTCTCTTTCTTTTGTAACTATATATATAGCCGTCAAATTTGGAGTAAGTGTCGAAACTCTAGCAGAGCCCTTTTCAGTAACTACCCCAGTAGGCATTTCCATTGTAGCCAGATAGGTATACAGTAATTGTCCAATCATAATATCTCAGTTGATCTTATGGAGTTAGAGATGATGGATTTTGATGTCATTCTCGGCATGGTTTGTCTACACTCATGCTATGCCTCAGTTGACTATAGAAATAGAATAGTTCATTTTCAGTTCCAAATGAACCAATCCTTGAATAGAGGGGTAGTACTACAACTCTTAGGGGTCAGTTGATCTTGTACCTTAGAGACAGAAAGATGATATCGAAGGGGTGTATTTACCATCTTGTGCGAGTCAAAGACTCTAACTCAAAAACTTTAACCCTTGAGTCAGTTTCAGTAGTCAAGGAATTTCCAGATGTGTTCCCTGAAGATCTTTCGGAGTTCCTCCCGAAAGAGAAATCAACTTCGGAATAGACCTTCTCCCAAATAATCAGCTCATATTTATTCTGCCATATAGAATGGCTCCAGCTAAACTTTAGGAGTTAAAAGAACAGTTAAAGGATCTTCTATATAAGGGATTCAGGCGCACCTGTTCTATTCATGCGTAAGAAAGACGGTTCTCTCAGAATGTGCATTGACTACTGTTAGTTGAACAAAGTCACAGTCTAGAACAAATATCCACTTCCTAGAATCAATGATTTGTTTGACCAACTTCAGGTGTCATCTACTTTTGAAAGATAAACCTCAGATCAGGCTATCATCAGCTTAGTGTCAGGGAATGTGACATTCCAAAAATAGTTTTCTGAACTCGATATGGTCACTTTGAATTTCTAGTAATGTCCTTTGGTATCACGAATGCCCCAGCAACCTTCAAGAACATGATGAATCTAGTTTTCAAGCAATACTTGGACATGTTCGTCATAGTCTTTATTGATGACATTCTTGTTTATTCCTGTAGCGAAACTGATCATGCAGACCATCTCAGAATAGTGTTGCAAACTCTTAGAGCTCACCAGTTATTCACTAAATTTAGTAAGTGTGAATTTTGGATAAGATCAATAACTTTTCTTGGCCATATTATTTCTGGTGATGGCATGAGAGTTGATCCTCAAAAGATTGAGGCGGTGAGTGACTAGCCTAGACCCATTTTTCCATCATATATCAGGAGTTTCTTGGGTTTAGTTGGCTATTACCGTCGATTTGTTGAAGGGTTTTGTAGTGCCTTAAAATCTATCCTAAGATGTCACACGGTGCTTAGAACCACAAGTGATCCCAAACTAACCCTTCTACTAGCATAACTCATAATAAAATGAATAATATATATAACATGACTAATTTTACTATGCGGAAACATAAAATGATGAAATATGTTAAATTACAATACTGATAAAGATTTACAATCGGATAAATCTGAAAAATGAAAACTGAATTTACATGACTGACTCTAACTGACATCTGTGAAGCCTCTACTATACTGACTATAGATAGCTAGGATGCGACCCCAACTATCACTAATCAATACATATGATTAAGAAAGTAAAGAACATAAATAAATCTAACTGAAATCCCCAAAGTAGGAGGACTCATCATCTTACTGGCTGGAATCTGACACTCTCTGAGTCTGAATGTGCATACTAAAAATTGTACCTACATTATGAGACAAAGTTGCACATAGAAATATATATGGATCAGTACTTTGAGGATGTACTGAGTATATGGGGGTGAATGCATAAGTAAAACGTAATATGATCACAATTTATAAAGTCATGCATGCTAAATGTAAGTGACTCATATAAGTTGGAATATCTGAAAACTGAAATATGAAATAATAAGAAGCAAATCATGCTTTATAAATATAGTGAGTCATAACATTTAGCTCTAAAAGATGCGCTAGTATTCTGTTTGTAAATCACATTGTCAGAGTGTAAAAGGATTTACTCTTAAATCTGAAAACTGAAGATTATAGCTAATATCTTTCTGTAAAGCATAATTTACGTATACTTTGTGAGCCTTTACACTTAGTTTTCTAAATCATTTGTTTACTAATAGAGAAATACACTAAAACAACTTCCTATAAGGTTATCTTTAAGGCTTTAGGGAATTATCTTTTAAAAACTGTACTGCAAGGAAAATACTTTATCTTTTATCTGAAGGGAAAATACTTTTAAAAGGTTTTATTTACTATTAGGACTTAGAGTCTTTTGGAGCCTTGGAAATCCTTTTTTTTTTTTAACTTTGGGACTTAGGAACTTGGACTTGGGAGTTTCTTCTAACCGACATAAACCATGTTAGCTGACATGGCGTCCAACGTCTTGTTGACATTGGGGAGAGCTATTCTACCCTTGCCATCGGAATAGAACCTTAACTTAAGTGATCTGTATCTTAGTCCACTATGGGCAAATTCAAAAACCTACGGTGGCACGTAGTTCTGGGGGATGAGACCTTGGAATCATACCCAACTCGGTGCTAAATACTACACTCATACTTGGGCTCAGAACTTTAGGAAATCCACCTTAAAATAGTACAAGGGTTTATAATGAAAACCAATTATGCTTCTTTTTTTATTTAAATCACAAAGTGTATGAATAGTGTGGATTCCTATGTTATCTTAGGATCAAAACATCAAATTTATTTAAATCTTGGGAAGTAATTTCCTAGAGGAAAACTTAAGGTCATAGCCTTCTTGAAAATCTCAAACTCATTCTTGATATGGATGTAACAATCAAACAACTTTCAAGAATATGATATTAAAATCTCAATACTTGATCTTTGGGCTCAAAAATTCATGCTTTAAACTCATTACAATTCACAAAAACACTTTATGCTCAACATCATTCTTGATATATTTGAACAATATCAATCCATAAAAAGGGAAGTGAAATTCATGATATAAATTCTCAATTCAAAGCATAAATAGGTGGGATAAACATGCAAATTCAAGGTTTAAATCACTTATAATCCCATAACCTTAAAACAAGATGATTTGGGTGTAAACCCCAACATGAAAATCATGAAATCTTTAGTAAAATTCAAGTCTTTGGGTACAAGAACAAAAGAATTGTTCTTGTTCAAACCCCACATACCTTAATTGACAATCTTAGATTAGAAAGCTTGAATCTTAGATTCTTATGATGCTTTTGAAGATGAGTTCTGTGAGTTATTGTGTTGGGAAACCTTAATCTTGAGTTATCTTGGAGAATTAATGGAGGAATCTTGGATTTATTGGAGGGAAAGTATGAGCCTTAGGGTTTCCCATTTGAGATGACAAGATGAATAACGAGGTATCTTTGCTTCTTTGGGGGTGAAATTACGTATTTTTGATGGATTTGGGTGAGGGAAATTGACTAAAGTGACCCTAGTACCTTTTGGAATATAATTAGCAGGTAAAATAGCTTTGGATCCATGTATGCTTTTCGTGTCGAGGTGAAGTCGACGCGACTCATCAAGATCGCATCGGCTTATTGCCTTACATGGAAAATGCCATAACTGTTTACTCGGTTATCGGATATTTGCGAAATTGCTTTCGTTGGAAAGCTAATTTAATTATCTACAATTTGGTGGATCTTGAGATGAAAAATTACACATATATAAAAAGTTATACATGTTTAAAGTAGACCCTTGTAGAATCAAACAACAAATGATGGACGAATCAAATGATCTTAGCTTAACTTTGTTCTAAGTCATTGCTATGAATATTTTTCACCTCTAAACCACTTCATAGACTATGATAATGATCATGAAACTTATATTCACATGAAAATCATTTGGTTTAGAGCTTAGACATGCAGGAATGACGGTTAGAATTCTAACACAAAATTATGGGGTATTACTTTATATCCCCCTTGGAAACATTCATCCTCAAATATGGATAATTAAGCTGAAAATACTGAGGAATCTGAGGCTATATTCCATCATGCACAACTAAAATAAACTGAATCACTGAATCTTGAACATAATGAGATACTGAACTGATATGTGAGTGCATGAATTCTCATGAAAATAGCTGTATGGCTAAGATAGAAACAAGAGTGTCAACTTATGAGTAACCATTACTTTACACTTGATCTGATCTCATGAGAAAAAAATGAGAGGTTTATAACATGAATACTCGGGGTATTACAATATCACCCTCTTGGGATCGGTCATCCCTAAATGATACTGATTCGGTTGAAATACTAGGAAGAGATTGAGATGATACACAGGATACTAACGAACTGAATCATGGATTTAATATCTGAAACTGAAACTGATGCATGATGTGTGTGCTGAACTGAATTCATAATTTACATGGATGCAAACCCATTACCGCTTAGAATGGACATACTCAGGAAATTTCAGGTAGTAAGACTAGACTAAATCGTAAAATGGAAAACTATATAAATTTGTCTGTCTGACTGTTAAACTGGACTGCTGGCTACACAGACTGATTCATACTGAATGCTCACACCCAAATAGGGTATTTCTTCAACACTCTTTAGGAAGTTCTAACAATATTAGGTAGCAAAGAATTTTGGGCATGATCTAAACAAGACATCCTACTAGAAAATCACAATATTGATACAACTCTATAGCTTGGAACATAGACATATACATTATAAGCTAGGTTAGAATTTCTAGGCCTTAGGCAATGCAACTTCTTATTTTCAAGCTTAGAAACTCTTCTCGAATACACCCTCAACTATACTATTCCCCTTAAAAACCATACACACATGATTCAACTTCTAATTCTCACATGGGTATTGATAAACCTAACTACTAAGGTCTAAACTAAACTAAGTCCTCTCACCAAGGTCAAGCATAACTCAAAATCACGAGGTACTACACATAACACAATAACTGAACTGGAGTACCAACACGATATGCGACGCATCGCGTTGCTCCCTACCAACGCGATATATGATGTGTCATGACCATATCATGTTACCTCACTATTTTTACCATCAAAACTCACCTGAAAAATCAGAAAATTACACGAGATATGCTATTGACAACTCCGATCATGAATTCACTTAAGGATATACATTCTAAGGTCAAGAAAGTTTGAAACTAATGCGTACCACATTCATCCACTTATACACCAACATGACATTCAAGCCTATGTCTATAACCTCATATGGACGTCTAAACAACCATTCATAATGGTATACTCTTTGTATTCTCTAAACCTCTATCACAACAACTCCCACGCACTACCCCAAGAACATACACACACAATTTTCAACTAACCATAACATATATCAAAGACTTGGCCTCACTATTACTTCACACTCATGGACTTATATAAAAAATCATACAATGATTTTTTTATAAACAAGAAACACTTACTCATCATCGCTATCATTACATAAGGGGAAGTCACTAAATGGTTAGATCATGAGACCTTTAAGCATGGAAGGATACTATATGAAACTTGACACTTAACTGAGGCCTGAGGATAGAGAATCAACATTATAGATTCATCAAAGTGATCTGAATTGAGGGAATACATGGCTATAAGATGAATCTCTCCAATCATTAGGAGCATAGCAGGAGTTATGAGAACTGATCATACTATAGAGCATGAGTACCTGAGTCATTATCTGTATGATCTTAGTTTAGAATCCATGATGTCATGGAACATAATCTGTATTTTTGAGTGAAATGGAACTACTTATGCAAGGAACTGGAAGTATACATGATTTTTCTATAAGGGGCAATAATATAAATTGTTGTAATAGAACCGACATATAAGGCATGAGTAGATAAAGGTATTGGGATAACTGAAAATACTGAAATAGGAATGGGTTGAGCCTCACCCTTACTACTAAAATCTGAGAGCCTAAGTTTGTTGCTCATTCTATCATCTCCTCCTTAGCTTTAAGCAATCACTCTAAGTCTGTGAACTACTAAATAAACTCTAATCTAAAATACAATCACTTTCCTCTAGAGTCTAGAATATAATCAATACACATAAAAGTAAACTTACCCAGAAGGACTATATCTTCACGTGTAACACCCAATGCTAATACCTCCTTTTAATATTCAACTCTTACATTTCTATGGCCCTAAAAGTCATCATATAACAACTTAAACACTCACCTAACATGGATATCTCCAAACCCTTGTTGAACCATACTAACTTCCTCCATAGTCTACCAATATTACATCTCTAAACTTACACCAACATACCTAACATCATCAAACAATAACTCATTAGTTAACTGGGAAGAACATCATATACCACATAGCCTTATTCATACTTATCAATTCAAGGGTACTACTCAACACTTAATAAATTTTGAAAATAATAAAAAAGCTTATCACCTTGGGCACACCTCTACATCATACCTGCAACATCATATTAAATTGAGAATAAATAAACTTAATCTCTTGCTTACGATGTTCAAGCATACTAGATCACTTCTATATAGCTAGCCACACTAACCAAGAAATCATTACATCTACCTTGATGACCATCTACTATTCAAACTTAGTGTTTAGTGCTATGCATGATTACCAAACCAACCTCACATACTAATCTCACTTGGAATCTATAGAACAAAACATCAAGAAACATTAATCTACTAGGATTTCATAACAACAATAATCGATCATAATCATATGGCCTATCTTATACACAATCCATTAACATATCTTCATTCTGCACACCATTACTATTTACCCATCTATATACCTAAACTTTTTTCATAGTCCTATAAGTTTAAACTAAACTCTTCTGTAGCCTCAAGGAAAGCCTAACTCAATAATCCTAAACCACCAAATATTTCATTAATAATATATACCTTTCTAACATAATAATTACCACCAATAACTCCTTTTATACCTTAAGAAAATAGTAATTCACCTTAACTAATAAATCCTTATCTACCTTGTACTAAACTAACACACCAGGACATATCGCCATAACACAAAATCTATAGCATGCATAAGTTTATCTCTATACTTTCTATCAATCGTCCTTCCCATTTTCTTGTCACTACACTTCTATACCTATACTTCCAACTATAAGAAAGTCCTACTCCTATGAATCATAACTTTCTAGGTTGTAATATCCCTCAATGCAAACTCTAGGTTTATACTATCTCTTCTTATGAGCTCTATCTATATTGAAGGAATAATAAGGAATCTGAATGCATATTTTATTCTGTCTCACTAAACAACTCATAAGGATAAGGACATAACTTTCAAATTAAAGGACTTATCATGCTAGGGAGATCCTCTCAAGCCTCTTTTATGAGACTTCTGAAACTTCTTCTAGCAAATTTGAGAGCATTATCTGGGGAGGAACTAGAACTTGATAGTTATGTTATCTCAAGAATAATACATAGATAAGGAATTTTGGGGTAACACACGAATAGACAGGGGATTCTCAGAAAACAACTTTACTGCATGATCTTGAGTTGGAAAGGAAGAAAATTTTTCTTAAATGCCCCCTAGCCTCTTGAAGAAAAGTACGGATGAATCCGTACCATTCTACAAGACTCTACTAGACATGGATTTATAGATACCCTAGTACACTTGAGCTCTGTGCTCTGATACCAAATTTGAAACTCCCCAAAAATCTATCCCAAGACGTCACACGGTGCTTAGGACCATAAGTGATCCCAAGCTAACTCTTCTACTAGCATAACTCATAAGCAACTTAATAATATATATAACATGACTATGTTTACTGTGCGGAAACTTAAAATCATGAAATCTATTAAATTAGAATAATGATAAAGCTTTACAATTTGATAAATCTCAAGGATGAAAACTAAATTATCATGACTGACTCTAACTGACATCTATGAAGCCTATACTATACTAACTATAGATAGCTAGGAAACGACCCCAAATATCACTAATCAATACATATGATTAAGAAAGTAAAGAACATAAATAAATCTAATGAAGTCCCCAAAGTAGGAGGACTTATCATCTTGTTGACTGGAATCTACAGTTGTCTGAGTTGGAATGTGCATACTAAAACTTGTACCTACATTATGAGACAATATAACACATAGACATATATGTGGATCAACACTTTGAGGATGTACTGAGTATATGAGGTTGAATGCATAAGTAAAACATAATATCATCACAATTTATAAAGTCATGCATGCTAAATGTAAGTCACTCACATAAGCTGGAATAACTGAAAACTAAAATCTAAAATAATAAGAAGCAAATCATGCTTTATAAATCTAGTGAGTCATAACATTTATTTCTAAAAGTTGTGCTAGTATTCTTTCTATAAATCATACTGTCTAAGTGTAAAAGGACTCATTCTTAAATTTGAAAACTGAAGACTGTAGCTAATATCTTTCTGTAAAGCATAATCTAAGTAAACTTTGTGAGCCTTTACACTTAGTTTTTTAAAAGCTTTTTTTTACTAATAGAGAAATACTCTAAAGCAACTTCCAGTAAGGTTATCTTTATTGTTTAGGGAATTCTCTTTTAAAAATTGTACTGCAAGGAAAATACTTTATCTTTTATATTAAGTGAAAATACTTTTAAAAGCTTTTCTTTACTATTAGGACTTAGAGACTTTGGGAGCTTTGGAAATCTTTTTTTTTTTGAAACTTTGGGACTTAGGAACTTCGACTTGGGAGTTTCTTATAACCGATATAAATTATGTGAGATGAAATGGAGTCCAACATCTTGCCCACGTTGGGGAGAGATGTTCTACCCTTGCCATCGGAATAGAACCTTAACTTAAGTGATCACTATCTTAGCCCACTATGGGCAAATTCAGAAATCTATGGTGGCACATAGTTCTAGGGAATGAGACCTTGGAATCATACCCAACTCGGTGGTAAATACTACTCCCATACTTAAGCTCAGAACTTTAGGAAATCCACCTTAAAATAGCACAGGGGTTTATAATGAAAACCAATTATGCTACTTTTATTCTTTAAATCACTAAGTGTATGAATAGTGAAGATTCCTATCTTAACATAGGATCAAGACAAAAACTTTCTTTAAATCATAGGAAGTAATTTTCTATAGGAAAACGTAAGGTCATAGCCTTCTTGAAAAACTCAAACTGATTCTTGATATGGATGTAACAATCAAACAACTTTCAAGAACATGATATTAAAATATCAATACCTGATCTTTGGGCTCAAAAATTCATGCTTTAAACTCATGACAATTCACAACCACAATTTATGCTCAACATCATTCTTGATATATTTCAACAATATCAATCCATAAAAAGAGAAGTGCAATTTATGATATAAATTCTCAATTCAAATCATAAATAGGTGGGATAAACATACAAATTCAAGGTTTAAATCACATATAATATTATAAACTTAAAAAAAGATGATTTGGGTTTAAACCCCAATATGCAAATTATGAAATCTTTTATAAAATTCAAGCCTTTAGGCACAAAAATGAAAATATTATTCTTTTTCAAACCTCACATACCTTAATTGACGATATTAGATAAGAATGCTTGAATCTTCATTTCTTATGATGCTTTGCAAGATGAGTTCTGTGAGTTTTTGTATTGAGAAATCATAATCTTGAGTTATCTTGAAGAATTAATGGAGCAATCTTAGGTTTCTTGGAGATAAATTATGATCCTTAGGGTTTTTCTATTTGAGATGAAAAGATGAATAATGAGGTATCTTTGTTTCTTTAGGGGGTGAAATTATGTGTTTTGGACAGATTTGGGTGAGGGGAATTGACTAAAGTGACCCTAGGCCCTTTCGAAATTAAATTAGCATGTAAAATAGCTTTGGATACATGTAAGTTTTTCATGTTCAGGAGAAGTCAACGCGACGTGCCAAGATCACGTTGGCTTACTGCCTCACACGAAAAATGCCATAACCTTTTACTCGGTTATCGAATTATTGAAAAATTGATATCATTGGAAAAATAATTAAATTATATACAATTTGGTGGGTATTGATATGAAAAGATCTATGTATATAAAAAGTTATTCATATTTAAAGTAGACCCTTATTGAATCAAACACCAAATATTAGATGAATCAAATGATCTTAGCTCTACTTTGTTCTAAGTCCTTGCTATGAAAATTTTAACCTCTAAACAACTTCATAGACTATGATAATGATTCTAAAACTTAAATTGACATGGAAATTATTTGGATTAGAGCTTAGACGTGCAGGAACGATGGTTAGAATTCTAGCACAAAAATACGGGGTATTACAGATTTTCTTCTATTGCATCCCCCATGTCCATATTCACTTAGAAGAAAGTTATGCTTTAGTGTTCAAATTTATGTGAGATGAATTTTTTGGAGTTGAAGACTCGACTCACCTCAGCCTCAGTCTTGACTCTACCAGATTGTTCAGATGATTTTGTTATGTACTGTGATGCATCCAGGGTAGGTTTAGATTGTGTCCTCATGCAGAGAGGTATGGTCATAGCTATGCCTTTATATAACTTAAACCTATGAGAAAAATTACCCTACTCATGATCTTGAGTTAGCAACTATAGTATTTGTATTAAAAATTTTGAGGCATTACTTGTATGGGGTGCATATGGATGTGTTCCTAGATCACAAAAGCCTTTAGTATGTGTTCTCTCAAAAAGATTTGAATTTTCTTTAGAGAAGGTCGTTAGAATTATTAAAGGATCATGACATGAGTGTTTTGTATCATCCGGGCAAGGGCAATGTAGTGGCTGATGCTCTCAGTAGATTATCCATCGGTAGTGTAGCTCATGTTGAGGATGGTAAGAAGCAGTTAGCTCAAGAAGTCCATCAACTTGCCCGACTAGGTGTCCGGTTAGTTGACTCAGTAGAGATTAGTGTGTGGGTACAGAGTAGCTCAGAATCATCTCTAGTTTTTTAGGGAAAGAATAGCAGGATAGAGATCCCAGTCTAGTTAAGTTGAAAGAATCAGTCAGAGATCAGAAAGTGAAGGTTTTCTCCCAGGAGGAGATAGTATGTTGCATTGTCAAGATAGATTGTGTATGTATGGTGTAGATGACTCGAGGCAATTTATTCTCGCGAAAGCACATGGTGAGAATTACTATAATAATCCAGGGGCCACTAAGATGTACCATGATTTATGAGAGATCTATTAGTGGATTTGGATAAAGAGGGATATTGTAGAGTTTGTGGCTAAGTGCTCTACATATCAGCAAGTTAATATTGGGCACCAAAAACCTAGTAGGTCCATGCAGGAGTTCAGTAGTCCTACTTGGAAGTGGGAGGAAGTGAACATGAATTCTGTGACAAGTTTTCCTCATACCCATCATTAGAATGATTCTATTAGGGTTATCATAGTTAGGATGACCAAACCAGCTCATTTCTTACCAGTACATACCTCTTATTTAACCGAGGACTATACCAAACTCTATTTCAGAGAATTGGTTAGGTTGCATGATGTTCCCTTATCTATCATCTCAGACAGAGGTACCCATTTTACCTCTCATTTCTAGAAACCATTCCAAAAGGGTCTTGGTACCTAAGTCCATCTCAGTATATCCTTCCATACATAGAAATACGGTCAAGTAGAAAGGACCATTCAAACTCTTGAGGATATGCTGAGAGCAGGCACAGTTGATTTTAAAGGTAGTTGGTATAACTATTTTCCTTTGATTAAGTTCGAATATAATAATAGCTATCATTCCAGTATCCATATGGCTCTATTTGAGGCTCTCTATGGTAGGAGATGTAGATCTCATATTCGTTTGCTTAAAGTAGGTGAGGCCATAGTAGTATGTCCTCACTTGGTGTTTGATGTGTTAGAGAAGGTTCGGTTGATCAGAGAAAGGCTTAGGGCAGCCCAGAACCGACAGAAATCATATGCACATATGAGGAAAAAGGACCTTCAGTTTGAGGTCAGTGATCTTGTGTACTTGAAAATCTCTCCCATGAAAGGAGTAAAGAGATTCGGCAAGAAAAGGAAACTAAGTCCCTGATATGTTGGTCCCTTCAGAATTCCCAATCATTCCAGAAAGGTAGTTTATGAGCTTGAGTTGCCTTCAGATTTAGCCTCAGTACACCCAGTGTTCCATGTCTCATTGTTGAACAAATGTATTGGTTATCCAGCTATAGTGGTTCCCTTAGAAAGTGTAGATATTCAGAACAGTCTTTCCTTTGAGGAAGTTTCAGTCGAAATTCTTGATCATCAAGTTCGTGACTAAGGAACAAAGATGTTCCACTAATAAAAGTTCTTTGTAGAAATCAATTTTTTGAGGGATCCACTTGGGAAGCAGAGGCAGATATGCGGTCCAAGTACCCCCATTCTTTCTCCGTGAATCCAGATTCAATAAAAGGTACTAATCTTCTTATGATTTCACTCTATCATTCTGAGTTTCAGTTGCACATCATGTTAATGACAATCATGCATTTACAAATAAGTTCAGTCATGCATTCCATGCATCAGATATGCATGTTCATTGTATAAGCTCAGCCCAGCAGCTTTCCTCAGCATAACTAGTTTCATTCGAGGATGAATTTTCCCAAGGGGGATATATTGTAACACCCCATATTTCCTAGCATAATATAAGTCCTAGATCATAAGAATTCATAAACGAAATTTCTTAAACTCTCATTATTTTTCTGTTTAGAGCCTTCTACTTTTTAGGAAATTCAATTAGCTTTCCAACGATATAAAAATTTTTAAAATCCGATAACCAAGTAAGAAGTTAGGGAAATTTTAAGTTTCAATCATTAAACATCGTCATTTCAACCCTTAGCGCATCGCGGAGACAGTCCAAATGGAGATTGTCAATTTCTAGTGTGACTCCGCGACATTGGTGCATCGTGGAGTAGGCCAATTTCTAGTGGGCCTCTACGATGGTGGTGCGTAGCGGAGGTGGAAAAATTGGCACTTCAAATGATTAACATAATATCTCCGCGCCGTGGTGTTTGTCCAGGTCCTAATTGTCCCTTTTCCAATGGCTTGGCGTGATAGTAGCACGTTGCGCCAAGGCCAAAAATTGGGATCTTCAGTTTTTAGCTTCAATTTTTAAATTTGTTTTGGGGTATTTGGGTCTTTTTCCACGGCCCTAAATTACCTAAAACATGAAATTTAACCCCTAAACACCCGAAGTAGTCATTATTATTTCAATTTCTCACACAGGCAAACATCCCCTTTTCAAGAACAAGAAACCCTAGCTCTCAAATTCAAGGCCAATCCTCAAGAACTCTCCTAGAACTTCAAGAAATTCACTATCCCATGTATGTTAGATGTTCATCTATTGATTCCTTTCATCCATGGAGCCTAAGTAACCCATTTTACTCACCAAGTTATAATATTTTCAAGTTATTATGTTTTAAATTGTGATTTCAGCCATGAATCTCCATTCACTATTGATTTTATACCATGATACCATGAAATACCATTACTATTCAATTCTCCATGTTTTTATATTATTATTTATTGAATTAAACCATGATTTAGATCTATTATGTTGAATTCACACTATTTTTATAAGTTCCATAGCATTCCTATGATTGTCTTAAACTATGAAGTACAAGTGTTTCATAAAATTCCTACGAGAGTGATTGGTATAATAGAACGCCTTAATGTGATGTCTTCCAAGTTTTAGTGTTATTTTACCATTGTTGTTTTGAGTCCTGGGGTATTAAATACACGAAATCCATAACTGTTTACTTCATCTTGTCTCAGTACATTACAGAACAGTCTTCAGAACATACTATAAGCATTATCAGAATAGTCCGCTATCAGTCAGTTAAACTCCGAACAGTCTTGCATTTCAGTGTCTTTCAGTTGATAGTAGGATTTACAACCGAGCGAGTGTAAGGGTGTATGCTTCCCCATCAAATAGGCAGAGTCTTTAGTAGAAATCCTTATACTCCAGAACTATGTAGCCAACGTAGGGTATGAGAAATCACCTGTCAGATTAGGCTTAACTATCGCGCAGGGGTCACCCGTCAGTTCAGACTTGACACCCTTAGTTATTTGGACATTATATCTGTTTAGTGGATCCACAAAGCCTAAGTTAGTACCCGTGGCATGGTATTAACATCCTTCCAACTAGGGTTACAAGTTGGACTGGACCTCGATTAGCTCAAAGTGGGGAATGTCGGTTAGATGATACCTCCCAAAGTCTCAGATATAGTCTTAGTTACAAATCCAGATAAGTTACAAAATCTTAGGGTTATTTGACCAAAGCATAAAAATACTAGTATTTTGTCAGTATTATAGTTTACAGATTTTACTCAGTCAATGTTATATGCTTTGTTATGCATCCCCAATGTCTATAGATTTTCACATATCTTGAGAATTTACAACTGTCATGTATATTCATTATTTATAGATTCTCCATATTTGCAGTATCTACAGATTCCATGTTCTCTACTCAGTACTCCATGTTTTACATGAATATATTATTAATTATTAGTTCTGTTCATGAAACCACACATATCAGCCTACCTTATTTATCATACCAGTACATTCAATGTATTGATAGCATACCTTTAATTATAGCTATGATGTATTATAACATAGGTGTTGATGCTTAGTTCTCGGACCGTACTTAGACTTCACTTCTAAGGCTATCAGCAGTACAGTAGCATTGGTGAGTCCTCATCATTCGAGGACAGATTATCTTACTTCATATCTCTATTTTAATAGTTAGTAGAGTTAGTTGGGGGCCTTTCCCATCAACTCATAATTAGTTAGTCAGTTTTTACAGGCCTTTCAGACATTAAAGTCAGTTATTCAATATTCGAATTTTCAGTTGACAAGTCAGTTTATCTGTATTTGATCAGATTTAGTTAGTTTTTCTATAGATTCATATTTCAGTATTGAATTAGTGATAAACCTTTTGGCAATATTAGAGATTTTCTGGAATTATGATATTATTATTCAGTTCTCACCATAGATACCAGATCATGGGTTAGCTTGTGGTCCCTCGGGACTGTAAGCATTGTATGACAACTAAGGGGTAGTCCCAGGTCGTTAAAATAACCATAATTCCGTTTGTTTATTTCCACATTTCTCTTATATTATTGTGAATATTATGCCTGATTACAAGATATAGAAGAGTATCTGGGCCCTAAATGGTTCGCGATGCTTGTCACGGCCAGGGCTTCAGTTCGGGTCGTGACAAACTTGCACTACTAGAAATTAGCCCTATGGCAACGGTTCAAAAACTGTTGCGATAGATAAAAAATCTGTTTCCATAGATCTATTGCAACGGTTAGGCAGGCGTTGCGTATGTGAGCGTTGGGATAGGTCTATCGCAATAGTTATTGCAACGGTTACGACAACTGTTACTATAGATACACCTATTGCAATGGTTTTTCTAGACTCTTATTGCGACACTTTGTATCATCTATTTTAATGGTTAAGAACCGTTCCAATAGACTATATTGCAAAGATGAGAAAGCGTTGCAATAAGCCTATTGCAACGGTTTTCGAATATCTATCACAACAGTTATTGGTCTTTTACAATGATTTTTAACTTCCTATTGCAACTCTTTTTGACACCTATTGCTATGATTTTATAGGTCTTTTGCAACATTTTTTTGTTACCTATTGTAACAATTATAATTAGATATTGCAATGATTTTTGTCACCTATTCCAACTACTTCAAATACCAATTGAAATATACATATAGACATCACACCAAAATCTTTCATTAATAATCAAATATCATTTCATTGAATAAAAAATGTTCTTCAGTAAAATTAACTATAATAACATCATTGTGTTATGTCTGGATATTTACAAATAATTTGCTGCATTCCAGACTATCCACTGCATGAAGGATCTAATTATGCAAATAACTAAGTAGACATCAACACATGCCTTCACATATAGGCATGACCAACAGTGTATTAGCAATAGATACAGTACCCTTCCAAGAGCAACTTACAAAGAAGAAAAAGAACATTAATTATTTCAATGAATCCTATTATTGTTTATAATTTCAGAATGAGTAAGGATACGTACCCTTACCGCTTGTTCAAAATTTTAGCATTTTCCACAGGTTATCTTAGCTGTGATATTGGAAAATAAACATTTGAGTAAGAAACCTATGATATTGGCTGATAAACAACAAAGGTTGGTATAGCTTAGTTATAAATCAAGTAGCAAAAAATTGTGAGTGTATACAAATATTAAAAGTGAGTAAATTTGTACTGCAAGAGCAAGTGTCGGTGCTGCAATTTCTGGTATCGGAGCTGACATATCTGCTAAACCTGTAGGACAACTTTCATCCAGTGACTTGTAGTTTTCGAACACAGTGTCCAAGAGACCTTCAATCTGAATTTCACAAACCAAGAGCAAACTTTTCTGAAACAAGAAAAAACAATAAGCTTGCAATAACTTCAGCTCAGGTACCTGACGGCTAGCTTTCAAAGATAAACCGGTATAAAAATAGTGAAAGGTAATGGATTAGATGGACCACTTTCATCACAATAGTTCCATATACATTTCTCTTCAGTTTCAGAAAATGTATAAACCTCTAGCGTTTCTGAAAACAGTTAAGAAGAGTAAGGTTGCTTGAGTGTACTAACTAAGATACCATCTATCTTATGATAATTCACAACTTAGGGAGGGATACTTAAGAAATCATATTTAAGGCTCCATGAGTGCTTCTAATCTTGAGGAACCAAGTTTCAATCTTTGATGAGATTTTCTGTAAATAAATGGTCACATGCGATATGAAAAAAGATAATTATGCTGACATGCTTCAATTGGAGAAATAAAGCAAAAAAAGTCGAACTTGCTCTCTATGTTTGATTAGAGTGATTAAAAGTGAGACTGGTATTGCAGCCTCTATCCTCATTAAATATTATTGTTTTGGTTGTCTATAAGGTTTAAAAAAGTAAATTCTCTTTTTAACACATTTGTTTTACATAGTGACCCATCCATAAGAAAGAAGAAAGTTCAACTAAGTTACAATACTTGAATTGATTAAACATACGCTTGAAGAAGGACGTGGACATTAAAATATCATGCTAAGATTGAAAATGCAGAAAGTATTATGTTACTTTGGACCTTTTCTAAAATGGTTCAATTTCCCATAAGAAGGAAGAGTTCACTCTTTTCTGGATAGAGCAAAATGGAAAGGAGGTCAAAATAGAATGGCAGAATGGAGTATAACATGTTTGAAATAAAACGGATGCTACAATGAATTTCAGAAATTGTTAGAAATCTGGAAATTATCAGACATTAGATTAGCATTTCTGTGGAATTTGATTTTGTGAAACAACTTCCCATATCTAAATCTCCAGCATAATATCAAGATTGAAGGTATGTGTGTTTAGAATTTGATACCTCTTGTCTTGTCATACTTCTGTCACTCCTTGCCTTCAAACTGGCACAAGCAACTCATGAATGAGCTCCAAACAATCTTTTGTTGGAGTTGCGATGTCTATGACATATGAAAGGTACTACTTGTTGAACTCTGATTATAATTTTTTTTTGGAGTTTCGACATCCATGACATTCAAGAAAATATAGCAGTCGATATCTGGTGTTGTATCACATGCTAAGTACCTCAATCTAGTATATAGGTAGTTGTTACCCCATAGTACTCAGAAAATTGAATGAGTAACTAGTCCCAAGGTTCCTTAGACATTAAACGTCGTGAACAGAATTATTGAGCACACATAGAAGCCTCCAGTAGTAGATCATATGCAATAGTCTCTACAATTGGCCCACTCTGACATAAATGGGAACCAAACACGTATCACGAGTTATTATTAATTTGAAACTTATAAAATCAGTCATGACACCACACATAAACATATTTTGAGCACTAAATTCTTAAAACTAACAACCATTTAATAATATTAAACTGCAAGAGGACCTAAGGTGTAGACACCTCAAGTAAATGGCTTCAATTCAAAAGGGCATAAGGTTAAGTGTCTCCACTGAAATATCATTTTAGCATCTCAAATGTCAATTGTAGAACAATATGACTAAATCTCAAATGTCAATTGTAGTATCTCAAATGTCAATTTTTCTGTAGCAATTAAAAAACTGATGTAAGAAGGCGATAATGATAAAACTTTAAAAACTGAATAAATTAGTTAAAATATAATGACATATTGGAGGATTAGACATACACTATTGTCAGCCACAGCTGAAACTGGTATTGAAGTTCGACCCATTGTACTTTTCTTCATACCTTGTACTTCAAGTAAAAGAGCATCACCTTGGTTCTCTGGAAAACTGAATTCAGAAACATGTGTTATCTTGTCTAGAGAAATTAACATTTCAACATCAAGGGTTTGATCCACGAGCTGTACTATGCATAGGACATAACTATGCATAGTATACAAGAATTGGGACATGGAATCACAAAAAATTATAACCATCTTATTTTTAACTGAAAAAGTGACCATATAAATAAATCAAAGAAAGGAAATTCCTTAAACCTCCTATATAAAGCTTATTCTAATCTTGAGAACACAACTTGATGTCTTCACTTCTTAACAATATTCAGGACTCAGAGCAAGTGCAAGCAAAGATTATTTAACTGGATTCTGTAGAGCAACTTTGGACAGTAAAAGAATAAAAATAAAACCTTACTAGTCATGGTGATCACCACTTCCCGGCACCAGCGTAATAGCAGAATTTGGTTCGAATTTACTATCTTCAGGAGAACTAAGCATCTCAGGGATACTTCAGAGAATGTAGTGGAAAAAAAATTATCTCACTGATGCATGAGGATCCAAAAAGAACTCTACATGTTTTTGTTTGATTTGATACGTCCAACGATCCACTTATTTTCAGGGAGCTCACATGAAATCTTAACACACATAATAACCTAAATAGACCATCAATGTTTTATTAGGAAACAAATCAACTACGTCTTGATCTCGAACTAGCTGGGATCGATTGTATGAATCTATGGGAACCATTACACTTGATTCAGATCAGTTCATTCTAATACTTAATATTTTGTCTTCTATGATAAATTAGGAGTTCTTCGAATCTAGAGTGTATCCAAGTCTCACACTTAAATTGTTATACAAATCCACAAACATACTAAATGCCTCTTTATACACACATTCTATTGTAGATAATTACTGCTAGTTGGTAGTTAGTACTTTCTACTTTCTCTGTATTCTATTATTAACCAAGCCTATATTATTAACCAAGATTTTCAGAGGATCCAAGGAACTTCCAAGAATTATTTCATTTACAAGCCTAAAAAAGTACAAAGGGATCACCTAATCAATAGATAGTACTAAAAACATAAACAACAACAACATTCCCGGTGTAATCAATAAATCCCATAAGCGGGGTCCGGCAAAAGTAGGACATATGCATACCTTACCCCTTCCAAAAATACTGAAAAGTGCATAAACAAGCATAAAAATCCTAGAAATAGGGAATGCAAGATCCTAGAACATCAAAACCAAATAATTCTATAGCAAAATAAAATTATTTCTACACATAATAATTCAAAGAATAATTCCATAAAGAGCATATATACTAGAGATTTACAAAAATAAAAGATTCAAATATTAAATTTTTATCCAAAAATGTTCATGTTCCCAATAGATCAATTTCAAAATACCTAGAAAATATTCTTGGATGTGGAGATTTTGAAGCAATAGGAACAACTTGAATATCCCAATCATTTTCCATAGTTGAATGATAAACTTGACATCTCAAATGTCTCACGTGTTGCTGTACCAATCAACCACAACCTATTTTTATTTCCATTTTATTCTCGAAATCACGCTACTAACTTCCCCATTTCAATCAATGATGATTTTCCAATCTCGAAGATAATTGGGGGTTGTTGTTGCTGCTCAACTAGCCATTTCAAATCCTAGTGAACAATCACACCACCACAATTGCTCAATTTACTCTGAATCACCCCTCCTAATTCCTTAATATTGTTAACTATTTTATTTTTGTCGTGCAAGAATTCTTGGGCCATCTGCACAATTTGTATACCCTTCACAATCCCCAATTCCCCTTTCTCAATTTTGCTTAAAAGGTCACTTACTACATTTTCTTGGTAACCTTACCCTACTAAATCTTGCTTTCTTTTCATCACCCTTAACATAATCTCCATCACCATCTTCACTTCCCCACTCTTTTAAAAATTACCCAATTGCCCTTGCCCCAACCCACCCCCAACACCAACCCCACCCAACTTTGGATTCAAATACATATTCCTACTCATAGTGGTGGTCGGAGCATCTTTGAAATCAAGGTACAGTGGTCAGAGTAGTGGTACAATGGGAGGAGTATGGTGGTCGGAGAAATGATATAATGGTCGGCATATGGTATTTGTAGCAACGGTATGATGGACGACATATGGTATTTGAAGAAATGGTAATATGATCGACGTATGGTGGTCGGAGCAGTGGCGAATCAGACTTAGCAAAATTTTTTGGCAGATTGGAGTATGATAGATGAAAAATTGATGAAATATTATGGTGGACTATTGTAATTTTAAAAGGGTTTGGTTGGCGAACTTAGCCAAATTTTATGGTTGGACCATTGCAATAGTTTTTTTATCAAATAAAGTGTTGCCATAGATGTTTCTACGGAAACGGTTCATGCAACTATTGCTATAACACACTCTATTGCAATGGTTCTTCAACAATAACAATAGTTATACCACAAAATAGTTCTATTAGAATATTTTTAATTTATAACGGTTGTAAGCATTGCAATAGACGGTCTATTGCAACACTTTTCAAACCGTTGGCAAAAAGTTTGTTCCAATAGGGGTAATTTCTAGTATTGTTGGTATTAGAGCACAATTCATGGTCTCAGGGTGTCTACGAAATCGCATCGAGTAAAGTCCTAATTATGGGTGTGTATCGCTCCACTCTTATAAACGGGAGGCTACAAGACATTGAGGAATGTCTCTCTACATTTATGAATTAGTTCATACCATAGAGTCTGTATGTCCTCTAATCAGTGATTTATTGTACTTCAAAAAGTTACCATGACTACCCATAGAACCAACAAACATAATGCCCAAGTGGAAAAGGTCCTTCTAACCCATGTGATGCAGACCCGCAACACATATCGCACCTTAGAGTTTTTCTCTACTATAGGAGTTCCTACAGTCCCGACCAGTCTAATTCAGGCTCTAAGGACCAATGTTAACCATCCCCATCCCCCTTAGAGGGATATTTTAAATGCTAAGTTCAGACAGACCATATATATGATTGCACAATTGGTAGCCTCTTAGACTCGTCGGTCTGAAGATGTGGGTTCTGTATCAGGTTCATCAGAAATTACCCAGGTTGGTAAATTTATAAGACTGAACCCTCCTATGATCAATGGAACGAAGGTTGAGGAGGACCCTCAAGGGTTTATTAATGGGTTGGAGAAGGTTTTTAGCATTACGCACGTGATTGAGGTGAAAGGTATGGAGTTGGCAGCATATCAACTGAAAGAAGTGGAAAATTAGTGGCACAATGAGTGGGAGAACTCAAAGGATTATGATACTAAGACTTCGGTGTGGGGTGATTTTATGGAGTCTTTTCTAGATCATTTATTTCCTCGGGAGTTGATAAAGGCAAAGGATGAGGGATTCATAAATCTAAAATAGGGGAAAATGAGTGTCAAGGAATACACTCTAAAGTTCAACCAGTTATCCTGTTATACTCCAAAAATGGCAGGTAATATGAGGTATCATATGAGAGAGTTTGCATTTGGTCTTTCGGATGATTTGGTATTGATTGCAAAGAAGCAATGTTAAATTGGGACATGGATTTCTCCAGGCTATCTGTTCATATGCAACAAGTGGAGGAGCAGAAGAAAATGGTAGTGGAGGCAAGGAAGAAAGACAGACAGGCCAAGAGGGACAGATCTATAGACCAGAACAACAACCATTATAAGGTTATAATAATTGGGGTAACAAGTGGTCGAAGAAAAAGTTTTGGAGTCATGACTAGTCCTCAGCCAGCGCCTCAATTCCCAAACACCCAGCTTATGGATGATTTCAGAATTTCTAGCTTAGCCATGGATTGAGAGTGAAGGGTACTCAGTCTCAAGGTAGTGTGATCCGACCATTCCGGCAATACCCTTCCTATAATTCATGTAAGAAAAATCACCTAGGGAGATGTCAGTTTGGCTCAATAGTGTGTTATGTTTGTGGCCAGCCCAGCCACAAAGGGATTGATCGGCATCGAGAGGTAATGTTGGGGGTACTAAGTCTAAAATCAAATTACTCTATGCTACCACCACCTTCCAAGGGTACTACATCAGCTAACGGGAGTGATCGCAACCGATTGTATGCTTTATCCAACCGCCAGGATGCAAAGGCTAACCCAGATGTAGTTACAAGTATGTTACAAAAATTTTTTTGTAATATGTATGTGTTTCTTGACCCAGGATCCACCTTGTCCTATGTGACCCCTATATGACAGTCAGTTTTGGGTTTGATGCGGAAGTTATCCCAGAACCTTTCTCCATTTCCACTCTTGTTCGTGATTCTGTTGTGGATAAAAGGGTGTATATAAATTGTGCTGTGTCTTTCTATAATTATGATACTATGCTAGATCTTTGTCACAACCCGAGCCTAGGCCCTAGCCGTGACGAGCATCCCGAACCATGAAGGCCCAGAACACCCATTCTCAATCTGGTTATCATGCACAACATTCATAATCATAATAAAATGCGGAATTGAAACTGAGTACGGAAAACATGATCAAGTCCTGCAATATTTCTGAATAATACTATCTGACATTAGTCTGCGAAATCTCTACTAAGAACATAAACCTTTGTTTGAAAAGAAGATGGGACAAGGTCCCCAGTAAACCAAAAACATAATAAATAAGATAGTGTCTGACATAATTAGGCCTTCTGAATAATAGAAGGCTCACCACTGTGAGATCAAGTCTGCAAACCCGAGAATGTGTACTGAGTAGCTGGACCCCTAGATTGTGCCTCAGAACCTGGAAGGAGGGGGGGTCAGCATAAAAGTACTGGCACGCGAAGCAATCCAAAAGTAGTATAATAGAACATACATATATATATATATTAAGGGAAAGCTATTTTTTATAAAGACATCATGTATAAAACTGTTTCTAAAAAACACATGGGCACATTCTGAAAACATGCAACCTGTCTGTTCATTTAACATCATGATCTGTGTTTTACTTCTGAGTTAGGTGGTATTCCCCTACAAGTCTGAATATTCCATAGGTTGTATGGAATCCGCCATTGACTCGGTGGGGAAGCCCCCAACCCAAGTGTGCCACAAGGGTTGGAGTGTCTGAGTCTGATACGCCACAGGACATTTAAGTCAGCGCATAATAATATACCCGGGTCGGCAAACCACAGTTTTAGGCAAAGAGTTGTATGAAACTCCCGCCTTCTTCAGTGAACCACCTAATCTCTCTTTATGACCTATTTTAGCCTTTTCTGAACATGTATCATTCTAAAATTTCTAAATCATGAGAGTCTGATAAAAATCTGATTTCTGAACTAGTCTGTGTCTGTTATGGCATTTGTCTGAGTTGGTATCGTCATACCAAGACTTGCAAGTCCTATTTCTGAGCCATAATGTATTAAGCAAGAGCTTTCATTCAAAACATAGTTTAGACCACCAAAACATGTAATTTGCATTAAAGATGTCATGTTCCTAAACTCAAGTCAAATCCATGCAAAACTTTCATCAAACATATGGTGGTCATGTGCATTTTTGGCAAAACCATGCATTCTTTCATTACATGCATATTCAACATTCACAACCCTCTCTTTCGTTTTCTAAACATTGTATACTACATGAAACATGGAAAAATTTACATTAAGAGAGAGGTGTCATGAAAATCATGATCTAAATTCATATTTCAGGACAAACGCATATATATATATATACATATAACTTTCAAATCACTTTGGGGGAAAGCCAAAAGGCCAAAACAATATCATTAAATCTTCTGAAACATGAGTATGTACATGAATTCGAAAACCCAATTCTTAAAACATGATTTCTATGCCCATGAGATTTTAGGAAAACCCCGCGTAGCTTATTCTCCACGAATTTTTGGTGTCTATCGAAGCCTACGTCGAGAGTATTCCGAATCTGTAATTTGTTTCACGAACAAGGTTCGGAATGATCGGTCCTTCAAGCTTATTTTCTCAAACCCTAGTTGCTCCTTCTCTTATGTTCTTGAAGGATTAGATTTTGGGATTTTATAGGAGGCTTCAATGTTGTCAATAGGCCCAAATCCGTTTATGAGTGGGTAAAAACGATTTTGGGTTTTGTAAGGACTAACTTGCACTTAAAGTAACTCAAAACGGAGTGTTTTCGTCACCTGAAACCATAACTATGCGTCGCCCTTTGTATTGCCTAAATTTAAATAGGCGCCGCCCTATGCATCGCCTATATTTGCATAGGCGCCGCCCTACGCATCGCCTATATGTGCGTAGGCGACACATTCAACTTTGAAAGGCCATAACTTCTTCACCGGGTGTCCGTTTTAGGCGAATTTGGTATCGTTGGAAAGATTATTCAATTATATACAATTTGGTATATAGTAGGCCACCCATTCCATCATATACAATGAGTTATGGTCAATAGAATTTGACACAAATTACAACATCCACTAAAACTTAATCGATCGAAATGGTTTTAACTCGTCCTTGAGTTGAAGGACTTCTATGGTCTAAATTCATGCTCAAATGGATTCACATACTACAAAATTAATTAACATGCAAAATTGGTATAGGATTTAAGTCTCTGGGATTATCAACGCATCAGAGTCATATTTTTTTATTCTAGCCCGAAATGCGGGGTGTTACATTATCTCCCCCTTGGGATCATTCGTCCTCGAATGATGGGTAGGAACTTGTTGAAGCCTTAAAGGTATGGAATAACGCAGGAACAACATGTCTTCTAATAAAGAATACACTGATCTGAAACATGACCATATGGATGGAACTACTGATATTCTGAATTCTTATATCGGACATGCATATCTGATGCATGGAATACACGACTGGAGCTACTCATAAGCTGAGTTCTCATAATGAACATGCATACCTAATGTATGGATTTGTTATTGAGTTGTTCTCATGAACGCTGAACTGAATACACAGATAAGCTGAGCTTTTTCTATAAGACATGCATTTCTAATGCATATCTGACTGAACTGACGTGTGAACGTATGACCGAATACATAATGATAACTGGTGTGGAGCTTGTAATAAAAATCTATGCATGCAACTGAATGGGGTATCTACCCCTTGGGACCCTATGTCCCTCTATGAATGCTTAATTCACGAAGATGCTCAGAAAAATGAGGCAATGCACTCGGCACCTACAAATTTCATCATATCTGAACATCTCGAATCTAAAACAAGCACATGATGCATGAATTAACCTATACTCGCAAATACTAGTATACTCTATCTTGGAATAGTAACATATCTGAGATTTTGGGTAGCATGATTGAATGAAAAGACGAGAAAACAAGTCATGCGAATCTGACGGCTAAACTGATTTGCTGGCCACATAGACTGAACTACACTAGAGGATTATACTCAATCTGGAGTATCTTATCAACACTCTTACTTATGAAGTCCTGGTAGCATTAGATAGCAAAATATTTTGGCATGAGTCACACTAGACATCCGACTATAGGATCCCAACATTAACACTGTTCTATAGTATGGAACATAGGCATATATCTCATAAACTAGGGTAGAATTTTCAGGCCTTAGTCAATGCGACTTCTTACTTTCAAGCTTAGCACACTTCTCGAGTATCCCTTAACTATACTATTCCCTATAAATATCATATTCATTCAATTCAGCTTAAAATTCTCATATGAGAATTGACAATTTTTTTTCTACTAATGTCTAAAATAGCTTCATCCTTACACCGCGATCAAGCCTAACTCTAAGTCACAAAAATACAACATGCTACACTACGCTATTATTCTAAACCATATGACGTCACCTTCTATATCTCTTTTAAAGATCGCATCCTAAGCATAACATGTCTTACCACTTCAATGACTACTCTGAAATCTTAATATGAAGTCGCTAATGCATATTGCGACCTTCCACTACAATCCCAAAACGCCATTCAAGCCTAATTTATAACCGCATGTTAACTTCAAGGCAAACACCCATAAATACATACTTCACATAGTTTCTAAACTATTATCAATATAACTCCCATGCGCTATCCTAAAAACATACACACACAAACTTTTCCACTAAACATCACATGTATCAAAGATTGGCCCAAAATCTCACTTCATACTTATGGCCTTATCTAAACAAACATACTATGATCTTCCATCAACAAGAAAATTTACATCATCACCACTATCATTGCATAGGGAGGTCACTAAAAGGTTAAAACATAAGACCCTGAAGCATGAGAAGATTTTTATATGGGACTGAACACACTATAAAGAGTGAGTACATGTGTCATGAGTTGCATGACCTCAACTAGAGTTCCTAACATAAGGAATGTAATTCCGACTACTTGAATGAAGTAGAACTCATTATCTTGGAACTGGAATTGTACGTGACTCTCTATCATATACAGGAATCACGAACTATGATCACGGAACTAAAACGTAAAGCTTGAGTAGGTATTGGGATCACTGAAAAATACTAAGATAAGAATGGGTTGAGTCTCACTCTCACTTTCTGACGTTCTCTGTCTTCATGACATCACTACTAGAATCTGAGAACCTGACTTGGTTATTCATTCTATCATCTCCCCCTTAGCTTCAAACCATCATCTTAAGTTGTGGGAGATACCGTATTAGACTTTAAACTTAACTGCACTCTGGGGTATGAAAAACGACAATACACGTAATCAATATAAATTGACCCTAATGACTACATCTGGAAGTGGAAAAACCTACTACAAATACCGCCTTCTGAGACAAACTCTATCATTCTGTAACCCCAATAGTCATCATCTATTACTCGAACACTTACTAACTTCGAATCTTCATGAGCATCCCCAAAGTTGAAGCGCACACCCTCTAGTACCTCTACTCTTATTTCTATTAGCACAACTTTCAAGGCACTCGCCACACATCAACTCAATGGTACCACTAGTCACACACAACATGTAGTAGCATTAGAATAAATACCGTCGTTTTAAACAACCCTGGGCATACTTCTACATCATACATACACCGTCATACTTCATTATGAAATCAAATAAACTTAGGCACTCGGATAGACTGTTTCAAGCCTATAGATTACTTCCCAATAACTAGTATCATTAGTCAAGAAACCTTCACTTTCACCTTCATGGCCATCAACTGTTCAAACTTAATATAGTGCTATGCATGATTTACAACCCAACCTTACACAAAATTTTCACTTGGAAACTATGAAATAAACATCACGAAACACTAGTGCACTAGAACTTCATATCCACAATAATCGATCATGACCTAACGGTTTTCCTTATCATAATCCATCAGCATGTACTATTTCATCACATCACGCCTACTAATTTAATCACACAAAACATGCATCATCAAACTCGTGCCACTATTTACCACCACACCATTTCAATTCAAGCCTATAGTTTAGTATCAATCATTTACCACCAATGGAGAATGCAACATAATATAAATATACTAATCCATCATATTGGGATATTCTACCCAAATATCTCAAAAATCTACTACATACCTTCTCACAAGTAGCACTAGTTTACAACTACCAATGAAAAGAGGGTCAAGGGGGTTAAAGCCTCATAATAGACATGGTCAACCTTATCCTTATATTATAACCCCGTACAATCGTATCTACTTATACTTCTTTCTCACATCACAATTACTTACCCAAGCGTACATTTAAACTACCTTCAAAATCTACAACAACCATGAGTCTATACATATATTCAACCAACACAAGAACCACACGTTGAGTGATAAATTGTTAGTGAATCGAAAGAGCCCCTCACGACTTCACTAGACTTTTTAGTTTCACCAACACGATGATAAAATATTTTCAAGAGATAGAATCTTGTCACACAACATTCCATAATCTAAGGATACACATCTTACTTCGTAAGAATAAAAATCTGAGTTAAACGCTTCCCTCACAGACTACCATATAATCCACACATACTACTAGCTACCACATTAGTCTATCACCATAAGGGGTAAATCACCCTCACTCTCACTTCTAACTTTTTGCATTTACATCACCAACTTCTTGGTCTAATTTCATTACCAATAGTCCATGAAAACAAAAATTTGACTCATACTACTATTTGGGTGGAAATACAGTTCCAACATTCTACTACACATCATCCCCCCTTAAGCAAGACATTTGTAACATAAATTTGAAGGGGACTAAACGCAATTAATACCTCAAGCTGAAAAGAACGATTCCATCAGGATCAATGTTTACATACAAATTAATACACATTGAAGCACTAACAGATTCTTAGTCCATGCACAAATTTTAACTCTTATATGGTTCAATCAGAAAGTACCGTACCATTTAGATTCTAAACTTCTGTACTTAAATCACCTTAATAATGAGACATATCTGAGGACATTAGAGTAAGGAAAGAATGTGGGATGACTTTTTACTTTTGTATGGGCGACACCATAGCACGAATTAAAGTATGAAAGAGGAACATTCTGACTCTATTGCACGAACTAGAATGTGAAGAAAAAGAGACATTCCTAAACGCCTAGTAGCCTCCTGCTTATAAGTGTGGCGCGCTACACACCCATAAACAAGACTCTACCCGACGCGATTTCGCAGACACCCTGGGACCATGAACCGTGCTCTGATACCAAGTTTGTCACAACCCGAGCCTAGGCCCTAGCCGTGATGAGCATCCCGAACCATGAAGGCCCGGAACATCCATTCTCTATCTGGTTATCATGCACAACATTCATAATCATAATAAAATGCGGAATTGAAACTGAGTACGGAAAACATGGTCAAGTCCTGCAATATTTATGAATAATACTATCTGACATCAGTCTGCAAAATCTCTACTAAGAACATAAACCTTTGTCTGAAAAAAAGCTAGGACAAGGCCCCGAGTAAACCAAAAACATAATAAATAAGATAGTGTCTGACATAATTAGGCCTTCCGAATAATAGAAGGCTCACCACTGTGAGATCAAGTCTGCAAACCCGAGAATGTCTACTGAGTAGCTGGACCCCTAGACTGTGCCTCAGAACCTGAAAGGAGGGGGGGTCAGCATAAAAGTACTGGCACGCGAAGCAAACCAAAAGTAGTATAATGGAACATACATATATATATATATATATATTAAGGGAAAGTAATTTTTTATCAAGACATCATGTATAAAACTGTTTCTGAAAAACACATGGGCACTTTCTAAAAACATGCAACCTGTCTGTTCATTTCAAATCATGATCTGTGTTTTACTTTTGAGTTAGGTGGTATTCCCCTATAAGCCTGAATATTCCACGGGCTGTATGGAATACGCCATTGACTCGGCGGGGAAGCCCCCAACCCAAGTGTGTCGCAGGGGTTGGAGTGTCTGAGTCTGAAATGCCACAGGACATTTAAGTCAGCGCATAATAATATACCCGGGTCGGCAAGCCACGGTTTTAGGCAAAGAGTTGTCTGAAACTCCCGCCTTCTTCAGGGAACCACCTAAGCTCTCTTTATGCCCTATTTTAGCCTTATCTGAACATGTATCATTCTGAAATTTCTAAATCATAAGAGTCTGATAAAAATCTGATTTCTGAAATAGTCTGTGTTTGTTATGGCATTTGTCTGAGTTGGTATCGTCATACCAAGACTTGCAAGTCCTATTTCTGAGCCATAATGTAATAAGCAAGAGCTTTCATTCAAAACATAGTTTAGACCACCAAAACATGTAATTTGCATTAAAGATGTCATGTTCCTAAACTCAAGTCAAATCCATGCAAAACTTTCATCAAACATATGGTGGTCATGTGCATTTTTGGCAAAACCATGCATTCTTTCATTACATGCATATTCAACATTCACAACCCTCTCTTTCGTGTTCTAAACATTGTATATTACGTGAAACATGAAAAAATTTACATTAAGAGAGAGGTTTCATGAAAATCATGATCTAAATTCATATTTCAGGACAAACGCATATATATATACATATAACTTTCAAATCACTTTGGGGGAAAGCCAAAAGGACAAAACAATATCATTAAAGCTTCTGAAACATGAGTATGTTCATGAATTTGAAAAACCAATTCTTAAAACATGATTTCTATGCCCATGAGATTTTAGGAAAACCCCACGTACCTTATTCTCCTCGAAATTTTGGTGTCTATCGAAGCCTACGTCGAGGGGATTCCGAATTTGTAATTTGTTTCACGAAGAAGTTTCGGAATGATCGGTCCTTCAAGCTTATTTTATCAAACCCTAGTTGCTCCTTCTCTTATGTTCTTGAAGGATTAGATTTTGGGATTTTATAGGAGGCTTCAATGTTGTTAATAGGCCCAAATCCGTTTAGGAGTGGGTAAGGACGAGTTTGGGTTTTGTAAGGACTAACTTGCACTTAAAGTAACTCAAAACAGAGTGTTTTCGTCACCTGAAACCATAACTATGCGCCTCCCTTTTCATTGTCTAAATTTACATAGGCGCCTCCCTATGCATCGCCTATATTTGCATAGGCGCCGCCCTATGCATCGCCTATATGTGCATAGGCGACACATTCAACTTTGAAAGGCTATAACTTCTTCACCGGGTGTCCGTTTTAGGCGAATTTGGTATCGTTGGAAAGCTTATTCAATTATCTACAATTTTTTATAGAGTAGGCCACCCATTTCATCATATACAATGAGTTATGGTGAATAGAATTTGACACAAATTACAACGTCCACTAAAACTTAATCGATCGAAATGGTTTTAACTCGTCCTTGAGTTGAAGGACTTCTATGGTCTAAATTCATGCTCAAATGGATTCAAATACTACAAAATTGATTAACATGCCAAATTGGTATAGTATTTAAGGCTCTGGGATTATCAACGCATCAGAGTCATATTTTTTTATTCTAGCCCGAAATGCGGGGTGTTACAATCTTATAGAGATTGATATGGTTGACTTTGATTCTATTTTAGGAATGGACTGGCATCATTCGTGTTATTCCTCACTAGACTGTAGGACCTGAAAAGTTACCTTATCCTTCCCGAATAAGCTAGTGGTAGAGTAGGAGGGGTATTTTGTAGCACCTAGGGGAAATTCATGTCGTATCTCAGAGACTGTAATCTTATTTCCAAGGGATTATTATATCATCTTATTTGGGTCAAAGATTCCAGTGCTGAAAGTATTTCTTCCCATTCTGTTCCTGTAGTTAATAAATTTCCAGAAGTCTTTCCCAATGATCTCCCGGGAATACCACCTGATACGGATATATATTTTGGCATTGACTTATTTTTGGACACTCTTCTTATTCCTATCCCACCATATAGAATGGATTCTGTAGAGTTCAAAGAGATGAAAAAATAGTTAAAAGGTCTTTTTGACAAGGGTTTTATTCGTCCTAGCGTTTCTCCCTGGGGTGAACCTGTCCTCTTCATATGTAAGAAAGATGGCTCCCTTTATATATGTATAGACTACTATCAGCTGAATAAGGTCACTGTTAAGAACAATTACCCTCTTCCTAGAATTGATGACCTTTATGATCAACTTTAGAGCGCTAAGTGTTTCTCAAAGATAAACCTTCATTTGCGTATCATCTGTTGAGGATTAGGGAGGCTGACATTCCCAAAATAGCTTTTTGAACCCGATATGGCCATTATGATTTCTTAGTCATGTCTTTTGGATTGACTAACACCCCTGCAACTTTCATGGACCTAATAAATAGGGTGTTTAATCCGTTTCAAGATTTATTTGTCATAGTCTTCATTGAAGACATTTTGGTTTATTCTAAGAGTGAGGAGGATCATGGAAGCCACCTCCGAATCATCCTTCTGACCCTCAAAGATCATAAATTGTATGAAAAATTTTCTAAATATTAATTCTGTCTTGGTGTTATTACTCTTTGGGGCATATCGTGTGTAGTGAGGAAATTAATGACCCCCAAAAGATTGAGGCGATTAGAAAATGGCCCAGATCCATGACTTCAACCAATATCTGGAGCTTCTTGGGTTTAATAGGGTATTACAGACGGTTTGTAGAATGTTTTTCTTTCATAGTTTCTCAACTTACCAGGTCGACATAGAAAAAGGTAAAATTCCTGTAGTATGACTCCCATGTGAATAGTTTTGAGAAATTGAAAGACAAGTTGACTACTGCACCTGTTTTGACCCTTCTCAAGGGTAAAAAGTGTTTTGTTGTGTCCCGGGTAGGACTTGGGTGTGTACTTATGCAGCATGGTAAGGTGGTAGCTTATGCATCCAGATAGATAAAGGTGCATGAGCAAAATTATCCCATCCATGACTTGGAGTTAGCGGTTGTCGTGTTTGCACTTAAAATCTGGCGGCATTATCTGTATTGGTTACACATTGATATTTTCACAGGCCATAAAAGTTTACAGTATGTCTTTTCGCAGAAAGAGTTGAATCTTAGGCAAAGACGGTGGTTAGAACTGGTGAAAGATTATGACATGATCCTGCACTAACATTCGGGCTAGGCGAATGTGGTGGCCGATGCCCTCAGCAGATTATCTATGGGAAGTATTTCTCATGTTGAGGAAGGAAAAAGGGAGATGATTAAAGATATTCACCGGCTTGCAAATCTAGGGGTTCGACTTCTGGATTCCGAAGATGGAGGAGTAATTGTTCATGAGATAGCTAAATCTTCCCTATGTGCTAAAGTTAAGAAGATGAAGAAAGCCGAAGAACACTAATTATTTGATGCTTGATAAGAGTATTATTTTTTATAGGAAAAAAAAGTGAAAAAATACCACTAAGATTGAGATAATATCAAACAATTTAGAAGTAGTTACAAATTAGAACCACCAACCATATATGATCATATGACTAAAACATATTATATAACTAGTTACTAGATATGCTCATCGCCATGTAGCCCATATTATCTAATACAAAATTTAAGAAAACAACACAAATACACCAAAATTTTAATGAAAGTTCAAATTTCTTATTTATAACCTGTTGAATATCTTAATATGTGAAATAAGACAACATTTTTTATAATGATACTACCATTCCATTTCAAACAGAAATCATAATGCTCATATACAAGACTATGAAAAAAATAAGACATCTATGTTTGATAGCCTCCACCAATTGATTCTCGTATACTTTCCTCGATGTTGCTCAGATTCTTTAAAAATGTAATCAAGGGGGTGTTGAATCCTTCAAAAGTAGTGAATTTTTTAAGAATTCAAACAATCTCAAAATATCCACAATCAATTTTTTAGACCAACCTCCCAAGATTTAGTTCCTCCCCTATACCCTACACTCCCACCCCACCCCATACCCTTCCCAAGAAAAAAAAAAGATAATGTATACAATATTTTAAGGGACTAAATAAAACTTTCCAAAACATTATATTACAAGGATGAAATTTACACAATCTATAATCACACTCCAAAAATCCCAACAGTCACTCGAAGAAGAAGCCTCTTCACAAAAGAACATATTAATGGCATTGTTCTGTATGATGCCTAGTTGCCTTTTGAAGAGTTGTTCGTTAAAGTTTTTGTCAAAACCAAAAAAGGTATCTACGATGTATTTTCATAATTTTTAGTAATTTTCTTTGTAGTTTGGGATATTTATATGTAACACCCCGCAAAATTTTTGGTGTAGTACTGTCACACCCCGCATTTCGGGCTAGAATAAAAAAATATGACTCTGATGCGTTGATAATCCCAGAGCCTTAAGTCCTATACCAATTTGGAATGTTAATCAAATTTGTAGTATGTGAATCCATTTGAGCATGAATTTAGACCATAGAAGTCCTTCAACTCAAGGACGAGTTAAAACCATTTCGATCGATTAAGTTTTAGTGGACGTTGTAATTTGTGTCAAATTCTATTGACCATAAATCATTGTATATGATGAAATGGGTGGCCTACTATACCAAATTGTATATAATTTAATAAGCTTTCCAACGATACCAAATTCGCCTAAAACGGACACCCGGTGAAGAAGTTATGGCCTTTCAAAGTTGAATGTGTCACCTATGCACATATAGGCGATGCATAGGGAGGCGCCTATGCAAATATAGGCGATGCATAGGGCAGAGCCTATGTAAATCTAGGAAATGCAAAGGGAGGCGCATAGTTATGGTTTCAGGTGACGAAAACACTCCGTTTTGAGTTACTTTAAGTGCAAGTTAGTCCTTACAAAACCCAAAATCGTCCTTACCCACTACTAAACGGATTTGGACCTATTAACAACATTGAAGCCTCCTATAAAATCCCAAAATATAATGCTTCAAGAACTTAAGAGAAGGAGCAACTAGGGTTTGAGAAAATAAGCTTGAATTACAGATCATTCCGAAACTTCTTCGTGAAACAAATTACAGATTCGGAATCCTCTCGACGTAGGCTTCGATAGACACCAAAAATTCGTGGAGAATAAGGTACGTGGGGTTTTCCTAAAATCTCATGGGCATAGAAATCATGTTTTAAGGATTGGGTTTTCGAATTCATGTACATACTCATGTTTCAGAAGCTTTAATGATATTGTTTTGGCCTTTTGGCTTTCCCCCAAAGTGATTTTAAAGTTATATGTATATATATATATGAGTTTGTACTGAAATATGAATTTAGAGCGTGATGATTTTCATGAAACCTCTCTCTTAATGTAAATTTTTCCATGTTTCACGTAATATACAATGTTTTGAACACAAAAGAGAGGGTTGTGAATGTTGAATATGCATGTAATGAAAGAATGCATGGTTTTGCCAAAAATGCACATGACCACCATATGTTTGATGAAAGTTTTTCATGGATTTGACTTGTGTTTCGGAACATGACATCTTTAATGCAAATTACATGTTTTGGTTGTCTAAACTATGTTTTGAATGAAAGCTCTTGCTTAATACATTATGGCTCAGAAATAGGACTTGCAAGTCTTGGTATGACGATACCAACTCAGACAAATGCCATAACAGACACAGACTAGTTCAGAAATCAGATTTTTTATCAGACTTTCATGATTTACAAATTTCAGAATGATACATGTTCAGAAAAGGCTAAAATAGGGCATAAAGAGAGCTTAGGTGGTTCCCTGAAGAAGGCGGGAGTTCAGACAACTCATTGCCTAAAACCGTGGTTTGCCGACCCGGGGATACTATTATGCGCTGACTTAAATGTCCTGTGGCGTATCAGACTCAGACACTCCAACCCTTGCGGCACACTTGGGTTGGGGGCTTCCCCGCCGAGTCAATGGCGTATTCCATACAGCCCGTGGAATATTCAGACTTGTAGGGGAATACCACCTAACTAAGAAGTAAAACACAGATCATGATTTGAAATGAACAGACAGGCTGCATGTTTTCAGAAAGTGCCCATGTGTTTTTCAGAAATAGTTTTATACATGATATCTTGATGAAAAATTGCTTTCCCTTAATATATATATATATGTATGTTCCATTATACTACTTATGGATTGCTTCGTGTTCCAGTACTTTTGTGCTGACCCCCCCTCCTCCTTCCAGGTTCTGAGGCACAGTCTACGGGTCCAGCTACTTAGTAGACATTCTCGGGTTTGCAGACTTGATATCAGAGTGGTGAGCCTTCTATTATTCGGAAGGCCTAATTATGTCAGAAACTATCTTATTTATTATGATTTTGGTTTACTGGGGGCCTTTTCCCAGCTTCTTTTCAGACAAAGGTTTATGTTCTTAGTAGAGATTTCGCAGACTGATGTTAGATAGTATTATTCAGAAATATTGCAGGACTTGACCATGTTTTCCGTACTCAGTTTCAATTCCGCATTTTATTATGATTATGAATATTGTGCATGATAACCAGATAGAGAATGGGTGTTCCGGGCCTTCATGGTTCGGGTTGCTCGTCACGGCTAGGGCCTAGGCTCGGGTCATGACAAGTACCACACCTAGTAGCATGCTTGAGAAGCTAGCAATTCAAAATCATTCTAAGTGTCAAAAAAATGACTTAGCTTCATTCCTTAGCTTTTAAACTTGATTTTCCCTAAATCAATCTTTCCAATCTCGAGACTTGGATTTCTAAGTTGATACACATTTAGGGATGTAAGGAGTGAGATGTATCATAGTTCTTTTACTGAGGCTAATACTGAGACTGTGGGATGTAGTCATCTAATTGACATGCCCCAAATGACGCATTATAGCTGAATTGGGGTCTAATTTGTGTCCTCATTGTAAGGGTGTCAATACCCTAATATAACAGGTAACTCTAGTGAGAACAGTGGAAACCCTCATATAGTAGGTTAAGCCACCTTATCTACCCTCATATAGTAGGCTATGATGTCTCAACCTATGCTGGTTACATAGTTCTGGAATACAAGGATTGCTTCTAAGAACCACACCCTCATATAACAGGTGAGTTCCCACCCTTGGGTTCGCTCGGTGCTAATTTCTACTCATATGTAAATAGACATTGAACATGATTTATTGAACTGAACATGGACTGAGTTACTGACTTCCGTTAACTGATGGAATACTACTGATATCTGACAACTAACTGAGTTTATAAGATCATGGAGATTTCCTAAGTCTAAGACTATCGGAAGTCTAAGGATCATAGCTTCACTGAGAGTATCGTGGAAATATGATATGGCTCTAGGCACACAACTAATATTTTGGGTACAAGTACCCCAGGACTCGATTGAAGGAAACTGACAAAGCATGACCTACTTGAACACACCACTAACATCATAATCCATAATACATTTATTGAAGCACTTCATCAAACATATGATCTGCATAAACTTGTACATACTTGGGGATTTCATGATATCATGGTAGTTGGACATTTTCCTTCGTCTAGGCATTTAATCATACACATGGTAGGCATAGTATGTGTAGACAACATTATACAACAATTAAACATCATGATTCAATTCTAATTTCATCATTCAAGTGTTTAATCATAGGTTTACATGAATCTACATCTATACAAATCAAATCCACATAAAATTTACCCCCCAACATGGAATAGAATTCAATTACTCATTATCAATATGAACAAGAGCAGCCCAATCATGAAATTCATAAAGGAAATCCATAAACTTAAACTTTGAAAAGAGATTATTGGGCTTTATATATGGAAAGAGTCCATGAATGAATACTATTCATACCTGGGTTGAGCTTCTTGAAGTTCTTGAGCTTGAAGAATTTGAATCTCTTAGTTCATGAAGAAGATTTGGATTTTGTTCTTGGAGATTAATGTTAGAGAGAAAACCTAAATTTTGTTGTTGTATAAGAATAAAAAATTTCTAATCTTTGGTCTGATATAATTGATTATATAAACGGGTGGTAAAATACCAAAAATTCCCTTTTTACAGAAATCACTTAAAATAATTAAACGGGACCTGCGATGGCTCGTGCGATGGTCCATCACTGGCTTGATGGCCCATCGTTCTGAACATCGCACGTGGACCTGAATAGGGTCTCACTGCCTTGGCTATGATGGCTTGGGAAATGGTCCGTTGAGTGTTTGATGGTCCGTCAACCTGTCCGTCGCTCCTTATCCAGAAGGTGGCCTCACTGTTTCCTTTGCGACGGCCTGAGCGACGGTCCGTCGCTAGTCCAACGATTTTTCATCCTGGGTCGTTGCTCCTAGGAAGAAGGTAGTCACACTTCCTCACTACAATGGTCATGGGAGATGGTCCATTTCTAGTCCGACGGTCCATCGGCATCACCATCACACCTTGGCGGTTTTACGGCCTTCTGTATTTTTCCATAACTTTCTCCTCCGATGTCGAATTTTGATGAAATTAGTATCGTTGGAAATATAATTTAATTTCCCACATGAAAAAAAGTGAATATATTAAAAATAACACATGTATAAAATTGTATTCATCTTTCAAAGTAAGTTTCTAACATTCTTGAGATAATTTCAAGCTAGGAAAAAGTATGGGGTATTACAATATCTCCCCCTTGAGAACATTCATCCTAGAATGAGACTGAGGATGAGGGGAGAAGATAAATGATGTACATACTGAACATGAACAATTGGACCATGATCTCATCAGTGACATGACAGATTACTGAACATATCATACTTAACATACATATCTAATGCATGTGTAACTGATTCATGAATGCATGACTGGGTGTTCTGATAAACTAAGTTTCTCAAAATGAGAATGCATGTCTGATGCATAATTATATAACTGAGCTGATATATGATTGCATGACTGAATATGCAATGGTTTTTAATACCAAGTTTGTGACAAACACTGAACATGAAACTGAGTAAGCTTAAAGAGGACTGTTACCTTAAGCTTGATCTGAGTTGGTGGAGAAGAGGTAAGGATACTTGGTATGTATGTCTTCTTCTTCTTCCCAAGTAGCTCCCTCGATGGACTGATTTCAACAAAGAACCTTAACTAGAGAGACTTCTTTGTTCCTCAATATACGAGTCTTATAGTGTAGGATTTCAAATGGAATCTCTTCATAAGAGAGGATGTTCTGAACATCGATGATTTGAATAGGGACTACAAATGATGGGTCACCTATACATTTCTTGATCAAAGAGACATGAAAGACTGGTTGAACTGAAGCTAGAACTGATGGCAATTCGATCTCATAAGCTACCTTGCCAAAGTGACTGAGAATCTTGAAGGGGACGACATATCGGGGACTGAGTTTTCCCTTCTTGCCAAACCTCTTCACTCCCTTCATAGGAGAGATCTTTATATAGACATAGTCACCAATGTCAAACTTGAGATCTTTTCTACGAATATCTGCATAAGATTTTTGGCTGATCTAAGCAGCCAGGAGTATTTCTCTAATCAACTGGACCTTCTCTAAGGTGTAGAATACCAAGTCAAGCCCTATAACTAAGGCCTTACAAACATCGAACCGACCAATTGGAGATCTACATCTCCTACCATAGAAAGCTTTGAATAGATCCATGTGAATACTGTAATGATAGTTTTTGTTGTATGCAAACTCAATCAAAGGAAAGTGGTCATCCCAACTACCCTTGAAATCAATTGGACACGCCCTTAGCATATCTTCTAGAGTTTGAATGTTCCTTTCTACTTGACCATCTGTCACTGGAACGCTTAGCATACCAAGACACTTTTGGAACGCTTTCTAGAAATGAGAGGTTAACTGGGTACCTCTGTCTGAGATAATAGATAGTGCAACACCATGTAATCTTACCAACTTCCCGATGTAGATTTTGGCATAATCCTCGGATAAATAAAAGGTATGGCCTAGAAGGAAATGGGATGATTTGATCATTCTGTCTACAATAACCCAGACTGAATCGTGCTGATGATGAGTTTGAGGCAAACCCATCATGAAGTCCATTTTCACTTCTTCCTACTTCCAAGTAGGAGTACTGAACTCCTGCATAGACCCACTAGGCTTATGATGGTCTATCTTAACCTGCTGACACGTAGAACACTTATCCACAAACTCTGCAACATCTCTCTTTATCCCAATCCACCAATAGATTTCCCACAAATTATGGTACATCTTTGTGGCCCCTGGATGAATAGAGTAGCGCGCAACATGAGCTTCTGCAAGAATTATCTTCCTTAAGTCATCTACAGCTGGAACACACAGACGACCCTGACAATGCAGAATATAATCTCCCCCTTGGGAGAAAACCTCTACTTTCTGATCCTTGACTGACTCTTTTAACTTGAAAAGGCTAGGATCCCTATCTTGATTTTCTTTTACCTCGGAAACTAGAGATGATTCTGAACTACTCCAAACCTATATATCACCCTCCTCTATATCGGCTAAGAGAATGCCTAGTCTTGCAAGCTGATGGACTTCCTAGGCTAACTTCTTCTTACTGTCCTCGATATGAGCAACACTATCCATAGATAGTCTACTGAGAGCTTCGACCACTACGTTGGCCTTGTCCAAATGATAAAGGACACTCATGTCGTAATCTTTAAATAGCTCTAATGACCCTCTCTGAAGAATATTGAAATCTTTCTGAGAAAAGACATACTGAAGGATCCTATGATCCATAAATGCATCTACAAGAACATTGTATAGGTAATTCCTCCAAATCTTCTAGGCAAATACTATGATGTCTAACTCAAGATCATGAGTAGGATAATTCTTCTCATGAGGTTTAAGTTGTCTGGAGGCGTAGGCTATGACCTTACTATTCTGTATGAGGACACAACCCAAACCTACTCTGGATGCATCACAATACACTACGAACCTATCTGAATAATCTGGAAGATCTAGAATTGGAGATGAGGAGAGTCAAGTCTTCAACTCCTAAAAAATCATCTCGTAAGGATCTGACCACTGAAACTTGACTTTCTTCTGAATCAATCTGGACATAGTGGATGCAATAGAATAAAATCCCTCAACAAACCATCTATAATAGCCATCCAAACCCAGGAAACTCCTGATTTCTGATGGAGAGACAGGGCGAGGCCAGTTTCTTACTACTTCAATATTTTGAGGATCTACTCTAACACCATCACCAGAAATAATATGGCCAAGGAATGCTACTGACCTTAGCCAAAATTCGCACTTACTAAATTTGGAAAATAGTTGATGATCTCTAAGAGTCTGAAGTACTTTCTTGAGATGGTCAGCATGATCTCACTCACTGCGGGAATATACCAGAATATCATCTATGAAGACTATGACGAACATGTTCAAGTACTGCTTGAACACACGGTTGATCAAGTCCAAGAAAGTTGTTGGGGCATTGGTGAGACCAAAGGAAATGACTAGGAATTCAAAGTGACCATACCAAGTATGGAAATCTGTTTTTTAAATGTCACATTCTCTGACTCTGAGCTGATGATAGCCAGATCTAAGATTTATCTTAGATAAATAGCTAGCACCCTAAAGTTGGTCAAACAAGTCATCGATTCTGGGAAGAGGATACTTGTTCTTGACTGTGACCTTATTAAGTTTACGATAGTCTATACACATTTTGAGAGAACCATCTTTCTTGCACATAAATAATACTGGAGCGCCCCACGGGGACACACTGGGCCTGATGAATCCCTTATCTAAGAGATCCTTTAAATATTCTTTTATTTCTCTAAGTTTTGCTGGTGCCATTCTATATGGAGAATAGAGATAGGTTGAGTATCCAGAAGAAGATCAATACCAAAGTATATTTCCCTTTTGGAAGGAATTACTGGACGATCTTCGAGAAAAATATCTGAATATTCATTTACAATTGGAACTTATTCAAGATTGGGAGTTTTGGAACTGGAATCCTTAACATAATCAAGATGATAATCACATCCTCTAGATATCACTTTTTGTGCCCAAAGGTAGGAAACAAGCTGACCTATGAAAGCGGATATACTACCCTTTGACTCAAGGACGGGTTCATTTGGAAACTGAAACTGGACTATTTTGTTTCTGCAGTCGACTGTGGCATAGCAGGAATAAATCCAATAGATGTCGAGAATGAAATCAAAATCAGTCATGTTTAATTCGACTAAGTCTGCTGAGGTGACTTTCTAAAATATCATAACCGGGCAGTTCCTGTATACCCATCGGGATATGATTGTTTTTCCCACTAGGGTAGAGACTGAAAAGAGTTGTGCTAGAATTTTAGAATTGTCTTTAAAATCAACTGCTATATAGGGAGTAACAAAAGACAAAAAAGCACCTGGATCTAGCAAGGCGTAAATGTGCACATACAAGATCTGTAACATATCAGTAACCACATCAGGAGAATTTTCCTGATCGTATTAGGAATAAAGAGCATAGAGATAATTTGGGTGTAGCCCACTAGTGGCACTGGAGGTGGCACCCTACTTATTTGGGCGACCGAACTGACCTGAGGAGCAATTCTATTGACCCTGAGGACCTGGCTGAGGACAATCTCTGACTCTGTGTCCTGGCTTTGTACATCCAAAAAAATACCACTTCCACCTCTATAAATACCCTGATGGTGCTTGCTATAAGTCTGTCAAAGAGGATAGGTGCGGGCACTACTAATACTACCCTGGGACTTAGAGCCTTGTGTTTTATCTTTGCTACCCTCTCTGAACTTAGGAACTGGAGAACTGGCTGAAGAAAGAGATGGAACTGATAACTTAGGATGAAACTAAGAACGGTTTCCTCCTTCTAACTTACGCTGAAGAAAGTGGAAACTACCTTTCTTCACTCTCTTATTGTTCTTCTCCCTCATCTTAATCTTCTGCTCCTCTATCTACTGAGCATGAGTTATGAGCCTGGCTAAAGCCATGTCTCTATTCAGCATGGCGCATCTACACTTATTAACCATGATATCATTCATCCCTGAAATCAACTTACTTATCCTTGGCCTGCTATCTGCAACCATATGAGGAGCATATCAGGATAATTGAGTAATCTTAAGAGAATACTCTTTCACTGTCATATTGCCCTACCTGAGGTTGATGAATTCTAGCACCTTAGATTCTATAATCCATAAGGGATAAAAGAAGAAAACTCCTCCTACTCAACTAGCCCTGCATCATCTTCCCTTACTAACTTCCACTGCTTGAACCACGTGTGAGCAACATCCTATAATTGATATGCATCTAGCTCAGCAATCTCACTAGGAGTAACTCCTATTATGTTTGTAACCTTCTGCACCTGATCTAGGAATTCCTGAGAGTCCTCATCTATCTTAGACTAAAGAAAAGATGGAGGATTCAGTCGGGTGAAGTCCTGAATCCTAGCTTTAGCTGAATGGGCCACTGGATTAGCCGGAACGACAGCTGGTCGTTCATTCTGAGCAGCAACTGACTGAGAAAGAGTAGTTAATATGGCCCTGAACTCCACATAAAAAACATGTTCTTCCAAGGGATCTTCATGGACAGGCTGAGTTCTTCTCTTAGGAGGCATGTTCTTAAATAAGATGAAGAAATTCATTAGACTGAGAGATTAGATTGAGATCATGCTCACTGGCATGACATGAATACTGAAAGAAAGGAAATTGTTTCTAAAACATCTTATAGCCTCCTATACATAAATATGGTGCCCAAAACACCCATGCACAAGACTCTACTAGATGTGGCTTTCAGACTTCCTAGGACTCTATTGAACCTTAGGCTCTGATACCAAGTTTGTAACACCCTGAATCTAGTACCCAAAATGCTACACGGTGCTCATGACCCCGAAGGACCACAAGCTAACCCATGACTGATATTTGTACCTGTATACTACATAATATACTGAATAATGAAGAAACATAAACTGAAAGGATATAAGGTTCATATAACTGAAGTAAAACATAACGTCTAAATGGGGTATAAAAAATCCAAAACAACTGAAATAATTGTCAGAACATAATAGCCTGGAAAGCCTCTAACTGACTAAACTGTCTGAGTAAAGAGTTGATGGGACATGTCCCCAACTAACTCCAACTAATAAACTAATTAATGAGATAATAGAGAAATAATCATGTCCTCGAAGGATGACGACTCACTGCTAACTCTGACTTCTAATATTTGGAATCTACTGATACTCTAGAGTTCGTGTATCTAAACCTATGGTATAAAACACCATACTGCAAATGCGTCAGTACTTTGAATATACTGGTATGCATGTGAGGTAGGATGAATGCATGGGGTTCATATGCAAGAATAATACTGTCTAACTGACTAATATAAACATGAGAATACATGCATGCATACATAGTAACTATATCTGAAATAGTGATAACATGAGTATTCTGATGACTAACATGACTAATGACTGAATTCTGATAACTGATAACATGAGTGACTATATCTTACAGTCCTTAATCTGATGGAACTAGCTGAGTTTCGTACTGTATATGAGTTGATTGTATCTGACAGTCCTGAATTCTGAAGAACTATTTCAGTTCGTTTACTGTGATAGATACTGAGACTGTGGGAGGTAGTCATCTAACCGACATGCCCCAAATAATGCATTATAGATGAATTAGGGTCCAACCTATGCCCTGATTGGAAGGGTGTCAATACCGCGACACTGGTAAAGATAACATGTGAGTGACCCTAATTTAATAGGTAACTAGTGAGAATGGTGGAAACCCTCATATAGTAGGTTAAACCACCTCATCTATCCTCATATAGAAGGCTATGGTGTCTCAACCTATGCTGGCTAAATAGTTCTGGAACACATGGATTGTTTCTAAGAATCACACCCTCATATAACAGGCGAGTTCCAACCCTTGGGTTTGCTCGGTGCTAATTTCTACTCCCATATGAATAGACATTGAACATGATTTACTAAACTAAACATGGATTGAGTTACTGACTTCCGTTGACTAACGGAATACTACTGATATCTGAAAATTGACTAACTTCATGAGATCATGGAGATTTACTGAGTCATAAAACTGTCTGAAGTCTAAGGATCATAGCTTGACTTAAAGTATCATGGAAATATGACATGGCTCTAGGCACACAACTAATATTTTGGGTACAAGTACCCCGATGACTCGATAGAAGGAAACTGACAAAGCATGACCTACTTGAACACACCACTAACATCATAATCCATAATACATTTATTAAAGCATTTCATCAAACATGTGATCTGCATAAACTTGTACATACTTGCGGATTTCATGATATCAAGCTAGTGGGGCATTTTCCTTCATCTAGGCATTTGATCAAACACATGGTAGGCATAGTATGTGTAAACAACATTATGCAATAATTAAACATCATGATTCAATTCTAATTTCATCATTCAATGGATTAATCATAGGTTTACATGAATCTACATCTATACTAATCAAATCTGCATAAAATTTATCCCCCAACATGGAATAGAATTCAATTACTCATTATCAACATGAACAAGAGCAGCCTAATCATGAAATTCATAAAGAAAATCCATAAACTTAAACTTTTAAAAGAGAATCTTGGGCTTCAAGGATGGAAGGATTCCATGAATTAACACTGTACATACCTGAGTTGAGCTTCTTGGAGTTCTTGAACTTGAAGAATTTGAATCTCTTAGTTCTTGAAGAAGATTTGGATTTTGTTCTTGGAGTATAATGTTAGAGAGAAAACCCTAATTTTGTTGTTGTAGAAGAATAAAGAATTTCTAAGATTTGGTCATATATAATTGGGTATATAAACGGGTGGTAAAAGCCCAAAAATTCCTCTTTTAAAAAAATGACTTAAAATAACTGAACGGGACCTGCGACGGCTCGTGCGATGATACGCCAATGTCTCGATGGCCCATCATTCCGAACATCACACGTGGACCTGAATAGGGTCTCACTGCCTTGGCTATGATGGATTAAGCGATGGTCCGTTGCAATTTTGATGGTCTGTCAACGTGTCTGTCGCTCCTTATCCAGAAGGTGGCCTCACTGTTTCCCTTGCGACGGTCCGTCACTAGTTCGATGGTTCGTCGGCCTGGGCCTTCTCTCCTAGGAAGAAGGTAGTCACATTGAACCACTATGAAGGTCTTGGGCGATGTTCCATCGCTAGTCTGATGGTCCGTCAGCCTCACCGTTGCACCTGGGCGGTTTTACTGCCTTCTTTATTTTGTCTATAACTTTCTCCACCGATGTCGTAATTTGATGAAATTGGTATCTTTGGAAAGGTAATTCAATTTTCCACATGAAAAAAGTGAAAATCTTTAAAATACCACATGTACAAAAGTGGATTCATATTTTAATGTAGGTTTCTAACATTCTTGAGATGATTTCAAGGTAGAAAAAAGTTTGGGGTATTACATTATCCTTTCCCCAAAGATTAAGAGTTCATCCTTAAGATCAAGAATTCCACGAACTTGATCAATATTCGGGTTCCACTCTCCATAATAAGCTATCTAAGGTACATGGGGTTTTCCTAAACTACATGGGAATGATGAAATTGTTTCAATGACATTGACACGTTGAGAAATAATGAATTTACAAAAGGGTATTGAAGTTTCAACTACAATTATGCATTGTGAATCTTTCTTGGTAATAAAGTTTTGGTCTTGAGGCGTTCCCCCTTAAATTTGATTATCGTTTATATATATATGTATGCATATGGTTTGGCATTTTTAAACACGAATTGAGAGCATGAACATTCGTAATCCCTCTCTTGTTATAAATTCCCTGGTGTTCATATATTATGAATTGTTTCAACTTCATATAGAGAAGTATGTACAAACGTCTTTACTATTGTTAACGACTTGGTTTTGATTATGAATTGAAGAGAGAGGATTTTAGATGTTGATAAATGCCAAAGATGTATAACTAAAGAATTACATAGTTTGTCACAAAATACATGACCACCGCATGTTTGTTGAAATGTTGAAACAAGAGAGTTCTTGCATATTTTTTTTCATAAGTTTGAAATATGAATCCTCTTGAACTGTTTGAATTATATAGAGGTCCAATCTTTGTGTTTTGAATGAAGAGACTATCGCATGATATTTTACATCTTATAGATACGACTTGCAAATCATTGGTATGATGATACCATTTAAATGAATGCCATAAGAGAGTAAGAGTTTCATATTTTAATTTCAGAGAATACATGTCTTAAAGGGTTAAAAGTAAGATTAAAGAGAATAAGGTGGTTTCCCAAAGAAGGATTGAGTTCAGATATCTCCTACACCAAAACCGTGTTTTGCTAATACAAGTTTATTATGTCCCCAAGAGGGACTGTATGCTAGCCTAGTGCCCTTCGGCGTATTAGAGGTAGATACTCCAACCCTTGAGGAAAACTTGGGTTCACGGATCGGCTGCGGAGTTAAGGGAATATTCCATATAGCCGGTGGTATTATATAGTTTTAGGGTATACCACCTAGCTCAGAAGTAAAATATAGAGCGGGGCATGGATTTCAGATTATTGGTCAAAGTCTTCTAATTATGCCCATATTTTTTCATATATCATATATAAATTGTTTACAAACTTCTTTCACTTATATTGTATAAAAAAAAATTATTTTGGATTACTCTACTTACCAGTACATATGTATTTACCCCTATATTTTCAGGGTCTGAGGCTCAGTCTAGGGGTCCCGGCAAACCGTAGAATCTTCAGACCGAATTGTGCAGTTGGTGAGCCTTCTTTATTTTGGAAGGTCATTGCTAGAGTATTGTTTTGCATTTTAGTTTTTGGGTCCGACGTGGGGCTTTATCCCAATTTTAGATAAGTTATTATATTCTGATGTATTAGTGATTTTGCAGACTAAGATGGATGTTGTCTAGACACCTATTAATTTCATTCTGTGTTGTTAAATTTAAATCAGAGCATGACAATGATTCTGTTTGTTTACTTTCACATTTCTCTTATATTATTATGAATATTGTGCATGATTACCACATATAAAAGAGCGCCCGAGCCCTAAATGGTTTGGGATACTCGTCACAGCTAGGGCCTTGGTTTTGGTCGAGATGATATATATATGTATGTATGTATGTATGTATATATATAAATACATAGACAGACCCTTGATCTTGTCACGACCTGTACTAGGGCCTGGCTGTGATGGACATCTCGAATCATGAACGCTCGAACGTCCTACTCTACAGGTGGTCATGCACAACATTCATATAATAAGGGAAGATGTAGAAATACAAGACATGAGAATGAAAGTTAAAATTCAAAACATCTGAATAAAATATGACTCAGGCTGCAAAATCTCTAATACATCTCAAAACTGTTCTGAAACCTGAGACAAGGACCCCAGTAAAACAAAATAACGAAATAACATAATCTAAAATAATAGGCCTTCTGGAAAAAAGAAGGCTCTCCACTACACGGATCATTTCTCTTGGGAATACTCTACTGATTAGTTCGACCCTTAGACTGAGCCTCTGAACCTGGGAGGTAGGGGGTCAATACAGATGTACTAGTACGCAAAGCAGAGACTTTTTATTTTACTTCTGCACTAGGTGGTATAACCTAGAACTCCAAAATTCCATGGGCTATATGGAAGCCACCATTGACTCGGCAGGGAAGCCTCCAACCCAAGTGTGCCACAAGGGTTAGAGTATCTGACTCTGCTATGCCACACGGTCGTCGCCAGCGTAAAAAAATATACCCAGATCGGCAAATCACATTTTTAGGCTAAGATTTACTTGAACTCTAGCCCTCTTAAGGCAACCACCTAACTCTCTTTATTCCCATTTCTAACTCTTTATGACATGCATTTTCTGAAAACATACTCTGAAAACTCTAACTCTGTTATAGCATACATTTATATGGTATCTTCATACCATTGACTTACAAGTCATATCTCTGAGCCATTTTTTAGCATATTTCAATCTCTATTTTTAAGACATAAATTCGGGACCACCATATCAATAAATCATTTCAAAGAACTCTTTCTCTAAAACACATGTATGCAACTCTCTTTGTCAAACTTTCAATGATGCAAGGTGGTCATGTCAAAGCTCTTAATCTCATGCAAATCTTTCTCTTTTAACAAAATATATTTACATAAAAAAACTCCCTCTCTTAAATCTCTAAATCGTGCTCAAAATACTATGGTATTTGAGGAAACTATTTTTAAGCCATAAATCATGCATTTCAATCAATCACCATATGATCATAAACATAAGGTTATCACAAGAGAGGGATTTTCATTATTTGTGCTCACAATTAAATCTTCAATTTCAAGTTTCATACATATACTTATATGTCTAAATCAATTTAAGGGGATAAGGCCTAAAGGCTAAAACAACAATATCATTAAACATGCATAAAGCAAAATAAAATCATGGATCTCAAAACCCCTTTAATAAATTTATGCTTGACGATTTTTAAATCATAATTGGGTGTTTTCAAAAAGCCCATGTAGGTTTAGGATAAACCCCGCGTACCTTAATTTAGAACTTTGATGGATGATTCTTGAAGCCTACGGTTTGGGGATTCCAAATCTTCAATCAGTTTTAAAAATCCACAGTTGAATCTTGAGTTATTTAGGTTTTTAGTTTGAAACCCTAGAGAGTGTTCTTATGAATTTTTGAAGAAAATATAAATAATGAGGTCACTTGGGAGAAAAATCCCGTGTTTAAGCTGATACGGGGGTGGAAATTACCCAATATACCCTTAATGAGATGGAATAAAATATAACTGGGAGGCCAATTTAATGGGACACCGCGACGTGCCACCATCGCAGTAGCTCACTAAAAATTGACGAATTGGATTCTTGGGGTCACTACGACGCGGAGCCATCGTGTTGTCCCACTGGTTGGGACCTGAAACTTCAGCGCGACGCATCATAATCATTCTAGGATACTGGAATTTGATAATTGTTAAATTGACCACCTCCATGACGCGCCAAGCACCAAAATGATGGTGTTTTATGACTAGGACTTAAATTAACCATAACATCTTGCCCGGATATCTGATTTGGATGAATCTTATATCGACAGAAATTTTATTCAATTTCCCATACTACATAATTAATTAACATGTAAAATTTGCTTAGGATTTATGGATTTTGGATCATCTACGAATAGAAATGATGGTTTTTATTCTAGCCCAAAATGCGGGGTGTTACAAAACTTTTTGACTTTTTCTGTATTGGCACCTCAATTAGGCCATGTGCCTATTGAACCCCTGAACCTTTCATTAGGTGTACCTATTAAGAACTTTTTAAAAAAAACTGATATGCGTGAATTTCACACGTTGGTGACATAGAAAATGCACCAATAAGAGAAAGACAACTCATTTTTCTAACAAATAATCCTATTAAAAAGTTAAAAAAATTGCCAAAAAAATTTTTGTAAGGAACAAAAATCTCGTCTTCTTCTCGAACAAAAAAAATTCATTACCTCCATCATATCTTCTTCCACTTTAAATTTTATTGTTGTATTTATTGAATTTGACTCAATTCTTTGTTGATTTATGTATTCAAAATTAGAAACTTAGATTTTAGTATTTTATTTTCTTCTGCCTGTAAATCTTAGCTTCACTCTTTCAATTTTTCACCAAAACAACACCCAACAACCATTATAAAAGAAAAGGAGTAACAATACAATACACATTGATATACAACAAGCAACAATAATAACAAGGAAGAGACTCGTGCGATTCTAATTTTTCTTGCAAGAATTTCATCAGAAAATGCCATCCCAACATAACCAACTACCCTCTAAGACCACTAAACCACCACAAAAAAATCCAAAAGAGCCTTTTCTAATGCCCTGCATTTTTGAGCTACAAATAGGACTATTGTTCCTACTTGTGTAAACTCTATCCAATGAATCATATTTAAATTCATGTGTCATGATATTTATCGTAGTGTGTTAAGTGATTATGAGGTGAAAATTGTTCATGAAAATCACTTAGAGCAAAGTTGAGCTAAGAGACTTTGCATCGTTCATAGATTGGTATTCGATTCTACAAGAGTCAACTTTGAACGTGTATAACTTTTGATATATGTGGAATTCTTCATCTCAAGACCCACCAAATTGTAAATAATTGGATTAGATTTTCAACGATACAAATTTTGCTGTAATTCGCTATCCCAATGAAAAGTTATGGCCTTTTCATGAGAGACAGTAAGCTAATACGATTGGGACACGGCATGATGGTGCTCGACGTGATGGGTGATGCGATGCGATGGCCAATGTGATACAAAATTATTTCACATGCTATTTTAGTTCCTTAAGGGTCTAAGGGAACTTTGGTCACTTACACTCACCTAAATACACCCATAACACTTGATTTCAACCCCCCAAAACATTATACACACTATTATTCTTATTTTCTATCAAAGAAAAACCCAAACTTCCCTCCCAAAGATCAAAATTCATCTTCTAAGTTAATATTATCAAGAAAAGTTTCAAGAATAGGGTTCCATTCTTCAATAAAGGAACTTAAGTTGTGTGGAACTACTCTAAACACCATAGGCATAAATTTTACTATATTTAGCTAGATTAAAGATCCCCAAATATGTTTTAAAGAAGAGTTTCAATATTGGTGCGAAAAGTATGTGGCATGGAATTGATTTGATAATGCCTATAGTTTTCTTGAACTATTCCTCATGAAACTATAATGTAACTATGTACATATTCTTTCATTATAAATGAAGAGTTTGATTGAGAACATGATTGATAAAAATCCCTCTCCTTTATGATATCTTTGATTTTAAGTATTTTAGATTGTTTAAATACATGAATTTTCTTAAATAAAACTAGTGAGTGAATTCTTTACTAATGATCATGGAATGATATGCTTTGTGGTTGTTGATAGGGGGTTTTAAATGTAAAACATTTATCATTTCAAAATTAACAATTCTTATGGGTTTTGAACAAAGTAAACATAACATGATCAATGTATGATTGTACTATTGAAAGGAGAGTATTTTTTTATGTGAATTCAAATGAAAACCTACTACATGAATCTCCCTCACTTGATGTTTAAAAGCTATGGGTGGTCATTAATATGATAATAAGTGAAATGGGTTGTAGATATGATGTGATATGATTTGATTGACTCATAAGTCAGGGTATGATGATACATAGTGATTATATGCCCTTATAAAGATAGGTATTGATTGTTTTGATAGTATGAAGCTTGTTTGATTTAAAGAACTAAATTTGGGCTTAAGAAAGCTAATTGGTCACTCAAAGAAGGCATTTGAGTGTAAGGGCTCATCGCTGAAAATCATAGTTATCGATGCAGAACTTATGATATTGTATCCTATATGGAAGGATAATAAAATAATTAGGATATCTCAGAACGGGGGATTCTTGTGGTGTACCCACATGGGGGGTATCATCAGCTCCAATCCTGGCAGCTACTTGGATTACGGGGTAGGCTGCCGAGTGAAGGGCGGATTCTACATAGCCCATGGAATTACTAAATTGTAGGGTGTACCGATTAGCTCAAAAAATTAAGAAAGAGTGAGTCAAGGTTGTCAAGAATTTATTTAAAATTGATTAAATATGACCAAGTATGTTTACTTATATAGTGTTCACTGTTATTGTGATATGCTCTTACGTATTTTGTGTAAACGCATGCTATTTTGGGTTTTTCATATACCAGTATAATTGTATTGACCCCCTATATTTTAGGATCTGAGCCATAGTCTCAGGGTTTTGTTAAGTAGTAGAGTTGTTTGGTTAGAAGTTGCAGTTGGTGAGCCTCCCTTATTTCAAAAGTTTTAGTCATGAGTCATTGTTATTTTATTTTTATTCATGGTCCGACTGAAGTCCTTGTCCCAATTTTATTATGTATGTTGGTTCCTATATTATTAGATATTTTGCTGACTTGTGTGATGTATTTTTCATGTTAAGAACTCCCTTTTGAATTACTCAGTCAAACTAAGAGATTGATCATGTTATCGTCTTATTATATTTTCCATTTTTCTTTATAGTATATGAGTGGCATGCATGATTGACAGATAGATATGGTCTCCTTTTTCTTTATGATTTGGTATGTTTGTCACGGACCGGTCCCAGGCTCGGGTCATGACAAACTTGGTATCAGAGCCTGGTTCATGGTCCCAGGGTGTCTACGAAATCGGGTCTAGTAGAGTCTTGCTTACAGGTGTGTTGTGCATCATACTAATAATCAGGAGGCTACCGGGATTTTAGGAGTTGTTTCTAAATCTTTCATACTCTATTTTGTGCAATAGTATCATCCATAAGAAAGATATCCAAATTCTTTGTTCAAAGTACGTGGGTCATGCCTCATTATTAAGACGATACAAGTCTAAGAGTCTAGCTCCCCCAGCAATTCTCTCTAATTAAGTTATCCATAAAGTTATGAGATAGCACAAGGACTTGAGAAGAGTCTGTTAATGCTTCAAGGTGTATTGATTCATGTATATACCTTTATCCTGATGAACTCGTGCTTTTTAGATTGAGGTCCGAAGTGTATTCAGTCCCCTTTTAAAAATTTGTGTTGCAGATCTTATGCATAAGGGTAATGATGTGCTGCAGAATGTTGGTACTGTATTTCCACCAAAGTAGTAGTATATGTTAAAGTGTCATGACCCATTGGTAGTGAGATATTCTATAATTTGGTGACTTTAAGTCACAAGGTTAGCAGTCAAAGTAAGGGTGACTTTTGCATAAATAAGTAGTTGAGTTGTATAACCCTTGAACTGCGGGGTGGGTTGGTCTTGAATGGTGATTGGCTAATATTGTATAAAAAAATTTGGAGTGTGTGTTAGTTTGTGGAGGAAGTTTCTGGTTATGAATATTTGTTATTCAAAATAAAGAAGAATATCCAAATAGATAGCTATGGTATTTGTAGAAATTATTTGAAGGCTGTGAATGAAAAGCGGTGGATCAGTTAATAAGTTACGAGTAGAGACTCATTGTCGTAAAAAAAAATTGAAGGTAGTATAAATGTATGCATCAGCGAGTAAGTATGATGTGAGAAAGTAGAATATATTGATAAGATCATAATTGGTTATGTTATAAGATTAAGATCGATTGCCCCTAATAAGTGACGTTACCCCGCCCCCCCCTCATCATCTTTTCTTTGGTTGTTGTAAGCTAGTACTACAATTGCGAAGGTATGTGGTAGATTATAAGGTGTGGTAGTAATGTTCTGGAGATATTGAACTTATGGGCGGTAGTTAAGTTAAATAACATAGTTGGGTTGATTCCCCAATTTGATAGAATAGCATAGTATGTGACCTGCTTCATCAGTGTTATATGATTGGTGTTTCTAGGCAATAGGCTTGAACTTTATATGTAGAGTGTAACACCCCGCATTTTGGGATAGAACAAAAAACCATCATTACTATGTGTAGATGATCAAAAAGACATAAATCCTATGCAAATTTTCAATGTTAATCAATTATGTAGTGTAGGAAATTGAAGGAGCTTTCCGTTGATATAAGATTAGCCCAAATCCGAAACCCGGGACAGATGTTATGGCTAATTTAAGTCCTAGTCATAAAACACCATCATTTTGGTACATGGCGCATCGCGGAGGTGGTCTATTTAACAATTGTAAAATTCCAGTAGCCTAGCGCGACAGTGGCGCATCGTGCTGAAGTTCCAGGTCCCAACCAAAGGGACAACGCCATGGCTCCGCATCGCGGTGACCCCAAGAATCCCATTCATTAATTCCCAGTGAGCCACCGCGATAGTGGCGCGTTGCGGTGACCCATAAAATTGGGCTCCCAGTTAGATTTTTATTCAATCTCATTAAGGGTATATTGGGTAATTTCCACCCCCTTATCAGGTTAAACACGGGATTTTACTCCCAAGTGACCACATTATTCATATTTTCTTCAAAAATTCACAATAACACTCCTTAGGGTTTCAACCCAAAAATCAACATATCTCAAGATTTAACCGTATCTTTTCCTTAATTCATCAAGAAGTGGAATCCCCATTGCGAGGGCTACGGGAAGCACCCATCAATCGTACGTATACCAACCCTAATGCGAGAGATCATTCAAAATCTTCAAATTTAAGGTAGGCGGTGTTTTCCTAAAATCTCATGGGCATAGAAATCATGTTTTTAAGAAAAGTGTTTCGGATTTATGAATACATTCATGTTTTAGAAGCCTTAATGATAATGTTTTGGTCTTTAGGCCTTCCCCAAAATTGATTCGAAACTATATATATATGTAAGCATGTGTTTAAAGGTTGATGATTGAATTAAGAGTATGACTCATGTAAAATCCCTCTCTTGTTATGATTTTCCTTTACCTATCATATGGTATGGATTATTTTGAATGCATTTGAAAAGCATGATATGAAATACCTTGAGAAATGTTATGATTGGATTACAGTTTTAACTTCCAAAGAGAGGGTTTTTATGTTAATGAATGTTGAACGTAATCATATAATGGAAATAGTTGCATGGTTTGTCAAAGATTGCATGACCACCACATGTTTATTGAAAGAATGAGAATTTTTGCATAACTTTGACATGTACTTTCAGAACATGAAATCTATTATACTAATTGCATGTTTGGGTGATCTGAATTGCATTTTAATGAAAGAATCATGCATGATACAATATGGCTCAGAAAGAGGACTTTCAAGTCTTGGTGTGAGGACACCAACTCAGATAATGTCATGTTAATTTAGAATAGAATAGAATGCATGTTTGAAATCAGATTTTCAAATTTTGAAACTAGAATGACGCATGTATCAGAACAGACTAAAATTGGGCATAACGAGAGCTTAGGTGGTTCCCCGAAGAAGGCACGAGTTCAGACAACTCATTGCCCAAAATCATGATTTGCCGATTTGGGTATATTATTTTATGCTGGCCTAGTGCCCTGTGGCGTATCAAACTCAGACACTCCGACCCTTGCGGCACACTTGGGTTGGGGGCTTCCCCGCCAAGTCAATGGAGGATTCCATATAGCCCATGGAATATCAGACTTGTAGGGGAGTGCCACCTAACTCCGAAGTAATACAAACATCAGAGACTGCATTGACAGAAAGATTTTATGATTATCAAAGATGCCCATGTGTTTTCGAATTTATATCATATATGATGTTTTATGACTAGGTCTCAACTATTTTATTTATATCAAAAGCTTTATTTTGGATTTCTTTGCGTACCAGTACATCTGTATTGACCCCCTACCTTCCAGGTTTTGAGGCACAATCTAGGGGTCCTGATAAGCAGTAGATTTCTTTTGATAGAAGTGTAGAGTTCAGTAGGTGAGCCTTCTATATTTCAGAAGGCCTATTTATTTTCAGACAATTATCATTAGTCATGGTTGGTCTACTGGGAGCCTTGTCCCAGTTTTTAGACAGTTGTTGTTTGATCATGTATTAGAGATTTCGCATACGGTTTTTAGATGTTATTAGAGGGATTGGATTTCATTTTTTTTCCATTGTCGAATTTGTATCAGACTAATGACCATGATTCTGTTTTGTTATACTTTCCACATTTCCTTTTTGTGTATGAATGGTGTATATGATTACAAGTTAGAAGGGATTTTTGGCCTTGATGATTCAGAATGTCCGTCACGGCTAGGGCCCCAGTTCAGGTCATGACAAACTTGGTATCAGAGCACGATTCATGATACCAGGGTGTCTGCCTAATCGCATCGACTAGAGTCTTGTTTATGGGTGTATAGCATGTCACACTTATAAGCAGGAGGCTACTAGGAGTTTAGGAATGTTTACCGTTCTTCATGTTCTAGTTCGTGCTATGGAGTCAGAATATTCCTCTTTCATACTCTAATTTGTGCTATGGTGTCGCCCATACGGAAGTAAAATCATCATCATTTCTTTCCTCACTTTGATATGCTTAGATATGTGTTATTGTTGAAGTGATTCAACTGTAGAAGTCCAGAATATAAATGGTATAGTCCTTTTTGATTGAGCCATATAAGATTGTAAAATTGACTTGTGAAGAGTCTGTTAGTGCCTCAGAGTGTATTGATTCTAGTGTGAATTTTGATTCTGATGAAATCGTGATTTTGAGCTGCGGTATTAAGTGTATTTAGTCCCTTTCAAAAAAATTTATGCTGCAGATGTCATGCTTAAGAGCGAATGAGGTGTAGCAGAATGTTGGAACTATATTTCCACCCGAGTAGTAGTATAAGTTAAAGTGCCGGTATCATGACCTATTAGTAGTGAGATTAGACCAAGAAGTTAGTTATGTGAAGTCACAAAGTTAGAAGTCAGAGTTAGGGTGACTTTTGTGTAAATAAATATTTTAGTTGAATAACCGATGTTTGAGGATGATTTACCCCTTTATAATATAGACTAATGTGGTAGCTCGTAGGATGTGTGGATTGTATGGGAGTCTGTGGGAGGAGTGTTTGACTCAGATTTATTTTCATACAGAGTAAGATATGTATTGTTAGATCATTGATTAGTGTGTGCTAAGTTTCTATGTCTTGTAACCTTATTATCATTGTGTTGTTGAAACTCAAAGTCTAGTGAAGCCGTGTGGGGCACTTTCGATTCACTAGCATAGTTGCCTCTTCATTCCTCTCATTTTCTTATTCAAAACACAAAATCAAAGTCTAGTGAAACCGTGAGAGGCATATTTCGATTCACTAGAAACTTGTTGTCCATCTTGTTGATTCTTTTGTTGGTTGGAACTGGGGGTTTAGAAGCGTAATGGCAAGAAAAGTGGTAAGGGAGATTTATTGAATGTATGTATAGACGAATCTTTTTGCATGAGATTGAGTTGGTAATAAAGTGATACGTCCTTGTGTGTTAGTTTAGTAGAAGGTAGAGAAGGAGTTATTAGCTAAGGTGAGTTGTTGTTTGCTCGAACTATGAAAATGGCTAGATTAGCCAGTACGTTATAATTATAGACACAAGGTAGTTTGTGAAATTTGAAGGTAGTCTAAATATATGCTTGGGTAAGTAAGTGTGATATGAGAAAGTTGTATAAGTAGATAAGATTGTATGGTGTTATAATATAAGATTGAGGTTGACCATGACTATTATGTGACTCTACCCCCTTGACCTTATTTACTTTGGTAGTTGTAAACTAGTACTACTTGTGAGAAGGTATGTTGTAGATTTTGAGGCATAGTCATGATGTCATGAAGGTGTTTTGGTTATGGGTTGTATCTAAATAAAATGAGATATTTGGGTAGAATATCCCAATTTGATGAACTAGTATATTATGTTGCATTCTTCATTTATGGTAGATGATTGATGCTAGACTATAGGCTTGATGTGTTGAAATAGTGCGTGTTAATGAATTATAATAAGGAAAAACCGTAAGGTTGTGATCGATTATTGTGGCTGTGGAATTCTAGTGTACTATTGTTTCTTGATATTTTATTTCATAGTTTCCAAGTGAGAATTTCGCGTAAGGTTGGGTTGTAAATCATGTTTAGCACTAGACATTAAGATTGAACAGTTGATGGCCATGAAGGTGGATGTGATTATTTCTTAGTTAATGATACTAGTTTTGTGAAAGCAATCTAATAGGCTTGAACAGTTCATGCAAGAGCTTAAGTTTATTTGATTCGTAATGAAGTATGATGTTGTATTTATGTAGAAGTATGCCAAGGTGATATAAGGTTACGGTATTTTTCTAAGGCTATTACATGTTGTGTGTGGCTAGTGGTACCGTTGAGTTGCTAGGTGGAGAAAGATTAGTTAGATGGTATATGGTATTCTAAATATCCAAGTTAAGGAGTTTTGATTGATAATGTTGAACCTTTTGATATGATCTTGATTCTCATTGTATAGACATATATGTTTGGAGTCGTGATGCTGGTAGACGATGACAGAAGTAGTATGGTCCATCAAAGATTGGGAGATATCGATGTTTAGTATTAGAAGAATCTAAGTTGGTGAATGTTTAAGATATTATATGATGACTTTTGGGGCTATATAAACCCAAGGGTTAAATCTTAGAAGGAGGTATTAGCATTGGTTGTTATATATGAAGATACCGTCTTACAGGGTAAGTTTTGTTTTATGTGTATTGTTATATCCCCGACTCTAGAGTAAAGTGATTTTAGTTTATACCAGAGTGTTTATAGTGGTCCACAGACTTAGAGTAATGGCTTAAATCTAAGGGGGAGATGATAGAATGAGTAACCAAGTCAAGTTTTCAGATACTAATAGATGTGCCAGTAAGTTGTGGATTTGGCTATGAGAAAGAATGATGCTCAATCTATTCTTATTTCAGCAGTTTACCTCAGATATTCCGACACATACTCATGCTTTATGTTTCAGCTTCATGATCATAGCTCGTGTTCATGCATATGATAAGGAATCATGTACTGTCCTAGTTCCTAGTATGATGAGTTCCCAATTTATTTAGCAGTCAAAATCGCTTTCCATAAGTTATGAATTCCAAAAATTCAGATCATGCAGCTCATGAATCTTTTGAACATGTGATACTCTTAATGATCAGTGAAAATTCAGATTTATATCAGGTACGTCCTCAGATTAGATCTCTTTAATGAGTCTATGCCGTGAGTGCTCTTTCCTCATGCCTCAGTAGGGTATCAAGTTATGCTCAGTACTTCCCTGATGTTCCTGATCCCGATAATCCAATTTGCAGTGATATTTTTTCCCCTTAGGTCGAGATAGTGATGATGAACAATTGTTTAGATGGAAAAGGGTAAACATTTCTCGTTAATAAAAGATGGTTGTGTGCTTATTTGAGTTAACGCGGTAATTGTGGAGTAAGATTGAGGTCGAGTCTTTGATACGTGTCAAGTTTAGTTGAGGTTTTATTTGTCATATTTGGAAAAAAGGTTATTGTGTGCTTGTTTTAGGTAAGTCTATAAGTTGAAATAATTTTGAGGTGAAGTTTCATGTATGTCTTAGTTAGTTGAGGATATTTTATGTGTATCATCTGAATAGTGCAGGGAAGTTGTTATGGATAGAAGTATTAGGGAATATGAGAAATATGCCTTATGAGTGGTTGCTTAGAAGTGAATATATGGGTATGAAGATATGCTTGAATGTCATGTTTGTATGCATATGGATGGATGCCTTTAGTTTTTGTGAATGTCCAATACGAAGCTGAAGGTGATTGTTGGAGTGGTAATAAGAATTATGCAGGAGATGAGGAATTGTGAAATATAGGGTGTGCTAAATTCATGATTCAGACTAGTACTATAGTTTTATGTGGTGCATCTTATGATTTTGAGTTAGGATTGAAGATAAGGAGGGGATTTAGTTCAGTTTAGACTTAGTAGATGGAAATACCAGCGGCCATGCGAGAAAAATAAGTGGAATCAATGAGCATGGTGTTTAAGGGGAAAGTATAGTTCAGAAAGTATTTTAGAAGTATGGATAATCTTGAAAGTAAGAAAGTTGCAATGCCTAAGGTTTGGTAATTCTATCCTAGTTTACAAGTTATATGTCTAAATTCCATGCTATAGAGTAGTGTCATTGTTATGATTCCTTAGTTGGATTTCTTGTTTAACTCATGTTAGAGATTCTTTGCTCCCTAAAGCTACTAGAACTTCTTCAGAAAGAGTGTTGAAAAGATACTCTAGTTAAGTATAAGTGTCTAATACAACTCAGTTTAACAGTCAGGCAGACAAGTTACTGTGGTTTTCCACCTTTTCACCCAGTCTTACTATATGAAGTCCAATATGTATGACCATCACAAAAGATAATCTATTCCATCTATGTATGTGTGAACTCATTTCAGTCCAAGCATCATGTTTCAGATTTAGTTATTTAGTCATGACTCAGTTCATAAGAGTTCAGCACATAATCTCAAATTTTTCCAGCTATTTTAGCACAGACAGTGTAATACCTTTGTACGATCTAAATCTTGTTGCCTCATGATTCATACTTACCAAATTTATCACTTCCAAATCCAATGTGTGTGAATTGAGGATAAACACTTCGGGGGAAATCCTAAACTCTTAGCATGAATCAGCTCCTTAAAATAAGTAAGGGCAAGTCAGCTCATAATTCAGTTTCATGATAGAAGTTTAAATGTTTCAAATCAGTTATATCCTTTCTTAGAAGACACATCAGGTCCGCATTATTCCATTCCTTTAAGCTTCAATGTTCCTACCCATCATTCGGGGACAAATTATCCCAAGGGGGAGATAATGTAACACCCCAAATTTTGGGCTAGAACAAAAACCATCATTTCTATGCGTAGATGATCCAAAATCCATAAATCCTATGAAAATTTGGCATGTTCATCAATAATGTAGTGTGGGAAATTGAATGAGCTTTCTATTGATATAAGATTCTCCCAAATTCGAAACCCGGGAAAGATGTTATGGCTAATTTAAGTCCTAGTCGTAAAACACCATCATTTAGGTGATTGGCACATCGTGGAGGTGGTCTATTTAACAATTGTCAAATTCTAGTAGCCTAGCGCGATTGTGGCGCGTCGCGCTGATGTTCCAGGTCCCAACCAGTGGTACAACGCGATGGCTCCGTATCGCGGTGACCCCAAGAATCTCACTCGTTAATTTCCAGTGAGCCACCGCGATAGTGGCGCGTCGCGGTGGCCCATAAAATCGGGCTCCCAGTTAGATTTTTATTCCATCTCAATAAGGGTATATTGGGTAATTTCCACTCCGCTTATCAACTTAAACACAGGATTTTACTCCCTAGTGACCACATTATTCATATTTTCTTCAAAAATTCACCAGAACACTCCTTAGGGCTTCAAACCAAAAATCAACATATCTCAAGATTTAATCATAGTTTTTCCTTAATTCTTTAAGAAGTGGAATCCCCACTGCGAGGGCTACAAGAAACACCCATCAATCGTACGTATAGCATCCCTAAAATGAGAGATCATTCAAAAGATTTTAATGTTAGGTACGTGGGGTTTTTCTAAAATCTCATGGGCATAGAAATCATGTTTTTTAAGAAAAGGGTTTCAGATTTATGAATACATTCATGTTTTAAAAGCCTTAATGATAATGTTTTGGTCCTTAGGCCTTCCCTAAAATTGATTCGAAACTATATATATATATGTAAGCATATGTTTAAAGGTTGATGATTGAATTGAGAGTATGACTCATGTAAAATCCCTCTCTTGTTATGATTTTCCTTTACCTATCATATGCTATGGATTGTTTTGAATGCATCTTGAAAAGCATGACATGAAATCCCTTGAAAAATATTATGATTGGATTATGGTTTTAACTTCCAAAGAGAGGGTTGTTTATGTTAATTAAGGTTAAACATAATCATATAATGGAAATATTTGCATAGTTTGTCAAAGATTGCATGACCACCACATGTTTATTGAAAAAATGATAATTTTTGCATAGTTTTGACTTGTTCTTTCGAAATATGTAATCTATTATACTAATTACATGTTTGGGTGGTCTGAATTGAGTTTTAAAGAGTGAATCATGCATGGCACAATATGGCTCAGAAATAGGACTTGCTAGTCTTGGTGTGAGGACACCAACTCAGATAATGCCATATTAATTCAGAACAGAATAGAATGCATGTTTGAAATTAGTTTTTTAGATTTAGAAACTAGAATGACGTATGTATCTGAATAGACTAAAATTGGGCATAAAGAGAGCTTAGGTGGTTCCCCGAAGAAGGCACGAGTTCAGACAACTCATTGCCCAAAACCGTGATTTGCCAATCTAGGTATATTATTTTATGTTGGCCTAGTGCCCTGTGGTGTATCACACTCAGAAATTCTAACCCTTGTGGCACACTTGTATTGGGGGCTTCCCCGCCGAGTCAATGGCGGATTTCATATAGCCCGTGGAATATTAGACTTGTAGGGGAGTGCCACCTAACTCAGAAGTAATACAAAGATCAGAGACTACATTGACGGAAAGGTTTTATGATTATTAAAGATGCCCATGTGTTTTGAAATTTATATCATATATGATGTTTTATGACTAGATCTCAACTATTTTATTTATATCAAAAGCTTTATTTTCCATTGATCTGCGTACCAGTACATTTGTATTGACCCCCTACCTTCCAGGTTCTGAGGCACAATCTAGGGGTCCTGATAAGCAGTAGATTTCTTTAGACAGAAGTGCAGAGTTTAGTTGGTGAGCCTTCTATATTTCAGAAGGCCTATTTATTTTCAGACATTTATCATTAGTCATGGTTGGTCTACTGGAAGCCTTGTCCTTTTTTTTCAGACAGTTGTTGTTTGATCATGTATTAGAGATTTTGCAGATGGTTTTTAGATGTTATTATATGGATTCGATTTCATTTTTTTTCATTATCTAATTTGTATCAGACTTATGACCATAATTCTATTTTGTTATACTTTCCGCATTTCTTTTTTGTTTATGAATAGTGGGCTCTCAGACCTTGATGGTTTGGGATGTCCGTCACGGCCAGGGCCCCAGTTTGGTTTATGACATGGAGTTTAGTGGTAAAAATTATAGTTGCTTAATATTAATGATGCATATTTTGTGGGAGTAAACACTAGGCTTGATTCGATATGTGCTATAGCTTTGGTTGGCACTTCTGAAAAAAGTAGTGAATAATTGTGATATTTATGTACATGAGGACTAGTGTTTAAATGATGAATTGTGGGTGAGTCATAAAGTGTATAAGAGCGTGATTATATAAAAATAAGTTGAACCTGGAGGTAGCATGTTGTTAGATAAAGTGTGATGTGTACGAGTCTCACGTGTACCTAGATTTTGTTCTCGAATCTCGTGGTATGGACAATACTAAGGATTTGTTGTGTGATGTCCTATTCTTTAGAGTCGAAATGAGGAAATATAAGTAGGTAGTATATGCCTTTGGTATAGTCTTAAAAAGTTTACTATAATGTAAGTTATGTGATTAACGTTCTAATATTAGAATGTTAATTAATGGAGAGTGGATTTTTTTATGTGATAAGGAGTGAGGATGAGTATGCTCATGAGACTGTAAGTTGTAGATTTATTGCTATAGGGGATGGCGAGAAATTAAGAGTAGCATTCTTGGAAATTAATGATTTTAGAGTATATTTAAAAAGAGGAAGTTTAGCATTTATGTGTAAGGTGATACCCCATTGTGCTGAGTGTTGTGCTTGTAAGATTTAATGAGAATATATGTCCTTATGTTTAGAATTGTGAGTTTAATCTTAGGGGGATATGATGAATTGAAGTAGTTCCCGAATTTTCTTGCGGTGTCAAGTTTCAAGTAAGAATCATGACAAAATCAATTCCTATGAAAGCAAGCTCCTCCTAGTCTAATTTAATAGGTCATTCTACCAAAGTCTTATGTATTCAAGCTTTGCCTATATCTAAGGTTTGAGAACTCTATGTAACTCATGTCATACTCCGACCTCCAAACTAGAAACAATAATGTCCCTCGGTAATCCAATATTCCAGATATTTAAGATCTATGTTATGTTGCTCATGACCTATAAAAATTCATACCTTGTTAAATGGTTCTAAGAAAATATGCTTCCTAAATGTTACTGGTTCATTTTATGTTGGGATTATCAAAAATCATAAAGTTCTGTGAACTCATCACTATTTTCAGCTCTGGAAATGGGAAGCGATAGCCTCAAGTAGATGTCCTTGTCTCAAACATTGACTTCATAAATCCCAAACTTATGTTGTACGATTCATGATATAAGGACTCATGCTATGTTATGTTTATGCCAAAGCAACTCTCTATTTATAATTTCGACACTTGATATATGGAGAACTTCGTGTTTATTTTATTGTACCTTCATCTCATATCCCACCTTGAGTAGTGCAATAGGTATATGATATAATCGAATAGTGTTACACCTTTCCTTAAGGCATATTATCAGGTCCCTTAATGACCCTCTGAATGATAGTATGATAGTTGTTATGAAAGTGTAGTAGTTACTTAGGAAAGGGGGAGTAGATGATCTTTAATGTGAAAACTTGGATTTGATCTCTTTAGCTAAGGTTATTGGTGATGGGTGAAAGAAAGAGATGGACTTTCATTACGACAAATAGTTAAGAAGGATATATATGGAAAAAATCTTTGTAAACGTGATTGAATTTGCTGGTCTTAGTGGGGGGGATCCATGAAGTGGATGTAGTAATGATAGGCTTGAATGTTGTGATTGATGAAAACACAAGCTGTAGACTATGTGGTTAGTATTTCCTGAATTAAATCTTGATGGTGTTTGATGGTAGTGATAAGGTGAAGTAATATTCTTATATGTAGTCCCATAGATTAAATTAGCACCTCTTTTCTCTGAGTTAGGCTTTAACAAAGGAGTATTACACGGAAGGACTCAAACTCTTATGGTTAGACATGTTATGGGAGAATTGTAAGTTGAAAATGATGAAGTATTTCATTTGTTTTTTGGGGCATAGATGAGTAGTGTTTCTAAGTGTAATGTCTATTCATGGTATCTTGTAAGGTGGAGAATGCTTCGATTTATTGTCTTCCATGAAACCTTATGTCATGATTACTACTAATGTAAATCAGGCCTATTATCACTAAATTAACTCATTCCTTATGTTTTGATGATTATGATTCATAGAACTCATGTGCAAGATCATCCCTATGTAAAGTCTCATTACCACATGTTTCGTGCTTACACGTTTCACTAAGGGTTATCATAAAGATCATTTGATGCCTTTGTATATTTTATTTCAGAAAAATGTTCAATGCGAGGTTTCGTTCTTTATTCTACACTTTTAGAGTTTTCAGCATGTCCCGACCCACCATTCGAGGACGAATGATCCCAAGGGGGAGATAATTTAACTCCCCACATTTTCGAGCTAGAAATTGAATCATCGTTCCTACGTGTGTAAACTCTAATCCCGTGACTCATAGTTAAATTCATGTGTAATGATCTTTATAATAGTGTGTTAAGTGATTATGAGGTAAAAATGTTCATGGAAATCACTTAGAGAAAAGTTGAGCTAAGAGCCTTTGAATCGTTCATAGTTTGGTATTTGATTCTATAAGGTTCAACTTTAAATGTGTATAACTTTTGATATATCTGGAATTTTTCATCTCAAGACCCATCAGATTGTAGATAATTTAATTAGCTTTCCAACGATACAAATTTCACCTTAATACGCTAACTGAGTGGAAAGTTATGGCCTTTTTTGTGAGAAGTAGTAAGCCGACGCTATTTGAACGCAGCACGATGGTGCTCGACGTGATGGGAAACACGACGCGATGGACAAGGCAATACAGAATTGTTTCACATGCTATTTAAGTTCCTAAAGGGTCTAGGGGAATTTTGGTCACTTCCCCTAACCCAAATCCACCCATAACACTAAATTTCAGCACCCAAAAGCATTATACACATTGTTATTCTTATTTTCTCTCAAAGAAAAATCCTAACTTACCTCCCAAAGATGAAAGATTCATCTTCTAAGTCAAGATTATCAAGAAAAGTTTCAAGAATAGAATTCCATTCTTCAACCAAGGAAGGTAAGGTGTGTGGGTCTACTCTAAACACCATGGGCATAATTTTTAATATTTTATCTAGACTAAAGATCCCCAAACATGTTTTTAAAGAAGAGTTTCGATATTGTTGCGAAAAGTAAGTGGCATGGAATTGTTTTGATAATGCATTATTTTGTTTTTAAGTATAGCTTTGTACATATGTTTTGATTAGTAATGAAGAGTTTGATTGAGAGCATGATTGATTAAAATTCCTCTCCTTTATGATATCTTTGATTTCAAGTATTGTAGATTGTTTAACTACATGAATTTTCTTATAGAAAACTAGTGAGTGAATCCTTTACTAATGATCATGGAATGATATGGTTTGTGGTTGTTGAAAGGGGGGTTTTAAATTAAAAATGTTTATCGTTTAAAAATTAACAATTCTTTTGGGTTTTGAACAATGTAAACATAACATGATCAACTTATGATTGTACTATTGAAAGTAGAGTGTTTCTTATGTTAATTGAAATGAAAACATACTGTATGACTCTACCTCACTTGATGTTTAAAAGCTATGAGTGGTCATTAATATGATAATAAGTGAAAATGGTTGCCGATATGATGTGATGTGAGTTGATTGACTTGGAAGTCAGGGTATGATGATCCCCGGTTATTATATGCCCTTACCAAGATACGTATAGAATGTTTTGATAGTATTAAGCATGTTTATTTTAAAGAATTTAAAGTTGGGCTTAAGAGATCGAGTTGGTCACCCGAAGAAGGTGTTTGAGTGTAAGGGCTCATCGCTGGAAACCGTAGTTGCCAATGTTGGGCTTGTGATTTTGTATCCTACATGGAAGGATAATAAAATAATTAGGGCACCCCCCTATGGTGTGCTCACATGGAGGTATCACCAGCTACAATCCTGGTGGCTACTTGGATTGGGGGCTTGGCCGCCGAATCAAGGGATGGTTCCACATAGCCCATGGAATTATTGAATTATAGGGTATACCTATTATCTCATAACAATAACAGAGAGTGAGTAAAGGTTGTCAAGAATTGATTTGAAATTTATTAATTCTTCCCATGTATTTTTACTTATATAATGTTCACTGTTATTGTGAAATGTTATAATCTCTAAGTTTCAAAGAAGTCCCTTATTCTCCATAAGATAAAAGTATAAGTTTTGAAAGCTATTGATTTAAGATTTCGTCTTGCTTACAAATTTTGAGAATTAGATGAAGAATACAGATTTTAGAACTAAGTGTAATGACTCACGAAATTTATACTATATGCTTTATTATACATGATTTATGAGATTCAGATTTCAGTTTTACTCAAGCTATGTGAGTCATTTATATCAGCATGCATGATTTTATAAAGATTGATGATATTGTTTTTTTAATTGCATATATCCCCTTATACTCAGTACATCATCAAAGCACTGATCCACAAATACGTCTGTGTGCTACATTGTCTCATAATGTAGGTTTCAATTTCTCAGTCTCAGCAGCGACAGTGATTTTTGAGTACCTCATCTACACTTCCGCAGTTGGTGAGTCCTCATGGTTCGAGTACCTATTTCCCTGATTTCAGTACCCGTAGCAGTTGAATTATTTTTTTTCAGTTCAGTTCGAGTCAGTTGGGGATTTGTCCCAATGACTCTCTAGTTCTTAGTAAGTAGAGGCTTGTCGGACTATTAGTTGATGTTTTCAGATTTCAGCAATGGTTGCTCAAATGGTATTTTTTAGTTAGTTCAGTTTAGACACGATATGACAATACAAGTGTTTTTCTCTAATTTTCTTAAAGTAAGTTCTAAAACTCAGTAGAAGGCTTAAAGGGTTAGCTTGGGGCTACTTATACCTTTAAGCACCGTGTGACGCCTCGGGATGAGATTTTAAGGCATTACAGAAAACATCATAATGGAAATTAAAGAATTGTTAAAGCCAAGTTAACATTCTGGAAGATAAAGAAAACTGGACAATTTCAATTAAGTAGTCATTAAAACTTAAGTAAACATTCAAATAGAAAAAGCAAACAGCACAATCACAATTAAGGAATATTAAAACCTAACTAAAAACTTAACAAGATAAGGAAAATACCTTAAATAAACCGTCAATGATCAAACTTTGCAAAACCCTTCAACCATTTCAATTCAAAATCGCCAAAGATCAAAAATTAATAGAAAAGTTATCTTAAAAACACAACATTCCATACACACATCAAAATGGACAGTAAAGCACACAAGAATCAACTCAGAATAAAATTTAAAACAAACACCAAAAACTCACCAACTCCAATTCTTTTTCATAAAAATGAGAGTAACCCAGATAAAGATTAGCACATACCTACCTTACCTATGGATCAAAACTTACAAAAAAAAGATAAAAATCCAATCAATATATTTAGATAGCTTAATGAAGAACAACAAAGAATGCAGAAGGGGGGGAGTGGAGTAAATCAATTTAGAGTTTACAAGAGAGGTTGGGGAGGGAGAGAAAGAAAACGGCTGAAGATAGTCAAAATTATAGATTGAGAGAAAGAAATATAAGTTTTTAGAGAGAGAGAGCATCCAAATACATAAAACACATACAACAGCATATCACAACACAACACATAACTTAACATATGCAACAACGCCCAGCACAAAACACTGACATATGGAAGTCAAAGTGGGTGGGGGGCGTAGCTTTGGGGGAAGCGAGCCAAAAAACAATGCCACTCAGATTATGCCATGTGGAGAACAGGATGTATGTCCCCTCTCTCTCATCATACCGTTCACACTTTGATTTATTTGCAGGGTGGGGGGTAGGGGGTGGGGTAGCTTTGTGGGCAGCAAGTAAGAGAATAATGCCACTCAAATGATGCCATGTGGAGGACTAGACGTATTCCCCCTCTCACTCATCACACCATTCACACTTCTCTTCACAATTTTCACACTTCTCTTTACATTCTTGAATGAGAAGAATAAATTAGAAGACCCAAATATATTAATAGATTCTAGTTGAATGATTCTTGTAATCTAATGTCTATATATGTTTCTATCAATTTCTCTCTCTAATATTTATTTTTAATTACATAAGTATTATATATCTATAGATATAAATCATCATTCATTAGAATTATTCAAATAAAGATATCATGTCTTACACAATGCATACATTGTATCAGTAATTAATTCTTAATGAAGTTCTCTTGTATGCATTAAATACTAAGACCGATGGGTAATAAATATACTTTAAAGCATTATTCAAATAAGAACAATTGATTTCTCTTGAGTAGTTTTCATATTTGGATATGCAAATAGTAAATGTGATCAATATCCTAAAATTACTTTGGCAAATAAAGAGAATTGTTGTTTATTTGGGATAAAATTTGAATTATTTTGAAAGTTATAATCTTTATTTAAGGTTAAGAAAAACTTAATGAAAATGTTATATTTTTCGTTTAATTAGTGATATCTCATCGGAATCAAAGAAAATAGATATCCTTTCGAGGCGATGTGAAGTAATTGATGACATAAATTTAAATGACATAAATTTAAAGAAGGAAAGGAAAAGGCATGAACCTTTTTTTTGAGTATTTTGAAAGAGAAAAAACAAATTTTGGTAGAAGGAAAATTTTACAGTCTTAAAAAACTTAAATACATTTTATTGTTAGCCTACTTGGGCCACTTTACCTATGTAAATGATGTTAATTCCTTGTTACATTATTCATTTATAAAATTTACCCTTACTGATTAAAAAAAATGAAACTCAAGCCAAAGAGAATTAGAGACAAAAAAATAAAACACTCCTTTCTGTTGGTGTTTGATTGAAAACCTCTTTAAGGAAAACTGAAAAACAACATCTTTAAAAATACAATTTCCTCACAAATGAACAATTCAATCTTAAATTTTGTTTTTGTCAAAAAATTTCTATTTAGTTTCTCCAATAGCTCCTCTATTTGTAGCATAAAAGGTTCAGAGATTGTCATATCATGCAACAAATAAAGTATGTTAAATTATATCTTTCATGTTATGTTTTCTGTAAAATTAAATCCCAGATCCTATGACCAAGATCATGGATAAAATGAGATCTTAAATGTTTATCCATTCTCAGGATAGACAGATGAATACTTGTTTTCACATGAGTCTATCCAAATTCGCTCATCACACTTTCTCTTTTTGCTAGGATAAGAAAGTATCAATCGAAAATACTCTACCAAACAATATTGAATATATAAGAATAGTATGAGTCACCTGAGTATCCTATAAAGGGAGAAGTGAGCTATTGCTCAAGTACTTAATACTAGTTATGGATCCAGGATGAAGCTACACATACATATTTATCACTAAGGGGTTGTTTGGATTAGAGACATGGGAATTAATAATGTAAGATTTATTTTTTAAAAATAAGGTAAGATTAACGTAAAGTTGGATTTTAATGCATGAATTATTCGGATATTTGATTTGATGTACTAAACGTTAGTTTCATTTTCAAAAAAGTGTAATATAATAATATTTGTTTATTTTTTGAAAAGGAAAAAAAAGTTTCTTTACTATCACGTGGATTTCTTTGTCTTTAGTTGTTTTACCAATATTCTACTAACCCTTGTTCTTATTTCACATCATACCACATACAAAAAAAGGTAAATAGAAAAAGCTCTCCATACAATACATGACAATTATTTCTCAATGGTAGTTTTCTTCCTCTTTTTTATGAAAGCCTCACACTCCATATATCCTATGGGGATGCCGGTAAACCGGGTACTGGTGCGTATGCTTGATAAAAACACTAATACTACTATGGAGGACTTAGTTGTGGATGAAATTCCATAGAAATATAACTATTCCAAAGCCAAAAATGACTGCTATCCCAATCCCTAGTAACCATCAATTGGGAATCCAAAAAGGAAAGCTCGTTATGCTACTCAAATCGGCAATCCGACAATCATTTTCAAATCAAACAATTACAATGGTATTATGAGTGAGAACATCATAGGTAAATTAATTAGGACTAGGACACATATTGATAAGATTCGCTCCAAATTTGATAACAAAGTCACAATCAGAGTAAAAGTTAAGATTGGAGTTTACGATTTTTGCATTGCGTTTATTGATTTTCCAATGAAAGTTTGTTGCATCTTTTTGTATTCCATTAAGATCATATACCAAATGAGAAAAAGGTCCTAATAGATTTCTTTCAATCATTGTTTTTATATTTGGATGAAGAAAGGGTTCTTATATATACTTCTATTCATTAGGTAGCCGATTATCAACACCTAAACAGTGGATATGTACCTGAAAACCTGCCTCTTATCATAACCTAGTAATGCATTGATGAACCATAAAACATTTCTTAATGGGGAATATGTCCTGTAGTTCCATAAGAATGGTAAATATTTAAGGATTTTCTACAACTTAAATAGGCTCAGTTTAGAGATATTCTGTTTAGGCGGAGAAGTTTATTAAACCTCTTCAATGTAAGGAGGAACATGAGTAATTTTCCATCTCACACCGAATGAGCAGTTTTTGGTTGGTATAAGATCTATAAAGATGAAAGCTTATTTATTAGGTAAACGGTTACATTATAAACTATTTGAAGACTGACGATGTAACACCCCACATTTTTTCCGGCTAGATTTCAAATCGTCGTTCCTACGGGTATAGACCCGAACCCAATGATTATTTTTTAATATATGTGTTACTATATTTTATATATTGTGGGAATACCTATGGATATGAATTTAGGTTACAAATATCTCATATCTCAAAGACGAGTTGAGAACGTTTCTATCGATTAAGTTTTATTGAACGTTTCAGCTTGGGTCAACTTTCAATGATAAATACTCCTAGTATATAATGAGTTACATGTTATACCACATACCAAAAGAAATATCTTTGAGTCCTCTTTAAAACAAAACTGGTTTCACCTTAATCCGATGTCGGAGTAGAAAGTTGTCCTTATTTTACTTATTTCCCTAAACCATGTTTAGCTGCTACAAGTTTATTATGTTCCCAAAGAGAAATTATACGCTGTCCTAGTTCCCTATGGCGTATCAGAATAGAAATACCAACTTTTGCAACAAACTTGGGTTGGGAGCTTGGTCACCGAGTCAAGGAAAGACTCTATATAGCCCGTGGACTATAGAATCGTAAGGTCTTCCACCTAGCTCAGAAGTAAAATAAAGAATGGAATTGCATCTATAGAATTGTTTTGAAGATCAATTGAAGTTGCCCATGTGTTTTAAATTATTTTATGCATAATATTTTATGAAATGCTCTCACTTATGTTATATATAAAAGTACATTATTTTGGATTACTCTTCATACCAGTACATCCGTATTGACCCCAATATTTTAGGATATGAGGCACAGTCCCGGGGTCCGGTCCAGCTAAGCAATAGATTGGTGTTTCTAAGATTCGTTGTTGGTGAGCCTTCTTTATTCAATAAGGCTGGACTTACATAAACATTGTCATTTGGTTGATTTATGGTCTGACTAGGGGCCTTGTCTAAGTTTTGTTTTAGACATATATTGGATATTATAGTGTTAGAGATTTAGTAGACTGGTGTCATATGTTTTGAATATAAAGAATTTGTTTCCAAATTAGTCAAGTGTTATGAGATTGGCCATGGTTACATTTTGTTATGTCTTTCTGCAAATTGTTTATATTGAATTAATGTTGTGCATGATTTCCAGAAAGAAAGAGAGGCTTGGGCCTTCATATTTCGGGATGCTCATTACGGCCAGGGCCCCGGCTCGAGTCGTGACAAAATTGGTATCAGAGCATGGTTCATGGTCCCAGGGTGTCTACAAAATCAGGTCGGGTAGATTCTATTTCTACAGGTATGTAGCACTCCATACTTATAAGGAGAAAACTACTTGGCATTTAGGAATGTTTCATTTTTCTTCATGTTCCATATCGTGCCATTGTGTTGTCCATTTTGAGATTATCAAAAAAATTTCTTTGCTCTTATTTTATTAACTATGTCTCATTGTCGAGTTGATTCAAGCTCAAAAGCTTAAAGTAATGATGTGGTCCCTTCTGATTGTGTGATAAAGTATATGTGATAAAGTGTCAGAACCTGTGAGCTGTAAGATGGTTTAGAAATTAGTGATATGAAGTCATATCTTAGAAGTCAGAATAAGGATGATTTTTCATAAAGAAGTTAGTTTAGTTATGTAGCCGTTGATTGAGGGATGGTTTGCCATTTTTTAGTGATAGACTAATATGGTAGTAATAATTGCATATTATATTATAGTCTGTGAAGGAAGTGGCTGGCTACGATTATTATTGACTTAAAATAGGGAAGGATCTCAAAATGTATAGTTATGGTTGTTGTAGAAATCATTTATAGGCTATGAAGGGAAAGGTGTAGATTAGTCAATAAGTTATAGGTATAGACTCATTGTTGTATATGAATTTTTTTAAGGTGGTTGTGATGTATGCATGGGTAAGTGAATATGATGTGAGAAAGTGGGATATGTTAATATATGGTAATGGGTGATATTATAAGATTAAGATCGACTATCCTTATCATGTGACTTTACCCCTTTGATTTTCTTTTCTCTAGTAGTTGTAGACTAGTACGGTATGTGAAAAGGTATGTCGCAGATTTTGAGGCATAGTAGTAATTTTGTAAAGAGGATGAACTTATGGGCCATAGTTACGTGAAGTAAGAGACTTAAGTTGATATTTCTATTTGATGGACTAGTATAATATGCAGCATGCTTCATCGGTGTAACATGAATGGTGCTAGACAATAGGCTTGAACTTTAGATTTTGATTGTGGTGGTAAGAATAGTAGCTTATGATTAATGATGCATATTTTTTGGGAGTAAGTAGTAGGATTGATTTGATGTGTGAAATAACCTAGGTAGGCAATGTACGCATGTGGTATGGTTTTAGAAATTTTGTTAAGTTGTAAGTTATGTGATTATAGGTATAATGCTAGTATCCTAAGGAGTTGAATATGGATTGTTAAGTATTTTTAAGCATGGATGTCTATACACATGATAATGTTTGTCATCTGTTGATGACTTTGGGGGTTAGAGGAAGTTATGATTAGTATCCCTGAAGGGGGATTCCCAGAAAGAATTTAGTGTCTTTATTTTGAATTATTGAGGGAAGTTTTTGTTCATATGTATAGTAATACTCCCCTATTGTATTGAGAATTATGTTTATAGATTGATGAGAGGTTATGTTCTCAAGTGTAGGATTGTGACATTGATCTAAGGGGGAGATGGTGAGTTAAGGTAGTTCCCAAATTTTCTCATTGTGGAAAGGCAGAGAAGAGTCATGATAAACCTATTACTATTCCAGAATATTCCTCCTACTCCATTTTAAGAGTTCATTATACCAATGTCTTATGCATTCAAGTCCTGCCGAGGTCTAAGGTTTGAGTTCACTATGTAAGTCATGCCATGCTCCGACCTCCAAACTAGAAGCAATGATGTCTCGATAAATCCATCCTTTCATGTATTCAATCCCTATGATATGATGCTCATGATCCATAAAAAAATCCATGTCTGCCCTATGATATGATGCTCATGATCCATAAAAAAATCCATGTCTTATAACATGCTTGGTTCTAAGAAAACTGTGCTTTCTATATGTTACCGATTCATTCTATGTCGGGTCTAGACCAATGAGATAAAGTTTATGCAAACTCATGGCCATGTTCAGTTCTTAAATGAGAAGCAATGGCTCTAAGTAGAAATCCTTTTCTCAATCGTTGACTTCATGAATTCAGGCCTTATGTTATAAAACTCTTGATATGTGCACTTATGTTTTCTCATTGTGGTCTGTCCTATGAATCCATTTTGAGTTGTGTTTATGCCAGAATGACTCTCTACTCATGGTTTATTCATTTGATATATTAAGCACTTTGTTCCTAATATGTCTTATAATAATCTCATATCCCACCTTGAGTAGTTCAATATTCATAAGTTATAGTCAAATAGTGTCACTCCCCTTTTCATGACACTCATGCTCGAGTCCCTCAAGGACCCACCGAATGATAGTATAGTAGTAATTATGGAAGAGTAGTGATGTTTTAGTTAGGGGAGTAGATGTTCTTGAATATGAAAATTTTGAGGTGATTTATTTAGCTAAGTTTATAGGTTATGGGGGAAAGAAGGAGACAAACTTTTGTTATGTGAAATAGTTAGGGAGGAGATATGTGGAAAAAATCTTTGTGAGGATGATTGAAGTTGCTGGATTTAGTAGGGAGATCTGGGTGTAGTAGAGATAGGATTGAATGTTGTGCTTGATGAAAATGCAAACCAATGCACTATGTGGTTAGTTCTCCTCGATTTAAGGTAGACGGTTGTTCGATTATACTAATATGATGAACAAGTTTTCTTTAAGGGAAGTAGAACATGGGTCCCCATAGCTTAAGCTAGCATCTTTTACTCCTGGTTAGGCTTCAACATAGAAGTATGATATAGTTAGACTCAACCTCTTGTAGTTTTCTATTTAGCAGGGAAATTATAAGATTTGGGATGTTAAACTGTGGTATTCATCTTTGAAATCATAGTGGAGAAGCGTCGCAAAACTTTAAAGTCTATTAGATGTATCTTCTGAGGTAGAGAATGTTTCTAATCAATTCTTATGTACCGCAAAAATCTCATCTCATATATTGTACCAATCTTAATCAAGCCGGGGATTCTTATAAAAGTTCATGCCTTACAATGGTTTAAACATGTGCCATAAAACACATGCAAAAATCATATCGATGTCAACTTCCGTTATCTCATAATTTTTGCTTACACAATTTACTTGGTGATGCTATAATGCTCTTCTTGAATGTCTACGTATGTTTCATTTAGGGAAATAAAATTTCTAATGTTAGATTACATCCATTATTTCATACTTCTATAGCTTCAACAAAATCCTACCCATCATTCGAGGACGAATGATTCATAGGGAGAGATAATGTAACACCCCTCATTTTTTCGGGCTAGATTTCAAACCGTCGTTCCTACGCGTATAGACCCGAACCCAATTATTATTTGTTAATAAATATGTTATGATCAATTCTATAGCGTTGGAATACCTTTGGATATGAATTGAGGTCACAAATATCTCATAACTCAAAGACGAGTTGGGAACGTTTCTATCAATTATGTTTTATTGAACGTTTCAACTTAGGTCAAAGTTAAATGACTATTACTCCTAGTATATAATGAGTTACTTTTACTACCATATACCAAAATAAATATCTTTGATTCCTCTTTATAACGCAACTTGTTTCACCTTAATCTGATATCAGAGTAGAAGTTATGCTCATTTTACTTCGAAGTATCTGTCTGCCAAAATGTGACGACCAAATTGACGACTTATCAACTAGGTAATGACCAAGTTGATGGGCCGTCACCTAAGTAACGACCCATCAGCCCTAGTCGTCTAGGGCAGTAAGTGGTAATATCTATCCCTATAGTGACGACCTAAGTGACGAGATATCACCTGAGTGACGGGCCATCAACCATGGTCGTCAATTGATGAAATTTTGCGACTTCTTTGGTTTTATTAGGGGTATTTTTGTCTTTTTCTCAATCCAAAAAACTTTCCCATGAATTAAGTTTCCCCTTGATCAAATTTTATCAGTATAAAAACATCTCAAATCCTCTCCACTCTAAAAAACAAGATCAAACTAGAGTTCTCCTCTAAGTTCAAGATGTCAAGAAAAGGGTCAAGATTAGAGTTCCAATCTTCAAACTAAACAACATAAGGTACATGGGGTTTTCCTAAATTACATGGTCATGGTGAAATCATTTTAATTATGTTTAAATGTTGAGAAATCATGAATTTACAAAAGGGTCTTGAATTTACAATTACAATTATGCATTGTGAATCATTCTTGACAATAATGTTTTGGTCTTGAGGCCTTACCCCTTAAACTAGATTTTGTTTATATATATATATATATATATATATATATATATATATGTATGTATGTATGTATGTATGTATGTATGCATGTGGTTTGATTCTTTGAATTTGAATTGAGCGCAAGAAGAATTATAATCCCTCTCTTGTTATAAATCCCCTTGTTTTTATATATGTTATGAATTATTGAATTTAATACTGAGAAGCATGTTACAAATGTCTTTACTATTGGTTAAGACTTGATTTTTATTATGAATTGAAGAAAGGTTGTTTCTTGTTTATATAAAATAGAAGTGATGATTTTAAAGAGTAATATGGTTTTTCACAGAATACTTGACCACCACATGTTTGATGAAATGCTAAAAAGAGAGAATCTCTGCATAGTTTGAAATATGCTTTAAAAATAAGAACTCTCTTGCATTTTTGATTGATTTGGTGGTCTAAACATTGTTTTTCTTGAAAAGAGTTGTAACTTGATAATGTATGGCTGAGAAATATGAATTGCATGTTTTGGCATGACGATATCAATAAAGATAATGCCATAGTAACACAAAACATAACAGAATGCAGATTTTTATTCAGATTTTCAGATATTGAGCTTAGAACGATGCATGTTTAGAAAAGGTTAAAATTGGTCTTAAAGAGAGTTAGGTGGTTCCCCGAAGAAGGCAAGAGTTTATAAAACTCATTTTTCAAAATCGTGTTTTGCCGATACAAATTTATTATGTTCCTAAAGAGGGATTATATGTTGGCCTAGTGCACTGTGGCATATCCAAATAGAAACTCCAACCTTTTCGGCAAAATAGGGTTAGGGGCTTGGCCGCCAAGTCAAGGGCGTATTCATATAGCCCGTGGACTATAGAATTGTAGGGTGTACCACCATTCTCAAAAGTAAAATAAAGAATTGTATTGCATCTACAGAATTGTTTTGAAGATCAATTGAAGCTGCCCATGTGTTTACAATGATTTCATGCATAATGTTTTATGAAATTCTCTCAATTATGTTATATATAAAAGTAAATTATTTTTTGATTTCTCTACGTACCAGTACATCCGTATTGACACCTACATTTCAGGATCTGAGGCACTATCTCAGGGTCCAGCTAAGCAGTAGATTGGTGTTTCTAAGATTCACAATTGGTGAGCCTTTTCTATTCCGGAAGGCCGGGCTTATATAAATATTTCCATTTATTTTATTTATGGTCTGACTAGGGGCCTTGTCCCAGTTTTTTTAGACATATGTTGGATATTGTAGTGTTAGAGATTTCGCAGACTAGTGTCATATGTATTGAATATTAAGAATTTCTTTCCAAATTGTTCAAATGTTATGAGATTGGCCATGGTTTTGTTTTGTTATGTCTTACCGCAAATTCTTTATATTTAATGAATGTTGTGCATGATTTCCAAAATAAAATGGGCGCCCGGGCCTTCATGGTTCGGGATGCTCGTTATGGCTAGGGCCACGGCTCGGGTTGTGATAGACGATCACGAAAGAATCCTCTTGATCGCACTTTAATAAATAAACCACCATTACTCAACCATATACCAAACTATATGTTAAATGTATTAGTAAAGCAAAATCACTACTGGAATAAAGAATTTAGACCACTTAGTTTTTTCTCTTTCAATACCGTTATTCTCCAAACCGGATCAAGGTCGTATTAAACAAACAAATAAAAGACGATACTTAATAATTTGAAGAAAAAAATCTTGCAAACATTAATTATTAGGTTTTCAAAGAAAGTACCATGATTTTCCCACCCCTTTCAATGTTGTAACCATCATATTAAATCAAATAATGAGGGTACAGAGGCATTAAAGATGTATCATGCACATAATCATCCCTAAAGCATCATCAGCTTCACCTAATTTAACATCATCTTTTCCATTTTTTATTCACCACAACTGGCATAAGATTTATACTATAATCATCATCGACTAAATCTTATTCACAACTCATCATTAATCATGACACCGTGGTTACTGTTCAGGGACTTGCAAAGGAGAGATGATGGGCGTCAGTCAAGATTGAGAACAGATTGTGAGTATCAAAATCAGCTAAGTTGGGTACAAGCTGAGTGGAGACTGAGTGCGGTTTTATGTCTTGAAATCACTTCCAGGGCTTTATGGTTCTCCAGGGCTTCAACACATTAGGTTACTTCAAATCAAAGTTAAGAAAGCAGATAAAGTTAAAAACTTAAGAGTATATGCAAAATGCACCTGTCAAATGGTTATAGAAACTTGGGTTGATGGTATTTTCCCTTACTTTCTCCACGTAGAAAGATATGACTGACTAGCTTAAAATTTATGACTCAAGGAGAACTTAATACAAACTGACTATCTTAGAGTTTATGACCAATGGAGGCCTTAACACAGCATAGAATTAGGATGTGACATATGTCGTTCATTCCATACCAATGATCCTTCTTCATTATATGTAGGCTTTTATTTCCCTAAATAACCTTACAATGAAAGGGATATATTATCACTGCAATTATTCAAGTATTGCCCTTATTTTCCTATTTGTTCAATAAGTTACTCTATTACTGATGACAACTATACCTGAATCTGATGAGGCATCACTGATATCTCATAAAATGAAGAGAAGAAGACAAGGCTCAAAGTATCCGTGTACTCCTCAGAATGTGAATAACCTATTACACCTTTTTTTGGTAACTGTAGAAACAATTGGCTCATGTCCTTTCCTTTCAAGTTTATCCTTAGTTATTTCTTTTCAGATTGTCCATTTGACTTCAGGCACCTTTCCAAATTGGTATATTGTGTGCACAGGTACTTTATTACTCAGTTCCCGTTAAACCTACTGGCTACTAGATATTAAGAAATACTCATAACTTTATAGTATTGTACATATATAAACTACATAGAAAGATCTAGTTTTAAGTAGGATAGTCAATTAGAGGTATGAATTGTGTTAAATAAGTGATTCAAAAAAAGAAGAAAAGTTACAGCAACTTTCTTTCAGTATTTTACTGTTTTGACTTAGTCTAGGTTAGTGGTTGTTTAGTCCTTAAGTTTCTCTTGTTAGTTGAAAGAACTATTGAGTTAGTGCCTCTTATTTTTGCATCTTTAGTTGAGTAGTAATCTATTTATAATGTCTTATCACTGATGAATGAAATACATAAAAAAGAGTCTTGCAATTCCAGAGAACTCTCTGCCATTCTATTTTCCTGGTAGCTTTTCTTTTTCCTTTCTAATATTTTGTTCGTAAGTGAGCTTGAGATATTTTCTCCAACAAATTTAAGGTGGCAAATCATCTTCAAAGTGATTTTACTCCCTGAAATATGTATGAAAATATAAGAGAAAATGCAGTAATTCATGCTTGAATCAACTAGAAAGTTTTTCGGTTCCATTTTATTTAAGTGAATGATATTCCACGTGCATGTGTTGCCTTTGGTCCTTAATGGTAACCTATTTCATCATTCGATGGTAAAATGATAACACAGTTTCAAGAAATGTTTCAGCTATATCACTAATTATCTCAAATTAGTAATAACATGCAAGACAAATAGAAAAGAAACCACAAAACCAGGTTCTCTAGAAAGACAGATTATACTTGTTTACGATAAAAGAGAGTCGATGATACTCTTGACAAAGATAATGAAGTAATGAGTGAATTGAGCATCCTAGAGATACACAAAGATAATGAAGTAAATGTTATAGTTTACCTGGGGGAGAGGACTATAAGGGAAATTAGTAGAGGTGGACTATACATATAGGAACAATACAGAGACAGGCCACTGAAGGTTTTGGATTTTACCGTATTGGAACTTCAATTAGGCCATGTCCCTATTGAACTCTTTTATAATACACTAATCATGTCAATTCAGCACAATTGTTGAAATGATGCTGACATGGCCTGACATGTGTAATACACTCTCCACTACGAGAGTGAGAAGCCATATTTTCCTGTAATTTCTTTTTTATAATTTTTTCCTCTTATCAAATTAATATGTTTATCCCCTTTTACACTTTTTCTTCTAATTTTATTGGTTGGGTTTGGAGTGGTGAGGGAGATGGCAGTTGTTGCCTAGAAAGAATTCATGCTTGTGAATATAATATTTTTTTCAATTTCTTGTAATTGATTGTTAGCATATTTGTGATTCTTTGATATACTTTCCATTCAACATCAACATTTGAGTTCTTATGGGAAAATTCAACATCATAAAAATTAATATTGTGTGTAGGTCATTGCGGGGGTTTTGAAAATTTGCTGAAAAACGAGGTGAAGGCTCTTTTGAATTTTTTGGTGGTGGTTTAGTGGTGTTGGAGGGTGGTTGATTGTGTTGGGATGGTTTTTTCTGGCAAAATTTTTACCAGAAAATTATAAAACCACATAGAATTAGGATGCGACATATGTTGTTCATTCCATGCCAATGATTCTTCTTCATTATATGTAGTCTTTTCTTTCCCTAAATTACCTTACAAGGGAAGGGATATATTATCACTACAATTATGCAAGTATTGACATTATTTTCCTCTTTGTTCCACAATTTACTCTATTCCTGAAGACAACAATACCTGAATCTGATGAGGCATCACTGATATCTCATAAAATAAAGAGAAGAAGACAAGGATAAAACTATCCTTGTACTCCTAAGAATGTGAATAACCTATTACACCTCTTTTTCGTAACTGTAGCAACAATTGGCTGATCTCCTATCCTTTAAAGTTTATCCGTAGTTATTTCTTTTTTTAGATGGTCTATTTGACTTCAGGAACCTTATCCAATTGGTATATTGTGTGCACAGGTACTTTATCACCCAATTCCCTTTTAACCTACAGGCTACTAGACATTTAGAAATACTCATATCTTGTATAGGATTGTACATATATAAACTACATAAAAAGGTCTAGTTTTAAGAAGGACTGTCAGCTAGAGGTATTAATTGAAGGAGGTACCTCATCTTCAAAGTGATTTTACTCCCAGGAATATGTATGAAAAGATAAGAGAAAATGCAGCAATTCATGGTTGAATCAACTTGAAAGTTTGTTGGTTCCATTTTATTTAATTGAATGATATTCCAAGTACATGTGTTGCCTTTGGTTCCTAATGGTAACCTACTTCATCATTGGCTGGTAATATGATAACACAGTTACAAGAAATGTTTCAGCTATATCAATAATTTTCTCAAATTAGTAAGCAAGATCGATAGAAAAGAAACCACAAAAGTAGGTTCTCTAGGCAGATAGATAATACTTGTTTATAATAAACAAGAGTCTATGATACTCATTACCAAGCTAATAAAGTAATGAGAGAATGATCATCCTAGAGATACACAAAGATAAGGAAGTAAATGTTATAGTTTACCAAGGAAGACAGAACTGTAAGGGCAATTAGTAGAGCCGGACTATATATATATATATAGGAACAATACATATGCAGGCCACTAAACCTTTTGACTTTTTCCATATTGGAACCTCTATTGGGCCATATATCTATAGAACCCTTTTATCATTTACAAACTATGTCAATTAAGAACAATTGTTGATATGGCGCTGACATGGCATAACATGTATAATACACTCTCCACTAGGAGAGTGAGAAGCCATATTTTACTATAATTTCTTTTTAAAAAAATATTTGTTTCCTCTTCAAATTAATATGTTTGATCCCCTTTTACATTTTTTCTTCTAATTTTATTGGTTGGATTTGGAGTGGTGAGGGAGATGGCAGTTGCTTCCTAGAAAAGATTCATACTTTTGAATATAATGTTTTCTTCAATTTCTTGTAATTGATTGATAGCATATTTGTGATTCTTTGATATACTTTCCATTCAATTGAAGGTAAAAAAAATTCAAAACATCAAAATTTGAGTTCTTATGCAAAAATTCAATATCAAAAAATTTAATTTTGTGTATAGGCCATTGCGGGTGTTTTGAAAATTCATTGAAAATGATGAGAAGGTGTCACGACCCGAGCCGAGGCCCTGGCCGCGACGAGCATCCCAAAGAATAAAGGCTAGAGCACCCATAGCTATCTGACAATCATTCACACCACTCATATACTATAAAGAAAAGCGGAAATATAATAAGACGAAAACATGGTCAATCTCTTAGTTCGATTGAACAATTCAAAAGGGAGTTTTTAACATTCAAAACACATGAAACCAGTCTGCAAAATCTCTAATAATACATGAACCAACATACGTAAAAAACTGGGACAAGGACCCCAGTCGGACCATGAATAAAAATAAAATAAGAATAACTAATGACTAAGCCTTCCAAAATAAGGGAGGCTCACCGACTGCAATTTATGATCAAAAAACTCTACTTCTCAATGGAATCCCGGTATTGTTCCTCATATTATGAAATATTGGGGGTCAATACAATTGTACTAGTATGTGAAAAACCCCAAAATAGCATGCATATATGTAATACCCCGTACTTTTTCCTAGTTTAAATTTGTCCCTAGAATGTAAAAGATATTCTTCAAAGATGAATACCTTTTTATTTCATATAGAATTTTCCATTGTGTGGAAAATTGAATAAGCTTTCCACCGATACCAAATGCACCCAAAACTGACACTCAGTAAAAGAGTTATGACGTTTTTAAGTTGACAATGTGACACCTAGGCACTCGACGCGTCGTAGAGGAGGGTAAATGATAATTGTCAAATTACAGTGACCCTCCATGATAGCCCCACATCGCGGAGAAGCCCAAATTCCCAATTGTACCATTCTATTAGACCGACGCGATATTGGCGCATTGCGGAGAAGGCCAATTACATAATTGTCTATTTCGAGTAGCCCAACGCGATATTGGCGCATCACTTCAGTGGCAAAAATGGAATTTCAAAGGGGCACTACAATGATGGCAAGTCACAGAGAATGTTCAGTTCCCACTTGTCCATTTTCCAGTAAGCCACCGTGATACTGACGCGTAGCGGTGGTCAATTCTCTAGGTCCCAATTCATCCAAAATAGGGAATTAAACCCATTCTAAGAACTTTATGTCCAATTTCATCCATTATCTCTCAAAGAGAAACCCTAAAGCTCTAAAGTTTCTTCTCTAAGAAATCAAAATCCTCCATTGATTCTCCAAGAAAGCTTAAAATTGAGGATTCCTAAGTCAAGATAACCAAGAACTCATCTCCAAGAACTCAAATAGGAATCCATAATTTGACAATCTTATCTAATCATCAATCAAGGTATGTGGGATTTGTGAACAAGGATCTTCTTTCATCCTTGTTCCCAAAACCAAAATTTTACATTAAATTAATATGATTTTGAATGATATTACATGAGTTTTGAATTAGGGTTCATACCCATTATTGCTATTTGCAAAGTTATGAGATATTTTGAAGATGAATTGCATGTCTATTTTCATATATTCATGCCTATTGCAGTAAATTATAGATTTTGAGATGAATTATCATTGTTTTCATTATCAAGCATTATTATTATGATGTTTTGACATGAGTTTGATACATGGGTTATTTAGCCCCAAGTTTATATGTTGAGATTTTGTGAAAGATACTGCTTTAAGCATCTTATGAGCTGATTATATAAGATTTATGATAAAGTTTTGATCTTTTGATCCTCAGATAAGTTTTGGAATCCACTTTATAGAATTTTTACAGATTCCAGAAAGAAAAATAGGTTCATTTACAGATTGATTCAGATGAATGCATAACTAGTTTCGTGATAAACCCTTATGCTAAGTTTTAAAGTGGATTTCCAACAAGATGAACGTAGCAAATAAAATGGGAGTAGTATTTAGCACAGAATTGGGTATGATTCCATGGTCTAATACCCCAGAACTACGTGGCACCATAGAATTGAGATTAAAGTGCCCATAGTTGGCTAAGATAGTGATCACTTAATCTAAGATTATACCCCCCGGCAAGGGTATGACACCTCTCCCCAACGTGAGGTTTCTTTGTTAGGAGGACGAGACATTGGACTCCATGTATCTCGCATGGTTTATGTCGGTTAGAAGAACCTCTCTTAATATAAAGTATTTTCTATAATAGAAAGTAATAATAGAAAAGATTTTAGAAAACAAAGTGTAAAGGCTCACGAATTTATTTATACTATGCTTTACAAAAAAACTTTAGCTACAATTTTCAGCTTTCAGATCTCAGATTTAAGAGTGAGTCCTTTCTACACTTGACAGTATGATTTAAAGAGAGAATACAAGTACACCTTTTAGAACTAAATGTTATGGCTCATGAGATTTATAAAGTGTGTTTTACTCCTTATTTCTACGTATTTCAGTCTTTCAGATATTCCAGCTCATGTGACTCATTTACATTTAGCATGCATTGTTTTATAAATTATGATGATGAGATGATATTCTACATATGAATTTCACCCTATATACTCAGTACATCCTTAAAGTATTGATCCACATATACATCTATGTGCTACATTGTCTCATAATGTAGGTACGAGTTGTAGCATGCATACCATCGTCAGACAGTTGCAGATTCCAACCAGTAGATTATGAGTCCACCTACTTCGGGGACTTTAGCTAAATGTCATTTATGTAATTTACTTTCTTACTCATATTTATTGATTAGGGGAAGTTGGAGTTGCATTGCAGCTATCTATAGTCCATATAGTAGAGGCTTTATAGACGTCAATTAGAGTCAGTTATGTAATTACAGTTCCTCTTTTCAGACTTTATTGGAATGTAAAAGTTGTATCAATATTGTAATTTCACGGATTCTATTAATTTTATGATTCCTCATAGTAAACTCGGTCATTTTAAACTTATTTATTCAGTTTCTTATCAGTTATACCAGTAGAAGTGTTATTTTGGGATCACTTACGGTCCTAAGCACCGTGTGACGTCTCGGGACAGATTTTTGGGGTATTACAAACTTGGTATCAGAGCATAAGGTTCAAGTGTCCTAGGGTGTCTGTGAATTCATGTCTAGTAGAGTCTTGCGGAATGGTACAGAGATGTCAATATTTCTCTTTGAGAGGCTACGACGTATTTAATAAAAGTTTTCTTTCTTTCCTACTCTAAATTGTGCAGTAAAGTTGTTCTCCCAGAATCTTCTATTTATTCATGTGTTACCCCAAAATTCTTCATCTATGACATATTATCAAGATAACACGATTAGTAAGTTCCAATTCCTCCCCAGATAATATTCTCAGATTTGCAAGCAGAAGTTTCAGAAGTCACACGAAAAGTCTTGAAAGGAGCTCACTAGTGTGACATAAGTCCCTCAGTTTGAAAGTTGTCCTTATCCTTATAAGTTGTTAAGTTGAGATAGAATTATATATGTATTTATATTTCCCATTACCCCCCCCCCCCCCAATACAAATAGTGCTCATAAGAGGAGATAGTATGAACCTAGACTGTTAAATTTAGTGCACATTCGTGGGATATTATGAACTTCAGTGTTATGATCTACGAATAGTAGAACCTTATTATAGTTGGAATGATAGGTATAGAAGAGTAGGGACAATAAAGGTGGAATGGTGATTGATATAAAGTATAGTGTAATGCTCCGCAAAATCCTCTTCTAGTCTGAGTCTTAGAGCGTATTTGGTAAAGCGAAAAATCCAATTCTAAAAGTTTCAAAAATATCTTCCCAAGTATGAAATACTTTGAATAATGTGGTATTCTATTTGATCATTAATTAAGATCATAAAGGTCCCCTAACTCAAGGATGAGTTGAAAGCTTTCCTATCGTTCAAGTTTTAGTGAGCGTCAAAACTTTGGTCAACTTTAATTGATCATAACTCTTTGTATGTATCTAATTATAGGACCTACTATATATCAAATGAAATCTCTTTGAATTATATTTCCAACAAAACTAATTTCGTCAAAAACCGATATCGGAGCAAAGAGTTATGCCCATTTTACTCCAGCATGTCAGGATGAGAAACTGAGTGACGACATTCATGATAAGCTGTCACGAGCGTGATGACCTATCACCAATGTCGTCATCCCTAGGATGATTTCTACCTATGGTGACGACATTTTGTGACAATCCATTATGCCCGTGATGTCCTATCACCAATGTCGTCAACCTTAACCAGAAACTCAAAATTTCACCCTGTTGTGACGACAATTCATGACGACCTATCACCAACTTGACAGCTTATCACAGATGTCATCAACTATTTTTTTCCAGAAATTTAAGGACATTTTTGCAAGGGTATTTTGGTCTTTTCCCACTTTTTGGAGGTCTATATAAATATGAGGAACCCCATCCAAACCCTAATTCCTTCATCTACTCTTCCAATTCTCTTAAGAGAAAATATCTAGGGTTTCAGTTCAAGAACCCTAATCATCCAAAAATTCATCCATAATTCTTTAAAATTTCTTCAATAATCAAGTTCCTCATAGAGTGGGCTTCAAGAATTATTTATTTCAAGTGCGGATAGAGTCTGAAGCATTAGAATTTATCCAATTTTAAAGATTAAGGTATGTAGATATTGATTCTTGGGTCCCTTTCAACCAAGAAGCTTAAGAACCCTTTTTAAAACTCAAAGATTTTTATGTTTATGAGTTGTTAATGATTTTTATAAGTTGAAATTGATGTTACATGTGTTTTTGAGTTTTGATTCATGTTTGTTTACAAGATTCATGAGCCTTGACCCTAGTAGGTGGAATCCATGTGATATTTGTGATGAATCTTCCTTATGTTTTTTTTTATGTGATGTGTTCATGTCAAATGGGTGTAGAAATGGTTGAATAAGAAAAGCATGTTCCCCCTAGGTTTGATAAAGAGCTTAGTTGAAGAATAAGGTCCCCTGTAGCATGTTGAAGATGAAACCCCAAATTGTGAGTTAGTTTATGCATGCCTAGTGTTTGATAAAATGCCCAAGTGAATTAATTATTCCATGGTAGTAGGATATCCCCAAATAAGTGTGAACCCGTGCATGTCTAGTGTTTTTTGAAGGACCTTAGTGAACAAGTGAAGATGCGATAGTAGTAAATTCCCCAATTATGTACTCTTGATATATTCTAAGTTTTTAATACATGCCAAGTGGTTAGCAAGTAAGTTATGACATGATAGTATGAAGTTTCACCAAGCCATGTGATATCCAAAGACATGTCAAGAATTATTTAGGTATGAAATAGTTGAGGTAAAACCTTGTTGAATGCAGTACGGTCTAGTAGCATGTTTCCCCTACGTTATTATATAATTATGATTCAGAGATACTTAAAGTGACCCCTTGGTGATTGTGATGATGAATAGATGTTTGTGATCCTTAAATGCTTGAGGTGATGTCTTAATGACGGTGAGATACTTTAATGATTGTGATGATAAACGAATGCTTGTGATAATGAACGAATGCTTGTGATGATGAACGAATGCTTGTGATGATGAATGAATAATTGTGGTGATGACTAGTCAAGAATGATTATGCCCGTGTTAGTTTCTCAATAATTCCAGTCGATCCATGATTATCAGAACTCGATATCCTCATACAAGTATAGAACTTAAGAAAGCTCAGTAATCTTAGTTATCTCTGTAATCTCTATATTGCTAGTAATCTATCCCCAGTCTTGTAATTGCACATAGATCTAATAGTATTCAAGTGATTTAATTAAAATCCCAGAAGCGATTTGAGTAATCTATTCAAGATCTGTATCGTCAGTCAGATACTATGATTCGATGCCTTTTCCGTCAGATACAAAACTATGTAATCTCAGCATAACTCAGTCAGATATTTTGAGAAATGTGATTAGTATCAAATTCAGTTTAGTTGTGTTCAGTTAAGATTTTAGTTCAGAGTCTTTAAGTTGGGAGTAGAAACTAGCACCAAGTGAGGGAAGGGATGGCGGTTCCCCATTAGAAAGGCCGAGTTGTTAGGAGCAATCCCTAAATTCCAGAACTGCGTAGCCAGTGCAGGATATAAGAGTCCCTATCAGTAGAGGTTGTCACCGTTAGAGAGGTTTGACTATTATATTGCCTCAGGCTAACTTTTTGCGAGGGTCATCCCGTCAGAGAGGCTTGACCAATGAGGTCTTTACCCGTGGCATGATATTGACACCCTTCCAGCTGGGGTTACAGGTTGGACCCTACCTGTGGTAATTTTGGGCACGTCGGTTATGTAACTACTTCCCACAGTTGCAGTTTCAGTATCAATCTTCAGAAATCAGTATTGTATGGTACAGTCATCTATCTCAGTGAGGAACTCAGATAGTTCCATTGATTCATGGACCATCCCATCAGATAGGCTTGTCTCATATACAGATACTTATTATCATATCTAGAGATCTCCCATTAGAGAGGCTTGATCTCAGTCTCAGACCATGTTGAGTATTCTTATTATCATATCAATAGATCTCCCGTCAGATAGGCTTGATCTCCATCTCAGATTTTGTTGAGTATTTTTATTGTTAGATTCGTACATGATCATACTTCTTATCATTGATAATCAGTTCCGGAATAATCTGTTAGAAAAGTTGATCTCTAATTCTGTCAGTCAAAAATAGTAAGCTCAGAATTCAGTCTTTGATGTAAGTACATCCAGACTCTCTATTATCAGTATCAGATGAGTTAGTGATTCAGTATCCCAGTGTCAGTAGTGAGTTCAGTCTGCAGTAGAGTGGTATCCGAGTTTCAGTATCTAGGGTTGCGGTGATTTTTTTCATGGTCTGTGCCTTCATGTATATGTTCTTATGCGGCATCTTCATTATAATTCTATTTAGATATTACGCATGCATGAGCCCTTGCATTAGCCTACCTCATCTACATACTTGGTACATTCTTGCACTAACGTATTTGTGCTATGGTGTTTTATTTGACACCATAGGTTCAGAGGCACAGGTTCCAGAGTATCCTAAGCAGTTCAGTCCCAGTCAGTAGTAGTAGCAGTGAGTCCTCTTCTTTCGAGGATGAATTTCAGCTTACTATTATTTCTTTAGTCTTTATTTATTACCTTTCCCATCAATTCTATAGTTCAGATAGTTTAGAGGCTTTTCAAATGGATGTATTAGTATTTAGTTTTCTGTATTATGAGTATTCATAGATGTGTTGAACCTTATGGCTAGTTTCCTCATTTATTTCAAATATTATGTAGTGTACAGGTATAGATATCAGTAAAGGGTTAGCTTGTGGTCCTTCGGGGTCATAAGCACTATGTGACATCTCGGGATGGGTTCTCGGGGCATTAAAAACTTGGTATTAGAGTTGAAGGTTCAAGAGTGTCCTAGGGAGTCTGAAAGGCCGCATCTAGTAAAATCTTGTGCATGGGTGTGTAGCGCGCTACATTTGTGTACAAGATGCTTTTAGGAGCAGTTTCCCTTCTTTCAGTGATCATTTTGTACGAGTGAGCATGAGCTCAAGTTGGTTCTCAGTCTAATCCACTTGTTTCTTCCAATTACAGAGTATGCCTCCTCACAGATATTTTGTCCGTAGGGTTGATGATCAGCCCCCACGGCCAGTAGATCCTGAGAATGAGAGTGTGTCATATGCAGAGTTTCGGAAAACTTTTCAGGCGCTAGCCCAAGATGTGACTAGTGTTCAAGGCAATTATCAGGCTGCAACCCCACCTCAGCAAGATGGGGACTCGGCCACTGCCAGAATCAGAAGTTTAATAAAAATGAACCCGCCAGAATTCTTTGGGTCAGTAGTAGGTGAGGACCCGCAGCTTTATCTAGAGAAGGTGAAGAAGATCACCCAAATTATGCATGTTTCTGATAAGGAGAGTGTTTAGTTAGCATCTTATAGGTTGAAGGATTTTGCTCATGATTGGGTAGTGATGTGGGAAAAGAGAAAAGGAGAGAATGTAACTCCTGTGACTTGGCTAGAGTTTCAGAGTGCCTTTCTAGATAGGTTTTTCCCACTAGAGATGAGAGAGGCTAAGGTAGAAGAGTTCATTAACCTAAGTCAAGGTTCCATGACCGTGAAAGATTATTTCTTAAGTTTAACCAATTAGGTAAGTATGCTCCTGACTTGATAGCTAACCCTAGAGCGAGTATGAGTAAGTTTGTGACTGGTGTATCCGGGTTAGTGTTGAAAGAGTGTTGGACTGGTATACTTCATATAGATATGAACCTTGCTAGACTGATGATGCATGCGTAATAGATTGAGGAAGATAAGATAAAGGAGAGAGAGAGAGTGAGTAAGAGAGCCAAGACAAGTAGTCGTGGTTTCTCGTGGTCAGGGTCTCAAGGTGGTAGTAGTTCTCAGTATGGTCGGAGATTTTTAGTTCCAGCTCCATTTTTAGCTAGTGTACCCGTACCTATGTTTGGGGGTGTCATATCTGATGGAGCGCCAAGCTCTAAATCCCATAGTAGTGCTAGTAGTTTTCGTACCCATCCGCGTTGTGGAGAGTGTGGCAGGCGCCACCAAGGTGTGTGTGGAGCCAGTAGTGATGTCTTCTTTGGGTGTGGTGATCCAGGCCATAGAAGGAGAGAATGTAGAGTTCTGACTCAGAGGGGTAGACTCCGTGCGTTTCAGGATCACCTTGATCAGGAAAGATCCCCTGAAATAGACCTGGGTATATTATGAGACCTTCATCATTATTATATGCATTGATAGATCCTTTTCTCCTATTTTTAGCTTATACGTTAGAATTAGTCATGCATGAGTTTCAGATCTTGATCGGTCAATGATGACCCAGTCTGTAGGTTCCCCATGCACCACTCCAGTATTTCAGTGAAGTATGTATAGAAGGACATAGAGTCCCAAGGGGGAGATACCCTATAGTATTATGATGTTGAATTCCATTAGATTCATCCTGATGCATGTTCAGATTTTCTTTATGAAGTTAGCATCAATCGTTATCGCATTGTCATGTTGTGCTTTCGAAGTCAGCTTAGCCGGATATTCATGCATTAGATATGCGCATTGTCAGTATGTGATCAGTCATGCATTCTTGAGATCAGCCCAGTTATGAGTCCATGCATCAGATATGCATGAGTGTTATGAGAATTCAGCTATGAGTAGATTCAATCGAGTATTACATGCACCAGATATGAATCATACCCAGTATGAGAACTCAGTATGTCAGTGGTTCCAGTTGCGTAAGCATGCCTTGAAATGTTTTCATTTCTTTAGTAGGTTCTGTTGATCCATATTTTTAGTCTATCAAGCGACATTCGAGAACGAATGTACCCAAGGGGGAGATAATGTAATGCCCCGCAAAATTCTCTTCCAGTCTGAGCCTTAGAGAGTATTTGGTAAAGTAAAAAATCCAAGTATAAATGTTTCTGAAATATCTTTCCAAGTATGAAATACTTTGAATCGTGTGGGAATCTATTTGATCATGAATTAATATCATAGAGTTCCCCTAACTCAAGGACAAGTTGAAAGCTTTCCTATCGTTCAAGTTTTAGTGAGCGTCAAAACTTTAATCAACATCAATCGACCATAACACTTTGTATATATCTAATTAGAGGATCCACTATATATCAAATAAAATTTCTTTTAATTATCTTTCCAACGATACCAATTTTGTTAAAAGCCGATATCGAAGCAAAGAGTTATGCCCATTTTACTCCAGCATGTCAGGCTGAGAAACTGAGTGACGACATTCGTGATAGGCTGTCACGAGCGTGATGACCTATCACCAATATCATTATCCCTGGACAATTTCAACCTCTGGTGATGACATTTTTTGACAATAAGTCACGCCCGTGATGGACTATCACCAATGTCATCAACTTTAACCAAAAACTCAAAATTTAACCCTTTTGTGACGACAATTCGTGACGACCTATCACCAACTTGACGGCTTGTCACGGATGTCGTCAGCTATTTTTTTCCAAAAATTTAAGAAAGTTTTTGCAAGGGAATATTGGTCTTTTCCAACCTTTTGTAGGTCTCTATAAATATGAGGAACCCCATCCAAACCCTTATTCCTTCATCTACTTTTCCAATTCTCTTAAGAGAAAATATCTAGGTATTCAATTCAAGAACCCTAATCTTCCAAAAGTTCATCCATAATTCTTCAAAATTTCTTTAAGAATTAAGTTCCTCATAGTGTAGGCTTCGAGAATTATGTATTACAGGAGCGGATAGAGTCTCAAGCATTAGAATCATCCAATTTCAAAGATTAAGGTATGTAGATGTTGATTCTTGGGTCCCTTTAATCTAAGAAGCTCAAGAACCCTTTTTAAAACTCAAATATTTTTATGTTTATGAGTTGTTAATGATTTTTAAGAGTTGAAATTGATGTTACATGTGTTATTGAGTTTTTATTCAAGTTTATTTACAAGATTCATGAGCCTTGACCCTAGTAGGAGGAATCGATGTGATATTTCTGATGAATCTTCCTTATGTTACTTTTTATGCGATGTGTTCATGTCAAATGGGTGTATAAATGGTTGAATAATTGAAGCATGTTCCCCCTAGGTTTTATAAAGATCTTAGGTGAAGCATATGGGCAATTGTAGCATGTTGAAGATGAAACCCCAAATTGTATGTTAGTTTATGCATGCCTAGTGTTTGATAAAATGCCCAAGTGAATGAACTATTCCATGGTAGTAGGAAATCCCAAAATAAGTGTGAACCCGTGCATGTCTAGTGTTTGTTTAAGTACCTTAGTGAATAAGTGGAGATGTGATAGTAGTAAATTCCCCAATTATGTGCTATTCATATATGCTAAGTTTTTAATACATGCCAAGTGGTTAGCAAGTAAGTTATGACATGATATTATGAAGTTTCCTCAAGTCATGTGATATCCAAACACATGTCAAGACTTATTTAGGTATGAAATAGTTGAGGTAAAATCTTGTTGAATGGAGTACGATCTAGTAGCATATTTTCCCTACGTTATTATATGATTGTGATTCATAGATATTTAAAGTGACCCCTTGGCGATTATGATGATGTCTTAATGACTATGAGATGATTTAATGATTGTGATGATAAATGAATACTTGTGATGATGAATGAATGCTTGTGATGATGAGTGAATAATTGTGGTCATGACTAGTCAATAATGATTATTCTTTACTTTTATGTTATCGAGTCTTAGGGGTATTTATACCCGACTATAGAGTTGTTGCCTAGAGCGCGTGTCAGTTTCTCGATAATTACAGTCAAACCATGATTCTCAGAACTCTGTATCTTCAGACAAGTGCAGAACTTAAGAAAGCTCAGTAATCTTAGTTATCCCTGTAATCTCTGTATTGCTAGTAATCTAGCCTCAGTCTTGTAATCAACTCAGATCTAATAGTATTCAAGTGAATTAATTCTAATCTCAGAAACGATTAGAATAATCTATTCAAGCTCCGTATCGTCAGTCAGATACCATGATTCGATACCTTTTCGATCAGATACGGAACTAAGTAATATCAGCGTAACTCAGTAAGATCTTTTGAAAAACATGATTAGTATCAGATTAAGTTTAGTTATGTTCAATTAATATTTCAGTTCAGAGTGATTTAGTTGGGAGTAGAAACTAGCACCAAGTGAGGGAAGGGATGGCGGCTCCCCATCAGATAGGCCGAGTTGTTAGGAGAAATCCCTGAACTCTAGAACTGCATAGCCAGTGCAGAATGCAAGAGTCCCCGTCAGTAGAGCCTATCACCATCAAAGAGGTTTCACTATTATATAGCCTCAAGATGACTTTTTGCGAGGGTCATCGCGTCGGAGAGTCTTGACCAGAGAGGTCTTTACCGGTGGCACGGTATTGACACCCTTCCAGCTGGGTTTATAGGTTTGACCCCACCTATGGTAGGTTTGGACATGTTGGTTAAGTAACTACTTCCCACAGTTGTAGTTTCAGTATCAATCTTCAGAAATCAGGACTCTGTGGTACAGTCGTCTCTCTCAGTGAGGAACTCAGATAGTTCCATTGATTCATGGACCATCCCGTCAGATAGGCTTGGTCTCATATACAGATACTTATTATCATAGCTAGAGTTCTCCCATTAGAGATGCTTGATGTCATTCTCAGACCATGTTGAGTATTCTTATTATCATATCTTGAGATCTCCCATCAGATAGGCTTGATCTCCATCTCAGATTCTGTTGAGTATTCTTGTTGTCAGATTTAGACATGATCATACTTCTTATCATTAATAATCGCTTCCGGAATAATCTGTTAGAAAACTTGATCTCTCATTCTGTCAGTCAAAAGAAGTAAGCTCAGAATTCAATCATTGATGTAAGTACATCCAGTCTCTCTGTTATCAGTATCAAATGAGTCAGTGATTCAGTATCTCAATGTCAGTAGTGAGTTCAGTCTGTAGTAAAGTGGTATCTGAGTTTCAGTATCTAGAGTTTCGGTGATTGTGTCCATGGTCCATACATTCATGTATGTGTTCTCATGCGGTCTCTTCATGATTATTCATTTTAGATATTTTGCATCCATTATCCTACCTTATATACATACTCGGTACATTCCTATACTGACTTTTTCATGCTATGGTGCTTTATTTGACACCATAGGTTCAGAGGCACGGGATCCAGAGTATCCTCAACAATTTCAATTTGCTATTATTGCTTCAGTCTTTGTTTATTTTCAGTTGATCGAGTTAGTTTGGGATCTGTCCCATTAACTCTGTAGTTCAGATAGTTTAGAGGTTTTTTAGATGGATGTATTAGTTTCAGTTTTCTGTATTATAAGTATTTGTAGATGTGTTGAACCTTATGGCTAGTTTCCGTATTTATTTCAGATACTATGCAGTGTACAGGTACAGATATCAGTAAAGGGTTAGCTTGTGGTCCTTCGAGATCATAAGCACTATGTGACATCTCAGGATGGGATCTCGGGATGTTACATATAGAGATAAACTTATGCATATTATGGTGATGTATTAAGGTGATATGTCCTTTGTATGTTAGTTAAGTGAAGGGTGAAGAAGGAGTTATTAGTTAAGGTGAATTTTTGTTTGCTTGAAGTATGAAAGGAGTTATTGATGGTATTTATTGTGTTTGAAAAGGGCAGGATATTAATAAAGTATTTTGTGGTTTTGTATTGTTAATTTAGGCTTCTGTAGAGGCTGCAAAAAGAAGTTTAGTTGAAACTTATAGAGTTATGATGGCAATTTAGATTTATACAAGGGTAAATAGTAATGATGTGTAGAAGGATGATGTGTTAATGGATTATGATAAGATAGGCCATATGATTATGAACGATTTCGTTGGTATAAAGTTCTAGTGGACTAGTGTTTCTTTATGTTCTATTTTATAACTTCCAAGTGAGAATTGCACTTAAGGTGGGTTGTTAGATCATGTTTATCACTAGACATTAATTTTGAATAGTTAAAGGTCATCAAGGTGTACGTAATGATTTCTTGGTTAGTGATACTAGTCATATAGTGTATGATGTTCTTAATAGATAAGTTAAGGAGCTGAGTTATGGATAGATAATGTTGAGCCTTTTGGTATGATCTTGATTCTTATGGTTTAGAAATATAAGTTTAGAGATATGGTAATAATAGACCATGACAGAAGCAGTATGATTCATTAAGGTCTAAGTTCCATGCTATAGATTTGGGGCAATGTTGAGCCTTTTTGGTATGATCTGACTTATGATTTATAGGTCTACGTTCCATGCTATAGATTTGGGGAAATGTTGTAATACCCTGAGTTTTTATGTCATAAGCCTCTCATTCTTTTACTCATGAAATCAGATCCAGCCTATTGTAATGGTTACTCATAAGATGACTCTCTCGTTTCTATATCAGCCATATAGCTATTTTTTTCATGAGAATTCATGCACTTCAAGATCAGATCAGTAAGCTCATTATGTTTGAGATTCATTCATACAGTTATTTCAGTTGTGCATGATAGCTTATAGCCTCGTATTACTCAGTATTCTCAACTTAATTATCCACATTCGAGGACGAATGTTCACAAAAGGGATATATTGTAATACCCCATACTTTTTCCTAGCTTAAATTCGTCCCTAGAATGTCAAAGATCCTCTTCAAAGATGAATACCTTTTTATTTCATATAGAATTTTCAAGATTTATAATTTCCATTGTGTGGGAAAATTGAATAAGCTTTCCACTGATACCAAATGCACCAAAATCTGATTCTCAGTGAAGGAGTTATGATGCATTTAAGTTAAAGTGTGCCACCTGGGAATCGACCCGTCACAGAGAAGGGTAAAATGATAATTGTCAAATTATAGTGGCCCTCCGCGATAGCCCCGCATCAAGGAGAAACCCAAATTCCCAATTGTCCCATTCCAGGGGACCGACGTGATATTTCTGCATCGCAGAGAGGGCCAATTTCCCAATTATCGATTTCCAGTAGCCCAACACGATATTGGCATGTCGCGCTAGTGGTGAAAATGGCATTTCAAAGGGGCACCGCGATTGTGGTGCATCACGGAGAATGTCCAGTTCCCACTTTTTCATTTTCCAGTAAGCTACCGCGATAGTGGCGTATCGCGGTGGCCACCCAAATCGGAAAAATGTTACATTTTCAGTTCCGTCCAGGAGCTTAAATAGGGTATTTTGGTCAATTCCCAAGGCCCAATTCGTCCAAAACAAGGAATAAAACCCATTCTAAGCACTTTATACCTAATTTCATCCATTTTCTCTCAAAGCAAAACCCTGAAGCTATAAAGCTTCTTCTCCAGGAAATCAAAATCCTCCATTGATTCTCCAAGAAAGCTTAAAATTGAGGATTTTCAAGGCAATATAACTAAGAACTCATCTCCAAGAACTCAAATAGGAATCCATATTTCAAGAATCTTCATCAAATCATAAATCAAGGTATGTGGAATTTATGAACAAGGATCTTCTTCTATCCTTGTGCCCTAAACTAACCTTTTACATTAAATTCATATTATTTTGAATGATATTACATGAATTTTGAATTAGGGTTCATACCCATTATTGCTATTTGCAAAATTATGAGTTTTTGAGATATTTTGAATTAGGGTTCATACCTATTCATTCTTCTACCATCCTAGCTATTTGCATGTCGATTTTCAGATTTTCATGCCTATTGTAGCAAATTATAGATTTTACGATGAATTATCATTGTTTTCATATCAAGCATGATTATTATGATGTTTTGACATGAGTTTGATACATGGGTTATTAAGCCCCAAGTTTATATGTTGAGATTTTGAGAAAGATGATGTTTTAAGCATCTTATGAGTTGATTATATTAGATTTACCATACAATTTTAAACTTTTGATCCTCAGATAAGTTTTGGAGTCCACTTTATAGAATTTTTGCAGATTACAAAAAGCAAAATAGTTTTCATTTATAGATTTATTCAGATGAATACATAACTGGTTTCGTAATAAACCCTTATGCTAAGTTTTAAAGTGGATTTCCAACAAGATGAGCATAGAAAATAAAAAAGCAAGTAGTATTTAGCACCGAGTTGGGTATGCTTCCAAGGTCTCATACCCCTGAACTACATTCCACCGTAGAATTAAGATTAAAGTGCCTAGAGTGGGCTGAGATAGTGATTACTTAAGATAAGGTTATACTCCCTGGCAAGAGTATGACAAATCTCCCCATTGTGAGGTTTCTTCCTTAGGAGGACGAGATGTTGGACTCTATGTAGCTCGCATGGTTTATGTCGGTTCAAAGAACCTCCCTTAAGATAAACTATTTTCTCTAATGGAAAAGAATAATATAAAATCTTTTATAAAACTTAGTGTAATGGCTCATGAATTTATTTGGACTATGCTTTACAGAAAGACTTTAGCTACAGTTTTCAGCTTTCAGATCTCAGATTTAAGAGTGAGTCCTTTCTATACGTAGACAATATGATTTAAAGAGAGAATACAAGTACAACTTTTAGAACTAAATGTTATGGCTCATGAGATTTGTATAGTGTGTTTTACTCCTTATTTCTACGTATTTCAGTATTTCAGATATTCTAGCTTATTTGAGTCATTTACATTTAGCATGCATTGTTTTATAAATTATGATGATGAGATGATGTTTTACTTATGCATTTCACACCCATTTACTCAGTACATCCTCAAAGTACTGATCCACATATACATCTATGTGTTACATTGTATCATAATGTAGGTATGAGTTGTAACACACATACCATATTCAGACAGTGGCAGATTCTATCCAGCAGATGATGAGTCCTCCTACTTCGGAGACTTTAGTTAGATGTCATTTATGTACTTTACTTTCATACTCATATGTATTGATTAGGGTTAGTTGGATTCGCATCCCATCTATCTATAGTAAGCATAGTAGAAGATTCATAGCCGTCAGTTAGAGTCAGTTATATAATTTCAGTTGCTCTTTTCTGACTTTATCAGAATGTAAAAGTTGTATCAATATTGTAATTTCACAGATTCCATCATGTTTATGTTTCCGCACAGTTAACTCATTCATTTTATACATATTTATTCAGTTGCTTATGAGTTATACCTGTAGAAGGGTTAGCTTGGGATCACTCGTGGTCCTAAGCACCGTGTGACGTCTTGAGACAGATTTTTGAGGCATAACAGTATATACAAATTAGGCGAGAGCATTTCACAATAACAGTAAACATTATATAAGTAAAAATACATAGGCATATTTAATAAATTTTAAATCAATCCCTGACAACCTTGGCTCACTCTTTGTTATTCTTATGAGCTAATTGGTACACCCTACAATTCATTAATTCCATGGGCTATGGGGAATCCTCCCTTGACTCGGCGGCCAAGCCCCCAATCCTGTCCTAGTAGCCACCAGGATTGCGTTTGGTTATACCCCCATGTGATCCCCTATGTGAGAAATCCTAACTATTTTATTATCCTTCCATGCAGGATACAATATCATAAGTCCAACATCGACAACTATGGTTTCCAGCGATGAGCCCTTACACTCAAACACCTTTTTTGGGTGACCAACTAGCTCTCTTAAGCCCAACTTTTAATTCTTTAAAATAAAAATGCTTCATACAATCAAAACATTCAATACGTATCTTGGTAAGGGCATACACTCACTAGGTATAATTGTACCCTAACTTGCAAGTAAATCAAATCACATCACATCATATCTGCAACCCTTTTCACTTATTATCATATTAATTACCACCCATAGCTTTCAAACATCAAGTGAGAGAGAGTCATGCAGTAGGTATTCATTTGAATTCACATCAAAAACACTCTCCTTTCAATAGTACAATCACAAGGTGATCATGTTATGTTTACATTGTTCAAAAACCATAAGAATTGTTAATTTTTAAATGATAAACCTTTTTCATTTAAAACCCCCTATCAACAACCACAAACCATATCATTCCATGATCATTAGTAAAGGATTCACTCACTAGTTTTGTTTAAGAAAATTCATGTATTTAAACAATCTACAATACTTGAAATTAAAGATATTATAAAGAAGAGGGATTTTTATCAATCATGCGCTCAATCAAACTCTTCATTACTAACGAAAACAAGTGTACATAGTTACATCTAAGTTGCATGAGAAATAGTTCAAAACAACCATATGCATTATCCAAACAATTCCATGCCACTTACTTTTCGAACTAATATCGAAACTCTTCTTTAAAAACATGTTTGGGGATCTTTAATCTAGATTAAAATATTAAAAATTATGCCTATGGTGTTTAGAGTAGTCCCACACACCTTAAGTTCCTTGGTTGAAGAATGGAACCCTATTCTTGAAACTTTTCTTGATAATATTTACTTAAAAGATGAATCTTTGATCTTTGGGAGGGAAGTTAGGCTTTTTCTATGAGAGAAAATAAAAATAATAGTGTGTATAATGCTTTTGGGGTCTGAAATTTAGTGTTATAGGCGGATTTGGGTGAGGGAAAGTGACCAAAATGCCCCTACACCCTTTATGAACTGAAATAGCATGTGAAACAGTTTCGTATCGTGTTGGCCATCGCGTCACATCTCCCATTGCATCGAGCTCCATCGCCCCGCATCCCAATCGCGTTGGCTTACTGCCTCTCAGAAAAAAGGCCATAACTTTTCACTCGGTTAGAGGATTAAGGTGAAATTTGTATCGTTGGAAAGATAATTGAATTATATACAATTTGTTGGAACTTAAGATGAAAAATTCTTCATATATCAAAAGTTATATATGTTCAAAGTTGACCCTTGTAGAATCAAATACCAAACTATGAACGATTCAAAGGCTCTTAGCTCAACTATGCTCTAAGTGATTTCCATGAACATTTTTTACCTCGTAATAACTTAAAAAACTAGTATAAAGATCATGACACATAAATTTAAATATGATTCAAGGGATTAGAGTTTACACACTTAGGAACAGTGGTTCGATTTCAAGCTCAAAAATGTGAGGCGTTAAATTATCTCCCCTTTGGGATCATTCGTCCTCGAATGATGGGTAGGGTCTTGTTGAAAACTCTAAAAGTGTAGAATTAAGAACGAAACCTCTCATTGAACATTTTTCCTCAACAAAATATTCAAGGGCATCAAATGAGCTTCATGATAACCCCTAGTGAAATGTGTAAGCACGAAACATGTGGTAATGAGACTTTATATAGGGATGATCTTGCACATGAGTTCTATGAATCATAATCATCACAACATAAGGCATGAGTTAATTTAGTTAAATAGGATTAATTTACATTAGCACTAATCATGACATAAGGTTTCGTGGAAGATAAGAAATCGAAGCATTCTCTGCCTTATGAGATACCACAAATAGACATTACACTTAGAAACACTACTCATTTATGCCCCAAACAACAAATAACATACTTCATCATTTCCAACTTACAATTCTCCCATAACACTTCAAACCACAAGTGTTTGAGTCCTTCTATGTATTAATTCTATGTTAAAGCCTAACTCAGAGAAAAGAGGTGATAATTTAAGCTATGGGGCTACATATAAGAATATTACTTCACCTTATCACTACCATCAAACACCATCGAGTTTTAATTTAAGGAATACTAACCACATAGTACACGGATTGTGTTTTCATCAATTACAATATTCAAGTGTACCATTACTGCTTCCACTTCATGGATTTCCCCCACTAAGACCAGTAAATTCAATCACTTTCCCAATTTTTTTTCCATAGATCTCCTTCTGATAACGCCCAAACTACAGCTCTCATAAGAGTGTAAGCGGTCGCTGTCAAATATAGAACCCAACTGGGTTGGGTGTCGAATCCCGCAGGGAATACTTGGTCACTAAGTGTTGCAACTATTATTAGACTGTTGATCGAAAATTCCACGGAAAAGGGGGGATTGGATTGTGGCGTGAATTAATGCTATCAAAGTAACAACAGAATGCTTTGTTTAGTAAGATTTGATCACAGAGAAAAATAAGTTAGGGTTATGTCCACCTTATGAGTTCTACGTATCTATTAACTATGAGTAATGCGGAATTCAGACATGCATGCACTCATAGAGATTCGTATTCTATGGTAAATCCTAGTGTTTCTCAACCATAAAGGATTATTTCACTTTAACTCTATCGAGATTAAAGTGTATAACTAATGGTTCGAACTCTCCAAGAGATTAATCCAGTTAAGGCATTAATGTGTAAATAGGGGTTGGTAGCCCTACTTCCTTGTCACACTCTCTTTTCCAAACATGTAACTTTTCTCTCGAACAAGTTAATGCTATAATGGCATATTCTATATGTATGCAACCACAAGAATTTAATTAAAACGAAGAGAGTAATGATATAAGTAGCATACGCATCAAGAAATCACAAACTCATAGTAATAGATAGTATATCAAAAGGCTTCCATAACCCTAACAGAGAAGTTTAGCTAAACATGATTGTAAAGGAAAACAACAAAGACATCATCATCATCATACCAAAACTAGAACAATCTTCGTGAGAGGATGTTTTTAACGTCAAAGAGGGACGACGTTTTTCCTCTTAGATGACTTCCCCAAATATGTAGCGTGTTTCTCTATGTTCTAGTTACAGAAATTGTAATGTGAATAAAATCTAAAAGTGTCGACTGAATTCTGAAAGCAAAAGCAATGCTGAAAAATTCAGCAAATAAGGTTTTTATAACATCCTTGTCCTAGTTCTACTAGGTTACTGCTGCACCCCTAAGTATTAAGAAATACTGATTTTGCCCGGAACAGATTCTCCATGCATCACATTCAGCCCATAAGCTTCCAAAAGCTGCCTTCCCTGTTCTGTGAAGTTTTCCTTTGCTGCCCAAAGGTGATAACGCTCAAACTACAGCTCTCGTAAGAGTGTAAGAGGTCGTCGTCAAATATAAAACCAAACTGGGTTGGGTGTCGAATCCCACAGGGAATACTCGGTAACTAAGTATGCAACTATTATTAGACTGTTAGTCGAAAATTCTACGAAAAAAGGGGGGATTTGGATTGTGACGTTAAGTAATAAAATCAAAGTAAAAATGGAATGCTTGGTAGGTTTTAATCAATGAGAATTGTAAGTTAGGGTTATTTCCACCTTATGAGTTCTACGTATCTATTGGCTATGAGTTATGCGGAATTCAGACATGCATGCGCTTATAGAGATTCGTATTCTATGGTAAATCCTAGCATCTTTTAACCTTCAAGGATTATATCACTTTAACTCTTTCGAGCTTAAAGCGTATACTAATGGTACGAATTCTCCAAGAGGTTAATCCAGTTACGGCACTAACTTTTAAACAGGGTTTAGTAGACTTATTTCCTTGTCATTCTCTCTTTTCTAGACATGTAACTTTTCTTTCGAACAAGTTAATGGTATACTGGCGTATTCTAAATGTTTGCAACCACAAGAATTCAATTAAGATGAAGAGAGTAATGATATAAGCAGCATACGTATCAAGAATTCACAAACTCATAGCAACCGATAGTATCTCATAAGGCTTCCATAACCCTAACAGAGAAGTTTAGCTATTCATGAGCGCAACGGAAATCACAATAGATATAATCATCATACCACCACTTAGGATAGTGTTGGCGATGGAAGTGATAAACGTCAACTAGGGCTGGACGTTTTTGCTCCTTCCGTTCTTCTCAAGAGAGTCGTGTTTCTCTGTTAAAACTTACAGAATATTGTAATGTGAAGTAGTAGCAAAAGTCGAATGGAAAATACTTGAATTAATGAGTGAATCGAATTGTAAGAGTTGAATGAATTATTCGAATAGAGAGAGATAATAATAAAAGCTTCAGCAACATAGGGTATTTATAACACCCATATCCTATTCCTACTAGGCTACTGCATACTTATCCTAATCCTACTAGGTTACTGCATCCTTATCCTAATCCTACTAAGTTACTGCTGATCCCGAAAGTCATTAAAAATGTTGTTTTTGCCCGGGACAAGTTATCCATGCATCACTTTTAGTCCATAGGCGTCCAAACGCTGCTTTCCTTCTTTCGTGAAGCTTCCTTGGGCGTCAAGTTATCCATAAAGTGCTGGAATCTTCATCGTTTATACCTGAAAACTTGCTAATCACGTTTGTTAGCTCACTTATAGGAAAAAGAACTAAAAGTACAGGAATTATATATTTTGTTCTCAAAACTTAGCTAAAATATGGGTAAATTAAGGTGCTTTAGGCGTGTAAATACACCTATCATCAAAAGGTCCACAAAGTGCTGAAATCTTCATCATTAATACCTGAAAACATGCTAATCACGTAGGTTAGCTCACTTATAGGAAAATGGACTAAAAGTGCAGGAATTATATATTTTGTCCTCAAAACTTAGCTAAAATATGGGTAAATTATGGTTCTTAGGCGTGCAAATTCGCCCAACATCAACACCCCAAACTTAAAGCTTTGTTCGTCCTCGAACAAAATATTATGTCAATGCAAACATCTAACTAGAATTTCACAATAGCAACACCTAACTAGAATTTCACAATAACAACACAAAATTTATCCTCAAGACATGCACGACAATTATTCACAAAGAGTAGGTTTCTTGATCACTACTAGAAACAATTCAACCTCCAACCTAGACTCGTGAGGATGGTTAATTCGTATCCACAAGTTAAGTCACAAAGAATCATATAAAACTACCCAACAGTCATCAACCATGTGTGTCTCACACAAGATATCACCCATAATCACTCACAAGTTTTACGTTTTTTGAAACATAGGTACAAGATTATCCTTGCTCTCACTCTCACAAAGAATTCTTATGTTGCAACTGATGACTAAAAGTGCATGAATTATATATTTTGTTCTCAAAACTTATCTAAAATATGGGTAAATTAAGGTGCTTTAGGCGTGTAAATACGCCTATCATCAACACCCCACACTTAAAGCTTTGTTCGTCCTCGAACAATATATCATGTCCATACAAACATCTACTTAGGGTTTCACAGTAACAACACAAAATATTCATCAAGATAGGCACAACAATTATTAACAAAGAGTAGTTTTCTAATCACTTCTAGAAATAATTCAACCTCTAATATAGACTCGTGATGATGGTTAATTCGTATCCACAAGTTAAGCCACAAAGAATCATACAAGACTACCCAAAACTCATCAACCATGTGTGTCTCACATAAGATATTACCCATAGTCACTCTCAAATATTGCATTTTTTAGAACATGGGTATAAGATTATCCTTGCTCTCACTCTCACAAAGAATTCATATGTTGCAACTGATGATCATAGGCTTGCACTTAGTGTAATTCTCTACTAATATCAGAATGCTAAGCTTAGGATCAAATAGGTCTTTACAGGTTGTAATGTAGGCTAAGGGACAGGTAGGACTATTTTGGCCAGAAATAGTGACTAAGTTCCCTAAGCACTTTAATACATAACATTATGCCATTTACACTTTCTTTCAAACAACCTTTCTACTTTGTTTTAATCTACCACCCCTTCTCACCTCTTTTGTTTTTCAATTTTAAACATAACTAACTTTTTAGTTTTCTTTTCATTATTCTTTTCATAACACACCTCTATGATAGCAATTCTTTTTCATAACAAATTCAAGCACCAATACATTCTAAGTCATCACACTCATCCAATTTCCTCTTATTTTGTCACATGACTTTACAATTTAAAGCGCTTAGGAATTTGGATCAAATTATGGTCTTGAAAAAAATGGATTAGGCTACATATGAGGCTGTCAAAGAAAATAGGCTAAAGGCTCAAATGGGGTTAACTAGGATAATGTCCATGGGTAGGTAAAACGAAGGTAAACAATCACAGGTTGCCAAAGAAATGCCTAAATCATCTCCTAAACTCACATTCTCTATTTCGCTTCACACACACACCAGGAAAGTTCTAGTATCAGTCACCAACACAGAATATACTATCATCTCACACACACAAAGCACATGATCAACTTTATTAGGAGCAGTACAGACTCTTGACCCAACAGATGAATGAATTAGACCACACAATTATCACACAGTGAGTCACACTTAGAGCCTAAATGTCTCAATAGTAATGATTCTAGCACAAACTCTTGTTTATACTACCATGTCGTCTATCAGAACAATTTCACGCAAAATTAAAAAATCAAAAATTAAAATCTAGAATTTAAACTAACTAATTACGACTAATTAAAACACACAAGAACTAGAATAAATGCAAATGCAGAAAAAGAAGTATAGCATACAAATACCAGCACCCCATACTTAGACGGGACACACTGCCCTCAGTGAAAAATAAATGAGAAAAACCTGATTAGTCGGACTCATCCTCTATGTATGGGGTCATACCCCCTGCATCGGAATCATCATCAGAGTCGTCGTCATCAGAGTTCTCCTCCATGTCGGAGTCTAGCATTCGTCGATCATCATCGGTTGGCATGTCGTCATCAATAGGTTCCTCAAAGTATACACTTACTCCATACATAGCCCTCGCATGCTCATTCATTGGGTAGTCATAATCCAACTGTTGGAGCTCTGCAGAAGTTGGGACATGACCCCCGCTCATCATGGTAAATCTCATCATGCCATATAAATGGCGGAAGAAGCTTTCGTTGCGAGCATGCCTTTCTGCAGTGGTAAGGTTGACGCCATGCGTGGATTCAGCATCTTTAACCTTTGTGAGGTCAACCTTCTTCGGGTTGTGTGGAAGCTTATGATTAGACGGTTCCTCTTCGATGGCCTCCTTCCTCAATATTGCAGTCAACAGATTGCCAAAGCTGAAGTGGGACCTCTTGTGTAGCCTAGCCTTACGCATTGTAGATCGAATAATTGCCCCAATATTGATAGGGACATTTGTCATCAATGCGTACACCAAGCACACTCTATCTTGTGTGATCTTTGTGTACTGTGACCCTGGAATCAGGCAAAAATTGACTATCCGCAACCATATCCGAGCTTCTCTATTCAAGGAGGCATACGGGAAGGTATTGTGCCGATCGGTATCCTTGTGATGACTCCACCGTGCCATTTATATTGTTCCTCATAGTGTGTTTATGATTGCCCTGTATGGAGGTCTGCGATAAAGCTCCTTGAGTGGTGATGGATCTACAGTTGGCAAGCCTAGAAAAGAGTTGAAGAATTCCGCATTCAGTTGCAAAACTTGTCCCCGAATCTTTACTTCACTCCCTGTAGTCTTTGGGGACCAATTGGCATAAAACTCACGCGTTAGATCAAGATTACATTCTCCCATATATCGGAAAATGAAGTCAAGATGTAGCGTCATGAGTTTAGCCAAGATGCGAGGTTCTTTCTTTTCTAGGCTCTTCTTTTGTATCAACTCCACATGAACATATTTGTTTATTTTATTGTTCTTGTACCACTCCTTTGCTTCCTCCTCTAGGACCCATTTTATCCCGAACATGCGGCGAGGTATTCGCAGCGAGGAGGATTCAGCTTGCTCTTTTCGTCCCCTTTTCTGGCCTTTCTGTGAGGTGGTTTCTTTGTCTTTTGCTTGGCGTGCTTTTGGTGCCATTGTACCTGCGATTAAAATAATAGTCATGTTAGCTTCATCTTGGTAGATACAATCGACAGACAAACTGTGGTGATTCCACCCCACACTTAAGTTGTTGGCACAGACTAATTAAGTGAGTGATGTCGACTACTCAGACTTCATCGTCATACATTTGGGCGATATGGTCCAACCATATGTTCAGCACAGTCATACTTTCATGTCGTCTTAACTATATTTTCCAACTCTATTTCATGTAATCTTGATCATACTTTCATGTTTGGACTAATGCACTTTTTGAACAAGACTACTTCATAGAGATTGTATCAAGTTATGGCATAGAAATAATCACAACATCTCATGCTTGTATTCCATCATGATCTTTATCTCGATGAACGAGTCATTCAAACATTCAAGCATTCAATTTTGAAGATTATGCAATTAACTTCACCATGTCGACTCCGCAAAAGTATGACAATGTATAACAATCAAATACAAGTCGGAACAAAATCAAGAACACCCACACATATTCTTTCACTCAACGAGATGTATCACAACAAATTAACCACATTCAAATCACCAATACTACTTCATGATTTAACAATTCATTATAGGCGTAGTAGTGTAGTACTTACGGAATATAAAAGAAGAACAAAGAAGTACTTAATTGGTGGATGGCCTCGGAAGATGTTCTTGCAAAGTAAAAGAGCAAAAGGAAAATTTTTGAGAGATTTTGGAGAGGTAGGCAGCGCCTAGGGTGATGTTGCAATGTATTTTTGTTCTAAGACTAAGGTTCTATTTATAGGACAAGCTTGGGTCGGGTTTTGACCCATTTGGAATTGGATTTGGAGACCAAAAGTGACCATAGGCGGCGCCTAATGCTTTGCCTATGCTTGGCATAGGAGGCGCCTATGCTATGGCATTGTTAAACATAGGCGGCGCCTATGATATGTCATACTAGATTCAGAGACAAAATGCCTTTGCATAGGCGGCGCCTATGCTATGGCATTGTTGAGCATAGGCGGCGCCTATGCTATGGCACTCTAGAATCTGAGAGCTTAGGCCATAGCATAGGCCATGCCTTGTTCGTGGACTATATTTACATAGGTCTTGCCTTGTTATTTGCCTATATTTTCATAGGCAATGCCTAACCCATAGCATTTTGCTTCTTCATTCCTAACTTACCACCTTCAACATGCAATACTTCCAAATCAAAATTTGAAACCAATCTCCTCATTTACACCTCTTGCACCTACACTTACTCAAAAACAACAAAAACGATTAGAACAATGGGTTGCCTCCCACCAAGCGCCTTAGTTTTGGTCATGGCTCGACTCTTCTTTTTTTATTTTTATTTAATGAAAATAAACTCTTAGTAAAACACAAAATGAAAAACGATGGGTTGCCTCCCATCTAGCGCTTGATTTATTGTCGCGGCACGACATAGTTACCTCAAGTACTTAGATTTCGTCCAGATAGATGGTGGCCATGCATTTTATCGAGTCAAGAGGACCGATATATGGTTTTACCCATTGGCCATTCACCTTAAAGAAAACACCATTATTGTCTTCTAGCTCAACTACTCCAGACGAGTAGACTTGGCTGATTTTGTATGGACCAGACCATTTGGATCTTAACTTACCTGGGAATATCTTTAGTCTGGAATTGAAAAGAAGTATCGTATCACCTTTTTGAAAGTTTCGTTGAACAATCCGTTGATCATGATACTTTTTCATCCGTTCCTTGTATAAGTTTGATCTTTCATACGCATGTAGACGGAATTCATCCATCACATTCAACTGCTCCAATCTCATATTCATGGCATCATCCCAATTCATATTTAGTCGCTTCAACGCCCATAATGCTTTATGCTCGAGATCAATGGGAAAGTGACAAGCCTTCCCATAAACTAGTTGGTACGGGGACATGCCAATTGGCGTTTTGAATGCAGTCCTATAAGCCCATAGTGCATCGTCCAACTTCCGAGACCAATCCTTCTTATTAGCGTTTACAGTCTTAGCAAGGATCTGCTTGATCTCTCGATTAGAAACCTCTACCTGTCCACTAGTTTGTGGGTGATAAGGCGTGGCTACCTTATGTTGCTTGACCCCATATTTCACCAACACGTATTTGAACAGCTTGTTGCAAAAGAGTGATCCTCCATCGCTTATGATGGTATATGGTACCCCAAAACGAGAGAAGATATTTCTCTTCAAGAATTCCACAACACGCTTTCCTTCATTGTAGGCCAGCGCTACTACTTCAACCCATTTGGATACATAGTCGACAGCAACTAGGATATATTTCATCCCAAACGAATTTATGAATGGGCCCATGAAATCAATACCCCACACATCAAACAGCTCTATTTCAAGAATTTTTGACATAGGCATCTTATGGTGCTTCGAAATCGTACCTTGTCTCTGACATTGGTCACATATTCTCACAAATTCATAGGCATCTCTAAATATCGAAGACTAATAATAGCCGCTTTGTAATACCTTCCTTGTTGTTCGACCACCTGCATGGTGTCCCCCAACTTGGGAAGCATGACTTGCTTCCAATATACTAGGCACCTCCACATGAGATATGCATCGCCTGATAACACCATCCGCGCATCGTCGAAAAAAATATGGCTCATCCCAGAAGTAGTGTTTTACATCATGCATGAACTTCCTCTTTTGATGAAAAGATAGATTCGCAGGCATCACATTACTTACCACGAAGTTCGCAAAGTCTGCATACCATGGTAACTCTTCCATCATTGTGGATAGGATCTCTTCATCGGGGAATGCATCATCAATCTCAAGATCAGGCTGCGCTATATGCTCGTTCTCAAGTCTAGATAGGTGATCAGCCGCTTGGTTTTTGCAGCCTCTTCTATCTTTTACCTCGAAATCAAATTCTTTCAGCAATAACACCCATCGAATTAGCCTTGGCTTTGCATCCTTCTTCGTCATTAGATATCTCAGGGCTACATGATCAGTATGAACCACCACTTTAATCCCCAACAGGTAAGAACGAAACTTTTCAAAAGCATAAAAAACTGCTAGAAGCTCTTGTTCCGTGACAGTATAGTTCTTCTGGGCTCCGTTCAAGACCTTGCTTGCGTAGTAGATTGGATGAAATAACTTTTCTCTTCTCTGGCCAAGTACAACACCCAAAGCTACTCCGCTTGCATCACACATAACTTCAAATGGTAGGGACCAATCAGGTGCTACAATGATAGGGGCTTCAATTAGCTTCCCTTTGAGGCATTCGAATGCCTTCAAGAAATCTTCACCGAAGTTGAACTTTCCATCCTTCTCCAAAAGCATGCATAACGGACTAGCAATCTCGGAAAAGTCTTTAATGAACCTTCGATAAAAACCTGCAGGCCCGAGGAAACTACGAACTCCCTTTACAGAGATTGGAGGTGGTAGTTTCTCGATGACTTCAATTTTAGCTCGATCCACCTCAATTCCTCTTTTAGAAATTTTATGCCCAAGAACAATACCTTTTTTAACCATAAAGTGGCACTTCTCCCTGTTTAGCACCAAGTTGAATTCAACACATCTCTGTAACGCCATACTTAGATTCCCCAAGCACGATTCGAACGACTCACCCACAACTGAAAAATCATCCATGAATACCTCCAAGGTGTCTTCAACCATATCAGAAAAAATGGATATCATACAACGATGAAAAGTGGCGGGTGCGTTACATAGCCCAAATGACATACGTTTGAAGGCAAACGTACCATATGGGCATGTAAACGTGGTCTTTTCTTGGTCTTCGAGATCAATACAGATCTGATTATAGCCGGAATAACCATATAAGAAGCAAAACCATCCTTTCCCTACTAATCGATCAAGCATTTGGTCCATGAATGGCATTGGGAAGTGATCCTTAAGCGTCTATGAATTCAGCTTTCGGTATTCCATGCATACTCTCCACCCTGTGACAGGTCTGAGTGGAATTAGCTCATTCCTTTCGTTTGCAACTACCATCATGCCCCTTTTCTTGGGCACACACTGTACCGGACTCACCCATTTACTGTCAGAGATTGGATACACTACCCCTGCATCTAACCACTTAATAATTTCTTTCTTGACCATCTCTTGCATAGGTGGATTCAAACGTCTTTGATGCTCAATAGTGGGTATGCAATTTTCTTCAAGATGAATCTTGTGCATACATATCCCAGGAGAAATACCAATAATATCAGCGATGGTCCAACCGATGGCTCTCATGTATTTCCTTAGAACAGCGATGAGAGCTGCAACTTGCTGCTCACCTAAGTCAGCCGCCACAATAACCGGGAGGGTGTTTCCGCTTCCCAAGAATGCGTACTTTAGATGACTGGGTAGCTCCTTCAATTCTAGCATTGGTGGCTCTTCAATGTATGGTTTAGCTGGTGGTGTAGGCCGATTTTTGAGATCAAGGTCCATCTTCTTAGGAGCATAAGGATACGACCCTATTCCTGTTAGAGCACAAATAGTTTCTTCATAATTTTCAGCATCCTCACGCTCAATATTTATAAGCACTGCTGCCAATGGATCAATAATAAGTTGCTCCTCTACGGATAATTCTTTCTCATCATCAAAATAAACATCAGCTATCGAGAACACGTTTAGATCTTTGGGTTGCTTCATTGATTTGCATACATCAAAGCGAACTACTTCGTCATTCATCCGGGATAAAATCTCATTCGCTCTTAAATCAATAAGCACACTCCCTGTTGCAAGGAAAGGGCGCCCCAAGATTATGGGAACTTCAGAGTCCACCTCACAATCCAGAATAACGAAGTCTTTCGGAAAGATTAATGAAGAAACCTTCACCAATACATCATACAAAATACCAACAGGTCATTTTACCGACCTATCTACCATCAAGAGCTTCATATTGGTTGGAGTAGGATCCCCCAACCCCAACTTTCTGTAAATAGATAGCGACATCAAATTGATGCTGGCTCCTAAATCGCATAGTGCCTTGGAAAAATTCAAAGATCCGACAGTGCAAGGAATAGTTAAGGCACCGGGGTCAGCCTTCTTCAGAACTAGTGATCTGGTAGCGACTGCACTGCAATGATGAATAGTATCCATCAACTCATAACTTGATGCCCGCTTCATTGTCAAAAGATCCTTCATGAATTTTGCGTACCCAGGCATTTGTTCCAGTGCCTCGACCAAAGAAACATTAATAGTTAGCTGCTTCAACATAGTCATAAACTTATTGAACCTGGTATCGTCAGCTTTCTTCTTCAATCTCTGAGAAAAAGGTGGTGGTGGAAGGGGAATAGTTTTCTCCATGACTTTCTTTTCCGATTGGCTATCTTTTCCAGCTGTGGACGTTGAGGGGTGACGTCAGTAACAACCTCATCAGCTGCTTTGGCATCTTTTGGTTCTGCAATGATCTCATTATTCGCCATATCATCAACTACATGCTTGCCTTTGGACGGATTTTCCAACACTTTACCACTCCGAGTAGTAATAGCCATACACGATCCGTCATTCCTTGGATTTTGCACTGTGTCGCTAGGTAGTGTTCCAGCTTTTCTTTGATTTAATGCCTCTGAAAGTTGACTCAATTGCTGCTCTAGTTGCTTTATTGCAGTAGCATGCAAGTCAACCAATTGATTTATTGAAGACAAATTGTTCTTCACCTCATTCACTCCCGTATTAGTTGCCTCAACTCCTTTCAGTAGCTTTGACATCATATCTTCCATAGACATCTTCCCAGAGCCAGACGCCACAGCCTCACAGTTTCCAGGAGGTACATACAAACCACTCCTGTCAGTCTTATTCTTCCAACCACCTTGATCGCGGTCCTTGTATCCAGATTTATCATAATAGTTCTGACCTTGGTTTCCTTGGGCATTGCCTCGGAAACCCCCTGATTATTCAAGTAGTTGGCTTCTTCCTCTGAATCGGATTCATCTCTTCCTTTTGACGCAACTGCTTTGACTTTTTCGATCTTCCCTGATAATAGATGCTTTGTAAGAAGATCCATCTGTGTTTTCATGTGCGCCATATCTTGATCACGTTCCTCTTGTCTACGCCTCTGCTCTGCAGTCATGCCAATAGATATGGTAGAGCTTGCTACCTCAGAATCCCTGGTATGCCAAGATCTACTATGCTTTTTCATACGATCTAGCATATCACTTGCCTCGAGAAAAGTAAGGTCCATGAATGACCCACCTGTAGCATTATCAACCACTGGCTTAGTCACTAAGTTCAAAACCCTGTATAATATCTCCATCAAGTGGATGTTGGTCATCTGATGATTTGGGCACCGCATAAGCTTCTTCTTGAACCTCTCCCATGTTTCGTGGAGAGCTTCAGTTGGAAGCTGTCGAAAATTACTAATCTCATCTCTCAACTGTGCTCTCTTGGATGGCGGAAAGAATCTTTCTAGGAAAGTGTCTTTCAGTTGCCTCCAATTAGTAATAGAATCAGGAGTCAGCCCATTCAACCATAGAGTTGCCTCCCCAGATAGAGACAATGGAAATAAGCGCAGCCGAATTGCATTTTGTCCAACGCCTGGATTGTCGAATGACTTGCATGTAGAGATAAAGTTGATCAGATGCATATTCGGATCATCGCCTCCAAGTCCACCAAACAATCCCTTGATCTGCAATAGTTGAATCATGGTGCTGGTGATATTGAACTTTGCTCCAGGTGCCAAGGGCGGAGGAATAATAGCTCTTGTAGCACCATCTCCATCCAGATCGTCACCATCATCATCAAAAGGAGCCTGCACAGCTCGGCGGTCAGGTCTCATTCTAGCTTGACGATCTCTCCTATGCATAGGTGCCGCCACTTCATCATTACACCTAGGATTCAGTATCTCCTCATCACCCAGGTCCTCATCATCAGGATTTGTTGCACGACCTGGGTTATCAATATTCTGTTGATGCACTTGAGCAGCTGTCAGTGCAGCTAGTCTAGCCTACTCCTGTTGAGCCGTCCTTCTGTCAATGTCACGTTGTGCATCCATTCTACCAATAAGTTGCGTTTCAGAGTTTATGGGTAATAATGGTTGAACAGAACTTCGAGTATTTGGCATGCACTGAACAAAACCTGCAGAAAACAAAAACAACAACTAAAAGTAAAGTACGAGAATCTTTGACCAAAGGGTCTAATAACTATCACAAACTTAGTTGACAACCGTATTCCTCGGCAACGGCGCAAAAATTTGATAACGCTCAAACTACAGCTCTCGTAAGAGTGTAAACGGTCGTCGTCAAATATAGAACCCAACTGGGTTGGGTGTCAAATACCACAGGGAATACTCAGTAACTAAGTATGCAACTATTATTAGACTGTTAGTCAAAAATTCTATGAAAAAAGGGGGGATTTGGATTGTGACGTTAAGTAATAAAATAAAAGTAAAAACGGAATGCTTGGTAGGTTTTAATCAATGAGAATTGTAAGTTAAGGTTATGTCCACCTTATGAGTTCTACGTATCAATTGGCTATGAGTTATGCGGAATTCAGACATGCATGCACTTATAGAGATAAGTATTCTATGGTAAATCCTAGCATTTTTCGACCATTAAGGATTATATCACTTTAACTCTTTCGAGGTTAAAGCGTATACTAATGGTACGAATTCTCCAACAGGTTAATCCAGTTACGGCACTATCTTTTAAACAGGGTTTAGTAGACCTATTTCCTTGTCATTCTCTCTTTTCCAGACACGTAAATTTTCTTTCGAACAAGTTAATGCTATACTGGCATATTCTAAATGTTTGCAACCACAAGAATTCAATTAAGATGAAGAGAGTAATGATATAAGCAGCATACGTATCAAGAATTCACAAACTCATAGCAACCGATAGTATCTCATAAGGCTTCCATAACCCGAACAGAGAAGTTTAGCTACTCATAAGCGCAACGGAAATCACAATAGATATAATCATCATACCACCACTTAGGATAGTGTTGGCGATGGAAGTGATAAACGTCAACTAGGGTTGGACGTTTATGCTCCTTCCGTTCTTCTCAAGAGAGTCGTGTTTCTCTGTTAAAACTTACAGAATATTGTAATGTGAAGTAGTAGCAAAATTCGAATGGAAAATACTTGAATTAATGAGTGAATCGAATTGTAAGAGTTGAATGAATTATTCAACTGGAGAGAGATAATAATAAAAACTTCAGCAACATAGGGTATTTATAACACCCATATCCTATTCCTACTAGGCTACTGCATACTTATCCTAATCCTACTAGGTTACTGCATCCTTATCCTAATCCTACTAAGTTACTGCTGATCCCCAAAGTCTTTAGAAATGTTGTTTTTGCACGGGAAAAGTTATCCATGCATCACTTTTAGTCCATAGGCGTCCAAACGTTGCTTTCCTTCTTTCGTGAAGCTTCCTTGGGCGTCAAGTTATCCATAAAGTGTTGGAATCTTCATCGTTTATACCTGAAAACTTGCTAATCACGTTTGTTAGCTCACTTACAGGAAAAAGGACTAAAAGTGCATGAATTATATATTTTGTTCTCAAAACTTAGCTAAAATATGGGTAAATTAAGGTGCTTTAGGCGTGTAAATACGTCTATCATCAAAAGGTACACAAAGTGCTGAAATCTTCATCATTAATTCCTGAAAACATGCTAATCATGTAGGTTAGCTCACTTACAGGAAAATGGACTAAAAGTGCAGGAATTATATATTTTGTCCTCAAAACTTAGCTAAAATATGGGTAAATTATTGTTCTTAGGCGTGCAAATTTGCCCAACATCAACACCCCAAACTTAAAGCTTTGTTCGTCCTCGAACAAAATATTATGTCCATGCAAACATATAACTAGAATTTCACAATAGCAACACCTAACTAGAATTTCACAATAACAACACAAAATTTATCCTCAAGACATGCATGATAATTATTCACAAAGAGTAGGTTTCTTGATCACTACTAGAAACAATTCAACCTCCATCCTAGACTCGTGAGGATGGTTAATTCGTATCCACAAATTAAGTCACAAAGAATCATATAAAACTACCCAACAATCATCAACCATGTGTGTCTCACACAAGATATCACCCATAATCACTCACAAGTTTTACGTTTTTCGAAACATAGGTACAAGATTCTCCTTGCTCTCACTCTCACAAAGAATTCTTATGTTGCAACTGATGACCATAGGCTTGCCCTTAGTGTAATGCTCTACTAATATCAGAATGCTAAGCTTAGGATCAAATAGGTCTTTACAGGTTGTAATGTAGGCTAAGGGACAAGTAGGACTATTTTTTCCAGAAATAGTGACTATTTTCCCTAAGCTCTTTAATACATCACATTATGCCATTAACACTCTCTTTTAAACAACCCGTCTACCTTTCTTTTCATCTAACACCCCTTTTCACCTATTTTGTTATTAAATTATAAACACAAAGATGAGAATATACAACTTATTTTTTTATTTTTCTATTTATGTTTTTTTTTATAAAACACCTCTATGATATCCACTCTTATTCACAACAATTTCATGTACCAATACACTCTGAGGCATCACTCTCATCCACTTTCCTCTTATTTTGTCACATGACTCTATAATTTAAAGCGCTTAGGAATTTGGATCAAATTATGGTCTTGAAAAAAAATGGATTAGGCTACATATGAGGTTGTCAAAGAAAATAGCTAAAGGCTCAAAGGGGGTTAACTAGGATAATGTCCACGGGTAGGTAAAAAGAAAGTAAACAATCACAGGCTGCCAAAGAAATGCCTAAATCATCTCCTAAACTCACACTCTTTATTTCGCTTTACACACACCAGGCAAGTTCTAGCATCAGTCACAACACAGAATATACCATAACCTCACACACACAAGGCACATGGTCAACTTTATTGGGAACAGTATAGACTCTTGACCCAACAGATGAATGAATTAAACCACACTCTTATCACACAATGAGTCACACTTAGAGCCTAAACGTCTCAATAGTAATGATTTTGGCACAAACTCTTGTCATAATACCATGCCGCCTATCAGAACAATTTTATGCAAAATCTAAAAAAATCTAAAATTAAACTAAATAATTACGACTAATTAAAACAAACAAGAACTAGAATAAATGTAGGCAAAGAAGTACAAGAAGCATACAAATACCAGCACCCCACACTTAGACGGGACACACTGCCCTCAGTGGAAATAATAAGGAAAACCTGATTAGTCTAACTCCTCTTCTTATTCTGGGGCCATGCCCCCTGCGTCGGAATTATCATTACAGTCATCATCATCAGGCTTCTTCCCCTTTTCTGACCTTTCTTGCCCTTTCTGTGAGGTGGACACTTTTTCTTTTCCTTGTCATCCTTTTGGGGCCATTCTACCTGAGATTAAAAATAGAGTCATGTTAGCTTCATCTTAAAAGATTCAATTGAAAAACAAACAGTAGTGGCACCACCCCACACTTAATTTGTTGGCACAGACTAATTAAGTGAGTGATGTCGATTACTCAGACTTCATCGACATACATTTAGGCGATATGTTCCAACAATATGTTCAGCACAGTCATACGTTCATGTCATCTTATCTATCCTTTCCAATTCTATTTCATGTAATCTTGTCTATACTTTCATGTTTGGATGAATGCACTTTTTGAAAAAAACTACCACATAAGGATCGTACCACAAATAGAAACAAGTTATTGCATAGGCATAATCACACCATCTTATGCTTGTGGTCAATCATAATCGGTATCTCGATGAACGAGTCATTCAAACATTCAAGCTTTCAACTTACAAGATTATGTATTAACTTCACAATTTTGACTTCATAAAACTATGACAGTGTATAACAATCAAATACAAGTCGGAACAAAGTCAAGAACACCCATACATATTCTTTCACTCAACTAGATGTATCATAACAAACCAACCACATTCTAATCACCAACACCACTTCAAAATCTAATAAATCATTATAAACGTAGCATTCCAACAACTACGGAATATAAAAGAATAACTTACTTGGTGATGGATTCGGAAGATAAGCTTGCAAGATTAGATGAGCAAAAAGAAAGATTTTGAAAGAATGGGGAAGCTTGGGCGGCGCCTATATGGAGCAAACAATTTGATTTTGTCTTAAGGTTGAAGTTCTATTTATAGACCAAGGCTTGGGTCGGGTTTGACCCATGAAAAATTGGGTTAGGAGACCAAAAAGCATAAGTAGGCGGCGCCTAATGCTTTGCCTTTGCTTAGCATAGGCGGCGCCTTTAGCAAAGCCTAGTTGAACATAGGCGGCGCCTATGCTATGGCATTGTAGATTCAGAGAGCAAAGGCAATGGCATAGGCGGCGCCTTTAGCTTTGCCTAGTTGAGCATAGGCGGCGCCTATGGTATAGCATTGTCGATTCAGAGAGCAAAGGCAATAGAATAGGCCTTGCCTTGTCCATTGCCTAGATTTACATTGGCCTTGCCTTGTCCATTGCCTAGATTTGTATAGGCAATGCCTAACCGAAAGCCTTTTGCTTCTTCATTACTCACTTACTACCTTTAACATTGCTCACTTTCAAATCAAAATTTGAGACCAAGCTCCTCCTTTATACTTCTTCCCCTACACTTAATCAAAAACAACAAAAACTATTAGAAGATGGGTTGCCTCCCACCAAGCGCCTTAGTTTTGGTCGTGGCTCCACTCTTCTTTTTGGATTTTTATTTAACAAAAAAACTCCTAGGAAAACAAAACGACTAAAAATGATGGGTTACCTCCCATGTAGCGCTTGATTTATTGTCACGGAACGACATAGTTACCTAGATTACTTAGACTTCGTCGAGATAGATGGTGCATCATTTTCTGAATGGATTCAGATGACGCTGATGCTTACTTGTAGGCATGCAATCTTCTTTGAGATGACTCTTGTGCATACATATCCCAGGAGGGATACCAATTATATCATCAATAGTCCAACCCATAGCTCTCTTGTACCTCTTCAGAGCAGAGATGAGAGCCTTTACGTGTTGTTCACCTAAATCAGCCGCAATACTCACCGGAAGTGTATTTCCACTTCCCAAGACTGCATACCTTAGGTGACTGGGGAGCTCTTTAGATTCTAGCACTGGTGGCTCTTCAATGGAAGTCTTCGTTGTTGGTGAAAGGCGATTTTTAAGATACAAATCCTGCTTCTTAGGAGCACGAGAATAGGAGCCAATTCCTGTTAGAGCACAAATAGTTTCTTCATACTCTTCAACATCCTCACGCTCAAAATTCATAAGAACAGCAGCCAATGGATCAACAATAAGTTGTTTCTCTACAGATAATTCTTTCTCATCATCATAATAAACATCAGCAACAGAGAACACATTCATATCTTTGGGTTGCTTCATTGATTTGCATACATCAAAATGGACCACTTCGTCATTCATCCGAAATAAAAGCTCATTAGCTCTTAGATCAATAAGCACACTTCCTGTTGCAAGGAAAGGACGCCCCAAGATTATGGGAACTTCAGAATCTACCTCGCAATCCAAAATAACAAAGTTTGCAGGAAAGATGAAGGTGGAAACCTTCACCAATACATCATATAAGATACCCACAGGTCATTTTACCGACCTATCTGCCATCACGAGCCGGATATTGGTTGGTGTAGGATCACCCAACCCCAACTTTCTGTAAATAGATAGTGGCATTAAATTAATGCTAGCTCCCAAATCGCACAATGCCTTAGCAAAATCCAAAGATCCAACCGTACAAGGAATAGTGAAAGCACCAGGATCTGCCTTCTTCTGAACTAGAGATCTTGTAGCGATTGCACTGCAATGATGAACATTATCTGCCAGCTCATAGCTTGCTGCCCGCTTCTTTGTCAAAATGTCCTTCATGAATTTAGCGTATCTGGGGATCTGCTCTAGCGCCTTTACCAAAGGAACATTAATAGTCAGCTGCTTCAACATAGTCATGAATTTACTGAACCTGGTGTCCTCAGCTTTCTTCTTCAGTCTCTGTGAAAAAGGTGGAGGTGGAAGAGGAATTGTTTTCACCACCACTACCTCTTTATCTTGCTTCCAATTATCAACCTTTTCAGGAGTGTCATCAGCCTTCTTCTTCAGTCTCTGAGGAAAAGGTGGTGGTGGAAGAGGAATCGTTTTCTCCACCACATCTTTTTTATCTTGCTTCCGATTATCTCTCTTTTCAGGCTGGTGACGTCTAGGTGTAATATCATGAGCACTTACTTCAGCTTCTACGGCATCTTCAAACTCTGTTTCATCAATATTCTCTGCTATATCATCAACCACCTGCTTGCCTTTGGATGGATTTTCCAACACTTTACCACTCCGGGTAGTTATAGCCATCACGATCCGTCATTCCTTGGGTTTTGCACAGTGTCACTGGGTAGCGTGCCAGCCTTTCTTTGGTTTAATGTCGCTTATAATTGACTCAATTGTTGCTCCAGCTGTTTTATTGCTGTAGAATGCGAGTCAACCAATTGATTTATTGATGACAAATCATTCTTTACCTCAGTAACACCGATATTGGTTGCCTCCACCCCTTTCAACAGCTTAGCCATCATATCATCCATGACATCTTTCCAGAGCTAGACGCCACAGCTTCACGGTTTCCAGGAGGATCATACAAACCACTCCTGTCAGTCTTATTCTTCCAACCACCTTGATCGCGGTCCTTGTATCTAGATTTATCATAATAGTTCTGACCTTGGTTTCCTTGGGCATTGCCTTGGAAACCCCCCTGATTATTCAAATTATTTGCTTCCTCCTCAGAATCTGATTCATCTCTTCCCTATGACACCACAGCCTTGACTTTTTCGATCTTCCCTGATAATAAATGCTTGGTAAGAAGATCCATCTGCATTTTCATGTGAGCCATATCCTGGTCACGTTCGTCTTGTCTTCGTCTCTGCTCTGCAGTCATGCCAATAGATACAGTAAATCTCGCTACCTCAGAATCCCTGGTATGCCAAGCTCTACTCTGCATTGTCATACGATCCAGCATATCACTCGCCTCAATAAAAGTAAGGTACATGAATGACCCTCCTGCAGCATTATCAACCACTGGCTTTAGCACTGAGTTCAAAGACCTATATAATATCTCCATCAAGTGGATGTTGGTCATCTAATGATTTGGGCACCGCATAAGCATCTTCTTGAACCTCTCCCATGTTTCGTGGAGAGATTCAGTTGGAAGCTGTCGAAAATTGTTGATCTCATCTCTTAATTGTGCTCTCTTGGATGGAGGAAAGAATCTTTCTAGGAAAGCGTCTTTTAGTTGCCTCCAATTAGTAATAGAATCAGGAGTTAGACCGTTCAGCCATAGAGTTGCCTCCCCAGAAAGAGACAATGGAAATAAACGCAGCCGAATTGTATTCTGCCTAACACCTGGATTGTCAAACGACTTGCATGTTGAAATAAAATTGACCAGATGCATATTCGGATCATCGCCTGCAAGTCCACCAAATAAACCTTTGAGCTGCAATAGCTGAATCATGGTGCTAGTGATATTGAACTTGGCTCTAGGTGCCAAGGGCGGAGAAATAATATCCCCTGTGGAACCAACTCTATCAAGATCGTCATCATCATCATCAAAAGGAGCCTGCACAGCTTGGCATTCAGGTCTCATTCTAGCTTGACGATCTCTCCTGTTCACAGGCGCTGCTACCTCATCTGCACGTCGTGGATTAAGTAACTCATCATCACCCAGGTCCTCAGCATTAGGATTTGTTGTCCGACCTGGGTTATCAATATTCTGTTGATGCACTTGAGCAGCTGCCAACGCAGCTAATCTAGCCTGCTCCTGTTGAGCAGCCCTTCTTTCAATGTCACGTTGTGCATCCATTCTGCCTTTAAGTTGTGGTTCAGGATTTATGGATAATAACGGTTGACCTGAACTTCGATTGTTTGGCATGCACTCAAACAAACCTGAATAAAACAAATACAACAACTAAAAGAAAAATCTGAGAATCTTTGACAGAAGGGTCTAGTAACTATCACAAACTTAGTTGACAACCGTATTCCCCGGCAACGGCGCCAAAATTTGATAACGCCCAAACTACAGCTCTCGTAAGATTGTAAGCGGTCGCTGTCAAATATAGAACCCAACTGGGTTGGGTGCCGAATCCCACAGGGAATACTTGGTCACTAAGTATTGCAACTATTATTAGACTATTGATCGAAAATTCCACGGAAAAGGGGGGATTGGATTGTGGCGTGAATTAATGCTATCAAAGTAACAACAGAATGCTTTGTTTAGTAAGATTTGATCACAGAGAAAAATAAGTTAGGGTTATGTCCACCTTAAGAGTTCTACGTATCTATTAACTATGAGTAATGCGGAATTCAGACATGCATGCACTTATAGAGATTCGTATTCTATGGTAAATCCTAGTGTTTCTCAACCATCAAGGATTATTTCACTTTAACGCTCTCGAGCTTAAAGCGTATAACTAATGGTACGAACTCTCCAAGAGATTAATCCGGTTAAGGCATTAATGTGTAAATAGGGGTTGGTAGCCCTATTTCCTTGTCACACTCTCTTTTCCAAACATGTAACTTTTCTCTCGAACAAGTTAATGCTATAATGGCGTATTCTATATGTTTGCAACCACAAGAATGTAATTAAAACGAAGAGAGTAATGATATAAGTAGCATACGCATCAAGAATTCACAAACTCATAGTAATAGATAGTATATCAAAAGGCTTCCATAACCCTAACAGAGAAGTTTAGCTACACATGATTGTAAAGGAAAACAACGAAGACATCATCATCATCATACCAAAACTAGAACAATCTTCGCGAGAGGATGTTTTCAACGTCAAAGAGGGATGACGTTTTTCCTCTTAGACGACTTCCCCAAATAGGTAACGTGTTTCTCTGTGTTCAAGTTACAGAAATTGTAACGTGAATAAAATCTAAAAGTGTCGACCGAATTCTGAAAGCAAAAGCAATGCTGAAAAATTCAGCAAATAAGGTTTTTATAACATCCTTGTCCTAATTCTACTAGGTTACTGCTGCACCCCTAAGTATTAAGAAATACTGATTTTGCCCGGGACAGTTTCTCCATGCATCACATTCAGTCCATAAGCTTCCAAAAGTTGTCTTCCCTCTTCTGTGAAGTTTTCCTTTGCTGCCCAAAGGTCCACAAAGTGCTGAAATCTTCATCATTAATACCTGAAAACATGCTAATCACGTAGGTTAGCTCACTTACAGGAAAATGGACTAAAAGTGCAGGAATTATATATTTTGTCCTCAAAAATTAGATAAAATATGGGTAAATTATGGTTCTTAGGCGTGCAAATTCGCCCAACATCACCTTCCTAACTATTTCTCATAATGAAAGTCCATCTCCTTGTTTCCCCCATCACCAATAACCTTAGCTAAAGAGATCAAATCAAAATTTTCAATTTCGAAAACATCTACTCCCCCTTCTTAAGTCACTATTACTCTTCCATAACAACTATCATACTATCATTCTGAGGGTCATTGAGGGACCTGAGCATATGCCTCAAGGAAAGAAGTAATATTATTCAATGATAACATATACTTATTGCACTACTCAAGGTGGGATATGAGATGAAGGTACAATACAATAGACACGAAGTGCTCCATATATCAAGTGTTTGAATCATAAATAGATAGTCGCTCTGGCATTAACACAACATAGCATGAGTCATTACCTAATGAGTCGTACAACATAAGTTTGGGATTTATGAATTCAACGTTTGACACAAGGACATCTACTCGAGGCTATCGCTTCCATTTTTTAGATCTTAAAATAGTGACGAGTTCACACAACTTTATGATTTTGGGTAATCCTGACATAAAATGGACCAGTAACATTTAGGGAGAATAGTTTCTTAGAACCAAGCATTTAGTGAGACATGATTTTTTATGGATCATGAGCAACATAACATAGATCTTAAATATCAAGAATATTGGATTACCGAGGGACATTATTGTTTCTAGTTTGGAGGTCGGAGCATGACATGAGCTACATAGAGTTCTCAAACCTTAGATATAGGAAAAACTTGAATACATAAGACTTTGGTAGAATTACCTCTTAAATTAGACTAGGAGGAGCTTGCTTGCATAGGAATTGATTTTTTCATGATTCTTACTTGAAACCTGACACCGCAAGAAAATTCGGGAACTACTTTAATTCATCATATCCCCCTTAGATCAAAGTCACAATTCTAAACTTAAGGACATACCTTCTCATTAAATCTTACAAGCACAACACTCAGCACAATGGGGTATCACCATACACATAAATGCTAAACTTCCTCTTTTTAACTATACTCTAAAGGCATTAATGTTCGAGAAAGCTACTCTTCATATATCACTATCCCCTATCATAATCAACCTACAACTTGCAGTTTCATGAGCATACCCATCCTCACTCCTTATCATATAAAAAAATCCACTCTCTACTCTTTAACATTCTAATATTAGAACATTAATTACATAACTTACATCATAATAAAAATTTTAAGACTATACCAAAGGCAAATACTGCCTACTTATATTTCCTCCATTTGGCTCTAAAGAATAGAACATCACACAACAACTCCGTAGTCTTGTCCATACCACGAGATTCGAGAATAAATCTAGGTACACGTGACCCTCGTACATATCACATTTTATCTAACAACATGCTACATCTTGGTTCAACTTATTCTTATATAATCACGCTCTTATACACTTAATGACTCACCTACAATTCATCATTTTAACACTAGTCCTCATGTACATAAATATCACAATTATCCACTCCTTTTCCACAAATTGCCAACCAAAGATATTTCACACATCGAATTAAGCCTACTACTTACTCCCAGAAAACATGCATCATTAATCTTAAGCAACTATTATTTTTACCACTAAACTCCACATCTAAAGTTCAATCCTATTGTATAACAACACCAATCATATAACACCAATGAAGCAGGTCACATACTACACCATTCTATCAAATTGGGGAATCAACCCAACTATGTCATTTAACTTAACAACTGCCCATAAGTTCATTATCTCCACAACAATACTACTACACCTTAGAATCTACCACACACCTTCTCAATTATAGTACTAGCTTACAACAACCAAAGAAAAGACAATCGGGGGTGGGGAGGGTTAAAGTTACCTATTAGGGATAGTCAATCTTAATCTTATCACATAACCCATTACGATCTTATAAACATATACTACTTTCTCACATTATACTTACCCTCCCATGCATACATTTAAACTAGATTTAAATTCTCTTTACGGCAATGAGTCTCTACCCATAACTTATTAACTGATATACCCCTTTTCCATTCACAGCCTTCAAATAATTTCTACAACTACCATAGCTATCCATTTGGAGATCCTTACCTATTTTGAATAACTAATATTCACAGCCAAACACTTCCTCCACAAACTACCATATAATCTAAAAATGTCGCTAAAACATTAGCCAATTACCATACAAGAGCAACCAACCCCTCAGTCAAGGGTTATACAACTCAACTAATTATTTACGCAAAAGTCACGCTCACTCTGACTGCTAACCTTGTAACTTCAAGTCACCAACTTCTTGACCATCTCACTACCAATGGGTTATGACACTTTAACATATACTACTACTTGGGTAGAAATACAGTTTGAACATTCTGCTACACATCATTACCTTTATGCATGACATTTACAACACGAATTTTTAAAAGGGGACTAAATATACTTTGGACCTCCAGCTGAAAAGCATGATTTCATCATGATAAATGTATAAACTCAAATCAATACACCTTGAAGCACTAACAGACTCCTCTCAAGTCCTTATGCTATCTCATAACTTTATGTATAACTTAATCATAGAGAACCGTTGGGGGAGCTAGACCCTTAGACTCATATTTCCTCAATAATGAGGCATAACCTGTGAACTTTGAACAAGGAATTTGGATAACTTTCTTATGGATGATGCTATAGCACAAAATAGAGCATGAAAGATTAAGAAACAACTCCTAAATGCCCGGTAGCCTCCTGATTATAAGTGTGGTGCACAACACACCCATAAGCAAGACTCTACTAGACCCAATTTCACAGATACCCTGGGACCATGAATCGGGCTCTGATACCAAGTTTGTTATGACCCGAGATGAGGACTTGACCGTGATGAGCATTCCAAACCATAAAGGCTTGGAGGCCCGTATCTATCTTGCAATCATGCACGCCACTTATATACTATAAAGAAAAGAAGAAAATATACTAAGATAAAAACATGGTCAATCTCTTAGTTTGACTAAACAATTCAAAAGGGAGTTCTTAACATTCAAAACACATGACACCAGTCTGCAAAATCTCTAATAATACAAGAACCAACATACGTAATAAAATTGGAACAAGGCACCCAGTCGGACCATGAATCAAAATAAAATAACAATGACTCATGACTAAGCCTTTCAAAATAAAGGAGACTCACCAACTGCAAGTTCTAACCAAACAACTATACTTCTTAACAAAACCCCGGGACTGTGCCTCAGATCCTAAAATATATGGGGTCAATACAATTATACAAGTATATGAACAAACCCAAAATAGCATGCATTTATACAAAATAAGTAAGAGTATTTCACAATAATAGAGAACATTATATAGTAAAAATACATGGTCATATTTAATAGATTTCGAATCAATACTAGACAACCTTGACTCACTCTTTGTAATTTTCTGAGTTAATCGGTACACCTTGCAATTTAGTAATTTCATGGGAAATGTGGAATCTTCCCTTGACTCGGTGGCCAAGCTCTCAATCCAAGTAGCCGACAAGATTGGAGTTGGTGATACCCCCAATGTGGGCACACTGCAGGAATCCCCCCATATGAGAAGTCCTGATTATGCTATTATCTTTCCATGTAGGATACAATATCATAAGTCCCGCATCGGCATCTACGGTTTCCAGTGATGAGACCTTACACTCAAATGCCTTCTTCAGGTGACCAACAAGCTCTCTTAAGCCCAACTTTTAGTTCTTTAAAACAAATATGCTTCATACTATATAAATATTCAATGCATATCTTGGTAAGGGCATATAATCACCAGGTATCATCATAACCTGACTTGCAAGTCAATCAAATCATATCACATCATATCTATAACTTTTTTCACTTATAATCATATTAATGACCACCCATAGATTTTAAACATCAAGTAGGGGAGAATCATGCAGTAGGTTTTCATTTCAATTAACATCAAAAACACTCTCATTTCAATAGTATAATCATAAGGTGATCATGTTATGTTTACATTGTTCAAAACCCATAAGAATTATTAATTTTGAAATGATAACTGTTTTTTATTTAAAATCCCCCTATTAACAACCACAAAACATATCATTCCATGATCATTAGTAAAGGATTCACTCACTAGTTCTCTTTAAGAACATTCATGCATTTAAACAATCAACAATACTTGAAATCAAAGATATCATAAAGGAGAAGGATTTTTATTAGTCATGCTCTCAATCAAACTATTCATTACTAACAAAAACATATGTACACAGTTACATTTAAGATTCATGAGAAATAGTTCAAGACAACTATATGCATTATCAAAACAATTCCATGCCACATACTTTTCGCACTAATATCAAAACTCTTCTTTAAAAACATGTTTGGGGATCTTTAATCTAGATAAAAATAGTAAAAATTATTCCCATGGTGTTTAGAGTAGTCCCACATAGCTGTAACGCCCTGAGTCTGGTACCCTGAATGCTACACGGTGGTCATAATCTCGAAGAACCACAAGCTAACAGATGATAAGTACCAGCTGTAATAACTGAGTAATAATACTGTATAATACAAAATAATGGGCTGAAATACCATATGGTTCAAAACTGTAATACGGATTTCGAGAAATGATAAAATCTGATAAAATATTAAAATCTAAAATACTTAATACAGTCGGAACATCTAGTCTGGAAAGCCTCTAAAACTGAATTTTCTGAATAAGGATTTGATGGGACAATCCCCCAACAAACTCCATCTACTGAATTACTAAATCTAATGAGATAATTAAAATAAAATAATATCCTTGAATGATGAGAACTCACTGCTAGTTTGTCTGCTAAAAGTCTGATCCTCTAAGAATGCTCTGGTGCCTGTATATCTAAACCTATGATATAAAACACTATAGCACAAAATAAAAGTATGTGTCAGTACGTGTGAATGTACTGGTATGAAAAGTGAGGTAAGGTAGAATGAATGGGTTTATATGCATGAACAATAATAACTGAATAAAAGGAGTATGACTGAATGAGAGTACATGTACTAATACGTAAATTGTAACTAAAATTGAGATAATACTGGATATTGAGCTTGAATACTAATTAACTTATGTAACTAATAATTGATATACTATTAACTGAGTGACTATGTCTGACAATCCTGATTCTGATGGAACAAGCTAAGTTTTGTACTAAGCTAAGTGACTATATCTGACAGTTCTTAAATATGTAGAACTATCTGAGTTCTTTACTGAAGTTTAGATTGAGACTATGGGAGGTAATCATATAATCAAAATTCCCCTTTTTCTAAATAGATTTGGGGTCCAACCTGTAACCCAGTTGGAAGGGTGTCAGTATAATTCCATGGATAAAGATACTAAAGAGATACCCTCATCTAGAAGGTACTCAAATGAGAATGGTGGGACCCTCAACTAACAGTTTAAGACACCTCATCAACCCTTATCTAGTAGGTTTTGATGTCTCAACCTATGCTGGCTATGTAGTTCTAGAACGTAAGGACTTCTTCTAAGGATAACATCTTATACTAACAAGTGAGTCCCGATCCTTGGGTTCACTCGGTGCTGAATCTCACTCCCAACTGAATAGACATTGGACTTATTTCATAGTTCATACTAGGCATGACTGAGATTTTAATGATTGAACTGATTTACTCAGCTGAACTAAGTTTACAGAGGACTAAACTGAATACTGAATGAGACTGGATTAATAGTGAGTTTACTGAGTTTTCCTTAGTTCTGTAACTGAACTAGAGTACTACTGATCATGACATGACTGAGACTTTTCTGTAATTGACATTGGCTCTAAGCACACAGCTAAATTGTCGGGTATTAAATACTCTCAGGACTCGATAGTTGTAATTCCCCACGAAAGACTTAGTTACTTAAGTCCTTCAAAGTGTGCCAAGAGAGTTCCTAGACTTAGAAAATTTGACTAAGTTTTGGGACTCAGTCATTTATTAAGACTTTGAAATTTGAGGATTTTATTTCCGACCTTCCCGATCTTTGATGGTTTATATTTTAGTTAATTCATGAACAGGGAGGTCAATAGGTGTTCCCGGACAAGTTTCAGGCTTTTTGGACCTTGTTTAGGCTATGTTTGGAATCCCAAAATAGTGGACCAATATGATCTTAGCGCGTCGTGTCACCCATCACGTTGGTTAATATTTTCCCCAGCGTCAAATTCTAGGACGCTAACTTGGCGCGACACGTCGGGTACCGCATCGATATCATCAATGCGGCATGTCGACCTGCATGTTGCTGGGCGTATTTTATTTCATTCATTAAAGATCCACATCTAAAGGGGAAATTAAGTCATTTTGCTCTACCCTTATTCAATCATAACACAGGATTAAGTCCCCAAAACACCAAAATACACTTATTTTCACTCAATTCCCTCAAGAACAAGCCCTAGGGTTTTCAACCAAGAATTACAATTCACCAAGATTCCATCACTGTTTTTCCAAATTGATTCAAGATTCAAGATTCCTAGACTAAGAATCCTAAGAGTCAGCCTTCAAGAACACAAATAGGGTCTCAAAAAGCAAGTTGTTCATCGATTATGGTATGTGGGGTTTGAACAAGGACTAATCTTTCATTCTTGTGCCCAAAACTTGAATTTTATTAAAGAATTTCATGATTTGGAAGTTGGAGTTTTGCCCAAATTATATTGTTTGAATTTATGAATTTACAAAGTGATTAAAGCGTGAATGTGCATAGTTTTCTTGATTTAAAGAATTCTCTTTCATAATTTGAATACTATGAGAATGAGTTGAGAAGTTGATTAAAGATTTCTAGTTGAATTTTTAAGCATGACATTATGATTTAGATTTCATTATTTTGACTTGAATTGATAAATTATTTCAAGACTATTATTATGAGCATGAAGTTATGATGATTTGATATGATCTCCAAGTATGAGTTGTAAGGCCTATGTTTCAATCTTGATATTCAAGAAAGATGATATTTTAAGCATCCCATGAATGGTTACAAGCAGCTTTGAATAAAGATTGATATTCTGATCCTAAGCTAAGATAGGGAATCCATATTATTCATATAGTTCATGATTTAAAGTAAAGAAGAGCATAATTGGTATTCATTATAGACCCTTGTGCTGTTTTAAGGTGGATTTTCCCTAAAAGTTCTGAGAAATAAGTATGGGAGTAGTAGTTAGCACCCATTTGGGTATGATTCCAAGGTTTCATGCCCCAAAACTACGTGCCACCGTAGGTTTCTGATTTTCCCATAGTGGGAGAAGATAATGATCACTAAAGTTAAGGTTCTATTCGAATGGCAAGGATACAACAGCTCTCCCCAACATGGGAAAGATGTTGGAGTCCATGTCAGCTCACATGATTTATGTCGGTTAGAAGAAACTCCCAGATTCCCTAAAGTCCTTAAGTCCCAAAGTTCCAAAATATTTCCAAAGATCCCAAAGTCTCTGAGTATCAAAAGAAAAGAATAATAGAAAAAAATTTAAAAAATAAGTGTAAAGGCTCACGAAGTTATTTTAGATTATATGTTATAAAAGTTGTTAGCTCTCAGATTTCAGATGTAAAGAGTGAGTCCTTTCTACACTTAGACAGTCTATTTTCAAGAGAGAATTTAAGTACAGTTTTTAGAATTAAATGTGATAGATCGGCAGTTTTATAAAGTATGAATTGCTCTTATTGTTTCAAATTTCAGTATTTTAGACATTCTAGCTTATGTGAGTCATTTACATTCAGTATGCATTGATTTTGTAAAGAATGATAATGTTTTCTTAAGTATTGCACCCCCATATACTTAGTACATCCTCAAAGTACTGATCCACATATATGTTTATGTGCTACATTGTCTCATAATGTAGGTTCACGTGCTCAGTCTCAGTGGCGTGAGTAATTTTCAGCATCTCTACCTACACATCCACAGTTGGTGAGTCATCATGGTTCGAGGGCCTACTTCTTCATAGTATTTGTTTTACCATTTTTAGTTTAGTCCGAGATAGTTGGGGGTTTGTCCCAATGACTCTCTAGTTCCCTAGTAACTAGAGGATTGTCGTACTAGTAGTTGATTTCCAAACTTTCAGTATTTGTCATTCTGATATTATTTTTTAGTTATTTTATTTTAGACTTGTTATATTATAGTGCTATTGTTTGAGTAATTTATCTTGAAGTAAGCTCCAGATTTAATAGCAGGCTCAAAGAATTATCTTGGGGCTACTCATAGCCTTGAGCACTGTGTGACATCACGGGATGAGATTCTGGGGCGTTGCAATAGCATGAAAGTAATAAGACATGATAATTCTTGAATACTTGACAATAGTCAACAACTCACAATACAATCTATGAGGCATTTCATCAATCACTCGAAAGACATGAACTTGCACATGATTACAAATGCATGCTAACACTTCATAATTTCATTAAACCAATCTCATGAGCATTCCATCAAACACATACAAGTTATATCTTAGCATGAAGGACATTGTGAACATGTGGTGTAGCATAAGTTAGTCATTTAGACCACCAAAGGATCATAAAAGTACCATAATCTCAATTTAGCATTTTATCAAACACATGGTAGGCGTAGCTTTATACTTGGGCATGAACAACAATACTAATACAACATGACTTCATAATTTAAGGGTTACATATAAGAGAATCAAAATTCAACTTACATGCTATCATAAAATCCATAAATACATAATGATTTCAACTTGGAACACATACCACAACATCAATATGATTACATTCAAACCCGCAACATGGTAATCACAATTCATGCTTTTAAAAGAAGTTTCTTGAACTCCAAGGGTGGAAGGGGCCTTTGGATGAATACTTTACATACCTTATTGCTTGAATTTGGAAAGATTGATGGTGAAATCTCTTGAAGTTGATTAATGAATTTATAGCCCTAGGGTTTTGTTCTTGAGGATTTTATGAATAATGATTGTATTATGCCTCTAAAGGGTCTAAATTTTGTGTTTTGGGGGATGAATGTCGAGGGAAAAAATCCAATTACCCCAAGAATGCAGTGTTTTAATGAGCAAAACTGGGCTACTGACATGATATCCGATGTAGCGCGTCGATGGCATTGATGCTATATCCAACGCATCACGCTAAGATCGTGTTGGGTCACTAGAATGGCACGCTGGTAGCTGGGTAAAATATCAACCAACTCGATAGGTGATGCATCATGCCAAGATCACGTTGGTAAACTACTTTGGGATTTCAAACATGGTCTAAACGAGGTCCGAAAAATTCGAAACTTGTTCGGGAACACTCATTGACCTTCCTGATCATGAATTAACTAAAATATAGACATTTAAAGGAAATTAAGGTCATGAAATGAGATTTCCAACTTTCGAAGGCTAAAAATAAACTAAGTCTGAAAACTTAGCTTAAATTTTCTAAGTCTGGGACCCCCCTTAACAAGCTTAAAGGACTGAATTAAGATAGAAATTTTGTAGGGTTTTACAATATCTCCCCCTTGGGAATATTCATCCTCGAATGAGACTGACTGAACTAAGAGTACTAGTAGGCTAAACCTACTTATGTACATGAACATATGGAACATGATTATAGGTCTTATATTACTGATATACTGAATTATTACACTGAACATGCATATATGATGCATGAGTACATAACTGAGCTGATTCATGAGTACATAAATGGGATTTCTGATAAGCTGAGTTTTCTCATACTGATCATGTAGATTTGATGCATGAATACATGACTGACATGACTCATTAACATATGGATGAGCATACAATGGTAAATGATACCAAGTTTGTAATGGAAATTTGAGCATGAAACTGAATAAGCTTAAGGAAGGACATTACCTTGGGCTGAGTGTGGATTAGTGGAGAAGAGGTGAGGATACTTAGTCCGTATGTATGCTTCTACTTCCCAAGTATCTAACTCAATAGACTGATTCTGCCAAAGAGCTTTGACTAGAGAGACTTCTTTCTTCCTCAGTCTGTGAATTTGATAGTCAAGGATTTTGACTGGGATCTCTTCGAAAGAAAGGTTGTTCTGAATATCTAATCCCTCTGTAGGGACTATGACTACTGGTTCACCTATGCACTTCTTAAGCAAGAAGACATGAAACACTGGATGGATTGAAGATAGATTTGAAGGTAATTCGATCTCATAAGCCACTTTATCGAAGCAACTGAGAATTTTAAAGGGCCCGACATATTGGGCACTAAGTTTTCCCTTTTTGCCAAACCTCTTCACTATGTTCATGGGAGAGATTTTCAGATACACAAAGTCACCAATCTCGAACTCGAGATCTTTTCTGCGTACAATTTTTGTCGACTCTAAGTTGTCTTAAGCCTCTCTCTGATCAACTGAACTTTCTCTAAGGTATCAAATACCAAGTTAGTCCCTACCACTACAGCCTCACCCATTTCAAACCAACCAATGGGAGAACTACACCTTCTCCCATAAAGCACCTCAAACGGAGCCATCTTAATGCTAGAATGATAGTTATTGTTGTATGCAAACTCAATCAAAGGAAAGAGGTCATCCCAACTACCTTTAAAATCTATCGCACACGCTCACAGCATAACCTCCAAAGTATGAATGGTCCTTTCTACTTGACCATCTTTTTGAGGGTGAAAAGTTGTACTGAGGTAAACTCGGGAGCTAAGACCCTTTTAGAATGCTTTCTAAAAATGAGAGGTGAACTGGGTACCTCTATCTGAGATGATGGACAATGGAACACCGTGTAATCGAACCAACTCTCTAATGTAGAGTTTGGCGTAATCCTTGGTTGAATAAGACGTATGGACTGGAAAGAAATGAGCTAATTTGATCATCATATCTATAATAACCCAAACTGAATCATGCAGATGACGAGTATGAGGAAAACCCATGACAAATTCCATGGTCATTTTTTTCCACTTCCAAGTAGGAATAGTGAACTCATGCATGGACCCACTTGGCTTCTGATTCTAAATCTTAACCTGCTGACATGTTGAGAACTTAGACATAAATTCTGCAATATCTCTCTTCATCCTACTCCACCAATTGATCTCCCACAAATCGTGGTACATTTTAGTGGCCCCTTGATGAATCGAGTAACGTACACCATGTGCTTCTACAAGAATTCGCTATCTTAAGTCATCAACACCTAGCATACACAGACGACCTTTGGAGAATAGCTTAACCTTCTAATCTTTGACTGATTCTTTCAACTTGACTAAATTGGGATCTTTATCCTGTTTCTCCTTCACCTAGGAACTAGAGATGACTCTAAACTACTCTGCACCCATATAATACCTTCTATTGAGTTGACTAAGCAGACACCTAGTCGGTCTAACTGATGTACTTCCTGGGCTAACTTCTTTTTACTGTCCTTAACATGAGCAACACTACCCATAGATAGTCTACTGAGAGCATCAGCGACTACAGTGGCCCTGCTCGGATGATAAATGACACTCTTGTTGTAGTCTTTCAATAATTTCAACCACCTTCTCTGATAGAGGTTTATCTTTTTCTGAGAGAACACATACTGGAGGCTCTTATGATCAGTGAACACATCAACGTGCAACACATTCAAATAGTGCCTCTAAATCTTTAAGGCAAAGACTACTACTGCTAACTCAAGTTCATGAGTAGGGTAATTCTTCTCATGGGGCTTAAGTTGTCTGGAGGCATAGGCTATAACCTTACTATGGTGCATGAGGACACAACCCAAACCAACTGTGGATGCATTACATTACACAACAAAGCCATCTGAACCATCTAGTAAATCCAATACTGGGGCTGAGGTAAGTCGAGCCTTCAACTCCTGAAAACTCTTCTCACAAGAATCTGACCACTAAAATTTGTCTTTCTTCTGAGTCAATCTGGACATAGGGGATACAATAGATGAAAATCCCTCAACAAAGCATCTGTAATAGCCATCCAAACCCAAGAAACTCCTGATATCTAATGGAGAGATGGTTTGGGCCAGTTTCTCACCGCTTCGGTCTTTTGGGGATCAACTCTAATGCCATCACCAGAAAATATATGGCCAAGAAATGCTACTAACCATAGACAAACTTCACACTTACTGAATTTGGTGAATAACTGATGATTTCTCAGAGTCTACAATACTATTCTGAGATGGCCTGCATGATCATGTTCACTATGGGAGTAAACCAGGATGTTATCTATGAAAGTTATGATGAATAAGTCCAAGTACTGCTTGAATACACGGTTCATCAAGTCCATGAAAGTTGATGGGGCAATGGTAAGACAAAATAACATGACAAAGATTTCAAAGTGACCATACCGAGTTCTGAAGGCTGTCTTCAGGATGTCACATTCTCTGACTCTGAGTTGATGATAGCCTGGTCTGAGGTTTATCTTTCAAAAGTAACTAGTGCTCTGAAAGTGGTCAAACAAGTCATCGATTCTGGGAAGGTATACTTATTTTTTATCATGAATTTATTTAATTGGAGGTAGTCAATGCACATCCTGAGAGAACTATCTTTCTTACGCACGAATAAAACTAATGCACCCCACGGGGACACACTGGGCCTGATGAATCCCTTATCTAGGAGATTCTTCAACTGTTCTTTCAATTCTCTGAGTTCTGTAGGTTCCATTTTGTATGGAAGAATAGATATGGGTTGAGTATCTTGGAGAAGATTAATTTTGAAATCAATTTTCCTTTCAGGAGAAACTCCGGGAAGATCTTTGGGAAACACATCTTGGAATTCACATACTATTGACACTGATTCAAGAGTAGGGGTTTCTAAACTGAAGTCCTTGACTCGCACAAGGTGATAGACACATCCCTTAGATATCATTTTTATCTCCCGAAGGTAAGAAACAAGTTGATCCCTAAGTGCTAAAGTACTACCCCTCCATTCTAGGACGGGCTCATTTGGAAACTAAAACTGGACAATTCTATTTTTGTAGTCGACTGAGGCATAGAAGGAATGAAGCCAATCCATACCGAGAATGTCATCAAAATTAGTCATCTTTAATTCGACTAAGTCTGCTGAAGTGACTCTCTGAGATACCATAACTGGACAGTTCCTGTATACCTGTCGGGCTATGATGGATTTACCCACTGGGTAGATACTGAGAATGGCTCTGCTATAATTTTGGGACTGACTCCAAAATCAACTTCTATATAAGGATTAACAAAAGACAATAAAGCTCCTAGATCTAGTAAAGCATAAACATGTATATGAAAGATCTATAATGTACCGATGACCACATCAAGAGAACATTCCTGATCCTGTCAGGACTGAAGAGTGTAGAGTCTATTTGGGCGTAGCCTAATGGTGGCACTATATAAGGCACCCTGCTGATTCGGGTGATTGGACTAAGATGGAGAACGATTTTGCTGACCATGAGAACCTGACTGGGGACAACTCTAACTCTGTGGCCTGGCTTGCCACATCTAAAACAAACATCACCTCCAGCTCTACAAATACCCTGATGGTTCTTTCCATAAGTCTAACAAAGAGGATTGGTTCGAGGACTGTTGAAACTACCCTGAGACTTAGAGACTAGCGCTCTATCTCTATTGTCATCTTTGAATTTTGGCACTGGAGCACTGGCTGAGGATGGAGTTAGAACTGAGGATTTTGGGTGGAACTGAGAATGATTCCGACCTTCTAACTTAAGATGAACAAAGTTGAAACTACCTGTTCTAGCTCTCGTGTTATGCTTTTCTCTCTCTTTATTCTTATTCTTCTCTATCTGCTGAGCATGGATCATGAGCCTAGCCAAGTCCATCTCATTAATCAACATTGCGGTCCTACACTCTTTGACCATACTATCATTCACCCCAGACACAAACCTACTCATTCGGGACCTACAATCTGCCACCATATGAGGATCATATTTAGCTAATTGAGTAAACTTGAGAGAATACTCTTTCACTATCATATTTCCCTGCTTCAGATTAATAAAATCTAACACCTTAGCTTCTCTCAACTCTAGGGGAAAGAATCTATCTAGAAAAGTAGTGGAAAACTCCTCCCATTAAATAGGCCCTACATCAACGGCCCCCTCTACTTTCCACTATTTAAACCAAGTGTAAGACACATCCTGAAACTAATATGCAGCTAGCTCAGCACTCTCACTATCTTTCATCCCCATAATATTTGTAATCTTCTGCACCTAATCAAGGAATTCCTGAGGGTCCTCATCTGACTTATACCCTGTGAAAGATGGAGGATTCATCTAGGTGAAGTACCGAATTTTTGCCGATGCAGTATTGGCCACTGGGTTGGACAGAATGACAGTTGGGCATTCATTCTAGGCTGCCACAGAATGAGCTATGGTGGTGAATTCTACACTGAACTCCGTGTGGGAGACATGTTCTCCCAAAGAGTTGGGATGGTGGGGTTGGTGGGGCTGAGGGGCTGGCTGGTCTCCCATTCCTCTTCCCTGAGTCCTCTTTGGAGGAATTATCTATAAATGGCATAGAAACTTAGATTAGAAATAGAGTTTAACTGGAGCTCATGTTCACACGTACAACATGAATACTGAAAGAAGGGAAACTGTTACCAAAACATCTCATAGCCTCCTGCCCATTAGTGTGGCGCGCTACACACCCATGCACTAGACTCTACTAGATGCAGCTTTCAGACTTTGTAGGACTCTATTGAACCTTAGGCTCTGATACCAAGTTTACTATGCCCTGAGTTTGCTACCCCGGATGCTACACAGTGCCCATAATCCCGAAGGACCACAAGCTAACCATTGACTAGTACTTGCTACAATAACTGAGTAATAATACTATATAATATGGAATAATGGGTTGAAATGTCATAAGGTTCAAAACTATAATACTGATAAAGAGAAGTGATAAAATATAATAAAATATCAGAATCTGAAATACTAAATACTGTCTGAACATCTAGTCTGGAAAGCCTCTAAAACTGAATTGTCTGAATAAGGAGTTGATGGGACAATTCCCTAACTAACTCCATCTACTGAATTGCTAAATCTAATGAGATAATGAAATAAAAGAATATCCTCGAATGATGAAGACTCACTGCTAGTCTATCTGCTGAAAGTCTAATCAGCTAAGAATGATCTAGGGCCCGTACGTCTGAAACTATGGTATAAACACCATAGCAGAAAAGAAAAGTATGCATCAATACGTGTGAATGTACTGGTATGCAAAGTGAGGTAAGGCTGAATGTATGGGTTCATATGCATAAATAATAATAACTGGATAACATGAGTATGACTGAATGAGAGTACAAGTATGAATACATAAACTATAACTGAAATTGATATAATACATGAACTGTAACTAAACTGGATACTGAAGCTGAATACTGATTAACTGATGTAACTGATAACTGATATTATGTTTACTAAGTGACTCTGTCTGACTGTCCTAATTTTGATGGAACAAACAAAGTTTCGTACTGAGCTGAGTGACTGTATCTGATAGTCCTAAAATCTATAGAACAATCTAAGTTCTTTACTAAAGACTGAGACTGAGACTATGGGAGGTAATTATCTAACCGACAAGCCCCTTTTTCTGAATAGATTTGGGGTCCAACCTGTAACCCTAGTTTAAAGGGTATTAGTACCGTGCCATGGGTAAAATAACTGAAGAGATACCCTCATCTAGAAGGTACTCAAATGAGAATGGTGGGACTCTTAACCGACAAGTTAAGCCACTTCATCAGCCCTCATCTAGTAGGTTTTGATGTCTCAACCTATGTTGGCTACTTTAACACCCCTCATTTTTGAGCTAGAAATAAAATCATCGTTCCTATGTGCGTAATCTCTAAGTTTATGGTTTATGCTTAGATTCATGTTTCATGATCTTTCGTCTAGTATATGAGGTGATTATGAGGTGAAAAATGTTCATAGAAATGGCCTAGAGCAAAGTTGAGCTAAGAACCTTTCATTCATCCAAAATTAGATATTTGATTCTACAAAGATCTAGTTTGAACGTGGATAAATCTTGATACACATAGAATTTTTTATCTCAAGACCCACTAAATTGTAGATTATTGAATTATCTTTCCAAGGATTCCAATTTTTCCAAAATACGATAACCAAGAGAAAAATTATGGCTTTTTCCGTGTGAGGCAGTAAGCCGACGCGGTCATGACGCATCACGTCGAGATCGCGTCGACACGAAACTAGACGTGGATATAAGGCTTTTTTACACATTATTTCAGTTTCTAATGGGTCTAGGGGAAACTTAGTCATTTCCCCTAACCCAAAATCTGTCTATAACATAGAATTTCAGCCCCAAGAAGCCAAAAATTCTTATTTTACTCGAATCCTCTCAAAATCCAAACCCTAATCCTTTTCCTCAAGATCAAGAATCAATATCTTAAATTCAAGATTTCAAGAAACGGATCAAGATTCAGGTTCTATCTATCAAGCTAAATAATCTAAGGTACGTGGGGTTTATCCCAAAACTACATGGGCTTGTTGAAACACTTGAATACGATTTAAAAATTATCAAGCACGAAATTAAAAAGGGGTTTTGGAATCCATATTTTAATTATGAATCATGAATGTTTTAATGACATTGTTGTTTTGGCCTTTAGGTGTTTTCCCCTTAAATTGAATTATACATATATGTATATGTATAAAAATTCAGATTGAAGAATGTTTGAGAGCACAAATTATGAAATCCCTCTCTTGTGATGAATTTAAGTTTATGATCTTATTGTGAAAGGTTTGAAATGCATGATTTATGATTTGAAAATAGTTTTCTTACTATCATAGTACTTGGGCATGATTTAGAGATGAAGAGAGGGATTTTCTTGATATAATTATGTTCTTGTGTTAAAGAGAAAGAATTTCATGTGATTGAGAACTTTGATATGACCACCTTGTGTATTTGAAATGCTAAAAAGAGAGAGTTTATTGCATGTGTTTACATGAGTTGTAAGAAAGAGTTCTTTGAATTGATTTATAGACATTGTTTTCCCAAACCTTATGTTTTCAAAACAGAGATTATAATATGTTATTAATGTCTCAGATAATGTGAATTGCAAGTCAATGGAATGACGATACCATATAAATGTATGCCATAACAAAACTAGAATTTTTTGGAGTTTGATTTAAGAGAATTAAATGTTTTAAAGAGTTAAAAATGGGCTTAAAGAGGATTAGGTGGTTACCCGAAGAAATCTTGAGTTCATGTAACTCTCAGCCTAGAACCGTATTTTGCCGATATGAGTATATTATTATTGTACGTTGGCGACGGACCTATGGCGTAGTAGAGACCGAGACTCCGGCCCTTGCGGCAAACTTGGGTTGGGGGCTTGGCTACCATGGTAATGGAAGATTCCATATAGCCTTTGGAATTTCAGAGTTGTAGGGTATACCACCTAGCACAGAAGTAAAATAAAGAGTGGCACAGAGTTCAGATGATTTTATAGAGTCTTTTAAATATGCCCATGTAATTCTTACCATATGATAAATTTATGAACTATTTTAAATTTCTCTCATTTATGTTGAATAAAAATTATTATTTTGGATTTACTCTGCGTACCAGTACAACTATATTGACCCCCCTACATTCCAGGGTATGAGGCTTAGTCTAGAGGTCCTGCTAATCCGTAGAGCTTTCAGACAGAAGCAATGTTTGCGGTGGTGAGCCTCTTTTATTCCAGAAGGCATATCTCTTTTTAGACATATTTTTTTTACTTTTTTTTTGGTCCACTAGGGGCCTTGTCCCAGGTTTCAAACAGTTATTGATGTCATGTGTAGTATAGATTTCGCAGACTTAGAAAGATGTTGTTTAAATATTGATAAATCTATTTTCGCATTATTGAAAAAAATTTAGAGTGTGACCATGATTTCGTATTGTTTTGTATTTTCAAAAATTCTCTTATACTAAATGAATATTGTGCTTGATCACCAGATTTAGAAGGGCGCTCGGGCCTCCATGGTTCGGGATGCTCGTTACTGCTAGGGCCTTGGCTCGGGTTGTGAAAAACTTGGTATCAGAGCATGGTTCATGGTCCCAGGGTGTCTGTGAAGTCATGTCTAGTAGAGTCTTGCTTATGGGTGTGTTGTTCACCACACTTATAATCAGAAGGGTACCAGGCATTTAAGAGTTGTTTCCTATTGTTTCATACTCTAGTTCGTGCTATAGAGTCATCCATAAGAAAGTTATCCAAGTTCATTCCTCATTCTAACTTCATGGGCTATGCCTCATTGTCGAGGTGATACAAGTGTAAAAGTCTAGCTCCCCCAGAAGATGAATCTTTGATCTTTTGGAGGGAAGTTAGGGTTTTTCTTTGGGAAAAAATAAGAATAATAGTGTGTATAATTCTTTTGGGGGCTGAAATTTAGTGTTATGGGCGGATTTGGGTGAGGGAAAGTGACCAAAATGCCCCTACACCCTTTAGAAACTGAAATAGTGTGTAAAACAGTTCCATATCACATTGTCCATCGCGCCGCGTGGCCCATCGCGTCGAGCACCAACACGCCGCATCCCAATCGCGTCGGCTTATTGCCTCTACCGAAAAACGTCATAACTTTTCACTCGGTTAGCGGATTAAGGTGAAATTCATATTGTTGGAAAGCTAATTTAATTATCTAAAATTTGGTAGGTCTTCAGATGAAAAATTCCATATATATCAAAAGTTATACACATTCAAAGTTGACCCTTGTAGAATCAACTACAAAACTATGAACGATTCAAAGACTCTTAGCTCAACTTTGCTCTAAGTGATTTCCAGGAATATTTTTTACCTCATAATCACTTAACACACTAGTATAAAGATAATGACACATGAATTTAAATATGAGTCATGAGATTAGAGTTTACACACGTAGGAACAACGATCCGATTTCTAGCTCAAAAATGCGGGGCGTTAAATTATCTCCCCTTTGGGATCATTTATCCTCGAATGTTGGGTAGGGACTTTTTGAAAACTCTAAAAGTGTAGAATAAAGAACAAAACCTCACATTGAACATTTTTCCTCACAAAATATGCAAAGGCATCAAATGAGCTTCATGATAACCCCTAGTGAAATGTGTAAGCACGAAACATGTGGTAATGAAACTTTAGATAGGGATGATCTTGCACATGTGTTCTATGAATCATAATCATCACAACATAAAGCATGTGTTAATTTAGTGATAATTGGCCTGATTTACATTAGTACTAATCATGACATAAGGTTTCATGGAAGATAAGAAATCGAAGCATTCTTCGCCTTACAAAATACCACGAATAGACATTACACTTAGAAATAGTACTTATCTATGCCCAAAACAACAAATAACATACTTCATCATTTCCAACTTACAATTCTCCCATAACACTTCTAACCACAAGAGTTTGAGTCCCGCTGTGTAATACTCCTACATTAAAGCCTAACTCAGAGAAAAGAGGTGCTAATTTAAGTTATGGGACTACATCTAAGAATATTAATTCATGTTATCACTACCATCAAACACCATTGAGTTTTAATTTAAGGAATACTAACCATATAGAACACAACTTGTGTTTTCATCAATCACAACATTCAAGCCTATCATTACTACATCCACTTCATGGTTTTTCCCCACTAAGACCAGGATATTCAATCACTTTCACAAAGATTTTCGCCATATATCTCCTTCCTAACTATTTCTCATAATGAAAGTTCATATCCTTCGTTCTCCCATCACCAATAACCTTAGCTAAAGAGATCAAATCAAAGTTTTCATATTCAAGAACATCTACTCCCCCCTTCGTAAGTTACTACTACTCTTCCATAACAACTATCATACTATCATTAAGAGGGTCATTGAGGGACCAGAGCATATGCCTCAAGGAAAGGAGTAACACCATCCGATTATAACATATACTTATTGCACTACTGCAGGTGAGATATGAGATGAAGGTACAATAGAATAAACACAAAGTGCTCCATATATCAAGTGTATGAATCATAAATATAGAGTCAGTCTGGAATAAAGACAACATATAATGAGTCCTTACATCATGATTCGTACAATATAAGTTTGGGATTTATGAAGTCAACATTTGAGACAATGACATCTACTCGAGGCTATCACTTCCCATTTTCAGAACTGAAAAATAGTTATGAGTTCACACAAATTTATGATTTTGTGTAATCCCAACATAAAATGAACCAGTAACATTTAGGATGCATAGTTTCTTAGAACCAAGAATTTAGTGAGGCATGAATTTTTCTGGATCATGAGCAAGATAACATAGAGCTTGAATCTCTAGAATATTGGATTACCGAGGGACATTATTGCTTCTAGTTTGGAGGTCGGAATATGACATGAGTTACATAGAGTTCTCAAACCTTAGATATGGGAAAAACTTGAATGCATAAGACTTTGGTAGAATGACCTCTTAAATTAGAGTAGGAGGAGCTTGCTTGCATGGGAATTGATATTGTCATGATTCTTACTTGAAACTGGTCACCACAAGAAAATTCAGAAACTACTTTAATTCATCATAACCCCCTTAGATCAAAGTCACAATTCTAAACTTAAGGACATATCTTCTCATTATATCTTACAAGCATAACACTCGACACAATAGTGTATCACCATACACATAAATGCTAAACTTCCTCTTTTTAACTATACTCTAAAGGCATTGATTTCCAAGAACGCTACTCTTAATTTCTTACTATCTATCCCCTATCGCAATCAACCTACAAATTGTAGTCTCATGCGCATACCCATCCTTACTCCTTATCACATAAACAAAATCCACTCTCCACTACTTAACATTCTATTATTACAACGTTAATCACATAACTTACATCATAATAAAAATTTTAAGACTATACCAAAGGCACATGCTACCTACTTATATTTCCTCCATTCGGATCTAAAGAACAAAATATCACATAACAACTCCTTAGTCTTGTCCATACCACGAGATTCGAGAATGAAATCTAGGTACACGTGACACTTGTACACATCACACTTTATCTAACAAGATGCTACCTCCAGGTTCAACTTATTCTTATATAATCATGCTCTTATACACTTAATGACTCACCCACAATTCATCATTTTAACAATAGTCCGCATGTACATATATATCACAATTATTCACTCCTTTTCCACAAGTTTCCAACCATAGCTATTGCACACATCGAATCAAGCCTACTACTTACTCCCACAAAACATGAATCATTAATCCTAAGCAACTATTATTTCTGCCACTAAACTCCATATATAAAGTTCAAGCCTATTGTCTAACAACACCAATCATATAAAACTGATGAATCATGTCACATACTATACTATTCCTTCAAATTGGGGAATCAACCCAACTACACCATTTAACTTCACTACCTCCCATAAGTTCTTTATCTCCACAACATTACTACCACACCTTAGAATCTACCACACATCTTCTCAATTGCAGTACTAGCTTGCAACAACCAAAGAAAAGATGATCAGTGGGGGTTAAAGTCACCTATTAGGGATAGTTGATCTTAATCTTATAACATAACTCATTACAATCTTATCAACATATTCTACTTTCTCACATCATACTTACTCTCCCATGCATACATTTAAACTACCTTTAAATTCCCTTTATGGCAATATCTCTCTACCCATAACTTATTAACTGATCTACCGCTTTCCATTCACAGACATCAAATAATTTCTACAACTACCATAACTATCCATTTGGAGATCCTTTCCTATTTTGAATAACTAATATTCACATCCAAACACTTCCTCTACAAACTACCATACACTCTAAAAATTTTGCTACAAAATTAGCCAATCACAATACAAGAGCAACCCACCCCTCGGTTAAGGGTTATACAACTCAACTACTTATTTACGCATATGTCACCCTCGCTCTGACTGTTATCCTTATGACTTTAAGTCACCATCTTCAGGACCATCTCACTACCAATAAGTCATGACACTTTAACATATACTACTACTCGGGTAGGAATACAGTTCCAATATTTGGCTACACATCATTACACTTATGCATGACATCTGCAACATGAATTTTTAAAAGGGTACTGAATACACTTCGGACCTCAAGATGAAAAGCATGATTTCATCAGGATAAAGGTATACACTTGAATTAATACACCTTGAAGCACTAACGGACTCCTCTCAAGTGCTTGTCCTATCTCATAACATTATGGATAACTCAATTAGACAGAACCTCTTGGGAAACTAGACTCATAGACTTGTATCGCCTCAACAATGAGGCATGGCCCATAAAATTTGAACAAGGAATTTGGATGACACTGTAACACGAAATACAGTATGAAAGATTAAGAAACAACTACTAAATGCCTGATATCCTCCTAATAATTAGTATGGTGCACAACATACCCATAAGCAAGACTCTACTAGACCTGATTTCATTGACACCCAAGGACCATGAACCGAGCTCTAATACCAAGTTTTTCACTACCTAAGCTGAGGACCTAACCGTGATGAGCATCCCAAACCATAAAGGCACGGGAGCCCATATCTATTTAGAAATCATGCACACCACTCATATAGTATAAAGAAAAGCATAAAATAACATAAGACAGAAACATGGTCAATATCTTAGTTCAATTGAACAATTCAAAAGGGAGTTCTTAACATTCAAAACACATGACACCAGTCTACAAAATCTCTAATAATACAAGAACCGACATACATAGTAAAACTGGGACAAGGCCCCAGTCATATCATGAATAAAAATAAAATAACAAGGACTCATGACTAATCCTTCCAAAATAAGGGAGACTCCCCAACTTCAACTTCTGACCAACTAACTCTACTGCTTAACGGAACCCCAGGACTATGCCTCAGATTCTGAAATATAGGGGGTCAATACAATTATACTGGTATGTGAATAAACCAAAAATAGCATGCGCTTATACAAAATAGGTAAGAGAATTTCACAATAACAGTGAACATTATATAAGTAAAAATACATGGGCATATTTAATAAATTTCAAATCAATTCTTTACAACCTTGACTCACACTTTGTTATTTTTCTGAGCTAATCGATACACCCTACAATTCAGTAATTCCACAGGCTATGTGGAATCCTCCCTTGACTCGGTGGACAAACCCCCAATCCAAGTAGCCGCCAGGATTGGAGCTGGTGATACCCCCATGTCGGCACACCGCAGAAATTCCCCCATGTGAGATGTCCTAATTATTTTATTATTCTTCCATAAAGTATACAATATCATAAGTCCCGCATTAGAAACTACGGTTTCCAGCAATGAGCCCTTACACTCAAATGCCTTCTTCGGGTGACCAACTATCTCTCTTAAGCCCAACTTTTAGTTGTTTAAGCAAACATTCTTAATACTATAAAAATATTCAATACATATCTTGGTAAGGTAATATAATCACTAGGTATCATCATACCCTGACTTGCAAGTCAATCAAATCATATCACATCATATCTACAACCCTTTTCACTTATTATCATATTAATGGACACCCATAGCTTTTAAACATCAAGTGAGGGAGAATAATGAAGTAGGTTTTCAATTGAATTCATATCAAAAACACTCTCCTTTCAATAGTACAATCATAAGGTGATCATGTTATGTTTACATTGTTCAAAACCCATAAGAATATTTAATTTTTAAATGATAAACATTTTTCATTTAAAATCCCCCTCTCAACAACCACAAAATATATCATTCCATGATCATTAGTAAAGAATTCACTCACTAGTTTTCTTTAAAAAAATTCATGCATTTAAACAATCTATAATACTTGAAATCAAAGATATCATAAAGGAGAGGGATTTTCATCAATCATGCTCTCAATAAAACTCTCCATTACTAACGAAAACATATGTACATAGTTACATTTAAGTTTCATGAGAAATAGTTCAAGACAACTATATGTATTATCAAAACAATTCCATGCCACATACTTTTCGCACCAATATAGAAACTATTCTTTAAAAACATGTTTGGGGATCTTTAATCTAGATAAAAAAAAAATAGTTAAATTTATGCCCATGGTGTTTAGAGTAGTCCCACATACCTTAAGTTCCTTGGTTGAAGAATGAAACCATATTCTTGAAACTTTTCTTGATAATCTTGACTTAAAAGATGAATCTTTGATCATTGGGAGGGAAGTTAGGATTTTTGTTTGAGAGTTATGGGTGGATTTGAGTGAGAAAAAGTGACCAAAGTGTCCCTAGACCCTTTAGGAACTGAAATAACATGTAAAAAAGTTATGTATCATGTTTTCCATTGCGTCACATCGCCCATCACCTCGAGCACCATCACGTCGCGTCCCAATAGCGTCAACTTACTATCTCTCATGAAAAGATCATAACTTTTCACCGAGATAAAAGGTTAAGGTGAAATTGGTATTGTTGAAAATCTAATTCAATTATCTACAATTTGGTAGGTCTTGAGGTGAAAAATTCTACATATATCAAAAGTTATACACATTCAAAGTTGACACTTGTAGAATCGAATACCAAACTATTAACGATTCAAAGGCCCTTAGCTCAACTTTGCTCTAAGTGATTTCCATGAACAATTTTCACCTCATAATCACTTAAAACACTAGGATAAAGATCATGACACATGATTTTAAATATGTTTCATGGAATTAGAGTTTACACACATAAGAATGACGATCCAATTTCTAGCTCAAAAATGTGTGGCGTTACAGAAGGCTTTTTTTTATTTTTTCTGTGTTGGTTTAGTGGTCTTGGAGGGTGGTTGGTTGTGTTGGGATGGCATTTTTCTGTGAAATTTTTGCAAGAAAAATAAGAATCACATGGGTCACTTCTTTGTTGTTGTTGTTGGTTGTGGTTGTTGTATATCAATGTGTGTTGTATTGTTAATCTTTTTGTATTGTAATGGTTTTTGGGTGTTGTTTTTGTGAAAATTGGAGGAGTGAAATTGAGCTTTAAGGCTGGGAGCAAATAAAAGACTAAAATCTAAATTTCTGATTTTGGATACCCAAATCAACAAAAAATTAGGTCAAATTCAATGAATACAACAATAAAATTAAAAGTGAAAGAAGATATCATGGAGGTAATGGAGTTTTTTTTTTTTTGGAGACTAGGAAGACTAGATTTGTTTTTCTTACAAAAATATTTTTGACAGTTTTTTTTACTTTTTAATTGAATTATTTGTTACTAAAATGAGTTGTCTTTCTCTTATTGGTGCATTTTCTATGTCACCAGCGTGTGAAATTCACGCATATCAGGTTTTTTTTTGTTTGAAAAAGTGCTTAATAGGCACACTTAATGAAAGGTTCAGAGATTCAATAGGTACATGGCCTAATTGAGGTGCCAATACAGAAAAAGTGAGAAAGTTCAAGGGTCTATCTATGTATTTATATATATGTGTGTGTGTGTGTGTGTGTATATATATATATATATATCCCAAATTACAAAGAAAAATACTAAAAAATTTAAAAATTCATCACAAATAGCTTTGTTGGTTGTGACAACAACTTTAAGGAACATCTCTTGCTAAGGCAACTAGTCATCATACAGAACAATGCCATTAATATGTTCTTTTGTGAAGAGGCTTCTTCTTCAGCTGACTGTTGGGATTTTTGGAGTGTGATTATAGATTGTGTAAATTTCATCCTTGGAATATAATATTTTGGAAAGTTTTATTTAGTCCCTTAAAATGTTGTATCCACTTTCTTTTTTTTTCTTGGGAAGGGTGTGGGGTGGGGTGGGAGTGTGAGTTGTAGGGGAGGGGTTTAGGGAGGAACAAAAGTTTGGGAGGTTGGTCTAAAACATTGACAGTAGATATTTTGAGATTGTTTGAATTCTTCAACAATTCACTACTTTTAAAGGATTCAACACCCCCTTAATAATATTTTTAAAGAATCTATGAAACACCAAGGAAAGTATAAGAGAACCAATGGGTGGAGGCTATCAAAGTTAGATGTCTTATTTTTTTCTTAGTCTTTTATATGAGCATTATGATTTTTGTTTGAAATGGACCGGTAGTATCATTATAAAAAAAGAAGTCTTCATTAACATATTAAGATATTCAATAGGTTATACATAAGAAATTTGCACTTTCTTTAAATTTTTGGTGTATTTGTGTTTTTTTCTAAAAATTTTGTATTTGTTAATATGGGCTACATGGCGATGTGCATACCTAGTAACTAGTTATATAATATGTTTTAGTGATATGATCATATATGGTTGGTGGTTCTAATTGGTAACTACTTCTGATTTGTTTGAGATTATCTCAATCTTAGTGGTCTTCTTTCATATTTTTTTTCCTATAAAAATAATACTCTTATCAATCATCAAATAATTAGTTCGAGTAGAAAAATATCTCCAGACACTAATGGTTAGGAAAAAAGATGTGGTCATAAAAGAGTGATTAAGTGAAACAAAACGAAATAATTAAGAGTCATGTTAACCCAAAATTTGAGAATGATTTTATTTCCAGAGCATTAGATTTTATCAGTTGTTGCCTCCAGAAGATTTGCCAGCTCAGTAAATTGAGTTATAATCTTTCTTTTTAGAACGTATTGATATAACCCCATAAATGAACCCAAACATATTGTTAATAAAAATTGTTAAAAGGCTAACCACACATTACTTAATTAAATGCCATAATAATGAATATAAATCATGGTAAAAATTAGTCAAATTTTATAAAAAAGGACGGCTATTCAATAGAGTAAGGTATAAAAAGGAAATTCTTTTTAAGCAGTGGATTAATGTTTCAAGGGATAACTAGTTTATATATGTATTGATGTCACGACCCTAACCAATGCCCAGACTGCGACGAGCTCCTGAACCATGAAGGACCGAGAGGCCTTCTCTAATGTCAATCATATACACAATTCATAAACTATAAGGAAATGCGTAAATACAAAATGAAATCATGGTCATCCAATTTCAACAAAACCATACGATTATACTTTCAACAAGACCCAAATCCATGTAACACCTATCTACAAAATCTCTGCTAACTGAAAGAAAATAACATCTATTTGAACACCAGGACAAGGCCCCTATTCGGACCATGAACTAAAAATAATGAAATAAAGAGATAAGTCCTTCCAAAATAAGGGAGGCTCACCAACTCCAATCGTCTGACAATGGTCTATATCTTAGCCGGACCCTGGGACTGATCCTCAGATCGTAAAATATAGGGGGTCAATACAAATGTACTGGTACACAGAGTAATTCAAAATAATATATTTATATATAACATAAGTGAGAGCAATTCATAAAATATTTTACTTATGATATATGAAAACACATGGGCAAGCTTAAAAGATTTTAAAACATTTCTTTGAAACCATGACCCACTCTTTATTTTACTTCAAAGATAGATGGTACAACCTAAAATTTGTAATTCCATGGGCTATATGGAATCTTCCCTTGACTCGGTGGCAAATCCCCCAATCCAAGTTTACTGCAAGGATTGGAGTATCTATAAGGAGGGACATGCAAGATCACAGCAGGGTGCCAAAATTCCCAATGAAATCAACATGTCATGGTAGTGTACAAGATCACAAAGAAGTTCTTCTAACTATAGTCCCCATTTGGGATGACATGAATCAAGGTATACAAGATCAAAAGCAGGGTACCATAATCCAATGTCGGTAAATCATGGTTTCTCATGTTGAGTCTTTCAACTCGTACTTTCTTCGAGTAACCATATAACTCTCTTTAAGCCCATTTTTAACCTTTTCTAAACATGCATCTTTCTGAATTTAAAATTTGAGTAAAATTTGTATTCTAGTCTATTCTGAATCTGCTATGGCATTCATCTATTTGTATCGTCATACCAAGACTTGCAAGTCATGCTTCTCAGCCATACATTATCAAGTTACAACTCTTTCCAAGCAAAACAATGTGTAAATCACCAAATCATTCAAACAATGCAAGAGGGTTGTATTTCAACATACATGAAAACTTATGCAATAATTTTCTCTTTCAATCCTTAAACATGGAATGGTCACTTACTTTGTAGTAAATCATGCAATTTCAGTAAACATCTTTAACATATATCAACAAGTAAAAACACCCTCTCTTCAATTAACAATCATTCTCAAATCATTTAACAATAGCCAAGAACAATTATACCAGACTTCTAAATGTGAAGTTTTATCAATTCGTAACATGTGAATATCAAAAAGTATCATAACACGGGGGGGAGTGAAAATATTCATGCTCTTAATTCACTTTCAAACTTCAAATGCATACTTACATATATATGAACAAATATCAAATTTAGGGGAAGGACTCAAGACCAAAACATTATCATCAATAGGATTCACAATGTATAATTGTCAATGTAAATTCAAAACCCCTTTGTAAATACATAATTTCCCAGTATTCAAACATTGTAAAAAATATTTTCACCATGCCCATGTAGTTTAGGAAAATCCCAAGTACCTTATATTACTTAGGTTGAAGGATTGAATCCAAATCTTGATTCATTTGTTGGGAGCCATGGATTGAAATGATTAGCTTCTTGATTTCTTGTTCTTGGAGGAAAGCCTAATTTCCTTTGTTCTTTAGAGTAGAGAGGATTGAGATGTTGTAAAACTGATAAAATATGGATTATAATGCATAGGGTATGATTTAAATTCTTGGGGAAGGAGTTTGGCATAGAAAAGTACCAAAATATCCCTTTAAAATTACATGTTAACGTTGTTCAGCCCTTAACGATGTCATAGTTGACGGACCATCAGTCCCGTGATTGGTCGTCATTCAAACCATCACAAAAAAATAGATTTCAATCTTGTTATTTCAATTTGATGACCTAACTTGATGGACCATCGCTGGTTTGACAGTCCGTCAGTCTGGTCATCGCAATTTGGTAGACTGACACCTCTTTGTAAAATGGGCATAACTTTTTACTCCAATATCATATTAAGGTAAAACTAGAGGTGTTGGAAATAATATTCAAATACCTTTCATTTGATATACAGTAGGCACTCTAAATCATAATATACAAGAAGTTATGATCAATGGAAATTGACCCAAGTTTAGACGTTCACTAAAACTGAAGTGATTGGAAAGTTTTCAACTCGTCTTTGAGCTAGGGGATTTTTTTGACCTCAATTCATGTTAAAAAGTATTCACACACTAAAGGATTGATCATCACACATATATTAGAAAATAATCATTGGGTTTGAGTCTATACGCATAGAAAAGATGATTCAAACTTTAGCCCAAAAGTCCAGGGTGTTACAATTGATTAGGATAGTTTACTATTGTCGCTCTTTACAAACTTGTCATTAGCTTTATATTTTCTTATACAAGGTTTTTATTTTTGCACATAGAATATCTAAAGTTTTTTTTTACCATTCAATTTTTAAGTGGTCCTAAAAGATTATTTTCTCATATAAATATTGAGTTAAAATCTAAATGTCTCATATAGGATTTGATGTATTAGTTAAGTGAGTTCTTAGTTATGTCCTTCGGACTGACTAATGCCCTTGCTTCTTTCATGGACCTTATGAATAGGGTGTTCCATCAATTTTTAAACCTGTTTGTCATAGTCTTCATTGATGACATCCTAGTTTACTCCAAGAATAAGGAAGATCATGCCAGTTACCTCTGAATTATCCTTCAGACCCTAAAAAATCATAAATTATATGCAAAAAATTTCAAGTGTGAATTCTGGCTTAGTGCTATTGCTTTCATGGGGCATATTATGTATAGTGAGGGACATAAGTTTGATCCCCAAAAGATTAAGGCAGTGAGGAAAAGGCCTAGACCCATGACTCCAATTGATATCTGGAGCTTGTTGGGTTTGGCAGGGTATTACAGAAGATTCATAAAAAGTTTTTCTTCCATAGCTGCTCTATTTACCAAGTTGACACAGAAAAAGGTGAAATTCGCATGGTATGACTCATGTGAAAGTATTTTTGAGAAACTGAAAGATAAGTTGACTACCGCATATGTTTTGACTCTTCCCGAAGGTACAGAGGGTTTTGTTGTTTACTATGATGCATCCCGGGTGGGTCTTGGATTTGTACTTATGTTGCATGGTAAGTTGGTAGTTTAAGTACCTAGGCAATTGAAGGTACATGAGAAAAATTACCCCTCCCATGACTTGGAGTTGAAAGTAGTGGTGTTTCCACTTAATATATGACATTATTATTTGTATGGTGTACATGTTGATATATTTACTGACCAAAAAAGTTTGTAGTATGTTTTGTCGTAGAAAGAACTTGATCTCAGGTAGAGGAGGTGGTTAGAATTGTTGAATGACTATGATATGAGCCTGCACTTTCATCCGGGTAAGGAAAATGTAGAAGCCAACACCCTTAGTAGGTTGTCAATGGGTAGTCTTTCTCATGTTGTGAAAGAGAAAAGAGAGATAGTGAAACATATTCTTCGGCTTACAAATATAGGGGTTCGACTTTTGGATTCCAAAGATGGAGGGGTAATTGTTCATAAGATAGCTAAATCTACCCTATGTGATGAAGGTCAAAGACCCCATCTTGATATAGATTAAGAAAGGTGTTAGTCAACAAAAGGTGGTGGCTTTCAAAATTAGAGGTGATGGGATTTTAAGGTATAAGGATAGGCTATATGTACCGAACGTGGATGGTTTGAGTGAGAGAATTATTGATTGAGCCCACACTTCGAGGTATGTTCTTTATCCAGGCTCTACTAAAATGTACGATGACCTTAAGACTGTATATTGTTAGAACAATATGAAATATGATATTGCTAATTTTGTTCCTAAGTGTTTAAATTATTAACAAGTCAAAGTGGAACATTTGATACCAGATGGTACTTCCGAAGAGATAGACTTGCCTATGTGGAAATGGGAGATGATCAATATGGATTTTGTCACGGGGCTTCCGAAGTCCCAAAACCATTATGACTCCATTTGGGTGATTGTAGATTGGATGACCAAGTCAGTTAACTTTCTGCCTGTGAGGACTAACTATTCAGGAGATGATTATTCCAAACTATACATTGAGGAAATAGTTCACTTGCATGGGGCACCAGTATCCATTATATCCAATCGAGGTACGCAATTTTCTTCACTGTTTTGGCAATCTTTTCAGAGGGGATTAGGTACCCAAGTGAACCTAAGTACTACCTTCCACCCTCAAATAGATGGGAAAGCTGAGCGAACCATTTAGACCCTTCAGGATATGTTGAGATCCTGTGCAATTGACTTCAAAGGTAGTTGGGTAGATCATTTTCCATTGATAGAGTTCGCCTACAATAATAGCTACCATGTCAGTATTCATATGGCTCCTTTTGAAGCACTTTATGGGAGGAGATGTAGATCACCAATTGGGTTGTATAAAGTGGGTGAAACCCAATTGTTCGGGCCTAGTCTTATTCATCAAGCAATGGAGAAGGTGAATATGGTTAGAGAGAAACTTAAGAAAGCTCAGAGTCATCAGAAATACTATGCCGATGTTAGGAGAAGGGATTTGGAATTCAAGGTTGGTGATTGGATGTTTTTCAAAGTCTCCCCTATGAAGAAAGTCATGAGATTTGTAGGAAAAGGGAATCTTAGTCCTCATTAAATAAGACTATATCAGATTGTGAAGAGAATCGGTGGGGTTCCCTATGAGTTATATTTTCCCACAAGCTTGGCTTCTGTTCATCCAGTATTCCATGTTTCTATGTTGAAGAAGTGCATTGGAGATCATTCCCTAGTATTTCCTACAGAGGAGACCAATGTGAAAGACTATTTGTCGTATGAAGAAGAAACCATTGCCATTTTGGATTGCCAAGTTTGGAAGTTGAGGATCAAGGAAATATCTTCAGTTAAGGTGATGTGGAGGAATTAAAAATCCAAGGAAGCTACTTGGGAGTCAGAAGATGATATGAATGAGAGGTACCCAACTCTTTTTGAAGTCGTGGATGATGATTTAGAAGGTAAAAATCCTATGCTACTCTTTTTATTCCATTTAGTTCTTTAAACTATGCTTGTTGTGTCCTGAGTCACATTCAGGGAAAAATTAACCCAAGGGGGGATAATGTAACAACCCGTATTTCGGGATAGATTAAAACTGTTATTCCTACGCCTAATAGTTCCAAAATCCAATAAATACTATGTAAATTTTGTGTGTTCATCAATTTTGTAGTGTGGGAATCTAGTTTAGCATGAATTGAGATCATAGAGTTCCCTTAACTCTAGGACGAGTTGAAAACTTTCCTATCAATTGAGTTTTGGTTAACGTCTAAAATTGGGTCAACTTCAATTGACCATAACTTTTTGTTTATAACTAATTATGGAGACTACTATACATATCAAACAAAAGAAATTTGAGTCCTCTTTCCAATGCCACCGGGTTTGTATTAATCCGACATCGGGGTAAAAGGTTATGCCTGTATTACAGAGAGGTATCAATCTGCCAAGGGTGCGTCGGCCGAACCAACGGACTTTCAGGTCTATGATGGATCTTCAATCCTTCTGTCTCCCTTAAAATAGTGATTTTAGTAATTGTACATGACATTACGGTCAAGGTGATGGTCCGTGACCCTCCTAACGGTCCGTCAACTAAGTCGTCGTACAAAATTCAAATTTCCGAAGATGGGATGCTTTAAAAGGGGTGTTTTGGTACTTTTCCTCTTCAGAAAACCTCCCTAATGGTTTTAATCACTCTCTAAGTTGTTATTAATCAATCCTAGTCAGTTTTAAAACATCAAAACTCCCTCTTCACTCTCAAAAATAATATCTAACTAGGGTTTCTTCCAGGAACAAAAAGCAAGAAATCAATCTTCAAGTCCAAGATTTCCAAGGAAAAAAGCAATATTCAAGTTCTACTCTTTAAATTAACTAATCTAAGGTGCATGGGGTTTTCCTAAACTACATGGGAATTGTGAAATCATCTTAATCATGTTTAAATGTTTAGAAATCATGAATTTACAAAAGGGTGAGGATTTACAATTCCAATTATGCATTATGAAACCTTATTGATGATAAAGTTTTGGTCTTGAGGCCTTTCCCCCTTAAAATTGATATTTTTTATATATACACATACATGTGGTTTTTATTTTGAAAATTTAATTGAGAGCATGAATATTTATGCTCCCTCTCTTGTTATGAATTATCCGAATGCATATTGAGAAGCATGATCTAAATGCCTCTACTATGATTTGTTGACTTTGTTTTGGTGATAACTTGGAGAAAGGGAATTTTTCTAAATTTCATAAATTAAAGTGATGAGTTAAAGAGTTTTCCTTGGTTGTTACAAAGTACTTGACCACCAAGTGTTTGTGAATTGAACTGAGGATATTTTCCTATGTTTTCATGAATTTGACTATATACATCCTCTTATGTTGTTTGATTAGTTTGGTGGTCTGAAAATAATGTTATGAAAGAGAAGAATGTAACATGATAATGAATGGCTTAGAAATACGACTTGCAAGTCTTGGTATGACAATACAAAAACAAATAATGCCATAACAAACTCAAAATAGAACATAAGTCAGGTTTCATTCAGATTTTTTAGAAATTAATTTCAGAAAGATGCATGTTTAGAAAAGGCTAAAAATGGGCTTAAGAGATTCTAGGTGGTTACCCGAAGAAGGCACGAGTTCAGATAATTCATTGCCCAAAACCGTGTTTTGCCTATAAAGTTTATTATTTTCCCAAGAGGAATTATATGTTGTCCTAGTACCCTGTGGCATATCAGAATCAGAAACTCTAACTCTTGCAAAAAAACATAGGTTGGGGGATTACCCGCCGAGTTAGTGGCAGATTCCATATAGCCCGTGGAATATCAGACTTGTAGGGTATACCACCTAACTCGGAACTAAGAAAAAGATGTTGAGTTGATTTATAGAACTACTTCTAAAGACCTATTTACTATGCCCATGGATTTTCAAATGGTTTATAGTGATGTGTTTTGTTTTATGAAATGCTCTCCCTTATTGTATGTATCAGTATTTTGTTTTTGGATAGTCCTGCGTACCAGTACATACATATTCACCCTCTATATATCAGGATCTAAGGCATAGTCCCGTGGTCCCATCTAGCAGTAGATCCGTGTGTATCAGAAGTTGCAGTTGGTGATCCTTCTCTATTCTGGAAGATTTGATTTTCAGATTTCAATTCTTATTTCTTTTTATGGTCTACTGGGGGCCTTGTGCCAGTTTTGTTTTAGATTTATGATGGATATTGTAATGTTAGAGATTTCGCAGACGGTTGGCACATATTTAGAATATTTAGAATTTCTTTTCAAATTATTCAGGTTATGAGATTGACCATATTTCTGTCATGTGTTTTTTTCGTAAATTTTCTTATATTATATGAATATTATGCATGATTACCAGATTTAGAAGAGCGCCCAGGCCTTCAAGGTTTGGGATGCTCATCACAGCCAGTGCTTCAGTTCGGGTCATGACAAAATAGGTATCAGAGTCAGGTTCATGGCCCCAGGGTGTCAGTAAAATTGCGTCGAGTAGAGTCTTGTTTATAGGTGTGTAGCATGCCACACTTATAAGCAGGAGGCTAGAAGGCGTTTAGGAATGTATCCCTTCTTTTGTGATTTAGTTCGTGTTGTAAAGTCTGAGTGTCCTTTAACAAATGATTTCCTATATTTTAGAAAGTTATTATGCCTCATTGTCGCTCTAATGAAAAAAATGCTCAGGCCTATGATATCCGTCCCACTCACAAAGTATGGACCCATAACAGAGCTCGTACCTTAAAGTTTGTTCCTACTCCTGAAGTTCCTCCAGTTCCAACCATTCCACCTCAGGCTCCCTAGATCGGTGTTAACTGTCCCCAGCCTTCTCAGAGGGAAGTTTTAAATGCTGAGTTTCAACAATCCATTCATATGATAGCTAAGTTGGTAGCCTCTCGGACTTGTTAGTCTAAGGATATGGGTTTTGTATCTGGTTCATCTAAGATTACTCAAGTTTGCTAATTCATGAGGCTAAACCACCTGTGTTCACTGGTACGAGACTTGAGGAGGACCCCAAAGTGTTCATTGATGAGTGTGAGAAAACTTTTAGAGTAATTCACGTGAATTAGGTTGAAGATGTGGAACTAGCGGCATATCAACTGAAAAACGGGGTGAATCAGTGGTACAATGAGTGGGAGGATTTGAAAGAAAGTGATACCAAGCCTTTCGTGTGGGGAGATTTTGTAGAAACATTTCTAGACCATTTTTTTCCTCTGGAATTAAGGGAATCGAAGGCGGAAGAAATTATAAACTTAAAACAAGGTCAGATGGTCTTCAAGGATTACACATTGAAGTTCAACCAGTTATCTTGTTATGCCCCGGAACTGGCAGGTAATATGAGGGCGCTTATGAGAAAGTTTGCATCCGGTCTTTCAGATGATTTGGTATTGGAGTGCAAAGGACCAATTTTGAATAGGGACATGGATTTCTCCATAATGTCATTCATATACAATAATTAGAGGATTAGAATAAAAGAGTAGCAGAGGCATGGGAGAAAGACCGATAGGCCAAGAGGGCCAGATCTACAGACCAGAGCAACAGTCAGCAATAGGGTGGTAATTGGGGTAACAAGTGGCTGAAGAAAAAGTTTTGGGGAAACACCCAGTCTACACCCAGCGCTCCAGTACCCAGACCTCCAGTTGATCGATAATTTCAAAAATTTCAGCCTAAATATGGATCAGAAGTGTAGGGTACTCAGTCCCAAGGCAACATAGCTCCTCTATATTGATCTTTTTTGCTATGTGAGACTTCCAGTAAGCATCACCTAGGGAGGTTCCAATTGGGCAGGTTAGTGTGCTATACTTGTGGTAATTCAGGCCATTATCAGAGAGATTTTCCTTCTGCTAGAAGAAACTTCGGCGGTTCCAAGTCCCAAGCCAATTCCTCATCACCACCGCTACCTCGCAAAGGTACTACATTAGCTACTGGGGGTGGTCGCAATTGGTTGTATGTTTTGTCCAATCTCAAGGATGCAAAGGCTTCACCAAATGTCATTACGGGTATGTTGTAAATATTTTCCTGAAATATGTATGTGTTTCTTGACCTAGGGTCTACCCTATCTTATGTAACCCCATATATAGCAGTTATTTTTGGGTTTTATCCTGAAGTTTTTCCAGAACTTTTCTATGTTTCTACTCTTGTTGGTGACTCTATTGTGTCTAGGAGAGTGTATAGAAATTGTGTGGTGTCTGTCTGTAATCATGATACTGTGGAAGACCTTATAGATCTTGATATGGTTGACTTTGATGCTATCTTGGAGATGGATTGGATCCATTATTTCTATGCCACACTAGATTATAGAACCCAAAAAGTCACTTTCTCCTTTTTGAATGAACAAGTAATAGAGTGGGAGGGGTATTCGATAGCACCTAAGGGGAAATTCATCTCTTATCTCAGAGCCTACAAACTTATATCTAAGGGTTGTTTGAATCACCTAATTTGGGTAAAAGATTCTAATACTAAAAGTCCTTCTCTCCAGTTTGTCCTTGTAGTTAATGAATTTCCAAAAGTTTTTCCTGATATCTTCCAAGGATACCACCTAATAGGGAGATAGATTTTTGTATTGACTTATTTACATACACTCATCCTATTTCGATCCCTCCATATAGAATAGCTCCTGCAGAATTGAAAGAGTTGAAAGAAAAGTTAAAAGATCTTCTTGACAAGGGCTTTATCCGTCCTAGTATTTCTCCCTGAGGTGCTTCTGTACTCTTTAGGCGTAAGAAATATGGTTTCCTCCATATGTGTATAGACTACTGTCAACTAAATAAGGTCACTGTTAAAAATAAATACCCTCTTCCTAGAATTAATGATATTTTTTACCAGCTTCAGGGTGCTAAGTGTTTCTCAAAGATAGACCTGCGTCCGGGGTATTATCAATTAAAGGTTAGGGAGGTTGATATTCCTAAAACAACTTTTCAAACCCGATATGGACATTATGAGTTCTTAGTTATGTCCTTCGGACTAACTAATGCCCTAGCTGCTTTCATGGACCTTATGAATAGGGTGTTCCATCAGTTTCTAAACCTTTTTGTCATAGTCTTCATTGACAACATCTTAGTTTACTCCAAGAATAAGGAAGATTATTCCAGTCACCTCCGAATTATCCTTCAGACCCTGAAAGATCATAAATTGTATGCAAAATTTTCCAAGTGTGAATTCTAGCTTAGTGCTATTAATTTCTTAGGGCATATTATGTCTAGTGAGGGACTTAAGGTTGATCCCTAAAAGATTGAGGAAATGGCCTAGACCCATGATTGCAACCAATATCCGGAGCTTCTTGGGTTTGACACGGTATTACAGAAGATTCATAGAACATTTTTTTCCATAGTTTCTCCACTTACTAGGTGGACACATAAAAAGGTGAAATTTGTGTGGTCTGACTCATGTGAAAGTAGTTTTCAGAAATTGAAAGATAAGTTGACTACCGCACCTATTTTGACTCTTCCCGAAGGTATAGAGGGTTTAGTTGTTTACTGAGATGCGTCCCGAATGGGACTTGGGTTTGTACTTATACAAAATGGTAAGATGGTAGCTTATGCATCTAGACAATTAAATGTGCAAGAGCAAAATTACCCCACCCATGCCTTGGAGTTGGCAGCAGTGGTGTTTGCACTTAAGATATGGCGCAATTATTTGTATGGTGTACATGTTGATATGTTTACGGACCACAAAAGTTTGCAATATGTTTTCTCGTAGAATGAACTTAATCTCAGGAAGAGGCGGTAGATATAATTGTTGAAGGACTATGATATAAGCCTGCACTATCATCTGGGTAAGGAAAATGTAGTAGCCGATGCCCTTAGTAGGTTTTCAATGGGCAGTCTTTCTCATCTCGAGAAATGGAAAAGAGAGATGGTGAAAGATACTCACCAGCTTGAAAATCTAGGGGTTCAACTTTTGGATTCCGAAGATAGAGGGGTAAATGGTCATGAGATAGCTAAATCTTCCCTACGTGCTGAAGATAAGGAAAACCAGGTCGAAGACCTCATCTTGATGCAGATAAAGAAAGATATTTGTCAATAGAAGGTGATGGCTTTCAAAATTAGAGGTGATGGGATTTTAATGTATCAGGTTAGGCTATGAGTACCGAACGTGGATGGTTTGAGTGAGAGGATTCTGTCACGAACCGAACCGAGGCCCTAGCCTTGATGAGCAATTCGAACCAAGAAGGCTCGGACCCCCTTTTATGTTGTAATCACATACACTATTCATATACAAAAAAAATGCGGAAATATAATTTAAATACGGGATCATGGTCATACTCTAAATTCACATAGTAATGAAAACTGTAATTTGACAACATCTAAGTAATATCTGACTCAGTCTGCGAAATCTCTACTACATGCGAAACAAAGTTGTCTAAAAACTAGGACAAGGCCCCCAGTTGACCCAAACCTAAATAGCTACCATAAACTAAAATAAACAGGCCTTCTAGAATAAAGAAGGCTCACCACCGGACACGTCTCTACTGCTTATCCAGACCTCTAGATTGAGCCTCAGACCCTGAGAGGTAGGGGTCAATACAATTGTACTGGTATGCAGAGCAAATCCAAAATAATAATTGATATTCAACATATATTAGAGCAATTTAAAAACAGTTCATAAATATGTCACTAAGTAAGAATCACATGGGCATTTTTAAAGGACTCTATAAAATCATCTGAACTCTGTGACACTCTTTGTTTTACTTCTGCTCTAGGTGGTATGCCCTACAATTCTATAATTCCACGGGCTATATGGAATCTACCCTTAAAACGGAAGCCAAGCCCCCAACCCATGTTTGCCGCCCTCTTTGGGTAACCACCTAACCCTCTTTAAGCCCATTTTTAATTCTTTATAACATGCAATCTTGAAATCAGACTTTAAAGGCTTTAGTTCTGTTATGGCATAAATTTATATGGTATTGCCATACCATTGACTTGCAAGTAACATTCTCTGAGCTATTTATAGCAATTTATATCTCTATTCTCAAAATAAGGAATTCAGGACTACCATAGCAATAATTTTTTTCAAGAAACTCATTCTTTAAAACTCATGTGAACACATGCAAGAAAACTTGGCCCTATATAACGAGGACACATGAAATACGGGATGGACAGAACCCAAACTTGCAGGCAATTCTAACTCATATGCAACCCCACCTATTCTTCTCAAAATCTGGTATGGCCCTATATAACGAGGAATCAACTTACCTTTTATCACGAAATACATGACTCCCTTCATAGGAGAGACTTTGAGAAACACCCAATCACCAACCTCAAATTCCAAATCCCTTCTCCTAACATCGACATAGGACTTCTGACGGCTCTGGGCTGTCTTGAGCTTCTCCTTAATGATTTTCACCTTCTTTATTGCTTGGTGAACAAGATCAGGCCCAAACAATCGTGTCTCCCCAACTTCATTCTAGACTATCGGCGACCTACATCTTCTCCCATATAATGGCTCAAAAGGAGCCATATTAATATTGGTGTGGTAGTAATTATTATATGTGAACTCTATTAGTGGTAAGTGATCCACCCAACTACCATTAAAGTCAATTACACAGGCCCTCAATATATCCTCGAGGATTTGATTGGTGCACTCATCTTGCCCATCCATATGAGGGTGAAACGTAGTGCTTAGGTTCACTTGGGTACCTAAACCCATCTGAAAAGACTTACAAAACTATGAAGATAATTGTGTACCTCAGTTAGATATAATGGATATATGTGCCCCATGTAGGCGAACTATTTCCTCAATGTAAAGCTTGGCATAATCATCTCCCAAATAGTTAGTCCTGATAGGCAGAAAGTGAGCTGACTTAGTCAGTCGGTCAATAATTAACCAGATAGAATCATACTGGTTTCAGGACCTCGGAAGTCCCGTAATGAAGTCTATATTGATAATCTCCCACTTCCACAAAGGCAAATCTATCTCTTGGGGAAGTACCACCTACCCTCATATACTTTACTTTAACTTGTTGGCAGATCAAACACTTAGAAACAAAGTTAGCCACATCACATTTCATATTATTCCACCAGTATATAGTTTTTAGATCATGATACATCTTAGTAGAGCCTGGATGAACAATGTACCTCGAAGTGTGAGCTTCATCAAGGATTATTTTCCACAACCTATCTACATCTGACATACATAATCTACCCTGATATCTCAGAATTCCATCACCACCAATTTCAAAAAACATCACTTTCTGTTACCCCACATCTTTCTTAATTTGTATCAAAATGGGATCTTCAGCCTTCTTCTCCTTAACTTCTACACAAACGGACGATTTAGCGATCTCATGAACAACCACTCCTTCATCCTCAAAATCTAAAAGTCCCACTCCAAGATTTTCAAGTCGGTGAATATCCTTCACCATCTCTCTCTTCCCTTCCTCAGCATGAAAAGACTGCCCATAGACAGCCTGCTGAGGGCGTCGGCTACCACATTCACCTTGCCCGGATGATAGTGCAGGCTTATGTCATAATCCTTTAAAAGTTCCATCAAATGCCTTTGCCTGAGGTTCAATTCTTTCTGTGAGAAAATATACTGTAAACTCTTGTGGTCAGTGAAAATATCAACATGTACCCATAAAGGTAATGTCGCCATATCCTAAGTATGAATACCACAACCGCTAACTCAAAGTCATGGGTGAGGTAATTGCGCTTATGCACCTTCAACTGCCTAGATGCATAAGACACCACCTTACCATGCAGCATAAGTACACACCCAAGTCCCACACGGGATGCATCAAAGTACACAACAAAACTCTTTGTTCCTTTCGAAAGAGTCCAAATAGGAGCAGTTGTCAACTTATCTTTCAACTTCTCAAAACTATTATTACAGGAGTCATACCACACAAACTTTAACTTTTTTTGTGTTAGCTTAGTGAGTAGAGTATCTATGGAAGAAAAACTCTCTACGAAACTTTTGTAATACCCCACAAAACCCAAGAAGTTCCAAATGTCGATTGGAGTCGTGGGTCTGGGCTATTTTCTCACTGCCTCATCCTTTTGGGGATCAACTTTAATTCCCTCACTAGATACAATATACCCCAAGAGAGCAATAGTATTTAGCCAAAAATCACACTTCGAAAGTTTTGCATACAACTTATGATCTTTGAGAGTCTGAAGGATAATTCGAAGGTGATGGGCATGGTCCTCCTCACTCTTGGAATAAATCATAATATCATTGTAACGCCATGATTTTCTATAACTAGAATGCTACACGGTGCTTATGATCCCAAAGGACCACAACCTAACCCTTTTTGGTACCTATACTGAGCACTTCATAATATAATAAAATACATATGGAAAACTGGCGGAAACGTTCCATAAGGTTCAAAAACATAACATACAACTGAATAATGTCTATCAATATCAAAATTAAAACAACTGCCTATATAACTAGTCTGAAACACTCTATAGTCTAAAAGACTTTGAACTGTCTGAATAAGGAGTTGATGGGATATGTAACTAACTCCAACTACTAAAATAAACTGAATCTAATGTAATACTGAAATAAGAAGCATCCTCAAATGATGAGGACTCACTGCTACATCTACTACTACTGACTGAGTCTGGACTGCTACGGGGGCTCTGGATCTTGCACTTTTGAACCTATGGTATAAGACACCATAGCGCAAGAGAAAAGTATGTGTCAGTACATTGAATGTTCTAGTATGCTAGATGAGGTAAGGCTGAATGCAAGGGCTTATGAATGAACAATACTGGATAAATAATTGAAGTATGTTGAAAGAGGATACATGCATGAATGCGTAAACCATAACTAAAATCATAGTAACACTGAATACTGAGTTCTGAGGACTGACTTACTGATGAATGAGTCTACTAGTATTGATATCTAATTTCACTAACTCTAGGATACTAAATAACTATGTATATTGAGACTGACATCTAAACTTACTGATACTGATATTAATTTGATGTATCTGAGGTCAATCCTATATAACGGGTGACCTCTGAAATCACTGGTTATGATATCTGATACTTAATAAACTGAATCTGAGATCAAGCCTATATAACGGGTGATCTCTGAGTCTGCTGATAGTGGATATGATTGTCTAAATTTAAGATCAAGACAATATAGAGGGTGATATCTTAGAAGTAGCCAAATCTAGTATAACGGGTGACTCTTCAGCTGAGTTATATTACTGATATTGGATCTAAAACTGAGACTGTAGAAGATAGTTATCTCACCTACATACCCCTTTTAGATTCTTTGGGGTCCAACCTATAACCCCAGTTAGAAGGGTATCAGTACCATGCCACGGGTAAAGATACTTCTATAGGAACCCAGGATGTCGTGTCTAATACAATTGGGTGACACCTGGTTGGAGCCAAGCCTAATATAATGGGTGACTCCGGGGAGGTAGTCAAGACTAATATGATGGGTGACTCCTCATCCTATGTTGGCTATGCAGTTCTAGAGTGCAGGGATTATTATTAACGACTCTACCTAAAATAATGGGGAAGAGTCATCCTTGCCCTCGCTCGGTACTGAATCCTACTCCCAACTGAATAGACACTAAATTGATTCTTAGATCGTACTAGACTAAGATGAATTTGTTTCTGATTATCTTACTTGAATGATCTGACTGAGTTCACTTGATTCTATTGTCTGATGGAACACTTTGGAATTCTACTTTCTGTTTGAATACTATTGAGTTTTGTAACTTATTGAGCTTTACTAAAATCTGAACTGAATTTTGAATACTACTGAGGTCCGAACTAGATACAAAGTTGAGTTAGACTAATACAGAGACTGGATTGAACTAGCACTGAGATTACTGAATTTTCTTAAGTTCTATAGCTGACTGAATTCTACTGATCATAACACGATCGAGATTATCTTGAGACTGACTCGGCTCTAGACAAGCAGCTAAGTTTTCAGGTATAAATACCCCCAGGACTAGATAGAATAAATAAATAAGAGCATTACCCCAATTCTTCATCTTCTACCATCTGTTACCCTAATTACCACTCTGCGGCTGACTGTGGTTCTGGTTTGCTATTCTGTCCCTCTTGGCCTGCCTGTTCTTCTCCCTAGATTTAGTGATTCTCTTCCTATGCTCCTCTACCTGCTGCATGTGAACTGACAGTGTGGATAAGTCCATATCCCTATTTAGCATCTCCCCTGCAGTCGAGCACTAAGTCATCTGAAAGGCCAGATGAGAATTTCCTCATATGGTCTCTCATACTACCATCCATCTCTGGAGAATAACGGGCTAGTTGGTTGAAATTCAGAGTGTACTCCTTGAAACTTATTTTACCTTGTTTTAGGTTTATAAACTCTTCAGCTTTGGCCTCCCTCAACTCTAGAGAAAAGAATCGATCTAGGAAGGTTTTCATGAACTCGCCCCATACTGTGGGCTTAGCATTCTTACCCTTAGAATTCTCCCACTCCCCATACCACTGATTCACAACTTCTTTAAGATGATAAGCTACTAATTCCACCCCTTCCACCTTTTCTACGTGTATCACCCTAAAAATCTTCTCCATCTCATCCACAAACTTCTGTGGATCCTCTTCTACCTTGGTGCTAGTAAACTTGGATGGGTTCATCCTCATAAACTGACCTACCCGAGTAGCCTCAGATATAACAGATGCAGACCCAACATCCTTTGACTGTTGAGTCTGTGTGGCCACCAACTACGCAAGCATATAAATTAATTGCCTGAATTCTACATTAGATACCTATCTCTTATGAGGTTGGTTGCGATTTATGCCCGACCGAGGAGCTCTAGGTGCCCTGGGTGGGCTGGTCTGATTAGGTGGGACTCCCATAGTAATAACATCTTGTGGAGTGTGAGCTCTATTGCGTGTCCTCATCCCATGAGTAGGACTGACCTCATCAGTCTGGGCATTCTGACCGTTAGAGCATCGTGGAGGCATGGCTGTTTTTTTTAAATACAATAGATCATTGATTAGAGGATAGATTAGACTCTAAGGCACGAACGAAATCACAAAAAGGGGAAATATTCCTAAACGCGTAGTAGCCTCCTTCTTATAATTGGGGTGCACTACACACCCATCAATGAGACTCTACCGATGCAATTTCACAGACACCCTGGGACCATGAACCGTGCTTTGATACCAAGTTTTTCATGACCCAAACTGAGGCCCTGGGCGTGATGAGCAATCCAAACCATGAAGGCATGGATGCCCTTCTATCTTGTAATTACATACACTATTCATATATAAAAAGGAGATGCGGAAATATAATTTAAATACGGTATCATGGTCATACTCTTAATTCATATAGTAATGAAAACTGCAATTTGACAACATCTAAGTAATATCTGACTCAGTCTGCAAAATACTTACTATATGAGACACTAAGTTGTCTGAAAACTATGACAAGGACCCCAATAGACCCAAATCTAAATAGCTACCATAAACTGTAATAAATAGGCCTTTTGGAATAAATACGGCTCTCCACTAGACACGTCTCTTCTGTCTGAAATCTCTACTGCTTATTCGGACCTCTAGATTGAGCCTCAGACCCTGAGAAGTAGGGTGTCAATACAATTGCACTGGTACACAGAGCAAATCCAAAATAATAATTGATATTCAACATCTATTAGAGCAATTTAAAAATAGTTCATAAATAGGTAACATAGTAAAAATCACATGGGCATTTTTAAAGGACTCTATAAGATCATCTAAACTCTCTGACGCTCTTTGTTTTACTTATGCGCTAGGTGGTATGCCCTATAATTCTGTAATTCCAAGGGCTATATGGAATATTTCCTTAAAACGGCAGCCAAGCCCCCAACCAAAGTTTGCCACAAGGGTCGGAGTCTCTGAATCTCTATTACACCACAGGATCGTTGTCAGCGTACAAAGGTAACATACCCATATCAGAAAAACATGATTTTAGGCTATGAGTCAATTAACCCGTGACCTCTTCGGGTAACCACCTAACCCTCTTTAATCCCATTTTTAATTCTTTATAACATGCAATCTTGAAATTAGACTCTAAAGGCTCTAGTTCTGTTACGGCATAAATTTATATGGTATCGTCATACCATTGACTTGTAAGTCACATTCTCTGAGCCATTTATAGCAATTTATATCTCTATTCTCAAAATATGGAATTTAGGACCACCATATCAACAATTCCTTTCAAGAAACTCATTCTTTAAAACTCATGTGAACATATGCAAGAAAACTCTCATTTTCAACATTTTAAACACTCAAGGTGGTCATGTCAAAGATAACGATCATATGCAATTCTTTCTCTTTAATACAAGAACAAAATAATATCAAGAAACTCCCCCTCATCATCATCAAAATCATGTTAATTATCTTAATATTGAAAAGATCACTTTCAAACCATTAAACATGCATGTCAAACATTCTCGATAGTTTCATAAACTATTAATCATCAAAGAGGGGGGATTTAAATGATAATACTCTCAATCAAATCTTATATATTATACATATAAATATAGATGTAAATCAAAGGCCTAAAGGAAAAAAACAATCATATTATCAAAAATCCAAAATACAAAATTTAAGGCATAAGTTCCAAAACCCCTTTAAAATTCATGATTGATAATATTTAAACCATGTTATAGTGTGTACAATCCCATTTAGTTTTTAGGATAAACCCCACATACCTAAAATTAGGAATTTGATGGTTGATTGTTGAAGCCCTTGGATTTGAGATTCTAAATCTTCAATCAATTTCTAAAACCGACGGTTGAATCTTGATTTATTTGGAAACTTAATTTGAAACCCTAAGGAGTGTTATTGATGTATTTTGATCAAAATATGAATAAAGTGGTCATATGGGAGTATAATCCCATGTTTAAGATTAACAAGGGGTTGGAAATACCTAAAACACCCTTAATAATTCGGGGAAAAGCTGAAAATTTGCCCAAGGTGCTAGTCAAGGCGCCGCCCTACCTGGACCACCGGGATATGCAAGGCATTACCTTTCCTATAACATGGCCTTTCCCAAGTAATTCTACAAGCAAGGCGTCGTGGGCTAATCGCCCTGGCTTACTATTTTGCCAACTTGGCATGCCCTTAAGCTCGTCTAAAAATTCCAAAACTCACCCGAGACGTACTCTTGGCTTGCCCCATCATATGTCAACAAAAAAATCAAGAAATGAAGGCCGGGAAGATCAAAAATAAAATCCTCAAAGATTGAAAGTTCAAAATGAGACTAAATCCCTTTCTACACTTAGAAAAATTTTAAGTCTCTAACTTTATAAGTAAGCTACTATGAGATAACACATGTACGTCTTTTGCGGGGTGTTACAAATTCTTGATGAAGCCCACATTTGAGGTATATGATTCATCCGGACTCTACTAAAATGTACCATGACCTTAAGATTGTATATTGGTAGAACAATATTAAACATGCTATTGCTATTTTTGTTTTGAAGTGTTTAAATTGTCAACAAGTCAAAGTGTAACATTTGACACTAGGTGGTACTTCCAAAGAGATAGCCTTCCTATGTGGAAATGGGAGATTATCAATATGGATTTTGTCACGGAGCTTTTGAAGTCTCGAAACCATTATGACTCTATTTGGGTAATTATACATCAGATGACCAAGTCAGCTCACTTTCTTCTTGTAAGGACTAACTATTCGGGAGATGATTATGCTAAACTATACCTTATGGAAATAGTTCGCTTGCATGGGGCACCATTATCCATTATATTCGATCGAGGTACGTAATTTTCTTCTCAATTTTAGCGATCTTTTCAGAGGGGGTTAGGTACCCAAGTGAACCTTAATACAGACTGATGGGCAAGCTGAGTGCACCATTCAAACCCTTCAGGATATGTTGGGGGTCTGTGCAATTAACTTCATAGGTAGTTGGGTAGATCATTTTCCATTTATAGAGTTCACCTACAATAATAGCTCCCATGTTAGTATTCAGATGGCTTATTTTGAGGCACTTTATGGGAGGAGATGTTGATCACCAATTGGGTTGTATAAAGTAGGTAAAACCTAATTATTCAGGACTAATCTTGTTTATCAGGAAATAGGAAAGGTGAAGATCATTAGAGAGCGACTTAAGACAGCCCAGAGACATCAGAAATCCTATGCCGATGTTAGGAGAAAGGATTTGGAATATGAGGTTGGTGATTGGATGTTTCTCAAAGTCTCCCCTATGAAGGGAGTCGTGAGATTTGGAAGAAAAGGTAAGCTTAGTCCTCATTACATAGGACCATATAAGATTATGAAGAGGATCGGTGGGGATGCCTATGATTTAGATTTGCCCGCAAGCCTGGCTTCTATTCATCCAGTATTCTATGTTTCTACGTTGAAGAACTGCATTGGAGATCATTCCCTAGTGTTGTCTGTAGAGCAGATTAATATAAAAGACTCCTTGTCATATAAAGGAGAACCCATTGCCATTTTGGATTGCCAAGTTCAGAAGTTGAGGATTAAGGAAATAGCTTCGGTTAAGGTGATGTGGAGGAAGCTACTTTGGAGTCAGAAGATGATATGCGTAAGAGGTACCTGACTCTTTTCAAAGTTGTGGATGATAATTTAGAAGGTAAAATTCCTATGCTACTCTTTTTCTTCCATTTAGTACTTTAAATCATGATTGTTGTTTCCTGAGTCATCATTCAGGGATGAATGATCCCAAAGGGAGGATAATGCAACAACCCGCATTTCGGGCTAGATTGTAAACCGTCATTCCTACACGTAATAGTTCTAAAATCCAATAAATACTATGAAAATTTGGTGTGTTAATCAATTATGTAGTGTGGAAATCTAGTTAGCGTGAATTAAGATCATAGAGGTCCCTTAACTCTAGGACGAGTTGAAAGCTTTCCCATCGATTGAGTTTTGGTGAATGTCTAAACTTGGGTCATATTTAATAGACCATAAATTTTTTTATATAACTAATTATAAGTCCTACTATATATTAAATAAAATTTATTTGAGTCCTATTTCCAACGCCATAAGTTTTACTTTAATCCAATATCGGGGTAAAAAGTTATGCCCATTTTATAGAGAGGTATCAATCTGCCGAGGGTGTGACGGCAGACCCGACAGACCGTTAGATCTGTGTTGGACCATCGTTCCATCTGTCGCCCCTAAAACAGTGAATTTAGTTACTAGACATGACCTTAAGGTCAAGGTGATGGTCTTTCACCCTCCTGGCGATCCGTCAACCAAGCCATCGGGCAAAATTCAATGTTCTGAAGGCGGGATGCTTTAAAAGGAATGCTTTGGTACTTTTCCTCTTCAGAAAACTTCCCTAATGGATTTAATAACTCTTTGAAATGTTATTAATCAATCCTCATCAGTTTTACAACATCAAAAACCCCTATTCACTCTCAAAAATAATATCAAACTAGGGTTTCTTCTAAGAATAAGAAAGCAAGAAATCAATCTTTATGTCTAAGATTTCCAAGGAACAAATAAATATTTGAGTTCTACTCTTTAAATAAAGTAATCTAAGGTATGTGGAATTTTCCTAAACTACATGGTCATGTTGAAATCATCTTAATCATGTTTAAATGTTTAGAAATCATGAATTTACAAAGAGGTGTGGAGTTACAATTCTAATTATGCATTATGAAACCTTATTGATGATAAAGTTATGGTCTTGAGGCCTTCCCCCTCATAAAATTGATCTTTGTTATATATATGTATACATGTGGTTTGATTTTTGAAAATTTAATTGAGAGTATGAAGATTTATACTCCCTCTCTTGTTATGAATTATCCGAATATATATTGAGAAGCATGATCTAAATACCTTTACTATTGATTGTTGACTTGGTTTTTGTGATGACTTGGAGAGAGGGCATTTTTATTAATTTCATAAATGAAAGTGATGAGTTAAAGAGTTTTCGTTGGTTATTACAGTATACTTGACCACCAAGTGTTTGTGAATTGAACTGAGGATCTTTGCCTATGTTTTCATGAATTTTACTACACTCATCCTCTTATGCTGTTTGATTAGTTTGGTGGTCTGAAAACAATATTCTAAAAGAGGATACTGTAACATGATAATGTAGGGCTTAGAAATACGACTTGCAAGTCTTGGTATGATGATACCAAAATAAATAATGCCATAACAGACTCAGAATAGAACATAAGTTTGATTTCATTCAGATTTTTAAGAAATTTATTTTAGAAAGATGCATATTTAGAAAAGGTGTTAGGTGATTACTCAAAGAAGGCACGAGTTCAGATAACTCATTTCCCAAAATCATGTTTTGCCAAAATGGGTTATTATTTCCCCAAAAGAGTTTATACACTGTCCTAGTGCTCTGTGGCGTATCAAAATCAGAAACTCCAACTCTTGCAGAAAAATTGGGTTGGGGGCTTACCCGCCGAGTCAATGGCGGATTTCATATAGCCCGTGAAATATCATACTTGTAGGGTGTACCACCTAACTTAGAACTAAGACAAAGATGTTGAGTTGATTTACAAAACTATTTCTAAAGACCTATTCACTATGCCCATGGATTTTCAAATGGTTTATAGTGATGTGTTTTGTTTCATGAAATGCTCCCACTTACTTTACGAATTAGTATTTTTTTTTTGGATAATCCTGTGTACCAGTACATATTATTGACCCCCATGTCTCAGGATCTGAGGTACAGTCCCGTGGTCCAATCCAGCAGTAGATCCGTGTGTGTCAGAAGTTGCAGTTGGTGAGCCTTCTCTATTACGGAAGGCATAATTTTAAGATTGCGTTGCCTTTTTCCTTTTATGGTCTACTGAAGGCCTTGTCCTAGTTTTGTTTCATATTTATAATGGATATTGTAATGTTAGAGATTTTGCAGACGGTTGTCACATGTTTAGAATTTTCAGAATTTCCTTTTCAAATTGTTCAAGTGATGAGATTGACCATGGTTTTGTCATGTGTTTTTTTCGGCAAATTTTCTAATATTAAATGAATATTGTGCATGATTACCCAATTTAGAAGAGTGCCCGATACTTCATGGTTCAGGATGCTCATCACAAACAGGGCCTCGACTCGGGTCATGACATATATGAATGAATTTAGGGTCCTTAAACGCATCTTAATAATCAAAAAATCCCCAAGTTATCTTCCCTTAAGAACAAGAAGAGAAAACAACCTAGGGTTTGAGTATGTTTAACTTAAAGGTAGGATTTTTACGCTACGTCTTCTCAAATTCAAGGTGTTCATAACTAATCTAAATATCATGGGCTAAATTATGTTTTTTTTGTAGATTTCGAATTATAATTATGTATGTGTATATGTACGTTTTTGAGAAACAACTTAAGAGTATGAATTGAAATCTTTTACATATATGAGATGAGTCCCGAAAGGTGATTTTGGGCTTGAGTTGTGAAATTCCCTTTTTCCATGACAAAGTTCTGGTCTTAATACATTATGAATTCTAAGTTGGGTTTGAGAACATGATTATAAACCCCTCATTCTATTAATAGGTTTATGTGTGACAAGTGTTGGGGGTTGTATTATGAATGATGATAATCCTTAAGTTTGAATGCATCTTTAACTGTTTTACATTATTGTTATGCACGTGTTCAAAAAGGTGTTTTGCGCGATAAAAAGGCTCTTATGTCCAAATAAAGGAATTATTTGTCATAAATGAAAACATTAGCTACCACATGTTTATGTCTTGAAAAAAGGAGAGTGTTTATGCATAAGTTGCACATGTTTTTTAAATAAGAACTCTCTTGTAATATGATAAATCTTTTGGTGACTGTTAATATGTTTTGAATGGAAAGTGCTATAGATGTGATATGAAATGATATGGCTTGAAAGTCTAGGTATGATGATACCTATCGTGAAATTCCCTTAACATGAAAGAAAAATGAATATGTTGAGCATGAAGCATATTTTTAATGGACTAAAATTGGGCTTAAAAAGAGTTAGATGGTTACCCGAATAAGGAAGTTGAGTGAAAGTGCTCATTACCGAAACTCGTATTTTGCATATGCGTGATTTATGATATGTTATCCTATATAGGAGGATAATTGGTACATCTCAAATAGGTGATTCCTACGATGTACTCACATGGGGGTTATGTCAATTCACGTGCTCTGATCCTTGCGTCAAACTTGGATTGGGGGCTTGGCCACAGAGTTAAGGGTAAATTCCATATGGTCCATGTTATTAAATGTATGTAGGATGTACCATCTAGCTCAGAACTAAATTCAAGAGTTGAGTTCATATATTTACTTGAATGCTTTGGAGTTTCTTTTAAGTATGCCCATGTGTTTGATTTCTATTATGTTAAACAATTTTCATTTGATCATGTAATATGAATTACACTGCTTTTGAATTGTTTTGCACACCTATAAATTCCTAGTATTGATTGTCCTCCGTGGATGCTACATTGTCTCATAATGTAGGATATGAGACTCAATCACGCGGTCTAGTTCAGCAGCAGTAGCTTTTTCCAAGAGTTCAGAGTTGGTGAGTCTCCCATAATTCTGAAGGAGTCCTATGCATTGTGTTAGTTTTCAATTGTTTTGAGGTTCGGCCGGGGGCCTTGTCCCAGTGTAAACAAACTATAGTTTTCAGTTCATTAGAGGCTTTGTAGACTGTTTTAGATTGGATTTGGGTTTTCCGTTGATATGATGTTATGAAGTTTTATGTTTTTTTATAGGACTACCATATTTTTCAGTTTATCTTCTACACGGTTATACCATATGAGTTATGCTTATGATTACATGCTAAGGAATCTCTTGGACCTTCATGGTTTAGGATGCCTATCGCGGCCAGGGCCTTGATTTGGGTCATAACAAGCTTGGTACCTGAGCACGGTTTAGGGTCCTAGGGTTTCTATGAGGACATGTTGAGTAGAGTCCTTTTAATGGGTGTGTAGCGCACCACACTTATAAGGAGGAAGCTATGAAACATTTAGGAATGTCTCTCTTTTTTCTTCATGTTCTAGTTTGTACTATAGACTCTGAATCTTTCCTAACTTCTAATTTCTATATTTTAGATCATGAATCTATATAGAACCAATAAGTAGAACACCAATGCTGATGATATCCGCTCTACTCATGGTATGTGGACCCGTTACAGAGCCCATACCCTAGAATTTACTGCCGCTCCTAAAGTTTCTCCAGTCTAAACTCATTTTGGTGTTATACTTACCCAATCTCCTCAGAGAGAAGTCTAGAATGCTTAGTTCCATCAGTTGTAATGCCTCAAAATCTAATCCCGGGACATCACACGGTGCTCAAAACTACGAGTAGCCTTAAGCTAACCCTTTCTACCTATTACTAAATCTGAATCTTATAATAAAAGAAATATAGACATAAGAGTTATACTAAATGTGATAAACTATCTGAAATAACTGAGAATAAATCTGAAGTAACGTCTGAAAATCAATACTGTAAGTCTAAATAATAGCTAGCAGTCCTCTAGTAGTTCGACAAGCCTCTACTACTAATACTAGAGAGTCTTTGAGACAGACCCCCAGCTAACTCAAACTGTCTAAAAAGAATACTGAATTATACAAAACTACTAAGCTGCAGAATCTGAATGAATAAGTCCCCAAACTATAAGGACTCACCAACTTTTTGATGTATATGATGACGCTCGAACTACTCATGCTTCTGATACTAAGCACCTGAACCTATATTATGAGACAATATAGCACATAGACGTATATGTGGATAAGTACTTTTAGGATGTACTGAGTATGTGGGGTGAAATGCATAAGTAAAACATCATCTCATCAAAATAATTTGTAAAACAATGAATGCTAAATGTAAATGACTCACATAAGCTGGAATATCTAAAAACTGAAATCTGAAAGCATGCATAGCAATTTAAACTTCATAAATCTAGTGAGTCATAACATTTAGTTCTAGAAGTTATACTTGTATTCTCTCTTTAAATCATATCGTATAAGTGTAGAAAAGACTTACTCTTAATTCTAAAATCTGAAAGCTAAAGTCAGTAGCTAATATCTTTCTATAAAGCATAATTTGAGTAAATGTTGTGAGCCTTTACACTTAGTTTTCTAAAATCTTTCTGTTATTCTTTTCTGAGAAACTATTTTGAAAATTTTTACCATTAAGCTATAAGGAAAAAAAATTATCTTAAGGAAGGATCTCTTAACCGACATAAACTATGTGAACTACATGGAGTTAAATTCCTCGTCCTCCTAAGGAAGAAACCTCATGTTAGGGAGAGGTGTTATACTCTTGCCAGGGAGTATAACCTTAGCTTAAGTAATCACTATATCATCCCACTATGGGCACTTTAATATCAATTCTACGGTGGCATGTAGTTTTAGGTATGAGACCTTGGAATCATACCCAACTCAGTGTTAAATACTACTCCCTTTAATTTGTTACGCTCATCTTGTTGGAAATCCATTTTAAAACTAGCATAAGAGTTTATTATGAAACCAGTTATGTGCTAATTTGAATGAATCTATAAATGAAGCTATTTTGCTTTCTATAATCTGTAATAAATCTATAAAGTGGATTTCAAAACTTATGTTAGGATCAAAAGATCAAAACTTTATTGTAAATCTAAAACAATCAGCTCCTAGGATGCATAAAGCATCATCTTTCTTGAAATATCAACATATAAACTTGGGGCTTAATAGCCCATGCATCAAACTCATATCAAAACATCATAATAATCATGCTTGATAATGAAATCAATGATAATTAAACTCAAAATCTGAAAAATTCTTCCAAAGGCATGAAAACATGAAAATAGACATGCTATGTATCTTTAAATTCTCTCAAAAACCATAATCTTGCAAATAGCAATAATGGGTATGAACCCTAATTCAAATCTCATGTATAATCATTCAAAATCATATGAATTTGTAATGAAAACTTGGTTTGGGGAATAAGGATGAAAGAAGATCCTTGTTCATAAATCCCATATACCTTGATAGATGATTAAATGGAGAAACTTGAATTATTGATTCCTATTTTAGTTCTTGATTATCTTGTCTTGAGAATTCTCAATTTAGTGCTTTCTTGGAGAAACTATGGAGTATTTTGATTTCTTGGAGAAGAAGCTCTTGAGTTCTAGGGTTTTGTTTTGAGAGAAAATTGATGAAATAAGCATAAAGTTCTTTGGATTATACTTAATATTGTGTTTTACACAAATTGCGGCTTTGGGGATTGACCAAAATGCCCCTATTAAACTTCTAATTGTAACTAGAAAAGAAAGCAAAAATCCTAATTTAATAGGCCACTGCGACGCACCCCTATCATGATGGCTCACTAGAAAAGGACAAGTGGAAACTAGGCGTTCACTGCGATGCGCCACAGTTGCGGTGCCCCTTTGGAATGCCATTTTGGCCACTGGCATGACGCGCCAGTATCGCATTGAGCTACTGGATTTGGACAATTGGGAATTTGGACCTCTCCGTAATTTGCCAATATCACATAGGTCCACTGGAATTGACAATTATGAAATTATCCTTCACCGTGACACGGTGGTTGCTAACGTGGGACACTGTCGACTTAAAAATGCTCTAACTCCTTAACCGAGTATCGGATTTGAGATAATTTGGTATCGATGGAAAGCTTATTCAATTTTTCACACAATGGGAGGTCTAAATCTGGAAAACTTCTATATAAAATAAAAGGTATTCATTTTTGAAAGCTATTCCTTAATATTCTAGGAACGAAGTTAAGCTAGGAAAATTACGGAGTGTTACAATATCTCCCCCTTGGAAACATTCGTACTCGAATATGGCTAGATAAGTGAAATATACTGAGGAATTTACGGATATAAGTTATCATACACAACTAAAATAAACTAAATAACTTAATCTCAAGATAATGAGCTACTGAACTGATTTGGTAGTGCATGAATTCACACTAAATTAGCTACATAGCTGAATCTTAGACTAGAAAAGAACTGAATGAAGGAAAAACTATTACCTTCGGCTGAATCTGAGTTCGTGGAGAAGAGATGAGGATACTTAGTACACATGTCTGCTTTTGTTTCCCAAGTAGCACCCTCAACGAACTGATTTCATCACAGAACTTTGACCATGGGAACTTTTTTGTTCCTCAGTTTATAGATCTGATGATCAAGAATATCTACCGGGACTTCTTCGTAAGAAAGTCTATTCTGAATATCTGTGTTTTCTAGAGGAACTATAATAGCTGAATCATCCATGAAATTCTTCAATAAGGAAACATGGATTACTAGATGAACTAAGGATAAGTCTGCGGGTAACTCAAGCTCATACGCTACCTTCCCAACACGACTCAAAATCCGTAAGGGACCGACATACCGGGCACTAAGCATCCTCTTTTTACCAAATCTCTTCACCCCTTTCATGGTTGAAACTTTCAGATACATAAGATCATCAACCTCAAACTCAAGATCTTTTCTTCTTACGTCTGCATAGGACTTCTGACAAATCTGGGCTGATTTCAATCTTTCTCTAATCAACTGAACTTTCTCCATGTCCTCAAACACCATATCTTCCCAATCAAAGTGGCCCCACCCACTTTGAACCAACCAACTGGCGATTTACATCTTCACCCATAAAAAGTGTAACGCCCCGATTTTGGCACCCCAGACGCTACACGTTGCTCATGACCCCGAGGGGCCACAAGCTAACCCTTTCTGATATCTGTAACTGAGCACTGCATAATATATTGAAATAAATAAAAACTATCAGAAACTTACTATAAGGTTCAAATGCTTAACATACAACTGAATAAAGTCTAACAATATCAAAACTAAAACATCTGTGTGAATAACTAGTCTGAAAACTCTGTAGTCTGAAAGCCTCTAAACTGTCTGAATAAGAAGTTAATGGGACATGTCCCCAACTAACTCCAACTACTGAATTACTGAAACTGGTAATAAAATAAAATAAGAACCATCCTTGAATAATGAGGAATTACAGCTAGGTCTACTACTGCTGACTGGAACTGAGCTGCTAAAGGTGTTTTGGATCTTGTGCTTCTGAACCTATGGTGTAAAGTAAAACACCATAGCATAAATACGCCAGTACGTGGGAATGTAATGAGTATACAATATGAGGTAACGTTAAATGCAAAGGCTTATACATGAATAATTACTTAACAGAATAGTCATGAGAGTACTGAATGAGGACATATGCATGAATGCACAAACCATAACTGAAATCATCGTAACTCTAATTACTGAGACTCGGATACTTCTTTACTGATGTCTGAACTCACTACTAATACTGAGATAATGAATAACTGAATTTACTCATATCAATAACTGAGTTATGAGCTTGCTACTATCGACTGACTAAATCTGAGATCAAACCTCTCTAACGGATGATCTCTAAATCTACTAATAATGATAAGGAATGATTGTATCTAAGATAAAACCTATCTAGCAAGAGATCTCTGAATCTTTTCATAATAGAAATGATGGAATGAGTTTGAGATTAGGACTATGTAACGTATGATCTCTGGATCTGTTAGTACTGATACTAATTAACTTTAGGTGAGGCCAAGACTATGTAGTGGATGGTCTATGAATATATGGAACTATCTAAGTTCCTTACTGGGATGAGTGACTATAATTGACAGTCCTGGTATCTGAGTTCTACTCTGAAGACTGATACTGAAACTGCAATTGTGGGAGTTCTCACTTAACTGACATGCCCTAAATATGATATAGTGGGGTCCAACCTGTAACCCCAGCTGGAAGGGTGTCAATATCGTTCCACGGGTAAAGACCTCTTCTATGGTCAAGCCTCTCTAACTTGTGACCCTGAACAGGAAGTCAAGCCTAAGGCAGTATGATAGTCAAGCCTTAATCTAACTGGTGACTCCTGGTCCTGCGCTAGTTACACATTTTTGGAGTTCAGAGACTATTACTAATGACTCTTCCTTTATAACGGGTAAGTTGTCATCCCTGCACTCTCTCGGTGCTAGTTACTACTCCCAACTGAAGGACTCTGAACTAATTCTTAACTGAACTTAGATTGAGCTGAATTTGTTACTATTTATATTTCTTGACTGATTTGACTGAGTTCACTTGGTTTCGTTATCTGACGGAATACTACTGAATATCGTTATCTGAATAGATGATACTAAGTTCTGAATTGATTACTTGAATGCTACTGAGGTCTGAAACTAAATTCTTGAAGACTACTAAGATCTGAGCTGAGTACTGAACTAAAGCTGGAATTCTAATGATACTTAGATTACTGAGATTTCTTAAGTTCTGTAACTGTCTGAGAGTACTGAGTTATGTAACTGATTGAGTTCTACTAATTGTGGCTTGATTTAGAGTTTCTTAAAACTGACGTTGGCTCTAGACTTGCAGCTAATTTGTCGAGTATAAATACCCCCAGGACTCAATAACATAAAAGTAAAACATAACCATTCTTGAATAATCATGACTATGGACTTTCGTTCAGCATTACAATCTTTAAAGCATCTCTTCAAGCATTTGGAAACCATAAACATGTGATAGTATAGGGAGAAATGCTATTGGCTCATACTCTATTCAACAAGGTCTTGTATCAAACACTTAATATGCATTTAAGAACACATAATTGGGGAATTTCATGTTAACATGTCGCAATTCATTCACTAAGTCTTTTCAACAAACACCTGGCATGTATGGGCCTATACATAATTAGGGGATTTCTTGTCAATATGCTATAATAACTCCACTTTCTTCACACAAGAATTTTATCACACATATGGAGAGCATGCATTGGTTATACAACCAATACTACACCTAAGTATCCTAATTTCATTAGCCAACATACAACATGAAGGGGCTTTTTCATGAACATCATATAATTATCACATACTAGGATCAAAGCTTATAACTTTGCATCTAAATCATGAATTAAAACTTAACAACACATAATCATGGACTTCCATATACATAAATCATGAAATCTCATATAAACATAAACTTTATAATTTTAAAAAGGATTCTTGAACTTCTTGGGTAGAAGGAACCCAAGAATCAACATCTGCATACCTTAGAAGATTCTTTCTTGAGGGTTCTTGAGGTAAATCCTAAGTCTTGTTCTTGATTTCTTGGCTAGGGTTCTTGCCCCTTTGAGAGAAAATATAATATTCTTGAGAGAGAAGTGAGGAAAATAATAGAATAAGGTTTATTGGGCATTTTATTTCATATTTTGGGCTGATGGCGGTCATGGGAAAAGTCTAAGATACCCCTGGAATTAAATAACAAAATCTGAGAATTCCGATTTTTCATGCTGGCGCGACGCGGTGAAATCATGCCAGCTTACTAGAAACTGGACAATTGGGAAACTGTTTGATGGCGCGATGCGGTGGAAATCGTGTTTCCACCTTGGTTGTGAACTGTAAAGACACCGCAACGCGTTGGAATCATGGAGGCTCACTAGATTTTGACGATTGCCATATTGGTTGGCTCCGCAACGTGCTAAAGTACAAGGTATTACACTGTCTCACTAAAATGGCTCTAACTCTTCACCCGAGCATCGGATTTGGGAAAATTTGGTATTGATGGAAAGCTTATTCAATTTCTCACGTGATAAAAAGTCAAAATATTAAAATTTCCGCAAGTCATAAAAGGTATTCATCTATGAATCAATAACTTTGATGTTCTAGAGATAAATTTGAACAAGGAAAAGTGTGGGGTAATACAATATCTCCCCCTTGGGAACATTCATCCTCGAATAAGACTGATTAAGCTGAGAATACTAGCAGGATAAACTTACTTACTGGACTTGAGCATGAGAAACATGACTATATGACTGGAACTACTGATATACTGAGATTTCATACTGAACATGCATATCTGATGCATGGAATACACGACTGAAGCTACTCATAAGCTGCATTCTCATAATGGACATGTATATCTGATTCATGGATTCTTGACTGAGTTGTTCTCATGAATGCATGACTGAATACACTGATAAGCTGAGATTTTCTACTGAGCATGCGCATCTAATGCATGAATACTTACTGAGCTGACTTTTGAATTCTTGATAGACTATACAATGATATCTGATGCAAAGTTTATAATGAGGATATGAGCATGAATCTAAATAGGTTTTAGGAATTGAAAATATCGAGGAGTTATAGGGTATCTCCCCCTTGGGACACTGTGTCCCTCTAAGAACACTTACTTCATCGAAGTACTTGAGAAAACTGAGGCGATGCACAAGGAACCTATGAACTGGTTCATAACTAAACGTCTGGGATCTGAATCTAATACATGACGTATGAACTGAGTGATACTCGCAACTACTAGAATGCTCTATCTTGGGATAGTTACATCCCTGAGGTTTCTGATAGTATGGTTAGGTGAAAAGACGAGAAAACAATCTATGCGAATCTGACTGTCTGACTTTTAAACTAACTTGATTGCTCTACTAGCTAACTCATGTTGAAAACTTATACTTAACTAAAGTACTTCTTCTGTACTCTTTCTACTATACTCTCCACCTTAGCCTCAAGCCATCACCGTAAGTCTGTGAACACTTTACTAAACTCTAAACTGCTAATACTATCTCCTGGGATACAACTCTTAACTCTCTTTAGTCTCTGCAATCATCATCACATACTTACACTCCTTTCAACTCATACTTGTCTCACTAACACATTATCTTATTCTATTTCTTTATAGGCTACTTATACCACCTCCACACCTTAATACTTAGTTTGAAGCCGATAAACTTAAATTCTCCCTGCACTGTTCAAGCCTACTGAAATATCTAAAATATGTCTAGCCACTTATACATCAACATAACAACTTCTACTGTCATGGGATCCTAATATCACATCTTTTAACTTACATCCACACCTTCATACTTAGTCTAAAGTCCACCAACTTAAATTCTTCAAAGATTCAAGATTATTTTCTAAAGCATAACAAAAATATCCACAAATCTTTAATAACCCTGCTACTCTCCTCCTAGCCTTCAAATGTCACATCTCTTAAACTTATATTCTCCCCATACCATGTGGATTACCACTATACTTACATCAACAACATATATAACTTTGAATTACTAAACTTAAACTCTTTCATACATTATTTCAAGCCTACTAATTCACCTTTTATACAACTAACCCCATGAAACATACTTTATCCAACTTTATACAAAACTATCCCAAAACTATCTGCGGGGACTATCTAAGAAAGCTCTATCTGTAGGACTTTGGGCTTCACTACTTCTATTACCTTAAAAGTAAGGTAAAGCTAACATAAATGGAACATGGTGAGAATCCACATATGTTTCTTAGAGAGCCTTTCTACAGCACGATCTAAGACATCAAAGAAGGGAAACTGTTCTTATAAACATCTTATAGCCTCCGGTACATAAATATGGCACGCAACACAACCATGCACCAGACTTTACTAGATGTCGCTTTCATACTTCCCAGGACACTATTGAACCTTAAGCTCTGATACCAAGTTTATAACACCCTAAATCTGATCTAGTAGGGTCCAACCTATAACCCCAGCTAGAAGGGTGTCAATACCATGCCACGGGTAAAGACCTCTACTATGGTCAAGCCTCTCTAACGGGTGACCCTGAACTGTAAGTCAATCCTAAGGCAGTATGATAGTCAAGCCTTAATCTAACGGGTGACTCCTGGTCCTGCGCTGGCTACGAAGTTCTGGAGTTCAGGGACTGTTACTAATGACTCTGCCTTTCTAACGGGAAAGTCGTCATCCCTGCACTCACTCGGTGCTAGTTATTACTCCCAACTGTAGGACTCTGAAATAATTCTTAACTGAACTTAGACTGAACTGAATCTATTACTATTCTTATTTCTTGACTGATTTGACTAAGTTAACTTGGTTCCGTTATCTGAAAAAATACTATTGAATCTCGTTATCTGACTGGATGATACTATGTTCTGAATTGATTACTTGAATGGTACTGAGGTCTGAAACTAAATTATTGAATACTACTAAGATCTAAGCTGAGTACTGAACTGAAGCTAGAATGCTAATGATACTTAGATTACTAAGGTTTCTTATGTTCTGTAACTGTCTGAGAGTACTGAGTTTTGTAACTGACTGAGTTCTACTTATTGTGGCTTGATTTAGAGTATCATGAAACTGACACTGGCTCTAGACTTGTAGCTAATTTGTCAGGTATAAATACCCCCAGGACTCGATAACATAAAAGTAAAACATAATCATTCTTGAATAATCATGACCATGGACTTTCATTAACCATTACAATTATTAAAGCATCTCTCCAAGCACTTGGAAACCATAAACATGTGATAGTATAGGGAGACATGTTATTGGCTCATACTCCATTCAACAAGGTCTTGCATCAAACACTTAACATGAATTTAAGAACACATAATTGGGGAATTTCATGCTAACATGTCACAATTCATCCACTAAGGCTTTTCAACAAACACTTGGCATGTATGGGCCTATACATAATTGGGGGATTTATTGTCAACATGCTATAATGACTCCATTTTCTTCACACAAGCATTTTATCAAACATATGGAGAGCATGCTTTGGTTATACAACCAATACTATACCTAAGCATCATAATTTCATCAACCAACATGCAACTTGAAGGGGATTTTTCATGAACATCATATAATTAACACATACTAGGATCAAAGCTTAGAACTTTACATCTAAATCATGAATTAAAAATTAACAACACATAATCATGGACTTTCATACACTTAAATCATGAAATCTCATGAAAACATAAACTTTATTATTTTTAAAAGGATTCTTGAACTTCTAGGGTAGAAGGAACCCAAGAATCAACATCTGCATAACTTAAAAAATTCTTTATTGAGGTTTCTTGAAGGAAATCCTTAGTCTTGTTCTTGAGTTCTTGGCTAGGGTTCTTTCCCCTTTGAGAGAAAATATAATGTTCTTAAGAGAGAAATGAGGAAAATAATGGAATAAGGGTTTATTGGGCATTTTATTTCGTGTTTAGGGATGAGAGGGGTCATGGGAAAAGTCTAAGATACTCCTAGAATTAAATAACAAAATCTGAGAATCTCAATTTTTCATCCCGGCGCGACGCGGTGAAATCGCACCAGCTTACTGGAAACTAGACAATTGGGAAACTGCTTGATGGCACGATGTTGTGGAAATTGTGTTGCCACCTTGGTTGCGAACTGGAAAGACACCGCAATGTGGTGGAATCGTACAGGCTCACTGAAATTTCACGATTTCCATATTGGCTGGCTCCGTGACGCGCTAAAGTACCAGGTGGTACACTGTCTTACTAAAATAGCTCTAACTCTTCGCCCGTGCATCGGATTTGGGCAAATTTGGTATCAATGGAAAGCTTATTCAGTTTCCCACGTGATAAAAAGTCAAAATCTTAAAAATACCACAGGGAATAAAAATTATTCATCTATGAAGAAAGATCTTTAATGTTCTAGAGACGAATTTAAACTAGGATAAGTGTGGGGTATTACAAAGAGCCCCAAATAGGGACATCTGAATACTAGCATGGTAACTATTATTATAAGAAAACTCAATCAACGGTAAATGCTCATCCCAACTACCTTTGAAATCAAGATCAAATGCACTCAACATGTCTTCTAGAATCTAAATAGTTCGCTCTGCTTGACCATCTGTCTGCGGATGAAAGGATAAACTAAGATGAACTATGGTACCAAGACCCTTCTGAAAATCTCTCCAAAATTGAGAGGTAATCTGAGTACCCCTATCATAGATGATCGACAAAGGAATACTATGCAATCTGACTAACACCCTGATATATAACATAGCATAATCTTCAACTGTGTAAGACGTGTAAACTGGCAAAAAATGTGCTGACTTAGTTAATTTGTCTACTATCACCCAAATCGAATCATGTTGACGACACGAATGGGGTAAACCAGTCACAAAATCTATATTCACCTCTTCCCACTTCCAAGTGGGGATACCAAACTCTTGCAACGCACCACTAGGTCTTTGGTTCTCTACCTTAACCTGTTAACAAGTTGTGTACTTAGATACAAACTCTACTATATCTTTCTTTATACCACTCCACTAATAGATTTCTCACAAGTCACGGTACATCTTGGTAGCACCTGGATGAATGGTATAACACGCACCATATGTTTCTACCTTAATCAGCAGCCTCAAATCATCAACACAAGGCACACTTAATCTACTCTGGTATATCAATACACCATCTCCCCCTTGGGAGAAAACCTCTACCTTTTGGTCTTTAACTGACTCCTTCAGTTTGACCAAACTAGAATCCTTATCTTGTTTCTCTTTCACTTCTGAAACTAGGGAAGATTCGAAACTACTTTGAACCCAAATATTCCCTTCAGTTGATTCAACCAATGTCACACCCAATTTAGCTAACCGGTGAACCTTTCAACTAATTCCTTCTTATCTTTCTCCACATGATCAATACTGCGCATACACAATCTACTAAGGGCATCTGCACTATATTGTCCTTGCGTGGATGATACAACACGCTCATATCATAGTCCTTTGACAATTTCAACCACCTTCATTGACGAAGATTCAACTCCCTATGAGTAAACACATATTGCAAGCTTTTGTGATCCGTGAACACATTAACATGTACCCTATACAGATAATATCTCTAAATTTTTAAAGAAAATACAACAACAGCTAACTCAAGGTCATGGGTTGGGTAATTCTTTTCATGAGGCTTAAGTTGTCTAGATACATAGGTTATGACCTTACCTCTCTGAATCAAAACACAACCCAAACCATCTTTGGAGGCATCATAATACTCCACAAAACCATCTGTACCATCAGGTAACACTAAAATGGGGGCTGAAGTGAGTCGAGACTTCAACTCCTGAAAACTCTTCTCGCAAGAATATGACCATAGAAACTTAAATTTCTTTTGAGTCAATCTAGACATAGGAGACACAATATATGAGAAACCCTCAACAAAGTGTGTAATAACCATCTAGACCCAAGAAACTCCTAATTTCTGATGGAGAGATAGGTCTAGGCCAATTCCTTACTGCTTCTGTCTTTTGGAGATCAACTCTAATAGCCTCACTAGAAACAATATGACCAAGAAAATCTACTGACCTTAGCCAAAATTTACACTTGCTAAATTAGGTGAACAACTGGTGATCTTTAAGAGTTTGCAACACAATTCTAAGATGGTCTGCATGATCATCCTCACTATGAGAGTAGACAAGGATATCATCGATAAAGGCTATGATAAACATATCCAAATACTGTTTGAACACTCTGTTCATCAAGTCCATGAAGGCTTCATGGGAATTTGTTAGTCCGAAGGACATGACTAGAAACTTAAAATGACTATAATAGGTTCTAAAAATTGTCTTTGGAATATCACATTCCTTTACTTTAAGCTGATGATAGCCGGATATAAGGTCTATCTTTGAGAAATAACTTGCACCTTGGAGTTTCTCAAATAAGTCATCAATTCTAGGAAGAGGATATTTGTTTTTGACTGTGACTTTATTCAACTGGTGATATTCGATGAACATACGTAAAGAACGATCCTTTTTTTGCACGAATAGGATGGGAGCTCCCCATAGAGAAATATTGGGGCCTTATGAAACCTTTGTCTAAGAGATCTTTGAGTTTCTCTTTCAACTCCTTAAGCTATGCAGAAGCCATACGATATGAAGGGATAAAAATAGGCTGAGTATCTAGGAGAAGGTCAATACTGAATTCTATTTCCCTATCGGGAGGTATCCCTGGCAAATCTTTAGGAATGACATCAGGGAACTCATTGACCACACTGACTAACTGAACTGTCGGAGTCTCAGACTTAGTATCTTTAACTCAAACAAGATGATAGATACACCCTTTGGAAATCAACTTTCTGGCTATAAGATAATATATAAAATGACTCTTGGGAGACACTAAGTTTCCTTTCCACTCAAAGACTGGATCATCTAGAAAGTGAAACTTCACCACTCTGGTGTGACAATCTATGGATTCATAGCAAGAATGAAGCCAATCCATACCAAGAGTAAGATTAAAGTCAACCACATCTAACTCTATCAAGTCTACTAATATGATTTTTGAAAGACAGTGACAGGACACTTTCTATAGATCTATTTAGCGATAACTAACTCACCTACTGGAGTAGAAACCAAGAAGGTTTTAGGGATATCTTCATAACTTATCTCAAAATTTACTGCAACTAATGAGGTCACATAAGAGAAACTCAACCCAGGGTATTACAATAGATAAACATCAAGGTGAAAGACATGAATTACATTGGTAATAACATCTGGTGAATTCTTCTACTCCTGATGGGATGGTAAAGCATAAAATCGATTCTGGCGCTGATTGCCACCGGTATTGGATGATGTGCCCTGAGGAGGTACTAGGAGACCTAAAAGAGCTGGTACACTAGTAGTTTGAGTCTGGGGTGCTTAGCATACGGTCACTCTTTAATTCCATGACTCGACTTACCACAACCAAAACAACCCTTCTGTCCAGCCAAGTACTCACGGGATGATTCCTACCACACTTAGCATAAGGAGAATAATGGGGTCTTTCACTTACACTATTTTGAGATTTGGAAAGACTTACCCCACTGCTCCTGCCTAGCTCTGGGAGCAGGAGCACTAGCTGAAGATAGTGCTGGCATAGATGAACAATTTTGTAATACCTTATATTTTCTTATATTAAATTCATCCCTAGAATGTCAAGAATTTTCTTCAAAGTGAATACCATTTATTTCGTGTAGAAATTGAATTAGCTTTTCATCGATACCAAATTTGCCCAAATCTGACACTCGATTGAGAAGTTACAGCATTTTTAAGTTGATAGTGTGCCACCTAGACCCTCAGCGTGTCGTGGAGAAGGTAAAAATGGAAATCTTCAATTCTAGTAGACCTATGTGATATTGACACATCAAGAAATAGTCCATTTTCCCATTTGTCAAAGTCTAGTAGCCCAACACGATCTTACTGCGCGCCTTGGTGGTCCAAATGACATTTCAAAAGGGCACCGCGATTCCTTTGCATCTGGCCAAGCCTTAGTTCCCAGTAGTCTATTTCCAGTGTCCCGATGCAATCACGGCACGTCGCGCCAAGTGCCCATTTTGGAAAAATTTGATGGAAATTAAAAGCTTCGTCCAAGGTTAAATTGGCTTTTTCCCATAATTTTATTTCGTCCAGATATGGGATTTAATCCCTAAAATCATTCTCAAGTCATTCTTTATTGAATTTTCCCCAAATCAAAGAATTCTCTCTCAAGGAAAAGAAAACCCTAAATAATCAACTTCCTCCCCAAGAAATCCAAATTTCCTTCATTAATTCGCCAAAGAAATTCAAGATTTAGGGATCTCAATACAAGAACTCAAAGAATTCATCTTCAAAGCATCAATAGAGATCCAAGATTCAAGTTTTAGCATCTAAGATCATCAATTGAGGTATGTGTGATTATGAACAAGGATAATCCTTTCATACTTGTGCCCAAAACTTATTTTAATTACAAATTTACTGAAATTTTATGTGGTTTCTCATGAAATTGAAGTTAGGGTTTATACCCAATATTTCTATTTATGAGTTTATGAGATTCCCAATGATTTAGAAGTTAAATTCCATGGTTATGTTCATATTTTCATGCATATTGCTGAAATTTCAAGATTTTGAGTTGATTTATCAATATTTACATTATCAAGCATGAGCATTTTGGTGTTTTAACATGAGTTTGATGAATAGGTCATGAATCCCTAATTAAGATTGCTATTTCAAGATTATTTGTTCTATGAGCACCCTCATCTAAGACTATTCTCAGATTTTGATAAAGATTTGAACTTTTTGATCCTAAGATAAGATAAAGAATCTACTTTGTTCATATGACTTGAGATTTAAAGAAAAGAAAAAGCATAATTGGTTTTCTTGTAAACCCTTGTGCTATTTTTGAAGTGAATTTCTTAAGATTTTGAGCATAAGAATGGGAATAGTATTTATCACTGAGATGGGTATGTTACCAAGGTTTCATGCCCCAGAACTACGTGCCAATGTAGGATTAAGATTATTGTCACTTCTACGTAGATTACTAAGATTGTGATCACTTAAGATAAGAAGTTCTATACCGATGAAAAGGGTAGAATAGACCCACCCAACGGGGGAAAGACATGGGACTCCTTGGATGCTTACATGGTGTATGTCGGTTAGAAGAACCTCCCAAAAGATGTCCCCTACTCTTAAAACAGTCTATTGCTTTAAAGTCTTAAGATAATTGTTTTCACTTACAAAAAGCTTTTTAAAGTATTTTCCCTGTTAGTTAAAGAAAAAGATTTACAGAAAAGCTTTTAGAAAACTAAGTGTAAAGGCTCACAGGTCTTACTCAGATTATGCTTTAAAGAAAGATATTAGCATCAAATATCAGCTTTCAGATTTTAGATTTAAGAGTGAGTCCTTTCTACACTTAGACAATATGATTTAAAGAAAGAATATAAGTACAGCTTTTAGAACTAAATGTTATGACCCACTAAATTTATAAAGTATGATTTGCTATTCGTGATTACAGATTTTAGTAATTCAGATATTCCAGCTTATGTGAGTCATTTACATTTAGCATGCGTTGATTTACAAATTATGATGATGAGATAATGTTGTACGTATGCATTCACCCCCATATACTCAATACAACCTCAACGTACTGATCCACATATATGTCTATGTGATACATTATCTCACAATATAGGTACGAGTTGTAGCACACATACACGATTCTCACAGTTTGTAGATTCCAGCCAGCAGATGATGAGTCCTCCTTCTTCGAGGACTTTAGTTAGATGTTATTGATATACTTTATTTTTTTATTCTTATGTATTGATTAGTGATATTTGGAGTTGCGTCCCAGCTATCTATAGTCAGTATAGTAGAGGCTTCACAGATGACAATTAGATTCAGTTATGTAATTTCAGTCCTTTTATTCAGACTTTATCTAAGTGTAAATATTGTATCAATATTGTATTTTTCCCAGATTCCATCATTATTATGTTTCCACACAGTAAACTCAGTCATTTTATACATATTATCCAGTTGCTTATGAATTATGCTAGTATAAGGGTTAGATTGGGATCACTTGTGGTCCTAAGCACAATGTGACATCTCGGGAAAGATTTTCTGGGCGTTACATATTCTAAAACTGGAATTGATTTCCTCCTTGAGACCTAGTTTGACTATACTCAAACTGTCTCGTTATAGCCTTTTTACTCCCCCTTTCTCTTACCTTCAACTTCTCTGCTTCAATCTACTGGGCATGAATCATCAATATAGCAAGATCCATGTCTTCAACAAGCATGGCATTCCAACACTCCTTGACTACCAAGGTAGACACTTCAGTAACAAACTTACTCATACTAGCCCTAGGATCAGCCATCGAATTAAGGGTATACTTAGACAACTGATTGAACTTTAGGAAGCACTCTTTCATTGTCATCGAGCCCTGCCTCAAATTCATAAATTCTTCTATCTTAGCTTCTGTCATCCCACGTAGGAAGAACCTATCTAGAAAAGTATCCTGAAATACCTGCCAACTCATAGGAGTTGCATTCTCACCTTTACTATTTCTCCATATAACTACCCAATCATACGCTACATCCTTCAACCTATAAGATGTTAACTCTACACTCTCTTCTTTAGAAACGTACATAATCTAGGTGATCTTCTTCACCTCATCTAAATAAACCTGTGGGTCCTCACCTATCTTTGTTGCAAAGAACTCTAGCGGATTCATTCTTATGAAGTCTCTGATTCTAGTTACTGCTAAATCCCTATTTTGTTGATTTCCCTGAACGTTGGTTTTCACAGCTTGAGCTAACACCTGAGAGGAAGCCCTAAACTCAACATGGGATACATTCTCATTCAAAGGATCAACTGGATGGGGTGGATGGTTACCATTTTCGTAGGCATTAGCTCGAGAGGGAGGCATATTCAACTGTCGTGTAAAAGCATGAGTTAAAAGAAGATAGAGATACTATAAGAACGATAGATAATCAAAGAAAGAGATGATTTCCTAAGAATGTCCCATAGCCTCTTGTTCATAAATGTGGCATGCTTCACACCCATGACCAAGACTCTATTTAAAGTGGTTTGTCTGACTCCCTAAGACTCTTAAAAACCTTAGGATCTGATACCAAGTTTGTAACTCCTTGAAATCTAATCCAGGGACGTCACACGATTCTCAAGACTACGAATAGCCTTAAGCTAACCCGTCCTGCCTATTACTAAATTTGAATCTCATAATAAAAGAAATATAGATATAAGAGCCATACTAAATACGGAAAACTGTCTGAAATAACTGAGAATGAAACTAAAATAATGTCTGAAAATCAATACTGTAAGTCTGAATAATATCTAGCAGTCCGACAAGACTTTACTACTAATACTAGAGATTCACTGGGACAGACCCCCAGCTAACTCGAACTGCCTAAAAAGAATACTAAATCATATAAAACTACTAAGTTGCAGAATCTGAATGAATATATCCCCAAACAATAAGGACTCACCAACTGTTGGATGTAGATGATGATGCTCGAACTACTCACGCTGCTGATACCAAGCACATGAACCTACACTATGAGATAATATTTGTCACGACCCGAATCGAGGCCCTGGCCGTAACGAGCATCCCGAACCATGAAGGTTCGGACGCCCTTTTACATCTTGTAATCATGCACAATATTCATACAATAAAAGAAGATGCAGAATTATAAATCATTATGGAAACATGGTTATACTCTGATTTTAATTTAACAATAAGGAAAGAGATCCAACAACATCTAGACCACATCTGATTCAGTCTGCAAAATCTCTACTACATCTGAAAACAACAACTATCTAAAACTGGGACAAGGCCCCCAATTGACCTAAACAAAAATAAATAACATAATCTAAAAGACATAGGCCTTCTGGAATAAAAAAGGCTCACCAACTGCACACATCACTACTGTCTGAAAACTCTATGTCTTAGCAGGACTCCTAAACTGGACTTTTGACCCTGGGAGGTAGGGGGTCAATAAAATTATACTGGTACGCAGAGCAAATCCAAAATAGTAATTTATATTCAACATATATGAGAGCAATTTAAAAAAGTTCATAAATAATTATCATATGGTAAGAAATCTCATGGGCATTTTCGAAAGACTCTGTAAAATCATCTGAACTTTGTGACACTCTTTATTTTACTTCTGCACTAGGTGGTATACCCTACAACTCTGAAATTCCATGAGCTATATGGAATCCGCCATTAACTCAGCGGCCAAGCCCCAACCCAAATATGCCGCAAGGGTTGGATTCTCTGACTCTGCTATGCCACACGGCTGTCGCCAGCGTAAAATAAATTACCCGGATTGGCAAATCACGGTTTAGGCTAAGAGTTACTTGAACTCAAGCCTTCTTCGGGTAACCACCTAACACTCTTTAAGCCCATTTTTAACTCTTTCAAAAACATGCATTCTTTGAAAACATACTCTGTTATAGTATACATACTTATGGTATCGTCATACCATTGACTTGCAAGTCACATCTCTAAGCTATTTTTAGCATATTACACTCTCTGTTTTCAAAATATAAATTCGGGACCACCATATCAATAAATCATTTCAAAGAACTCTTTCTTTAAAACTCATGTACACACATATATGCAACTCTCTTTGTCAAACTTTCAATGATGCAAGGTGGCCATGTCAAAGCTCTTAATCTCATGCAAATCTTTCTCTTTTAACAAAATATATTTACATCAAGAAACTCCCTCTCTCAAATCATGCATTTCAAATCCTTCACATTAAGATCATAAACTTAAAGTCATCACAAGAGAGAGATTTCATAAGTTGTGCTCTTAAACAATTTTCAATCTAAATTTTCATACATATCCATACACATGTAAATCAATTTGAGGGGGAAAGGCCTAATGACCAAATCAACAATACAATTAAACATTCATAATGCATAATAAAATCATGGGTAATATCCACGCACAAATAAAAATAGATCCATTGTATTTATAATAGATCTATTTTACCACACAAGTTATCCGCACCCCCCTACAATTTGGTATCAGAGTCTATGTTGTTTAAAGTTACAGAAGTAGTATATATTTGGATTTATTTGTTTAATTTATTAATTATGACTTATTTGATAAAACTAGATTTAGATATTCCCCAAAATATTATTTAGATGAATAAAGTACAAAAATTACCAAAATATACAGAATTAAAGAAAATAATATCTAAAAAACGTAAAGAACTAAAAATAAGGATAGAAAGACTACAATATAACATAATTGCCGGAGTTAGTAAAAACTCAGTAAATGCAAAAAAAGAAGAAATATCAAATTTAGAATCAACAATAGATAGTATAGAATATGCATACCAACATGATCTATTAACAATTAAATAAAAATGAACAAAGAAGAATTTATAATAGATGAAAAAATATATGAAAACCATGAAGGATAAAAAATAAAAATAGTATTTTCTAATCTAGGAAGAAGGTATAAGAAAATAGGTGAACATTTATATTTAATGTTAGAAAAAGAAGAATTAAAATTAGAAGATAAATTGACAGCTATGGTAAGAATAGAAAAAGAAAATGAAGAAATAGATAGAAAAAATAAAACTACAAACTACAGAAGAAATACGAAAAATAGAAGAAACTAAAAATAGTAGGATTGCTGAATTAGAAAAAGAACTACAAATGTTAAAAGATTTATATGAAAAAAGACAGAAAGAAAAATAAGAAAAAGATATATAACAAAAATTATTAAACGAGATAAATCAATTTAAAGAAAAATTAGAAATAAATACAATAGATATTGAAGAAACATATAATTATGACTCAGAAGATAGTGAAACATATACAGAAATCTTAACAAACACAAAAAATTTAGAAATCAATGAAAAACAAGAAGTAATTAATGAAGAAAACTTAGAAAATAGAAACACAGAAATAAATACTCTTGATGAAAAAGAAGATGAAAATATAATACCTAGAACATCAGAAATAACAAAACCTACATATTATAAGAATAAGTTTAAAAGATATAATCTAAAGGATGAATATGACAAATGGACACCAAAACAAATAGTTAATAAAAATTATAACTTTTTAGACTTAGATTGTGTAATAGATACAGAAAAAATAATACAATTATAGATAGGATATATGACAAAACAATTATTAGATAATAATATAAATGTAACAGATGCACCAGAATATATAGAAAGAACACTAATAGGCACAGTGAAATTATGGTTTTCAAATCCAACTGAAAATAGTAAAAGGGTATTAAGAACTGACAAACCTACAGAAGAAACATCATCAACAACTACAACTAAATTAACACCTATAGAATTATTAAAAAAAAAAATATGAAATAGCTATAAAAGACGAATTTAGCAGCATGACAACGATAGAAGAAGAACAAAATAAAGAGAAAGATACAAATAGGAATTTAATGTTAAAATTAGCAATATGTAATATGTGTTACATAGATGAATATACTTGCGCATTTAAAGAATATTATTATAAAGGAACATAAAATACAGAAGAAAGTAAAGAAATAACAAATTATATTTTAGTAAATTACCTGAACCATTTAGTTCTAAAATAATAAAAAGTTGGGATGAAGCAAAAATAGTAGATACTCTAGGAGCAAGAATAAATTTTTTACAACAATGGTATAGAAACCTATGTGAAAAATATAGAGAAGAAATAAAAATGGAAAAAAGATTAATAAGAAATTTAGTATGTTGCAAAGATAAAATAGTACCTCAATTTGGATGCGAAGAAAGATATTATAAGAAAAGAAAAAGACATAAGAAATATAAGAAATACAAAAAATCAAAATATAAATATATGAAACCAAGAAAAAGATATTATGTAAAAAATCATAAACATAAAAGACCATATAGGAAAAAGAAATCTATAAAAGAATGTACTTGTTATAATTGCGGAAAATTAGGACATTTAGCTAGAGATTGTAAATTACCTAAAAACCCAAAAAATAAACAAATATCAGAAATAAAAATAGAAAATATAGAATATATGCAGATAGATTATATAGATTACGAATTAGAAAGTGAAGATAGTATATTTGAAATTTCAGAGAATGAAACAGATAATGAAATAGATAGTGAATTAGATGAATTAAATGACTGAAGAAGATATAAAAATAATAACGAAGGAAAATATTTAAATGAAGAAGGAACAGATCAAAAAATAATATTTGATAGTCATATATTTGATGAAATAAAAGGAAAAGAATTAGATTTAAGTGTAGAAAAAATATTTAAAATACCAACAATAAAAAACATATTTAGTAGAAGAATACTACGTAGTAAACAAAAAAGAACATGTAATAGACTGTAGATATGCAAAAGGTAAAGCTAGTATATCACTAGTAACAAAAAGGATAATTAATAAAGAAATAAACGATATAAAAAGTAGAGACCCAATAAAATATGTACACCTTGGAGGTACAGAGATATTAATAAAAGCATGTTTTAGAGAAGGAATAGATACACCAATAAAATTATACCTAGCAGATAATAGAATTATAAAACATATAGAAGAAAGTATAATAACTACCATAAAAGAAAATTTAATATACCAAAAATTTAAATTTATAATAAGTGCAAATTATTCAGTAGCAATAACAGATAAAAATATAGATAAATCATTAGTATTATATTGGAAAATATCAGGAATAGAACTAACCCCAGGAAGTAAAATATTTACAGCAAGTTGTAAAAATCTATATGTATTAACAACAAAACATAAAATAACGGGAAAAAATAAAATTAACAAAATACAAATAGAAAGTCCTTTCGAACAATTTGTAAAAACAATTGATAATAATGATTATAGTTATAGAGACATAGATATAGAAGAAAATTTAGAAATAATAAATGATAGAATAAGTACAACAAAAAGAATAGTTTATGGAAAACCAGAATCATCAAGTTCATCAAAAAGAACAAGTTATGAAACATGTTCAACAACTAATTTAAACCAATATTACATAACAGGAACAATAAATGAAAAAGAATATTTAATACTTTTAAATACAGGACAAGAAGAAAATTATATAGCAAGATATCTAATAAAAAATAAGGAAATAAAATCTGACAATAATATATGCCCAGATCTACCAAGAAGCTTAATAAACACTAAAAATATAGCAGAAAAAAAAATAACAATAGGAGTTAGAAAAATAGAATTTGAAATAAAGGAAGAAATGAAAAAAGAAGACATAATATTAGGAATAAAATGGCTAGAACAAGTAAAACCATATAATATAGAGCATACACAATTGTGTATAACATATAATAGAGAGAAATTATCCTTAGGAAGAGCTTTAACATGATGTGAAAATATATGTATTAATGAAGATAGTAGTAGAAGGGTATTACAGTAGATATTATACGTCTATGATAGATACAGGAGCAGAAACTAATTTATGTAGATATAATTATTTACCAAAAAATAAATGGGATAAGTTAAAAACACCAATAATAGTTAAAGGATTTAATAAGGAAGGAAGCTTAATTACTTATAAAGCTAAGAATGTAAAAACACAAGTATGGGATAAAATATTAACAATAGAAGAAATCTGTAATTATGAGCTAACATCAAAAGATATACTTTTAGGAATGCCGTTTTTAGATAAATTATACCCACATATAATAACTAGAACGGATTGGTGGTTTACAACACCATGTAAACAGAAAGTAAGAGCAAAAAGAGTTACTAATAAAATAAGAAAGAAAACTGATTGGATAGAAGGAGGTGAAAAAATTACACAAAAATTAGAAAATATAAAAAATACTAAAGATACAATAGAACTGGTCATATTTTCAATAAATAAAAAGGAAATAACTATATTTTCAATAAGTAAGATAGAAATAATTAAGAAAAAATTAGAACAATTATATAGTGAAGATCCATTAAAAGGATGGGAAAAACATAAAACCACTATAAAAATTGAATTAATAGATAAAAATAGCATAATAACTCAAAAACCATTAGCATATAATTTTGACGATTTAAAAGAATTTAAAATGCACATAGAAGAATTATTAGAAAAACAACATATACAAAAAAGTAATAGTAAACATAATAGCCCAGCATTTATAGTAAATAAACATAGTGAACAAAAAAGAGGAAAAAGTAGAATGGTTATTGATTATAGAAATTTAAATGCAAAAACTATGACATATAATTACCCAATACCAAATAAGATATTAAAAATAAGACAAATACAAGGATATAATTACTTTAGTAAATTTGATTGTAAATCAGGATTTTACCATTTAAAGTTAGAAGAAGAATCTAAGGAATTAACCGCATTTACGGTACCACAAGGATTTTATGAATGGAATGTACTACCATTTGGATATAAAAATGCACCAGGTAGATATCAACATTTTATGAATAGTTATTTTAAACAATTGTCTAATTGTATAGTATATATAAATGATATACTATTATATACAAAACCAAATAAGAACATTTAAAATTATTAGAACAATTTACGGATATAATAGAAAAATCGAGAATAAGTTTAAGTGAAAAGAAATCTGAAATTATGAAAAAATAGATAGAATTTTTAGGAATACAAATAGATAAAAGTGGAGTAAAAATGCAACAACATATAGTACAAAAAATAATAAATTCGAAGAAGAATTAGATACAAAAAAAGAAATTACAATCATTTTTGGGATTAGTAAACCAAGTAACGGAATATATACAAAAATTAGCAGAAAATCTAAAGCCTTTACAGAAAAAATTAAAAAGGGATGAAGAATATAATTATAACGAAGAAGATAAAAAATAAGTCCAGAAAATAGAAACACTTTGTAAAGAATTAGCAAAATTACAATTCCCAGACGAAAATAGAAAATTTATATATATAGTAGAAGCAGATGCTAGTGAATGTAGTTATGGAGGAGTACTTAAATATAGGTATGAAAATGAAAAAATAGAACATCATTGTAGATATTATTCAGGAACGTTTAATGAAATAGAAATAAAATGGGAAATAAATATAAAAGAATTATGTTCATTATATAAATGTTTATTAGCATTTGAGCCATATATTGTATATAACAAGTTTATTGTACGAACAGATAATACACAGGTACGTTGGTGGCTAACAAAGAAAATACAAAATTCAGTTACAACAAAAGAGATTCGGAGACTAGTATTGAATATATTAAATTTTACATTTACAATTGAAGTAATTAGTACTAACAAAAACGTTATTGCAGATTACATATCAAGACAAAGCTACACAGACTAATATAATAGAAGATGATGCTTTAGAAAACATATTCAAAATCCTAACTACGCTTTCAATGAAAGTGGATAGTATGGGTAATGAAATAGAAAAGCTAAAGACTGATGAAGATAAACTGAAGTCTGTAGCTACAAATCAGCTAACTCAGCAGTGTGCAGAGCTATGTCGATCGGAAGACATTAAAATTCCAGAGCTAGAAGGAGACATTGGGACACTCCGTAAAACCCATAACGATTATCAATCTACAATTGCAGGTACAAGCAAAGGAGTTATTGGACAAAGATACCAGAATATGAACTTAAATAAGACATTTGAAAAACCATTTACACCAAAAATACAAAAAGACCTCTTGAACATACCCCCACAAATTACCACATATCGAGATAGTCTGAACCAAGATAAAAAAAGTTTATAACTATACAACCCAAAAATGCATAGAAAATATCTACCGAGTACAAATTTTTCTAAACCTTAACCCCAGAGCTACAGATATCAAAGAACCCAACACAAACTATATAACCCAAAGATTACAAGGTCACAACAAGCTAATTGCACTACCTAAAACTAACCCAAGCCTAATAAAAACTTATTTCAACTATGGATTATTAGATACCATATACACCCAAGATGGAGAAGAACTATCAGCTATGGAAGAATTACAAAAAATATTCAACACCTATAAAAGAGTAACCAAAGGAAATCTATTTTATATAAAGTGTTATACTGCACCAGCAGAGATATTATACGACGAGATAAAACCAGTTATACAAGTTGTAAAAATAGGATTAACCAGAAATATAATTATACCAGAAGATATTGTGCAGCAGACAGAGATACCCAGAATCGAGATACTTAATTTTTATGCAAACAAATGACTTATTGGACTAGCTACAATTATTCAAGAACTAGCAAACAATTATACCAATGAAAACCGAATATGGAGCTATTATTCAAGAGACCATCAGATGATTTATTCAAATTCAAAAGAACTACGACAAGCAGATATGAAAGATGTTAGACAATGGATAATGACATTACTTAATCCAGAAAAACAATCTACTGCAAGGGCAATTAAGAGAGGATTTATTTCAGACGGATTATTGACAAGATATTGCTAGATAATTGGACACAAATATCTAGATCATCAATGTTCGAGATGTAATGGAGAAGATAATATTATCCCAGAAGTTCAGCTAGAATAAAATAAAAAATCAAGAAGATAAGCATGCCAGCTGGAAAGAAGATAGAAAAGCAACAGATACGACAAGAAGATATCAACGGAAGCAATAATGAAGATAAAAAAAATGGAGCAATAATAAAAAGAAGACAAGTTAATGCTAGGAAGTGACATAAAGAAGAAAAGTTAATACTAGAAAATGACATATGGCAGATTAGATATCTTTCTTAATTCATTTACGTAAATTATTTATTAGTTACTATTTACTTTTTGACTTTTTGGCAAAATGTCATTACTAAGTTTTGTCCTTTTGTAGAAATAATTTAGGACCTTTGTAAAGTCTTTTTCTACTTTTATAGATAGGTGTAAAGACTTTTGTAAAGTAGGTAGGTAATGTGTAAAGTTAGATTAGGACAGATGTAAAAATGTAACACGTTTACGCGTTTTCTTAAAAATATAAATAGAAGAGCATTTGCTCAGATGAAGGCAAGCCTTCATGCGTTGAATCAAAAAACCCTCTCTTGCCTACAACAAATAATTTGATTATTTAAAAAATAGGTATATTTTAATGAAAAAATCTATGGAGGAACAAAACTTAGAATTATCAAAACTACCAGAACAGGTATATTCATTTACTATTATGAATAGCTAAATTCATAAATTCCTAACAATCATGATATGATAAAATAAGTTCATGTTAGTTGCTTTATAGTAGAATTATTCGAAAAATAGCATGTTAAGAAGTTTATTAGCAAAGTGGAAAAGGAGAAAAATCTCTAAGAACTATGCCATCCTAGAGGTGAAACCGGTAAGGCAAGAAAGTCGTGATAAGGGAGTAACCAAAGTAGAGGCGCTATTTAAGGGAAAAGTGTCCAGATTACCATGCTAATAGTGACCAAAAAATATGTTATTTAAGAATAATCTAGTATATAGCAATCTAAAGTGATCATATTTTGTTATGTGCATGATTGAAAGGAATATTCTGAAAATAGCAATTTTATGAAAAATGGATAATTATTTATCTAACGAAATGGTAGATAAATTTAAAATACTCGTTTTATATGTACTTAAGGATATAGAAATAGTAGATATAAGAAAAATCATATTGAAAAAAATATTTGATAGATATTTTATGACTAGAATTAATTATATATCACACCTACTGAACTACTCTTATAAATACTTACATACCAAACCCACACACTAACTATGATAAATTATGTATATTTAGAATTTTGGAAAATAGATATAAAATATATACAATTTCTTAGTGAAAATATAGAAGAATTAATGAGATTAAAATAAACAACTAAAAAATATTATAATAAAGTATTTAACCAATTTTAAATGATAGATAATCTTAAAATATTAATCTTATATATACTTAGAGATATAGAAATTATAGATATTAAGAGAATAATATTAGAAAAAGTATTAGACTATGAAATTGAAACTATAAATTGGATAGAACAGTTATACCTAGATAATTACCCAGATGGATATTATTCAGATTAAGAAATGTTAGAATATATTAGAAAAACTAGAGAAAATCAAGCTAATCTAAATGAAGAAATTAATTATAGAAACCGAATTAGAAAAATAATGGAGAATCTAAAAGAAAAATTAATATGGATAGAAGAAACCCTAGAAAATTTAGGAAAAAGTACATGTGATAGTTTATATAATTTAAAAAACTTGCTACGAGAAGAACAACACAAGATAATAAATAGCATTAAAAATCTAGAATTAGATATACATTACAGTACAATTAGGATAAATTATTATACAGAAATTTGTAAATCTACAATTACTACAAGATAAAATGATAGATAATGAATATTTAAATATTGGAGAGAAAATATGAAAGAAATAATATTATTAGAAAAACTTATGAAAGACAATCTAATTAGATATTTTGAAACAAAAGATATAGAATATTTAGAATACCTTCAAAATAATATAGAAGAATTACAAAGACTAAGAGAAAAAAATAAAGAATACTATAGTAAAGCATTTATCCAATTACCATATAATCACCCCCCAAGATATGAATATCGATAAAACTAACATAAATAAACTCAAAATAAAAATAAAAATAAAAATAAAAATATTTAGAGAAGTTAAGAAATATCCACGCACAAATAATAATTGATGGGTGCTTCTTAGAGCCCTCGCAATGGGGATTCCGATTTTTGAAGAATTAAGGAAAAGCTACGGTTAAATCTTGAGATATGTTGATTTTTGGGATGAAACCCTAAGGAGTATTGTTGGTGATTTTGAGAGAAAATAATGTTATTTTAGTGTTTGGGGAGTTTAATCCCGTGTTATGGCTGAATAGGGGGTGGAAAATATCACTTTTTCCCTTAAAAATGCGAAAATAGAACCTGAAAATTGGGTACGTGCGACAGAGCGTGTGTCACATGCTAATCGCGCGATGCTACTATCTCAGTCACGAAAATGGCCATAACTTTTTGCTCGTGTATTAGATTTTAGCGAAATTGGTATCGTTGGAAAGATAATTCGAAGATCTTTCATTTGATATATAGTTAGTCCTCTAATTCATTATATACAAAGAGTTATAGTCGATTTTGTTTGACCCAAGTTTCGACGCTCACTCAAACTCGAACAATAGGAAAGCTTTCAACTTGTCCTTGAGTTTGGGGACCTCTATGACCTCAATTCCTGCTCAAATAGGTTCTGACACTACAAAATTGATTAGCATGCCAAATTTGCATAGGATTTATGTCTTTTGGATCATTTACGCATAGAAACGAAGGTTTTCGTTCTAGCCCGAAATGCGGGGTGTTACATTATCTTCCCCTTGGGATGATTCATCCCCGAATGATGGGTAGGAATGTTGAAGTCTTAAAGGTATGGAATAACGTGGACATGATATGTCTTCTAAGAAGGGATATAGCCGAGCTGAAACATTTAAACTTCTATCAAGAAACTGAATTCTAAACTGACTTGACTTTACTTGCTTTAAGGAGCTGATTCATGCTGAGAGTTTAGGATTCTCTTGAAGTGTTCATGATCCAATCATATATATTGAACTGAGAAGTGATAACTTAGGCAAGTACAAATCATGAGGTAACAATACTTAGATTGTACCAGGGTATTACACTGTCTGAGCTAAAATACTTGGAAAATTTTGAGATTATGCGTTGAACTCTTATGAACTGAATCATGACTAAATAGCTGAATCTCAAACATGATGCTTGGACTGAACTGGATTCGCAATTTACATGGATGGAATAGATTATCTCTTCAACACTCTTTCTAAAGAAGTTCTAGTAGCATTCGGGAGCAAAAAATCTTAGGCATGATTTACACAAGACATCCAACTAAAGAATCACAACCTTGGCACTACTCTATTGCATGGAATATAGACATTTAACTCAAAAGCTAGGATAGAATTTCCAGGCCTTAGTCAATGCAACTTCTTACTTTCAAGCTTAGCACACTTCTAGTATACTCCCTTAACTATACTATCCCCTTCAAATACCATATACATTCGATTCAACTTATAATTCTCATATGAGCATTGATAACTCTTTCTACTAATGTATAAAGTGGCTTAAATCTCTTCATCGTGATCGAGCGTAACTCAATCAAAAAATACAACCTGCCACACCGCGATACTTGTCTAAATCATATGATTCAACCTTCTATATCTTTTTAAAGTTCACACCCTAAGCATAACATGCCTTACCACATCAATGACTAACTCTGAACTCTTACTATGGATTCACTGGCGTATATTGCGTCCCTCCACTTAAATCCCAACTTGTCATTCAAGCCTATCTTTAAACCATATATGAACTTCAAGGTAAACACCCATAAAGACATACTTCACACATTCTCTGAACCACGATCAACATAACTCCCACATGCTACCCCAAGAACATACACACATAAATTTTCACTAACCATCATATGTATCAAAGACTCGGCCCCAAATCTTACTTCACATTTATGGCCTCGTCCAAATCAAGCATACAATGATCTTTTATCAACAAGAAATATTTACTCATCACCACTATCTTTACATAAGGAGGAGTCACTAAAAGGTTAGAACATAATACCTTGAAGCCTGGAAGGCTATTATATGAGGCTTGACACTTAACTGAGGCCTAAGGAATAGCAAATCAACATTAGGGATTTATCAAAGTGATCTGAATTGAGAGTATACCTGTCTATGAGCTGAATCTTGCCAATCATTTGGCGTGTAGCATGAGTTATGGGAACTAAGTACACTATAAAGCGTGAGTACATAAGTCATGAGCTGCATGACCTCAATTTGGAGTTCATAACTTATGGAATGTGATCCCGACTACTGAATGAACTGGAATTTCTCATTTAGGAACTGGAAGAGCACGTGACTCTCTATCATATACATGAACATGAACTATGATCATGGAACTGAAACATAAGGCATGAGTAAGTATTGGGATAACTGAAAAATACTGAGATAAGAATGGGTTGAACCTCACCCTCACTTCCTGATGTTCTATATCATACTGACATTACTACTAGAATATAAGAGCCTATCTTGGTCACTTGTTTTATGATCTCCCCCTTAGCTTTAATCCATCATCTTAAGTTTGAGAGATCCCTTACTAGACTTTAAACTGAACTACATTCACTACACTCTGGGCTCTGGAATATGACAATACACGCAATTAATAGAACTTAACCCGAATGGATACACCTAGAAGTACAAAATCCACTACTAATCCTACCTTCTGAGACACACTTTATCTTTCTATAGCCCCATTAGTCAATCACATAATACTTGAACACTTACTAACTTCGAATCCTCATGAGTATCCCCATAGTCGGAGTGCACACCCTATAGCGCTTCAACTCTTATTTTTGTCAGTCCAACCTCCAAAAATTCAAACTTAGATTCTAACACTTAACATGGATATCACCAAGCCCTTGATGAATCATACAATTAGCCTTTCTCCACCTAGAAACTCAACGATACTACTATGTCTACTAGCCACACACAACTTGTAATAGTCTTAGAAAATGCCACAAAACTATATCACTTTGGGCATACTTCTACATCATACATACAACATCATACTTCATTATGAATCAAATAAACTTAAGCTCTTGCGTACACCATTCAAGCCTATTAGATCACTTCCATATAACTAGTATCATTAACCATGAAATTATCGCATTCGCCTTAATGGACATCAACTGTTCAAAATTAATGTGTAGTGTTAAACATGATTTACAACCCAACCTTACACACAATTCTCACAAAACATATATCATTAATATTAAGCCACTATTCTTACAACCATATTCTACATTTAAATATAAGCCTATAGTCTAGCATCAATCATCTACCACCAATGAAGATGCACCATAATATACTAGTCCATCAAATTGGGACATTCCACCCAAATACCTCATTTTATCTAGATACTATCCACGACCAAAACACCTTTATGACATTACTACTATACCTCAAAAATCTACCACAAATCTTCTCACAAGTAGTACTAGATTACAATTACCAATGAAAAGAAGGTCGAGGGGGTAAAGTCACATAATAGACATGGTCAACGTTAATCTTATATTATAACCCAATACAATCTTATCTACTTATACGGCTTTTTCACATCTCACTTACTTACCCAAGCATACATTTAGACTACCTTCAAATTCCACAAACAACCAAGAGTTTATAATTATAACTTACTAGCTTATCTAGCCATTTTCATACTTCAAGCAGATAACATTTCACCCTAACTAATAACTCCTTCTCTACCTTCTACTAAACTAACACACAAGGACTATCACTTCATTACCAACTCAATCTCATGCAAAAAGATTCGGCTATACATATATTCAATAAATCTCCCTTACCACTTTTCTTTCCATTACGCCTCTAAACCCCTAGTTCCAACCAACACAAGAACAACAAGATGAACAACAAGTTGCTAGTGAATCGAAATAGGCCTCACACGGCTTCACTAGACTTTGATTTTTGTATTTTGAACAAGAAAATGAGAGGAATGACAAGGCAACTATGCTAGTGAATCAAAAGAGCCCCCACACGGCTTCACTAGACTTTGAGTTTCAACAACACAATGATAACAAGATTACAAGAGATAGAAACTTGACACAAAATAATTAATGATCTAAGAATACATACCTTACTCTGTATGAATAAAAATCTGAGTCAAATACTCCCACCACAAACTACCATACAATCCATGCATGCTACTAGCTACTACATTAGACTATCACTATAAAAGGGTAAATCATCCTCAAACATCGGTTATTCAACTAAAATATTTATTTACAAAAAAATCACCCTCACTCTAAATTCTAACCTTGTGACTTCACATCATCAACTTCTTGGTACAACATCACTACCAATAGGTCATGACACCGACACTTTAACTTATACTACTACTTCGGTAGAAATACATTTTCAATATTCTACTACACACCACAGGCTGAAAAGCATAATTTTATCAAAATCAAAGTTCACACTAGAATCAATACACCCTGAAGCACTAATGGACTCTTCACAAGTCCTTGCACAATTTCAAAATCTTATATGGCTCAATCAGAAAGGACCATACCGTTTAAATTCTAAACTTCTACACTTGATTCACCTCAACAATGAGACATATATGAGCACATCAAAGTAAGGAAAGAATTGGGATAACTTTACTTTCGAATGGGAAACACCATAACACGAATTACAGTATGTAAGAGGAATATTCTAAATCCATAGCACGAACTAGAACATGAAGAAAGAGAGACATTCCTAAATGCATAGTAGCCTCCTGCCTATAAGTGTGGTGCGCTACACACCCATAAACAAGACTCTACCCAATGCAATTTCGCAGACACCTTGGGACTATGAACCGTGCTCTGATACCAAGTTTGTCACGACCCAAATTGAGGCCCTGGCCATAACTAGCATCCCAAACCATGAAGGCTCGGATGCCCTTATACATCTGGTAATCATGCATAATATTCATACAATAAATAAAATATGGAATTATAAATCATTATGGAAACATGGTCATACTCTAATTTTAATTTAACAATAAGGAAAGAGATCTAACAACATCTAGACCACATCTGATTCAGTCTACGAAATCTCTACTACATCTAAAAACAACAACTGTCTGAAATTGGAACAAGGCCCCCAGCGGACCTAAACAAAAATAAATAACATAATCTCAAAGACATAGGCCTTCTGGAATAAAGAAGGCTCACCAATTGCACACATCACTACTGTCTGAAAACTCTACGGCTTATCAGGACTCCTGAACTGGGCTTTTGACCCTGGGAGGTAGGGGTCAATACAATTGTACTGGTACACAGAGCAAATCCAAAATAATAATTTATATTCAACATATATGAGAGCAATATGAAACAGTTCATAAATAATTATCATATGGTAAGAAATCTCAGGGGCATTTTCAAAAGACTTTGTAAAATCATCTGAACTCTGTGACACTCTTTATTTTACTTCTACACTAGGTGGTATACCCGACAACTCTGAAATTCCATGGGCTATATGGAATCCGCCATTAACTCGGCGGCCAAGCCCCCAACCCAAGTGTGCCGCAAGGGTTGGAGCCTCTGACTCTGCTATGCCACACGGTTGTCGATAGTATAAAATAAATTACCCAGATCGGTAAATCATGATTTTAGGCTAAGAGTTACTTGAACTCAAGCCTTCTTCGAATAACCACCTAACACTCTTTAAGCCCATTTTTAAATCTTTCAAAAACATGCATTCTCTGAAAACATACTTTGTTATGGTATACATACTTATGGTATCGTCATACCATTAACTTGCAAGTCACATCTCTTAGCCATTATGAGCATATTACAATCTCTGTTTTCCAAATATAAATTTGGGACCACCATATCAATAAATCATTTCAAAGAACTTTTTCTTTAAAACACATGTACACACATATATGTAGCTCTCTTTGTCAAACTTTCAATGATGCAAGGTGGCCATGTCAAAGCTCTTAATCTCATGCAAATCTTTCTCTTTTAACAAAATAAATTTACATCAAGAAACTCCCTCTCTTAAATCATGCATTTCAAATCCTTCACATTAAGATCATAAACTTAAAGTCATCACAAGAGAGGGATTTCATAAGTTGTGCTCTCAAACAATTTTCAATCTAAATTTTCATACATATTCATATACATGTAAATCAATTTGAGGGGGAAAGGCCTAAAGACCAAATCAACAATACAATTAAACATTCATAATGCATAATAAAATCATGGGTTCCAAAACCCCTTTCTAAATTCATGCTTGATAGTCTTTAAATCATATTTGAAAGTTTTCAACAAGCCCATGTAGTTTAGGATAAGCCCCACGTACCTTAAATTAGAAGCTTTTGAATGAACTCTCGCATTAAGGATGTTATACGTACGATTGATAGGTGCTTCTTGTAGACCTCGCAATGGGTATTCCGATTCTTGAAGAATTAAGAAAAAGCTTCGGTTAAATCTTGAGATATGTTGATTTTGGTGGTGAAACCCAAAGGTGTGTTCTCAGTAATTTTGAGAGAAAATAATATTATTTTGGTGTTTGGGGAGTTTAATCCCATGTTATGGCTGAATAAGGGGTGGAAAATACCACTTTTTCCCTTAAAAATGCGAAAATAGAACCTGGAAATTGGGTGTGTGCGATAGAGCATGTGTCGCATGCTAATCGCGTGATGCTACTATCTCAGTCACAAAAATGGCCATAACTTTTTACTCGGGTGTTGGATTTTGGCAAAATTGATATCGTTGGAAAGCTAATTCGAAGAGATTTCATTTGATTAATAGTAGGCCCTATAATTCTTTATATACAAAGAGCTATAGTCTATTGAAGTTAACCCAAGTTTCGATGCTCACTCAAACTCAAATAAAAGGAAAGCTTTCAACTCGTCCTTGACTTTGGGGACCTCTATGTTCTCAATTCATGCTCAAATAGGTTCCCATTCTACAAGATTAATTAACATGCCAAATTTCCATCGAATTTATGTCTTTTGGATTATCTGCGCATTGAAACGACGATTTTCATTCTAGCCCAAAATGTTGGGTGTTACAATATTGCACATAGACGTATATCAGTACTTTGAGGATGTACTGAGTATATGGGGTGAAATGCAGAAGTAAAACATCATATCACCATTATAATTTTTAAAACAATGCATGCTAAATGTAAATGACTCACATAAGCTGGAATATCTGAAAACTGAAATCTAAAAGCATGCATAGTAATTTAAACTTTATAAATCTAGTGAGTCATAATATTTAGTTTTAGAAGTTGTACTTGTATTCTCTCTTTAAATCATACTGTCTAAGTGTTGAAAGGACTCACTCTTAATTCTAAAATCTGAAAGCTGAAGTCTGTAGCTAATATCTTTCTGTAAATTATAATCTGAGTAAATGTTGTGATCCTTTACACTTAGTTTACTAAAAGCATTCTATTATTCTTTTCTGAGAAACTATTGTGAAAATCTAAACCATTAAGCTATAAGGAAAAATACTTTATCTTAAGGGAGGTTCCCTTAACCGACATAAACCATGCAATATATATGGAGTACAGTGTCTCATCCTCCTAAGGAAGAAACCTCACATTGGGGAGAGGTGTCATACTCTTGCGAGGGAGTATAACCTTAGCTTAAGTGATCACTATCTCAGCCCACTAAGGGTACTTTATTCTCAATGCTATAATACGTAGTTCTAGGGTATGAGACCTTGGAATCATATCCAACTAAGTACTAAATACTAATTCCTTTAATTTGCTACGCTCATCTTATTTGAAATCCACTTTAAAACTAGCATAAGGGTTTATTATGAAACCAGTTATGTACTAATCTGAATGAATCTGTAAATAAAGCTAGTTTTCTTTCTGTAATCTGTAATAAATCTGTAAAGTGGATTCCAAATCTTATCTTAGAATCAAAAGAACAAAACTCTATTGTAAATCTGAAATAATCAGCTCCTAGGATGCTTAATGCATCATCTTTCTTGAAATATCAACATATAAACTTGGGGCTTAATAACCCATGCATCAAACTTATATCAAAACATCATAATAATCATGCTTTATAATGAAATCAATGATAATTAAACTCAAAATCTGAAAATTTCTTCCATAAGCATGAAAACATGAAAATAAACATGTTATTTATCTTCAAATTCTCTCGAAAACTCATAATCTTGCAAATAGCAATAATGGGTATGAACCCTAATTCAAATCTCATGTATAATCATTCAAAATCATATGAATTTGTAATTAAAACTTGGTTTTGGATACAAGAATGGAAGAAGATCCTTGTTCATAAACCCCACATACCTTGATAGATAATTACATGGAGAAACTTAAATAATTGATTCCTATTTGAGTTCTTGATTATATTGTCTTGGGAATCCTCAATTTAGAACTTTCTAGGAGAAACTATGGAGTATTTTGATTTCTTGGAGAACAAGCTCTTGAGTTCTAGGGTCATGTTTTTAGAGAAAATTGATGAAATAAGCATAAAGTACTTTGGAATATGCTAATGTTGTGTTTTACATGAATTGGGGCTTTAGGGATTGACTAAAATGCCCCTATTAAACTTCTAAATGGAACTGAAAAAGAAAGCAAAAATCTTGTTTTAATATTCCACCGCGATGTGCCCATATCACGGTGTCTCATTGGAAAAGGACAAGTGGTAACTGGGCATTCATCGCGACGCACCACAATCGCGGTGCCCCTTTGGAATGCCATTTTGGCCACTGGTGCGGCGCGCCAGTATCGCGTTGAGCTACTGGATTTTGACAATTGTGAATTTCTACCTCTACGCAATGTGCCAATATTGTGGAGGTCCACTAGAATTGACAATTATGAAATTGTGCTTCACTGCAACGCGGTGCTTGCTCAGGTGGGACACTGTCAACTTAAAAATGCTCTAACTCCTCAACCGAGTATCGTATTAAGGCGAATTTGGTATCGACGGAAAGCTTATTCAATTTTCCACACAATGTAAGGTCTAAATCTGGAAAAATTCTATATGAAATAAAAGATATTCATTTTTGAAAGCTATTTCTTAACATTCTAGGAATGAATTTAAGCTAGAAAAACTACGGGGTGTTACATCAGTCTATTAATATGATTTCTCAGCTTGTGGTTCCTCAGTATCGTCATTCTAGAGATGTGAGTTTTGTGCCTGGTTCTTCTTAAATTACTCGGGTTGGCCAGTTCATGAGGTTGAACCCACCCATCTTCATGGGAACCAAGGTTGAGGAAGACCCCCAAGGGTTCATATATGAAATGGAGAAAATATTCACTGAGGGGGTAAAGTTAGCAGCCTATTAACTAGAGAACGTTTCCATCCAGTGGTAGGAAGAATGGGAAGAGTTAAGTGATGGAGGTATTAAAAAGATAAAGTAAATGCATGTATATTTAAATTAATAACATTGAAAAATTCCTTTAGAAAGATCAAGAAGACTCAAACCGACTTCTTCTTCCTCTTTCATAAGAAAAACCCTAAATATAGCTAGAGTTTTCATATCATGAAGCCTCCTAGGTTTAGTATACATCTTTCGATAGCAGGTTCCTTTGTTCCAACCATTTTTTAAGTGTCCCTTTGTATGACCTACTAGGGCTTGACTAAATGAAAAAATATGATCAGATAGTAACTACATCATATTCTTTAACAATATGATCAGATAGTAACTACATCATATTCTTTAACAATATGATCAGATAGTTTTGGACTCATCATCCAAGTCTTCAATGATGATCACATCCACCTCAATGCTCTTCTTTCTTGATTCTTTTACCTGTAACAAGATAACAATCCTATCAATCTGTAATACCCCGTACTTTTGCTAGCTTGAAAAGTTTTCCAAGAATGCTAGAAGCTTTCTTTGAAAGATGAATCTACTTTTGTATACGTGGTATTTTCAATATTTTCTCTTTTTATCATCTGGAGAATCAAATAATCTTTCCATCGATACCAAATTCGCCCAAATCCGACACCTGGGTGAAGAGTTAGAGCCTTTTTAGTGAGACAGTGTATCACCTAAGCCTTCAGCGCGTCGCGGAGATAGCTCAAATGGCAATTGTTAATTTTCAGTGTTTCTCCACGATAGTGGCACGTCGTGCCAAACTTCCAGGTGGCAGACAAGGTGGCAACGTGATAGCTCCATGTCGCACCACCGTGCAATTTCCCATTTGTCACTTTCTAGTAATTTGGTGCGATAGTGGCCCGTCGCGCTAAGGATGAAAATTGGGAAATTTTCTCAAAAATTAAAGACGCGTCCAAGGGTTAAAAGGGCCAATTTTCTACCCCTATTTAAACCCAATAACACATTATTTAGCCATTCTTCACCCAAAATATACTAGTTTCTCTCAAGTTTCTCTCAAGAACAAGCTAGGATTTCTATTGGGGATTCAAATTCAAGAAGGTTTCACCATCAATCTTCACGAAATCACAAACTAAGGTATGCGTAGTGTTCATTCATGGACTCCTTTCATCCATGAAGCTCGAGAAGCTCTTTTCTAAGTTTAAGTTTATGGATTTCTTTATGAACTTCATGTTGGGTTTGTTTTGTTTATGTTGAGAATGATCAATTGAATTCAAATCCTTGTTGGGTGATCAATTTTATATGGAATTAATTTATATAGATGTATATTCATGTGAACCTATAAATAAACCCTAGGATGATGAAATTCGAGATGAATCATGATGATTAATTGTTGTATAATGTTACCTACATGTGCTATGCCTACCTTGTGTATGATTAAATGCCTAGATGAAGGAATAATGCCCAACTAGTATGATATCATGAAATCCCCATGTATGTACAATCTTATGCATATCACATGTTTGATGAAGTGCTTCAATATATGAATTATGAATTGTGTTGTTGGTCATTTGTTCAAGTAAGCCATGTTATGTTAGTTTCTTCTCATCGAGTCCTGGGGGTACTTGTACCCGAACATTTAGCTATGTGCCTAGAGCCATGTCATGTTTTCATGATCTCCTCAGTCAAGCTATGATCCATAGAACTCAGTCGATCATGTGACTCAGGAAATCTCATAACTGTTGTTAATTTTAGTAGCTCAGTAATCTCAGTAACCTCAATATTCTCAGTCAGTCCTCAGAACTCAGTACATTCCGTCAGTCAACGGAACTCAGTAAATTCAGTTTAGCTCCACTAGACAATACCACTAGTATTAGTTCATTTCTGTTAATCATTTCAGTTCAGTTAATCAGTTCAATATCTTTCAGATGGGAGTAGGATTCAGTACCAAGCGAGCCTAGGGATGGGGACTCACTCGCTAGATAGGACTGAGATACCTAGAAGCAATCCCTAAGTTCTAGAACTATGTAGCCAGCGTAAGAACGAGATGTCACCCTTTAGATAGGACTGACATACTCAGGGATCACCCGTTAGAATATTTAAATATATAGGACTGATCCCAGGGGTCACCCGCTAGATTAGGACTAACTCCATAATAGTTGTCTTTACCAGTAGAGCGGTACTGATACCCTTCCAACTGGGGTTACAGGTTGGACCCCAGTTAGCTTAGTATGGGGCATGTCGGTTAGATGAATACATCCCACAGTTTCAATTACAGAATTAGGACTGTCAGATACAGTTAATTCAGCTCAGTAGTATAGATTTAGGACTGTCAGATACAGTCACTCCTTATCATTATAAATAGACTCCGAGATCACCCACTAGATAGGATTGATCTCAACTATGGTCAATCAGTAACAGTATCATCAGATTTAGAGATCACCCGCTAGATAGGACTAATCTCAGATTCAGTTACTCAGATACAGTATGGAACACAGCTAGTTCCATCAAATTCAGGACTGTCAGATATAGTCACTTATGTTATCAGTTATATCAGTTATCAAAACTTATGTTATTAGCATTCGGCTTCAGGACTGTCAGATATAGTCAACCAGACCAGTTCTTCATAATCAGAACTGTCAGACACAATTATCCATGTATTGGTAACATAGTATTAGTACCTTAGTATTTAGTAATACAGTATCAGTTTCTTACTCATCAGTGACTAAGATGTCAATGTCAGTAGACTCAGTAGTCAGAACTCAGTATCTAGTTCTATCATGATCTCAGTTACAATTATGTGTGAATGCATGTATTCTCACATCCATGTTAGTCAGTTAGTTAGATTGTTCATGCATATGAACCTATTGCATTCAGCCTATCTCACCTCCATACCAGTACATTCAAAGTACTGACGCATTTGCGCTATGGTGTCTTATACTATAGGTTTAGAAGCACGGGATCCAGAGAACCAGTAGCATCCCAGTTTAGCGATCAGAGTTAGCAGTGAGTCCTCATCCTTCGAGGACATGATGATCATATTACTATTTCAGTTTTCAGTTTATTTCAGTAGTTGGAGTTAGTTGAGGATATGTCCCATCAACTCCTTATTCAGACAGTTTAGAGACTTTCAGACTACAATATGTCTTGGTATTATTATACCATATTTTTTAGTTATGTACTATATTAAACATTATGGACTTTCAGTTCATGTTTCTGCATTTATGATATTATTACTATTATTCAGTGCTCGGTTTACAGATATCAGTCATGAGTTAGCTTGTGGTCCTTCGGGGTCATGGGCACCATGTAGCATTCCGAGTGCCAGATTCGGGGCATTACACAATCATCAAAGTTGTTGTATATACAAAGATCTCTGGCATCCTAAGCCAAAAAGATATATGTCCATGAAAGAGGGATTAGGTGGAGACGTGAAACCTTAGAATTTGAGAAAGATTCTACTCCTGAAGCATTACATTTTGTAGTATGTCTCGATGAAATTAATATTCCAATTTTTTTCATAGAAAGTATTTATTTAACCCCATAAACAGGGACCAAAAATGTTATCGTTACGGAAGGTTAAAAATCTAACCACACATTAACTCATTTGAATGCTACATGTAAATATTATTCATGGGGGAAATTATCCAAAATTCATAAAGAGGGTGGAAATTCACTAGAGTAAGCTATAAAGAGAAATTCTTTAAGGGATCATTTGGTTCAAGGAATTAATTGGGTTTTCCCAGTAAACATTTTGCGATTAAACCTATCTCATATTTAATCGGAAGATTAGCTAAAATCAATATTATTTTTTATTCAAAAATCTTTGTATCACTTATCTCATATAAAAAGTGGGATTGATAAAGTCCCTAGTCCTTCGTATTGCCACAACTTACGAATTTGATCATAGAACATATCCACATAAACAAAAGATTGAAACAAAAGAAGCAGAAAAACATAAATAATTTTAGTCATCAAGTAAAAAGACAAAGAAAGTGGAAGAACCTGATCCATAGCACTAGCAAGAATACGTGAAATAGCTTTTTCATTTTTTCCGGTAAGACGATCCTTGATCCTAGATAGTACCATCAGATCATGAACCCAAAAAGGATGCGAAGGGGTCTAGGGTCATCTGTTGGATGAAGCTTGAGGCAAAGGAAGAGCTTCCAAGATTCCAAAAATCTACACACCCACTTTTGGCAAATGATGAGCATTTGAGGAGTAATTTTCAGATGTTGTTGCAGAAACTAGCTGTTGATTGGAAATTTATGAGGCATTAGCAGAACCTAGTTGCTGCTGATAATTAGAAAGTTTCACAAACTTTCCATTTTGGAGGGTTCCTTTAACCCACCCATCCTTGAAGTGACACCTGGTGTGGCCTGCTATGGCCTATCTTGAGAAAAAGTTCTTTTTTACAACAGATGCATTCATGCATCTAGATACCCTTATGTCCATTGTATTCCATTATTTTTGTTACATTCATGTTCAATAATTTAGGCAGAAGGGGATGAGGAATCAAAGATGTAGGGGGAGTTTCATTTGGAGAAAACTCATCTTTTTTCAAATATTTGGATGTACTTTTTTAAAAAAATGGTAGGGGAAGATGAAATGGCGAAGTAGATTACAAGTAGGGTAGTCAAACCCTCACCAACAAGTTGAAAGTTAGTAGACAACCAACTAAACTACCTAGAATCCCATATAAGATGTATCCAAAACTTTACTCTATTCCCTGATTACAATCTATACCTGAATATGATGAGGCATCACCGACATCTTGTTAAATGAAGAGAAGAAGACAATTGTAGTAAATATTTGCATATTAAAAACAAGGATTGGTGAAGGATAAGATGAAAATGTCCATTTACAATTTCTTAAAGCAGTGATAGAATTATATTAACCTGAGTTATAAGTCAACCCGATAAGGAAAATGTAATACCCCGAACTTTCTTTAAGTCTAATTTAGACTCCAGAAGATTTAGGGATGACCTCCTAAGTGAATAATGTTTAAATTATATAGACTTTACCCAATTTCAACTTTTTATCATGTGTAAAATTGAATTATCTTTCCAACGATACCAATTTTGTCCAAATCTGGTATCGGGATAAGAAGTTATGGCCGTTTTATTAAGAGCTATCCGAACTGCCCAGGACGATGGGCAGCCCGATGGACCATCGCTCAAGCGATGGACCGTCACTCCGGACATTGTAACCAAGGAAAAAAACTCATTCACTGGCCAAGTGTGATGGTCAAGCTAATAGACCATCGAGCTAGCTACAGAACGTCGCCCAAGCTATCACAACTAAGGCAGTAAGTCCCTGTTATAGCCCAAGTGCGACGGTCAGGCCGACGGACCGTAGCCCAAGCCCTCACAATTGAGGTTGTGAGGCTATTTTCTAGCCAAAGTCCAATGGTCAAGTGGATGAATCGTCGCTCAGACCATCGCACACTTTCGTTCAGCAAATCGAAGCCGTTTTTAAAGGGACATTTCTATCTGGGCATTCAGATCATTGGAGTGACGTGGAGGCATGATGGCTTTTCTTAAATACAAGAGACCATTGATTAGGGGACATTTTAGACTCTACAGCGTGAACTAAATCATAAAGAAGGGAAATATTCCTAAACACCTAGTATCCTCCTACCTATAAGTGTGGCGCGCTACACACTCATAAACAAGACTCTACCCGACGCGATTTCGCAGACACCCTTGGACCATAAATTGTGATTTGATACCAAGTTTGTCGTGACCCAAGTCTGGACCCAGGCCATGACGAGCATCCCGAACTTTGGAGGCTCGGATGCCCTTCTACATCTGGTGACCATGCACAATACTCATACAATAAACAAAAGATGAGGAAATGTAATAAACGGAATCATGGTCATATTCTGAGTCATTTTCAACAATGCAGAAAGAAATTTATCAACATTTAGAAAACATCTTCTTCAGTCTGCAAAATCTCTACTACATACGATATCAATAAACTATCTAAATTTAGGACAAGGCCCCCAGTGGACCTAAACCAACATAAATCAAATAACTGAAAAGAAGTAGGCCTTCCGGAATAAAGAAGGCTCACCAATAGTACACTTCTCTTCTGTCTGAAAGACTCTACGGCTTAACAAGACCTCTGGACTGAGCCTCAGACCCTAAAATATAGGGGGTTAATACAATTGTACTGGTACGCAGAGCAATAAAAAATAATGAATTTATATTTATAAACATAGGTTAGAGAAAGTCATAAAAATATTATGCATGCATAGCTTAAAAATTTCATGGGTCATCTCAAAAGATCTTAAATCAATCCTGTCAATGCAACTTTATACTTTGTATTACTTCTGAGCTAGGTGGTGCACCCTATATATATAAAATATCCCACGAGCTATATGGGATCCTCCCTTAACTTGGCGGCCAGCCCCCAACCCAAGTTTGCGGCAAGGGTTAGAGTATCTGCTTATCTGCTACACCACAGGGCCGTCACCAGCGTACAATAATAATATACCCGTATTAGCAAAACACGGTTTTGGGTAATGAGTTTTATGGCTCATGACTTCTTTGGGTAACCACTTAATATCTCTTAAGACCATTTTTAGTCTGTTCTAATCATGCATCTTTCTAAATTCAAGTCCTGAAATTCTAAGAAAAATTTGTATTTAGGTCTGTTCCAAATCTGCTATGGCATTATCTGAATTTGGTATAGTCATACCAAGACTTTCATGTCATGTTTCTGAGACATAAGATATCATATCACAATTATCTCTTTCAAAACATAAAGTTTAGAACACCATACTCCAACAATTCAAGAATATTCATTCTTCAGAACATTTATCAAATTATGAAAGGATCATTCTCTTCAATCATTTTAAGAAACATGTGGGGGGTCGTGTATATTTTGGCAAAGCATGAAATCCTTTATTATAAATATTCAACATTTATCAACATGTAAAAACCCCTCTCATAAATTTAAAAATCATTCAACAATAGTCAAGAACATTGATACCATGTTTCTATATAGCATTTTTCAACTCATAACATTCTAAAATCAAGAGGTGTAGCAACATGAGAGGGAGCGTAAATAGTCATACTCTCAATTCAATTATCAAGTCTAAAAATGTACATACATATATATAAGATTACAAATCAATTAGGGTGAAAGGCCTCAACACCAAATCAATTATACCATTAAAGAATTCATAAAACAAAGTTGTACTGTAAATTCCAAAACCCCTTCAAGAATTCATGATTTGACAATGTTTAAATGTTGTTGAAACAATTTTCTTATGCCCATGTAGTTTTAGGAAAACCCCACGTACCTTAGATCACTTAGGGGGAAGAGTGGAATTCGAATTACACTTGAGTTCTAGAAATTCTTCAACTCAAAGATGCATCTTTTGATCTTATGGGAAGAGGATAGGGTTTTCTTTTTAAGTAATAGGAGTAGTTTCTTATGAAATCAAGCCTAATGAACTTAGATTATCATTTAATCTCGTGTTTTGGGTGAATTGGGGTGAAGGAAAAGACCCATTTTCCCTTAAAATCATGGAGAAAATAATACAGAACTAAGATGCCATCGCGTCGTGACCCCTACTTGGGTCAACTGGCCCTCGCGATGCGACACCTATTTGGGTTAACTGGCCCTCGCAATGCAGGCCTATCGCTAGGCCTCTCTATTTTGGACATCTAAATCCACCCTTAAGCTAGTCCAAAAGTTCTGAAACATACCCGGGATGTACCCTTGACACCCCCGATCATGAAACAACTTACAATTTAACTATCCGAGGTCGAGAAAGTAAAAAATAAATACATCCAAGTTTAGGAGTTCAAAAAGTGACTAAGTCCCTTTTTAAACTTTGAATATTTTCAGATATTTAACCCTCTTAGCATACTACGAAATGAGGTACTCAGTCGAGGAAAATTTTTTAGGGGTTACACTTAGACATATTTAACTACTTAAGGTGGGATATGAGATGATTATACAACACATTAGGAACAAAGTGCTTCATATATCAAATGTCTAAATTATGATTAGAGAGTCATTTTTGCATAAACACAGCACAACATGGATTCTTAGGATAGACCACAGTGAGAAAACATGAGTGCACATATCAAGAGTTGTATAGCATAAGGCCGGAATTCATGAAATCAACGATTGAGACAAAGATTTCTACTTGGAAACATTGCTCCTCATTTAAGAACTGAACATGGCCATGAGTTTGCATAAACTTTATCCCAATGGTCTAGACCCGACATAGCATGAATCGGTAACTTATAGAAAGCACAGTTTTCTTAGAACCAAGCATATTATAAGACATGGATTTTTTTATGGATCATGAGCATCATATCATAGGTCTTGAATACATGAAAGGATGGATTTACCAAGACATAATTTCTTCTAGTTTGGGGGTCAGAGCATGACATGACTTACATAGAGAACTAAAATCTTAGACATCGGCAAGACTTGAATGCATAAGACATTGGTAGTGAACTCTTAAACTGGAGTAGGAGGAATATGATTGAATAGGAATAGGTTTATCATGACTCTTCCCTGACTTGCCACAATGAGAAAATTCGGGAACTACCTAAACTCAACAACTCCCACGTAGATCAGTGTCACAATCCCATATTTGAGAACTAACCTCTCATCAATCTATAAACACAATTCTCAATACAATAGGGGGTATCGGTATACACATGAATACAAACTTCCCTCAATAATTCAACATAAAGACACTAAATTCTTTCTGGGACATCCCCCTTCAGGGATACTAATCATAACTTCCTCTAACACCCAAAGTCATCAACAGATGACTAACGTTATCATAGGCATGGACATCCATTCTTCTAAATACTTAACACTCCATCTTCAACTCCTTAGGATACTAGCATTACACCTATAATCATATAACTTACAACTTAGCAAAATTTGCAAAACCATACCAAAGGCACACATTGCCTACCTATTTTTCCTCAATTCAACTCTAAAGAACACTATGCAACAACTTCCAATACATCTCCATAGTACAAGATTCAAGAACACAACTAGGTACGCAAAACATCTATACACATAAAATTGTTTCTAACAATAGGCTACCGGGGGGTCCAACTTATTCTTATATACCAATGCTCTTATCTGCTTAGTGACTCAACCGCGATTCATCGCCCAAACACTAGTCTCTTGTACATAAATAACATAATTATCCTCTTCTTTTTCAACTAGTTGCCAACCTAGGCTATTGCACACATCAAATCAAGCCTACTACTTACTCCCACAAAACATGCATCATTAACCTTAAGCTACTATTCTTACCACCACAATCTACATCTAAAGTTCAAGCCAATTGTCTAGAACCAATCATGTAACACCGATGAAGCATGTTGCATATTATACTAGCCCATCAAATAGAAATATCAACCTAAGTCTCTTACTTCCCTTAACTATGGCCCATAAGTTCATCCTCTTCGCAAAATTACTACTACACCTCAAAATCTATGACATACCTTCTCACATATCGTACTAGTCTACAACTACTAGAGAAAAGAAAATCAAGGGGGTAAAGTCACATGACAAGGATAGTTGATCTTAATCATATAATATCACCCATTACCATCTATTAATATATCCCACTTTATCATATCATATTCACTTACCCATGTATCACAACCACCTTCAAAAATTCCATATACAACAATGAGTCTATACGTATAACTTATTGACTAATCTACCCATTTCCCTTCATAGACGATAAATGATTACTACAACCACCATTACTATCCATTCTGAGATCCTTCCCTATTTTATGTAAATAATAATCATAGCCAACCACTTCCTTTACAGACTATCATACAATTTACTATTATTGCTACCATATTACTCTATCACTATAAAATGACAAACCATTCCTCAATCAATGGTTACACAACTAAACTAACTTCGTTATGCAAAATCACCCTTATTCTGACTTCTAAGCTTGTGACTTCATATCACTAACTTCTGAACCATCTTACAGCTCACAAGTTATGACACTTTAACACTCAATCAGAAGGGACCACATTATTTGTTCTAAGCTTCTATGCTTGAATTTACTCGACAATGAGACATAGTTAATAAAATCAGAGAAAGAAGGAATTTTGATAATTTAAAAATGGACAACACAATGGAACAATCTAGAACATGAAGAAAAGTGAAATATTCCTAAACACCTAGTAGCTTCCTACTTATAAGTGTGGCGCGCTACACACCCATAGAAAAGGAATCTACCCAACGCAATTTTGCAGAAACCCAGGGACCATGAACCGTGCTCTAATACCAAGTTTGTCATGACTCGAGTCGAGGCCCTGGCCGTAACTAGCATCCCCAACCATGAAGGACCAGGCACCCATTTCTTTCTGGCAATCATGCATAATATTTATTCAATATAAAGAAATTGTAAAAAGACATAACAAAACAAAACCATGGCCAATCTCATAACACTTGAATAATTTGGAAAGAAATTCTTAATATTCAAAACATATGAAACTAGTCTGCGAAATCTCTAACACTACAGTATCCAACATATGTCTAAAACAAAATTGGGACAAGGCCATTAGTCAGACCATAAATCAAACAAATGAAAATATTTATATAAGTTCAGCCTTCCAGAATAGAGAAGGCTCACCAACAACGAATCTCAAAAACACCAATCTACTGCTTAGCTGGACCCCAGGACTGTGCCTCAGATTCTGAAATATAGGGGTCAATACGGATGTACTGGTATGCAGAGCAATCCAAAATAATGTACTTTTATATATAACATATATGAGATCATTTCATAAAACATTATGCATGAAATAATTTAAAACACGTGGGCAACTTCAATTGATCTTCAAAAAAATTTTATCAATGCAATACCATTCTTTATTTTACTTCTGAGCTAGGTAGTACACCATAGAATTCTATAGTCCACGGGCTATATGGAATCTTCCCTTGACTTGGCGGCCAAGGACCGACCCAAATTTTCCGCAAAGGTTAGAGTTTCTGTTATGATAAGCCACAGGGCACTTGGCCAACGTATAATCCCTCTTTAGGACTATAATAAACTTGTATCGGCTAAACATGGTTTTGGGCAATGAGTTTTCTGAACTTGTTCCTTCATCGGGTAACCACCTAACTCTCTTTAAGACTAATTTTAACCTTTTCTAAACATGCATCGTTCAAAGCTCAAAATCTAAAAATCTGAATAAAAATCTACATATTATTCTATTTTGTGTTACTATGGCATTATCTATATTGGTATCATCATACCAAGACTTGAAAGTCATATTTCTCAGCCATACATTATCAAGTTACAACTCTTTTCAAGAAAAACAATGTTTAGACCACCAAATCAGTAAAATAATGCAAGAGAGTTCTTATTTTCAAAATGTATTTCAAACTATGTAGAGATTCTCTCTTTTGAACATTTCATCAAACATGTGGTGGTCAAGTATTTTTTGAAAAACCATGCAACTCTTTAAAATCATCACTTCTCCTTTATATAAACTAGAAACACCCTCTCTGAAATTCATAATATAAAATCAAGTCTTAACCAACAGTAAAGACATTTGTAACATGCTTCTTAGCATGAAATTGAATAATTCATAACATATAAAAACAAGGAGATTTATAACAAAAGAGGGATTATTATTCTTCTTTCTCTCAATTTAAATTCCTTACATCAAACCACATGCATACATATATATAAACAAAATTGAGTTTAAGGGGTAAGGCCTCAAGACCAAAACATTATTGATAAGAAGGACTCACAATGCATAATTGTAATTGTAAATTCAAGACCCTTTTGTAAATTCATGATTTCTTAACATTTAAACATAATTAAAATGATTTTACCATGACCATGTAGTTCAGGAAAACCCCACGTAGCTTATGTTTTTTAGTTTGAAGATTAGAACTCTAGTCTTGACCTTTTTCTTAAAATCTTGAACGTAGAGGAAAACCCTAGTTTGATCTTATTTTTTAGAGTTGAGAGAATTTTAGAAATTTTAAAACTAATAAAAGTTGATTAATATCGCTTAAGGGGGAACTTAATTCGTGGGAAAGGTTTTTGGAGGGAGTAAAAGACAAAAATGCCCCTAAGGAAACCAAAGAAGTCGCAGAATTTCATTAGTTGACGACCACGGTTGATGGCCCGTCACTCAGGTGATAACTCATTACCTAGGTCGTCACTTTTTACCACTTACCACCCTAGGCTGATGACTAGGGCTGATGGGTCATCACTTATTTAACGACCCGCCAACTTGGTCGTCACCTAGTTGATAAGTCATCAACTTCATTGTCACATTTTGGCAGACAGACACTATGAAGTTAAATGAGGACAACTTTCTACTCCAATATCGGATTAAGATGAAACCAGTTGTACTGGAAAGAGGACTCAAATATATTTCTTTTGGTATATGGTAGGACACATTACTCATTATATACTAGGAGTAATGATGATTAAAAGTTGACCCAAGCAGAAACGTTCAATAAAACTTAATCGATAGAAATGTTCTCAAATCATCTTTAGATATTAGATATTTCTGACCTCAATTCATATACAAATATATTTCCACACTATAGAAAAAATCATAACACATATGTTAACAAAGAATCTTTGGGTTCGGGTCTATACGCGTAGGAACGAAAGTTTGAAATCTAGCCCACAAAAATGTGAGGTGTTACATCGCCAGTTTTCAAATAGTTTATAATGAATCAGTTTACCTAAGAAATAAGCTTTCACCTTTACAGATCTTCTACCAACCAACAACTGTGCATTCAGTGTGAGATGGAAAATTATTCATGTTCCTCTTTATATCGGAGAGGTTTAATAAACTTATCCGGCTAAACATAATATCTCTGAACTGAGCCTATTTAAGTTGTAGAAAATCCTTAAATATTTACCATTCTTAAGGCACTAAATGAAATATTCCCCATTAAGCAAGGTTTTACAGGTCATCAATGCATTACTAAGTTATGATAAGAGGCAGGTTTTCAGGTACAATATCCATTGTTTAGGTGTTGATAATCCGCTACCTAATGAATAGAATTATATATAAGAACCCTTTCTTCATCCAAATATACAAACAATGATTGCAAGAAATCTATTATGCCCTTTGCCCCATTTGGTAGATGATCTTCATGATGTACAAAAAGATGTAGCAAACTTTCATTGGAAAATCTATAAATGCAATGCAAAAATCGTAAACTCCAATCTTAACTTTTACTCTGATTGTGACTTTGTCAGCAAATTTGGAGTGAATCTTATCAATATGTGTCCTAGTACTCATCAATTTACCTATACTCTTCTCAGTCATAATCCCATTGTAATTGCTTGATTTGAAAAATGATTGTCGGATTGCCAATTTGAGTAGCATAACGAGCTTTTATTTTTGGATACCCAATCGATGGTTACTAGGGCTTGGGATAGTAGACATTTATTGCTTTGAAATATTTAGATTTCTATGCAATTTCCTCCACAACTAAGGTCTCCATAGTAGTATTAGTGTTTTAATCTACCATACGCACCAGTGCCCGATTTACCGACATCCCCATAGGATATACGGAGTGTGAGATTTTCATAAAAAAAAAAAAAAAACTACAATTGAGAAATAACTGTCCTATATTGTATGGAGAGCTTTTTCTATTTACTATTTTGTATGTGATAGGATGTGAAATAAAAACAAGGGTTAGTAGAATATTGATTAAACAACCAAAGACAAAGCAACCCACGTGATAATAAAGAAACTTTTTTTTTCTTTTCAACAAATAAACAAATGTTTTTTTATTACACTTTTTTTGAAAATGAAACTAACTTTTAGTACATTTAATCAAATATCAGAATAATTCATGCATTAAAATCCAGCCTTGCGTTAATCTTACCTTATTTAAAAAATAAAAAAAATCTTACATTATTAATCCCCATGTCTCTAATCCAAACAACCTCTTAGTGATAAAGATGTATGCCTAGCTTCATCCTAGATCCATAACTAGTATTAAGTTTACTCAGGTGACTCATACTATTCTTATATATATGATATTGTTCAGTCAATTGATACTTTCTTCATCCTACCAAAAACATAAAGTGTGATGAGCGGATTTGGATAGACTCGTGTGAAAAAAAGTATTCATCTGTCTGGCTTGAGGATGGATAAACATTTAAGATCTCATCTTATCCATGATCTTTTCCATGAGAAAAGTTATTTAATTTTATAGAATACATAACATGAAAGACACAATTTAACATACATTATTTGTTGCATGATATGACAATCTCTTAACCTTTTATGCTACAAATAGAGGAGCTATTGGAGAAACTAAATAGAATTTTTTTGACAAAAACAAAATCTAAGGCTGACCTATTCATTTGTGAGGCAATTGTATTTTTAAAGATGTTGTTTTTTATTTTCCTTAAAAGGATTTCAATCAAACACCAACAGAAAGGAGTGTTTTATTTTTTTGTCTCTAATTGTCTTTGGCTTGAGTTTCTTTTTTTTAATCAGTAAGGATGAATTTTATAAATGGATAATCTAAAAAGGAATTAACATCATTTACATAGGTCAAGTGTCCTAAGTAGACTAACAAGAAAATGAATTTAAGTTTATTAAGACTGTATATTTTTTCGTCTGCCAAAATTTGATTTCGCTTTTTCCAAATACACAAAAAGAAGGTTCATGCCTTTTCCTTTCCTTATTTTGAAAAGTTCACTAGTTGGATCAAAGATCAGATATGATCATTTAAATTTATGTCATCAATTACTTCACATCGCCTCGAAAGGATATCCGTTTTCTTTTATTGTGATGAGATATCACTAGTTCAGTCGTTTTCTTTTTTTCTATTTGTTTCATATGTTACCACTAATTTGAGATGATTAGTGATATAGATAGAACGTGTCTTGTAACTGTCTTATCATTTTACCTTGGGGGATCAAAGGCTACACATGTATGTGGAATATCATAAACTCCAAGGGATAATATCTAAATAGAGGAAAATAAATAGAACCTACAAATTTTCTTGTTGACTCAACCATGAATTACTACTTTTCTCTTCTCTTTCACACATACTCTTGGAAGTAGTCTTTGAGTGTTGTCTCTTTAATCTAGCATAGTAGTTTCATGTCACACCCCGCATTTTTTGGGCTAGAAACTGAACCATCGTTCCTACGTGCGTAAGCTCTAATTCCATGATTTATATTTAAATTCATGTGTCATGATCTTTATCCTAGGGTATGAAGTGATTATGAGGTGAAAAGTATTCATAAAAATCACTTGGAGCAAAGTTGAGCTAAGATTCATCCATTCATCCAAAGTTTGATATTTGATTCTTCAAGGGTCTACTTTGAACATATATAACATTCGATACACAGAATTTTTCAGCTCACAACCCAAAAAATTTTAGATAATTAAATTATCTTTCCAATGATACCAACTTTTCCTAAAACTGATAACCGAATGAAAAGTAATGGCATTTTTTGTGTGAGGCAGTAAGATGACGCGATCTTGATGCGTCGCATTGACTGTGCCCCGACACGAAACCTGATGAAAATTTAAAGTTGTTTTACACACTATTTCAGTTCCTAATGGATCTAGGGTCATTTTGGTCACTTTCCCTCACCCAAAATCCATCTATAACATAGAATTTTAGCCCCAATAAGCCAAAATTACCTATTATTCACTCTTCCTCTCAAAATCAAAATCCTAACTTCTTCCCCAAAGATCAAAAACTCATCTCTAAGATCAAGAATTCCAAGAAACGAGTCAAGATCCGGGTTCCATCTTTCAAACCTTGTAATCTAAGGTATGTGGGATTTTTCTAAACTACATGGACATAAGAAAATTGTTTCAACAATATTTAAACATTGTGAAATCATGAGTTTTTGAAGGATTTTTGGAATTTATGTTACAATGTTGCTTTATGGATTCTTTAATGACATTATTGTTTTAGTCTTGAGGCCTTTCCCCCAAATTTGATTTATAACCATGTATAAGTATATATGTGTGTGTGTGTGTGTGTGTTGATGAATTGAGAGCATGACCTATTAGAAATCCCTCTCTTGTTTACAAGTTTCTTATTTTTCATAAGTTATGATTTATTTGAAATGCATTGTTGGAAATATGATATAAATGTCTTGATTTTGTTTATGATTTGACTATGGTTTTAAATTGAACGGAGGGGGTTTTACATGTTGATAAATGCTGAAAATATATGATGAAAGAATTTCATGGTTTTGTCAAAAATACATGACCACCACATATTTGTTGGAATTGTTGAAAAAATGAGAATCTTTGCATGGTTTTGACTCATGTTTTGAAATATAAATTCTCTTATACTTGTTTGAATGCTCTGGTGGTCTGAACATTGTTTTAAATGAAAGAATCATACATGATATTTTGTGGCTTAGATATATGACTTGTAAGTTTTGGTATGACGACACCAAAATAGATAATGCCATAACAGACAAAGAATTGAATAGAAATCAGATTTTTACTCAGACTTATAGATTTTGAATCCAGAAAGATGCATGTTCAGAATAGGATAAAATTTTGTATAAAGAGATGTTGGGTGGTTCCTCGAAGATGGAACAAGTTTAGACCACTCATTGCCCAAAATTGTGTTTTGCCGATACGGGTTATTATGTCCCATAGAGGGATTTTACGTTGGCCTAGTTCCCTGTGGCGTATCAGACTCAAACACTCTAACCCTTGCGGCAAACTTGGGTTGGGGGATTCCCCGCCGAGTCAATCACGGATTTCATATAGCCTATGGAATATCAGACTTGTAGGAGAGTACCACCTAACTCAAAAGTAATACAAAGAGTAGAACTGCGTTGACATTAATGTTTTAAGATTGTTAGAGATTGCCCATGTATTTTAAACTATATCATGGATAATGTTTTATGACTTGATCTCACTTATTTTATATATATAAATACATTATTTTGGATTGCTTTGCGTACCAGTATTTTTGTATTGACCCCCTATATTTCAAACTCAGTTCAGGGTCCCGCAAAACCGTAGAAGTGTCAGACAACAGTGTGCAGCTGGTAAGACTTTTTTCTTTCGAAAGGCTTGTTCTAGAGCATTGTTATTACATTTTGTTTTGGCTCCGACTGGGGGCCTTGTCCCAGTTTTGTTTTAGACTTATGATGGATCTTGTAATGTTAGAGATTTCACAGACGGGTGTCATATGTCTAGAATATTCAGAACTTCTTTCAAATTGTTCAAGTTTACGAGTTTGACCATGGTACCATCTTGTATTGTTTTCCATAAATTTTCTTATACTATATGAATATTGTACATGATTACTAGATTTAGAAGAGTGCTTGGGCCTTCATGGTTCGGGATGCTCGTCACGGCTAGGGCCCCAGCTCGGGTCTTGACATTTGACCACTGGTATTTGTTTGCCCTTCTATTTTGTCCTCTTCATTTCTGTTAACTGAAGGCACCTAACATTTTAAGTTAGATATCTTATTATTTTTATTAATCATGAAATTATATTTTCACTCGTAATCAAATAAACTTGTAAGTAGTTAATAACATCATATATTAAAGGAAGGTAAACGAAAAATATAACATTTTAATTAAGGTTTTTTAGCATTAAATAAAGATTATAAAATTCAAATTAATTCAAATTTAATCCCAAATAAACAACAATTCTCTTTATTTGCCAAAGTAATTTTAGGATATTGATCACATTTACTATGTGCATATCCAAATATGAACACTACTCAAGAGAAATCAATTGTTCTTATTTGAATGTTGCCTTAAAGTATATTTACTACATATCAGTCTTAGTATTTAATGCATACAAGAGAACTTCATTAAGAATTAATTACTGATACAATTCATGCATTGTATAAGACATGATATCTTTATTTGAATAATGCTAATGAATGATGATTTATAGCTTGAGATATATAATACTTATGTATTTAAAAATAAATATTAGAGAGAGAAATTGATATAAACATATATAGACATTAGGTTACAAGAATCATTCAATTAGAATCTATTAATATCTTTGGGTCTTCTAATTTATTCTTCTCATTCAAGAATATGAAGAGAAATGTGAAAAGTGTGAAGAGAAGTGTGAACAGTGTGATGAGAGAGAGGGGGAATACATCTATTCCTCCACATGGTATCATTTGAGTGGCATTATTATTAGGCTTGCCACCCACAAAGCTACCCCACCCCTTACCCCCCACCCCGCGAATAAATCAAAGTGTGAAAAGTGTTAACGGCGTGATAAGAGAGAGGGGGTATACATCCTATTCTCTACATGGCATCATCTGATTGGCATGTTCTTTGGCTCGCTTCCCACAAAGCTAAGTCCCCCATTCACTTTGCCTTCCACATGTCAGTGTTTTGTGTTGGGCGTTATTGCATGTGTTGAGTTGGGTATTGTGTTGTGATGTGTTGTTGTACGTGTTGTATGTATTTGGATGCTCTGTCCCTCTCTCAAAAATCTTTTCTTTCTTTCTCTCAATCTATACTTCTGACTGTCATCAACCGCTTGTTTTCTCTCCCTCTCAACCTCTCTTGTATACTCTAAATTGATTTACTCCACTCCCCCCTCCCCCTTCATTCTTTGTTGTTCTTCACTAAGTTATCTATATTTATAGATTGGATTTTTATCTCTTTTTTTTAAGGTTTGATCCATAGGTAAGGTAGGTATGTGCTAATCTTTATTCGGGTTACTCTTATTTTTAAGAAAAGAATTTAGAGTTGGTGGCTTTTTTGTGTTTGTTTTTAATTTTATTCTGAGCCGATTCTTGTGTGTTTTACTGTCCATTTTGATATGTTTATAGAATGTAGTGTTTTTAAGCTAATTTTGCTGTTAAATTTTGGTTTTTGGTTATTTTGAATTGAAATAGTTGAAGGGTTTTACAAAGTTTGATCATTGATGGTTTATTTAAGCTATTTTCCTGATCTACTTAAGTTTTATGTTAGGTTTTAATATTCCTTAATTGTGATTGTGCTGTTTTATTTAGCTATTTGAATGTTTACTTAGGTTTTAATGACTACTTAATTGCAATTGTCCAGTTTTCTTTATCTGCTTGAATGTTAACTTGGTTTTAATAATTTTTTAGTTTCTGTTATTTTGTTTTCTTATCAGATTAACTTATAACTCAGGTTAATATAATTCTATCATTGCTTTAAGAAATTGTAAATGTACATTTCATCTTATCCTTCACTAATCCTTGTCTATAATCTGCAGAATTTACTAGAATTGTCTTCTTCTCTTTATTTAACAAGATGTCAGTGATGTCTCATTAGATTCAGGTATAGATTGTAATAGAGTAAAGTTTCTGATACATCTTATATGGGATTCTAAGTAGTTTAGTTGGTTGGATACTAACTTTCAACTTGTTGGTGAGGGTTCAACTACCCTACTATAACACCCCGAATCTGGTACTCGGAATGCTACACGGTTCTCATGACCCCAAGGACCACAAGCTAACCCATGACTGATATCTGTACCTGAACACTGCATAATATACTGTATAAATGAAAAAATAAAGGTTAAAAGTCCATAAGGTTCAAAATTGTAACATAATTGATAAAACATAGCATCTGAATGGGGTATGAAATACCCAAAACAACTGAAATAATTATCTGAACATGATAGTATGAAAAGCCTCTAACTGACTGAATTATCTGAATAAGGAGTTGATGGGACATGTCCCCAACTAACTCCAACTACTGTAATAAATTAATTAATAAAATAATGATGAAATGGTCATGTCCTCGAAGGATGAGGACTCACTGCTAACTCTGGCTGCTGAGACTGGAACACTACTGATGCTCTGGAGCTCGTGCTTCTAAACCTATAGTATAAAACACCATAGTGCAAATGCGTCAGTATGTTTGAATGTACTAGTATGCATGTGAGGTAGGATGAATGCAAAAGGGTTCACATGCATGAACTATACTAACTGACTATATAACATGAACGTGAGAATACATGAATGAATACATAACAACTGTAACTGAGTTTGTTATAACATGATTACTGAATCTGAGTACTGATAACATAAGATACTGATAACTATATAACTAAAATAACTGATACTGAGTGACAGTATCTGACAGTCTAGGTTCTGATGGAACTAGCTGAGTTCTGTACTATTTTGTGTTGACTGTATCTGACAGTCCTGAATTCTGTAGAACTATCTGAGTTCTATTACTGAGACTATGGGAAGTATTTGTCTAACCGACACGCCCCAAATAATGTATTGTAGCTGAGTTGGGGTCCAATCTGTAACCCCAATTAGAAGGGTGTCAATACCGCGCCAGTGATAAGGACAAGCTGTGAGTTACCCTCATCTAACAGTGTCCCAAAAATAAAATGGTGGGACCCTCATCTGACAGTGTTTATCCACCTCATCAACCCTTATCTGACAGTGTTGATGTCTCAACCTATGCTAGCTACATAGTTCTGGAATACAAGGATGACTTTTAAGAATCACACCCTCATCTGACAGTGTGTGTTCCCATCCTTGGGTTCACTTGGTGCTAATTCCTACTCCTATCTGAATAGATACTAAAGATGGATTACTAAACTAAACTGGGATAAATTAGCTGAGTTCCGTTAACTGACGGAATAGTATTGAGATTACTGTATTACTAAGGTTTCCTGAGTCATATGATTGACTGAGTTCTATGGATCATGGCTTGACTGAGGATATCGTGAATACATGACATTGGCTCTAGGCACACAGCTAAAGTGTCGGGTACAAGTACCCCCAGGACTCGATTGAAGGAAACTGACAAGGCATGACTTTCTTGAGTACATGACCAACATCAACAATACATAATACAATAAGTTGGGGATTTCATGAAGTGCATGGTTATCATAAGCTTGTACATAAATAGGCTTGCATGTAAACATGGCATAATTTCATAAGTCTAATTTATGAGCAATCCAACAACATTTACAAGGCATGTTAGTAGCATGGAAGTCATTTGAACATAAAGATACAACATGAATTCATCACTTAAGTCACAATTTAGCTATATTACATAAGTTCTAGTCCCTTAGGCATTTTATCAAACACCTTACATGCACAACTTAGGGCATAGGTATAATCATCAATTTAACATATCATGAACCACTCAATTCATGGATTTAAACTCATATACTAATGTAATTTCATAAAACACATTAAGATTCCAACTTGGGAATCATACAACAACAACAACCACATGAACATTATCAACACATAGCATGAATATAATAATTCATAGTTTAAAACTTGATTCTTGGGCTTCATAGACGAAAGGAATCCATGAATGAATACTATGCATACCTTAGAATGTAACTCTGTAAAGATCCTTGGAGAGATTCTTGATCCTTTCTATTGAATTTGAATCCCAAATAGAAAACCCTAGCTTGTTCTTGAGAAAAACTTGAGAGAAACACTATATTTTGGGTGAAAAATGGCTGAATCACAAGTTATTGGGTTTAAATAGGGGTGGGGAAATTTACCCTTTTAACCTTGGACGCATCTTTTAAAATTTGTGAAAATTTCCTGACATGGGCCCCTCACGTGACGCATCGCATCGTGTCACTAGAATTTAACAACTTGGAAATTGGGGAATGGTGCAATGCGGAACCATCGCGTTGACACTTCATTTGTGACTTGGAAGTTTGGCGCAAAATGGAGAAATCATGCAGAGACACTGGAAAAAGGACAATTGCCATTTTCGCTATTGGCACGACATGTCACTGACCAACATGGCATTGTTTTACGATGGGGACTTAAAATAGTCATAACTTCTTACCTGGTTATCGCATTTGGGAGAATCTTATATCGATGGAAAGATTATTGAATTTCCCATATGAAAAAAGTTAAAATCTTGAAAATCCTATGTGTATAAAAGTGTATTCATTTTTAAAACATGTCTTTAATATTTTTGGGATGAATTCAAGCTAGGTAGAAGTATAGGGTATTACAATATCTCCCCTTGGGAACATTCGTCCTCGAATGAGATTGACTAAGAGAGGGTAGAAAAGATAAACTAACATATAAACTGCACATGAATGACTAAAACATGATTTCATGACTGACATGACTGATAATTGAGTATATCATACTGAACATACATATCTGATGCATGTGTAACTGATTCATGGATGCATGACTGAGATTTCTGATAACCGAATTTCTCACTAGGAGAATGTATGTCTGATGCATGAACACATAAAAAATCTGATGCATTAACATATGACTGAATATGAAATGGTACTTAGTACCATGTTTAAAAATGGAATCCTGAACATGAGATTGATACCAAGTTGTAACTTAAATCTGGACATGAGAATGGAAAAGCTTAAGAAGAACTATTACCTTGAGCTTGGTCTGAGTTACCGGAGACGAGGTGAGGATACTTGGTATGCATGTCTGCTTCTGCTTCCCAAGTATCTCCCTCAATGGATTGATTCCGCCAAAGAACTTTGACTAGAGGGACTTTTTTGTTCCTCGATCTACGAGTCTGATAGTCAAGAATTTTGATCGATATCTCTTCGAAAGATAGGTTGTTCTAAATATATATGCTCTAAATAGGAACTACAACTGTTTGGTCACATATACACTTCTTGAGCAAAGAGACATGGAACACTGGATAAGCTGCGACTAGATCTGAAGGTAATTTGAGCTCATAAGCTACCTTGTCGAAGCGACTGAGAATTTTGAAGGGATCGACATATCGAGGATGGAGCTTTACCTTGTTATCGAACCTCTTCACTTCCTTCATGGGAGAAATATTTAGATAGACATAGTCACCAACCTCGAACTCGAGGTCCTTTCTACGCACATCTTCATAAGACTTTTGTCAGCTCTGAGCAGCCTAAAGTCTTTTTCTAATCAACTAAAAATTTTTTAAGGCATTGAATACCAAGTCAGGCCCTATAACTGAAGCCTCACTAACTTCAAACCAACCGACTGAAGATCTGTATCTCCTACCATAGAGAGCTTTGAATAGGGCCATCTTAATACTAGAATGACAGTTATTGTTGTATACAAACTCAATCAATGGCAAGTGGTCATCCCAACTACCCTTGAAATCAATTGCACAAACCCTTAGCATATCTTCTAGGGTCTGAATGGTCCTTTCTGCTTGACTATCTGTCTGAGGATGAAAGGTTGTGCTAAGATAAACTTGAATACCAAAACCCTTTTGGAATGCTTTACAGAAATAAGAGGCGAACTGGGTACCTCTATCTAAGACAATGGACAATGGAACACCGTGTAATCTGACCAACTTCTTGATGTAGAGTTTGGCATAAGCCTCGACTGAATAAGAGGTAAGGACTAGAGGGAAATGAGCTAATTTGGTCATTCTGTCTACAATGACCCAAACTGAATCATGTTGATGTCAAAAACGAGGCAAACCCATCACGAAGTCCATGTTCACTTTTTCCCACTTCCAAGTAGGAATATTGAACTCTTGCATGGACCCACTAGGCTTCTGATACTCTATCTTAACTTGCTGACATGTAGAGCACTTAGCCACAAACTCTACAACATCTCTTTTTATCCCACTGCACCAATAGATCTCCTACAAATTGTGGTACATCTTTGTGGACCCTGGATAAATAGAGTAGCGCGTCATTGCCTCAAGTCATCTAAACCTGAAACACACAGACGACCCTGACAATGTAGGACACCATCTCCCCCTTAGGAGAAAACCTCTACTTTCTGATCCTTGACTAACTCTTTTAACTTGACAAGGCTAGGATCTCTACATTGCTTATCTTTTACATCAAAAACTAGAGATGATTCTAAACTACTCTGAACCCATATAACACCCTCCTCTGAATCGACTAAGCGAACACCTAGTCTGCCAAGATGATGGACTTCCTGAGCTAATTTCCTTTTACTGTCCTCAACATGAGTGACACTACCCATGGACAATCTATTGAGAGCGTCAGACACTACATTGGCCTTGCCCGGATGATAAAGGACACTCATGTCATAATCGTTCAAGAGCTCTAACCACCTTTTCTGACGAAGATTGAGATATTTTTTAGAAAAGACATACTGAAGGCTCTTATGATCTGTGAACACATATACATGAACACCTTATAGATAATTCCTCCAAATCTTTAAGGCAAATACTACGGCTGCTAACTCAAGATCATGAGTCGGATAATTCTTCTCATGAGGTTTAAGGTGTTCGGAGGCGTAGTCTATGACCTTACCATGCTTCATGAGGACACAACCCAAACCTACTCTATATGCATCACAATACACTACAAAGCCATATGAACCATCTGGAAAAGCCAAAATTAGAGTTGAGGTGAGTCGAGTCTTCAACTCCTAAAAAGTCTTCTCGCAAGGATCTGACCACTGAAACTTGACTTTCTTCTGAGTCAATCTGTACATAGGGGATTCAATTGAAGAAAATCCCTTAATAAACCATCAGTAATAGCCAGCCAGACCCAAGAAACTCCTGATATTTGATGGAGATATAGGGCGAGGCTAGTTTTTTACTGCTTTAGTCTTTTGAGGATCTACTCTAATGCCATCACCAGAAATGATATGACCAAGGAATTCTACTGACCTTAGCCAAAACATGCACTTACTGAGTTTGGCGAATAGATGATGATCTCTGAAAGTCTAAAGTATAATTATGAGATGTTCTGCATGATCATGCTCACTACGGGAATAGACAAGGATATCATCGATGAAGACTATGATGAACATGTCCAAGTAATGCTTGAACACACAATTAATCAAGTCCATAAAAGCTTTTGGGGCATTGGTAAGACCAAAGGACATGACTAGGAATTCAAAGTGACCATATCGAGTATGAAATGCTATTTTTAGAATGTCATATTCTATGACTCTGAGTTAATGATAGCCTGATCTGAGGTCTATGAGGTCTATCTTAGGGAAATAGCTGGCACCCTGAAGTTGGTCAAATAAGTCATCAATTCTAGGAAGTGGATACTTGTTCTTGACCTTGACTTTATTGAGCTGACGGTAATCTATGCATATTCTGAGAGACCCATCTTTCTTTTGCACGAATAATACTAGTGCACCCCACGAGGATACGCTGGGTCTGATGAATCCCTTATTTAAGAGATTCTTCAACTGTTCTTTCAGTTCTTTGAGTTCTGCTGGTGCCATTCTGTATGGTGGAACAGATATAGGCTGAGTATCTGGAAGAAGATCAATATCAAAGTCTATTTCCCTTTCAGGAGGAATTCCTAGAAGATCTTCGGGAAAGATATTTGAATATTCATTCACGACTGAGACTAAATCAAGGATGGGAGTTTCAGAACTAGTGTCCTTAACTCAAACAAGGTGATATACACACCCCTTAGATATCATTTTTTGTACCTGAAGGTAGGAAATAAGCTAACCTCTGAACGCTGAAGTACTACCCCTCCACTCTAGGATAGGTTCATTCAAAAACTGAAGCTGGACTATTCTATTTCTACAGTCGACTGTGTCATAGCAGGAATAAAGCCAATCCATGCCGAGAATGACATCAAAAGCAGTCATCTCTAGTTCGACTAAGTCTGCTGAAGTGACTTTCTAAAATATCATAATTGGGAAGTTCATGTATACCCGTTGGGCTATGATGATTTTACCCACTGGGGTAGATACTGAAAAAGGCTCTGCTAAGATTTTAGGACTGATTTTGAAATCAACTGCTATGTAAGGGGTAACAAAAGACAAGGAAGCCCCTGGATCTAGCAAAGCGTAAATATGTACATGAAAGATTTGTAATGCACTAGTAACTACATCAGGAGAATTTTCCTGATCTTGTCGAGACTGAAGAGCATAAAGTCTATTTGGGCGTTGCCCACTTGTAGCCCTGGAGGTGGCACCCTACTGATTTGGGCGATCGGACTGAGCTGAGGAACGGTTATACGGACTTTGATAGCCTGACTGGGGACAATCTCTAACTCTGTGACCTGGCTTTCCACATCCGAAATAGATATCTCTACCAACTCTACAAGCGCCCGTGTGGTTCTTACTACAAGTCTGACAAAGAGGATTAGTTTGGGCATTGCTGACACTGCCCTGAGACTTAGAGCTTGGTGCCCTATCTCTATTACCATCCCTAAACTTAGGAGTTGTAGCACTAGCTGAAGAAGGAGATGGAACTGATGACTTAGGACAGAATTAATAATGATTCCCTCCTTCTAATTTGGGCTAAGTAAAGTTAAAACTACTTGTCCTTGCTCTCTTATTCTGCTTCTCCCTCATCTTAATTTTTTGCTCTTCTATCTACTAAGCATGGGTCATAAGCCTGGCTATGTTCATGTCACTATCCAACATCGTGTACCTGCACTCATTGACCATACTATTGTTTACCCCTGAAACAAACCTACTTATCTTGGCCTTACTGTCTGTAACCACATGAGGGACATATCTAGCACATTGAGTAAACTTAAGAGAATACTCTTTCACCGTCATGTTTCCCTGTATATGGTTGATAAATTCTAACACCTTATCTTCTCTCAACTCTTGGGGAAAGAATCTATCTAAGAATGTAGTGACAAACTCCTCCCACTCAACAGGCCCTACACCATCTGGCCTTTCTGACTTTTACTGTTTGAACTAAGTATGAGCAAAATACTGCAACTGATATGCAGCTAGCTCAGTACTCTCACTAGTGGTAACACTCATGATGTCTGTAACCTTCTGAACCTGATCGACAAATTCCTGAGGGTCCTTATCTGACTTACACCCAAAAAAGGATGGAGGATTCATTCGGTTGAACACCCGAACCTAGCTGCAGCTGAATTGTCCACTGGGTTGGCCGGAACGATAGCTGGTCATTCATTCTGAGCAGTAACTGACTGATCAAGAGTTGTGAATGCAACTATAAACTCATCATGAGAAACATGTTTACCCAAAGAATCTTCAGGCTGAGGGGTTAGTTGATTCCCATTTGTTCTTTTGGGAGGCATGTTCTGTAGAAGAAAGGGAGAAACGGATTAGACTAGGAGATTGACTTGAGATTATGCTCACTGGCATAACATAAATACTAAAAGAAGGGAAACCATTCCTAAAACATCTTATAGCCTCCTACACATTAATGGGGCGCGCAACACACCCATGTAAAAGACTCTACTAGATGCGGATTTAATACGTCCTAGGACTCTATTGAACCTTAGGATCTGATACCAAGTTTGTAACGCCCCAAATTTGGTACCTGAAATGCTCCACGGTGCTCATGACCCCAAAGGACCACAAACTAACCCATGACTGATAGTTGTACCTGAACACTGCATAATATACTGTATAAATATGGAAATAAAGGTTGAAAGTCCATAAGTTTCAAAACTGTAACAAAACTGATAAAACATAGCATCTGAATGGGGTATGGAATACCCAAAACAATTGAAATAACTATCTGAACATGATAGTCTAAAAAGCCTCTAACTGACTGAACTGTCTGAATAAGGAGTTGATGGGATATGTCCCCAACTAACTCCAACTACTGTGATAAATTAATTAATTAAATAATGACAAAATGGTCATGTCCTCAAAGGATGAGGAATCACTACTAACTCTGACTGCTGAGACTGGAACGATACTAATGCTCTGGAGCTCGTGCTTCTGAACCTATGGTATAAAATGCCATAGCGCAAATGCGTCAGTACATTTGAATGTAGTGGTATACATGTGAGGTATGCTGAATGAAAAAGGGTTCATATGCATGAACTTTACTAACTGACTATATAACATAAATGTGAGAATACATACATGAATACATAACAACTGTAACTGGGTTCGTGATAACATAATCACTGAGTTTGAGTACTGATAACATGAGATACTGATAACTATATAACTAAAATAACTGATATTAAGCAATTGTATCTGATTGTCTAGGTTCTGATGGAACTAGCTGAGTTTTGTACTGTTCTGAGTTGACTGTTTTTGGCAGTCCTGAATTCTGTAAAACTATCTGAGTTCTATTATTGAGACTGAGACTATGGGAAGTACTTCTCTAACTGACATACCCCAAATAATGAATTATAGCTGAGTTGGGGTCCAGTCTATAACCCCAATTGGAGGGTGTCAACACCGTGCCACCGTTAAGAACAAGCTATAAGTGACCCTCATCTGACAGTGTCCCCAAAAGAGAACGGTGGGATCCTCATCAGACAGTATTTATCCACCTCATCAACCCTCATCTGACAGTGTTGATATCTCAACCTATGTTGGCTATATAGTTCTGGAATGCATGGATGACTTCTAAGAATCACACCCTCATCTGATAGTATGTGTTCACATCCTTGGGTTCACTCGGTGCTAATTCCTACTCCCATCTAAATAGACACTGAAAATGGATTACTGAACTAAACTGGGCTAAATTAGCTGAGTTCCATTGACTGATGGAATAGTACTGAGATTACTGTAGTACTGAGGTTTCCTTAGTCACATGACTGACTGAGTTCTACGGATAATGGCTTGACTGAGGATATCGTGAATACATGACATTGGCTCTAGGTACACAGCTAAATTGTCGGGTATAAGTACCCCCAGGACTCGATAGAAGGAAACTGACAAGGCATGACTTTCTTGAGTACATGACCAATATCAAAAATACATAATACAATAAGTTGGGGATTTCATGAAGTGCATGGTTATCATAAGCGTGTACATGAATAGGCTTGCATGTAAACATGGCATAATTTCATAAGGCTAATTCATGATCAATCCAACAACATTTACAAGGCATGTTTGTAGCATGAAAGTCATTTGAACATAAAGGTACAACATGAATTCATCACTTAAGTCACAATTTAGCTATATTACATAAGTTCTAGCCCCTTAGGTATTTTATCAAACACCTTACATGCACAACTTAAGGCATAGGTATAATCATCAATTTAACACATAATGAACCACTCAATTCATGGATTTAAACTCATACACTAATGTAATTTCATAAAACACATTAAGATTCCAACTTGGGAATCATACAACAACAACAACAACCACATGAACATTAACAACACATAGCATGAATATCATAATTCATAGTTTAAAACTTGATTCTTGGGCTTCATGGACGAAAGGAATCCATGAATGAACACTATGCATACCTTAGAATGTAACTCCGTAAAGATCCTTGGAGATATTCTTGATCCTTGCCCTTGAATTTGAATCCCAATCAAAAATCCTAGGTTGTTCTTGAGAGAAACTTGAGAGAAACACTATGTTTCAGGTGAAAAATGGTTGAATCATATGTTATTGGGTTTAAATTGGGATGTTTTTAACCCTGAATGCATCGTTTAAAATTTGTGAAAATTTCCTGACCTGGACCCCTGGCGCGACGCGGTGCTATCACATCGTGTTACTGGAATTTGACAACTGGGAAATTGAGGAATAGCGCAATGTGGAGCCATCGCGTTGCTACTTCGTTTGTGACCTGGAGGTTTGACGCGACGCGAATAAATTGCACTAAGACACTGGAAATAGAATAATTGCCATTTTCGCTTATGGCGCGGTGCTCCACTGGCCAACATGGCGCTGTTTTATGATGGGGACTTGAAATAGTCTTAACTTTTTACCTGATTACCGAATTTGGGTGAATATTATATCGATGGAAAGGTTATTGAATTTACCACATGACAAAAAGTGAAAATCTTGAAAATTCCACACGTATAAAAGTGGATTCATCTTTAAAACATGTCTTTAACATTTTTGGGACGAATTCAAGCTAGGTAAAAGTACGGGGTATTACAGCTACTTGTAATCTACTCTGCAATTTCATCTTCCCCTACCCCCATTGTTTTTTAAAAAAAGTACATCCAAGTATTTGAATAAAAGATGAGTTTCTCCAATTCAAAGTTCCCCTACATCTTCTATTTTCGTACTTTAAATATATATTTCTCATCCTTCTCTGCCTAAATTGTTGAACATGAATGTAACAAAAATAGAGGAATACAATGGACATAAGGGTATCTGGATGTTTGAATGCATCTGTTGTAAAAAGAAATACTTCTCAAGCCAGGCCATAGCTGACCACGCCAAGCGTTACTTCAAGGATGGGTGGGTTAAAGGAACCCCCCAAAACAGATAGTTTGTGAAACTTTCTGATTATCAGCCGCAACTAGGTTCTTCTAATGCCTCATCAATTTCCAATCAATGGCTTGTTTCTGCAACAACATTTAAAAATGACTCCTCAAATTCTCATCATTTTTCAAAAGGGGGTGTGTAGATTTTTGGAATCTTGGAAGCTCGGCCTTTGCCTCAAGCTTCATCCAGCAGATGACCATGGACCCCTGCGCATCCTTTCAGGGTTTGTGATCTGATAATACTATCTAGGATCAAGGATCGTCTTACCAGAAAGAAGGAAAAAGCTATTTTATGTATTCTTGCTAGTGCTATGGATCAGGTTATTGCACTTTCTTTATCTTTTTACTTCATGACTAAAATGATTTATTTTTTTCTCCTTCTTTTGTTTCAGTCTTTTGTTTATGTGGATATGTTCTATGATCGAATTCGTAAGTCGTGGAAATATGAAGGACTAGGGACTATATCAATCCCATTTTTTTATGAGATAAGTAATACAAAGATTTTTGAATAAAAATAACATTGATTTTAGCTAATCTTCCGATCAAATGCGAGATAGGTTTAATCATAAAGTGTTTACTGGGAAAACCCAATTAATTCCTTGAACCAAATAATCCCTTAAAGAATTTCTTTTTACAGCTTACTCTAGTGAATTGCAACCCTCTTTATGAATTTTGGTTAGTTTCCCCCATGAATCATATTTACATATAGCATTCAAATGAATTAATGTGTGGTTAGCTTTTTAACCTTCCGTAACGACAACATTTTTGGTCCCTATTTATGGGGTCAAATAAATACATTTTAAGAAGAAAGATTGGAATATTAATTTCGTCGAGACAAACTACAAAATCTAATGCTTCAGGAGCATAATCTTTCTCAAATTCTAAGGTTTCATATCTCTGCCTAATCCCTCTTTCATGGACACATATATTTTCGACTTAGGATGCCAGAGATCTTTGTATATGCAACAACTTAGATGATTGATAGGAGTTTCATCTTGTTACAGGTAAAAGAATCAAGGAAGAAGAGCATTGAGGTGGATGTGATCACCATTGAAGACTCGGATGATGAGTCCAATACTATCTGATCATATTGTTAAAGCATATGATGTAGTTTCTGTGTTGTTTCTTCTTAATTAAGGTTTTGAAGAATGTTATCAAAATATTACTTGAAGTGTCTTATTAAATATGTGGGCCATGTGATATAGTTGCTTTTTTAGATCATCTAGGAGTACTGGGCCGTCCCTTTATCCCATATGCAGTATAAATATACGTATTCAATTGTTACACATTTAGCATAAGTTGATAATATAGTAATTTCTTTGTCTAGGGAATAGACGTAAATTCAAATTGATTTCGAAAATGCTTGAGCATTTGGGTAGAAAATGAACAAAAGAGCTCGAGATTGTTACATGATAAAATTTATAGCTTCTTCTTATGGAAATAAATAAAACCTATCTGTCACGACCCAAACCGAGGCCCTGGCCATGATGAGCAATCCGAACCATGAAGGCCCAGACGCCCATCTAACCTGTAATCACATACACCATTCATATAAAGAAAAGAAATGCGGAAATATAACTGAGTATGGGATCATGATCATGCTCTAAAATGAACAAAATGTTAAAGACTACAATTCAACATCTAAAATAATATATGTGAAACCTCTACTACATATGAAAAAAAGATGTCTGAAAATTGGGACAAGGACCCCAGTAGACCAAAACCATAAATAAATGTCTGAAATTTAAATAGGCTTTCTGAAACATAGAAGGCTCATCAACTGAACTTTGCACTTCTGTCTAGAAATACCTACTGCTTAGCTGGACCGCTAGATTGAGCCTCAAACCCTAACAAGTAGGGGGTCAATACAGTTGTACTGGTATGCAGAGCAAACCTAAAATAATATTTGATATTCAACATATATGAGAGAAATTTAAAAATGGTTCATAAATATGTCACATAGTAAAAGTCACATGGGCGTGGTTAAAAGACTCTATAAAACTATCTGAACTCTGTGACATACTCTTTGTTTTACTTTTGCGCTAGGTGGTATACCCTACAATTCTGTAATTCCATGGGCTATATGGAATCTACCCTTAACTCGACAGCCAAGCCCCCAACCCAAGTTTGCCGCAAGGGTCAGAGTCTATGAATCTCTACTACGCCATAGGGCCGTCGCCAGCGTACAAAAGTAACATACCAGTATGAGCAAAACACGGTTTTAGGCTATGAGTCGATTGACTAGTGCCCTCTTCGGGTAACCACCTAACCCTCTTTAAGCCTATTTTTAATTCCTTACAATATGCAATCTTTGAAAATCAAACTCTGAAGACTCTAGTTCTGTTATGGCGTATATTTACATGGTATCGCCATACCATTGACTTGCAAGTCACATTCTCTGAGCCATTTATAGCAAATTATGTCTCTATTCTCAAATCACGGAATTCAGGACCACCATATCAACAATTCTTTTCAAGAAACTCATTCTTTAAAACTCATGTGAAACCATGCAAGCAATTCTCTTTATCAATGATTCAATAAACAATGGTGGTCATGTCAAAATTCTTAATTTCATGGAAATTCTTTCTCTTTAACACAAAACATAGATATCTCAAGACACACACTCTCATTATCTCTAAATCATGTTCAAATACTATGACATTGAGAAAACTACTTTCACATCGTAAAACATGCATTTCAACTCTTTTCCGACAAAACAATAAACTTTAATTCAATACACGAGAGGGAATTCATAATTTGTTCTCTCAAACAATCTCAAATCTCAATTTTCGTACGTATACATATACATGTAAATCAATTTAGGGGAAAAGACAACAAGGCCAAAGCAATAGTAAAATTGAAACATTCGGAATACATAATTTAAATATAGATTCCAAAACCCCTTTAAAATTCATGCTTAATAATCTTTAAATCATGCTCTAATGTTTACAAGCCCATGTAGTTTTTAGGATAAACCCCACGTACCTTAGACTATAAGAGTTGAAAGATAGAACCTAGATCTTGATAGATAGAACCCGGATCTTGACCCTTTTCTTGGAGTCTTAATAGTTTAGGTGTGTAATAGATCACTAGTATAGTTTAGGTGTGACTTCGACTTCTCGGGTATAATTTGGGGTGAAAACGATACCTTTTCCCAATAGTTATTAATGCAAGACATGCTATGCATGTATATGAACTTTCAAAATACTGCATAAAAATTCTCTTTAATTATCTTTTATTATAACGTTATTTGATTTGATTTGATGTACACATTGAATTCAAATGAGTATATTTTTTATTTAGGGTTTTAATTTGAGAGGAAAAATTGAATTATGGAGTGTATTCTGCTTTTAGGGCGTGAATCTTATGTTATGAACAGACCTTGGGTGAGGTAAAGGTCCAAATTTCCCTTAAAACGCGAAAACAGAACCTGAAAATTAGGTGCGTGCGACGGAGTGTGCGTCATACGCTAATTGCATGGAGCTACTGCCTCTCTCACAAAAATGACTGTAACTTTTAGCTCGGGTATCGGATTTTAGCGAAATTGGTATCGTTGGAAAGATGCTTTGAAGACCTTTCATTTGATTTATAGTAGGCCATCTAATTTGATGTATACAATAAGTTATGGTCGATGGAATTTGACCCAAGTTTAAACGTCCACGGAAACTTAATCGCTAGAAATGTTTTCAACTCGTCTTAGTGTTAGGGGATTTTTGTGACCTCAATTCATATTCAAAGGTATTCCCACACTATAGGATTGATAACCGCACATATATTAACAAGGAATTATCTAGTTCGGGTCTATACGCGTAGGAACGATGGTCTAGATTCTAGCCCAAAAGGATGGGGTGGTACATTATCTCCCCCTTGGGATCATTCGTCCCCGAATGATGTGTAGGAACATTTTGAAGCTCTAAGAGTGTAGAATAAAGAACGTGACATTGATTTGAACATTTTTCCTCAACAAAAATATGCAAAGGCATCACACGATCTTCATGATAACCCCTAGGGAAATGAGTAAGCACGAAACCTGAGACAACGAAACTTGACATTGACATGATCTTGGCATGTGTTTTATGGCACATGATCAAAGCATTGCAAAAAATAACTTTTTCTAAGAGTCATCGGCCTGATTAAGATCGGTACAAGACATGAGATAAGTTTCTCGCGGAACACAGGAGTATTAGCATTCTCCATCTTACAAAATACAGCGAAAAGACTTACACTTCGCAACACTTCTTATCTATACTCCGACATTAATCAACATACTTCATCATTCCCAACTCACAATTCTCCCGTAACGCATCTAACCATAAGAATTTGTGTCCCTCCATATAATACTTCTATGTCCAAGCCTAACTCAGAGGAAAGAGGGACTAAATTAAACTACGTAGCCTTGCACCCTACATCACATTAAGAAATCACCTCACCTCATCACTGTAATCCAACAATCACAAGTCCTAATTCAAAGAATACTAACCACATAGCACATAGGTTTGTGTTTTCATCATTCAGAACATTCAAGCCCAATCATTACTACAACCACTACATAAATCTCCCTACTAAGACCAGCAATTTCAATCACTCTCAAAACTATTTCTGCCACATTTCTTCTTCGTACCTATTTCACACAACAAAAGTTCATCTCCTACTTTTACTTTCTATATAACCTTAGCTTGACAACCACATCAAAATCTTCACCTTCAAGAACATCTACTCCCCCACCTAACACACTTCTATGCTTCCACAACCACCATCATACTAGGATATAGAGGGTCATTAAAGGACCTGAGCAAGAGCATCATGAAAGAGAGTAATACTATTCTGTTATAATATATACTGATTTCCATACTCAAGGTGGGACATGAGTTGAAGATACGGTACAAGCACAAAGTATTTCATATATCAAGTATTTGGATCACAAGTGAAGAGTTGTTTTGGCACAATTTCAACATAGCACGAGTTCTTAGGACAACCATAGTAAGAAACATGAGAACTTACATCATGAGTCTTATAACATGAGTGTGGAGTTCATGAAGTCGACAATTTTGGCAAGGATTTCTACTTAGAGCTATCGCTTCCCATTTTCAGAGCTGAATTAGTCATGAGTTCTCACAACTTTATCATTTTGGCTAATCCCGACATAAAACGAATCATCAACATATGAAAAACATAGATCCTTAGAACCAATCATGATTTGGGACACAGATTTATCAGTCATGAGAAATGACACATAGAGATTAGATGCTTAGAATATTGGATCACCGAGGGACATTATTTCTTCTAGTTTGGAAGTCAGGACATGTCATGAATTACTACGAGTACTCAAACCTTAGACATAGGTAGGGCTTGGATATATAACATAAGGCATTAGCAGAGTGACCTCTTAGATTGAAGCAGGAGGAACATGCTTGAATAGAGTAGGTTCATCATAACTCTTCCCCAACTCTCCACACTGAGAAAATATCAGGAACTAACCTAATTCCTTATCTCCCCCTTAGATCAAAGTCAAAACTCTCAACATAAAAGAGACATCACCATATACTTAAACTCTAACTCTCCCTAATGATCTATACCCCGAAGGCCTTGCTTTTTTGTAGATGTTACTCTTAACTTTCTCTAATCATTATAGCCATCACTCTGCAACCCCCACTCCCATGAGTGTACGCATTCATACTCCTTATCACCAAGGGATATCAATATGTACATGAATACAACTTCTCTCAATAATTTAACATAAATGCACTAAATTATTTTTGGGATATCCCCCCAGAAGGATACTAATTAACTTTCTCTAACCCCAAAGTCATCAACTCATGACTAACATCATTATGGGCATGGACATCCCCGTTTCTAAACACTTAACACTTTATCTTCAACTCCTTAGAATACTCGCATTACACCTCTAATCACATAACTTACAACATAACAAACTTTGTAAAACCATACCCGAGGCTCATATTGCCTACCAATATTTCCTCAATTCAACTCTAAGAATACCATACAACAAGTCACTAGACTCATCCATACTATAATTTAGAACACAACCCAGGTATGTAAAACATATATACACATAAAAGCTAAACTTCCCCTTTCTAAGTAATCTCTAAAGTCATTGATTTCCAAGAACGCTACTCTTAACTTTTGATATCCTCTACTGTTATCAACCTACAACATGCAGTCTCTTGAGCATACACTTCCTCGCTTCTTATCACATAAAACTCCACTTTCCACTACTTAACCTTCTAACATATGATTGTTAATCATATAATTCATATCATAAAATCTTACCTAACGTCATACTACCGGGGGGCAACTTATTTTTATATACTTATGTCCTTATCTACTTAATGACTCACCCACAAGTTATCATTTTAACACTCGTTCTCATATACACATATACCTCACAATTACCACTTAAACCTTTCATCAATTATCAACCTAGGCTCTTTCATAAATCACTTCAAGCCTACTAATTCATCCCTGTGATAACGATCAATCTACAGCTCTCGTAGGAGTGTAAAGCGGTCGTTAGCAAATATGGAACCCAACCTGGGTTGGGTGTCGATCCCACAGGGAATAGCTTGGCCAACAAGTAAGCAAGATTACTAAACTTTTGGTGCAAGTCTCGTAAAAAGGGGGGATTGTAATGTGTCACCAAAACAATTAAATAAAATCTGAAAATAGCAAAGTAGAAGAGAAAGATTGTTACGTAAGTTGTAAACAATGAGAATTGAGGCGTTGGGGTTATGTCCACCTTCTGAGGTATACGTCTCTATTGGCTATGAGTGTGTAGAATTCTGACATGCAACTGCTTATAGAGAATTGTATTCGATGGTAAATCCAGGCGTCTTTCGACCTATTCGAGGATTATTTCACTTTAACTCTTTCGAGCTTAAAGCGTGTCTAACGGTACAAATTCTCCAAGAGGTTAGTCCAGTTACGGCACTAGCTTTTTAGTAGGGAATTTTAGGGGGTGACCCTACTACCTTGACATTATCTCTTTTCCAGACAAATAACCTTTCTTTCAAACAAGTTAAATGTTATACTGGCGTATTCTTGCGTTTGCAACCAGAAAGAATGTAGACTAAGATGAAGAGAATAATGATATAAGCAGTATACGTGTCGCGAACTCACAAACTCACAGCAATAGATAGTATCTCATACGGCTTCCATAACCTCAACAGAGAAGTTTAGTTACCCATGAATGCGAAGGAGATCACGATTGACATTGTTGTTATACCACAAGATTGAGTAATTTCGTGTAGCTTAGGTGGTAGGCGTGAGGCGTGAATTCCTAGGCAAAGTAACGATTCTCTTGTTGTGGAATTTAAGAATAGAAGAGTAGAAGAAGAAAAATAGAATTAATGGAAGAATTAGAAGATGTAAGAAGATGATGTTAAAAGTAGAATGAGAGTTGTAATTCGAAGTTGTAAAATCTCTAGCAAAATAGGGTATTTATAATACCCATATCCTAATCCTATTAGATAAATAAAATATCTAACCAAATCCTACTAGGCTAATGTAATACTTAACCCAATTGTACTAGGTTAATGTAACATTATCATAATCCAAATAAACTAATGAAATACATAACCCAATTGTACTAGGTTAATGTATCATTGTCCAAATCCAACTAAGTTACTGCAAATCCCCAAAGTCTTCAGAAATATTGTTTTAGCCCGGGACAGATTTTCCATGCAGCAGTTTTGGTCCTTAGGCGTGTAAACTCCCTTCCCTTCCTTTGTGAGCTTTCTTTTGCGTCAAGTAAGCCATAAAATGCTGAATTCTACATTATTTATACCTGAAACTTTACTAATCATGTTCGTTAGCTCATTTACAGGAAAAAGGACTAAAAGTGCATGAAATATATACTTTGTTCTCAAAACTAGGCTAAAATATGGGCAAACTATATTGATATAGGCGTGTAAATTTGCCTATCATCAACACCCCACACTTGAAGCTTTGTTCGTCCTCGAACGAATTACCATGTCCTTCTAAACATCAACTTAGGGTTTCACAGCAACAACACAAAACATTTGTCAAGACAAGCACAACAATTATCAACAAAGAGTAGCTTTTCGATTATAGGTAGAAACAATTTAACCTCTAGCATAGACTCGTGATGGTGATCAACTCGCATGCAAACGTTAAGGTACAAGGATTCATATATAACTACCCAAAACTCATCAACCATGTGTGTCTCACACTATAGTACCCATAATCACTCACAAGTATAGCATATTTTTCAAACATGGGTATCAAAATGTCCTTGCTCTCACTCTCACAAAGAATTCATATGTAGCAACTGATGACCATAGGCTTGCCCTTAATGTAATACTCTACTAAATGTCAGAATGCTAAGCTTAGGATCAAGTAGGTCTTTTGATGGTTGTAATGTAGGCTAAGGGACGGGTAGGACTATTTTGGCCAGGAATAGTGACTAAGTTCCTAAGCGCTTTAATACATCACTTTGTATCATTGACACTTTTTTTTTCTTTCAATCTTTCTTTCTTTTATTCTACCACCCTTGTTCTCCTCTTTTGTTTTTCAATTTTAAGCACAACTCGCTTTTCAGCTTTCTTTTCCTTTTTCTTTTCACAACATACCTCTTATGATAGCACTTTCTTTTTCATAACACATTCAAGCACCATTACAATTTATAGCATCATACTCACCCAATTTCCTCTTATGTTGTCACATGACTTTTTAACTTTAAAGCACTTAGGAGTTTGGATCAAATTACGGTCTTGAAAAAAATGGATTAGGCTTACATACAAGGTTGTCAAAGAAAATAGGCTAAAGTCTCAAAAGGGTTTAACTAGGATGATGTCCATGGGTAGGTAAAACTGAAGGTAAACAAATATAGGTTGCCAAAGAAATGCCTATATCATATCCTAAACTTACACTCCTTATTTTCGCTTTGCATACATACCAGGCAAGTTCTAGCATCAGCCACACACATAGAATATACGATTATCTCACACACACAAGGCACATGGTCTACTTGCTTGGAAGTAATGTAGACTCTCGACCCAACAAGTGAAGGAGTTGAACCACATAATATCACATAATGAGTCACAATTAGAGCCTAAACGTCTCAATAGTCACAATTGTAGCACATACTCTTGTTATAATCTCATGCTGCCTATCAAAATAATTTCATGTGAATCTGGAAAAAAAAAACAAAAACAAAAAACTAAAATACGGAAAAAAACAAAAAAACAACAACAAAATAAACAAACATAGATGCGATAGAGAAGTATAGCATACGATACCGCCACCCCACACTTAAACGGGACACTGCCCTCAGTGGAAAACAAATACGAGGAACCTGGTCAGTCGGAATCTTCCTCATTGTCGGGGGTCATACCCCCTTCGTCGGAATCATCATAAGAGTCGTCGTCAGAGTTCTCCTCCTCGTCAGAGTCTGGCAAGCGTCGATCGTCATCAGTCGGCACATCATCATCTAGAGGTTCCTCAAAGTATACGCCCACTCCACACATCTCCCGTGCATGCATGTTCATGGGATAGTCGTGGTCCAGCTGTTGGAGCTCTGCAGCAGTTGGAACACGTCCACCACTCATCATAGTAAATCGTGTCATGCCATAAAGATGACGGAAGAAACTCTCATCACGAGCATGTCTTTCCGCAGTAGTAAGGTTGACACCATGAGTTGTTTCAGCATCTTTGACCTTAGTAAGGTCAACCTTCTTTGGGTTATGTGGGAGTTTGTGGTCAGCTGGTTCCTCTTCGATATCCTCCTTCCGCAAGATTGCTGTCAACAGATTTCCAAACGTGAAGTGCGACCTTTTGTGGAGTCTGGCCTTCCTCATGGTAGAGCGAATGATTGCCCCAAAGTTGATAGGGACATTCGTCATCAAAGCATAGACCAAACACACTTTATCTCTTGATATCTTGGTGTATTGAGTCCCAGGAATAAGGCATGAGTTGACAATACGCATCCATATTCTTGCTTCCCTATTCAGTGAAGCATAGGGGAAGGTGTTGTGTCGTCCTGTGTCTTTATGTCTGCCCCACCTTGCCATCGATCTACTTCCACAAAGTGTGTGTCTAATTGCTCTATAAGGAGGCCTGTTGTACAGCTCTTTGAATGGTGCTGGGTCGGCCGAAGGTTAGCCAAGAAAAGAGTTGATCCAGTCCGCGTTGAGCTGTAACACTTGGCCCCGAATTTTGACTTCGTTGCCTGTTGTTTTCGGCGACCAGTTGGCGTAAAACTCTCTTGTCAAATCAAGATTACATTCTCCCATATCGCGGAAGATGAAATCCAGCTTCAATGCCATGATTTTTGCCAACATACGCGGCTCCTTCTTTGCTAAGGTGTCCTTGTTGATCAGGTCGACATGAACATATCTTCTTTCTTTGTTGTTCCTGTACCATTCTTTGGCTTCCTCCTCAAGAACCCATTTTATTCCAAGCATTCTGCGGGGTAGTTGTGTTGAGGATGATTCTCCTTGGTCCTTTCTACCTCTCTTCTTTCCCTTTTGGGAAGTGGTAGCCTTCTCCTTGCCTTGCCTCGCTTTAGGTGCCATTGTACCTGAGACTAGAAATAGTGTTAATGGCAGCACAATCTCAGTTGATACAATCTATAAACAAGCAGTAGGGGTACCACCCCACACTTAGTTTTGTTGACACAAATCAGTGAAGTGAAAGTGGTTGATTACTCAGATTTCGTCGACATACGTTTTAAGGATTATATTTCGATAAGAAAATCAGTAATGTATTACTACTTGCAGCCATTGCACTACTTTCATGTTAGATATAACAACACTACTACATAGGGGTTGTAACATGGTATGGATGTTTTCAACAATCGCAACCTCCTAAGTCGGTAGGCAACTATAAGGCTTATCCCGATGAACGGGATAGTCTAGCATGTAAGTATCCAAGTAACAAGATCATAACATGATATTCAATGTTCATCACCATAGCAATTCCGCAAATCGTATAACAATGCTATTAAAACCAAATTCAAGTCGGAAACAAGTCAAGATTTTCCTACGTATATGTTTACTCACATGATTTTGTATCAACGATCAAAACACATGAACATCACCAATCAATCTTATACGATGTAGCAATTTATAATAGACATAGCAACGTAGTACTTAAGAGAAATAAATGAAGAATAAGAGAGTACTTACTTGCTTGAAGCTTTTGGAGATGGTTTTGTGAATTGGAAGAGCAAAAAGAAAAATTTTGGGATGGTTTGGAGAGGGAATGCGGCGCCTTTAGGTTAATTTCTAGTGTGGTTATGTTTCAAGACTAAGTCCCCTTTATATAGGAAGAGAATGGGTCGGGTTTTGACCCATTTACAATCGGTTTTGGAGACAAAAATGCTACATATGCGGCGCATAATGCTTGGCATAGTCATGGTATATGCGGCGCATAGTCTATGGCATTTAGGGACATATGCGTCGCATAGTCTAAGGAATTTAGGTACATATGCACCGCATAGTCTATGGCATATGAGATCCTGAGACCTAAAGCTATAGCATAGGCGGCGCATAGTCAAAAGCACACTTAGGACTGGGCGGCGCATAGTGTATAGCACACTAGATTCCGAGACCTTAGGCTATAGGATAGGTTGTGCATCGTTCGTGGCCTAGTTTTACCTAGGCCTAGACTTCCTCGATTCCTAGTTTGGCATGAGCAATTCTCAATCCATAGCCTTATGCATCACTATTCCTAACTTACAAACTTTACCATACAATGCGTCCAAATCGTCAATTGAAATCAATCTCCTCGTTGAATACCTCTTGCACCTATTTTTGCTTAAAACCAAATGAAAACGATTAGTACGATGGGTTGCCTCCCACCAAGCGCCTTAGTTTTGGTCGTGGAACGACTCTTATTTTTGGATTTTCATTATCAAAATCAAAACAAGTAAAAAAAAAAGAACGATAAAACGATAAAACAATGGGTTGTCTCCCATCTAGCGCCTTTTTTATTGTCGTGGCTCGACATAGTTACCTCGAGTACTTAGACTTCGTCGAGATAGATGATTGCCATAGAATTCATCGAGTCAAGAAGACCGATATAAGGCTTAACACGTTGGCCATTCACCTTGAAGACAACACCATTATTATCTTCCAATTCAACTACTCCAGACGAGTAGACTTGGATAACTTTGTATGGACCACACCACTTGGATTTTAACTTACCTGGGAAGAGCTTCAATCTGGAGTTGAAGAGAAGTACCATTCACCCCTTTGGAAGTTTCGTCGAACAATCCGCTGATCATGATACTTTTTCATCCGCTCCTTGTATAGGTCTGACCTTTCATATGCATAGAGACGGAATTCATCTAGTTCGTTCAGCTGCTCCAACCTCAGATTCTTCACATCATCCCAATTCAAATTTAATTGCTTCAATGCCCACAATGCCTTGTGTTCGAGCTCAATGGGTAAGTGACAAGCCTTCCCATAAACTAGTTGATAAGGGGACATGCCAATTGGCATTTTGAATGCAGTCCTGTACGCCCATAGTGCATCGTCCAGCTTCCGAGACCAATCCTTCCTATTAGCATTTACCGTCTTCGCAAGGATTTGCTTGATCTCTCGATTGGAAACCTCTACCTGTCCGCTAGTTTGTGGGTGATAAGGTGTGGCTACCTTATGTTGCTTGACACCATATTTTGCCAACACGGACTTGAATAGCTTGTTGCAAAAGTGAGATCCTCCATCGCTTATGATAGTACGTGGTACTCCAAAGCGAGAGAAGATATTCTTCTTCAAGAACGCTACAACACGCTTTCCCTCATTGTCGGCCAATGCTACAGCTTCAACCCATTTCGAAACATAATCCACAGCAACCAAGATGTACTTCATTCCAAACGAATTCACGAATGGACCCATGAAATCAATACCCCACACATCAAAGAGTTCTACCTCAAGAATTTTGGTCATGGGCATTTCATGGTGTTTTGAAATCGCACCTTGACGCTGGCATTGGTCACACCTTCTAACATAATCGTAGGCATCTCTGAATATCGAAGGCCAATAATAACCACTTTGCAATACTTTTTTGGCCGTCTGATTGCCTGCGTGATGTCCTCCAACTTGCGAAGTGTGGCATGCTTCCAAGATATTAGGCACCTCTTCATGGGATATACATCGTCGAATGATACCATCCGCACATCGTCAAAATAAATAAGGCTCATCCCAATAGTAGTGTTGTACGTCATGCATAAACTTTCTCCTTTGGTGGTAAGATAAATTGGCAGGTATCACATTACTCACCACGAAATTTGCAAAGTCGGCATACCATGGTAATTTCTCCATTATTGTCGCTAATATCTCTTCGTCCGGGAATGCATCATCAATCTGAATTTCAGGTTGCGCCACATCCTCATTCTCAAGTCGAGATAGGTGATCAGCCACTTGGTTCTCGCAACCTCGTCTATCTTTGACTTCGAAATCAAACTCTTGCAGCAGCAATACCCATCTAATCAACCTTGGTTTTGCATCCTTCTTTGTCATTAGATACCTAAGAGCTGTATGGTCTGTATGAACGATCACCTTAGTACCCAATAGATAGGCACGAAACTTCTCAAATGCATACACAACCGCTAGGAGCTCTTGTTCAATAATAGTGTAGTTCCTTTGGGCTTCATTTAGGACCTTACTCGCATAGTAGATAGGAAGAAATAGCTTCTCCTTTCTCTGACCAAGTACAGCACCAACGGCTACACCACTAGCATCACACATGACCTCGAACGGGAGAGTCCAATCTGGTGCTACCATAATAGGGGCTTCAATGAGTTTTCCTTTAAGGCATTCGAATGCCTTTAAGCAATCGTCATTGAAGTCAAACTTTGCATCTTTCTCCAATAGTTTGCACAATGGACTCGCAATTTTGGAGAAGTCTTTGATGAACCGACGATAGAAACCAGCATGGCCAAGAAAACTACGAACTCCTTTCACCGAAATTGGAGGTGGTAGCTTCTCAATAACCTCAATTTTTGCTCGGTCAACCTCTATTCCTCTTTCAGAGATCTTGTGCCCAAGAACGATTCCTTCTTTTACCATGAAGTGGCACTTCTCCCAATTCAGTACAAGGTTAAACTCTACACATCTTTGTAATGCCATGCTCAAGTTTGCCAGGCATGCTTCAAAAGACTCACCAACAACTGAAAAGTCATCCATAAATACCTCCAAAGTGTCTTCAACCATATCAGAGAAAATAGACATCATACAACGTTGAAAGGTGGCTGGTGCGTTACATAACCCGAATGGCATATGTTTGAAGGCAAACATACCATATGGGCATGTAAACGTTGTCTTATCTTGGTCTTCGGGTGCAATACAAATCTGATTATAGCCTGAATAACCATCCAAGAAGCAAAACCATCCTTTTCCCGCTAATCGATCTAGCATTTGGTCCATAAATGGCATTGGGAAGTGATCCTTGAGTGTCCAAGAATTCAGCTTGCGGTAGTCCATGCATACTCTCCATCCAGTGACGGGACTGAGTGGAATAAGTTCATTCTTTGCATTCGCAACCACCGTCATACCTCCTTTCTTGGGAACACATTGTACAGGGCTTACCCATGTACTATCAGAAATAGGATACACAACTCCTGCGTCTAACCACTTGATGATCTCTTTCTTCACCACTTTTTGCATAGGTGGGTTTAGACGCCTTTGATGCTCAATGGTGGGTGTGCAATTTTCTTGAAGCTGAATTTTATGTGTACAAATCCCAGGTGGAATACCAATAATATCCGCAATGGTCCATCCAATAGCTCTAATATACTTGCGTAGAATAGCAATAAGAGCTGCAACTTTTCGCTCACCCAAATCGGCTGCCACAATGACTGGAAGAGTGTTTCCGCTTCCTAAGAATGCGTACTTCAAATGACTTGGCAGCTCCTTCAATTCTAACGTGGGTGGCTCTTCAATAGATGGCTTAGCTGGTGGTGTAGGCCGATTCTTGAGATCAAGATCCAGCTTCTTGGGAGTATAGCGATATGTTCCTAATCCCAATAGAGCACAAATGGCTTCTTCAGAATTTTCAGCATCTTCACTCTCTCCATTCATGAGCACAACCACCAAGGGATCATCAATAATTTGCTCTTCTTCAGGTAGTTCTTTCTCATCATCAAAGAAAACATCAGCCACAAAAAATACACTAAGATATTTGGGTTGCTTCATTGTTTTGCAAACATCAAAACGAACCACTTCGTCATTTATTCGGAATGAAAGTTCATTAGCTCTCAAATCAATGAGCACACTTCCTGTAGCAAGGAAAGGGCGCCCCAAGATTATGGGAACCTCAGAATCTGCTTCACAATCCAAGATGACAAAGTCTGCTGGAAAGATAAATGAAGAAACTTTTACCAAGACATCGCATAGAATACCAACAGGTCGTTTTACCGACCTATCTTCCATGACGAGCCTCATATTGGTTGGAGTAGGATCTCCTAACCCCAACTTCTTGTAGATCGATACTGGCATCAAATTGATGCTGGCTCCTAAGTCACATAATGCTTTGGCAAAGTTCAAAGATCCGACGGTGCAAGGAATAGTGAAAGCTCCGGGGTCGGCCTTCTTCTGAACTATCGATCGGGTGGCAATTGCACTACAATGATGCACATCGTCTTTCAGCTCATAACTTGTTTCCCTCTTCTTTGTCAAAAGATCCTTCATAAACTTCGCATACCCAGGCATTTGTTCAAGTGCCTCCACCAATGGAACATTAATGGTCAGCTGCTTTAACATAGTCATTAATTTGCTGAACTTAGTGTCATCCGCCACCTTCTTCAGTCTTTGGGGAAAAGGTGGTGGTGGGTATGTAAGTGTTCTCTCCACGGTTTTCTTCTCCTCTTGCTTCCATTTTTCCATTTTTTCAGGCTGCACGTCACTGGGCGTGACGTCCTTGACGTCGGGACTGGTTGTTGCGGCATCTTCTCCTTTTGCGTTATCATCCATATCCGCAACTTCGTCAGCGACTTGCTTTCCTTTTTCTGAAGGTTCCAGCACCTTACCACTTCTGGTAGTGATGGCCATGCATGACCCATCATTCCTTGGGTTTTGCACAGTATCGCTAGGTAAAGTGCCAGCCTTTCTTTGATTGAGTGCTGCTGAAAGTTGGCTCAATTGCTGCTCTATTTGCTTGATTGGAGTGGAATGAGAATCAACTAGTTGTTTCATGGAGGACAAATCATTAATTACCTCAGTAACTCCCGCGCTCGTTGCTTCCACTCCTTTCAATAATTTAGCCATCATGTCTTCCATACTTCCAGAATTAGATGTAGTGGTATCACGTCTACCAGGGGGAACATACAAACCACTCTTTTCATTGTTTTTCTTCCAACTACCTTGGTCTTTGCTTCCAGATTTATCATAATAGTTCCGACCTTGGTTTCCTTGGGTATTCCCACGGAAACCCCCCTGATTATTCAAGTAGTTGGCCTCCTCTTCCGAATCAGATTCGTCTCTTCCTTTTAGCGCCACAGCTTTCACTTTTTCGGTCTTCCCTGATAATAAATGCTTTGTCAGAAGATCCACTTGTGTTTTCATGTGCGCTAAATCTTGATCACGTTCTTCTTGTCTTCTTCTTTGGTCTGTAGTCATGCCTATAGATAAAGTGGGGCTTTCTACCTCGGAATCCCTGGTATGCCAAGCTCTACTTTGTTTCGTCATGCGATCTAGCATATTGCTTGCTTGACCAAAGGTGAGATCCATAAAGGATCCTCCAGCTGCGTTATCCACCACTGGCTTAGTTATTGAATTCAAGGCTCTATACAATATCTCCATGAGGTGAACATTAGTCATGTGATGGTTTGGGCATCTCGATAGCTTTGTCTTGAACCTCTCCCATGTTTCATGAAGAGCTTCAGTGGGAAGCTGACGAAAGTTGCTGATTTCATCTCTCAATTGTGCCCTTTTGGAAGGCGGAAAGAATCTTTCTAGGAAAGCGTCTCTCAATTGCCTCCAATTTGTAATTGAATCAGGAGTCAGCCCATTCAACCATAGTGTTGCCTCCCCAGACAGAGACAATGGAAATAGACGTAATCGAATTGCATTCTGACCAACACCAGGATTGTCAAAAGACTTGCATGTAGAAATAAAGTTGATGAGATGCATATTCGGATCATCGCCTGCTAGTCCACCAAACAATCCCTTGAGTTGCAATAACTAAATCATGGTGCTTGTGATGTTGAACTTGGCTCCGGGCGCTAATGGTGGGGGAATAATAGCTCCTGTGGCTCCGGCTCCATCAAGATCATCATCATCATCGTCGAAAGCTGGTTGCATGGGTTGGCGATCATACCTAAACCGAGCTTGTCGACCTCTTCTGTTGGCAGGTGTTGTGATTTCAGCATCATGCCTTGGGTTTAGTAATTCGTCATCACCTAAATCCTCATCGTCAGGATTTGTTGCTCGTGCAGGGTTATCAATGTTCTGTTGTTGAACCTGGGCTGCGGCAAGGGCAGCCAATCTTGCTTGTTCCTGTTGAGCAGCCATCCTTGCGATTTCAGCTTGTGCTTCCATTCCACCAATGCGTTGTGGTTCAGGATTGATTGGTAATAACGGTTGACCAGAACTTCGAGTATGGGGCATGCACTAAAATAAAAACCTGCAGTAGACAAAAACAAAAACTAAACGTAAAAGTTGAGAATCTTTGACCAAAGGGTCTAGTAATTATCACGAACTTGATTGTCACTTGTATTCCCCGGCAGCGGCGCCAATTTTTGATAACGCTCAATCTACAGCTCTCGTAGGAGTGTAAAGCGGTCCTTAGCAAATATAGAACCCAACCTGGGTTGGGTGTCGATCCCACAGGGAATAGCTTGTCCAACAAGTAAGCAAGATTACTAAACTTTTGGTGCAAGTCTCGTAAAAAGGGGGGATTGTAATGTGTCACCAAAACAATTAAATAAAAGCTGAAAATAGAAAAGTAAAAGAGAAAGATTATTACGTAAGTTGTAAACAATGAGAATTGAGGCGTTGGGGTTATGTCCACCTTCTGAGGTATACGTCTCTATTGGCTATGAGTGTGTAGAATTCTGACATGCAACTGCTTATAGAGAATTGTATTCGATGGTAAATCCAGGCGTCTTTCGACCTATTCGAGGATTATTTCACTTTAACTCTTTCGAGCTTAAAGCGTGTCTAACGGTACAAATTCTCCAAGAGGTTAGTCCAGTTACGGCACTAGCTTTTTAGTAGGGAATTTTAGGGGGTGACCCTACTACCTTGACATTATCTCTTTTCCAGACAAATAACCTTTCTTTCGAACAAGTTAAATGTTATACTGGCGTATTCTTGTGTTTGCAACCACAAAGAATGTAGACTAAGATGAAGAGAATAATGATATAAGCAGTATACGTGTCGCGAACTCACAAACTCACTGCAATAGATAGTATCTCATACGGCTTCCATAACCTCAACAGAGAAGTTTAGTTACCCATGAATGCGAAGGAGATCACGATTGACATTGTTGTTATACCACAAGATTGAGTAATTTCGTGTAACTTAGGTGGTAGGCGTGAGGCGTGAATTCCTAGGCAAAGTAACGACTCTCTTGTTGTGGAATTTAAGAATAGAAGAGTAGAAGAAGAAAAATAGAATTAATGGAAGAATTAGAAGATGCAAGAAGATGATGTTAAAAGTAGAATGAGAGTTGTAATTCGAAGTTGTAAAATCTCTAGCAAAATAGGGTATTTATAATACCCATATCCTAATCCTATTAGATAAATAAAATATCTAACCAAATCCTACTAGGCTAATGTAATACTTAACCCAATTGTACTAGGTTAATGTAACATTATCATAATCCAAATAAACTAATGAAATACATAACCCAATTGTACTAGGTTAATGTATCATTGTCCAAATCCAACTAAATTACTGCAAATCCCCAAAGTCTTCAGAAATGCTGTTTTAGCCCGGGACAGATTTTCCATGCAGCAGTTTTGGTCCTTAGGCGTGTAAACTCCCTTCCCTTCCTTCGTGAGCTTTATTTTGCGTCAAGTAAGCCATAAAATGCTGAATTCAGCATTATTAATACCTGAAACTTTACTAATCATGTTCGTTAGCTCATTTACAGGAAAAAGGACTAAAAGTGCATGAAATATATACTTTGTTCTCAAAACTAGGCTAAAATATGGGCAAACTATATTGATATAGGCGTGTAAATTCGCCTATCATCACCCTGTAAAATATACTTCATTAATCTTAAGCTTCTATTCTTATCACCACATTCTACATCTAGAATCCAATCCTATAGTCTAGCATCAATCATCTACCACTAATAAAGCAAAGCATGCAACATAATGTACCAGTCCATCAAATTGGGAAAATAACTCCAAATACTCATTTCATTTAACTACTACCTACAATCACAATCCCCTCCATGACATCACTATTATAGCTCAAAATCCACTCCATACCTTCTCACATGAAGTACTAGTTTACAACCACTAAAGGAAAGAAGGTCAAGAGGTAAAGTCATTTAATAGACATGGTCAACCTTAATGTTATATAATAACCCACCTTACATACAATTCTCACTTGGAAGTTATAGAATAAGACATGAAGAAACACTAGCCCACCAGAATCTCATAACAGCAATAATCGGCCATAATCATATGTCATATCTTATTTACAATCCATTAACGCATCCTCCTTCTACACATCATTAGTATTTACCTATCTATACACTTAAACTTCTTTCATAGCTCTATAAGTTTCAACTAAACTCCCTTTTGCAACCTCAGGGAACCCTAAATTAATAACACTCATCCACTAAGTACTTTCACTAATAACCTATACTTTTCTAGCACAACAAACACCATCAACGACTCTTTTCATACTTCAAGCAAACAACAATTTACCTTAACCAATAACTCATTCTCCACCTTCTACTAACCTAACACATAAGGATATATCACTTCATTACTGACTCCATCATATGCGGAAAAAAAAAGATTCGGCTACATATATTCAATAAATCGCCCTTACCACTTTTCTTTTCACTACACCTCTAAACCCCCAGTTCCAACCAAGACAAGAACACCAAAATAAACAACAAGTTGCTAGTGAATCAAAATAGGCCTCACACGGCTTCACTAGACTTGATTTTTGTGTTTTGAACCAGAAAATGAAATGAATAACAAAGAAACTATGCTAGTGAATCGAAGGATCCCCACACGGCTTCACTAGACTTTTAGTTTTAACAACACAATGATAACAAGATCACAAGATATGGAAATTTGACACACAATATTCAATGACCTAAGAATACACATCTTATTATTGTCTTAACTGAACGCCTCATAAGAACGAGGACACAACTTTAAACTTGAGGGACTTACGACACACTAGAGAGATCTTCTCAAGCCCTTTGTGTGACTTCTAAAATTTTTGCTAGTAAATCTGAGAGCATTATCTAGGAACACCAGAGTAAGGAAAGAATTAGGATAACTTTTCTTTCATATAGGCGACACCATAGAACGAATTAAAGAATGAAAGAGGGACACTCTAACTCTATAGCACGAACTAGAACATGAAGAAAGAGAGACATTCCTAAATGCCTTGTAGCCTCCTGCTTATAAGTGTGCGCGCTACACATCCATAAACAAGACTCTACCCGGCGTAATTTTGCAAATACCCTGGGACCATGAACCGTGCTCTGATACCAAGTTTGTCATGACCCAAACTAAGGCCCTGGCCATGACGAGCAATCCAAACCATGAAGGCCCAGACGCCCTCCTAACTTGTAATCACATACACCATTCATATACAGAAAAGAAATGTGGAATATAACTGAGTATGGGATCATTGTCATGCTCTGAAATGAACAAAATGTTAAAGACTGCAATTCAACAACATCTAAAATAATATCTAACTCCGTCTGCAAAACCTCTACTACATATAAAACAAAGATGTCTGAAAACTAGGACAAGGCCCCCAGTAGACCAAAACCATAAATAAATGTCTGAAATTTAAATAGGTCTTCTGAAACATAGAAGTCTCACCAACTAAACTTTGCACTTCTATCTGGAAAGATCTACTGCTTAGCCAGACTGCTAGTTTGAGCCTCAGACCTTATGAGGTAGGGGGTCAATACAGTTGTACTGGTACGTAGAGCAAACCCAAAATAATATTTAATATTCAACATATATGAGAGAAATTTAGAAATGGTTCATAAATATGTCACATAGTAAGAGTCACATGGGTGTGGTTAAAAGACTCTATAAAACCATCTGAACTCTGTGACATACTCTTTGTTTTACTTCTGCGCTAGGTGGTATACCCTACAATTCTGTAATTCCATTGGCTATATGGAATCTGCCCTTAACTCGGTAGCCAAGCCCCCAACCCAAGTTTTTTCGCAAGGGTCGAAGTCTCTGAATCTCTACTACACCACAGGGACGTCGCCAGCGTAAAAAAGTAACATACCCATATCGGCAAAAAATAATTTTAGGCTATGAGTCGATTAACTCGTGCTCTATTCGGGTAACCACCTAACCCTCTTTAAGCCCATTTTTAATTCTTTACAATATGCAATCTTTGAAAATCAAACTCTAAAGACTCTAGTTCTGTTATGGCATATATTTACGTGGTATCGTCATACCATTGACTTGCAAGTCACATTCTCTGATCCATTTATAGCAAATTATGTCTCTATTCTCAAATCATGGAATTTTGGACCACCATATCAACAATTCTTTTCAAGAAACTCATTCTTTAAAATTCATGTGAAACATGCAAGCAATTCTCTTTATCAACGATTCAATAAACAAAGGTGGTCATGTCAAAATTCTTAATTTCATGCAAATTCTTTCTCTTTAACACAAAACATAGATATCTCAAGAAACACCCTCTTATCATCTCTAAATCATGTTCGAATACTATGACACTGAGAAAACTACTTTCACATCGTAAAACATGCATTTCAACTCTTTTCTGATAAAACCATAAATTTTAATTCAATACACGAGAGGGAATTCATAATTTGTGCTCTCAAACAATCTCAAATCTCAATTTTCATACATATACATATACATGTAAATCAATTTAGGGGAAAAGACCACAAGGCCAAAGTAATAGTAACATTGAAATATTTGGAATACATAATTTAAATATAGATTCCAAAACCCCTTTAAAATTCATGCTTAATAATCTTTAAATCATACTCTAATGTTTACAAGCCCATGTAGTTTTTAGGATAAATCCCACGTAACTTAGACTATAAGAGTCGAAAGATGGAACCTAGATCTTGATAGATGGAACCTGGATCTTGACCCTTTCCTTGGAGTCTTGAAGTTAAGATCTTGATTCTTGACCTTGAGGGAAAGGATTTAGGGTTTTAATTTGACAGAAAAAATTGAATTAGGGAGTGTATTCTGCTTTTGGGGCATGAATCTTATGTTATGGACAGACTTGGGTTAGGTGAAGGTACGAATTCCCTTTAAAATGCGATAAAAGAACCTGAAAATTAGGTGCGCCGTACGCTAATTGCGCGGAGCTACTGCCTCTCTCACGAAAATGGTTGTAACTTTTAGCTCAGGTATCGGATTTTAGTGAAATTGGTATCGTTGGAAATATACTTTGAAGACCTTTCATTTGATTTATAGTAGGCCCTCTAATTCGATATATACAATAAGTTATGGTCAATGGAAGTTGACCCAAGTTTAAACAAAACTTAACCGCTAGAAATGTTTTCAACTCGTCTTAGCGTTAGGGGATTTTTGTGACCTCAATTCATATTCAAAGGTATTCTCATACTATAGGATTGGTAACCACACATATATTAACAAGGAATTATCTAGTTCGGGTCTATACACGTAGGAACGACGGTCTAGATTCTAGCCCGAAAGGACGGGGTGTTACATTATCGTAGCCTACCTTTCATGACTTCTTATTATTATAAGTATGTGATGGTTGGGGACTACTTAAAAAATTACGTAGATAATTGATAAATCATGAATCATATGCATTTTTTGGTATAATTTTTTATTGCAAATTCATTGGAGTTAATAATTTTCCCACAGGTACGGTTATTACTCAATATATGGATATTATGCTTTGTATTGATTAAACAGCAATGCTGAATTTTTGAATTATTCAGTTATTCCTATCTTTCTTTGTTAACTATCAAAGTGAAATGTGTGTGAAGCAGAAAAGGTAAAAGAATTTCAATCAAATACTATTAGAAAGGAGTATGTGTGTCAATTTATTATCTTCTCTAATGATGTTTCGTTTTACTTTTTTTTTTTTTGAAAAATTGGGAGAAAAAACTAAAAATATTTGCTTAGAGATCCTTTATTTTAGTAGAATAAAATGTTTCTGTAGGATAATGAAGCTTCAATGGTATGACTCTTGTTATATCTTATATAAATATAGTGACTTTCTCCTTCTACAATAAATTATTTACTTTTAGGAAAAATCTGTAAGATAAAACTGGTCAAAATCTCATTATTTCTAGTCAAATATATTTTGCCTTAAAGTGAAGCTCTTGTATTTAAAAATAAGTAATAAAAAAATCATGCGAGCAAAGAATATAATCTTCTCACTCTATTAACATGAGTTCATACTGGAGTAAAGACTATCAAATAAACAAATTCATTGAGGTAATTAATATTACTAAATAATTATGGGGGTTTTAAATAAAATACGTTAAGTTTCAGGGCATTCTGTCAAACAAAATATGTCTTGATGATGATTATTACTTACTCAATTTGAATTTATGGTTTACCAATCAAATTTCTTCTTATCAGGATAATAAATACAGATATGCTAAATAAAGAAATGAAATAAAATGGTAAAGATATTGTCTAATACATCCAAAATTTAAATAAAACTTGAGTTGTCTTTGAACCCAACCCTCATCCAACACACCCGACCTCTTCTAATTTTTCCTTGTAAGTATATTTTTCCTTCCCTTCCCAAAATGATAAACTTGAAAGTCACAAAAATGAAAAAAAAATTGACAACAATGCGTGTTCAAGTATTAATGCAGATGTTGTGGACATTTTTTTTCATTTAGTCAAGCCCTAGTAGGTCATACAAAGGGCCACTTAAAAAATGGTTGGAACAAAGGAACCTGCTATCGAAAGGTGAATACCCAACCTAGGAGGCTTATGATATGAAAACTCTAGCTATATTTAGGGTTGTTCTTACGAAAGAGGAAGAAGTAGTCGGTTCGAGTCTTCTTGATCTTGCTAAAGGAATTTTTCAATGTTATTAATTTAAATATACATGCATTTACTTCATCTTTTTAATACCTTTGGCACTTAACTCTTCCCATTCTTTGTACCACTGGTTGGCGATATCCTTCAGTTAATAGGCCGCCAAATTACCCCCTCAGTGACACTTCATGCATGACTTTGAATATTTTCTCCATTTCATATATAAACCCTTGGGGTCTTCCTCAACCTTGGTTCCCATAAATATGGGTGGGTTCAACCTCATTAACTGGCCAACCCGAGTAATTTAAGATGAACCGGGCACAAAACTTACATCTCTAAAACAACGAGACTGAGAAGCCACAAGCTGAGCAATCATATGGATAGACTGATGGAACTCAACATTCTAGACTTCTCTCTGAGGAGACTGGGTTTGGTTAACACCAGAACGAGTACCCGTGGTGGACTAGTTTAGACCGAAGGAACTCCAGGACTGGCCGCGAATTCTGGGTTACGGTCTTTGTAATGGGTCCAACTTCCATGAGTAGAGTGGATATCATTAGCATGGGTGTCCTGCTCATTGGATCTACGAAGAGTCATGATCTAAAATGTAGAAATCATGAGTTAGGAAACATTCAGAATCTATAGAACTAACTAAAATATGAAGAAAAAATAGAATCATTCCTAAATGTCTCGTAGCTTCCTCCTTATAAGTGTGGTGCGCTATAGACCCATAAAAAGTACTCTACTCGACACGACTTCGTGGAAACCCTATGATCCTAAACTGTGCTGTGGTACAAAGCTTGTTATGACCCGAATCAAGGCCCTAGCCGCGATGGGCATCCCAAACCAAGAAGGTCTAAGATACTTCCTAGCATGTAATCATAAGCATAACTCATATGGTATAACCGTGCAGAAGATAAACAGGAAAACATGGTAGTGCCGTAAACAAACATAAAACTTCATAACATCATATCAAAGGGAAACCCAAATCCAATCTAAAAAGCCTACAAAGCCTCTAATGAACTAATTACAATAGTCTGTCTAAACCGGGACAAGGCCCCTGACCAAACCCTAAAACAACTGAAAAATAACACAATGCATAGGACTCCTTCAGAGTTATGGGAGACTCACCAACTCTGAACTCTTGGAAAAAACTATTGGTGCTGAACTGAACCGCAGGATTGAATCTCATATCCTACATTATGAGACAATGTATCCTCCACGGAGGACGGTCAATAATTAGAATGTATTGGTGTGCAAAATAATTCAAAAGCAGTGTAATTCATATAACATGATCAAAAGCATTATGAAAACTGTTTAACATAATATAAATCAAACACAGGGTCATACTTAAAAGAAACCCCAAAGCATTCAAGTAAATACATGAACTCAACTCTTGAATTTAGTTTTGAGCTAGATGGTACACCCTACATACATTTAATAACACGGGTCATATGGAATTTGCCCTTAACTCCGCGGCCAAGCCCCCAATCTAAGTTTACCGCAAGGATTGAAGTACGTGAATTGACATACCCCCATGTAAGTAAACCATAGGAATCCCCCATTTTAGATGTCCCAATTATCCTCCAATATCGGATAACATATCTTAAATCACGCATCTGCAAAACACGGGTTTTGGTAATGAGCTCTTCCACTCAGCTTCCTTCTTCGGATAATCGTCTAACTCTTTTTAAGCATAATTTTAGTCCTTTAGAAATATACTTCATACTCAAGATATTTATTTTTCTTTCATGTTAAGGGCATTTTTCGATAGGTATCGTCATACCTAGACTTGTAATCCATATTATTTTATATCGCATCCATAGCACTTTCCATTCAAAACATATTAACAGTCACCAAAAGATTTATCATATTACAAGAGAGTTCTTATTTAAAAAGCATGTGCAACTTATGCATAAACACTCTCCTTTTTTCAAGACATACACATATGGAGGCCAATGTTTTTATTTATCACAAGCAATTCCTTCATTTGGGCACAAGTGTCTTTTTATCGCGGGAAACACCTTTATGAATATGTGCATAACAACAATCCAAAATAGTTAAAGAGGCATTCAAACTTAAGGATTATCATCATTCATAATACAACCCCAAAACTTTTCACACATAAATCCATTAATAGAAAGAGGGGTTTATAATCATGTTCCCAAATCCAACTCACAATTCATAATGTATTAAGACCATAATTTTGTCATGGAAAAAGGAAATTTCACAACTCATGCTCAAAATCACCTTTTGGAACTCATCTCATATATGTAAAAGATTTCAATTCCTGATCTTAAGTTGTTTCTCAAAAATGTACATATGCATAAACATAATTATAATTCGAAATCTACAAAAAAAAAATATAATTTAGCCCATGATATTTAGATTAGTTCTAAACACCTTGAATTTGAGAAAACGTAGCGTAAAAATACTATGTTGAAGTTAAAGATACTCAAACCCTAGGTTGTTTTCTCTTCTTGTGCTTAAGGAAAGATAACTTGGGGATTTTTTAAGTGTTAAGACGCAATTAAGGACCCTAAATTCATCCATATAGGATTAGAAACATTTTTGGAAGGTGAAAAGACCTCAATGCCCTTAAATTTAAGTTAAAATGGATCAATTTTAGCACTATGCTTTTGCTAGGCGGCACACAGCCAATGGACACATGAGGGTGGTGGAGCATGCCAAAAGCACACCTGAGGGTGGCCAACACATGCCAAAAGTACACATTAGGGTGTGCGGAGCACACCAAAAGTACACCCTATCTAGTGGCTATTGGCATTTGTCATGCAATGCATGTCCATAGTGGAGGATCTATTTGGCGACGCACACCTAATTTCAAGATCCAAAGACACCCCCAACACAACCCATAACATCTAAACATTAATTACCATCGAAATGAGGGTCTTAAATGTCAATTTGAATGTGTTACTCAAGCGTTAAAACACAGGGTCTTATATAATTTTACCTAATACATCAAATCCTATATTAGACATTTAGATTTTAACTCAATATTTATATGAGAAAATGATCTTTTAGGACCACTTAAAAATTGAATAGTAAAAAATAACTTTTTTAGATATTCTATGTGCAAAAATAAAAACCTCTTTTAAAAAAATATAAAGCTAATGAAAAGTTTGTAGAGAGCTACAATAGTAAAATCTCCTAATCAATTGTAACACCCTTGACTTTCGGGATAAAATTTGAACCATCTTTCTATGCGTATAGACTCGAAACCAATGATTCTTTGCTAATATATGTGTGATGATCAATCCTATAGTGTGTGAATACTTTTTAACTTGAATTGAGGGAACAAAAATCTCCTAGCTCAAAGATGAGTTGAAAACATTCCTATCACTTAAGTTTTAGTGAACGTCTAAATTTGGGTCAACTTTCATCGATCATAACTTCTTCTATATTATGATTTAGAGGGCCTACTATATATCAAATGGAAGGTCTTTGATTATTATTTCCATCATCTCTGTTTTTACCTTTATTCGATATTGGAGTAAAAAGTTTTATCCATTTTACAGAAAGATGCCAGTCTGCCAAATTGCGACGGCCAGACTGACGGACCGTTAAGCCAATGATGGCCCATCAAGTTAGGACGTCAACTTGAAACAGAAAGCTCAAAATCTATTTTTTTGTGACAGTTTGAGTGACAACCAGTCACAGGAGTGACGGTCCTTCACCTAGTCCATCGATAAGGGTCGAGCAACATTAAAGTGTCGTTTTAAAGTAATATTTTGGTACTTTCCCATTCCAAACTCCTTTCCCATGAATTTAAATCATACCCTAAGCATTATAATCCATCTTTTATCTGTTTTACAATATCTCAATCCTCTCTACTCTTAAGAACAAGGTAAATTATGGTTTCCTCCAAGAACAAGAAATCAAGAAGCTAATCCTTTCAATCCAAGACTCCCAAGAAATGAATCAAGATTTGGATTCCATACTTCAACCTAAGTAATCTAAGGTACTTGGGGTTTGCCTAAACTACATGGTCATGGTAAAAACATTTTTTTACAATGTTTGAATGTTGGGAAATCATGTATTTAGAAAAGGGTTTTGAATTTACATTGACAATTATGCATTGTGAACCCTATTGTTGATAATTTTTTGGTCTTGAGGCCTTCTCCTAAATTTTATTTTTGTTCATATATATGTAAGTATGCGTTTGAAGTTTGAAAGTGAATTAAGAGCATGAATATTTTCACCTTCTCTCGTGTTATGATACTTTTTGATATTCACATGTTGCAAATTGATAAAACTTCACATTTAAAAGCCTGTTATAAATGTTCTTGGCTATTGTTAAATGATTTGAGAATGGTTGTGACTTGAAGACACGGTGTTTTTACTTGTTGATAAATGTTAAAGTGGTTTACTGATAGAATTACATGATTTACTACAAAGTAAGTGACCACCCTATGTTTAAGGATTGAAAGAGAAAATCATTGATTAAGTTTTCATGTATGTTGAAATACGACCCTCTTACATTGTTTGAATGATTTGGTGGTTTAAACATTGTTTTTCTTGAAAAGAGTTGTAACTTGATAATGTATGGCTGAGAAGTATGACTTGCAAGTCTTGGTATGACGATACCAAACAGATGAATGCCATAGCAGATTCAGAACAGACTAAAATATAAATTTTACCCAAATTTTAAATTCAGAAAGATGCATGTTTAGAAAAGGTTTAAAATGGGCTTAAAAAGAGTTAGATGGTTACCCGAAGAAAATACGAGAAATCTTGATTTGCCGACATGAGATTGTGGTACCCTACTTTGTGATCGTGTGTACCTTGATTCATGTCGTCCCAAATGGGGATTATGGTTAGGAGCCCTACTTTGTGATCTTGTGCACTACCATGACATGTTGATTTGACTGGGGATTTTGGCACCCTGATGGGCGATCTTGCATGTCCCGCCTTACAGATACTCCAATCCTTGCAGCCAACTTGGATTGGGGGATTGGCCGCTGAGGCAAGGGCGGATTCCATATAGCCCGTGGAATTACAGATTGTAAGGTGTACCATCTAGCTCGGAAGTAAAATAAAGAGTGCATCATGGTTTCAAAGAAATGTTTTAAAATCTTTTAAGCTTGCCCATGTGTTTTCATATATCATATGTAAAATGTTTTATGAATTGCTCTCACTTATGTTATATATAAATACATTAATTTGAATTGCTCCAGTATATTTGTTTGACCCCCTATATTTCAGGATCTGAGGATCAGTCCCAGGGTCCCGCTAAGTTGTAGACCATTGTCAGACTATTGGAGTTGGTGAGCCTCCCTTATTTCGGAAAGTCTTAGATCATGATTTCATTATTTTTAGTTCATGGTCCGACCGAGGGTCTTGTCTCAATCTTCAAAGACATGTTGTTTTCTTTCAGTTAGCAGAGATTTTGCAGGCAGGTGTTAGATGAATTTGGGTCTTGTTGAAATTATAATCGTATGGTTTTGTTGAAATTAGATGACCATGATTCCATTTTGTTATTCCTCGTTTCCTTATAGTTTATGAATTGTGTATATGATTGCCAGTAAAGAAGGGCTCTCGGTCCTTCATGGTTCGGAATGCTCGGCATGGTATGGGCTTTGGTTAGGGTCGTGACATCAATACATATATAAACCAGTAATCCCTTGAAACATTAATCCACTGCTTAAAAGGAATTTCCTTTTTATACCTTACTCTAATGAATAACCGTCCTTTTTATAAAATTTGACTAATTTTTACCATGATTTATATTCATTATTGTGGCATTTCATTAAGTAATGTGTGATTAGCCTTTTAACGTTCTGTACCAACAATATGTTTGGGTTCATTTATGGGGTTATATCAATACGTTCTAAAAAGAAAGATTAAAACTCAATATATTGAGCTGACAAATCTGATGGAGGTAACAAATGATAAAATCTAGTTCTCCGAAAATAAAATCATTCTCAAATTTAGGGTTAACATGAATCTTAATTAATTGGTTTTGTTTCACTTAATCCCTCTTTTATGACCACATCTTTTTTCTTAAAGATTGGTGTCTAAAAATATTTTTCTACTACAACTAATTATTTGATGATTGATAAGAGTATTATTTTTTATAGGAAAAAAATGAAAGAAGACCACTAAGATTGAGATAATCTCAAACAATTCAGAAGTAGTTACCAATTAGAACCACCAACCACATATGATTATATGACTAAAACATATTATATAACTAGTTACTAGGTATGCGCATCGCCATGTAGCCCATATTAACTAATACAAAATTTAAGAAAAAAATACAAATACACCAAAATTTAAAGAAAGTGCAAATTTCTTATGTATAACCTGTTGAATATCTTAATATGTGAAAGAAGACAACCTTTTTTATACTGATACTACTGTTCCATTTCAAGCAGAATCATAATACTCATATACAAGACTAAGAAAAAATAAGACATCTAAGTTTGATAGCCTACACCCATTGGTTCTCTTATACTTTTCTTGATATTGCTCAGATTCTTTAAAAATGTTATTAAGGGGGTGTTGAATCCTTCAAAAATAGTAAATTTTTGAAGAATTCAAACAATCTCAAAATATCCACAATCAATATTTTAGACCAACCTTCCAAGCTTTTGTTCCTCCCCAAACCCCTCCCCTACACCCCACACTCCCACCCCACCCCACACCCTTCCCAAGGAAAAAAAAGACAATGGATACAACATTTTAAGGGACTGAATAAAACTTTCCAAAACATTATATTCCAAGGATGCAATTTACACAATCTATAATCACACTCCAAAAATCCCAACAGTCAGCCAAAGAAGAAGCCTCTTCACAAAAGAACATATTAATGGCATTGTTCTGTATGATGCCTAGTTGGCTTAGCAAGAGCTATTCCTTAAAGTTGTTGTCACAACCAACAAAGGTATTTACGATGTATTTTCAGAATTTTTAGTATTTTTTTTTGTAATTTAGGATATATATATATATATACACTACCCTAAAAGCATCAACTCAAAAAACCTAAAGTGAAATTACGTAAATACCCTTCTCTTAACTTTAAAATCTAATTGCCTTATTTATTAAAAACTAGAGGTGCATGGCCCGTGTTAGCACGGGCCCAACACTATAGACATTTTCAGCACCGAAATTCGATATTGATGAGATACAAACATAAATGTACATTGATTTAAAATGATAACTTTTTAAATAATAACTATTTGACGGTACTCGCTAAGGAGTGAAGTTTTATAAGATAGTTTTTTTCACATGATAAGAAAGTGTGATATGTCCTGTAGTCGGGCTATTTTAATTGTTTGATGATAAGATTGTGACTTGTTACAAAATATAAAAAAGATGTAGAACTAATATTCATAGGATTATTTCATACAAAAACTGGAACAAAAGATACTTCAATTAACAACAAAGTCTTGGATCATCTTCTCAAAGGCAAAACACTTATAAATACAGATATTGAAATGTTTTGAACTACTACTAAGTTAAGAAATTCTTATAGATGGGTGCACAATATTATCAGATCTAAGAAATTCTTATAGATGGGTGCACAATATTATCAGATCTAGATATCCAAATATAACAACAGTTGGAATTGAGGTGGCAATGCGAAAAACATTTTCAAGATTAACTATTGTGATTTATAATACTTTTTATGTAATTTTTAAATGATATATGTTATACCCCCTGTCTCAATTTATGTGGTATTGATACAATTTTTGAGAATTAACTAAATTTTTTACATATTTTTAAAATACTTTAAATTATTAATTATTGTGATTTGTAGTACTTTTTCTTCTATTCCAATTTACGTGACAGTAATAAAATTTAGAGAGTCAACCAAAATTTTTTTATGTCTTTTTAATTACTTTAAATTTTTAATTATTATGATTTATAATACTTTTACGTAATTCTCAAATATATAGTAGATTAAAATTGAAAGTAAAATAAACAAATATAAAAGAAATAATCTAAGTAGGCAACACAAACAAACACATCGATCTGCTACCTGCTTATCATTTTATGTCTATTTTATTTTTTTATTAAATATCATTAATTTTTTAATACTTAGATGATTAATTAAGAGAGGTATTTAGTAAAATTACAATTGAAGTAGCTGAAATAGACATGTCATAAATGTATATTTTTCTTTTTTTAATTAAATATTTTTTTAATACATAAATGACCTACGATAATTAATTAGGAGTGATACAGTAAAATCAAGGTTGAAGGATGACAACTTAATTTAAAACATCAAGAGTTAATTTCGCATTAATATACGTTACTTTTCTTGTCCAAATTTTTGTGGCATTGATAGTCAATTATATTTTAAAAATAATTTAAGTTTTTAATTATTATGATTTATAATACTTTTCTTCTATTCCGATTTCAGTGACACTAATATAATTTCAAGAGTCGACCAAATATTTTATATCTTTTAAATTTTTTAAGTTGTTAATTATTGTGATTTCTAGTCATTTTCATGTAATTTTTTTGAAATATATAACATATTAAATTATTTTTAGATATTTTAAGTTTTTAACTATTGTAATTTATAATACTTTTTATGTAATTTTTGAATAATATATGCTACTCTCTTTGTCCAGAGTTTTGTGTCGAAGATAGTTAATTATATTTTTTAAATAATTTAAATTTTTTATCATTGTGATTTATAATATTTTTTCTATTTCAACTTCTGTGGTACAATGCTTAAATGACCGTAATAATTAATTAGGGGTGATATAGTAAAATCACGACTGAAGCAGCGAAGCATAAATGTCTTCAATGACTTACAACAACTAATTAAAAGTGACATAGCGAAATTACTTTAAATAATACTTTTGAAAAATTTAAGTGGGTCTCATATAAGACGTCAAGTTAATTTAAAACATCAAGAGTTAATTTATCATTTTTATATCTATTTTATTATACTTAAATGACTTATAATAATTAATTAGGGGTGATATTTAGTAAAACTATGGTTGAAGCAGCTGAAGCAGAAATCAGTCAACTTTTTAAATTCTTTTTGTTAATTATTGTTATTTACGGTACTTTTTATTTCATTTTCAAATAATATTTGTTTCTTTATATCTTTTTCTGTCCCGTCCCAATTTATGTGGTAATAATATAACTTTGATAGTCAATCAAATATTTTATGTTGACATATCATTTTGTTATTCTTAATTTTCTAATACATAAATGACTTATAATAAGGGATGATGTAGTAAAATCATCGTTTGAAAGACGACAATTTAATTTAAAACATCAAGAGTTAATTTCGCATTTTATGTCTATTTTATTTTTTATTAAATATTATTTATTTTCTTAATACCTAGATGACTCATAATAATTAATTAAGTACGATTGATTATGTTATTACTATAAAAATTAATATAATTTAATCATATCCAATAGTAATCATCCATAACTCACTGGAGTAGTATATTAATTAAATACGTGATGCTATATTTTGCATATGCAAAATATGATATTATTAATCATTATTGGATAGTGCATTATGTTTATCTTTCACAATAATAAAATTTTACTATATATTTTTCTTTATTTCTTTTTAACTTGATACATATTGACCCAACATAAATTCTAAGAAAATATTCATTAGAAAATTATTTTATTAAATTAAATTTATTAATTTTGTACTTTAAAAATTTAAAGTTAAGTTTAAATATTAGTATTTTTATATAAGAAAAAAATAATTTTAAAATTTAAATTTACTAAAATAAATTTATTTTGTCATGATGATGTATGTTGCACCAATAAAATTTTGAGAGTTGAATAGAACTTTTATCTATTTTTTTAAAAAAAAGTAGTTTAACTTGTTAATTATTGTGATTTATAATAATTTTTACGTAATTATCGAATAATATATTTACTCCTTGTGTCCCAATTTATATGGCTTCGATACAATTTTGAGAGTCAACTAAAATCTTTATATATCTTTTAAATATTTTAAGTTGTTAATTATTATGATTTGCAGTACTTTTTCTTTTGTCTCAATTTATGTGGCATTGCTAAAATAATGAGAGCCAATATAATTTCTATGTCTTTTAAATATTTTAAGTTATTAATTATTGTGATTTGTGGTAACAAATTAGTTTTGAACATGATAGACAATTAAATAAATGAATTTTTTTTACTTTAAATACGTAGTAATAGTTAATTAATAGAATATATTAAATATGTAAACCATTATGATGAAATAATGGAATTATTATATATTGGGGCATGATATATAATTAAGTGAAAGTAGATGGATGCTTTGGTAATTAGATGAGGTGGTCGAAACCACCTCTTCTATATAATATATTTAAACCATTATGATGAAATAATGGAATTATTATATATTGGGGCATGATATATAATTAAGTGGAAGTAGATGGACGTTTTGGTTATTAGATGAGGTGGTCGAAAACCTCATATAAGACATCAAGTTAATTTAAAATATCAAGAGTTAAGTTATCATTTTTATATCTATTTTATTATACTTACAACAACCCAGTATATTCCCACACAGTGAGGTTTGGGGAGGGTGAAATATACGCAGTCCATACCACTACCTCCGAAGAAATAGAAAGGCTGTTTCCGATAGACCCCCGACTCAAGAGAGCGAATAGTATAGCAAGGTCGTAATGCAACTCAAAACAGGATGTATAACACAACAAAAATAAGCAATAAAATAATAATAGTAAATATCAAGGAAATACAAAATAAGTAAAGTACAAGCAATACGAAATGAGAAATAGGAAAACGGATACTCTCCTAGTAGTAAACAATACACTCACAGACCTAAGAGGACTACCACCCCCGCACTCTCCTAACACCTAGCCACAACCCACACACTCATACTAGCCTTCAACCCTAATCTGTGACCTCCACACCTTCCTGTCTAGGGTCATGTCCTCAGTAAGCTGCAGTTGCTCCATGTCATGCCTAATCACATCCCTCCAGTATTTCTTTGGACTACCTCCACCCCTTCTAAATCCATCCAAAGCTAGTCTCTCACACCTCCGAAAAGGGGCATCCGTTCTCCTCCTCATCACATGCCAAAACCATCTCAGCCTGCCTTCTCTCATCTTATCCTCCACCGAATCCACTCCCACCTTCTTTCGGATAATCTCATTCCTAACTTTATCCCCTATAGTGAGACCACACATCCAATGTAATATCCTCATTTCCGCCACCTTCAACCTTTGGATATGGGAGTTTTTGACTGGCCAACATTCAACTCCATACAGCATGGCCGGATGGACTGCCACTCTGTAGAATTTTCCTTTAAGATTAAGGGGTACCTTCCTATCATATAACACTCCCGAGGCGAGCCTCCACTTCATCCAACCTGCTCCAATATGCTTAGAGACATCCTCCTCAATCTCGCCATCCCCCTGAATCATAGACCCAAGATACTTAAAATCATCCTTCTTACAAATATCCTGAGAGTCCAACCTAACCACCACACCGTCCTCCTGACTCAAGTCACCGAACTTGCATTCTAAATACTCCGTCTTGGACTTACTCAACCTGAACCCCTTAGATTCCAGGGTTTGCCTCCAAACCTCCAATTTCTCATTCACCCTCCCCCCCCTCACGTCTCATCAATCAACACTACATCATCCACAAATAACATACATCACGGCACCTCACCTTGAATACTTCACATCAACACGTCCATCACCAACGCAAAAAGGAAAGGCCTGAGAGTCGATCCCTGGTGCAAACCTGTCTCTACCAAAAAATGCCCTGAGTCTCCTCCCGCCGTCCTTACCCAAGTCTTCCCTCCACCGTACATGTCCTTAATAGCTCTAATGTACGCCACCTGCACTTCTCTCTTCTCCAAGCATCTCCAAAGAACCTCCCTAGGGACTCTGTCATACGCCTTCTCCAAATCGATAAACACCATGTGCAAATCCCTCTTCATTTCCCTATAATGATCCACCAATCTTCTTACTAGGTGAATTGCCTCTATCGTCGAGCGACCAGGCATAAAACCAAATGATTCTCTGAAATGGACACGACCCTCCTCAATCTCTACTCAACCACCTTCTACCAAATCTTTATAGTGTGACTCAACAACTGACTTATCTAAGTATTTTATTATACTTAAATGACTTATAATAATTAATTAGGGGTGATATTTAGTAAAACTATGGTTGAAGCAGCTGAAGCAGATATGTCATAAACGTCTATTTTAACTTTTTTATTAAATATTATTAATTTTTAATATATAAATGAAATTAATAAGGAGGGATATAATAAAATCACGATTGAAGCAACTTAATCAGACATGTCATAAATGTTTATTTGATATTTTTTAATTAAATATTATTTATTTCTATTAAATAGAATTTTTAATACATAAATAACTTATAATAATTAATTATAAATGATATAGTAAAATCATGGATTCAATATTATTAATTTTTCAATAAATAAGTGACTTATAATAATTAATTACGGCTGATACATTAAAATCACGATTGAAGCAGCTGAAGCAAAAATCCGTCAACTTTTTAATTTTTTTTTGTTAATTATTGTTATTTACAGTACTTTTTATTTTATTTTCAAATAATATATGTTGCTTTATATCTTTTTTTTTTCCGTCCCAATTTATATGACACTAATATAATTTTGATAGTCAATCAAATATTTTATGTTGACATATCATTTTATTATTCTTAATTTTCTAATACATAAATGACTTATAATAAGAGGTGATATAGTAAAATCATCTTTTGAAAGATGACAATTTAATTTAAAACATCAAGAGTTAATTTTGCATTTTATGTCTATTTTATTTTTTAATTAACTATTATTTATTTTCTTAATACCTAGATGACTCATAATAATTAATTAAGAGCGATTGATTATGTTATTACTATAAAAATTAATATAATTTTATCATATCCAATAGTAATCATTGATAACTAACTGGAGTAGTATAAGATAATTTTTTATTTTGTCATGATTTATGCTGCACTGATAAAATTTTGAGAGTTGAATAGAACTTTTATCTATTTTTAAAAAAAAGTAGTTTAACTTATTAATTATTGTGATTTATAATAATTTTTACGTAATTATTGAATAATATATTTACTCCTTGTGTCCCAATTTATGTGGCTTCGATACAATTTTGAGAGTCAACTAAAATTTTTATATATCTTTTAAATATTTTAAGTTGTTAATTATTATGATCTGCAGTACATTTTCTTTGTCTCAATTTATGTGGCATTGCTAAAACAATGAGAGCCAATCAAATTTCTACATGTCTTTTAAATATTTTAAGTTATTAATCATTATGATTTGTGGTAACAAATTACTTTTGAACATGATAGACAATTAAATAAATGGAAAAAAATTACTTTCAGTATGTAGTTATAGTTAATTAATAGAATATATTAAATATTTAAACCATTATGATGAAATAATGAAATTATTATATATTGGGGCATGATATATAATTAAGTAGATGTAGATGGATGTTTTGGTAATTAGATGAGGTGGTCGAAACCACCTTTTCTATATAATACTAGAGTAGCATGCCCCGTGTCAGCACGGGCCCAACGTTAAGTTATTTTTACTATGTATAGTAAGTTAAATTGATATTAATTCGAATTATGAATTACAAAACATGAATACCCAAAATATATTAACTATGTGGTAGTATTTTTCAAGGAGCCAAGTCTTACAAGATAATTATGTATAACTTACTCATATAAACAACAAAATTCGATGCATTTAGAAGTTTATATCTTTAATCATATGATTGAGATTTGCTACATTAAGTAGAAAATTTGAGATCAAAATTGATACATAAGACTTGACATTTGTTGTATAAAATAGAGAATAATTATTGACAAAGATAAAGGGTTGTCTAGTCATTGCATATTACATCACATGTGGATTGCAATTAATAACTCATATTGTATTCCCTTACTAAGCCACCATAGACATTATTTGCTTTCATTTTCTCCTTCTCTTTTATTTGTCAACTTGTTCTTTGAAGTTAAACTAAATTAATATTTTAAATTCAAATTTTAAGTGTTTTAGAAATTATATAAAATAGAAAATTATAAGTTACCATCTTTCATATTAATTTAAATTATTTGACTTTGAGAACACAATAAAACATACTTATGTAGATATTTTATTGAACTTTATTTTTGTATATGTTCCTTCCATTAAAACGTGGCGTTGTTTGTTAGAGTGTACAAAATTAAAGCTGATAGAATGTATTAATAATGTTTGCACTAATAATGCTTGTATTAGTAATATTTGTATTATTTATGCTAACATTATTTCTTATACACTGTTTGATTTACTATATTAGAACTTGCATTTTTCAATTTTGATATATTTAAACAAAAATTGAAAAAAAAGATGGATTGCATATACATCCTAAGATTCATCCGAAATCTAACATGATCTCAATATATGTTTTTTTATTTCAATTTTTGCGACACAAATTGAATTTAGATAATCAATCATACTTTTAATATGTTTTTAGATATTTTAAGTTGTTAATATTGCAACCTATAATATTTTTGTATAATTTTAAATAATATATGTTACTCTCTCTATTCAAATTTTTGTGGCATTGATAGTCAACTGTATTTTTAAAATAATTTAAATTATTAATTATTGTTCTTTATAATATTTTTCTTCTATTTCAATTTAAGTGACATTGATATAATTTCGAGAGTCAACCAAATATTTATATCATTTAAATTTTTTAAGTTGTTAAATTGTAATTTATCATATTTTTTATGTACTTTATAAAAATATATAAAAGATTAAATTATTTATAGATATTCAAGTTTTTAATTATTGTAATTTATAATATTTTTTATGTATTTTTTTTTAAATTATGCTACACTCCTTGTCCAGAGTCTTGTGTCACTGATAGTTAATTATATTTTTTGAAATAATTTAAAATTTTAATTATTGTGTAAAGCTTTTTCTACTATAATTTAAGTGACATGATGCTTAGATGACTATAATAATTAATTTAAGGTGGTATAGTAAAATCATGATTAAAGCAGCGAAATAAACATGTCTTAAATAACTCACAACAGCTAATTAAAAGTGATATAATAAAATTATTATAAAAATACTTGTGAAAAAAAAGTAAGTGAAATCTCATATAAGATGTCAAGTTATTTTAAAACATCAAGAGTTAACTTATCATTTTATATCTATTTTATCTTTTTAGTTAAATATTGTATATTTATTTAATACTTAAATGACTTATAATAATTAATTAGAGGTGATATTTAGTAAAATTATAATTAAAGCAGCTGAAGCAAACGTGTCATAAATGTTTATTATATTGTTTTATTAAATATTATTAATTTTTTAATATGTAAAATAATTTATAATAATTACTTAGGAATGATATAGTAAAATCACGGAGCAAACATCTGAAGCCGACAGGTCGACAGATAGCTACTTTAAATATTTAGATGACTTATAATAATTAATTAGAGGGGATATTTAGTACAATTAGGATTAAAGTAGTTGAAGCAGACATGTCATAAATGTCTATTTTACTTTTTTTATTAAATATTATTAATTATTTAATCTATAAATAATTTATAATAATTAATGAAAACTGATACAATATAAAGTAAAATTACAATTGAAGCAACTGAAATAGACATGTAATAAATATATAAGTTTCTTTTTTAAAATTAATTTTTTTTAATATATAAATGACTTATAATAATTAATTAGGGGTAATGTAATAAAATCATGATTGAAGCAATTGAAGCAGACAACATAAGCAGGCATATCGGAATTTTCTCTTCTATATATTAGGAAAAAAATTAAATTAGGTGAAATTATAGTAACAAATAAGAAAGAAAGTAAATTATATATTTGATATGAAATTAAATAAAGAAGAAAATTTATTTAATTGTATCACTAATTAATTTTTACAATAAATTATCATCTTACTAATCAATTTACTTAAATATAATACATTTGAAACAATTTTATACAATAAAAAGATAAATAAAAATGAAAAATAAATGGAAGATATAGGGTCTACGTGTGTGGAAATATATGCAAAGACATATGATGGCATTATGGTAAATTTTATACTTGGCATTGTTAGTAATTAAAAAGAAAAGAATGGGCTTTTATTAAAACTTTTCATGAGGTTCAAAAAACAAAGCACAATAAATTATCAATTTGAGCTTAGAACTTAAACTGAATGACCAAATTACCCTTATATAAATTTGTTATGTCATTTTCATCCCATGTTGAAGCCACCTCTTCTATAGTATAGAAATATTTAAACCATTATGATAAAATAATGAAATTATTATATATTGGGACATGATATATAATTAAGTGGAAGTAGATGGATGTTTTGGTAATTAGATGAAGTGGTCGAAACCATCTCTTCTATATAATACTAGAGGAGCATAGCCCATGTCAGCATGGGCCCAACGTTAAGATATTTTTACTATGTACAGTAAGTTTAATTGATATTAGTTTGAATTATGAATTATAAAATATGAATAAACAAAACATATTAACTGCTTGATAGTATTTTTCAAGGAGTCAAGTCTTACAAGAGAATTATGCATAACTTACTCATATAAATAACAAAATTCGATGCATATGAAAGTCTATATATTTAATCATATGATTAAGATTTGCTACATTAAGTAGAAAATATGAGATTAAAATTGATACATAAGACTTGACACTTGTTGTATAAAATAGAGAATAATTATTGAAAAAGATAAAGGGTTATCTAGTCATTGCATATTACATCACATGTGGGTTGCAGTTAATAACCCGCATTGTATTCCCTTACTAAGACGCCATAAATATCATTTTCTTTCATTTTCTCCTTCTCTTTTATTTGTCAACTTGTTCTTTGAAGTTAAACTAAATTAATATTTTAAATTCAAATTTTAAGTGTTTCAAAAATTCTATAGAACCATCTTTCATATTAATTTAAATTATTTGACTTTGAGAACACGATAAAACATACTTATGTAGATATTTTATTGAACTTTACTTTTGTATATTCTCCTTCCATTCAAACGTGGAGTCGTTTGTTAGAGTGTATAAAATTAATGTTGATAGAATGTATTAATAATGTTTGCATCAATAATATTTGTATTAATAATATTGGTATTATTTATGCTTACATTATTTCTTATACACTGTTTGATATACTGTATTAGAACTTGCATTTTCAATTTTGATATATTTAAACAAAAGTTTTAAAAAAAAATGGATTGCATACACATCCTAAGATTCATCCGGGATCGAGAGTCAATCAAATATTTATATCGTTTAAATTTTTAAGTTGTTAATTATTGTAATTTATAGTATTTTTTAAAAATATATAATAGATGAAATTATTTTTAGATATTTCAAGTTTTTAATTATTGTAATTTATAATATTTTTTATGTAACTTTTAAAAAATATATGCTACTTTCCTTGTCCAAAGTTTTGTGTCATTGATAGTCAATTATATTTTTTAAAATAATTTAAATTTTTAATTATTGTGTAAAAAATTTTCTACTCTAATTTAAGTGACATGATACTTAGATGACCATAATAATTAATTAGAGGTGATATAGTAAAATCACGATTGAATATATTAGGAAAAAATTAAATTAGGTGAAATTGTAGTAACAAATAAGAAAGAAAGTAAATTATATGTTTGATATGAAATAAAATAAAGAATAAAATTTATTTAATTGCATCAATTATAATTAATTTTTACAATAAATTATCATCCTACTAATCAATTTACTTAAATATATTTGAAACAATTTTATACATAAAAAAAAAAAAATAAGATTGAAAATGGAAGATAGAGGGCCCACATGTGTGGAAATATATGCAAGACCATGTGTGATGACATTATGGTAAATTTCTTACATGACATTGCGTGTAAAATTGTAATTAAAGAGAAAAAAGTGGACTTTTATTCAAACTTTTGATGAGGTTCCAAAATCAAAGCACAAAAAATAATTGAATTGAGCTTATAATTTATTGTAACGACTTTAATACCCTTAAGTATGAATTTAAAGACAAAAAACTATCATGTTGAAACCACCTCTTCTATAATATAGAAATACTAGAGGTGCAAGGCCCATGTCAGCACGGGCCCAACACAAGAGACGTTTTGAGTAATTAAAAATTAAGTAAAACTCAAATTTAATAAGCAACAAATTTTACAAAATAGTTACTTCCATTTTATTTACATAATAAAAAAATGCATATAATAACATGTGATGCACCGTGCTCCCAGTTAGCTAAGGTGTGGCCTCCATTGTTGTAACTCCCTCTTTGTGCTTCGTTTCAAACTTGCTTTCTTTTAATTGCCTCTTGAGATCTTCTATGTCTCCGAGTCTGTACTTTTTGTTTGTTGATTTCAACTTTCAGGTCATTAAAACTCTCCTTTTCTCTTGACATTTGCATCTGTGACTGCTTTGCATTTTAGGAGAGGAATGTTAAAATGTATTTGCTTCTTGCAAGAATGCTTTGGCAACAAAAGTGGTGAACTACTTCTGAAAGAGCCATAGGAGGGTGTCAAATGAGTGTACAAATTCTTTTGGGCCTGAAAGTATCGCATCTGTATCAAATGAACAAAAGTATTAAGCTAACGTCCTTTGCAAGATGAGCAATAGTATGTCAAGTAGACAGATTCTCATAAGTTGGTAATAAATGGAAAACAAAGTTCAACAAATTGTTTCCCTCTTAAATTACATTAGTTCAAAACCAAAGTAAATTTGAGAAACATATACAACCAGATAGTTGTTGAAGAGTCCGGTGAATTTACCTGCTGAGTTTTGGCTTCCAAAGCATGAATCTGATATGTGGGATCTAATTCAGTGTTCTTGTCCATTCTACGTACCTGAATAAGAAATGAGTTGAACATGAAGTGTGGAAACCAATGTCAGCCTGCCTTTTAAAACGTGCGTGCAGTGACATCCTTATTTGCTCAAACAAAATCTTCTGATTCTGCTGAGACAGTGTACAGTAAACAGGTGTACGTCTACCAGAAGAAATTAATAGAGAATACTTGCCCAAAATTATAAAAATACGATAAAATGACGTAGCAAAACCCATTTATTTCTCTACTATATTATCTGATAAGAAAATTCATAAGTGATGTGTTCACAATAGTTCAATTGAATCCCCAATTTGTTGGTCTCGTCCTTTTCCTCAATGCTTTGTTAAATATTTAAACATCTTGTGAGAAGATATGGGTTCAGTTTCTGCCTTGTAAATTAAGAGACTTGCATGCGTTTGTGATTCATCAATACACACACATGTTCTCTTCTAAGTTTTCCTCTCGAGGCTTTTTATTTGGTGTGTTTCTTATGTTAGAAGCTTAGCTCTGGCCTGGAGTGAATGATCAAACAGGTTGTCTGCTGCTAGAAGAGCTTTTTGAGTGCTCAAGTTAATGGCCAAAAGAGCAGTCCCACATTATCTTAGGCATTTCATTCCTAATTTTATTTCTCCTGGTATCTAAGTTGCATGGACTCGGGTGCGGGTATCCGAGATGGGTGCCGATCCGAGAGTCGGATTCGTCAAAATTTAATTTTTAAGATTCGGGGATGCGAATCCGATTATGGATACGGGTGCGGGAATTCGACTAAAAAATTAAATATTATAAATATAGTTTCATATTTAAACAGTCATTTCAATTTATTTTTTGCTATATGTCAAGGAAATTTCATTTTTTTTAAATATTCTTTACTTTTTTTACTTTTAAGGTAATTTTTTTTAGTTACTTTTTAAATTAGGAATAGTATTTTTTATATGGAAAGAAAATAAATTCTTTTTAATTAGGAGTAGTATTTGAAAAGTCAAACACTCACCAGATCTAAATAAATTAGGTTTACCTTTTTTAATATAATTTATTTTAAAAAAAATACAATTATCAAAAAATAGACCATCAACAGTGACACCGACAATTCTGCAGCATCCTAGTAATTTTACTTTTGCAAAATGCATGTGCTTATTTACTTTTCATCAGTTTCTCACCCTTCTGCCGGCGATAACCCTTTCGCCGGCAACAACCGACAATCACAAATCTGAGCATAATACCATTTTCTCTTTCTTCCCCATCGAAATTCCGGCGACGATACCCTTCTGCCGGCGACAACAATCACAGTCGTCGATCTTCTCCTTTTGCCGGTTTCTCCCTTTCGATAACGAAACCAACTTTCTTCTTGATGTTGGTCAACGTCTCCGGATTCATTTGACCGAATCCGAGACGAATCCCGCGCCGGCATCCGAACCGGTGTCACGTTGGGACGGGTTCGACGGCATAACCGCCGAGTCCGAGCAACATAGCCTAGTATACATTGTGAATCTTACTTTAGTATTATTAGAATGAATTGAAGTCTCACATTAATTGGGAAATGAATTGGTGGTTTGCTTAAATGAACTTGAACATTCCTCCCCTCATGAGCTAGCTTTATGAGATAAGTTACACCCACATACCATATCTTTACAAGTAAATCTCCCCAATAATTTCCCTAGTTACCAGCACAACATTAGTCTACTAATAATTTTTCTCACATATAGAACTATTTTTTCTCACATAGAGAACTACCATCAAGATTGACACAAGCAGTAAACCACCAAAAAATCTAACCTATAGATAAAACAATCAATTTTAAGATACCCCATAGCAAAAATAAAATAAATATTCCAAGCAAGTCATTGCACATCACTTTATTTAGATCAAATAAGCAACTTCAAATGGAATTTGAAGCTAAATTAAGAAAATTAAAGCTAATTTTGGGAGTTAAGAAGGGCAATAGGTTACCTGTTGGAACAACATAATTAAACAACCAAATTTATGCTCCTTTGATGGGTAAATGACCCATAGCGCACGCGCACTGACAAAAGATGTCTCATGAGTAAGTCTAAATCTTGAAGGATCTGCAATTCCCGAGAAGAGACATAGTGACAGAGTCGAAACAAAATGGGATGAGCAAATGAACAAAGAGAGCAAGCAACTGTACAAAGTTCTGGCTTCACAGCAAGCAAAATGCACTTGCACAGCTCACAATCAATCAAGTTTTGAATCACAAAACTGTATGAATCTTCCAGTTGGAAAGTGATACCATTCTTCTTGTTGAAATAATGAGTGGTATGATCAACCACATTAGTATTACTCAGCTCTAGATTGTAGAAGTCCATCTTTTCATCTGTAAAGAATGGTCAGCTGCCATGTACCAACATTCAGCTTTCTAAACTTTGGATCTGAAACTCTGAAAGCCTGCACTTCATCAACAACAGGAGGCAAATAAATACTCACACTTTGCCTGCACAATATCAGAGCAACCCGGTGCACTAAAGTTTTCGGAATGCTTGGTATTCGAGGAAGGACCATACCCATGCATTTCTACAATAGATGGTTTAGCAACTCCAAGATACCAGACATCGCCTGCGATAGATCCCAAGAAATTGAGTCACATTAGCATGATGGGTTATGCTAGAAAATCTGAGGGATCGGGTTGGGAAGAAGGGAGGTGACCGGGCCTTATCACAAAATGAGCAAGTTAGCGACTTGTCAAAGCTTGGTGGCAGGTTTTGTCGGAAACATTTAATCTGCATAATGTAAAACCTAGGCATTTCATTGCTCAAATCAAGCTGAGAATCATTAGGATCAGATGGTTCCCCATTTGGGGTTGCTTCAATTACCTAACCACCACCAACAACAACATGAAGCTATGAGACAGGCTGAGTGAATTGATAAATCATGTTTTTTGTTGTTACTGAATTGACGTTTAAAGTTATGTGTGAGAACTCTTAAACAATCTATGATAGAGCTCTTCCATTAGTGATCGAGAGTTGCTGGTATATATTGTAACTGCTGTAATTGTCAATTAGCAGTGAGTGCACAAATTCTAAACTTTCTAACTGGCTTGTGTTAAAACTTTTTCCTTGTACCCGATGCATCCAAATGTCCAGGCACCAAATGACTTGAAATTAATACCTTTCATTCTTTAAGTTTATATTTTTGAAGTGCATCTATCATACTTGAGTCACCAATTCTTGCAAAAGGTTCAGGTGCAAAGAAGATGATAATGAACACATGGCAAAATTCCTTTATGAAATGTAATTTAGGAAGCAGTCTTACCGTGAGAGAAGATCAAGAATTACTAATTTATCATTATACGTCTATTTGGGCATGCTGTTGAACCTGAAGAGCTCAACACAATGGGACTCTTAAAAGAAGTTTGAGAGTTTCCTTGTCTTGGTAACTTTTCGAGGCTCTGAACCATATTTCGGATTGTGATCAATCTATAGATACAACAACAGCAACAACATACCCAGTGTAATCCCACAAATTGGTGATCAATCCATAGATACCGATAGAAAATAGAAAATAAAAATAGGCACTTAAGAAAAGTACAATACTCGAGAATCATTGAACTCCTTGTGGTGAGAGATAAAAACCAACAACAATCAACATATTTCCAGATTTTTCATAATGCTTTTTCATGCCAAGTACAAGGCTCAATATTCTTCGTTTTTTCCTGAATCTCACAACTTAAGTTACAGAAATTAGGCATCGTCATATAATTCAGCAGATCAGCTACAAACATCTTCTGCTACAGCCTACAATCGCATTTCCCAGATCATCACTTTATATAGCTTCCCAAACTAAATGTTTGTTCATCGACGGACCAACAAACGCTAACATAGATATTGACCTACTTCAAACAACTCATACCTTTGACGTCTGAGATCCAGGGGGCAAGAAAGACTCCCACCACCCGTATTCATACTTTGGGTGTGGTGCTGTCCATTTTTCTGGCTTCTCAAACTCGAGATCAACCGGAGTACTTGCCAAAGCTTCTTCTAAACTGTCAGCTTCATAGCTCTCTTGTAAAACTCTGTCTAGCCTCAGTTTCATGAACCTACAAGTTTTGAAAAATCAGATCAAGAGAAATATAGAAAATGTACAACTTTAATCCTCTGTTATACGAAACATCTGTACCATCTGTTATATACTTTCAGGTCGTTCATATCCATGCTGCTAGCAAATCTTCACGTAACTTAGATTATTTTTTTCAGATTTCACTTTAATATCGTTAGTGATATACAGGTTATACTATCTTAGATATTGTGTAAAAAAATTAATAGCACAAAATAAGTTCTAGTAACCTCGGGGTTTGGGGGCACAACAAAAGAGTTTTAAAATGAGGTGTAGGTGACACAAATCTTAATAATTGAGTAGAGGTGACAATTACTTCATTATGGTTTAAGAAAGTTTGGAAAATTTCAAAATAGTCCACAAGTTTTTAAATTTACATTTTGATTCAAATGTGGGGAACGAAGGAAAAAAAGACATTTTTTTCTCTCTCCTCATCCGTTTTTATTTTCTCTCTCTTCGCGATATTTGTTGTTCATTGTTGCTGCTGCTTTATTCATCATCTTCTGATTCATTATCATCATCTTATACTTCATTATCAACTTCATATTCTTTTTGTTGACCATTGTTGTTGTTGTTGTTACCCCAACTGCTGCTCTTTGACCAAATTCTTATGTCAAATTTTATTTCGTAAATCACTTTCAACTTTGGAATTTACTTGAGAGGAGACTTTGGTAAGTCAGATTATGCTTTTTAGTTGAATCTGGGTAACTACTAGTGTGTTGTTTTTTCAACAATAGTTTGCACGCGAACATGAATGCAATACAAGAGCAATCTGTTTAAACAAATCCATTATCTGCGGCATCAGATAAATGTTCTGTTGTAACAGTAGACTCATGTTGGATTCATGTTTAAGGGTTCTAGGTGCCTGTAATATGATTATGAATCGAATAGATGGGTATTCTATTGCACCAGATTAGTAATCTGTTTGAACAGATAAATAATCTGTTTCATCAGATTACTAATACGTTTCGAACAACAAAATACAGCTCCTGTCACACACAAAACCTAACAGATAACTCATATGTTCTTGCTATTGATAATGGAATCAAATTATTCCTTAATTGTAGACATGTCATTCGTTAAGAAATAGAAATAGACAACACGAAAATTAAATAAGAAATAAAAAGTCAAGTGCATCAAACATAATTTTTTATAAAACAAACAAAAAAAATACATAGATAACAAAAAAAAAAGCTTAATTATTATTATCATCATTATTAACATCATTATTATTTGTATGGCCAGCCGACCAATCTTCAAAGGGCAACAACAACGCTCTCCGCAGCCTGCGGATCTCCCGCAGCATCCTTACTCTGATGGCGGCAAACTCCCAATGCAGGTCATGAACCTCCTTCTGCAGTTCCCTCATGGCGTCTCGAAAAATAGCGACATCCCACACAGTTCATAGCTAAAAAATGCATAAGTTGACAAAACACACACGTAAACACAAAAGTAAAGAAAAGAAAGAATTCGAATGTAATGTAATGTAATACAACGTATATTTACACAAAAATCAAGAAAAAAACTTACCAGAGACAGGAAAAAGCTATCAAGTCCTTGAAGAAAAAGTAGTTGAAGGTGTAACAAGAGTGAGGAATAAATAGTGTGTAGGAGAACGAACGATTGAGTAAGGAGGGACCTATTTATAGAGGATTGAACTTGAATGAGTTAGGCAAAAAATCGCAACTGTTCACCTCCATATATTAATTACATTCTTGATTACTGTAAGAAGTTATGACTTAATTAAATTAATCAATATTATGATAAGTCATGACTTTTCAGCTTTATTATTATTAATAATTAGTTTTTTCCAGGAACCATTTTTTTTACACTATTTTGGACAACAGATAATATATCTGTTGCATCAGATAAATCATCTGTTACAACAGATATATCATGATTTGCAACAAATAGATAACCTGTTGCATCAGATAATATATCTGTTGCAACATATAATATATATATATATACATTTTTAAAAAATATATTATCTTCATGACATCCAAAATTTTCTGAATTTTTAATTATATAAATTAATAAAGCAGATTTAAAGGCACAACTGTTCACCTCCATTTATTAATGACATTCTTGATTACTGTAAAAAGTTATAACTTAATTAAATTAATCAATATTATGATAGGTCATGACTTTTCAGCTTTATTATTATTAATAATTAGTTCTTTCCAGGAACCATTTTTTTTACACCGACTTGGACAATAGATAATATATCTGTTGCGTTGCAACACATAATATATATATTTTTTTTAAAAAATATATTATCTTGATGACATCCAAATTTTCTAACTTTTTAATTATATAAATTAATAAAGCAGATTTAAAGGCACAATTGTTCACCTTCATTTATTAATGACATTCTTGATTACTGTAAAAAGTTATGACTTAATTAAATTAATCAATATTATGATAGGTCACGACTTTTCAACTTGAAGCTTAGCTTTATAATTATTAAAATAATTAGTTCTTTCCAGCAACCGTTTATTTTTTACATTGAGTTGCACAACAGATTATATATCTGTTGCATCAGATAAATCATCTATTACAATAGATATATCATCCGTTGCAACAAATAGTTCAACTGTTGCATCAGATAATATATCTGTTGCAACATATAATATATATATCTTTAAAAAAATTTTATCTTCATGACATCTAAATTTTCTGACTTATTAATTATATAAATTAATAAACAAGATTTAAAAACAAGAATATTTCCGGTGAGTTTTTTACGGTTTAAATTGTGTTTATAATTTATTTCCTTATTCTTTTCTGTGAAAAGAAGTGACTTAATTAAATCAAGCTGGTGGTGACTTAATCTTTCTGTTTCTTTAATAACCATTTTTATTAATTGAGTTATGGCAACAGATTGTATATCTGTTGCATTAGATAACCCATCTGTTTCAACAAATATACTATCTGTTGCTATAAATCGACCATCTGTTTAAGGAGCTTTATGGATTTCTTCTAACTGATTCATAAGTCGCAACAGATGAGGAATTTGATGCATTAGAAGCATTTTGTTTTGTTTGTTTGTTGAATGTGTTTAAACAAAAGTCACAGTCACGACTATTCATTAACTTTTTTCTTAAAAATCATATCATCATATATATATCTTAATTAAATTAATCCAATGTTGTGACTTTTTCTAAATTAAATAATCTTTATTTTACGATTATAATCATCCGCCGATGTGTTTTGAATAGGAAATAAATAGAATGATAATTAAATATTGAATAAGAATTAAAAATTCAAAATCGACCAAACCAAACTAAACATATACATGGATTTTTTTGAATCCCTTATAGGTAGATCGGATATAAAAAAGGGAAATACATACGCTAAAAGAAAGAAAAAAATAACCTAATTATTATTATTATTACTATTATTATTGTCAACCTGACAATTTTCATCCAGCAGCAGCAGGGCCCTCCTCAGCCTTGCTCGAAAGTCGGCCAAATCCCTCTGGAGTTCGTCAACCTGCCTTTGAAATTCCTGCAAGAACTCAGTATGAACCTTCTTGTATGAATCTGGATCTGACATATTAGTATTGTAAGTATAGTAGAATGAACGGGAGTGAGTGAGAGTGAGTGAGGAGGCCGGAGGGACCTATTTATAAAATGATTGAGAATTGAAAAGGACTGGACTTAGTCAAACAAAAAGCCACGAATGTTCTTATCCCTTAAAAGGAAAAATTACACAAATCCCATATTTAAGACACCATATTACACAATATCCCTTAATGTTTTAAAAAATTACATAAAATACCGGATTCATATTTACTAATGATACATATGCTATATGTATCACCGCTTAACATATGTATCACAATTTGAAATTCCGGGATAAAATATAATTAGCAAACTATCCAGGATTTAATGCAATATTGCTGAAACTATCCGGGATTTATGTGTTGTGTGTGTTACTTAAATAATACTGGTGACTTTATTAATAAGTAAATTATAAAAAATGGATCTAAATACAACATTTTATCTTTTTGTTGTATTTCCGAAAGATAAAGATTGGTAATCTGTTGCAAAATATATTCCACCTGTCAGATAACTTACAACACATGGACAATCTATTGCAACAGATGGATATATTAGTTTGCTTTTCCTTTAGTTGTGGCATCTGTTGCAACTTGCTAGTCATCTGTTTATTCAATTTCATCGAGAACAATCGATTTTTCTAAACACTTCTTGGCCAAATTCAATTTTTGCTCTTGGATTGCTTCTCTTTTTTTCTTTGCATCCTTCAACCAAACTAAATTTTTGCTATTGGATTGAGGGCAAAAATTGAATTTGGAGGCCAGCTTGAAGGATGCAAAGAAAAAAAGAGAAGCAGTCCAAGACCAAAAATTGAGTTTGGCCAAGAAGTGTTTAGAAAAATCTATTGCTCTCGATGAAATTGAATAAACAGATGATTAGCAAGTTGCAATAGATGCCACAGCTGATGGAAAAGCAAACTGATATATACATCTATTGCAACAGATTGTCCATATGTTGTAAGTTATCTGATAGGTGGAATATATTTTGCAACAGATTACCAATCTGTTTCTTTCGGAAATACAACAAAAAGATAAAATGTTGTATTTAGATCCATTTTTTTTAATTTACATATTAATAAAGTCACCAGTTTTATTTAAGTAACACACACAACACATAAATCCCGGATAGTTTGCGTCAGATGTGGAGTTTGTTGCGTCAGATATGGAGTCTGATGCAACAGATATGGAGTCTGTTGGAATACATAGTAGCCTTGCTGGTGGTTTGATTTGTTCCATCAGTTTCTCCGTCTGTTGCAACATCAACAATAGCATAAACTACAAACAACAAATAAAAAACATCAACAACAAAAAAAAAACAATATTTGTTCCAACAACATCATCAACTACAAAGAAGCATACATCCTATGTTCCAACACCATCAACAACAAGGGACAGACCCAGATGGAGTCCTCCGGGTGCGCGAGCATAGACTGAACTCGTATCGAACTTTATATATGTATGTGGAAATAAAGAAAAAAACGTATATAATCTAATCAGTAAGCACCCATAGTAAGAGTTGTTTGGTAAGCCTAGTTGTTGTTTATGGGTGCTTAAGGCTATTTATTTCTTTTGGTCTTGAGTTCAATTCCCACTCAACACATATTTTTTAAATTTTGATAACCAACTCTTCTCTTCTTATTCACTTTAAACTTTTTATTTTTTTTCTCCCTTACTCCTTGTGTTGATTGTTTGGACTCCACTAATTTTAAGCTAAGAAGCACCCACCGTCTAAACCACACCACACCACACCACACCACAAGATCTAACAATGCCAAACCCACCAACAACACCATACCACAAGTTCCAACAATGCAAGCCCCACCAACAACATCAATAATAGCATTAACAACAAAGAAACAAACAAAATACATAAAAAAAAAATGATACTGCCAACAAGGCTTTTAAACTTCTCCCAACAGATGACTTTTTTTTGCATCTTATAATAAAAATTCTCGGTATGTTTATTCAACAATTAAAACTTCCTTCAAATTTTTTAAATAAATATGATATGGGAAAATAGTAAGTAAATAAATAAAAAGATGTAAATAAAGTTGCAAGAAGAAGACGAGAATGAAAGAGCAATAGTGAATCATATCATACAATGTTAAAAGGGGGTCAAAACAACAATTTCAGTCGAGGAATATAAGATATGGATATCGATCGGTTTAGATCCGGACGAAAATTTTTGAGAAAGAAGAGAGAAAAAAAGGATGTGATAACCCTAAAGAGGATAGAAAGAAAAAAGATGAGAGATTTAGGGCTGAAGGAGAGGAGGGGAGAGATGAGATAATTCTAATTTCTAGATGTACTACCCTTAATATTAAATGACTAAATAAAGTGTATTTATTCAAATTTATATTTACAAAGCATAATTAATAAGGCTAATTTGGTAGTAAAATAAACCCCTAATTAATATTTTCTTGATGGGAGTGCCAAGTCAATATGAAAAGGAAGAAGTATTAGGGGTTTCAATATTCATTAATTAATATTCACTAATAATTTGAGGGGCACGAGGAAGAAAACGGGTGACATTGAAAAGATAGGACAAGACTACTCAACGAGATTTTTGAGTTATCCAAGAAATATTTTTTACCACCTTTAGTAGTACTACTACTTTATCTACTCGGACAGTAGCTTTCTTTAAAATTAAAAGAAAATAAAAAGATTTTCAAACAGATATGTCGTCTGTTGCAACAAATTTAGATATCTCTTTGAGAAATACCAACAACTCAGTCATCTTTGACAACAGATGGAAATGTCATTTGATAACTAAATCAGAAACGTCATCTGTTACAACAGATATCAATATCTGTTTGAAAATTTCCAACACCTCAGTCATCCGTCATAACAGATGTAAATGTCTATTTGATAATTAAATAAGAAATGCCATCTGTTGCAACAAATATTGTTATCTGTTTGAAATTCTCCAACAACTCAGTTGTTTGTTGCAACGAATTTCATTGTAATTGATTTTGGATGAACTAGGGATGAAAGAATGAGCTCCTCATTAACTTAATGTTAAGATTAATAATAGTACCTACATCGATCTAGGTGGAACGAAGGATGAATGAATGAGCTCACAGGGTCAATTACAAATCCAATTAAGTTGTTGCATTTGCATGGTGTTAGTATTGTGTTCATCCCGACCCGAGTCGTCGATCGATCACTCTGAGTTGAAATGTGTTCTTATTAACTTAATGTTAATATTAATAATAGTACCTACATTGATCTAGGTTGAATTAGGGATGGATGAATGAGTACAAAGGGTCAACTACAACTTTAATTGAGTTTTTTGGCAATTGCATGATGAGACAATACTGCATTCCTCTCGACAAGAGCCATCGATCGATCACTCTGAGACGAACCGATTCTTACTACCTCGTATGTTCAACTAATACCTTAATTGAATAATCTGGGGCTAGGGGTGAGTTCTCATAGGGTCAACTACAAATTCAATTGAGTCTTTTAGCAAATGCATGATGAGACGGGACTGCGTTCCTCCCGACAAGAGTCGTCGATCGATCACTTGAGACGAACCAATTCTTACTACCTCATATGTCCAACTAATACCTTAATTAATTAATCTAGGACTAGGGGTGAGTTCTTATAATGTCAACTACAATAGATGACAACGCCTATTTGATAATTTACAATAGATGGGTAATCTATTGCAACATATGACTCAATCCATTTGATAATTTATAACAGATGGGTAATTTGTTGCAACAGATAACTTAATCTATTTGATAGTTTACAACAGATGTGTAATATATTGCAATAGATTACATAACTTTTTTTATTTGATCCAACAGAAAAGATATCTGTTGCAACAGGTTGGTCATTTGTTTTTATATAATTCAATTGAGTTCATATGTTAGACTAATACCTTAATTGAGTGTGAGTTATCATAGGGTAAACTACAACTTCAATTGAGTCCTTTGTCAATTGCATGATGAAACGGTACTGCGTTCATTCCGACCAGAGTCGGCGATCGATCACTCTGAGTCGAACCGATTCTTACTACCTCATATGTTAGACTAATACCTTAATTGATTAATCTAGGACTAGGTTACTAATACCTTGATTGAATAATCTGGGACTAGGGGTGAGTTATCATAGGGTAAACTATCGATTAATCTAGGACTAGGGGTGAGTTCTCATAGGGTCAGCCACAACAGATGCAGTGCCTATTTGATAATTTACAATATATGGGTAATCTGTTGAGACATATGACAATCCATTTGATAATTTACAATAGATGGGTAATATGTCGCAACAGATAACTTAATCTGTTTGATAATTTACATCAGATTCGTAATCTGTTGTTACCTAGTCTGATTGATAATTTACAACAGATGAGAAATCTGACGCAACATGTTGAACATTTGTTTTTTATAATTTCAATTGAGTTCATATGTGAGACTCCTAAATTGATTAATCTAGGACCAGGGGTGAGTTTTCACAGGGTCACCTCCTAGAGTACTCGGTCAACTACAACTTCAATTGTTTTTATATGATTTTAAAAATTACGCATATATTTTATGATTTTAAAAATAATTAAGATCATTTCGGACCAAATTAACATTTTCAAAACTACTTGTCATTCTTTTCCAAAATACAAATCAACCCATACAAAATGTTTCATCATTTCAAATCTCGAGGTCTGGCTCTTTCTCTCTCATTCTCACTCAACAATACAGTACAAACAACAACTACTCAATAAATTTTCTCAACCCTCCACAACAGATCAATTTTCTTCTTATTTCCGACCACATAGATGTTATTTTCGACATCATTCTTGCTTGTATCAGTCGTTTTCTTTGTCTTTGTAGGCAACAAAGTTCGAGAAAAGCTCTATATTTTTTTTTCTAAAAAATATGGGCTTTTAAGTTAATGATGAAAAATAAAACTTTTAGTTGTATTATCTTCGAGAATGGGTTTACAATTTTGAGTTTTGATGGTAAAATCGTAGGAAGAACTCGAGAAATCCCTAGTTTCCATCGCAGTGTTTCGTTGACTGTCGTGGTATAGTTGGATGGTGTTGGTGTTGGTGGTGGTGGTGGTGTTTGTGGTCGTCGTGGTGGCACCGATGGTGGCATTGGTTGGTGGTGTTTGTGGTGGTGTCGGTATTCATGGTGTTTGTTTGTTTGTTAGCAGTGGTTGGTGGTGTGTGTGGTGGTGGCTGTTGGTGTGTCGGTATTCGTGGTGTTTGTAATGTATTTTTTAAAATCTATGCATACATCAACTGTAATGTAATTTTTTTTTTTTTCTGTAGGTAAAACATGTCTCCCAAAAGAAAAGAAAGTAAAAGTGGATCAACGTCTGACCACTCAAAAAAAGGCTACAGTACAGAGGGATTCGAAGGATTTTCCTGAACAATCTCAGTCAGGGAAAAGTAAAGCTGAGGAGAGATGTGAAAACAACGTTGAGGGAGGTGGACAAGGGTCCGTAGATGGTGATGAAGAAAATGAAAGTGAGAAAGAGGAGGAATTAGAGAGTAAGAAAGAGAAAGAGGACCACATTATACGACTTTCCTTGGGCTTTCATGGTAAAATTAATCACTAATTTTAGTCATCCATTAATTTATATTGAATATAGTTATTATGATTTTTTTACTTGCTTCCTGTTTACACTTTTTAGGCTTGGGCATTTGAAGCCATTCCTCCCCTCCGAAAGCAATTAATGGATTACCCGGATGAGGTTTCTCATCTAAGGATGTTTAGGTGGTTGGCTGAAAAGAGCAACACCAATATTAAAGAGGATGATCTCTTTAACCCTTCGGATGATGTAGTACGTCTTCTTCAAGTAAAATAATTCTACTCAAAGATAAGAAAGATATTGAATATATGTTATATCTGGTGTATGAAATATTATATCTGATGCACCAGATGGGATATTTATTGCGACGAGGTATATCTTATATCAGATGACCCATCTGTGGCTTTGGTTCTCTGAACCCAACTCCTAAAAGATTAACCATCTACTACAAATTATGCAACAAATATTTAATCTAATAACATATCGTTCATCTGTTGCTACTTACAGATCATCTGTTGCATAACAAATTACCCATCTTGTGCAGCTGTTGCAACAGATTATTGATATTTTTCATCAGATTATCCATGTGTTGCTCTGTTTCTCTGAACCAGACTCAAACGGATTTTAACCATATACTGCAAACTATGCAATAGATGGGTCTTTTTTTTAAAATGTAGCCCAACTGTGAAAATTATTATATTATATGATTTAAATGCATCTGTCTTTTTTTTCTTTTTTATAGGTTGTGTATCCATGGATCGTGCCTACTAAGGAGGAGTCGGTGATTCTTCTTATATTACTCTTGGTCATGTTGATACTATTGCAAACCCAACGGTGGTGTTAATAAAAAAGGAATTGGCTGGAGCAACAGCCATAAGAAGAGCAGTTAGGCAAGGTCAGCCTAATGTTGAGGCTCTTCATGACCAACTTTTTACTAAGGTAGATCCGGGTGCTTCTTCTGGTAGAGTTTTTGGTGTTGGTGGCAGGCATGTTGATGCTTCTACCAAAGAATAAATATGTTTGAAAACACCCCTTTTCTCCCTTACATAGGTCCCCCTCACCTTTCTTCACCCTCGTGTTCTCATTGCGAATGCGATGAGTGCAAGGACAAACAGGATAAACTCTTTGAAAAAGTAGAGGCTATCTCTAAAGCTATCGAGGAATTCAAATCCAAGAGGTGTATCATACCATCTAAGAAGGTGAGGGAGCCACACACTCCTACAACGTTGGTTAGGAGAAAGAAAAGAGCAATTAGAGATGTACTTTCCGCTCGGAAATCAAAGGAAATTGTAATTCCTCCCTCTCCAAAAGCTGTTGAAGTTTAGGGAATAGTCAAGAAGGCGGACATATACGTGGAACTTGGCACCGAAGAGAAGAGGGATCTGCGACAGGCCAAGAATGCCAAGTCAGGTGCACCAGATTACCCCAGGCCTCCTTTTACTCCCCAAGACTTCTAGACTATGACTGATATGCGTATGCCGTACGAGGACAAGGCAAGTTTACTTTTCCCAACCTATACCTTCTAATCTACCCCATGAAGAAGAAGCTACGCAACATATTTCACATCTGTTGCAATAGCTGGGTATACTGGTGCAACTGGTTATGGTTCTGTTGCAACTTATTATCCATCTGTTGCATAAGTTGCGTTGGATTATTTCTTCAGAGAACCCTATGCAACATATGGACTATCCGTTGCAGATTTACAATTACTAACCTATTTAAAAATTGACTTCTTATCTCACAGCATGTTGACATAATTCTCTACCTTATGAGGAAAAGGCAATTAGCGTACCGGGAAGCTTATGACGCTGCCGATAGGATAAAGAACCTCAACTTCTGCAAGAAGCTCAAGGATAGGTACGATTAACTCAAAGGAGAGGTGTCATCCCTTGGCGTGGGAATTGATTTCCTAGTTCCTACGTTGGTCTTGGATGAAGAAGAAACGTTAAGATATGTTAGAGGGGACAGGCCAAATCCACACGGCAAGAGTTGGACCGAGGCAAAAAGGATTCTTGCAGTTATTAGCATGAACGACATGCATTATCAGGATGTTGAGATACTATTCGAGGAGGGAAAAATAAATGTTTATGACTCCAACGTACCTCTCGTCGATGATTTTGAGCTTTTTCTCCTCGTGGAGCCACTGATGGTGCTGTTTCCCAATCATTTGCCAAAGGAAGTGTTGATGAAGAAATCATGGGATTTTGAAGGTCGAAATAGGGGAATGATCCTTCCAAAAGATGATGCCGCTAAAGAGAGCGGCTCACACGCTTTTGCACACATCGAATGTTTGCTGACCGGCACAGAAATGGCCGAGCCAACGAATTTTCTGTGCGACAATGCTGTGGCAAACCTGCAAGAGGTCTGGGCTTATTGGGTACTCATTGGATGCTTGAAGCCTGTGTATATAGAAGAGCCTGTGAAATAGAAATTTTTAATTTCAAGTCACCCTTCACTTTATTACATGTACATGTAATGGCAATAATTTTTTTCTGATGAAAGTTGAGTTTTTTTATAATGAAATAGATTAGATTGTCAATCTGCTGCAACAGTGGGAAGACCTGTTTGAATAATCTAATAATCCAATAATCTAAGTCTAATCTATTGCAACAGTGGGAAGACCTGTTTGATAATTTCTATGAATAATCTAATAATGTAAGTCTAATCTTTTGCAACAGTGGGAAGACCTGTTTGATAATTTCCACAGATGACCTAAATTTTATAACATATGCCTAAATCTTTTTGATATTTTCCAACAGTTATGCTTAAATATCCATGTCCTCGTCGACAACAAACCAGTAGCAAATACACACACCACCATGAAAATTTCAGCAATTAGGCTTCAATATCCATGTGCCCAACAACACCAAACCAGTAGCAATAACGACAACAATGTAGTATCTTCTTGCTCGATTTTGTTTCTCTTCAGAAGCCTTGAATTTGTTCAACAAACCCCAGATTACACGATTTGCTTGTGAAGGGTGTCGTTCTTCATACCAATCAAAGTAATTGCATCCACCCAATTTCTATAAAAAAGAAAACACAATTACAAAATAATTATAAGTCAATAATTAATTAATTAATTAAATAAAAAATATTACCTTTGAAATCTTACAAGTAAAAAACCTACGACCCGGATTTTGTTGAGTCCAAGAAGTCTTTAACAGAGCTTCATGACCGCACTTACAATATCGAAAATCTTTATCACAAAAAATAGTGGAAGATAGGCTCGACGTTGTCAAGGTCAGTTGGAAAAAATGAAAGTAATAATTTGAAGAATTTGGATAGATTAAAGAAGATAACGATGAAGAAGAAGATTTGGGAATTTAGGGTTAAATTTTAGGAGGAAGATGAATATATAAGGCAATGGGGGGAAGAATGATCGTTGGGGTCCAAGCGACGGCAAGTCAGCGAAATGTGCCAGGACTGACACTAACACATTTGATGCCTATTTTATTTTACGTCTTTAAAATGAGCATGTCTACTTGATGCCTATTTTATTTTAGGTGTTTGAACTGAACACCGTCGATGGGTTGAGTCTTTTTTATTTCAATTCACTTTAACCTTTATAAACGTAGTGGCAATTTTTTATGTCCAACAAAAGTTGAATTTTTATAATGTAACAGATTCTCCATCCGTTGTAATAGTTATCCTACCTTTTCTGACATATAGTTTATCTGTTGCAATAGGTTGGTCATTTGTTGCATTATCTCAATATTTTTATCAAAAGTTCATCTGTTGCAACAGTGGAAAGACATGGTTGATAAATTCCAACAGATAACCTACCTGTTGCAACATATGTATAAATCTGTTCGATTATTCCAATAGATGTGTCATCTGTTGCAACAGATAAAGTCCATCTGTTGCAACATATGTCTAAATCTATTTTTTTTTTCAATAGATGTGTCATCTGTTGCATTATCTTCATGTTTCTATCTAAAGTCCATCTGTTGCAACAGTGGAAAGACCTGTTTGATAAATTCCAACAGATCACCTACCTGTTGCAACATATGTCTAAATCTATTCGAATTTTCCAATAGATGTGTCGTCTGTTGCAACAGATACATTATTTGTTGCAATATTTGAATCTAGTATTCCCTTTTAATTAATAAGTTCAAATCTAAGGAATAAATAAAATTCGTAGACAAAATAAAATAAATCGAAGCCTTCATAAATTAGCTGAAATAAGTCAACGAATAAATAAAATGTAAAAAAATTGTTATGGGTACAGATCTCAACAAATATATCAACAAAAATTTAAGTATACTGCCAAGGATTTCTTTGACAGGCTCAAGCTATAAATATCTACTCAGTATGGACAAGTTGTTCTTCATCCGGTGCTATGTAATTCGGCTTTACTCATCGTGGATCTTCATTGTCGCTTGCGTACGGTTTCTACACTTTTTGTTCTCCGTATTTCCATAAAAAGAGTAGCATATTGTCAATATTGTTTAGCAGTAGTTTCTTCTACATCCATCTGGAAAGACAGAATTGGTCAATGCTAATCACGGAGATACAACAAAACAGAAAAGGATAACTCATCTCTTCTAGCAAATCAAACAGGTCTTTCTCCCATTTTAAATTGTCCCAAACATATTATATTTCTGTTGCAGCAATGAATCAACTGTTGGGACAAATTTCTACATGAGGAAGACCCTGTGTGATAATTTCCAACGGATGAACCATCCGTTGCAATATATGAATCATCTATTGCAACAGATAGGTCGTCTGTTGGTACAAATAAAAGCTATACAAAGAGCTTTTTGATTTGCTAAAACAGACGAGACATATGTTGCACCAGATAAAGTATCTTGTGCAACAGGTTAGTCAACTGTTGCAACAAATGTATATATCTGGTTAATAATTTTCAGCAGATGTGTTATCTGTTGAAATATATATGTGTCTGTTTGTTTTTTCAGTTGGAAGACATATAATATATTCACCTTCTTCAGCTCGTGCTGCTCTCTTTTGGACATTGTACATTGCTCAGTGCAACACGCAGACAGAGGAGTTGCAATTTTGCTTTTTTGGATGCCTGATAATGCCCTGGAAATCACTCTCCTTCTCCTCTTAGCCCTAATCTCTAATGGAGCGGATGGAAATAAAATCTTCTTTGATGGAATGAGATCCCTCTTAGATGTCAATTCCTTTACAGAAGCAGTTAATGCATTAATAGCATTAATCATTACATCATGTTTCGCCCTGCAGTCTTGATATTTGCATGCAGAACGTTCGCTGAGAGAGGCAAAATCTGTATAACCAGTATGATCATAATCATAATGGTTTTCTTTAAATACTGTAAGAGGAGCATCATTATCACCAACAGCAGCACCACTACCACCACCAACAGCTCCATCAACAACAACAAGCCCACCCTCCAAAATTATTTTTCTTGTAATGGTTGTTGCTCCAAACAATTCCATTTTTATTATGTCGATGACCTTAGGGTCCGATAAAGTTTGCACAGATCGTAAAGTAAGAAAAAATGGCATCTTCAACTCTCGATTGGTCGGAACTAGCGACGGTTGCACATTTTAACATAAATCATTACATATATTAGAATGATGATTAGATCATTCAAAAAAAACATTAATTAAAAGAAAAAATTAATTATAATTATACTTACTGCATCCTTCGGGGGTTGAAGAGATCAAGAAATTTTACATTTTTATGAGTTTTGACCGACAACCATCTCAAGATTCTTGGACAAGAAACTCCTTCCTGGTAGTTCACTTGTTGTCTCAAATAAGGAATGGCTTCAAATGCCCAAGCCTATAAAATAACGCCAATATTCAAAACCATTATTGAGCGAAAAAATGAATGATATCATAATAGAAGAAAGAAACATTTACCATGAAAGACCATGGGAAGCCATATAAGTTGACTGTCTTTGGCACTAACGGAGTCAACAAATATTTGATAGTCATTTTGAAGCTTTCATACCCCCATGGATATCTGTTAAACGCCTCAAGATCCTCGGAGAGCTTTATTAAACCGAAGCTTATGTTGTTGTTAACGTCTCTCGCCCAAAGAATATTATGTACAAACCAAACCAAGAACAATGACTGCTTGTGCTTCTTTGAAAGTCCTTTACCTTTCAACGCTTCTATCAAATTTTTATTTTTGAAGCTTGGACCAACAATGGACACCAGGTCATCACGATCACACTACTTACATTTGCCTTTTTTGGGTGTGCGGGGTGCTTTTTTTGGGTTAGAATAGGTATAAATTGAGAAGGAGGATAACATTTTAGTCCAGTAACTATGGCAAACTCCTTCCAACCAAAACAAACAGGCATGCCACAGAAATTTATCCATACCTCATCCATCTTATCTTTATTTTCATACATAAACCTACGCTTGAGAAGTTCATATACCATTTTCATTTGGAAACGAGCATTGTTGTCCTCCGATAAATCAAGATATTTCCCAAAGTAGCTGTCCCTGAAATAAGCATCCAATTTTTGTTCTCGAAGTATTTTTCTGAAGGCGTCGAAAGATTTTCCCATGGCTGACTTAACCACAAAATCACCCGTTAAATCTGTGGCACCATCGCACTGCATTCTCACAGGATAACGATCAATGCTGAAGGCTTTGAACAACTCTTTGGTGGAAGGGCTATTAGCATCTGCATCATCTCTTTTGAAACATTCCTCCTCTTCGTGTTCATCATATTCTTCTCCCGATTGAGATGACGCTTGTAAAGCAAGATCATAGAGTGGTAGATGTAGCCTAGCTGCTTCACTTGTTCCTTTAATTGGACTTGATTCGGCTTCTGTTCTTTTGGGAACCATGTTATCTAAAATTAACAGGAACATAAAATAATATATTATTGTTGATTAATGCATCATTAAAAAAGGATAATAGTAAATCAAACAAGCAAAATAGTAAAATAACAGTTGCAACAGATCATCGATCTGTTGCACCAGGTAGTATATCTGTTGTAGCATATAACCAAACTGTTACAGTTGATGAATAATCTGTTGCAACAATACACAACATACCACTCATCTTTTAAGACAGATGAATGGTCTGTTTAACAGATCACACAACTATTGTGACATCATCTGTTGCAACATATGAGTGATTTGTTGGAAAAGTTAAATAATCCATAGCAACGACTGAGTAATCTGTTGCAACAATATAAAATATAGCACTCATCTGTTGAGAAAGATGAATGGTCTATGCAACAGGTCACACATCTGTTGCAACACATGAGTGATCTGTTGGAACAGTTAACAACGGTCAATATTATTTAGATTTCTTCTAACATAGGGTCGTCCATCGCAACAAATGAATGATCAGTTAAAAAAATCAAGTCTTGGACTTTTCCTGTAGGAAGAGTTGGTAGGATTTTATCCAATAAGAGGTTCATCTGTTGCATCAGATCATTAATCTGATGGTTCTTCCATTGCACCAGATGGTTAATTAGTTGCATCAGATTTTTTATCCGAAGCTTAATCTGTTGCAACATATGGTAAAGTTGTTGCATCAAATTATTAATCTGTTGCATCAGATTATTAATCTGTTGCATCAGAATTGTAATCTGATAGCTCCTTTGGTGCATCAGATGGTTTATCTGTTGCATCATATGATGAATCTGTTGCATCAGATGGTTAATATGTTGCACCAGATGGGTAATCTGTTGGAGGAAACAGTAGCACGATTTTGTTAAACAAAAAACAATAATTTCACCATTTTTATCAAGAACAAGAATAGAACAAATCAAACCAAATTGTCCTTTTGTTTTTATAAACACAAATAATAAAAATCAAACTTCAAAAAAATGCAACAAACAACAAAATATCATAATTCACTTCGAAAAGAGAAGAGAAGAGAAGAGAAAAAATACCAGAAATTAGGGTTTTATTCAGACCGCATTTCAAATTAGTGCAACAAATATTGAAATTGTTAACCAATACTATAAGAGAAGTTGGCTCAAGTTCCTCGTTTTCTTCAAAACTAAAAAGATCATAAATTTTTACCTGTGAAAGAAGAAAAAGACCGATGAAGAATTCAAAGTTGTTGTGGCCGGAGAGCAAGGTTATCATGTCGATTGAAGTCGAAAAGGAACTGGAATCCTAACTATTTGTAGTCGGATATTGAGGTCGCCGAGTATTGAAATAGGAAATTTGCAGAATAGTTGGTTGAGAGAGAGTTGAGAGAAGTTGTCGAGAGAGGGATGAGAGACAGGTTGATTGAATTGAAGAGGGGAACTCGAAGCCCAATTATTTGTCGTCGGGGGTTGAAGGGAGAAATTTTGCAGAACTATTGGTTGGGAGAGAGTTGAGAAAAGCTGTCGAGAGAGAGGAGAGAGTGGTTGATTTGGATTGAAGAGGGTGTGGGTTGAGTTGATTTGTATTTTTGAAAAGATTAGAAAGTTTTAAAAATATTAATCAAGTCCACAATTAACTTGATCAAATTTCCTAATAATGTTTGACCCTATCTGTTGGTCAATGTCACCAATCCTTCATTCAAGACTTAAAAAACACCTATTCTTCAATTTTCTCTAGTAACCTCTAGTTTATAAACTGATTTTTATCGGACGTTCGTCTTACAAATTGAAGTACATGGCTCCACTCCTGACCAATAGTTCAATTCTGCTTTATCTCAAGCAAGTATTTTGGATATGAACTTGAGCATTTAAACCCAAAGAAGCAATACATACTAAACAAGAAGGCATATCATCAAACATGATGGATGCATGATCCACTTCAAAATTCAGCAAATAAACTGCGAAAAAGATTAAATACATATTATATAGAAAGTTGAAAAACAATTCACGAGACCCAAACTTCCCACAGTAATTTCAGACCGCAGATTTGGGATATGTTTGCTTAATCCGTGTGCAATTTATTATAGGATTTGAATGTTTGATAGAAATTTTTTATTTTAACCCAAGACAGCATCTAAAAGAATATGCATAAAGAAGGACCTGGGCATGGCTGCCATTAATTGACTTGGTAGAAAGTTTTGCAATTTTTCTATTGTGCAGATCCCTAGTTGTATCTTTAATTGCATCAACATAAGTGGATCAATCAACATGAATCTCTTACCTGGAACTTATATTTCACTAATCCGAGCACCAAAAGATGGGAATATAGCAAGCTCTGTTGTTTTGTCCATTGTTCATTAAAAGATGTGGAATTTTAAAATAACAGGTGAGTAGATCATTTAATGGTCGTACCTCTCTATGACACGTACTTAATAGGATTATAGAATAACGGCACGTATCAATGGGCTAGACATTCCAGTCTTTTTTATTTAGTACTCCCTCCATTTCAGAATAAGTGAATTGTTGGGGTATTTATTGGTGTTTCAAAATAAGTGAATCATTGAATTTTTTTCCAAATTTACCCTTATGATTTGACAACCAATTAACTTTTGAAAAGGTATTACAACGTAAACTTTTTCTTTTTTTGGGATAAAAATGAAAAGTTGTGTTAAATTTATGTCTTTAATGCTTTTTCCTTAATCTTTGTGCCAAAATCCAACAATTCATTTATTATGAAACGGAGGGAGTATAATATAGTGTGTAAAATGATCAAAATACCTTTATCATAAAAGCCTTTAGACATGCAAACACCCATGTCGAAACCTCTCTTTCTATATAATACTAGAGGTGCATGGCCCGTACCAGTACGGGCCCAACATTATAGTATGTTCAAGGGTGAATCTCAAAAATAGACCCAACACTATATGAAATTTTCTGTATGTTCAAAGTATAAAATTTATGATTGATTAGAGGTTGGATTGGAACATGTATTATAAAACGCAAATGTAAAGGCCAAGAATGTGGATATACTAAAACTTTTTACATATATTTTCTAAGTAGTCAGATTTTGCAAGAAAATTAATTATGTACTTCTTTCTTATATGATAAGAATATGTCATGTTTCAGAAGAGCTAAGGTGTAATCTCGATTATTCTGTATTCAGTTGTTCGATTGAGACCTGTTACATAAGAGCAAAGAAGATGAACAAGGATTAGTATTCAAATATTTAATTGGAAAAAGGATTGAACTACACTGCATTTAGATATATATAAGAAGGTGTACAACTAAGTGTAAGTCTGAACAGAGGCAAAGCAGTAGAATACAGAAATCCGATAAAACACCAAAATGAAATAGTCAATAAAGCAGTTACAGAAGAAATTAAAAGAAAAAATTGTGCAAATATAGTAGAAAAATTTGGCAGTATAATCTTCTTGAAATGCAACATTTTTGGATCTGAGCAACATATATAGGTGTCAAGTTGTGTATCATTGGAGGATCCAACACAAAGTGTTGCAACATTTTTGGAAACTCCGAGCAATATATGTAGGTGTCAAGTAGTGTATCATGGAGGATCCAATACAAGGTGCGATTAACATTTTCTGAGAGTCTGAGCAATATCTGATAGTAACATTTTTTGAGAGTCTGAGCAATTTGAATGTGTCAAGTAGTATATCATTGGAGGATCCGACACAAGGTGGGGCCATATTTTTGGATAGTCCAAGCAATATATATAGGTGTCTAGTGGCTTTCATATCAATTCGACCATTGAACCTTTGTTGAACTATTGAGGAACATAAATATGAACCCTGATGGCTAGTAAGTCTATGTAAATTCAAGCACTAAGGAGTAGATAAAAACAAGAGGATATGCAACAAGATATAAATTTCAAGTAAATATACTTATTGCATTTCCAGAAATAATTATTATCTTATAAACAAAAAATACAACAAAGAAAGAGTTACCGTTTAGTTGGTCTAATCCATAGTTGTTTATGAATTTAGGGATGTAAGAAAAACATATTTTGAATGACATTTTCACTGCTTCACATACAAACAAATTACAAATAACAAACTTTAGACTGCATTATCCACACATTGAGTTCCTTGATTTCATCAAACCTCTAGAAGTGCAAACTATAAGGATAAATCATTCTCATTTTCTAATGCCTCTTGCATAATGTCTGAGTTTTAGAAATGAAATTTGATAAAAGGAAGTGAAGGGGTAAGAGAAATATCATATATTAATCAATTAAGTATAATTAATTGTGTAGTATCCAGTTAAAATGACACTTGTACACATTAGTTCATCTCAGCTTTTACGGAAACACACTCTTCCCGCAGAATGATCTCATTTTTTGTGCCACATCATCAGTGAAGGGGATATTTATTCTATTTCGAAAATGTCTCCAAGGATAAGACCCCCAACCCACCCACCCATAAAACAACCCCTGCAAATTTTATGTTTGCAACAAAAAGACTTGGACAATCCAGGGAGGAACATGTCTATTATCCCTGAATATTATACAAGACTTGGAAGTTCAAAGAAAGAGCTCTCGATGATCAAAACTAAGCTGACCTGATTGCGATAAGTTTAACCAAAACACAGTAATATCTAGAGATTTATGCTTTTAGATTACAAGAAAACATGTAGCTATATGACTTTTACAGCAGGATAACAGTTCTCAGAAAGCATAAAGAAAATGCCTAAGTGAAAGACTCACCAGCCACTACTAATTGTGGGGGATATGATAGCTAGGGCTCCAGGCTTAATCATCACCCTCTAAGTCACAAACACTATAATGGACACACATCGACCGTAATTTGGCTTCTCCTTGTAGTCCTGCCACCAATAAAAGTAACATGCATTAACGTCAGCCTGTCCATGAGTATTTGCAACACAAGTAAACTTTCTGAAAGTAATACTACTAACCATGATCCCTGGCCTCTTAATAAACTGTCTTCTTGCCTCATTAACTATTTCCTGAGCAGTTCGACTAACGGCTGTACAGGACCAAACACTGAACAGAAAGATCAGCATAGAGCCCAGTAATACACATTTCAACATAACTTTAACTTCAACCAACTTCTTTTCTGGACTTCAATTTCAAATATTTTTTCCCAACTTCATCTTCAAATCTATTTTCAAAAGGACCCTAAAGATCTGAAATACCATGTTAATTAAAAAAAATAGCTCTCCACATATTCCCGATCCTACTACACCTACTTAACCCCAAATTCCAATTAAAACAAAAATTCAATACATTTCTATGATCAATTCTTCATTTCGATGCAGGAAAGTAAACAAATTGAGCTGATAAAACAAATAAACAATGAAAAGAACACAGAAACAACCAACTTCTTTTCTAGCCTTCAATTTCAAATATTATTTTCAATTCAGCTTCAAACATATGTTCAAATGGAACCTAGGATCTAACAGACCATAAGTTAACAAAACAAATAAAGATCTCTGCTTCATTAATCAATGCAGGCAAGTAAATAAATTGATCTAGAAATAAAATTAACAATCAAAGAGAACAAAAAACAGCCGAACTTATTAACCAGACCTCAATTTCAATTTTTTTTCCAATTCCAGCTTCAAATATTTGTTCAAATGGACCCTAAAGATCTAACAGTAATGAAAAATAAAGCTCTTTACATATCCAGATCCTACTTCATCTACTTATCCCCAAATTCCAATTAATTTTTTTTTTCAATCTATTTCTATGCTAAATTCTTCATTCTTGGATTCGTTGCAGGCAAGTAAACAAATTGATAGGCCATATTAATGAAAAATAAAGCTCTCCACATATTTCCGATCCCACTTCACCTGCTAACCCCCAAATTCCAATTAAAAATAATATTTTTCATACATCTCTATGCTGAATTCTTGATTCTTGGATTTGATGCAGGCGAGTAAGCAATTGAACTGATAAAAGAAATCAATTATAAACAGTAAAATATAATAGAAAAGATTATTAAGTCTAACTGTCTTCGATATCTTCTTTCTCCTCGTCCTCATCACTATCAACAACAGCTTCGAGGTCAAAGAACAAAAGTGGAGATGAATAGAGTCAACTTTTGTAGGATAAATCTTGTGGTATGCACTGTGTAAACAATTTAAAGATGCTAAGTGTCTACTAAAAGTAAGAGCAAGACACACAAAGGTGGATACATATCAGATTAATGGAGTACATTGACCAAAATGCTCCTATTTGAAATTTATTTAACGATTAATAGCCGATCGAAACTAGCTTTTCTATAATATAAAAAAATAAAAATAAATAATAATAATAAATAAAATAATATATATATATATATATATATATATATATATTTTATAATAATTAATTATATGTAATATAATAATTAATTAGGGATGATATAGTATAATTACGGTTGAAGCAGATATGTCATAAATATTTATTTTACTTTAATTAAATATTATTAATTTTTTAATATATAAATAATTTATAATAATTAATTAAGAATGATATAGTAAAATTATGGATCATGCAGAAGCACACATGTCAAAATCACTTACCTTTCACGTTTTATATGAAAGAAATGACAATAGATAATCATCCGTGGGTCCCATATGAAAGATATGAGAATAGATAATCATCTATGGGCCCCATCATATTCAATAGGAGTAGAATCAATGGCAAAGTGATAATTTATTAGAATGACATGAGTTGTAATTAATTCGAAATGGATGGACTTTTCTTATAGTTATTGATAAGGTCCAAACATTAAAAATCAAAATATAATTTTCCAAAGCAAACTAATCTTGCAAAATATTTTATAGACCTTAATATCCTAAAACTTTGTTTTAATACCCATAAACTAACATGTCAAAATCATCATTTCTAATACGAAAAAGGTTCAAAAATACCCCTGAACTATTTGAAATAGCTCAAAAATGCCCCTCGTTAGATTTTTGGCTCAAAAATACTCCTCTGTTAAATATTTAGCTAAAAAATACCCCTCCCTCTAATGAAATTTGGAAAAGGATCAAAAATAGCCCTAAACTATCTGAAATGGCTCAAAAATACCCCTCTATTAAATATTTGGCTAAAAAATACCCCTCCCTTTAATGAAATTCCACCAAGCATGCCACCTAGATAAAAAAAAACCACGTTAATATGCCACATTACCATCCACGTGTAAAAGGTTAGTATTTTTTTAATTATATGACATTCCTTTCTTCTTTATTTTTATTTTTATTTTTAATTTTTTGCAAAGCAGTGAAACGAAAAAACAAAAAAACCAATCTTTTGCTAATTACTTCATTAGTGTTTTAAAAGTTCTAGATTTCACCTTTTTATTAGTGTTTTAAAAGTTCTAAATTTCATCTTGTTATTGTCGTTTGGGATGAGGGACAACTTGATCTTGATCTGATGTTGACTCGAAGGAGGAGCTAGAATTTTAACTTTTAAGCTAGCAAATGTTGATGTACTAATAATTGAGTTGAATTTACTACATGCGAATTCTTTTTCAAAATAAATGAATTCCTTTTAACACTTGTTTAATCATTCGAAATGAATTCATTTTTCTAAATTCTGTTTTGATGAATAATCTTATTATTTTTAGAACAAGTTTGAAAAGAAGTAAAATGATACGTAATATTGATAAATTATTATTTAATTATGTCATTCATTAATTTTTTGAAGATATGTGTCACATTCAAAGATTCATTAATTTTAGATTAGAGGAGGTATTTATTAAATCATTTTAACATAAACATTTTGAGTAAAAGCTAGCAAAGCCAAACACATCTTTTGAATAACTAATTTGAAGTTTAGTTTGAAATTTGTAACTTTTACGAGTAAATTTTAATTTTAACTTTTATACTGGCCTAATAATTAATGAGTTTATCAGTTTAATAAGACTCTTTTGTTAGGTTTCACACTTTTAAACCTATTAACAGGGAAAAAAACTTGTTTTTTAGATGATCAAAGAAATTTGATAATAGTGATGT